>CM072889.1:9962870-12462870 GCA_037013685.1 Acridotheres tristis | reverse complement strand
TTTGTCTCTATTTATACCAAATGTCCTGATTAGAAACAAGATCTTAGTTTTGCTACAGACTCTGAAGGGCAGAGTGGCTGTGATAGTGCCAACTCTTATGGATTAGGATTTGGGCACTTGATTTGGAGGGTACTGGAGTGTTTGTGCTTCAGCTTTCTAAGAGTTTTTGTTTCTTTAGTGTACACCCGATGCTTGGCATACACATGCTAATTTAAAATTATCTGTAATGCAAAATGTTTTTAGTTTTGTACTTGGAATAACATCTTTTTGTTAGAAAAGGGCCACAAAGGTGATTTCTAGAAGATTCTACTGACAAACTCTCAGAGTTTGTAGAAGCTGTGGATCTGTGTGGGGCATAGAGTAGGGAACTTGTACAGAAGTGATGTGAAAAACATTCACTTTGTTGCTCATCTAAATTATCAAATATACAGTTCCTGCAAAGGAAGGCTGTGTTATAGACTGTTTAAAACAAAGCCTACTGTCTTTGAACTCTACCTAAGTCTGTCTTCTCTTTCTAACAGGTCACCAACAAAAGTTGAAACCCATGTAGTAAAGGTGAGTTTCTTCTTAGAATCAGTCAAGTGCTTGTTGATGAACACAGGGTTGAGTATTTCCACCTAATGTAGATGTGCTGCAGTAGTCCTGACATCTGCACACGGAGGAAATTACAGACTTTCCTTGCTGTAGGTAGCAAGTGTGTGTGTCTTGAAATTCCAGTTTTCCTTTTATTTAGGGTATGTTACAGTGTCTTGAAGCTCATTTTATTGACATGTGTACGTGCAGTTTAATTAAGCTGTATATGATTACTAAACTGTCCTCTTTCAACTGATTTGTGAGTAATAAGCAAGCTTCTGCAGCCACCTGGGTTTTGGTCCTGATTTAAGTGAAATAGTTGATTGTGCTCTCTTTTGTCTCCAAAATAAGAAAAATCTTAATGTTTGTACTTCAGAAGCTCCCCTCTAGGTTATGTGAAGATAAAACACTATATTTAGCTTAATGAGACAGCATTGCCACTTCCCACGCAGGTAATTGGTATTCTGTGCATAGTGACAGCAGGGCTGAATCCAGCACACAGTGAATAGGTGAGGAGCTGGAACCTTGTGCAAATACCACTCATTTCCTGGTCTCACAGGGCCAAAGGTGGTGCTGTAAAACACTTCTATCTAACAAAGGCTTGTAGTTTTGTCTGCAGTGTTGGGAAATCCTAGTGAAGCCAGTGTTTGAGCTGTCAGCAGTACTCTGCTCTGAATCAATAGTATTTAAACAGTGATACTTATCTTGCTGTACCTCTTAGGGAACAGGGCCTTACTCCCCATTTTGTGTTCTGTTTAATGCCCCTTTAATAATTAAGTATTACATGTGTAAGCCTTTCGAGCAGTGTTGTTTTATCATTCTCACTAAACTCTATGCAATCAATGCACTTCAAAACTAACTTTAATCTCTTCATGAATTATTAGCTATGAAGTTCTCTATGTTGCTATTAGATTTTTAAAGTATCTTCCTAAATCACTTGTTCAAAGCTAAGTTTCTGAAAGTGGAAAAAGTAGTAGTTTCTCTACTTGGTATCATATCAGTTCATTGAATGTGTGACTAATGATATAGTTTGTCTTGGAATGGGTAAGAAATGTTTCCTAAGTCCGAAGTTTAATAGGTGTGTGAGTTTAATGTCAACAGAATTCGAAATTAATATAATGGGCTTCTGTAGGCACTGATTACACTTAAGTATTTAAGTCATCATACATTTGAAGATAGGTTTTAGTAATAAAGCAAAGTAGAGCTTGCATTTAGATTAGAAACACTTTGTGGTAGGAGGGGGAGGGAGGGGAGAGGGAGGAAGAATTTCTCTATAATTGCAGCTGTCTTTGCACAATATGCCATTTCTGTAGATCAGAACTCTCCAAGATGGATGTCAGCAAGAGTTTGGGGCAGGAAGGGGTTTCAAACATAATATGTTAGGATGCTCTAGACATTCTGTTTGATTGTCTGAGAGTCTAGACAAATCTAAGGAGAAATTTCTTGCATTACTAGACAGTCACTCTAAACAAAAAAACAGGAACAAATGATTGAAAAGACCCTGGTCTAGTTGGCTTTGCTTTGAGGGCTACTGGATCTGTGCAGATCCCTTCTAATGTCAAGGATTCCATCAGATTCCACTTTAGATATTGCTGATATATGTGCTTATGGACAATGTAGTGATGTGGTCTTTCATTGGACTAGATGGTCTTTAAAGGTTTTTTTTTTCCTAACCCAAACTCTTTAGGATTGTAACAATTCATGTAGAAGGGAAGGTGTATGATAGAGTACTTACTAGTCCATATCACCTGAGGTTAAAGCAGTGTCCTGTGGTATAAACTACTTCTGGTTCTGAACCTAAAATGTTGTAGGAATTGATTAAAATGTTTACTCACAAATAGAATATTTTCAGTTCAGCTTATTTGGATTTTGGAAGGATCTGCATGAAGATGACTGATGGCTAAAAGAGACAGTGTGCATTAGGAATAATTGTAGAATGTAAGATTCTGTGTTAGAACCTCAGAAGCATATTTGTGACCATTTGATAGAACTGCCTGCCTTAACTTGGATATTTCTAAATAGTTTCTACTATATGTTGCTATTATATAGTTCTTGCATCCTTTCCTAAAAGCCAATAAAAAAATAGAAAATATTTTAATATGGAATTTCCTTGCTGCAGATTATTACATGTGTTTGTTTCTCTGAACTTCATGGTGCCTTCAGTTTGATTTTAGTTGTGGTTGCAGCCTCATATCTAGGACTGCCTATTTTGTTGCATAGTGTGCAGCCTTTCTGTGCATGACTGTGAAGTACTACTCATGAGTAGTGAGCATTACTGTTTAAACATCTGACAGCAGTAATGTGTGAAAATGTGGCAGATTTCTTGTCCTTTATGCTATTTAATTTGTTGGAGCTATATTTTTGTTAGATAATCTTACTGAAGAAGTTAATACCATAGTCTTATGACTTTTTCTTCTGTAGGATATGGACAATAAGCTACACAAAACTGGAAATGAAACCTTTGTACGAGAAATGAAACAAGATGATTCAAAAGAGGTTAGTTAAATATTACTTTGAGCTTCCAGCATCACACTAAAAATATTAAATAATTTAATGATCAATATTCATCCTGAAACTATCATAGGTTAGAATTAGTTGTTAATGTTAGTAAGAATGTTCATCTAAAGGGGAAAAATCAAACCAAGTGTTCTAAGAACATATTTGGGATTCACCAGTTTTGAATTATTTGTGTAATGTACAGGATCATACTTAGTACATGAGAACTCTGAAGAGTGAACAGCTTTTGATTCTTAACTTTCTCTCGAAGTATATTAAAGAAGACTGGAAATTAGTCACTTTGTTTTCTCTTTTTAATATGCCCATTTCTGCCCCAAGGTTCTAGTCTTTTTAAACAAAATGCATTTTGTATATACAACAACTTTTCAGTGGAAGAGTTCTTGTGGGTATTGTGCAGACTGACTGGTTTGGGTACCCAGGAAGTGCCTGCTGGTGACTGGTAAAATGGTTTTGTTTTGTTTCTCTAGATTATTGACAGTATTATAGAAGAAAGCCAGAAGGCCCAACAACTAGAGGATGATTCTTTAGCTTCTAGAGGAAATGAATTGACTGTTCCAACTTCAGATGCAAATGCTTGGATTTCTGGAGCAGGAATCATTAGTGATATCCCAGAAGTACTGGCTGCTAAAATACCATTACCAGAAGACGCTAGGGAACCAGAGGATCAGAGTGTGAGTAAAGATGCTGAATTGGAGTCTGGGAAGCTTTTGATTAGTTCTGACCAACAGGAATCTCATAAACTAACAGAAGTAGCAAATGCAACTGACCATAAAACGGATGAAACTGAAGCACAAGGAGAAACATCAAAAAAAGAGGACATTATAGACAAGAAAGAGGCAAATACTATCGAAAAAGTGGCTTCAGATTTATCTACCAAAGACCTTTCTACAGCAGAAGAAATGCCCCCAGCAAAGCCACCAAGGCAGCTGACTGTAGAGCCTGACATAGTGGCGAGCACAAAGAAACCTGTCCCGGCCCGGCCCCCGCCTCCCACAAATGTTCCTCCCCCGAGACCACCCCCCCCTGCACGACCAGCTCCACCTCCCCGGAAGAAGAAGAGTGAACTGGATTTTGAAGTGCAAAAACCTGGTTTAGAAGGCAAGTATTCTATTTTAGATACAGGGTTACTATTGGTTGTGTTTTGAGTGAAGGATCATTCAGTCCTGTGATTTTAGTTTAGTTGATGGGTAAAAAATCCTTCAACAATCTCAGCTTGTTACACTGAAGTAACACCCTTCTCCTTTAGAAGTGTTCCTCATTCATAGACTTTCTTGTAAAGTAAGACTTGCTACTAAAATAGTTGTAGCTATAGCAAGGAGAAGTTGATTAATCAATACATAAGCTACAAAACATTTACTTCAAATAAAATGTGGTCTGTATTTGCATAGAAATGCAAGTCAACGTGTGGACTGAGGTCTTATGAAAATGAGTAGTCCTGGGTTACTGGGGAAATGACTATTAAAAAGAAGTTAATTAACCTTAAGAGGCCTAGGGTGTGAAATCATGCCTGAACCTCCAACTGTATATGAAATACATAATTGTAAGTTAGATTTGCTGGCAGTTGATCATTAAAAAAACACCAAACTGGTCAGAAAGGGTGTTCAAGCCTGTAACTGATGTTAGGATTTGCCTATGGCAAGTGTTAAGCTCTTCTTTCTGATAAATCTCTTCAGTTTCTCGAGACAGCTTCACAGCCGGTGGTCTTTTAACGTCAAGTTCAGTGACAGAGGGTGTGCCCAAAGATTCTCAGCCTTCCTTGGATTTGGCCAGTGCAACTAGTGGAGATAAAATCGTCACTGCACAGGTATTGGGAAATGGTTGTAAAGTTGATAACTAACATTTTCTATTGCTTCAGTGTTACAGTAGAGATAATGTAATCTATTTCTGCACAATTTCAGGAAAATGGGAAAGCAGCTGATGGCCAAACAACAAATGAAGTACTTGGACCTCAAAGACCCAGGTCTAACTCTGGCAGAGAGCTCACAGATGAGGTATCAGTGGCTGTGGTCTGTACATGGTACACCTTTGTGCTTGCTTTCCCTGTCTGTTAAAAGAATTGTCATAGTCACAGGTCACTCACTCCTTGTTCTCTGAACTACTCCATGCTGCCACCAGGAATGCAAATAGGAGTGAGGGCACAGCTGGCTTTGTCCACCTCAGAACTTTGTCATGCCTGAGTCATGTGTGGCATTAGCCTTTGGAAGTGTGAGCTGTAACAGACCTGAAATACCATCAAGTTTGGTAGCTATGCAAACAACTCGGAGGATTTTCATGGGAGGGAACACCAGCAAACCTGGTATTTTGTCATGTGTCTAAAAGGAGAAAGAGTCAGCAATAGGAAAATTATTTTCCTCATACTAAAAAATTGTTTCTTCGGTTAATAATTCCACTTATCCTGATTCTATTTGGCTTTTGTAAGTTTTCATTTGTGTTTATTACTGTATAGCTTTCTTTAACTGTTGCTGCAACTATGTAAGTGTTCGTGAGATATTCCAAATAAACCTTTTCCTTTGTGGTACTAGTCAGTTCTGAATTCCTCTTCTCTCTATGTTAAATTTGCCTTTGGCTAAACCTAAGATACAGCAGCTGGAGTAGGAAAGGGGAAGACTGCAACATCTTTTAATTACATAATATGTTTGATATTAGTGTGAAAGGTGTCAGGCAGTGGTTGATGTCTGTATAGCTGCATTTCTGATTAATGAAATTGAAGCTTGTGATATATAACTGTTCATCTTTATCTAGTGGTTGATAATGTTTGCACTAACACGCTAATTTAAACTTAGTCTTTGTAAAATAAATATACAGTGAGCTACAGAACTTCCCAGTATGATAAGTAAGATAAGTAATTTGTAAGTTTTGATGATTTCTGTTTTGCTCCAGATTTTCAAGTCTAATCAAGTTCTCTTCATTTCACATGTTATTTTTTCCCATAGGAAATTCTGGCAAGTGTAATGATAAAAAACCTTGATACAGGTGAAGAAATACCTCTGAGTTTGGCAGAAGAAAAGTTGCCAACAGGCATTAATCCTCTGACTTTGCATATCATGAGGAGAACTAAAGAATATGTCAGGTATGAATCATGAGAGCTTTCAGCTCATAAGATGCTGTTGCTCTCACAGTTTTTGCATAAATGGAAGCTGCTCTGATGCAGGTAAAAAGAGCCCCAATCCATGTGTCTTGACTAACCTGAGCTAATTCCCAGTTCTCAATGAACCAGGCTCCTTATTGATTTCTCTCAAGTTAACTAAAAGTTGCTGATATTGCTGAAACTTGACAAGCAAGTACATCTGAAAATGCACTGATCTCTGATTAGCCTTTGATGTACTAAATGCCACTTCTGTGCTGACATAAACACAGCTTACATTCAAGTACTGGATGTTGTTCATGCCACCACCTCCTGTAGCTTTTTCATTGTTTCATAGGAGACTGTACCTCTGAAGATCTGTTGTCATTAGTTGAACTGACTGCTTTGAGGTTTACCTGTTCTTAATAGAGCTTTAGATCCTTCTAATATGTAAAACGGAGTCTTTCTGCAATCTTTGATAGAAGAAGACACGTACTTAATGATCAGAAAATCGTGTCAGGGTAGATGTTCTTTTCAAAGGCCTGTATTAATTTATACATCAGACAGTTTCTAGGTTTTTTGCATTGGTTTGTTATTGAAAAGCTCAATTCTCTAGAACTCTTTTGTGGAAAAACTTCTATTTCAGAATTAACAACTATTAATTTATTTGATCTGTGGAAAGCCAGATATGAGAACAAAGTGGCATGTTACTAGTTCCTAATAATTTAATGTGTTTTGTCTGCTCTTAGCTTTCCAAGTGTCACTATAAGCTTAAGTTGGAAATGTGTGGCAAGGAATGGTGTATCTTTGGCACCTGCAGAGTGTATGTAGCTTTAATATCAAGATGCCTAAGGACTGAAAGACCTGTTTATTAAGTGATTGAAATAATGTCCATGTTTTTCCAATGTGTTACATAGAGGAATAAAGATGGATCCTAAAATGCAGAGCCTATTTTACTAATGTTTCACTCAATTTAAATTCATTATGATATCCCATTAAACAGTCACTTCTGTATTTCCTAGTAATGATGCAGCACAGTCTGATGATGAAGACAAAATGCAGACACAGCAAACTGACACCGATGGAGGGAGGTTAAAACAGAAAACGTAAGATGCTGGTTTATGTTTTTTCCTTTCCCTAGAAAGAAAAAACAGATTTTATTTTTCTAAGCTGAAGCTTCCCTTCTGACTATTGAACAATTTTTACCTTTTAAGTAATCACTTTACAAGTGATACCTGATTTTACATAAGCCTGTAGCTCTGTGGTTGAACTGAAGATTGCATGACTGCTGTTAAATTTACTGCTTATTTTAAGAAGCAGTAATGAGAAAATATAAGATTGCATTTCAAATCGAAGTTATTGATTCATAGTAGCAAAAAAAAAGAGAATTTTCCATTATTATGTGTTGAAAAACTACTCTTGCTTTTAAGGACTCAACTGAAAAAGTTCCTTGGCAAATCTGTAAAGAAAGCAAAGCACCTTGCTGAAGAATATGGTGAACGTGCTGTAAATAAGGTGAAGAGTGTTCGAGATGAAGGTAAGTGACATTCAGTTTTTTTTTTAATAGGATAGTCAGTTTATCCTTGTGCTTTTAGGAATCAAAGCTGGCAGAGGAACATACACTGCTCTGTTCTTCCACTGTTCTACAGTTGGTGATACAATTTTTTTAGAGTTGAACCTTGTAACTTAGTAGGCATTTTGAGACGACCAGGTCTTTACAAGCATAAATCCTTGTAAAGTAATTGTTGAGAGACCTTTTTAACTAAACCAGCTTAATACTCTGATTCTTTGTTGTGCTGTTAGAAAGAGGTTTTGATATCAAAATGTCACAATATCACATTTTTGGAACATTATTCCAGCAAAGGATGAGGTAGGGATTGTCTTCATTACTTTAATAAATCAGATAGTTTTCTGGCAAGAAGTGCCACAATTAGAATTCTTATATAGCTTGAGCTCCTGTTAGATTTCCCAACTACAACTGAGCTCTCTCCTACACAGTTGCATCAGTGTATATTTCAGACAGGCTTCTAATGCTGCAGCAAGCTGGTGTAACCACAGCCTGAGATAAGTGCCATGGAGCTGCTGCACTTCAGTGTCTTGTCTTGCCACTGGCTGTTGGCCACAGCTCTTTCGCAATTCCTATACTTCATGGGCAAATCACCAGGCCAGTGTACTCAGAGAAGAAACCAATAGACTCATTATCAGCATACATTAAACTGACAGAAATCACTTAGTGCAGGATCTGCTGAATGCAAGACAGGTGCCAAGGAAGAGGCAGAACAAAAATTGATACAAGTTCTTATTTTCAGTGTTCAGTGTTTGGATTCACTGTAGCTTAAAATTAATGCAGATGTATTTTTAGGCTTTGATGCAATACTATTCTTATTTTCCTTTAAGATCTTAAAATTGCTTATAAAAATTGTCAATTCAAGACTAATCTGCTACCAAAAAGCTTACTAACAGATTAAATGGGTGCTGCAATATGTAGTGCTGAATTTGTGTTCCTCTTAGTCTTTCACACAGATCAAGATGATCCCTCTTCCAGTGATGATGAAGGGATGCCCTATACAAGACCAGTTAAGTTCAAAGCAGCACATGGCTTCAAGGGACCTTATGATTTTGAACAAATTAAAGTTGTTCAGGATCTCAGTGGAGAGCATATGGTAGGTCTCAAATTCCATCTGTGGTTTTGCTGAATCTGTTCAGCCTGAGATTCAATGTTTCATTTTCATCTACTTGCTGACCTCCAAAAATGATTGTTAGATTTATTCTCGGTGAAAAACTTAATTCTGGTAAATAATAGACTGGCAAAAATACGAAAATTTGGCTAGTTTGATGAGCTCTTCAGAGGATGAAAAGCATGTAAACTCACAGGCATCAGGGATTCTCCAGAGCTCTCCTTTGAAGAGTTATGGTATTTAATGGTATTTCGGTTTTTTTAGTTCCTGCAGTTACAACTTTAGGCTGAAATAGGTTATTTTTAGGCTGAAATGGGCTATTTTCCACTACCAGAACTGAGCACAGAGCAGCAAGCTTGACCTGCTCAGCAGTAAATAAATTAGTTTGTTAGACAGATGAACACAAGTATTAAACAGAAATACTTATAGGTTCTGGAGGCAAAAGTTGAGAGAGGTTAATAGAGTATGTGGATCAGAATAATGAGGGGAGAAACCAGGATAGGATATTTGCAGAGATGCCTGTGGAGAATGAGGCAGAAAAACTCCCTATTCATCTCTGTTTGAAGTGTGCATGCTTCCCTATGGAGTCTGGAATACATTCTAGTATTCCTGATTTGCCAAACTTCTGCTGACAGCAGCTGTCTGACATTGGAAGCAATCCCTCATCTCTAAGTGTTGGGCTGAGAGTAATGATCTACTGCAGTCAGTGACCAGAGATTGGAAGCTTGTCATCCACAACCAAATTTTCCATTCCTGCTGGTAATCTGTGTTAGTTTCCGTCATGCCAGTATTCTTAAACCTAGGAAATTGATCCAAATTGGTGGAGCTTGTTGGAGTCAAATGCCTAGTAGCTCTTTATTCAGTAGCAGGAGGAAATGGGATACTGCTTGTGTGGTTATGTTTTATTGACTAGTAACTCTTTGGACTTTGCAATGCAGAAAGAATTGTTATCATCAGAGGCTTTGCAAAGCCCTCATGCCAATTATGAATATAACAAATATATGTAGTACCCATTTGGTTGCCAGTTGGTATAACCAAGCACAGTTTCTACTTCAAAAAAAACCCATGCAAACCTCAAGTGCAGCTACAAGTACTTGTCGGTCCTATAAAACAAACAGGAGGTTCTGGGTCCCTCAGACAGCTGTACAAATCTTACATGGACTTCTGTGGTAGTGCTGACCTGTATTTCCTCTCTTGCAGTCATCTGCCCTGTGGGCTTTTTCTTTCGAACTGTTTTTGCACATGTGTTGCACAATCCAGCAGTCTTACCAATTACTTATCAGTGTTTTGATCTGCAGTTTATTTTACTTGTGGTATCTTGTGTACGTCTAAATCATGTCAGTTGACGTAGAAAGTCTTTTTGGTATGCAGAAAAGCACTTTTTGTTACTTAAACAATCATCTCTTTATTTTGACAGGGTGCTGTTTGGACAATGAAATTTTCTCACTGTGGTCGATTACTGGCATCTGCAGGGCAGGACAACGTTGTAAGGATATGGGTTTTAAAGAATGCCTTTGACTATTTCAATAACATGCGAATGAAGTACAACACAGAAGGTATCTCTCCATGCATGCCTAGAGCTCTGAAACAGCAGAAAGGCTGGGTTTTTGGGAACTTGATGTTGAGCATGTTGTTTCTGTCTGTGTTCCAGGCCGTGTCTCCCCTTCTCCCTCTCAAGAGAGCCTGAATTCTTCCAAGTCTGATACCGATGCAGGGGTAAGTACACAAGGTATTGTGAGGGGAAGAGATGGTCTGGTTTGTGATTCCAGATCTTCATTGTTGCTTTATCCAAACACACATTAAAGGAGTTCTTGGCTTGTGTCTTTTTGTCAAACTGTCGTATCAATGAATGTCTTCAATCAAATATGTTAATCTTGTGTACAAGGGGTGCAAGCAAGGAAGCCCATGACTGAATTTGAAGCATTACAAAATCTGCATAGCTGTGCTGTCACCTCCTGCCAGAGGAGATTGCTGAGTGAATTGCTAAGGGGAAAAACACTACATCATTGAATTTCCTGTCTTAGTGCTTTATCTCTGACAATTACTTGTGGTAATTGTCTCACTTGATGCTTTTTCTGAGGAAGGCCAGAGTGAGCAATGGGATTCTCAGAAGCATAATGGTACCTGACATATTTAAATTTTTCACGTCCGTGTAGAAAAAAATGGAACATGACTGAAGAAAAGTATTCAGACACTCTTGTAAAGTTTTCAGATACTGTAGTAAATTTTGCCATTAAAATTAATGTATTTAAGATGGGTTTTTTCTATTTTTTGCTTCCAATAGCATAAGAAACAGATGACAAAATTAGGGTTTAAGTGAAGATCTTGGCAGTAGCATTACTTGGCGTGTGTTGTTTTGGCAGAGGGGGAAGCAGGGAGGCCAGCAATGTTCCTTAACTCATGTAAATGAGTGGGCTTGCTAAGCCACACACACCGGAGATGTTGTTTTGAGTGGTTGGGTTTTTTTGGGGTTGGGTTGGTTTGTTTTTTCCTGCAGAGGTTTTGTATAGGAACTTCTAGGACTTTTTTTTTTCATTATTATTTTACACTTGTTAATTCTGAACTAGTCTCTCACTAGGAAGTTGTCATTAATGATATGCACTTGAAACTTGGAAACCTGAACTCACAGCTTATATTCTGAAGTGGAACACATTTTTTAAGGTTGATATGCTTTGTTCCAAAAGCTTATCTTCAGGTGTTTGCTTAAGTTGCTGTCAAACTGATCCCACCGAATGAGAGCTGAAAAAAGGAAAATTTAGAACTTCTTAATTTTGCAATTTCAGGTTGATGTTTCACAGCTCATTGTACTTGACATTTACTTCGGTTGTTTATTAGTGCAATATTGTTTGTTCAAATTGTTATTGTCCTTATACTTTTTTAAGCAGTAAGTGCCTCATTGTTAATTTTTCCAGCTAATATTTGGTACTATTTCTATACATTTCTCTCATAGATTTGCAGTGGAGTTGATGAAGACCCAGATGATAAAAATGCCCCATTTCGTCAACGACCATTTTGCAAATACAAAGGCCATACAGCAGATCTTCTTGATCTTTCCTGGTCTAAAGTAAGGCACCTTAATACAGGCTGCACAGTTCTTCTGTGTTTTCCTTGTTTTCTGTTGTCAGTTGCCACTGGAACCATACATTTAAGCAATATGAAACGATCCTTGAAGTTAAAAGAAGTTTTGTAAAGGCAGCATTTATTCTAGTTGAAATAGTTGGAATAAAATGAGCTCGTGTAATTAAAAGTTGTCTTAAAAAAACCCAAGCCAGTAACAATTACAGTTGTGTATTCAATAGTGAAAGTAAAGTATTTAGAGTGGGAGGATTTTCCATTGAGCTGTGTGGTTTCTGTTTTATGGTGTTACTACTTTTCTTGTCTTCATTATGCTTCTCTTTTTGTGCAAAGTGTACACATTCTGAAGTTGCTGAATATGTACATCTATTTTGAAATCAGAGAATTACCTGGTTTCACATCAGAATTACTCAGATATTCTCCACATGGGAATGCAGTTGTGCTTTTAGGAGCACAGTCTGGTTGAAGCATCTCAGGCATCTCTGAAGTCTGTTGTGCCATTTCTTCTCTGAATACTTTGACTATATTCCAAGTATTCATTTTCATTGAGATTCTTCTGGAAAATTTTCTGTGCCCAAGGATCAGTGTACAGCTCTTTAGGAAAGCACTGATCAGTAATAGTAATTTGGACAAACCTTTTTATCTGAAAAGATAAAATGTTGAATTTCATGGCAGCATAGAAGTTGGTAAGGCTCTACCAATCCAATTCTGTATTTCCAGTTACTTTTGTGTCTGTTAATAACTGTGGAATGCTCTTGTTTCACAGAATTATTTCTTGCTTTCTTCTTCTATGGATAAAACTGTCAGATTATGGCATATATCAAGAAGAGAATGTCTTTGCTGTTTCCAGCATATAGACTTTGTCACTGCTATAGCTTTCCATCCAAGGGTAAGTGTAACTGCCCTCTTAGTTCTAGAGAGGTAGAATTTAAAATGATAACGCTTTTTTTTTTTTCTTTAATTAAAAAAAAAAATTGAATAATAGTTTGTGCACTTGAAAAATATGCCTCCTGGATAATAAGAAAATCATAATGAGATTGAACAGATTGTCCAGAGACCACAGAGTCTTTGAGAATTTTTAAAACTTGACAGAATATAACCCAGTACAGCCTGATTGAACTTTTGGAACTGTCCTTGCTACAAGCGGGGGAGGTGGATCAGAGACCTCCAGAAAGTACTTTCAACATATTTTTTATAATTTTTTTTAAATACTGCAATCAAGCTTCTTAATAAAACTCAAGTGGAAAAATGGTGTTTGCCAGTGTTCCCTAAACATACAGAACTAGTAGATGTATTGGAAACTGTGAAAGGAGCTTTCAGCTCCTGGCAGGGTGAGTGTTGAGAGGGTAGAACTTTGCTAGCACTGAGCAATTTTCTAACCTGAGGTATAATTAACTGCATGTATGTTATCTTGTTGATAACCTGTAAGAATTTGAATTCCAGTTGCCACAAGTTTCTTGTAAACATCATAATCAGCTCATCTGAGGGTTCTTATCTGGGAAATTGTGTAGAGGGGCTGTTTGAAAATGGGATGGGAAGGTTTTAAGGGAGGCAGAGACATACTCGTAGCACAAGTGAAGATTAAACCTTGTGTGTGTTCTCAGGATGACAGGTACTTCTTAAGTGGTTCATTGGATGGAAAACTCCGACTCTGGAACATTCCTGACAAAAAAGTGGCATTATGGAATGAAGTAGATGGGCAGACAAAATTGATTACAGCTGCCAACTTCTGTCAGAATGGCAAATATGCAGTCATAGGCACCTACGATGGAAGATGCATCTTTTATGACACAGAGGTAAAAACTTTGAGACTGTGGATTTTTTTTTATGTTACGTAACAAACAGATTTAGAAGTCGTGGTTATTTAAATACCAAGAAAAACCTGTTAGAGCTTGAAGCAAACTAAAGTTTTTACACAATTGTTTCTAACTGGGACACGTTTTGTTATCTTTTCAGCACTTGAAGTATCACACACAGATACATGTGCGTTCTACCAGAGGTCGAAATAGAGTTGGAAGAAAAATTACTGGCATTGAACCTTTGCCAGGAGAGAATAAGGTACTGTCTTTCAGTGCAGCTTTGGCCCAGTACTGAATTCTGATATTTATATCTAATGCTTAGTAAGTTTGTACCAAATCTTTTAACATTACTAAAATGAACCTTACTCTTGCTAATAGAGGCTAATACAACACTAAGTAGTGGTAAAATAGAGTATATATTCTTTTAATGACATTATGCTCTGATTAACGTGCAGATGAAAAAAATCGTTACAGATGGCTAATTGTTTCAACTCCTAAATTTATTTATTTCTTTTCTAGATACTAGTGACATCAAATGATTCCAGAATCAGGTTGTATGATCTAAGAGATCTGTCTCTATCTATGAAGTACAAAGGTTATGTCAACAGCAGCAGCCAAATCAAAGCCAGCTTTAGGTAAGACAGTATTGTAACAGTGGAGTTGCTGGATTTGGGAAATGCTGTGGCTGAAGTACAGAGGCTCTTGTTTAAATCTTCTACATTTTCATGAAACTGAGCCTCTGAAATGTCATTTGGCTCAGAATGCAAAGGTAAAAAAAGCTCTGCTCAAGAGTGAAGAGGTGGGAGCTTCTGTAGATTAATGAATGCAGTTGCATCCTGTGGACAGTTTGATGTGTGTCCATTACTGTTGCTGTGAGTGCAGGAAATGTGCTAGAACTGAGTTTGGAAATGACTTTGGGAGATGATCTTGCTCAGTCCCCCTACTCCAGATAAATTTCCCGAATTAAATAATTTGTACTTACTGGGCTGTAGCCCAGTTAGTGTCAGAGTTTAGAGATGCAGAGTTACTGTAATGCATGCTTGAACAGCTAAGAAAAGTAATGTTTTTCCTTCTTTGAATCTTTAGCCATGACTTTACCTACATTGTAAGTGGTTCAGAAGACAAATATGTCTACATTTGGAGTACATACCATGACCTGAGCAAGTTTACATCTGTAAGAAGAGACCGAAATGACTTCTGGGAAGGCATTAAAGGTAAAAACCAGCTTTTGATCTTTGTTTTATCAAAGCTCATATGATTTGAAAATTGAAATATTTTATTTGCTATGCTATCTGTTTGAACAAATTCTTAGCAGGATGCATGGTAATTGGTGGCCTATCATGAATCCTTGTTCACAGGAGACTCTTTGGGAGGGCAAGAGACAGAGTAGCTTAGAGTTTGTCCAGCTTCAGTAAGAGATTTGGAATTAATGTGATGTTTTCTTTACTGATTGTAGAAATCAAAATAATTATCAACCCATAATCCTTTATGGAAAAGTGACTTTGAAAACAAATGCAAGCTTTTTCTTTCATAGTAAGCTAAAAGCAAAAACGGGTAGGGAAAAAGCAGCTCTTTTATCTGCTCCATATACACAGTTTTTGGGAAATGTGGACCATGTTTATATCAAATGTTTTTTGGACCTCTTGCCAGTTAATTTTGGGCACTTAAAGCATCTTCTGAAATCCTTAAGAATATAGAACAATGACAGTTGTTCCTTGAATTCTGAGTTTACCTGATGGCACTAGCACTGCGATTCTTGTATATTTACTAGAATTTATGCCTGCTATTCTTGTAAAATTAACAAATTATTGAAACAAGATACTCAAAATTGGATTGTCTTTCTGAAGCACACAATGCAGTCGTCACCTCTGCAATCTTTGCTCCAAATCCTGGGTTGATGGTGTCACTGGAAACTTCTGAAAAGCAAGAAGCTGAAAGTAAGGGAGAAGATTGTGAGATATCAGACACCATACCCTCTGGTAGGTGTTTTAGGATGAACTCTGCTTGGTAGGATGGTCTGAGCAGGAAAATATTATGAATACTTTGGATCTGGGTGGGAGTTTCTTGAGAAGAAAAGTCCTTGCAGTGGCATGGGTATGTACTTCAATTTAGCATTCCACCTTGAACATTTTAGCAGCTGTTGCATTCTTAAAAGCTGAGGATGTGAGATGAGGGGTACAGTTGCCATCCTAGGTACTTAAGGATTATTCCTTTTACGTTGGAGCTGTTAGGAGATAGAGGTGCACCAACCATTAATGAAAAGGTTTCTTTCCTAGAAATGCAGATTTTCTTGAAGTGTTGGCTAGAAATCAGGAATATGATAAAGGAAGGAGAGTATCACAGTGATGTCATCTATTTTAATGAGAGTGTGATTTTTTTTTTTTTTTTTTTTTTAAATGAACTAACCATTTATTCTCTTTCCTGTTAAGGAGCTCTGAAGACAGATCACACAGAAGTGCTTTTATCAGCTGACTTTACTGGAGCAATTAAAGTCTTCATTAACAAAAAGAAATATGTATCTTAGTTGGTTTGTAACTGACAGCATAAAGCTATGGTACTGTGGGATTAAAATTCCATAAATAATGCAGGCAGAAGCAAAGTATCTTATATAATAATGTTACAGGCTGATTTATTTTTAAATCTTTATTTTAAGGCTACTCAAATATTGGATCATTGGAAAGCAGTGTGCCTATTAACACCTGGGCTTGTAGGATAGAAAGGAATGTGTAAGAATAATCCTGCCAAACATTAGACTCTAAACTTTCTCCAAGCAGTTGTTTTGCAATGTCATTGTCAACTTGCACAGGTTTCTGCACAAAACCGTGTTTGCACATGTGTGTGCCTTTTGGATATATGCACGAATTGGAACCTGTATCAAAAGCATTTTAGTGGTGCTTGTGGCCACTAGATGTCAGGAGCTGGGGTGGGAGGAAGACTGGAAAAATGCTGAATAATGTAGTCTGATCTTTGCACAAAATTCCATTTGAGAAAGATCTTGAATTTGTAGTAGCTAATATTCAGAGTTTTATGTTATGCAAGTTTTTGATGGGTCAGCAACCATGTGTAAATGTTTTTATAAATTTCTCAACTTCAGGACGTGAAAATTCTTTTGTTGTCTTTTAATTGTTGTGGACTTTAGATTCCTTTCTTATATATAATTTTTTGCACACTGGAGCACAATACTTGTGTAAAGAATTCTCTCATTCCGTGTTCACGGGCACCAGGATGTATTCACCTTCCAGATAAAATTAAGCTGCATTAAAAAGTTCTTATATTTTACAACTATGTAAAATAAACTGTTTACATTTTTTAAGCATTGTAGCTTAAAGTTTTAAGTTCTTCTTGTTTGTTTAGTGCCACTGAATTTTGAAAGTCTTTGTAAATATTCATATAAAACACCTATGAAGTAACATTCTGGGCATCACAACCCATGAAATGTTATTGATGGTCAAATGTTTCAGAGAACAAATGTGTCATTAAACTTGGTCACACACTTGGAAATTGTTGCTTCTTTTCCATTTTGATTTGTTCATTTACCTCTTGTCTAAAGTAGTTTTGACCTGTTTCTGCCGTCATTGGTCGTGCAAGCATTTATTACCTTCTGAGTTCTACTTTTCTGATCTTGTCACACCTTTATTTCTGAAAGAATGGGGAATGGAGTACTGCAACTGGATATTAAG
Organism: Acridotheres tristis; assembly: GCA_037013685.1. Classification (NCBI taxonomy): domain Eukaryota; kingdom Metazoa; phylum Chordata; class Aves; order Passeriformes; family Sturnidae; genus Acridotheres; species Acridotheres tristis. Next base: position 12,445,484 of record CM072889.1, on the reverse strand, counting down.
CAGAATTAAGAGTAATTATGTGATAGTTTAGCATGAGGAGGACGCTTCAAAAGTGTGCACAAAATCTTCTCCTTCCCATTAGTGGAAGAATGAAGAGGTGGAAAGCAGGAAGTGAGTATCACTCCCCTTTTAATTCTTTTTTACTCAGGTGAATTTGACTATGACTTTATATAGAATTGTCTTGGACAAGAAAGGCAGTTGCAAGGGGTTTATTATCAGTCAAAATAGATACAAGAATGGTACACACATTTTATAAGATTATCCTCAGTTAACACAGTTGGGTAAGTTTGGCTCAGAATTGAAAATACTTGCATGGATGAAACAAGCTAAACCCTCTCAAGGATCTTTTGTTACTTTGAGCTCCACTGAACTGACAGAAATGAGGAGATGGCACAAGAAGACATTTGGTTTGTGACTCCAAAAATCAGTTTCTATAATATATGCAATATCTGTGTAGAAGACTGACTGAGATTTCTGTGAGCTGTTCCCAGACACTTCTAGGGTTTGTTATAGATGTTCTATGTATTTATTGACTCATACAAGTTAAGAAGCTGCTTTGTGCAGTACAAATGCCATCACTTTGCTTACAGGTATCTTAATTCCAGAGTTTTGGCACATTGTGGCCTTCCTCTCTCTGGAACTAAAAGTCCAGACTGGAGGAAGAGGCACATGGGCCTAGTTGAGGGGTTTGGTTTGCTTTTTTTTGTGTGTGCTGCTCTTCTACTACTGCTTTTCCCATATTATAGTTAAAGTAGTAAATGCGAAAATTAGGGATGAGTAATAGAGAAGGGAGGTCTTACTAGCTGCTAAGAAATACACAGAAGAGAATGAGTCAAACCCAGCTCTGAGTGACTGAAGAGCTGACTGCTGTCAACATGCAGTGTTGGAGGTACATGTGGGACTGAGTGGACTTTGGGAGGGGTTCCTGTAGCATGAATGGCCTGCATTTTGGCAGTTATTTTACATGTTCTATGCAAATTCTTCTCTGTAACATCTTAATGATCTGAATGGTTTTGGGTTTTTTTTCCAATGTGACTACTTTGGAGATAAAAGTTGAACTGTTAGTTTTGCATATTAGCTGCCAGAAACTCTATTAAGGTGTTGTGTTTCGACCTGTTAACTACTCAAGTGGTCATTAAAAAAGGGTGGTTGTTTTCATTATCCAGGCAGTAAACAAAGCTGATCTTGAGGAAGATTTACTTCCATTTATCTTGATATTTAGCTTTTCAGCACTCGCGTTCTGGTGTTCCCCTGCATTGATCTTGTATTCTCAGTGCTTTTTCCCGAGTTGAACTATTCTGCTCATTTTTGATGGTTCAGAAATCAGTGCCTCTTTCCCTCTCTTTCCAAAAGCTGTGTGGGTTAAGTGCTGTTCCAGTCTGAGTGGTGCTGTGTCCTGTCTGATCTCGGCCACTGCTGGGTCTGGGGGCTTCTCTGGTACCTTACGTGCTACATTCTGCTTTTGTCCACAGCCTCCAAGTTCTCCTTACAGGTAAATGTTAAGTTGCAGGTAAATGCCAGTTTCTCTGCTGAGTCTGGTGGGTTCAGTCAAGTGCCTTCACTGTCTGTACATCAGGGAGTGCCCCTGCACTGCAGTGACATTCCTGGCTGGAGCACTATCACAGCATGGATGGAGATCTATTGAAATAGAGCACTTCCCTTTGTGTAGGAGGGTTTCTCTCTCTGTAGTGTTTTTTCCGGGGGCTACTTAACAACTTCTATTAAAGAACAAAAGGTTGACATTCATGTAATCAAAATTCTGCTTACAGAAAGTGATTGAGAATTCCCAGGAGGCAAAGTGAGGAATTGCCATTGCAGAGGAACCTTGGTGCAGGAAATGTGAATTAACCCAGTCACTTCCCAAGAATCAATAAAAAGAGCTGATTGGAGTGTCACAGATCTTCAGCACCTCATTTCTGCTGTAGCTGGCTCCTGGCAGCTGGTTCTGGCAGTGAGTGGCTGTGGCTGGAAACAAAGCTGGGTCTCTGCTACCTTTGTCTCTTTCAGAGCTGGGCACCAAGCCAAGTGCACATAGAGAGGGACAAAAACAACAGCTCGAGTAGCTGAATCATACTAAAATTTGATTTCTAGATGCTGCACAAGTCATGTTTTCTGAAGTTAAAAAGGGGAGGGATTTATTTGTTTCTTTTGGTTGGTGAGATTCTTTTGGGTTTTGTTTTTTAAGGGAAAGCAATGCTGAACTCTGTGACTGGCATGGTGCCAACACTGTTAAATATAAGAGCATTAGCCATAGGCATGGCAGAATCGATTCATCAATCACTGAAGGCCGCTATGCTATTTTTTTGCCTGTCGTTAGCAATTTGCTGAACACGTGTTGGAAAATGGCCACTCTTCAAATGAGCTAAAATGAACCTGTGAGTGTAAGGAATGCTAAGCTGTCACTTTTTGAGGCAAACTTACCTGCTGCTTCTGGCTGGAATATCAGCAATGCACGGGTTTTTGTGTTCTATCAGTATCTGTTTTCTCTAGTTCCAAATATGATACCTTATTTGTTTGAAACTGCTTATAAGCACATTGCTTCATTTTGTGAAAGTGGGAACAAACTGGAAGGCTGTAGGGAACTGTTGGCTGGTTCTGGTGCTGCTGAAGTCATGAATCCATGTTCTTTATGTTGATGTCTATAGCTGCTACTTCTGCTTTCCTAGTATTTTGCTAATAGTATTGGTCTCCTGCTAGAGGTGCAATGGAGGCTTTTCAATTCACATGGCTAGACCCTGATACTTGCTTTAGTGATGGTGCTGCAGGCTTTGGTGTGGAATTCTGCTCAGACTATAATGCTCAGTAAATGGAGCACAAAAAATGAGTGAAGCCAAGTGCTATGTACAGAGCAACACACAAAAGGCCATTCAGAAAGGAACACGACTACTTGTTTTAGCCTGTGGGTAAATTTGTCTTTACTGCAGTAAGTGATGAGCACATGTTTAGAGCTGTGCCAGAAAGTTTGTTCTTCCACTAAGCGGAAGTCCTTTGATTTTTGTAGGGTTCATGCATAAATTTAAACCTATCCTTTAGTACCCTCCTGAATAAAGGCTGGTATTATATTATGGTGATTGACAGAACAGCTTGTTACAGAATCACATGTTACTCAGGGTCCAGGGAGTTCTCTGGAGCTCCAGTTCAGTCCCCTCTGCTCACCCAGGTCAGAGCAAGTAGCACAGGCCTTTTATTATCTCCAGGGATAGACACTACATTTTTCCTAGATAACCTGCACCAGTATATGACCAGACTCACAGAAAATGTTTCCTTGTTATCTTCCATTCTGTTTCCACTTACTTCCTCTGTTTGCATATCTAAATGTCCCAATGCCATTTTTGTCTTTTTAGACCTGCTGGACTTTGCTTAGTTCAATTTGTGCCTAAGGTTTTCAGCAGACTCTATTTTTGTGGAAGCAGTTGCTCCTTCCTTTTGCTGTCTGAAAACAAATAAATAAGAGCAGTAAAGAAGTAAGAAAATTTGAAAGGGTGAGATTAGTTAATTGGCCTGTGCAGTGCTTGACTCTGCAGAGCATATTGTGAAATAGATTTATTTGAGCAATGGTGACCCCCCCTACCCCCCTTATAATGTTTTCTAGTTGGCCTCACATATCTATACAAGGAAACAAACATCAGGGAGTTTTTTCTTCAGCCTTTTCACAGAATTGCCGTGAAAAATACTGGGCTGAGAGCAGGCAGCAATGGCATTTTGACCTAAGGAGGGGATGTCCAGCAGCTGTGTGTATCCACCTCTTAATTGCTCTGTTCTTTGTCCAAGCTAGAGAGCTGCTCATGGGAGTTGTGTGAGATGTTAATAATCCTCCTGTGTGTGGCAGTTACTGTAAATGATCTTTAAAGCCTTCAAGCAGAGGAAGATAAATAGGGGAGTGCTCATAGGCTGGATGTTGCTGTGTTACAGTAGAGCTCTACAGTTTAAACCAAGCCCTGTGCTTTCCTTCCATCACTCCTGTCTGATCAGTTGTACTCCAGGATGCAGAAGAGAGGGGCAGCAGCTCAGGGGCATCGTCACTGCAGTGCTGGGCTCCCCAATACACAGAGAAACAAGAATGTGATGGAGAGAGTCCAGCAAAGGGCTAGTGAGCTTATGGAGAGCTTGTGAGAGCTGAGTCTGTTCATCCTGGAGAAAAGCCATCTCAGGGGGATCTTGGCCATGTGTAAAAATTCCTGACTGGGTAAATGTTGGAGACTTGGTGCTATCCAGTGGAAGGACAAGTGGCCATGGGCACAAATGAGATAAATTCCAATTTTTAAATAAACATTTCAGAAGTGTTGGGTTGGTTGTTGTTCGTTATGTTTCCTGTCAGAGTAGTAAAACACTAGAACAGATTCAAACATCTGCTGCTTGAGGTGTTCCCAATTTGTCAGAAACTGTTCTTGCCCTTTCTCCCTGGGGTTATGGGTGGAGCCTGCAGGGGCAGTGAGGCAGCCAAGGCAGGGCTGTCACTGTTGTGTGTGACCACGTTCGTGATGTGCTGGTGCAGGCAGCAGCTCTGCAGCTGTCAGGGCTCTCCACCAACCACGTCTTGACTTCTCTCCCTTCCAGTGTCTGGGTGTGCAGAATACATGGAGTGAGGAGGTTTTATCTCTGCTCAGTTCTCTGTGGCAGAAGAAAAAAAGCCGCATATGAAAAATGAAGAAGAGGGGATTTAGAGACAGTTGGAATTGCAGTTAATCTTATTTGTAGTTCTGTATCTGAAAATAGTTAATGCTGGATGTTTCAGAAGCAGCATCTTGGTTGAATTTTCTTAAATCAGATATGATCAAGTTACCTTCTTTTTCAGGAGGTAAACTTTGGGAGAACTTTTAAATACAAAATACAAAAATCTGGTGACTGCTGGGTCAATATTGTCTCTTTAAGGCTGTGCTAAGGACAGCCTGAGACATCACATGGATTCATCATTACTGGTGGTGCCTCTTAGTGCTACTTCACTGACCCTTTGTGCAAGGGCCCAAGGTCCCTGCAAACCCTTGTATGCTCTTCCATGAAGGTGGATGCTGCTGGGAACTGCCAGGATGCAGCTGCAGCTGCCGTGACTTCCATCCCCAGGAGCTGGAGGAGGTGAGCAAGGACTACAGCAGCCCCGGCACGAAGGGCAGCAGTGTGTGCTCCTGCAGAGCTGAATGCTCACCTGGAGGGAGCCCTGCTGGGAAAGGCAGTGCTGGGATTTGGCACTCCTCCCATCCCCAGGAGCTGTGCCCGTGCCATTCGGGATAAGTCAGCAGAGGGCAGCCCTTTAACGCCGGGACTGTGCAGCTGAGGACCAGTTTGTTGCTGCACTGCTGGAGAAGCCAACAATGACAGTGCCATTGACACCTCTAGCGATGGGTGACAGGGAGGAACAGCCGTAGCTGTGGTGTACCAAGCCTTGCACAGTGTTTATATCTCCTGAGACTTCCCAGATGTCCCCTGAGCACACCAGCAGGGCTGGCTGGCTGCATGTGCAGCTGAGGAGTGATGTCTGATCAGGATACCTAAGCAATTCAGTTGTCCCTTGCTTTGGCAGAAGGCACAAGCTGCACAAAAAATTGTTGCTTAAGGAGTTGTTCACTTGTGGACAGTTTGTGCCTTGGCCTTGCTATCAAGAGGGATCAGTGTGCAGATATCATTCTAAGGCCACTTTCTGGTTTGTTTGGTTTTTTTAAAAAAAATTTTGAGTACTAGAAATACATTCAAACATCACAGCTGTATCTCACAGGAATTTTGAAGCTGGGAAATGGAAGATGTAATGGCATTCATAATCCTCCTCTTGCCTGGCAAAAAAGCACATCTGGACCTGGATAGCTGAGTCTGGCAGATTCCCTGCAGGAATGCAGGACCCTCCCCAGTGCAGTGAAACACCTGATAACAGAGGTTAATCAACGGCTTAAATCAATCACAGAAGTAAGTGTTTTTCTGCGACAGGCTCATATGCAGGTGATAGGCCTGCAGATAACCAGTGAAAGCAGTGAAAAATGAGATTATTGGCTGATAATATTAAGTGCCTTTTATCTTGGATGGCCTGAGAAATTAAATCCTAAGCTTGCCATTAACCCTTCAGCCTTTGAGAGGCTTGTGGAGCCAGCAGGGGTCCCCTATATATGGTTCCAGACCTTATGTCAAAGTCAGCTGCACAGACAGATATTTGTTAAAAAAAAGAGATTCTTCCTCAGCGCATCTTCTGTGCTATAGTGCTACTATCGGTGGGAAGGATGGATACCACTATCAGTCAATATGATATCCTCTGCAAATTTTTTCTTCCTGTAGTCTGTGCTGTCCAGCAGAGCTGGGGAGGAGGTGTGGCAGGAGAGCTGTTTTGCCCAGGTTGGCTGCACCTTCCAGCATGTATCCTCACTGGGAACTGCAATCTGCTGCTGCTGCTCACCCTCTGATCAGTCAGGCAGCTGTGGGATCAAAATGACATTAGAGACTTCAAGGCTGTGGTCTCAACAAAAAGACAAAGAGGTGAAAATGTTAGCACATTTGAATCTGTGAGTTCCCTATAACCAAACTTTCTCCAATTCAATCTGTTATCTGAGGCAGTGCAATTCCTCAGCACTTCCAGAATGATGCATTTCTTATGCTGACAAACCATTGCTGGCCTTTTTTCCCTGTGAAAAAGGAGATGAAAACTACAGTCCTTGCAGGTTTTGCTTTGTCTGTAACAGCAGTGCTGTGGCTGCTGTTGTCTTGCCTTAACACTTCTTGTGCTTGAGACTCTTACTCTGCTGTTTAGTCTGCCCAAGAGGGAGCCACAGCTTTCTGCTTTTCTATTGCTTTCATGTGATGTGTCCTTGCCTTTGCTTCTAATTTCCTTTTCATGCTTTGCTTCTAAAAACAGCCTCACTGTTCACTGGTCTTCCCTGGCTCAGGTCAGTGGGATGCTGATGGGAGCTCTTTGGATGCTGGCGCCGTATCAGGCTCAAAATCTTAGTAGGAACCTTTTGCTTCAGTCTGGATAAGAAATGGAGTGTGTGCTTTAGGGAGGGTTTTATTTCTTGTCAAATGACCATCACAGCACTCTCCTCCCAGACAAACACTCTGGTTCTCAGAGTTGTTCCTCATGTAGCAAATGGAAGGCAGAAATGGCTCTGCCGAAGATGTTGACTCAGTCACTGGTGTGGGCTCTCCTGCAATGCCCAACGCCCTCTGAGGAGCCACAGGGCCAGGGGCTCTCCCCAGCAGCCAGGATGAACAGGGCTACCCTCACTCTGTGACAAGCATCGTTGTGTTACCTGTCCTTTTGTGGCCAGGTGAAGGAGACCTAATAATTTTATTTGCCAGTTGCAGGGGAGTCACTGGAGGCTCTGCTGTGGGGATTTGAAGTGGTTGATAAAATCTCTGCAAGAGCATTCATGGGTGTGGAGATAAGGAGGGGAACCTCACTGTGCTGCTACTGGAATTGTGCATCACAGTGCTTTTCATTTAACTTGAGTGTGGAAAAGCTTCATGTTTCTGAAAATGCAAATTCTTTAACTCGTCAACTTCTTCCTTTTCTATCCCACATCTAATAGATATTTGATAATTAACAATAAAATCTCATTTATTTTGATATAAAACAGATTTGTTTCTGATGTAAAAGACTGGAGCAAAATTTCATGTGAAATGGTGACTGCTGCCCCTTCAGTCAACTGCTAGAAAGCAGAACAATAACTGGCTTGCATGCTTTAGGAGTCACAAATAATATTTTGAATGGTTTGGATCATAATGGCTGTATTCATTACCCCCCTACAGATTGGCTCTCATAATCAAAACTATTTCTCTATATGTTGTGTGACTTAAGGCATGCCTATAATTCCAGTGAGATCCTTGTAGATAGTACTTAATCAGTCAAATGGAACAATGTGTGTAAATTCCTATGACTATGGAAACTCAATTCAATTCAATATCTTGCTGTGAAGACACAACACACAAAATAACTAAAAAAAATAATTAAAAGGTTTTAATGGACAAAACAAAGGCTTGCTATTGTAATTTCAAAATCACCATCCTTCAAAGAAGTGCACAATGACAAAGTAATAAGGAGTAGGAATTGAGTCCTGAGGAGCCTTCTTTTCATATCCTTATTTATTGTTTTTGCAGCTGGGCAAGCAAATGTGATCATGGCCTCTGTAATCGAAGCACTTTCCTATAGCAAACTCTATAGGTTGGATATTTTCTCATTTAATCCCAGCTCGTAGCTTAGTTGCACACAGCTAATCCAGCCCTTCCCCTCAGTGGGGTGTGGAGGGAGAATCAGAAGGGTTTAGGTGAGGAAACTAAATACAGTTTAATAAGTAAAGCAAAAGTCACTCACACAGGCAAAGCAAAACAAGGAATTCACTCACAACTTCCCAGGGCAGACAGGTGTTCAACCATCCCCAGGACAGCAGAGCTCCCCCTCGAGTAATGGTGACTTAGGAAGACACTCTGAATGTCCCCACTCCTTTCTTCTGACCCAGCTTTATACCAGCCAGCTGATGCCACAGGGTGTGGGATGTCCTTTGGATCAGTTGGGATGAGTTATCGTGGCTGTGTCCCCTCCCAAAGCCTTGTTGCACCCCCAGCAATTTCTGGGTGGGGTAAGGAGCAGAAAAGCTCTTGATTTGACTCTGTGTCAACGCTGCTCAGCGTTAAGGAAAACATCCCTAATTACCAACACAGTTCCCAGCACAAATCCAAAACACAGCCCGCTACCGTGGAGAAAAGGAAATTTAACATAACCCCAACCAGCACAGCGATGCTCAGCAGAAAGGTCTTGTCCTGGATCCAGCTGACCCTCGCAGGAGCACGTGGCAGAGCCGGGAGATCACCAGCCCAAGTGGAGCCGTGCCCCGTTCGGCACCGAGTCTCTGTTGTTCTAAACATCCATCGTCATTACATCCAGCCCGTTCAGACGGAGCCTTCGGCTGAGCCCCGGCACGCCGTGCCCTTGTGCCCAAGCCGCTGCTGCGATCATCCCCGGCAGTACCGCGGTACCGGGGCTGTCCGTGTGCCGGGGCGGGCCCGGGGCACCTGCGGCGGGGACAAAGCGGGGCCGGGCGGGGCGGGGCGAGCAGGGACCGGCCCGGCCCAGCCCCGCGGCTCCGCCCGCCCCGCCCCGGCCCGGCCGCGCCCGCCCGGCGGCAGCGAGGGAGCGCGAAGGGAGCCTGAGGCTCGGCTCGGATCGGCTCGGCGCGGATCATGTCGCCATGTCGGAAGTGAGGAAGTTCACGAAGCGGCTCAGCAAGCCGGGCACGGCGGCCGAGCTGCGGCAGAGCGTCTCGGAGGCGGTGCGCAGCTCCTTCGTGCTGGTGAGCGCCGCTCGGGGCCGCGCCCGGGGCCGCTCGGAGAGGGGCGGCAGCGGGAGGAGGGGCAGAGCCGGGCAGGGGATGCGCCGAGAGCGGGCAGAGGAAGAGGCTGAGAGGGCCTGGAGAAGGGGCAGAGCTGGGTCAGGGCTTGGCGGAGCGGGGGATGCGCAGGGCGCGGCGGGGCAGGATTTGGGAAGCGCTGGGTAAAGGATGAGGAGGGCGCGGCTGGACAGGGCAGGGGACGAGGATCTCTCTCTGGGATCCCCTCCGTGTGGGTTGTGCCGTGCCATCCCGCCGGGCACCCCATCTGCTGCCACCGCAGGCTCTGAGCGCTCAGAGCCGGGAGGATCGCGGGGAAGCGGCGCTTGGTCCGGGCTGGGGATGGGGATGGGATGGGGATGGGGATGGGGATGGGGATGGGGATGGGATGGGGATGGGGATGGGATGGGGATGGGATGGGGATGGGATGGGGATGGGGATGGGATGGGGATGGGATGGGGATGGGGATGGGGATGGGGAGGTGGCAACGGGAATTCACGAGAGCTGTGAGTGAGGGGCTCTGAGCAAACAGGTAACGGAGTGACAGGGAGCAGACAGTGGGAAACCGGCACATGGATGGGGCAGGGCTGAAGGGCACGACCCGGCAAGGTGGGAGGCGCAGGCACTGGCCCGATACATCCCGGGAATCGCGCTCCGGTGTCTGGGATGAGACTGACGTGCGTTATCAGATGCGTTTCATCCCGGCGTGCGGGATGCTGCAGCAGGTTGTCTTTGTTGTGCTCACAGCTGTGCAAACCGTAGTGTTGTGCCCTGGGAGGATGCCGGGGTCAGCTTGTAGCTTCCCGGGGTTTTGTTGGATATGTTTCACTGGTGCTCATTGAATTACTTTAATGTGTAATCAACTTTGACCTTGATTTTGATGGAAGAAAGATTAGGCAGTGGGATATGCAGAAAGTGCAGTACAAGTTCAGCAAATAATCCCTATTAGTTCTCTACTACTAGATTGAATGGCATGTGCTGTGAAATAAATTGAGAGGTTTGAACATATCTTTTAAAAACTGAGTTTGCTTGTAAATTTGCAGATTTCTAAGCCTGAAAAAAAAGCCATGGTAATAATCCCGCCTGATTTTCTTGTGCTAGTTTTTGCTTCCTATGTGTAGTTGTTTGGGGATCCTTATGAGCTTCCATGTGATTTGCTTTCCCTCTTTCATCAACAATACACAGAGTCAAAGGCTTTGTACAAGCTAATGGAACTTGCAGCTAAAAATCAAATTGCATATATAGGACCAGAAGAGCTTTGGTATCCTACAGGCAAATGGTTATATGGTGCCTGTGTGAGGTTCCTTCTCTCAGAAGGGGAAGGGATGGGTGGGACTGCAGATGAAGATAAATAAAACCTTGACAGGAACCCAAAGGAGCCATCAGAGTCTATCAGGCAGCCACTCTTTTTCTGATCCTCTCTAGGGTTTCATTGCCCATGCTGTCCCTGCCAACTTCTCTCTCTTTCTGGCAGGCAAATCCCCAGAGCTGTTGTGCTGCCTCGTGTGTTTGCAGCCAAGCACCAGAGGAGGGTGAGGGCAGGTGTTTCTGGTCCCCAGGTCCTGGCAGAGTTTCCTGCTTTCAGTAGTTCAGCAGCAACGGATAAATCCCAGCACTTGTGCATCACTAGGAAGAGCCATAAGGCACTGCATCAAGGGTGGGGAAGGACAAGCACGAGCTTATAGGACTGTCTCAGATGGCATTTTGACCTTCCTCAGTGATTAAGGATGAGGTTTGCTCCAGCAAAAAGCTGGCTCCCCTCTATCTAGTAGCTTGTCATCTTTGTGAGGAAGGGATGTCTGTGTGCTGGCTGCTGAGAGGGTACAGGGAGGATCCTGGGAAATGATGGTGGGGAGTGGTGGAGCAAGGGCAAGACTGAGAAGTCGTAGTTTCTGATCTTGTTCCCAAGGTGAGTCTCAGTTTTGGTGCTGATGGTGCTGGGCAGCTGCAGAGCATTGTGTGAGCACCTCCCCAAACCAAACCCTCTCCTTGCCACAGCCAGTGAGGGGCAGATGGAAGGGCCCAGCATCAAGGCTGTGTTCCCTCATCCCGGGGCAGTGCTGAGCTCAGGGGTGCCTCTGGGAAGCAGGGGGTGCCCAGTGGGTACATGGGGAGCAGGAGCTGGCATTTGATAACTGGATGGAGCAGGCTGGCAGCAAGTGATGCACTGTGTCCTAGGGTGTCAGGAACTGGGACTTTCTGAAACAGACTGGAGTTGCACTGGAGCCTTTGTGTGGTAGGATCCCATCCTGTTCCTGCATCCTGGACACAGCAGGTGATGTCGAGTCAATAAAAAGTGTGTGAATAGTTTAATACTCCCTTGATCACCTTGTCAGGTGCCTTGACTGTCTGCTTGCCTTGGGGCAATCACAGCTGAAAGCACAGGTATCTCTGGTGGTGAGCATGAAGGGGTGGTGAGCAGAGCTAATGCTGCAGGTACAGAGCACACACCTCCGTCCCCAGGAGGAGTGGGCACCATGGAGCTCTTTCAGTGTGATGGTTGAGCTCAGCACTTTGGGCATTCAGGGCACTCCTCGAGACAAGGATCTGTCTGGAGTAAGAAGCTGTCTCTAGTCAGTGAATGAAATGCTCATAAATGAAAACACCTCAGTGAGGAAAGCTTTTAAGGTCATGGAAGTGGTCAGTTTGTACAGAGCCACAATGTGTGTGTTAGAGGAGGTGTCTCTCTAGCCAGAAGTGCTGTGTCCAGCCCGAGGGAGTGCAGTGTCTGGTACAGTGTGGTTACAAAGCTGCTGTCTTACAGGTGCAGTGAAGCCCTTACCATCTTATTTCTGTTCCTGGCTTTTGATTTATGCCTGGCTAGTGCAAGGAGAATATTTATGTTGTTGACTTTGGCAGGCTTTTCTCCTTTGTGCTTGCGAAGGGGAAGCAGAGCTTTGTTGGATATGGTGGTGGTTGCAGTGAGGGGAGGCTGTTCCTTTCCAAGGTGTCCTGGAGTACCTGTGTCCACACGCTGCCCTTTGGACCAGCTGCTAGGATGCAGTCAGTGCTGTTCCTGTCAGGGTAAGCAGAGCTGTAACCTGGAGCAATGGAAGTGAGCACAGGCTGTGGTGGGGAGCTCGGAGGCACTTTGGGAAGCACGAGGAAGGATGAAGTGCAGTTTACTTGGGGTCCTTCTTCCCTCTTACTCTGCTGCTGTTCCCAGCATCCCGGCCATCATTCTGGCCTTGCATCTCCTTCACAGCCAGGCGGTGTAGGGAGGTCTTGGTGGGGAGGAACAGTTGAGCAGGAATCCCTGAGAGCAGGCACAGCCCTGCAGAGCAGCGCTGGGAGTGCCGGGTGCCGCAGGCAGCTGTGCTCTGTGGGAACCCTGCTTCTCTCTGAGCTCTTTTCTTCAAGAGGCTGCGGGGCAGATTGTATCAATTTCAGCTTTGAATGGTCCCTGATGCGTGCTACTGATTACAACTGGGGAGGAAGTTTTGGCAGGCTAATTGACAAATAATGTCACTGTTTAAATAAACAGACAAATTTAGTGGAAGTGTTTGTTGGCAGGTGGGATAAATGACACACTTGAAAGATAAAGGGAAATTTTAAGATTGGGTTAAGAAAGGAGCAGTCAAAGCCCAAGTGTGATAACTTTAACTTTTTTAACCAAAAGATGACCTGCAGCTTAAACCTTGAGGCACCAACAGTAAAATACTGTGTTAGAAGTGCAACTTCAGAGCCAAAGTGCTGATGGTACCCGGGAGAGGCATCTGGGCTAGAGCTGAAAGAGAGCAGCCAGGGACCTTTGGCAGTGGATGGAGATGGGTGATTTTGGCTCAGACCTTCGGTGCAATCTCCCTCTTCCCATCCTCTGATGTTGCTGAGTAATAGTGGGAAAGTTGAGCAGCACGGCAGGAGAACCCTGCTCAGAGGCACTGGCTGATGTGGGACCCGGGAGCTGCAAAGCTCAGACACTTGGCAGCAGGATGCACAGCTCTTGTTCTGGTGGAAGTGTCTGTGCCCCTCTCCTTCACCCCATCTGCTCCCCATGGAGTGCAGCGGGGCATTGTGGAGCTGAGCAGTTTAAGAGCACACATGTGTGAATGAGACACTGGGTCTTTTGACACTGCCAGGACAACAGCAAAGGCTTTTCCTTCTGCCTGAGGATCCAAACCAGCTGCACTTGTTTGGGTGGATGTGAGGCCAAAGCTGAGACGCCCTGTGCCTCCCTGTCTCTCTGGGATGTGCTCAGCAGCTCTGGGGCCCTGCAAGGAGAGGGGGCTGTGTCTCAACCCACGTGCAACTTTTCCAGAAGTGTCGTTCTCTGTGTCGTGACAGAGAAATTAAAAGTGTGGGAGGCACGAGATCAGAGCAGCAAGCACTTGACAAAACACAGATGATGCATTTTCCCACAGTGCTGCCAAACCAGTCATCTGGTGGCAATTTTAAGTCTCGCACAATTGCTCTGATTTTCTTTAGATCTTTTCTATACAGTTCTATACTGAAGATGCGTTTACTGCTTTGCCATGAAGGCTTTAGAAAGGGTGCAGAGCCAGAGTATCTTATCTGAGAAGGAGCAGCTGCAAAGGATTGCCCACGCTGGGTCAGCCAGGCCAGGGGAGCATCTCTGGGTACCCCCAGGGCACAGCTTGGTGGCACTCAGGCACTCATAGGTCTGGGCATGCATCTGCCAGCAATGGCAGTGTGGGAGAACCTCTGCTGCACGGATCCTTGCCATGCAGAGCAAGTGTCTGCTCTCTGTGTTGCATGGTGCTGTGGGATGTGCTCCCTGAAAGCTCCCCGTGAGAGGGTGGGCAGTGTGCCAGGAGGAGATGGGTTCTGTTTGATCTGGGCTGGGCTCCTATGGGTGGCTCACTTTCAGTCAGACACACACAAAAAAAAAGGAGATATAAAGCTCCTTAATGGTGATACTAAGAAGGTTTTGATTGGAGACAAAAAGGCATTTTGTTCTTTCTGTGGGTTTTTTTTCAGCTTAAACTATATTATTAGTGTCTCAATTTATGCTCGTGCAGAAGAAATCAGCTTTCTGCATAGAATCCTCTTTTAATAAGCTAAATTCACTTTGATCAATGTGAAGCCTGTTTATATGCAGCGTTTGTAGTGATCTTGGCACTCAAGAGAGACAGAATATATGCGTGTTCCCTCTGGGGGTAGTCAACATGCTGTGTTTGCACAATTTACATAGAAAACCAGACATATACGAGGCATGGGAGGAAATTCTGCCCCTGCCTAAGTGGGTAGGAGTTTTGCTGTTGGTTTAACCAGGGCAGGATTTTCCTGCTGTGCCCGGGTGCCTCCAGAGTTGGCCACCTCAACTGGCCCTGGTGACTCCTGTGGAAGTGTTTGTGGAGAGAATGTTGCTCACAGGGGCTTATTCAAGAAAACACTTAAAAGCATTCTTAAAATTCATCACATGCTTTCCTGAATCAGGGCTCCTGTGCCCTGAGGGGCTGGATTTATCCCAGGGCTGGCTGAGTGCCATGGCCTGGGTGCCAGGGAAGTGGCCAGGTTTGCTCCTGCCTGAGCACACACCAGTTGTGGAGTGGATGAAGGGCACAGCTTGATGGAGAGGAGCAAGGCTCCAAGCACACTCTGCAGCTATAAGGGGACGAATCTCTGGCATACCTCCTACTGATACCCAGTCCTTAAGAGATGGAGCAATCCCTTGCTCTTCTATGAATGTGTGCTTCTATGACTGTTATAGGATGAGCTGCAGTCAATGTGTCCAGTTCTTGAGGTTTTTGGAGACATTGACAAGCTTTTGATGGGCACAAAATCTTATCCTTCCCGAGGCATCATTTAAATGTTTGCGTCCTCCTGCCTGTTACAGGAAAGCTCTAGGAAGAGAACAAACCATTCAGCCTTTGTATGTGTTTATCTCTTACCACATTTTACTAGCTGGGGTTTTAGCACTGGCTGGGCAAGGTTGAGAGTGGTTTGTTGTGTGCTGAGGACAATGTCATGAAAATGCAGGTGTCCCTGCATTGGCAGCATCTGTCCCAGCCCACTGCCGTCAGTGCAGTGAAACGCCTGGAACAGATGGTTGGTGGTGGTGCCTGCAGCCAATGCCAGCACTGCAGCTGGGATTTGTGCACTCAATCCATTGAGGGGATGGCTTCGGGGCTTTGTTTCAACCTGTTCTGGTATCTGGAGATATTTGCAAGCATCTCCCCCACCACCAGCAGCATTTGAACCAGGTCTACCTGCTGTAGTGTGTAGTGTAGCATCGTATTTTATATGCAGCTGGGTGGCTTTTTCATCATTTCACTTAGCCCTCTGCATGCTGATTTATTATCTCTAATGGTGCAAAATTGCACAAAGCTTTTGACATTTTTGTGGCCTGAGAATGCAAGTCACGGTCACACACAGCAGCTGAACAGCAGCCAGACATGGGGTATGGTGTGCTTCAGCATGCCTGGTTAATTGGCCTCCTCACTCCTGCTTTGTGCAAGGAAGAAAAGAGTAGTCTCTTATACCTTTGTGGCCATTGCTGTCATCCTAAAAATGCTGGAATATGTTTCCCTGTCACCAACTCTTTCCATCTCTTTCATTCCCTTAAAAGTACGAATCAAAGCTCTTCCTTGCTGGCTCCTCTTTCCTTCAACACAGCCCTGACTTGTCTTAACAGCTTTTCCCTGCCTCCTGCTGCTTCTCTAATGGGGTCAGGGCTGCTTGTTCCTGACCCCTTTCTCACCCCTCTCTCTCGCTGAAAAGCAGTTTCTCCTCTCCCCTATTAATATCTCCTGTCGTAGGACTGTTCCTGGGGAGCTCTTGTGTCTGGAAGGAGACTCTGCTGGTGCACAGCATTCCCCCTCCCTCATCCTGCCCCTGGCTCCATGCTGGGTGACATCCCCACTGCAGCGTGGCCTCTCTGTGCCCTGAGCAGGGACAGGGCATGGGGAGGCCAGGAAAGCGCCCTCTCCCCTGTGCAGGAGCAGGAGCTGGTGATGTCAGTGCCATGCATTGCTCTGGAGAGCCATGACAGCCGTACATGTAGCTGTGTTTTGGCAGTGGTCAGGAGCTGGAATGTGGGCTGGGCTGCAGCATCTGTGTGTGGAGCAGGGCACGTGTCCCAGAGGTCTGGAGGAAGCCAGGGCTCAGAAGGGCAGCTGGCTCTGTGTCTGCCAGTGTTCTGTCAGCCTGCCAAGCACAGGCTCTGTATTCGGCCCTGGGGACACGGGGTGAGCTGGGGCAGGGACTCAAGGGAGCTCTTGTGCCAGCCAGAAAGGGATGGGGGGGACACAGGGACATGAAAGGCTTGGCAGGAGCTGCATTTGTGATAGGGGCAGGTAGAAAGGTCATGGTCAGGGGAGGGAAGGGGAGTCTCCATCTCTCGGAGGGAGATGATGGTGCTGGCTGCGGTGGGCTGAATGCCCACAGCGCTGGTGCTCAGGGAGACAAACCCAGCTTCCAGCAGAGAACTGCTGTCCATGGCACTTTGGGGTTCCAGGAGAACTCAGACAGGTTTTCTTTTCCCTCTGTGCCTGGAGAACCCTAAACTCTCCCTTGTCCTGTTGCATGATGCCAGCAATTGTACAGATGTTTTTATCTGGGGAAGCTTTGAGGTGCTTCTGTTGACAGCAGCATTTTGTCTGTGCGTGGGTTGAAGCCTCAAAGAGTTGTCCCTTGGACAGCCCATCCACAGTCTCCCCTGCTTTGCTGGGGGGAACAGAATTTAACTTTACAGCCCTTTGCCCCTGTATCCAATGCCTGCAGCCTGAAAATGGAGCACAGTTGAGGCTGAGACAACTTCCTGAGTTGCAGAAACCACCACTGACATGGCTGGGTTTGCCTGCACTGCTGGGCTGTTCTCTGTCTTGCTGAGGCAGCCCAAAACTGGCCTGTGGCTTCTGCTCTGCTCTTCCCCAGTGCTGCTCCGTGGGCTTGGCTGGACAAGTCTCTTGCCCTTGTCCTGGCCCTGTCCTTGCCCCGGTGGGGCTGGGAGTGTTCCCCTGCTCGCCGGGGGCAGCGGCTGCGCTCTTGGCTCAGCCCTGCGTGCGAGTGGTTTCCGAAGTGAAAAACAAGAGTTTGAGACAGACAGGAAAGGGAGGGGTTCTGCTTATGTGCCATTAATTGCTTTAAGATGTTCTGGAGCTGGCTATTCTAGATTTGGATGCTAAATATAAAACTGATACTACATAAATAAATGATGAAATACAAGTGACATCTGAAAAGCACTTTGGGATGTTCCAGTTAAGAACCTAAATAAATAACATGTATTATTGTTGTTGTAATTACTATTTTCCTTTTTTAGCATGGCCTGTGCTTACAGAATGTTTTGAAAAGTCCTATCTGGAAGAAATTCAGCTGTCCCACAGAAACCAATACCCTTTTGCCAATTTCTATTAGCTCTATTATCTTCGAAGGAGAAAACCAAAGCTGTGACGTGTTTGCACATCTCTCGTGCTCTGCAGCAGATGCTCAGCAAGATACAGGTGCAGTTTGGCTGATGTAGAGCGACCCTGATCCCTCCCTCTGCTCGTCCAGGGGAAGGGCTGGATTTGAGCCAGGATGTAGCTGTGCAGGCAGGGACTCACAGGATTTCAGGTGCTCTGGCTGGGGACTGCAGACTCTGTGGCAGTGTGTACTGAGCTGTCACTGTCACAGTCACACAGAAGCACTTGGTGATCCTGAGGAAGATCAGGCACAGGGGGCAAGAGTACTGAAAGCAATGTCACATGCTTGTCCTGATGCACTGCCCTGTGCAGGAGCAGTGCTGGATCATCTCAAGTGTGTGCTTATGCCAGACGTGGGTCATGCCCCCAGCTGCTGCTTACCAGTGCTTTTCCTGCTGACTCTGCACTTGTTCAAGGCATCATTTCCAGGAGTGGTGTGTGCAGGTGAAGTGCAGGTGGGCTGGAGTGGCAGCACTGCCTTCGAGGCTGGGCCACTCACACTTGGGCTGTGTACTCTCACTGCTTCATTGCAATGCAGCTGTTTCCTGAGGGCTGTTTGCTTACGTGATTATGCAAGAATCTCAAGCTTTCAGGAGAAAAAGTGTCCCTGCCCCTCGTGGCTGCAGAACTCTGTTTCAGAATGGGATCTGCTAAAGGCTGTGAACTGTGGAGTTCACTTCTGAGTAAGTGGAATGAAGAGTCATATGCTGATTATTCTGGCTTCTTGTAATTTCTAAACCAGTTTGAAGACATTTCAAGGCCTGAATTCCTTTTATTTGACAGGCCTAATAATCACAGGTAAATGTTTGCATGTCTGCACTGGCATCAACTTTTTGACTGTTTCTTCAAGCCTTGTCCAAGCTGGTGTCTCACATCAATACAGTTTCACTCTCAGGGACAGCACTGTGACTGTAGACGTTTGCATTTTCACTGGAAAGTGGGCATTACATTGAAAAAAGAGACATCCACCTTACAGAATACTCAGAACCCAGGTTCTGGTACCACCCAGGGCCGTTGGTGCAGGAGAGGAGGGGTGTGGGTTGGTGAAATGCTTTTGCACAGAACTTGGGCGGGGTGGAGGGAAGCACAGGAGAGGGGGCTGACTTTTGCTCTGAGCTTTCAGATGAAAAGAGTGAGTCATTTCCACTGCAGATGTTTTCTTGCAGGGTGCCAGACTGTGCACTCATCCTCCCCTTCCCTGTGAAATGGCTTTTTTATTTCTCTGCGTTCCTGTAAGGTGCAGCCATCTCTATGCAATGCAGAGCAGGACACAGCAGCCTTGTGCTGCTGGCTCTGCATTTAGAGCTGCAGTGTGGCACAGTCTGGATATACACACACAACTCCTGCATGGGGATGGGAGTGTGGCCTCTGGCCCAGAGCCCTGTCTGATGAGGCCCTTAGCAATGATGTGTTGCTGTTTAGGAGGTTGCTCTCCTGGCTGTGCAGAGCCTTGCTCTGAGCTGTGTTAGTCCTCATCCCTCCCTGGCAGGCCTCTTCTCCTCACCAATTCCTTCTTCCCTTCCTGATTGCCCATGGGGCTCCTCTCCTGTCTGCAGTGCACACCTTCTCTGCCAGCCCCTCTTCTCTCCCTGACCCCATCTCCTGCCTCTCACAGCTACACAGCCCAGCCTTTGCACAGTTCTTGCTTCCCATGATGTGGCCCCTGCACAGATCCATCCCCAGATGGGTAAAACCCCCAACCCCCATCCCCCATCCTACCCTCCCCTGCTCCACCTTGGGCCAGCTCCTGAGACCCTTTCCTCTCCATGCTTCCCCTGCTCCTCCTCCTGGCGAGGTTTTCCTCCCTTGCCATTTCACAAGATGCTCTGTGTGTTTGCATGCCCACCTTACAATCCGTCCTTCTCACCTGTCCCAGGTGCAGCTGTGGTGTCTCAGTGTTTTGATGTCTTCAGCAGAGCCAGGATTCCTGTCCGGACATTTTTCTTGTGTTTTTAAACTTTCCTTCTTTTGACCTGCTCTTACCCAGCTTTATTGGCTGTGTTTCATCCTTGAGGTTTTACCATTGTGCATCTGCTACATCCAGCTGAGTGCTGGACTTGCAGCAGGCTGGTGGACACGAGCTCTCCATCACCTGCTGAGAGCTGCCTCATTGCTTCCCTGCTGATTTCTTCCCAAAATGTGGCTTTGCTGAGAACCCCCCGAAGCTCTTGGCATCAGCAAGGCTGCAGCGTTGTGGCTGCTGCCATATGTGCTGACTCACACTGCCTCCCTGCTTGCCCTTCCTCCCCTGATCTCTGTTCCCACCTCTTCCCTTCTCCTGGAGTTTTGAATGCAAAGTCATTGGGGCACAGACTTTATTCTGGCTTTGCAGAGCTTTATGGCAGTTCCAGAAACACTGGATGGCCGAGCCCAGAGTTTATGGGTTTTCATTATTCTTTCTTATGCTCAGCAGTCTGGAATGATGACTTCTCTGTGAATCTGAGCTTTTGTAAGTTGAGCTCTGTAGCCTTTCTGCAAGCTTGAGTGAGAGTGTGTAAATGGGATCAGATGGCAGTGCAGGAGCTGGGGGTGGAAAAGGCAAGGAGTCACAAATGTGATACTAAAAAAAAAAAGCTCTTAAAGACCACGCAATTTGAGTTTGCTCTGACCTGATCTTTGAATCCCTGGCTATGGAAAAGCTTTTCTGTGGGTAGAAACTGCTCAATTCCATATGCCCATCTGGTTTGCTAAGTGAGTTTGCTCAGTTCCCAGGCATCATTTGAATTCTCTCATGTACAGTCAGGTTTCTTAAGCAAAATGAAAAAATGGGGACTTCTTTATGCTGATTTTGAGCTAGCCTCACATTTCCAGATCGTGCATTGCAGTGAGGAGTGGTCCCTCTGCCCTGGAGTATTGCCAGTCTCAGAAGTGATGTGATTGTAGCTGTGACAGGCATGTCCCAAGGGTAGTTGTACGTCTCCATTTTCCCCTCTTTTAGCTTTTAATTCTCCAAATGGACTTTTCCTCTCATTTTCTGTATGTTTCACCTGTTTGATCCTTTGGTATTTATTTTAAAATTTGGGTTTTGCATGACTTTTCACATAAGTGCACTACAGGGTTGCAACAGATGAGGCAGCAAATAGGCTGTGAAATGGTCACTAAATTTTGGGGAACAGTTGTACACTCTTAAGATAATACAGTTGTATACATACACGTGACCTGTCCTCTTCCTCTTCTCTCTTCAGCTGCTCTAAACAACCAGCACTTTAAAAACTCATCTCATTTGTGTCTCTCTGGCTGCTTTGAAATGTGGATGCACACACTGGGTAGGGCTTCATTTCTGAGGATGTGAGAAAAAGTCACGTGCTGGGGGCTGCTGAACCTGCAGGTTTTTCAGTGGAAGGCCCAGAGGAAGCCTTGCAGGGCAGGGTGTGAGTGTTTTTGAGTGTTTGTGAGTGTTTGTGAGTGCTGGTGGCCGTTGGGACCACGAGAAGTGAAAGTCAAGTGTGGTGCAGCTCCAGTGCTGGGTTTGGCTTCCGCCGTGTGCAGGCAGCTGCTGAGGGTTGTGTCACTGCAAAGGGACCAGAAAATTGGTTACACTGGAGCCAAGCCAGCCTGGTTTGCCATTTTCTTCTCTGGATATTGTTTTAAATGAGGGCTGAACTGATAGGACTGAAAATACAAAAGCTTTCTCATAGTTTTCCTTTGGCTGCTGCTTTAAAAAAAATCCCCAAAAGGAACATTTTTCATTCTGTACGTTCACATCACTTGGGTTATATCTGTTGTAATTCTGGGAGAAATGGGTCAGAAAAATATGTAGCAAAAAAGTGGTGTGTTTTTATGGTATTCATATGCAGAACACTGGAAGACAGGTGGCTGCTGGCTTTCAGGCACTGAAAGTTTAAAACAGAAATGTTCTTAGCTTGTTCATGTGAAATATAGGAGTCATTGTGAGCCTTTGTTTATAAAGCAAATAAAAGGAGCTTTACACACTTTGCAAAATGGGTGCAGAAGGGTGATAATTTAATCTGACTTAAGTATCCCCCTCTTTGTTAATGGATGATTCCCTTCTAAACCTTTCCTTTGCTCTCTCTCTGGTGTCCTGAGGAGGATTTGGGCTCGGGCTGGCAGAGGGCAGTGGGACAAGCAGGGACTGAGGACCTTACTTGGGTTTTCCCTCATTCTGGGCTCTCTGTGCTCGTGCTTGGCCAAAGGCAGAGCCTTGTGTTGGTGTTTGTGGGCATGTTTCTGTTGAAGTAATTTCTCCGAATTTCCTGTTAAAATGCCAGCCAGCTCGCTTGTGGTGGGGAGTCAATTCTCCAATAGACAGGCTGTTGTTCTGCCTGTGCTGTTGTCCAAGTGGAGCCTCGTGACCCAGCGTGGATGGGGCTCCAGCACAGCAGACTCTGCATGGCCTCAGCAGGCTTGGGGCAGAGGACAGAGAGAGCAGTGTGTGTTTTTGGGAACTGCCTGGTGTGGGGTGCTTGAACCTGAGGTTTTTTCAAGAGGGATGAGTGGGCTTATCTGGGAGAGTGCACTGCTCCCACGTTGTTTTTGTTTAAAATTATACTTTTTTTTTTCCTCTGAGATATTTCTCTTGTTTTTTTATCCCAGCACAGTGAGCTGCAGTGCTTTGGGCTGGCTGCTGCTGCTGGTTGTCCTTGGGTGCAGCATCCAGAGGAGAGGGCAGCTCACCCCAGCCTGTCCCTGCTGTGTTCCCAGGAGCTCAGAGGAGCCCAGCAGCATCACAGTGCAGTGTCTGCCTGCCCTGGCTGAAGAGCTGTGTGTGCCACAGAGCAGGATGCCTTTGGCAGCACTGCACGGTTTTTTTTCCTGCAGAAATGCATTGATTTTGTTACTGGACTGGCAGCATTTCTTTGTACTTGGGTATTGGCTTCCCCTGTGGAGGAATTTGTGGTTTCTAAGACTCTAATTACTTTAGTGTAATAGTTTTTCCTCTGCTTTTGTAATGGCTTTGGTGGGTGCCATCTGCTGTTGTGACAGTGCTGGGCAGAGTGATCTGAGCCCAGGGTAGTGTGGGGTGTACACTTCAACCTTCAGGAAAATTAAGACTTTGAAATCCCATTTTCAGCATTTAAAGCTTTATCTCCAGCCTTTCTGGACTGATGGGAGTGTGTGGACTGAAAGGGTCAGAAGGGCAACAGGTATTTGGGATGGCTCCCTCCTTGCTCCAGGGTCTGTTTGCAGGGACATGAGCATGCCTGGCCCCCTGGGCACAGTTTGGGATGGCTGGAGGAGTTTGTTTCCTCGATGGCAGGCAGGAGCCAGGCCACATCCTTCCTTGAGCAGCTGCTCTGCTAACAAACAGGTTGACCTTCATCTTTTGGCTTTGCTTCAGAGACATGTCTGTGGTTCCTGTTGTGGCCTGGGGTGATGTGCTGGGTGTGAGCATGGTCAGTGTAACCCTGAGCTGCAGGGAATGGAGGGCTGCTGTGTGCTGAGACAGGGAATTTGCACACCCTGGGGAAGGGGAGCCCGAGGGACTGTGTTTCTAACAGAGGAGAAATGCCTGTCTGGGTGCTGCAGCACCTTCTGGGTGCCAGTGCACATCCCTCCATCCTTCAGGCATCAGATGTGTGTCACAGGGCACTGGTTTGTCAGATAGAGATCACAGCCTGCACCACACATTTTTTCCAATATTATTACATCCACCAGACTGGAAGGGTTGCAGCAAGTTTTAAAGATTTTTTTTCGTATTTGTTGTAGGCAGTGCTCTGAGTTATCAAACATCTCCTGTGAGGATCTGGGATCCTTTTCAGCTCTTACCCTTTAGCTGTCATTGAATCCCATGAGGATGACTGCCAGGACTTTGTCTTGCTGGTCATCAGAGGCATCAGATCTAGAAAAGAAATGTCATCAAAGCCCCAGCCTTTTAAAAGGACAGCTTTAGAAACACAGTCCTAGTTTCAGGACCATGTTGCAAAATAGAAAAGGACTAAAAATACAATTTGATTGGAAGGCCTGCATTCCCAAAGAGATGTGGAAAGTTCATAGAGGGACTCAAATTTACTCTTACAGCTGCTGCAGGGTGGGGTGAGAAGGGCCTGGTGGGAGTTCTCAGGGCCATGGCACTGCTTTAACCCAAAAGGCTGCTGAGTTTTGCCAGGATTGCTGCAGGGAATCAGAGGCTGGCAGAGCTGTGTGCCTGCTCTGTGGCATCCTGTGTCGTGGGGAGGACAGGCTTTGGGGCCCCAGACCTGCAAATGGATGTCCTGTTAATTCACATTAATTTGCAAAGCTTGGCAGAGTTTCAGAAGTGCACAGCGCTATCCTGGAGTAAGACTGGTGTTTCAGATGATTAACCAAATTCAATTAAGCATTTAATGAGCATAAGACTGACTGAGAGTTCCTTTTCTCTGTCTACCTGTTGGGTTTTTCAGGCTCCTGTTTTTCAGATGGACTCTTCCTTTTCTTATTAAATCCCTGTACAGCTCGAGGCTTGGATGTAGAAGCAAGAAGCTGTGTGTGTGCAGGGGGACTGGCAGCATTTGTCACTCCATTCCCAAATCCCTCCTGGCTGAAGGAACAGGCAGCAGCCCCTGGGTGCTCTGGCACCCAGCCTGGGCTCTGCTGCCTGACCTTTGTCTTTCTCACTGGTAATCTGAGCAGTGTGAGGTTCCTTTCAGGACTGTGCAAGCAGTAAAGCAAAGTTTTCAGAGAGTGATTAAGAAGAGAACTTTTTCAGATAACTGAGCTAATTCATGCTGGATTTCTGCAGCATGGAAAGGAGACATTTTAAATGCAAAACTGTCTGAGGCAGGAGGTGTTTCATTAATGTATCCCAGCTCCTCAGGAGCCAAAGGCACAGAACAGGCACAGGACCTTCGGCTAGGATTGCCTATGGAAGAGCATTGTTGACTTCTCTGCTTGTCTCACATGTCACAGAAAATATTGAGTTGTTTGGCCTCTGGGTGGTGTGGCTGTTTATCCAGTGGTGTTATCCAATGCTGAGCTTTCAGTCCTCATTTGGAACTCATTTTTTTAAGGTGCAGGTTGTCTGTGTTCAGCAAGAGACTTTGTATTGGTCTCGTCTTTAACTCCAGTCATGGTGAGCAGTTCATGCCAGAAAAGCCATTTGACTGGAGGGTAACTTTTGCTGCCCTTGGGGAAGCATCTGATGTTCCTCTTCTGAGAGTGGAGAGCCCAAGCATTTTGTCCTGTAAGGATGTCATGTCTGTGCTGCTGCAGGGGTTTCATAAACACTCCGTGGCAGGGCCAAGCATCAGGATTTTGGTCAAGACTCAAAACAAGGCAAAGGTGATGAGAATTAGGCTCCTGTTTTATTGTGACCACTCGTATACACAGTCATTGGTTGGGTTTTGGTGTGAAGTTTGATTTTCACAATGCAGTGCTGAGAGCCTGACTCTGGCTCAGGAAACCTGAAGTCAGGCTGGGCAGCTGAGATGGCATTTGCCTGCTTCAGAAGTTGTGTTTTTCTCATTTTACTAAGTTCTGTTTTCTGGACTTGTTACACAGACAGAATTGGTGCAATAGGGAATGTAATGAAGCTCTCCTAATAGTTTTTGCTCGTGACTTCAGGGATTTTTGGAGAAGTTCCTCTTGCTTCCCTGAAATGTGAGTGAGAATAAAACTGGGCTCTAGCCTTTGGCTGTGTCTGGGGTGCGATTTATGGAGAGGGCTTTCCTGTCTTTCCAGAGGGATGCTGTTCTTCCTTCCATGGCTGAGGTTCTGCTTTGGCAGTCTTGGCAGCAGCCCTGCTCCCATCATTGCTAGGAGAGCACAGCTCTCATCCACTCCTCAAGCAAAACCGGCCCTGTACTGAGCAGAGCCAGTGCAGGAGCCAGTGTTTCTTCCAAGCTGAGCTGGATGAGCTGCTCAAACATAAAGATGCTGGATTTTGCAGCTGTTAAAGCTATGGCCTCTCCAGGAGGCTTTCTTGCTCCATTAAGAAATTAGAGACTGTGTTGAGACAGAGCAGTACAGTGCTTTGTTTCTTCCCTTAGCTTATTACTTAAAACTTAACCCCTCATTTCCCTCTCTGCAAAAAATGCTCATCAGTGGTGTTCTGGTTTAGGGCAGCACAGGAGTACCAGAGTGCTGAATAATGGGCAGTCCAGTGGTCACACAGTTTGAAATTAAGCACAAGTTGTTAGTTACTGCTTATTTTAGATGTTACATATATGTAATTTTCTTCATCACCTGTTTTTCCTGCAGGAAAAAACGAAAGTGGTGGAACCCTTGGACTATGAGAACGTGATCCTTCAGCGCAAAGTTCAGATCTACAGTGATCCCCTCCGGGACCTCCTGATATTTCCCATTGAAGATGTGTCTGTGAGTTTGCTCTGGCTGTTTGCCATGGTTGAGGCTCAGTCGTCTCCTGTCCTGCTTACCTTGGAAAATTTCCACCATTAACCCATATGTTAATTTTGGCTGCATTACTGACACATAAAACCAAAATGACCCACTGGTGGTTTAGGCCCACCACGTTTATTTAAAGTGAATGTCAAGCCCTGAAGATGGAGCTTGTGCTGAAAAAGTGTTCTCCTTTTTCCTTCAGATCTCAGTCATCAGCCGGCAGAGAAGGACTGTCCAGTCCACGGTGCCAGAAGATGCTCTAAAGAAAGCTCAGAGTCTCTTTGTCAAAGAGGTAGGAGCAAAGCCCATGTAACACCTGCCTTCAGCACTTCATAGCCCTTGGACAAGATGCTCAGTCCTGATCTGCAGGATTGCAGATCACTTGGCTTTTCCTTTGTGGGGCACACTGCCCCAGTGCACGGGAGAGTTCTCACAGGTATCTCATGTGCAGAGTGTCCTTGCAGTGGGTTTTGTGCACAAGGTGTGTGACTTTGTACCACCTGCCTACAAGGAGGGGATCCACAACCTCCCTGGAGCATCTGGAGTGCTGTGGGTTTGTTGTGAAGTGCTACTCTCCCGGACCATTCCCTTCCAGTGCAGTGGAACAAAAAGTGATGGTCGGTGCCAAGTTAGACATGCTGTGCTTCTGAGGACAGAAAACTTTTGCTTTCTGGAAAACAGTCTCCTCCCAGATCACTACTCCTTTTTTAGAGCCTTGGAGTGATGTAAATACAAAATCTGTAGCTGTGTGGCAGGCCCGATGCTGTGTGATTTTTGTCTCTGTGCTGAGAAGGTTCCTTATGAAATTCTGTTTTGCTACATGGAACAAGTGAAGCAGCCTTGCCCACGCCCTTCCCGCTTGTGCTTACCTCACCCTGCAGTGTCTAACCTCTCAGACTGGTGCTGGGCTTTGTTTTGCTTGCTGTAGCTTTCTAAGAGCTGTATTGTTTTCCTTTCAGTGCATTAAAACCTACAGCTCTGACTGGCTCGTGGTAAACTACAAATATGAGGAATACTCAGGAGACTTTCGGATGTTGCCATGGTAAGTGTCGTGCTCCCTTGGAATGCTGATGTGTGATCCCAGGCCTAGCAGGAGCAGTCTGCCCTTTCCCTGTGTCCCACAGGCAGCCTCTCCTCCAGAGGCATGTCACTCTGCAGGTTATAGCCAGAGATTTGTGTTTTCGTGCCATCTCAGCTCTGTCAGGGAGATGCCCACAATGCTGTGTGTGGCCTCACATCCCACCCGCCAGTGTGTGCACACCCCCTCCATCTGGGATGAGGCCAGACTGCAGCCCAGACCCATTTCAAATAAATAGTGTTGGCAGTGTCTGCACATCCTAACCCAGGAGCCTCGTTGTCCTGCTGGGCTGATGTTCCCTGTGTGCCTCACACAGTGTTCCCATGCCAAGCAGATTCTCCTTGAGCCCCTGGTACAGAGAGGGTGATGTGTTACTGCTGCTGCTGCTGGCACTGCTGGGGAGTTATGTGCTTGGAAATGCTGGGCTGTGCCTGTGCTTCCAGCCCCAGAGCTAATTGGGTTTTTCAGACAGGCTCATACATCTCTGATTTCTGCTGGATTGTTATTTTCTCTGTGATGGCGCCTGCTCTACTCTCTCTGCCACACTCTGGGCATGTCTGGACCCCTGTCCAGGCTGCTCATGTGCTGGAAGCTCATTAAATGCTTTTTCTTCTTAATTGGATGTTGTGGATCTGTTCTGAGGGTCTCGAGGGAATGTGAAGCAGCAATGGAGTCATACTGCTGATCAAATAATGTTAAAATTTGTGAATAATCTTGTAGTGTGATCTTGCTTTTTTTTTGGTAAAGATGGAAGATAAACCAGAGTGCTCTTTCTTTGTTCCATAAGTGCAAGTCAGCAAAAACTCGGCAGAATCCAAGAGCTAACAAGAGAAAGCTAATTACAGACTGCTTGTGCTTAATTTCCATGAAATGCACTCAGAGCTTAGCTTTCCCCAGCTGTAAGGAGCTGTAGGTCTCGAAATCTATTTTCTGTGCTCTGTAGCCTGCAGTTTGGCTGTTGCTGCTGGATCCAGCACCAGCTGCTGGCTCATACAACCCTCATGTTCCATTCATTAAACATGAAAATGTGTTTTGATTTCAGCAAATCCTTTAGGCCAGACAAGATTCCAAGCCATGTGTTTGAAATTGATGAAGACTTTGAAAAGGATGAGGTAAGGAGAAGGTTGGTTTTTTGTGGTTTTTTTTAGTATATTCCTGTTAAAAAACAGGAATACATAAAAAAGTTAATTTCACAAAGCAAAGCCGCAATTCAGTTCCTAGGAGCAGTTTTCTGGTGAGATTCTTTCTGCTGTGAAAATGGGATCAAAAGTGAGGCAGTGATTTACTTCAAAGTATGATGAGATAATCTCTTGGAGCCAAGGGTCTCCTAAGTTATCTGGAAGATTAGTGATATTTCTCATGGCTTTTTCCCTTGAAACAGAACATCACAGGAGGAGGGAAAAAAGAAAGCCAAGTAGTTACTAAGGAAAACTCCTCATGTCCAGAACTGAAACTGGGCAGTCTGTTTTCCAACTAGTCTGTGATTCTGGGGTTCTTCTTTTGGAAAGTTTTGTGGTTTACCACATAACCTGCAATTTTTCATCAGGCACTTTGACCCACCGTGCTGTCAGTGTGTCAGTCCTGCTCTGCACGTTCTGTGCCAATGCTGGGAGGTGCTGGCTTCCTCTGGAAGTTGGTATCTTTGTGCTCAGCTGGCAGGAGGGAAGATTTGCAGCCCTGGAGCTCCTCTGTGGGGGTGAGCTGGGGGCTCTGCCAGCTGGGACATCTCAGATCTGGTGGTTATTTTGGATGGTGCAGATGCCATGTTTCCTGCCCATGCATATCTCATTTGCTACAGAAGGGATGGGCAGTGTTTTTCTGTTTCAAGTACCACGTGGAGATTGATCCATGCATGTGGATTAGAAAGTTTTTGTTTACAGAGGGAAGGGTTTAGCCCAGCTGTTTAATAATCCCATGACACCAATATGTTGCTGCTGGGGATCTTACAGAGGAAAAGGGAACTTTTTTGCAGAGCTAAAGATTTGGAGGAGCTGTTTCATGCACATTTCTCAAATTATCAGGGTACGTCCCAGCACACCGCAGGTCTGGACTGCATTGGCTTCTTTATAATTGGAAATGTTATGTCAAGTTTGGCCTTAATATTTTTTTGGCTGTGTTGTTGGTTTGCATTACATCAGTAACTGGAGGTGCTTCCTCTTAAAAAATATCTGCTCTGGGCTGGAGGCATTGCTGTGAGCTGTTATCAGCCTGCTTCCGAAAAAGCGAAAGGACAAAAATATGCTATCAACATTTGGAGACCTTTCTTCTTCTGGCCAGTGTCCCAAATACTCAAACAAGAGAAGTTACTGAGGTTTGTTGTGGAAGAGTATTCCAAGTGCTTTCACAGATATTTTGACGTTTGTATCTTTTGGCATGGCCATAGCTAAAGGATTCTGTTACAGTTTCCCGACAGAGCATTTGCATTAGAATTGTGTAATGGAAATTCAAGTAAAAGAAATCTCTTGATGAAAGAGGGTGAACCATTATAAAGGAGAAATCAGAGGTTGTTTTACCCAGGGAAATAAAGTATCAAAAAATTTACTCTGGAAGTTAGACGTGAGAAGAGTGAAAGCCTGCCCCTTTGGATGCAGCAGGATCTGTAAACCAGCTCTTCCATGGATCAATGGAGGCAGGCTGGGGCTGCCTCTGCTGCTGAGTCACTGGAAGCCCCAGGATGAGATTTTTTCATCACTTTGGGCTCTCATTTCCCTCCTCAATGGAGGCCATGCTTAGGTATGAATGGAGAGCCGTTCTTTATTGCTGGGACCATGGGGCAGGAGCAGATAGAAACCCTGTCTAGTGTGCCAAGGGCAGCCTGGTTGGGTCACTTGAAACTTTGTGGTTTGATAAATGTGAAATCAGCCAGTTACATTTTAGTTATTTTACTGGGGTTTGGTGGTTTTTGCTGAAATTTAAAATGTCAGAATGACAAAAGGAAATGTCAGAATAAGTTCAGAGTTCTGCATTTTGCAACTTCCTAAACAGACCATCTTGAAAATTTCCATCTTCCCCAAGTTTTGAAATACTGCATAAGAACCAACAGGCCTCATTGCTAAATCACTGTGCAGGTCTATCAGAATATATATAATATTTCTTTTTTTAAAGGTGACTCAATCTAGCCTGTTTTGCCTCTTTATTGGAAAGGAATATCCCTGATCCTTTTTTTTTTTTTTTTTTGTGATAGCACTGTATGCATAGCTGTTCCTGTTACACATACATCCTGCATGTCACTGTATTGCTGTAGTTAAAATGGTATTGCTTTCCAGGGTGGACAAATCCTTTTGTCCAAAGGGAATTTCCTGTGGGAAGCAGTTTACCTGACCTCCTCTTTTTATCCTTGTTTGCTGTCTTTCAGGATTCCTCTTCCCTATGCTCACAGAAGGGTGGTGTGATAAAGCAGGGCTGGCTGCACAAAGCAAATGTCAACAGCACCATCACTGTTACCATGAAGGTGAGTTTGGTCCAGTTACTCATGAACGAGGCATGAGGTGAAGTTCAGGCCACATCTCCAAAGCTCCCAGAGCACAACAGCTGGGTTGGGGTTTGGATGGGCATCTGCCCCTCTTGTATCCCATGGTGGACTGGAAAACCCAGTCTGGCAACAGTTTTTGACCCTCCCCAGCATGTGAGGCTGATGCATGTTGACCATGACAGTCGAGCTGACCAAAAAGGTAAAGCGTGTTCTAGTAAAGCAAGGTTGTTTTGTGGATGAGCAGCTGAGGCCCAGGAGAGGAAGGCAGCTGGGATAAGTGAAACAGCTGCCCTGCAAAGACAGCTTTCTGAAATGATAGTTTCCTTGCTGGTTGGAAACATGTAGAGAGGCCAGCTTTAAAATAAAATGATAAATCTTTGCTTTTAAAGCAGGGGGGATATTACTGCAGAGATGTAGCAGTCATTACTGACCTAAAAGCAACAGCTGCTTTGTCTCCTGTTCTCTGCTCTTCATAATCCAGTGTGACATTGCTTAGACTGTGCAGAGATTTTTAATGGTTCCACCACAGGTTTTTGCTGTGGCAATGAGTCTGTCTGCTGTCCCACCATGCAGCTGCCTTGTTACAGCACAGAGAGATTGTTTTAGGGAGTTATGCTCAATGGTACAGCTGAGGGATGGCTGCAGCAAGGCTGCTCTGTAAGGATATATTTAAAAAATCTGAAAAAGCCTAACTGTTCCAAGATTCGATTCAATGCTTTCAGGAGAAGTGGAACAGGACTGTTCATAGGGATAATTTTAACTTGAGTTTTTAAATGGGCTTGAAGGTGGTAGACAGAAAAGGATTTTCTGATCCTCTGCTTTTCCAAGCAAGCTTAAAGCAGCTTTTTCCCCTGAAACTTCTGGAGGCAGTATCATTCATGCTCAAAGTAGTCAGTTGGGTCTGTTCTTGTCTGAGCCTCTGGTGGCATTGGTCTCAGTGCCCTGCACCTCAGGCCTGCCTTTGAGAGAAGTTATCTGAACTACACTGGCTTCAGTTCAGTTAATAAGATCAGTCTCCAGTGAAACTCTTACATCAGAGTACTGAGAATCAGCAGCCACTCTCTGAGCTGTGTCTTACAAAACACCTCTAAGGCACATGTGAGCAAGCTGAGGACTTTGACCATCTTCAGCCTTATCACCACCTGCAGAGGCTGCTGTGCTGGGTCCTCCTTGTGAATGTTGAGCTCTTGGTGCCTCACACTGCTGCTAAGCGTGTGCAGTGTGTTCTGTGCACAGCTGAACCACAATCAAACTCTCATTAGGCTACAGCTGCCACCCTTTTATTGCAGAGCATCCTTTCCTTTGCAGAGAGCTGCCATGGTTTGGCTCAGCTCTCCCTGTCTGGTTTGCAGGGTGTTGGTGGCCTGCACTACAACCACACCATCACAAGGATTGGCCTTGTGTCCTTCTTGGCCCAAATGCACTTCCCAGTTCTCCAGCCTCCCTCTGCAATCTCAGTGCTCACCAGCAGCACTGGTAGCCTGATCAGAGGGGATGTTCCCTCTGCTCACAGGTTTATAGTATTAATTTCAAATGATGATCATCTTCTGACAATGATTTCTGACAGCAGTGCTTGCACAGGGGGAAGATCACAGGAACAGTGTTTGCTGTTTGATTCTGCATTTGCTTTTGAACAGAGTTCAGCAAATGCAAACTGTTTAGCATGAAATCCCATAATCACAAGGGATATCAACCCTGTAATATCTAGAGAGAGATCTGCCATGGGTTTCTGTGGCATCCACTGCCAAAATTCCTGAGATTGCTTCAGTGAAGTGCTAAATCAGTGTTTAGGCTGGATTAATGCTTCACGTCCTTAGCTTTCCATGTATCTTTATGCTCTGTTGAGCTAAAGGTTTAGTTAAATCTTACAAAACTTAAAGTTCATCAATCCGTGAAGCATCTCTACAGCTCATTAGTCACCCAAATGATGCCAGAGGTTACCTCTCAGAAGGGATGGTTATGGTTCAGGGCATGATGCTCCCTCCCAGGTCTGTGCAAGCCAGTGGGTTTACTGAACATATGCTAGTGTCAGTAATGATAGAAGCAGGAAATTACTTGTAATCTCCTATGTGGGATGAAAAATGCTGTGTTTATTCATAGATCTTCCAGGTAGACAGAGCAGTAGAAATACTTGCAGTGCTGCTTGGCCTGGCTTTCTTCATGATTCTCCTAACACAGATACCCAGCAACTGTGAAATGCACCCCACTCCTTACAGCATATGGTGCTACCACAATTGCTGCCAAAATGTTCTCTTGATTTACAGTCCAGTAACTTTTCGTTGACAAGCATGAAGAAAAATGTTCAGAGATACTGGAGAGATTTTTTTTCCTTCGTGAAAATCAGTAGTACAAACACAGGAGCACTTCTCCCAAAAGTACTGGTTCTTGATGTAAGAATTGGACACTAATGCAAAGCCAGTTCATGAAAATGGGTTTGTATAAAAAAAACCAACAAACCACTAAAACCCATTGCATTGTCCCTTGGCTTGCTAGGAATTTCCACATGTCTGTTCCTAAGTCTTCCAGACAATTGCTTTGTAATTCTAAGTGAGGTCTATATGAGAAAGGCTCTGGAAATACCTGCTCTAGGGTGGGATGGATCTTCAAGTAATGTGCTGATCTGAATTTACTGTGCAGCATTACTTTGTAAAGATAAATGAGGCTGGAGTCAGCTGAGAGATGAGCTCCAAAAGCCCATGGGCATTGCTTTAGATGGGCAAACTTATAATAACAACGAGGGCATTAAAATTAAAGAAGATGATGGAAATCTCTCTTTGTAAAAGCAAACCATATTCAAATGGGTGGGTCTGCAACGCTCCAGGCCCAGCAGTGTTTTTTGTTACAGTATTTTCTCAATAGTAGGGAGGGCATATATGGAAACCATGGCCGTGGTTTGTGATGTACAGTACAGTGACTATTTGCCTGAGCAAGAATTTGTATTTTTACAGGTATTCAAGAGGAGGTATTTTTACTTGTCACAGCTCACGGATGGCTCCTATATTCTGAATTCCTACAAAGATGAGAAAATTTCAAAAGAATCCAAAGGCTGCATATTCTTGGATGCCTGCAATGATGTGGTTCAGGTAGGTGTCCTTTCTGCATGGCTCCACATGGGCTTATGGATTGCTGGCTCTGAGACAGGCCTGCTCTCTCCAGGTCTGAAGGCATGGAATTGCAAGCTAACCCAAAGCTGGTCAGCTGAGCTGATCAATAGGCCAGTAAGTAAATGATGTTACTTTATCTGGGGCACCTTTCTCCTCTAATTGCTGCTTGCACCAGCTTCTTGTTTCTTAAGCTATATCTTGATAAGTCCATGCAAGCATGCAGTCCTCTGGATTCAGGACCTTCTCAGGGCTCATAAGGTTTTAGGAGCAGGCATTTGTACAGGTTTAAATCCTGGGTTTGCTTAGTTGTGCTAGAGTGAAGTGCAGCAGTGGATTGCTGCTCTGCCTTCTACCCTTGCTGTCTCTGCAGAAGCTTCAAGCACTGAGTGTGCTGCAGGGCGGCTTAAATTACCCCAGTGGTTTGCTTCAGCATGGATGAGTCAGAGCTGTGAGTTCCCATTTATCTTTCTGAACACACTAAAAGCAGTAAAACACACCTCAGTGGGATGTACTTCCCAAGTTGCATCAGATTTGCCTTGGTTTCTGGTTGGAAAATGCTGTTTAAAGGCCAGCACAGCTCCAAAAAGCTGCATTGTACCACCTGCTTTTTTAAGACAGATGCCTCTAAGTGTCCCAGAGTGCAGCATTACTTATCGTGTCAGACAAATCCAGTTCTTGGCTCCTCTGGGTAAATATTAAAGGTCTAATGACATCAGAAGGAGCCTGTTTCTGCTCCTTGGTGCAATGTCTGTGCTTCAGTCTGCCTTTCCTTTGCTCAGAGTAGCTGGCCATGGACCTGTGCACTGCTCAAGCCACACAGCCCTCTGTGATTGCAGCTGGATTGCTGTGTCAGGGAGGGTGCCTGCCTTGTATTTTGTGGTATTTCAGCTCAGGATGATTTCCAAGAGAGAGGAGCCGTGTGGCAGGTACTGTGCTGGGTTATTGAGGAAGATGTAATAGAAATCTCTTGTTTGTTCAGTGTCCCAAGATGCGCCGCTATGCCTTTGAGCTGAAGACAATAGACAAGTACAGCCACTATCTTGCAGCTGAAACTGAGCAGGAGATGGAGGAATGGCTGGTAACTCTGAGGAAGATCATTCAGAGCAATACTGAGAGTTTGGTGCAAGAGAAGAAAGATGCTGTGGAATCTGTGCAAGGTCAGTTTGTAAACAAACACCTCCCTTCTCCTTTCTCCAGCAGAGTACAAGCAGTGTGCCTGGAGCAGTGTATGCTGTACTGTATTTAAAACAAGAATTGTGGCTGACACACAGTATCATGCAAAGGGGCTTAGTATAACACAGATGATAGTCTGAGGAATAAAAGTGGAGGGAAATGTGACCCTTCTTCTGGATGGGAAATCCGTGGCAAAGTTTCAAAGCTCCTGGAAAATTGGCTCTGTGCTGAAGTTCTGCTTTGGACAGACCTAGCAGACTGTAATAGTACACTTTGATACTGGTAATGCATGGAAAAATTTTACTCCCAAGGAATGGAAAAGTCTCTGTAAACTGTTTCTGTGCTATTGTTAGCAAGTACTGCAGGATGCTTTCTGGCAGAGCAGTGCTCCTGCAGTTGTTTTGAACATCTGTTTCTTGTGTCCTTGCAGATGATGAATCAAGCACGCAGGGAAAGTCAGAGAACATCCTGGAGAGCCTGGAGAGAAGCATGCATCCAGAGCTGATGAAGGTATTGTGTTTGCAGGATCTCTCTCCCTGCCCACGGCTACTTCTGTCCAGCTTACCTGGGAGAAGTTTTGTGCTTTCTGTGTCTCCAGCTCTGGGGGAGCTGGGCAGGCACCAAGTGCTGGTGGGGTCTCTGTTATCCCACCTGTCTGTCCCATGGATGGAGCCCCATGGTTTCAGGCTGTGTGTTTCTCACCTCCAAGTGTGGTTACCTGCTTCTGCCTGCTTTTTCCTTCAGCACAGCCACATCTCTGCACTGTCCTTGCACCATGTCAATGCTTTGCATCAGCTCGTGTATCACAAAGGCAACCTGAAAAATAATGATTTTACTTTGACTCAATTCTTTCCCGGTAACGAGTGTTTCCCTCTGTGTGGCCAGGCACTAATATCAATGCCTTCCTTTGTCCTAGTATGGGAGAGAAACAGATCAACTAAACAAACTGAGCAGAAATGATGGAAGACAAAACATCTTTTCTTTCGACCCAGAAGTCCAGGTAAACATTCTCACATTTGCCAGCGTGAGGTTTTGTTCACTGTGTTGTGCCTCCCTTGTCCCCTTGCATGGCCACAGAAGCAG
Source organism: Acridotheres tristis (assembly GCA_037013685.1). Classification (NCBI taxonomy): domain Eukaryota; kingdom Metazoa; phylum Chordata; class Aves; order Passeriformes; family Sturnidae; genus Acridotheres; species Acridotheres tristis. Next base: position 12,409,635 of record CM072889.1, on the reverse strand, counting down.
AAGCAGCATGTTTTCCAGTGGAGAACAGAATGCAGCCCATATTCCTGTCAGAGAGCAGGATGAGATGTCAGTGCTCAGCTGGTAGCTCAAATGCAGGGGAGAGTTGCAGCAGCCCCACACAGGGGCCTCCTCCAGCTTTGCTGGCATTTGTGTGGTGCCTCTTGACATTGCTGGATTGCAAACCAGATTTTCTCTGGGGCTCTGAGAAGTTCTCATGTTTGCAAGAAGAAGCAGTAGAAGAGCTATTGCATGGATACCTGCAATGCTGCATGGGATCAGCACATCTGGAGCAGGGAGCAGTGGTGGCAAAGGCCAGTACAGGGGTTTGCAGGAAGAGCCTCGGTCTTCAGGGAGTTTTCAAATGTAGGGACAGACAAATTAAAAAAACACCCTGTGCTGGTCTGATGCCCTGCATTAGGGGGGCATTGTCTATTGCCTCTTTTCTTCTTGGCTTTGAACTTGAATTCTCTGCCAGGGTCCAGGTGTGAGATTTCAGTGTTGCAATGAGTTGCAATTGCTAACAGAGTTTTAGAGAACTGTTCCAGGTTATGTCATTGTTTCTGGTTCTCCTTCTGGTTTGACATGTTCACACCTGTAAAATAGAACATTCTGGTTTAACAAGGAAATGTAATTAGCCTTTAAAAGGTTTAGTTGTACAAAGTGAGTTTTTCTCTTGGCAATTCTTTAGAGTCTAACAAAAGGAAGATAAGAATCCAGGAGGCTTTTTGGTTTCTTTTTTGTTTTTTTAAGAGAAACTATGAGAAGCTTCCAATATTCTAGTCAGATAATAAAAATGGAAATATTACTCACTGTGGAGAATCTAAGATAACTTCTTTTACCTAACCAAATAGTTAGGCTGAATTCATTGCCCTCTTTCTATACTCGGAGCACTTCATTCTGGTGTGAGTCAGCTGGATCTGCTGTAACACCAGGCAGTCAGTCTTTGCTCCAGTCAGGTGCTGGTACATGCACACATGTATGCCTGGTGCTAAGGAAACTGGGAGCAGGAATGTCTACCTGCAATGTACCTTCCTGATGAGAAGAAAATAAGGGAAACAAAAATACCTGCTGATATTTAGGAGTGTTTGGTAGCTCTGTCCCCAGTGCTCAGAGCAATGGGTGTGTCAGAGGCTGAGGGCCTTTGGTTGTAAGTGTGCCTGCTCTTTGAGGAGGGTGGCTATAGAGGCACAGACCAGGCATGGCTGTTCTGGGTTAGGGAGGAGGTTATACATATATATATATAAATGATAATATACATAATAATATATATTATATATAATGATAATTGAGCCTGTTCGGGTTTCCCAGATAGACACTCTTTGCTGTTTCTACCCATACCAGTTACTGCTGTGCTGATACCTTCCACTTTGAAATGTTGTGTACAGTCCCCATGTGGTGCCTGGTCTGTATTTCAAGCACAGGGGCCATCTCTGACCCAGTCATATCTTCATGGTGGAAGATATTTTTCTGAGTGTAACATTGTCTTATGTTCCGCTTTCTTGCCCGAGCTCTAAGTGGTGTTTGGGAAGATCCCCTGGGTTACAACAAAGCAGGAAGGAACTGAAATAATTCTGAGGTTTAGTTTGCTGTGCTCTACAAAACAGTTTGCTAAAAATTGATGCATACCCATGAATTCATGTCTTTAATCCTTTGTGTAACATCATCAAATTGCACTCCTTTGTGAGACTGTCTTGTACTTTTTGGGCCACTTAAAAAAAAATTATAAAGATATTGGCAGTAATGTGATCCCTTAGCATTATTCAGGGGTTGTTTTCTTTTTTAATGAGACCAGATTTGTTTGTTTGCTGTCTAGAGACTCGATTTCTCAGGGATTGAGCCAGATGTGAAGCCTTTTGAGGAAAAGTGCAGCAGGCGCTTTGTGGTTTGCTGCCAGGACTTCTCCCTCAACCTCCTCGCTCAGCTGAGTGACAGGGCAGAAGAAGGACCCACCAACGTAAGGGGAGCTCCAGCTTCGTCTTTTTTCCTATCAGCAAGAAAATACCTTGGCAAATTAATCTGCATGGTTAAAACAATCCCATTTTGCCATGAGCACCAGAGGGACCTGGGCAGGGGGTGGCTGCTGGGCCAGGGTCATTGCAGGATTTGTTTGCCTTGGTACTTTGGTGTTCCAAAAACGTGCTTGGGGACAGGGTCTGTGCTGACATGCCTCAGCCTGCCAGAAACTGAGGCTCCTGGGAAACGTGGTTCAGGGGCACAGGGAATGGGGGGTGTGTGCCTGCCAAATTCTGCACCCCTGTTGGTAAATGATTAAGCTCTGTCTCCAGACCTCTCATGGCTGTGTTTTATTTCATTTCCCCTAATGGCAAGGGATTTCCCTGTTCTGGAACCTTCTTCTGACTCCCAGCCTAACTCTATTCACAGCTACTTCATTCTATGCATTTGTTACTGTGCCAAAGTTGTGACTTAGCCTAAGAGCTCTTGTATTTTCTGAGCCTCTGATGTCTGTAGACAGCTGTCACATCTCACCTGAGCCTTTGTTCTGCTGGGCTGAGCAGACCAGTCTCCTCCAGTCTTTCCTCCCAAAACAAATCCCTGTCATGTCCTGTGCTTGCTGTGGCTGGAGTCAGCCCATTCTGCAGGGGTGCAGAGCAGCAGGGGGGGCAGAGGCACCAGCACTGCCCCATCTCTGCTGATGCTGCCCTATCTGATGCCTGGTAGAATCACAAAGGCTTTTTTGTGATGTTTTCATATTGGCAGCTCTGAGACACACAGCCAGGCTCAGTAATTCCCAGCAGATGGATGCATTGCTAATAGCAAAGATTCTTGTTATCCCTCCTCAGTCAGGTCCAGAGTGAGACTTAATCAGCACATTTTCAGCATTGATGTAATGCCTCCAAGTCATGCTGGAATGTCTTGGGCATGCTGCTGTTTTATCTTCAGGCCTGCATTTTTATCTTTCCGTGGATGCATGCCTACTAGGATGTTTGAATTAGAAATACATGAATTATTGCCACTTGCCTGGTTCTGTCAAGGTCAGTAGCTACAAAGCAGTTGGCAGATTTTGTGCATGCATTTCCTCAGCAGTGTCAGCCTTGTATTTGAGCTCTCCTGGCTGGGAGAGCTAACTTTCCTCCCTGGGATAGCATCTGAGGAACATTTTGAGTGTCACAGTTGAGCCATCCGGAGCTGATGGACTTTGGAAAATAAATATGGTGATCTTTAGCAGGTGATCATAAACACTCTTAAGCTGATTTCTTACTGCAAAATGATAAACAGCTCCAATAAAGTGAGTTCATGTTTTCTTCCTGACTTCATAGTTTACCATTTATGTAAAAAAAAAAATGGATTTCATTCTTTATATTTCATATAGCTTTGTTCAAGCTGACTAGATCAAAATGCGAGAAGGTGCAGGAAAAAATGGATCTGAGTATTTATAAAGCAAATAAACATGAATTGTGTGTCACAGTTCTGTAAAATGCTGTACCAAACTGAAGGCACAAACAGAAGCAGAAGGTTTCAGTTTCCTTATCAGGGAAAGCAATGCATGTTGATACTCTTGAGCCTGTGCTGTGCATTCCTGATGACACACACATTCAATAACATTTCCAGGTTGAGCCCTTTTTCCTAAGCTTGGCATTATTCGACCTGAAAAGTAATTGCAAGATTTCAGCTGACTTCCACGTGGACTTGAACCCCCCATCTGTGCGGGAGATGCTGCTGGAGAACTCGGAGCCCAGAGCAGAGGGCAGCCAGGGACACTGTCCTGGCCAGAGCTCTGTGCACGGGGTCCCGGAGTCCTGCCTGCACTACATCAAACGGGTGAATATCTCACTTTCTCCTCATTCTGTGTCACTGCTGAGGCTTTCCAGTGACTTTGAAGTGTGTTGTCATCACTGTGTGGTAACCAGAAGCCAGATTTCCTCGAGTTTTGGTTGGTGTCAAAGTTGTCATGCAGGGTTCTCTGGCAGTGACAAGCAAAGCACCAGGGAGAGTTTTCCAAGGCTCGGCCATGCCATGGTGAGCCCCTGTGGCCCAGGGCAGGGCGTGTGTGGGATGAGGGAAGGGGCAGAGGGATGGTCAGTGCCCGTGGTGCACACTGCTGTGACAGCTGCTGCCGCTCTGTTGCAGGGGGTGTTCTCCGTGACCAACCCGCACACCGAGATCTTCCTGGTGGCCCGTGTGGAGAAGGTGCTGCAGGGCAGCATTGCCCACTGTGTGGAGCCCTACATGAAAAACTCGGACCCAGGGAAGGTACTGCCTGCCCGGGGCCATGGCAATATCTGAGGGATGCTGTCTGCTGCTGCAGGGACTAGAGTGGGCTGAAACATGGGTTGTTCTGCAGCTCTTCGGTTTCTTTCTGGCAAATACAGTCTTTGTCCATTCTGTTTGCACTGTTTCCAGGCTGGCTTCAGTTGAGCTGTCCTGGGAGACTTGATTTCTTCCCCTGGAAAGAGCCAAGCATTTGGGGCCAGACCTTTCCCCATTACACTTCAGCAAGCCAAAGCCTGGGCTGGCAGGAAAAAGTGGGACATTTCATCCCCAGAATGAAGTGTCTGTGTAGAGTCATGGAATCCTTTTCTTGGAAAACCCTGTAAAATCATTGAGTCCAACCATTAACCCAGCACTGTCAACCCCACCACTAAACCATGTCCCTAAGCACCACATCTACATGTGTTTTAAATACCTCTACCACTTCTCTGGGTAGCCTGTTCAATTCTTGACAACCCTTTGAGTGAAGAAAGTTTTCCTGACACCCAAGGGAGAGGCCCTGCTGCTGCCAGCAGCATCAGTCTCTGCATCCAGGTGGGGCTGATGCTGCTTTGTTGCAGCCAGTCAAGACTAATTCCTGAAAAGTCAATTATAGAATACCTGGTAATGATGGCATTCCCTTGGCACACTTTGTAAGTCAGTTTTGGAAAATAAACTATTACCCTTTGGCGAATAGAGCACTAATACCCTGACAGTTGAATCCTGAGGTTTAACATGACTGCCCACAACGTTTGCTATTGCTTTGTGAAGTACCAGCTGTAGGTGGTGTGCAGTGACAGACAGGGATGTCTGTGAGCTGTGCTGGTGCCTGGGGAGCAGAGGGGGACATGCTTCTCCCTGGAGCTGCAGCTGTTCTGGGGCAGCATCAAGGTCCTGGCACAGGCTGACCTGCCTCTCTCGTGTTTTGCAGACTGCCCAGAAGGTCCATAAGGTGGCCAAGCAGGTGTGCAGCCGTCTGGGGCAGTACCGGATGCCCTTTGGCTGGGCTGCCAGGTCAGTGCGTGGGGCTGGGCTGTGCCCTGGGGCTGGGCTGTGCCCTGGGGCTGGGCTGTGCCCTTGGGCTGGGCTGTGCCCTGGGGCTGGGCTGTGCCCTGGGGCTGGGCTGTGCTCACAGTGGGAGCTGCTGCTGCTGCTGAGAGCGACCTGGGACACGGCTGGGCAAAGAGCCAAGTGACTCAAGTCAGTGAAGTTGCAGCCGAGGGCAGAGTTTGGCTCCAAGTCCCAAGAAAGAACATTTCAGGCCAATCCCAATTCTATCTAGATTTAGAAACAAAATATTAAAACGTAAACAGTGCTAGGGCTGGGAAGGCAGTAACCTTCCTACTGACCTGTAGCTACTGCTATTAGGGCAGAACATTCCTGGGGACAAAATACACCGTCCTGTGCTACCGAGGAAATCACTGCAGAAATTCCCTCCTGGCACCAGGCATTGCCAGGGACGGGATGAGAGCAGAGAGCTTCCCAGCCTGGCAGTGACAATCAGACAGGGTTTGCTTTCTATCTTAAACTCTGTTTTAATTAATGTTCTTGGGAATGGCTGGAGATAGTGATTCCATTCCCTTGCTATTCTTTTACTGGAACTGATAAGTATGTCAGTGCTCACACTCTGAAATCTCAGTCAGAGGAAGGGAAGATCATCTACTGCCTCCTAGTGCTGAATTGCATTTTGGTGCTGACAAAAGGGCTAGGAATGACATGGGAACACAGAAAGCTGTCACTGTGGGCTGAGGTTTGGGGGTATACCACTTGCAATGTGTATTCTTGAACTGGATGTTCCTGCGATGCTGGCTGCTCATCTTTGAGGTGGTGGTTTTGGGATGCAGCTGGATCCTGGCAGCCAGCACTCAGCCCTCTTCCAAGTGGACCCTTACCCTAATGATGGGCTCTGGGTGGGAATTGACTTAGACTGGCTTCAGGTTTGTTCCTGCTGGGTAAAGTGCTGCCTTTGGACACCAAGGAGCTGAGTGGGCTGGTACGGGGAGCTGTACTCCCCTACATCCCTGGAACATTTCCCCTGTGGGTCTCAGAGGAAAGTGCTTGCACAGAAGGGGAGTGCAGATGCTTTAATTTTCGTATTATACACAGCCAGCCATTATTTTCAAGGGCAGAGATGCTGGTATTCATCCAGGGCAGAGTCCAGGCTCCTGCTCTGGCTTCAGGAGGAAGCTGATGCACGTCCCCAAACTGGTTTTTATTGTGCACTCCTTTCCTAGGAGCACTTCTCTGCTCTGACCCCATAGCAAGTGGGAAGATGCTTTACCCCTTGGTGTTAGTGGGAGGGGATGGAAGGGTGTTTGTGATTGTGGACCAGGCTTGGAAATGGGCTGGATGTGTTCTGCTGGAGAGGGGAGAATGGGTAATGATGTCCTATGTGATTTCTTGTGCAATTGCAGCCGGGGTGGGGTCTAAGCACCTCGTCAGGGTGGGAGAGCAGTCAGGTCTGAGATACTGGGAGCAGTCACAGGCCAGTGAACCTCATGCCTGATGAAGTGCCTTCCAGATGTGTCAAAGACTTCAGTGTCTGTATATTTACCAACATTTAGAAAATGTGCCTCTTCTTTTCTGCAGACCAGTTTTCAAAGACTCCCAGGGCACTCTTGATGCTGATGGAAAATTCTCACCCCTGTACAAGCAAGATAGTGGCAAACTCTCAAATGAAGATATGTTGAAGCTTTTAGCTGAGTATAAGAAGTAAGTGTAAGAGACTGGTGCAGGGGCCGGGCAGGCATTTTAACATACATTTTAAAACAGTCAAGTGTAAGCATGAGATGACAATTTCTAAAATACTTGGGGGGTAGTAAAAACTGCTGATGATGTGCTCAGCACCTGAGCTTTCAAGATTCACACTCTTGTCCCTTTCTCCCTAACACAGACCAGAGAAGACAAAACTGCAGGTCATTCCAGCCCAGTTAAATATCATCATCAAAGACATCCCACTAGACTTCACAAGTAAGGATCTTGGATCTTAACATAAATGCTGATGGCCTGAGCCTCAAGAGTTAATGCTTTTAGGGGGGATTTTACTGTTTCATTAACAAAGGCTGCTATGAAAAATGAGTAATTCAGCACAACCACTGACTTGTAAGTCTTTCTGATGCCTTCTGTGGAGGAGATGTGGTCCAAGTGCAGAGATTTACCTGAGGGATTGATCTGCTTCACATTTGGCCATCACATCCTAAATCCAAAGGAAGCCAGCTGCCTGCTTTTGCACCAATCTTTTATGACATTTTTGATCCATAACATTGTAGGGCTTTACAGACATGGTCAGTGTGGTTTTTTACCTTGCATTTAAAGAAACTGAAGCAAAGAAAGGACTTGTGATGTGTTCAGCGTCATTCCATGGGCTTTTGGCAACTCCTGTCACAGGTTATGTAGGTTAATCTCCTGTCCAAAAGGCTTTTCTAATTTTTTCTGTTCTTACTGTCTTACAGATTGTTTCACAGCTTCTTATGTTCCTATAAAACCTTTTGAGAAGGGCTGTGAGGACGTTGCAGTTGAAGTAGAGGAGCTTGTCCCAGAAGTTGCAAAATACTGCTACCCCTTCACTGTCTACAAAAACCACCTCTATGTCTACCCCTTGCACTTGAAGTATGAGAACCAGAAGGTGTTTGCAAAGGTGAGAGATCTGGGGAGGGACCTGGGAAGTGATCTGGGGAGGGACCTGCAGAAACATCTGGAGAGGGACCTGGAGAGGGGCCTGCAGCCAGCTTGGTGTGGGCAGAGGTGATGCTGCTGTTTATCCTCCTGTATTCTCTCATTTCAGGCAAGGAATATTGCTGTCTGTGTTGAGTTCAGGGATTCAGATGAAGCTGATGCTAGGCCATTAAAGGTGGGTTAATGTTCCCTGTTAACAGGGCTGCCATTTCGCCACTGTTTGGTGTTTTGTACCAGAGCAGGGCAGGAGAAAAGCAACGAGTTTCCATGATCACTGGTTTAATTTGGCCAGCTGATTTAGGGTGGCAGGACCCCGAATTCAGCTCTTGTTTTGTGTTTCCAGTGCATATATGGCAAGCCCGGGGGCCCTGTGCTGACCACAAATGCCTACGCTGCTGTGCTGCATCACAACCAGAGCCCCGAGTTCTATGATGAGGTAAAAACAAAGTGTGGGAAACAGCAGAATTTCCTGGATGCTACAATGCCAAGGGGCTTTTCAGGATACCTTTTTTTCCAGGGCTGGGTGAAATATGGGTAAAGATAATCACCAGCCCTTTGCCCCAGCAGAAGGGCTCAGCAAAGCCAGAGCCTTTGTCAATTTTTAATGTCAGTTTGTTTTCTGCTGTCTTTACTGTCACGCTTTGTGCACTCCAATCACACACCCCCATTAATATGTAATGTTGCAAATGTGATAAAAATGTTAGGAGTTATTTAGGATGGGTAAGAATGTGTCTTGTGTAACTACATACAGCGTAACATTTGTGAAATGAAATAGAACTAAAATATTACTCCACAACTAAAAATACAGTCTGATCTATCATGATATCATTTTAGATTAAAATTGAGCTTCCAATTCACCTCCATCAAAAGCATCATTTGCTTTTCACCTTCTATCATGTCAGCTGTGAAATTAATACAAAGGCAACATCGAAAAAACAAGACACCGTTGAAACTCAAGGTACGTTCAATGCTTAAATTACTTCTGTTGGACTGTAAAAGGCCAAGATAAAATAAATGTAGGGACATGAAAAAAAAAGTGATTAACATACCAGCCTATCTTAATTTTCTTTTCTAAAAGCAACCTAATATGAAAATCTAGGTCTAAAATGGAATAAACTCCGTGGTTTTGGTTTATATTAAAGCTCACATTTTTGCTGCAGTCTGGTAACTCTTCCTGTGTGTTCCTGACTTGACTGGCACAAATGTGATGTTGTTGGCAAGTCACCAATAAAAACGTGCTGCAAGATCAGGATCTCAGGGGCTGATCCTACCAACAGGAGGCATGTGCACACCTGGGTCCCACTGGTTGGGAAGCCTCTCCCTTCATCCAGTCCTCAAAGGAGCCTCATCATGGTGCACAGCCATGGCTCACACACTGCTCCTGCCCCTCACACTCACTCCTGCTCTGTGCTGTGTCTGAATTTCATTCACCAGGTAAAAGGTGCTTTAATGACACTGATGTTGATCCTTGCTGAAACCAATTGCACAGTTGCAGGTGTGGACTTCCTGGGGTGAGACAGAGCTCTGTGAGCTGTCCATGTACCAGTGTGTGTGTGCTCACACTGACAGAGCTCTGTGAGCTGCCCAGGTACCAGTGTGTGTGTGCTGGCTGTGTCAGAGCTCTGTCAGAGCTGCCCATGTACCCGTGTGTGTGTGCTGGCACTGACAGAGCTCTATCTGAGCTGTCCAGGTACCAGTGTGTGTGTGCTCACACTGACAGAGCTCTGTCAGAGCTGCCCAGGTACCAGTGTGTGTGTGCTGGCTGTGTCAGAGCTGTCCCTGTACCCGTGTGTGTGTGCTCACACTGACAGAGCTGTGAGCTATCCAGGTACCAGTGTGTGTGTGCTCACACTGACAGAGCTCTGTCAGAGCTGTCCCTGTACCCGTGTGTGTGTGCTGGCTGTGTCAGAGCTCTGTCAGAGCTGCCCAGGTACCCGTGTGTGTGTGCTGGCTGTGTCAGAGCTCTGTCAGAGCTGTCCGTGTACCCGTGTGTGTGTGCTGGCTGTGTCAGAGCTCTGTCAGAGCTGCCCAGGTACCCGTGTGTGTGTGCTGGCTGTGTCAGAGCTCTGTCAGAGCTGCCCAGGTACCCGTGTGTGTGTGCTGGCACTGACAGAGCTCTATCTGAGCTGTCCAGGTACCAGTGTGTGTGTGCTCACACTGACAGAGCTCTGTCAGAGCTGCCCAGGTACCAGTGTGTGTGTGCTGGCTGTGTCAGAGCTGTCCCTGTACCCGTGTGTGTGTGCTCACACTGACAGAGCTGTGAGCTATCCAGGTACCAGTGTGTGTGTGCTCACACTGACAGAGCTCTGTCAGAGCTGTCCCTGTACCCGTGTGTGTGTGCTGGCTGTGTCAGAGCTCTGTCAGAGCTGCCCAGGTACCCGTGTGTGTGTGCTGGCTGTGTCAGAGCTCTGTCAGAGCTGCCCAGGTACCCGTGTGTGTGTGCTGGCTGTGTCAGAGCTCTGTCAGAGCTGCCCAGGTACCAGTGTGTGTGTGCTGGCTGTGTCAGAGCTCTGTCAGAGCTGCCCAGGTACCCGTGTGTGTGTGCTGGCTGTGTCAGAGCTCTGTCAGAGCTGCCCAGGTACCCGTGTGTGTGTGCTGGCTGTGTCAGAGCTCTGTCAGAGCTGCCCAGGTACCCGTGTGTGTGTGCTGGCTGTGTCAGAGCTCTGTCAGAGCTGTCCCTGTACCCGTGTGTGTGCTGACCCTGCTGCCGTGGTTGCCTCCACAGTGGGGTTCTCGTGGGCGCCGCTGCTGAAGGACGGGCGGATCCTCACCCTGGAGCGGCACCTGCCCGTGTCCTCCTGCCTCCCCCCTGGCTACCTGGGCCTTGGGGACACAGACTCACGGAAGGTAGGAAGGCCAGCTAAAAGGGCTTGAATGGAAAAGGAAGAGGAAAGTTGAGCTTTTGTTGCCACTGTAAATTCAGGGTTTTTGTTGATGCTTTGCTCAGCTGGAAAGATCTCTACTGCAGGGTGCCCCCAAAAGCTTGAAGCTCTTAGGGATGGGGGACAGTTTCCACTTTCAGTTAATTCCACTCTCTCTGGTTATTCAGGTTGCAGAGGGTATTTCTGTGGCGGGCTGGGCTGTTGCAGATGGCAGAGGGCAGAGGGCAGGGGAGTGAGCCTGTGCTCTGTATGCATGTTTTCATAGGGAAGGTGGTGTTTGTGCTGGGATTGAACCCCTTCTTCCACCCCAGCCAGTACCTTCTGACCAGGTATCTGCACAGAGCCACCTTCTCACCACAGTCTGAAACCAAGTACTTGGATGTTGTCTGTTCACAGCAGCCCAGCATGGATGCAAAGTGGGTGGATGGAGCAAAGCCACTGTTTAAAATCAGAATCCATTTGGACTCAACCATTTACACCCAGGTAAGTCAAACACCTTAAAAACTTCCAGCACAAATGCAAAGGAAGAGATTGCTGTGCTTCTACTGCAGCTAAGCCACAGGTGGTGTGGGAAAGAGGGCCCTGGTACCTGGTTTACACAGCAGCACTGAGATATTTCTGAAGCAGCATGGCTGGGATTACTTGCAGGGATCTGCTCCATGGCTGGATGGGATGAGATAATTGTGTGACACAATGAGCCTGGGAAGAGGCTGATGTTTCCTTGGCCAGTTGCAGTATAACTGGCAGGACCAAGGAAACATCTGAGCAAATGACCTGCTTCAGTGATGCAAAAGAGAGAGCTGGTGGATGTGAGAGATTTCCCCAAACTGTAGAATCATTAACGTTGAAAAGACCTCTAAGATTGTCGAGTCCAAGCTAGTATTAGACTTTTTATTAAGTTCTTTTTAAAAAAATAGTTCTGTAACAACAGCAGACACATGTACACAGTCCTGGTTTCCCTTTGAAAGCAGTTCAGGCTGTTTTACCAAGTCCTAGTGTGTTCTGCTGTCTTATGGTAGTGGTGGACTTCCCTAAGTTTCATGTGCAGCAAAGATCCCCAGCACATTCTCTAGGGCACCTGCTATCAGCACTGCTCCTGGGGGAATGCCCTTGGCTGGATGTCATCAGCTACATTTACACTCAGAGCAAATGACTTCCAGCATCTAATTCTGTTTTGGAGATTCACTGATTCTGTATTGCACTGACAGCAGCATAGTAGTTGTGCTTCCCACTAAATTACATTTCCAGGTGCTTTTCAGAGTTAAATAACCCAGTAATTAAATCTAACCTTGGAGAAGGAGAGAAATGGGAAGGAGAGTCTGCCTCAGATGGGCAGTAGGAGGCTGGTGATGCAGGTGCTGGGGCAGTTTCTGTGAGCTGCAGCTGTTGAGAGGGTTTCTGTTTCTCCAGGCAGTGTTGGTTGGGGATTGGGGCTCAGGGTAGTACAACCACAGGAGAATTTTAGCACTGCTGGAAGTTTTGTGCTTAATATTGAGGTTAGTAGGGAGCCAGGGGCTGAGCAGTGGAAGGGAATGTTGGAAAAGACAGAGAGCAGCCCTGGAAATGGCAGCTGGGGATAAAAGTGCCACTGGCAGGGACATGGGGTTTGCTAGGGACTTCCCACTGCTGCAGGTAAGTCACCAGATTTCCAAATGCAAGTGGCAAAGTGGTGGCTGACAAATATTGAGGCTGCTGAATTGAACTTGTTTGTCTCTTCCAGGACATGCACTTGCACAAATTCTTCCACTACTGCCAGCTGGTTCAGGCGGGAGCTAAGGAAGTGCCAGGAGAGCTGGTTAAATACCTAAAGGTGAACAGTTGCCAGCCTGTTGCTGGGCTTCTTTTGTGTTTTTACAGACTGTCAGCAAACACCCAGAACCCTGCCCTGTGGCAACACACTCTTGCTGGGCCAGTGCATTGTGCAGTACCCTTACTTTTGCTTTATCTTATCAGATGGGCTAGTATTTAAATGAAATGTTTTTTCATATCCCTACGTTCATTTTATCTTGTCAGACGATTTTCAGTGTGCTGCTTCCCTCTGCCTTCCACAAGGGATAAAACAAGCAGTCAGCATTGCTCTGCCATGCTCATGGCAAAGCTCTCTCCTGGTGGACTCACACACTCCTCCCTTGCTGCTCTAGGTTTGATTCAGCCCTTTAAACTGTAGCACAGTTCCTTGTTTTCTGGAAGCCCATTCGAAACAGGAGTTTTTTCAGGCTGAAAAAGATACGTGGGATTATCAGCCAGTTGAATTTGAGCAGAGGTGACCTGTGACCTAGACCCAGCTTTTTGGTAATCACTGCAGCATGAGTAAGGGCTTTGGAGCAGGTCCAGGGGCTTCTGCACGGAATATTATTCTTGGCTATTTACTGTGATGTTTCCTTCTATAACTTCCTGGTTTTGAGACTGGTGCTGTAGCAGCAGCTCCACTTTCACTGGTGGTGATGTGTCACCACAGGTTTACTTAATGTATGTCAGATAACGTATAAATATGTTAAGAAATAGAAATAATAGCAGATTTTGACACCCAACACTAAAATCACAGTGGCTTTCTTGTGAGCATTCTGCCAGGTCCCAGTCCTGCCAAGCCCCAGCACCCTCACTGCAGCCTGCAGACAGGGTATGTGCTAACCACAAGTGAGGGATTCTTAACCACCACCACCTCAATAATCTCAGTAATTTAAATAGCTAGATACAGATTTTAAAACCATTCATTAGATTTGCAGGTTTGAAAACTGAAAATGAAACATGCTGTCTTTCCTAGAATCATATCATGTGCTTCAGGCACAAGAGCTCTGTGAGACTGGTGGAGAGTGTGTGCATGAGACAGTCTTGACCTTCACCAAGTGCCCTAAACTCTATTTTCGATAGCAAGCTATGCTCTTTGAAATGAAAAGTCTGTCTGAAAGCCATTGGGCAGCAGTTTTTCATGCTCCAAAGGCATTTGTGGAAATGGGACTTCAAAAAACTGGCACAAGTGATGAGAAGATTTAAAAGCAAAACTTCAGCCTTAAATTCTGGGCTTCTCAAATGAAATAATAGCATGTGACCTCTAATTAAGTCATATCTGGCTGGACACATCTGAGAGAAGGATTAATACCTGCCATGTGTGACTTATGTTGCTCCCTGAAGGTTTTCAGCTGGGATCTGTCAGCTGGAAGGAGGCAGCAAGTCCTGCTCTGAGTCCAAGTTGCCCTGTCCTCGAGTGGGCTGAAGCATTTCCACACCCTGAAGCCTTTGCTAACGCCTGTCCCATTGCCACAGAAATGTCTGTAAATGTTTAACATCTGCAACATGTTGAACTAAAAGTGTCTGTGTTTTGAACATCTGTTTTAGTGTTTGCACGCGATGGAGATCCAAGTAATGATTCAGTTTCTACCTGTAATTCTTATGCAACTATTTAGAGTCCTCACAAATGTGACACAGGAGGATGAAGTAGCTGTCAACTGCACCATGTGAGTCTTGGGTGAAGCATCCAGTGACAAATGCAAAGCCACAAATGGCAGTGCAAAGCAGGGTCTGGTTTCCCAGTACAGGGTGCTAAGTGACAGCACTGTCTGTCCCCTGCTGCTGTCTTCTCCTGGATCATGTGGATCCAGGCACGGGGGCATTGTGGGGGCTCTTGTCCTGGGAGTGGTGTGAGGAAAAATGTAATACTTTAAAGATACTCTTGGTTTGTTTCTCAAAAGAGAAAGGGTTTGGTGGCTCTGGGAGCTGAGTTATTGGGGTATCTAAAGGCTGCAGAGTGCCCAGGCGTGTCCCAGCTGCAGACAGCAGATGTGGGGAGCAATGTCCTGGTCTCATCCTGGCACAGCAGTCCCTGGTGCCAGGATTGCTCCCGGGGCTGGGTGTGGCTGCTGCAGCAATGGCTGGGCACTGCAGGAGCTCCAGCCAAAGCCCCTTCCCTGCCTGGCACCGGAGCGACCCCTGGAACAGGGATGTGCTCAAACATGCATCTCCTCCCGTGGTGCTGCCCCAGTGCACAGGGGGTGCTGCATGGCATCCTCCTCTGGGCCAGCACAGAGCGTGCATCATGTCCCAGAAGCATCCTGCTCCCATGGAACTGGAGGCTGGAGGCTGGAGGCTAATCCCTGGTCCCCAGGGATGTGGTGCCTGTTTCAGTCACAGCCCTGCACTGCATGATGCAGGTCGTGAGAACTTTTCCTTTGTGGAGCTCTTAATTCCATTCTGTGTGAAGCACCCCAGAGGGCAAGGACAGGGGAACAGGTGACTGCAGGTACCTGTTGGGTGACTGGCTCCCACTTTCATTTCCAGAGATTTTTATCAAAGCTTGGCCTGGTTCTTTCCAGTTGTCAGTAGCTTTCTGTTTAATAATGTGTTTTTTCTCATCGTATTTTCATAGTGGAATTTAAAACCCATTTTATCTGATAAATGGCTTGTAAACTCCTCCTTTGTGGTTTGGCCTGTGGTGTCTGTGACAACATGCAATAGTTTGTTGTTCCCTCTGGCTGGGAGTGGAATGTAAATCCCAGATAGTGGCTGAGGAAACCAGGCTCTTGCTGCCTTGATCAGCTGCCGAGGAGTGAGTCCAGAGGGCTGCGTGTTCTCCAGGGCCTGCCTGACCTTCCCGCACTGCAAGGCAACAGCCCAAAATAACCAGTGCGTGCAAGAAGGAGCATATGATGTCAATAAAGTACAAGAAAAAAAAGGAGACTTCCAGAATGAATAAATTCTGGGAATGCAAGGAGGTATCAGATTATAACAGCGATGGCCAATGTTCCCTCTCACCTCCTCCTGCAGGGAATCTTGAGTGTTAAGTCAGCTTGTCTGAGCGATTTCTGGCACAGAAGTGGAGAAGAGGCTTTGGGCACCTCATCTGAGTGCTTTGAGCAAGGATGGTGCAGGAGCTGTGTGTGGGGGTGCTGGCCTGTAAGAGCTGTCACTCTGCAAATCAGGCCGTGCCAGTAGTGAGGTTTTTGGGGTTGAGCAGGATGGGACACACGTGTTGTCTGCTTCTGTCAGGTAGAGGAACTTGCCCTCGTGCTGTGTGCTGAACACAAACCACATTTCTCCCCAGGGTTCTTCTGCACATCGTGTCCAAGTGCCATGAGGAAGGTCTGGACCACTACCTGCGCTCCTTCATAAAGGTCAGTGGTGACACACTGCCCCTGGGCACTCCCTGCTGGCACAGGGAGCAGGCACACCCTGACTCTGCTGTTCTTGCCTCAGTACGTCTTTCGAGCTGAGAAACCAAGTGCCAAGCAGGCGAAGATGACCCATGAGATCCTGGTGCTTTCCATGGCCACCATCTTGAAGCAGTCAGCAGATTTTCTAGCCATCAATAAACTACTCAAGGTGAAGTATTGGCTGTGCTTGGCTGCCAAGGGTGGAGGGGAAGAAAAGGGGGTCTGGTATAAAGCCCAACACTTACTCCATCTAAACCCACTGCAGGGGCAAAGCTTCCAGGGAAACTCCTTGCATCCACATCCTTGAGGTTCTCCCTTTAAAACAGAGGTGAATTCTTGCAGGGAACCTCTATCTAGGCATGACAGGAGACAGCAAAAGGCTCCTTATTTTGCCAGTTTTACCCGTTTTCCTCAAGCCACACCTGACTCATGGGGGGCAAACTGCGTTTCTGCCTCTCTGGGCTTTTGCAGGGCTTGCACCCCAAACTCTGCTGGTTCTTGGCAGGGTGCACTGGGGCTAAATCTATTCCTACCCTAGGACTGGCAGGACATCTCTGGGTAGCAAAGGCATCTATTCCAAGCCAACTGTGCAAGCACAGCTGTGCAAGCACAGCTGTGCTTGCAAAAAGCCATTTGGATGTGCTTTCCCTCCCACATAGGTGCTTCCCCACAGAATCAGGGAATATCAGTTGTGTTCAATCTGAGAGATGTAATAGTATTCTTTGTTCATTCTAGTACTCGTGGTTTTTCTTTGAAGCACTGGCAAAGTCCATGGCAATGTACTTACTGGAAGAAAACAAAATCAAGGTAAAAATTAATTTGGTCAATGCTGCAGTACAGAACTATCACAAACTCCTCCAAAAGCTTTTCTGAAAAGCTATCTGACTCTCTATTTAAAAAAAAAATCCTGCCAAGCTGAACAGCTTGACTTTCTTTTCACTTTACTTTTCCCTTTTCTCCCCTTTCACTCAGGGCAGAAAAAATAAAGTTTTTTTTTTTTTTTTAATGTAAAATTTTGTTTTAAACATGTAAAAATACAATTGCAGTTGTAATTTAAAAATTCCAGAAGTCGTTATGACTTGTGCAGCCTCCTTTTCTGTTACTATGTACTGCAGTTGCAGCCAATACATTCTTTGGTCACCGTTTTATTGGGAAGCAACAAAAACAAATGCTAAAGATCTCGTGCCTGTGCTCAGTTGTCCCCAGCTGCTGGCTTGCAGCACTGAGCAGGGATGTGCTCCTGGTTTCAGCTGCCCAGAGGCCAGAGGTTCCCTGAGTCCTACCAGCACGCCCTGCACTCCCTGCTGCTTGCCATCATTCCTCATGTGACCATCCGCTATAATGAGATCCCTGAAGAGTCCAGGAATGTCAACTTCAGCTTGGCTAACTTCCTGAAGGTCAGCAGGTTCTTTCCTTCTCCCAGGATTTTATCAGGAAAAAAAAAAAATACTATGAGAAATATGAAATATGGGGCAAGCGAACAAATGTGGTTTTAATTTATCTTGTCTTTGGTTTTTTTTCAGTTGTAAAAACTCAAGGGAATAAGCTTTCCTAGGAAAGAAACCCTCTCTTTCCAAAGAGGGGGTGACTCTGTGAGTTACTGAGGGTTTTCAGGCATACCTAGCAACTGTTTGGAACCTGAAATATGTATACTCTCATTTTAAATATTTCCGCTGTCCACTGGAGACTTAAGTAAGATCATCCAAATGATTTCAGAGAAACGGGATCATGAATGTTTTGGAAAGTCAGCAGCAGCCCAGAGGATGAAATCTGGCTGCTGGCAGGACAGTAGTATGGAGAGGATTCAGGATGATTGCTTTTATTTTTAATGATTGGTCACATACTGCTATTTTTTCTACAGCGTTGTTTGACCTTTATGGACAGAGGATTTGTTTTTAACTTGATAAATGATTATATTTCTGGATTCAGCCCAAAAGACCCTAAGGTAAGCAGTAGGTTTCTTGAAAAGCTGTTTGCAACTGTACATATCTACATCAGACAAAGCTTTGTAGTGATTATTTTATACAACTCTTGGAGGCCTTTTAGACTCTGTTACTGCAGAGTCTTTTAGAGGCAGAGACCTCTTTGTCTGGGCCAAGAGCCTGTACCCAGGCTGTTCTTTAAACAGAACATCTGTACCCAGATGTTCTTTAAAGTATTGTAAAGAGTCAGAATGAAAGAGTGGTTAATAGCCTGGGTTAAAAAGACAAAGAAGTCCCAAGTGACATCCATATGCATTGACACTTCGGGAGAGCAACACAGGAATTTGCCAGTTGTTAGTGAGTTTCACCAGATGCTATTTATTAGATTCTTCAATCCTTGTGCAACAAGTACATTGAACTGGAAGAAAATGGGTCAGACTGAAAATATAGTTTGTGTTTGTCTTTTTTTATCTCAGCTGCTGGTTGAATACAAGTTTGAATTTCTTCAAACTATTTGCAATCATGAGCACTACATTCCTCTGAATTTACCAATGACATTTGCCAAACCCAAGCTGCAAAGAGTTCAAGGTATGTTCTTTCTTAAGAGATAGGCTAAAGAGCTGTAATTTTTTATTCCTGCTGCCTTCTGACTGTATGAACTTCGGTTTGATGTCAAGGAAATGCATGTCCTGGTTAGGACATTAACCTCAGGACAAGATGCTTTTCTGTCAGGTTTATGTCATTTTGTTCCAGAATGGTATGCAGGCAGTCTTTTTAGTATTTTCTATATTTAAGTCTACACGGGACTAGCAATATCTGGAAGAGACTGCCTGTGTTTCAGTAAACAGGCAAATTGTGCAGTGCAATCCTTTGTTCTCAGGAGTGTCAGCCTCCCCTGAAGTGGATGGATTGGTGGCTCCTGAGGGAATGGGGATGCAGGTGAACTCACTGCCCTGCTGCCAGCTCTCCTTGTGGCCACCAGAAGGGGATCTGGGCTACCTTCTGCATTGACACTGAACAAAGCACAGCAGTGCACAGTGTGTTCAGCTTGTTCTCACACCTGCAGGCAGCCAGCAGAGTTTGAGGCTGTGCCAGTCCCTGGTGCCTACCAAGGATATTTGTGCTGTGGCACCCCCACACATCCAGACTCCCTTCACTGTCACACTGTCACTGTCACACCGTGTTCTCTCTGGTCCTGAAGCTGCTCAGCACAGGTCCAGGGGCTTACAGGGGGCTGAGCTGAGGCTGTGTGCAGCTGTGGGTGGTGGAGCTCTGGCACTGCTGGCAGTGCAGCCTCTGCCAGCCCCCAGCCGTGCCCCAGGCTGAGCCTGCTTCTCCCTGGGTCCCACTGGCTGGTCTGTGCTACATAAATGCAGTAAAGACTGCCAGGTTTTGATGCCAATGGCCTGGCCAGTATAAGTACAGGAGAGGAGAGTGAGGTTTGGGATTCCCCATGTAAAAGCCCCGTGGATTTATGATTGTATGATTGATTTTGGTGGAGGAAAGGGGATGTTTGGTTGTGCCTCAGGGTGAAGCCATACAAATCCCAAAGTGGTTCCACACATATACAGGTGGCAGAAGCAGCAGTAAATTAAATATCCCTTATTTTGGGAAATATCTGACCCCTCAGAGCTTTCTGGACCAGCTGCTAATCTCTTACATCAGTTTGGCTACTTGCCTGGCATTGTTTAACAAAGAGTATTGCTAGAAACAGCCAAGAAAAACACACCCAAGGTCCTCCCTGGTGCTTGTTAGTGGCATGGTAACATAAGGATGCTCTTTCTTGATTAACATTCACCTTTGCATTTGTGATGGTTAAATTGAAAAGCTGTGAGTGCAGCTCATCTTCTCTGCTGTGTTTTATTGTGACTGGACCTACCAGCTGAGGTTCACATACAGCTCATGGCAGCAGAGCAGCCCAGGCTCAGGTAGCAGAGGTGTCTTTGCAGTGGTGCCCGAGCCCTGCCTGCCGTGGTGGAGCCATGTGGGGATGCTCCTTCACTGCAGACTTGTCTGGCTTTATGGACTGACCCTGCTGGGGTGTCTGACCTCTTCATCAGCCTGTCTGGGTGCAGAGAGGGGATGCCCAACCCCCTACTGCTCTGTTTATAGGAAAAGAAAGAATAGCCCTCAGGGAGGTGGAAAGAGAGAGTTTCTGCAGCTTCAGCCAGTGCAGAGGGGCAGCTCACATCCTGCTGAGTGGAATGTTGCATCTTGGAACTCTGAAACCTCCCAGCTCGTGCAGGGCTGGTTGTTGGTCTGTCCCTGCTGCCTCAGGGGGACATCAGCCAGAGCAAGCCCCAAGCTCGGCCTCATGGCCAGCAGCACACAATTAGTTTTGCAGTGTTGTGATGGCAAAGAATCCAAGGGATTGGCAGAAGCTGGGAGTTAAGCAAAGGCCTCACAAATAATATTAAAACATGATATATTGTCCTGTTGCTGCAAGATTTTGAGCATTACTTGTTCCTGTTTATTTTGGCTGTCTTTTTATTTGTCCCTTTTCTTTTTACATATAATTAGAATTTTTTTCATTTGCTGTGGAACGTTTCACTTCAGTAGGTAGGTCCAACTGGAATGATCAAATCCTCTAATGTCAAATTAAATATGCACTTTCCAATCAATTAGTTTGCATTCAACTAATGTAATAACCATGATGTGTGACAATTAGGCATTTGCTAACATGACTAACAGTGAAAGCTAGGTAATGTTCCAGACTGCTTTTTCTTTCCTCTGAATCAGAGTTTCACAAGCCAGTAAATGCTACTTTTGAATCAATTAATTTAAAAATATCTTTCATAGCCACAGAGCTGTTGGAACCCTTTGGCTGGGATTTTCAAAGCTGAATGCACCCTGCCTTACCACAGAAGAACTTTCATACCTCTGGGGTTTTGAAAAAAAAAAAAGTCTGAGCTGAGCAAATGACATTTGTATCTTTTGGGGGAAGAACACGGAGCTTTGGGGCTATCCCTGTGGTGGCTCTAATTTGGTAAATGTCCTGGCAGGGATAATGGTGTCAGGACAAGGCTGTTCATAGCAGCCCCAGTGCACATGCACCACAGTCAGTGTGTCTGTCACTGCCCTGCTGCTCTGTCCAGGCAGCTCTGCAGAAGAGATGCCTTATCCTGGTAGCAGCCTCTGCTTTGATCACAGTGTCTGCCTCAGTCTGTGTGAGATGCAGGGTACAAGGTAAGGTAAGCAAGGTGGTGAGGTACTGAGCTGGCTTTCTCTTGGCAGTCAGTGCAGCTTCTGAGGAGCTGTGCTCAATATCTGCTTCTGGCAAGCAGCAGCCTGGAGCCCTAGCCTGGCTCCCTGGCCCGTGCAGCTGCCCAGCTGTGCAGGCTGGCATGCAGCACTGGTCACTTGGCACCACGTCCTCATGTGCATCCCTCATCCCAGCAGCACTTTATGCTTTTGCTCTGCTCTCTGACCTCGAGAGAAGGAGCACAGGTTTGTGGAGGATGTGGAATGAGCTGCAGAGCAGCACTGCTTGGGTTGGGTGGCCAGGTAACCCCACCATTTCCACTGGCCATTCCCTCACAGCTGCCTGGTGAAGGTTGGTATCCCTGCTGCCTGTGTGGTTTGGGGATTTACAGGACAAACCCCAGTCAGGAGCAAAGCATCCCCAGGCAGTAAGCTGGGCTGTCTTTCCCCATTTCAGCCATCTCTGACTTGATGCAGAGATGCAGAGCATCACATTGCAGAAATCCTTCCTTGAGGTGCTGCCGAAACAGTGAGGGCTGAAATTAATGAACAGCCTGAACTGGAAGGCACCAAATTCTTTCATAGGACTTAGTTCACTGGTGCAGAAAATTGTACAGTCAGTTCAGCTTTATTCAAAGATGAGTGCACTGTAGGAGAGCGGTGAGCACTGTTCAAGGGCTTTGTGGCTTACATGACTGTTGTCTTGCTCTGAACAGACTCTTGGAACATTTCCCTTAACCATTGCCTTGTTGTTTCTTTCAGATACAAATCTTGAGTACAGTTTAACTGATGAGTATTGCAGGCATCACTTCCTCGTGGGGATGCTTCTTAGAGAAGCCTCTGTTGCCTTGCAGGACAATTATGATATCAGATATACAGCCATCTCAGTCTTAAAAAATCTCTTGATCAAGCATGCTTTTGACAACAGATACCAGCACAAGGTCAGTCCTGTTTTGTTGGCTTTTTAACTTAATGTTGTTGAATTTGATGAAAAAAAAAATCACATAGCAGTTTTAGATATTGCATGGTGCACCAAGGGTATTCCGATTGCTTTTTAGGGAACCATTGTAAATAAGTGATAGTTCTGAGATAACAGTAATAGCTCAGAAACCACCTAGGAAATAGCTGCAACCCTCTTACTCATGCTGAGTATTTAGTTAATTAAGCCCTCAACCATTAAGGAACGTAAGAGAGTCATTAGCCAAGTGTTGTTCAACAAAATTAGGATGTCAGTGATGTTCTGGTCTTGGGCCTAAATTCATATCCTGTATTAATATGCTATAATCAGGAAACAGAACTGATCTCTGTTACAAGTCAGCTGCCTCTTTTACTAATTAGTGACTCAGTGGGGAGGATCTTGATTCTCATGAGGTGCTGGATTTCCTCTGGGTGGACCTAAGTTTTCTTTGGTCAGAGGCTCAGCTCATGATAATGCTGAAAGAGGCTGGAAATGGGTTTGTTTTATCTTGGTGCTGCTCCCTGCTGACCCATATGCCCAGCTATCTGTGCAGATAGCACACATAGATACCTGTCCTTGCTCTAACCTGAAGACATGCTTCTGTTTCGAGTTTTGGTCCTCACATTGCTCCCAGTGTGCTGCATTCCTGAGTGTTACCTGGGAAGAGGAGTGCCCCAAATGTGCCAGGGGCTCTCATGGGCCCAGAGCCAGCTCCTCTTCCCTCCTTCTCTCCTGTGTGAAGGCCCAAGCTGGAGGTGGGGTTGCTTTTCTCTGCAGTGAGATCCATGATTGACTCAGGAGCTGTTTGCTCCCTCAGTGTGCAGCACTCCCCTGACTCCTCAGAAACTCCCCGTGTCTTACTGCTGTCCCACGGGGTGTTTGTGTATGTGTTGTGCTCAAAGCAGTGTCACCAGGAAATGCCTGGAGCCAGGGCAGGATACTCATCTGGTGTCCAGAGACTCCAAAGCAAAAAAATCACATCTCAGGCAGGACAGGCTGAGCATGTGTTGGCACAGCCTTGCTCCAGCCAAGGAGACCCTGGCTCCATCAATGGCTGAGAGAAGGTTTTGTCAATCCATGAGTGTTTTCAAGATTTCTTTTATCTTTTGTCATACTGAATCAGAAGAAAAAATTGGATTTCTTTATTATTTAAAAGGTTCTACTCAATTTGCAAGCCTTAAAATTTTTTTAACCTTTCAGACAAATCCAGAATGATGTATGTTTAACAAAAATATTTGGATGTTAGAGTCCTCCATTTAGAAAACGTCAATCCAATAATTTTTAATCTGTACCAGTTATAATCCAAATTAATCTGTTCCTACAAACTGTTTTCACTAGAAGCATTTGCTATGGAGAATTTCTGACTGGAAGCGGTAGCCAGCACCAGGCATGGAGCAAATGTTTCTGTTGCACTTAAAAATCAAACTATGCAAGTTAAGTGCCAGTTAAAGAGTTAGGAAATCCAGGACTTAGTTTATCACACATCCTGTATGACTGGGAATGTTATTTAGCCTCCAAAACCCCTGAGTGCCCCAAGCTTGTTGCTAGAAGGGTGACGCTTCCCTGGCACCTCTAGAAGTAGAGATGAGAAGCCAAACCAGCTCATGTTCTCAAACACCACATGCAGTGCGTAAATACAGACACATATATGTGTTTTGGCTCAAGACTTCCCCTTTTTTCACTCCTTTGGAAACCTGACTGAGATTTTTCTCCTTTTTCAGAACCAGCAGGCAAAGATTGCCCAGCTGTACCTGCCGCTCTTCGGGGTGCTCCTGGAGAACCTGCAGCGCGTGGCCGGCCACGAGGCTCTGAGCTCCTGCCCTGCCTCCAGCCCTGTGAGTAACTGGGATGCCTCCGTGTCTGACACGTGTTTGGACAGTGAGAGCAGTGCTGTGAGGGGAGCTGAGTCCCTCCAAGTGCAATGAGCTTGAGCTGGACTGGGGCTGGGACTCCAGCAGCTGTTCTGGGGAGTTGCCTCTCTTCCCCTGAGTTGTGCGTGTGGCTCCCAAATGGCTTCAGGCTTTGCTCCTTGCTGGGGCAAAAGAACAACAAATAGGACATCTGAGAAAAATAATTCAAAATTTCAACTCAGAAGATGGAAAACAGTACTATGACTTACTTTAATATGTTCTGCTATTCTTTGTACTCCTCCCCAAGTCCTTTGTCTCCTTGTTATAGAAGTAAGGAAATTTCTGTTTACATCTGTGTTGTTTTTAAAACCTGCTCCAATTTGCCATTTTGTATTGCATTGTTCCTTTCTGTAAGAGAATAGGTGTTATCTTTTATTGGTCACAGAACCTTATATTGCTTTACAGGCATCCAGGGATGAATTCATATGCAGTTTTCCATCCCCCTCAAGCAGATCCAGCCTGATTGCAGACAAAGATCCAGGTAAATTAATTTTTCTAAATTCTAGATATCCCATTTATTTTTAACATAGCTATTGGCAGCCTGAAGCACCCAAAACCCATTTCCCAAAACCTGAAACAGTCATCTCCTAAAAGACCTCACAGACTCTGCATGGTTTTCCCCAGATGTGGTGTCACCCTAACTGTTCTTTCCAGACTTTTCCAGCTTTTGACATGGGGCTTTGGCAAACCCCATCTGTGCTGCCTGTGCTGTGCTGACAAGTGCAAAGGGCTTAATTGTGGGGTCTGGGTTTTTTTCAGCCTGTGGAGCAGCCCTTCCAAATGGCCACGCCATAAAGCGAGAGGACTCAAAAGGATCCCTGAACTCAGAGGGGGCCACCAGTTCCCCGGATCAGAGTGAAAATGTAATGTACCAGGGGTGGGGAAGAGCACACAGCCTGCAGGCTGTGTTAAATAATGGGGAGGGAAAAGGAGCTCCTTGTGGTGACATTCTCCAAAGCCAGCTTATAGATATCTCTGGAAACAAACAGATTGATGTTTTACAAAGGACAGAGTCATGGGTCTGGTATGCTTTCCCTCTTCAAACATCGCTGAGCCAAAAATAGAATTGTTGACAAATTACTTGTTGAAGATGAAAGGCAAAATCTGTGTGGAAAATCTCTGCTCTTATGGTGCATTTATCCATACTCAGATGTGGTCCCTGTGTGTCCCTGAGCCTGGCTGGACCTCAGTGCCTGGTGCTGGGAATTGGTTTCCAAATGTCCGTGAAGCAAAACACTGTGGTGTGAGATTAGCAGTGAGCACTGATTTAAGATAAAATGTTTGCAGGAAAACCAGCCCAGGTGAATAACCACAGGCCCAAACTTGCAGAAGGTGACTGTGGTCGTGCCACAAAGACCTCTGACCCCACTGTTCAGACAGGGGGGTATTCAGTACTTTCCTCCTTGGCTGATTACGCACATGGAAATCAGGTATTTGTGCAAACCAGTCCCTGGTTTTCCTCAAGGCACTTTCCAGATATCTTGGGTTGGCATGAATCATTGATGCATCTTTAAAAACTTTGGCCCTTGCAACAAGCAAGGCAAAGATTATCTGGGCTGATGGCTGTGTCCTGACATGCTTAGAAGAGGTGGGGCCTTGCAAGCTGTCCTCCATAAATCACAGAGCTCTGGGACCGAGTACAGACAAACACTGGACTCTCCAGCAAAGCCCTGAGCATGTACTGATGGGGCTGCAGAAAGTGGTGTTGCTTCCAGCTCAGCTCTTCCCCCATGGCCACACATCCTCCTCTTGAATGCACTTGAATGTATTTCAGAGTTGTTGAAGGCAATCTTTCTGTTAGGGAATGCAATGTCCACAAGACTGTGTAAAAGCAATGCCACGTGGAGGAGCACAGCTTCAACACTGCTCTGCAGAGGCTGACACTTTGCTCATTGCCCTGTTCCCCTGGAGTGAGCTGTGTGCTGACTTGATAGTTTGGCATGGTCAGTAGCAAATCTCTGGCCATAGCACCATGTCTCCAGCTCTAAAATGGTTGTTTATTTCTGCTTTATTATGACTCACATCCACAGCTTATCCCAGAATAAACAGCAAATAAGGTCTGTGGATCCCTCTCCAAACATGTGAGTCAAAGCTTTAGGAGAAGCCTAGGGCTTTATCGTATCCATTTATCAAAGGATACAGCTCAGGCAAGCACAGAGAATTCAAAATAAAATTGGTATCACTTTAGAAGTCATGCTTCCCACCACACAGTGCCCAAGCCCTTCCCAAATAAATTGACTCATCAGCAAAATTTCATTCTGTTTTACCTGAGTCACTAAGTAGGAGGAAAATTGAAACACTTCCAAAAATCACGGGGAGGAAAAAAGTTCTTAAGATGAAATATTCTCTTTTTTTAATAACTGAAATTTTGTTTTCAAGTGTATGTCTTTAACAGAAAATCAGATTTTTGCTTTAAATGATGACAGCCAGTGATTTATTTTTTTTTACAAGAACTGACTTTAAAAAATGTTCAGGAGCTTAGATGCTGCAGAGTGTGGAGGAAATAAAGCAGGCTGCTTTGTGTTTTGCTGGATAAGCTGTCATTCACTGCCCAGACATTTTTTCTCTGAGCAGAGAAGTGTTTGGTGATGTACCCAGGATTTCCAAACTGCTCATCACTGGATGAGATTTTCCAAGGCATGGTGCTGTGGGGTGCACGTGTGGGGGGCAGGAGGGATGCCAGCACACCAGGTTTGCAGTGCCCATGCTGCACAGCCCCTGGTGCATAGCCCAGGAGCCCAGGCCCTCCCTGGGGCTGTCAGTGTCACCCCTGTGTCCCCACAGATCCGCAGGAGCTCCATGAGGAGCAGCGTGTCCCACTGCAGCCGGCTGGACCAGTTTGAGATCCGGACACTTCTGATGTGCTACCTGTACATCGTGAAGATGATCTCTGAAGGTTGGTGCCTCCTGCTCACTGGAGGCAGCCAGAAAGACAAGGGACCATCAGTTTTGGTCTGTAAGGTCCCCCCTTTGAGTTTTTTAAAATCTCAGTGCACTGTTCTTAATTTTCTTTCAGATACTCTTTTAGCTTACTGGAACAAATTCTCCCCCCAGGAGCTGATCAATGTCCTTGTGCTTCTGGAGTGAGTATCTTGAGGCTGCTGTTCAAACCCTGCACCTTTGTGTGGTCAGAATGGCTAAGGAGGGGACCACAGTGCCTGCACCGTCCTGTGCAGCACTCTGGGTGTCTGGCCAGGTTGGAATGACATGCTCTTCCTCTCTCTGAGGAGAAGCAAGTGTGTATTGAGGAAGCATGGTGTAGTGGCAGTGCCCCGTGCTCTGTCTGGGATGTGTATCACCACCTGTGGGCTCAGCTTCCCCTCTCGCTGTCACAGCCTCCACTTTGCAGCAAATCTGGGGGGGCAGACGGGTGAGATGAGGGATGTGCCACAGAATTTTGAAACCAAGAGTGTGAGGTGAAGTGACTTGTAAATACAGACCCAAACCCTTGTGCACAGAGAAGTGTGTCTGCAGGCAAGAACAGGGCAAGTTTTAAATGTTCTGGATCGTTCCTGATCTGCAGGATCTGTAACAGATACATATTTCATTTTCTTCCTAGGGTGTGTTTATTTCACTTCAGATACGTGGGGAAGAGAAATATTGCCAGGTACTGCATCCTTCCCTCTGGTGCTGGGGTGTGGGGATCATCCCTGTGCTCCCTGCCCCGGCAGAGTGGGGAGGGCTCGTGCACACCCAGGCTGGGCAACCCCCAGTGGGTCAGGGGCTCTGCTCAGCACCGTGCCCTGAGCAGGGACCCCTCAGCTCAGCTCCCTGCCCCTTCCCTCCCCTGCAGCTCCTGCATGCGACCCCCAGGCTCAGGCCAGCGCAGGTTGGCAGTGTCCCCCCCAGCCAGCTGCAGGTGAGATGAGTCCCAGCTGCATCCCTGCTTCCTGAGCAGCATCCCTGCTCTGCTCTCAGCCCTAGGGCCTCCTGGAGCAGCGAGCTCCGTGTCGTGTGGTCAGTCCCACCGGGATTGTCCCAGACTGCTGTGTTCGAGGGAAGAGGTCTCCATCCTGGTGCCCTGTGTAATCCTGTAGTGGTGTGGCTGCTGCTGCTGCCCAAACCGTGTCTGTGCTCGCCTTGCAGGGTGCAGGATGCCTGGCTGTCCAAGCACACGGCAGCAGAGAGGAAATCGCAGACCATGCCGGCGCTGCGCAGCAGGGCTGGGGCGCGGCTGCAGCACCTGGGCAGCCTGGAGAGCTCCTTCACCCTCAACCACAGTGAGTGCTCAGGGCAGGGGCCAGGGCCTGTCAGCCTGCTGCAAACTGCCTGGAGCTGAACTAGGGCCACAGCTGTGCTCACTTGGCCACCACGGCCCCGTGCCCAGAGTGGGTCACACCCCAGGAGCAGGAGGTGTGATGTGGCTCGAGCTCTGTGGACACACACTTGAGACAGCTAGGAAAATTAGATTCTGGAAGATCTTCTATGGCTCCATGGCCTTTTGGCTGTCAGACCGTGTTTGAAGAAGGCAAGGAGGAGGGGGAGGTCTTTTGCATGGGATAAAAAGGATTCATTACTTTGGGGAATCCACGAGGCAAAAGACAAAAACAAGGAGCAAAGACGAGCAACAACTTAAATATGGCAGAGGATCAAGGGGAAGATACAAATTCTTAGCAAATTGGAGGAATTCTTGGGAGGGATAAAGGGTAGGGTTTACAAAGGCATTGTCCAGTGAGAGACGTAGAGGGAAAACTGGATCACATGGACTAATGAGACCTGGCGTTTAGGGGATTTCCAAAGAGGAATTCCAAGCAGGAGGCTGGCACAAAGCAGGATTGACAGATTGTTTAGGATAGATTGACAAGGTGGGTGGGAGGGTATAATTTTGTACTAAACCATTAGCTTAGGCAGTAACAGAACATACCATTAATAAGAAATACACTGCAACATGGAGCCATTTCCCACTTGCTGCTGGCTGCTTCAGGTTACTCAGATTCTGTGGAATTGCAGTGCTCACCAGGCCTTCCTGCAAAATTCCTACATGGATGAGGGTGGCATTTAAGCCAGCCCCTTAAAAATCCCCCCTGGGACTTAGCAATTCCTGGTCTTGGCTGTCTTGGCTCAGCTCCTTGGCTGAGTGTGTGTGCAGGTTTGGGTGGAGAACAAGGGCAAGCAGAACTGCACAGCACAGAAACTGTGCTGGGATCTGCTCTCAGCCTCTCTGTGTGAGTGTGTTTTGTTTCATTGAAGCACTTTGCCATTTCCCCTCTCTGGAGACAACTTGGACACCTCATGCTCT
Source organism: Acridotheres tristis (assembly GCA_037013685.1). Taxonomy (NCBI): domain Eukaryota; kingdom Metazoa; phylum Chordata; class Aves; order Passeriformes; family Sturnidae; genus Acridotheres; species Acridotheres tristis. The sequence continues at coordinate 12,380,492 of CM072889.1, read as the reverse complement.
GTCTGGCTTTAAAGACAATGATATTAAGGGATGGTACAGATACTGTTTTTCTGGTGTGGCATCAGGCTGAGGCAGCTTATCTGAATGGAGTTGGCAAATTCAGCATCTCGCTGTTCTTGCATCATCTCCCAAACGCAGTGAAGTGCAAGGGGAGAATCTTATCTATATCAGCACTTAGATGTTTTTGGTAGCTGGAGTGTTGAACACTGTTTCCTCCTGATTTTCTGTCTGTCCACAGATGCAAGCACCTCAGAAGCAGATATTGTGCACCAGGCATTACTGGAGGGCAATATTGCCACTGAAGTGTGCCTGACAGTCCTGGACACCATCTCTTTTTTCACTCAGAGTTTCAAGGTCAGCACTGAAATAAAAAATGTTGTAGAAAAATGTGCTGTGTTTTTATATGTATGTGGATTTTGTTTCTCCTAGAGTGGAAGAATATGGAAGGCTTTACAATAGCAAATCATTTGCAGCTATTTTATTTTCCAAAACACTGAGTGTTTCACGGGGTCTCAGAGTAGTTATCCCCTTACACAATCTTGCCATTTCTTCAAAACTGCAAGGCCAGAGAAAATCATATTGATGTTATGCCATGACTGTAGGTATTACAAAAACAGAAAAAGAGGAAATGTATATCATGTAGAAAGGAGGGACTAGAGGAAAGGGAAATTAATGTCCAGCATTTTTAGAACAGTCACTCTTTTGTACCCCAATTACCTAGAAGCAAGGCCCGGATTTCTTTGAATCACTGTACATTAATATCTCTGGGGCTGAGGCACTCCAGCTGTGGTTACCAGTGCAGACAGGACCAGGACCATGGGTAGAAGTCTTCTGTTCCATATTGGGATTCATGATTTTGGCAGTCACTGCCATCTACAAAAACCAAGGCCTCTGTGATGAAGAGAGCCCTAGGAGGGCAGTGAAATACTGCTCCAGAAATGTTCTTCCTGAAGTGTAGTCACAGGAATCCTGCAGGTAGCAGCGTGTCTTGCATAGTGTCACAAGAACAGCTCTGGATTTCAGTGCAAGCCCAGTGAAGATTTCCTTTTCAGATGGAGATGAAGAGAAAGGTATTCACAGCCTCTGCTTCCATTGCAGAGCCAAAAAAGCCATCCTGGTGCAGATGTTAAATTACTCCTTAGATGTTTGGTAACAGCAAAAGGATTTCAATGTAACACTTAAAACTTGCTTGACTTTCTCAGCTGCCTCTTTTGGAACATTTCTGAGCCACAAAACAACGTGATTTTCAAACCACAGGATGGACTGGATTCCCTTCCCCTTTAGTGGGCTTCAGCTTCGCTTTTATGGTCACAGCACACACGAGTGGGTCCTGTGCTGCAGCAGCTGGGCTGATGCTGTTCCACTGCCACAGGAAATGAGCTCAGTGTGAAAGTCTGCACAAGGCCTGTGCAAGGGGTCAAAGTCTGAGCCAGCCCAAGGATTGTGAGGACTGGCAGTGGGATGGGGGCTATTGATTTCCTATCAGTATGAGATATCCACATCCTTGTGTCATGCCCAAACTTCTTGTACAGCCCTGTGGGGATGGCAGTGGGCACAACCCACCTGGTCTGACACCAAACTGTAACAATAATCCCCAAGTAATTCCATTTTACCATATCCCCACAAGGTGCAAACTGGCAAAACTCTGCAGGAAACAAGGAAAGTGAAATGACTAACTACAGCTACAAATCTATCCAGTGAAAAAATGGGTCTTTTTTTCCTTCCCTCCCTCTCTTCTGAGATGCAAACAAAACAATTTTCAAAACAAATAAAAAGAAATGGAAAAAAACAGTGTGATAGTTACAGTGGTAACAGCATGTTTTATTTAAAATCACTAGGCAACCAGTGAAAGTTGTACAGAGTATTGACTTAGGTTTTGAAATTAGTGATATGAAGCTGATAAAATATTTTCGTTTTTTTTCTCTGCTACAAAAATAGCCTCTGCTAACTACTGTAAGTTTTTAGTGATTGTCATATTTATTGGTTATATTTTTACTGGAGGCCCTGTTGTTTATCTGGCTTAAGAATTAATGTGATTAATTATGCAGAATTATCTGTCATTTCCAGCTTCAGGCACAACATTTCTGCAAAGTAAATTCTCCTGTTGCTTTCCAGACTCAGCTCTTAAGCAACGATGGCCACAATCCACTTATGAAGAAAGTTTTTGATATTCATCTGGCTTTTCTCAAGAATGGACAGTCAGAAGCAGCCCTTAAGCACGTGTTTGCCTCTCTGAGAGCTTTCATTAGCAAGGTAGGTAATACATGACAAGGGTGTGGGAGAACTTATAAGAGAGGCCAGTATAGTTAAACTGATATTTTGGAGATGTATTTTAGAAAACAGCTTCAGAGATGTAAAAAACAGCCTGGGTTAAGTTCTCAAATTATTTGTTGGGGTCAGGAAGCAAAAGGAGAAATCATGAGGAATTCCCTCACTTGCCTTGGTCACAAAGATTAGTGTCTGACCAGCAGCTGGTGCTTGAATCTTTGCCCCAAACTGCCAGTGCTGCTCACAGTGCTATTCCTTGAATAATGCATGCACTGACAAGCAACTGCTCACCCACTGCCTGGGAGAGGAGACAGTTCTTGCTGAACCTTGTTCTGTGCTCTCAGAGCCCTGGCAGGTGGGGAGGCAGTGTAATGCCCCAAGCTCAAGCAGTGACAAAGCCATACTGACCACAAAAGAGCAGTGACTGATGCTACTGGTTGACACTGCTCTTTGTGCTTGTCAAAACCTGCCACTGCTCATAAACCTCATGTACATGCAAACACCATTCCTCTCAAGCTGTGCAGTTATCATAAACACAAAATTAATTAAAACATCTCAAATCTCTTGAGAGCAGCACTCCAACTAACAAGGAAAATCCATGTGGCAGATTGCAGCCAGGCAGGGCACAGTGTCTGAGTGGTAAGCAGCAAAGAGTAACTTCCAAAGGAGCTTTTGCACTAGCTACTGAGCAAAGTCTGATTAAAGAAGATTGCTTAACTGTTTTTCAAAGATAGGGAAAGTCTGTGCTTTGTACATTTTGCTGTAACCCCACAGCAAAGCTAAGAGTTAGTATAAGACCAGGGTGGATTTTGGCTTGTGCTAAGCAAACACACGAGCAGCAGAAATGCAGAGTCTTGCTGGCTCCCTGTCTGCTCCGGTCAGCGTGGTCTCCTACAAGGTGTTTTTCCGTGGGGCTTCTTAAAGATTGGCAACTGCCAATTGGCAGATTGGCAACTGGCCAGGGCAGGAATCACTCAGTTTTTCTGCAGGGCTCAGTGCATGTTTATTGCTCTGCCTTCCTTTGGAGTTTTCTGCTTACCTGTGATTTTCTTAGCCTCGAGATCCATCCTGCTGCAGATTTGCACACACCCCACTCTCCCCCTTGCTAGCCAAAAGTTTGTTTAGCCAGAAATAGATGTTTTGTGCCTATAGCAAATAACAGACATTCCTTGCCTTCCTGGCATATTTTCTGTGTTTTTTGGGTTTTTTTTAAATGTGAAGCCAAACCTGCACACCTGCTCAATTTGATCTCACTGTCAGCCTTCAAAGCCTGGAGCCCTTCGAGGGTTCCACACTTGCTTTCCAAAACACCAGTGACAGCAAGGAAGCTGCATGCTTGGCTGCTGCAAGGATGGGCAGTGGGATTGTTTTCTTGGATTTATGTCAGTCTAAATCCACGCTGAATTTCATGTCATGGGTCTTTAAAGATACAAATTATTCATTTCAGCTTTCTCACATTTCCCCTATGACGGGACATATATGGCTTCTGTAAAAGCAAGATATGGGCCCAGCAGATGGTATCTATAAAGAGGAAGTGTTTTCTTTGCCAACTCCATAACCACAAGAGTCCCAAACTTCCTTTTAAGTCTTCTCAAGGCTTCTTCTAAGGCCTAAAGTGGCTGTAGTGGCTGAGGCAGGTGGTCACTGCATTTCATGACAAGTCAAGGATTAAATATTTTCTTGCAAGTTTGTTTTCAAATACTACCTCTGCTCTACTTTGTAACTTCAAGGAAAGCAAAAGGGACTTATAACTTTGTCATAGCTAGAATGGAAAATTTCTCATTTTTATGGCCTTCTGTAGCTATAATTACAATGAAAAGAATCCCCCTCTTATTTGTGGTCACAGCAAATGGTTGCTGGAGGGGAAAAAAACTCCTGAGATGTATTCTGCATTAAATCCAGTTATTTGATAGGCAAAAGACTTTAAAAAAAATGTTGCAAGAGAGCAGGGATCTAAAATCTTCTGTAATTGTTTGCATCTTTGGTTTTGGTTGCATGCATGTGTTCCAGGAATTTGGCAAGAAGGCTGCCTCTGTTTTACTGGCTGGTAAGAACCGACAAAAGCTAGATTGTTCTTGTTTCACACTCCAGGTTTTCTTAAGAACTGAATCTGTCTTTTCAGGGCATCACTTACAAATAAATGTATATATAAATGCATGCTTAGGAATGGTCTTTAAATTAAAGGTTGTAAAGGAAAACATGCATAGAGGAGGGATGTGCATTAAAAACCAGCTCAGACATGGGTTCTGCCTGTCCCCATGGCTGTCCTCCCTTACGTCCCTCTGGGGCTTCTCTGGGAGCTGGCTGCTGGGTATTGGGGCTGGATCAGAAATGGGCTCCTGCAGGGTGCACAGTCATCACCACAGGGGCTGCTTCATGCTCTCCCCAGAGTGTGTTCTGGGCCGGCTGGAGAGCCACAGGCAGCACCTGGCCAGACCTCCAGCAGCCAGACACCCGTGGATCTGCTCCCTGAGCCTGGCACCAGGAGCCTTCGCATCTGCTTGGGCTTGTCCAGAAGGGGACACGGGTTCCCTGTGAAAAGGTTTTCCTCCAGGGCTGGTGTGGTGTGGAGGGGAGTGCACAGAGCTGCTCCTGCAGCAGATTCCCAGGCAAGGGCTTTGCCCCTAGCAGTGGTTGGAAATGTCTGGAAAGCCTCTGCAGGCAGGCGGGCAGTGTCCCTGCTGAGAGCAGGTGCCAGCCATGGCTGTGCCGTCTGTGCCTGCCCTGGCACACAGCCCGGGGCTGACCATGGTCCTGTCTCGCTCTGGGGGAAGGACAGCACTGCAGTGGGCAGCAGTTCCTTGGGAGCTCCTTTCCCAAGTGCATCCGTGATCTTCGTGGCCCTGTCTTATGATGATGTTTGTTTGCCTTTCTCTCTCTTTCTCTCTCTCTCTTTCTCCCATTTTGTTTTTTGAAGATAATTTTTGGCCAAAAAACAAAAAGCATTGAACAAAAAGCCTAATTCTGTCCTAATTCTGGTTTCTTGGTGCAATCACAGTATCTTGCTAGCCATGGGTCCTAGATCCCTGTTTTAAGACCCTGTCACCAGCATGCCATGTGACAACCACAGCAGTACCTACAAGTTTTCCTGGAACATTTATACTTAATGCAAGGAGCAGAGGGCCACAATAACAGCTTCAGCCTCTGATTGACACTATTTACTACCATCTCCCATGGGCAGAAGGTAGTGGGGCAGATAAAAGTGGCTAGTGGATCATGCCCCATGAGGACCATGGGGTCTCGAACAAACTGAGCACATCTTTGCTTTGAATAGGTAAAACCATGGTTGCCTCTTTTTGGCAGGGAATTCTTTGGGCCGGGTTGCCAGCTGCAGCAGAAGGAGCAGAGTGCTGCTGTGCAATGCCCAAACAGCCTCCATCCCCTCGGGAGGTGTTGGCATCTCCCCTCCCCAGCAGGTCCCTGCGGTGGCAGTGGATGCGTGCCAGCACAAAACCCTTCTTGTTCTGCTTCCCTGTGCCCAGCCTGCTGTGGTCGGGCTGGAAGGAAGCCGGGTGTGGTGTCACCTCCCTGCCAGCCACCTCTTGTCACCGCAGCCAGATGGACACACCCCGGCATCCCCAGGAGGGCAGGGCTCTGCTGCACTGTCCCTTTCCAGGCAGGGCTGAGCTTGCCCTGAGAGCTGGGCTCAAGGGTCTGGGGAGGGGACAGGCAGGCCACCAGGGTGCTGCTGTTCCCCTCTCCCTGCTGCAGGTCCCTGAGCCCTGCTGTGACCGAGGGAGCTTGCACTGTGGCTTGGATTGGTCCTGCTGCTCCCTGGGTGGCCCTGTCTGGGGAGGCAGGGCAGGTCACTGAATTTTAGGCTTTGAGGAACAAGCCAATCTCTTGTTGGCATTCCTGAGGGCATGCAGGCATGATTTTAGTTGGTTTTGGGGGGATCATGTAGATGTGTGAGCATTGCAGGTCACATTTCCCAGTGAGGTTGGATCCTGGTTGGGCTCTGATGGATTTTCTGATGTTCCAGATAACAGCTTGTGCTGGGAATGTCTGTGGTACCTCTCCTCTCTGCCCCACTGCTTTGATGATGGCTTTTGTAAGAACTTAATTCTGTCGGTCCAATTTGGTGAGAATTTGCTGATAAACCCAGATGTTATCAGGGAAGGGGTTAGATGGATATAACCAATCACATCCCCAAGAAGCGTGGCAGCAAAGTTCACATTGCTCTGGGAAATGAGTTTAAAATTAGGCCCCAAATTAATTCCCACCAATACTTTCAGGCTCAGAATTCTGGCAGAAGTTTTGCTGAGGCTGTCCAGGGTGGAGCTTAGTTTGTTGCTCTGTGCCCCTGCCCATCTGAACCCCATGCCATTTAGTGGTGGATTTTCTAACATTCACCTTTCTCTTGTGAAGTTTCCCTCAGCGTTTTTCAAGGGAAGGGTGAACATGTGTGCTGCCCTCTGCTATGAGATCCTGAAGTGTTGCACTTCCAAGGTGTCCTCCACAAGGAACGAAGCCTCTGCTCTTCTGTACCTCCTGATGAGAAATAATTTCGAGTTCACCAAAAGGAGAACATTTCTGAGAACTCATCTTCAGGTCAGTGGCTGGAGAAAATCTAGAGAGCAGGACACCTCAGATTTAATGAATAGATACAGCAATGGAGCTCTCTGACCTCATACCTGCAGCAGACCCTGCCATTGCCATATGGACAAAAATCCCCCTGCTTTCCAGGCTTTGCCTAATTCCTATTTCCAGTGACTGGTCCAGGCACCTTTAGGTAAAATAGTTGCCATCAAGTACTCCAAGCTGTTGAGTTTTGGTGTATCAGACACCAGACACATCTCTGTGCCAGAGGCTGGCTGAGATGGGGTGGAAAGGACAGCTGCCCTCGAGGCATGAAAAGAGATTTCCTTGGAGCTGCTTTTTTGGCATTGGTAGTTTTTGAAGCAAATGTAGATACCTAGGGGGACAACCCTCTAGGTTGTAAAGAGTCACAGAAGAAGGTAGTTAATGTCCAAACAGGTATTCATATTATAATAACTGGGTTGTTAGTTCTGCAGACAGTTTGATCCTCCGGGGCATGTCTGTCCTTGGGAGATGCAGGAGCTAAGCCACAATGCCAGGTGCTGCTTATGTAGTGGAAAAGAAGTGATGTTTTCCTGTGAGCATTTTATTAAGTGTGACCTTAATAAAACCCTTTTATTAGGGCTTATTTTAATAAAGCCTCTACCTTGTCCCACAGATAATAATTGCAGTGAGCCAGTTAATTGCAGATGTGGCCCTCAGTGGTGGAACCAGATTTCAGGACTCCTTGCTCATCATTAACAACTTTGCAAACAGCGACAGACCTATGAAGGTGAGTTGGAGATGCCACATTCCATCATGTGCTATCAGCCATGGAAATTCCAGGAAACTGTGTTTAAGGGTTGTGCCAATGACTGGAACTGTGATTTATAGGCTTGTAGTGGGCTGCATTTGCTCAGTAAACAATCGTTTATATGCCAGCAGCAATAGGACCAGCTCCTCAGGCAGGTCATGCTCCAAACATGAGGCCTCATGCCAAGGGGAGGGAGCCAAACAGCTCAGGCTGTGCTTTGCAGTGTTCTGCTCGCAAGGTTGTCCAAAGAGCTTTCCAGGAACTCCCAGCTTTGAGAGAGGTGTCAAGGGAGGGTCTGATGTTTCAGTTGCCTGAAGGTAATAATTAGCAGGATTTAGTTTTATTCAATTGAGTGTCAGTAATGTTAAGAAAGAGCTGTTATGTGGAGATGAATGGTTGTATTTCTTTGGAAAACAGTTGCCTATCTTTGTACTAGAATTGGTGGTTTGTGCCCAACCCAGTGGAGCAATTGGAGGGTACTCCATTTCACACAGAGTAGCTGCCAAGGCAAGATAGGGGAAATCAGAAGTGTTTATACAGGATGACCTAAAGGCTTAATGGGAACTTCCATTAGGTGTTTAACTGTGGTCTAATAAATTTGTAGGTAGGATATAGGATATACCTGGCAAAAATCTCAGTTCTTTTCTGCACACAGGTGTTGGTAAGGGTTTCACTGAGCCATACTTTACTTGTAATTTACATCATGAGATGGTCATTATATCAAGTTTATGTATTTGTGTAGGTGCAAGAGTATAAGTGAGATTTCAACACACTGGCAAGGATGCCATGCACAGCCATAGCAGCAGCTGAGGAACAGGAATGTGAGAAGAGGGAGCATAAACCAGGCTCATCTTGGAGGGGGGAGAGAGCTGAGGGGGAGCTTGCCTGCTGCTTTCCACAGCAGGCAGTTTATAGAGATGTGGGGTGCAGGACAAGAGGCAGTGTATGCAAGCTGCAGCAGGGGCAATTCCAGTTTTGCCTAAGAAAAAAATATTTCCCAAGAGCACTGTGCAGCCCTGGGGCAGGGCCTAGAAAGGAGGTGGATTTTCTGTTTTAGGAGTAAAAACTTGGCTGGACAAGCCTTGCTCTGACTCAACGTTAGCCTTGTTCTGAGCAGGGGATCAGATCAGAGCACGTGCTTCTCTACTACATTCCTGTGGTGGGAAGCTCTACAAATGCCTACAGTGCTTTAGGAATTGAAGAGAGACCACATCAGAGCCTAGCAAGCCAGATGTTGAATGAAATTAAAAATTACTGGAACCGTGGTTTGTGGTCTCATCCAGAGACCTATGCATGCGTGGAGCACTTCTGTGCTGCTCTGACACCAGCTGCTGAGGATGCCAAAGTGGCAGCCTCATTGTAGCATGGGAACAGCCAGCCTGGCATCCTGGGCATGACCTGGAGAGACTGGCCCTGTGCATGTCATGGCTGAAATGCCTCTGAACACAGATGAAACACTGTACACCGTGTGCAGTGTGAGTTCAGTAAGGGAGAGTTAATTAGCCTTATCTACTGTGTTCTCAGTGTTTTCAGATAAGTGGAGTGTTGGCTGAAAGGGCCGTTCCTTGGCAAAGCCTGTATTTTCTGTATTAGCTAATAATTCAATTTGTTTTGGGTCAGGCAACGGCTTTTCCTTCCGAAGTGAAAGATTTGACAAAGAGAATCCGCACAGTGCTCATGGCTACTGCTCAAATGAAAGAACATGAAAAGGACCCAGAAATGTTGGTAGATCTCCAGTACAGTTTGGCCAAGTCTTACGCAAGTACCCCAGAGCTCCGGAAAACGTGGCTGGACAGCATGGCCAAGATACACGTGAAGAATGGAGACTTCTCAGAGGTAATTTGTGCAGCTAAAAGCGTGGAGCACAGCAGGACAGAATGACAGATGACATTTTGATGATTCCCCTTTGTGCTTTGCAGGCAGCCATGTGTTATGTTCACGTAGCAGCCCTCGTTGCAGAGTTCCTGCACAGGAAGAGTAAGTGTCTGCTGTCTGGGAGGCACAAGGAAGGTGATGGTGGGGTTTGGGGGTGTCAGAATCTTTTTAAAGACAAGGCTCTCTCAATTCAGTAAATTACTATTTTATATTTTACTATTTTTTAAACAAGCTAAAAAGTAAAAAAAAAAAATATTACAATTACATTATATTACACTAGAAGATGATGAGTAGTTTTTAAGAAATGACTGTTGCTCATTCGTGTTTACTTAGACAGCCATGCTAGCATGATGCTGAGTGAAATATGAACCGACACATCATGTCTTGGTTTAAATGTTCACTTGAATTTGACGTTAGGAAATGTGCTCGCAGGGGAAGGCCATGTTAAAAACTGACTCAATACGATCATTAGAATTATTACTGTGGGCACTACAGAAAACTGTAGTATAAAGCAGTCAAAATTCAGTCAAGAAATGACACTGCAGCCTAACCATACACATACGTAAAGAACAATCAGGAAAAAAGGAGAGTTTTGTGGCTTAGTGCAAAACAGAAAGAAAGCATAGAGCTGTGTGTTAAGTTACACCACACTGCAGGTTTTCTTTTTAATACCTGTTCCACAGTTGATATATTGACCCCATTTCTCCTTTCCTTGTAAGGGAGTAGTTGTTGAAGTGGACTCTTAACATTTCAGAAAGTTAAGGCTTCATAAAAGCTGATTACATGCACTGCCTTGGCTGGAAGGTTCTTCAGTGCCCTGCTCAGGAGACTTGGAATCCCTCCAAATTCTGTACTTTGTCTTGGCAAAGTGGGAAAAATCAGGACTTGTTCTTGTGATGCATATGCACGTTTCACATGGCTGCAGAGAGGGGGGTATTGAAAGTTTGCAATGTTTTATTTGTACACAGAAACTGCTTACCACAAGTAGTGGTAAAGGAGAACTCCTAAAAGGGAAGAGGAACAAGTCCAAAGGAATATTTAACAAAGTTTGAACGCTGAGTTATTTCTGTCACTGGCACTCTTTACATATACAGAGGCTAGAATGGTTCAGTAAGGGCTGAACTACCCAAAGTTTTGGGGTATCTAACTGTGCTTCCTTGCTAAGAGTGTACAGTGCTCTCTGCTTACCACCCAGCTTTCCAGCAATAGCTGGATAGGGATAGAGTTACTTTTCTTCCTTGGTATCTGGTGCTCTGTTTTGGATTCACTGTGATAGTAGTGTTGACAACACATGGCTGATTTGGTTGTTTCTCAGCAGTGCTTACTCTAAGTCAAGAACTTCTTCAGTGTGTCATGCTGTGCCAGTGAGGAGCTGCACAAAAACCTGGGAAGGAGAATAGCTGGAGCAGCTGACCTGACCTGGCCAAAGGGACATTTCACATCTCAGAATGCCATGTTCAATGTATTAACTGTGGGAGTTACCAGGAAAGGGTCTAGGAATGGTTTTGGCATTGGTCAGTAGGTGATGAGCAACTGTACTGTGCACCACTTGATTTTCTTGAGGTTTATATCTCTCTATATATATTATTTTTATTACCTTAGTTTACTTTGTTTCAATTATTAAACTATTCTTATGTCAACCCATGGATTTTACTTCTTTTCCCTGATTCTTCTCCCCATCTCACCAGGGTTGAGTGGGGCAGTGAGAGAATTGTTGAGTGGTATTGATTTGCATGACACATTTGAGATAGTTCCACTAATCCATTTGCTTTTGTCTGCTGCAGAGCTGTTTCCCAGTGGATGCACTGCCTTCAGGAAAATCACTCCCAACATTGATGAAGAAGGTGCAATGAAAGAAGATGGTGGGATGATGGATGTACATTACAGTGAGGTGAGGTCCTGTGCTGTAGATACAGGATATTTGATATCTGATTAGGATTTAGTTTTAGACTTTGTTCATGTAAGTTCTAACAAATTGCAGTTGTGCAGTGGTATCTGTGAACAAGACTGTTCCACTCCCATTTCCCAAGAGAAATCTCTTCTGAAGAATTTTCTGTCTATGATTCAGACAGGTACAGCTGATGTAAGTTCTTGCCTGCTGTGTTATGCAAATGCTGATGTTGCCAGCACAGGGCAGCACAGCCGGGTATGGTATTTCCAAGGAGGGACAGAATGAAGTCAAGCTCTGCAAGGGAGAGGTCATCTTAGGGTCCTCCTGGAGTTAGGGCAGTGCTGCAGGACACCACGGTAGCAGAACAATCCAGAAACCATAGCAAGGCATTGGGGAAGTGGGTAGATCCACCCATGAGCCATAAAGTCTCACAAGCACTTCTGCACCATCCCTGTGGAGCTGCCTTGGTTTGGCCATGCAGCTGAGTGAGTGGCCCTGCAGCCCAGCTGCTCATCCATCAAGGCCTGGGGATCCTTGGCATCACAGCACACTGCTTGTTCCTGGATTTGTTTCTTAGTCACACAGCTCTGGTCTCCAGTGCTGTCATGTCCATACTCTCCCAGAATTTTTCCATTTTCCTGGGGAGGTAACTAAATAACCAGGACATACTTGCTGGCTATTCTGCTAATGATTTATGAAGAATTAATGAACTTCTAAAAAACAACTTTCCTTTCCCTTTCCCTTCCCCTTCCCCTTCCCCTTCCCCTTCCCCTTCCCCTTTCCCTTTCCTCTCCCCAAAATTTAGAATATCTTTAGAAAGGCCAGGAATACACAGTGTTTAAACTTATGTGACTGTAATTACTTATTCTGGGATCTCATAAAAGTATCTGAAGTTGAAATGGTTTTATCTCCCAAGTTGGAGTGTTATTAACACCACCCATTTGGTTGCTCACATAGGAGGTTCTGGTGGAGCTGCTGGAGCAGTGTATAGATGGCCTGTGGAAAGCAGAGCGTTACGAAACAATTTCTGAAGTTTCCAAACTGATCATTCCTATTTATGAAAAGCGGCGTGAATTTGAGGTGGGTATTTTGAAATAGTTTGCATAGAGCAGGTAATTTTCTAGACTGCTAAGAAAAAAAAAAACAAGGGACTTTTTTATTTTTGAAGTTATGAGTTACTGAATTGGTGTCAATAAAGGACACACTGTGCTTCATTGTTGGTTATTAAAGAAATTAGTGAAAGCAATGATCTGAAAGGTGATTATGAAAGCTGACAACATGGATGACTTTTGTTCAGTTAATAATTACCACATTCCTTCCTGTAAAGAAAAACTGTTGTCATTCCATATGCTCATGGAAGCTAGATTCTTTTTGAGACCTGAGGCTTTTAAGGGTTAAAAACAGAATGAGAGCATTTCAAAGAAAGGACTAGATCTGTGGGTAATTCAGTGGCAAGTGGAGAGGAAGGAAGGAAGGAAGGAAGCTGTTCCCAGCCTTCTCCTTCCCACCACGTGCTGTGACCTTCAGCTTAATGCTGGTCCCCTTTCATTCCCTGTGCCATGACAGAACATCCAGCCATACAGCTCAGGCTGGGGGTGGAGGAGAGAGCATTACCTCGATCTATTTTTTTTATTGTAAAGCCGTTTTTAATAAAAAAAACCTTTCCTGGGTAAAATATTGCCAGCTGCTCTGTGTGTGAAGGCTCAGTCAGGAACATGCTGAGACAGTGCACTCAGCCTTCTCTCCAGGGCCAGTGGTGTTCCTGCAGTCTGTGGTGCCCTGCAGACCTGACACTAAGCATTGTACTTAAAACCTTGTTCTTCAAACAAGGCTGCATGAGTTCAACCTCTTTAGAAATTAAGGTTTCATTTCTCCAGAGGATTGTGTTCAGGCATCTCAGTAGCTTCTGGTGTTAGCTAAAATGTCCTGATTGGAAGATCCTGCTTTCATCATAATGTTAAAATCTGGTTTGCAGAAACTCACCCAGCTGTACAGAACACTCCACGGAGCATATGCTAAGATATTGGAAGTAATGCACTCAAGGAAGAGGCTTCTTGGAACCTTTTTCAGAGTGGCCTTTTATGGACAAGTGAGTATATACACTGGCTTGCCAGCTACCCCTCACCAGGCATCCTGGCCCCAAAAGCTGCTGCTCTGTCAGACGTGGAGTGGAAAAGCTCCTCTGGTGCAGCCACCAGTGTGTCTGTGTGAGTGTTTTGGTATTGCACACTGGGGTGAGGGTTTGTATCTGTGTCCAGGAGCGCTTGATTTATTATAAAGTTTATGATTCTGCTGTTAGGCTTTTCATAAAACAACTCTTAGCGCTTAGGAAATGGCTTAGTGGGTTCAGAAAACGCTGAGGGTTCTTTGGTAATTACAGTTGTTGTTACACAGACACAATTTAGTGTGTATAGTATATAACTAGTAACAGTATGTAACTGTAACCATATATATATAAACAGCAGTAGTAACAGACTTTTTGTTTCCTACAGAAAAGTGCTGCTCCCTTCGGGGTAGTAGCAGAGTAAAAGGTTTTAAGAGAAGCTGGTGGTGAACCATCCATCGGTGTTGATTACAAACATGTAGAGATATGTAGTACTTTTGTTAGCTGAGGTAATGAAAGCAGAGTGGTGTCTGGGGCTCAGAGTCCCAGGAAGTGGCATGATCTTACCATATCTCATGAAGTCTTCTGAGATTAAAAGCAGTTGTGGTTTTTATCTTTTTTTCTCCACCTATAGCAGTTAGTAAAGTGTGATACTCTCATGTCCTTTCTGTCTCTGAACAACCTGCTTCTGCTTGTGGACTCATAACCAAGGGGGAGGTGCAGGACACTCTTTAGAAAACACCATGTTAATTCCATTAGCCTTGCTTTTCTTTATTCCTTCTTTTAGAGGAGATGATGAATATCCCTGAAACCATAATGGGTTTGTACCTTTGAATGTCACTGTCACAAGATATCAGAGCAGTGACTTTTGCTGCAGCAAACATTCATTTGATATTTACCCTCATCTTCTCTGTAAATTTGGATACATAAAAAGTAAATAAAGTTAGCAACAGATAAAATTAAACAACTGTTTAGTTTTCCAGAAGCTATAAATAACTGGATCAGCCCTTAAAATTAAGCTGTGTAGTATCCTGACAACCAGTACTTGATCCAGTTTCACACTTTAAAGCTTTTCTGGGTTTATATTCCAGCTGCACACAGATAGCTTAATGCTGTGTCACAAGTTCTAACTGGAACAACTCACCAAAGCATGAAGTTCCCATGCTGTTTCCATTATGGGTAAGACTGATGATGCAAGCACAGCCTTTGATGCATTTTGGTCTCCATTTACTGTAAATATACCAAATTCCACTTCCCTGAATACAGGAGGAATTAAAGCACAGGAAACACATTTCTTTTTTTATTGCTTAAAGTCTCTTGCAGCTTACACAAATTCTCTCAGACTGTTCCTGTGGCTCTGCTGTCAGGGCCTCCTCAACTTATGTATCTTTCTGCTCCTTCTCTGTACCTTGTTTTTGTGGTTTTTTTCTCCTGCCTGTCTCTTTCCAGCCTTCCAAAAGGTCAAATGCTGGCCAAACCATCTTCCACATAGTTTATATTTCTCACTGGTTCTACTCAAGTAATGAAGTGTTGTGTTTGTGTTGGTTGAAGAATTTTTTTTAGACCATTTTTTAAGGAGCCTATTAAACAGGCAAAGTTCAGTGAGACTTTGTGAGCCATAGCCTTCCAAACTTTTTTGGTTTTCTGAAATGTTAGTAAAAGCTTGCTTTACAAGCAGCAAATCTAAGATAAAAGTTTTCCAAATGAAGAAACACAGCTATTCCTTACTGGGTTGTTTTGTTTGTTTGTTTGTTTGTTGGTTGGTTTGGGGTTTTTTTTATCTTTTTTATCTTTTTTTTTTTTTTTGTTAATGCCAGACATTCTTTGAGGAAGAAGATGGGAAAGAATATGTCTATAAGGAACCCAAACTGACAGGCCTCTCAGAGATCTCCTTCAGACTTCTTAAGCTTTATGGAGAAAAATTTGGGTCAGAGACTGTAAAGATTATCCAGGATTCTAACAAGGTAAACTGCATGCTCTGTGGAGCTGAAGGAAGATGACAGAGCATCCTTTCTCTCCTGCACCCTCTTACAAACCTTGCTTCCAGTTCCCTGGCATCCTCATGCTCCTGTGAGTGGACATGCTGCACAGCTTGGTGCTGCTGTGGCTCCCAGGTGTGAATTATGGATGGGAAATTGCAATCCCCATCGTGCTGAGCCTTGCTGAAGGCATTAGAAACCAGCACAGAGCATCAAGTGACTGGAAGTGGAGTTACTGCTTGTTGCTTTGATGCTGCAAGTCAGAAAGAAAATCTCTTTGGGCCTTGCAGCACTTAGGTCCTTTCTTTTCATACTGAATGCTTATTTATGCTCCTTGAAGAGCTGTGCACACCCTTGGGCTGCAGTGGGATTTATCTGGGTTACCAAAGCCAGTGATCCCAAAGCTGGTTTAGTGCCAGCCTGCAGGTTTTCCTGGCCCAGCAGTGTATGAGCACTGGATCATGGTGTGGAAACTCTGTGGTCATTCATATTAGGACTGAACAGCTCAGGCCTGTGCTGCACTGATGGATCAGGGGGCATGACTGCCGACAGCAGGAACAGCTTGTTTGGCACTGGGTGATGTATTTCCTGTGCCACACCTCCTTGTCTTATCTGCTGATGGATGGTTGGACATCCCAGCTGAGGGCAAAATGAGCATTTGATGTGTCACTGGCCTTCATGCAGTGAGGCCAGGTGAGCAGGGAATTAGTTTAAATCAGATCCCAGTGAACAGACTAGCCAATTATAACTTATTAACCTTTGCTCCTCCTGTGAGTAACCATCTTATTTCATAGGTCAACATTAAAGACCTTGATCCCAAGTATGCCCATATTCAAGTGACTTATGTGAAGCCCTACTTTGAAGAAAAAGAAATGTCTGAAAGAAAAACTGAATTTGAAAGAAATCATAATATCAATAGATTTGTATTTGAAACTCCTTACACTTTATCTGGAAAAAAGCATGGCAGTGTGGAAGAACAATGTAAAAAAAGGACCATTCTAACTAGTAAGTACAAATATCTGAGCATGAGACAGTATCAGTAACTATTGGGACACTAATCTAGCTCATGGAAATGTTCCAGAAGTGTGACAAATTCTCCCAGCTTAATCAGAATTGTGAGACAATATTCGGGCTGGGAGGGGGAATTTACCTTGTGTTTTTATGTGCACATTTTTACAGATTAAAAAAATCGTGCTGGTAAATTACAGCTTTGTTTGGGATTTCACATCCCCAAGGGCAAGAATCTGTTTGTATATGTTCTATAAAGAGTATTCCTATGTGCTGCATGACTTTTCAATCTATACATTTCTTTTGCTGTTTCTGCTAGCTTTGAACTCCTTTCCATATGTTAAGAAGAGAATTCCGGTCAATTATGAACATCAGGTTAATTTAAAACCAATTGATGTCGCTACTGATGAAATAAAGGACAAGACAGCAGAGCTGCAGAAACTCTGCAGCTCTGCTGGTGATGTTGACATGATCCAGCTGCAGCTCAAACTGCAGGGCTGTGTTTCTGTGCAGGTCAGTCTGTTTGATGTCTGGTCAGAGTGGCATTTGCATACACAGCTCAGGGTGAGGCATTGTCACATTTACTTTCCAGAAATCATTAACTACCCAGGCTTCAGGGCAGCAGCCTCCAGCACGGCCTCCCTGTCACGTTCTGGGCTACACAAAGGCTGGCTCGTGGGAATAAACATTTTCTCCAGTGGTGTTTACGGTGGCAAGTCCAAGTGTAATTTCATATTAATTACCCATAAATAATTGCTGAAATATACTTAAGTCTTGAAGATTGTACTGTAAGAATCAGGCACAAAGAGCCGTTTTGTGAGCCTGGCTTCTCAAGCTGGATAAGTGACCTTAGGACTCAGACTGTGCTGCTTTTCCTCAAGGAAATAAGAGGAAAATATGAGGAAACAAACTTAATATCTCTTTTTATCTCAGCAGGGGTTCTAGCATAAATGATGTCTTCTTTCTTTCTAGGTTAATGCTGGTCCTTTGGCCTATGCCAGAGCTTTCCTAAGTGACAGCCAGTCCAGCAAATATCCTGCTAAGAAAGTGAATGAGTTAAAAGAAATGTTCAGGTAGGATTTCTAATGTAACAAAAACTAGCAGCTGGCTGGAAGATGGTACCTGCTTTGATTATATTTTTGTCTGTCTCCAAACTCAGCAGATGCTGGATACTTAGATATGTCTTAAAAAGATCCAAGTTTCATGGGGTTTTGGGTGCTCACACTTATGAAAAAAGCCAATGAAATTATAAATATCAAGAGTTTCCAGCTCCAGGGCTGTGCTCTCCATGGGGAGATTTGCTTGAAGGCTTCAACAGTTTGTGTGGGTAATTGAGATTATCCCATGAAGTATGTTTGAAAACCAGAGGCCTCGCACTCCTGTGTTCAGGGATCCTTGATATTGGGCATTGTTTACCAGTTTTTCTAAGGGGATTTTTTGCTAGCTAACGATGAACTTGAAATATTTTTAAGCAAATCCTTTCCCAGTTTATGGAAGAGCACTCTTCTTGTTTCTATTGCTAATTTTTGAAACTGTGTGGCTTGCACAGGTGTTTTTCCAATTTCTGTACCTTAGGGTAAGTTTTACCTCCTACTTGAAAATGCCCCCCAAGATATGATTAGGCAACTCTTGTTTCACCTCAGGATGATGAGTCTTGTCCACAGTGTTTTCTGGACCTCTCAGATGTTACCAGTTGTCCACCAGCCCCTGCATTTTTTGCTCTGTGAAATGACTCCCATTTCACCCATTTCCCCGTTCTCATTGTATGAACAAAGTAGCATTTGGGCTAATGCCATTCTCCTTCCATGTATCAAGTAACCTGGCAATCAGGGAGCAATACCTGAAAACATGCCATGCATAGTTTCTCTTCCCAGCCTTGCAGTGCAAACACAATCTCCATTTCAGTTGTGAATGTATTTTTATTGAGTTTTATAAAAAAGGAAAATATTAAATGAAGTGTGTTAAATGAAGCAAAGAATGAATAACAGACCCCAGAAAAAGCATTACAGTTCCCCATGGTGTGAAGTTCTTTCTGGAGGGTGTCTCTGCTGTCGTGAGCCTGACCTCTGACAGCCCTGCTGTGTCACACACAGCCAGCTGTGGCCAGCCCTGCAGGACTGGCTGTCCCATCTACTGAGGATCCAGGCTCAAAGCAGCTCCAGTAAAAAGCCCAATGCCTGTGTTGCAGTCCCTCTTCATTCCCTGATTCACCTTGCCAGGGATACTCCTGGAATATGTCTTGCCCCAAACACTGGAGAAAAAGGGGTGGGAAATCCTGAGATTTGCCTGTCTGTTCAGTTACTTGCTTTGGCAGAAGTCTGGACTGTGGTAATGCTCCAAGTTCATTCCTTTTCTCCCCAGGAAGTTTATCCAAGCCTGTGGAATTGCTCTGGAGCTCAACGAGCGTCTCATTAAGGAGGATCAAGTGGAGTACCATGAGGGGTTAAAATCAAACTTTCAGGATATGGTTAAAGAGCTTTCTGACATCATCCATGAACAGGCACGTACTGCATGGCAGGAGCCCACGGAGGTGGCTCTCTGTGCTTGAAAACTGGCTGGGAACTGAAAATGTGATCACTCCTCATGTTCTGTAGCTAAATATAAACGGGCGAGTAAGCAAACGTGAGAATTAAGCAGTAGATTTGGTGGATTCCTAAAATTGCTTTCTTTGACTGAAAGTCTCAGCCTGATGTTGGTATTCAGAGAGCTGCAGGGTGGAGTCTTCAGCAGCACATCACTTCCTGCTGTGGTCATCAGAAATCCTATGCCACATTCTGTGTCACGTATGAAAATTATAAAGAGGTCACAGGTCAAAGTTCTCTGGCAGAATTTCCATTTCTTCAGTTATATCCAGCTTATGGTTTTTTTTTTAATATGTTATTTTTCTTTATATATGTTTTCTTATAATTTTTGCCTAATGCAAACGTGCCATTTATATGCACTGTTAAAATTCCTGCTAATTCATCTGATCTATGATTTTATGTTTTCTTAGATCTTTGTAGGAAAACACATTTCAATAGTAGCATCAGAGAGGTGAGAGATTCAAAGAGTAGTTGTACTTCTATCTAGTATCATGCTGTGAAATTAGATGAGAACCGACTTTCTGAAGTAATTTCCATACCTCTGCTTTTTAATTTTTCCTTCATAATGACAAAAGAAAGCTTGTAGATTTATAGCATCAAGGATATAAAATCAATAGTACAGACTGCATTGTGGTCCATAGAACTTGAAATTTAGAGGAATACTTTCAGGGTCTCACAGTTAGTCAATACACAGTCTCTGTGTGACTGTGAATTAAAGATGCAACATGTTAACTCACTAAAAGTGGATAGGCAGATTCCACAGCCAGTTGAGTAGTTGTTCACACTAATTGAAAAATCTGCAAGTGGCAAAATAACACAACTGCACCTGGCTGCTGTTTGTAAATAAGGTTAATTTACAATAAAATAATGCTTATGGGAATCAGAGTCTTGTTATGGAAAAGTACAATATCATTTCAGGGAAACAGTCTCATGATGGTGATGAATTTTGTTGTAGGAGTGTAAGGGTGGATCTGTCAGAAAGTGACTGCTGCATTCTTGTTGCATTTGTTAGATTCCTCTTCTATTCTGCTCGTGGCCACTGTTTTTTTGGTGTGCAAACTATTGGTTTTCCACATTTGCCACACTGGTTTTTTCATTGCCACTTGCATACTCCACTGCTGAACTTTGCTCAGAAAGGCTTGTTCATAAGAGTTGCCACCTGCTTACTCTAGGCTGTTTGACCGTGCCAAGACACCTAATTTGCATGCAGCTGCTGGAACTTCTGTGGCTTTTGAATTTTGCAATAGTCAAATCAAAACCAAATCACTCAGTTCTGCACTGTCGAGGTACAATAGCTTAGATTCTTTTGGAACAAAGAAGCATTGTTAAAACACACCCCTGTTACCTCTATAGATTTACCCACTGCTGTATTGTCTTTGCTTAACAGGCAAAATATGACTGAAATGTCCAAGTGAAGAGCTCTCTGGGAAGGATATACTTTTCACTTTCTTCTTGTGCAAAGGGCATCTTAAAATACCATATTTATGAACACTGCTCATAGTTGCACAACATTATGTCCAACGGCTGACTTGAACTTTGCATTGCCATCAAATGACCTAATATCTAACAAATTCAACCTAATGGAATAAGTTTTCTTATTTTGCAACGTCAGTTAAATGTAAAAAGTATAGTGCATTAACTTAGTGTTCTCACTATAAATAACATGCTTTTCTAAATATTGTCACTGTCCTAAACCAGCAGTGCCCTTTGATTGAGATGCAAGAGCAGATGAGTAATCACTGGGTCACCTGTGACCTATTTACAGATCTTTTAAGCTAAAATATAAGCATAAAAATTTGATAAACTGCAGCTGAACAGGTCCAGGAAATTTCAGAGACTGGTGGAAAGCTGGATGTCCAAAAGCTGTTTATGATGGTCAGTGATCTCAGTTTCTCTAATGCATTTTCAAGGTAACTAACTTGACTGGTGAGCCACATGGTGAAAATAAATACACAGTCAGCTCTGCCGTTCCAGCTCTACCCTGTGCTGTCAGAGTGTCCTTTGGGCTACAAAGTACAAAATCTGGACACAGAGGTAGTGAGCGTCTGTGGGATTTAGCTGCATGTACTCCCCATCTTCGCAAAAAAAACCTATTAGAATTCTCTTACTGCTAAGACATAATAAAAAATTGTTCTATAGAGAACTGTTTCTTTCCTACAGTTCATAGTTGTAACTAAAAGTGATCCAGTAATACACAGAATGTATATTAATGCTACAGAAATCGCTAAACTGCTCTTCTTTCTCATTTCTTTGTTATGCTGCCTTTGTGAAACAGCTTTGAAGACAAGGTTGGATATCTCTTTTGCATACCTTTTTAAACAGCTTGCTTATTGTAATGAAGTGAAACCTGTATTGAATTTGTGATTGTTTTGCTTTTTTTAGATCTACCACGAAGACACGATGCATTCACCATGGATGCAGGACTCTCTGCACGTCTTCTGTGCGATCAGTGGAACCTCTGGTGATGGCAGTTACTGCTCGCTCAGATCCACTGCTGACTTATAAACATATCAGTCATATTTTACAGAGCCTTCTCAGGAATTCTTGGAACTCTACAAAGGATGTTTAAAACCATCCATGATGAGCAAAAATTGAATTGTGGGGTGGTTTGGTTTGTTTTGCTTTGTTGGTTTTTTTTCCCACAAAAAACGTTGCCATGCTTTCAATCACGGTGCTTGCTTATTTTGCTGAGCAACATTGAAAGTGCCTGGACATTGCACCACTGTGCTTGTTTTCTACTATTTTTTTTAAGCTAAATGAATAGCAGGCCGTGGAAAGGCAATTATCTACGTGTTGAATTGCTGAACTATGAATCGAAACAGTGACATACTGTGTAAAGTTGTACAATGGAATATAATAAAATGTAAAAGTACTTTGTAAATAGAAGGAGTATAGAGTATATAGAAATTAGCATTATATCGTATTTGCTGCTAAAAGCTTTGTTGGAAAGGGGACATGAAGGGTAAATTGTATTTACTGGTAATAGACCTTTCTCTTCTTAAAAGTGACTTGGCATCCACATACTCCTATTGTACTTAATGAGAGTAAACTTGTCCTAGTCTGGAATAATTAATACTTAAGTCAGAAATTATAGTTTTCATACATCCTCAGAGCAGATTCTAAAGTAATCTCCATGAACATTGAACTGTCTGTAGCTGATTCCAACTTTGGGTAACCTTTCACATCTGCAGGAGAGGATGGAATGTGCTCACTGAGAGCAAACCCAGGAGATGTGCCATTTGATGTGAGTTTTCTCCTGCTTGACACTCATGGTCTCACACAGATATAAACTCAGAGAATAGCTTAAATTGAGTTGGAAATTATAAGGTGTTTTAACGACTTTTGGAAAAAATTCTAACAATCGGAGAGATGGCTTAAAAAATTTTAAAAAGAGATAGTTTTAAAAAGAGATGGTTTAAAAAATTGCAGCTCATCAAAATAACCTATACAAAATTGAAGGATTTGTTAGCACCACAAGTCATGCATGTTCCCTCCTGTTAAGATGATCTGTTCTCTGAAAGCTCATTGGTTTGTCTGATAGGTGGTTGGAGAAAATGTATTTTATAGAATTGTTTTATTCCTTCTTCCCCTTCCCAAAGCTTTCATACATTCTCTGCCTCTTTTTTAATAACACGCTTCAGATTCAGGAAGAAGAACACAGTTCAGTAATTATTTTATCCAGCAACATTTTTAATATCCTTGTTTTTCAAAATCCTATCAATTGTAAATATGGTCCCAGTAGTTCATATGGGAAGGGTGGGAATTTTAAGGATATGTAACAAAATGCCATAATAAAAGGACTCCAGCTGGGTATTTAGCTTGGCTGTAGTGTCTATAAAATGTTAAGCTTCTAAATCTTTGTGGCAAGAAATATCTTCAAATAGTAACTGGACCAAAATATTTATTATGCATGATTCTAAATACCTATTTTATTCATATTCTGAGAAAATAATGTTATGATCCATAAATTTGTTTCAAGCAAAATACAGATGTGCCTATAACAAACCAGCTGCATTTCTGCTTTTATGTGCTTCTGTGCCAGACAGGCTCTAAATTCAGCATAAACTTTCAGTAAGAGGAAGAGAGACTAGTATGTGTAAATATGGTTAGCACCTTCCTGATTGTTATCTTTCAACAAATAATATTAAAAGCATATACTGAGAGTTTTCCAAATTACTTTACTAAGAGGTGTGAAGCTCGTTAATAGTCAATCCAATACAAGATACTTTTGGAACTAATTGACCTCTAAATATCAGTAGTAAAGGCATATCTTAACTACAGTAGATGTATGAAATACAGACATTCAAAAGCTCTTGCACTGTAGCTCTTTCAAATACTACAGATAACTTAATAGTTTTCCTGGATTTGCAGGGAGATCTTTATGCATGTTTTTTGATGTCTTTAATGTTCTGAGATAATATTGTTGTCTGAATTTTCAATTTCTCTTCTTTATTTTTACTGGAATTCCAGTGAAATTCTTACTTGTACCTTCAGCTGTCTTTAATGGTGCAAGATGAGTTTTTGTCTCAGCTTCTGAAACTCTTGATACTGGAGTTGTCCTGTCATTTCACTGTCATATACTGAAAAGCTGTCACAGTAATTTGGCCAAAAAAGAAGTGCTTAATACCAGTCCAATTAGAATATATACAGTCACTGCATTTCAGAAGGATACACTTACTTGTAGTTTTAATGAATTACAAAAATGATATGCCCTAAGAATTATCCTTCCGTCCTGCTAAATAATTTTGCTGGATTTTTCCACAGAAAAATCTCCTTTTTAGATAGGTTATAAAAAGACTGGTAACAAACTAACTTGTTTTTCCTTTACCTACTCACCAATCTAGAAAGGATGAGGAGTGGCCATTATTTTACAACTGCTTTTGGACAATGGTGCTAAGAAGATGATCACATTATCTCTATCTATCCTTTTCTTATTTAATACCCCAGTTTAGAGAAATCCTCCAGATCTTTTCTTATTTATGGCTGAAAGAGCTTAATTCACAGATACAGCTGGAGAGTGTAAGGTGTATGTGCCTGGTTTATGTAGCTGATACTCACATTGGGTGCATCCTACTTGCTTCTTGTTTGAGAAGAATAGAAATGTCTGTTGTTCATTAACATTTCGATTTTCTTATATTGCCTAAGGAATGACATGATTAATTTAGTCTTGAAAAATTAGTAGAACATATTTCAAATCACATTCTGGCACACACTCTTTCTGTACCTCAGTTTGGCTACATTGCATATTTTATTTGCATGCCTCTAATTATTTTTTGCTGCAAAACTGCTGTGTAACACATCAAGTCTTCAGAATGGATGCCTTGATAGTTTTGCATAAGAGGAAAAGAAATGGGATGAAGCATCTGAGAGGATTAAGATGAGTTGGCTACCCTCAGTGTCAGGATTGGTTTGGATGATGGGATGTGTCAAAGCCAGATGGTTTGCAAACAGGACATACAAAGCAACAAAGGGTCTGCCAGTATTTTGTGTACAAGAACTTGCTTTTAGAGATTTACAGAATAAGCAAGTGTAAACGTTTTCTCTCTTGGACCTACTGTTTTGTTCTCTGCAGAGGGATTAGAAAGTATCATTTTTAGAAAAATAGCCTCAGAGCTCCATTTCCTCCCCCCAAAAAATCTGGAATGAAGAACTTACTGCAGCGAACTATGTATTTTTACATATTATTGGGTGTTCTAAACTTCTTCTGATATAAGGACTTTTCATGAGATAAGTCAGCAAATGAAAAATGACAAAAGGATGAGAGAATACCTGTAGTGTGTAATGTTTGGTTTTGTTCCAGAAGACTTTTGAACATACACTTTTTTTTAATATAGAATAAGACTTTATATAAATATAATACCTTTATCTCAAAGCAGATAAAATACGTTTCTTTTCCCCTTCTAAAGAGACCAAATCCCCATGACTCCACTTTATGATTTGAGTAACTTGGCCCAAAAGATCTGGAAAAGAACGTAAGTGGACATTACAGGCTCAAAAATTTAATGGAAATAAAACTACATCTTACCCAATTTACCCACTTGAGGAGAGTAACACGTGTTGGTCTGATGTTCACTGAGATGAGTTCTCTGACTAAAAAACGGGTTCTTACTGTGTTGAGGAGCACTATGTACAGCTAATTCTTATGCAACCACAGACTGTCATTCAAATAATGTGCTTGTGCCAAGCAGTGGTGAACCAATTGTGATATACAAGTAATACTTCAGCTGGATGTAATTTACTCTCTTCTCGTGTAAATCTAACACCTGCTGCTCCATAATCATAACAGGAGTGCTTTTATCCTGCATATTGTAGCTATGAGTGTTGTACGAGCCCTGTTTAACCTCCTGTGTGTGAAAGAACAGCAGCTCCCATTTGCCTTGGTTCTGTACTGGACACAGAGGATGAACAGAGCTGCTCAGGAGCTTCCTGAGACCAGCCATCCTATACTGCTATTTTTACTTTCTCTTTCTTGAGTAATGAATAATTTTTACAAGAAGCCAAGGAAAAAATCACATTGCAGTCAAGTTCAGAGTTTATTCCAGGCCAAAATAAAAGACTACACAAACAGGAAAAATAAGTGTTTCAATAAACATGTTTTACCTAGGGTTTTTTTTAAATTTTTTCTTCATTTCATAGAACAGGGTGAGTGATCAAAAGCTAATACCATTGTAAGATTCATGGGACTAAAGCCTAGTGCACTGAGCTATCACATATGTGCGCTCTCTAGAAGATTACCAAAATAAATCTTCAGACATGGAAGTACACCAAATGAAATGGTGAACGCTAAATTACTCAGCAACAAATAGAATATGTTAACTTAGAAATCCTGAAGGAGCATAAGCAATGCAAAATCCAGCTCAGGGAAATCCCAAAAACATAATTCGTCAGAAAAACAGAGACAGTCATACACACAAATTTATCAATAGAAACAAGATGTGAATCACAAGTAAGGAAATGTCCCAGCAGATCACCCTACTTTCCAAAAAATATCCAGTAAGTTTGTGGTTGGGTTTTTGCTCTGTTCTGGAATTACAATTTTCAAACACAGACTTTTGCTCTTTGGAGATTTATTTATTGTTCTTTTCATCAACTAACTCAACTTACAAGGTGGTTAGACTAAGGTATATGCATGCCCAGGCAGTTGTACCAGCTCTTACATGATGTAATGTAAGTTGGGTGTAATTGTTATTTACCTCCACAGAGGATAAAGGACAAACTGCTTTTTCTACTTCTATCTTCTGAGGCTTCTCTATGGGCCTCTTGCAAACCTTGGCCAAGCAGCTGTAAAACCAGGTTTGTGCCCTGCCTCCCTTGGTGGGTAATGGAGTTATTCCCTTGCCAAATAAATAGGTAAATTAAATAGATCTTCATACTTAGGGAACAGTGAACAGAGAAGTTGATGCATGGGCTTGTAATAGAAATTATCAGAGGAGGGAGGGGATACAACATTTGCACAAACAAGCTTGGTTCCATGTCCACTCAATATTGCTCTTCAAAGGAGGTGGGTTTTATTCCACGTAATTTCTCATTTCTGGTGGGGTTTGGGCAGCAGTTCAGTTTTGCAGAGTTCATGTCTGTTGTGAACATGTGTCACAAAATTTTAGATGTCCCCAAAGAACACAGAACAAAGAACATGACAAAGGTCAAGAAGTGAGAAGCCATATGAGTCAGATTGGGGTTTTTTCAACACAGTTTTGGATTTTTGTGCCTCAGATCCGGCTGTATTCTTTTTGAGCCATTTTTTGAACTGACTCCAACCATGAAGAGCCTGTAATTATGCCAGCTGAGACCTAAAGTATTGACAGAAGCTGCTGCAAAATCAGAGAGGAGGAATCTCAATATTGGTGCAAAACAACTGCTGGTCCCAAAAGGGACAATTCTCCATTGTCCTGTGCTGCTGATTATCATTGCCTCTTGCTGGACCTAGTAATTGAGCAGGCACAGCAGGCATTGGCACCATTTGATAATCTAATTTAGGGAACATGGACAGGAAAAAATCGTTGGATTTTTGTTTTATTGACTATACAACCTCACTGCATAGCCTCACAGTCACTGGCTTTGTTTGTGTGGGTGGAAAAGGCAGGAGCACATGGCCAAGGGCAGGTCAGTAAGATGATTGTAAATCAGTTTATACCAAACATGAAGCCATACCCCAAGTACTTGTTCAGCAGATCATTTGAAAGATACCTCAGGTGTGTCTATACGAGTTCCAGTCACTACAGCACAGGTGTATTGGCTCACAAGAACATGAACGAGCATGAGGTTTGCAACAGAAAGCTGTAGGACAGGACTCAGTGAGATTGAGAAATAGGAAATCTCTGGTAAGTGGCAGGGATCAAGGCTCTGGCAGCAGTTGTGATTGCGCTGAATCAAGACGGGAATGTGACAACGAGTTGCACATTCGGGGAGAAGGAAGAGAGAGGGGGAAAATGTTTCAGCTGCCGACAACAACGTTGATGGGCAGGCAGCCAAAAGCAGTGAATGATTGCATATGTGCTTGGCATTGGCTCTCCTGGGAGAAGCAGTGGACAAAACAAAGAAGGAAGCAAAGAAAATATCAGCAAGGAAACTGAAAGCAAGAGAGGGGTTGCTTGGATCAGCTCGACTCTACAAATGTCCTCACTAGCAGGCATAGTCCACTCTTGCTCTAATTAGTTGCGCAATCCAATCTCCGTCACACAGCTTAAATGTTTCACATCCTGGAACTTTAAACCACATTTTTCTTTGATTATAATTGTAGGTCCTTGGGCACTTTCTAACAGCAACTAGAAGTCCTCTTATTTCACAGGGAAATCAACAGGCAGAAAAGCAAAAAAAGCCCAACATTAACACAGGATATTCCCCACCCTGTCATTAAAAGGTCCACTTCCCTTTTTAGAATGAGGTCTAAAACACAGATGAACTCTTGCAAAACTCTTTGAGGAGCTGAGTAAATACTGAAACATTGTTTGGTTAGGAATAAGTTAGTTTTAGTAACAAATTTTGGGTTGCCTTGAAACTCAGCCAAGTTTCCTTCCTGCTGGATCTCTACTATTTAGAATACCTATATTTAGGTGGTAACTAGGACCAAGCTTGCTAGCTACCACAAAATTCTAGTTCAGAAGGAAAAGCTTACCCCAAATATTTTATTCTCCTGAAATTTATCAAAATAGCATTTATGTCCTATTCCCAATTCTGGGAGAATTTTGGAAATCTTGCTGCAACACACCCGTAAACGTGAGAGCAAAATTCCAAGTGACCATATTGTATTTGGAAAGGGCTGAAGAAGAGGGAGTTTGGGGAAGTTTGTGGAAAGCAGATCTGAAAACAAAAGAATATATGCATTTTTAGCACAGATGAGAACTGTAGAAATTAGCTGAATTTTCAGGAGGGATTTCAAAAAGCACGTTCTGCCAGAGAATGAATAACTGCTTCGACATCCAGAGAATTTCTCGAGGATGTGCTAACGTAGCTTCTTTCCTGGGAGAGGATATGAACCATAGCCCGTCTGGGGCACCGTTCAATAGCTGTAGCAGACAAGTGTGACCCCGGTTGTAAAAGGAAAACGACTTTGACTCACAGAATGAGATCTTGGTGAGTCTGTGGCCGCGCTGCAGCGCCATGTGGGGAGGCACGGAGGGCACGGCGGGGCGGCGGCGCGGAGCGGGTGCGGTCTGGCAGGGGCTGTGCGGGCACCGCCCGCGTCCCGCGGCATCGCTGCGGCTCCGCGATTGCGGCACGGCCGAGCCCGGGCTCGAGGAGCCACCGGCGGCTCCAGCGAAAGGGACCTCAGTGATCTCAGGGTCTTTTCCAATCGAATTGATCCTGTGAAGTGTCTCGGTGCTGAACGCTCGAGAGGCAACGACGGGCGGTGGGGAGCGGAGGGCAGTGCAGAGGCGGCTCATGGAGCGAGAGAGGGGGGTGACAACAGAGGGAGGGCAGTGCTGGCAGTGTAGGGCTCTGGGACGGGGCCGTGGGATGCTCCCATCGCTGCCCAGCTCTGCAGTCCGAGGCGGTGCTGCCCAGGTAACGGGGCCGGGCCGCTCCTCCCTCCCGGCTCGGGTTACCTGGGCGGGCCGTCCCGGCCCGTCCCGTCCCGTCACGCCGCCTTTCCCGGCTGGTCCGGCCCCTCGACGGGAAGTGGGAGCGAGGGGCCGCGCTGGGACGCCCGAGCCATGGCTGCACCCGCAGCAGCTCCGCTGCCCAGCCCGATCCTCCTCGCCATGTGCTGGGTGGTGGCCGCGGGGACGGCGGCAGGTAGGAGCGGGAGGGGGCGGCGGGGAAGGGGCGCGGGGCCGGCTGCGGCTGCCGGCTGCGCTCCGTGTCCGCAGGAGCGGTGCCGGGGCTGGAGCGGCCACTCCGGGCTCTCCCCGTGCTCGCGTCCGGCGGCTCGGCCGTGGCTCCGCGAGCATCCATGCGGGCATGGATGTAAGGGAAACGCTTTCATTTTGTAGTAGAAATCGCCCGAAGTTCGTCAGCCGTGTGCGAGGCAGCGCCGGCTGCGCGCCCTGCCCTGCCGCTTACTGGGAGCGGGGGTGGTGAAAATCTGCTCTCCTCTATCAGTAAGGCAGCTCTTGGCAGGGTTGGCAGAAATGTTTTAAGCTCCATCTTCGATTCCCGGGACAGTCTGTGCCTTAAAACCCCAAGCAGAAGCCCCCGCTCTCCTCCCGGTGCCCCGTCTCGCAGCGGTGCGGGAGCGGCTCCGCCGCGTGCGGGCGCGCAGAGCCTTCCTCGCTTTATGACTCCGCTCTTCCTTTACTATTCCCGATTTTGGAAGCCTGAATGTTTAGTTTTAGGAAAGATGTGTGCGTGTCTTTGAGGACTTCGTAAGGACCCGGGCTTGAAGCTTTATTCTCTGCTTATGTTATCCAAAAACCCAGATGCAGACATTAAAGAATTCTTATTTTTCAACTGTCTGCAATTCGGTTTATCACTATGAAATCAACTTTCAGAAAATGCAGGACGACAGAATAAAAATACGATTAATTTTTTATTTCTTTACAACACTAACATGGTACTTGATGCAAAGAATTTGCTGATGTTTCCGCCTTAGGGCTTTTAGAAATAATATGTTTTCTAAGCCTCACCTAATCTCTGAAGGCTACTGCTGTGCTTCTTAGAAGCACCACCGTGGTTTTTGCATTTTAAAAGTGAAATAACGGCTTGCCTACATTTCGTAGCTGGTCATTGAGTTGTTCTGCAAAATTGCTACAGAAATTTTAATAACGAGAGCATGAGACTCTATATTTTACACAGACAGAAGTATGAGATTGCCCTAACCTACGAATAAAAGCTGAATTAAAAACATTAAAACACAAGCTTCAGAATTCTGTAGATTAATCGAAAGCCTACTAGATTTAAACTTTTTATGCTAATACAATTTACTGATTAATCTATAAACTTTGAATATTAGCACTTCTTCGTGTGGCTAGAAATCTGCAGACTTAAGCACAATGGCTTCTAATCAAACCTATTAGAAGATAATATTTAGAACTTCAAAATAGCAATCAGGGATAACATTTTTTTAACGGTTTGTGGCTCTTGTAGGTAAAAGTTCGATCACAGCAAGATGGAATCCTTGGAGCTCTGTAGTCTTGTTGAAAAACGTTTTTCTTTTACATGAATAAAAGGACTCGGTATTTACTAACTTAATGCCCCAAGGCTGGTTCCTAAAGCCTGTCCTAAGTTTTTGTTAGTGGAAGAGGTTATAGGCAAAGATGTTTTTCATACATTCAGTTTTCTCACTGGAGACTGTATTTTTGCAAGAACAAAAATTTCTCTTTTCCATTCAAACAAGAATCCCAATAATTTAAAGTATTCCAACAGACTAAGCATATTCAGACCAAATCAGTGAATCCTTGTAATTATTCTCATTATCTGTGCATACACATGGATGATAATGGTGCCTGATCTCTACCATTGCCTGTCCTTGAACTGTGCTAAAGTCTGAGACCTCCAGAAGTCTGATGAATTCCCTTCAAGATTTGGCTGCTCTGGCTTTCGGGAAATGTAAGATAATGGTGTCATGGATGTTTTGAGCAGAATTCTTGCTCAAGGAAGCTGTTTTGCTTCTCTGTCTTCCCTCTTCCTTGTGCTAGCAGAAGGAAGCGAGGCTGTACTGTGACCTGGATGGGAAAACTGATCTTGATGGAATTATTCTGCCGTTTTCCTAAGAGCTCTCTTGAATATTAGGGTGGGTTGAGCTTGGTTCCCTGGGACAGCAAGACCTGCAGCACTGGCTGATATGTGAAGTGTTTGTGACACTGATGCACTGTCCACGGTCAAACAAGTGGTGGTGGCTCAGTGATGATTCCTGGAGATACCCTGAGAAACAGTCTCACTGGGCTTCGGTTCAATATCTTCTCATAGTACATATTAGAGTAGCCCTTTAAAAAAAACAAAATCCACTTTCACTTTCTTTGGGAATTCCCAGTTGGTGATGTTTTTTAGAATCAATGTCTGACACATACTTTACTTTTTACTGGAAGTTTGCCATTTTCTCGTATTTTCCCTCTTTGTTTTCTAGTATGACCTTCAAGCTGTGTGATGGGTCTTGAGTAGGCATTGACTTAATACACAAGATAAGGAAGGGTCAGTGCACAAATGGATTTATTGCTGTGGCCATCTCTGAGACGTGGCCCTGCTCTGTTTCTCACTGGCTTTTGGGGAGGTGCAAAAATGTATCACTGAAGTGTCAGCAGTAAATTACTACTTGTCCCACACTGGTTTTGCTCACTGCACTGGAATATAGCATTATATTTTTAATAGGTAATTGAGAAAGTGATGTGGTTTCCTAGTTGTCTTTTTAACATTCTTGCATTTGCAATCTTTGCTTGCATTGTGCTTCTAACGTACAGCTGTTGCTTGCAAGATGTAGTCACTTGACTTTTTAAAAATAACTCTTTAAAACTGTGCTGATGGATAACTTTTGGGGCGAACAAAGTATTAATTTCTCCACAAAATGTGTATACTGTTTTTACTAAAGTTTCAGCACATGATTCATCTTCCCGCAACACGCAAGAGCTCGAGTACCACAACCACTACCTTGTTGCAGGCTACAATTTCTTAAAAATTACTTTTCAGTTAATTTGTGCATATTTAAATTTTACTTATGAGTTGAGGTAACAGGAATAATAGAAATACTTTAGTGGGCACCTTATCTGATAGCAATTAAGAGCTGACAAAGCTGAGAAGTTATTTGTTCTTTTCTGTCAGAGTTTAAAATCTGCCAGTATTACTAATGGTAAAGTGTGGGCCAACAGGATTGTTAAACTGGTAACTCCTTTCTTCCAGGAGCAAAAATTCTTCCATCTCCATCCAACTTGACCTATTCATTTATCCATATCTGTACTGTGAACTGGACATGGAACCCACCAGAGAACGTCAGCAGTAGCTGCAACCTGAAGTATTCCAGTGACATTGTCATTAATGGGGTTCCTAAGGACAAAAAAGTAAGTATATCACCTCTTTAAACTCTGTATTACAGTAAATGTCTTAGTATTATAAAACTCCGTGTGGGAGAACATATACACGTGTGTAAAGACAATTTTACTATATCATTTCACTCTTATCATGGGATCAAAACCTCAAAAATGAATCATACCAGCATATGGGATCTTCAAATCAGAAAAATCTATCTGTTGCTCTCTGATAACTGAATGCTGATGGTAACACAGAAGTACTGTAATAATAATGGGAAAAGTCGCATATCAGTCTTTGCTTATGCAACTTTCTAGAAAACATAGATAGAAGGGCAGTATACATCCTTAAGAGTTAAATGGGAATTTGCAAAGGATTTTCTCCTTTACTTTGAACTCAGTTTAAAGAGACATGCAGATTTAGCTGTGGTTTGACAGCATTGCATCTTCTGGTGGTGATGCCAAGAATTAACATTCCCCCATTTACCCTCTCCCTGCAATTACAGTTATTTATGGGGTGGTTGTGTTTTGATGACCATATGGAGCATGTTTGTTGCCTGGAATAGAAGTCATAGAACTCATTTGTTTTGGGCTTTTGCTTTCTGTGTTAGATGATTTGCAGCCAGATGTGCTCCTTGCTGTGGATTAGCCTCAATTTGGTCAGGGCATTGCCATGGTGCCCATTGCTATGTGCTGTAGGACAGGTATTTTTACTATTTATTGCCAGTAAGAAAATAAGTCTGTGATTCCAAACCCCAGGAATTTGAAGCCTTTTGGTAGATGCCAGCTGTCGGGGAGGCAGTCCTGCTGTTTTAGATATGGTTACAATTGATATAATGCCTCTTGAAGCAGTCCTTTGTTGTTGAACCCTGTTGGTCTTACAGCCTGATGCTTATGTTGGCCTCTTCATGCTAACCACTGTATTTTTTTCTGACAGCTCCGGGATATCCTGGACATGAGTAAGGGATGTGGTTTGGCCAGTTTGGATGGAGCATTGAGCAACCTACTCTAGTGGAAGGCAGGAAGCTGCAGTGGGGGAGTTGGAACCAGATGATCTTTTAGCTCCCTTCCAGCCCAAACCTTTTTTATGATTCTGTGACTGTAGTTTCGCAAACAGCTGAGCTGATTTAATGTCACTACTAAAAGGGTGACATTTCATTTTGACACTAATGATCTCTAATAATCTTCATTGGACCTTTAGATGAGCCAGTTTAACCTGCTAACACAACAGAAATCTATTGACCTATTTTGATTGATTCACTAACAAATCAACAAGTAGAAAGTTTCCTTGGTTAAAGAGCTAAATGAGTTTGTGGAAGAGTCTAATAGGTATTAATGTCATCAGCAATGAAAGAATGGAGGGTTAGCAGTTTCACAGGACAGGATGAAGCAGACTGTACGTCTTGCTGCATCTTTTTGCTCAGAGAACCTGTTGGAGGTTAGGATTCTTCCTTTTTCTTTTCTTTTTTAAAGGAAATTTTCTCCCTTTTGTTGCTAAGAGATGATAACGACTGGTACTTAAGAGACCCGAAAGAAGTGGCCAAGGTGGGGTGAAGGAGTGCAGTGGCTGCAGCCCCTTAGCTGGGGCTTTTCTCTTGGGAAGGGCAGAGATACTTAGAGATTTTGGCTGGGGGATGAGGGGCTGGGCTGGGCTCTGAGCTCTCTCTCGCTCTTGGGATCGCAGCTTGCGGTCGGGAAGAATTTGTCACCACTGAGGAGTCCTGTCTCCCACTATTTTCTCCTCCTGTGAGTAAGGCTCTGCTTGTAAGAATGGCCATTGTGCTGGGGCGTTATTAACACCCGACCTCACTAGAAAGGACCCTCACCATCTATTTGGGTGTCTCGGGGAAAACCCAGGACCCCGAGCCCCTTCCCCCTCCAAGGGCCGTGTTCGGGAGCCGGGCTGCCGCTGCCCAGCCCCGCCGTTCCTCTGCCACTGCTCCGGGTTTGTCCCTACACTGTAACCCCACAGCCCTGCCTGCCGGGACACCCCGCGGCTCCTGCCACAGCTGCGCAGGTTCTGATACATTTCTTTTGCTACTCTGGGGTGGGCCCGCCCCTGCCATCCCAGCTGCGCTCCCAGGTTGCTGCTGCAGCCCATTTCACCGCCCGGCCCGGCCGCCATCACCGCGTGAGCTCGCGCCACAGCGCCCCCTGCAGGCGCGGGGGAATCCTGGCCCCTGCCCGGCCGGGAGCCACCAGCGCCCCTGCTGGCTGTGCCCGGAACTGCAGCGCAGGGGAAGGGGCCGCAGCCGAGAGCGGCTGTCCCTGGGTTTGTGTTCTGTTCCTCGGGGCTGCTGCTCTTTGTTTGCCTTGTTCTACACACACACTAGCAAAGAACTGTTGCTCCTTTCCTGTATCTTTGCCTGAAAGCCCAGTTACTTTAGAGTTATAATAATTTGGAGGGGAGGGGGAAGTTCATGCCTTCCTTGGCAGACACCTGTCTTTCAAACCCAGACAAATCTAATCTGTACATTTGTTTGATTTCTTTGCCCTCTCATTAGTGCCAATATATATTGTTTTTGTATATGCGTGGTTACAGTACTCTTCGGCCATAACATAGATGCTTGTTCTGTATCCAGTTTCCAGTTAACTGAAAGGCATTCTCGTAGCCCAACAAAAGATGCTCAAGAAAGTGTGTGATAAAAGGGTGAGCCTTTTTCTCACAAAAACATACTTGAAATGGAAGATCATGAGCTACTTGGGTTTGATGTGGTGTTTTAATAGCCATTTATGGATTTGTTTTGGTAGGTTTTTCTTTAGCTCCTTAAATCGTCCAAACTCATCTAACTGCTTTTTAGTTGTGTCTTCAAATGTTTTTCATTCTGTTGGTCATGCCCTCATGTGCACACACACAGAAAGGTGAAGGTCAGATCTGTAAGTGTCTGTTTATACAGGTGTAGGATAAACATGCTTATTTTGCATTATCCATCAAGACTTATTCTAGGATAATTTTCCCCCATCTTATACTTACTTCTCAATCTCTGTGTAGCCTGTGCTAATGACTGTAGGTCACAGGGGTAACAGTAGTTTTTCTTTGTGAGTTCTGACTGCCCCTGAGAAAGAAAAAGCAAAGCCAAGTGATGCTGAGTCTTCCCACATAGTCAGACACTGGTTTCATTTGGCTTTGAGCTGTAGTCTTTCTGAAGGGCTGTAATATATCCCTACACTGGCAGGAATTCCCGTGTGTCTGAGATGGTATGACAAATGTTTTGGTTTTCTCCTTCCCATCTAAACCCAGGAATGGAGTAAGAGCCACTTCCGTGTGACAGATGCACACTTGAATGAGGAAATGCGCCTCAGAGTGAGAAGTGAATGCACGAATGACAGCACCAGTGAGCCCAGCCCCTGGGTGGAGACCTCCCTTCTGCCTAAAGGTAATGCCAGCAGTGGCCAGACCCCTCTTGGCCTGAGGAGACATGGCTTTTTCTCTGCTCTTTTAACAAGAAGAATAAAATATATCAGAGAGAAATACCAGACAAAACGGCTGGTTTTATTGATAGAGCTTAAACAGAATGATTATACCACCTTTAAATGCAACTGGGGTCCTCTGATGCTTAAAGTCTTCTGGGCAAGCTTGTAAAATTGAAGTGCTCTCCCAAAGCAGCAGTGTGGTTCCTGTTATTTCTCTTCTGCCTGCTTTGAGCTGTAGTCTTTCTGAGGGGCTGTAATATATCCTTACACTGGCAGGAATTCCTGTGTGTCTGAGGTGGTATGACAAATATCTTGGTTTTATTCCCCCCATCTAAATGATGGAGTAAGAGAAACTTTGGTTTTGATGGCTGTGGAATAGGAGATAGCTTAGACTCCATTAAGCTTGCTGCCTTAATGACAAGCATCTAAGTCAGTTTATTTTGTGTGATTTTTCTGTATAAACTGAAGTCCATAAAATAACCCTACAATTGTCCATGTAGAGGGAGGAATGTAGCAAATTCAACAACTTGTTGAATAAATTACTCAAATAATTGTAATAGGGCTCTGTCTTTTTCAAAAGAGATGAGTGGTGTCTACAAAGCATAGCAAAATGAATAGAGAAAAAGTATTTTTTGTTTCTTGGCATGCAGAAGTAAGGATTCCACAACAAAATTGTTAGGAAGAAGACTTTGAGGAGTAATGTATTTTGCTGAATGCTTGAAGTTAGGATGTACAGCAAGAAAATGAGCCTCTTGCTTAAAAGTTTGTCTTAACCCAGGAGCATAACCTGATGTGGATGAAAACCACATGTGGTTGGGAGAATCAGAGACCTTATATCAAGCCTGTGTGTGTGTCTGCCAGAAGAGTTCTCGAAAATCCGGGAAGCACATCATTAGGACAGCATGTACTAAATAGGCTGGGGCTTTTAAAATTCAGTTTGCAGATGAAATATTTTTATATACTTCTTGAATAGGAAAACCTATGTCATTTCCCTGTGTCTTAGTTGCTGCTTCAGGGAGAATGCAAGCTCAGACTTTCAAAGCAGATCCACGTTTAACATGAATTTAGTTTTTAGTTCATGGAGATATTGCTGCTTGTTACAAGGAAAGTGTATCCAATACAGTGTAGTATGATAATACAGTGTAAAGAACTCAAGCAAAGACTTTATTCCATAATTGCTCTGCCTGAGATTGCCTGAGGCAATCCATTGACTTCTTCACGGTTGCTAATTACTCATTTGTATTGATGTGACTTGAGTTTCCAAATGTTAAACTTTTATGTCTAAAGGTATATGGATCTCAATTTAAAAGTCAACTTAGCTAGTGTTGCTTTTGTCAATATTTAAGACTCAGAGGTATTTCCATCTTCAGAATACCAAGCAACTAATACAGTTTCTGGAGAAGATAAAAATACTCAGCCTTTAATTATGGTTGACATTGATGACTGTAATAGCATTTACCTTTGTTATAGTTTTCCCTGTAATTACTTTTACTTATTTGTAAAGTACGTGTAGATTAATAGAAATAAATATTTTCCTGACTGAATACCTTGTCCCTAACATCTGGTAACTCTAAGTAGCAATTCAGCCATGGTGAGCACTGAGCTTTGCTGTTGTGATTGGCTTGCCTCCAGAAGTTGCTCTGCTGAGATTTCAGCCATTGCAAGCTCTAAACAGCTGGGATTTGTAATTTATTGTGCTGAACAGGCAGTGTCGTCTTGAGAGGTAACCAACCCATTTCTCCTTTCCAGTTTCAGTTATGTAAAATGAAATGTTTTACTTCTGGAAAAAGCAGAGAGAACTTGGACAAAATAAATCTTAGAGAACATCTCCAACTTGCCTTGCAGGTATTCCGGGTACTGCTGCTGTTGACTTGAGCTGTGTTTGGCACAATTTGGAGTACATGGCTTGTACCTGGCGTCCTGGGGAGAACACAAGCAGTGACACCAACTACACTTTGTCCTACTGGTTCGTAGGAGATTTGTATTCACAGCTCTAAAGTGCTCCAGGACTAACCTTTAGTTTTACGTGACACATCCCACTTTTCTGCTTCCTCTTGCTTTGAAAGTTCCCAGGACTTTGTGTCCAAGTTACTGCTCAGTCCCATTCAACAGAAAACTTCACCAATGATGGGGCCAGAGACAGCTATGGCCAAGACTTTTTGGGAAGCTGATGCAACTATTTTGTGTCTGCTTCAGTAGACCATGGTAACATAGCTGCTATGGCTTTCTATGTTTTTTCTAATTGGGCACTTGATTCAAAGAGGGAATAATTAAGAACTAAACTGGACCAGTGTATTGCTTTCTTTGCAGTCCAAGAAAATGGACTGTTTAAGTTAGGATCACTCACAATGTATGTGTCAGTTCATAAACCATTGGAAAATGGTACAAAAGCATTAATAACTCTCAGTAGTACTTCTATTTGCATCTTCAATGTTGTAAATAACTGATTCACCTTTAAAGCTATGAAGAACATCTTTTTATCATCATCATCCCTGCTGGCCAGTGGACAGCCATAAATGGTGCTCTGTTCCAAAGGAACAGACTTATGTGAGCCAGCTCTTGGCATTGATAGCTGTACATGTTAATCTATGCATACTTCTGCATCTTGATGGGGCTTGTGAAATTCCAGATTGCATTAGCTTCTGTAGAAATAGTGGAGTTTTCTTTTTGAAAGCCCCATGTCGTAGTTTTAAATCAGCTTTCTGTTTTATTTGAGCTAACTACATAAACTTATTGCACTTCTCCAGTGGCAGTCTCGGAGGTCAGCTGTTCAATTCAGGGCATTTAGGCAGCAAGCAGCAGAAAACTTGCTGCTTTCATTAAACATGGGGGGACTATTTGTTCCCTGTCTAGACTGCTACTCAAATTTTTTCTTTGTTATAAGAACAGGACCAATGCAGAGTTGAACTGAATTTCTGGGTGTAGGGATACTTACTGCTTTAGATCTGAACTACGTATTTTCAACCTGCCCTTAATTTTAATGGGAGATGTAGCTGTAGTGACTTCAAAGTGTTTTAATTCATGCTGCTTTGAAAGGATAATGATTTTTAGATTTTAAAGCCAAAAACTAAGGAAACACTTCAGTTTTAGTCTGAAAGATACATTTTCCACAATGCCAATGAGGTGGGGATTTTTGGTTTTGTTTTTCTTGGGAGGAAGTGTTACTGGTGTATTTTCATTGAGGCTTGGGCAACAAAGAGAAGCAAGGAAGAAGTTTGTCTTCCTAACTTCTCTATTATTGGAACGGGATACTGACATTTTGAAAAGCGAATCAGGTAAACAGGTGAAACTCAGCTGTCTCATGAGCTGCAATACTTGAGCAGAGTTAAAGGAGGTTGATCAGCTCATTTTATCACAGAGGTGAACTTCTGTTGACCAGAAGTGGCACAAATTAGTTTTTTTCCTAAATATTTTTTACTCCTTGGGATTGTTCTCCCATGTGGAAAATGTGAACCAAAGCTGACAGCAGTTGTTCTCTTTGATATAAAGCAAGCCTACCTCTCTTTCTGCTCCTTGGCACTCTTCACAAAAACAATACTCTTTCTAAAGGTTGAGATAAATTACAAGCTGCTTTCTTTGCTTAGCCTTACTTTGTAATGTGCTATAGCATAGCTTTAATGCAATATCAGTCTTTAGAATTTGTAACACACATTTATAAACAAGCCTTCCCCTTGCTGTCCTTTTCTTCTGAAGTTTACAAAAATAATTTTATATTCTAGGTATGATGGTTTGGAAAACCCTAAGAAGTGTAGCAACTCCTCTGTAGACCAAGGAATCTTTGAATGCATTTTCAATTTTACCTTCTCAAAAGTCACCAGTAATTACCCTGCTATAAGTATTTTGATCAGCGGTGATTCTGAAGAAATTAGGCCTGTGTGTGCAAGTAAAAATCCTACCACCCTTGGTAAGCTTAATACCACATCATGAAAATATAACTAAAATAAGTAGTTTGGTAGTATATTGTTGTGTTTGAGAAACTTTCACTCAAAAAGTATGAATGAGACAATGAGATTAGATGCTCCCTTCTTCTACTGGCTTTTGATTTGAAATTACATAGGCAAGAGTTTGTTTTCTGTGGGGTGGGTATCTGCAGGGGAGGGGAGGGGGCATAATTTTCTATTAACTTCTACTCTTATTCTTTAGTTGGATTCACTCTTTTTTTTTTTTTTTTACTTGCTGGTGCTAACTTTTCCCTCTTTCTCTTCTTAATCTGGTGTAAATAATATTCTGCAATACAGGACTGAATAATTTTTGTAAGCAGCGAAATAAACTTTTGCACTAATTATTCCATTTTGCATTTCAGTAAAACCTGCCACACCAAGACAATTAACAGTGTCAAAGACTAATGATGTAATTGATGTAAAATGGAGTGAATCAGAAACTTTTCCAAAAGGTTGTTTACACTATGAAGTTAAATGTTACAATGGTGATTTGGGCATTGGTCTAATAATTGAAGTAAGTTTTCCTTACTAATTTCTTTTTCTGTGAATCTTTTGAAATATTTGTGGTTGAAAATGAACAGTTGCATGAGAATGGGTTGGGTGCCAGTGCTGGAAGTGCTGTGTGAATGTAGGATTTTTCTCTCATACTGTAGGTTTGTGTTAGTAAAAGCTGTACATCAAAATTCATGCAAGTCTTATGAATCCTTC
Source organism: Acridotheres tristis (assembly GCA_037013685.1). Lineage (NCBI taxonomy): Eukaryota > Metazoa > Chordata > Aves > Passeriformes > Sturnidae > Acridotheres > Acridotheres tristis. Next base: position 12,339,993 of record CM072889.1, on the reverse strand, counting down.
CCATAATTTGTTAGGGAAATTTGTTAGTGTGTGAGAACAGAAGGATTTACTATCAGGAAATCGTGGCTGTGAGCTTCTCAGGCATATGGGCTTAGGTGTCTTGCTGTTAGGTTTTCCTGCTGTTGGTCTTGAGTGCTGTGACCCGATTGCCCTAAAGAAAAATGAACTGCTGGTGCACACAGGAACAGAGAATTTCATACAGAAAAGCAAGGGGATAAAGACTGAGCGTGGAGGGGAAGAAAGGTGTGCACTCTCAGATACACTGATTTTTGTGTACATATAAAGAGCATTGAGTTCAGTGTCTGGATGGACTCAGGCTGTATGTCCAGAGCCGAACTGAATGTCCTGTTTGATCAGAATGGTAAAAACAGTATGATAAATTTCAAATGGAGTGGCTCTCTTCTCCTGTGCAGCATGTTTAGTTGTTTATGCTACCCCAAACTCGAATGCTAGCAACATTCCCCAGGAAACTGGCATTCTGGATATAAAATAAGTGCCTCTAGATCCTATCTAGTGTGTGCTTTTTCTGTAGAGGTGTCCCAAAACACTTTGGTATGGTCACAGTTATGCTGCCCTGACAAGAAGGGAATGCAGGGTAAATTGCAGATGTTTCTCAGAAGGGAAAAAAAAAATTTAAAAGGCACTGTTCCAAATTCTAAGTCTTAGCTTAATCATTGATGCCAAATACTGCATGATAGATGTAGCAGTGAATGAGATTAAATCTTAGCTTTGGAATGTGCATTTAGGCACTCTGTGCTTGTTAAATGCCACTATGTCCTATTTTTAATGAGGTTTCATAGTCATAGATAGGTCTTCCATCAAAACATTCAGAATACATTAGCTGCACAATGTAAATAGGCTTGGAAGTGACTGAGAATATGTTGATAATTGAACAAAGCAAACTACCTTTTCTTTTCTGCCTTAGTCTGAAACAAATTCTGTGTCAATTCCTGGAGTTGATCCTAATAACAAGTACACCTTCAAAGTGAGAGCAAAACTAAAGCGTGTGTGTTACAACAGTGATCTCCATAGTGACTGGAGTGAAGAAAAGAGCATTGGTGAGAGCACTTGTCCCTGCATTGTGTTGCACTTTACTCTTCATCTGTCTGCTAAATAAATGGGAGTCAAAGGTCATCTTCCTATGTGCCTATTTAATTTGGAGTGAAAAGAGGGCAGAAGAGCTCTAGTCCTTCAGCAGCGCCACCAGTCTCAGCCTATGCTGCTGTATATGTTGATAATGATGCCATTTGTACAGCTGTGCAATGTCCACTGGAGCTAACTTTTCAGCCCTGAGTCTTGCTCATTTGCATTTCCTTGCTAAGCACATCTACATTATAATCCCATCTTAGAAAATGAGCCTGTCCTTGCTTACAAAAGTGCCAGTGTACTTGCAAAAGCACTGCTTCTATGAACAAATTGGAGAATTAACTATTTTGTTGTCATTGTCCCTAAAAAGCCTCTCAAAGCATCTCTAAGTTTCTACAATTTCTGTTTTCCAGGTGAGAAGAGGGACTCTACAACTTACTTTGTTCTAATAATTACCATTCCATTAATCGTAGCAGTATCTACAGTAATCCTACTAGTTTATCTAAAAAGGTAAATAATGATCTCCTTACATTTGCTGCTGTTTTTGTCAAGAGTAAAAATTATTTAGAATCTGTCTGTGTCAATGTTCTCCTTTCCTTTAGTTTTGGGGAGTAAAAATAAGAAATGGGTGCAGTTGCACAGAGAATGGAAGGCTGGTCAGTGATGACGAAGCTGACTCCACAAATTTTCTTGACTGTACCCAAATATGATTTTGACATTTTAAAATTATTTTGTGATTTTTAAATTAATATATTTTTCATCTCAATATTTTCTTTTTAACTTCATTAAGGCTGAAGATATTAATTCTTCCACCAATTCCGGACCCTAGAGAAATTCTGAAGCGCATGTTTGGAGAGCAGAACGAGGATTCCCAGGTTAGTAAGAAGCTGTTGGGCCAGCAAATCTACTGAACTGGGATCTCTAGGCTTGCAGGTTTTTTTTCCCTATGTCTGTCTTATCACTAACTGCGTGTATTGTATGAAGGTTAAGTATTTACAGTATTAGGAATCGTTCAGAAACCATGACCCAAAACTTTGATTTTCCTCCCTCCTCTCCCCCCACCCCAACCCGTATGTACTTTTCCAGTTCCATTAGTAGAATTGCATTATTCTGTTACTCCAGACTGCTAGTCCCTTAAATTTGTATCAGACTGGGGTTTTTTGGGAGACAGTTTTCTGATTGTCAGGCTTCTTTTGCTGTGTGGGTTTTCGTTTGAGGGTTTTTGTTTGTTTTCACAACTCCATTAATATTCATGTCTTTTTCTGCTACTTAATCATGTTTATGATGCTGAATGAAGCTACTTGTGTTTGACTTCCAGAAACTAACATTTTTAACACTCTCACATTCATCATAGTCTGTTAGCTAGAAAGTAAATCAGACATATAGCTTCTTGTTGGCAAAAGAACAAACCAGCTATAGTTGTTTCAGGCGCTGGTTGATGAAAGGCTTGGAGTGGTGCCTTATTTCACAGAAAATAAACATAATACCCCTTAAGGAAACTTATTTCTAAATAAATCTTTCTCAGTAGCCCTTTATAAAAATCCTAAGAGAAGTACACTGACAAGCCCTAATTCAAACCTTGACATGAGGCAGTGAATGTTCTCCCAGATGGGATTCTTGGCCACGAGGGCTGTAACTGTGGTAGCTGTTACACTTTGTGCTTTCACAAGTGTTTTGTGTATGTAATTTTCTCTGTGTGCTCAGTGAAAACTCTACAAAGTGTGTACATGCTCAATTCTCCATCCTCCTGCCTGAGCTTTACCTGTTGGCTATAGTTGGAAGCACCCTTAAGGTGGGGACCAACCTGCAGTTCTTCATCTCTAGAGGACATCTCTTCTGTCAGCCAGGCCTAAGACGTGGCTCTGAAAGACATAATTTGTTGCCCAGCTGCCTTGTCTTTTCACCATAATATGGGGTATATGTTGTGGAACAGGGGCATGTCTTACTGGGTTGAAAAAGCAACACTCACCAGCAGGAATTATTGTTAAAAATGTTGTTTCTCTCTTTCAGAGCTCTGCAAAGGACGATCCCATGAATGCTTTTGACAGGTTAATTATGGAAGAAGAAATTCATTCTTTAATTTTAACAGAAACTTCAGAGAGCACTAAGTCTGAAAAAGAAAACAGGTAGACTCTACTTTATCAATGAAAGAGGAAGAAGCTGATTCCTGCTCCCCTACCTCAGGTGACTGTAGATACGAAGAGGCCTGTGAAGCATTGGCCAGCTCTGACCCGACTGGCTTTCTCTGGTGCACAGAAGACACATCACTAACAGTGGCTGTTCTTCCATCTCTACCAGAAATACTCATCAGTTCAGTCAAGATGAGCATGTATATTCCATGCCACTGCATTGTGGATTCCCTGTCCTGGCTTCAGCCAGCTCTGCCCAGTTACTCATCACTTGCACTTGTGTTTGTGCCTCACACCAGACCGATGTGTTTTTTGGTTTGTTTGTTTTTTTTTTTTTTTGAGCAAGCACTGTGACTTTTCTGAAGTATTTGGCTCTATTTGCAGTAGGTGGGATGAGTCTGGTTTGCAGTAGGTGGATCATTACTGCTACCACCTGCTGCCAGGTGGGATGGCAGAGCATGGACTGTTTGTGGATAACCCTTTGTGTGTATGCCTGGGCTGGGTACTCTCTGGAGGGCACTTATGGACTGGATTTCTTGTGCTTCTGCCCATCAGCTAGGGCCTGGTCAAATCTCACCAAAGAGAGTATTTTTTAATTTGAAAATGTGTATGAAAAGCCTCTCTGCTCTCCAGCTGGTGTTCAGAATATTCATAGAAAAGGCTTAGTTTTGTTACCCTCTCAATTGCCTGTCCTCAGATGCCTCGCCTTCATGGACTTCTTGGGTTAATTATACTTCGTTTAAAATGAGAAATAGAATATTTTTTTATTTGTTCTGTGCAGTAGCAGGTAACTGTATTGAGTCTCACCAGACTGTGATTCTACTTTGGCCATATTGGCCTGAAGGCACCTGATTTTTAGTAGCTAAGTCGTCCTGAGTCTGTCCAGCAAAAATACCACGATGGATGCATGAGTCTAAGAAGCTGTGGTCAAACTGATTAACAAATATTAAACCACTGAACCCCTACTAATTCAAAGGCTTCAAGACCCATCCTTACCGCTAAACTGATGGATTTGGAGAAGAGGGGAGAACAATCTTGGCCTCTTTCCTAAGGAATAGGTTTTATTCTTTCTATAGTGATGAGACTCTGATTTGAGCTTCCCGTCCAGGACTTAGCAGTATAAAACAAGGTGCTGATTTAACTTTTTAAAAAAGCTTTCTCCTATATTTTACTGCAACAGTTTGATAGGTGTTTTTTTTGTTGTTTTGTTCATTCTTTGATGGTTTTGTTTTGAGGGTTCTTTACCCAGCAAAGCTCAACAGGTGTTCTCTGGCACAAATGTGACATTTTTCTGCTCTACATTCTCAGCATTAGTTTCTGCCCTGTGCTGCAAGGGTGGTTACAGTGGTACCTTGATTGTGCTGGAGGAAGAAGATAATGGAATGGAGACAAAAGGATCCGTGGAAGCCGTTTATGGTCAGTGCTCAGGGATTTCTTGCTCCTTCCAGATAATTGTAGACATGTGAGTCATGGACAAAGGCAGTCTTAGCAGACTGGGAAGAGATCTCCTGATAAGCTTTATCGGAGCAAACTTTACAGCTACTAACCTTTTAAAGTTCATCCCTGTCTTCAAGCTCCATTCAGTCAAAAACGTGAAACTAAATGCTATATTTTTAGAACATTTTGTTCTGCAAGAAGTAGAGCAAGTGCCACATGCTTTTTAGCTACAAATGTGCATCTTTTATGCAGTTATTCCCTCCTTATCAATAAATCAAAATTCTTTCCCCATTGTCCACTGAGCCTTTCAAATACATTTTTTTCCATGGCTTGTCTTCCTTTTGTTAGTGATAGAAAGGGGAGTAGAAATGTAGCAGAACTAGCAGACTCCCTATTAGCCTTTTACCTCCAATCAGGCTAAAAACCCCCCACACTATAAAAATTAATAAATGAGACACCATAAAAATAAAGCCTCAGGGATTTCAGTGAGATAAAACTCAGGTTATACAAAATCAGCTAGTAGCACTTTCTGAAATTCCAGAGATTAAGGAATAGAATGAGGGAAAGAGTAATTACATTCCTTGCCAAATTAATTCCCTCTGCAACACTTACGTCATTATAATGAATATTCCTTCAATCTACCTCCTCTGGAATGTTCTCAACACAGACCACTAGACAAACAGAAGTGTATCATTTCAAGATAAGTAAGCATAACAGCGTAATATAAAGTTTTGTGGCTTTCAGTGTAGCAATTTAGGAAAATCAGTTCTTACCCCTAAATTCTTTTGAATTTTATGCTGGTGTCTATGACAAAACCAAAATTTTACTTGCTTTTTAAAAAAAGAAACCAACAAAAAACCCCAAATTCGTTAAACCATAGCAGTGGAAAAAAAAGATGGAAGGTGTTAGGCCAAAAGGAAGATTTAAATGCAAAGGATGGTTTAGGTCACTATATAGAAAGGTTTTGAATAACACTAGTTGACACTTCCTCACAGATTCATTTCTTGAGCCTGTGTTTCAGCATGTAAAGCAAACGTCTGAATATACTTTCACCTTTAACATGCTTTTTAAAGGTAAGAGGTTTTTCAGCTTGAAATTATCTAAATTTTGCTTTTCTTTTTTTCATTGCAGTTACTTGATCTGTAAATTTGTTCAAAGGGTGAATAAATATGATTGAATGCTTTTCAGTGTAATGGCATGGCATTTTGTTCTTGGGTTGAGAAGATTAAACTGAGGCCAAAGAAATGGGTTTTTAATGAGAAGAGAAGCTGAGTTGCTTTGCCCTCATGTCTTTTAAGAGTGAGCTCAGCCCACACCCTCATTGTGCATGGACTGCAGCAGCCATGCTTCTTGGCTGGGGTAGTGGAATAGAGATGGAGCTGAGCACAAATTTTGGGCTCTCACCCTCTCTATGATGGCCACTCAAGGCCATTCTGCTTTCTGACATTGGCATGTTATTTTAACGCTATGGAGACTTAATAAACCATCAAACTGGAATGTGACTGAAATTGCTGCAGACTTCTCCAATGTATGTTCAATATTTCACATCTTTGTTAGCTGCTGAAGTTACTGAAAATGCTGGCTTGCAGAACTAATGAAAACCATCAACTTGTCACTTAGACCCAAATGCATTCAAGTGCCAAATAAACACATTAGTAATGGCTTCTTGGAAAGATTCTGAGAGAGAATTCTTAGTTCCCTTCAGTTCAGTGAGCAGATCACTCAAAAGTAAGATATGATCCATGACATCAAAAAACAAGACTTACATATTTCTCTTTCACAATTCTACAGTTTTGGTGGTAATAATGACTAACATTAGTGACCTTTTCTTTTTTTAATACATTCTGTTAAACAATCTAAGCTTTCTGTATTTGGCATCATTGAGAAATTGAACAATTAGTTTCTATTTTTTTCTTTGTTCATTTTTTTTCAGTTAAGGAATGACATGACACAGTTGAAAGAAGTTTTAGAGGAACACACTGAAGTGTAAGCCATAGTCTTTCAGTGCTTACTACTGAAAGTAGGATAGTACTAGTCACAGGTTGGGTATTTCCATTTACTGGAAAATACTCAATAAACTTCCTTCTGAGCTGGAACTCAAAATATTCAGAATTTCCTTTGGAAAGGAAATGGGGTTTTGTTGTTATTAAAAAAACAAAACAAAACATTGTTTTGAAGGGTTTTCCACTCACTGAAGCAAGAACAGGATGTAGGTGAGTAGGGGAGTGAGAGTCCAGATATGGTCTAGATCTTGCAAAAACCTCCCTCTATCCTTCCCACCCAAGTGCCATGGCTGGGCAGCAGCTGAGATCTACAGATCCAGGAATAGGCAAGGTGGGACTGGGATGACCAGTTTTGCTGGGTTACTGAAGGTTCATCAAGGTGATCCCCAAATACTTCGGTTTTAAACAATATTTGCAAAATATGTTTCAGGGGGACAAGCCCCATAGGTTGCATTGCTAGCTGTAGAAATGCAGCTTCTAGACAATATTGAAAATCCAAGTGCAAAACCAGATTAAAATCTCTCTATTTGGATGAACTTCCGGCAAGCTGTTGAGTCAAGGTGATAGCAGGAGGCTCAGAGCACATGATGTAACTAAATCCATGATGTTACCACAGCAAAGCAATGTGGGTTTGGGTGGGTGGCACAGGGAAGAGAAACTTTCTTTCAGGTCCGGAAACTGTCTCAGGTTTCTAACATGTAAGAGCCTGAGAGCTTGTTGATGACTTAAGGGGGTTTTTTGGGTTTGGCTTTTTCAATCTCTTTTTCCAATACGCTGGTTAGGTTAATGAAATCCTTTCTCTTTGTAAACCTTGTGGTGTTTATCACTGAAGCACCCCTTCTGTGGCCATTCTCTGATTATTGTCAACTAGTTTTCTGAAGGTAATAATTCAGTGGGGAAAGACAATTGCTGCTGTTACCAGAGCTGAAAACCGGGCAGTGCATTCTAGTAATAGTCTCTGCTCCTTGTTTGGCTTTTGCTAAAATACTGCAATTATTTTGATGACTCTTGCACAAAGCAGCTCCAAAAAGAGAACTTTCCAGTTAACTAGGACTTCCAGTAATCATGTTCTTAGCTTGTTATATCAGTTTCACTCTATTTAATTTGGGTCAGGCAGCTAAATAAAACAGCAGTTTATTTTGGCTAAGTGCGTGATAAGATTAAAAGCTTTAGTGAGAAAGATGTTAAGCTCAGGCACTGCCATTTTTTGGAATCTCAGGCAAAATTTGCAAAGCTAGATCAAATGTAAAGGGCAGCTTGTACCAGCAGTTAAGCTAAGGCTTTAAAAGTAGAGCTGCCCCTATATCTCTGTGCTCAAAGGAAAAGAAACCAGACCCAAACCCAACTAAATATGTGCTCCATTATGGGAAATATTAGGTAGTGTAATGGGCATGCTGTCCTAGTGATCTACTGAAATTGTTATCAGCAATTTCTGTCTCAAAGTTCTCTTGCTCTGAAATACCAGAAATGAGCTCTATTTAAGAGCTGGTTTTTTGTTTTTTTTTTTTTTTTTTTTTTTTTTTTTAATGGCAGAGAGGACCAAAATTAGCTTGTTTTGCCTGTTGGAGCCTTTCTCCCTCCTGTACTTCAAAGCCTTTTAGCCTCACTCGTTTCCTTTCTTCGCACAAAATGTCAGTGTGGAAACTTCTTAAATGCCAGCAAGGTACTCATAAAAGTTGTGAAACTACTTGGTCCTTCAAATGTCAAAATCAGCTTCAGGGAAAGCTATTCAGGGTAATGGCTACTTAGTTTTAATGTCACACCCTGTCATGTTCTAGAATATTCAGCTGTAGAAAACCTTGACTCCATTGGCAGGGACTAAGGCTGAGCCATTAGTTGACATTTTTCCACAGCTGACTCTCATAGCGTTTTTCTTGCATCCAACACTTTGTGACTTGTTTAACCAGGAGGTAGAAAAGGTGGAAATGCAGCAACATACCAGGCAGAGAGAGAATGGCATTTGCCTTTTTGTATGTAGGATTTCAAGGACTGTGCTTCAGCTTGGTTTGGAGTAAAAATCCTGTTTCTAAGTCCTTGGGAAAACTGGACCATTTTATTAGGTGTGTCACAGTAATTCTTTTGGCTTTGGGCTATATGAAAAATTATATTGATCATCCATTTATTAAAGCTTGGGTAGGGCTGGAAGAGTTGTCAGGGCATCCCCTGCCATGTTTTCTTCTGCTGAGTGGTGCCAAGACAGAGTGTTTTTGTCAAACTTGTAAAAAAACTCTACTAAAATTTTGTCTCCCAAATATTTTGTCTCACTGCTGTTTTCTCCTTAATTCAAAAACTCCCCCATCAACTGACCTGCTGATTTCTACTGCAAATTAAGTTGCCTTTTCCTCTGCCCTCCTCTCACCAGAATCTTGTTTGCACTCTGATCATGCAGCCAAGTGCTGTCCCTGCTCTTTTCTGCTTTGAGAAAAAAACCAAAAAGCTTGAATCTTTGTCTTGTGTTTTCTAAAAAATTTATTTTCCCGTTGGTCTTCTCTAGTGTTGCCCTCAAAACCAGACTGCATCATCCCCAAACCACCAGAACAATTTCATTTTTTTGCTGTCTTCCCCATCGTTATCCAGAAATCATAGCTGCTAGTTTCTGTGGCAACAGCTCGCTATGGAGCTGCACCTTAGTTTGTGGCTTTCTATGATTTCTGGTCTTTTCAGCAACACTGCTGCCCTGTCAGCCCCTCCTCACTGCAAAATCCCTTTTTCCTGCCTAAAGGGAATGCTTTTGATTTTATTGGGCCACATTTTTGTCACTTGTGTTGCTTTGGGAAACTGCTGCAATTTTTAATACTTATAATTGTGTCCCTTAATGTCCCCCTCTAACATTTTCTCCTTGGGTATAATCCAGAGAGGGTCCTCTTCCAGATGATTGAATAGTTTCAAATGCTGAATAAAGCTGCTACCCTGATAGATTCCTGCAAAGCAGCAGCATCTGCTGTCCTGCTGGGTGGTCAAGTTTTTAGCTAGTTGCATATCTGTACTTAACTTGCATTTCCTCAAGCTGATTGGAAGGATATTGCCTCAGATGTTAGGCCTATCAAAAAGGGAAACTAGATTAGTTTGGCACAAGCTGTCCTTGATGACAGTAAAAATGCAAAGAGATTAAAAAAATATTGTTCCAGAGTTGCTTTAGGGATAAAAGTTGGACAAATTGACCAGTAATTTCTTCAATGCTTCCTTTCTGAAGACAATAAAACATTTATCCTTCAGATTTTAGACTTCTGTTTTCTATAGACCTCAAAGAGAGCTGCCCACATTCCAGGCCATATCAGTGTTCAGACTATTACATGCTGCAAGATTAATAAAGCCCTGCCCACCTGAAGACATCTACTTCATCTGATTGTTCTCCAGCTTGTTTGTCTAAATGTATTTTCTTGTTAATTTGCTCTGGTTAGAGATAATATTTTTTGAAAATACTAAAACAAAACAAAAATTGACTACACCAAACTTCACGGCAGCACATTCTGACCTTTCCCATCTGGTCTTGAGCCTGGAGTTCATCTTCCTTTAGCCTGTAGTGTTGTCAGACCCCCTTCCAGAGTGTTTTGGCCCCAGTCACTCAGGACTTGGTGGAGCCCGTTGCTTTCTGGCCCTGAGCCCTGTCAGAAGCTGTGGTTCAGGGCCCCATGCCCAGTGGGGTGAGGGCTGGAGGGCAGAGAAAGGGCATGCTCTGGCAAATCAAAGTCATCAGTACTCACCCAGATAGTGGCCACAGATTACAGCACAGACAAAACAGCCTTTTTTAGTTAACTGCCTGCCATGCCAGTCTTCCTTTGGCCTCATTTCTCTGCCTAATACAGTTCAAGTGCCTGGTAGCACTGCAGGAAGGCAGAGCCCTGCTAGCAGCTCCACAACCTCTTTCCAACATGCAGCTTTCCCTGCCCAGGCTGCTCTCAAGGTGGCTCAGTCACTCCTAAAAACAGTTCACTGCCAGAGGGTTCAGGATGCTGTTGTGGTCAATACAAGTGCCAAAGCTGTATAACAACTCCTCTTGATACACCTGAGTTTTGTAGTGTTCATTTTAATTCACACAGCTTCCAGAGCTGTGAACAGACCCAGCAGTTGGGTAGTCTGTGAGGATTTGTGGATGTCAGTAACACTGGCTTTAGCAGATGTCTCTCCTTGGCTGCCAGAGGTGTAAATTGCAGAGCCCGGAGCTGATTCAGCTGCTGTTCAGCGTTCCTTCCTCTTGAGGAAATGTAACACCCAGCCTGGGGTAGGTAACAGCTGAGAGCTGTCACTAGTGCAGAGCCAATCTCCTCCAAGCTCTTTCCCTTCCTGCAGGTTCACAGGGACAGGCCAGGAAGGGCTGTTTTGCCAGTGTGTCCAGAGCACACAGAGCTGTGGCATTCCCAGCCCGTTCAGCTAACAAGCAGCCAAGGAATTGGCTCCTATCCTGCTCTGCCCAGCCTGGGGCTCAGCCCAGTCCTGGAGCACAGCGGGGGAGGAGGGACAAAAAGACCTCTTTTTTCCTCTTTTTCTACAAAACTCATGCTGCACACAGTGTTGAAATCCAAGAGAAGCTGCAATTGGTGGCAGAGATGTTGACAGAAGCTTGGCCTAGTTCTCCTTTAAAGTTTCTTGAAAAGAGTAAACACGACTGTGGAGAAGATTCTTGAAAACTCAAAACAACTTACAAGAAGTAAAAAGGAAAGAAATGGAAAGAAACAATTCAAGATGTTTACATATATTAATTTATTTATAGTCTCTGTTTTACAGTGTTGCACAACTTCTACATCATATGATTTCAAAACGAATATTATCTTTATGATCTATGCAACTTCTACACACTCAAAAGTACCACTAACTACATATGCTCTATCTTCCTCCATTCCTTGAAATTAATGCTAAAAACACAAGAAACATGCACATGTAAGGTTTTAGAGTACAGTTCTTTGGTCAGGTACACCTTCCACAGTAAAGAAATATGCTCTGATAGTATTTTACCCTCAGCAGTAGCAATACAGAGCAGAAAAACTGACATTTTGCAGGAGTAATGACTCTGTTTTAGATTAACACAGCAAAACTAACGTGTTTTGACAGACTCAAGATCAAAAATACATTAGTTTTACATTTGTGTTTATAAACACCAAATGAAGTAAAACAGCAAGTGGTTTCTTTGCAGAGAGGACCCTTGCTCCAGCCTGACAGTGCTGGATTGGCAGGGGGGAGGAAGACAGGCAGAGTGGTAGAATCACAGCAACACTGCAGCACTTCAGCCACTGAACTCCACATATTAAGTTCAGTGTTATTTAGAGGACTAAATGGTGACTCTACAGATTGATCCAAAGTAGTAAAACTCCAAGTCTACTACAGGCATTGGATATTCACCAGCTGCACACAGAAAGTCTGTGCTTCCAACACAGGCACCCAAATCTGCAAGAGTACATATCTCTCCTTCCCAGCTTCTGCCATGAAAGATTTCAAACACTTGAGTAAAATCAAATTATATTAACATTTTAAAGACATTACATATCTCTATATGCCATATTCTCATATTTCTTTTAGAGTTGAGAAGTCATAAAATATAGGATGAAATTATTAATGCTTTATGTTTAAAGTGTACTAAGCAGTTTAATGCCACAAACAGCCTTTGGCTGCACTTCTATGGCATGGGATGGAGAGAGGTGGCTGGACCATCTCACCAATGTGGCTCTGTGACAATGTCAGCCACATCAGTTCTTTTGTATAAAGATAATTCCTTTAAAAATTGCCTTAAGAAAGAATGGTTTTATTAAAATTAGACTTCGATCTGAAGCACATGTAAATAAAAAACACTGGCTGACACAGTCAGCATGGCTCAGTTTGGAACATGAAGTGCTGTGTGACTCTCACTCCAGAGCAATGGCCTCTCACCTTCACATACCCATATGCAGCACAATGACACAAATAACACTGCAAGCAACACCCTACTCCTCTTGGGTCGGTATCTTTTCATTTTGTCTTTTGTGGGTACTCTGAAAGGCAGGAGTTGACAAACATTGCTCCAGAACTACTGGATAATACTTCTGATTCATATCAAATAAACAGATACAATACAGTCACATTTAATTGACTTTCAGTCCCAGTGCAATTTAAGTAAAACTATTCTCCTTAATATATTTTTAAACTGTAAACTATACTAGAAAGACACAATAATTTTATTAATTTCATTACTTTTTATCTGAAGTTGCCTGTGAACTTGTATGTAACAAAATCAATTACATTTCTCTGTCAAATTACTGTTAACTGAAGATAGGGCACAGACCTTAAGTCTTTGAGGACAAAGTCCACTGCCCCCAGGGCAGACAAGTGAGCTACTAGTTGAAAGAGGTAATCTCCAATTACCAACAAGCTGCTAACATGTGCCTAAGAATATATCTGTTCCTATGAATTAACTCTGTGGGCTTTGGTCAATAATGGTACAATTTACCTGGCAAGTCTCCATAATTCTTTCTTCTCAAGGAATTGAATTGAGAGCAGCATTTCGAATGGACAAGTAGTCAAACTGCAATGAGCTCCTGCTCGAAAATAATTCAGAATTCAGTTCTTTAAGTGATTTGAAGCTGTTTAACACAGGAGAAAACTGTGCCACTTGACTCTGGACCAGCAAGAGCCAGTTGCCCCTTCATACAGGCAAAAAGTTGTCAGAATTTTCCACTTTTGCTTTTGTGGAAGTAGCAGCTTTTCATAGCTGCTGAACTCCTTCATGCACTCAGAAAATACCTAAAAATGATGTGGCAAACTGTATATCCTGACATAATTAGCACTTCTTAAAAACAGCTTTTCTCTTGCAAAGCTAGAAGCAAGTTCCAATTAAAAAAATATTTTAAAAAATATTTCATTACTCTTATTAATGAATAAAATATGTTAAAAACATTTAGATGCTATACTCACTACCTTACACTCTAGGTACAAAAGCAGACATATAAAAACATAGCACCTGACCTTGCTCAGGTTAAAAGAACTGAAAGTGAGCTCCTGCATAAAGGCACCATGGTATTTAATCCCTTTCACAGTAAGCTTCAAAGCCTAAAAAGCCGTTAGACTGTCTCTAGTAGCTTTCACTAAAAAACATCACAACAGAACATCAAAATTCTAATCCTCAAAATTATTCTAATTTCCAGCCTAATTTTTTATCACAGCCCATTAATTCTTTTGCAAACATTGCCTTAAATATTAAGAAAGCTTGTTTTTCTTCTCAGTTCTCACCCAGATATATACATTTCCTATGTATGTCTGTGCACAGGCAAAGACAGCAGACAACCACTTTTACTCCTTGGTATCCTGCCAGATGATCAGCTCACTGTACTGCCTATTCATTCTTCTTGAACATCAGCGACCAAGACATTGTCTAATCTGTTTCAAGACTGAAAAATAAAGGCAACAATTGTCCTTCCCAGTTACATAGATTATCATTACAACTGCCCTAAGAATCATGATTCTATATTTGTGTCTGCTAGTTCTAGAAAAGTGCAATGTGTAGGGGGTGTATTCAAGTTACAGCATTTTTATTTCCCTCCTTTTGAATAATATACATATGAAAATTAAGTTATTAAATTACACTGGATAGAGCACACCTGGTTCCACTGTCTTGTAGATTTTGCTCAGAAAGACTTCCACCTTATCATCACCCAAGTGACAGATGTCCAAGATGCATATAACATGTTTGCCATCGAGCTCCTTCGCTGCTTTTACAATTTCATCTAGAAGTTAAGGAAAGGTGGTTTTAAAAGGTATTTGCTGCATACTCTGTACACAATAAAAAGGTGTACAGAATTTATAATGTTTTCCATACAGTAATGTGTATATGTTCAACCTTCTTTCAGTGAAAAATTTTATTCATAAATTCCATCACTAGAAATGACAGCATTAGAATTAGACAGAAGTTTGTAGTTTGGATATTAAAATACTCCTCCAGAGGATGAGAACAGCTCCAGCAAAAACTGCCTTGAAAGTTCAGTATTACAGCAATTTATTAAAGGTGGTGAAATACAAATTTACATCTCTTTTCACTGAAGAAGTGAACAGTGTCTGACGCACACCAGAGATTGCTACAGAGGATTAACTCTTGCACTGAAAGATAAACCAAGAAATGATAAATGAGTCATGTCAGTGAAAGGCAGTCTCACCTGAAAGAGGAAACGTGTCATGAAGCCTCCCACTGCTGGTGGCCTTTTGCTGGCATGCAGAGATACTACTCATACAAGACAATAATGTATCATTCTGAATGTCTTCTAGTTGAAATAAGTGGGGATTGTCAGGGCAAAACAGTGGAAGAAAAGCAACATCTATTGCTATGTCATGGTTTATACCTGTTGAAGAAAAATATTTTATGTTAGCTGAAAACTTCATCATATTCAGCCTATCAGCAACTTTGTGCACCACTTCCCTTATTTTTTAAACAAACAATTGCACTGTTTTTTATTTACATGTTCTTTGTCCATTAGTCAATAACTAATGTCTAAAATATGTTTCTATATAAGATTATACACAAGCACATTCAAATTGATATGATGTTATGAAACACTATGGTTTAAGGCTACCAATGCTGATAGCTCAGAAAACATTAAACCTTGGAAGTAATTTCATCCTCCTTTTAACATTATTTGCAAAGGCAGAGAAATTTACTTTATAACCAGTAAATTGTGCAATGCAGTGTTGCTTTCATCTTCAACATTGTATTGTGATTCCCAGGATTCTAATGACTTCAAATATTCAAACACCTTCTCTGCAAATTTCCCTTAGTAAATAATGAAAACTTTTAAATTATGGCAACTTAACATGAGCATTGTTAAGCAAGGCAATTTCTGTCTCCTTTTAATGGGAAAACAAAACCAAACTTAATAACCCTCAATAAAACTAGCAAGCAGATACACGTCAACTTGCATATTTATATTTTAATAAATAAAAATCAATCAATCGACACTTCATGTTAACCAGAAGCAGCATGGAGCAGTTAATGAGTATGGCTAAAATACAGCCTTTCATTTTCTGCCATGGAAAGAAGGCACTTTAGGAGCAATAGTATAAAAAAAGCAACTCAATGAGAATAATGCTGAAAAGAAGATTTATAGTTGTCCTTTTCCTTTTAAGAACACTAACTTGTTTCTTATAACACCTCTCCAGCAGAAAGGCAGCTGACAAGCGTAATTGAATCATTTGCCTGATTACATCAGGTTGAAATAGTGAACAGGATCTACTTCTGAAATCATCAGTAGTTTAAGGACTACAAAGATTCTTCAAATTCGTCAAACTATACTGAAAACTGAAATGATATGAAAAATGATACTAGAAACAAGATATTCAGGCATTTCATTGAAAGGAATGTTTAATGAGAATAAAAATTACCCTAAAGGAAGGCTCTAACAAAAATCTAAAATGTCAATAATTTTTCAAACCTCAGGAAATATTCTGAACCGACTCCTTTAGAGAAATCCATTCAGTTTCTGATGAACTTACACTGCTCTTGCTTAACCTTTTTTACAAGGCAAGCTACTTACCCAGCACTGTCACTTCATAATACCCAAGGCCATTAGCACTTTTAAACTCATTGATGTTTTTATCTGTCCTGGCTTCTATTGGCTGGTGCACTGCTGCATGAAGGTTGTACTGGTGCATAAGTAAGTCTTTGTGCATATAATCAAATTTACATGGAATACTTTCTGGGAAAATTTTGCTGTGATGAAAATAATTCATTAACTTGTCTTTCACTTGTGCCCACAGGTCACTCTGCCAGGAATCACAAGTTCTTCCAGTCTCTTCAGTTTCAAGTATATTACTCACTCCTTCTTGATCTATTATAAGCACAGAAAACATTTAGTTGCTTATATGCTTTTATAATTGTATCACTCCTCTGTTAAATAAGAAATAATTTTCATTAGAAGGTTTCAATTATGAAGACATGGCAGAAATTAAAACGGCCAGGAGAAAATGTGAGGTCTTATGCTATAAAGTGCTTTTGAGATACTAAACTAACTTAAAACTTGTATAAGGATACACTGAGAATTTATTGCCCATAATGGGAAACAACCCAGTGCGGTCCTTTCAGCCATCCCTTAGAACACAGCAGGGAAAATTGATAGAATTACATTGATGATACATTGCTACAGTGGTTCCCCAGAGGCTGATGCAGCCAGATGTACAGAGGAACTGTCTTAACAAAGGTTATAAGGATATCTTTGTTGCCTGGTTTAGACCTGAAGAAAAGACCTAGTCTTAAGCCCCCTAAGATTAATATAACAACTATCTGTAACGTACCTGTGCAGTGCTGCAAACTGTCTGACACAGCCTGTCCATTTTTATCTTGCACAGAATGTCCATGTTGATATTCATCTAAGCTATAAAAAGAAAGTTATAGTGTGCATACATATATATATATTTTTATCTTAAACATAATTAACCTCAAACCCTATGCAGCAAAAGACAGACTTCTAGTGATAAATGATATGAGCTCTATTGAATGAGCTGATTCCTTATCGTGAGAGCTGTATACAGCAGCCTGACACGAGACCCCCTGTGCTCAGTAAATCAGCTTAGCAGAGCTCAGGACTAGCCCTGCCCGATTCCTGGCTTTGGGATGGGGAAGGGTTTTACACTCACAGTCCGGTGTCCGCTGCCCTCTACCGGCACCAGGCGGAAACACCACGTGTGACACGGCCAAACATCACAGGCGACCAACAAGTGACTCGATCGCAAACCCCTGGTGCTCAGCATGAGGCTGCACTGCCCTATCATCCCCTTCGGCACTCACAAACACAGCATGAATGCAGCCATGGCACCATTCCGGAATCCAAAATGACAGAAATGCCAAACCTCTCTTTTCCTGTGCACATACTGTCCTGTTGTAATGATCAGCTCAATGAAGCATACTAGGTACTTGTTGGACTTTCTTCTTTCAACCATAAAGTTTTGAATTAATGGTAAGAAACTCTTCTTTATCAATCTCTAATAAATTACCTAGGATATTATGCAGGAAAAAACACAAGAGGCACTCTGCAAGCAAACATGGTAAAACGAGCTCTTAGGCCCATTTATTCCTTTCTTCTTTGATCCACTCCTCTCACTAGAATAGAACTCACCATGATGTCTGAAAAAACTTAGGGAAAGGACTATCTTGATTATCTTGCATCACAAACAAATGCAACAGGTAAGACTTTGTTAAGGTACCATTTAAATTCCAAACCTTCAAAGTAGTTAATAATAACTACAAAACACAGACAGTAAAAAAGGAATCAAAGATCAACATGCTGTTTAGTGGACCATATTGTATTTCATAAGGATTCACAGGGTTTAAATTTTTTTTCTATTTCATCCTAGGGTGTATCTTGAAAATTTCATGTGAACATTTTGTAACAAATGGAAAATATCTAAAATAGTATCTACTGAAAAGATAAAAGGAAATGCACTGTGGGTTTTGAATATGAAAGTATATTTTAAGAAATGCACTCCCATCATGGATGTATCATCACTGAAGTGACCTCCTTGTGATGTCTAAATCTAGGCACAAAAGAATCCTTACTTGAGCAGTACAACCTGTGCAATTACTGCCCACAAAATTAATTTTCACTTTTGAGATGTGGACCTGTCTAACACAATATGAAACCCCATCACAGTGTTAAGAAAGGCTTGCTCAGAAACCAATGTATCAAGTTACATACACACCAACTTCTCATTAAAGCAGAGGATTAAACCAAGTCATACTACTGACACGTGGATACCTTGGAAAATGGGTATCATGGGGTTTTTCTTTAAAAATTGACTAGATTTGGAAGTGAATAATTTAAAGCAAGGAGAGCCTCAGGAAAATATGAAAAAAAACTTGCCACTATTTTCCCCCACTTCTTTCACAGATCTGTAGCTGGGATAATTTTTACCTGCCCAACACATTATTCCTCCAGGCCTGCTTTGTGCTGATGTGTGAACAGCCTGGCTGTGAACAGCTAGGCTTTTAAGGAAAACTGCTTGTCTCTACACACAGTCCAGGTGCTTCTTTGTGAACCTCTATGTCTGCAATGCACCTGAGGCCACCCAAATCCTTCCACTTACTGGAGTGTGCCCCTGCTGCTGTACACCAAAACACCCACAGCCTATTTTACCCACATCAGCTTTAGGAGAACTCGTGCCCTGCCAGATTTGCTGTTTCCAGCCAGCACTCCACAGGCCCTCCCTTTTCACAAATACCCACTTGCAAAAAAGCCTTTATTCACTATTTTAAGATACATTGATATTCAACTTCTCATTCATTTTACTTTAAAGTATTGTCATCTAAAATAACATTTATCAAAATACATGGCAGATCAGCATTTTCAGAAACTACTGGGAAAATAAGCATATCTCATGCGCCACACCTATTTCCTAAGCACTGGGACTAAATGTGATAAGTGAAATTAGGAAAGAAAATAGTTACAACTTGCAGCTACGCCCACACAGCACAAGGAAATAAAGTGCCTCAAAATAACACAACAAAACATCCCACTCACTGATAAAACTGGTAAAACCAATTTTACAGACTGGTTTGAAATGAACTAACTGTTCTGATACCATTGTGGTAAACACATCTACCACAGCAAGTAACAGAGAGACCAAATAGCCTTTTATGATAACTTGACAAGTCTACACAAATTGATTTTTGCTATCTACTAATTTCTCCCCAGCAAATTCTGATTTATGTGAAAAAGGGTTGTGAAAGAAACATCACATTTTATAAAACTTGCACTCACACAAACCTCAAGATAAATTTCCCTCTATCATAGAGTGCCCATTCCCTATCACATCCACGGGAAGGAAAAAGGACAAAAGGGTCTACGTGACAAAAAAAAAATAGAAGTGAAACTGCAAGGATAGAAGCATGCAAACAAGTTCATTTCAAGCAGTGGGGGTATGTAGTGCAGCAGCAATTCCATGGTAACATGCTAAATTTACAATGATTAAAATTCCATGAAAACTACTGTGCTTTTTTTCACTTCCAGGTAAAAATAACCCTTTCTGAAATTCCTGATCTTTCCCCATTCACAATCACTTCATTCTCTATAAATTAAATTACTTTGGAGTACATTAAATGCTTAAAAGTACCATTACATGAAAGATCTTTACTAGCAAGGATATAAATATCAACGATAATACTAAATTACCCAGTTTTCTTGCTCTTTCTGAAACTCTTAATAATCAGGTAAGCTACCTCAGAAATGAAGGAACTGTGGCTGTCAATACAAAGACTCAAAATAAGCTCTTACTGCTTAAAAAACCCAAAAATGCAACCACATGCTGAAAATAACATACAAAAACTTGATGCAGAATAGTTTAAGTTAGAATACGTACTTTAAATCATTTCTCTACTGTTGGACTCAACAATCCTTTTGGGCCCCTTCCAACTCAGATTATTCTGTGAAATATGTGAAGTTTGTTAAAACTAATGTTGTTATTTCATCAACATGATAAAGTATTTCAGTGCGAGCTGACATTCTGCTACATCTAAGGAACAGTAAACAATGCAATTTTAAAGTATGTCAGCTAACTTTCTGTTTTTCTTTGGCAATTTGGAGAATTCAGCACAATTCTATAGTTACAGAAATACACGAGTTACCTTTGAATTATATAGAGTGAAACAGCTTTCCATAATCCAACACAGACTTTCTCCTCCTTTAGCTGGGGTTCTAGCACTAATGGCATAGAGTGGACACACAGGTAGCGAGGAGAGTAGCAGATTGAGAAAAGCAGAGAACAAAGTAAACATGCCTTAACTTCTGGCTTCATCTATAAGAAATGGGGAGAAGACATTCTTCCCATCCTCCACCCCACCCTGGAAAAAACGGAACATTTCTCAGCAAACAAAAGAAAACAGGATTCCTTACAGTCAAAGAAAACCTCCTGATTTTTCTATGGGTTTGCACCACAAGTCCCTGCAAACTCCTGCACCACTTGCAGAACTGTGACCTTAAAGCCAGGTGATGTTTTAACGAACCAGCTGCAAAGTCAGGTAACCATTTCTCCTAGAAAATACAGTTTCTACCAAAAGGACTAGGAAACAACACATGGGGTCAAAAGAGCCTCATTTATTCCACAGAAAAAGCTGTTACAAATTATCTTCCAATAAATGTGTTTCAAGAAAATAGGCATGCCTGTAGGGGAGCAATACTGGCAGAATGGTCAACAACTTTGATCAGCTCCCTCGTTAGTACTATTGCATTCCTAGCACCATGATTCTTGGGCTTAGGGGGGGAAAGAAAGAGATGCTAAAAACAGACCAAAAAGGCAACTGAGCCGTGCATGTAGCCACGGCACAAATCCAGATCACTGCCAAAATACACAAACATCCTGAATTACTGGCACCAAGGAGTTCAAACATTCAAGTTGCTCATGTTCTGTCTGGAACAAGTGACAAGAATTTACGGCCCTTAAACAAAACGCACAAAGGAAAGTAGCTTGTAGCCCCTACTTAACAAATAAAAGCACTCATTCAGTTTTCTTAATATTTCAATTTTTGTAGTTATTTCAGTTGGTTCCAGACTTGACTGGGCTCTGGATTTGAAATTCCTATCTGGACTTCAAAAAAACCCCACTTTCTCTGGATCCAAACTGACTTACGTAACAACTGAGTGTTGGTGAGTGAAAGGAGCCAGGGGAGTGGCTTCCCAGGGACAACTCTACTTACACCTCTGTAGCATCAACAAAAACATACAGCTCAGCCACCACCAGAAAATCCATTCATTACCATGATGAACCTCTGTTTATTCCCTTAGTACTTGGAGTAGCAATATGTTTAATAACACCCTCAAAATTATGTTTCAGATATATTTAGAGTTGGTGCAGACGAGTGAATAGAAAACATTAAACTCCACCCTGATCTGTTCTTTCATTCTACTTCCTTAGAGATTCCCAATCTGTAAAATTTTTACTTAGAGTATTTTTGTTGGATTATTGCAATTATTCAACACAATTTCACATGACTTACCCAAGTTTTCTTCTTACAGTCCGCGTAAAATAGGGGTAAGATGATACAGGACTAACAGATGTACCTCCCCTTAAAGTAGGAAATTCACCATTATTTTTCAGTATCTATTTAAATGGAAATTCACAAAGCAAGGGACTTTGATGTTTTTCTTTCAGGCAGAACTAAACTAAGACACTCAAATGCTGTAAGTGTTCATAAGGAACAGAATCCACTACATTTGCTATAACACTGCCAAGATAGTACTTCTATGTACCAAAGTTTTCTTAATACTAAATTTTCATTCAAATCCTAATTATATTTTATTTAATTTCCCCTCAAAATATTCTAAATATCCACTATCTTCACATATTATGACTTATGGATGTGAAAAGTAATGAAGAAAAATATACTCTTTATAGGATGAGAAATCCACTGCAAAAAACCCAGATGTGACCGGCCTGACTTTTCGAACTTTCCATCTGTCAATGTATGTACCAGGCTCTCAACAGTGAGTATGGGTGTACTAGATTTTTCGTAAGTGTTGCAATGAAGGGCAATCTTATGCAAGCAGCTACTTTACTCCTGAATCTAACACAGTTGTATCAGACAAATTACAAGTTATTCTGAGCCTTTAGGTTAGCACATGACCACCACCCACCTTCCTTTCTGACAGCACGTTACAGCTACATACAGTACATCCCATTACCCAGAAATCAAAAATAAGGTGTATTTGAAATTAAGGAACACGTATACATGATTCTGCATTTTCAGTCAAGATATCTGATTTCCTCAGGCCACTGCAAATGTTGTTTTTTCCACAGCTATGTCATTAAACTACATTTGCTTCAATTATTAACTACTTTTACTTCAAATCTGTGAGCTTAAGAACAAAGTAGTATAAATCTTAATCAGAAGAGAGCACTGCAAACCTACTTTAATTAATCCTCCATTAGCATGAACAGTAGACTTGTCATCACCTGATGCTAGGAAAAGTAGGTAACTAAATTTTAAAGATTCAACTATACATGCTTTTAAAGCTTTCTTATTATATTCTACAGCCTGGACTCCAGACTAATTTCTGAAAACACTTTTTAGAAGATTCACCACATATTTATGAAGAGAGCTTACTGTTCTGCGTCTCTTCTGAATCTGGGTGTTGTCTGTCTCTTGACTGAACTCCCCTTTGACAGCAGAGCTTGGTGCTGATGTTCCCCGGGAGTGCTGGGTGGCTCCAGAAAAGACTTAACTTCTTCATTTTTTCCCTTATCAACAGAGTCTTCTTTGGACACAAAAGAACTTCCAAGAGACTGAAAAGTATCGTTCTGCAACAACAGTTAATTGTTTAAGACTTTCAGTGCACTTAAAACTGTTTCTTCCAACTCAAAACCTGCCAATTTCTGTCAGTCACCTTACATCTAGCAGAAATTCTCTTCTAATCATATTAGCAAGATAAATTACGTCTAGAAAGTGAGAAGTGAGCATGTTGCAGCAGTTGCCTCTCCCACACTCCAATTTACATCAGGTTATCACAGTTTAACAGTTTAACTTTTAAACAGTTACGAGTTTTACAGAGGACTGACAAAACACTTTCATAGAAGCACTGAATCATTGCTTTTTAAAATTTTGCTCTCAAAAATCAGATTAAGAGACAATGTAATTAGATGCTGAACTCAAATGCAAAATTTTCCGTTCTAATGACAATCACAGCTGCTTTGACATTAACTCTCACACATCGTACCTGGACGAGCTCCTCTCCTGGGGCTTCTTCAGCTGCATTACTGCAGCTGATGCATCTTATGGCACTGATTATTCCCTGAACAGCAATTCTTTTGTGCTCTCTGTAGTGCAGGTCTTCAATCTCTTTCCCTATTTCACCTATGGGTTTCAAAACTGATTCAACTGTAAAAAAAAAATTTCCAGAATCAAGTTTTAGAGAAATATAAAAATCTCTGAACACAAGATTCAAAAGAAGATTTTTTTTTTTACTAAATATTAAACTGATTTAAGCTTATGCTTTTAAAAAATTCTAAACCTCTTTGTTACCCACATCACATGGAAAAAAATTAAAATAGTAAACCTTTTTAGTGCATAAGCATCCATTAGTATGCATTATCAGACACCACAATTTCTGTTTCAGGTGAAATCTCCAGTTCAATGTACCCTTCAGAATAACTATTTTTAATTTTGATTTAGCAGAATATTCAGAGTAAAACTTCTGGGTAAATGTGTAGCTCATGTCAGCTTCTACAATTCTCCTGCAGCTAACGGTGCAATATTTTCTATGAGGTGAGGATTTAGCCTACGAAACATTTA
Organism: Acridotheres tristis; assembly: GCA_037013685.1. NCBI lineage: Eukaryota > Metazoa > Chordata > Aves > Passeriformes > Sturnidae > Acridotheres > Acridotheres tristis. The sequence continues at coordinate 12,316,108 of CM072889.1, read as the reverse complement.
GTCACGAAAGGGAGTTTATCTTGGAGTAAGACTGACTGAAAAAGGCCACAAATCTTACAAATATTTGATATATGATACCTTCATTGTTTTTACAATATTTCAAAAAGCTATCAGGAGGTCGTGGAAAAGGGTAATAGCCACCGATGACAGTTTTCTTTATTTGATCAGCTTCACACTGTGATTTCATCCACTGAATGAAGTTTTTCACTTTGGCATCCTTGGTGTATGGCTGGCCCTGGTGCCACCCTTTTAAACAAAAATAATCAGGTATCAAAACCAAAGCAGGTTACAGGCTAAATCTGTTCTCATTTTGAAACTCCCCTGAACATTACCTGGAAAAAACAAATTAAGAATATCTTGACTAGAGACTAAAAAAGATGTCTTTTGTCAAGAGTATTTTACAAAATGAATACCTTGAATTTCTTGACTACACTTGCATTTGACACTGAAAGTCAGACAAACGCTAAATTACAGAAAAACCAGAACAAGTAGCAAAAAAGCTCCTAGAAAAGGAAAGCTGGAAGTGTTTTTTAATGTTTTAAGTACGTGGTAATTGCCATTATTACCCTATCAAAAGATTAACAGCCTGAAAGAATTAGGAAACATATCTCTTAACCTAGAAATACTTTTCATAAGATAAATTGATGCCTCACAAGAATGCTATTTGGCTTTTTCTCTTCAGGAATGTTTCATTATTACCTCATGGTCTGCACTGATTATTTTGTTGTAAAATGAAAATACCCTTTCCTAAGAAATAACATGAGAACTATATAAAACTAGAACTAGTGTAAATTACCTGTAATGAATATTTGACTTTCATTTGAAGTCGTAAGGTAAACCGTCCTGGAAGGATTCTCAGTGAGGCCCTGGATCACTCTCATCTGTGTACACACCAAGTATGTCACTGGAGAAAAAAAAACTTCATTTTTTTTTTTCCTGACAGTTCACTGATTTTAGAATGGCAAGACTGACACATACTGGATTAATTTTATTAAGTCCTCTAAACAAGACAGTTTAGTTCCTGACCCTACAAATGTTTCACATATGTTTTGAGTCTCCATTATAAATTACCATATGGACATGCAATTAAATCTTCAATTTAATTTCAGCACAGATGCTACAACTAAAACATGAGATACTTCATTGGGTTGGATATCATTGAAACAAATAGTACAAATATTGGTATTAGATGGCTGTGTTTCTTAAGGATAAAAAAATTATAAGAAATTATGGCATGCCACTGCAAAATTTCTAAACAGAGTTCAAGCTCACTCTTTTGTTAGTATCTCAGTTAAACACTGCAATGTCATTGTTTCCCACTTCCCCAGAGCACTCAAGATTAATGCAGCCATAATCTTAGCAGGACTATGCAGCTGGTGCTGCATCAAATGATATAAAAAATGCATAGCAACACCAACCAGTGTAAAAAAAAAGGATAAGTGCTTGGAGGAGAAGAGAAAGAAGGCAAGGAGCTCTTTTAAAATCCTTCATTAAGGATTCCCTAGTTTTAAATTTAGCTCATGTGTGATAACCAATACAGCAGGGTGATGATTGCTGTTTGGGCAAAAAACACTGGTTCAAAGAAATGAAGCTTTTCAACTTTCACCTCTCTCTTCATTCAATCCTCTTAAATTAATCCTGTCTATAAAAAAAACAGGTCAAGAGGAGCAAGAGATTTGACAAGCTGCTGTCTTTAATTGCCTGTGATGCAAGAGATGTTGCCCAGGTGATTCTTAACACAAACACCTGAAATGAAGGAGATCAGAGGAGCCCCAGACCCAGGTCTCCATCTGATTGTTTACACCAACTGACAGTGCACTTTGCAAGGGTTTCAAATATATAAACTTTTATTTTTTATTCTTAAATTTTAAATTCTGATCAACTACCTTCTGCTTGAGGAGATAAATCACGGTATTTTTTTATTCAGTGGCAACTAATCTTAGAATTAGAAATTTGCAATGAACTAGAAAAGCATTATAAATAATTATTAATAAGTATTATAGAGAGATGAATACTTGGATGAATACGCTCGAACACATCTGGCTGAGAAGTTGCAAACAATTCCAGTATGAATGGTTGGTCTGAGGTCCCATCAATGGCATGTGCCCAACGATAGAGCCAGAAGTCTTCACTGTGTTCTATATAAACAAATATTAAGAAAAATGTATAAGCATTTATTGGAAATTTAGAAACTATTTGATAAATTCTGAAAGTCATATTTATAGAAAAACCTCTTTTTCTGGCTCGCTCAGCCCTCCCCACAAACGTCACAAGACCAATAACATCACAGGAATGATTGTGTGGTAAGTCATCCAGTTCTGACCTAAAAGCAAAATAGAAGAAAGAAAGCTGGGTAAACTTTCTCAGAAACTTTATAAAAAGCACTTCCAATTAACATTCACTGTAAGGTAGTGTAGTTTAAATTCCAGCTTGATAACGAACAAAATTCTATTTTACCTTGTGATAAACCTATATTTAACTTCAGGTAATCCCCACTCTGGTTTAACCATTTCTTCTGGAATAATACTTATTTCAGTAGGAGGATCTCGAACATTAAGGCTAATTTCTGATAAAGAAAAAAAGTAGTATTTATGGTATGAATACAAATTATCATTATCATCATTATAATAATATAACAAAAGTAACAACAACCCATAAAGGAACCAGGATAAAGTTTCTTAAATATTTCAGCTTTATTAATGATTTGTGAAATAATTAATCAATTTCTCTGAATTCAAGTTTTCATTAAAATAAAGGAATTCAGGTACAACAAAGCAATTTTATCATCTGAGTAATATTAAACTTTCCAACTGCCTTCATAAACCAACTAGTCCAATCCAGCCAGTATTTTAACAGAAACTAATCCAACCATACTGATCAGATACAAAGTAGGTTTTACACTAGCTTTGTTGTCAAATTTCAGCAAGGTCTGAAACTGATGTGCAGACAACAAAGTAAAACAGAACTAGCACATGAGAATTTCCATATTTGATGCCAGTTCAGGTAATTATAAATAGGATAGAAATACACCATGGCCAGGGAGGAAGAGAAAAGGTCTTCTCATGCCTATGAAGTGAAAATTTTAATCACTTGAAATGTTTAATCTGATTAATTTTATTAATCAGACTGTTTAGATGCTAAATTACAAATGGTGGAGCATTGGGGCAAGAAAGGTACTCTTCAATCAGATTAAAAAATACAGGAAGAATGGCTTCAGCTTCTAGAATACACAAGGCAGTACACAACAGGACAAATGTTGCTGGTATATAAAAGACAGATTCTGATGAAGTTTCTTGGGTTTGAGTAAAGGATTATCTAAGTAATCCACCCAGAAAAGTCATTAAGTAGATACAAATAATGCATACAACATTACTTTTTCATAATTTTTTCTGGTGCCTCACCCTGGCAGTGCAAAATTTAGGAAGGTGTTCAAGTCAGACCCTCTACTTAGGAGTATTCTCTATGCTTCTGCTTTCTAGAAATAGGAGGACAATTGTGGTTTTGCATATGGTCTTTTAGGACAGTGTTGCTCAGAGAATTCCTGAAAAATCTTTCCCATGCATCAAAACTCAATTGTTTCATTATTTTGAGATTAGATTCAAGTCTCATATTCAGATCAGGATTACACCCTGGGATCAGTCAGGAGCTTAGGTCAGTCCAGACTGTCATCAGAACCACACAAATTCAGTGATGTGTAAAAGTGAAATGTGCACACTGCTTGGCAGTGGAATTCAAGGCATGGGTACTAAGTAAGTTCCAAAGGTTTTAGGTTGTGAAAAGGCAATTCTCAGCAAGTGCCACAACATTGCAGCTGCAAACAATATGTGACTTCTGTGCAGTGAGCCAGCAATGCAGAGCTCACTCCACAGCAGTCTAAGGGTGTGCCTGAAGCATACTGCCTTGCAGGACTCTGGGTTTGGAAACCCTTTAATAGTGGGGACGTGGTAACTCTCCAGATACACGGAGCTTTTGCAGGTGAATGGTTCCAAGGACACACTGGGAAGCTGGGATTCGATGGAATTACAAATTGAAAATAAATGAAGATAAAAGTAATTGTTGCTTAAGTGATTCAGTGTAATTGAAACCTGAAATAATGCCCCACATTGGCCATATACAGAGACACTTAGGTCATAAATTTCATTTCATCTGAACAAACAAACAAAAAAATCCTCATGCAATGGAAATTGAACAAAATCCAAATGCTTTGGAATTTTTTTTCTGGATATTCTGTTCTCTTGTAACTCTCTTCTTATAGGAAATATAGTCATCATGGAATTATGTGAATTTGTATTAATATAAAATTCTCAGCTTTGTGCAAAGAACTTAGATTCTGTACAGACTTTTGTATGAACCAAAGATTTACAGTGCCTGCAGGTTATCTGTGCACCATGGTGCTTTCCTATGGAGTGACTTCTTCTCTTAAACAGCTATAACCCTTTACAGCCCAGCAGCTGAGTTGGCCATTTTGATCTCTTTGTTCCCACTTCTACCCAATAATGCTTGTAAGAAATCAGAAGGGCAGAGTGAATAAGGCCACGAAAATGCAGAGATATTTTCCCATAGCAAAAGGCACCTCAGATGGCATATTTTATTCTGTCTTCTTTGCATAGAAAGGTTTTGTGGCAATTATATTTGTTTTCAGGGTTGGCTTGTACTTGTCATCACCTTCCCTCACACACTTCCATTCCTGGCTAAACATTTCTATCTCCTGCCAAGTTATCACAAATACTTCAGACGTTGAGATGTGGTTTTAATGTAAATATTTATCAGTCAGGGAATATATTGCTTCTGGCAGTAAAAACATTGCTTATTTTTGTGCACTGTAGCAACTCCATTAGAAAAATATTATTGTCAATAAGTTATACATACATCACCGTTCACCAATATACATTTTGTTTCAAGAAGTTATTTGAATTTTCTTAATGCTGGCTGTCATTTTGTTCTGAGTGTAAAAGCACAAAATTGGAAAGAGTTCATGTAGGGTGAAGTAGGAGAGAAAACAGATCAAATCCAGTTTGAAAAGGCCATTACTGTTATATTGCAGGACTTGTATTTTTGTGGTATAGCTCCTTTGAGTATCTGCCACACAAAACAACTGACAAGTAAGAAAATGTTTTTTTCATAGCCAAGGAATATTCCTCATACACACTCCCACGGTGATGCTCTTTCAGCACACAGAAGTCATCAATGCAACTTTTTATTCTGCGGAGCTGTGCAGATACTCTGGGCCTTGACAGTAAACACTAAAATCTAAAGCCAGATGAGGTGATAATGCCTTTCAATGACCTGGAAAAATGTGTGAGCAGTGTACAAGTGATATGTGCATTGTTAAGCAGGAAGTAGAATCAGATTAAAGTTCTTTATTATCTCAGTTTCTGTTTCAGGGATTCTTTTTTTTTTACTTTTTTATTTCCTAAATAAAGGTTTTAACTAATTTTGGCAGTAAACTTCATAGATACGATGCAATATAAATAGCAAGAACCTGGATGCTCAGACACCTTTCAGAGGTACTAATTACGGATTTATATCTTATCAATTAGTCTCAGCAATGGATCACTTTATATTTTATTTCTATGGAGAACTACTTTGCACAGCTATATTTCATCAATTCAAAATAGGTTTCTGCAATACTTAACCAATTGTAGCAAATCTCTTCATCTGTGAGTCCCCTGGGGTGGGGTGTGTTTTAAACGGGTAACTGGTTTTGATGGCATACTTGGCAAGGAGGAGCACTGTGCCCACCTTCATACTGTGATACCATTCAGGGCACAGAGAATTCCACAAAACCATTGACATCATGCCCGAGCCATCAGCAACTTCAAAGTAAGCCTGAAGAAAAAAGAGACAATACACAGTCATCTTTTATTTATTATCATTCTGGTATGTATTTATTTTGGATAATGCACCAGGTACTTCACTCATAAAAGATTTCTCTATTACAAATGGATAAAAAGGATGTTCCAGAACTTGTACTGAATGTTAGAGTGGAAAAAATCCCCAATTTTTAAACTGGGCAAATGCTGAATGAATCTGTAACTGAGCAGATCACTGAGCAGTAAAAAAAACTTTTAAACTAACCCACCACACCTCCAATCTCCTCTTCCAAGAAGTTCAACACAAAAATATCACAAGTTAAATATGTTAGAAAAATCATTAAGAATTTTACAGTAAAATAATATAACTGAAAGTCACCAGATGAGAGAATCAGGGCCTAGAAATAATTTAAATATATTTCTTTTTTTTTTTTTTTTTGGCAGGACATACTAACTTCAACTTTCAAAGCATAGAGACCAGAAATGTTTAGGCTGTTAAACTACTAACACTTCGAAGTATCTTTTTCTTCACAAAAAGATCAAATGAACTATGGTAACTGAAATGCATCCACTAAAGTTGGTACACATATGATTCACAAAATTCACAAAATTCAGCATTTCCTGCTCTAGAGCACTCAGCTTTTTTGTAAAGGCAGCATTTTCCATATAAAATAGCTATAAAATAACTTTATGTGCTTACTATATGGGAAAAATTATTTTCAAATATCCTACAGCAATTTGAGTGTTAACCTATGCATTTATCCCTCTTTACCTGATAAGGCATATCCATTTTTTTCTCTGGTTTTCCATAGTACCTTAGTCTAGATTTGTGCAGGATTCTCACAAGAAGTGGATGGAAATGCACTCTGCTTCTCCACGTCATTTCCAGATGACCAAGATTAGTCAGCTTGGAGACTAAGATTAAGGGGAGGGGAAAAGAAAAGACCGAAAAAAAGCATTCATGTTTGAACATGTTCTCAGGAGTGAAGTGCCAGGATGTCACACGTACTTTATTAATGTTTCTAACATTTATAAAGGCTCATCTGCTGATATTCACCAATAAATCTGTTATGAACTATCTGCACACAGCATAGTTTTGCCTTTTTTTTAATTGAGAGTGATGACATATATTAAATGACACAGAAGTGCTGTAAAATGAGCAGAAGGGCTATTACAAAAAAACCCCACAGGTGTCAGCCTACAAGGGCATCACACTCATGAAGAAGTCCTGTTACACCTCTCTCTCAGCAGGCTTCATGAGCCCCTCAACACTGACCACATTTTGGGGGGCAGCTTTTCAGAGCGAGCATCCTGCCTCATAGACCAGACACATGACTACTGCTACTGCAGCCAGTGCTTTGGACAACTCAGAAGACTGGGTACAAGCACCACAGCTGCATATTTTCAGTCAATGTTTGTAGAGTTAAAAAAGCTCTCTCAAAGCAACAGAGAATCGTAGAAGGGGTTGGGTTCAAAGGGTTCTCGTTCCAACGCTCTGCCGTGGGAGGGACATGCTACACCAGACCAGGTTGCTCAGAGCCCCATCCAAGCCAGTCTTAAACACTTCCATGGATGGAGCATCCACAAGTCGGCAACTCTGGGCAACCTGTGACAATGCCTCACATCCTCCCAGGGAAGAGGTTTTTCCCACAGGAGCAGGTGAATTGTGACACAGGTGGCACAGTCCCAGTGAGGCCAAACACAGCTGGAGGATACCAGGGAGCTCCGCCCAGCTGCACAAGCAATCACAGAATCAAACAGGTTGGAAAAGACCCCTAAAATCATCGAGTCCAACCTATGGTCAAACACCACCCTGTCAGCCAGGCCATGGCACCAAATGCCACACCCAGCCTTGCCTTCAACACCTCTAGGGACGGTAACTCCATCACGTCCCTGGGCAGCCCGTTCAAATGTCTAATCACCCTTTCTGTGAAGGAATTCTTCCTAATGTGCAAGCTAAACCTTCACGTAAGACTATGTGCCCTTGCACTGCCGCTGGCTGCCTGGGAGAAGAGCCCGACCCCGAGCTGGCTACACGTCCCCGTCAGTGATTGTAGAGAGCGAAAAGGACCCTTCCGAGCCTCCTCCTCCTCTGCAGGCAGAGCCCCCAGCTCACTCAGCCGCCCCTCACAGGACGCGCGCTCCCGACCCTTCCCCAGCTCCCAACAAAAGGCGAACAACAGCACCGCTCCTCCCTCTGGGTGCCCCGGGGCGCCTCAGGGCGTCCCTCCCGCACCCCCACAGCCGCCTCCTCCGGGCTTACCGTCCACATCCACCTGCACCGGGGGCCTGTCCGGTACCCACACGTCTCCATAGGGATCCTCGTTGTTCCAGAGCGGCAGGTAGTGCCTATTGTCCCCGCGGAGGGGCTGGAGCGGGCGGTGCCGGTCGGGCGGGACGCCCGCGGCGGCGGTGGCGGTGCCGGCCGCCCGCTCCAGCCCCTCCAGGCACAGGAAGCCGCGGTTCAGGCGCTTCTCGTCGTAGCGGTACGAGCAGCGCGTGAGGCGGAGGCGCGTGCCCGCCCGCAGCCGCGCGCGCTGCACGAGCCCGTTGAGGCGCGGCGCGAGGTGGCAGCGGTGCCGGCGCGCGCCGTCCGCGAGCGTCACGTCGTACCAATACTGTGGGGGGGCGGCGGGCGGCGCCTGCGCCAGGTACCGCTCCACCGCCACCACCGTCACGGCCGGCGGCTCCGCGGGCGCCGCGCTCAGCTGCGAGGAGCCCTGCACCTCCTCAAACACCCTCTGCAGACAGAAGGCCCCGCCGCCTTCCGCCGACGCCGCCGCCCGGCTCTCCTCGGCGCCTTCCGGGGTAGGGTCCTGCATGACAACGTCCTGGCCGCCCGTCCCGGGCGAGAGCCGCGGCCCGGGACGCTGCCGGGACCGGCGACCGCGGGTTCCCGCTGTCATGGCCGAGCAGGGGTGCCGCCCCCATGGCGCGCGCGCGCGCGGAGCGGGGCGGGGCGGGTGCGCGCGCGCCGTTCAAACCGCCAACGGCCGGGGCGGGGGCGGGGACAGCGACACCGGGACAGGGATGGGGACACCGGGACGGCGACACCGGGACAGGGATGGGGACACCGAGACGGCGACACCGGGACAGGGATGAGGACACCGGGACAGCGACACCGGGACAGGGATGAGGACACCGAGACGGCGACACCGGGACGGGAAAGCGGCGGCCGGAGAGCTGCTGCGGTAGGGCGCAGGGACGAAGCTGAGGCCCGGGGAAGCGGTGGGAGAGGCGGCCGCGGGGTGGCCGGCGATAAGGGGCCCGGTGACAAGGGGCCCGGTAGCGGCGGCGGGCGGCCCCGGGTGTTCCTCCGCTAGGCCGCTCCCGTGCTGGCCCGGGGGCGCGGGTGACCGGAGAGCCCCGTCCGCGGGACACAGGCCCTGAGCAGCGCCTTGGTTGTGCTGCACCTGTTCCGGGTTCCATTTCGGTGGATGCACAACACTCGCCATTGCTTCTTCCTTAACATCAGGGTGTTCCTAGTTGGGAGAGTCTTGTGCCCGCTTCTAATATTGTATTGCCTTTTACATAGTTGCGGTGTGGGGGTAGTAATTGAAACAAATCTCAGTCATTGAAACTGAATCTTGTTTCTTCCTCCCATCTTCAGAAGAAATTCTTACTAGTGGTTCCTAAGTGTGTGACATTTATATTGTTACTGATTCTTGTCCCACTGCAACTGTTATAAACGGCTATAGAGTGGTTGGCTCTCGCTACAATTTATTTTGCTTTTATAATTTATTAATTATACAATAATATTTGTTTGCAAATAACTACTATAAGTTTTAAACTGCTTTTTAAGTGTAATAAAATTTGTAATCAATTGTGGGCAGTGCAAAAGGGGAAGCAGGGCTTTCAGAAGATGTAAGCAGGCTTGCAAAGGATGTATTTTAAGATACGCTTGCTATCGCAAAATGTATATTCAAGATGACATAAGTGGAGAGCAGAAGACTGTAAGAGGAAGAACTCCAAGCTAAAAGTGGCATCTGAAGACCACCCGAGACTGGCGACGTCTGCCACCATTAAATTGTGCAAACGCTGCAAAAATCTAAAGCAAGATTATAGTCAATGAGCCCAAAATAAATCTGCAAAATCATCTGAGAAAGCAACACAAGTGTAACAGTATAAAAGACTGCAGACTGAAGAATGGGTGTGCCACTAGCTTTACCATGCACCCAGAGTATGCTCTAACTCTTGCTTTATGTTTATCCCTTATTATCATTTATTAAACTCTTAAAATTTTTAGAAGAGTGAGCTTCATTTCTCACAGCAACTATCAACTTCTTTATCATACCATAGAATCAAAGAATGGTTTGGGTGGGAAGGGACCTTAAAGACCACCTTGCTCCAAACCCGCTCCCATGAGACACTTTCATTGGTATCATAAGGCGTCCTGTGAAAGCTTACGGAGATCAAGAACTTTGTATTTGATATTTTATTAGCACCTGTATTTTTTTCTACTGGAGGGAACACCTCTTATGAGGAAAGGTGGAGGGAGTTGGGCCTGTTGAAACCGGAGAAGACAAGAGAGGGGATTTTATCAATGCCCACAAATATCTGAAAAACAGAATGAGAACAAGTGCTGCCCAGTGACTGGTTAAGGGACAACAGGTACAAACTGATACACGAGTCCCATCTGAATAGGAGGAAAATTTTCTTTGAGGGCAGAAGAGCAACAGAACAGGCTGCCCAGAGAGGCTGTGGAATCTCCTTCTCTGGACATACTCACAAGCTGTCAGGAGGAGATCCTGTGCAACCTGCTCTGCGTGACCCTGCTTTAGCAGGGGGGTTGGACTAGATGTTCTCCAGAGATCCCTACCCACCCCAGCCACTCCAGCAGGATAGAGTGAGGAGAGAGGGGTAAAAAAAATGCTAGGAGGAGCAGCAGCTTCCAGTCTTTATAGTGTCACTAGTCCAGATAGTCTTTGGAAATCCAGAAGTGTGGCTGCACCTTAGGCAGAGCTGGCTCAGGTGCTAGGCCACAGCAGTTCTTCCAGCTTGAGCACACTTGTATTCCTAATCTACTGCCTTTGTTACTGTGGAGCATTTGCCATGGGGAAATAGGAAAACCTGTTGCCTGTGCCATTTAAAACACACTGAAAAAACCAGACAAAAGGCTATAAAGCACAAGCTTTTGCTGGCCTTTAGAATTCTCCAGGAACGATATGAGATTACGTATTTTATGTCACAGTGCATTCCTTAGTGAGATAATTTAAAACAAATCAGTCATTTGTGTTATGTTGAAGCCAAGTATTGGGTAAAACTTCCACATGGTGTCTTTCTTCCCCAGTAAACACATGACTTGTGTGAACTGAAAAAATGGCATTTACAGTTTAAAGAAATGAACATGACCCAAAAGCCTTTTCAATGAGCTTGCACAGGACATGATTTCACACCATATACAAGTTTTACCTGGAGAACTACAGGGTAAACTTTTTTCAGTTATTAAATAACCTGTGGGTGTAATGAGGAAATCTGTGGACTGCTCCCAGCTTATCTCCACTTTTGTCTGTGCTGATGATGTGATTTGCAGAATAAACTTATTTATACACAGGTTATTGTTATATGTGCATTTGTTGCCAGATTTTGTTATTGTGAGTCACTGCGGTTTCATTCATTGAAGCTGCAGCTTTTGTGGAGTGGTAATGGACTGATATGGACTGATAGCAGAGTTAATACTTTATACTGGCTAAATCTGTATGCATTGCAGGTTCAGATATAAGATAGCTCCTTCTCTTAGTAACTTGCTCCTGCTGCCTTCTTTCTTACCAGCAGAGGTCCAACTAAAACCAGTTTCCAAACTGGAACAAGGGTAAATCTCTTGCTGCCAGCTTGTCAACAACATGTTTTAAAGACTGATTATGTCTGCGAGTTCATCTAGATGTGACTTCCCTACCATACCTGAGCAGTGGGACCAGTATGACTGTATTAGAAACGGGAAGTTGAGAAACACTCAGAGAATCAGTAATGACTGGATGGGAGCCATCAGCAGATGGCTGTATCACATCACAGGAACTGAGGGCTTTGTGTTATGCTGAGTCTGCTTCAGCAAGCCATGTAAGCAGCTCATTGAAGACAGTAAGATTTTTATATGCCTACGACCAAATATGCTAAATTTGTGTTCACCTCTGATCAATCAAGGGTCTCCAATTCTCAGAGACAATTAGCAGTCAAATATCTTTGTTTTTATATACAACACACCTTAAGAAAAGAGTAGTTAGCCTTTATAGCAGTGACAGTGAGGAATGAGCTATGCTGAATAGGAGGATGTTATTACACTCTGTTAAATATTACATTTAAAATATGTTGGAGAAGTAAAAGGCACAAAAGAGTAAAAGGTAATGCTCTAGATTAAAGAAAATTAGCTGGTGTGCAAGATCATAAAGCTGACTGTAAAAGCTGACCACAAAGTGTTTTGAGGACAAAAATAGAAAAGTTTTTCTGATGTATTTCACTATTATTTCCTAGGTGCTTTTGTTAAATCTTAGAAAATAACAGAAGCGGTTAAATAATGCTAAAATAACATTTTTGGTGATCACCCAGCTGACATCCCCTTGCCCTTTAATCAGCTCTGTGCACTTTGAAAGGCAGTTTGAGAAAGTGGTGGGTTATCAGCAGGAAAATTTCTTATACTTTTGGTGTGTGGAACCTTGACTTACTGCACAGGTTTTAAAATCTATAGAAGTTTTTTTCTATAGACTGCAGGTTTGCTTATGCTTCATTTAACTTAAACACAGCTGTTCAAACATGGAACTGAACTTATAAGCCAGCTTTTATGATAGTCTTTGGAGAAACAATTCCAGTGGCAATAAAGACTGTGTGAGCTTACCTGAGAAAAAGTGACTTGGGCTAACCTGGCACTCAGGCTAATGTACACAAAAGCCAGTTCTTGTAGCACCAATGACTGCAAGCTGTCATTTTGCTGTAGTTCCACTGCCCTCATCCCATTGGGTGTTTGTGTAAAGAGAAGGGCACACAGAAATTCGGGGAGGCTCATTAGCAGCACACACAGCACAGCACTGGCTGTCACTCTTAGGAGCATTCTGTCCAGTCTGAACTCTCACAGTCATTTGGACATCTTTATCCATACAAGGATACATATTTATTTTGTCCCTACAGGCAGATATGGATGTTCCCCTAAGGATAGTGATTGGATTTGGAAAACAGTAACATAGGTTTCTATGATTTTTACAACAGTCCATGCCAACATAACAGAATCATTACAAGCATGATACTAGTTTTAATTTTCAGAGTATTTTTATTGCTCTTTAAATTGTACAATTTCAACATTAGAGGAAAATACATAGTGTACAGTACATAATTTGCATGGTTCCCAGGTTTTAAAGTCATGTGCCAAGGTTCAGGCTGCAAAAGAGAGTTCACTGTGCCTAAAATGAAAGCAGGCACACACACACACAGTTCTACATTGCTGCAGCATTAGCACAATCTTGTGTGTGGCAAATGCAACATGATGAGCACCATCTGCCATTAGGAGACTGCATGTACCAAAGGGTTAATGACATGGATCCTTAACATTCTGCCCTGTAGCATTTTTTCATGTCAAAGTGACATCACTAGAAAAACATATGAAGCAGTTCACTTCTTGGTTTTAAAAGTTAGTGAAAGGGTACAGCTAGTGAAACACCTCACAAAATGAAATTACAAATCTGATATACATTTTGCATAGTTAAAATTATGTCTGGATAACCTTGGCTATTGGTTTTGTTTCTTCTGGCCTTTGTACTTTTGCTTTGAACTGAACATTTATTCAAAACACTCCCTCATTCAGTGCCCCCCAGTCACTTCAGATATCTTTCCATTTCTTTGGCTGCTTTCTTTTCCTTAACATCTTTTAACCTTTTGTATTCCTTTTACAGCAATGTGCTGTTCCAGACATCCACTCCTTACCCTTTGGCTACTCCTGTTTATTTTCTTCAGCTTTTCCCTCCTCTTCAGTCACTTCCCCTTTCTTCTGTTACTCTTCTCAACATCTCTGGGCTCTTTCTCATCTTCAACCATACTGACTATCTCTTGATAGAGAGACAATGCCACATGTTTCTCCTTGTTTCATCCAGTTGCTATTGCTATTTGCAATACCACTTCTAAATCCTTCAAAAGCATTCACCTCTAGGTGCCTCATGCTTTCCATTATTACACATAGGAAGTTTTATATGATTTTTTTAATAGAAAAGATGAAAATCCAACTCACTGCCTTGAATTGTAGCTAGAAATAAGAGCTAACAGAGGGAAACAGAATGAATAATTACAGTCCCAAAGTGATAGTGCATATTGCCTCTCTTGATCTTGGGGTTGTTTGGGTTTTTTTCCTTTTAGCATGGAGTTAAACTTCTTCACAGTGTGTCAACTTATTGTCACAATTTTCTGCTACAGTAAACTTAAGTTTTATCACATTTGCTTCTTTAATATGTTGATATGGATCGTTCTTATAAATTCCTACTGCTCTTTGCTAAATTCTTTTTAACGAGTCCCTAGCATCAAGAAAATATCTACCTCCTACCTGTTGACATCAGCACAGGGGAGGGAAAAAAAATCACATCTATCCTCTGTAATGCAGAAGCTGCTGAGATAAGCACACTTTCAAAATATTACAGGGCAGCCTCGACCACTGATGACTTACAGCACGAGCAGCTTGGGAAGTTTTTTGCACACCTACTGGGTGCAAAATGAAAGCTCTTCTTCCTTCACAGTCTCTTAGATTTTTAAGTTAAAAGCAAGTAAGTTGCTTATAAATTGATTGTCTGCAACTTACTTTTTGCCAGTAACTTTGACCTCTGGTTCTGTTACAGATTTGGGCTTGTTTGGTTTTGTTGGTGGGGTTTTTTTTTGTTTTTTTTTCCTGTTGTTTTTTTGTTGTTGTTCTGTGAGTCCAATGCAACCAGCCCAAGTGTTCAGCAGCACAGGGAGCCAAGCCAGGCTCTGCTCACTTTCCCCAGCCCTGGCCCTGGCAACAGGCAGGAACATTACTGTGACCAGACAGAGCTCTTGCCACACAGCTCTGCCCAAGCAGTTTCCATTCAGATTTCAAGTCTGCACACAAGCTAATTACTCACATACATTAAGAAACACTTTGTGTATTTAACTGTATTTTTTTTTAGTATGGCTTCAGACTTATTTTTCTGTTAGTTAAACATTTAAAAAGAAAATGCTTCATTAAAAAACACTGTACATTTTGAGATGAGCTAGTGCCTGTGAAAAGTGCTAGGTTAGTAACTTTGGAAGTGCAGTCCTCCATTGAGCCAAAAACATAACAGCAACAGTGCAGGCACCTCAGACCTGCCTGCAGCAGTGAGGTGCCAGCACAGGGAACAAGGGAACAAGGGGCATTTAGCCCCTAAATGCTGACAGACACAGGGACAGCAGTTCTGAGCACCTGTCAGTCACAGCATCACTGCCAGCATCCCAACTGATGTGCTGGACAGCACAGCTACCAGTTCCAGCAACTCTATTTCTGCCCTCTTAGTCAACACAGAATCATCATCCTTGAGGTAGACAACCAGATATTCCAACACACTTTCCCTGCACCTTTTAGTATCAAATATTTCAAGTAAAAAAACTCTATTTTCAAGCACTGGAACTAGTGATTTCACTTTTGCCCACAGCACTATCCCTACTGTATCATGTCTGGAATGAGCTCTTTTGTATTACATTTGATGCTTTACATTTTCAAAGTACATCCAAAAATCAGCTACATGAGGATTACATTAAACCCTACAATTGAATCATAGTATATGATTATATATATAGTGTGTATATATATATATATTATATCTCTATAGTTTTATGGCCAATTTATAAGCCCCTGAGAACAGAGTTTATGCAGAAACACTGGCACCAATAACACTAGAAGACACAACTTTATTTAGATGTAATTAGCATAGAAAGCACCTGGAATTATTTATATTTTCTATTTATAATAGATTAACTCTTTGGATATTTTCATGACTATATTAAGAATACATTTGTTAATCTTAACATCCATTTTGGAAAGATTATATTTACATACAAATACATAAAGACTTGATGTGAAAGAGCAAGAAAGCAGAAAAGAAAGTGCCTGCTCTTGTGCCCTTGTTTATATACACGGGTAGTGCCTTTAAATCAATTGATATGAGCGTGGGTCCCAGGTGTGAATAAAAGTTACAGGTTCTGTTTCATAATGCTTTATGCATCTATGATTTTGACAGACTATTTAAACTGTTTTTACAAATACATCCTACAGTAACTGTGTCTATGGGCTCAGGCAACCAGCCCTGAGAGAAACACAAAGTCTGTCCTCTCCTGCATTTGTAGAAATCTCTCAGATGGGGCACATGTTCAGAATTAACTATTTTTACAACTCTGTACTGAAACACCCCTGTCCACCCAGCACAGGGGATGACCCCTCAAGGTGCAAGGAGGGAGGATCCCTCAGGCCTTCTGGTCTGTGCTGGCACCCACCACAAACCCTTTCACTGCTTTAAGACTTGGACAAGTCATTCAAGTTCACCTTGGTGACACAGTAACAGCATGCTTAAACTCCAGAACAATCCCCAACCCAATTCAAAATAGATTCCAACTGTGTTTTTGTATCTACCTACAGCTGTCACTGTTCATAAAAAGTGACTTCAGTTCAAGATATCAACATTACATCACCTGTGAAAGTCAAACTGTCCATTTTTTGGAGTACAGGAGCTTCTTATATTGGCTACATTCTTCACTAAAGTCTCCTAATACAATCTTTGTTTGCAACATACTTTGAAAGACAAACTAAACATGTTTGCAGTAGTTCAACAGGAAAATGGAACTCTTTCCAGACTGAAAGAATATGAATTTTGGTAAGCCAATAATGACAAAATTTTTGTAGGTAAGAAGTGCAGATTTGTGTGTATTACCTCTGAGACTTTTACACTGCCATCTACAGGGAATTTTTCATTTTCTTCATTTTGATGTACTTTACCAGTTGAATAGTACATTTTGACCAAGAGTCATAAAGTATATTTGACTGCTGCCTCCTGACTGTACAGATGCAAAGAACACCTTGAAAGAGAAGAAAAAAAAAAAAAAAAGATGCTCCTGTCAGTTTATATTTATGAAAATATTTTTACTCACATAGGAAGGGTGATAGAATGCCACAGTCCCAAATACAAGGATATACATATATCACAATTGAATTTTAATCTCATGAGAAACTTTTTAAAGTGAAACTGTACTTGTGGTACAACTGCATTTTCTCAATGTATTTCTTTCCCTATTTGAAAATACATAGGAGAACATTTAAAAATAATTAATCTAAGGGTTTAGGCTTCAGTTTTCTAAGTATGATAGTGGGACCAAACAGATTTCAGAGAATATTTACCAAAATTGTTATATGCAAGAAATCATATCTTATAATTCATACCTTGGTGTCTGCAATTAAGAGTGTTGGGGTTTTTTTTCCCCCATGGTGACTACTCTGAAGTGCCTGTAATTTCAGTATCCCAGGAGAGTCAGTCCTGTAGCTGGAGTTTTTGAGGCTCCCTCACTAATCCTCCTCACTACACCTGTGGTGCTGTGCAGTTCACAATGTCTGTATTTGTTATCACTGATAGCAGTGAAGGCTGGGTGGAATGGAGAGTTCTAACAGCTGGTGGTGGGAATGTGTGAACATCCATAATGAACATCCAGAATGAACATCCAGAATGGCTGCTTTGTGGGATCAGTGACTACACGGGCTTTGAACAGGGAAGTTGTATCAAGGTATGAAATAACCAATAACAAAGTTACCAAAATGAACTGGTCTGTCATAGTCAGCTATTACTCATTTTTGCTAAGTCACCACAGTGTAGTCATCTCTGTACCTTGTCATTTCTTTCACATAGAAATTTTAGCTTCTGTGCTTTCTTGTGCATAAATACTCCTTCCAGATTTCCTGTTTCCACAGAGCGTAGCTCAATCGCTTTTTCTCCCCAGCCCATGACCTGATTGGACTGAAGGTAAGCTAAAAGAAAAAAAAAGACAAAAAAAATTGGTACTATTTAACAGCTGAAAGATTGATTCTTGCCTCATTTATGTTAATTATGGATCTGATGCATTTATATTTGATAACAATATATTCTGAATTATTTATATTTTAAGTTTATACGAAAAGCCTTACGATTAGTAACTAAATTTCAGTTTGTCCTCTCAGACTTATTTTGAACTCTAGATATAAATCTTAACTACTACTGTGTATCTTAGACTCACAAAAGCTTGGAGGAAAACCCTGAAGGGCATCTTGTTTAACCACTGGCCCCAAAATGGGGCCAAAATAGACAGGGTTGCTCAGGATCTTGTACAGATATGTTTGATGGATATTTCATAACCTTTCCAAGACCCTGCTGCAATGCATCACTGCTTTCAAGGCCGAACATTACCTCCTAATATCTTGGTGCAGCTTGTGCCCATCTTTGCCTCTCATCCTTTAACTCTTCATATTCAAGTAAAGTCTTGACTGTCTTCTCTGTACCCACTGTACTCTGTTCCTATTAGGAAGCTGGGCTTGTATTTACTATGGAGTTCAGCTTAGCCTGAAACCTAAATACTTCAGAATCTGAAGCATGACTAATTCGGCATCTTTCCATCACCGATTATGTGTAATATTTCCAAAATCAAAAGGAGATATTCTAGCACTGTGGAAGCTTACTACAATACTCCCTTTAAATCTGGCAATAAGAAATTGGAATAGTGATGAAGGAGTTAACATCACACATTTCAAATTAGGCACAGTTTCAGTAAAAGCCCTCCGATTGGTACTTGTATGGGCTTCCAAGGTAAAATCACATTAGTTATGCTCTATTAGTAGTCAATGCTCAGAAATCGTTCTTCTTGTTCAACTATTAACTGTTATTTCATTAGTCTGAGAATTCTGGTGCTCTAAAATGATGTAGAGGGAATGTGTGCACTGGACTGGGTTTTAGCTCCATTGGACAGAGAATGTCTGCCCTATATTATTAGTGTGACCAAGGTCTGCTTTTTAAAACCCTCCATGTTGATTTAGGTTTTTGTGTAAAAATTGAACTTTCAGTACAGACTGATACCGGAAGTGACAGCCTGCAATCCTGCTTGGGAAGGACAGCAGAGAATAAAGGCAATATGCCCACACGACTGTATGTACTTCTAGCAGGGTTGATTTAATATTAATTTGGAATCCTTGCTTTATAATTGTTGTTAGAACAAATGTATGAAAATCATACCTCCTTGGAAGCACATATGGTTTGGTTACAGTGTTGTGATTTTACTTTCCTCAGAGACTATAAATTTCCCCTAAATTTGTTCAAAAGACTTTCAGTTATTCTTTGGGAACTCTGAAGGCTTCCCTGCCACTAGTGCTGAGATCAAGATAATTCTTTCCCAGTATCCCAGTCATGAGGAAAGAGGAAGAAATTAACCTGTTTTAAAAGCAAAGCAGCAGTGAGCAACTGAGGATGAGTGGCAAAAGAGGAGGAGTATTTTCTAAAACTGAAACACATGAAATGTATATATTTTAAAATCTTTTCTTTATGCTTCAGGCTGTACAACAGGGCACCATTGCTGCAGGATATGAAGAAAATGTCATTAACATTTCTGAACAGTGCAGCAGTAGCAGGATAAGCCCAGGGCAGCACCTGTGCAGTCTACAGTATCTGAAAAGTAAGCCCAGACCACACACAAAGTGAGGAACATCAAAATGATACAAGACTCAAACTTTTGCTATTTTTTGTAACAAATGACATCATATTAACCTCTTCAAATTTTGCTTTTGAACATAACAGAGAGAGAGGCACTCTATGGTTCTGGAGGGGTAGGAAGCAAGGCAGGTGCATATATATAAACAGCATGAAACCATCCTGTGGCTACAGTGTTTAGTATAGGTCATGTAAGTCTAGTAACAAAGAACTAATAAGTCTCCTGATCTTTTCCACTACATGAAATTTACACTCCAGGTCCCCCTATGCTGTGTCTCTATCTGTGCCTTTGGCAGATTTCAATTTGAATTGCTTCCTTGCAGCTCCCAGTAACCATTTCATTAGGCTCTGCTGCAACCTCTAGGTCATCTGGAGCACTTCTGCTGTGTTCTGAAGAATCTGACCTCCAGGCAGTATTCAAAACAGGAACAGAATAAACCAGATATGCCAAGTTAAGCCCTGATGCTCGGCTGTCTGGCCAATATACCAAGAACTTGTCAACTGACAATGGCAGGTTTAAGTACAAGTAACATAAAATCTCAGTTTTGTAGCAGAATCAAAAATTCTTTCCCAAATTTCATCTGTGAAACAGCACGCAAACAAAATAACCTCATTACACCATTTGCACAGTTGTGCAGTAATAAGGACTTATCCATACATGGAGATTAATTTGAAGGATAGCAGGCTATGAATTCAAAGGTCAGTACTGAGTCAGGATAATCCTCCCACATGGGAGCTCTTAGAGGTGTTTCATGTGAGATGCACTGAGAGCAGATACTCTGAATAAAGTCTTATTTTGGAACAACAGCTCCTATACTACGAGCACCTTGGGAATAGTTACTTTAAGTCCACTTTCCACTGCAGCTTTAGATAAAAATATCCTATGCTTCCAGCTAGTATGTTGTAGAGCATTGAGGCAGTAATTTAACCACCTTTTGGTAACACTGTCTGTTTCTCTACAGAATAGTCTTCTTGCTTCTAAAATGTACTGGGAAAAGGAAATAAAGACTTTTACTAGTTCCTCTGGGAATATCCAGATTTGTGTCAACCCTCTATGGCTACACACTGTAAATAATTCTTTACTCACAAAAAAGGGCAAGAGTGCTCCCAAATCTTACTAACTTGATGTTTCTTAATGCCTTTTAAAACATGCTTTATAGAAAATATTACAGCTGTATTTATATTCAGCCCTACATATGTGTACATCTTTCAAATTAAACATAGAATACTTCTACACTTTTAATTTCCCGTGGGATTTGAGCTTCCTCTCTCCGATTTCTTATTAACAGATTGGTCACAGAGGTCCCAATTTAAGACCATGAATAAGATATATTTAGATTCCCTGCCCTAAATCCATCGATTGCAATACAAACTATTTTTTATTTTTTGTATCAAAATACTCTCACCATCTACAAACTTTTCTTTCAAAATACTTGTTTAAAGAAATCAAGAAATGAGCAAAGGATGACTAGAGAGCACCCTGAGGGTAACACAAGACCCTTCTATCTCTGCAACAGAGAGTGAAAATTGAGATACACTCATACAGACTTCAGGACGTATGAAATGGGTATAGAAATCCCAAGAAAACAGGACCTTTCAAGAAACTGTCAAGTTGATCCCTAAGCAGGGCCATTCAAATAACAGTTATTGACATTTCTCTCATAATGTTTTTGTCTGCAGCCAAGGATATCAAAGGATTAAGAAAATTGATATGAGTTAGTGGTAAAATTACTAAAATAACAGTTAACAGAGGCCCTTGCGTGAAGTTTGAGTTGTGTGTTTATAGGTTAGGTTGTTTTAGTGGAAATGTAATTTCAATCAGAAGTCAAATTTGGTTTGTAGCACATCCCAAAGATGGGCTTTTCTTAAAACTACTCAGGTAGAAATGAAAGGAAAAAGGTGAATATCCTTCATTTTTCACTGTGGTATCCAGTTTCCTCCAAGCTAATAACAGGCTTCTGTGCAGTCCAATTGTCTGTGGCTTGTTTTGTTGGTATGTTTGTTTTAAAATAAAGAACAGGAGTGAGACAGAAATTAAAAGTAACAAGTAATAAACCCAAAAATCTGCCAGTGCTGTTCTTCATCTTCCCCACACTGTTAGCCTGAAGCCCTATGGGAAAGGTGAAATAAGCAGCTGTCCTGGCTCCAGTACAACCAGAATCTCCTCCTACGAAGCCAACTACAAGCATGAGGAGATTAAGAATCTATCACAAATACCCTGGCCTGGCAGCCCTGTGAATTTAAAGTGATAAAATGAAGGGGCCATCTGACAGCAGTTACAGATCTCTTCAGTAACTGACCCCTCAGTAGCTGTGAATTTCTACATAAAACGCTGTGAGCTATGAACAACAAAAACACTTTCCCCCCCTCTGTAATTCACATAAATCTCCCTGTGGAAACTGGTGGTAAGCTGCATCCTCAGTGAAGTCTGTCTGTATAGTGAATGTGTGATGCAATAAACAGTGTGACAAGAATACAGAATGTGGTCCAAATGGGAAGCCCCTATTGCAATCATTGGCTGTGTTAACACAAACACCCATAAATCTGTTTACTCTTTTACACATCTGGTTTGCTCAGAAGGTGCTTTATGTGCCATACAACCATTTTCACATAGATACAAACCTCATAAAGAAGTCAGGCTTCATGCAGCAGAACCTTATATTTAATAAAGAGCTATTTTTCATACATACCTACTGATGCTGGCATTTCTCCCCACTGTAGAACAGTCTCCTTTGTGAAATGCCCATCTATATCAATGTAGATGCCTTCATCTTCATAGGTGAGCAGGAGTTCCATGCCACTGGTGTTTGGGAGGATGATAATGGCATGTGGGCGAATGGTCCCCTGGATCTGGAATTGTATTTTGCTAAGATTTATATCAGAACATGGGCTGCAATTTCAGCAATTACATCGGTCTAACTACCTTGGCAGAGCAATAAAAAGAACTAGCTCAAGGCTCATGGAAAGTGAAAGAAATGCCTGTTCTCAGAGGCTGCATAGTTTGCTAGGAAGCCTCTGAAACAGACTTTCTCCCCTTCTCCCCTCTTTGAATATGATGGTAGGTTTGCAAATAAATCAATATTCAATACTTCACTTTAAATTTACCAGTGTTCAGTGGTTTCAAGAAGTCATGGAGCCATTGAGACACAATAATATTTACTTAGTCACTCACAAAATACTTGCATTATACAAATAGGAGAAAGGTGAAATAAATTTGAATTCACAACTTTTTCAGAAGATGGAGGAAGAACAGAAACTTCCACAGTGCAGGAGATCAGTGCTTTCACTTTCCATGATATTTCCCTATTCTCACTCACAAGTTAAAAACCTGCAAATTTAATAATATTTATTTATCTTGCTGTAAAAGGTTCCCTGGACCTTTTCATTGTCCTTCCCTTCCCACGTCCTTCACTACAAATAGCTGCCCATTTGACTGCTGTTGGGCACACCTCTGCATGCCACAGGAACAGTGCATTTCACCCACACGAATCTCTCCCAGAAGCCAACATATCCCAAGCAAAAAAAGACCAAAACCAAAGGTGAAGTATACAACCATGAGGGTGGAGTTTTATGAAAGCATTTTTGAAAGAAAAAGAGGACAGCCTTAAAAAAACAGTTACAAAGCATTTCCTTGTTTAAAGCACTACTCAAAACAGGATGTTAAATAGTAAATTAAACCACCACAATTAATATTTCTATAGGAAGCATATGACTGGAGCTTTACATCATTCTCACAAGCCAGCCACACACAGGTCTTCTCTTCCTCAAGCACAGACATTAATGAACAGTAAAAGAAGCACTGAAGCTGTACTTGCCAAACTGAATACACTCAGGCCACCCACTTGACTCCGTGCCTCCGCAACAACTATCCGTAACACTAGAACGGGGATCCAGAGCCGCAGAGCAATTTTAATGCGTTGCCTTGGTACTCGCATGAGCGACCGGAGCAGGTAAGAGATGAAGAAAGAGGTGGGGAACCAGGAAAAGAGGCTACCAGAAAGCAAGAGTATCTCAAGTCAGCCTGTTACAGTCTGGGCTATTGCCACCACAAAGCTCCTTGAGATAATTATTCTTTTAAAATACTAGAATATCAAAAAAGATTGAGCTGCTGTAGCAGCTGATTTATTCCAGTCTAAGACTCTGAAGAGAAAATATATTTTTAGTCTGTGCTAACTTGTGGCTGAAGAGCTCACACAAACACAGTCAGTCTCAGGTGCCCCACAGATCCAGGGCAGTCACCTGGGAAATCTCTCTCATCAGGTACCTAATTATATTTGCAGCCTGTTGAAAAAGTAAAGCCTCTATGAAAGTTCACTTTTTTTCTTTGCCTTTCTTCTCTTGAGCAATTATGCTAATGATCCCTTTGACAAGTCACTGCTCACCTTGCTCGGCAACCCACTTCCAGAAAGGCACGTGGGCACCACACTTCAATTTACAAACTGATGTGAATTCATCACAGCTGCCTAGTTAACAAAGCTACTGTCACATTAAATAAACCCTCTAACAAGACAAATACTAAGTACCTTAAAAAAAAACCAACACCGAAATAAACAGTACAAGCCTTTAGCAGGTGATTCAACAGTTAGAACAGCTGGAAAAGCCATTTTTTCAGTTAAGAGAAGTCTATAAATCTAACAGCCAATCTTACACACTGTGTCCACCAGGAACACAGGTCTGACAGAACATGGAGGCTGTGGCTTGCACGGGCAGCAGAGTGATCAAGTGGCTTGCACAGGAGGAGTGGATTTTCATTTGGGTTGAAAACAAGGGGCTGAGAGTGGAGAAAAGTTAAAATAAATGGATTCATGGCACAGGCTGCAACATGCAGATTTGGGATGAGATTTCTTCAGACCTCCCAAGCATAACTTTGGGACACATGGTCTGGGGATGCAAGGAGACCATGGCACCCCCAGTCCCTGTGGAGCACTGTTGACTTCAGGGAGGGTTCAAGTGTGCACAGAAGTTTCTCTGCCAGGAGCTTCCCATCAGACTGGAGCCAGTCTGGAACCTGCCAGTTTACTGAACTTAAGCCCCCAAGATTGTCTGGCTTTTGGGACACACAGCTTTGAAAAGCACTATCTAGAATAGCTAAAAAATAAGCAAATAAGTAAAAATCCAAAAATATTAACACCACAGCACAGACTTCATATTAGACAGCCCCATGCCAGCCATTAACTTCTGCAGGGCAATTTGCTGTTATCTGAGCTTAAGCAGAAATTTAGTGATCACCATCACCTCAAACAGAGACACAATGCAGGATGTACACACACCCCTGAAATCAACACCTTCATGCTAACTTACTGACAATCTAATGAGAAAGTCCCAGGGAAAATGTAAAACTTCTTCTGAATTTATAGAGTGGTTTCATGGACAACTGAATGGCAAGAAGATCAGCAAATTTACTTAGTCTGAAGTCGGTTTCTGCTGTCTGCACAGTGGCAGATTGTAAAAGTCACATAAATTCATGTAGATATTATTGTGTCTTTGACTGTTTAAGTCCTAAATTTCCAGGATATATCAATTAAAATTAGTACTATCCATACAATAGGCTTTCTGACATTAAACCATTAAAATTGACATTCTAAATGTGGTAAAAGAATTTAAACAGGACTTCAGTGTTATAAAACTATGTGAAAAGTGGTTTTGTATTAGCAGCCTCTGATCATTCTTTTGAAAAATAGCACAACTCTTAACCTGATCATCATCAATACACAGCCCAAAGAACAAAGGCATTAACGTAGATTTTTGGATTGTCTTACGTGTGTTGGAAGGTACAAGTCATACACAGATCCAGAGTCCACATCAATGGCATGAAATCCCACTACTGAGCCATAGATGACCTTTAGTCTTTGCCCATTTTCAACAGTCAGGTCAACTGACAGTGGTTTGTGATGAAGTGCGGTAAAGGACTGGGAAAAAGAAAAATGCAGTAGCACAATAAAATTGTTGGTTTGCAGAACTACATTTAAGATCCTAAGAATTCTCAAAACTTGAAAGTTAGACAGCTATTTTTGTTAAATAGTAGGTTACATTTAGGGAGCTAAGTATCCATCATCCACTGAGTTACAAGGACAGTTGGATAATTCATTTGTGGTTTGAAAAAGAAATCAAGATTCTAGAAATGGACAAGGCAAAAAGCAGGCTGACTACCCTTGTGTTTAATTTCCTCCCCTTTTGAGGGAAATCAACATCAACTTTGTCAATTCAAATGCACATTTTGGCACAGCACCTGCTGTGTTTGGCTGGGGTAGAGAGAAACAAGTTATTCACATCTAACACTCACAACTGTGACAGTTTCATCCTTGCCATCTCCAAAGTACATCAAATGTGCTACATTTTCTTTTAAAGAATACGCAGTTTATCTTTAGCTAGAATAAATGTTATACAAAACAACAAAAACAAAAGCAGAGAGTAGATGAAAAACAGTGAGAGAGTGACACATCTGAACCAAAGTGATGTTTCACTTACCTTAAAAGCCATGAATTTGTGATAAGGCTTTGGAGCCCAAGCATAAACCTCCACTGAGTTTTTCAAAGCGATTACAAGAAATTTGATTCTCTCATATTTTACTGTAATACAAGAAGAACAATTCCTTAGGTATCAGACTGACACTTAAATCAAAGACCATCTCAACACATGAAATAATTTCAATGGATTACTTGTAGAGGTAGACATTACCCAGCAAGGGAGACTAATGCATTCTGGACGTCAATGTTTAATATTACCAGGGACAGTACCTTGACTGAAACCTACAGTTCATTTATTTGCAGTAAAGTCAAATGACTGTTACCAATATTCATATATTCCTTTTCATATAGTAATGAAAAAGAAATCTCACTACTCAGAAAACAAAGTCTTAACCCTGCAGCTAAACCAACCCACTTGATTTTTAAAGTATGAACATACCCCACCACTACTGGCTATGAATATGTTACTGTTGGAGGACTGGTGATTGTTGGCTGAACAATTCTGCCAGACTTGGCAGGATGAATTTTCATTTCACTGCTCATCTGTGGGTTAAATCCCCAGGTGCTGTGTGGGTGAAGGACTCCAATCTTTCTGAGATGAGTAAGCATTTAAGAGATGAGCAATTTCTCCAAGACAATTAAGGTCATGCTGAGCCCATTGAGAATAAATGAAGTATTATACATCGAAAATTAAGATTTCTTTATGCATTGTGTTTTCACTCCACCAGAGACAAGCTTTTGGAAACAGGATGCTATCTCACATAGGCAGAGAACAAGACAATGCAGCAAACTCCACGAAAATGCAGAACAGTACATCCTTTTCCTTTTCTACCTGGAAAAATAGCTGCACAACCAAAGGTCAAGATACAAGAAGATTCACCAAGAGAAAAACAGCAGCAGCTGTGCTGTCAAAAATGCAGGAGTGGCTTGTCATATGTAAACACAGAAGCTCCTACCAATTTTAATTTTAGGATAAGTATTTTGTCATTGCTTTTTTTTTAAATGCACCAAATCCAAGGATGAGCACCTGAAGTGGAATATGTGGGTGCTTAGCTGTAATCACAGTTAAAATAAAAACACACATCTGTTTCACATTCTTTCTTGAGTTTAACCCCTGCCATTTCTAAAGCCAAAAGGCAAAACCATCAAGCAAGGTATTACTGAGAAGCAGCCACCTCACATTTCCTGCACTCCTCTGTATCATGGCTTTGTTTGGCTTCGAAGAAAGTGCCACTTTCACACACCCATCTTTCACCAAAGCAAAACTTGTGCATGCCCCACAGTTAAATGAGAGAAATTATCAAAATCCTCACATTCACCTTCAAGAATGAGCTGCCTGAGAGCCAAAGAAAAGCCAGATGGTACCATTTCCAGGGTGTTTAAACAAAGGGATATTTGGGTCTTTCCTGAGAGAGCAAGGGATGAGCTGATCTACCTAAGGACATCCTACAAATATGATTCACTAGGACTTGAACTAGGTCCAATTTCACAGCAGTTACCTAGAGCCAAGAGGGAAGCTGAGGAGGTGGAAAACATCCGTTGAATTAAAACCTTAAGAAACTACAGAAAAACGAAACAACTGACTGAGCACAGACTGTGGCTGGCACTCTCTCCTTCCAGCCATTACAGGAACAGCCATTACATCATCTAGTAATTGCTGCAAGAAGAGATGCTGCCTGGAACGACAGGGAGCAAGGCATCTGCCATGTAAAACAGCGAGTCTTGAAAGAACTCAGGAGATATTCACCCAATACAACCCTGAAACAAAAGCTGAAGAATGCTGCTGTCACAAGATAAAAAGGAGGATGATTAAGCATTTCTCCAAGGAAAAACAGGAAATCCTTACCGACTTTGTAGTGCACACAACCTTCCAGGTCTCCCACGGACACCCAGCCTTGCCGCTTCTCCACCTCCGGATCATTGCGCAAAATTTTATTTCTCAACCATGACAAGTAATACACCCTCAACTTATTCTTCTTCCCTAGGGTTTGCAAAAAGAGACTTTAACTCCCTGAACTACAAACTCCCTCCACTCACAAAATGCCAGAGTTTTGTGACCTTGAGTACAGCAGGTCCTTGTGCCTTGCCAGGGTGAGAGAACATAGCAAGGGCACAAAAGGAATGCCTGGGGTGATGGGGACATGGGGAACTGGCACAGGAGCAATCCTATGGCACTGGGCACATGTGCACTTATCTGTGACTCAAACTTCATGCTAGATTCTCACACCTGACTAAAATTCTCCCCTTGGGCCAAAGAACATGTTTCTACAGACACTGGTATTATCAGAAACCATCACACTAGCTGTTTATCCTGGAACACAGGCATGTCCTACAATGGCCACTTTGAATAAGCTATTCATTTAGTTCTAATTAACTGTCAATTTTTATTCAAAGTAGTTATTGTTCTTTTGGATGCCTTTCCAGGTGAGAATTATTTTGTCATACTTCATCTCAACCACTCTTTTTGTTGTATTAGTTCATAAGCACCTATGGTCAACAGCACTCTGGGACCACAGATTACTCTGAAGAGAAGAACTTTGTCATGTCCCAGCAACAACTGGACCTGGCAGTATGGGACAAACAGCTGTTGCCATTGCCCACCATGATGAGTCTGGACTGGAGATGAGCTGTTATTCCTTGTTGGACCCACACCTCTGGCCTTGGTATGTATTTGCATCCTGTGAGGCCACTCTCAGCCATGGGGAATAAGGCCAGAGTCCAAACTGTTTCCCAGCAGAGGCTGAAGGCCTCCACTCAATGTTACTGATGCTTTCACAATACAGATCACTCTTATCTTACTGCTCATGCCTCTTGCTGAACACAGGATGAGGTTATATCATGATATGTTATTAGAACTGCACTTAGATAGATGCTCACCCATCACAGAAACAAAAAAGTGACAAACTATAGCTTGCAGAGAATCAGTCCATTTTAGGAATATGAAACAGTCTGTACTTCCCATAAACCATTTTACACATTAACCAGGCAATGAATTGTCCCAAAGCCACTCTGGAATGGGAGTGCAAATGTTAAAAATTCAAGAGAGTTTTCCTGTTAACAAGAATAACTGTCCTGTGATTTTCTGAAAGAGGAAATTCCTCAACCTAGTTTATAACCTAATTCTTCTTTTTAATTGCCTCCAACCCCAACGTGGGTCAGATACTTTTAGCCACTGAACCAACCTGATATAGTAATTAGGACATTGAGTCCTTCCAGAACATCCATTTGCTGGAACCGTCTCCTTGTAATCAGTGTATAAACTCTTCCTTGCCCACTTCTGTCCAGCAGCCACAATCCATTCTCTGTTCCCACCAATAAATTTACTCCTGTCAATACATGAAAAAAATACTGCATAAGTCACCTAATGATTCAGAGGTCACCAAGTGTTCATTGTTTTAAGAACCAATTTTTATTTAATCTCACTTAATGGTACCTGATAATTTCTCTGTTGCTCTATGGATGACTTCCCAGAAAAAACAGTATCTCACCATTAGAATTTTTACTCAGCAGAACACCTGTATACCTATGGAACTTGAATGATGAGTAGTTTTGCTGAAGTCAGTGTTGATTTAAACAAAAAGGAAAATATTCTGTGAATCTGAACTTCTTAGGTGACCTTGTAAAGTACCTGTGACCAGTGCTAAAGTCTCAGTCCAGCACCATTGCAGTAGTGACACAGGAGATCCAACTAAGTGCTCCAAGGGTCCCTATCAATTACGAAAAAAAACCCGGAAAAAACCTAAAATCCACCCCACACAAACTCTCCTTTTCCAAACACAACATTCAAATCATGGAGGTATCAAACTTGTGGGAAGAAGCACTGTATTACAGGGAAGTGCAGGGTTTGTTTGAGAACAGTCTCTGGTTTGGAAAATGCCTTCAAATACCAAATTAAGGAGTGAATCCATATGAAATCCAACTGCTGCTAAGGAACAAAAGGCTCCATTGGGTTGCTGACATCAGAGAATGTCAGAAATTGTGTTTGGCTGGAATGGCATCTATGTTTCTAATCAGCAGATTCCAAAGACACAACATAAGATATCCTACTGTAACAAGCACCCTCCTCCACTGGCAATGCTCTGACAAGTACCTGGTGCTCTTCAGCCTCAATGCACATTTAATTACACACCTTGCCACACAGCTTTGTTTTTAATTTAAAATTCTGGATTCCTACAAACCCACATTACGTAAAATCTGTGAAGCTATAAACTGGAAATCTACATTTGTTTTGGAATCTACGTGTTCCATCTACTGTATTTACTTGCCATTCCAGGCTCAAAAAGTGAGGAGTAAGAGGCTGGGTGAGTCCCATAGAATACATCTGATCTTATGGTGTAGAGAGATGGTAAAAATAACTTAAGAATTTAGCTAACATGTGACTGGGACAGGGTCTACAGCTGTTGAGAGTCTGACTGCTGTATGTTGGTTTTACACCACGTGAAGCTGACCCTGTAAAAAGCATGTAAATTAAAACAGTGGTCTAGTGATGCTCAGAATAAGCAGTGGCAGCAGGAACAAAGCAAGACAAGCTTTTGGAAAGACCTGACCTGCTCTGGATCCTTGGAATACCTAACTCACATGACAGCAAAAGGCTTCATGTTTGGATTATTTCCACTGGGTCAGGGCTCTGTGATCAGCTGCACCCATGTGCAGCTCAGATGAGTCTCATGAGCCACAAAAGCTGCTGAAACATTTGCAACTTTTGGCTCTCTCTGTGAGCATGGTTTCAACTTGGTGCTTGATCATAACATTGTCTCATTCTGATGCACAAAGTCCTTTGCAGATGTAATTCACGTGTTTGCCATCTTGTCTGTCCCTGGGAAGGCAGGGCCATGTCAGTGACACAGGTATCAGCTCAGAGATCCACTCCAGCACTCTCTGCCAGGAGATCAGCAATACAACTGTGAAATCTGCCTAGCAGACACTGCCAGCCTCTCCTGCTGTGCCTTCCCTCCACACACCTGCCCAAGCACTCCCAGCTTACCCCAGAGAGCAGCACACAGGACCTCGGAGTTGAATTTCTTCTTGTATTTACGGATTTCTGGGCTGTCACTTTGTGGGCGGATATTGGTTGGATTGACATTGACCACGGAGCCCTTCCTTGCATTTTCCCTCCTGACAGGCTCAGGTTTGGCACTAGATGCTGGAATGAAAGATACACACAATTGTGGAAAATGTGAGTGTTTGACTACAGCTCATATCTGAACCACCTTGTTTATGGCAGAATGAAAGAAACCCCAGAGGGGTGAGAAAACGCCCTGAGAGCTTTGTACAGCAGAAAAAAAAATCTGGAAAATTCCTCAGGCATTCCTGAGAAAGCATTGGGGTAACACAGCAGAAGAGTACAGCAAACCACAACTGCAAGATGTGGTTCACATCTGCAAGGGCAGAAGCAGTACAATGAAAATTCACAGTAATGTGAAGTTCCAGTTTCAGATTTTACTCAGAGTTTTCATTTCCAAGCAATAAGCCCTTTCCACAGCAGCCAAAAAAAAAAAAAGAAAAAGAGAGAGAGAAAAGAAAAAAGAAGATATAAAAGGAAAAAAAAAGAAAAACCCAGGAAGAACATTTTAATGCAAAGGCAAAGTATACTCACGAGAACTACAGGAAGGTCCTACTGGACTGGTGGGAGGGGTGATTGGCAGAAGTCTTGGATCTATGAATGATGTGAAGGATGTTGTGGAGGATGTGCTGCTCTTGGCAGGTGGGCTTTCAGCACATGGGCTCTGCAGTCAGAAACAAGAGCTGCTCAGGCTGGTGGTGCTTGGGGCACACACCCTGTGGTGCCCTGACAGAGCTGTTATCTGTCTCTAGTGACACCTCTCCCCACAGGCCCACGCTCACAGCAGTGCCAGAGCCCTCTGGGGCTGCCCTGGTCCCTGTGCTCCCTCACATGATGCCTGGGTGGGAGAAAGCCAGGGACAATGAGCAGAGGCTCACCAGAATACTGCCATGGCAAGGAGCAGAGGGTGTGAGTCCTCTAGCTTGTGTAAAAGGGGAGAAAAAAAAAAGCAAGGAAAGAAAGGGAGCAGGGGGAAATAAATGGAGCAATGAAATCTGTTATGCAGCTCAAGATTTCTTATCTTCCCCTCAGGTAAAACTCTAAAAAAAAAGAAGGGATGTAGTGAAAAAACTCATTATAAAAAGAAACAGAATAGAGGAACTTAAAAAGGCTGGAGTTCAATCTAGTCAATCTGTAATTTATCTCTTACCTTAGTCAGAGGTTTGTTCTGAGGTTCCTGGCAAGTCAGTGGCACTTGTGGCGGGTTCACAGAGGAGTCTGTAATTTGGCTTTGCTGGAGGAGGTCTGGCAGGAGATAGTTCTGGTTGTTTACACTCCAAAGGCCTTCTTGGGTGTTTGGAACTTGTTTCCCTAAAATCTGATCCTGCATGAGAGCATACAGTTAAACACCACATGTAGGTTATTTCCAATACACTCTGCAACTCCAATTAATTAGGATGACAAATAATGAGCATATTGGGAGGGGAGTGCTCTCCCTGATGCATCATTGAAGGACAAACCCTATAGCAAGGTAAAAACCAAAAATTAAACACCGAAGTGTACGGCAAACATCCACGATTACAAATCTGGTGTTTACTCCAGAAGTGCTCCACAAATATTCTCCATTTGTATTACCTCAACCACAGATAAAGAAGGAACTTCAGCCTCAGAGATACCAAGTCAAATGATTTGCTAACAAGTTTCAGACCTGACCTTTGTGTACTGCAGACAGAAAAAGGCACTTCTTGGTTCTGGACCTGCATTCAGTTTGAAGCCCTTCACCATTCATTTCATTGCTACTTTCCATTTACTGAATTACGAAACCTTACTCCAGAAAGAGGACATTTAGTAGGATCCAGCATCAGCATTTCCAGTACAGTGATGTTTGGTTCTGCAGACCTCCTTACAGCATCCCGTGGAAATACCTGTGAACTTTGTGAGGTACCACACAAACTCTTTTCCTGACAACACTGTCTATGGAGTCAGAGGTTGGTTTCTGGGAATACATTTTATGTTTTAATTTAGATGGAAAAACTGAACACAAAATATACAAGTCAGTATTTGAGATTAGGGAACGAAGCCAGTATGGAGCTTTTTAGTTCAGTTTTCAGTCACATTCAACTGAACTAAAGCAAACCAAATCCCCATTTGAATCATTCGGGCAGTTTGATACACCCTAACCACTTCAAAGCAGGTCATGCTGATGGGACAAGGAAGGAGATACTGGAGATGATGTGGAGACTCATGGAAGCAGTGACTGCTGGGTGAAAAGGGGTTCTGAGGAAGGGATGGGAGGCTCCATGAAAAGAAGGGACAAGACTAGAAGGCAGCCGAGAAATGTATGAGAAGTGTCAGCCATCTGCCTGTTCTCCCTCCCACACTCTTTCCTCCAAACCCACCTAAACACATAACTTCAACTCTTTATCATCCTCTCTCATCCTCAGAGTGGGCCTCAAAGACCCCAACATTCTCCCTTCCCTCAAGCAGCCTATTTTCAATACCTGGATATCAAGGGAAAGGGGAAACACTGGGCTGGTTTTGCCACAAGAGGAATACTGGTTTATGCCTCATTTATAGCTCTTTCTCCTCGAGGATAGTGGGACGAAGGCCAAGTGGAACTCACTCCCCAGGCAGGAGAGTCACCACTCTGGTCTGAAGTTTAGAGACACCAGAGGTAAAGAAAACTCTGTTTTTTTCTCCAGAACTGTGGCAGGGTAGAAAGAAAAAGGTTTCACAGTGATTTATTTTCCCTATCTGTGAAGCAAGAACACACTCAGTAATATCTGAAAAGGGCCCTGACACCAAGTACAAGTCTTATTACTGTAATTTTTTTCTTGTTTTCAACCACAAAGAACATTGTTCTGCTTTGTCTCTCTTCATCTTTTCTGCGCTAATATTTATCACAGGGGAAAATCCACATGACTGGAAGTCTCTACTAGAAACTACATCTGGAAGGAACCACAACATGACATATGAGAAGATAAGAATTTTTGCTAAGCCAGTAGGGAGTGATGAAGTGGTTTTCCCCTGTTCTAGTAATATTTTAAGCAGTAGGAGGTAGTTCACTTTAAACTGGAATAAAAAGAAGTCAAGATTCTTAAAAATAGCAACAATGCACGCTAAATAATAATCAACAGTGCTTTTTGCCCAGTGTCTTCCCAAAACACCTTGACATCAGAAACTACTACAGGTCAATAAGAAAGACATATAAAGAACTGTAATTTTGTACCTAAATGTAAGCATTTCTACAGGAAGCACAAAACCTGAAACTACACTTTTTTTCCCAAGGTTTAGAGCTATAATTTGCAATGACAGAGCAGAACTTCAGAGCGAGAACACTCCCAAGCAGTAATGGATATGGCGTTTATCATGCACGTTAACAACCTGACTCCCCCTCACGGTCCCCACCCCCTTACAAACGGCCAAATTACCTTCTGTTCTGCCACGGAGCTTTGGGGTTTCAGTTCAATTCCATCTGGTACCCTTGTCCTTGAGAAATCTGCAATTCTGCCACTTAGCAGTTGCCTGGTAACAAACTCCAATTAATGAACAGAACTACTTCAGGGAAAAAAGATAAATGAAAAAAAAAGGAAAAAAACTACACATAACCATGTTCAAAAGTGAACATAATTAACATTCAATAGTTACACTCAAAGGTGCTTGTATAAAAGCAAGCTGATTAGTCTGTGGATCTGACTGAATGGACTTTTGCCTGAGGACCACTCACACAGCAGGAAGCTCTCCCCACCTCAACAGAGAACATCCCTTCACCTCCCTGCATTTCATCCATCATCTTTCAGACACTGCATTGCTCAGGCAAGTCCCTCAAGCTCTCATTTGAGAAGTGTCTACTTCAAAACTTTTGTCTCCCATCACACATTCCCCTGTGGGGTGTAATTATGAGCCATCCTGCACTCCAGAGAGAGCAGCAGCTGCTCTGCCATGTACTGCTGTCAGGGACCTCTTTGCCAGTGCCTGCTGGGATGGCCTACACTGGAATTTCATCCTGTGAATCACTCCCTGAAACATGGACATGCTCACCTAAGAAGAAACACAGAAAACATTGCCCAGTGCACAGAGAGACAGAAGAAAGCAAGAGCTGCTGGACTGGCTGGGGCCAAGAGAGCTCCTAGCCCAGCATCCTGTCCTCAACAATGATCAGAAGCTGATATCAAAAGCAAGAGTGAGAACAAGTCAAGTGTCTGTTGTGAATTCCCAGTACATCACTTCTTCCTGCACTGCCTGAGGTATCTTTGCATTTTAAACTTTTTCACCCAAGTGGAACTGCTTCAAACATGTCTTGGCCCCATTTCTGCACACTTCCACCTCAAATTATTTATTTATCCCATTTACTTATTTATACTCATATCTTTTTTACTGCAATCCATTTAAGCCTATTACATTTTTGCCTCCTTTCCAGTAATTATAAAACTGACTGCATTCAGCCAGTGTGAAGGGCTCTACAGTGCTATGTGCCAACTGATAGCAGACTGTAATGTATTTTTTTTCCTTTTAAATGATGCCCCATACAATAACAAAGAAGGTTTGGTGAGAGACCTGCTGAGTTAAGATGGGTGTGTAGGAGTAGGAGTTTTTGTGGCACTTCTGGTTGTTTATTTTTTGGTTTTGGATTGTCTCCCCATTCTATGTGAGTGACTCAATATTTGCATATTAAACTTGGAAGGAATGACAAGATGTGGATTAGGATCAATGGTGAATGCCAGAACTTGTTCTTATCAGGGAAGCAAACAGCAGCTGATCTTAAATAATGTCAACCTCCAACTTAGGAGAGGGAGAAAGTAATTCCTAGCCAAGCACACACCTGCATCCAGCTTGTCCAAATGCTGGTAGGAAACAGCAATTCAAGAGCAAAGAGAGGAAACTGAGCTATACAAATAAGTCCCAGGATACTCAGTGTTTTAGGGGCAGACTGCAGGCACTGGAGGAGGAAGCACTCTCCATAAAGTAGGAGAAATTAGTACCAATGGAATAGATGTGCTAAACAAGGAGGTAAGACACTGGATCACAAACACTGACACTCTTTCCTTTAAACAAAAAACTGGAGTGTGTGAGGAAGAATTCTGGCTCATCTCACTGTATAGAAACACAAGACCAGAAGTTGTTTTATGGTGAAACACAGCAGCCCTTAGTCCAGCATCCTGAGAAATGAGCCTTCTCAGGGTGGTTACCAGGATTCATCCAAGAACACAGGAAGCTCCTTCTCTTGCATATGTCCCAAGTGTTGTCCTACTGAGCTCCTCCAGGAAAGCTGGAGTGTGGATATCAGGTGCTGCTCCACGGCCCAGGCAAGAACAGGAAAGCACAGGTTGGTTTCAGTAACCCACTAAAACTTGGCCCAAGGTGATTCAGCCAGAACCCCACAGAAACACTCCAGAGTGCAAGGGGCTTCAGCTCCTACAGTCACATGCTTTAAAGAGCAAAATACCCCCAAGCCCTTCACTTCATCCAGAACATGCAGTTCCAGCACTGGCTGCTCCTTTCAGTCAGATCACTATCCTTTTTGCTATTTACATGGCAGCAATAAGGATATACTTCTTGAAGTATCCTTTAATATAAATGATGTTCAGCCAAGGTGAAGGGACTTTGTTAATAGCAAGATTATACCTATGATTTTACAGGGGCTCTTGCAGTGGCTGTGTGCACAACAAGATAAATGTGACAGGGAGCATCCTGATAATTGCACCTCTCCAGAGGATGGGTAGATCTCAGACAGAGAAGAGATGCAAATAAATGCAGAGTTCCAAAGGCAGTGATACCACTCCTTCAAATCATTACAGCATGCAAGGATCACAGCAATCTGACACTTACACAGCAAAGCCATTGCTACAGGGCAAATCCATATTTTTATGTAGAGTCTTTCTGAGGTCTAGGATGAATTCTACGACCTAGAGTGAATAAAACTTTTTACAGATCAGAATAAGGTGGTTTGGAAGAGGATCAGTAGGAAAACAAAGACATTACAGTAAAAGTCAGCTCTTTCAGGTGCACTAAATAAGCTACAAGATTTTTACCATTCTTTCTCCTCATCTCAGCTTTGAAAATGAGCTTCAGAAATGCAAATGAGAAGCATATGCAGGCACATAAATTCTACCTCTTTAGAGCAGCACAGGAAAAAGGACTGGTACCAGCCCAACACAATAACCTGCCAACAATGCTCCAGATCTGGGCATCTCTGCCTGACACCTGACAAAACTGCATGTGTAATTCTGACAGAAGAGCAAGAGCCCATCCCAGAGAGCTCTGTGGCCCTGGATGCACTTCAAAGTAAATCCCAGAACTTGAGTTAAACTGAAGTCTCTTTGCAAGAAAACCAAAAGTTTCATTCAACAACACTAAAAAACGTTTCTGTTTGCTGTTCCTAACAGCAAGGGAGGCCAGGTGACCCCCTGACTCCCTTCCCTTGGAGTAGCATGCTATTCTTGCTCCACTATCTCTCAGCAGAATACACATTTTACATGACAGACAGAACACCACAAGATGTCAGTCACAAAACCAGCAAGATAAACTGGAAAGCTAGAGAGACACAGTTCAGGTGAGATCAGCTGTGGGACAAGCCAGAGCATCAGCTGGAAATCACAGCAGTTCTGCAGAATGTCAGTATTAAAAATACAACACATTTCACAAAACTATCCCTTCCTTTTTATATACAGCCCTGGTGAAGGAATCAACTTTTCAGTGGTAATTATTTTTCCTAGAGTGAACAGACTATGTGAACTCAAGGGTCATGTTTGCCTTGTTTTCTCCACTCTAACTTGTATTTGTCATGAAGGCATAGAGTTTTTACAGTTTTGCTTCCCTCTCCTTTTTTCTTTCAAAAATTCCTTGTAAATGTAGATCGATGTGAAGTAATCCCTGTAAAAGCACTACCCAGTATATCCAGTTAAAACAAGACATTTCCTCACTGTCCCAGGACAGCAAGTCATCAAAGTGTATCAAAGCTTTGCACATCTGATGGAGCAAACATTTAACCCCAGGAGTTCATTAAAATGCAATTAAATTGCTTAATTACAACTGACACAAATGAGTGATAGTAACTTCAAAGGAGGGGGAGTATTTATGCATGCCAGCTTTTTATAGATATTTAGAAGTGTGTAACAAAAATATTACTAATAACAATAATCAAGCCAACCTTGTGTGGTTTGTGTCATCTTCATCACTGCTGCTGCTGCTGCTGCCTTCATCACTTGAAGAGG
Source organism: Acridotheres tristis (assembly GCA_037013685.1). Lineage (NCBI taxonomy): Eukaryota > Metazoa > Chordata > Aves > Passeriformes > Sturnidae > Acridotheres > Acridotheres tristis. The sequence continues at coordinate 12,277,930 of CM072889.1, read as the reverse complement.
AATAGTCTGCTGCTTTTAACAAGGAGTTGGCACTGTCCTTCACCTTGGCAAAGGAGCCTGGACTCTGAGCAAAGAAAACTCAGTTGAAGAAGCCATTGTTAAACAGCACGTGCTGTATTTTACTGTCCCAGCATATACAGCTATGGTCACTTCCACACCAAAAAAAGCTTTACTAGGATGCTGATGCTTCTGTTGGTCCATCACAGGTGGGTATCTCACACAGCAAAGTGATTTGAACCAAAACCAGACACTGCTAAGGACCTGAGCTGCACACCAGTCAGACTTGGACTGAGAGCAGTGAGCCTGAGCCAGCCCCACACACCCCTCAGGCTGACTCATGAGTGACAGCAAACTCACACACCACAAGAGCTGTCTGCACAGACCAACGATGGACAAATCAAATATATCAGTGGATTTGAAAGAACCTACTGCAATCTGGCCTGGATGAGAAACTTTTTCAGGCTTCTGATGCAACAGCACATGGTTCTGGGACAAAACATTCTCTGCCTTGGCCAGTCCTGGATTCCCTGGGGATAAAAAACCCAAAAGTTTCCTTTGTTAAGTGTGCGTGCAGCAGGTGAGAGAGCAAGACAAGCACACATAGCTACGACCCAAAGCAGATACCAGTCTCTGCTGACAAACTTTTCTCTTTGTTGCAAAGGAAAACTCATTACTTGTTGCCCAATGGTTCTGGATGCTGCAGTATTATGTACATAAATTGATACTGGTGCAGTGTAATGCTGCAAGAGTAGAAGAAGCAAACCAAACCCTTGGCAACATACTCCTACTGCACATCAGCAACACTTCCATGGATAGGCAGCATGGGAAAAGATGAGGGCATCCCAATCCCTTCCTCTGACCCTTTTCTTGAGAAGAGACAGCTCAGCACATCAGCAACTGCTGGACATATTCCAGCACCAAAGGGCCATGTAGCTACTTCCTGTGACTGCAGATGGGGGGTCAGCAAGAAAGCTCAGGAGCTCAAGCCCCTCCCTACACCTCTGGGAGGAAACAGAAGTGCTGCCAAGATTTGGCCTTCATAAAAGTGTTACACAAAACCAGTCCAAAGACTCTGATTATCTAAACTCAGCTGGGCTGAGGGCAAACAGCTGCACTGAACTGCAAATCCACCTGTGAAATGCGGGCCCTCCACTGCCTGCCAGCACTGGAAAAGCAAAAGAAGCCTTGAAGGGATGCTCTGCACACAATCCCTGACACAAGGGAAAGGAGGGAAAGCCACAGTAACCTTGCCCTGCCTTGGGACACACTGCCCAGCTCAACACTTGCCTTTTTCAGCAGTTTTTTCCATGACTACCCCTCTGTAACCAACAGGACTCCTTGCAAGTTAAGGGGGGGAGAATTCAAGCTCACACAAATTAGGATTCGTATTTGGTAATTTAGTTTTGTCACAATGGTTTCATGTCTTCATCCATTTTGCAAAGCTTTCAAAACTCAGAATTCCTTACTGGTCAATAAGCACCAAAGCAACTCAGCAGAACTATCAGCTTTAAAGTATTTATAGCCCTTTCCTCCAACTCATTATCCCTGTGGGTTTGGGAAAGCAACAAACTCTATCTGAAATGCCATATGCCAGAACTAGCTGTAATTTTATGACACTTAAGAATTCAAGGAGACAGTTTAAACCACAAGGGAGGTTTTCTATTCTTTCTATTGCTGGTGAAATTTTTGTTTCCCCATGCCAAAATAGCGCAGGAGTTACACATCACATGGACTTTGCAAAGTTGAGCCAGGCTGTTGCATGTTGTTCAACTCTGTTATTCAAACACAAAATGACATAAGAGCAAAAAGAAACAAAACCCAAGCAATTTAAAGTGTGCTTTGGATTTCTCTTGAAGAAAAGCTTCCTATTCTGTGTAGCTAGTAAAAGCAAATTATGTAAGTGTAATAAATAAGCAATTTGTTCTCATTTATCAAGGGCTTTTAAATTAACAATGTAAACCTCAATATAAAAATAAATGACCTCATAAGCTCACTGGGGTGGTTTCAGAACATTTTTTGCATCCACCCTGCTTCGACTTGGGCATGTGTGATTCCCCACGTTCTCAATCTTTAGTGGCCAACCTGGATGCAAGGCCTTGTGACACACCAGAGCTTTGCAAGGGGCTACATATGAACTGCCCTGCAGCTGACCCACAGAAAACACCCACAGGAGAAGCAAGAGAGGAAAAAAGCTGTCCACTTCTCCACATCCCCATCTGCCAGAACCTCGGGAACCAGAATCTGTACTGCAAGAAACTTCACAACCACAAACAAGCTGCTGCATTCCTACACCACAACTAGTGACAGCAAAGGAGCTTACTCAGCTGTACTTGGCCTAAATCAGATGGTTTTCTCTTCAAGTTCTTTTGCTCTTTTTTTCATTTTCACTATCTTTCTGCACATAAAAGAACACTGAAGAAATATTTCACAATGTGCTGTAGAGAGAGACTTATGCTTTCTTTTGCCAGTACATTATTAGAGTGCAGAAATATCAGTGTACATCAACTGCTCAACTGAATCATCTTATCCATGGGCAGAGCAAAGAGCAGAATTTGCCAATGAGTGAACATCTGTATCAAATTACATCTGTATATCTGGAATGTTGGCTCTGCTGAGTTTCAATTGTGTCACTAAATGCAACAGAAAAGATTTTTTCAATTTTTAAGTGAGGTAATTCCAATTTTCCAGATGAAAATATATTCATAGTCACTTTTCTGACTCAAAAGAGGAAGTTCTTATATTTTAGGAACATGGGACCATAAATCTAGAGGGCTTTCAAAAGCCTCTCACCAGAGGATGTCATTAAAAGGACATAACCCATTTGCAACGCAGAACCTGATGCCCTGCAGAAGACCATTTCATGTGACAGGAGTTTAGTACATTTTGACTGATGGATCTTTGACTTAGGAATCACCTGAGGTTGACCAGCTGCTCTGATGAGATCCCATCTCCCACTGCTTGGTGCCAGGAGTGCTGCTGCTACTGTTCAGCTTCAGAGCGTGTCCCCCGGGGGATGCCTGATGAGTGTTACTGAACAGAGACAAAAAGCAGATGAGACTCTCGTGTGCAGGAACAGAGACTGGAACAGAACTCCTGGGCCCCTGGACTGAGCTCCCTGCTGTTACAGTCTGAGATCATAGCCTGGATAACAAAAAGTTTATCTTCACTGCTGCTCCAAGCAGGGCCACCCAGGAGTAAGAAAAGATGATGGAGGGGACAGTATCCTCTGGGCAGTCATGGTAGATTACAGAGATTCCCAAGTCATTACAAAATATCCTTCTCTATTACATCTCCCTTGGACTCTTCAGACCTGTGTCAGTTCTGATTCCAAAATCTCATGGTTTTACAACTTTAGAGAACTGCTCCACTACCTTCCTAGAAGATACATCAGCAGTGACTTACCAATGGAGAAAGGAATACATTGGACAGTAAAATAAGTTGTCAAGCCAGTGGCTCAATCAGAAACCCAGTCCCAGAAGTCACTCATTTATAACACTGACAATTACTTATATGTTTCTTTCCTGCTTTTCCTCCTTTAATTCCCAAGTGGAGAGCATTTAGGGCTTGATTTCACTTGAAAGTTATTTCAATGTTTCTGACTCTGACTCATCAGAAATGCTCCACATCACTTTATTTCAGCTAAATCTACTTCACTCTCCAGTCTCTCCAACCCATTCTGTTCCCTGATTAGACATCCAGTGGGGGCTGCCCTTTACTGGTGAGCTCTAGACATCTATGGTCTTTTCTCCTGGGAAAAAATTACACCAGCCTTAAGGGCAGACTGCCAAAACTGTGGCAATACATCTACAAACTGCCTGTTCGAGCTACTATCAGGCAAAATAAGCAGCAAAAACTGTAATTAAAAGCGCCTGTACAAAGTGTTGAGGCCAGACCCCCTCACCAAAGCATTTGGACACCTGACTCTCCTTTGAAACCAATGCCACTGGCACCGAGGTAGAGCATCTGCCAGATACTTTAGTTTTCCTATTGACATTTAATTATTGACAATAAATGCTTGGCAATAAAGCAGCATTAAAAAATTAGTTTAAGCACAAAACACAGTATAAGCACAGTGTACCTATATAAAATATACATTGTAAGTTTAGTTTTAATATAAGCATAAAATACTTTAGAGCTTACCCCGAAATGCATCTCTGATGGCCAGGCTGATCTCTGCTGTAAAATTTTGAGGTTGTCCTTTCTGGAACCTTAAGGATTTAATCAAACATTTCAAGGTTGCTATTGGTACTTTAGATTCAGTCAATAAACCTAATGCTTATCCTGTATCAATGAAAACATAAGACTAACCAACAGAAATGAACAATATTTCAGTGGGACCTGTGGTGAGGTATTCTAAGATACCAGCTCTGGAAGCTGCATGTCAGCAGAAGGTGCTTCCAGTTTGCTCCAAGCCTGTGCAGTCTGTCAGGGTGCAGACAGAAAGAGGTTTGCATCTTTCCTCATTCTTGGGCAATATTTAAAGCAGACAGTGAAAGGCATTCTGCAGTCACTGAATGAAGCTTTCCCCAGCTGCTGGATTACCTTATGTTGTTACCACAGGCTGGGAATGAGACACACACCACCCAACTGCAAAGTAATAAAATAAATACACACATGGGCATAAATTCCTGCTCAAATAGTCTTGGACTTGTTCTTAGAAATTCTGTTAGAAAGAGAAATACAGCATCACCTCGATTACACAAACTAACAAGCTGTTCTACAGCAAGCCAGACTTTTTCACCAAACAGGCTGCTACAAACATCTAGTGTAACAAAAGAGGTGTGTGTGCCATCACAGTTCCTGCAGGTATTATATGTGTGCAGGTATTATACATTGTGTTGACTTGGCCTGGTTTTTGGTAGCAGGGGGACCACAGAAGTGACTTCTGTGAGAGTTGCTGGAAGCTTCCACCATGTCCGACAGAGCCAATCTCTGATGGCTCTGACGATGGACGTGCTGCTGGCCCAATTACAGAGGTTGGTAATGCCTCTGTGATGACAGATTTAAGAAGAAAATCCAAAGAGCACAGGGTCAGTTTTTCCCAGGGCTGCGAGGCGCCGCTGCCGGGGCCATCCCGGCACAGCCCGCGGCAATGTGCCGCCGCAGCCGCCGCCATCTCGGAGCGGCTGCAGCGAGCCTCGCCTGCCGGGCCGGCCCAGCCAGCCCCGCTGCGGCGCCGGGGCAGGGCCGGCGGGGCAGGGCCAACAGGGCCGGGCCCGCAGCTTCTCCTTCCCGGTGCCCTGCCCGAGCAGAGGCGTTAAACAGCGCCAGCGCCGCGGCCGCCGCCTCTGCCCACACAGTGACAGCGGCGCCGCCCGGCCCGCAGCAAAAACGTGGCGGGAGAGTCCCCAACGCCGAACCTAAATGAGATCGACCTGTCCGTGCTGCGGGACCCTGCAGGAATCTCTGAATTGGTGGAACTTGTTGGCAGGGATACCTACAGGCAGCAGTTTTTCTTCTAGACAGAGAAGAGGAGGAGGCGAGGACATGCAAGGGAATTTAACACGGCAGCACCAAGGTCAGAGCAGAAGGAGGGCCAGGCGGTGCTCCAGGCCCCGGAGCCGAGATTCCTCTGCAGGCCGCGGTGAGGAGCGTGGTGAAGCAGCTGTGCCCCTGCAGCCCATGGGGACCCACGGGGGATGCACAAATCCACCCACAGCCCGTGGGAGAAGTGCTCGGGCTGGAGCAGGTGGATGCCAGAGAAAGCTGTGATCCAGTGAGAGACCCGAATGGACAGAGAGGGCCCCTGCTTCCAAACGAGAGCAGCCTGTCCTTAGAGAACTGCACCCTGAGGATAACTGACCCACGGCACAGCAGTTTTGGGAAGACTGTTTGCCCGTGGGAGGGACTCACGTTGCAGTAGTTTTGGCAGGACTGTTGCTCGTGAGAGTGGAGCCATGCTGGAGAAGTTCCCAGAGAACTGTCTCCTGTGGGAGGGACCCCAGGATACAGCAAAGACTCCTCTCCCTGAACAAACAGACGAGCTCAGGTGACAAACTGACCAAAACCCCCTCGCCCTGTCTCCCTGCACTATTGGTGGGAGAGGCTGAGGGGGAAAAGGGTGTTTTAAAGGTTTATTTTACTTCTCATTATCTTCCTCTGACTCTGTCAATAATAAACTTACTTTATACCTTTAAATTTGAAGCTCTTTTGCCCTTAGAGTGTTTTTCTCTCATCTCAACTCATGAGTCCTTCACTAATTCTTTCCCCTCTCCTCTGCCCAGCTGACAGCAAAAGAAGGTGAGCCAATGGCTTTCATGGGTGCCTGGGTTTTGGCCAGTGTCAAACCACACATAAACCCACACCACCAACCTGCCTGTAAATTTGCATCCCTTTTTCTAGATGAGTATGACCCAGCTCATATATAAGCAACGAGATTTTCAGATTTCATGAAGTGCAGAGGGTGGATACTGCACAGTGCAGTGCAATCAACCCCCAAAGGTGCCGAACATCCCGAGTTTCACCCACCTTTGGGGGCTGCTCTTTGCTGTGGTTAGTGCTCCAGAATACGTCGTCCTGCCCGGGGCTGAGCGGTGCTGTCACCATGTCTGACAGGGAGCTGCTGTGGTACACGTCCTTACTAGCCCGGAAATTCTCACACTTGAAACAAACAAAACACATATTGAATTGCACTTCCCTGCCTAGGTAACAGGTTCCAGTCTCAACAGAGATCAATGGTTCTGCTTGGGAGATTTAATACTTACTAAGCATAGCAGGAATATTGTGTCTGGTTAGAGCCCTACTCACCCTGTTCACTGTGCAGTGACCTATTCATTTCCAGCATGTTAGACACAAATATCCCAAGGTTAAGGGTACAAATAAAAAAGTAGTTACAAAATCTATTATCTGTGTATATATATATATATATACACACACATACATACTTTTCTTAAGTCTGTAGAGAAGTAAATAGGTCCTTGGCAATGCACAGAGAACTAACTACCTGGATGATGCAAAAAATGCTGTGGAGTCACTACATTTCATTCAAACCTGGACAGTGCTTCCACTGCAGAATTTCCATAGTCTAGTCACTGTGGGAACCTCCCCTAACTTAAATGTTGACATCCAAGCTATTCTTTGCATGGCCACCACCAACCTACAGTCAGTAGAGGCAAACTGCCAGCTGCAAACACTTTTAAGTGCTCCAGTGATTATGAGGGGACCCTGGCCCTCCTCTGAAACAAATTTTTCAATTACTTGAAATAAAGAAACAAAGAGAGATCGAACTTGAGAAGGCAGTAAGAAAGAATGAAATTATGCTCAGACTACACCCTCATGGGTGGTCAAGTCCAGGTGATCCCATTGCAGCTGCCTGTGTTTAAAACATCTCTAAAGGTGTCCAATTAGAGCAGTAGGATAGCAAAAACTCAAATCACAGCATGGAAAGGGGAAGGAATCAAGTTACTTCCCTACAAAGTCTTAACTCGAAGGGAACAAGAAGTAAGCAGTGCAAAACTCAAGCTAAAATATTCAACATTAGATCCTCTGATTTCTGTATGTAAAAGAAAAAATCCACACACTGATGATCTGCTACACCAGTGTCTTCCAAAGAGGAAGAAACTCAGAGTCAAATGTGTCAGCTGAGAGTACTGCCTCCCTGAAATAAGAAATCCTCTTGTGCACAAGACCAAGACAATACATAGAAACTCTCTTTGAGCTGGGCCTTGTCTGCAGGGATTGCTATGCTAGAACCAGTTTGATTTTACAGAAATAGAAGAAGTATTAGAGAAATGCCTGAAGCTGTACCACTCTGTGCTTTACCTCATCTGATCTCCCATGCAATGCTAGAGCTCTCTGGGAGGTGCCTCTTCCTCAAGCACATGGCAAGATCAGCACCTCCAACACCTTGAAGCCTAAGAATAAACTTTGCAATTTTTGTCTGTTAGAGTTCCAGCTCCTGTGTCCCAACTGAGTTACTGCAACTTAGACCAGAGGCACTTGCAGTACACTTTCCCCAAAGAATGACTCAGATGAATATTTTATTGATTTATCAGGTAAGTCTATAAAATTCTCTAGTTTCTTCATCCTAAAAAGTAAACCACAGTAACTAGAACTTCACAGAACTTTCAAGAAGATAACAGGATTATGAACTCTCTATAACTGTACAAGACTATATTTCTTGAGAACAACGTTCAACGTCAATTAAATATTGACATGTAGTAATTCTAAAACTAGATAAAGATGTCAAAGATGTGTCCTTGCAACCTCCCAGACCAGTTTAGCAAAGTCAACTGTCAAAACCAGTCCTGAGAAGTTCACTTAGTTATTCAGGTGCTTTTTCTGCCTTTTTGGGACAATATGTTCTGTTGACTCTATTTACAGAAAACAGCTTTTTCAGCAGTTGTAACATCTCATAATCTATGTCCTTTCAAAATACCTTTTTTCCCAACATGATTGTCTCTAATAATAGTTTTTAGTTAACCAGGATTATTTGAGCAGCAAAGTCTTCACCTGAAGTGATTCATTGTGGGTACAGAAACAGGTTTTGTAGCCAGTGTATTATTATCAGAATACAGAAGGATTTTCTTTTCCCTGCCACTTTTTCATCAAGATACAGATATTTATTTTTAAATTCCAGCCTTTGGGTCCTGCTGATTACCAGAAAACTACTTGTGCTTAAAAGCATGGATAAATAAGCCTTGCTAAGTCATGATACAAGTGACTGAGTGAATCCAAACTCTGCCCAGTACACTGGTTCTATGCAAAGCCAGGAACAAACACCTGCTTTCACAAGGAAGCCAAAACCATATCCAATAACCCCCAAAATCAGAGTTTGATATTCTCCTTAAGCTTGTATAGGGAAAAAAATTTAACCCCCTCCCACCTAACAATGATTCTAAACTAGTGAGATTTGACCCTTAAATTGTTTTTCTTGTAAGTAATATCTAAAGAATAGCAGCTCTCTTCATGCACAGAAAGCATTGGTAGAGAAAGTGTTACCTACTGTGTGTCTCCAAACCATAAACATGTAACTGAGCTAAGGAAAAGAACACTTTGATCCACAAAATGGTAACATAAGGTGATATAGCACAAATGACTCGTTACTAGAGTTAGGTTAAAACCATTTAGAAGCAAGAAGTTTTAAAAAGACAGGCTGCACTGCTTTTTGGAGGATGCCCAAGTTACTAATTTGAACTGAATCTACATAGAGGAGATAGATTAAGTGCAAGTGTTGTGTTGTTAGGAAACAGCATAAGGAAAAGGAATTCTTGAACTTCTGAGCAGATGTACTCTGGGATACCAGGGCAGTCCATGGCTTTACACACAGCTAATTCTTGTAATATTGTTAGTCTTCTTGTTCTGATTCACTCACATCACCTCACACAATAGAGAAGATCTACCTAGCAAATCCTATAGGAAAATCACAAGAGTTAATTAAAAATGGAGTTAATTTCAGATGTGAGCTAAATTTTTCCACTAAAAAAGTGGAGGAGGAGATGCTGCAGCATCTCCTGCTGCAGCAGGAGAAGGCAGCAGGAGATGCTGGGTAGAAGATCAGACTCAGTGACTTTGTTCAAGAAGCCTCTGTGAAATTCTGCAAGCAGTCCAAAACAGCTCATCCCACTCCACGACAACCAGAGAGCCAGATCTGCTACTGTACTGCAGCAAACACAAACCTGGTACAAAGCAGGTGGAATTGGTACACTCTGGTATCTCACATTTCCCTCAGCAGACAGATAGAGAAATCATGCTCCTTTCACCTCAGGAGCTGTGTTAAGTTTTTCAGTGAAATAATTCTGAGAGAGATTTGGGCATCCAGGATGTGCCACAAGATCTCACAGAATATGACTGTTGAAAATAAGAAGTCATTTTCGTCCGAGCAGAGCAGTCCTGGCAGATGATCCTTCTCTGACAAACCTGGAGTTCTTCAGTGCAGCATCTGTGATGAATTCAGCTTGTATTTTAACTCCACAGTTCACTTTTATTTTAAATCAACTAGGCACCCACATACTGAACTTCACAAGTATATTGTCGTGTCTTTTAATCTCCAGGTGACTACCTGACCCATCACTTGTATTGCCTAAACACCTCATCCAGTTAATGCGGGCAGTATGTCCAAACATGCTGCCATTAGCATCAACAGCTGCTCCCAACCAGCAAAGGGAAAAATAACCCTTCAGGGGATTGATAAATTACCCATTGAAGTTCATGTGGTCTCCATGTGAACACAGCAGGCAGCAGCACAGATTGGCTTCTCCCTGTCCACATTCACTGCCAGCTGGAGCTCTGCCTTGTGAGGGGGTACCAGGGCACCTCCCAGCAGGGACTGAAATCACATGGCAACCACTGTGCATCACTTGCTGCTATTATCCTTAAGTAACACCACCACTCTAAACAGCATAAATTTTTTGTAGTGTAGTTTCCATCAAGAAATGTGAAAAAGTTGGTAAATACTGCTTCATTCCTCAGCACTCCCCTCAGCAGCTCAGAGAGGTGCTACGAAACGGGAAAGCACTGACAGGGTGCAGAGGAATGATCACTTGTCCCAGGTGAAGCAGCCTCTCATCCCAGGAGTGGCACCTAAGCATGGCAAGACTATCCTCTGTACAGCCACTGTACTCCTGCAGAATCCCAAATGCCTTGCCATAAACCATGGATGCTCCCACTGCTATTACAGGGCTGAAATATTTGCCTCAGGGAAGCTGCCAGCCTCTGCCCAAGGCTAAGATACAAATGTCATTCTTGTAGACCTTGCAATAGCTCTCCAGTGATTTGATGCTGCAAGCCAGGCCATCAACTCAGCCCACTTACAATACTCGTGACCTGAAACAACAAACAGGCCCTGGAAAAAAAGGATGTGAGAAGACACACATAAATATTTTTGCAGGTAAAAGCTATCAGGTGAAATGAGGCCTTTCTGCTCACAACATCTGTGATTTTTCCATCGTCACCAAACAGCAAAGCAACCTGAAGAGGAAAGGCACAGGGAGGCTTTGACTCAGAGACACTAAGAGCCAGGTATTATCCACCTCCCAGACTCTCAGACTCTGAGACTCGCTCCAGGGCACAAACCAAAGCAGGAGAGGGGAGAGCTGCTTCCCCATGTCCTGCTGAGGAATTTCAGCTACTCTGGTATCTGCCAGGAAAACAGCACGGTGAGCTGTAGGCAATACAGCAGAGTCCTGGAATGCACAAAGGATAACGTTTTCAGATAGGCAGCCCTGCCGGGGGGATGCAATACTGGTCCTGAGGGCCACCAACACAAGGGAGCTAATCAGTGAATTCAAGGTTGGAGGCAGCTGGGACTGCAGTGATCACACACTGGTGGAGATCACAGTCCTGAAGGATATGGCTCAGGCAAAGGGTAAAGTCAGAACCCTGAATTTTAGGAAAGTAAGGAGAGAAATTCTTAAGATGAGGGTGGTGCAACACTGGAGAAGGTTGCCCAGAGAGGCTGCAGATGCCCCATCTCTGGAAACATTCAAGATCAGGCTGGATTGGGCTCTAAACCTCATCTAGTTGAAAATGTCCCTGTTCATGGCAGGGAGGTGGGACTAAGTGACTCTTAGAGGTCCCTTGTGACCCAAACCAACCTTTGACTCTGTAACCTTGCACGCAGGATGTTCACCTGAAGCTCATGCCAAGCAAAATCAACAATAAATTTAAGAAACATTTAGGATAATACAACCTGATCTCATAGCAATAACCCATAATTGCAGGTATGCTCAAAGAAGCATACAGGCCCACACTGCTGCTTTGGTGAGACAGCATGACATGCTCTGAAAGCAGCTGAGCTGCAACCAAAAACCCATCCTCCTCTGGAGTCTGACCTTCACCTTTGACTCCAGGACCCAGCACAGAATGAGATCACAAGATGCCACAGCAGCACACAGGCCTAAAGCCTGATCTGAATGTCACCCTCCTGTGACTAGCACTAGCTAAATCACACAGAAGCAATTGGAGAGATGCATACAAAAACTGTCCATCCATCCATCCAGTGAAAACTGAGAGCTGCCAAGAATAAAACTCTGACTGTATGTCCTCTCTGAGGGGATGAATGAATGCAAAAATGAAATACTATGCAAAATGTACCAGCAATAAGATTATTCTGGCCACTGCACACCTTCAGAACAAGTGGAAATATCCAGGCTAAATGAGCTGTGCTCACACTTACAGTAGTTTATTCCATTTTTACTTGCTGTTTTGTTTTTCTTTTGTTTATCTATGATTACAGTCCTTTCACAAGAGACTGGAGAAAAAAAAACCTGTAGTCCAAGCTACTTTCTTCATACACTGTGAGTAAGATGTTGAAAGGGGGCCCGATTTTTGGGCACATTGTGAGAACCATGAATCACCTCTTCCAGAACTGGTAAAAATATCAGGAGTTAAAATGTTTTGAGAGAAGGATTCCAATGCAGAACTTCATCAGACTGTTTTTACCACATAGGTACTGTTTAGATCCCATTTCTACCTCTAATACTGAAATTTTAAAAGACTCAGACTTTCTAGGCTCTATCCACAGGTAAAATTTGATTCTGAATTGCTTCTTATTGTATCTCCACATACTTACAGATTATTTCATAAGATCAATAAAAATCTTGATTGTTTACATAGTTTCACTCATAAAAATTTTGTGTTTGGACTTGTTTTGTGAAGTGCCATATACTTTTATGGCACCATATAAATAATACATCATCCAGGGACAGCAACAGCACTGTCACTCAGATTTTCTGTAAAACATCTGAGAGGAGTTTCATGGAATCTACAATCAGGCATCAAGCATAAAAAATAACTCTTATCTAACCCTGATCTGCAGTGCTTAAGTGTAATTCCACATAGAACTCAGCAGCAGAGGTGGCACCACAGAACCTCGGAGCTGGTTTGCATAGGCCCCAGCCATTTGTGCCAGAAGGGAATTCTGTCTCTAATGGTTGGATTCTGTTTCTGATTTGGTCCTGCCTGGAACCACCCCGGCTGGGCAGCAGTACCTGCACTAGCAGGGCTCTCTGTGGGGCAGGGGTGCAGGGGCTGGAGCTGCTCCCGGATCCCATCCTGGCCTGCGGGGCGGCCTCGTGTCCCAGCGCCGGCGGCCACTGCAGGGAGGGCTGGATGCTCTCACTCTTCTGGGCTCGGTCCTCGGCCTGGGAAGGACAAAAGCAGCAGCACATTGCACAGAGAGCCCCAGGTCTGTGGGCTGGGTGTTGTCTCACAGCAGCACAGAGCACACCACCTCGGATGGACTTTCCCACCAAGGAGGACAGCCCTGGCACAGTACAAACCACTGTTTCCTCTCCATTTGCAACCCTTCCTTTTCCATCAAGTTTCCAACCTGCAGCAAGGAGAAGGGCCTGAGTTTTCATCTGCTGTATTCTAGGCCACTCCTTTGGCTGCAGGCTGGGATTTTAGCTGGGAGGAATCATCTGTCTATACTAACTTATCTTTGACAACATGCAGCCTGTTTTGCTGTGCATTAATTACCCCCTTCCACAGCATTGACATTACTGCATGCTGCTTTCTACCTTAAAACACTTCTAACACTGTCTTTTGGTATGTTACTTGTACTGTGAGAAAGACTGAGGAACATGATCTAGAAGTAATACATTTCCTGAGGGCATTGCTCATTACAGAAGTCTTTTTCCTGTGGTTTTTGACCCCACTACTCTTCTCAATTCCGTTCAACATGACTAATTCCCATTCTCTGGTGTAAATTTTTAGCATATCCTCTGATTCAGCAGCCTGGAAACAGCTCTACACAGTAAACTACAGATTAATGCCATAAAAATACCCTGTTATCTGTGTGGAGGTGGGCATTCTTAATGGTACCTCTCACTATATCTGGATGTTTGTGCCTGTATCAGAAAGGTAAGCATATTCTTAGCACAGCCTAGAAACTGCTGAGGACGTGGAAAATGATTCCACTTAGTCTCACAGATCCCCACTGTTGAAAAAAAGAAGACGAAAACCTTTAAAAAAACCCTTACTAAAAAGAGCAACCACAGCCAAGCACCACGAAGTTCTAGCCCCAGTGAACATGCTCTTTAGGGCACATTTCATGACCTCCAACTTGTAATAATGAAAGGCAAATTTCACCAATAAAGAAAAAAATGTAAAAGCCAGATATGATAATTCAGCCCCCAGTTCTGTGCCCAATGGGAGATGACATGCAAGGTTTTATGATCCCGATGCAAACTCATGCAGGTGACACTTTGGGCTTCCAGAACTGATGCTGATCCCCATCCAGGCACTGAGCCAGTGCAGTGTCAGCCTGAGCTTGTCAGCCCAAGCCCCAGCTCCTTCACTCTGGTGCTGGTGGGACCAGACACACACAGAGTGAGCTCACGTCTGGGCACAGCTGTGCACGGGAAAATTGTCCCGACCTGCTGGGGGCAGGATAAGCACAATGGCAAAGACAAGGGATTCCCGAGAGAGTTCTGTACCCTCAAACATTAAACTTGAGGCTTTGGAGGGCTTTAGGATTTTTTGTTTGTTTTTAATGTCTCAATGAAACAATAATTCTCGAGAGTTTCTGTGTATTAAGGATTGGTCCTAGAAATGGGACCCCTAAACAGTACAAACAAAGTCACTCTTGACTAGGCCATCACTGTCCCCATGCAGAGGAACTCACATCTCTCTGCTAATGAGCTAGAAAAGATCAGTATGAACAGGAGTAAAATCACTGACTTATCCATGTTAAAAACAGTTACAACTTTAAAGCATTTTTAGATTGTTGCAAACAGTTACGACTGCTGACAAAAAAGTCTCAACCACAAAAAGCAGCCCTGTACCACCAATTATCAATTTAGTAGGAAGGACCTGTGACTTCCAAGAAGTTCTGAGATTAAATAATATTGTATAATATCCTTAAAACTAGAATATATTATTGTAGCCATAATAACAAAAGCCTCATGTTGTGAACCTAAAAAGCAACTAATCTGCACTGTATTACACCACTAAATTAAAAGTTAGCAGTGGCTGCATACTAAATTCTGTAACGTATTTCATTTTCCTATCAAGAAGTCATTTACAAAACACATGCCAAAACCAGAGATGAGTATCTAAGACAGTATTTTATTGGTTTTTTGTCTTCTAACGACAATAAAGTAGAAAATAAATTAATCATCTGAGTTGCATTTTCACCCATTAAAGGGCTAGCAAAGTCAAAGCTTTTCTGTTGACTTTGATGTCGTATTTAGAAAACGCAGCTTACTTCTCTATCCACACTCAATTTGCTCTTCAGCTGGAATAAGACCCAACCCTCCATCATCAAACAAATACTGATTTCAAGAGCAGTTCATTCAAATTTCAGTAACAATTTGTTTAATCAGTCAGTACAATAAAGCCTTTAGAGCCAGGGCATTTGTGGTTTTCACAGTTAGGTTGTACTTCAAATAGAATTACTCTCGTTTTCACAAACTGCTCCTCTAACAAGGAGCTTAGTATCTTTTGTTTTCCTGACTTCACGTTGCTGTCTGGCTGTTTGCAGACCCTATTCAGTTTCTGAAATTCATCATTTCACCAATCCTAGCATTTACATTTAACTATTTATCAATGCAGGACATTTCAGCTCAGGGAATAGTTGCAGCACACACACACAAGATGACAAAGATGGCACCTGCTTAAAGACAGCAGCAAGGTGTTAAGAAGCTGCACTGCATTTCTCCTATTTACATGTGCATGAGTCTCCTCATGCCTCTGTTTGGGCATTTTGGGAAGATACTTTGCCATGACTGCAGAGAACATCACACCCACTCTTCTACTGAGGAGGCACCTGTGAGCTGCTAAGATTTTTGACCCAGACTTTAGTGACACAGCAAATCACACACCAGCTGTAGAACTGGGTTAACCAGCTGGGATTATATAAAAAAGCATGGTAGGAATATGGAGATAATGTATGGAAATGGACTCAGAGCTTTTCATGATATGGTGACAGTGATCAGAATGAGTTGGTGGGTAGAAATTCTGTCAGAGTTAGCAAAGAAGGAAAACTGATTACAGTACAGGCTGACTATGGCTGATCCATCAAACCCTATCCTGGGACATAAAAACCAAGAAAAGTTGTCACAGCATGCTTGCTGGGGCACAGAGATCTGTGCCTGGGTCAATTCTGTGAACCCTAATATCGGACAAAGACCTCTATTAAACCTCAGGTGGTATTACTTTATTTCAGGCCTCTTTGAAAGACAAGGCAATGACACCTACTTGACCAGAAGGGCCTCGTTTCTCCACTCACCAATGAAACCCTTCTCTCAGCTCAAGCAGAAGTGACAGAACCATTCTTCCTTTCCTTATCCTCTGAATTTTAATGGAAACTGAAGACTGTAGCATAAGTGTGTAGTAAGGCAGGTCAAGCCCCAGATGTAGGTTTAAAGATCAGTCTGCTCTCTGCTTCAGCATTCCTACAGCATCATAAACAACAAAGCACCAAAATGCTGCCCTGGCCAAGCCAGTACCTCTTTGCTTGTGCTGCTTGATGGAGGATGCAGTCCTGCACTTGAACTCTTGGAAGGCTCCTTCTTCTTCTGCTTGTGGTCATGCTGGAGAGACAGCAGCTGTGTCTGATCTTTGGGGAGAGTTCGGTGCATCTTCCTGTTATGCTGCACATCTTCCATCTTCTGAAAGCAGATAGTGATGAACCTCAGAGACAATGGGACAATCAAGCTGCCTGCTGGAAATAGTGACTTTTCAAAGAACAAAGTGACCACAATTCCAGCAGGGCTGACAGAAGAGTCAGAACCCCGAGCAACAGGAAGAATAAATTGGCACCAAACATTGTTTGGCTTTTTAGACAGCAGGTCAGAAAATCATATTTGTTCTTTTTACTTCTCCTAAGACCAGAGGTCTTTAATCAAAGACTGTATGCTTCTGTTTGATTACAAATCAATTTGCAGTTAAAACATTAGAAAAATATTGTGGCCAAGGTGACAGACTTGATAATGACAGTTCAGCATTAAAACTGACCTATGTTCCATTGTTTTTGTGAAAAAGAAATGGTCCTGGTTAAAACACGAATGCAAAATGGGGACCGGAGATTTAACCTTAGGTTTAGCTGATGCCGGAAGCTTTCAGGGTAAAGGAATTTTAATCAGACCATTTCAGCACAGAGAAGAAGCAGGGACAAAAGTGGGAGAGGCAATGTCCCTGCTGTAGACAAGGAGAGTGACTCAGTGACATCTAAGTTAACTAAAAGGAAGGCTGAATCTGAGAACAAGAGGCAGTAAATGAATTCGTGAAGTCCCTCCTTGGTCCATGACTAAGAGGATGGGAACACCCTCTGGGAACTGAGAAAGACATCAGATACAGAACAGGGAGCTTGCAAACAGCAAACACCCTCTTCATACCTGCTTCTTTTCTAATTTCCTCTGTCCATCTACTATGAAGTATTCATCTTCCACAGCCCTTTTATCTTCTTTACCCCTTTCCTCTTTCCTCTGACTGACCTTCGCCTCTGGCCACCTCTGCTCACACTCCTGCTGCCTTCGTAGCTCCTGCTCTCGCCTCTGGTGCTGGAAGAAAGCCAGGGAATAACACTGTTTATTTTACTTTACTTTAGTACCCACCAATTACTGATGCCAGTGCTCATAAATCACAAGGCCCATTTCCTGCTCTGTAGTCACTGAAGGGGGGACACCTGACACACCACAGAGCAGAAGTGGGCAGGGACAAGCTGCCACCACCGTGACTGCCAAACCTGAAGTGAAACCTCTGCCCTTTTGGCAGCCCAGGGCAGATCTGTCACTTCTGAGAGATCTCCCTGACAGCTGGCAACTAATCTAATGACAAATGTCTTCCCAACATTTCAAGAAGGAAGGGTTTTTTTCCTTTCCAGAGAGTTCCCATTTTGCTAGAGCAGCACTGTGCTTCACAAATGTAAGCTCTGAAGTGCTCACACAATGCTCGAGTTTTGTCAGATACTCAAGACAAGAGATGTGGTGGTGGTCTTTGTGTTGTGTCACTGCTGGGGTGTGTCCAGAGAGGGGCAACAGAGCCGTGGAGTCTGGAGCACAGATTTGATGAGGAGCAGATGAGGGAGCTGAGGGTGTTCAGCTGGAGAAAAGGAGGCTCAGGTGGGACCTTATTGCCCTGCACAACTCCCTGAAAGGTGGTTTTAGCAGGTGGGGGTCAGGCTCTTCTCCCATGTAACAAACAAATTGTGCCATAGGAGGTTTAGATTGGATATCAGGAAAAATTTGTTTACTGGAAGGCTGGTCAAGCATTGGAACAGACTTCCCAGGGAAGTGATGGAACCACCTCTCCTGCAATTGTTAATAAAAGTATGTGGATGTGGCATTAAGGACCAAGATATAGTGGTGGACATGTCAGTGCTGCATTAATGGCTGGACTGGATCCTAGAGGTCTTTTCCAACCTTAATGGTTTTGTGATTTTATGATTTAGCTCTGCCTCTAAGACAATAGTGTGTCAGGCAGCTGAAAAAGCAACCAGCTGTCTTTCAATATCTTAAACAAAGGCAGGGCCAAGACTCTGGACCAGACCAACAGACTGGGAAATGCATATGAGGAAGAAATGGGGATCTCTTACCCCATCTGCCAAGGCAACCATCACCAAACCTACTCAAGCAAAATGCCCTTCCTCTTCTGCTCACAGAGTTCAGGGCAGGTTACCAGCAGGAAAAGGACAGCCCATCTAAAACCATTGTGTTCAAAAGTGACACAGCTCTCCCAAGGTGCAAGACTACGATCCAGGTTGAGCTGACAATTTAACACAGCCCTCTTGCCTTGCAAAGCCTACTCCCTACAGGTGCATTTTTAATTTGTGATGAGACATGGAATAACAACACAAGCCAGCCCCCTACATCCTCCAGCCTCCTCCTCTGCTCCTTCTGCTGCTCGATGCGCTTCTGCCGCTCTGCCAGCAGCTGCTTCTTGTACTTCTCCTGGTCCTTCAGCTGCTGCTGCTGCCGGTGAGGGTCAGAACGGTTTTTGTTCTCCTGCTGCAGCCTCAGAAATTCACGGCGGAGAGTTGACTCCCCCGGGAGATTAACTATGGAGCTGAAACAAAGAGGAGGTTTCTACATGACAAAACATAGCGTTAAAGAGACAATAAGAGGTGCTTTGGGAATGTTTGTTGCTCTGTTAGCAAATTGTGATACATCTCCAGCAGCTGACTCTACAGCCACACTTGGTGTGCTGCAAACCAGCCTGAAGCTGATTACTGGGTCCTTCATTTGAGTTTCCCCCTTACTGCAAGGAAACTAAAGCAGCAGCTTATTACAGACATTTTATACTCAGCAGTTATGTTTGACAGCTACAAAACAGTTAAAGCTACCAAAGGGGACCCAGGGGATTAGGGATTCAGAGCAGGTTAAGAAAGCTGTTCTGGCTGAGGAGAGCTGCCTTCAATGAGAATAGCTTGGGCAGTCAAATTTTCTATTTCAGTAATAAAATTAACCTTGGTTCTCCTTCATCTTCATTCAGCTCATCATCTTCCTCCTCACTTCCACTGTAATCATAGTCCGTTTCTTCTGAAGAAGAGAAAAAGCAAACACCAGATGAGGATGCTGTTATTTAAGACATGATCTTGAACTTTGTTTTTGAGCATTCAGCCTCAACTACAGGTTAAGGAGGAATTGGAAATTAAAAGTCACATGTTGTACTGGGAGGCTGAGGGGAGACAAAATATCCATGTACATAATTCAAAATCTAGTTCAGATAATGATTCAGGGCAGCCCCTTTACACACACCCACCTTTTCCCGTGACTGACTGTATTGGTTTTGCAAAACTAACCTACTTCCATAATCTGAAACAAATTAGGCTAAACCCACAGAGAAACCCAACACCCACAGCACCACCAGCAGAGGGGTTCTTCAAAAAGACATTTAGATAGGATATAAAAGCTTGCACTGCCCTGCTCTGCTGCTCTGTACCTGTGTCATGGCTCTGCTGAGGCCACCACTAAAAACAGGTGTATTAAATCCTTTTGTATCAAAGGGAATAATTAAGTAAGCAAAAAAGAAAACAAAATCTAATATTAGTTTTAGCACAAAGTTTCAAAAACTGACTCAGTTTTAAAGTTCTCTTCAAGACTGACATGGAGGCAGTTTCTACAGGATAATTTCAAACTGGTCCTACCCTGCATTGTTGGTGGTATTATATGCCAAACTGGGACTTCATTTTTTTTGAAGTTACTATTTTGAAGTAAGTAGTCTGGCAATTCCACACCATTCTCCTTTTCAAGGGAGTTTTAATTAAAAATAGCATTTTCAGGTCAAAATATAACTATTTATGAAGAAGTGACTGTTATCTTTGCACTCCTCCACCCATCTCAAGGGCATTTATGAGAAATTCTAACTCACTATCTTTCCATTTCAGTGTGCTTTGAGATTCATAGTTGAAAGAAGCAACAGAATTTGCAACTGCTACTGGAGTCAGTAAATCTACTTTGCAACAATAATTTCATTTTAGGTGCAAAAATTTCCTGTTTTCCTGTTGTCAAATCAGAGTATTTTTAAGACGCCTTGCAACACCATGGTGCTTTCCAAGTTTGCTCTCACAGTCCCTGATCCTCACAGTGCTTCTGGTAGTATAAAACACACTGAAGGTGAAAAGGGGAGAGAGGACAGGGTCATTGGTCAACATGCACAGTCATTTTCACTAGTATCACCCCCATTCCTGCACTGCTTCTTCCAGCTTTTGCTCTGAAGGGTAAGGCTGGCATTTGGAAGAAACATAAACTCTCTTTTTCCTCATACACACTGTGAAGGACGTGATTCATTATAACATCTGTATTTCACTGGAGCTGCTCCAGATCTCTTTTGTGCACTCCATTGCAAAACACTTAAAGAATCCTGCCGCCCCCAAGGAACTCACAATACAAAATTATATGGAGATCCAACAGGTAAATCAATTCGATCTAGGATAGAAATATGAACTGAGAGATCAGGAAACACTGCTCAAGAAAGCAGAGACCTAGACTTTACTTGGAGTCCTTGCTTCCTGCTAGCAGCAGGGCTCCTCTCAGTAACTCAAGGTTCCAACGACTTTAGCACTAAAACACCATTAAGGACCCAAGCTTTGACAAAGAAATCTTCAAAACGGCCCCACTATTAAGGACAACGCTTCCTCAATTTTCCTGGTTCTAGTGTTTCAGCTGCATCTGCCTTGTGCTCTGCTGCCAAAATCTGAAGAGGACATGCTCTCTGAAGTACCCTTTATTTAGGTTTTGCCATGTTACCCTTTTCTCCTTTTTTCTTCCTTGTCCTGTCCAGGTGATCCTTCAGCATGATGCGCACTTGCCGCTCGTTCTGCATGTCCCGGATGAAGGAATGCTTCAGCAGG
Organism: Acridotheres tristis; assembly: GCA_037013685.1. Taxonomy (NCBI): domain Eukaryota; kingdom Metazoa; phylum Chordata; class Aves; order Passeriformes; family Sturnidae; genus Acridotheres; species Acridotheres tristis. Next base: position 12,256,695 of record CM072889.1, on the reverse strand, counting down.
GTCTCCGTGGATGGACGATGCAAATAATGCTTTACAAGGCAGCTTTCAACAAAATTTAGGAACTTCTTTGACCTAAAAAAGACAAAACAGTGGAGAAAGACCAATAATCCTTTTCAACTTGCGGACCAAGAACTACCCCTGCGTGGTGGAAAGCACTAAATTTGCAAGGTTTCCTTCTACACTGGAACTGAGAGACACTATTTGAGTTCTGCTACCAGTGAGACTCCTGAGACCAGCACAGTGCTGAAGGTGAACTCCACCTCATCACCCTCTCAGAGGAGCTGTTACCTTGAATTTACATCCTGATCAACAAAACCACAACCTGGCCAACACAAACCTTTCAAAAATGCCCTCAACCTTTTGATAAGGTGAAGATTTTCTTTATACACTTAATTTAAAACAAAAAGTAATTCTCCGTGGGGCAGGTGACTGCCATTAGCTCCACAATATCCAAGCAATCTTCTGATGAAGCCCTGACCCCATCAGCACATCTGAGCCTTCTTTGCTTATCCTGGAATTTCGGCCACGGACACCAAAATGGAACAACTTCCACAGTTTAGGCAGAGTTCAAAAGAAAGGTCTTGCTTCCCAAAGGTAAACTATATCTTCCCTCTGGCTCAATCCAGCTCTTAGAAATCATCTCCTAGATAACTACATGATTTAACAAAATCATTGTCTCTGGACAAGAGAGCTGAAAGCCCTCCTAAGCCCACTGAAGCAAAAATGCAGGTTTTTTTACACATCTCTTTACCATTTTCTGGATTTCAGCTTTGGGGGCGGGTTCCTTGGGATGAGGAAGAGTGCTCTCATGGGATGCATGTCACACAGGGCTGCAAAGGAAGCCACAAATTATGGAAGGATGCATATACCCCCTGTGACCTCACTTCCCACTTCCAACACCACAGTATCTTCCCCAGAACCCCACTAGGAGCCAACCAAATTCACATTACAGCCAAGAAATCAAGTCTCTTAGTACACAGAGATTTCCAGCTAAAAGAGATTCAAAAGAAGGGCTGCAAGGCAAGAACAACTTTCTTCATATTTTCTATATTTATAGCTTTGGAAGGACATAAAAAAGCTCACGTTTCCCATACACAAAAGTGTGTTTGCATATAAACAGATGTTAAAGCTGAGATTGAAATACTGATGTAGTTATTATGTCTGGCTTCTGGTTTCAGATAAATTATAAGCTCCATTTTAACCAAACTCTTTGCCACATTGTCCACGGCATATGAGAAAACCCAGGATGAAGAAAAGCTGATCCAAAGCACAGAGCTCGTAACCTGCACCGTGGCACAGAGCAGAATGACTGAGCACACATTTCATCCATCCTGTGCTCTGGGAATGGCAGCACCATTATCAGGCAACCTGCCACACATTCCACTGCTGCATTCTGAAGCTACCTTCTCTCCAGCCCACAGTACTTCTCTTTAGGGCTACTGTTGTGGAAAGTTGAAGCTATAGGGAAGTCAGCAGAAAGCAAATTCTGAGTGTGCTCTATCTGGCAGGGAGAAATGTTGAGAGTAAAAGGTCTTCCTTCACCAAACAAAGCTACTGAATGGCAACTGATAGGAACTGCATGGAGGCTGATTTCTTATCATATTTAGGTGTTCAGCAGTCATGCTCTTAACAGAAATGGACTTAAAGCATTATAGAACCAGTAGAAGTGAGCAGACTGTGCTCTGGCAAAGCTTTCCCTATGTTCTATTAATTTCTCTGTCTGCCTCCACCTGCCATAGTTTCTCACATTTGGTTCTGGTTTTGACTTTTTCCTTGGTATATTCAATAATGTATGATACAGTGGAAATGAGGTGCAGAAGTCTGGTTTCTAGCTCTGGGTCCCAGACACTCTTGTACTACAGTAAACAAAACACAAGGCAACAGAATATAATCCACAGCATTTCCCTGTCAAGACTAGGGAAAACATCAAATACATGAGGAACTGGCATGCAAAATTACAAAGTCTCTCCCAGAGAAAACTCCCCATGGACTCATGTCTTGGGACTAAGCTTTAGTCAGGCTAAAGCACAGGGTCTGAAAGCGCTCCTGAACTCCAGCTGGCTCCTGCTAAAAACCAAGTCTGATGGGAGAACAGCCAAGTGGGTTGTTTAAAAGCAGCCTACGTGCTCTCAGGCTCAGGCCAGAGGATGGTGGATTTCAGCTCCCATGCTCTCAGCAGTGACTGGATACCCCACACATCCCATCTGTCTGCAGGAGCTGGGGCAAAGCCACCAGCCCTCCATGCAAACAGAAATGCACAGGGACGTTGCACCCCCTGATCTCTGCCTGACCTGCAAGAGGCTCTCTGGGGCAGCAGGCTGTAAAACTGCACCAATCTGCTGTCAGCCTGACAGTGTGGTCAGGGATCAAAGCCATTACATGCAAGTAAATATCATCTTAGTCCCAAAATCTGTGAGAAACAAGTCAGTTTTAGAGCAAAAAAAAAACTTTTAGGCCTACCTTCTTCCACTGCCATAACTTTTTTTAGTGACCTAAACCCAAAGCCACTCCAGCCAGTATTTTCTGCTAACATATCCATCACTTCTGCTTAGTTGTATCCACAGACAGCAATTAACAAACTGATGCTAACAAGAACTTTAAGAAAAGAAGTTTTGTTTTCCCAGGAGATAAAGGCAAGGAATCAAAACATATATTGAAAGAGTCTAAAAGGAAGAAGAACGCAATAGAGTCCAAATGAGAAAAAGTCACAGAGTGTTTTTAAAGATACAGACAGAACCAGAACTCTGTGCATCAGTGCATTAGCCAAGCATGAGGTATTTTAACAAAGAACACCCCCACCTTTATACCAAATCACTTACGAGGAGCTCCTTCAGCCATTTCAATAGCAGTGATTCCCAGAGACCACAGGTCACTCTGCAGGAAAAGAAACAATGCACATTGCAGCTTGCAGCATCCAAATTTGTTTTCTTCTTAGTTTTGGGGGTTTTTTTTACAGTTTCCCTAGATCTCTCCTGGATCATGTTTTACTTGGAGTGACAAATATTCTGTTACCTCCCACTCCCTACTGAGCTTTGAGGAAATGTGCCAATAGCCAGAACCTTCCCATTTCCCATGCAACTCTGAACAGCTGATCTCTCATTTAAGCAGTCAGCCCCAAAACGCAGACCTTCTGCATTCAAACAACAAGAACCAGACAGAATATACCAGGCACTGTTTAAATATGTGTCTTAGATCTGTTTTCATGAGGCAGCAAGACACAGCAGTGCCTCACCCTTCTTCTTCTGGCCAAAAATAATTCTTGGTCTTAATGCTTATTTCAGAGCAGTCATTGCTGAGTTTCTACACTGATGGAACAGGAATGATTGTCAGGCCTTGGGGTCTGACATTGTCTGTACAAAGTCTCTAATCACACATTTTTGGGCACATGAGAGAAGAGTACATCATGCAGTTAGATTTATGCCACAGTGTATGTTCAGCTCAGTTAACAGAGTGGAGTTCTCTTAATCAGATGATCTGGATGCCAAGGGCCAGGTTTTGATCATGGAAGGTAAATTGCAACCACCATTAGTGGCTGTAAAAACTTCACACATTTCCACTTGATTAATCGTGTGCATTATTTCACCATTTTTTGTGTCTAAATGTAGCCAAATGAGAGGCACGTGGCCAAACCAACTTGCAGAGCTTCTCTAAAACTTATCTTTAAAAAAAACCCAGAGTGACTGAAAACCTTCAAATATTAGAAAGAAATAACCATTAATGAATAGCAGCTCATACCCAGCCCAGCACTCTAAATCTAATTTTATCAACGAGTCCTCTCAGTCCAGCTGCTCTGAACTCTTCACACAAGCTGAAAGCCAGTTCACATCCCAGTTTGTGGAGGGATTCAGCAACAAAACTGGTGGAGATTTCATAGATCCATAATCCTGACTTGTTATTAAATGACTGAAAGTTAAGAGTCTTCAAGGGGTAGTACTGCAGGTTTTGAGGACAGTGAGAGAAACACCCAGGCTACAAGGAATTTTGGTTTGGACTTCCAAAGCATGAGAGGCAGACAGGTGTAAAGGAGGATGACAGCAGTGTGTATACAGTGTGTATACAAACATATTTATTTATGTGGGTATATTTGTACTCGTTTTGTCTTGTTTGTTTGTTCTGGTATTTTTGAAGAGCAAGAAGTTACAGAGTAGCTTCCTGTTACTTTGCCCATCCTATCAGGTATAAGTCTGTGGGAAAGAACAGCTCTGTGCCACCTTCTGAGTCACAGCACTGTTTGCAAAAGTGCTTCCAAAACCCTCTGCTGATCAGTTTTAAACTACCACTTGCAGTATTTATTTGGAAGCAGAAAACCAGGATTACTACTGAAGGCAAAGAAAGATCAAGAGTTAGGGGTGCACATTCTATAAGATTATATCTTCTGGTAAGTACACATTTGGAGAAGGAAATCAACTGGGGACTGGAATGAAGACAAGAGATTAACTTCTTGAGGTTTCAGTAGAAGATTGGTATGATATGGAAAAAAATATAAAATTCTTTAGTCATGACTGACAGACACAACATGACCTCCCTGGGCCAGTGCAGCACAGAAGGTCTCAGCAAAGGAGAATCACAGCCTCTGAATCACTAGGAAATGGAAGCAATATCAGGTTCTTCTCATAAATATTTATAAAGCCACAATTGGAAGGAAAGGAACAAAGTAGCAATGGAGAGAACTAAAAGAGTGACTGACTGCAGGGTCACCCAGAAGATACCTGCTCAAAAAGGCATCCCTGGAGAACATGCTGCATGCTAAGGACAAGAGGCAATGCCCACAAACTGAAATACAGGAAATTCTGTGCCTTCTCACCCTGCTACTGACCAGAAATCATTCTGGGATGGGAAACCACTTGCAGTCACATGCTCATGAATGAGCAAAGGGATACTAATTACTGCCAATTAACTCAGGATTCACAGCTGAGTACAGAGCAAAACAGCTCTACCACAGTGTGCAGTAACTTGCCATATTAATATTACACTACTTCAAGTATTCCTTTGGAACTCTTTCTTTCTTTTCTCTCCAGACCTGCAACCTTCTTAGTACTTTTTTATTGCAGGGAGGTCAAAGAAAGTGTATTTCATGTATTAAAAAATCAGAAAAAATACTCACAGTGAAACTTCACTCTTAAAAAGAGCCTCCACCCACATATTAAAATACTTCTGTTTGTACAGTTCTAGTACTATTGTGGTTTAAAAGGCAGGAAGTTTGAACTTTTCAAATGAGCAGGATTTCAGCAATAACCCACATGTTTTCTTACCTTATGGAGTGTTTGTCACTTACTCTGTAATCATATGTAGAGTCTGGGTTCTCCTCACAGGCAATGACCTCGGGTGCCATCCAATACGGGGTGCCAATAAATGTGTTTCTTCTCCCAATAGTCCTGTCCAGCTGAGCACTTACACCAAAATCCACTGAAAAGCCACGAAGAGGTAAAGAAATTAGCAAAAAGTTGTATCCACACGGCAGGGTGTGTGCTTGGTCACTTTCATACTTTTTAGAACATCAAACCTTTGGGCTACAATATTTATGAAATCTATAGTTCCTCCAGCACGTCTGATCCAATAGTTGAAATTTCACTGCCTCTTTTTTTCCCTTCTTTTTGCCAGAAGAATTAAATAAACAGCATGCTAAATCTGCCTGGTGGGTTACAGCAAGAGGAATTGCTCTACCAAGACATTATGCAATAATTTATGCTTAATTTAAATGCTACACTGAGTAGGACTCAAGGTCTTCAACTAGACTGAAAGAAAAATGGTATCTACATACAAGACAAATTTGGATGTGTCTAATATAGCCACTCTTGAAAGCTGGAAAGAACCACCATATCACTTCATTTTGAGGTGTCTAGAATAAATCCTTCCCTGTGTTCATACACTATCTCAGAACAAACTGGAGAATCTACTACTTTATTCTCATCTTTGATCATTATAATGAGTGAATTGTGTGGTTCTCTTTGTCCTGAAAAGAGTGAAACTTCCACAAGGACTGTATAGAAAAATGATTTTGTTCAAATATGAAAAGGGTCTATACAAGCAGTAATTATGTGACTGTATTTCTCTTTGAACAAAACCCCAAGATACACTAATTGGATCCATTGGGATAGCACTGGAGTGGTATTCACAAAGGAGACAAAGGAAGGGGGAAAGAGAAGAACTGAAAGGAGACAGCCCCGTGGTTACCATCAAGGAGCAGATTTTCTCATTGATGTTGCCTCACTGCAGATTATCTGCAAACCAAAATAATTTGTAGTGCTATAATTTCCTACGCCTGCTTGGCAAACTTCTCCAAGAAGAAAGTGGACCTGACCTTTGGGATCATTCTGTGCTTCTGATGGGAAGTGCAAACTCTCACACTGAGGTGGAATAGAATTGAATTGAGAACCTCTTGGCTTTCTAGCTTCTTTGCCTCGAGACACGTGAGCTAAATCTCTCTGGAAACAACTTTTTTTTTTTCTTATTTTTAAAAGTCATTATACTTAGTAAATCTGTTTCATCATTACCCAGAGTTAGAGAGATTTAACTGTTTTATCAACCATGTGAAGAACAGTGGAAGTAGTAACTATACAAGACTATAAAAACAAACCACATTCCCATCTTACCTGTTTTAAGAGGGAAGAGCTGACAATTAGTACATATGATTTGGATACTACAAGCAAAATCCTGCCTTCATTTAATTTGACAGCAAAACTCCCTTTGACTTCAGTGAAGCCAGGTTTCTGCCACAAGGTTAAACCATAATGAGATTTAAAGTATTTCTTTTTACTTGCTCCAACCAAACCTCCTACCCTACACATCCACAAGCCATGTTTATTATTTGTTGTTTTCCAATGCTACAGGAAGTGATCCCCTTGATATTTCTCCTTTAAAACACTTCCCTGTGATGTCTTTTCAAAACATGGAAGACATGCCCTCCTCAAGAGAGATACGTACTTGAGTTTAGTTTTACGAAGTCAGAAGTTGTCAACACTGACATGTCACAGTAATAAAAGGAAATGAGTAAATCCTCCAACTTTTTTGAGAGATGACTGTTATTCAGTGGTAGCCCTTGCACATGAGTAATTCCACCTACTGTCAGATTTATGCAAATCTCTAAGACCACTTCCTTTAGAGAAATGGATTAGCAAAATTTGTTCCCCCAACTTTTTTACTTTGGAAGTCTTTTACATCCCAGGATGTTCTGTGAAAGCCTGATGGTGCTGTGACTTACTGGGCTGGTTCTGTGGGTGACTCCTGTATTGTCCTCAGGCTGTGAGGGACACCCTTGCAGAACACTTCACATTTTCAACTCTTTCTGCATTACAGACACCTTGTAAGCACAAGCATTAATGACACTTGGCACACATGCTCCACCTAGGTTACTGAAAGTTCTTTCTGAGTCAAGATGGAAATCTTAAATTCTAGTGAACAGGTTTCTAGCACACATTTAAGGAAACTTACCCAATTTTACTTCTGCATTTTCTGTGAGAAGAACATTCTGTCCTTTAATATCTCGATGGATGACATGGTGAGCATGAAGATGTGCCAATCCCTATAAGAAAACCAGGTTTGCCTTATTCCTGCTTCCTAACATTACCTTGAGTATGGCACTGTTGCCTTTTTACACTTTCACCCTTTTCAGTCTTTATTCATAAGGAAAGTCCTTTAGATGTTACTAGCAACATTTTCAGGGAGGAAAGAGGACAGCAACCATAAGTTTGATTGTCTTCTTCACCACAGGCCTGACAGTGGTGGAGCATCTCTTGAGTCAAGTGTGAAGAGAACGAGGTGGCAATATTTTCAACTTCTGTCTCAGAATCAAGGGATGCTCCTTATACTCTATGCTAAAAGCAAACTAAAGAGAAAAAGAGCAAAGCAGAATCCTCTGTATGGGGACCAGAGACAGCAGCTGCCTGGTTGTAGTGACCTAAATTTTGCATTCAACAAAATGAGAAATTCAGCGGTAAATGGAGTAGAGAAAGTTAAAAATGCCATGTCAGACCTCTTTTTGAATGCAGCAAATATAGTTTTCAATCAGCTAATATTTGCTGTCTCCTCCTGCATTTCAAAATTGCCCATGGTTGAACTAGCATAGACATAAAGGAACACATTAAAATAATCCATTATAGTAATCCAGGGATGCTTCACTCACATTTAGCCTCTCTAACATTAATGGCTGCAAACAGAGCTTCCATCCAGCTTGTAAATTTTCCAGAAGGAAACATTGTCAATCCATGTGCAACTGGGCCATTTTATCTTGAAACAAGCATGATTAAATCCAATCCCTTGTTTTTTCCAATATGCTGTTACAGTTTTCAGTTGCATAAGCATAAACCAAATGTTTTAACATCAATTGCTTTAACAGAGACATTACAGCCACACCAATGAGGAACAACCTGACCACACCATTAAGGTTTTATTCTTTTGCAGAAGAACTCCCCACACGTTCCAGATATAACGATCATAATCTGCAGGCTAGTTCCAAATCCCTGTAAGAAAGCCTCTCTGCTGAGCATATTTCTCAACTCCTATGCCCCAAAAACTCTGTTTTACCCCTACTCAAGCATTACTTCAGCATGCCAACTAAATTCCAACTCCCAGAAAACGCATTTATCTTACCATTATTTAGAAAAGATGTAAAATTCTATTATAGGGAAGACAGATCAGTGACTCTGTAATGGGTTTTGAATTTAGAATGACTGGCTCCAACATCATATTTTTTTTCCAGGCTAGTTCACTAGATTACACTTGGGAATTGTTTTATCCTCTGTACTTTCCAGGAAAAGAAAGGGAAAAAAAAAAAAAAAAAAGAAAAAAAGCAGCCCTGAGCCTGCATAGAATGAAATATAGCCCCAAGATCTGTCTTGGAGAATACTGTCCCAGCAGGGCTGCCTTTAAGATTTTGGCATGCTGTTTAGTCAACATTGCTTCTAACAGTGTGGAAAAGAGATCCCTGAGTGTGTGCAGGTAAAGGAATTATGGACAAAAAGATCTAACAAGCATGAACAGCTGAAGCACTGAGCAGAAAGATCTCCTGATGTGGAGGGCAGACATACTGAAAACAGAAAATTTATTTACTTTTCTAGGTGCTCAGTGTCTGGAGTTTCAGAAGATGGCTATTTGCCATAGGAAAGAGGAATTTTCTGTTCTTCATACAGAAAATGGGATTAACTACAACAATATGGGATGTCAAGCAGCCATCATGCTGGCTCTCAGGGCTCTTCTGAGCTCAAGGACCATAGCCCACGAGCCCCATGGATCACAACCTTTAAACAATAATGCTCATTAGTGACCTATTTTAGCAACCAAAGGCTTGGAAAGGCCTTTTTGTTGCAAATGAGCAGTGAAGCTCTGCTGGCAGGACTCACCCTGAGAACCTCTCTGCAGATGTAAGCAATCCAGTCTTCCTTGAAACAGTTCCCTTTTGTCTTCTTTACCAAGTCAGTGACAGAGCCTGCACCGCAGTACTCCATCACCAGCTGCAGGGAGACAAACACACACAGGGCACCTTCAGCACAGCTCTGCCAGGGGCCAGCAGGGAGAACACCTGCAAACACCCACTCCCACCACCACCCAGGCATGGCAGACTACATGTGGTCTTCTCAGATGCCAAGTGACTTAAAATCTCATTTCCTGAATCACACACACTGCTAAATAAATAAAAAAACCTCACTAGTGCTCCTCTCCCGTTGCATGTTTTAAGCAGTATTTTTTTTTTTTAGTATATACAAAATTGGAAAAGTAAGAGCTAACAGCACTGAAAAATATAGGAATATTTTTTAAATTTGAAATTTCTCATTTTGCTGCAGAGCTTCAAAAATCTTGCAGTCAGAAAATTGGAGGATTCATTATTCTTCTTTACTTTAACGCCAAATCCTCTGCTTCCTTTTTTTTTATTTTCCATCTGAAAGAAGGAGAGGAAAGCAACACGAACAAGAGAAGGCGAAAAGGACAAGCTCTTTCATTTCAGTTAAAAAAATATAGAGAAGAATTTAATTTGGAAAAAAAAAGGCTCAAGCAACAAATCAGAATGACAGCACAAGTCACAAGAATCATAACATATTTTATGCCCATCCTCAAAGGAAATCATAGGGATGGAAGATGTCTAGGGAGAAGTAATTTTTCTCCTTTATATGTTATTCTTCAGAACAATGACTCCAGAGCTTCACTGAGACAGAGCCCAAGCCAAGCACACTGGAGCTCTAAAGAAGGAGCTGTAAATCTGATGAGCAGAAAGGACACTAAACACTTACCCAGAGCTGATCATCTTGGCCTGCAGGACTTTTCTTCACAAAAGCCCCATAATATGTAGCAATATTCCGGTGATGGGAGTACTTTTTCAGCATATTTATCTCCAGCTTGATTTCCTCCTCTTCATTCTGTAACAAAAGAGAGCAGGAGGCTCCTTAGGTGACCAGAGATCAGCAAGCCCCAGGGCTGCTCTGTCTTTGGATGTTTCAACACCCAGCTGGAACCACCATGAACAACCTGGTCTGATCCCATGGCTGACACTGCTTTGAGCAGGAGGCTGGGACCAGAGTTATTCTGGATTATGGGACTGCTGCTGATAAATGGCTCTTAAACTGACAACTGAATCACCCTGGCCCATGAGTCTAAACCAATGAGTTGCTAGGGTTTGACCTAAACAATCAAAAATGTCCCCAGCCGGGCATAAAAATTGCATATTGTCTCCTCAGGGAGCTTAGACAGGATCTATTACTCCCCCATTTATGGTTCTGCATACAGCAATTTAGTCTCAGAGAAACTAACCAGATTCAAACAAAAAATAAAATTATTGCTAACACTCCATTACTTAAATACTTGGAAAAGCAATGAGTGCACACATCAGACAATTTGTCTTCCCAGTCCTGTGGAGGGTCCTGCTGGGAGGAAACCAAAGCTGAGAAGGAGGTGACTTGCCACAAATCAAACTCCAGCCCGAGCCAGGGTTAGGATCTGCTCCTTCTTACAGTGTGAAGCAGCCCTAGCCAGACCATGGGCTTTCTCCCCCTCAACACCAAGCCATCCCTGCAGCCCCTGGCATGGAGGGGGCCAGACACCCCCAGGCATTCTCTTCCAGGCACCAGCTGAATGCTTTCCCTTGTCTTTGTTTCAGTCTCACCAGGGCAGACGTTCTCTTCTGCCCATACAACATTGTGCACAATAAGACAACTCATGAAAACACAAGTTTTAATAATTATGTTAGAAGGAAATGCCCTTTTTCAGAGAGAGCTGCCTGATTTGGAAAGGCCTCCTCAGAGCCAGTTTGCTGTGCTGCACAGCACCCAGTGAAACAAACCTAGGTTTTGCCATCTCACTCACTTTAATAGGAAATGAGTGGTGCTGCAAGGTATCCTTGTATCAGTTAAAAGGAGTATGACAAACCTGACAATTAATTTACCTTGCTGAAAAACATCCCAGTCAGCACTTACTAGCTGAAGGGACAAAAAAAAAAAAAAAAAAAGCAGCAAGAATAACTCAACTCAGGCCCAAAAGACTGAAAAAGCACATTTTTCTGTGCTTTTCCCCTATTTTCCAGTACTTTTGCCATTGAAGCATTCCTTTAACCACCATAATGGACTGCTTACAAAGTCAGACACATTGACCTTTCTACCTGGAGCAACACATTAAAGCCTGACAGGCTAAAGCCAAGTTCCCTCAGGAATATGCATATTATGTGTCGTACTAAACTTGACCACACAAAAATCATTCCCAACAGAAAGGACCAGTAGGTTTTCCCCAGTAACATCAACACCCAGGAGACAGGTTACCAGAGCAAGCCTAACTGTATTAATTCTTTGGAGATATATAATAACTCTAGATGAAGCTAAATGAGCTATTTTGGGTTTCCTAATAATCTTTGTTGAACACAGGCTCTCAAGCTGCACACATTATACTAAATAGTTCATTTATCTTTGGTTTGCAATTAGGGAGAAAGGAGGACCCTTAATACCTGGCTTGATACAGCCTTGGATGTTGTATGACTGAATTAGAGAGGCTAAAGAGGAGCCTAGTGCAGCACCTGGAGTGTCCAGGAGAAATGGGAGCTGACTCCAGAGCATGCAGGAAATCCTCCAGGGTGGGATTCTCTGCACAGGGACAGAGCACAATCAAAGGGAGGTGAGAGCTTGTGCTGAAGGGAAACAAGGCTCTGCTACCTTTGGAATCCGGACAGTGCACATGGAAGAGTGGACACAAGCATGTGAGGAGGAGGCAGCAAATAAGGACATGGGCACTGTCACCCTGGACCTGACCACAAGGGCTCTGTCATCTACATAAACTTCTGGATCTTTAGGGAAGAAGGGCAGAAAGGGGAACAAACAGGGAGGACTCCTTTCCTCCTCTGCTGTCCCTCTTGCACTCTGCCCACTCTTTCTGCAAAAGTGTGGAGGAGCAACTCTTATCTTTGGTAAAGGCCTCCTCCAAATCATTTAAAATATTTACAGATGTGAAGGGTTGGGATTTTTAAACTCTGCCCATTAGCATGAGATTTGCCCTGGTGGACCCCAGCTCCCTGCAGTGCCCTCAGCACCAGCCTGGAGCTCTCACAAAGTTCCCCTTGGGGAGCTGGCAGATCCCAGCCACTTCCTCATAGCTGCTGCCTCTTTCTCAGCTCTTCTTCCTTTACCCAATTAATTTTCTGGATGTTGGAACCATGCTGGCAAAGCTATTATCCAAGTACTTTCTAATCCTCTGCAATCTGGCCTCCATGTTTTTCAAACAAAGCCAAGCATGTGGCTGTCCATGAACACGGCTGGGATCCCCCACAGGCTCTTCCACACCCACTGCAAGAGCAACAGGAGCTGCACATGGGTAATGCTCCTTTCCTAGAGGCAGCGAGATGCAATTCCTGCTTCCTCTTGTGTCTTTCTTTACCCTGAAGGCCAGAACCTGCTCCCTCCCTGCACCTGTTTCTCCTTCCCTTGCCCATCGTGGCTATGGGGCCAAGTAACAGTGCCCAGCACAGCTGAATGCCCAGGGACACACTCAGTGCTTGGAGCAGGCAGCAGGCTGAGCCTCAGGTGCTGGTCAGTCTGCAAGGCAAGGGCTACACAGGACAGCAGCTGGGCATTTCACAGACAAATGCACTCTGCCTTCCCAGTGCCCAGTGAGTTTTGGAAAAAATACTCTATGTCATGGAAAAACCAAGGCAGAAGGGTAAATGTGAGTGATTGTGCCCCTTGGGTCATGTCTGAGGCTCACCCAGGAGCTGAACCCAGACTTGCTAAGCCTCAGTGCTCCGTACGTCCTTCCAGCACAGTGACTGGGGACAAAAGCACCCTCAGCTCTTCACTGCATGCCCACACTCAGAATTTCCACTTTCCACCACCCCTCCTGCCACCATTACCATCAGCCCCATGTCTCAGGGGTCTACAAACCTGCTCATAAATAATGCTGCTCAAGGAAAGGAAACACACTTGCAGATGTGCAGGTGCAAAAAGCTGTTTGCTTTCACAAACCAACGCGCTCCTGGGCACAGATGGCTGCGTGCAGAGATGACAGGTTCATGATCAAAGGCTGTTTTTGAAGATGTGAGCCTATCTGCAATGGCATTAGAACTAGAAAACACACTCTGACCGCAGATGGAAACGAGATCATCAGCTGATAAATCCTGCACCAAGAGACCCCTTAGTACTGGGGCAGGCCTAACAACAAGTTTCAGATTTAAATGTTATTTTGCTCTCTAGAAAGAATGAAAGCAAAGACAGATGGAGAATGATGTGCTGGAGAAGAGCTCTTTGATCACCTGCACCGATAGCTGAAGAGACAAGCAGCAAGAATCCAGACCCTCTACAAGCACTCTGCTTGTCTGGCTCTGTCAAAAAACAGGAAGCAGAGTCTGCATGGAGAGGCACATGAGCACACGTTGCCATCAGCTCTCCTTTAACCATTTCAAAGGGCTCCCCCCACCCCCCGTGCAACTCAATACAGCAGCATTTCCTGACAGATGTCCAGAGGATCCCACAATGACCACAGCATCCTGCTGCTGCTCTTAAGAAACCGGCCTGGGGCTGCAGCTCATGACAGCAAAGGGCAGATTTGCTGAGCTCTTGGAGTGCCCCAGATCTGAACAATCACAGCTGGAGCTGGCCAGGCAATTTCTTCTTACTGGAAAAAGAAACCCTGTAGATCTGGTCAAAGAATCAGAATCTTTTGGTGAACAAAAAGTAGAAGTAGCAGAAGTGACTGCATCCAGACATGTCAGCCTGTGCCCTGGTAGCAGGATTACAGCCAACTCTGCATTAGGAAAGTGGAAATAAGAGCAGAAAGCCCTGCACTCACCCTGTGCCAAGGCCAGAAAGCAGGAACACTTGAGCACAGCTGAGCTGGAATTGTTCAGGGTTTAGTGGGAGAAAAGCACCAGAGAAAACCCCTTTGGGCAGCTGCATTAACATGCTCCTCACCTTCCCATGAAGGGTCTCAATGTGAAAACATCATGACCTGTTATCACTGCCCCTCAAACAACAGTACAGATTCCCCAGCATGACGCTGGCTCTGTCACCTGCAGCAAATCAGACCTTAACAGCTTTGTTTTGTTCTCAGAATCCTGCAAGTCTATTAAGATGACTCCTGGAGCAGGATCATATAGTTATCCTCTGTTCAAATTTTCTTTCCAAGTAAGTAGGCATTACTGGATGCTACAGTTTATTGCTTGCATACGAAGGAGACTGTTATGTATGGCATAGGGAAAGAAATCTTTCCAAGGTTCCCTTCCTGCAGTATTTTCTTCAATTGTTTCATCAAGGAAGGGACTGTCACTGGTGTTAAGTTGCCAACCCACAAGTTACACCTTTAACCAGTCCTCACATGCTGCTGACTGGCCCAGCAAAGCAGGAAAGCAGGTCTGGAAAACTTCTGAGCCTGTGCCAGGATCTATTCTGTCAGCTCCTCTGTCAAGGCAGGGAGGTGCTCTCATCTCAGGTATCTGTCATCCAATCCATATCCACTCTCCCTTCCAAAATCCAGCAGCCTCATTTTTGCTGACTGCCATTTTTTAAAGCCAAAGCACCTATATGTAGGATATATGTACCTACAGACCTAAAAGCAGAAATCCCACCAATTTAATGTAGCACTCATTTAAATAAAAAGCGCCTTCCTCAGTACAAAACTGGCAATTCAGCTACACACACCTATTGTATGAACAGCAGCCATGGTCAAACCAGCCCTTAGATGTGCTTTGTACATTACAGTAGCATCCAAGTTCAGACCACTTGCTGCTCAGGGCTGGACTCCCACACCATCAATAGAGAGAACTGTCCTGGACCTGCTCTATGTGGCAGAACCAACACAGACACCAGCTTGGTCTGCTGCCTTTCAAGACAATGAAAAGACACATGAAATGCAGGCAAGGGTTGCTTGTGCTTGTCCAAACACCACGTGAAGATGAACCACTGGCAGACCTGGCCCAGAGGATTTGGCCTGGATTTCTTTTTTTTTTTTTTTCATTTTAGATTATAACCCTTCTATCACATTGCAAGAGGAGCTGGATTTCTGTTCTCCATACCCACACTGCCAGAGTGACAGAACAGGGAGCTGGTCTGAGTGCATCCTACCAGACTTCTAGGAGACTCAAGAGGAAGAAGCAGGGAGTCTCCCCAGCCTTCCTGCAGCTCAGGCTAATGTGATCTCAAGGAGGGTAAGCTGCTCCACTACTGGCTGTGCTCTTAAAAGGAGAGACAAAACTCAATATTTAGCAACTTTTTCAACACCTTGTTTCAGCACTGACACCCATTTATAAATGTGAGTAGGGACAACGCCAATTAAGCTGTCCCCTTCCCTCATCTGTCATATCACAATAAAAAAGCACTGCATTTGCATTTCTAACATGTTCCTGCTTGCTGGCTATCAGGGCATTACTCTGAGAACAGCTGGCATGCAAGGGGATAGGATGTAATGAAACACAGCAGAGGCAGTGCAGAGATACTGGGAATCTTTTAATTGCTATCTCTGAAGCAGATAATCAACTAGAAATAAGCAGGAAGGGACTTCTTGTCTTTGATATTATTGGACACCAAAATATACAGCAATGCACTCCCTTATCACTTTGTCATTGGTCAGCCACACTTAAAAATATGGTTGTGTTAACAGCACTCAGTACTTTATAAAACACAAAACAGTGCTCAGGAACCATGATCTATACCACTAGATCTTCTTTCATGAGCTGTCCACCTTCTCATGATCTGATTATTTATTTTTCCATGCTACTAAACAATGGCAACTATTATTTTTGGTTTTGCACTCACCTCAGTAACATTCATCACTTTGATTGCTGCCAGCTGCCCAGTCTTAACATGGCGACCCTGTTAAAATAACAGATGACACTAAGTAAAACATGCAGGCAAACTATGAAAACATCAACAAATGAGGCCTTTAACAACTAGGTTTGACCAATTGCTTTCAATCAAGTTCAAGGCAAGGTTCCAGTTGAAGGTGTCCCTGCTCCTTGCAAGGGAGTCGGACTAGGTGACCTTTAAAGATCCCTTCCAACCCAAACTACTCTATGATTGTATGTCCCAAATAACCTTCCAGTGACACAGAATTACCAAGGTGAAGTTTGAGGATGTGTTACCAGAGCCACGCCCTTACCGTGCTCTGAATTTAACAGCGTTACCTCTACAGGGCTGAATTTCCCTTTAGCACAAAGGAAGCAGCAATGCTGGGAGATCTCTGTTTTCACAGCACATCAGGGCACAAGCTCACGGATCTCCATCGAATTTCTGTTCAACAGGTGATGCCAGCCCTTGATCCTCCCCTTCTAGGAAATCTCAGCACAGTCTCAGAATGTCTGAACAAGAGCCACGTTCCTGTCCTGCCAGCCATGGCTGAGATGTGCTGGGGAAGCCACTGGGCATTTGGCTCTGCCACCACCTTGACCCCTGACATGTGCTGGTACACCTCAGGGTAAAGACAAAACTCTGGGTTCCAGTACATCAATCTGGCAACCTCTGTGTGGCTGCAAGAAACGAAAGCTTTATACATGTTTTCTCCTTTTTAAAAAAAAAATTAAGTGTTTTTTAATTCAAAATGCTTAGTTTTTCTAATTCTTACTTCAGCTGAGTTAACTATACCTCAGCTACATCCCTAAAAGCATGCAAGAGCTTTGAATTTAAAAATGTCATCTTCTGTGGTGGTGGGGAAGAACTTACCCAGGACTTTGACTGTGTGGGTACCTACACATGTACACAGTTCATTTTGAAATGCCCACACCCCATAGTCACTTTTAAACAACAGACAGCTGGCAACTTCAGACTAGGTAATTGACTTGGTTTTGAAAACACAGCTAGGTAAAGAGAGATAATATAAAAGAGCAAACTTGCTACTGAGACTGGCAAATTGTGATTCACAAGAACATACATCACAAACACAACCACGAGTCTTGCTGTCAGCTGCAGCTTCTGGCTTTGGTTAGGTCAAGTTGCTCAACAGACACCACAGATGAAGTCTCTCACCACAATAACCAGCACTAACCTCACACTGCAAGATAGTACCAAAAGATTTGAATATGCAGTGGGTTTGCTATACATCCTAGCTCCTCACTTCCATCAGATGCTCAGAAATGGGTTTGAATCTTTGAGACTGCACTTTTTTTATGCCTGAAATAGTAGTGCCTGCAAAGCTGTATATCAAAATAATTAACTGACACAAGTTAAGGAAGCTACTGGAAATGAGGAAATCAAATATGAAATGCTGCACTTTGCAGACGAAATTATTTGCAGGTGCAATTTACACCAGCAAAATTAAAAACTAGGTTGATGTAATTTTAAAACCCAGGTTCTATCTGCACGAAAGTGCACACAAATGTTATTTCTAAGATTAAGCAATTTTGCATCAAAGAAAAATGATTCCTCATTTTCAGGCAGTATGCCACAGTCATGTTTTCTTTCACAAAAAACCTAAATCCTGCTGAGTTTTTTGTACATTTCTAAGTGTCCTCTTTCCACGGGAGCACTCCTGGGATTGCAAAGCTTTTTCTCATGAAGTAAAACGATAGGATTTACATATCAGCACAGACCTCAGGAGGAAGACAAATAGGGCACACTCTCCCCAGGCCACACAGGCCTGGGTGGGCGAGTGTGGATGGGCAGTGACCAGTGCCAGCCCAAAGATGCTGGTGTTGGCTCAGTGTCCATCCCTGCTAATGCCAACGCTGCTCAGCAAGTTTGCTCTGCACAGCCACAGCTCCTCTCTTGGAGCCATTGTCTGCAAACGTTCCCATTTCCATGGAATGTCTTGGCAATACAGGGAGAGGGCTTTCCCCAAACACAGCCACTCTGTCTCCACCCCAGAGTTTGTCTGGAGACAGGCACAAGCTCTGGACACCACACACCAGTGACCAGGAGTCTCCCCTGGACTGCTGCAGATTCTACAAAGCACCAAGGACTAACACTGATTTTCATAACCCCAGTGAAGCATGGAAACCTGGTTCTTTATGGAAAAAATAACCAATCAGGACTAGGCTAACACTGCTCTTGAATATTCATCAGAATAAGGAAGAGGGAAAGGCTTGGCATTCAGTCCTGGTTTTGAAGCATAACTCCTGGTCAAACTGTCCCTCTTTATAACAGATATTGGTTATATTGCTGCCACAGTTATTTCCACCAGCAAAACCTGCTGTTCTCACTTACCAATGTAAATGTGAATACTAATCCCCCCAAAAACGGTTTGGAAAATCAGTATTTATGGGAAAGAAAACAGCAAGTCCTTTTGTTTTGTGGGTTGTGATTCACCTTTGCTCAAAAAATGGGTCCCTGTTAACTAAGATGCACAATTCAATCTGGCTCCTGCATTAAGGCACAGACCATGACTGTGCTGGTAGTTCAGAACAAAAATCACAGATTTCTCAATATTGGTCTTTTAAACTGTTTGGAGTCAATTTTCCTTAACATCTTGTAAAGCAGTAAACATCCTGAACCCAGCCCTTGGCTTCTTGCTAAAAGATAGAGAGGAATGCCTTAGTAAGGAAAGATTTCAGTGCTGGTCCCTTATTTTTTTCATTTATCAATAAATCTCAGAGGTTAGCCAGAGTTCATGGGAACTCTCACATTGCTGCTTCTGCTGAAGCCACTAAGTTGAGCATGTGTGAATTGTTTTGAGAAAAGTGATGTTTTGATTTTTGTTTAAAGCTTCTAGGAGCAAACTGAGTAAACAACCAAATGAGATCACCTGATTCACTTACTTCCAGTGACAAGACATGCTGAAGTCCATCCTTATTGATTTAATCTGAAATGGGAAGAAGAACGAGAGGCACTGCCCTCCCAACCCTCTGTTCCGTCTGCCACAGCCCATCCTCTCCAGATCATTGGAGTCAGCCTTGTGATTCAAGATCCTCCTCTGCACATTTCCCCAGAAACCGGGCAGAGGGCTGGGATGGTCTGTGCGCCAGTTTCCCCCATAAAAGGTTTTATCTCTCACCCAAATGCTCAGTATAAGAGCTCTGGAGAATGCAGTCAGAACATCAAACAGCCATTTGCAACACCCATATTCCTACCCAGGAGTGCCACATCAAACTCTATCAGGCTCATACAGAGCTTAGACACGAACAATTCCGAGGCTCAACAGCTTTCTAAAATTGAAGTTCCACCCTTCATTTTGATGAGGTATCCAAGGTGGAAAAAATTTTCCCACTAGTTTTGAGTCCAGCTAAATTCCTGGTCTCCTCCAGAAAATATTTCCGCATAAAGTCTGCTGTAGCTGCCAGTTAGTCACTACAGTAACATTCAGCAAACCTGAAGCCAGCACACACATTTTTCAAATCTACAGACTGCTCATTGCAGCCAGACTTGTGGAGATGCTTTATGCCAAAGATCTGGTTCTGATGAGCTCCGACCCTGCATTATCTCTGCAGGGAGAGATACATGGAATAGGGCAGATTGCTCAGTGCTATTTCTGTTGGATGTGTATTTATCTTTTCACCTCAGATAAAGGAACCGCTTGTCTACGCTCTCTACTAGAGGTCTATGCCCTCTACTAAGGGTCTACATGCACTTTTCTATTTACATCAAACAAGAGTGTCAACATTAGCAGCCAGCTATTAGCTGATAAAAGGGCTTTACATGAATTAAGTATATTTACAAAGTGATACATTCAGTCACGTACAACACCTTTTCCTGTTAGGTTCCAATAAAAATTTTGGACAGTCCCTGGCTTGGGCTACGATTACAAAATACCCAAGGTCCCACCGAGATTATAAGGTTGCAAGTCACGCAGAGAGCTCGGTGTGACACCTTCCCTCCCAGATCCTGCACGTCTCTCTCTTCCTGGCGGTGGGAAACAGCTCCCATCAGCTTCTCTCCCCTCTCAGGATTCGACAGATTTGGAGTGACAATTGCAAGTCCAGCCAGCAGAAGCCAGCTGTCCAGTTCAGTGCTGCACACTGTGCCAAGGCAGCCCACAGCAGTCGCACCACAGGCTTCCCTTCTGGCAGCAGGCACTCGCTAATGCTCCCGTGTGTCTGGGCCTGTCTGATGGAACTGTCCCCATGTCACCGCAGCAGGAAGAAGTGGAAGGGCAGTGACTGCTGCTGCAGGACACCACAGCAGCACAGAGCTGGTGTGTTTGACCACACAAGATGTTCTTGGTCTTGTCCATGTCCTTGCCTTCTTGTCTGCAACCAGAAGCACCACCCCACTTGTGTCTCCCTGAAAAAGCAGGGGGGTTCAGAGAGGGGGTCGGGTGCCTGTGTGCAGGGACACCTCCCAATAACCAGAAGACTTGGACACTTCCCAGTTTGCACCTTTGTGCATGCACGAAGGGCCATTTCATACCAGGCACAGACACCATCAGCTCACAGCATTAGCACAAGGGAATGGGACTGCTGGGTGACCCACAGGCTGCCTGCCTGTGTAAGCCCCAAAGCTGTAGATACCACAACTTCAACTCTCGGGACCTTCTCTGGATGTTTAAGATTTGCATTGTAAAGTGAGATGTGCCTTTTGGAGGTGTGGGACTTTGGAGGTCAAGGTCTTTCTCAACCAGAAGCATTCCTCATGGGATAACAGATGCAGTTGTGGCCACCGCCCTTTGGGAGCGAGGTGAAGGCACAGCTGTGTCGCTGCAAGCTCTCACTGAAAGTGAACTCGAGCAAGCAGATTTCCTGTTCAAAATGCGCTGATGAACTTTGAAGTTTGAGCCCATCTTGGGTAAATCTGCGTGGCCCTGCAGCTGCTGGCAGCTTGCCAGCTCAGCCTGCAAGATTGTCCCACAATCCCTGTGGGACTGGTCCCCACCCTTTCGCCCCTCTCCTCTCCACCCTTTCCATCCTGCTAAAACAAGAAAAGCCTTTAAGAGATTATGCACAGAGTGAACAGTGCTCTGCAGAGGGATCCAGGAAACCCTATGTCCTATTCCACGTGACCCTACTGAAGTCACGATCCTTCTGTTTCCTTTTCCACCTGCACAGAACTTTTCTACTCAGACCCAGCTCTTTAGAAGGGACGAGCCATGTTTGCTAACCCCGGCCCCAGGGCCAGTGGGAACACGAGCTCTGCCTGCTCACACTGCAGGCAGGAGCAGCCTCCCATGCAGCTGCAGTGTGCTCCCCAGTGGGTCAGCACAGCAGGGAGGAGAATCCCAAAAATATTAAACCTGCAGATCTGCTGCTCCTACGCTGCAGCTTAGACACAGCCACCGTTCTACAGCACAAGGTTACTCATACAAGCATCCTGCTGTCCCTCAGGGTCTTCATGATGTGAACAAGTGGTCAGGGCTTGCACACCTGGGGCTGTGTGACCTGAGAAGACAGATTTTAGGTGAGCTCTATCAGCAGGAGCAGTCCATACATCTCAAATCTGCAACTGCAACCATGTGAGACAAATCACCGTAGTCATGGTTGGAGCTCTTCTGCCAAAAACACAGCAGAAATGCAAAACTTGAAAGGACAGGAATATATTCCAAGGAAGAAGTAATTAAGAGCTTATAGCTTGTTTCTGTTAGTTAATGGCCCAAGGCAAAGTTCAGAGAAAGCCAGACACTGAGCACTAGCACTGGATTCCAGGAACGATCCATTTCATCATAGGCTATGACATGTAACCCGCGTCAGCTCTGATAGTTTAAAAACCCCTAAAAACACAGACACAAAAAACCACACAAAACTCCCCAAACCACAGATGCCTTGGACAGATGGGCACCAGTTTCACAAAATCTTTTTTATTTTTTTTAGTCCTCCACAAAGATCTCAGGACACCAGCCAGGTGAGAACACAGCTGTCATTTGATTACAGCTTCATCCTTTTAATCACAAAACTCAGGTTGCAGAAAGCCTCCACTGACATTATAAAGCTTTGGTGGTACTTTGGGCACATCAGCACTGGATATCTGTTGTATTTCAGGGCTGTAAATCGAAGAATTGTATTCCCCTAGAGAATTTCTTTTCTTCTTTGGCATACCAGGAGATGCTGAGATTTTGGAAGCTGCTCCAGGTCACCTCTAGGGTAGCCCTTAGCTCCATCTTCCAGCTGGAGCACACCTTTCTTTCCTTGTGACTTCACGCCAGCAGTGCAGGATGCAGGGACTGCCATAAAGCCCCACCACATTTGCCCTTTCACCCCCACATCACACACAATTCCCAGACAGTCCCAGGTCTCACCCAACACCACTTGGGCATAGCCAAATATTGCATTTTCTCTTCCCTATGCTCCTTTAACACTCTCTGGACAGCTTTGCTGCATTAACTGTGCACACAGCAGACTCTGCACCAGCTCCTGAGATCAACACAAGGCACACGAAGCTCCTTTGTTGCTCTCAGACAATACAACATCAGACACCACCAGGCACAGCCCCTCACTTTGGAACAGCACTGGAGCCTGGCAGACTCCAACCTAAAACTGCCTTCAGAGCCAGCCCTAAATGCTTCCTGCCAGGGAAAGCAGAGCACATCACTAAACACTGCAAAATGTCACCCTTGTCAGTGGTGAACAACAGGAATAGCAACACACTGAGATAATCAAGACATGCTCTTCAAGATTTATGTCATATTGGTATTTTTCTCCTATATGCTAAACCCCACTCTATGATTAGTTGTATTCTAAGAAGTCAGCTAAAATGTATCACTTTAGGTATAGAGCACACCAGTAAGTCAAATGTTATTTCATATATCCCAGAACTTGGGTTGCAAAATATCAGTGCTAAACCCTAACATGTTTGAATGTAGATATATAAAGAATTAAAGCTAATTAAGTGCTCTTTAAGACAAAGGCTGCTACATTAGTGAAGAAATATTAGGGATATATATGATTTATAAAGGGATTTAAAATTATTTTTAAAACCCTAAAATGTTACACTGCATTCCAAAATTAAAAAATATAATTTTATAGAGTTTATCACATTTATGTAGTAAAAGTAGATTGAATATTCAGTGAAAAATTCTTTTCCTGGCAACCACCACCACCCTATTTATGTGCAGAACATGTCATTTTATCCCTCCTATTGCTTTTCTCTCTCCTCTCATATCAGGAGTAGGAATGTATTTGTACTCACTCAAAGTGAAATATTAGTTTTATGAATTTTTCCAAATGAAGCTTTAGATGTTTCAGGGGTAAGACGTAAAAAAAGAAAATCAGGAATTTCTCTTAGGGCCCCTACTTGTGTCACATGTTTAAAGAAACAAACAAAATTATCACTGTAAATCATAATACCACTGAAGAGAACTAAGTTGGCAGTGGTATAGGAGAACTTCCTATATACTAAAATAGCAACACATTAGCTTAGAGAAGAGATTAGAAAAGATAACCTCCACCAGTCATTTAAAATTCTACCCACGTCCACATTGTCTAGAAGGGAGGGATGGATAAGGGTCATTTCAAAAGTACCAGATCAAGTCACCTTGATCTCTGGAGGAAAAGGACAGTTTTTCATCTCCACTGTAAATGTCTGTACCACAACCCTCATGAACTGTAAAACCCAAGAGGCACCAGAAGCAGTTTTTCTGTCCAGGCTTTTTTTATCCTTTCAGTTCCTATTTCCTCCCATTGTATGAGTGGAAACACAGATTGTTTGCTTTACCTAATGTTTGTCTGAGTCTGACTGCAGACCAGTGGGAAAAGAAAATTAAACAAAGGAACAAATTCAAGCTCCTTCACAAACACATATTTGAATATCTACATATTTTGCAATATCAGTATGTTCACTTGATCAGATTACCATCCTCATCTAAAACATGAACCACTCAAGGATACTGCATCTTGCATGAGAATGGACTAGGGACTGATCTTCTGGGATACTGAAACCTTCTCTCAAATGGGTCATTCTCACTGTGATCAGCAAGATCAAGCAAAGCACCGAGCTCTTGAAAATTCCATTCTAGCCATAATATGAATAGGTTTGTCCTTACTTATTCGAAGTGAGTGGTGTCTGCAGAAGAATATCCCATGTAAGCTTCTGCAGCTCCATGCTCATTTGGAGGGAAGTACCCATTCCTGTGGCTTCTCCCTGCTCAGCTAACATGCAGACATGATGCTTCAGATCTCCCAACTGCAACTTAAAGTTTCTGAACAATGTGCAAGACAGAGAGCAGGAAGGAGCAGGAACACTTCTCCTGGGGCAGGTAAAGCCAGGGTGGCCTGTGAGGGGTGTCAGTGGGAGACTGAGAGCTGCAGCACACAGAGCACCTTGGAGGAACGACCTTCACCTGCCACATTTGGGGTCAGCCTGCCTGGGGGTCACAGGGTTACTGCAGGCAGAGCTGCTCCTGATGAAGGACCAGACTCCCAATGACTTTGTTTGGGTCCAATTTCCATCTGGTGATACTTCAGTAGCATCTGAGGGGATGGCAAACACTGAAGCTCCAGCTCCCCCTCTGTTCAAAAGTCATCCAGGTGCTTGAGTTTAGAGGGAACTGCAAGGCCCCTGAGTGGGAACTGCTGCCAGCAAGGAAAGAAAAACAACATTTTGGGGCATATGTGGGTCGAGTAACTCAGACAGCACAGTGAACAGGAGAGGTCCGAGAAACAGGTTGTGCTGTTATCCCATTTTCCTCACACTTCATTTATTGGGACATAAAAACTGATTTAATTGAGCCTAAATATCACTATTTCCACAAGCAAGAGCTTCAACAGCCTTGCTATTCATCCTGGGCTTTAGAATTTGTCACATCCCTTCACATCTGTTGAAAGACTCCCGGATCTCCAGCCCCAGACCCCTGTCAGGGCTTGGTGCCCCTGGCAGGGACACAGGGGCTCTGTGAACACAGGCTGCTCTCCTCTTCCTATGGGAGTTCTGGCTTGGGGACACTGGGCTGGTGGGGTGCTCAGGACAGCACAGGACATGCAGGGGATGCAGGGCAGTGGGGATTTGGGGTATTTGAAGCCCCAGGGCCCCTCTTGTTGTGAACGGGAGGGGTGGAAGAGCCCTGGCACAGAGCCAGTCCCACACAGCACTTGGGAGCTCAGTGGTGATTTACGACAGCAAAGGTCTGCTGCACCAGCAGTCTATTCATCCAGAAAAATAAACAATTTTGGAAAAGCCTCAGCCTTTGGAAGGCTCTCACTCTGCAGAACAGGGGTTGCTGAGAAGCTAAGTCTGGGGTGAGGTATAAATCCCTCCACCCCAGTGAATTTTTGCTGCCTGACTCATACACATCCGTTTACAGAAATACAGGGCGCTGGAGAAAACCTGCTCAGAGCACATCTCTGCTGGATAAGGTCACAAGCAGTTAAGTGTGTCCTGCCAGCCCCATCCTGCTGAAAGGAAGTCAGGGCTGGACTGTAGGAGGTCAGCTGATGGGTGGCCAGAATTTTGGAGCAAGAATCCCTCAAAGGAAGGTTTTTTGGCTCACATTGCTACAAAGCTACAAAGGTTAAGCTGCACACAGCAATTACAAACCTCATGTTAGCAGAGTAATCTTTTAACTTTTTAAATAATGTAGCTTTATTAGCCTTCTATCCCACATAAACACAACCTTGTGTGCACATTAATCTCTAGCATTTATATCACTGAATTTTTAAAGATCCTTCCAGCATTCTTGTGAACAGCAACTGTAGCGAAATTGAATTTTCTCTTGCATATAATACACAACATG
This sequence comes from Acridotheres tristis, assembly GCA_037013685.1. Classification (NCBI taxonomy): domain Eukaryota; kingdom Metazoa; phylum Chordata; class Aves; order Passeriformes; family Sturnidae; genus Acridotheres; species Acridotheres tristis. The sequence continues at coordinate 12,230,712 of CM072889.1, read as the reverse complement.
GACACAGCTCTGCGCAGGTTAAAACTGTGTTGCTGGGTTTTTTTTAAAAAAAGGCTTTGAGACAAGCAGAGTACACAGCTGCAAGTTCTAGTCTAAATGATGACAGAGCTGTAACAACCTTAAGGGTGATTTCCTTTTCCATTCCAGTTCTGCTGGTGTTTTTGTCACACAGATCGCAATTTCATGCAGGTGTGCACCTCTGCTGATGGCACACACAGGACAGGACAGCCCAGCACTGACAACTGGCATTAAAAGGGTTTCTCTTACAGTCTCAGTCTTGCCTTCAGCGTTTCTTGGCCAATACCCTCCCCAGGACTCTTCACCTGAGGTGAATCCTGAAGCCAAAAACTCTGCTGACTGATATTGTCAAGTTCAGAGGATCTGAAACTAGGGAAAGGTCATATTCTTTACACACATACCAAAGTCTTCACAGAGCATTTAACTGAGGGGGAAAAAAAGAGCATCTAATTATGCCTTTTCATTTGGCTCTATCCGGTGAATCCTCTCCAAAAATTAAAAGGGAGTTAATGAACACAATTAGTCTGCAAAAAAGCACACAAGCCTCCAGATTTCTGAATGATTTCTGTAAGAGATGAGCTACATGGCACTGATCTCACAGCAGCAGTCAATTCCCATTTCCTTCCAAATCCTATTGGCCAGATGGTCCAGAAAACTCATGGGAAAATTACTTAAATGTTTAGAAAGGCTTTCAGCGTTAAGTTAGTCTCCAAAATTAAACCAGACTACCCTTCTAATTAGTCTTACAAATGAAGTATGGCTCATTTTTCTAATGAATTTTAAACAGAGAGGAGATTCCAAGTTCAAAACCTAAAAAAAATCTGAATTCCTGAGGAGCACTGGTGTAATTTTTTTCTGAACTGATCTAACCAGCTTTGTACAGCAGAAGCCTGGCTGACAAAGGTTCCCCTTTCAAGCAAACCACAGGTCAGATGCACAGCAATAGTTCCTCAACAGCTATGAGCAGTTACTGTTCAATGCTCTATCCTCTCAATTTCTGTATTACTTGTAGGGATTGAAGTCAATCACAGCAGGACAGAAATGAACAGTGAGCTCTTGAGAGGAAGGAAGAAAGAAATAAATACTCCTGCAGAATAATTTCAAGAAAATGGCTAAACACATTACAGCTGAAGAACCGCAGAGCCTTAAGCAATGCAGCTCAGCGTAATTACGAGCACATACGAAGCAAAAGCAGCAGTGAATCATTGCAAGAACTGGTCACAGGAGGTACCAACAGTTTCCTGAAATTAACTACTGAACAGCCCTACTGGTTTTTGAAACTCTCATTTCTTTGTCTTGCCCTGTTTAGACAAGCCAAATTAATTTTGCACAGGGCAGGATGATGCAGTGAACTGCACAGGGAGCTGCGTGTGGGTAAAAGCAGGGCTGGGGCCCCTGCCCTCCTCCCATGCACTGCTGGTTACACCTCCCAAAGGTTCCCTGCAGCACTTCCCACCAACAGCTCATCACGGATTGTCCCAGCACTGAGGTTCTGGCACACACCTCTGGCCCCACTGAAGTCAACAAATCTTAATGATTCTAAGGAATTTCTGCTTGAGCTTATCAGATCTCAATTTGTCTCATAAAGGATCAAATTCCTCAAACAAAACAAACCTCACTTTACAATGAGGAAATAATGTCTTTTCAATGGTTTCTCTGTCGGAAAAGGTGTGATTGCACAGATCCACTCACAGGTTTGAGCCAGAGCTTGTGACACAAGAGATAAACCCAAGCCACTGCTGCAGTGTCCACTTGTGTACAAGTACCTCTGACAAGCAGCTGCAGAGCTGCCACCCAAGGTCACAGGTGATGGGAAATGAGGCTCCCCATAAAGCTGGAGATGGAGGCCAGATGGGAACAGAGCACTCACTCCGACACAGCCACATTCCAAGCGCAGGGACCCGACGGCATCGCCCTCACCTGGGGTTTGTCACCTGCCGTGTCACACGGAGCTTTCACAGGCAGCCAGGGGAAACTCTGAACCCCTGCCACACCAAATACAACAGGGCCAGGTACTACAGACAAAAGGGCATGCACAGAAACACATCTAGAAATATTCAGAAGTGAAACAGTGAAATCCCCTGGCCTAGCCCAAGGTACCTCAGATGTCAGTGAAGCTGCACCAGAACCCTTCTCATGATTGAGTTCTCAAAGCCACTTCTCATTTTCCAAGCTCTGAACCCTAAGTGCTTCCTTTACCTTGTAACAGCAATAGCCTGTCCAACCAGCTGCATCACATCCAAAGCAGCTGTCGAGAAAGACAAAAACAAAACAGCAAAACAACCTCAACATTCCACAAGGCATCCAGATAATGCCAGCAACTTGGTGGCTCACATGTATAATATACATTTTTAAAACTAGCATTTCTGCTTTAACATCTAGTTGTGCTCACTTAAAAAATTTACTTTAAAAGTTTAACCATCCACAAGTTTCCAAAAAAGCTTCCTTTTGCAGCTCCTTTGCATATTCCGTCATCCACATCCAGATGCCAAAATACACCACCAAGAGCTCACTGCTGCTTTGGATAAATATGGTGTTATGTGCCAGAGGAAAATTTTGCAGGATAAACTACAACTCTACAGCATTGCCAATGCACATATTTAAATAACAGAAATTTAATTAATTAAGTCTCTATTTATAACAAAAGTGTCATTAAAAAAAAACATATCAAAATGCATATAAAAACCCCACACCAGAAAAGCCATCTCCCAAGTGCTTTGCATTGCCTTCTACTTTCTGAACCTTCAGGTTCAGGGGAGCACATGAGATTGCAACAATTTCCACTACCAAAGACAGACACTAAGCCAGGTATTTTTAAAGAAAACAGTGTATGGGACTGCACCGCTCTTGCCAATCACGTTTTAAGCAGTCAGCCCATGCCAATCAAATCTGAAGTCTCCAAGATGATTCAATTCCTGCATGCTCTGCAAATTAGAGGAGATAAAGTCCTTTGCTCCCTGCACCTCTGAGGCTTACAGAAAACAACTATTTTTGATATGTTTGCACAAGAAAATAATCTAATACGTTCAGTAACTGAAGAGTTACAGAAGAAGAAATACTAATAAGAAGGGGTTCTGAAATTAGTCACTGAGTCACTTTTAGAGACTGGCTCCCTTGCACAATTCTGATTTGCCATTTGCTCTGTAATCAAGTGAGTGCAAGGTGAGCACAAAGCACCACCATTCCACTGTTAGCACTTAACATCCTCTCTGAATAGATCAAACAAATGACATCATGTGCAAAGGACTAGAAAAAAACAAGGTTTCATATAATTATTTTTAAAGACCTGGTTTGCCTACATGGTTTGACCCAGTTTAATTAGAAATGTTATTTCCAGCTCAATTTTGTTAAGCGTGGACATGCTCAATGGCCTGAATCTGGTTTGTCATTTCCCTTTCACTGATCTAGCCACACCAGTCATCAAAATGCTCATTTTTTGCATAACTCCCTTTCTGTCCACTTTCACAGTGGCTTTAATAGAAGGAGATTACTGCTCAGTTCTTTGAAAATTTCTGTTTATGTCTGTTACCAGCTCTTTCTTTTTTTTAAAAGAGAATTTGTTATAGAAAAGTCAGCAATTAACTGGAGTAATTGAATATTCCTATGTCTCATGGTCCAGTGAGAGAGAGCATGGGTTTTATCACTAACTGGGACAGTGAATGCTGCCCACAGCCAGGGCTGGGTCCAGCTAGTGGTTTTGCCCTCACTGTACTGATATGTGAGAACACGATTTTGTGGCAAAGCATCAACCTCCGACCTGCTAAAGCTTCCACTTGTTTTCACCAAGGTAAAAAAAAAAAAAGGTAAGAAACTATTTTCTGCCAAACCTCAAGAGAGCTGTTGTTCTTCTTCACCACCAGGTCCAGGCACACGCCCTGTTACAGACCCAGCACCTGAAGGACTCGGCTGGGACCACAAAACCTCAGCAGCACATCTGCAGAAATGCACGGCTGCACCCACGGCAAACACAGGATGGGTGGGAGTAACCAAAAAAATTAAACTGCAAAGCCCTCTGTGTCACCTCCTGTATTGCAAACATTGTTGGCTAATAAAGGGTCCCTCACAAACATGGATATCCTCCTTGGCAGGCAGGGCAGATGTGGCTTGTCACATCACAGGCAACTCCTGGAATACACCTAGAGAACTGCACAGTCAGCCTGCCCCAGGGTGGGGGAAAATGCAGGGGCAGCAGCTTCTCCATTTCTCTTTCTGATCATGCTCCCAATTCTATAAGGAGAAATCAAAATGCATCACACAATCTCTGGGGACTTTTCACATCACACAATGGCTTTTGGCAGCTCAGATAACAGGGCACTGTACAATGACATTCATGCTACTTGCCTGGCAATAAAAGAAGCCAGAAAGTAAAGAAAACCCACTGCTGGCATATGCTCACCTAATCTGAAGGTACAACCCTCCAGAAAACCAAGCAGCATTTACAAACCAGAGGATTCAACCAGACAGGCTCCCCCCCATTAAGAACCACAATTTATGGACCACAGTGTCATCTCCAGCCCAAACTGCACTGGCACCTACAACTCCTGTCCAGCCCTGGGGTGGCTCAGCTTTGCCTCTATCCCAGCACAGGCGCCTGAAGCCTCCCAGCCACCCCTAACAGAGCTGGGCATGTGATTAAGAATTGCTGTGTTTTAATATTAATAACTTTGAAAGGGAGAGGTCTGCCAGAACAATGTAAACAATGCAGGACACAGCAACCACAAAAGCTTGGCCAGCCAGGTATTTCATATACTTGTTATGAAATTCAAATCCCATCTGTGTGATAGACAGGGCAAGTGCCATGCAGGCTCCAACCATCACCCAGCTCCGACAAGGCCATTTCCTCTCATTCCTGGTCAGAGAACTGTGACTTTGGCAGATGTAGGAAGCCAAATGACATTACAGGGCCTGACCAGGAGCTTGCTGTGACTCTGAACAGCCTCACTAATGCAGGAGGTGCTTTGCAAACCTGGGCAGAAACCTGAGCATTCACACAACATGCTGATTCCCCTGCCAGTATGAAAATACTGTAACTCCATCATTCAAGCCAGGGATACAGGCCATGCAAAGTCTTCCAACAGGTGGGTACCTAGAAACTAACATAATGTAAAGAAAGGAAGAGGGGAACATAGGAAAGGATGAGTCCAAAATCCTCTCTGTTCTTTATTCTCCAACGTGTTCTACTGGAGACCTGAGTTTTCAGTCTCTACTCGAAACAGTTCTGACTGATTTTTTTCCAAGTGGCCAAAAGAAAGTTAGTGCATCTCTCTATTCCTTCATCCTTTTTCCATTTTCAGGCACATTTTTGGACATGCATTTTCTCCCCCCTCAAGCCCTTTTTCTGCCAGGGAAGCTGTCCCAGTCGGGCACCAGCAATCTGCATCCTCACACACAGCGAGTGAGCCAGGACCAAAAACGCCTTTGGGAAACGTCAGACCTGCTTAGGCTGATCTGCACACGCACAAAAAGCCCAGTGTGCCCTCAGTGCACCCCATTCACTGCCTCAAACCCCTTCCATGGCACCCGAGCCACGCCAGGCTCTGCTGGGCTCCCTGGGCACCCCAAGGTGCCTGCCTGCACCCAGGGACAGCAAAGCTCAGCCAGCGTCTCTGCAAACCATCCACCCCTCATCTCACACGGAGCCCACAGCACGGCTGGGCTGCTGCTCCTGTCCTCCTCTGCAGGGCAAAACAGCAAAACTGGGAGACCCCACCACAGCAATTGGATTTTCAAAGCACGAGGGATAACGCTGGCCTCCAACTCCTAACTTCACCCTCTGATAATAATAAAAGGCAAGCAGATATCTACTGATACAATTTGGCTTCTGGGGGCAGAATGTTTGCAAGAAGCCTGTTATGATAAATATTTCATGTTAGACTGCAAAAAAACAATATTTTTCCTAGCTCTTTCCTTTTTCCATATAACAAGACAACATTGTGAACAATCTGTGTAAATAATACATTTGAGAATCCATTATCTAAGTCATATGCATATTTATTTCATGATGGTTTTGTTGCATATTTTAGTATAATTGTCCACAGGTTTAAAGCCAAGAGTAAAACAGAAGTAGACAAATCTACTGCAACAGAAATAATTAGTAAACTGGTTACTCTTTTGTTATTTATAAATACTGGGGAAATGCCTTGCTAAATTCAGCATACTAAATAAGAAAGATATCTACATTTTACTGAACTTGAGGAATTTTCTTTTCAGAAGGCCTTCACGTATTTCTCTTATGCCCTTTTCCTCTAAATGTTTCCATTTTTAACAATAGAGACACAAGAATAAATAGCATAAAAAAGCTCATATCAGATGTAGCAACTGCACAGTCAGAAAATGGAATTTAGTAAATTCCAGTTTCAGTAAACACCAACAAAATGTCAGTATTTTGCCAACTGGTCTCGCTTCTGGTTGCAAACACTCAGAACAGAAAGTCAGAATAATTCACATTAATATTCACATTTCTTTTTGTCATGCCAGATTACTTCAGTATGACTGTACCTTTTTTCCCCAATCTATTAAACATCTTGCTGAATATAAATGTATGTTCAAATGAAGCAAATTAAATGTAATGTTTTGACATTTCTGAGGCGAAGTTTGAAAACAAAAGCCAACACATTTCTTGAAATTTTCCCACTCTGGCTTCTCTTGAACCCATGTTTGGATTTGAATTTCAAACAGCACGTTGTTCAGTAAGTGGCTGCTAACCAATTTTCACAAATCACCTCCATGAGCACACTAATTCCTAATCTCAAATCACACTAATTCCTCCAATCTCAAGATGCTCCACAAAAACAAAGGCTGCCTCCATTTTAACAGCTACACTCACACGAAAAGCTCAATTTCCAGGAAATTCATGGGATTTAGCTACGATGGGAAACAGGGTCAAGAAGAGAAGCAACATCTCCTGTGCCACAGCTGCCCACATCAGCCCCTCCCTTACCTTTATGAATAAATGCATTTTTCACACACTCAGAGCTCCTAAGGGCACTGCCCCAGACCACACCCCAGCTATTACACAGCAGCTAATAACTTTATTTATGCAGGACACTGAAAAGGTCACAGTTTGCTACAAAGTGTGTCTTCTGGACTGCTCAGTTGTAAGATCTCAGAAGTTACTAAAATTTAATATTTTCAAGGGTAGGAAGTAGGGGATGGGGAAGAACTGGCCTTTGAGAAGGTGCTTCTAAACAAACCTTGAAAACCTTTTGGGAATTGCACAAGATCAGTAGGGTACAAGGGCAGACTTAAAATATGCAAGGACTGAAAAATAAAAAGAATACTACGAACAGCTGAAAAATAATTTCTTCTTCAATTTTAAGAAATCAACTGATTTGTTGTTCCTTTTATTATGCTTTATTAGCTATAGCCCAGAGGTACCAGAGAAGGACTTTCAAAAAAACATACGTGCACTCTTCAGGACATTAAAGCAGACTTGGAAAGTAAAATTCATAAGGAGTTCTAAGAAAGAATCAGAGACACAGAGATAAGGTGTCATGGCCTCACCAGGCTCTAAAATCCTTCAGTTCTGTCCTGGGGTACAATGCAACATTTGTGTATTCTATCACCATCTGTTCAAATGTGGGAGGCGTGGTGGTCCTTATCTCTGTGGGAGATATCCTCTGCTGATGTGCCATCTGATAAGATGGGGGGATGATCATCCTTATCTATTCACAACCCATCCTTCCTCCAGGAGATATATTCTATTAATGGGCCATTAAGTCCTATTGTGTGACTGATAAGATTACATCATCCCATTGGGAGATGCCCCAGCCAGGGGGAGGAGCCAAGCCTTTCCTACCTAGATAAAAACTGGGGTTTGGGACACGAGGGCAGACCTTTCTACCGGATCCCAGAGGAAAGTCGGATCATTTCCACATCATCGCTGGATCTTCGGAGGAAAACTGCACCTTCTACAGGAGCACTGCTTCAGCTGAACCACATCTGTCATCCAGGAGGATGCAGCCACCATTTATACGGACTGCTACCAACACCCTGACTGACAGGGTGTCAGGTTGTATTACTGACTGTGTTGGTGGTTGTTTCTTTTATATTATTGCATGTATTTTATTTTTTCTCTTTTCTTCTATTAAATTGTATTACTGACTTGGAGTCTCGCACTGGTTTTACTTTCAAACCAATACAAGTTCACCATGAAAACAGTAGTTTCTAGAGCTAACCTGCCATGGGGATCAGCTCAAACATCTATAAACAACACACTAGATTTTCTGCTGTTTAAAATTAAGTAATATCATGTAATTCATTCATTAACTGTCACAGCTATGGTTTTCTGGACTGCAAATAGACCATTATGAGTTTTCCCCAAGTGCCACCAGTTTATATATCATATCCAATGAAAATACTTCTGAGTATGTCAGATACTGCAAAAGTCAGACCCATGAAGCACTGCTCACACTCTGTGTATCTGGATGCTACTGAGCAGTCAGGATTACTGACATCAATGTCACTAGTGAGGTGCTTAAAGCACACCAAAGTGGAATTAAGAGCTTGAACTACTTCCCACTATGCTCATATTACCACCAGTGCATTTTTAGCATGTTCTCTTACCTTCAAAATAGCATGACCCAGCGACAAAATCTGAAGTGTTATGCAACATGAGCTCAAAATGCCAACAGTTTAGGATGAAAATGCATTGTACTCTCCCACATGGACTTTTAGCTCCAAACATGGAGGATCTGAAAGCAGCAAGCCTGTCAACAAATTATTTGCAAGGATTTTACTACTCTCTAATGGCACATCTAATTATTGTACATTGCTCTGTTCAGTCAGAGCCTTTATTGTATAGAGGCACTCCACAGCTGAGAGGTTTTTTTCACATCCTCACTCTTCTATTTTTGATAAACTAGTTTGGCTCCTAAGAAACTTAATCGAGTTCCTCTGAAATATCCACTAACTAGAACCAGAAGTTCACAACTTGCTAATTAATTTCGCATATTTGATCCATTATTTTAAGATCCAGTGCTGAGAGGAGTCTGGCCCTGCCATGTAAATAGGCAGGGAAGCCAAAATTAAAAAAAAGCACAAACACAACGCCAAACCCCTAAAAAACTCCATCACAAAAATGCTCCTGACCCTGATAACTGAATACACACCTAAAACTACCTATTTTATATATAAATAAAAGTGGAGATTTTTGTATCCTCCAAGTTAGTAATTCACACTCTGGCTTGATAGTAGGTATGTCTTGGACTCAAACCGAGATTGGAAAAGACCTCTGGGAACACATGGTCCCACCTTCTGTCAAAAGCAGGGACTCAGGTTACATTAACCAAGGCAGTGTCAAACAGCCTTGGATATTTCCAGCAAGGGTGACCTCACAACCACCTCGAGAAACCTATTCCAGTGACGATTCATTCTCATGGTACAGAACTTTTTTCTTACATCCAAATTGAACTTTTCCTGGGCAACTCATTTGCCCTGTGCATCCCTGTACTGCACCTCCTGTACCAACCACCATTGAAGCACCTGGAAACTGGGACTAGACTGCCCTCAGCCTTCTCTTCCCAAGGTAAAAAAAAAAATCCAATTCCTTCAGCCTTTCTTTCTTTAACACACTAAATGTTTTGGTTGCCTCTTGTTGAACCCTCCCTGGAACTGAGGGAGCAAAGATGGGACACAGTATTCCAGGTGTGGCCTAACAAGAGCATGGAAAAAAAATCACACCTCGTGATTTGCTTGCTAGGCTCCTGCTGACACATCCCAAGGCAGAGTTTGCCCTCCTTGTATCAAAGGTTCCAAATGCACACCTGTTCTGATGGGGGAGGAAAAGGACCGTGGTGGTGTGGATGCAATGAGAAAGGTATGGAGACATTTATGGGAGTGTATTTAGGATTTTCAGACAACTGAGAGAAGATGAAGAAACACACCTGGTAGTATGAAGACTTAGAAGGGTCTTATTAAAAACTGAAGAAGTTAAATGCCAAAAGCCCAACCCCTGCCTCTCTAGTGTATTATTGGTACTGCAGCACTACATGCTTCAGTTTTCAAGGCAAACCATGCATAAGCACAACAGCATTTCAGACCTTATGACAATGCAGCAGCACAAATTAATTTCAGACATACTCCTGAGAGAGATCCCTGTGGCCAGGAGCAGCACACAATCTCCATTTTTTGCCTGCACAAGCCAACCAAGGACCTGTGCAACGAGCTGCTGACTCCATCCATGCACTGCTGGCAGTGTCTTTACACACCACTGCCTGCTGTAATTAACCAGTTTTTCACGTGGACAGGATAACCAGCTCTTCTACTGAGGCCATGATGATTTTTGCCTTTTCTTTTTCTATACCTTTTATGTATTCTCATACCCTTAGCATGCATACTTTTAATTCTTTAAGCCTGGTATCTTAGCATAGTCCTGGTATTCTGCTAGTCCAGGAGACCAAACATCCCAAAGGCTTCACAGCTGGAATGCCCTACACTATCACACTATCTTGAGAAACCAAGGCCCCATCTAGAACACATCCTGTAAACTAGGATTAGGCCCATTTGGGGGAGACATGTCACAGAATAGGGACATGTCACACTATTCATTCAGGCCTCTCATTGGGACATCTTTGTTAGATATGCTAATTTGCAAAGTCTGTAAAATTGTATATGCCATCTACTGTGTGTGTGCATTTCGGTGTGTTACTGATGAGTTGTTGTACCATAAGGATCTTTATTCAACACCAAAGTAAAAACCCTTCAGCCCTTAACTGTGTCAGGCTCCTAATTTTAGGACCAAGAAAAAGGCATCACTACCAAAAACTGAAATAAAGCAAACAGATGGACAAACAAGCACTTTTACCAACTGCTAATGAAACAGAGTAGCACTCGGTCATTTCTGGAGAGTACAACTAATTTCCCTCCTTGACTCATCAAAATCTTGAAGACTAAGATTAGCTTGAAAACTGTAACTCATCACATATGACAACAAAACACCCTGAGATTATGTGTCATTTTTAACGTCTCTGCAGCACTTTGGAGACTAAAATTGCATTTCAGCCCCAAGACACAATCTTTGGAAAGTGGCTATTTCTGACCCACCCACAGAAGGGATGGTTTTAAAGTTTTCAGTTCATACACATTCACCATCTGGATTATACTGAACATAATTGTAATGTTTCTTACATTTAACCTTCCAGGTGCTACCATTAATTAAGGTTTTCAATACAGTCCACAAATTATAACACTCCATAACTTAGCATGGTTGAGTGATTCTTTCCACAGTCTCAAAAAACCCCATGTTCCTTCCCCCCACCACTCCCAAGTCAATTACATCAGCCAGTTATTCAGTGAAATGAAATATGAAGAACTTTACAGACTTTCGAATTAAAATAAACTGAAACGTTGTATTTATGTTTTGCTGCACTCCTGCCACTCCACATCAACAGCAAAGTAACTCATAACTCACGTCAGCAACTGAAGCACATTCAATGCCAAGAAGCAACTGTGTTAAAAAAAAGCAAACAACCCAAACCCCATACACTTCCTTACTCAGACCTGCTTCCTTTTTGCATCCTGAGTCCTATGTGACCACAGAGAAATAAAAATACCAGCTATGCAGAGTCACTACAGGAAGGCAGGGTTGCTACCAAGCCTTGCCAAGCCCCAGCAAGAGCACTGCTGCTGCTTCATCAGCTGCATTACTGGAAACCACATCTTCCCTCTTGACTCCCATAGCTCCAAACCAGAGCACCTCTCTCAAGTTCCCTGTGCCCTCAGACTCCATTGCAGATACAACAATTCTGCACACACAGCAGCTGCAAATCTGTCCGGGTTTATCACCAGCCTCCAAGATCATGTGCCAAAAAACATCAGCCCCTGGAACTATCTAAAGACACCGGCTCTCTTTCCCTAGGCCACTGAAAAATGGCAAGCCCAGAAGGCAAATTCACATGACTAAAAATAAGGAAGACAAACGCCCCAATCAGTGCCTCTTGACATCAGAAAACACAGTTTCTGACCTCATTTGGCCCATGAAAACTGCAGAAGGATGAGGACTGTCAGAGCATGGCTGAATGAGAAGGATTAGGAACAATTCCTCTTCATCTTGACAACTGAAAAATGGGAGCAGCTATAAACTCAGAGTCTCACAGCCTCTTCCAGAGCTCAGGAAAAATTGTGTGACTCAAACACTTCAAGAACAGCAACCCCTCCAGCTGCCCCCATATCTCCCTTTCCCCATTTACTCAACAGAAAAATGACCCTGCACTGAAAATTGGAACATAGAAAATGCTTAACAGGCTTCCATGGAAGAAATACTTCTCATCAAAGATTATGAAACTAACAGCAGAAGTCTTTGAAAAAAATGAAATTTCACTTCCCCTGAACTTACAGTTTCGTTATTACTGACCATACAAGCACAGACCAGCATACAACAATGATGTTCTGCATCAAGGGTGATGGATACAAGGGTGAAGCACTTCAGAGCCACAGAGTCCAAAGAGTTAAACTCCTGGAGGTAATGGGAGCAGGCAAAGAACTCACAACAGTGCCATGTCCCAACAGATCCCAAGGACTTCCAAGTGCCACCTTCAGCCTGCTCGCTTCCTGCCACATACTGATTGTTACGTGATACAAAACATTGCTCTGCTCTCTGACGGTCCTTAATGATCAGAAGCTCCAGAAACCCTCAAAAATTCTATCCCTCATCCTTTGGAGAGCAACCACTCATGCCCTGCACACTCATTTTCATCCCTGGCCTCAAGAGCACACAGGAGGATGGACAGATCTTGCCAGAAGCAGTGCTTGGGATGTTCAGAAATTTATCTTTTCCATAGACACTCAATGGAGGTGGTGCAGAGACTGGACACAATCTGACCTTCAGCTCCTCAACGTTGAGGAGACAAAGGCATGAAGGAGTCAATACTCCTCTTCCCAACCAGCAGCAAATGCACTATTTACAACTACTTTCAGTTTTCCCTTACTGTCAGGGAAGACTCTGTGCTACCACCTTCTATGGCATTATTCTGAATCACCTCTTACATAGGATTGTTCTTTGGATTCTAGCACGTGGAAACCAGGAATTAAATGAAAACGTCTCCTGTCATTTCAAGAGGTAATGAAGCCTAAGTCTCATGAATTCTGGGTACCATCAGATTTTTTTTTCACATCTAATTCACGCTTTCAAAGGTTGAAGTTGCCAGCACTGGTGTATTTATGTCCTACTACTTCATAAGTTGTCAAAAAATCTGCTGGTTTTTAGTCAGCTATTATACACAAATCTTTGTAACATTTCTACTCAGCTCTAGCATTGTTATGTGTACAATTCATACCTCTTCCATTTCATTTTAAAAGACCCCGAACTGGAATAATTCAGTATAAATAATAGTCTCTTTCAACAAATCTGTTAAACATGGTTTTTCAAATCTAATGATGAATCCTCAAAATTTTATTTTCATTTTTATAGAGTTGCACATATTAAAATATGAATCATCTTCACAGCCAACAAAGCAATTTAGTAATCCTGAATATAATTTATTTAGCCTGAAATAAGTGTTTCTTTGATTATGTGCAAATTACTATGTGCAGTTGCTGAATGTATGGAAGAATCTAACACCTCAGGAGAATAAAAACAAGCTCCAATGACACGAGCAAAGTATATGGATAACAGAGACTATTTTATAACTTAAATATTTTTAAACACAAGCCTATACCAGACATACCAGACAAACTGCAAAATGATTCCAGAATTCCATTCTTTCACTCTATCAGTTGTACTCTTTCATAGATCAGAGGACACACTACACAGAAGTTAAAAAGAAAAGTGAGTATGAGCCTAACTTCTCACGGGCACTGCAGAAGCAGCTGTTCCATTGCAGCTCCCTCCTCCTGAGAAAACAGGTATTTGCTCTGGGTTTAAAGCCAGCTCGAGGGAGATGCCACCAGGCAAACACACCCAAGAACATTCAGGTGCTGCTCAGGGTCTGCAGGAGGATTTCCAAACACACTGATGCTTTGGACTGTGTGGAAATTGTTCACAACAGCGACACAGCTGAGTGTGGAATGTGCATTTCGCATCTGCCCAGCTTGGCTGTCACCATCATCTTCCTCAGCAGCAGGTTTCACTGTGACACTTTCACTGCCCTGCTCCCACTGAGAGCAGCTCCATCCCCCAGCAGAACACCCCAGTGACCACATGGATTTGTTTGACAAATAAAAAAAGCCTCAGGTAGGGGAGTGCTTGCACAGAGCTGGGCTTACACACAGCCCCTCACTCCTCCAGTGCAGGATGCACAAAGCCTCCCCTCAGTGTCCCCAGCCTTTCCCTCAATGTCCCCAGCCTCCCCTCAGTGTCCCCAGCCTTCCCCTCAGTGTCCCCAGCCTTCCCCTCAGTGTCCCCAGCCTTTCCCCCAGTGTCCCCAGCCTTCCCTCAGTGTCCCCAGCCTTTCCCCCAGTGTCCCCAGCCTCCCCTCAGTGTCCCCAGCCTTTCCCTCAGTGTCCCCAGCCTTTCCCTCAGTGTCCCCAGCCTCCCCTCAGTGTCCCCAGCCTTTCCCTCAGTGTCCCCAGCCTTTCCCCCAGTGTCCCCAGCCTTTCCCTCAATGTCCCCAGCCTCCCCTCAGTGTCCCCAGCCTTCCCCTCAGTGTCCCCAGCCTTCCCCTCAGTGTCCCCAGCCTTTCCCCCAGTGTCCCCAGCCTTCCCTCAGTGTCCCCAGCCTTTCCCCCAGTGTCCCCAGCCTCCCCTCAGTGTCCCCAGCCTTTCCCTCAGTGTCCCCAGCCTTTCCCTCAGTGTCCCCAGCCTCCCCTCAGTGTCCCCAGCCTTTCCCTCAGTGTCCCCAGCCTTTCCCCCAGTGTCCCCAGCCTTTCTCTCAGTGTCCCCAGCGTTCCCCTCAGTGTCCCCAGCCTTTCCCTCAGTGTCCCCAGCCTTTCCCCCAGTGCCTTCCTCAGATGTTCCAGCCAGTCCCAGTGCAGAATGAGCAGACTCCAATCACCCCATCCCCAGAGCTGGCAGACCCTCAGTGGAGAGCAGCCTTTGGGTACAATTTTAAATTGTCACTGTCAATATTTCTTGCACATTTTGGAACTAACATTCTAGTGAATTACATGACAGCTCAAAACATTTTCTTTTGCAGCAGAAAAGCAAATTATGTTGCTCCTTCCTGGTTCTGCCATGATTAAGCAGTTGATTCATACTCAACATTCATAAAAGATGACTAGACTGAAATTTTTCTTTCCCAATATAAAATAAATCCAGACACAAAAAGAAAGTCTATTTCACTATTCTATTTTACTATTTCATAGAACATTCAGAAGGTTTGGGATCTTTTTAAAGGTAAAAAGCAACAGCACCTCTAAATTTTTCTTGGCCTCCTCCTTTCTCTGCCTTCATTCCTGAAATGGGAATTCGGTTCTCCATTTAATCACAACTATCTCCACTTCTTAAATCACATTTAGGAAAGGCTTCATAGTGAAAGAACACTTTTCTAGGCTTGTTGTAAGTAAGTAAGTTGTAAGTAAGGTGTGCACTGCACAGTGTACAGAGAGCTGTGTTGTGGCAAACAATGTTAATTGCTGTAGTTTCTTGTTTGGTGGTTCTGCTGTGATACCACAGTGACAAAAGTAATGACAGAAATCAAAGACTTCATTGCCTGCCTGCAGAGCAGGGCTAATTGACACCTCTGTCTTGAAGAGCACTGCTGTCTGAGTTTTCAACTTCACCCAATCCAGGCCAAATTTAGCCATCACTGATATAAATTTCTGCCAGACACCTTTTAAATAATTTTGAAAAGGAGAAAGTAAGCACAGAGCAGAGGGAAGTCAGTACAAAAGTCATTTATGTGACCTGTGGAAGCAAAGAGACATGAAGGAAGGGCCATGGAATTTCACAGTAGCACATTTTGCATTATGCAGAAAAGAGAGCAGGATAAACCAGGCTGTTACTGGAACAATTGTCTGCCTTCTTAAATGGTGCTCACTTCTGCTTTAGGTAACACAGCTTTATCAAGAACAGCATCCTAAATTAAAGAGGCATACAAACCTTATAGACTTGTCCATATGTCCCATTTCCAACAACCTGCACCAGTTCAAATATTCCTGCAGGGTCCTGAAAAAAGAAGAAGAAATAATATTATTTGGATTAGAGCAACCACTTCATAACAGAAACTGATCACCATCAAAATGAAATCTCCTAATGATCTGCCTTACACACTAAAGGGGAAATCACCAAATCACAGGGTAAGAAATGCATTAACGCTTAAGTTTTCAGTCAAGTTTCACAAAACTCTGGATACAAAATAACTCAGTGAAGATTGGCAGGATGGTACTACAGAAGATACAACAAATAAATGAAGGTGTGTGAAAAACTGACTCAGCTTAGAGCAGAATAAGGAAAAGCTCCAGGTTCCTAAGCCTTACCACACTGAGCTAGCCTGGAGGCTGAGCTGCTCTTCTCTGCTATGAAACACTTGGTATGAGCAATGCAAGAAATAAAAAAACCTAAAGAGCAGAACTGAAAAAATTACAATATAAAGCACCTGAGCCCAGTTACCTTAGTGAAGGGAAATGTACCAAACCAGGTAACCTTAATTTACAGGCAGGCTGAGAACACTCAACTCGTCTGCTCTGCAAACACAAAGTGAATTTGACTGAGGTATTGAACTCTTGGCTTTGAACCCAAACTAGATTGCTGTTAATTTACATAAAAGATTAATGAGCCAGGTGATCAGTCAACCATTCCACATGAACCAGCTTCTCTCCTCATGCTCGAGCACCAGTTGCTCCAACACCAGCCACTGCAGCACAGGCTCTCCTGCAGCACTGCTGCAACCCCTCAGGTACAGGCAGCCCATCCTGCTGCAAGGCATGGGCAATGCCTGCCCCTGAATGACTGAGCACCTTAAATAATCTGGTGCTTCAGTTAAAACTCACTTGAGTGATTTATTTAAAACCATTAAGAACTCAAGAGATCAGTTTCTTGGTTTCTGGCTAAGCCATTTATCACTGCTCATTTCTTGCCATGGTATCACTGACAGTTTTATATAAAATATTATTAACTCCATGTGTCAGTTTTACCACATCTGTTTCAGCAATCTGTCATGTCAGCTAATGCCTATTGGTACTGCTGAGGGATGTGATACAGGAAAACGTTATCTCAGAAGAACAATTTCTATGCCCCGATTGCAAAATATCCTTTTTTTAGAGGTATCAAGCTACTCTCCACTCCACTTATATGTTAAACCTCTAATATAAGTAATTCTTTCTTCATATCTGATATGAAAATGTTTACCTTGGCAAAATCCCAGTGGAAACACACGGCATTTTTTCTGAGCAGATTCTACCTTCATTGGCACAACTGGCATGATAAATGGCAAGAGCTTTCAGAGCAACACAGCCCAGACTTCCATAACTGAAAGTACTAATGAGTTCATTTGGTTTTAAGTTAAATGAGTTTTAATCTAAAACTTCCTGGACTGTCAATCTTGTAAGACTTTTTCTTTTTTTAAAAAAGCAATGCATAAATCAGATCAAGATGACTTACATTTGACCCATGCAGGTCGGTCTGTGTCTCTTTTTCTCTGTCTCTTATTTTAAAACAAGTCAGTAAACCTCCTAGACTTAAACCCCAACTCCAAAAGCCCTCACTGAAAAGGAAATCAATGGGAACACTCACGTAGGGACTTTAGCACAAGCATAAGAATGCCTACAAGACTGGATCTCACTAAAGTTTTCTTTGCTTTCTTCTCATTTCGTTTTATGTTTTGACTAGTCTGGATGTAAACAAATGCTTTACTTTAGTGGGGCTGAAGTCAGCAAATAAAGCATTGCTACTGCTAAAGCAACTGGTGGGTGGCACAAACCCTCTGCTTCATGTGCAACCTCTGCACAGAAATTTGCTGTGGGCAGCTCAGGGTCCAGGCAGTGAAACCCCCAGCAGCTCTCTGAGGACCTCCCCCAGTAAAGGTTTCCATGCATAGTATCTACATGGAAGCATGAGCAGCACCCTAATTCTCCACCTCTCCTGCAGAAAGCAGCATTGCTGAATTAAGAAGTGCCCACAGTGCACAGAAACCCAAAGGAACCTAAACTGCATTTTCAACTTGGACTTTGGAACTGCCTCTCACTTAAGTGTGTGCTGTCTTCACTCTCCTTCTCTAAGCTTATTTATTACACAAATATAGTAATTTAAGTGCCTCAAAATTAGCTCCTCTTTCAATAAATTTAATTCTGATTTAGCATCCTAATGGTTTGCTTCTAAAGGCTTCTGACACTCTAGGAAAGACCCCAACAATTCTCTAAATAAACATCAGCATTAAAGTTAATATGGTGCAAATCCTATTCTATCCTTGCTAGCAAATTGAGCATTAACATCTCAAGCCTACACAGGTCTGAGTGCAACCAAACACTTGGCCATCTCTCTTCTTTTAATCAGGACACCACAGTGAACCAAGCCTTGTTAAGAGTCATAAAGGATATTAATCTGGGCTCTGGTCCTTGGATTGCCCTTGTTTGCTTGGATATCAGCACTGCATTATTTGCTGGCATTCTTCACAATGGGCCACCTTCTTAATTATCTTGGAGTTACATATCATCATTGATATAATGCTTCCTCTCAGCTATCACTGAAGCCCATGGTCTAGCTAACCCTTCACCAGCCAGCACCTGCCAAATTGCTAGATTCCCTTTGAAAGATGCCAGAATACTGGCCTGAACATTCATCACTCTAAGGTTAATTACCATCATTCATTCTACCATATGGTGAGCACCTTGGCTTGCCTTGAGTCATCTGCAGCACACTCAGAAAGCAAGAGCAAGACTGCTGACCCAGAGGCACCCAGGCTACATCCATCTCCTCTGCAAGGCAGAATGAAAAGCAAAAGGCAGAGCAAGAGCATGACCAAAATGCACTTTTCACATCCCTGCAGCTAAAGAAGATACAGGTGTCTGAAGCACAAGTTCTTCCACAGGGCCTCTGGACCTCAGCACCTAATGCAGAGTTCAGGGGCTTTTCAGCCTCTGACTGCCCTGGTGAACCCAGTAACATCAGGAAACCACAGGCCCCTTTCTTTCCAGGGAAAGGGGAGAGCTCTGGTGAACACTCACTTGGGGGGGAGGAGGGCAATCTCAGCTTGAAAACGACCCCATTCACAATTGTGGGGATGCTGGAGCACAGGAACACCTCATAGCAGAGGCAAGGCACCTGTCTTTAAATAATTCCCTGCTCAGCCTCACCTGCCTGCCATTTCCTCTTAGAACAAACTCTAAACTAAGTCTGCTGATGTGGGCAAAGGAGTTTCTTCCAAAACGAGACATTTATCCCTTCTCTGTTGAGGCTGAAACTCGCAGTGCTCTCAGCCTTTGGAGGCTGTGAATCAGATGGCTCTGTCACAAAGCCTGCTGTCTGCTTTGCAGAATGACTCCTTTTCAAACTCACACGATTTCCTTATTTATTTAAGGAGATTCATCTGCTAAAGCTCTAAAGGAGAACTTCCATTATTTTGCCTTACACCTCATAGCAGAGCCAGATTAAACTTCAGCTTGCTTAGCCAGAAGCCTTTTGCCATCCTTCCTAACTTCACTGTCCCTGCTGCTTTTCCTCTTTCTGCCTCCAGTCTGGAACACCCTCCTCGCCATGTGAATATTGCAAAGGCTTGTCCCAGCCTTCTTTCTTTTTTCCCTGATATTTTTAGAAAGTGGCTTTCTTTGGTTTCACTGTCTGGGGATGACTGCTTTTTGCCACAATTGAACTCTTCCCTCCTCTTCTGTCGAGAGCGCTCCACAAAGCCCTGCCTGGGTTGGCCGGGTTGCTCGGTGGCCAGCCCCTGTGTAAAAAGGGCAAGTGGAACTCGGGCATCGCACACAGCCCTGCTACCGCTTTGTGGATGTGACACGCTGACAGCACAGCTTTTAACGTGGCCGAAGTTTGGCTTACATTAGAAACATAAGAGGATAACAATAAAAATTCACAGCAAACCAGGTGAATGCTGGCTTTTCTAGCCTGGGGGAAGGAGGGGGGGTGGATAAAAGATCCCAAACTTCAAAAACAACAAAAAGGCCACAAAAGCCAAACCCCCACGCACATATTTTTTCCCAGAAGATCCTAGTTTCCCATTTGTTGTCTCTCCACAGCACTCACAACACCTTTAGGGCTGTCGGTGGGAATTATTTATTATCCCGGCAGGGGAAGGAGGCTCCGCGGCGCAGCGCTCCGGCCAAGGGAGCCGCGGGCCGGGAGAGCCCCGAGGCTGCACCCCCGAGCACTGCGCTGCCTGTGCGGGCACGGCAGCATCGCCCTCCGTCCCCGCCACGGCCACGGCCACGGCTGTCCCGCGGTGCCCGCACTGCCGCCCGCAGCCCGGGCGCTGCTCCCCGAGCGCGGCGGAGCGGAGCCCCTCCGGCAAGCGGACAGCGAGGGGCGAAGCCTCGCACACGCCGCGGAGCCGAGCAGCGGGGCTTCAGCAGCCCCGAGCCCGGGGCAGGGGGTCAGGGTCCCCCCCGCCGTCCTTACCCGCAGCGCCGCCAGGTCGATGCCGTCCAGGCTGCGGGCCATGGCTCCGCCGCCCGAGCTAACGGTGCCGCGGGCCGGCCCGGCCGTGCCCCGGCGGGCGCAGGGAGCCGGGCATGCCCGGCCCGCCCCAACGCCCCACCCGGCCCGGGCGGCCGCCGCCGGCAACTTTGGCGGAGCAGCAGCTCGGGGAAAAGTTTGCGAGGAAGTGACGTGCGGAGCCGGCGGGGGTCGGGGCCACCTGCCCGCCCGCGGGGCGGGGGCGGCCGCGCTCTGCCCCCCACGCGCGGGGGGATCGCCTCTGGAATACGGGATACGGGATATGGGATACGGGATATGGGAGGTTCCCTGCACGCACCGCCCCACGCGAAGGGCCGGGCCGACAGCGGGGACCCCTCCGGCGCCGCAAGCTCCGCGCTCCCGGCCCGGAGCTGCGCTCCCGAACGGGGCGATGCGCCAGCGCTAGCCAAGCCCCTGAAACCCCCCAAAACTGCAGTGACAGCGTCCAACGAAGAGGAATTTAGACACGCACAGCTGAGACGCTGCCAGCCCCTTCCCCGCAGGTAACGGGAGCTGCGAACACGAGCCCGGGGGTGACGGCAGCGATGCTCCCGGTGCCGAGCGCCCAGCGCTGCTCCCAGCCTCGGCTCAGCCCCGCGGCCCCAGGCGGATCGAGGGCACGGGCCGTGCCCGCGGTGCTGAATTGGCAGCAGCCGCTCCGCCAGCCCGGCCCCGAGCGCCGCAGGCACCGCAACCTCGCTGCCTCCGTTCCCCGGCAATTGGGAGCGCGGGAAGAACGCGCCGTGCCACTGTAGTGTAGCAGGCTGGAAGGACTTGTGGGTGTTCTTGGGCCTCGTATTTAGAGACAAATATCAGTGGAAATGCACATTTCTGAGACAAAGCCCTTAAACATTCTCAAAGGATGTTCAGGGCGTTGTCCCCTCGCAGGGAGCAAGCAACGGGGCCGAAATTCTCAATCAGTACTTTCACAGTTGCAGACATAAAATCAAAACAAAGTCGAAGTGTCTTTGGTGCCTATTAGCACACCAGGACGGCTGCAATGCCAGCAGCGAGGGGCAGTGTTGTAATAAAGGCATTTGGCAATTTCCTTGAAAGAAGTGCTGATGTATCACTCAGCT
Source organism: Acridotheres tristis (assembly GCA_037013685.1). NCBI lineage: Eukaryota > Metazoa > Chordata > Aves > Passeriformes > Sturnidae > Acridotheres > Acridotheres tristis. Next base: position 12,209,116 of record CM072889.1, on the reverse strand, counting down.
TCAAAGTATTCTTGTACAACTGCCCCCGTTGGGTACCTTATTGCTAATGTGACCCTGAATTGGTGCTTCTGCCTGCCTGCAGGCCAGCATGTGGAGGCACTGCTAAAGAGTTGAGGCTAATCACTGCATTAAAGTGTAAGTTTGTTGAAGAACTAAACATGTAATGCAGCTATGTGCAATGCAGCAGAAATCCACACACAGTAACAGCCCAGCCCCCTGCTGTCCCCTGGGTAGCATTTAGAAAATTCTGGCCCTCATGTCACCTTTGTCAAAGCTAAGCCAGAGCTTTGCTCCCCATTTGAGCCTTCCTGCTTTACATAAATACATCATTAGCCTTTTTGCTTGTGTTATTTCTCACAATCCCTATTTATCTCTTCTCTCTAACCTTCAGGCTGTCCTTTGTCTCCTGCCACTTTCCACTTCCTTCCTGCCTCCCTGGTGAGAACTGGTGTGAAACTCCAGACTGTTGCCTACCCAACGCCCTCTCACCCTCTCCATCTCTTTAAGAGATCCTTGGCTGAAATTAATCCTGCCTGCCTTGCTCACCTCTGGTGAGTGCTCCCAACTTGAGGATTAATTTCCACTTGACAGAAAGCTCTACTCAAAAATGAGACGTATATAAGTGTTTACAAGTAGAACATGGCTTGTATTTTTGCAGGCAGATCTCACTCTCCCTGCAATGTGCTTTTACCACCACATTTCATTGTCTTCCCCCTGCACCCTGCAGGAGTTTCTGTGGGTGCTCCAGTCCCACTCACACCACTGCAGGCAGGGCTCTGCAAGGGAAGGGTTCTTCCCTTGCTGCTGAGGAAGGCAGGCCATCATTTCCCCGTAAAGGCCCTGCAGGTCTAACAGAAGCAACAACTGCTTTTGCCACCAATATTTGCAGCAGATCTGTTGAAGCTACAAATGCCACAAGGACAAGGCTACTTTACATAGTAGAACCAGATTTACAAGGCCTGAGTTCTTCAGCAGCTTGCTGACTGGTTCTATAGACACAGAAATATGCTCCAGGCATCCCCCACAGCCTCGTGCCCTGCTGCTGGCAGATCCTTCCCAAAGCCCTGACCAAACAGGGTGCTTGTGCTGTTGCTGACCTGTGAGCAGGCTCTCCCACCTTGCTCTTCTGCATGAAGCTGTGTGGCAGAGTAACTCCCAGCAATCAGAAATTTGATGCATTAGTGCAATTGTTAATAAACCCACATTCACCTTACCAATAATAAAAAGTGAACAGGTTCCCTTAGTAATAAATTCAGTTTTAAAAATACCAAACAAGCAAAGCATAACAAACACAAGAGAAAATTAAATGCTATCAGTACAGCTTTCCCCTCCAACACCCATGGTCAAAACCCTGAAACCAAATTCGGCAACCACAGACCCAAACATAAAAACCTTTCTAATGTCTATGTGCAAGCAAAGGATGTTTTGTATTAAAAGGGAAGCGCAAGAATGAAGGGGAAAGAACTTCCTTTGTTTCAGCAAAGGAAATGCCATTGTACCCCAGAAGTACTGGGCTAATTCGGAGCCCTTCTGTCATCATCCTAACACAGATTTGGGCCCATAATAATCCTACCAAGAGTAATTGCCCCTGCCAGATGTAACACTCAGTAAAGGAAGAGAGTGTTTAAAGCTGAGGCTCAAATTGACATGCTGGCTTGTTTCCTCTAGCTTTGTTTACATTGGGTCTCAGCTACAGGTGTGAAGCTGGCAGAGGAATAAACAAGAAGATAACTCATAAGAGAACAAGTTTTCTGGTCTACAGGAAATAAACACATTCTTAAACTGGGGGCTTAGCCTGAAAAGGACAAACTGACTTTTTTCAGCATTTCTCAGTTCTCTGAACTGTAGATTCAGATAAATTATCATTCAGAAAAACTCCAACGCACATGATCATTTTATTGAAATAATCAGCCAGATGATGCTCAGGGAATGGACATCCCTGCCACTCCCATGGCTGTGGAACAGCCAGGCTCAGCAGCTCATGCCACATCTGTGACTCCAGAGCCAACCCTCTGCAAATATTTCCCAGTATTTTTAGGATACAAATCCAACATGAAGCTCAGAAACCCCAAAGCTCAAGTTAGGCTCCCTGCTACAGAGGTAGGAAACAAATCCCTCTTCAAGCTTGTGGGTTCCCCTGCTCCCACCTTCATGGTGGAGAGCCATCCCAGTGTGCCAGCCTTTCCCAGGACTCCTCTCTGCTGCAGCTCCCCAGCACAGGCACCAATGTTAGACAGGATCTCTATGAGCACCAGCTTTTCTTGGCACTGAAACACTCCCCGAGAGATTTACTTTGCTGCAAGTTTTCTTACCTTCTGTAAGGAGCCTGTGTTATACCCATGCCCGAGGCACCTGATCAGATTGATGCTGATGCTCCAAGATCAGCACTTTTCTCCCAGAATAAAAATACTCCACAAAATTCTCCATTACTTTTGGCTTTATATGAACTAGAGATTTTAGACATCTCAGTATTTCTTTAGGGGACAACTCTCGGCTGGTTAAGGTTACATATTGAAAGCCTTTATAGGCTTGTATACAGCCTGGATATGTCTGGATGGTAGCAGTCACACAATTCCAGGAGCTGTATTTCATGACCACAGAAAAGCAGAGAATACTTTTATCAGGTCACACCTTGGAAAATACCAGGATAACTTAGTGCAGCTGCTGCAAAATGTTTTTGGACTGCAAAGGGAAGATTTAAGTTTCAGGCCAGGGACATCCACTTACATTCCAATTTAGTTAAAAGAGGCAAAAAACCCTACCAACCCAATCCACTTCATATCTTCAGCATTCCTGGGACCCATCCCTACAGTGCTTGGAAATTACAGTAAAATGTCATTTTCAATGCACTGTTGGATTGTGCTCTGAATATTTCTCATGCTTTCTCCTATTTGAACTGAAGAAAATTCCCACTTCATTCCAAACACATTAAGGCCGGGCCAGAAAGTCGTATTTAAACCTGAATCTGTCCTCAGATTTCCACTTTGCAAAGACTGCTGCATTAGGACCAAGAGGCAGGGTTGCTATCCTGAGTAAACTGGAAATACCAGAAATCCAGACAAACAAACCAAAACAGTAATTTCCCGTACAGTACTCAGTAGCACATACAGTAGTTTTCAGCTCTTTAAAAATTAAATAACTGTTTTCAGTTCCTGGCAACCATGCTAGTTCAGTTTCACAGGATATCCAAAATGAGACCAAACAGCTTCCTTCCCAAAGGATTCCTGAGTGGACAGGCAAGCTGGAAAAAGTGCCTCTGACTGCTGTAATCCCAGCCAGGACGTCCACCTCATTTCCCAAGGCTAAAACTTAATATATAGGTCTCCCACAAAATGTGCATTACTCCAAATGCCGCTCGCTGGGACTTTTGCAGGGATTGATTTCCTTTCCAGTGGTACCCGGACAACCAGCCCTGCCAGGCTGTCCCCACCGAGCACAGGGGGCACGAGTTGCCCTCCCTGCACTGATAACCCTGCGAGGCTCCTGACCCAGGGCTTCACAGCATTGTTTCAGCTCAGCCCTTCGCAGTTTCTCAAGGAAACAAATGCTGCCACTGGAAGTTTGCAGTTTCCCATCAGTCCAGCACACAGCCCTGCTCTCCCTGGAAACAGCCACACCAACTTCCAGGGAGAGGAGGCACATCCTGATGGTGTTTTGTCCTCCTGTCTTGGGATTCTGCTGCAGCCCCAGCTGATTTTGTGCAGTAATACACGGATTATATAGATAACTGCTTCCCTGTGTGAAAGTTATTTCTATTATTTTCTATCTCCATGAGAATTTTTCCTACTCTTTTTCTTTTGTTTCCTGTGCCACTGAGTTTTTCACTGTGACTCTGCCTTATATCAGAATACCAAGTCAGTATCTGCCTGCTACAATGATACCAGTGCACACAGGCTGGCTGGCAATTTTGCAAAATAAAGATAATTTATTGAAATAAATTGAACGCTCGCGTTTTGTATAACTATTGTATCTTGCTGTTGTGCAGCCATCTGCCTTGCCAGAGGTTTTCCCCTTCTCTCCCATCCTCTGCAAATTTATCTCTTCATTCAAACTAAGAACACTTTGAAACACTTTGCAAGGAACAGTAGCTATATGTTACTAGGTCATCAGATCCCAATGGGGTTTATGAATACCATAATGAATTTCAGCCCAACATCTGTCTGCTCTCTGAAACAGATGCAATTATGGAATAAAATAGGTGCTGCCTCTTCACAGGCAGATCTCTCAGTAAAAAAAAAAACAAAGCACAAAGAAAACTGACAATGCACCGTTTAATCACTACCACATTAAATTTATCAGTCAAAATATCACATGGCAGACGGTCTTTTTGTGAAAGCAAGACAAGTTGTGGAAATTCTGGCAGACAAGCTGGGGTTTTTTGACTTTAGAAAATCCTGCAGGCATAGCTTTGCCAACCAAATACTAAGTCCGGATGACTCAGACCACGGTTCCCTTTTATCCAAACCACTCAAGTTTGGTGGTTAGCTAAAAAGGAACTGGTATCTGAATCACCATTAGTTGGGAGGAATTGTCAGATTAAAGTCTTGGGCATGGGGTTTTGGGGGCAGGGTGTTGGTTTGGTTTCTGTTCCCTTCTTTCCCAAAGGAAAGAAAACAAAAATTAACAACTTGTGGGAACATCATTCTTAGTCAGAAAATGATTTGTAAAAAATTAACTTTATCCTATCTTTTTAACCTTCTCAATGTCGTGTGTCAATTTGGGCACATTCTCAGTAAATTAAACAGATTTTTTGGTCCTGTTGCAAGCCTAACCTGTGCCTCACAAAATTACACAATTTTAACCTTGCCTTAGCTACAAAAAAAGCCCAACTCATTGCTCAAGTCCCTCTTACACATCTGCATTTCCCAGGCCCTCTGCTTCTCCTTTTCTTAGAGGCGGAAAAAAAAAAGCAAAATAGGAACTGTAATTTATAAACCTCTATCCAGCCCTCTGGAACAAAACCTGCCCTCTGTGACCTATTAAACATCTTTGGGGAAGTCTCCTCTATTCTCGCTCCAACTTCCATTTAATTCCAAGCTGCTTTTCATCTCAGTATTTTGCCAACTCCGACTATTTCAAACACACTTGGGTGCTCCAGTGCAGGGCCTGAGTCTTTTAAATTCTCCCCTTTTCCTCAAGGGAAATGTATCCTTTATTTGGGAGGCTGCCTAATTTATGTGTGTGTGTCTCCTGGATGGAAAAGGCAAAGGGAAGCTCATTTAGGCATTGAGCAACAGTGTCCTCTTCCAACATTAACTAATGAATAAGTCTGTGTCTTTTCCTGTAGATCTGTGCCAGTCCTATCTAAACATTCTCTATCTTTGTATATTAATAACCTGCATATAACTTCCAGCCAAGTTTCACTTGTGCCTGTAACACCATGCTCAGCCTGGAAAGAGGCAGCACAGCTCTCGTGGGGCTCTGTCAGCTTCTGTCTGCACTTCACAGCGTTTTGGGCAGAGCACTGAGTAGGTGCACTCGCCTTGATGTTGCTGCTGCACAGTGCAGCTGTCAGCTGAAACTGTAAACATTTTAAAAATTAAATCTGACAAGTTGTTTGGTGGTTTGGGAAGAACGGGAAGGCTCTGTACATCTGCCAGTCATTCACTGATATTTAGTCATGGAAGTTTTGTGTGAAAGAAATGTGTTTGCACAGGTCTGAGACTGGGTGTATTCACTCTTCTTATTGATAACTTGGAAACAACTGCTAAATAAATCCATTGAAACAATATTCACCTGTACAGCAGCTAGTGCCAGGTTATGTGCAAGCCCAGCCTGCACACAGTGGGGTGAAGGGCTGTGGCACAGACCCTCCTCCCATTGCCTGGACACTGCCCAGAGCCCCAAACTATGTCCAGTCTGTGGGAACACCTCAGTGCATGGGAACACCTCAGTGCATGGGAACACCTCAGTGCAACACTGAAGGACAAGGGCTGATGGGATCAGCTGCATAAGCAAGGAAAGACAAGGGAAGGGACTTTCCCTCCAGCACTGCTTTGCTGAGGCAGCAGCTCCAGCATCTTTCTAGTAATGCATAGAGCAGAAATGAAGACTTTGGTTCAGTGAAAGGAGGGGGCACAAAAATTAATACTGAGTAAAAAATGGTTTAATGTGCCCACTTGGAATAGCTAAAGCTCTATCTTTATTAAAAAGAAAAGTGACTTTTTTATTTTCTCCTAAGGAGCAAATAGTGGCATTTTAATCACATGAGACATAATGAGAGCCAGTAGCTAAAGCAGAAACCAAACAATAAAAACAATAACACCCCTCCCCAAAACTAAAAAACCTTCAAAGAAGCAGAAACAAAGGCACCAAGGTTCACAGACCTCCTGGTTTCCATTTCTCACAGGTCTCTCACTTTCTGGTTCCTAGGGTGTGAAGGAGGGCTCAGACCTCCCCAGATTAGAGCTGCTTTCAGCAGCCTCTCAGACAGCTTCACTAGTCCAAAGTTACTGGGCATCCAGATGTCCTGGCCACTGCAGCTTCTGTGCCACCCAGCAAACCTGTCCCCTCTGGAGGGCTCTGGCTGCTGTGCAGGAGCCAAGTCACAGCCAGGCCCTGAACTGCCACCCTCTGGCACTCTTGGGCTTCCCTTCCAGCAGGGAGATTTGGGGGATTTAAACCAGCTTCCCTTTTCACAGCAGCTTAAGTTCTTTAAGGAGTTTAGCTCCATAAGCCAATTAAACATCTTTAAGTCCTTGAGCTCTCCTACCTTCCCCAGCAGTTTGCATACTTACATGGCTTTACAGGCTGAAAGCTGATTTCATCCAGCCAGGACCTGAGCATCTTATGAGGTCACAGGCCAAGCAATCCCAGGCAGAGACAGCAAGTCTGGAATCTTCTGCAGATCAGCCTCAGAGTGCTGAGAGCAAATCCTTGCAGGTTTGGAAAAGGCCAACTCCACCTTTATTCCTTTGCTTTCCAGAAGCCCCAGCTCTGGGTTATAAAGTAATGGATGGTCCATGTGCTCATAAACTTTACACACTGAGAGTGGGAGTAAAGCAGTTATTATCCTCATTTACACATCCACTGTGGAAGTGTAGGCAGACATAACTGGTGTCATCCCCTCGGGTCCCATCCCAGTGCCTTATCTCTCCTTCCTGTCTTTTTTCCTTTGGATTAGTTAACACTACAAGTAGGAGAACAGTAATACAGTCATTTGATATTTGAATATGAAAGCTTGGAACCAATTCTCTGAAGTACTGTTCTAAGCCTTTTTCTTAGGGTTTCTTTCTGTTTGTTTTTAAATGAACAAATCAGCAACATCTCAAAAGGGAGAAAACCACAACATAAAATTTTATGAGAAGCTATCACCAGCCCCCTTTGTTTCCTGTAAAACATATCCTGCATAGCTAGATATATTTCTATATAAAGTATATAGATTTGCATTATATATGTTTAAAAAAAATCATTGTATGTCTCCTAAATGCTCTTTTAAAGTCAGTTAATAACTGTATGTCATTATGTTGTCAGAATACAGTTTTAACTCCTTCAAAGAAAAACCAACATGCTGCAGTAACAACGTGATTCTGTAAACAGTTGTGGATTAACATTCAGTGACCACTGAATCTTCTCTGTGATTAAAAATCCCCACCAGCTGCCCAATCTGCTTTTGTCAGTGAACTTGCTGTCATTTTATAGCAATAAATATACAGTTTGCCCACGTACTTGAGGTCAGTCATGCTCATGCCTGAAAAGGAACATTTCCATGAGTGTTATGTGAAGGGCAAACCCACAGCTCTGGAGCTGCTCAAGGTCACCATCTCTGTCTCTTCTAAACCAGTGACAAATCACCCCAGAAAGCTCTGTCTGCTCAGCACCCAGGCAGTGCCTCTCCACCAGGCTCAGCCAAGAAGGATGTGACACCGAGGTGCAGCCCCTGGACCCCGAAGCAGATGTGAGGGTGCTGGAATGGGCTTTCCAGGGTGAGCCCTGTCCCAGTAAAGCACTTTGTGCTTTCATTACCTGAGCCCAACCCATCAATGCCTTTATGCAACTTGGTGACCTGCACTGTCACTTGCAGTTTGCACACTGCTGTGCTGCAGCAAAAAGGAGTGATGCTCTCCACCATGGTCCATAACACTTCCTCCAGAGCTTTCCAAGCCTCAGTTTTCAGGGCACTTTGGCTGTGACTCGCTGGTTTTGGGGTGGTTTTAGCCACCTCAGCACTGCTCCCCTTGGCCTTGGCTGTGCTGAGCTATTTAGGACACAGTGGGGGTTGTCTCTGCAGCCTGGCTGTCCTGTGGGCTTTCCTGGTGTGGATTAACACCCATGTGCTCAGCACCTTCCCTTCTTTAATCTGTTGTGTCAAACCAGGCTCCACAGGCTGGCTGTGAACAGACTTGCACACGCTGTGGGTGCTCACACACCTCCTCTGAGCCACATGCTTTGTACCATCTCTTGCTTTGAAGCAGCAGTACCACTTCTATTCTTTTTCCTGTTTTTTCTCTGATCAATATGAAAAAAAAATTAAACCTACAGAAAAAACCAACCAGAAAACTTTCAGTTTAACTCTGAAATACTTGAACCCTTTTGTTCCTTTTGCCAGATTTAGGTCACCCCACAGAGATCGATTTTCTTTCTTGTCCAGGCATGTCCTCCTGCTCAGGCTGAAAATTTGCTTTACTTGTGTGTGGCTGTATGGGTTTGGGTTTTCCCTTGACATTTCTGTGAACAGTGTGGCAAAGGTTGGTAGTGTTTATCCTCATTCCGTTTCTCCTTTTCGCTTATTTTGGTTATTCTCCCATACCATTGCTGGCTGTTTCTCCAGTCATATTTAATCCCCTTTGTGGCCACCTCCAATTTTCCAATGCATATGCTGGCATTAAATTGCCTGTTATCCTGTCCTAATTTCCATGTTACAACTACTCAGAGAATAATAAAAATTTATCTATTATTTTTCTCTATGCCTTTGTATTGTTTATTGTTCATCTGTACTGGGAGAGCCTGTGAGTCTTTTCATGACTGTTATTTTTTCCACATGTCCAAGCTCAAACTGAGAATAAGAAAGCTTCCAGGGCTGATCCTTCCTTGGCCAGAATTTCTATTGCATTTTTATTTTTAACCTTTTGAGAGCATTTTCTGCAGTTTTGCCTTTCCAGCTCTGAGACAGGAACCTGAGGGTGGCAGGGAGGGCTCACAGGGCCCAGCTCTGGGGTGACTCTGCAGTCAGATGTGCTGAGGCTCTTTGCAGAGGCACAAGCTAAGAGAAGGATAAGTGAGATCTGGCTGCCCTTTAGGTCAGGAGGGACAATTCTGGCTTCTGTGACTTTTGTGGTCTTTTACAGCACAGCTGACTCTGGGAAGATTTGGTTGGTTTGAGTGGGAAGCTCACTTCTTAAAATTTGGTGCAGTACTTGATGACCTACACATGCAAAACTGGGGAAGAGGATGAGTGTGGTTTTGTACTGCAGCTGGCAAACTGAAAATGCTTCTGGTAATTTCCCTCCATGTTAGAGGGAATCAAAAGTTCTGCCAAGCCACATCACATTAACTAATCTAGTTACAAAAGCACAGACCCTGTAACTCACAGGTCTTTTTTTGTCCTTGATAGAGACCATTGGACCAACAGAAGCCCAGTGCTCAGTGTCATTACAGCCTTCCTTTTAAGCCACCCAGATTAATGGAACAAATTCTCATTCAGAGAAATCAGGTACAGATCCCTAGAGACTACACTGATTTGACTCTGTTTTTTGAACAGTACAAATTACAGCAGAATATCATTATTAATTTCAGCTACCCCCTGTCCTGGCAAATTATCATTCATCTCCCCAAATGGGTATCTCAGCTGGAGACCTTTATTTTATCATCTTAGTAGAAAAAATCTGCACTGTTTCTTCCCTCCAAATTAGCAGTCTATGATTTCCCTGGGGAAGTCTTTCTTAGATGTAGTGCTGATTAGTGCTTGACTAACAGGCACCAGCACATATTTTACCTTCCAACACATACCTGAAATCTCTCACCAGGTCCATGGCTGCCTGCTCAGGAGTTAGTCACTTCCTCCACAGTCTGCAGGGAAGACAGCAAAGTTTAAGAAATGTTCGTTTCTAACAAATCTAATTGTTGGTGTCTCCCTGCTCACATGGACATTGAACTAATTTCATTCCATAAGGAAAACACCCAAGCTGAGGCCAGGGGCTGATCATTAAAGTCTGATTTCTTGATGTTAGCTGGTAAGCTTCTGAATTAACCAAATACCATAAAATGTAATTTCTAACTGTTACAATCAGCCTCACTGCCTCAGTGCTGCATTTCAAGTTGCCCATGAGGAACTTTTCCCTTCTCAAAGCCAGGGAATTGCTCATGTGGCTCAGTGCAAAGTACTGGTTAAACACGGAAATGTTTTGTCAGGGAAACAGTGTCAGTGCAGGGGGGTTGAGGGGATCAGCAGGGATAGCCCAGCACATGGTGAACCTGGGAAAAAGCACCGTGGGCCGGGGCAGGGAGGTCAGCCCAGGGGAAAGTCTCATTCCCAGTGGTGCCAGGCAAAGCCATGGGGACACACCGAGGCTGATGATTATGTGAGGTTGTTCTGCTTCAGCTACTTTGGGAAAACACTGCTTCCACACCACAGTTTTTAAATACTATTAAAGAAAGTAAAAACTTGCTGCAAGTTAAACTGCCCTGGCTAGGTTACCTGGTGGTACTTCAGCCACTCTTACATTGCAGCTTTGCCTCCAGTGCTATTCCTGTGGCTTTTTGCTGGCTCAGGGGGAGTGAGCATTAGAAATCAGACTCTGTCATGAGGTTTATTGAAATGCAGTTGCACCTCCTTCTGTGGAAGGGACAGTGACAGCTCCTGAAGCCCCGTGCCCTGGATGCTGGCCCCAGAAGGACATCCCTGTGCCACCCCTCACACACTGTGCCCTTCTGCCCACTCCCACCTCAACTTCTGTCAAACCACTACACCTTCCCTGGCTCTCTTGGAGAGAATTTGCGTTTTACAATCTTACTGTAAAATAACAAGAATCAGGCTTTTAAAGTCAGGAAGTTTCTCTAAGAGACTTCTGTGCTTTTGCTATAATCGCTCCATATACTCCTCTGACAATTTCCATGACCTTATTTCTCAAAAAAAAAAAAAAAAAAAGAAAAAGGAAAAAAAGACAAAAAAAGAAAAGACAAAAAGAAAGAAAGAAAGAAAGAAAAAAAGACAACTCCTCCCATCATTCCTCAAGTCTCAGAAGAGCTCTCCACACAGTAAAGGGGAAGCAGATGCTGCCAGCTCTCTATCTGGATCACTTCTTACACATGTTTAACCCTCGGGGTACAGTGGATGCTGAGAATTACTCTTTCGTAATGTTTGCTTGGCTGCCAGAAAGGAAAAATGATTAGCAGCTCAAAGGTTACGTTGCTGTATTTTGCAAGAGAAGGCCTTGTCATGGGCTGCCTCTCTTTTGCTGACTCTGGATCTTTTCAGCTGTGATGCTCAGCTGCCCACAGGGCACTGGGGGTCTCTGCCCACTGGGCTGTGCTGCCCCAGCCCTCTGTCCCATCCCAGTGCCTGTGGTGCCAGCTCTGCCCTGCTGCCCTGCAGGGTCTGCTCATCCTCCCTTCCTCCCACGGCCAGCAGCACCCAGACATCACAAGTGGTACCCAGACCTTGCAAGTGGTGTCCCAGACCTAATGTCTCATCTCCCTCTTAATCTAAATGACTGTGACCAGCTTTACGTGGCACATAAAACACTTCCTGCTCTGTGCAATGCTATTCTCACACCCTCTCCCTAGACTTCAATATGTTTAAAACAAGTAAGATGATGAATGTTTAAGATATAGTTAATGGTTTAAGAAAGGGATTTAAAACAAATTGCTGAATTAATGACTATTGTTATTGTTTCCTTTATTAGTCCCTTATTAGCCTGTTTCCTGAGGGCAGAGCTGTTTGCATAGGATTTATACCCTGAGGAGCTCAGAAATTTGGTATAAATAGCTTTAAAAACCTTTTTGTGATTTTTAGAGCAGGCTGCAACGATCACAAGATGCTGCTGCCATCGTGTCCAAGCAGAACCTATGGCCTACACATGCTGCCAGCATGGGCAGGTCTGCTGGACAGTGGTGGTGGGCTCCTTCCCCTCATGTCAGCTCCTGCCCCTCTCTGCCCTGAACTGCTGTTCTGTAGCATCTCTTGGATACACTCACCCAGCCCGGCTGCTTCTGCCATGTCACCCTTTTCACAGAGCACTCCTGCTCGTATTTCACATCTAGGCAGTCTGCCAAGGACAGGCCAGGTCCAGAAAGTTCATGAACATCTTCCTTTTTTGTTGTCTCAGGCCGCTCACTTTTGTTCCACAATAAAGGGGCTGCTATGAATTATCTAACATGTACCTACACCTGCCTTGGTCTGGGCAGGTTGAGGGTAACTGAAATTTCTGGCCCTGGGTTAAAGCCTTCCTTGCAGATTGTCACTGTTACACCCCAGATGCTTCTTCTGTTCATTGTGTTGATGGGTGAAAGCAATGGAGTTTGAACTTCATCAAACTTTCCTTGAGCTTGGCAGCGTAAGAGCTCTAATACGGGTTCAGGCTGGTTGTCAGGTAGAAATTATGTATCAGTTCAGTGTTTTTCCCTGCTGTCTTCTCAATAATTTGCTACAGTGCACAGAATTCCTGTCATCCCATCAGCCTCCATCCTTCCAAAGTCACTTCAGTGCCCATGATCAGCTTCTGTCTTTTCTCCTCCCTGCAGTGAGCTGCTGATCCCACACAGAAGCCTCAGGATTCTCTCGGGAGAGCTCTGCTGTTCCCCCAAACCAGCCCCACCCTGGCCCCTCTGGGCACACCCAGAGATTGTTCACACAGGCTGCAACAAACTTCTTCTGTTGGTCGAGATGATGTGGCCACAGAGCCAGGATGAGGCAATTTGCCCTGGAGTTACCAGTCCAGTCCAGGGAATATTATCTGTTGGTCAGAACTCCAGACTGGGACTGTGAGCACAGCCTAAACTCTGCCTTTGGTTTTTTGGTAGGATCTTGGTAAAAGGGTTTTAAACCCTATTTTTCATTTGCTAAAGGGTAGATGAAAATACTTCCCCAGAGGAGTTAGGTGTTAGATTGATTGTTTCATGATCACAAAGCCTTTGATATCCTTTAATCAAAGAGTTGTTAAGGGTTTTAAAGGTTGTTATAATCTGTGGAAGGGATGTTAATTCTCTGTGTGCAGCCTATACAGAACATGGAGTCTCTAATGTTATTTGGGGACTAAGTATTAAACACTCCCTTCAAAATGCTGACAGAAATTACCTTTCAGCCTCACACACGAGCTGATTAGAGTATAGTGTGCTTTGAAAGCTTCTTCACTTCTCATTAGACTCTCTCTTCTTGAGTCACCTCATAAGAGGCTAATTTACATTAAGTCTAGGCCACGCTAGGGTCTGGATTTCTCTTATGTCTTGGTAGCAAAAGCAAAACCCCTTGTGCTCGCTGCATAAGAATTACTAATTCTCTCCTCCACATCATAAATCCCAAGGCATGCTCTGAATCCCAAATAAGTTTGATTTAGAAAGAAATTAGGTGCACATTCTTCCTTTGACAATTTTCATTCTCGCCTTGGCTTGACTGTATTTCTCCATTAAAAGAGGGCACCAGAGATTTCCAAATCCCTCTATCCAGTGTGAGCACAGACTGAACTGGTGCTCTATTCTCCAGCCAAATTCTTGAGCCCACCTTGCCATGCTGAGCATGGTGGGTACCCCACTGCCCTCAAATGTAGCCCTGTTGCTCCACCTGCTCCGAGAGGTGTAGCAGCAGCTGTTGGTGCTCCCACTCCAGCAAATCACTTTGAATTTCCACAGTGGATACTCACAGCCAGGCAGACATTTGCCACCCACTGCTGTGCACAAAGGAGTTAGTTTACAGTCTTAGACATTGCAAAACTCATCTAATACAAAATACATCGTTCTGTCTTTGTGTTTGTCCTGAGGAGAAGAAAGCCCTTAAAACCTTGTAAAGCCAATTACACTTTACCAAAGTGAATCAGAGGAGTTTACAGAATACCTACCGTGAGAATCTGGCTCAGCTTGACAAACTGTATTTTTATTATTATTATTTATTTGCTTTACTGCTTAGTCTGTAGCTATACAATAATATTGCAAAGAAGAGAAAATGCTGACAGGTCATATTCTGCTTCTATTGGCAGTGCTGATGTTTTATATTTATATGACAAATATCCTGGCAAAGATTGGTAACTTTTACTTTGTTTCCTTTTTTTTCAACATTGTTTTATACCTTATGGACCAGCCTTATTAACCTCTGAATTTCTCCAGTGGCACTGATATGATCAAAAGGGTTCTTGTGGCAAGCATTGCAAAACTGTCCTTCCCTCAGCAACACAAATGCTGCAGGTCCTTTCTTTAGAGAAGCAAAATATATTTCCGAACACTGTTCTTTGTGTTTGCAAGAATGTATCATGCCATTACTTTCAATTTTCAAATTCTGCTTGCTTCCTCTAACCAAATATTCTAAAATGTCATATTTTTTAACATTTGCTGGGCTAACTGCTGCTAAATTGGAACTGTTTCAATCAAGGTTATTTATGACATTTCAAAACCTTAAATGTACTTTCCAAGACAGTAGAGGAAGGTACATTTCTCTATTTTTCATTATTTTATAAACAAATAGAACAATATTGATAATGTTAAATCAGTATAATTGCACTGTTCACATACCAATTTTCCTTTGGGCCTGGGCAAGGAAACACTTCTGGCATGACATGCCAGTTGAAAACCTGTGGGACTGCAGGAAATGTGAAGTTTTATTTTGTGGGGAATTTTCCCACCTTTATAAAGATGTAGATTTTTTTTGTTTGTTTTTGTTTTGTTCCCTATGGATGAAACCAAGATATTCCCCTCCAAACTAAAACTGAAATTTTAATTTTAAAATTATCAAGACAAGGGTTCTGAAGCAAGTGGGCTGGCAAGAAATGACAACTTTCTGGGGAACTTCTCACAGTGTCCACTGAAGAGTGGAAAAACAAGATGCATTCATACAAGAGCTGCCATTCCCCTTTTCCACTCAGTGTTTCTGCCTAGAAAAACCCTTGGACTCCGACTGCTCTCTTCTTCCTCTGCCTTCTTCACATTCTCCATCTTTTTCTTAAGAGTCTCAGAAACTCTGCAGCCCCAGCAGGAACCTCAAAGGGTGCACAAGAGAGGATGCACAAGCTGCTGCACAGATGTGGAGGTGTCCTGCAGACAGGATTTCTGACCGAGCATTCCCATGGGATGAGCTCCCAGTTGCCCGGCTGGGACACAATGCAAACCCCACTGCTCCCCCATCCACGAGGAGCTCCCAGGGTGGTGTCACTGCCAGGCCGAGGGGCACTGAAGGCTTTCCCTCCTGTGACAGCTCCTTCCACCTCGGCTCACGGACAGACGCTGGGGAAGCTGCTTGGAGCTCTCCAGCAGGGCTCAGCTCTGCAGGCTGCTGAGTGCTGAGATTTGTGGCACTGAACTGCCCTTGCAGCCCCTGCTCAGCAAACTGCTTCTCACTGAATTAAGGGGAATTTAAGTATGTGCTTATGCATTTAGATGAACAGAGAGAGCCTGTTGAGTCAAAGGAACTACTGAGAGCAGAGGCCCTTATAAATAATGATTTTTTTTTTTTTTGTAAAAGTATCTGTTATTTATTCCCAAGTTCTTATCTTGTTTATAACAAAGAATGAACAAAATTCCTTTCCCAAGGCTGGACGGTCCTGGAGCATATCCACACCAAACAGGGACAAAAATAAGCTTCATTTTAGACAGAATAAATAAGCAAATGCTTCTTAGTCTCTTGCCTTCTCTCTCTCTCTCTTTTTTTGTATTCCTCTGTACACAGTTAGCATACGGTATTATGGCCTTATCCAAAGTCTGCTGGACTTGATGGAACTCCTTCTCTTCACTTGAATGGGTTTTGGAGCAGACCTGGTGCCAGAGTATGGCAATATCGTTACAGAGGCTTCTCATCTACTGTCTAGAAAAAGGAATATTATTAAAATACCAGCCCAGCACATAGCCCCCAAGAAATCTCAATATTCACTGTGTTACTTAATTTAAAATTTAAATAAATTACCCTGTTTTCTTGCTGAACATTCTTTAGGAGCATCAAATCTGTAGCACTGGATAGGCTTCCAACCTCTGGCTCATTTTATAGACAATCTTTAAACCACAACTGCCTCTGAAGTACATCACACACAAAGGTAAAAGCAGTATCTTCCAAATATTCTCATAAACCATCTTTAAGACGAATGTGCCTCAAACCAGAAGTCCCCATGGTTGCAATAAGGACATTTGCTGCTGGTGATTTTTGTCACTGGGCAAGGCATAGCCTGATAAGCTGGGGGTGGTGAGGCTGCACAGTCAGGGTGGTCTCCTGGCCTCTCCCCTGATAAATCCAGCTGATAAAGCCACTATGGCTTTGGTGAGACAGGGCAGACACAGAATGCCCATATCCCCTTCTACTTCAGCTGATGAATTTCATATGAATGAGCTGGGACATTTTTGCCACTAAGACCCTGAGCCAGCTGTCACTGCTGTCACTGGAGGGCTGCTATGGAGGTGATTCCCACAGTGGGACAAGCTCATGGCTCCTGTGCCACCCAAATCCCATGGATGGATGCATTTCACTGTTTGACAGTGATTTTCCAGACCTTTAAGTGCTACCTGTGGGAAGACTTGGCCTCTTGCATGTCATGGAGGGGCTCGAGGGTGTCCAGAGAAGGACAAAGAGCTGTGGAAAGGTCTGAGCACAATCTGATGAGGAGCAGCTGGGGGAGCTGGGGGGGCTCAGCCTGGAGAAAGGAAGGCTCAGAGGGGACCTGACCTTCTCACTCTCTACAACTCCACAAAAGGAGGGCATAGCCAGGTGTGGCTCAGTCTCTTCTGCCAAGTAACAAGCAACAGGACATGAAGAAATGGCCTCAAGTTGTGCTACAGAAGGCTTAGACTGGATTAGGAAAAAAATTATTCACTGAAAGGGTTGTCAAGCAGTGGCACAGGCTGCCCAGGCAAGTGGTAGAGTTGTCAACCCTGGAAGTGTATAAAAAATATGTGGCTGTGGCACCTGGGGACATGGGTCAGTGGGGGGCTTGGCAGAGCTGGGTTAATGGTTGGAGTCGACCATTTTAGAGATTTTTCCCAACCTAAACAATTCTAGGATTCTGTACTGGCATCACACAAAACTGAGTCAACAAGAGGCCCCCGAGCTCAGGTCCCCACCCCCACACTAAAAGCAGAGGGGTACAGGCAGGTCTGATTCATGTTTATATTGTCCTGGTACTCAATACACACTCAGAAATCTTAAAGCAGATTGTGACTTGGCATCTCTAACTAAAAGATATTGATACACAGACACTCAATGTGCTTTTGCAAAATGACTGAAAACCTGTTCTTTTCATGTTTCCTCAATACAAACATGAGTGCATTTTGCTTTAGAGCAACTACTGCTCTGAGACATATCATCATCGGGTAAATGAACTTGTTACCAGTATTAAATCCTTGTAAATAAAAGAAGCAGACAATCCTGCATATGTTTTTTTTCTTTTCTTTTCTTTTTTTTTTTTTGAGTTTGCATGCTTAATACAGAACTAGCAGGTTTAAAATCTCACTGAACATTCTATGTGAATTAATCAGATTCTAGAGTAATGTGGGAAGGAAAATAATGAAAAGTACAGCTTTTCATTTAAACATATGCAGCTCTTTTCATGCAGGGTTTTCATGTAGGATTTTTTTCTGTTTTTTTTTTAATTACACTTTGCATTAAAGAACATAGCCAGTGTAAACACAGTCTGTAACACTTATAAAACAGTGCAAATTTTGTAAATTTTTGGGAGGAAGTTGAAATACATATATTTATAATGGAGGTAAAATCGCTTTCTTTCTCAGTAGAAAAATACATCTATTAAACACCTATGTTTGGAACTTAACTTCACAAAAGAGCAAGTTATAGTTCTATACTGTGTAATAAATTAATATATTTTCTAAATTTCCATTTTCAGTGTTAGTGTCAAATGCATAATAATGTTAGAAAAAAATGAGAGAAACAAGTATTAGTTAGAACCTAATGAAAAATCTTACAGACAATGACTGGTGAAGGAGGGCACAGAATAAAGAACGGGGGAAAGAAGCAATGGAAAAATACTGACCTCTATGAATTATTGCACATTTGAGATCATTTTCATAGCCTTTGGGCCAATTCTGGATACTTTTAAGTCTTAGGTCAGTGTTTGTTTCCATTTGACTGTAGGGTACAATTTAGGAACCACAGCAAAATGTCAAGGATTTACTGAACTTGTTTGCTGATGAAACCACAGGCAGCTGAGTGCAGAGTGCTAACTTTTATTCATGCAATCAAAGAGAACAATGCTAAAGACATACTGAAGCACAGGCAAGGCTGCCTGTGCCTTAAAAATATTTTTGGGAATTTGCAGATCTTACTGAGACGAAACTCTCATGTCTGCTGTGTTTTCATTAGAGCCATGCCAAAACCTGCAAAACTGCCTTTTGCCTTCATTATTTAGAGCTTTTTCCCTTTAATACTGCTGTCTCCATAGCCTGACTCTGCAGCTCTTACCCAGCTGAGTGTGGAAATCTCCATGAAACACTCTGCTACTTGCTGAGCAGCAGCACCTGATGCTGAGCACCTGTGTAACAATTCTCACCCACCGGCAGCAGGAATGCCATTCAGGAGAGCTAAATGACAGGATCCTATTTGATTGATGGGATCACTCACACAACTGTGAAATGCAAGACCTTGCCAGTTGCTTAAAAATATCACTTTTCCTGCCTCTGCCATATTCAAAAGGTACATAAATTAGCAGATAGATAAACAACAGAGAAAACTGTTTCCAGTGATTATCACTGCAATGGAAGTCAGACTTACTAGTAAACCTGAATAAGGAGCAATTTAGCACTTAATCTCTGAATATTGCTGTAGTACTTCTTTTCTATTGCTGTTGTTCTCACAAAAAAAAAGGTTAATTTCAAATTGTAACTACTGGTTTTGGAAAAAAAATCCTACATAAAATTACTTTTCTACAAATCTTAGATCTTAAGAAATTTCAGATTAATGAACTGGCCAATAGACAGCTAAATTTATACTTAAACTGTTAGGAAAAAGTCATTAAAAATCTGCAAAAAATTGTGAAATAATCTATCGCTGACAGAAAAATTGTTTAAAATTGTCCTAAATATCTTCCAATATTCTAGTAAGTTGTTTAATAAAACCACATTGCTAAACATTGACTAGGAATACAACATGCCTCAATAATAAAATGAAGAGATGCTGATGGGAGCAGGTGATTTATTTTGTAGTAACTGTTACTATGCACTTTATTGATAAAGCTTTGTCTGCATTGTTTCAGCTGGGCATCTTCTAAGAAGTATTTGCAAGACAATGTTACCAGGAAGGTTTCCCTCTCCTTCCTTTTCAAGATGACTCACCCCTCGTAGTCTGTGCAGGAGATAATAATTTTTGTAGCATGATTAGAATTTCAAATTGTACTGTAGTCTATATGAAAAACCCAACAACTTCTGTGTATTCCAAATAACTGTTACTTAAATATGTATGGATGTGGGAGATTGTATACAGTGGCCTTTTATCCATCCCAGATTGTAAACCTACTGTGAAGTGGCGAGATGCGTTTTTTCTCTCCCCCCTCCTTTTTAAAGAAGCAATAAAATGTACCTTAAAAGACAGGAAGGACATTACTGAGTTACAAAAGAATGCCCCCTTCGTCAATAATTTGTAAATGTAAACAAAAAAAGTTCAAGTAGAAAAGCAAGTAAGTGTGCTGCTGCTTTGAATAGGTTTTCTCACCCCATGTGGGTAGGGCAAAGTTCTTTACAGACGTCTCTTCATGTGGCCATGAAGCATCTCTAAAGAGCCCTGATGGTCACTACCAGATATCACTGGTGAAGCTGAGCTCCTTGGCCGACAAAGGTAGCAAGGGGGTGTTCCTGTGGAACTCCTGGGGGTCCTTGGCGGCGTGGCTGAGAGGTAGCTGCCCGTTGAGGAGGGTCAGGGGGATGTTACAGTACGTGTGGTGGTTGCTGATGGAGGCCATGGGCAGCGTGGCTGCAGACACGTCGCACTCGTAGCCTCTGCAGAAGTGCCTCATGTGCACAGAGTCTGCCTGCTGGAAATCGCCCGCGTCCGCCCGCGACTCCACCAGCGTGGCAGAAGCGCCTGTGACAGCAAGAGAGGGCACAGTCTGCAGGTCCCCAAAGAGGCCCTGCTCCGCAGAATCCAGCACCTGATGCCGAGACACCACCTCCTTTTTCTTCCCTGGCATTTCAAAGACTAGGCGCTTCCAAAACTTAGAATTCAGTTTGCTGCTTTTTGGTCCTTTCCACTTGACCACTGAGAGAAGTTTGATGGTGTGCTTTAATGATTCCACTTCGTGATAATTCACCTTCCCTTTTAATTCAGTACACTCAATCAAAATAACTTTGATTTCTCCACTGACTAGCATGTTATGGAGTCTGTTTTCCATCTCAAAAATACTCCATCCTCTCCTGAGAACATAGTCTGGAGTTAACACGATAATGAGTCTTCTGCTTTGCTCAACACATCTTGTGAGATCTTCAATGTAGGCTACAAATTATAGAAAGAGAGAAAGAGTAAAGAATAAAGAAGTCTATTGTGTTAAAACATCAGGCTTGCAATCAAGTATAACAAAACCCTGCATTTTACTGATCCACACCATTTAAAATAATGGGCATTTCAATATACTTCAACAAAAATAGGATTCCGTATCACAAAATATTTCTATTATGGAGTACATATAGAAAACTCCTTAATAACACCCTCCATCCTTTGCTATTTTTCCCTGTTCATTGCAGCAGAATGACATTTATATAGCATCCTTGCTGTGTAGGTGCACAAGTGAATAAAACACACAGTTCACTTAGTGAAAAAAATGTAGGTCAAGATCAATGTAATGTTTGTGTAAATTCTAACATTAACATTGGTTATGATTAACACCACGCTGAGGGAAGCACGCTCTGGGAAGTGCTTCCTGTGTTCCAGATGCAAAGACATGAGAGTGCTGCAGGGTGTATGAACCATAACTTGCAAAAGCTCAGAAAGAAATGAACCCTCATCACATGCAGAACTTGTGCTATTGCATAGAAGCATCATGGTAGCTTTTTCTTCTTTACCTTTGACCACAAAAGCATAAGAACATTCTTTGTGGCTCAGTGGTCTGTTTTAATCTCACAAACCTGTGCTTCTATGTACCCCAAGGTATTAACAGAGACTTCACAAGTGACAGAACAAATGGAAAATTTAAACATATTTGAAATATTTATTTGTTGAGACATCAGTGACAAAGAAAAGAGTAGAATTCTTTTATTCATGCATGCCAAGTAGTTGCAAACGATCAGTGTAAGCAGAAATGCCAGCCCCATCAGCAGCTCCATGACACCAGTTTATTGAACTTCAAAATATTTGTGAAGTTGGACCTTGATCCCTGAAGTTCACTTATCCCAGGGATGGTAGGGAAGAGAAGCTAAATACACTGGTCTGACATGGAACAGGATGGGAAAGAGATCTACTTACAGACCTGATCCAAAACCCATTCAAATGAACAGACTTCATTCAACAAACTTCAAAGGGTTTTGGGTCAAGACCAGAAAAACTAAATCCCTTGAACAAAACCACTAAGGGCAGAAAACGTTCACTGGTTGCACAGCATTACAACTGCAAGCTTCGAGACAGGATATCTTGGTGTTGTTAAACTACATGAACCTCTTGCCCATGCTACTGGGAATGTGCTGCCTAACAAGAGAGGAGAAGCATGTGTTAGAAATGAAGACTTGGACACAAGAGCTGCACAGAACAGATCTTTACTCAGCACAGGGCAGGACCTCTCTTACACATCTGCCCTCTAGCAGGAACAATAATTACAAATAACATCATTAATCAACATCTGTTACTGCAAGACTCATTTTATAGTCCCAGGCACCATACCACAGCATGCTTATTCACACCACTTCCAGTAAAGTAAATAGCTACAAAATAGGCCAACAGGAACATTCTAAAATAGCTTATTTTCATGAGACTGAAGGCATAGTTAGCATCAAATCTGCCTTTACCAATGTTTTATTTCACCACTTAGCAGCAAGAATTTCTTTCACAAATGGAAAAAAGAGGCAATTGCAAACATCCCACAGACACACAAAATTTTAAGACATACACATACATTAAAAATGTCTATTCAACAGTCCTGACTTTTAGTTAATGGTTTATGACTTTTTAATCATGCAGCATTTACAGTCGGTTTTTGTTTTGTTTTTTTTTTCCTCTTGAAATACTTTAGAGGAAATCCCCCCCATCGTTCTTTGTAAAATAGTTACTCATTAATGAAAAAAATTCAACATTAAAATCCATGGGAGAGGCAGTGGAGCGGGGAGAGAATCAGCAACAATGAGAAAATGATAAGCAGAACTGGTGAAACAAAACTTAAGGAAAGGTAGAAATGTTCAATACAATGGAAAGATATTATCCCAATGTATCAACAGCTCAGACTCTTCATTTTCTTCCTTTCTTTCTGCTCCCAAAAAGAAAGAATTTAGGTGGGAAGCTTCATCATTAGAGGTTGAATCTGCAAGATACAGTAAAACAACAAACTATCATGCATCTTTCCTGAGACATATTCATCCCTCCTCCAAACACCTCAGAACACTGCTATGCACAAGACAATTCTCTGCAGGACACAATACTGGGCAGTGCCACATGTCCAGGGTAGTGCTGAGCACAGCCATGCATATCCAATGCATCCAGTTGAGAAAAAACACAAACCAACAAAACAAACAAAAAAAAAAATCACTCCACTTTCATCTCTTCAAATATCCAGCACCAATCATTTCAATAGCAACACCCCGGCAATAATCCATCATACCATTGCAATAAAGACTCGGCAGCCTTTGCCTTGGGCAAACTGGGTGGAAAGAAGATGGGAGAAATTCCCTATTTTCTTAAGTGGCCATTTCTCTCCTCTGTGCTTCTCAGGTCTCTTTTGGATGCCCACCTTCCTCCCTGGGTATTGCTACATGTTAGAGCTCTGTCCTCAGCTGACTAATGAACACCTTCACAAACATCAGGTGATCCCTCAAATCCCACGTTTGGAGCTGGTCACTTGTAAACGTGGCCAATGAACAGGGGACTTGCTGATGCACTGAGGATCAAGTACACTGAGTTATAAGAAACTGAAACCCCGAGTTTCCAGCTGTCTGGTCCAGAAGTACTTAGTACTCCCACTAAATCCAGCTTGGGACTATTACTGAAGGCAGGTGACAATTTTTCTGGAGCCTGTGGTTCCATTGGGTGTACTCTATGTCAGATTTGCACAACTTGAACATTTCTGTGAAGAAAAGCACGGGGGAAACAGATTCTTGTCTCTGGAAATTCCAGCTTCAGTTTTCCTAGTGGTACCAGTCAGACTGCATAAACCTCTGAGTTGCTAAATCATCTGCTCTCCTTTTACTTCAGAATTGGAGACTTCCCAAAATAAGGTTCAGTTGTCTGTCTCAAGTGTTCAGTCCATTAGAAGGTACTAAATCCAAGCAATCTATGCTGCAGTGTGGGATGGAGAAAGGGTTGCTTTCACCTTTCCAGGGAGCTAAGAAATTATTGTCAGGCAATGGCTCTGTTTCATTTACAAGAAAAAAATTGAATAGGGACTTCAGGAATAATATCACCAACTAGTATCAACTCTAAAGTTCCAAAGCAACATATTTTCATCAGATAAATATAACTTCACTGTAACTTCACTTTTCCTGCAAGAGGTGTCAACTTCAATGATATTTCATTGTAAGGGGAAAGGAAAAATTGTCTTGACAAAGTCAGTATGGAATGATTCACTTTTATGTCCCAGGGATTGTATTTTATCATAAATTAGAATGTAAAAATAAGATGTCAGTGTTAGATCGAACCCACTTGTTTTTACTGAAAAAACACATTTTAAATTTTGACCGTTTCCCCCCCCTCCTTGAAACATTATTTTGCAATATGGTAAAAATCTGTTCTCAAAATATTAGCAATTCCCATAGGTAAAAAAAAAATAAAAAATTACATTGTGAGTGGCTCTATCACGTTCAATGCAATGCCCAAGGAGGAATGGACAGCAAGAAGTGTTATACCCAAACCCAAACATTGTTTTAGTCCTGCCAGCAAATGGCAAGCAAATCTGTCTTGACAGCAAGTATGTGCCCACCAAACACCATCTACATGTAATGATGCTGAACTGTAGTGTGAAGCACTGAAGAAGAGAATTTCAAGAATTGCATCCTGTTTGCAATTAAATCATGTGTAACTGCCTATGGAATCCTTAATGAGCTACATTAACCACAGGCTGGAAGGAAACCTAATATGCAAGCAGACTAGGAGCAAGGAAATTAATGAACACTATGGGCACAGAGTTGCTTACACAAAGAAACGACTGACTAACCAGATTCAGATGATTTGCAGAAGGAGTTGAGGGAGAAGGAAAAAACACTAGAAATCATATAAAATCCTGCAGATATTTTTGGGAAACGTGGTTTGCAGCACTACAAGAACCAAAGAGTATCTACCATCAAACCCATGCTGGTTGGTTCCTGGCACTCTCAAAATAACCAGCCTTTCTGCGTTTGGCAATGTGACCATCACTTGAGAAAGTTATTTATAGAAGACTAATTCAGTCCTGGTTTCCTAGCTGAATAGCTCCCAAACCCTGAGCCTGATTACTTTATTATAACACCAATGGTTTTGTGTCTTGCTATTCCTATTTATTAAATAAGGTTTGCTTCTCTTAGCTTGGACCAGAACACTGGAACACAGAGCAGAGCAATGGCCAGGATGAGCTCAGGAATAGCTGATGAGTTCAGCATAAATAAACAAATAATGCAGATGAGTGCACTATAGGACAGGCAGCCCCTTCTGCCTTTTGTTCATATTTATTCCTCTTTTAGCTGACTTTCATGTGTATCCTCCCTACCCTCACCCATGCCTGACATTAAAAGTAAGATTCATACAAAGCAGACTACCAGGGACTTCTGAAACGAGTTTGTGGAGCTGGATATTGTATTCCAGTTCCAAAGAAATGGTATCCTATACTTTACTGAGGCTCCTTGGGAACCCCAGCCACTTGGTCCAACTGGGTTTTCTTCATGCAGGAACCCAGGAAGCTGGAATTGACCATGTAAAAACCACACAGAAGGGCAGACAAACCTACAAAGTGCCAGAACTACAATATCGACTGTCATGTGCTTTTTATCACAGGCCTTAGACACTCTCCCCTTGTGCTGAGAACTTCTAATTTTTCAGGTAAACAAGTATTTTTATTCTATCACCATTATTCTTTTCACCACCTGATCTTCATACCATGGGCTGAGCTGGAGTGAATTGTTGGTGTTTTTGAAATCCTGTCAAGAGCAAATGCACATATGCTTGAAGAACAAGTAGATGATGCTCCAATAGATATATATTGCTGGTATTAAAAATCTAACTTGACAATTTTTACCTTTTCACTTTCAGGTTTAAAATAATTTGCAGAAACCATGTAAGAAAGTACCTTCCTCTGATGTAGTCCTGATTTTAGAATAGTGAAGTGCAAATAGGTATTTTTCTCTGCAGACATCATCCTTGGCAACACAAAAAATGGCTCAGATGAAAGTGTAACTCGTCCTGTTAACCCCTCACCAACTATTCAATCTCCTCAGGTCTCCTAACACTGAATTTTAAAAACTCATAGAAC
The DNA here is from genome assembly GCA_037013685.1 of Acridotheres tristis. Classification (NCBI taxonomy): domain Eukaryota; kingdom Metazoa; phylum Chordata; class Aves; order Passeriformes; family Sturnidae; genus Acridotheres; species Acridotheres tristis. The sequence goes on along the minus strand of CM072889.1, from coordinate 12,183,410 downwards.
TTGAGAGTGTTTGTCGTGGGAAAGAGTTTGTTAAAAGAGCTCTGAAGATGAATAGGATGAAAATAATAAGAACTGCTAAGGAATTCAGTAACAAGTGCAAGTGCATCTCAGGGACCTCAGTCTCCTTAAGCAGGTTAACTTGTCCAATTATGCCTAAGTTACCTGGGCAGGGAGGTGTGTGTGCTGTCAGCTTCGACAGAATGAAGAACATTCATTCTGTTAAGACTAAAGAATATTCTTTAAGAAAGAATAGCTGCTTCAGTATTTCCTATAACATGCAACTCAGTTCCTGGGTTACAAACTCGGTCTATACTGCCATGTCTCCCTGCTGGGTCACCAGTCTTGTCTTCCAGCCAGCACAGATGTGTGGGATTCTCTTCCATCTTGCCAGTTCAGGGAGTTAAACCCATCCACACTGCTCTCAGGCAGCACCAAGAGTCATCACAAAGGTCCTTGCTGGCCACTGTGTGATGGGCATCGCTGAGGCCCTTGGCATCCTCATGGTGGTTCTCCCTCCCACTAGGACAAAATGTTCCACTGGGATAAAGTCTGTAACCTGGCAGGGCTCAGGAACCAACATCTACTGCAAAACTTGACTCAGCCCCAAACTGACCTGAACCCTGGGATCTGCTTCCCAAAGGTGAAGAGGTGGCCTCAGTCCCCTCCTGGGGACAGCAGCAGTCGCTCCATGGATATCCCTGAATCAGACACAGAGCTGAAAGCAGAGCTCGGACGTGCCCTTGGAGGAGGTGGCTGTGGGTGTGTCCCAGCCACTGCACATCTGGCTGTAATCTCTCCCTTGGCTGCACAGGGACATGCAGAGCCCATCACAGCTTTCCCCCAGAGGTTAGCCATGAGCCAGCTGGACAAAAACACAATCAGACTTGTCCCTGAATTTTCCCGAAGTCAGCTTTTTAGGCTGTTTGCAGAACCGTGCAAGAAAATTAATGAAATACTATTGAACAAATCTATTTTTTGCCTGTTCTCAAATGCAGGGAGCAGCTGTAGGAGCTGCTGCATGCCAAGAAGGAAGCGAATGGTGCACACCCTCCCGTGGCAGCTCCTCACTACTGCAGGGATTGCAGGAAGCATCACCCCACACAGCTCCTGGCTGCACTGCTGGGGTGACACACACCAAGGTACACAGCATAGAGAAGGACACACATCAGAGCAGAGACTGGGAAATGATTACCTTGGTGAAAGTAATTTACATTGAAAAATGAGGAAGTGAAGCACATGTGAGAAAGAGATTTATTTCCTAAAATAAAATGATAGCTGTGATCAACCCCCCGTTTTTCTACAGAAATCTACCCTGGAGAGCTATACACTTTGTCACATCTGCCACTTTTTGAGACAGTCACTCTAAAATATTCTGTGTTTTCCTCTGAATTTTCTAGCAGGCCCATTCCACATCGCACTGCCTTCACTAAGCACTGCAAGTCCTTATGAGAGTGGTGAGTATTAGGCAGAACACAGCCACGTTCTACTACTCCAGGGCACATGAGAGCTCACAAATGCAGGAGGCCAAGTCCTCCCTCCTTCCCCATCCCCTCACCCTCCCTTAGCCCCTCTTGAAATAAAGTGCTTTCCCCCATATCTTTTCCAAAGCTAAAGCATGCAAATCACACTCATTTCAGCTCCACATTTTATTCTGCCTTGTCATTATGTCTGATTAGGCGTTCTTGAAGCTCCATGTGTTAGAATCAGGCCTTTTCATAATACTGAAGAAGTGAGTTTGAGAGGAAAGAAGGATTAAATCTGTGAATGTTCAAAAATGAGAACTGACATTTTCAGGTACCCTACATTTTCAGGAGAGGTTTAATGAATACCCAAAATGATGGCAAGTATTTGCTGAGTGCCTTGCTGACAAAAATAGACAAAAATAAAATACCATGCTGGCTGGAACAACAATTGGAAAAAAGAATCTAATTTCAGATTAATCTGTGGTTCAGTATAGTTATTATTGATGGGTTAACTTTAAACTTCTTAGTTCACTTGCATATCTACTATGTATAACTCTGCTATACTGCTGGATAGGAAACAACTAGTTACAACAATTCTGTAGTTTTTACCACAAAAAGATGTATTTTCTTTTAATAATATCTAAAAGTTTTATATAATTTGCTTGTACTGTAAGAAATAAAAAAAGCTATGAGCCAAGTCCCCTTTCTGGAATTTGTCACTATGGGAGACAGGGCAGGGGCAAAAAGAAATAAGTGGATCAGCTAAACTAGCTCCTAAACTAGGAGCTGAAAATGCATGTGATAAATGCCTAGGCCTTTCATGATCTCTGGTGAGGCTCTGACTCCTCTTTCCCAGTGGTAAAGGATTCAGAGCTCTGTTTCCAGCGCTCTCAAAGGTCAGAGAAGAAACAGGCTCTGACTTCTGGGTCAGCTTGGCACAGTGAGGCAGCAGTTTCAAGTCTTTTGGCAGGCAGGTTGTAATGCAGCCATGCTCGAGCTATTCCATGTTTGGGGACATCTGCTCCACTACAGCCACTGCATTGTTCTCTTGTTCATATTTCCTACACAGTAGCACATACAGAGAGAAGTTCATGTTCTTTTCTGTTGTTTTATGAAAGCGATTTGGAGATGGAATTTGTAAAAAAAAAAAAGCTGTTTTTTCACAAGGGTAGCACTTCAAAAAAATGTGATATTACAGGAAACATACTGTGCATTCAAAATTCATCAACACAATGGATATGGTTCATGGTCTTTTTGACTCTCTCAAAAATGAGTCCAGTAGAGGAAATGCCATAACTACCACTAGGAAAGCATTGACCTTTGGTGGAGAAATCCAAAGGTGCTGCTGAATCTTATGAGACTTCCAAGTTAAGGAAAAGCCCAAAAGACAATAGAAAAGATGACTTTTACTTGGAAAGCTGCTGTAGAGAAAACAACTAATCACTGAAGAAAACCAATAATCCCATTTTCAATCATGTAACAGAGATGATAAAATCCTTTCAGGAAGTTTCCTGCTTAGTTACCTGTGTTTGATGTAGACATTTTGAACTTGGTATTGCTTGCAGTGCTGAAGCCTTCCCTGTAGGAAGGTCCAGCTCCTGCCCCCACTGCAAACAATGGCAGTTCCCTCTGATTTCAGCAGTGCAGGAACAAGCTCTAACAGAGAACTCAAATTTGAAATGCTGAGGAAACTTTTCCAGTCTTTGCAACCACTTCCCAAGGTTTTCCATATCTAGTACTTATTGCACAGTGGAGGCCTTTGTGACAGATCAGACAGAAATAAAACTGAAAGGTCAGAAATACTTACTTCCACTAGGGATCAGGTCCCTATCTGGAATGAAGAGCTTATATCCATAGTGCTTTTCTAGAACATCTGGCAGAATTTCAAGTGCAAACTGCTCCTCTTCATTATTATCACGATCTAACGCATCAGGATCCACTTTGGTGTATGAAAGATAAGCGTCATATTCTTTGTTGTCTGTAAGAAAAGAAATCATGTTCAGCCTGCTGCTTGCAAGAACAACCATAAGAAACACAGGAGAAGACTGGAAATTGTATTATTCCTTGAAAACACCAAGCATTTCCCAACAAAATGGGGACTTTTCACAGGAATATATAATCTGGCTTCCAGGCAGAAATCACATGGATCTTTTCAGTTTTCTTCTGCATGCTGAGCAGTAACTCTGCTCCATGTGGTCAGACATGTGTCACAGCTGAAAAGATCATGGGCAAAATTTTCATACAAATACTGAAGTGGAAACTATTATTTTAAGCCTTTACATATTTGTAATGAAATTCTTTCAACTTCTATTCCTCGGGAGTTCTAGTATGGTAAAGTTTTGAGCTTCAAAAGTTTTGAGCAAGGAAAATTTCCTTCCATAAGTAATTGTGAGGAAAGACATAACTTAATTCAAACAAATACTGACTATTCAGAAAACAATGCCAAATACAAACAGTTCAAAGCATTTTTTTCAGAAAATCCATAGTTTGAAAAATCAGTATCATAATTTTAGATCACAATCCACTCGATCTAGGAGATTTGAAATATTTGGAGATCACATTTTAAGAGAGACAAATAACTCCCATAAAGGGTAACACTCCTTCTCCTCTCCTCCCCTCTCCTCTCCTCTCCTCTCCTCTCCTCTCCTCTCCTCTCCTCTCCTCTCCTCTCCTCTCCTCTCCTCTCCTCTCCTCTCCTCTCCTCTCCTCTCCTCTCCTCTCCTCTCCTCTCCTCTCCTCTCCTCTCCTCTCCTCTCCTCTCCTCTCCTCTCCTCTCCTCTCCTCTCCTCTCCTCTCCTCTCCTCTCCTCTCCTCTCTCCTCTCTCCTCTCTCCTCTCTCCTCTCTCCTCTCCTCCTCCTGCCTAGCACTGGGGCTTGTCTCCAGCTCTGCTTCTGAAACATGGAGCTAAGGGCTCATGAGTGTGCCAGGAACAGAAGTGGTGCCACCACAGTGCTGGGGACCCATGCTGGGATCAGACTGTCTTAGTGACATTTCTCTTTGTATTCCTCTGCAGTAATGGAAAACAGTATATTGAGAAAGTCAACCTTCAGCAATTCGGCCTCCAGGGAAGAGCACAGCTGCCATTATTTACAGAAAATGAAAAATCAAATAGCTAATGTTGTGAGAAGAAAAGTGCATGAATGGAGGGTTTCTGAATATCAATTATCTGTAAAGAATAGTGCACATGAAAGATAATTAAGGAGTTAAAATTACTCAGTATATTCTGATAAAAAGACCAAATACCTAATCATAATAAAATATACCTCTTGATGACCTTGAACTGATGGTTACTTATAATACCTGACACAAAGCCAGACCCATGAGGGTCAGAGCTGTAGTCAAAGCATGTGAATAACTGCGTATTTGTAAAAGGCAATTTGCCTAATGTCACCATGGCTGTAGGGAAGGATGGAAGATGTCCACCTGGCTTGCTGACATTCCTCTGAAGTCAACAGGCCAGCCAGCTTTGGAAGCCTATCCAAAACCTGCTGCCCTGTCCATAAAGAAGCCTGCCAACACCTTTTAAGAGATGCCAGTGATCCTGGAGGCAGCATCCCTGCAAAGTTCTGAGAGCTGTGTGAGGGCAGCAGAGCCCTGACATCCCTGGCTGCAGAGCCGGCGCTCCCTGAGCCTCCCGCCCCTGCAGGGGCACAGCTGCCCTGCCCAGTCACCTCAGCCCCCAGTGCCAGCGAGCAATGCTGACAGAAGCAGCTCCCTCGGGCTCCTGGGAGCTCTGCAGTGGTGTCACAGCTCCACAGCCTCAGCTCACTCCCCACGAGCTCCGTGTAGCAGGGCAGAGAAGGAGCCGCCCATTCTTGCCCACTGCTGGCTCAGGGAGCAGCACTGTTTGGAGCCATTTCCTAAATGGATCCTTTAATCCTCAGTGTCATTTTCTCTAAAAGCAATGCTACACACAACACAGGAAGTGAGTGTGTCCAACATTGCTTATGTGGGATATTTTTAGAAATAGGAATAAAGCGGATCTGTTGAGTTCCAAATCTTCTTTTTTAAAGAAATACACATATAAGTGGAAAATGACCCTGTGATTGCATCCACAGCTGAGTGCTCAGGGGAGCTCTGTATGTTCCCACTACTGCCTACACGAGAAGAAACAAACATCCCTATAAATGCTTTTACTTCTGCAACATTCTGCCTCCATCTTTCATCCTGCAGGATTAGAACAAGACATGAAGCTGTGAAAGGTCTACAATTATGCGCTGGAAAAATAAAAGCTTGTTTTCAAAATGCATAAGCACAAAAAATCCCCTGTGTACTCATGGGGCTTCCTCTAAACAACCAGAAAATAATATTGTTTCATAAATTAAAAAGTGATTGGACCAAGGAAGTTCCATGAGTAAAAATGCAACAGCTTCACACTGAAAACACAGGATAAACAAATTATAGCAGGCTGGAGGAAGTCACCACTTCTGGTTGGTGTGAAGCAGGGATATTATGTTGGTATAATCCCAAAGTGTTTGAGGTGAAGTACTTCTCAAACCACATAATCTCGCCCTTCCCTTTGTCCTAGGCACCAGTATAAATATTGTGCAGTATGGAGTATGGAAAAAGCATATTAGTTTTTTTCCAGTCATACATGAGGATTGAGAAAGAACAAGTTTCCTGATCTCTATTCCTGCTGTTTATCACAGAATCACAAAGTATTCTGAGCTGGGGGATCCACAAGGATCATCCTTCCTCTTTCTAAAATCCCCTAGATATCATTCCATCCATTCCCCAAAACTCCTATGGATTTCACTGCAGTGGAAACTTTTCACACCGTATCTACACACTGTGAAACAAAAACATTTATTACTGTGACAACAGAATTGCCAATTGCAGAAAGCAACATGTCTATGCAATTGCACATTGTTTTGGCACTACAGAAAATGTGTTCCTCGTTCTCTTTTCAAATACATTAGAGTTTCTAGATGTAGCATTCCAGAGCCTGTGTGACTGCTAAGTGTTGCAGTGGGCTATAGCAAGCACCTGTACTTGAATACTGCACTTTCTTTCATTAGCAGATACTACCTAGGTGCATATAAATATCATATTAATTATGAAAGAAGTGTTAAGAACATATTAATAAGATATAAAGACTGAGATTTAGTTTACAGGGCTTACTCCAGCTTCATAGGAGAAGCAATGTTCTATATTCAGAAGAATTAAAGCTTCAATTTAAAAATACAAGTTTAGCTTTAGGCACCAAACAGAATATATGCCAGTGAGAGGGAAGGTGGGGGAAGAAAAATGGGAAACAGCCTAGTTTATTCCTAAAGATATTCCATAGGCACATTCCCACCAAGCTGTTTAGAGTCTCCCAATTAACTGAGGTTACCAGTTCGCCTCATAACAATCACCTCTCACTAGTCAGAAGAGGTCACTAGAAGCCTGGTGGCAATTCAATGAAAATGCTTCATGAAGAACAGCTGGTGAAAGGCTGCTCAGATATCCAGTATGGATCTCAGAAGGGACCCTGGGCATATGTGGCACTGAACACATGAATGTGAAGAATTCACAAGTGAAATGTGAGCCACTGTAGCAGACTCATGAACAATTCTTCTGGCTCCGTTTTGCTCACAGCAGAGCCCAGTGACATTTCTGTGAAAGACTCATTGATCTCAGGGGGGCTTTGAGAGAAAGTCTTAGTGCTTTACACTGTTGGGTGCTTAGTAGTGTAAATTAGCAGCAGGTATCTTTTAGGATTCATTTCAATCTCGCCACTTTGGTCTCTGAAATATTTCCATTGCATATATTGAGTTTTCTGTGCAACTGCTTACCATCAGCTGCTTCATCTCCTCCAAAGTTCTGTCTGTAGAACAGCATTAACTCTATGTTGTAGCACTTATAGATGGTCACAAGCAAAATAAGCAGAAGAAGGATGGCTCCCAGTCCTCCAGCAAGCTCTATTTTGTAGATCAAATCTAAAATTAGCAAGGAAAGGGAAAAAGGGTTATGATCTTTCCAAGCTATATTTTCTCTAACTCGGCGTACAATTCCACATAAAGTTGTGCCGCTTTCAATTATAAGCACCGTAACATTAAGAATGCCTAATAATTTTGTTCATTACCTATTACTTAATTTTACTCATTTACTCCATCTACTGCCCATCTGAAACAACCATCTGAAATCCAGAATGCATCTGAGGCCATACATGTAAATCTCCTACACAGGAACTACGTAGTGATTTTATGCAGAGGAGTAACCAACTTTTATTGAGCTGGTGGAGTTTGAAACGTGTGCATTGGCAGAGTGCATCAAATGCTGTATGCAGCATGTGAGAACAGACTGGGCAGGATCTAGTCCCTCCCCCACCGAATTAGACAGCTTTGGTTTTATATTTGTGAAGCCTGTGGACAAGCTGATGTGAGCTGCCAAGCCATGGCTTCAGCTGGATCACTGGAAAATGAGCTGAGCTTGCAGGAAGCCCAAGATAACACAAGAGTCCAGAAGCACACATCAGGCTGCAAGGAGACACTTGTTTGTGATGGCTGCTAACAGAGTTCTCACATGTTTGTAGAGTTCACATTATACTTTAATGGGACCTAGTGTTAGTTAAAATTTCCTACACAGATGCTTTTGTTAGGAAACATCACAAGAACTCAAAAGAACTTCACAAATGCATCCAGACACAGTGATCTATCTTTTACAGCTGGGGAAACAGGCTTAGAAAATAGAAGCAGCATGTTTTCAAGGTCATTCAGCAAACCAACGACAAAATGGGACAAAACCCCTTGGATACCAGTCCAGAGCTCCATCTGATGCAAGAGAACAGCATTGCTCTTTATCCTGAAATGTCCTCTGAAAGTAATATTGCTCCTAACACCACCTGGCATATTACTTAGCCATAAAAGACAGGGGATGACAATTTGACTCTCACAGCCTGTATTAGTTCAGATAAGACGTCATGAAGATATTGCTGCTGTGACAAACACAGTGAGAAGTTGCCAAACTAATACAGGAGGGACAAAGCTTTTGTGATCTTTACACTTCTAAAACTTAGGTCAGAAAATATTACTCGTATGTCACTTGTGTCACTTTCAAGATAAAAAGCAAATTAGTTGCGTATCTTTGGGGGTTATTCTTGCCTCGCCATGCCTTGTATTTCAATAATTAACATCAGATGTCAAGCTATTCCCAGTCCACAGTATCTCTGATGTCTGTCTGGCAAGAAGTCATGGACTAATAAATGGAAAAAGTCTATTATAATAGCTACTTAATCTCTCTGAGAACACAGGGAATTCATGGGACTTCTACTACACTGCAGGATAAAGCTGCATGTGCTCTGGGGGATAAATCTAGGCAAACGGAGAACAGAGTTGGTTAAAATCACTTTTGAGGGGAAGTTTTTTTTAAATTACATTGAATCTTTTTTTGCTAGGAAATTTAGATGATGGCAAAGCTGCCAGCTTGGAAGGAAAGAAAATGCTGAGCCTTGCAGCCCACACAGAGGAACAGAGTTGTGTACACTTTTGGTAGGGGGAATGGCAGGGTATTAGGCAATCCCACAAAATCCAGCTCAAAAGGCAAAATTGATCAGCTTTTACATGTCCAGTATTTGTCCTTCTGCCCCATGAATTCTCCTAGAGGACAGACATAAGGAGGCAGAAAGCCAAGGCTTTTGAGCTCTCCTTATTTCCATTCCAAAGTGGAGGCAATGAGAAAAACCCAGGATGTTCAATTTTCCTGCCTACTCTACTTAGTCTTGGCATCTGATTAATTCCTTCCTCCTCAAGTGGTCCTCATTGAGACAAATAAGGAAGCAGCATACCCAACACTAGAAAAGAAGCTGAATCTCATCTCTGTGCTGTAAGAGTGACTGAAAAATAGCTAATAATATTGATAGTCTCTAATATAAAATAATGTAGAAGGACCTTGCCACAACATATTATACATATTACAGAAGATCATGGTCCTGAAAATAGCAAAAGCCTCATAAATACCCAATAAATGACAGACAACTATGTTTTAGAAGTTCCTCATAATTTAGTGATGTATCAATATCAAACCCAACCTCCTAAAATTAGTTCCTTGCATGTCTTAATTAAAGGCAGCCTCCTTGAAAAAATAGTGAGGAAAAGTCATCATAATATTTACTTTTATCTCAGTTCACTACTTCTTGCCACTAAAAGCATGGTCTGACTTTATTCTGTGGTTTCTGACAAGTTATTTATCTTTCAGAATAGTTCTATTATAGACTATGTAGACTTCAGTCACTAAAATGCTGGACTGTTTTCAAACCCTTTTGAAGGGAATCCTGAACTATTCCCACAACTAAGGGACAACTGGGTGTATATTGCATTTCCATGTTATTTGAGCACCAAATATGCTATGACAGCCCAGAGCAAAAAAAAAAAAAGAAAAAAAAGAAAAAAAAAGAAAAAAAAAAAAAAGAAAAAAGAAAAGCAAACCAAACCCAGGATTGTCCAGAAAACTAAGGCAGTAAAGAAGAATGTGACAGCAGATAGTTATGTCCAGGTCTTAGGAGCATGTCTGATTCTGTCTTTGCATTGGAAGCTTAAGAGTTTTAAACTGGATTTGGTTCTTTTTCAGGTGAAAACCTCCAACAATAAAAATAATCCTAAATGATGGCACAGGCTCTGGGGCTACTGCTACACTGGAGCTCTGCAAACTCCTGTATTCTCCTGAAGGTTTGTGGGGACTGTACCAGTAATACAGCAAAAAACTTTAATATACTTTCCCTGAAACTCTTGAACAGACAATTTTTCTTTTTTTTTCAAAGCAAATTATGTGCTAAAAATAACCATCTGATGTCAAAACAAGAACTCTAGAAAATCTTATACAACATCTACAACTTAGATTTTGGGTTTATTGCTGTTTTTCATCCAAGCCAGGAAAAAACAGAACAGAAGGCAGGACTAGAGACAAAACAGAACTACAAGTGCCTCCTGTCAAACATGGATAATGCAGCTCTTGACAGGTAAGATCTTGGAGGGAGGGGGAATTCTCTAACTGAGAGATCTGTGCTGCAACACACTGCAGTAGAAATCCCTTCTTTGACACAAGGGATGCTGGTCAACAGCTTTCTGCAAGTTCTGCCCTAAATCTTGTCCTGGCTCAGTAAATACAGTAGTATTTCCTGACTCATGAATATCTAGAGTAAAATCTAAAGCAGAGAAAGTTAGGATAAGAAGCAATTAAATCAAGTTGCAGAAAGGAAAAGTTTGGTCAAGTATTTGTGAGAACTTAATAAATAACAAACAGGACAATGGGACAGGCAGTCAAAGGACACAGTAAAATACAGTGGTTATTTTAAATGACACTTTAATAGCTTGAAAATCAACTACTGAGAGTGCCTGAGGGGAATATAAGTTTTCTACAGCCACAACGCAGAGAGAAATGAAATAGTAGTTGCAAAGTGATCCTTTCCACCTCCAAATTCTGTACTCAGCAGTGCTTCTTCCATAATTTCAGCAGAGCTCTGAAATATCTGCATTTTTTTGTTATAAATAAACCTAGCTTGTTATTCTACTATATGCATGCAGAACATTTACCAGTGCCAACAGAGATATACTTACTTACTATCAGTTTTTTATTTATGAGGCTCAGTGGAAGGAAAGGTACAATGCTTTTTGAGTTCTAGAGAGACTAATCCTTCACCATGATGATCAGATTCACTAATTAAAGTTGTGACAACCTGTCAGTTTAGATCATAGAATTGTAGAATTGTTTTGGTTGGAAGATACCTCCCAGATGATTGAGTCCAGCCATTAACCTGGCACTGCCAAACCCACCACTAAACCATGTCCACACCTCCATGGCTTTCAAATCCCTTCAGGGATGGTGATTCCAGCATCCCCAGATCCTTTGTCACCTGGCAGCTTTTCAGCCCCTCTGCCCCAGCCTGAAGCTTGCTGTGACCCAAGAGCAGGACCAAGCACTTTGCCTTGTGGAGCCTCATACAATTGGCTTCAGCCCACGGATCCAGCTGGTCCAGATCCCTCTGCAGAGCCTTCCTGCCCTCCTGGATGTAAGTTTGTAGTAGATAGTAGCATGATCTGATAGATCAACATTCCTTTAGTCCAACTTTGCTGCAGTGAAAGCACACAAAGGACTGGAACTGCCCTTTCAGGTTTGCCTCATGAAAACAATTCTTCTCCTGTTTTGGCACAATAATTCACGTCCAAGAATGATGGCAGAGATCTGAACAATGTATCAACTCTTTAGTCAATCTCCTGTGCTGATGCTCTGTGATTTCCTGGAACCCTCCTCTGCTTTCCCAACAATTACTACCTTACAGCTTTTGCATTTCCTAATACATTGTATCGCAGAGAGCTCAGCATCCAATTCCAATTTCAGCCCACTTATGAATAGGAGAGCTGACTGAACAAACAACAGAAGAACTGCCGTGAGATACTGTTACACTCCTTTGACAATGACTTTTTCAAACACAGAACACAGTAGCACTTTTAAATTTGGCACAATCAAATCCAAAGGGTTTCCTTTCTCCTATAGATAATTTGTCAGTAGCGGTGTTCCCCATTCAGGAATAGCATAAAGCAAGACAACCATGATGGGGTAAGTCTCCATGTATTTGTAGCTTCCACTGCACGTTTTCATTCCTGATGCAGTTAGAAATCAAGATGCATGAAGACAGCTTAAAGTTTTCAATTTAAAACACAAAGCCAGGAAATGGAGAAACATGAGAACATCTGCTTCACTGCCAGGACACCTGTTCTAAGAAATGTACGTTTTAACTGGCCTAGTCAGTCAATTCTAGGTCAAATTCATAGATTGTTTAGTCCAAAATACTTCTCCTGATTCTTGGTGTCTTATGGGTGACTGTATTTCAGGCAAGTGCATCACCTGCAAGGCAAATTTGCCAGACATCGAAGAACAATTCATTACTTTGTTCTTCCACAAATGGTAAACTGAAGCTGTACACAAGCACACTTCAGCTCCAAGCAGGCACACACTAATCCAGCCTGGCTCAGATGGGTCAGCAGGACCTGTGACTGAGGTGTTGGTGAGGCAGGTGAGGTCACAGATAACTAAAAAGGACAAATTACCTTTTTTGCGCAGAAGAACACTGGCATGTTTCCGTCCATTTCTGTTCTCCACGTGACATGTGTAGTTAGCCAGGTCTGCCTCCTCTACAGCATCAAAGATCAATGTCAACTCAACTTCTTTTTCTCCAAGATGTTCTCTGAGGAGTCTGAAAGGAAGGATAGAGCCTTTGCTTTAACTGAATTAATACAGATGGCAGATTCCCAAAAGCACTATATTTCTCAGCAAAACACCAATGTTCCTTGGGCTCCTTCACTTCTGGAGAAGGACCTAAAAGGAGACTCATGTTGGCTGAAAGAGGCTTCACAGAGGCATTTTTCATGACCACCAGAAGGCTTTTTCTCTTGCCATGTCTAGTAAGGAGCTGAACCAAGTGCAGGAAGAGTGGCCATGAGCACAATGGTTATGAGTGGCTTCTTTACCTTGGCTCCATCAGAATTAAATGCTAAAAACAATGCTTCTTTTAAAAGAAGTGACAAATAACCATTTTCCAGAAGCAGGATGTGCTACTAAGCCATCAGTGAACAAATTACAGGGCAATTTAAAGGCTGGGTATTGTGATACATTTTAATTCAGTCTGGAAAATCAACAAAAAGAGCTGTGCTACTCTCTGAAATTTTCCTCTATTTCCTGGGGCTAGATCCTGATTTTTGAGGGAAAGTGTCAAGAACAAGAGCCCTCTGCTCCTTTGAGAGGAAAGAGGAGACATGCAAAATCCCCTTAAATGGAAAAAAAGTTCTAGCAGACTTTCAGGCCAGAGGTATAGCCTTTTCACGTCATTGTTCTCATGTGAATATTAAAAAGAATGCAAAGTAAATTCAAGTTTTCTGCTGCTGACATGAAGTGTAAAAATACAATGCCCTATTATCCTGAAAGGCTTATCACTTGCTCAAGAAAATGTTGCTGCTCCTTTAAACAGGGAAATGTAACATCAAGTGAAATGCACCAGGTTAATTTGATCCTGTTTGTGCAATGCTGCACAAGAGGGTAAACAGAAAACGTGGGGTGCCCTCACAGACACCTGTCAACTCACCACTGTACATGGCACTTCAGTGAGTCTGCTCTCTGAAAAGACTGTGTGCAGCACTGTGAGGTAAGTGTATAAATAAAAGTCAAGTTCACAAAAAAAAAAAAATTTCTCCCAAGACTGAGAGGAGGAAACTGGACAGGAAATAATGAACCAGAGTGCTCCTTCTCTGGATGGAAACTGCTGCTGGAGACATTCCCATGTGTCAGTAATAGCAAATCCCAAGCTTCTCTATTATAAACCAAGGACATTTTGTGTACACACATTTCCTTATGTATGTGATTTCACATGACATCCATGGAACTCCAAACAAATTGAAAACAAATCAAAAAATCAGTCAACAGCAGACTGAACATGAGCCAGCAGTGTGCCTTGGTGACCAATGGCCTGTATCAGGAATAGTGTGGCCAGCAGGAGCAGGGAGGTCATTCTTCCCCTGCACTCAGCACTGCTGAGGCCACACTTTGAGTGCTGTGTCCAGTTCTGTCCCCTCAGTTTAGGAAGGACCTTGAGACGCTTGAGCGCGTCCAGAGGAGGCAACGAGGCTGGTGAGGGGCTTGGAACACAAACCCTGTGAGGAACGGCCGAGGGAGCTGGGGTTGTTCAGCCTGGAGAAAATGAGACTCAGGTAAGACCTTGTCACTCTGCAGCTGCCTGAAAGGTGGCTGTGGTCAGGTGGGGTTGGTCTCTTTCTCCAAGCAGAATGAGAGGGGACAGTCTCAAGCTGCACCAAGGGAAATACAGGCTGGGTATCAGGAAAAAGCTTTTTATGGAAAGAGTGATCAAGTACTGGAATTGTCTGCCTGGGGAGATGCTGGAGTCACCATCCCTGGATGTATTTAAAAAAAGACTGGATGTGGCACTTGGTGCCATGGTCTAGTTGAGGTGTCAGGGCATGGGTTGGACTTGATGACCTTTAAGGTCCCTTCCAACCCAGTCATTCTGTGAATTCTGTGAAAAGTGAAGTATGAGGGCACTGCACCAGACAATCAAAAATGCAAGCCTGACTGCTATAAACACATCTCTGCAGTAACTCAGAAGAGGCACCAAGCATCTATAACAATTTAGCCTCTTTCACTGTGGCAGCATAACTTGCAAAAAAGCAAGTGGAAAAACATTAGTTTAAAAAACTACATGTGTGTGTGTTGCATTTGGAAACTTGGATTGCATCTTTCTTTTTTTTTTTTTCTCCCTTCAAATTAATTCTCATTGATTATATATTTTTTTTCTTTTTTCTTTTTTCTCTTTTTTAAAATTCTGGTCCAGAGTCCAAGTGGTGAAATAATGGAGGAAAGGTTGAATTTGCATAATTTCTGGCCAGAAGAAAACCTCCTCAGAAAGCCTGGTCCGTTTGCATACTCAGACTAAATGACTGGGAGTGAAATAAATCAATTCTCATTTACTGATTATTCTCCTCTATCTATATAAAGACTCAGGAAAGCCACTCTTCTCTGCTGGTAAACAGCATGCCCAATAACTTTTGGTCTACAAATCATGCTGCAAGGAACAATGTAATCATCAACAGAGAAGATATCTGGGAAACTAATCCGGAGCATTCTGTGAGTGTTCAGATCTTCTTGTTTACTGCAATCAGGATATTTTACACAGAAAGAAAAAAGAAGACATGTTACAGTAAGATAGAAGAAACTGTTATTTTTATCTATATCTAAACTACATGTATGTAAAATAGAATAACTGACCCTTCACCTAAATTTAAATTATACATGATCAGCTAAAGAGGAGCTTTCATAAAAAAAGAATATCCAATATATTGGGACTGAGACTTTTTCTCCTACGTATCTTCTAATAGCAATTTTTAGCAAGGGAATTCTTTAGAGTGGGATCTATCATGAAAATGCTGACAAACATTTAAGCATTATGCTGGCAGCAAAGTGTAAAAAACTCTTTGTGGTGTTAAACCTTCCATTCCTGCTTTTTCATTTTTTTCTTCTTTTTTCTTTTAACCATTACTCTACACTTAGATTACTGCCATAGAAATGCACAGTTGGTCACCTGCATTTTTTAATACATATGCAGCCCTTAATTAATTGCATTAGTTAATTAATTGTTGTTGGTTCAGAGAACATGGAGCACAGTATTTTTGGGTTAGAAAAGGAATATAATATCAACTAATAAGACCTTAAAGGTGCAAGAGCATTTGCTGCACACTCAGAAGATGAAGCTCTTGACCCCATCTGAGGTGGGAGAAACTTCAGCAGCATCACTGTCAACACATGCCAGCTCCCACAAGTGGAGAAAATAATAACTCACTCTTTCTGGGCTGCTGAACAAACTGTAAGAGTAATTACAACATTTAATGCATAGCTAAATCAATGGTGTTTGACAACTCACAACAAACAGGATGGAAAGAGAGAAATAAAAGGTGGGTGATACAAAAACAACACTTTTAGTGCTGTCTTTTTCTTCATGTTGAAGCATTTTATCTGATCTGAAACAAAACATTTTGTCTAGTGAATAATTTTCAGGTAAGAATATGAATTTTAAAAAGGAAGTGTCATTACAGAATAGAAATGCTTTCTTTGAAAATTATGAAATGGCTTGGATTTTTCAAATCCTTGGTCATATTTTTCCAGTGCCTATCTGCACTAAGTTGAATCTGAATTTAAAACACTTTTACTTTGAGACCATATTTTCCTAAACTTTTCTTTGTATGACCACAGATAACAAAGCCATACAAAAGCTTCACTTTGGTCACTCTGCAGGATCAAGGAATTAATTTCAAATATTTACTAACTGCATGAGAGCTGGGACTTAGCAAAAAGGAAACTTTTATTCTTTATAAAGCTGAGGATCTGGACTGTGAACAGGGTTATGAAGTCTGCTCCTTTCCTTCTAACTCCTCAACAACAGGCTGCAGATGAAAGGACAGATCTGTGTGCACACAAGTTCCTCTCCAAAGCAAAGTCATTCCACTGGCAGCACAACAGTGACCTCCCCTCTCACCTTCCTGCATTGTGTTTCTTGCTCTCTGCCTTGAATTTGTCTAATTGAGTAGTATAAGCTTTTCAAGAGAGGACTGTTGCTTCCATACTTCACTGCAAAGTACCCAGCACATTATCCAGGCAGCCATGGGAGCTCTGCCTCCTGCCCCCAGCACCCCCTCCTAACAGAAAACAACATCCTCATCTTGTCTGAGTGTTTCATAACCATCCATTGACTCCTGTGGGTGATAAATCAACCAGAAAAAATAAGGCTGCCATTCAAAATGTCCCCGTTCACCTTTTTTCATGCCTCTAGGATGAGTTAAACTATTTCTACTTTAAAAATGGACAAGAGAGACAAAACAAGGACAAACATACTTTACAAGATGAGCATTATGACTATTCTGCAGTGCTGCCTGAAGAAGAAAAAAAGCAACTCACAGGTGGCTGAGAGAGCAATACTTATGTCTGAAAATACTTTGCCATGGCAGAGAGCTGGTGTTGAAATTTGCTGTGGGCTGCTTTGATAATTAGGTAGAAGTGAGAAGTCTGCAGACATGCTTAAAGACTCTGATTCCTTCTTTAATAACTCCGGTTCAATTTACATGACATTTTTATTACTGCTGTGAAAAACCCATCTGGCAAGCCAAGTCTCTTCCTCCTTTCCCCCCATGCATGTCTAACCCCTGGGGATCTTAATTCAAGGGAAGGCAAGGGGGCAGCTCAGACAGGGAATCATTGCCTCCAACCCTTGCAATGCTGATGAGTTACTTTTTATTATGAGGCTTTGTAAAAAGGCCTAATAAATACTGAGGAGCCCAGAGCTATACAAATATTACTCTTGGTGAAGTGTGCTTACTAAAACCCAGTTCCACGGATTTGATATGAACAGGAAGGCTCAGGTTACATGCATCCTTATTTTAGTGCTTTCAAGGCAGCACAGTGAGTGCTAAGCATGCACACTGAGGATGGTGGTTTGTGCTTCCACACATCATCCATTTGCAAACCTGAACTCTCATCATACACAGAAAATCTAGCAACACAATGGATGGGCACAGTCCAGTGTAAGGACAGCACCGTAAATTCAGAGTGCTACTAAATTTGTGAACTAATTCAAGATAGGGGATGCAGAGTTAAAGTGTGCCAAAGGGACAGCCCATGGAGTATCTTGTTCTGGCTGTAACAATTCTGCACAACTCTTAGCTTCTTAAAATGAAATGTCCTGGTAACACCATAGAGAAGCAAACTGATGAAAAAGGCATCTAACCAGCAAGTTCACCGTGGCTCATCAAATTTGAAACACACATGACAATTTTTAAATACATCAATAAATACAACTGGGTGGAAGATGTGGGCTGCCTCAGGGCACTGACAGAATAATTAGTGCTGCTTAGTTCCCCTGAAAGCAGCATACCTGTAATGGAACACAAAAACAAGAGCTGTTACAGACAGAAAATCTTTTGCAAAAAGTTACCACTTCAGTTGCCATAGAGATACTTCTAAATAAAAAAGGGATGGACTGGGGCACTGCTGGTAATGATGCAGTATGTTTTGGAAAATGCTGTTTTAAATGCTGGCAGCGATCACAGGAGATTAGGTATGGGATAAGTAGCATTCCTGAAGAGAAGATTCACTGAATTGTGAAGGGTCTGTAAACTTACTCAAAGCACTTTAGTGGAATGAGAAAAGCGACTTGTCACAAATTAATTTGAAACATGAATGTGCAATGAGATGGCAGAACAAAGGACAAGTAACAGCCTTTTCAAACTCAGTTTCACTAATAAATGTACATAAAGGAGAAGTTTTGAACTGCACTAAAGCTGGAGCACTCTTTAAATACAAACCTCAGATTCTCCTGATGCAGGGGAAGAACACGACCAAAATCACTCTGTTTATATGTATACACACCAGAGAGAACATGATGTCATAAAGTGCTGATTACTTAAAAAGGCAAAAGTTTCCAATAATTGCTTTTTGTGATCAGAAGCACAAAAGAGGACTGGACAATGGCAATATAAGATAAATTTCATCTGTGCGCAATTAAGTGTATCTTAACCACTCGTGACTAAATGGCTGAACTTCACATTATTGATCCAGTAATAAAGCAAAGGAACCTCTTTCCTCTTGCTCTCCAAAATCACCTTTACAAAAACCAAAAAAGTCAGACACGAGATTAAAAAAATGTGCACTGGAAAGCAAAAGGACCTTGATTTTCTTTATAATCCATTTTTATTGTATCATAATTTATATTCATTGTATCTATAGGAGCTGGGGACCACCTTGTCCATAGTATAACCATGACTTAATCTTTGCTCAAAGAACAATAATCAGTAATTATTAAGGAAGAAAATAAGGTGCTGTTAGGTGCAAATTCCATGAGAGTTCATGAGGACAGAAGTGTGTTTTCTTTACATCAAGTGATAACCAGCAATTGGGAAAAAGTCAAGTACAAGTTGGATATTGAACAGCCACTCCTTCCTCTCCCTTATATGTTAAGCCTGGAGGAACAAACCCTGTTTCTGGAAGGCTCTGGTTAAGGCACACTGAGAGCTCTATCACACACACACAACGCACTCAGGAGAAGAGAAAAGTGTGGTGGCTTTGACAGGAGACCATTTGTCTTCAAGGTGAACAGTGGTGCTGAAATGGATGTTATCTTGCCAAGGCAGGTCCCACAGCATGGCTGCAGTGGACAGCACCATTCCCACACAGGGCTAAAATCAAGCCCCAGAACACTCAGGAGATGCTTCAGCTGCCAGCCATCAGGGGAATTTGGTAACACATGTTCAGTCACATACACAAACTACTCCATCTTTAGAGTGTACGTGCTACAAAGGAGAGAGAGAGAGCAACTCACACAGCCCTGGCTCCAAGTCATCCATCAGTCTTTGGACAGAAAATTATTTCCACTTTCAATTAAAAACTTGTCAATCCAACAGATTTGTGGGACATACAGTATTTTTAACAGTAAATAATCCAAAAAGTACCTGACTTCGCCTTCTCTAATGTGACCTTCTAATTCTTCTATGAATTTTTCCCCTTTCATCCAGTAGATCATGGGGCCTGATTCTCCACTGAATCCAAAGAAAGCTTTGCAGGCCACAGTCAGTGGATTTCCTGAGGACAAAATGAAGAGAGAAGATTAGAGACTCTGCCATAGCAACTAGTGAGAAAATTATTATAGGAAATACCAACACCTCAGATAAACCTCCTTATGAAAAATTGGAGAGGGGAAAAAAGAGAAAGAACAACTGTAAGTCATGGGAAAAAGAGTGATGTTGATTTGCGTCTATAGGAAAGAGCTGTAAAATGAAACTCTCAGATTATCCATAATTTAAATTTTTCTTGAAAAATAGTACATGAACAGTGAGAAGTTATGGAAATAGTGGCAACATAAGGTGACACCACACACACCACACTGGTTGCTAAAAAGAAAGAGGTGATTTCCCTGTCAGATTCCTCGGATCTCTACCAGAACCAGAGATTTGTCCCTAAAAGGCAGGTAAATCACTGAATGACTGCTCCTTATCCACCCATAAAAAGACAGAGGAATAATTTCTTCCTCTCTTAGATAGAAATCAAATGTTAATCACGCCTTGGAGCTGCTCAGAGGGCTTTTAAATATCCCCAAGAAATACATGATGCCAGTCAGCCCAACACTGGTGTTACTGTCAACAGGCCTCTGGCTAAGGACCAAACTTCTAAGAATTATTTGAGCAATAGAATAAAGAATTCACCCCTGCAAAGATACTTCCAAAAAAAAAAAAAAAGCAAAACAAAAAAAACTTGGAAATGAGTCAAATTTCTTTTCAAAAATTCAGCATTTAACTGGGTTTTTGTTTGGCTACAGTTTTAACTGTTCTAGGTAGCCCAGGACTGTGCTTACATTGCAAGCACAGATGATTGTCTGCTGGCAGATGAAAACAAAAACAAAAAAAAAAAAAAAGAAAAAAAAAGAAGAAAACAAAAGAAAACCACAAAGACAAACAAAAAAACCCCAGAAAAACCTCAACAAGTCAGGAAATTTGGAAGAACCATGCCCATTCCCTCGGGATGCACATACAGCTGCTGCCCCCACTTTTCTTTGCCTATTTTACTTCACATGCTCTGGGTTATGGAGCAGGTGTAGAATCAGCAACTTAGGTGGGAGAACAGACCTCATTTAATGTCAGTGGAGACTCCTGCTTGAATCTTTAAAGTATCACATATGGAAAGCATAAATAATGAATTTTACTGTATCAGAAAGAAATGTTTTATTATGTCAGGCATTCTCCATGTCAGCAGGAGACCCTCTTGGCTGAACCAGAACAGGCCTACACTTTTCAAGGAGGGGCCAATCATTTGGAGCACACCACTTGGTTGAGCATGGGCTAATGGTTTCCCATGATTGACTTACTGTGCCTTAATCATTCACCTCTTGTGTGCCCAGGAGTGATAACTTGCTGTGTGCAGACTCAACCAGAGCTGTGTAAGTGCCTTTGCCTAAACCCCCAGAGTGCTGAGTCAACTACTTGCACTTGTCTAGCTATTATTTCAGTGCCCAATTTAAGACATGTCTAAAGAGTCTGATTAGTCAGGAAGCACAGCAATCCCAGCCTCGGAAAATCAGCCGCCTTTAAATTGTTTCCAAGTCAAGATCCAAAATTACAAGTCCTTTGAAACATTAGGATACAGCAAGAAAAGATTTAAAGGCTGTACTTGAGTTTCTGTTTCTCAAATAGCAAAAGACAAAAATGGAAAATGTTTATCCTGAAAATGTTTTCCAGACTCTTTCATTATCTCCATATTCACGATGAACTCTGGCACCACAGCTGGCCCCTGAACATGTGGAGATGCTGGCAGATTGCACAACTAGACCAGACAAGCAAGAGAGAAGAAGGTGTGGATATTCAGTTATCTGCCCATCCCACAACACTGACAACCATTACACAAAGTTCCAAACTTCACTAACTAATGAAGAGTCAGAAACACTTCTAGGCAGATATTTAACTCCACAAGCTCACCCACCCCTGTGAGGTGCTGTGTGTCCTCCATGGGTGAAGGGGACAGCTGGAGCCTCTGGCTGTATCCACCTCATCTTTCCCCAACATACTGCATGCCTGCATGGTGTGAGGTCTTTTGTGCTACTTGCCTTGGAATCACCATACACATCTTTTTAAATACCACGTGGTGATTCCTAGCATGTGGCTGCTCAGTCCATGCTTGATATTAATGGAAAAAGACATTGTAGCAATGTGAAAAAGAAAAGGGAGAGACAAGGCCTATCAGCATTGACAGTAGTTGCCCTTTTCCTGGCACACCATGCTGGACATTAAGTGTTACAGGCAAAATATCTTACAGAAAGTGCTTTTCCTCAAACCAGCAGATTTTTACTTAAAAAACAAGCCCTGAGAAATGAAAGTATTCCAAGGTGAGACTCAGATTTCTATACATGCAGAGTAAATACCCTGAGGTAAAAATGTCTGGTTTGAAGAAATAAGAAGATTTCTACACAGACAGGAAAACTTAAAAACCCCAGCTGCTGGTAGACAGCTTCTGTAATAAACAAACTCAATATAAAGCATCAGGAACTTTTACCATGACAACCTGCATGCTCTGAATGTGCCTGGGCAGATCTATTTCCTAGCTTTGCCACCAAGGAAACAAGCAAAATAAATACCATAAACAGGAAAATCTGGAGTTACTTGACATTCTCAGCTCAAAGTTTGGTACTGGCAACACCTGTAAAACCCCATAGTCCATCTCACCTGCAAACTCACCACTGATCAGAGGGTGGCATAAACAACTTTTTCTCATGGAACAATTAATTTTTATCTCAGTAGCAGAATGATGCAGGTCTGGGTTGACCTGATCTGTCCTGGAGTAGAAAGAACTTGGGGCTTGATGATACTTCAAGGGCTCATCCAAATTCAAATTGTCACTTGCAGTTCTGATACTCCTCAGCTTCTATAGTGGTCTAAAACAGCTTCTGGTTTACAAATCTCATCACTCCTTTTGCCTCTGGAAGTGGGACACCATCAGAAAGGTAACACTGACTTCCTTGCAGAACCACTTCATCTCCCAAAATAAGCCTCCATATGGAAAAGTAAGGGAGATTTCTCCTCTCCTGCTCCATCACCACACAGCTACAGCAGCAACCTGCTACTGCTGGTTTTCAGGGAACTCCAACCAATTCCCATCCAGAAAGGAAAACTGTATATTTCACTACATTTTCCCCCAAATAGTACTGCAGTACTAAAAATGAGGCTGAATTCTGTGGTGCCTAAATGCATCCTTGAATATGCAGAGAAACAGGCTCTGAACATGGAAAGTGGCCCTTTGCAGGTCCTGGTTTTAGGGCTGGATTCAAGCCATGCAATATTACACTGAGCCACAGTTCCAGGCAGAAGGAACTAGCAGGAAATTTGTAACTCCAAAAATTTATCCTGTGTGAGTCCTAAATTTTTGCACATCATTACTGCTACTCTGCATGACCTTCAGTAGTTTCACTACTAATGGTCTTATTAAGAAATATTTCCCCTGCATTAACAACATTAATTAACAACATCAAAATTTCTAGAATGAATACTATCCTAGAAGTTTTCAATTTACAGGTGGATTCTGTTGATATCAGATAGACATTACAGATGCCTTTTCACTCAATAAAATAATTTGCTCAGAAACAGAGAAAATTATTAGTGAGCTTCTAATGAATCAACAGTTAAGATAGGGTTTGAAGAAACGAGGAAAGAAAGTAGAAAAGCTTGTTTGCAGACATCACTGAGTGTTCTGCTTTGCTGGGGTCACCTTGATAGAGTAAAGGACCAGGTTCAGCAGAAGTTTCTGCTTTAGCTTTTCTTCCGACCTTGTCAGTCAAGGAGGCTTGTTGCAAACTCCCAGCTGATTAAGATAAAACCACTGGCAGTAAAAAAAAATTATTGCTAAAACTTATTGTACAATTTTCATCTGTCCATTTTCACAGTAAATCTGTGTGAACTCTACTGTACACTCAACTTTTTTTTTTTTCTGGCAAACAGAATTCCATGTAAGTGCAATTATTTAAGCAAAAGAGCTGTCTGATGGTGGTAGGAGTACTGGCTAATGATGGAAAAAGGGTCTGCAAATGAATTTAGTCAGGAATGGTTCAGAATGTGCTTAATGCAGGGCCAACACGCTTTGACAGAGAACCACAAATTCTGCAGCACAGTTTCTCTTAAATGAGACATGCTTCAAGCATACAGTGAACAAAGCTTAAAACATCTAAAAGTTCTTCTGTCTTTTCAAAACTTAAATGCCAAGGCTGGATGACTGACCAGCATGGAAAAGAAAGGCTCTACACATCTGGCTTATGCCAAGGCATTTTTCTGGATTTTTTTTGTTAAATGAAGGTTGATAGTTTGTTCTTTTTTACTTCTTTTGCACAGGCAGGTGTATTTTGTGGCTTTGAAGCCCACATGAGAGAATATGCTTCCAGCAAATCAGACCTTCAGTCATGGAGCATCTCAGAGCAATCCCATCAAGAAGCCAAAGTCATCTGTGAATCCCTGGGTGCTGTGTTTTTTCCTATGGCTTGAAATATGGATAGTTTTTCCTTTTCTCTTGCATTTTTGTGCCAGATAAAATACTGCTCTCAACAAGCCTGAAGTGAAGCAGATGAGCCTTCCCAACTAGTGGCAGAACTGACTGAAAGTGCCAAAGGCCTCCTTTTGTACTAAGCAACACCAAAAATCAGACCTGCACACGGTTTCTAGCTGGATTTACACCTTCCACTCCAACGGGTGCTAATCCACTGCAGGGCTGTGTGCTGCACACACAGGGAAGGGCAGAGTGCAGTGCTGCCACCAGAAGGTCATTCCATCACTCCAAGTCCCTCTTATCGATGTATTTGCATATTGGAGCTCCTCTCTGATGCTGGTGCTTGTGTCTCGTTCCCTGTAAGACTAGCAGAGAACTCTGAGTGCTGCCAAAGGAGCAGCTTTCCACTCAACACACGCAGATGTTTTGCAGGCACTTCATGGGCTTTGTTTCCTTCATTTGCTGAGACAGAGGACAAGAAAGGAAGGTTACTTCTCACTTCTCAGTAAGTGTATTCTGCAGGCTGTCGGTAGAAGCTGACTTTCCAGGCTGTGAGGTTTGCAAGGCAAATCACCATGTCACTGACAAGAACATTATTGTTCTAATGTGCTTTACAAGTGCTAGAAAGTGTCCGAGAGCAGCAGAATAATTTAAATTCGCCTGGCAAGGCAGCCTGGGCTGTATACAATCCTGAAATAAAGAACACATTTCCTTTTCTTTCAGAAGGACATCCTGGATAAGAAGATATGGGAGACAGAGCTTATCCTGCAATTTATCCACAAAACAAATGCCAGGGGCAACACAGACCTTGACTCATGAAAAATAATCTCTGTGTGTGGTAGCTTCTATGCAGTTAGCAGAGAAGGTCAATTTTCTCCAAGTGCTTTGCAATAACATCCTCTGAGCTGCTCTCCTGTGCTGGGCAGTGACAGCAGAGCCAGCAGCAGATGGAGGGGGTGCAGCCCAGCCAAGAGCTTTTTGCTTTTGAGTGAGAAAATCCCGAGACAGGGAGGAAAAGCTTACTTGGACAGTTTTACCTCAAGGTTTTAAAAACAGCCCAACAATATTCAAAAATCAACTAGCAAAGGAATTGGAAGACTAAAAAAGACAGAAATCAAAACGAGTTGTTCTTCAATATGTAGACACCATCCTGATTGTGGCTAGAACCAGAGACGACTGCCTATGATTTACTGTAAGCTTATTAAATTTCTTGAGACTGAGTGGCCACGGCCCTGGCTTGGCTGGCTGATGCTGGACACCAGGCTGAGCTGCTCCTGGCCATGTGAAGGTGGCCACGGCAGCAAATGGTGCCCACACAAGGTCACTCTTGCAATCAGCCCCATGGCTGAGGTGCTAAGCACAAAACCTGTGCCCAGGGCTCACCACTGTCCTAGAGCAGTCAGGAGTATCTGGCAGGGGCAGCTGAGGCTGTGCTTGGGCTTTGCTTGTGTCACCCAGCACAGCTGGTCACCTGTTCCCCAGTCCCCTCTCAGCACAGAACTGCAGTACCACTCAAACATCAGGAGCTTCTCTCACCTGCTTGGGTGGCACTGAAATCCTTCACAGATTTCCCCACTACTGAATTTGGGCAAACCCCCACAAAAACCACAGGTGCATTATCCCTTATTTTCCCCTGGCCACATCCCAGCACCACTTGATCAGAGGTTCCATGCTTTGTTTTGTTCAACAAAATCAATAACGACAGAGCTAATTACTATACCTGGGCTTCTCTTCTCTTTTACCTGGAAATTCTACAGAATACAGGCCTAGCTGTGTGCTAAACCATGCTATCCCATTTAGGTAAAAGTCTCATGAAGTAAAGCAACTAGTTTGAGAATTACTGGATCCAGTGAAAATAAAACATACTGAAACCAAATTATTTTCCCTCATAAAAAAACATAATTACAGAAAATTATATAATATTTCAAAATTCTATTCCCGAAGCCAGTAGATTCATGACTGGATATGAGCCTTCCAAACATTTTAATAATTAAAGCTCAGCCAGGAACTAATGAACTGAAAGCATTTTAAAGAAAATTAAGAAACCTGCTTTGGATAGTGATCATAATTTTCTTAATAAGATAAATTCATAGTGAAATCAAACCTAACTACCCTCCAGACATTCATTTCATAACAGTTTAAGAACACTTGAAAGCACATCCATATAATATATATATTTTATTAGTCTCCAGGTTTTTAAAAGAAGCCTAAAAGAAGACTACAGGAGGTGCTCTTCCCCTAAGCAAGGCCCTGTGCTCTGAGCTGCACATGCAGCCACTACAGTAATATTCTGGCAGCTGTAATGATGTGTAGGACAAATAAATGGCAGTAGTGCATAACTTAGAGTAAGTTGGCTCTTCTCTCATTTAAGAACTTTTTGACAAAAGCAAGTCTTTGGCAATAAAAAAAAAAGAGATTGGCAAAAATTTGACAAGAAAAATGCTAGAGATTTTTAGGTCTTTTTTTTGTCCTGTGTAGTTTATGATCATAATTTTAACTTTCATTCTTGCTCTGCTATTATTTCTTATGCCCTGAGACATCACAAAACACACAGCCATGAGATATTTGTGCTTTTCTGTCTCACTCAAGTGAGCAAATAGCATATATAAAAAGTAGGATAAAAATAACACTAACAGCAAGCAGAACTCCTAACATGAAACAAAGCAACTAAGCCTCTAGACAGTTTGTTGCCAAGAACACAAGTCAATGCATTTGCTGTCATTCCATACAGCCCCAACTGCTGCTAATTTAAATCACACAATCATCACCCACTGCAAGGGCTGCTTGTAGGCTTGGCTATTGACTGTAGCCCCCACAAAGAGAGAAAAACAAAACTAAAAAACACACACAAGGCTGAAATATTGCTAATAAAAATTTATCAAATGTTCCAAAAATGAATCAGTCAAAGCAAAATCACCTAGAGCAGCTTTCTTAAAAAAAAAAAAAAATCCAGAAAAACATCCCAACTGCTACCTCTCCCCCCTCATCCTCCAAAAAAGTTAACCTCACCTAAATCCTGTAAAATCCTTTATCCCACTTTCAGAACTGCCTCGGGGTCAGAATTTAAAATCTTACTCATTGAGAGCTCAGGTGTAACTGAAAGCCAAGGATTTCAGCTTTTCAGTTACACACCTACAATGAAGACAGATGCTTAGTGGGATTTCCAGAAGCAGCTTGACAGTTGCCTTAGGCTGGCTTTAACTTGTGCTCAATGCTGAGGTCCTTCTGAAAATGTCATTTCTGTGCATTTTGAGGCACAGAAACATTATTTAGGAGAAATGCCCTGCAGGTACTTGGAAAATGTCCCCCTGGTGCTGGGGATCCAAGGGCTGGGGCAGCCCAATGGCAGCAGAGCAATGACATCCAGAATAAGGTGAATTAAGCAGAGAGTGCAATGGAACAAATCATCTCTCTCTGGCCCAGGCATGGACTCATGCCATCACAGCCATCATGGAGCACTTGCTTCCTTAGGTTACTGTCCCACAGTGATAAGGAGGAACAGCCAACTCTTTCTTTGAGCTACAAAGAGATGGACCACAGAGATGCTCCTGTCTCCTCACATCAGTCTGCTGGCTGGAGGGGGAGGAGGATCCTACCCTCACATTGCTGCTTCTTGCCAGCTTCAAGAGTTTCCAATTCTCCATTTTGCCCCTGAACTGAATTTTCTATGGACATTTTTGTGTTACATTTCAGTCTCCTAAACAAGTACATCTTGATCTTCTTGGGGAGAAAGAGGATGAAATCCAGCATCTCTTTCTAGAGATTAACCTGGTAAAGAAAGTACATGGAGAGGCCATCCTAACCAAGTACTGTTGCCAACAATGTGGCCAAAATCTGAACTTGCTTAAGTATGAACTGGATATCCAGCCACACATCTGGGTGAGTCCCCACTGAGGAGGCAGAGGGTACAATGGAGGTTGCCAAGGAAACCAGCTGCAAGCAGCAGCAGACTGAAGAGATCACACTAAACCTCTTCCAACTTCTGTGCTGACTTGTAAAAAAATGATAAACACCCCCAAGACATCGACTGTAGAATGGATAATTCTTCACTGAGAAAGAACATAGCAAATGCAAGCTTCTGCTTCATGCTATGGATGCTCTGCCTTAATAACAAAGTGACACTTTTGTATGCCTGAATCTAAAGAGTCAGCTGGGGTATTTTCAGCCACAGTTTGTGACTGTTCACTCAACTCTGCTTAGGTTTTGGCCACCTTACCTCGTGCTAAGACCTGATATATGGTGGGAGCAGCACTGTGATGTCAGAGACAGCAGGAGAGGTGGCCAGAAGCCACCATGTACTATTACCACCTCATGTGCTATTACCACATCATGTACTATTATCACCTCGAATTGCTGTCTCTGTTTTGCCACTACCCTTTGTCTGGCAATTCCCTCAGAATCCACTAACTTATGGAAATGGTATAGAGCAAAACTCGGAGCTGGAGGGTGTAAAACATCAGTTTGCCCAAACAGCTTTTGAAGCTTATCCAGGAGCAGCTAGACTGCTGACACTTCCATACTTCCTGCAAGGAGTACACAGGGGTCACCCACAACTTGACAGAGGAAGAAGGATGAGTGCTCTCACATCAGGTAGGGTAGGTGCATGGCATTGCAAATTATACGTAATAAATTCTGTGTAAGTGGATTTACATAATAAACTTGTCTGGGCAAAAAGGGGATTGAGCCCTTTTGTCATGTTTGTTTATTGTATTTCCTAATTAGCCCATGAGATAAAGTTTAAATCATAGAGTATGTTGCTCTGTAAATTTGGAAGCTCTGAACGGACTTTGACATCAGTTTTGTATAGATATATTGATTAAAAAACTAGTTCTCCCTGAATATCTTACTAATATCTCTGCAGTGGCCTGCAGCAGGCATGTAGGGCCAGAAAAGTTAGTGTGGTTATCAGAGCATCACCTTGATGCAGGTATTTTGATGTTATCCAAGTCCTGCCATGGTCCTGACAGTGCAGGAGAAAGGTACAGGAGGGCTAAGAAAAGGGTATATTCTTATTTCTCCAGCTTTCCCAGCCTTCCTAACATAAATCAAATGCAGTGCTGGGTCCTGGACAGGGGGATGAAGAGACAGACGCCAACTCCCTCTGAGGATGAGTTAACCACACCTGTCACCTCACCTGGCCTCAGCTGTGCAGGTGCTCTCTCATGCACAGGGGACAGGACTTGCCATGGCTCATGATAAGGTGACCCAAGTTCCCACTTCCCTGCACAATGGGACCAACAGGGACACAGCCACCGAGGTCAGCGTGTACCCAAACGAGAATCTCCAACTCCCTGATGTGCTAAAACCTCAGCAAATGCCCAAACATTTTGCTGAATAGGGAGAGGGCTCCCTGTTGATTAAATTTAAGCACATTTTAAAGTGCCATGCTGAGTAAGGGCAACAGTGAGTTCCAAAGAAAGATTATAGTTACAAAAAAGATTTTAAAAGAAAAACAACAGCCACAGAGCAATGTTTTCTCCAAGCTAACTGCAGTAAATAGTAATTCCTATTTATCATTTATTTAAATTTAGAAATAACGTTCAAGGAGAGTAGGAAAGTAAAACAGTTCAATAAATACAACCTGCACTTTGCTTATTGAGTAGATCGATACTGTTCATCAGTTGTCCAATAAAGAACTAACAGGGAAGTTCAATCTCTAACAATTTGTAAAAATTAAAGGGCACATTTTTATTAGTCCTTATTGTTAAAAAAAACAGTCATGACAAAAACCCAAACAAATAACATGAAGGTGGACAATATTTTTAAAAATATCAATCACACAGAAAACTCAGTTTTACATAATGTTTTTCCTGGTTGGTTGGTTGGTTTTTGTTGTTTGGAGCTTTTTTTCCCCAAAATCTTACTTTAAGAATTTTTTAACCAATGCATAAGACCTACAACAGGAACTTAAGGATGCAACAATCATAAGAAATGTTATAAATTCAGACAACTTCTCAGAGTTAAAACTTTATCTTTTTAAAGAGATACAGTGACATCTCCTTGTGCTCAGTAATTTGAGACACAATCTACCATATCAGCCATGTACTACACTGAAAAGGACCTTGTTATTTTTTCTGTGACAGATATGACTTACAGAAGTCAATACAATAATTGCCCTAAGCCTATTAGCAGTGAGGACTCAGATTTACCCTAAACCTCTTGCCTTGCATTCAGTTGATGGTGTTTACATTAACCACATATTAAATGCAATTTTAGTTGCACAGGAATCTAATAAGTCTCATTTTTCCCTAGGTGAATGCCAAACCATAAAGTCTGTAACTCAGAACTCCTAAATGCTGCCCCATCACTTTTTTCCCCTGGATCTTTACACACAGTGAAGGCAAAACCCATCAATTTCAATTTCCTCATATTTTAACCCCATAATTTGCCCCTATTCTCAACACTGCTGATTGACAATAATTCAGAACACTCCAGAAATTAAAACAAACAAACAACAAACCCTCCACTTCCCTGGCCCAAGCTGAAACTTCTGCAAAAGTGAACTCTTTAAATTCATGGTGATGAGACACCACCTGCTTGCAGAAAAAAGTGGGAATTCCAAGACTTAGCCGGGAAATCACTCAATAACTGCAAAATTTTGCTGGATAAACAAAGAAAGAAGGATGCCTCTGCAAGGACTAACACTGGCCTTGTGATGACAGCAGAAGGAGAACAGTGCCTTTGGCTCACTGCAGCAGAGGAACAGGGACCAGCTCTGCTTTGAAAGGGGGCCACTGAAACCAGACCAAGCTACAGATACAGACCTGTCTGGATGGCACCAGCTTGTCCTACTTGTCACCAGCATGGGATAATGCAAAGTCCACATCTCATGTGCTTATGGGACTACACTGGGAAACAAGGGAACACAAATTCACCCTAAGCTGGTCCCATTGCCTTGCAGTTTGCCAGGTGGCCACATGGTTTGGTTGTGGATTCCCCAAGGCTATGGCTAATGGCACTAACAGGTCACCCTGTGAGATCAAAGTGGGCTCAGAGCAAGAGATCTTCATACCTCAGTCTGATATGCAAAGCACATGCAGGTTTAAGAAACCTTTTAATGACAGAATAAACCCTCCTAAATCTATTAAATAAATAAACAAATGTCCTTAATCTCTACCCACATCCCCTATAGCAGCTCTTGGGGAGAGACCTGCATGTCTTCTCTAGACTTACAGGAAGATGTTATGAATCTGAGTCTGAAATCTACTGAGAAGAGGCAAGCTACACACCCTGCTGTGGGGAACTCAGTGTGAATTTCCATCTGTGAGAGTCTTGTTATGAGCATATGTTTATTCAGTGCAATCTCCTGAGAATTTAGTGTAAACCTACATGGTTGATCTCAAAAATATAATCTGTGCTTCAAACCCAAAGGGGAATCAGAAAGCAGGGGCCCTTTGCCTACCATGTGGACAGTGCTGTCAGCTCTGGTATGCACAGCAGTGACCTCCTGTCTGGCCCGGGTAAAAATTCAAGGCTGTCCTTTACAACAGCACCTGGAAGCAGCTGTGCCAGAGCACTCGGCACACAAAGCTGGATCCCACAGAAAGCAGCTTTGATTTTGTAGAGTCCTAGAGCCTCAGAATGCCCCTCCCTCTCCCCCACAACTTGCCCATAGTGGTGTTTGGATATAAGGCACTGTCTTAGGAGCTCAGAGCAAGACCTTAAAAAAACTGTCCTGAGAGAAAAGCTTTACTCTTCTTTATTGCTTATCTCTTTTCTTAGCTGTGCTAGCGCCAAGAAGGAAATTAAGCTGCTCTCTGCAAGGTCTAATGTGAAACCTTGGCCCCTTCAGTGTCAAGACTGTTATTTGAGCATTTGTGCTAGTGCCAGAAACGTTTATGTGGCCTTCACCTTTGCATTAACTAGAGAAGGTTACAGGCTTAATCTTCTCTCCCCTGGGAAAGCTCCTGCTACCACTCAATATGAAGCAAGGACCCAGGTAATTGTAATTGTCTGGAAGTGTGATGGTCTAATTGCACACAGATGGGCAGGAGTGAGAGCAAAGGACTGGCCTTTAGAGATGTGCATCTGCTACCACCCAGAGCACAGAATAAAGCAGTGCCTGCAGCTGGCAATAGGCTGAGGCAAACCCTGTCCCTAGTCATTGTCCCTGACAATGTTTCTTTTAAGGATTTTTTAAGGGATGCTGCATATGTTCTCAAAAGCTCATGCAGCAATACCAAATAGAGACAAATACAACAGAAGAAACCTGCTGTAGTCCAGAATGTATTTTCAAATTCAGGAAAGACACTATTTCTCCAGCACAGGGTGACAGGAACATGGCAGCTTTTTACTGTTATTTTCCATTCCAGTACCCAGGGGAATACTGGCAGAGGGTTCCCAGAGCAGGGTGATACCTGTGAAGAGTTGATAGCTGCCCTGAGGGGGCTTTTGCTCTTTGAAGTCAGAGAGGCTTTTCTCTACATCTTCTGCTCACTCTGCTGAGTATTAGAGACAGAAAAGGCTGGGTACAATTTTCTCTCTGTTTGGATAACTGTCTTCTGTGCTGCCTTGTTGATAACTAATAAAACTGAGCTTATTTCTTTTATTTCTCTGTCAAAACCATCCTTCCTTAGCTGATTCATTCTTCTTTGGGGTAGGGCTCAGAAAAAGACAATAACTTACATTTGTCAGGAACCATCTTGACTGAATGCTCTCCCCTCAGCCCTTAACTCCAGAGTTAGCCCTCCCACAGCCTGAATCTCCAATACTACATCTGTGTTGAGTCAGGAATGGATAGAAAGCTTCCTGTCTTGGGTATGGTTTGTGTATTCAGCATTTCACTGAAGGCCTCTTAGTATTTTGCCTTATATGCTACAGCTGCTCCAGTATTTCTCAGAAACCATTCCCTCCACTGAGCTGTGCAGGTATCAGGCAAGTGCCTGAAAGCAGCACTCCTTTGGGAAAGTTAAGATAGATTTGTGCTCTGTGCTATCTATACCTGTGTCATTTCCCATTTCCCACTAAGGATAAGCTCACAGCCAAGCCCAGAGAATGAGCACAGACCCCTGCAGAACACTGTACTTTGAAAACCAGTATTCCATGGGTAGTTATCAGTCAAACAAACCCAATAACCCTCACTATTCCCAAGTGCCAAACAAATTATTTACACAGACTCTCCCACTGTGCTTCAGCCCCCCTAATGAAACCCAGCTCTACTCAGAAACACAGCTGTTTGCAAACAAGTTGAGATTTTCCTTTTTTTTTCCCCCACTGAGTTGCTGATTGTTTCTTGTTTTCCCAACAGATAGAAAATACATTAATTACTTGTTATATTGACTCCTGTAGTTTTTCAGCCCTATTAGATTTACTGACCCCTGCAAATTTTCTGCTCAAGCTGTTGACCTTCTCAGAGAGCTCCTGCCCCCACCCACAGAAAGGTAGAGCTCAGCTGCCTTTCATACCCATGAGCAATGATGAGTGAAACACTCAACTGTCAGAATAAAAGGGACACGTTGTGGCCTCCCTAAATGCCAGGAGAGCTGCCTGCACAGTCACCCTGGCACTATGCCTGCCCTGACTGAGAGCAGCATTGCCATTCCCAAGGCTGCCACAGTGGAGGTCCTTGCCTGTGCTTCACCAAAATAGTCTCAAGCTCAGTTTCAACAGTGCAAGGGGTAGTGCCACTGAAGGCCACACTTCTCCAAAGAGGCTGGCAGGGGATGGCTGCTCTTCAGCTGCTGTCACCCCTGACAAGGAAGGAGAATCTGCCTCACATGCCAATGGAACAGCAAACTCATGACTGGCAGAGAATTTGCTCTGAGCTGGGCTTGCAAGGGAAGACACAGCCAGGGGATGCCCATCACTGCTGCCTGGCAGGATTAGCTATGCCATGGCAGCAGCCTGCTTGTCCCTGCTGCCCACAGGCTTGGAGCAGAGCACGGGGTAGTGGATGGCCCTTGGTGGTCCAGCCACCACCTCCTGCCTCCCCTCTTCACAGCCCATGGACCCTGGGCCGTGCTGCCACCCTGCTGGGCAGGCACTCGAGCTAACACATCTTTTCTGAATGGCTTAAAGAAACTTCAGCCCTTCTGTGCACAACCTCTGCTGAAATGGGCCTGCCCCACTAGGAGAAGGGGTCCTAAGCAGCCTTGCCCCCTGACACTGCCTGCCCTACTTTTGTGGTTGGCTTTAAATGCAAAAGAGAGGAGACATGACAGGAAGTTTATGGGAGATACTGATTGCTGGCACCCTGCACTTTGCTTTTGTCATGTCAAGTCATCTGCAAGATGCTCAGAGCCTCTGTGATGGTGCTCTTTGCTTGCTCACACGGAAATGAAGTGAAAGCCAGGCTGACATACAGACTGTGCAGAGAAGCAAATGCAGAGCCTGAGTAGCACTTCCACCAAATCTGAGCCCCTGAGCCTCACCAGTGCCTGGGGAAAGTCTGTTTCACAGAAAGAAATTTTACTTTGGACAACATGAAGACAAGGTTTATGTAACCTCAAACCCAAAAGCAATCAAAGGTGTGTGAACTGTCCAACAGAATGCTGCTGCCTGCCCTGCTTTTGTCTGTGCTTTTCCTTCCTCTGTTCCTGGCCATCCTGAGGCACTTCACAGGTAACAAGTCACCACCCTGATGGTCACTTGCCTTTAGTGTGAGCCAGCTCAGTTCAAAGGGCAGGGAAACATGAGTGTCTAGCAGGGTGTAAGCAGGCCTTATCTGCTGGGTCAGCAGCTTTGCCAGGGGTTGGTGGGCTGTATCAAGGACTGAAGACACCTGGTGGTATCCATCCATCCATCCATCCATCCATCCATCCATCCATCCATCCATCCATCCATCCATCCATCCATCCATCCTCAGACTCTCCTCATCTACTCTTGTATAAAGGGAAGGTGACTTTTTGCACAGTTGTTCCAGTACAGCCCTCAACCCATGAAATATGAGCTGGGGTATCTGAGAGAAACACCAGAAGTCAAGGATACTGTAAGTCATTCCAGAGCATGACATGACCCATTTTAGCTCCATCAGAAGTAACTTAACTCCCCCACAGCCCCACAATATTTTAATTTTCAATATGCTAGCTTTTTAGAAAGTCTAGTTTTTCAGTGATGGCAAAGTATTCTCTTAACAAAATGAAAATATATCTGTATTCCCAAGCAGAAAAATAGACTGTTTGCACTTTGAGACCACAGTTGAACTGAAAGGAAGAGAAGCTTTACTAGGACAGTTCACACAATAAAGCTTCTGGTTGCAAATAGACTTTGTAGTAAGATCTCAAACACATGATCCCTCTTTCAGTGAATTCAATTTCACATAAAAACCTGAGTAGTGAGATCTGCTGTGATTACAGGTGACAGATGGAACCACGGTGAGTCATATTAGTAGCTCCCTTCCCATTTACAGACAAAGAGATGCAGTCGGCAGTTGATATTGGGTCCCTCCCAAATGAAAATGTGCTCAGATGTCTCCAGCTTGAAAAAGAGGATAATAAAAATCTCCCAAAGAGACTCATTTAAAACAGAAGTTATTCAATTTTCTTTTGTTTTACACCAGATGTGCTCCAGACGTGTGAACTCAGCCTCTAAAGGTTTTCCTGCCTACTACTCTTCTAACTACTCATCAAAGCCTACCAGGTAAAAATTTCCTTCCTCCACATCACTACTCACCAATACAACCTTGTCATTTCAATTTCTCACACTTCTTCTTTCCCCCTGTCCTATATCTCTGCAAAGTCTCATCTCTACAGCTTATTGCCACTGGCTACTAAAGTTGAACAAAGTGTTCCCAATTTCAAACACAATTAAAAGAGAAATCAGTAGCACAAAAAAGAGAAAATTAACTATGGGAACCACTCTCCCAGGGCTGGCCAGGTTCTTTAGATTCAACATCTGAATCTGCTGCTTTACAGAAGCACAGACTCACCTGCTGCTGCTATTCTTCATTTCCTCCAGAGTTTGTTACACTGACCAATCTGTTTCCAAAGAGAGGAAAAGCAGTGGGGCAGGTGCCAACCTGAGCCCCTCTCCTGCTCCTGAACAGCACAGAAGTGTGGTTCTGCCCCCAACACCTCCCTCAGGCTTACCTACAGGCACATCTCCACACCCTGTAAACTTATGCAAACATATGTTTTACAATAAGCAGTGATTAGGAGACATGAATCATCCCCTCAAATCCTCTGTTACAGGCACACGAGATGCACCTCTTTCCCCTGTTCCTGCTGGAACTCCAGCAAGCTGTTCTCAGGCCAGGTTTTCACTTTAGAAAGCAATTTGTCAGTACAAGCGATGCTGAAATTTTAAAAGGTAGTGACTAGGGCTGGGACTCGGAATCTCAGTCCTGACTCAGGCAGATCAAATCAGGTCCCTGCTTCTTTGGATTGAGGGTTGGTAGCCAAAACTCCATTTTGTTCCGATTGCTAGTACTTAAAATTTTAGTGTGTTAAAAATGGCATCTCAGGATGTCAGTCTACAGACACAGCCTGTGTTTGAGGGCACTTCTGAGAGCACCAAAGCACACAACGCCTGGTTCATGCCTACAGCCATTTGGCTCTGGGACAGAGAAGGAAGACAAAAGCAAGCAGTTTTTCTTTTGGGACAGAGTCTCTACTTTACCTGATGTTTTCTACAGCCAAAAGGCTGCTCCTTACCACTCATTCATGCAGGAGTGCAAAGAAGGGGAAAGCTATGGGCTTTGCTTCAAAGACAGAAGCTATTGCCTGGTTCCATTGTACCACAGACTGCTTCTAACATCTGCTTTAGGAGGCAGTGAGGAAAAGCATGCTTGGCTGCATTGTGCGAGGTTTTGCAGCTATTTTTTCCTAAGGAGCAACCACTTACTCTGCAAAATGCAATTTCTCCTTAGAGCAAGATGTCCAGCCTCAGAGCACCTGGTCTTATACTTTTGTCCTAATCTTGCAGAACAATGCACTGTTCCTTACTTCTTGTCCCAAGAAAACTCATGCTTTTATCCTAGAGCAGTATACAGATAACAGATTTAGCTAACAAATCCCTCAATCCTTTAAATGATGCCTAGCAGAATTTTATTTTCTTAGAAAGGATAAAATTATATGAGAAAAGTCTCACTCCTGCTAATACTCACAAAGTAGATGCTACATCCTTCAGATTTGAAGATTACCTTCTAAGACATGCATTTCCCAGATTAGGGTGTTAGGCATGATACTGCTCTACAATTTTGAAAAAACACTTAGCAATTTTTTTATTTATTCACCTTGTATTTTGCAAGAAAGCAAAAATTTGATCTTTATTTGTGTCAACACTGAGGTATTCCGCACATTCCCCATGTCAGAAGTGGAAGGATACTGGTGTTGCATGTTGCCTTGTTTATTTCCTTGAACAACTGCAGATAGAGCAACCCTATTACTGCTGTGCTTTGTGAGACACTGACCCGAATTTACCACGCTGAGGTGTAAAATATTAATGGCAGTGACAGTCTGTGAAACTACACAATGGATAGAGAACAAGGATTGAACAAGATAATGCTCAGGTTGATCCAGGAAAAGAGGTCTTAGAAATCTGCAGAAGTCTACCACATAGCATGCAGCCTCTCTAAGCCAATATGATTCAGGCTGAAAACTGAATCTCTCTCCTGCCATTTAATTCTGTGTGGTTTTACTAACAAGGAGTTCACTTGTCTAATGCTGGTTTGCTCCTCTGCTAGCTGTACTGGGCTCTCTGCAGACATCAGGGATTTTTAAGACTAGAACAGGTCATCAAGACCATCTCTCCCTATCCCTGCTCATAAAGGTGTTCTTCCTGACCCTTACTCTGTGCCCATTACCTAGTGCTTTAATTACAGTGCATTTGGAAAGAGGCTGAGTGTCTGGAAGTCTGGGAATGGGAAATGGTCTGGGATCTCTGATCCACTGCTCAGAAAAGCCCTGGTGTAACACTGAAGACACAAAGAGAGCAGAGTGCTCCCTCGGCATCCATCTACCCTCCTCTTCTGTGGGCTGCTTGATAGCCTTGTGCACCCCTTGGCACCACAGCAGAAACCAGCCCCTCATTTTCAGCAGCCTGCGAGTAACACATCTGTACCATCCTCCCCAGGGCTTGTAGATTTTTTTTAGTGCTGATCATTTGTATACTGAATGTTTTAAACAAGGAAAGCAAACACCAGATTAATATGGTAAGCAAATGGAAATCTTCTACCTTATTTTATCTGCTCCTGGAGAAACTACCTATGTGGCAAAGTATTTTAAAAGTAGTAGTTAGGAAGGTGTAAGTGATCTGCTGTCCCTATATTTGATAGTAAATGTATTTTGGAAGACAGGTACAGCTACATATTTGGACATCTAATATCAAAAGACCCAGTCCAGTTCCCAGGAGAGGTTTGTAAATCTGGGAAATCTCAGCACAGCTGTAAGGCCCTGATCAAGAGAGAACATCATGGTGACAGGAAGGCTTCTGTCAAGATAAATTTACTTTGGCAAAATGTATTTAAGAAGCCTTGTAGAAAATATTATCCTGTTATAGATAGCTCTGGCTATGCCAGAGATTCTTTTGCATATACTTCCCCCAAGGCAAGAAGGGTTTATGACTTCTTTGTCCTCAGTAAAATAAAAAGTGCACTCAACATCCTTTTCTCCTTTAGCATCCCCACTTCTGTACACTGCCCCTAACCCACCTTCAAATAAAACTTTGGCAGAGTCATCTATCACTATGAATATAAGAGCAGATATTTCATGAAACTTAAAAAAAAGTAATGTCCATATTCTTTGCCCAAACATAAAACATTATAGATATGGATTGGTGGCCATTTTTTATTAATCTGCTTAGAGCCCCAGTGGATATAAATTATGATAAAGGGCAAACTACAAGTTCTACATGACTTGGCTTGTAGTAATGAGAAACTAACCCTGCACAGAGCCTGTCACCAGATGACATACTGCTTCTCACAGTTATTGTTAGTATCTATCATCTTCTTGTTGGGGGAATTCTCCCTGCTCTTACCCTGTTTGTCAGAGTCCTTCACAACAATCCAAGCAGTTTTACCTGTTCAGTCAAACTGACAGCCAGGGATCAGTTATGATCCTTGCTTTCTGAGAACTTACTTGGTTTTAAGGAAGGAAGAAAAGGATCTTACTGCTTTTGCAGAATGTCTTAATTTCTGTCACACTAGCCTCTTGTAGAAATAGGAAACAATAAGGAAACAATAGCTTTGTCTTTCTTGATGCACCCGTGCCTTTTGCTATCTCTGACAGCAATGCTTCTATCATCATGAGAAGTCAGAATGCCAGGCTCCAATTTGGTATCTGGGTACTGACTGCAGAAACCTAACAGAGACTCACCTGAAACTTTAAAAGGCAAGAAGAAGAAATATTCTCATTAAAAGAGAGCATGGCCTATGTCCCAACTACCAGTGCTTTGAGAGATCCTCCTCTTTGCAGGAGACTGAGGAAAACAAGCTATTGCAATGTTTTGATCCACTTTAGTCTTACCTTCCTATCGTGAGCAAAGGGCTGTTATTTCACCTCTTCAGATAGCTAAAGCAGAGGGCCAGAGCATTGCTGCCACTGTCTCTTCCTAGCTGGTACAAAACTTTGACAGATACTTTTATCAGCAGGAACCTCCATCTGGTGGGGGGAAGATCATTTGCATATAGAGATTAAAATAACATCCCTATTCCGGGATTCATTCTGGACACAAATGTCCACAGAGCTGGCCCCAAGATGACAAGTGAAAGTGTTACACTGAGGTAAACTTGATGTGATTAAGTGTTGGCTTCAGCAAGGGTACAAGGCTATCCAAATGACAGAAGGGATTAAAAGGGATAGCAGCAGGCAGTGGTAGTGCAGGCTGCTGCTAAGGTTGCTTTGTGACCTCAGGGAGCAGGAGCTGCTCAGCACACAACTGCCTATTGCTTATCTTAATGATATCAGCCAGAACCACACTGGCTTTTGATGTTTACTGCAAGAAAAAACACAAGGCAGTAGAACTTCAAAGACGACTAAAAAGCTTAAGTGGAGACCAAGAGCCATGATCCTGTCCTCAGTACACTCCAAAGCTTCCCTCTCAAACCAGAACAACTTCATGCTACAATAACAGAATCTGACTGAGTTTATAGCACAGTTAATAGAGCACACAGAACAGGCTGGGGTAATTTTTTCCATTTGCAAGTCTTACTGAACTTATCAAGTTGAAAAACAAACCATTGTGTCCAAAGCAGGGAACAAGGGGAAGAGGCAGTTTGGGACAACACCATGCCTAGATCCACCCTTGATGCTCTTTGGTACCTCAGACATGCTCCTTATCCTTCACCCCCTTTACCAACCCAGCCAGAGCGGGGGACAGGCTCAAGCTGGAAGGCAGAACAATTTTTGCCTTAGATCATATTCTCTGCTGAGAAGCTACAGAAGATGGAAAAGTGCCACTGCCTACTTTTGGGATGGCATTGTGGGACCTCATTGTATGTTTTGTGTAGACTGGTGCTCTAATGCTTGGCCTCCTTGTGGTACAGAGAGAAGAGAATTCTTGGCTTTATCCTGTTGGTTAGAGAGAAAACTGAAGTGCAGTGATCTAATTCAAGTATGATGAAGTGTCCAACAATGCCTGAAGACTGTTCCGGCATTTAGATATACATTAAACTCTCTCATGCATTTTTGGAGCCTGACTTCTGTTTTATTTTAACTCTTTGGGTTGTCAGTGATAAGAAAAGAATAACACACATTTCAGTTCCCTTCAAAGATGCACAGTTGGTAGGGAATCAGATCAGGTGCTCTCAGCTGAGAAGTCCTAGAGGGACTCATGCACAGGCAGTAATGGTTGGAAAAATTACAGCAAACCACCTCCACTGAAGTGTGATGGAATTTACTGTCTAATCCAAACTGGAATTTTTGGACTTTTATTTTCTTTTTTTTTTTTTTTTTTTGACATAGAATGCCCACCAAGCTGTTTTCCAAAAAAGACTCTAGTTCTTAAATAGGGGTGTAGTATTTCTTACAGGCCCAGGGAAAAACCACAACTCTACAGGGACCAGACAGACACGTGAGGGTCAGGGAAGGTAAACGAGGCCCTTCTTCCTGTGCTTTCAAAACAGCTCCTGCAGTGTATATTGCTTCTATGAAACATGTATCTGCTTCCAAGAAGTATCACTAAAGCACTATTTGGGAATGTATTGATCAGTGGACATTTATAATGTTGTCAGACAAGATGACCCAAGATCAATTATTTTATTGGGTACTACTTACAAATGTCAGAGGCATTACTTAAGAAATTGATCTTGACTTTATGAAATTTAAAGATTAATAGAACCCAGCAAACAATTACCAGGCTATTAGTAAGGCACTGATAGTCTTATAGACAGTTCTCTGAGAATTGATACACTCACAGAGACACATACTGTGCTTACACTCCTGACACCTATGGGCTATCTATACCCTCATCAGATGCTTGATGCTCCCACTGAATTGCACAGCTGCTCCAGAGTCTCACCCCTTCTGTGGTTTAGACCCATCATTACTGTTATTATCTCAATTATCTCTATAATCTTGTACATGTTCTCCTTGGGTGCACCAGCAGCACTCAGCAGCTTCCTTTCTTAACAAGTGCTCCAGGAGACAATTTATTAAGAAAATTGAGCTAGTCAGTCGCCAGGGGACAAAAAAAAAAGAGAATTCTGGACTGTTGTTTTTCCAAAAACACAAAATAATATCAAATATGTTTGTGTTAGTGTCCTGAACTAATTTTTCTGAAGTACAAAGAAGTCTAGGAATGCACAGTATTTCTCATTCAATTGTGCTTGTGTCTTCAGAACTGAGTTTTGTAATCAGAACCTATAGGAAAGGAAATTGTTGTTTTGTCACATTATTTACAAATGTAATTTTAAACTTCTGTTGCTTCCCTGGTAGGAAGGGTTTGAGTAAGCGCAAAGCTGTCCACGAAATTATCTGTATCTGTATCTTTCTGGCTACCTGCTAGATAGTAACTGCTTTTCTCTGTCAAAACTGCCACTACTTTGAAAAGAAGGATTTAAGAATGCAGAAAATGCAGCTTGATTTCCCTTTCTTCTCCTCAAAAAAGAGATTCATGAGCTAGCTAAGCTGCCAAGGTTTTGAAAGCAGATAATGACTGTCTAGTTGCAGGTGAACAGAAACCTGGTGCACAAAACTCAACTGTTTGGAGCCCCCTGCTTTCACTTTGGTTGTTAAAACTCCACAGGTCCCAAGAGTGAAGAAAAAGATGAAAGGTCTCCTATGATTAATTACAGTTATGTCACACCTGCTCAGTCCCCTCATTTCCTCTCTCCCTTCCATATAAGTACTTCAATTTTAGTCTGAACAGTCTGGAGAAGGTTTGCAGGATAGTGAATGCCTGTGGACATTGAAGGTCGTCAGAAATTCTGCCTGGGGTTTAATTGCAAGTGCTCTGTATTGCTTGTATGAGAGTGGCTTGAAGTGACAGAGGTAAGAGGGGATTTAGAAAATCTTCTTTATTGCCTTTCAGATCCAAAGCATAATCAAAGACAAGAAACTGCTCCATTAGGACCATTCTCATTTTCAGGATGATGCTTTAGAATTATCAAA
Organism: Acridotheres tristis; assembly: GCA_037013685.1. Classification (NCBI taxonomy): domain Eukaryota; kingdom Metazoa; phylum Chordata; class Aves; order Passeriformes; family Sturnidae; genus Acridotheres; species Acridotheres tristis. The sequence goes on along the minus strand of CM072889.1, from coordinate 12,140,913 downwards.
GAAACCAAGCAGAAATACAGGTGGGAAGCTCTGCTTGGAGATAAAAGAGGCTAAGGGGAGAAGATGGCATGCTTTTTTTGGACAGATTCTCTGAAAAACAAATGTCAAATCAAGTGACTGAAGCAAAAATACCACTGTTGCCTTACAGGCTAGAGAGTCTTCCCATTTCCTTGCTGATTTGTCAGAAAAGCATTAATATTGAAGAACAGAAGATGATCTAATGTACGTGACCTGAATATACAAAGTCATTCTGGGGGTCGTCAGATGGAGAAAATATTCCTAGAGTAGAACAGAGACATAACAATTCAAAACTCAACAAGGACTTTGACTTCTTCACTTCCAACTTATTTTTGTAAAGCAATACACGGTTAATATTTTTCCTTGTCTTTGACATTGCAACTGTCAACTGAATAAATAGTGATGTTTCAAACGAACATCACACATTGGGAAGAAGGCATCAAGGAAATTAAAACGCTGAGCAGGAACCTGTCACAGGAGGCATGTCAAGAAATGACTTTGTAACTCTGCCTGTGAGTGCAGCTGTGCAGTCAGCAAATACTGGCACGCCCTTTTCATTTCATTTCATTCCTCCTGGCACAGCTGCCAAAGGAAAAGCTTCTCATTTAACAGATTCCTGCCAAGTGTAGTGAGGGCAATACCTCATTTGTGGCGTCTGAGGATTTTGTTACATGGCACCATGTTTTAGAGCCCCCAAAGATCTGTCTAATAATGAAGTCTACACACTCAGATGCTGGTATTGCCAAGTTCTTTGATTTAAATATACTTGTCCCTTTGTCAAGCTATAGTAAACAAGCTGTGCTCTTGCATTTTTGATGTGTGTGTAAAAGCAACGTGAAATGACATCAAAGCAGCTCCCACAGCACTGCCCACAATTTCTCCTGCAAGAGGAGCAGAAGGCATTAGCAGCACCTGGGAATAAATAAGGAAGAATCCTGCTGATGTGATCTACCCTGTGTTGAAAACGTTAACTTTCCTAGAGATTAAGCAGTCAATGATGTGACTCAGTGATTACATTTTAGCAAGTTGTGAGCAGTTTCTTTGTATGCCAAATGCGGACTGGCTGACTGCAGCAAATCTAACTGAACTTCTTGGCAGCATCCAGTGCTGAGCTACACTGCTCCTAATGCTACAGCCACGCAGAGGCACAGGCAGCTCCCAGCGTATCCAACAGGGACTCACAGCCAATGGTATTTCACCTACTTAGCCAAATCCAAGATTTACCAGCTTTGGTCACGATTCTGTGAAAATTTCCTTAATTATGCAGCTAATTCTGTTACAGCCACTGAGTCTTGAGATGTTGGTCTTGACACCAGCTGAGAAAGGCAGGCAGGCAGAACACCTTAAGAGGGCCAGGGAGAGGTCAGAGGAAGAATTCCAGGACTTGTATGTTCACTTTGTTAGGAAGAGAATTGGAAGGTGCCTACAATACAGCGTTCAAGGATTTCACTGGGAAGAAAAGCAAGACAGTGGAAGATTTCTTAGCACAGCAGGAGAGGCATTTAGAGAGCTGAAAGGGGTACCCAGAAAAGTTTTAATTGCAAACAAAATATAAGCTTGAAACAGTGAATCTAAACAGCAATTGGAAGAGATGACTCTGAGAAACAATGAATCCTCCAGCTCTCCATATCTTGAGATGAAGGAAAGTAGTCTCCCTGAACTACATAATCTTTTAAAAACACACTGTCCTGGGCTCAGCACAGGTAGTGACTGAAAATTTCATTGCCCATAATACACACAAGATGAAATCAGGTGAACTAACAGTCTTTTGAAGCTCTGAGAGTCTACAGACTAATGTTGATGGAATTACTTGCATGAAAAATTCTCAAATAAATGAGAGCTTGCATGACTAGTGAAAATTTCTCCCAATAGATACCATCTATTTGACATACTCCATCACAATAAAGCAAGATGACCTATACCCTAATTTAGAGGGAAACAGTAAAACTGAGGGGACCTACGAAGACGTAGAAAAAAAAAAGTTTGTGGTGTTTTTTTCCCCCTAAATAATTCCTTAGTTGCTCAGGCTTGTTTTGGTTTCTGCAGACTTAACTACTGAAGTGCAGTTGTCCAAATCTAATCTCGGCACATTTTTCATCATCTTTAGAATTTCCCACATCTAATGAAATCTTCTTTCCCATGACTCTGCACACACTGTGTGATTTTTTTTTCCTGTTTTAGAGATATGAACAAAACATATTACCCTTAAATGTAGGGGGTCACTAAACAGAATTTAGGGAAATGTCATTTTAGCAATCTATCCGCAGTAGAAGAGTTATTCAAAATACAAAACATGAAATTCCTTAAATTAGTTTTAAGTTAAGAGGAGAAGCAAACAAATAGAAAAATGGTCTGTAGGCTTGACTGAAAACCTCCTTATCTGTAAATTGGCCTTTTTCCCGAGTTCTCTTGGCAGCTTTGGCCTGAAGGAAGGTCTAGATGATGTGACTGCTTTCTTAGTAGAGAAATAAGATTAATGGGACAGATTCTCATTCGCTGTATATAGACAATTCTCTGGGACTTACACTCTCTGAGGGTCTAGCCCAATATAATTTCAAAATGATGCAATAATTCTTAAAGGGGAGGGTTACATTTCAAAAGGCTGTGAAAGCATTAAAGCATCATTTTAGCCAGTAATGCTAAAAATGGATATTTTCCCATCCTCCTAGCAGCAGAAAGTAGTGGACACTTTGTGATTAATTTCCAATTCTGCAGTTCATCTCAGTCTGTGGCACTGAGAATGTCAGCCCAACTTACTCTGGCAACATTCTAAACCAAGAGGACATCTTTAACGAGCCAGGACTCTATTGTTGACCTGTTTCCAACTCATTAATGCTTTTAAAGTCTTTGCCATCTTTCACTTCCACATCAACTTCCTCACAGATGTACTTACTAGTGCACCTGGCACTTTGCTAACAAATGATGCACACAGCTCTCAGCCGGGAGAGATTTCACTCCAAAAATTAAAACCACACTTTGAAAATGCATTTGAAGTGACAGTGAACTCCATCAAGTCTCAACTGCTTATTAAATCAGCAACACTTCAGTCAAAATCTGTGCAGTTGCCCGAGTCCAGTACCATTTTTCACTGATGCCATATCATTCTAAAGACTTTCTTCTTGGCTGTTGAATAATTAAACAATATCCTTGAAACATAAAAACAGCCATAGTGGATCAGGTCAGATGTTCATCTAGCCTCCCATCTTTTCTCTGGCAGTGGCTGGGATGAATGCCAAAGGAAAACAACCACCCTTCCCCTGACACACACTTCATCCTTTCAGCAATCAGCATTGTAAGAACTTCCTGAGCTGCAGGTCGAGTCACATTTCAAAGCTGCTGGTGGTCAGCCTCTGCCCCAAGCCCTACTGACATGCTGAGCCTCTCTATGATGTGTCTAGAGGCAGAGTGGTCACAGTCTGAGATGATAAAATTAATCAATTGCACAGAAATGCCAATATGCTAGCACACAAATGAAATCAGCTTTGATGATGACCATTCTCCCTGCTTATATAATAGATGCATAATAATTACCAAAATATTTCAGGTCCTATCACACACAAAAGTCAGCTTGTGACAAGACAGAAATAAACTTCTCGTTGTAGTTTAAAGTTTAGTTACATAGTAATTTCCCTTGTTATTATCTATTTCATTGTGCTAAAAATTATTAGATTGTATTTTTTTGGACAGAGACTGAGAGCCATCCTTTCTCCAGAACTTAAATCCAGGCATCTTTGATAACTGTTTTGCTGCCTGAAAGAATACTATGTTTTGTTTCATATTTTTCCTGTATTTTGTAAAGTGAATACCTGAAGCCTTCTGCAGGACAGGCACTCCTGGAGTTGTGGGCTATTACACAGTTAATCTCTCCTGGACTCAGTAAATGGGGATAAACCAGTGGCACTGTTACCCTGATGGGGCTGCTGAATTCCTGCAGTGCTGAGCTGGAGCTGCCTGAGATCTGTCTCAGTGTGAACCCGGGGACTGGGTAAAAGTTGCTCAGGCTTCATCCTCTCTAAATGTAGATTTAAAGCCAGGGTTTGTGATCTGCCTGAACAGACAGCAGTGCTCTAGAAAACCCATCTCTCTGAAGGAATAGTTGGGATGGACACAGTGTCCCTTGCTGGGAGCTCTGGCACACAAAGCACCTGCCCAGAGACTGTCCTTGCACTGAGGAAGAACCTAAGGAGCCATGGACAAGGAGAGTGAGGGCTGCTTCCCCTCGCCTCCCCTCCTGCTCCTGCTCTGCAGGAGTGTGAGTGATGGGGGGAGAAGATGAGGAGCTGCTCTTCCCTATGGTCTGAACACATTATATGCAATCAGGGTACTAAAGCTGTCACAGAGCAGATATGCTGCATTGGTTAAGATAAAAATTGTCTGTGTAGAGTTATTTACAAATACAATAACAATAACTCACCAAGTAGGTGGGTGCAGCTGAAGGTGGAAACCATGCTAGCACCAAAGCCTGTCTGTCTTTCAGAGATTTTACTGCCTGGATTTTGGTACTACTCCTAACACTGGCACAGCTAATACCCTAGAACAGAGAAGTGCTCGTGAGAAGATAAATGACATATTTATCCAAGAAGTGTCCTGGTAGCTGTCAGTGCGAGTCTCTCATCCATCATGCTGTCCCCTGTCCTCAGGGAAATCTGTCTCGCTATATATTCTGATAACCTGGTGGTGCTTTAAGAGCACACTCTACCTGCTGGAAATCAGTGAAAGGTTTGCTGTGTCTCTCCTCCATCAGCAGCACTGCTTGTGTTCGAGTTAATCTGAACGTTTGCAGCAGTCAGAGCTGGAGCAGCGAGGAACAGCAGCTCCCACAGTGAAACAAGCTCCCACTGCTCTCTGCAGGCTCACAGCTGCTGTGTATCCAGCTCCAGTCCTGACACAGGACACACTGCTGCACTGAAGTGGCACCTGTGGAGATCCCGTGCTGTCCCAGGTGCTGCTCCAAATTTTCTTCCTTGAAATGCAGGCAATTTATTATGTCTACAGCAAGGAGTAAAATTCTTAAATGATGCAGTGTCCCAAAACAAAGGCTTCCCACCATCAGGCAGCAATGATGGCACCCAGTTTGCACAGAGTGCTATTCAGTCTAAGAGCTCAAACATTCTTCTGCAGGGCCAAAAAAGCATTCCTAGGACAAAACCAATGAAAAATCCAAAAGAAATGCCTTGAAAGTTGCAAATGTTTTAGCTTATACATTCTCTTCAGGGTTTCTCATGATTTCTGTTCCATACTAGAACAGTTTCTCCTCAAGTCCCTGCTCACCAGAATGCTTAGAACTGTGTCAATCTAAGTGACAACGTCAATGAAGTACTTGCATGGTTAAAAGTCCTGCTCAGCAGAGGCCTTGGGCTACGTCTAATTGCAGAACCAGATCCCTCTCTACACTGAGCCTCCTGTGCCAGGCCAGAGGCTGGGTGACACAGCACAGGAGCACCTGCACTCTGTAAGGAACTGTGGCCACATTATTTCTGGACATGGGCTACACTCCAACTCTCTGGACTGAGGTAAAATACAACATCAGCTCTGGAGGGCGCTTGCATGGACACTCTCCCAATAGCACAGCCCCCAGCTGCAGCAGGATCATTATTTCTTTTTGTGGCAAGAAAGCTCCTCACTGGAGAAAGCAAAACTGAGCAGCTAAAAGTGTCTGTCACTGCTTTAACAAGGCAAAGAATGTGCCACAATCAAAAGTTTGTCACAAAGCTTCTCCTCCAGAAATAAAAAATGAGAGATTACATCAGTAGAGAATTTTACAGTTTTCCTCTGTATCACAATGGGATAACAGGCAGATATAAAGCAAAAGAGCAGTGAGAAGGAAAGCAACCAGGGTAAGAAAGTTGACAGCTCTTCCTTTATAGCCAAAATGAAAATCATTCCTTGAACAGCCGGTAAAGATGGATGAATTTTTCCCAAAGGAAAAATAAAGCTGAAACTACTCATAAAATCCACTTGAAATCTAAATAAAACAAAATTCATTTTTAATGCAATTCTGTAGAAGAAAAGAAAGTATTTTTTAACAAAAAGTAAAGAATGCACCTGAGTAAGAACAACATCATTCACCCTGCAAATCAGTGTGGGAGTGAGCCATGGATGCTCCCAGAGGTCTCTGCTGCCTTTATGGATTCATGCCTCCTGGCTGCTTCACCAACGAATCCGTGCCTGCACCCTCACACTGTCCCCAGTGCCACTTCTGTGACAGTCTTGTTTACTGACTGTCTTCCTTCCCTGTGTACCAATGTCTCAGTGACCAAAGTAAGACCTGTCATTTAGGCTTTAACATGGCTGGCTGGGAAACAAAGCTTTCAAAGGGTTTCCTTTCCCCTTCTCCATGAACCTCTAAAAACTGCAGTCACCGAATCTGAGATGAAATTAGCTCCCTTTATCTTTCTCTTTGACTATTAACCTTGAAAAAAAAATAAATTGGTCAATTGTTGTGGTGATCAGCATCTTCTTATGTATTTGGACAATATCTCTTGTGACTGGCTCTTGACTGGCTCTTGTTTCATTATGGATAAGTCTTGAGGTGGTTCCCACAACACATCCTAAACACAGCCACAGAAAGCATAAAAAAGTGTGACACCAAGTGCAATGCTGTCCATGTAAAGAAAAGCCAGTCAGTATTCTGTTTTTTCCCTTTTGTTCACTGCGTGGTCCCAGGCTTTTACTTCACATCACTCAAACACTACACTGACGACAGAGTTTGTAATTACAATAAAAACCATCAAATTTTCACAGCGAGTCTGAGAGACAAAGCGTGTGTCCTGAATTTGGACTACACAAAATTACCACGTGTTATGCAGAATATCACATCATGCTGGATTGAAAACTGCCTCAGGCAGTGACTTTGCCTTTTCCACAGCAAAGGTGCCTCGTGTATCAATAAATCCACACAGTGCCATGTATAGCAATAAATCCACACGGAGCAGCTGCAACTTTACAGAGTGTCTTTCTGAACATTACTGAACCTGTTTTAACGCCTTTTAAAAGATACTTTCTAGAAACGGAGAAACTAATTCCAGTTAGTTACATGGGTGCAGAAAAGTCAAAAGAGAGACATTAGGTACCAATGTGCAGCCAAGAAGGACCAGGGCCAGATCCAAATATCACTGAAGTGCAAGAGAAGATGAGTCTCTGGGGGACTGACTAATCAGGCCCTAAAAGCTGATAGTACAGCTTTTGTTGAAAACAGGCAAACTGTTTTTCAAAAGTGTTGTCCAGTAGTGGAGAGATCCAGAGGCTTCTTCATGTTGGGTGGTCTGCTGTTTGTTCTCAGTTTTAAAATATTCTTTGCAAACCACGTAGAAATAATGCTATTGATTGCCAGGGATGTATAAATACCAGTGGTGTCAACACAGTTTTAATCACAGGATTAATGTGGTGCAAAATAGGATTTCTAGGTAACAATCTCTATTCTAGATGAATGTTACAGACAAACTTCTCAGCAGAGTGATTTTGCAACCTCTTTGCAGAAACCATTTACAATGTTTGATATATTTTTATATGGTACCCCAGAGAACATTTTGTAGTGTCAGGAGAAAATCTTTTGCAGAGGGCTTCAGATTCTGGTCAAACCTTGTTAATGAGTCAGGTTGTCAACTTGTCAGATGAATTATACAGCTTTGCAGGTCATTAACAAGAAATAGCTGCTGCTAATTATAACAAGGCCATGAAAGCAATATAATTCCAAATTTATGAAGGAATTAAAAATAATAAGGTAAGTGTCTTTTCATCTGAACACAGATTAAATGAGTATTAAGTGTCTTTCCTCAATATAAAGTAGTTTGTTCTGGTAGTTGAAGTTACAGTTAGGTATTTTTTTACTGGAAGACGAGATTAAATTAGAGAGATCCCACTAATTTAACTCCACTTATTATCTGATCATGCATATTTATTCACAACAAGTACTACTCAGCCCTTACTAGTTTTTCTCTTAATACTTTCCATGCTAAGACATTTGCAATTACAGAATTTTGCCTTCCATATTTGCTAGTAAATCGGTTTCCTGGCCACAAAGCAACATGTCTGTAATAAATTTCTCTGCAATTTGGTTTAGCCTAGGGTAACAACAAATGGAACTTCTTTGGAACAAGCAGTTTACAGTTTGCACAAAGGAAAATATTTGTATATATAAATGCTCCTGGAAGTTTCTGTTTGTCACATTGAATCCCACAGGAAATCAGCTATTGATTTCAGAAGGCACAAAGTTATCACTGCAGAAACATATTTAATATCTTGCTGTGGCCAGAATCATAACTATTCTCCTGAAATCCCCAACTCCCTGGCAGTTTAGGAGGGTACATTCCCTAAATGTTTGCCTGGCCACCAGGCAGATTCTATTACTCTGGCAAGAGGAATGGCAGAGTAAGTGGCAAGTCTGTGATTCTCCATCACATTTTCCAGTCTGGGATACAACTTTCACTTGATTCCAGCTCCTCTTTGACAGTAAAGGCTGTGAACTGCATGGGCTGTTCTGTCCCACCTTGGTTTTACCTCCAGCACTGGAGAGCCTCAGTGGCCCAGCACCAACACCAAACCTTTCCCTGTGACTTACAGAGCTCTAATTCTCACTCATGAGTCAAGGAAGTCGTGATCTGATCCCGTTGGCAGAACTAGGGGAGTAAATTAGAGAGGTTGATACAGACTACAGAAAATTTGGGTCCCTAAAACACCAGGTTTTTTTCCTAGCAGACCTAGCTATAGGCAATGGTTTCTCCTGCTGGCTAGTATGGGCAGAGAGGCAGTTGATAAAACATTTTAAACAGCAATTCGTAATAAGGTCTCAGTGGTGAATTCCAACAGAATTAGCAACAAAAAAGCTTTTATGTGTATTTTTACAACTGAATGTAATACAATCTGAAGCAGAAAAGTGCAACTTTCATTTTGAGGAAATTTCACTGCAATCTCCTGCATCTGAGGGTCTTCTAATATACTGTCAAAACCCAAAGTCAACACATTTCCTCTATAAAATGTAAACACAAATACTTCAAAATCTGGCCTGAAGCTTCAATTTGTAGTATCCCTACAGAACACAGAATTGTTCCCTGCCAAGGAATTCTTCAGAACAGCAATACAAAAGAATAGCTTATTTTGTATAAAAATGGTAATATTTTCAGAAAATGGAACTCGACTGGATAGATTTCCCTGAGGATTGAAACGTCTGTTTGGACCATACAAATATTTCTGTAAAATATTTCTCACAGTAGCTAGATAATTGTTCATTTCTGTTGCTTTGGTGGGAAGCATTCCTGTTGAACTGAGTTCTTCAATCATAGAAAAAAGAAGGCTCAGAAGCACAATAGAAAAGCAGTGTGTGGACTTCAAAAACAAACCCAAAATCACATTACCTCTTAGGAAAAGCTTTGCAGAAATGTGCTTAGCACAAGTTGCAAAGAAGTACAACCATGCCAGCATTAGCAGCCAAAAAATCCTCATTTGTTTAAGATGAAAAGGCAGAGCCAATTTCAAATTACACTTGCTGCCATATAACATATGCAACAAACAAAGAAAAAGCAAGGGATTGAAGTCATCCCTGAACACCACACATGGTACGTGTTTTCAAAGTGGTTTTGTGTGTAAAACAAAACATTCTCTTAATCCAGCCCATTTCAGTGGCCTGAAAGGCTATCTAGCTTTGCAAGCTACTAAAAGGGACAAGCAGCTCTGCCACCGAAGATGATCTCCAGTTCCCAAATCCCATCTAAGTTCCCAAATCAAATTGGGAAATTATTGCTCCTACTGGTTCAGCATCACACTTCTTAAAGAAATTCAGTGGTTTACTTGCAAACTTTCTGAATTGTTCTCTGGGTAACTTTCCCCATTACTATCTACCAAAAGAAGTTGATTACCTGAAGCAATATCAATAAAATGAAAACCATACTTTCCCTCTGCACCACAAACCTACCACAGGGCACATTTTGTAGAGTTGCACAAACTCCACAAGCCTCATCACTTTTCTGCTTCTGGCTCCATCTGCATTAGATCAGATCACCACCGCTGGGGTCTCGATGTTCTCCAAGGCCAACCTGCCTTTTTTTGTAAGTATCTTAAAGCTGAGGAACTCAATTTAAAGGAATGAACTGTCTGGATTTCACCTCAAACCACTGAGTGCTGGAATCCTACCTTGGGCAAAACAGTTTGTGTTTTAGGTTGGGCAACCAACAGCCCAAAGGTAAAAAACAGATAGGGAAAAATTTCTTTCAACATACTGGAAGCTTTTCCATCGAGTACCAGCTTCTGGAGAGCTTTGCCCCTTCTGCCAACCACCAGTTTCCACGTGTCCTTCTGCATCCCTCACTTCCCCCTGCCCCTGCCTGCCAGTGTGTTTAAAAGCAGAGCTCTGTTCCCAGCAAGAATCCCCCAAAAAGAGGCTTAAAGGACAGCGGATTTTTATATTGAAAGTCAGATTAGGACAATGCTCTAGGTTTTTTTATCTAGTCAGCTTTACAATATAAATAGTAATACATTCATCACTGTTCTTACCACAATCTGTCAAACTACCCTGTACCTACTAAAAACTGATGTAGCACTGTGAAGTGGAATGAGTAGAAATAATTCTGGATTTGTTTCTGACATGAGTGGTTTGTTTACACTTAAAAGACTTAGTCTCAATTTCCTAACAGTCTGAAGCCTGAAGCCATCACACATGTGACAATTAAACATTTTTGGGAACGAAGGCAAATGTAAAAATCAGAGACTGAAGGCAACCTTTGTAGAAAACATGTTGAGTTCCTAGGGATTTCTATTTGCTCTGGAATTTTTCATCTCAGCAGGACTATAAGCACCAAAAGTTTTAATGAACATTAAAAAACTATAATTCATGTCTCTATTTCAGCTGCACAGCCCTACTTTGCATGAGATTTGGCAACCAAATCCCAGCCTTGGCAGGGATCTCTTGCAGGCTCCCTGCTCTCCATCTGTCCAGGCAGTGTCCAGAAAAGCTCCCGTCACACTCCCGTGGTGCCCTGAATTATTCATGCTGCTCCCAACACGCTGGGATGGGGCAAGCACAGGCCAGCACTGACCTGAACCAAACACTTGGCTGATCCATCTTGCACATTTCCCACAAGAGTGGGGCTGGACCAAACCACTGCTGTGTTATTGCTGATAAGCCATGACACTTTAATTAATGGCTGATTACCAGAAACATTAAATGGCATGAAAGGAGGACCAGGGTACCCCAAAACAAAAGTTGGACATGCAACTTTCAACAAAATTATAATGAATAATTAGGATCAACTTGCCAATTAGAAGAAATCCCTCATTAACCATTTATTTCACTGCATTTACTTTCCTGGAAAATGCAGCTGCAATAAAGGGTTGATGTTTCCGTTAATTTGTAACTTTTTTTGGTACAGCTACTACATTGTGCTGAGGTACCTGCATAAACAGAAATAATGTGGACACATACTGTTATTCAAGGGGCAGGAGAAGGAAGGGAAACTCAATCATTAAGACTTAAAAACAATTGCCAAAAGGACCACCAATGTAGAATTGTGGATTAAATTAGTGGTAAAGGATTTATCTCAAATGGCTCTGCCTGTGAAAGGTACCAATAAATGATACAAATATCTAAATATATGTGTGTATGTATGTTTTAGCTGGGAAAGTCACAGTGCACTAATACTGGCAATTCTAGTTTTCCACTGAAGAAAGGACAAAAGCACAGAAGTAAAGCACAGAAAAATGATCAATGCATCTCATGGCCTAATGGATAAAAGCAGAAGAGTGGTGGAAGCTCTTCTGAAGCCTGGATAGTTGTGGAACAGAATCATTTACAGCCAGATGGGCTAATTCTGTATGAACCTTCTCAAAATCTGCACTGCTCCCAGTAAGAGCACTCAGTGTGTCTACCCTGAACTCCCCAGGCTCCTCACTTAGGGACTGTAGTCTCCCAGTGCCCCAGGCTGGCTCACCAGATCCCTCAGCTCTGTGCTGCTCAAAAGCAGGGAGCCTGCAAAGCCAAAGGCTTGACTCCCCTGCCAGACAGACAAATGGCACCGAATGTGCCATCATTTACCTCCTCCTGCCATCAGAGAGAATACGTATAGGTTTGAATTATTCACTGGAGGAAGGACATTTTTTCAGTGTCTCAGAACCCAAGTACTGTACACTTTCTGTCACTGAAAGCTCATCCATAGCAGTGGCCCCACAGAAATCCATAAGCAGACGAGACCTGGCCAGTTGTTGCTCAGCTGGAAGCAAAGAGAATGCAATCTTCAAGGACTGTACTCGCTGACTACAACAAATGAATCTCCAGAGCCTTTGTACATTTGGGTATTTGCTTTACTGATGGCTTTAGAAGTTGTTAAAACACCTGGATCTTGCTGTCTAAAAAGATGTGAAGCAGAATATTTATGGAGAAAAATAAATGACCATATGGATGAGCAGGGGCTTAGTGTGCTAAGTCTGAGCACTTACAGAACATAGCTACAAAGTTCCTACTGACTTCAGGGATTAAATCTGCAGGGACACAGCATAGGGACACAGCACAGTCTTATCAACAAAGTTTTGAATCTCTGAATTTCTTCCTGTCTGCATAGTTCTCTTGACCAAATTTTCAGCTTATATTTTTTATGTGCAGAACCACCATTACACTTCAATCCTTAAGGAATACCCCTAACAAAAATAATACCAGCAAAAAAAGAGATTTAGAAGAAGATAATAATATTTTTTTTCATTATTCAATTGACTTCTAACTGAATTTTCTGTGATTTATATTTAGTGGGACTCTCAGAACACATATAGGATAACCAACCCTTCCTTAAAGATCACCATGATTTAGCGTCACTTATTTTAGATGTCTTGAAAGTCACATTTAATTCTTAATTTTAAATATTCAGTAGGATGTGTCCAGGAGCTTTTTTTCACTTGGTTATATTAACATACTTTGACAAGTGAATATAATAATGAGACTAACAATCTAGCTATGAAACAAAACTCTTAAATTCTCTAACTCTTGCTAGGCAAGCAGTTATATTATGCCAGGTTTGGTGAGCTGCTTTGACTCACCTGTCACCCACTCATTCTCCTGCAACAGGAGTATGAGAAATCTTCAAAAACCATGACACAGGTCTGTCTACTCAAGTCACTCTGAAGAACCTCTGCCCCAAAATACATGAGACTCTGAAGATCTGGACTTCCACTTTCCTTTCTTTCAGTAATAATGCAAAAGCCAAGAGCAAAAGTTGACTATAAGAGAACTCTGTAATGGTTTACAACATGTAGCCAGCTGTAAAAATCCCAGGGAACAGGATGTCACCTATGGGCATGAAAGCTGTCAGTCAGGACTGAGCCTGAGATGTGGGTGCTCCATAGGAGGGCTTGTGAAAAGTAACACTTGAGCTACTGCTTTCATCAATGACCTGCAAGCAAAGACAAGATCATGTACTGACACATTTGCAGGTGACAAGTTGTGGCTGAATGACATGTCATGAGGAGGACAAGCCAGTTAAAATTATGGGGATCATTGGGAAGCTATGCCCAGTTAAATTAACTAAATTTTAATTAGCGAAGTACAGGAGTTTAGAAATAAGAAATACAGATCTACTTGCAGGAGGGAGATACCAGTGATACCAGAAAGGATCTGCATTATGCTACACAGATATCTACACATACCTACCAGCTCCCAGTATTATCCCAGCTGTATGAAAATTGAAACTTATTCCTTAAATTTGAATACCAAAGGGCAACAAGAAGCAGGGAAGTGTAGACAGTACTTGTGAGACCGAGTTAGTTCACAGCATGTTCATGTCTTGTCTTAAAAAAACAAAAACAAAAAAACCAAAACCTGGAGAAAATACAGAAAGCAGCCCCAAAACCTTGACTACATGGACAAGATGAAAAATTCTCAAGATATTTAGTTTATAAAAAAGAAGACTGACAAGTGACTGGTTTACATAGTATAATCACTTTCCCGTGGAGAAAACAAACACTGGGTACTTTAGAGATTCTTTTGTCCAGCAGAGAGAGAGAAATTACACAAGAAGAACTGATGGCTGGGAACAGAAGCCAGACAAATTCATTTGAGAAACAAGGCACTGCTTTTGAACGCTGAGCCAAACAGAACATCGAGTTCTACATTTCTTTACTTTTCAGTTGAGGGATGCCTTTGGAGAGCAAGCATTGCACAGGCACAGGTTCTCAGTCTGAGAGAGCCAGGATAAGCTTTAATATGCCATGATCTTCTTCTTTTTCTTACCCTAAAGTAAATAAATTTATCCACATACATGGACCTTTCAGAATTGTCAAACAGATGTAATAGTTTCCTCTAATTATCAAACACTGCAGTGCAGCAAAGGGGGCCCATTATTTCCAGTGACAAACATGCTGCTAGCAGGCAGTGACACCATTTACAATACCTAGACATGAAAATGTCTGCCATCAGTGCTGCTGAGGGGATAGGTTATATTAGTAAACTCCTAATATTATGCTGTGAAGGATAGCTCATTTAGTATTGCTAATACCTCCCTGATGATATTTCCCGTAATTTCTCATTGGAAATTTCACTCTTTTCTGGAGTGGATCTAGGTCCTCTTAGGAGCACTTCAGGGGCTTCCCAAAGCTGCTCAGTTCACTTTTAGCTCACCAGGTGAGTTTCAGTATTACTCTAGATTGGCTCCACTGTCAATCAGCAACAGACACATTACTGTCAAGTGTGGGCAAAATCCACAGCATGTCACTGCAGAAAAAAAGGAAATCCCAGGCCTAAAAGCTCAACAAATTATATTGGGAAAACTCTTCAGGATACCTGAGCAGCTAGCCTGGGGCAAACATAGCAAAATATCCCAACCCAAAACTTGTGTCTGTATATGTATTATGTAGCACCTCACTGCGTTGGGAACCCTTTAAACTCATATCCTTTTTGCTTTTGTAAATGGGTAGGGATGTCCTTAAATTACCTCTCTGGAAAAATTTTAATTTCTCCAATGAAACCCTTATGGGCTTAGAGGTGATTTTACATGAGAGAAAAAATCAGGAAAATTTGGAACTGGCTTTGAAACAGAAAAAATCCACACCTTTTAAATGTGGCACTGCAAAAGGAGAAAAGAATTTAAATGAAACAGCATTGTCTCTGCAACATAAAACATGTTCTAATGTTCCAGCTCTGGTCATGTCTCCAAAGGTGTTAGCTGACTTCACTTGAATTAGCTCAGTGTGGAAAAGACTCAAATAAATAAACAAACAAAACCCCACCCCATACCAGTGCACCGAACCAAAACAAACCAAACAAAAAAACCCCCCCAAAACCAGAACAAAACAAAAAAATACAAAAAACCCCCCAAAAAACAACAATAACAAAAAAACCAAAAAACCCCACAACCCCCCCCCAAACAAACAAACAAACCCCAAAAAACACAAAACCCCAAAAACAAACAAACAAAAAAACCACCCAAAACCCAAAACCAAACCAAACCAAAAAAACCCCAAAAAAACCCAAAAAAAGAAAACACCCCACCAGAACTGTAGCAACCTGGCACAAGAGATCTGTAAAATAAGCTGGAAAAAAATTTGCCTACTCATTTTGCCATATTATTATATATAAAAGCTATTCAGACATGCCTTAGACCTTTCTCTGTCTACCATGCCCACATCAGCTGCTGGCAAGCAGAGTTATTGCAGTAACAGGGTAAGGGATGCTTCCCCATCCCAGGGTTTCTGCAAGCCTGTGTTCTGCCATGAAACCACTGAGAAGTGCTTTCATTCCCTTGGGTGAAGAGCCTGAACAAAGCTGAACACGTCTCATGCCAACCCCCAAACTGGATTTCAGGGATGCACAAGCTCTGGCAGAACAACAGCAGGTGCCAGATGGAAATCCCTCACACCTTATGTGCATAGGAAAGGTGCCACTGAGGACACCACCACAGGACCTGACAGGGCCTGGTCTCTCACAACACACTTGCCATCATAGCACCTGAGAGTGACAGTGAAGAATTCCTCTATTCCAGGCTGCTCCTGATCCACAAACTCTCATGATCCTGGTCCTCTCTGACTTCTGAGAACACTGAATCAGATGACAAGATGGTGCTTTGCACTGATTTAAGATGTCTTCCTCTCTCCCTCAAGCAGAGCAGAATTAGCCTTTTGTTACAGAAGCCAAAGCTGTCATTTAGTTAAATAAAATGAAGAGCACTCCACATCAAACATGACCGAGCCCTCTAAATGGAGAGGTACTCCTTCAATACAAGGTACTGCAGGCACCTGCAGATTCTCTGTCAAAAAACCCCTTAGCATATGAGCTTTTGGAAAGCAGAAGGCTATTTTAAAACACAGGCTTCTAGTGAAATTGTAAAAATTATAATAAAAATATCCAAGTTTGTTTATCTCCATACAAATGGATTTACAAAGAAGAGGTTTGCTGGCAGTTCATTTAATGAACTGCACCATAAAATGGTGTCTCAAAGCCCTGGCTGGAGAGGGAGGTGGGGTACTTTTTGAGCCCAAATGAGCTCTCCAGTTCCATTTGCAAAAGCACAAAACTTAAGAGTAGATAAAGACTCAGATTTGTTGCCTACCAGGGGATATAAGCATATGCTCAAGCATTCAGCAATGGGCTTCAGTACAACCTTTGCCAAACTGAGCCCCAAAATGTCAGCATTACATGTATTACAGCAAAGCATTTACAGACTGCCCAATGTGTTACACACACCACCAGCACTCTGCTCCTCATCCCTCCCTAGCTCTTGTCTGTGCTCCCTCTATACTCACACAAAGATGGGATTTCCAGGTAACTTGAGGGTGAAGAAAAAAACGAAAGGATTTAGTTTGACTAAATAGGTGATAATCAGAACTAGCATTCCAAGCTGGTTTTAGCAGAACAGAACAAGAAGATTTGACCTGAGCTTTTGCTGGCACTAACTCACAGACTGAGTGATGCAACAACAGATGTCCCCACAGAGCTACAAAATGATCGGTGCTTCCACCACCCCGAGCAATGATGGGATGTTATTTTCCCTCTGGAGGAAATAGCGTGGCAAACCATCACCCAGATGGTTAAAAAGAAGCTGGACTAAAGAAAGTAAGTCTCAGAAATTCCTGGAGTAGGCAGATAAATTTAGCAACTATAATTCAAACAGCCATTGATTTTGGCAGGATGGATTTCCTGGTTGCTGCCATCACATTTTCCTCATCATTTTTGCTGCCCTTTAAAAGCTTAATTTGCCATGTGTGCAATGGCCAGGGCAACAGTGAAAAGTGGTTTGGTGCTGTGACCTCAGATGGTGCATTTTGGCATTTTGGCGGCGGCAGGAAGGCAGAGCAGATATTTCTTTGAATTATTTTCGAACATGTCCCTAAAGCAGTATGATTTCTTTGGCTTCAAGGGGTAGCAAAGGAAAACTATTAGACTGACTACTGCTATTTCATCTATTTAATGTTACTGGTATAACGTCTCTACCCATTTTGTGACTTGAGCTCTTATTTATGCTTGTAAATCTGTGCTTAACATTTTGCAATATTATAGAAGTAAGCTTCTTTTAAATGTTCTGCTATAGTTTATTTATTTTTATTTGAACATGCAAATCCTCACTGGCTTAGTTTCCAAGTGAACACATCAACTCCCAACCTCTTTCTGCTTTTGAAATAAGAGTTTTATTGTCTGTGGCATTTTGCAAGATGTTTTTCTCTTATGAATAGCTTGGTTTTGGGGGGGTTATTTGTAATGTGCCATCTCAAACTGCTTTACTGGTCAACCAGAAGGATGAAATCGGCAATTAGAGGATTTGTCACTAGTGTACTGAGGCACTTCTGAGCCACCTCTCTAATTATATACCAGTGTCACCAGGGCTCTGTCCTCTGCTAGGACACCACGTTCATGCAGAAAATCCCAAGCAGCACCTGAATTCCTGTTCTTGCTGAGGCACTGCCCTGCCACTGACTTCACCTCCCCAGCCCTGTTCACACGAGCTCAGCACACAGCTCTGACATGCTCTGCTCTGGAACACACATGGAGGCATCAGAACAGCACAAACTGGCCCAAGAGAATAACTGGGTTAAACTGGACTGGAGTTCTTCTCCAGCCAAGGAAAGCAAATGCAGAATGACTGACTGCTCTGGCTTTGAGACATGGTCCTGCTCTGGGTAAAGGCAAGGAAAGGGTGTATTTAAATGCCCTTAGGATCAGATCAAGCCCATCATGGTCTGTAAGGAAGGGGCCAGTGCCTTATTCCCAAAAACAGCAGGATGTTAACAAATGAGTTCTTGAAAAGACCCTACATCCAAAGCTGTTCTTTTTATTCTTTTCAGCAACTTCTGAATCAAACATGAGATTTTTCAGTTTTCCCTTAAACTCTAGCAACAGGCTATATCCTGCAGATTCTCTCTCTGAGGAAATATTTTTTCTATAGCTTTAGCTCTCTTCTCCCTCCAGCTCTTTGAATAGCAAACCATAGTTAGTATCTATATAATATACACTTTTTCTAGCTGTTGAAGGCTGCAGCTCATCGTTTCTCTTTCTTAGGATTACTTATTTAGCAGCTCTCTTCCGCCTACAGATTTCTTCTTTAAGATTATTCATATTTTTCTCAAGGGGGAATGATTTTAGAGGAGCTGTTTTTGACAGGGGAACAAATGTTTAAGAACTGAACCCATTCCTTTTACATTCCTGGCAAGAATTCATAATCACCTTTTGAAAAGTAAGAATTAAATCCGATATCCAAAAAGTAGAAAAGATGTTAGAAAATAAGAAAAAGCCAGGAAGGATGCTTCTCTCCTTATTCATTTAACTACAGTGAATCTCAATGTTTTTGAGGTAAATTTTGGCATCATCAAAACTCAATATCCCAGAATCCCTAATCTGCAAAACAGTGAAACACTACGTGGACAAATTGGAATTAGGGAGTGCCGTCAGCCAGCATGGTGAGAATCCATTTACATTATTCTAACATGACTTTAAATTAAGCAACCTCTGATTATGCATGCAATATTAATGCAGTGCTATTAATAACACTTAAAAGGTTTGGGCCAGCCTAATTCTAAGATCATCATAGCAGACCAGAGCATATTGAACAACCCCAGGGTACATTTGTTAAAGAACCTGAGCGAATTAATACTTGGTGTTCCATTGATTTTTCCCACAGATGTCTAAATCAGTAATGTTTATTGCCAAACATGTGGCTGACACACCCCAGTGCTGAGTAAAATACCAGTTAGTCCTTTCAATTCAAGCAACTTAGTCTGCCTGGTTTTAAATCACTTTGAGGAGAGAAGCTAAATAAATACTAACAGCCTTTGCTGAGCAGGGAAGCACTTTCCCATCAGGGAGTCTCACTGGAGACGTTAGAATGAACACATAAAAGTGCTCAGTAGTGGAAGTACCCAGGATTTTCACAGTAGAACCAGTAAGCTTTTCCATAACAGTATTCATCACATTTTCAGAATGAGCAGACATAGTTCAGGGCTTCCACTATTGCAATGTAGCAACCAACCAGTCACCTCTTCCTCCACCAACATCTTTTAAACTGTGGAAACTTTTAGAACTTGCCTGACTTACTCTCAGCAGATTTTTTTACTCACTAGAAATCGGCTGCAAGATATCCTTCTTCATTTTATTACAGTAGTGGTGAGAGAGCCATCAAAAGCCTCTTTATATCAGCAACTGTGTCAGTCTGTGTAGTTTTTATCTCCCCAGACAACTGCCACCACTAGAAAAAGAGGCTTAGGAAAGATGACATTCATTCTTTAAAGCTGACAGCTGTAAAACAAGGTTCTTAGGACTGCAAAGACACCTCAAAGATTACACCAGTAATCAAGTGAGTTGCATGTTTCTTTTTAATTCTCAGCTGTCTAGGGGCTTTTTCCTTTCCCAGGACTGCATCTCACAGCTGCCTGCTAGAGATTAGGTGCCACTCACAATTAAAACTGCAGGAGAACTATAAAGATCGTGATTCTTTTGACACCTCTCTCTTGCTCTCTGAGCTTGTAATTGAAAGCCCATTTAGTAAGTTACATGCACCTAGACAATGATCTCAGCTTATCAAAAACTTCACATCACTGGAGTTCAGAGTAAGATGAAAGTCTGCAAGTGAGAAGGATCCTTCTCTATTGTACTTTACAAAACGTTCACCTCTGCAAGGGTATGGGAAGGGTACAGCTCTGTGCTTGCTCTTGCTGCTGAGACACACATTTATGACTGTGCCAGTTGTGCCGTTTCTCTTCTTCCCCAGATTTTAAGTGCCATCCAATCTCCCAAATCTCCACTGCAGCAGTTCCCACTTTAGCAAGCTCATGGGAAGTACAATCTTCATGTGAAAGTGAAGAGACTATATAAGGCTCAGATGCTCAAAATACTATAACAGAGTTGGAGGCAGCCCCAAGGAGGGAAAGAAAAGGAGCAAGGAGAAAGCAGAGACCAGTCTGGACCTCTGCAAGGCAAAGGGAACATTTTCTATCAACTTCTTGAAGAGCAGGCTCTGGGAGGGAAGATGAAGGACACAGTTGTGAAACTGGCTTGAAAATTTCCTACTTGCACTATTTTCCTAATTGCACTGTTTTCAAATACATTTCATTAGTCACCCTTGGATGACACATCTGCGCCTATTTTGTTTTGTGAGTCTCTTGCAATGACCTAATCGTGTAAAAAATAGGGAGGCTGTTCATGTCTAATCAGATAGCTGTGTGATTAACTCATTCACAAGCATTTTAAAGGCAATTTTATAAATGCATGTAAAGGCCTTTGTCTCCAAACTTGAAAAAGTCTATTTCAGTGTGTGTACACAGTCAGGCTGAGTCACTCCCTTTTGGCTAGTCAGCGAAAAGACATCCTATTATAGGACACTGAACTCTTATCTATTTGCTGGTTACATTTATAGTTCAGAAAGACTCTGATTTTTTTTTTTTTTCCCCTGCTGCACAGATTTAACGCCTGGGGACAAATGAGCTAGGTGACACCAGTCAGGCCTGTCCAGAAAATATTTTTAAAAACGAGGCTTTTGAACTCAACTTCCTCCAGTGTAGAAGAGGCACCATCACACAGTAATACCAAGAACTGGGGAGGCCTTGTTCAAAGTGTAGAAGCTTGGGAAGAACAGATGTAGAGCCCAGTTATGCCTTGTATCAAAAAATTCTGTGTCTCTCCCAGAAAGTGGAGAGGGCAGCAGCTCCTGTGCCTGTGTCCCCTGCATGTGGCGTCCCAGTCCAGTGAGAGGTTTTCAGGACACTGCAAGCACTGGAACAGTTATTTTGCACCATGGCAGTGCTCACAGATTCTAACTCACTGTGGGACTGCTAAATATTGAGAATATGGGTTTAACACAGAAATGCCCTCTTTAAAAAAGTACTAATATAATTCTCCCTCAGAAGGAAAACATAATATTCAGCAGCTTTACACTAGTTTCCCCCTGAGTTTTACAATGTGGCCGAGACAGTGGCTGAAGAGCAGCACACAGACTCCAACAGGAAGGCTTATGAATCTCAGTTAAAAATATGTTTGATTTTTGAGCAGAATGAAAGTACTTCCTCAGTCAATAGGTCTGAGCAGAGTAAAAAAAAATTAAGGTATAATTCTGCCTCAGATTATAATTAATTTTTTTTGTAAGAACAAGAAAAAACCTATAGCCAGAAAGTAGAAGTTCTATAACAAAACTTGACACTTAGCAGATTTAATTAAAGTACAGATTTCCCAAATCCATTTCCTGTGATTAATGTTGTTATTCTTTAGAAGCTGATTAGGCAATAGCAGATGTCACCACTGTACAAATCTACATACAGATGCACAAATACCATAATTAGGAGATTACTTAGTTCTCACTAAAAGTTGCCTATAAAGGAGCAAAAATAAAGTCTTGCTCCAAATATTTTTCAGCATTTCAACACAAACCAAATCAACTTAATAGCAGAATTAATCTGTAGCTCTCTACCACCAGGATTATCTGTAGCAAAACCATTGAATTGGAACCTTTTTTGAGGGCAGGAGGGAAGGTTGCCCTCAGTGAACACTGCATACCCAGATCACCACGTGCACTGCTATTCAGTTTATGCTCCTTCCTAAATTCAGTGACTCTGACAGACTGCTCAGAACTATCACAGAGCTCAGTTCCAGTGTTAGGCTCACTTCTGCATGGTGAACTACAACATAAGGAGCTTTCTTGAGGCCCTGCAGTCCCAGAGCTCCATTTCAGCTGGGTGGGGAGATGTGGGACCTCACCTCTCACCCTGTCGAGTTGCTCTGCTTTACATTTTCTTACATTACTAAACTGCAATAAATGAAAAAATAAACACAATGCTATTAAACACAATAAACAGAATGCTATTGTGTTCCATGCAAATGCCTTATAAGAGAATTTTTAAAGCACCCATGCAAATCTGAAGGCTCTCTGATTTCCACTGAAAGATCAGGGATATTCATACTCCTACAACAACTGTATCTGCATTGAAGAGCTCATCCCTTTCAGCCTATTTCTCCCATAACAGTCTGTAATTCTTTTTCCCACTTCAAAATTCCTGTGTTTCCTTTTACTACCATTAGCTAAAACCAGTTCCTGCTGAGCAGTATAGTAGTGTTGACTTCTGATACATGAGCTGAATCAGCTCCTGGATGTCTACAGCTATTTTCTCTTTTAATTCCATTTCTCATTTTGCTGAGCTGTTTCATGCTGTTATTGTTATTCCCTTGAACAACGGAGGCAGGACTCTCTGTAAAATGCACAATAGGTATGGTGTGATAATAAACAGTCCTTTCTACACATCCCAGCTTCTTTCAAATGAAAAGTACCCACTTAAGAAAAGACAAAACACAAAAGGGATTATTACCTGACTTGAAATAAAAAAAAAAAAAAAAAAAGAAGAAGAAGAAGAAGAAAATTGCCCACATGGGATTAAACTGATATTTCAAAGCTAAAAATGCAGGAGAGACTGATGCTGTATAAAATTCTACTGCTTCTAAATGAAGCCTTAGACATTTAAATGATGCATTTGCACACAGGAAATATCTAAGATTTATAATATGATGGAGACATCAGCTCTTGCCATAGCAATGGAAAAAAGTTTTGAAATACAAGCCACTGAATTGATATTTAGCTTTTTGAAACCTAATTCAGTTTAAAAAGCTGGAAGAAGTACAACTGCATAGCAAACACCAGACAGAAGTTTACAGGCAGCTCTGGCCCAGGGTAATGAGGAGCATTTACCAGGAAGGGAGGATGGAGCAGTCCATGCCGTGCTGCTGGCCTGGCTCCTGCCTGCCCCGGGGGTGTTTGTGCAGCAGGAGAGGTGATGCCCGTGCTGGAGCTGAGCCAGGGTCAGGATGCAGCTGTGAGCAGCAGCCACAGAAAGACTGCTTTCGAAAAAACAGATAATCCAGCAGGATTAACAACTACTGTATAGCTGTGGAATTTGTTCAACTATATAAATACAAGGCTGTCTGCCCTCAACACAACTTCTAAAGATTTTTTGGCTTTTGACAGTTTTTCCACTTCAAGACTATTTTTAGGCTGATTTATCTTCCCTTTAATGAAGACAAGCCTCCTTCCTCATCACAAAAAGTTTCTTTATGTGGCCAGCAGGAATGCTTTACATACTTTCTAAGGACTCCAGAAACATCCCAGACACTTGTGGGATTCAGCAAATCAATGCTGCCAAAGAAGCCAACATCCCCAAGCCTGCCCTTATCTGAGACCACCAAGTCCTTAAAGGAGGAATCTCTATTTGGCTCCAGACAACAGGCCCATGGGTGAGATCAATGTCACCTCACACAGGCTATTTTCTATCCTCTCCATAGGTCAGATGATGGGATGAAAAATTTTCTATAAACAGCATGAAAGCAAAGGTTTAAACCTGTTTTCTGTCCAGCCCCTATATCATCTGGAAGAAACAGAGCTGTCTGTGCCCCAGAGCACAGCCCATCACTGCCTGGCCAGCTGGATCCAAGTGTGTGTCCATGAAGGAAGGCCCCAAATAATGACAACAAACACCTGCAAGAGGCTGGATGTTCACTTGCACTGTGAAGGTCTGTAATTTGGTCAAATTGCAGAGGTATTCTTAGCAATTCCAAAGAACACATCCCTGAAATGTGTTAACCTTCCTCTCCAAACTATCAAGTTTTTGTTTACAAGGCCCTCGTTAGACAGAATGTTTGATTTTGCATTGGTCTCAGATACGTTTGAGTTGACTGAATTTAAATTAATTGTTGAAGGCATAGTCCCCCAGAATGGGAAATTTGAGTTCAAAGGTTTTATTTTACCCAAATTCAAGTAAAACCATTGTTTTATAGTGGAGGATATACAACCACCTTAATAAAACAGCAGTATGAGCTCTGCTTATAAAATAGAAAGTGTATTATCACATTCTAGCACCATTTGAAAGTGAAGAACCACAAAGCCTGAGACAAATATGCTACATCTGGAAAGATCCAGTACCAAAAGTGTAAGATTTCATGTTCAGTCACATATGGAAAAGAACAGTCCAGGAATGATCCCAGCCCTGTTGTGGAGGAATGGGAATCTATTTATCACTGACAGGTCATGCTAGACAGTCCTTGTCCTGTCAAATGAGCCAGGATATACTTTTGCTCCCAAGGCTGAGAGCTGACGAAATGAGCCATGTTCTGTAAAAATGGTTCCCTTGCCCTCACAGGTCACAAACAAGTTTAACAAATTTAAAGTAATGAATTTTTCCTGGTTTGCAAATGCCAGATGTGGACTTCAACTCAGACAGCTATGAATGTATGATACATCACCTTCACTATCACAGCAAATGTATTGATGTCATTGATTTTACACCAACAGTCTGTACCACAATTGTGGAGACCAGAAAAAACTTCAACAAACCCAAACCAGGACATGAGGGAAAATTATGAAGAGATTGTCATTTCCATTAACAAAATGTGAATCTGGGCTGCAGGAGTCACATAGATCCAGGCTTCAGCAGACACTAAGAAATAGTTCTGAGTTGGCTAAGTCATGTTTTGAACTATTACCTGACAGCACAAGCAATATTCTATTTGCAGCTTTTAGATAAAGGCAGATAATAAGTGATATAACTCTATATTCATGTGAAAGTGAACTGAGCTGGTGTTCTGTGAGTAGAAATAGGGCTCAAGCTCAGGCAGCTGCAGTATTTCTGAACAGTGTTTTTGTTTCAAGGTCTGAAGGTATTCTCCAGCTATAGTGTTCCCAGTGATGCTGCAATATATGGAAATAACACATCTCTGTGGCCTGGAGGTGTTTAAAAATGAAATTTCTATGCACTTTTATGCTTTCAAAGTTCTGTCTGAATAAAGCACATCAACGTGCTCTGCAACAGTTCTGCCACTACCCACAAAGATGCACAAGAGTAACTTCTGCTGCTCTCTGGGAAAGCAGAAATGTTGATTTCAGTGGACTCTAATTTAGATCAGCTTTCCAAAAAATCTACCCAAGAGACTCAATTTATCTACAGGACTCAGTCCCCAGGCATGTTTTCCAACATCAACCCCACATACCCCTGGGGTTTTTTGATTGAGAGTAAGCTCATATACTCACTGGCTGGATAATTACTGGTTCATCTATAGTGATTAGATCTGTAAATGTAACTTGCAGCACCTAAATTACAATGGGTAAATGATTTGAAAAACAAGCAGACTATTAGTGCCATAAACCACTGAGCTGATTGGCACATCCTGAAAGCATTTTGCATAACTGCTAATTCTTTGAAAGCAGTCTTTCTACAAGAAGCTACCACTTGGCACAATGTTAAACCCTTCTGCTTTGCCTTGGGCTGTTAGCTGACTAAATGATCATTAATCCTTTGGAAATAACAAATACCTCTGAGATTAGCACTTTAATGGTGTAGGCAATCTATTTTGGTGCGAGGAATACACTGAAATATGATGCCAGTTTTATGCAGTGCTTTAATATTTCTAATTATCTTTAACAAAAACTCGGTAATATTTATTCAGGCTGCAATACACTTAAGCATCTGCTGTGGCTAAGGCAGTCTCCAAACTCAGGTTGTTTGTTTTCACAATCTGCCACAGATCCGGCCGCGCTGTTTTAGGTTACAATATAAGATATAACCAAAAGCATGTATTCTATTATCATCCTCATAAACTGTTAAAACAGGTGGGGCAGTGTTCTTAGTCTTCTCCATGAGTCAGCCCTGATAACTCCCTCCGGGGACGCAGCTCCCACCCTGAGAGAGCCATCTCCACTAATGGACCATCAAGGTACAGGCATGACTCAGAATTACAGCATCCCATTGTGAGATGCCCTGAGGAGAGGAACCAAGTATTTCTACCTGTATATAATGTGAGGTTTGGAACACCGAGGTCAGCACCTACCACTGGATTCCCAGAGGACAAGAGCTTGACAACCACCACTGGAGAAGGATCAGATCTTTCAACAGGATCACCACTTTGACAGAACCACATCCATCACTCCAACCAGACTGTAGCCACCATTTAATCAGACTGCTACCACCACCCTGACCAACAGAGTGTCAGGTCATATTCTGACTATCAGTTTAAGCCAGTGGTTCTGTATCATTGCCTTAACTTTAATTTTCCTATTAAATTGTGGTTCTGACTTGGAATCTCCCAGTAGTTTGCTTTCAAACTAGTACAACCTATAAATTTTCATGAATGCTTTCATAAAGTTGGGATGTTGGAGCCCAGGTCTCTGGTGTGCCAGTTAGTAAAATCAAGACCTGTCCACTCCACAGAAGGAGGAGGATCCCTTCTATGGAAAAGGCAAAGGTTTTACACACAAGGATAGCTCAAGAGGCTGGGGTGGTTTTACGCTGCACAAAATCTCTTTCTGAATCAAGTCAGAGATCTCTAGCTTTCTCAACTAATGGTACTGATGACTTCCAAACATTTCACATTAATATAATTACTTACAAGCATTCTGGTGGGTCCAGTCTGCAAGGATTTTGCACCTTGTTAAAATAAGATCAAAATGACACATCGGTAGTTTGCCTTTGACTTTTCTCATTATAACCAAAACTGACTGTCACTTGTCACATTAACTTGCTGGAACATCAATGCTGTCAGTAGCTAATGATTGATATACTTGATTCCTTGAAAGTCATTCAGCATTCATCAGTCTCATTTGATCCTTCAGGCTAATAGAGTGTGCTAGCCAAGCCACAGTCATAATTATCCTTTGAGCTGGCTGCACTTTTACATTTACATGGTCTTTTTGTGCCTTTTCCAAGAAGCCATTGTTAGAAATTTCAGATGTTTCAAAGACAGTTTCAGGAATCTATCATTCCCTTCTCCAAAGAATTCCACCATCTGTGGATCCAGCTGTACCAAGTCAGAGATGAGGGCCAGGTTCTCAGTAGGAATCCCAACTCTGCCATACCACCCTTGGGAGCAAGGGCACAGCAGCAGCGTAGCAGTTATGTCCTAGTTCCATTAAACTGCTCTGGATATGGATCCAAAAGTTTCCTCATCTTCTTAGGGGCACCAAAAGTGTGTCCAAGTAAAGGAAACCACCTCACTGGGATGTGAACTTCTGCACTTGCTTGAAACCTGCAGCAATTATCTAAGAAAGTGCAACACGTATTTTCACCAATGTTGTAAGCAATTCAAAATAATATGGATTATCACCAAATCACTTTGCAACTATGCTCTCTGAAGTGCCAAATCTCCAAGGAGATGCACCGTCGTGGTTTGAATATTGCCCAAATGCCAGGCACCCATGAAAGTTGTTCACTCACCTTCTTCTGCTATAGTTGGGCAGAGGAGAGGGGAAAAAACTAATGAAGGGCTCATGAGTTGAGAAAAGGACTGGGAGAAAACCACTCTAAGGCCAAAATAGGTTTTAATTTAAAGGTATAAAGTAAATATATTATTAACAGAGTCAGAGCAGGCTAATGAGAAGTAAAATAAGCCCTTAAAACACCTTTAGCCCCTCCTTTCCACCGATAGTGCAGGGAGACAGGGAGTGGGGTTTTGGTCAGTTCGAGATCCGTTTGCTCAGGGACAGGAGTCTTTGCTCTGCTCTGCTGTGGGGTCCTTCCCACGGGCAAACAGTCTTCCCAAAACTGCTGTGCCGTGGGTCAATTATCCTCAGGGTGCAGTTCTCTAAGGACAGGCTGCTCTGGTTTGGAAGCAGGGGCCCTCTCTGTCCATTCGGGTCTCTCACTGGATCACAGCTTTCTCTGGCATCCACCTGCTCCAGCCTGAGCACTTCTCCCACGGGCTGTGGGTGGATTTGTGCATCCCCCGTGGGTCCCCATGGGCTGCAGGGGCACAGCTGCTTCACCACGCTCCTCACCGCGGCCTGCAGAGGAATCTCGGCTCCGGGGCCTGGAGCACCGCCTGGCCCTCCTTCTGCTCTGACCTTGGTGCTGCCGTGTTAAATTCCCTTGCATGTCCTCGCCTCCTCCTCTTCTCTATCTAGAAGAAAAACTGCTGCCTGTAGGTACCACTGCCAACAAGTTCCACCAATTCAGAGATTCCTGCAGGGTCCCGCAGCACGGACAGGTCGATCTCATTTAGGTTCGGCGTTGGGGACTCTCCCGCCACGTTTTTGCTGCGGGCCGGGCGGCGCCGCTGTCACTGTGTGGGCAGAGGCGGCGGCCGCGGCGCTGGCGCTGTTTAACGCCTCTGCTCGGGCAGGGCACCGGGAAGGAGAAGCTGCGGGCCCGGCCCTGTTGGCCCTGCCCCGCCGGCCCTGCCCCGGCGCCGCAGCGGGGCTGGCTGGGCCGGCCCGGCAGGCGAGGCTCGCTGCAGCCGCTCCGAGATGGCGGCGGCTGCGGCGGCACATTGCCGCGGGCTGTGCCGGGATGGCCCCGGCAGCGGCGCCTCGCAGCCCTGGGAAAAACTGACCCTGTGCTCTTTGGATTTTCTTCTTAAATCTGTCATCACAGAGGCATTACCAACCTCTGTAATTGGGCCAGCAGCACGTCCATCGTCAGAGCCATCAGAGATTGGCTCTGTCGGACATGGTGGAAGCTTCCGGCAACTCTCACAGAAGTCACTTCTGTGGTCCCCCTGCTACCAAAAACCAGGCCGTGCCAAATCAACATACACACGTACTGTATTATCTGCCACGTTCATGTGAAACACTGGAGAATAGATGCCAGAGAAGAGAACAGGAGCAAGGTAATTAATAGTCACTGTGAAGTAAATGGGAGAAGAAGTTAAATGAGGGATGGCAGCTGGGCATAGTCAAAGTTTCCACTTAGTTTTGAAATAAAGGATGAGCCTTTTATTTATAGTACAAAATTCTATCTCACGTTGCCATTACCCAAGGGCTGACCTGAGCCCCACTGTTGTCAAAGGGACTGTTCTTCAGCCAGGACCCGAAAGTAGAGAGGTGCTCAGTGAGAAACACATCGTGTCTGAGCAGGCAAAGCCCTGGCATGCCCTCAGAATCACTAACAGCTGGCAGCCTCTTACACAGAGCCAAAAATCCACCCCAAACCTAGCTGGGTTTTTTGGTATGCCCATGATCTTTTTAACGATAATACTGTGAGATTGTGCCAGAGTTACAGTGGCAGGATCTGATTTACTACATGGCAAAGTAGGGAACTACACTGTTTAAAATAGAATGGTGCAAACTAGGGTATCACCAAGTAACTAACACCCAAAATCCCCCCTCATAAATCTGTGTTACCAAACCCAGTAAACAGAATCATATAAACACTCCATATGTTCAACACCACCTTCCTATCATTGTCCAGAAAAATAACTTCAAACTGCAATTCAAATTATGACAGTACAAGAGATATCTCTCTTTCATGATCTGCTTGATTTTAATATACATGAGAAATGGTATTTTGTCTGTCTGTAAATGGCTTAGAAAAGAGTTAGGGGCTAAGATTATGCTGAGAAATTCTAACTTCTGCCTTTATGTAGCTTAATGAGGTTAGGCACCATGGCATCTCAGCCAGTCAAAACCATGACAGCAACACAGTGTATGAGATGACATCAAACCAAAAGATTTTCAGATAGAATCAAACTGGGACAACTGAAACAAAAGCAAAAAAATCAGCAAACACCTGCAGAAAAGCTGCCTAACAGTGTTCTAAACCGCATGAAACATGTGATGAGATTCAATTTTTTAAGTATTCGCAGGAACGACATCTACATTTAAAAACATGAGATGAAAGTCTCTCATGCACTAGCCCATTATAATTCTCTTAGGCATGGAGGAGAATATTTGCTGTAAGTATGAGTAGTCAGTAGTCCAGAATAAGAACATATCTATTTTCCAAACATTACCTGTAGCAAAGCCTTCTTTTTATGACTATTATTATTTTCATGCTGCTGAAGTATTGAACTCAGTGATGCCAAGTTATGTAATGGGAGACTGAAAAAATCTGAAGCCTATATTTAGAAATTCAGGTAATCTTAGTACACATACTTTAAGGAATAATAGTCTTATTCCCTAAACCACATTTCTCAAGCCTTTAAAGACTATCAATAAAACCAATATATCTTTCTTCCACCAGGAGCTGTTCAAAGCCTCCTTGAAGGGAAAGAGAGAGCACTCAGAGCAGAGCTCAATGATGTTTGCAAACTCCTCTCCTTTTTTTGGTATATTGATGTGCTGTGGCACAGATCCCATGCCAGAGGTTTTCCAGAGGTTCCTTTATAGCCAGACATTTACTTTTAAAGCCCCCTTTGCAGCTGGGAGTTGTGTCCTGGCCTAGCGCTGCCTCCGATGAGAAGCCTGCAGGGGATGGGGAAGTCAGCAGCTGATTTTGGCACAAGCTTCCCCTGGGATGTGTGGATGGATGTCACCTTTTGGGTGGAAATCAAACAATGGCCTCTGGTTAAAGGCAAGTCTGAGTTAGGAGGCAACAACAGTAAGGTCAAAAATAAACAGGCCAGTTTTCTGAAGGTGTTCTTCTCCTTTCCCTTATGCTGTCCCCTGGATTCTTAGCTGCTCTGCATTTATGTCTCTCCCTCAAAAAAACTTGCTCATGCAGCAAAAGTTAACCAAATCCACGTCCTCTGAAATCTCACAGCTCAAAGCAAACTGGAAGCCAATTCCCACATTCCCAATGGGCCCCTTTTCCCACAGCACCACGATTACAATGGAAATCAGAATCCTTTTCTAGAAAAGCTCATGCAGCAGCAGCTCACTTCCAGCTCTGTTATTACAGAACTGAAAAGGGGTGAAGCATCTCCAGAATTTTTCATTTAACTGAACATCAATATTGTTTGAGAATAACCATGCACCCCAACTACTGTGATCCCTGTCCCTTATCTAAGCTAAAGTTAAGCAACAGCATTTGCACTTTTCACTTCTAAAGATCATGCAAGCTGGCTGAGGGGAACCTTCCAATCACTTCTGAGTGAGGATTATATAGATGAGGCCACAAATAATATCAGAGCTATTGAAATTACTTGACAGGACAGAAAGATTTATTTCATAGTTTATCTGAACACTTTTGTGAGACAATGGAATGAAGCTTGAGTGTTCAATTTAATCCGTTCCTTGCTTTTTTATTGAGTCAGGAGATGTTTAAAGAAATTTATGTAGCTGTTTGAAAGTTAGAATTTTTAATAAGTGACACAGAAAAACAGATTACAGTAAGGAAAAGATGCAGATAACACAATACTGTACATAAGAAAAAAATTACTTCCCCTATCAAGGCAGAGGGACATAAGATTTTTTTGGTGACTTATCCATATCCAGATGCAGATAGTGATTAAGGAAACTGTGCTTAAGAAAACGAGGGGGGGTGGAGGGGAAAGGACAGAAAGGACAGTTGTTACCCTCACTGTAGAACTGCAATATATGAATGCAGAACTTTCCAAGGCACAGCATGTAGAGATGAATATGATGCATGTGAGACAGGGGTGAGGCTGTGTATGCTGACCTACTCTGCCCAAAAGCAGAATTCTGTTGCTCAGTTATCCATATGGATACAGAGAAAATGTTTATTCCATTAGTACTAGCTTTATCTTTCCCTTCTACAGGGGCAATATTTCACCTTCAACACTGAATTCTCAGTCTAAATAAGGATGAGAAGAACACCTGAACTCTTACCCAAATTGTTTACAGGGTTGTGGGCATGTCCACTTAGAAGGACATTTCTCTGAATCTTGACTTTTTTCTCCAGTTAAGATATGATTTTGAAATTGTTAAAAAGCTAAGTTCATGGTATTGCCCTCATTCACTTCAGATTTACTGCTGTTAGCTAATTAAAAACTCATCTCAGACTTTAAAAAATGCAGAATAAATTAGATTTAAATCTCATGTAACTGTGGCTTTAAAGACTTACTTGCAAGCAAAATATGATATATATGCAGAAATCTGTTTCCAAGTGTCTGCATGAAGCATAAACAGCAGTAATTCATCTCTTAAGGACAGCTAAAATATGCACTGCTTTGAATTCTTTCAATATTGTACACAAGGGACTGGTGAAGAGAATCAAGTGCCTTATGCTGCTTGGTTGTATGTAGCAGACAGGTAACAATAAAAGAGAAAACAAAATAATTTAGAACTCTTTTAAGCCCATATGCTCAACTTCACTGGCAATAATTAATGACAACTCCAATATTGCATGATTCAGGGTGAAGAACTGGAGACAGAATCTGTGCTCCTTTGGAAGAGTAACATAATCCAATCACACACACACACGTTTTGCCCTGCTTTTGGCACAGGTGTGTAGTCCTGAAGATCCATGTGGACGTGCAGGCTTATCCCTTCACATACAGCCAGTACAGATTAACCAAAAGTCACACACAGTTAACCATGAATATGGAACAGAAGTAGAGTCAGGATCTGTCATCAGTATCCAAGCAATCCTGCCAGGTTTCAGGGAGTGGCAAGCATAGATGCCAGTGTTTGAACAGAATGTGAGGAAAATTTTCAGAGTTTAATAGAACATACGTCTGTGTAAATGGCCAGGAGAAGTGATGCATCCTATTTACATACCTCAATTTTAGAACAGTTCTCCTGAGGCTGGATGCTAGGTAGAGACACTTCTCAAGTCTCTCACTTTTTCTTTTTTCCTTTTAAAAAAAGATCCTTTTTTTCCCCACCAGAATGTTTTCATGTTGCTTTTCTTCTTGCTGATAGCTGATTACTTTCTGTAGCTTTGTGTTTCTCTCCTCCTATCTTTTTGACATTCCTTTTCTTTTTCCCCAGACAGTTTTTTCCTTCCTTCCCTTCAACCTCTGCTCCACTTTTTACTGTATTTCTTCACATCTCTCTCTTCTGCTGCTGTAACCATCATTTTTGTTTCCCTACCTTTCACAGGCTGTTAACAGAATAGTTAACTGATAGGAGAGCCTGTGTGAAGAACCCTTCTTAGAGTCCTTAGAAAAAGACAAATACCCCAACCCCATTTTCATAATTACTAAAACATCCCCGTGATTTTTTGGAGACATTTAGAAGTATTAACACTAGCGTTATGAATTCTTTGTGTGAATCCTTCTCTGAGTAGCACATGGAAACGAGTCCAGGTAAACAGAGTGGTGGAAATAGAAGTGAACAGAATGAAAACTATGAAGAGCATATGGCTGAGTAGTCATTGGAGCTGCAGGTTATATGAAATCCCTTTCAAGACTTTTGAACATTTGATTCTATGTAATTATTAAGCTTTAGTTCCTCATCACTTACTGGTTCTTCCTTTTTTGGGCAGATAGAATTCCATTAAATCATACAATTCATGGCGAATACAGCAATGGATGTAGGATGCTCAGGGTCTACATAATGCATAATTGCTCTAATTTATTCTTAATAACAACAGCTTAGTCATAATGAATTAGCCCTTTTGTCTGAATACCCGATGACAGCACATTGCAGGCAAAGGGACAAGATACTTGAATAAGGCAATGGCTCTGCTACAGTTTCCATCATTTTCTGCCACAGATAGGACCATTGGGAAGCAGGAGAGGACTGGCTGGAAAATCATAATCTGCCTTGGGGAAAGTTCACTTGAAGCCAATAAATTGGGTCATTAGCAGCCCTGGATAAAATACCATGTCCAGATTTATTATTTCCCTGGCAATTTGCAATACCTTTGAAAATTTGGCTCCTTACCTCTGAGAAGTTGGGGAAAAGCATATTGCCTCCAGACACATGGAATATGCATAACACTACACCATGTTAAAAAAAGCCACAGCCTAAAATGCAACAATTAAAATTCAAGGAACTAAATAGGGAAAAACAGATAAAAAGCCTGTGAGCATCTGTTTTCATTTTATCAGGGTACCTCAGCACCTGAAGTGATGGGAAAACTATCAGAAACAATGAAACGTCCATTCCTGGTACAGTTATCAATGAACTCACCTTGCAGGTAATACAGACCAAACTTGAGATTTACTCAACACAATAAGGCTTTGCAGGCTCCTAGACAAACCACAAGCTTCATATATTACTCTTCTCTGGTAAGAGGCAGAATCAGACTGTGCACTTCCATTTCCTTGGGAATAGCTAAATAAACTTTGAGTTTAGACTTATTCCTTCATAAAATAGAGAATGGATGAAAAAAGCAGATTCTTCTGAACACCAGAAACAGCGAACTTTCACAGTCTATTTTACTCTCCTACATTAGCATGGTTCCAAATGGAATTTCCTAGCAGAAAAATCAGAGCTAACTGCATTACAACAACAGCTTCTGGACTCAAATTCCTCTTTTCAGGCATTTAGGCATATATAACTAGAGCTTAGCTCTTCATTTATAGAGAAATAAAACCAGAAATAGAGTTGGTGCATAAAAAGTAAGCATAATATGATACTTGTTTTGTGTAAACTCAGACTATCAAGGGGGTTTATTAAAACTATATGTTACCTCAGAATCTGCATGTACAGGCACAGACAATCAACACTATGAACAAGAAAATATTTTGCAGTATAAGACACATTTATATTAGCATAACTATGTAGCAGGGAGTGCACTGGCATAACTATTTCAATTTTTTAAAATCCCAACACTTATTAAATCATACCTTTGCCATGCAGATGTATCTCCCAGATTCCCCACTATTACAAGTTAGCTTGCAGCAAACAAAACTGGAGGTTAAGGAGAGATTTTTGGGGTGTGAGCCCTATGGTATATGAGCCATATTTTGTTCTGGAGCAAGACAATTTCCAGGACTCTGGAGTCTACATTTTGAACACATTCTGTCTTGACCAGTTATTAGAAATAGCACATTTTAACCTGAACTAGGCTATTTTCTCTCATGTATTGGTCCTCTACAGAGTGTACTTGTAAATAAAGGTGAATGTACACAAAATTAACAATTAGTGACTAGAAATTTCACTCTGGCTATGTACCTAGGTTCAGATCCTGTTGACTTTGAAAGGGTTTCAAAATCAAGTCATTTATATAACTTCAGGTTCAAGAGTTTGACACTGGACATTTAGCTTTTTGGAGAGGACAGAGGCAGAAGGGCCCTCTGATCTTTCACTCTGAGCTCTCATTCTACAGGAGGAGGTCAGACAGCAGCACATCTTGAACTGGGCAAAGTCCAGTTCCTGACTGAAGAACTGACACTGATGGAGAGTCACAGGCTGCTGCATGTCTTTATCACCTCCCCTGGAAAATGCCTGTGCTCTAAGTCTGGGATACACTCACAGCATCAACACAACGTAATCACTTCTTGTTACACACTTCAGCTTAACAGACACAAGAGCTTTCCATCACCAATTCCAAGTCCCTCTGTATGTAACTCACAGACTAAGCCACGTGGCACTGTGTTGAACAAGCAGAGATTCTTTAATTCTTCCCAGATCTTTATCCTTTCTTGTGGGCCTCCCAAACTGTCCTCACACTGAGCTTCCCCAAGTGCTAACAGACCTGGAGACTGACTGCTGCAAGGATCCCATCACCACACCAGATCCATTTCCCCAACCCCACGAGTGTATTCCCTAGGGGTTCTATGACTCCTTCTGGACACAGCAACTCTCCCAAAATGCTTCCCAAGCAGACTCCCTCATTGTTTTTACAGTCTCATGGACATGCTGATTTTGCTGTACTGAAATGCCTATTGCCTGGTACCTCTGTGTCACTGTGTATTGTCCCCATTTCACTGTAACTCCAGAGCAAAGCCTCCCTGACTCTTGGCTTCTGAGATTTTACTAAAATATTTTCTAACTTTCCCCAGTTCTTAGCATCAATTTTTATGTCCTACAAGCTGATTTACCACAGCAGTGTTGTCAACATGAATGTGGCTCCTTTAAAGCTGCAATTTTTGATCTGAATTTTAACAATACAGGCAATACAGCTGAAACTTTTCAACAAAATTGAGGGAAAAAAGCATTTCTCAATACAGCAGAGCATCCCCGTGCTATTACCCTTTGGTTGAGTGCAGTTTGGAAAGAGCAGGGCCCAGGGGCTTTCTCTCCTGTCTGTCTTGCACCCCCATGCCTGGAAACCGAGCTGCTCTTAGCAGAGTGAGCACAAAATCCCACTGGATGATTCCGTGGAGCTGACATCCACAAGGAAGTAGTGCAGGAGCTACAGAAACAGAGATGGTGACTGCTGGCACCATCTCAATATTGCATGAAAATCAGACCAAAAATACTGTGGACCATAAATCAGGCTCTTTGGCAGTGGCAGGAGAGGGCTGGATATGGCAGCAGAGACTGTGACATAGAGATGAAACACAGGCACAGTTTTGTGATATCATCAGTGATAAATAAAGCTGATACCAAGCAATATTGCTCATGGTTTGAATTTTACCTTTTTTCACTCATTTTACATATATCATGTGGAAATAAGATTGCCAAATCATAGGCCTTCTATATCTAGTTAAATTAAACTAGCTTTTACTGCTCTGATCTTTTCCTCTTTGCTTCTCAGGATGAAGCTGACATATAAATCCCCTGCTAGGGATAGAGTATGTCAGGGGGAAGCTGATAAAGCCTGATTTCCAGCTTGCCACAATGAGGATGAAACACAACACCATGGAACAGCTCTCCCAGCCTTCAACTAACAGTGAAAGGCTTCACAATGGGTCACCTTCCTTCTATCTGCAAACCCATGGTGTGCAGAGACACCATCCCATCCCATCCCATCCCATCCCATCCCATCCCATCCCATCCCATCCCCCTTCCCGCTCTTTCATGGCTAAAGCACTGATGGATACACATCCATCAGAAACTGCCTCCAGGTTCTCTCAGAAGCTGCAAACTTCTGACAGATGGCTCCTCCTTCCCTCATCTGCTGTTAAATAGGTGATAAACATGGATTTTAGCGCTTCCATCAGGCAAATCATTCCCACCAGATTTCTCTTCTGTCGACCAGGTTGAATTTAAGCCCATAAATGTGCCATTCTCTTTCTTGTTTATCACTCAGGTTCCTTTCATGTCTGTGTAAATGTTAAAAAAAAAATTAAAAAATAATCTTTATATCCCCTAATGGCTTGATTAATTTTGTTCTTGACATCTTGATTTTTTTTTTCTAAATGACTGCTCGTTTCTTCCCATCCCACCTTCCCTGTTTGTTGCCATTTTAATGCCTGCTGGACTGCTTCATTCATTCATCTCTGACTGGAGCTTATAAAGCCTCTGCATACGAGAAGCCCTCTGAGTCTCAAATTTCCACTGTGGGGCTGAACTTTGAAAAGAGATTTTTCATAAGGAAAACGCACATCTTTGGAATACAGTCACCACAGGGAACATGGAGGAACCACAGAGAGGCAGCTTTTCTGGATGTGCTTAAAGTGATCATGCCAGGACTTAGAACAGGAGGATGATACCTCAGAACTGTGCTGCTCCTAGTTTAAAAAGACAACAAATTAGCATGTCTTAGAGTTACCCAGATGAGTGGGATGTGGTAACTGACAATACATGCCCTTTCAGCATTTTGGAAATGTATTCTTAGCTATCCTTAATGGGAAAAAAAACCAACCCAAACATCCAAACCCTCTTCCCCCCAAAAAGTACAATGCAAAATACAAACACTGCAAGAGGAAATCTAAGATTAAATTAAAATTCCCTATTTTTAGAATGGCTCAGGAATTCCACATGTCCACAAAAAGGAAAAGCCTATATCCACAAAGCTGTGCAGTCCTTTTTAAAAAATTATTATTTTAAAAACATATCAAATCACAAGACAGGCTGTGGAGCTCAAATACCCTCAATACAACCAAATCCTACCAGAGACAAGTAATACCAATACCAAAAGACACAGAACTGGGCAAGAGGGATGGTATTCATACTGAGGAGTATACATGGACCACATGAATATCCACATGGACCATATGAAGGAATATTTGCAACTCAGGCCTGACTGTCTGGGGGCTTGGCAATGTTTTTGTTAATGTGATGGCTCTCTATTCTCATTTGAAACACAACTGGAAAACAAAAACGCATGAAGCTTTACACATCACACCAAAGGGTTTTATTTTCCCAAGGTTAAATGTACCAAGGTTGGCTGATACACAGAACAAGAACAAGCAAACCTCAAGGAAAAAAAAGCAAAAAGAAAAATCACTGAGTTTTTGATGGTGCAATTGTATTTTCTCTTTGTGAACATCTGAGAGAATCATTCATTCATATTCTGAATGGGAAAAGGCAACTGAAACAGGTGGTCTATTACTAGATCCATTAAACAAGAGATTTATGCATTACATATCCATCTTGAGGCAATTAGGCTGATCTTTTTTTTCTCTTTTATGGCTTCATTGAAAATTTTTAGCAATAAAGCAATTAAAAAGTAACTATCAAAGCATTCATCTATGATATCAAAGACAACTAGCCTTTATCAGAGAACGGCTGCTTCGCTTTCCATCTTTAGAAAATACAAATTTAGAGACAACATTCACACTTAGGACAGTGACATAATGCTGCCATTGTCCCAAGCCTGAATGGTGAATGATGGGGTATGGACCAGCTAAATCATTGTTTGCTTTCTCTTTTGGAAAATGATTCTTTTAAGTTTGACTTTAATCTCATGAGGCATCCAGATAAATGAATTCGCTGTAAAATAAATCTTGAAGTAACCTTGCTGCACGTGCTTTGGGTTTGTACAGACACTGTCCTTACAGGGGAGCACAAAATCCACACGGAATAATGATTTTCAAAGCTCCGGTTGATGTAACAGCTGGAGCCGGCCAGACACTAAAACATGAAACAATGTCTGCTGCAAAAGGCCTCAAGTGCAACAAAGGTTTTTTTTTTAAGGTACTTCACATCAGAGGTGGAAATCAGTCTGTGACACAGTCCCCAGAATCTCCTCCAAGAAGAGGCAACAAAAAGGGGATATGCAGAATGTAGTCCTCATAGTTCCCTTCACC
Source organism: Acridotheres tristis (assembly GCA_037013685.1). Lineage (NCBI taxonomy): Eukaryota > Metazoa > Chordata > Aves > Passeriformes > Sturnidae > Acridotheres > Acridotheres tristis. Next base: position 12,101,765 of record CM072889.1, on the reverse strand, counting down.
ACCCCCCCAAAAAAATCTCAGTTTGTAGATTCTTTCTTCAACCCCCAAACCAGCCAAAGGTCTGTCTGTCAGTAACCTAAACAATCCAGGGACTGGGCACACACTGACTGAGAGCAAACTACAGGGACTGATGCAATGGCTTTAGGTGTAAGAACCTGCTGTGGCTGCCAGACTGCACCTGAGCATGGCCTCAGCCCGGGAAATACTCATGGCCAGGTTGGACAGGGCTCTGAGTGACCTGATCTAGTTGAAGACATCCCTCCTCCTTGTAGGGGTGATGGACTGCATGACATTTAAAGGTCCCCTCCAAGTCAAACTATTCTACAATTCCATAATTTTGGGCACTACAGATGATTGTACCTCTCCAACCACACACATTGATACATTTCAACAGCAAATATCAGAAATGTATTTAAGAAGCTGACAAATGAAAGCTATTTCAATAATTTGATGATGGAGTTTAAATTAACTGCAATGAAATGGTGAACAGAAAGAGAGAAGAGGTACACTGCCAAATTCATCAACATCTTGGGATTTTACCAAGAGCCTCAATCTTTTTAAAATCTTCAGCTTCTTAAATCATAACACAGTGGATGCTGAAGCAGGAAGTGTCTTGAGAGATCAGCTCATCCATCCCTAGCTCCCAAGGCTGGCCAACTATTAGTAAGCTAGCAAGACTTAGCTGCATTTTTTTGCTGCTACTCTGAGTAAATTATTATATAGCCTGCTCTCTGTTGTGTGGATAGTCAGATGTGGGATGACCTGGAAAGCCATAAATCCATTAACATAAGCTCTATGGAATGCACTGTGAGAAATGGAGAAGCTGGATAGTAGTTCTTAAAGTGCAGTTCTAATGATGTACTTACAGGTAGAGTGCAATCTACATTTACAGGAAACAAAGGGCAAAAAGCCCCTTGAGTCTGACATGTAAGTCAGTCTTTGATTTATAAATAACCAATTCTTGATTTCTGAAAGCATATATCCTAAAATGCAGAGTGCACAGCCACACGTTATTCTATAGGAGTGAATCCAGCAATTACAAACCACCTCATTACATTCAGTTCAGAGCAGAGCACACACTGCAAATAAGCTCTTGGTCTTATTCCACCCTACGTTAGATAAGTTCAGTAGTTCTGGAAATACTGCAGCACATTGTGAATGATGGATGAAATGAGAAATCTCTGCTCAGTGCACAGCAAGTAGCCAACTCCCTCCTGTGCTGCATCGTTTGCTTTCAAGGTACTTAATATGCAACTTCAGTGAGAGACATTCAGAAAATCCCAGTGAGCCCATTTGTCTCAAAAATAAAAATAGAATGTTGCAATTTTGTCCCTAGGCTTCAGTTGTTTTTCTTCAATTTTAATTTTATTCCTGCCTACCTCCATCCAGTGAACTCCCTTGTCAGGGTGCATTACGGACTCAAAACATGAACATCTACCACTGCTGGTTGCTCAGTTACAGGAGAAGTTTAAGGGACTGGTTGCTTCATCTCTCACTAATCAGACAACTTGTACTTCATGAATACTTCTTTTTGAAAATGTAAGTGAATTATCAGTTTCATCACATTTTTTTAAATCAGGGGGCACAGAACCCCATTGTTTTCATAGCACTTTGGGCAACTTGATTTCTATAAACTATAATTCAAGCCACAAGCAGTTTGGATTGACTTCCACTGAGGTGAGTTTCCATCAAATACAAGCTGCTGGGAAGAATTACCATGGAGGATGAAAGACTTAGTCTTTTGCTAACAAGAAGCATAAGTTGGCTTACAAAAATTTACGTCAAGGTTTAAGTCATGGCTTCAGTTTTGCTGGGTTAGAGAGCCACTTCTCCCTGGCTGTATTATTATATTGTTTCAGGTTATTGCATTGGGTACATGATCAGCTGCTATGCTGCTTTTGAAAGGTTAAAATTGCCAAAATCTTGGTATGTTATTGCTTTGTGTCTCTAGTCCCTCACTCCTGCTGGACAGTTTGTATCATCAATGTACTACTTGTAATAACTGCATAGCAGACAATGTATTACTTCCTATATGCATAGGCAGAGGTCAGAAGTTGCTTTATTCCTAAATGCAATGGCCTCTGTTGTAATACCATTAGGAATGTTTAAATAAGAAAAGTAATAAAACAGTTTAATACTTGAATGCACTTCTCCTGCATCTCTGTAGTTAGTAACGGGACATGGCAGGAAGAGAAAAGGATTAGCCCTATCACCACAATTCCTCCCAAGAGGTTGTTTCCTTCAAAGAAGACAGGAAATTATTTAGAGATTATATAGTGTTATAGTCTTATTTACTCCATTATTGGCACCGTAAGGCTGTACACACAGCCTTTGTACAGAGAACTTATTACTAGATCCAGAATTTCAGTCTTAAAGATACAAAATTTTCCTGAGGAAGAACAGTAAGTCTTTCCTGTGCCCTTCTGCCAGGCTCTCTTCGAAGTCCAAGGCACATATTTATCACAGTGGAAGTGTGCAATGCCAGGTTTGCTTGGAACACATGTCCAGGCTCCTTTCAGCTGATAATGTGGTGCTGGCTTCTAGGTGGCAGGAAGGTGTTTCTATTTCTCTCTCAGCAGCATCCAGTCTCACCATAAATGTCTGTTTTGAGCCATCATTAAAGCAACATCCACTTGGGAATGCCCTGGGTGCTCCACTGGTCCATTACTAATTATCATTCAGCCAGTGTGGCATTTTAATAACACCCAGCTCTAAAAATGAATTTATTTTTATGTACATATCAAAGCTCTGACAGCTTTATTTGCTTGGAAGGGAGGGTGGAACCTTTCCAGCAGACTTTCTATTTTCCACCAATTCCCTCAAGGATATAAAGGGCAGAGAACACAGTGGGTAATTCCCATCTCTGGGTGGAAAATGAGTCAGACTAGTTATGCAACAGAAGCTTTCACTGATTAAGAAGGATGCTATATTCAGGTAGACAACTGGCCAGAAACAGATGCTATTTGTGGGCATAACTGAGAATTAGCAAATTGGCTGTTTATTAAAACAGGTGTTTGTAGGGACTCACGTGTCTGACACTGCAGATGTGGCATTCTGCTAGAGAACCTTGGTTCCCTTCCCAGTTACACTTACGCTTCAAGTGAGTTGATGCAGGAACTAAAATAGATTCAACAGAGTCAGCATCGGCTTTGAAAACTGGTGATTTCAATCAGAGATACAGCAAAAACAACCCAACAAGGTTTTACTCATGCCAGCTGTTCTGCTGCCCACTTTTGAGCTCATAATCATTCATTATTGTCTGGTCAACCCCCCCAAAAAACCTGCTTAAAAATGTTTCTCTGGTTTCCTTTAGAAGAACAAAACCCAGCAAGCAATCTCTTCCCACATTATTTTCAAAATTCCCAAAGATCTAGACAATATATATCCTATTCATACCATGAGAAACAGGAACACAAGGAGAGCAATGTCTGCTCACATGGAAATTCAGCTCATGTCAGAGCAGGAACACTACACTGTCACTATGAGGCCATGCATCCTTTCCTACAGCACACATAATTCCCATTGATACTTGAGTTCTAGGTGTGTCTGAAGTGTCATCATTTGGATGCCATGGGCAGCAGGCTTCATTTTGGGAGTTCACACCATTGCATTATTTCTTTAAAAGGCATGCCATGGTGGCAGTAACATATAATACCATGGCAAACATATCAGGTAATCTTTTCTTTTTTAACACAACAAAAGACATCAATTATTCTGCATTTGTAACACATTAATGATGGGTGCTTCTTCATATGACCAAACATAGCCTTGCTAGACTGAAGTTCCTTTGGCTTGTACTGTAACAGAACATAGTGAACTAGACTGAGCCTGGATGTATCAATGCTGTTTTAGCATCTCTATTCATAATTTAGACTCTCAAATATTCTCGTCTGTCACCTAATTTTTGCTGTGCCAAAAGCTGACATAAACCAAACTTCAAATAACAGCTCCCTAAATGCTTTAAGTGGTTTCTGAACATAATGTACTTTTTACATGGTTATGTAGGATAACAGAATCACAATTCAAAAATACTATTTGCAGCAGAAAATTGTCAAAGCTTTCTCAATCAAAAGGTATTTGTAATTTTTATTAATGTGGCCTGATAAAAAATATTAATGGAAGTTCTGACAAGGATTTCAGTGCTTGAGACTGTAAGGTAAATAACTACGGAAGAGGAAACAAAACAGTGATGCAGATACATCAATATTTACAAGTTAATTACAGATGATTCTTATATCACATAGGTGTTAGGGGTTGGATTGTTCCCCTTTTTCTTTCTGTGAATTCCTCCCATTATTATGGTAAGTAGTTGTGGCTACACCTTAAAACATAGATAATGCTCTCTCGTAGGGGGGTGGGTGGAGGAGGAGGAGGGGGGGGAACCGGAAAAGGAAAGGTGGGAGAGGGGGCTGGAAAGGGGACTCTCTCTCGCTGGGCTCGTGGACGGAGAGGACACCCCCGTGCTTCGCTCTGGCATCTCCCCCTGACATCTCAGCACGGAGATCCACGCTCCCTGCCTGGGACATCGCTCTGCCGCTCTTCCATCTCACGCTACTATCTCCGGACACTCTGCGGAGCACCACGACCGACACCGTGAGAGGGGGGAGTCACCTTCTCACCCCCGCTCACCTCTGGGCCGCGGCCGCCATCACTCCAGCCCTCTGCAACTGCGCGGGACCTGCCCTGCCCCCACAGCACCGGTAACTGAGCACAGGGACACGGCCTGTGGCCAAAGGGGACTGGAGCGGAGCTAGACTGTTCTGTTCTGTTGCCAATTTTCATAGCTGTTGTTGTTTTCTGCCTTGTTAAATACCAGTAAAGAACTGTTATTCACATCCCCATATCTCCTGCCTGAAAGCGTCTGATTTGGACCTAAAATAATTAAAAGGGATGGGGGTTGCACTCTGCATTGCAGAAAAGGTGCTCTTGCCTTTCCTTAAACCATACCTGTCTTTTCAAACCAAGACAGATTTTGGCGCCCAACGTGGGGCATTGCCTGAGGGCATTGAGAGAGGGGCAGAAAAGGGAATAACAGTTCTTGAATTACCCAAGCTTGTGGTAGGTGACACCATGCTGTCCAGCCTACCCTGGATTGGCCTCCATGTGGTCACTGCTATATCTCTCCCATTTGCAAGCCCTTTTTTAAACATGAGTTTCATAACCAAGGTTACTGTGGCTATTATCCGGCTTATTATGTGGGTTGATCAGTTGAGGAATTCATGGATTTTTAATTTTCTCTGGAAGATGGCCACATGGATTCAGAGCTATCGCACTCTAAGTGTGTGTTTCTGGGGCTACTTCAATAATGGTACTTACTGTGAGGAAATGGCAGCAGGTGAAATTTTTTCTCAACCCATCACAGGTTTTTTGAAGTTCACCCCACCAGTCTTCAAGGGGTTCCAATCTGCTTTAAATGCTAATGACATTATATTGTGGCTAGTGTTGTTTATATCCCTGTTAAATCTGTTCTATCTAACATTCAGAGATAAGGGGAGATTGACTTGGATAACAACCCTGATTCCTACCCCAGGGATTAGTGATGTTACCCCAGAGCCTGATCCTGTCCCAGAGACTAGGGATATTACCCTAGAGTTTGACCCTGCCCCACAGCCCACCTCGGAAAGGAACCACCCAGAATGGGTGGAGGTGCTAGCAAAGGAGATACGTGAGATGGGCCAGATGCTGAAGGAATACCTCTCCCCAGCTGGTGAGAAACCCTCCCCCGGCCTTAAAGAGGGAGAATCTGATGGTGCAGCAGTGGGACCCACAGATGTTACATCCATCCAGGTTCCAGCTGAACTGCAAGGGCACTCACAGCCAGCAGCAGTTGCCCCTGTGGAAACTAGGAAGTCTAGGATGAAAACAAGGCACCTAGATAATAAGGGTCAGGAAGGGGGCCCCTCACAACCAGCAGAGGAGCCAGAAGTTGAGATCATCACCGAGTCCCTGTCATACGAGAGTCTCCGTAACCTGCGAAAAGACATTGTACGACGGGGCCGTGAGCCTTTTACAACCTGGTTACTGCGGGTCTGGGACCTTATGGGTACAGGTGTGCAACTGGATGGTACTGAGGCAAGGAATTTGGGACCCTTGACCCAGGACTCAGGTGTGGACCAGGTATTTGTAAGGGAGACAGGTCTCCTTTCCCTCTGGGAGCGACTTTTAATGAGCGTGAGAGAGAGGTTTGTCCACAGGGAAAGAATGCAGGAGTACCACCAGAGAACACGTTGGAATACCCTTGAGGAAGGGATCCAAAAGCTGAGAGAAGTGGCAGTACTGGAGGTGCTCTTTGGGAGGGATGGACAGCATGACAATGACCCTGACAAGGTCAGGTGCACAGGACAGATGTTGTGGAATCTGGCAAACCTGGGCCCATCTCAATATACCCCCTTTATTGCAATGATTGATGCTGATACCAACCAAGTGACAGTGGGTTCTGTTGCCAACAGGCTCAGAAATTATCAGAGTATGATGGCTGGCCCAATGCAGGCTCATGTCTCTGCTGTGGCTAAGGACCTCAGAGAGGAGTTTAAGGAGGAGATGAAGGAGATAAGGGAAGAGGTGAGGAAGATCAGTGCAGCACCAGTGCGAGTCATGGACCTCAAAGGTAGAGCCCAACGCCCCCCAGCTAGGGAGAGAGGGTACACCCCACGTGCTGACCTGTGGTTTTTTCTACGTGACCACGGGAAAGACATGAGAAGGTGGGATGGGAAACCCACTTCTGTCCTGGCAGCACGGGTGCACCAACTCAGGGAGGGGAACACCAACAGAGGGAACTCCACTAAAGTGAAGGTAGCCTCAGCCTCCCATGGAGGTGCAGGGTATTACAGAAGGGAGGATGATCTGTCAGATCCCCTTGAAGGAACCTCTAGTATGTATGCCCAGGAGAGAAATAATAACCAGGGCTAGAGGGGCCCTGCCTCTAGCCAGGGAGAGGCACGGGAAAACCGGATCTTTTGGACGGTGTGGATCCGATGGCCTGGCACATCAGAGCCACAGGAACACAGAGCATTGGTTGACACTGGTTCACAATGTACATTAATACCATCGGGACATGTCGGGAAGGAACCTGTTTCAATTGCTGGGGTTACGGGGGGATCTCAGGAATTGACTTTGCTGGAGGCTGAGGTGAGCCTGACTGGGAAAGAGTGGCAGAAACATCCAATTGTGACTGGCCCAGAGGCACCATGTATCCTAGGCATAGACTTCCTCAGGAACGGCTATTACAAAGACCCAAAGGGACTCAGGTGGGCTTTTGGAATAGCTGCTGTGGCAGCAGAGGGCATTAAGCAGTTGAACACCCTGCCTGGGCTATCAGAAAACCCATCTGCAGTGGGACTCCTCAGGGTGAAAGAGCAACAGGTGCCAATTGCCACCTCGACAGTGCACCGCCGGCAGTACCGGACGAATCGAGATGCCGTGATCCCCATACACAAGATGATCCGTGAGCTGGAGAGCCAAGGGGTGGTCAGCAAAACCCACTCACCCTTCAACAGCCCCATCTGGCCTGTGCGTAAATCTGAAGGAGAATGGAGACTGACAGTGGACTATCGTGCATTGAATGAGGTGACTCCACCGCTGAGCGCTGCTGTGCCGGACATGCTGGAACTGCAGTACGAGCTGGAGTCCAAGACAGCCAAGTGGTACGCCACCATTGACATCGCCAATGCATTCTTCTCCATTCCTCTGGCAGCAGAGTGCAGGCCTCAGTTTGCTTTCACCTGGAGGGGCGTGCAATACACGTGGAACCGACTGCCCCAGGGGTGGAAACACAGCCCCACCATCTGTCATGGATTGATCCAGGCTACACTGGAGAAGGGTGGAGCTCCAGAACATCTGCAGTACATTGATGACATCATTGTGTGGTGGGACACAGCAATGGAGGTATTTCAGAGAGGAGAAAAGATCATTGAGATTCTGCTGGGAGCCGGCTTTGCCATTAAAAAGAGCAAAGTCAAAGGGCCTGCCCAAGAGATCCAGTTTCTGGGAGTAAAGTGGCAAGATGGACGGTGCCAGATCCCCAGTGAGGTCATCAATAAGATCACTGCAATGTCTCCACCAACCAGCAAGAAGGAAACACAAGCTTTCCTAGGTGCCATAGGCTTTTGGAGAATGCACATTCCTGAGTACAGCCAGATTGTGAGCCCTCTTTACCTGGTCACCCGCAAGAAGAACGATTTCCACTGGGGCCCTGAGCAGCAGCAAGCCTTTGCCCAGATCAAGCAGGAGATTGCTCATGCGGTAGCCCTTGGCCCAGTCAGGACGGGACCAGATGTGAAGAACGTGCTCTACTCTGCAGCCGGGAACCATGGTCTGTCCTGGAGCCTTTGGCAGAAGGTGCCTGGTGAGACGCAAGGCCGACCACTGGGGTTCTGGAGTCGAAGCTACAGAGGGTCCGAGGCCAACTACACTCCAACGGAGAGGGAGATCTTGGCCGCCTATGAAGGGGTTCAAGCTGCCTCAGAGGTGGTTGGCACGGAAACACAACTCCTTCTGGCACCCCGACTGCCAGTGCTGGGGTGGATGTTTAAAGGAAAAGTTCCCTCAACCCACCATGCCACTGACGCCACATGGAGTAAATGGATTGCCCTCATCACACAATGCGCCCGTATTGGAAACCCGAATCGCCCTGGGATTTTGGAGATAATTACCAACTGGCCGGAAGGGGAAGACTTTGGTCTTGCCGAAGAAGAGGAACAGGAACAAGTGACCCGGGCTGAAGAAGCCCCACCGTATAACCAACTGCCAGCAGATGAAACACGCTATGCTCTTTTCACTGATGGTTCCTGCCGCATCGTGGGGATGAACCGGAAGTGGAAAGCAGCCGTATGGAGCCCCACACGACAGGTTGCACAAGCTACCGAAGGAGAAGGTGGATCGAGTCAACTTGCTGAACTCAAAGCTGTTCAGCTGGCCCTGGACATTGCTGAAAGAGAGAAGTGGCCAAAACTCTACCTTTACACTGATTCTTGGATGGTAGCCAATGCTCTGTGGGGATGGCTGGAAAGGTGGAAAAAGGCTGACTGGCAACGTAGGGGAAAACCAATCTGGGCTGCCAATGAATGGAAAGACATTGCCACCAGGATAGAGAAGCTGCCTGTGAAAGTCCGTCACGTAGATGCCCATGTCCCCAAGAGTCGGGCTAATGAGGAACACCGACACAATGAGCAGGTAGATCAGGCTGCACAGATAGAGGTGTCGAAGATAGATTTAGACTGGCAGCACAAGGGAGAGTTGTTCCTGGCTCGATGGGCCCATGATGCCTCAGGTCATCAGGGCAGAGATGCCACCTATAAGTGGGCACGAGACCGAGGGGTGGATCTAACCATGGACAGTATTTCTCAAGTTATCCATGACTGTGAGACGTGCGCTGCCATCAAGCAAGCCAAGCAGGTGAAACCCCTCTGGTATGGGGGGCGATGGGCCAAATATAAGTATGGAGAGGCCTGGCAGATTGACTACATCACACTGCCTCAAACCCGCCAGGGCAAGCGCTATGTACTGACCATGGTGGAAGCCACCACTGGGTGGTTAGAGACCTACCCTGTGCCTCATGCCACTGCTCGGAACACCATCTTGGGCCTGGAAAAACAAGTTCTTTGGAGGCATGGTACCCCTGAGAGAATTGAGTCAGACAATGGGACTCATTTCAAGAACAGCCTCATAAACACCTGGGCTAGAGAACATGGCATTGAGTGGGTGTACCATATCCCCTAACATGCACCAGCTGCAGGGAAAGTTGAACGGTGCAATGCCTGCTTAAAACCACCTTAAAGGCACTGGGTGGGGGAACTTTCAAGAACTGGGAGATTAATCTACCAAAGGCCACCTGGTTAGTGAACACCCGAGGTTCCACTAACCGAGCAGGCCCTGCCCAATCTGAGCCCTTGGGAATATCAGATGGAGATAAGGTTCCAGTGGTACACATGAGAGGTATGCTAGGAAAAACTGTTTGGGTGAATCCTGCCTCCAGCAAAGACAATCCCATCCATGGAGTTGTATTCGCTCAAGGACCGGGTTGCACCTGGTGGGTGATGCAAAAGAATGGAGAGACCCGATGTATACCCCAAGGAGACCTTGTTTTAGGGTGAAATACCTATAGTACTGTGCCTATGTCTCTAACTGCATGTATGTATATATAATGTAACAGTTTAATTTGATATAGCGTATTAGTATGGGAGAAATTCAGGGGTGGATAATGTTAGGGGTTGGATTGTTCCCCTTTTTCTTTCTGTGAATTCCTCCCATTATTATGGTAAGTAGTTGTGGCTACACCTTAAAACATAGATAATGTTCTCTCGTAGGGGGGTGGGTGGAGGAGGAGGGGGGGGGAACCGGAAAAGGAAGGGTGGGAGAGGGGGCTGGAGAGGGGACTCTCTCTCGCTGGGCTCGTGGAGGGACAGGAAGCCCCGTGCTTCGCTCTGGCATCTCCCCCTGACATCTCCGCGCTGAGATCCACGCTCCCTGCCTGGGACATCGCTCTGCCGCTCTCCCATCTCACCCTACTATCTCCGGACACTCTGCGGAGCACCACGACCGACACCGTGAGGGGGGGAGTCACCTTCTCACCCCCGCTCACCTCCGGGCCGCGGCCGCCATCACTCCAGCCCTCTGCAACTGCGCGGGACCTGCCCTGCCCCCACAGCACCGGTAACTGAGCACAGGGAGACGGCCTGAGGCCAAAGGGGACTGGAGCGGAGCTAGACTGTTCTGTTCTGTTGCCAATTTTCATAGCTGTTGTTGTTTTCTGCCTTGTTAAATACCAGTAAAGAACTGTTATTCACATCCCCATATCTCCTGCCTGAAAGCGTCTGATTTGGACCTAAAATAATTAAAAGGGACGGGGGTTGCACTCTGCATTGCAGAAAAGGGGCTCTTGCCTTTCCTTAAACCATACCTGTCTTTTCAAACCAAGACAATAGGAAAAAATTGAATCTGCATGGTCAGTTTCGCTGAAATGTTGGTAGAACACCTCACTACACAGCTGGCACAGAATATTGTACAAGACAGGTGGGAACCAAGGTTCTGATACAAAATTAGCACAGAAAACAAGATGCTTGCAAATTCCCAGGGAGGATTTCCTGATGTCTCTTTGAAAAGCTATTCTAATAACCCAAGACAGCCACACTCGTTGTTACACACTACAGTGCTGTGATTCACTTGTGAATTTCCTGGCATTTTTAAAGGAAAAACTACAACTGATAACCCTCAAGTGCTGCTAAAAAATTTAGGTGTTTGGAATCACAAGTTTGTTTAAGTGTCTTCTGACTGAGGAGGCATTTCACACAAGAGAGGTCAGGCTGTGAAGGTATGAGCTGAATTGTGAGAGGCGGGGGTTTAAAATCCTGACAGGGAGAGAAGCAGCATGCTTGCCTGCCTCTGAATAACTGCTCAAATGCAACAGATCCCCTCTCAGAGGCACTGTGCCCACAGGGTGAATAACAATTTGATATCTACACACCACTCACTACGCCAGGTGATGTTTAGAAAAGTTAAACCACAGTCCTAAATAAAACATTTGGTCAATGATCCTTAGTAAAGCAGATTCCTTATTGCACACAATGGAGTCTCTACAACTCAGTTTCCAAAGTGAGTTAATCAGGAAAGGCAGGTGAATTCTGGTAAAACTAAACCACAAGTACCCACTGCACTTACAAATGAAATTCTCTGCCTACTCTGTATGCATCCACTTCATTGGGGCAGTGCTCAAACGTTACACCAAAGTAATTTTCTGCCTGCGATGTTTTTTAATATAAACAATTGGAGTGACAGGCTGCAGAATATTGTCTATAAACTGGATTTCAAATTCATCAAAACAGATGAGGAAATCATTAAAAAAAGTTTACAGTAATGTGATTGGGAAACTGAAATCCTGACTTCGTCAGCCTGCCCAATGATAACAATTTCACTTTTCAAACTCTGCATATTCAGGACTTGACAATAAACTATTCAAAATAGTGTGTCAAGTCCAGAAGCATTTAGAGGATGTATGCAAGGAAACATCCACATGGACAATCTTTTCCTTCCTCAAGAGAAAAAATTCAGAAAATCGATTGTTTCCTAATATTTAATCACGTCACTAGTAATGAAAAAGCATCCTTAACACACTGGTTGTTTTCCTTGTTAAAATTAAAATTACTGCATTCTAAGCATTTAAATTCTCAACTCAAACCACTGAGTTTGATCAGAGAAATGTGAAAAACACTTGGAGCTTGCAAATGATTACATCCATTTGGCCAGGAAAGCACGTAACACCATTTACAGACTTCTTCACTGACATTATAGCAGTAGCATATTCAGCTCACTTAAATTTGCAACTCTGTTGGATATAAAACAAAATTTTCTTAGGCCTTTTAATTAATGCAATGTGCAAGACCATCAGTGAAATTTGTACTTGAGTAATATAAAACATTGCTCAAGTAAGTGTTTAGGCTCCTGTGAGCTGAAGTAACTGCACACCTGACTGTGCAGCAATGAGATCTATGTGGATGTTTTCATGACTAATTATATTCACTTATTCATGAGACTAGAGCCAAGCATGCTAAAATTAGTAAGTTTCTCATATAGTATAAGCAGATAATGAAAACCTACTCAGTAGTAGAAAGTTACAGTCATCATTCATTGTGTGGCTTGATTTAAACTAAAAAAGTATGGCAGAAGTCAGACTGCCTGTGCTGCCTTTCCTCAGATTACTGCTTCCTCTGTTTTTCACTTTCCACCTGATTAGGGGTTTTGTGAAGTCACGTAACATGTGTCTTCAGAAGGTAATAAAAATATCTCTTAATTTCAAGAGAAATCTTGCTTTGACTGTCTTTCATTTGGTTTTCATTGGATTGCAATATATAACACGAAAATTGTAGCTCAATCTCATTCTAATGGTCGAAGTTCAATTACCTAATGCAAACTTATTTGTTTCTCTAGGATGGAGACAAGCACAAGGGTATTGAGGATGAAGGTAAGAGCAACATTTATCAAACATAGATTAAATGAAGCAAAGATTTGGTGAGTAGAATTCCATCTCACTTCTTTTGAAGGACTATGACAGCTTTGATTTTCACAGCCTCTAAGATCATGACATTACGGCATTGAAATTTTAAGAAATAAAAATTATACCATCAGTCTTCATTTTCTGCATTGCTGCCTTTGGAACAGATCACAAAATACAATTTTCTATTATTTTTCAGTGAAGGAGGAAAAAAATCACAAGAATGCTTAGTCTAGATTTTAATCTTCCCTGCCCACTGAACAGCAGTGCTGTGATGCATGACCCTGACCTTTCCCAGCCCTGTATATTTTGACTGTTTGCCCACTCAGCTCCATCCCTAAGTTTTAGTGAGGCTGTAAACAAAAGATGTGGAATGGCATGCCCAGCAAATCACAGAATGCTGAAAAGGTCAAAATAGTAGTGCCGAATGTTTCTACTCTGTAATTTACAGAATATATGAGGCATTCACAGCTTAATAACTCATTCACATGACAAACACAGTAGAGGGAATGTAAAATGGCAGCACATGAATTTCTTCCAGTGACAGTGTTTCCAACAAGCATGGAAAATGGTGCAAACTTTGCCCTGTGGTTCTCTTTTCTGGAACATTAATATTGTCTGACTTTCAATGCACAATAGCATATGTCTGTGGACTATGAAGTTAAATGTCTTTGTGGTTGCAGTCAGGCTCAGAGCCCAAAAAGGCAAGGTCCCTGAGGCAAAAATCCAGGTCAAAGCTTTTTCTATCTATACTCCCTTGCCCTTCTTGGAGCACTTCCCCAGTACCAGGTGATTTTATAGTCACAACATTCCTGAAAACTAGAGAAGCAATATCCTCACCTTAAATGAAGACAGAGCCCTGGTCAAGGTCAGGAGAGTTATAGCAGAAAAAAGCCCCACAACTCTTACCAACAGCCCTAAGCCCCTGCTCTCCACCAAGACCATCTCTTCTACTTCCTTTCTCATGAACTTCATTTTTGCAGAAACAAATTTGTGCCCATTTCCCAGACACCAGTCAAATGAAGTAAATTGAGAAGCCAAACAAGAGATCCTTTATCCAAGCCTTTAGACAGTTGCATGTCTGTGTGTGAAATTATGGCTGCATTGGTTGATGGCAGTTTAATCTTAGTGAAATGCTAAAGGTCCATGTCCTGGACACCCCCACACTACAGTCACCACTTTCAGAGGAAGATCTACTGGAGCAAGATGATTTGAGGCATTCCTCAATCATCACGCCTTTGGATGAATGCCTTGGGACTATTGTAAGTCAGGATATACTGGAATGTTTCCTCTTAACCACTTTCTTGGAATAAAAAGAAGACAACAGATTGATCTATAATATTGCTGTTTCAAAACTAACTGCAAGGGTGTCCATCTGACACCAATTAATCAATTTTTTCTAAACAGGCAGACTCATGTTGCCCTAAGAGTATATACTGGCCTAAGGTCCACTGAACCCAACATAAGCAATAAATAGTTTATAGAAGTACAGAATGGAAGGTGCTAAATCTTAATTTCTGACATATCTATGCCAACCCTATGGATCCCAATGGGTGTAAAAACCATGGATCAGCAGTCAGAATTTAGCTTGTCTTTCCAAGTTCAGTAAAACAAAAGAAACAAGTTTGCCAATGAACTGTTCCACAGATGAAAACCTGCATTAACCATACAAAAGGCAAAACAACTGTGGATTTACACCAGCTGAACCACTGATCCCAGCCCAAGTCTCTGAAGTGCAGCATTTCACCATTATCGCCGAGAGAAGCAGGGATATTAACAACATACCAAATTAGCATCAGAGCATTAGCAGTAATACACTTTGGGTATTTAGGGAACTACTTCTAAACCTAAATGTCAGACAATTTGTCTCTAATATTCCCTGCAGATTAGTACAGAATGATTGCAATAGATGTAAATCCTGCCTCCTTTCCTACAGGCACGTACAGCTGAAATAGCTGTGGAGCTGCATCCTTTGTGCTGCAAAGGAAGGCAGGTCCTAAAGATCATCCCCTCCGTTTCTCTTAATTTCCTAGTGAAAATTGCTCCTTTATGTATTTCTGTGCAGAAACACAGAGCTTTTGGTACATGAGTCTGCACTGCTGGGAGGAGATGATTTTCCAGCCCTAAGTCTGAGGTGATTCACGAATCAAGTCTGTAAACCTGGTGAAGGGAGGGGAACAACCTGTGAGGTTTGGTTCTGTGGGAAGAACAAAGATCTCTCAGCTTATCTGTGGGAGGAGATATATGCAGTGAAGAGCCATGGATAACTGGAAGAAGGTGTGGAGGAGACAGCAGTGAAGGGACTAGCTTGCTCCTCCAGACAGTACAGGGAGACTGGGCTGTGAGATCAAAGTGCAGCATGGGGAGAACTGGGGATGGAGGGAACCAAATTTTTGCTGGTGTTGGGGTGGAGGGGGCATTACTCACAGGAAGGTGGGAAGTCCCACCTTCCCTCTGCTCTGTGATTCAGATCACTCAGACCTGAATTTTTGAGGTGATGTGGTCACTCCACACCGACAGAATAAGGCAGTAGGACATGATTTGGGGCAAGACTGTCACTTATGCCCCACTCAGGCCTTGCACAAGGAAAGAACAATGATAACTTTCAGTCAGTCTCTTTGCTGACTCCGGACCCGTTTGGATCGGGTCACCTCTGATTCCTCAACGTTTGTTGCTTCTATGCCGTCCCAGATGAGCTGGAGGTGCAAAGCTCTGGGTTTGACCTGGCTCACAGAAACCCAAATCTGTCCCTGAGAGGCCCTGCTAGGACCTAGGCTGGAGAATGCCTGCGAGGAGCTGAGGGAGGAAAGAAAGGCAGCATGGAGTAACCAACATCCAGGATCCTTGCTTTTCATACACACCCACTGAATCACGGTTTTAAAAAGTTAGAATTTTTGCTAAGAGTAGAAGTAGT
Organism: Acridotheres tristis; assembly: GCA_037013685.1. Classification (NCBI taxonomy): domain Eukaryota; kingdom Metazoa; phylum Chordata; class Aves; order Passeriformes; family Sturnidae; genus Acridotheres; species Acridotheres tristis. The sequence goes on along the minus strand of CM072889.1, from coordinate 12,085,866 downwards.
TTCCATGACCAAGATGTAAGTTAGGTAGGTAAATGGTAGATTAATAGTTACTAGATACTTAGGCTAGAGCCAATTGGTATAATTATCTGCTATTATAAATTTACGTACAGAAGAACGTAAAATAAGTAAACTGTTAACCATGAAGCACGGGGCCTTAGATCGTGCCAGAGGGTCACTGAGACCTGATGAAGACTCTCCTGACTTCATCCTTCCAGACCACTGACCCATTTCGAGACCACCGACCCAATTCAAGAGAAGTGAAAGACTAATGAATCATTTTAATATGGGGTGGGGATGGGAGGTGCTGGGGTTATGCAGATGTATTGTATGTAAGATCTTGGGGAATCAATAGATGGCAAAGAACCTTGCTCGGGGCGGTGACTCCCATGCTGCCTGCCAGTGAATAAACATTCCACTTTGTAAGTTTAGTTAGTTAGAGGGTCTTTGTCCGTGATTATACCGTTTTTTTAAACGATTCACCACTACATTCCTGAGCAGTTACCGCACATGACCCTTTAATCAAACCCCAAATCAAAAGGCATGTCCACAGTACTCAAGAGGCCTGACCACAGACAAGTATCAGTGCACACTGCAAGCACACTAAATAAGAATTTCTTCCAAGTTCACTTTCAAATCGCTTGCTCTGTTTGAAGCATTTTACAGTTCAAAATCTCTGTATTGCTTTCTGTCCAAGATCATCACTCTATTCAACTGCTTATCAAATACCTGTACCTTTAAATATGAAGAATGCAAGATTTAATGAGCAAATCTGTAATGAGACAGTGCTGGATTGTCTTGAATAAACAGGCTTGGTATGAAATGAACGTCTCAATGAATGCCTCAAATGCCTTGCAGGGCTTTTTTTTTTTTTAACAATTATTATTTAAGAAGACAACTGGCATCTCAGTGAAAATTAAGACTGTGGAGAGTGAAGTGGTATATTTAAAATGTAAATGGATGAATTTTCACTTCTCAAATAATTCCTTACAGCCACTGCTGCAAACCAAAAGGGCTTTTTTATTCCTAACTCTTTTTAGTCTATTCCTATACCTGTCAGCAGATGTAACTTTGTATATTCCCCTGTACTTGTTTTACAGTAGCTCTATTGATCTCTATTGATCTGCCTAATAATGAGTCCCAGGGAATTGTGCTGTTAAATCTTCTAGAAACAAAATCTTTCCAAACAGTTCAGCTTTTAGAAATAATGACAATCCTCATAAACTATGTGTTCTTTCCTCAGCATCTTTAGAAACAAAGAAACTACCGTGACAAAAGCAGGTTAAACCCCTTGACATCCTTCCTGTTCAGTAAATTAATTAACACACAGGATTCTTGCATTGCTTTGTAAGACTCCTGCTACATTTCTTAAGTAAACACCTGAAAACAAAACCAGGACATAGCTGAAAAGCAAATGATATGTAATTATATATTCAATTAATAGAGACCCAAACATGCAAAATTCATTCCACTCAACTAAGTAATTCATAAGAAGATTAACTTGACACTGCAGTTAACTGTAATACATGATACAGAATTAACAGATTTAGCATCTATTTTGGTATTGTGTTTTTAGCTTTTTTTTATACTCTATGGACCACACAAATGAGAAATAGCAGCCATGGTGCAAGCTAGAGAACTCTGGCAGCTGCTTATACATAGACTGTCTCGATATAGAGCTTTACAATCTGTGTCCAGGCAAAAATCAGCAGAGCACAACTGTGCTTCCTTTCTCCCACAAATGCCTCTGCCACACTGCTTTTACACCAGCTGAGAGCTGGCAGCACAACAGCTCCCAGGGTCAGTGGGATTTTGGCTTCTTTGTGCTACTAAAACTGTGCAAATTCAGAGGAGAAACCTACTCTGTAATCATGTAATCAGAACACAAAGGAGTGGTTTTCCTTCTTCCAGTGTTCTCAAAGCACTAAGAGTGAACAAAGTTAGCTGGAAAAGAATGTAAGAAATGAATTAAGAAATCAGCAGAGCAAGGTACCAATGTGTCATCTTAAGACTTGCAGCACAGCATGCTCCACTTGCTGTCAGACAGCTGTATGTGAAAATAGGTAACAGATCTTTAAAACACTGCTCACAGCCCCAAGACAACTGACTGAGGTCTCAATCTTTACTCTTCTAAGTCACATAAGAAATCCTCTAAACTAAATTAAGGAATTTGGAATGAACAATCCATAAACACATGTAGGTTTATACGGTCAAATAATACCAACCTCCTAAAAAAGGAGCCTTTGAACAACTCAGCTTTGAATCACAATAGCATATACTTGAATAAATTCCCAGTCAGAGCTTCACATGGGAGATGGTCTTAAAGGCCTTCTGCCAAAGCCACCCCATCTCCTGAACACAAGAGCTGTGTGTGTTTTGGCGTGCACCATCAAATTTGATTTTAATGCTATGAAGACAGCTCAGAAATATTTTTTTTAAGTAGAACATTTTATTATCAGAGTAATGCCATATATTTGCAAAACATACACTATATAGTAAGAACAAACATTATTTGTTAATACCAAGGTAGAAAAAGATTGAATGTATCACATGCCATGCAATCAAGAACTATTTCTATACTGATCTCAATGAAACAGACCTAAAAGACAAAAAAAGAGGGTTTTTTCTAGTTTTGTTTTTACAAAAAATGAAGCAGTAAATGGACAATAAAAAAAATAAAAATCAGTCACTATTTTCTAGGTCAGCCCAGAGATGAAATGATTATCTGACTTGGTAAAGCAACCAAGTGAAACTGTTTTGGACTATTTCTCCAGTCCTCTGGGATGCTCTTTTGTCCTCCTGTCAACCCTCCCCCATCTCTGGCTCTGTTTCTCTACCACAAGCAAATACAGAAAACAAACAAAAAAGCAAATTCCAGTTTCTGCTTCTGTCTGATCTTGACGGGATTGGTTTTAGATCTCTGTCACATTCCAAAGAAAAACAGAAAACATGAAATACCTTCCTGCTCCTTAAGAAGAACAAGGCAGACTCTGGACCATGTTTGAAGCCTGAAGGAGCTCTTTTATCCACTGTCAATAAGAATTGTGCATACCTGTTTTTACTAAAACTTCTTATAAGATCTGAAAGCTAAAAGGTGAATATTGAAGTTTGTGGTAAGGCCAAATGAGCTGCCAAACAGTGAGGCCCCTGCCTAGAGGCCCAGGGAGATTTTGCATCACATCGTGCTAATCATTAAGGATAAAGACAGTAGATAATTATTAATCTCCTCTATTTATAGAGGAAGGACAGCTATTTCATTAAAGATTAGCTTTCCAACAGAAAACTAAAATAATCTCTGCAAAACAAGTAGATGGATTAAACTCCATTTCTTTTGTAGCTTATGGCATATTCATACTTGCATATCTACTGAAAAATCAGGCATACTGGGTGATTTGAGTCCATGGGCTAAAGGGCATGTAAAAACAGGAATTTTCCTTTAATATCTAATAAAATATCAAAGAATGTCAATTGTTCAAAACTCCTAGGAGCTGAACAAGATTTCAATGAAGTATTCCAGCAGGTGACCTTACACAAAATTTTCTCCCCATGTTACATTGTGCAATCAAATGAGTCCCAGTCCCTTCAAGGCTCTGGCACATTTCAGAGGCCAGCACAACCTTCCTGCCCCAAGCTGCTGGTGGCCTTCACAAGATGAAGGTGCTCCCTGAGAATCTTCAAGCTTTATCTATTTGCCAAGTTAAATCAGGAGGGAAATCAATGAACTTTGCTGCAAAAGAAGTTAAGGGTCTATCATATGAATATGGTTTAGTGGCAGTAACCAAACCCATTAACATACCAGAAAAACAAAGCACCATATGTAAATTTCCTGATCTTAAGGGATAACTAATGGATTACATTCCAGCATATAAAGATGCAAGATTTGTATTTCCCTCTAGAGATATTCCAAAATCTTATTACTGAGCCACATCTCCATGGGGAGGAGGGGGTTTGTTTTGTTTTAATCAAACCTCCTTTTAATCAGCCAGAACAAAATATTTTCACACAAACAACAACAAAGAATTCAGTGCAAAACCAACAGAGTCCTGCTGGAACAGGAGAACTTGGAAGAGAAAAATGAAGATGAAATGAAAATGCAGGAAACAAAAATGTGCACTCTGAGTGCCTTTATTACACAGATGTATACAGAGACAGTGTGCTCCCAAATGAAATCATTAGAAATTTGACTTTTAACAAGTTAGACCAGGAGACTGAATTCAGCCTTTTGGGCTGATCCAAACTTCAGTGACTGTGTTTTGCTGTTAACTCAGGTAGGGTTTTAACTATGGCTCCAGGTCCATTTAATATCCTGTTTTAGGGACAATTTCTGTTCAGCTACATGTGGAGGAGAACCTAAATATGTAGATTGCACCTGTCTGCAGAATTCAGCTGGCACTGGCTGCTTCCCAGATCCACTGCAGCCTTCCTTGTGCAAGCCCTTACAGACTCCTGAGTCAATTCAGGTGTATGAGAGAAAGTGAATCTTTAACATTCACTAAGGTCACAAATAATTTATATTCTCACATTCAAGAATTCAATCCCCATTTTTAAATACTTCATAGGATCCATAGTGCCTCTCTGACATTGTTGGCACCTGGTTTAAGAACAAGGATGTGTCTTTGTACTCATCTGAAGTAGAAACCCACAGAATTTCACAAATACAAACAGCTTTACAACAATGTCAGCAGCCTTCTTAAAATGTTTCACACTGACCCTGCTTGCCATTAAACACCATTCCACCTCTGAATTCTAACCAGCTTTGGTATAAAGGAGAAAGAGAGTCAAGCTCAAGAAGGAAAGTGCCACAGTTTCAGTACTGAGTAAATAATCCCCATATGCAATGCAATCTCTTGTAATTTAAGCTCATGGCACCACAGTCCTTAACAGCAACTCCAATTCTGCTTCTTAAAATTGGAAATCTATTTTCAAATCACTGAAAAAAACCTCTGGAACCTCAGTGCTGAGCAGTTCTTTCGGTATCACAATGCCCTACAGCTGCCCAAAGTTAGCAGAACTCTCTAACATTATTTTCTAACATGACAGAAAATAGAGGCTGCTAGCTGAGATTCAGAGATGTGCATTCACAGAAGAATATATAACAAGAGTGAGAAAAGCATAAAAGCATTTTAGTCAACAGCCCTTTCTGGTACACATTCAGAACAATCTGAAAATGCAATGCTTTATACTAACTTTTAAAGGAATCAGCACTTCTTTTATGAGAACATTTGTCTTAGGGTGAACATCAACTGACCAATACAACACCAATATAGACACATTTTTCACTCTACCAATAATTTATTAAGAACAGCATCAGTGCTTTATATTAATACCCATTGTAACCAATTAGTATTGCCATCCCCTGATGTTATACAAGTTCATTCCCTTATATTACCGTGGCAGAAAATTCTATGGTTATAAATGAGAAGCTGCAAATTGATTTGCATGTAATAACTACCACTAAACCTTTCTTACCACTTTCAATTTATCCCATCCGCTACCAGAGTGGAAGTTTAGGATCTATTATTCCCAGAAGGGGACTTACCCAGCTGGACATCTATAACAGTTGGCTGGTTCTCCATGGGGAACAATGGCTTTGGAGGTTTGTCTGTGAGTAAAGCTAGAAAAGAAAATGAGAAAATGTAATGGAAAAATTGAGACCAATGACTGTAAAAGAAAAGCTCTGTCATGTAAGCAATCAAATGTTTGTATACTTGATGGCCTGTAAACATTTATTACATATTATAGCTGTTACACAGCCAATGTGTTACCACCTACCTTGTGGCCATGGTGATCCCTTGATTCCACAGAAATTACCTGTTTCAAGAATTACATTTTTAGCTCAAACCAGCAAACCAAACTCAATTTCTCACTTTTAACTTACATGTAATAAGTAGAACAAGAACTTTAGACCCTCACAATGCAAAGTTAACACAATGAATTTGAAGTGCCAGACAACTCTATCTCAGTGTCACCAGTCACAACATGTTTTTATGCCTGTCCAAAACAATACAAAGAAAACTTGCATGTAATTGTGCTTGAAGGACCCCAGCAGCTCCACATCAGTTTAGGCTCCCACCTCAGCAGGTGGGGTACCCAGACCCTCTCCTCAAAGCCTTACTGGGGACCCTTCCTCCTGCTGAGCAGAAATATTTCCCTCTATCTGAGAGCAGGAAACAATAGCCCAGCCTTGTCCTGCCAGGGGACTGCTCCAGCAAAGCAGGTAACACAACTGTTAAAAAGCATAGCTACAGGCACAGGCTTCATGCCTCTGTTTGAAAACTTAGGGCCAGACTGTGGAAATAGGTTTTGTAAATTTGGCTTAGCTTGAAATAAATAACTGTGCATTCCTGAAAATGGGGAGAAGGGTATTCAATTAAGTATAGCATCTTGCACCACACAAAATTAAACATTTCAAAATTACCTTCAAACTTTTCCTGTTAAAACTTATCACCTGAAATGATTTGACCCGAGTTTGTAAAATAAACAACAACATCTGTCAACCTACAAAACAATTTTACATCCACAACAGCCTCAGAGTTTCAGTTTCTGGAACTACTTAAAACAGTTTTTTTCCTTAGCATTTTCTTCAATTTTCCAGGCTTTTTTGCTACTTTTATGCTTTTCTTTTATTATTATTTTTATTTTCTGGTACTAAATTGTACTCTGTTTATTGCAGAACGTGGAAAAAAGTTGCTGGAGCAGCTTCATCCATGCTGTGCCAGTGTGCTCAGGCTTTCCTTACTTAATATCCCATATCTTCATATCCCATTCCCACCTACACCCTTTGTAACCCAATCTGACCAGGGCTTCCCCCTCTTTCCCTCAGTTTTACTTGCAGCATTTGGAATTTGTCTACATGTGCTCCTGTATGTCACATTTTAAAGGGTTATGTTCTGCCATATTCTTCTTGAAGAGTAATCACCATAATGAACTGGCAGCCTGTCAGAGCTCTTTCCATAGGAACTGAAATGGCCCAAAGGAATTTTGAGATGAGAAGGAAACAAACTGCTGGCTCTTCAGTGTCAGATATGTTTACTGAAAACAAATAATAATAATAATATTCTTATTTTAGAGGTCAGACATCAGATCACTTATTCACTTTTGGTCCTTCTTAAACAGAAAGGCAATACAGAATATTTTCAGCTACAAGGGACTCGAGACTTATATGATCTCTGTACTTGACAGAAGTCTAAAACCAACATTTATTCAAATTCCCATTCCTCTACAAGAAGTTTCTTTAATTCTAGGAACAGTTTATAGACATGTGGCACTGATTTCCTGCCTTGCTCAAGGGAAACAACTAAAAGTTAGTGCTGTATCAACATGTATTTAACAAAGCCAACAGTATAAACTCTTATTTGACCCCCCACAAAGCTACGTGAAATTAAAACAATTAAATGTACTGTAAATGCTCTTCCTATTATCAAAGGGGCAGTAATTCTGCTATGAAACTGAATTCACCTCATGAGCTGTCAAGGGAAGAGCTGGGATACAGCTGTCTACAATTTTTTTTTCCCTTCCAAATGCTGTGGAATGTGGCATGTGGCTGCTCTGAGCAACAACACTCTCATGGTGAAGCCACTGGAACAAGGATGATATCAGCTTCCCAAGGCAGCAATTCCTGTGGCCACATAGACAGAGCCACCTTTGGAAGGTACTGGGTCTGACAGTGCAGCAGCCTAAGGGGCGTTTGCCTTTCCTCATCATTCCAGAATTTCATCCTGTGACCAGGCTGGGACTGCCTTGGCTGGATTTGTTTATGGAAGTGCTATCAGACAGACACAGCACAGAACTGAGACTGAGGGGAGGCTTCTGTGCCTTGTCCCAGGAGAACAGAACTCACCTAGGGCATGGCTGGAAGTCACAGGTGTTGGATGACAAGCTGGAAAGACATTTCTTTACCCAGAGGCACCTGGAGGTGCATCACCTTGGGAGGCAATGCATACGCCTCCCAAAAGAGACTGGTGATCATGGCCAGGGGCTGTTCAGCAGCCAGACTGCTCAGGAACTGTCTACAGTGCTGTTTCCTTCTGTGCTTATATTCATCCCATTCAAAAGTAACACCAATTTTAGAGCAATAATCACACTGCTGTGATTCCAACACCACTTGTCTCTCAGTTTGTCCGTAAGAGTTTTAAAGAGACAGTGTTGTACAAATCAACACTGATGTGATCCTCTGCAGCTGTTCATACAAATGCATTTTCTTTCCCGGCATACGTGATACTTTTACTCTCTCTTTGTCATAGTCACAAGGAGTATGCTGTCGCACCAGAAATGCTGCAGACAAGCAGAGAAGAGACCTGTAAAAGATTTGATCTCCCCAGTGGTTACACAGTGATCTCTGTCAGATAAAGCAGAGCATGATGTGCTGCACAGGTCAACGTTTAGCTACTCACTGGACCAACTAAAGAAGAAAACTGCCTCAAAGGAGTGGCTACTACTTTTAAGTGCAGGTGAAGACTCAGAGCCTGGAGGCTCATTTTTTTTTCCCCACCACAGCCCTACTGTTCCAAAAGTCTATAATTCCATATTCAGACACACTAATGAGCTCTCTTGAAAAAGCAAAAACCAGTTGAAAACAAACAGCCTTAGGATATCATTACTTAGGGAAAAGCAGTAGTAACCAGCTAGAAAAATTATCAGGCTTCTCAGTAAGCCCCAGTTCCTTCACTGTTTGTTATCTGACACAGCTCTGTTTTCCCACATTATTTCCTACCTTCCCTCTGAAGCAGCTTCACAGTACCCTCTCCACTCCAGTCAGATTTTACAGCATACACAGTGACAGACAGGGAGCCCAAACTGTTGCTATGATGAACTCAAGTCTTACTGCATATTTTGACTGGCTCAGCTAAGCACAACTTGTGAATTGAATGCAGATCCTCCACCCTGTTCCATGCAGGAGGGCATGCTACATGCCCACAGGCATCACCTGTGCTCCAGGCCCTGAACTGCTCCAGTGTGAAGCCAGTCAGCACCAGGGTCATGCACTGAAATCCAGGTGCTTATGATTTCAAGGGTCTCTTTCTTGTGGCTCAGCACAGTTGAGTGTTTTCCAGACCAGAAGGGAGCTAAAATGTTAACTCCCATGTGGCTAGGAACTGGTCAAATGCTGGGGAACAGCTTTCTTCTTCCTTGTGATAGAAAATGACTTCCCTCTTTTTGTGATAAGCACCCAAAGTCCATTTGCTGTTCTCTAATTTTGCTGTTGATGTATCTCCTGGACATTTGCTCATGTAATTTGCAATGATGAAACGAAAAAATTATCTAAATATGAAACAGAACGCAGGGAATCTAACAAAATTGTTTCAAAGCTTCTATGAGACAATTGCATGCCAACCTACTTCCTTCAATCAAAGGAACTGGCATTTTCCCACCAGTAATTAACACAGAGCCTCTAGTATCATTCAATCAAGAATCTGGCTAACCTTTTGACAGCAGAACAGATCTGTTTGAATAGCATCCTCTGGAGCAAGTAACTGCACGCCAAATCCTTAATCTGAAACTAACTCATACCCAAAGTTAAGCTTTTGTTCAGTCCCAGTTCAAATACATATGCTTCCAGACATGCCTTAGATCTACTTTGGCAAAGACAAATCTTGGCAGTGACACTGCAACTTGCATACCATAGATGACAATGGAACAAACTGCTTACAAAACTCTCAATCAATATATTAACCAGAGGGCACATGTTGCTAAGAGAAGCTCAGCATTTTAAAAAGATGTGTACCTGACTCCCTTTGTCTCACCTGAAATCCCAGCTTGTGCCAAGAGATTTCTCAGCAGCTGGCAGTAAAATGCTTCAGGCCTGACCTGCTACTGCTTTATCTTTCAAGTTGCTGCTTACAACAAAGCAAATGTGAGAGCCAATTGAGCAGATGTAAATATAAATGTGACAGCTGTAGTTTGGCTGACAGGGAACAAACTTGAAGAGTTAAAAGCTTGCTTAAAAAGCCAAGGGTTCTCGCCTGGACTTTGTGGATCAAACCTGTAACACACTATCACCAGCAAGTCCTGCTACCAGATCAGAATCATTGCTTTTCATTTTCTTGGCACAGCAGAAAATTACCACACAAGGTGAAAAGTGGTAGGAAACCACATGAAGCAACTCATTCATAAAATTGCAATTTTGTGAGGCTGTGTTTATACAGGGACCCTGGTTCCTGATTAGCTCTATTGTAGTGTGCTCCACCAGTCAGTCAAAACACATTTCTCCATCAGTTGCCTATTGTGTTATTTCCTTCCTCTCAGTTTAAGCTGACAAAATGATTGCACCTCCATTTGTCGTTTGCTCTAACAGAAATAAAAGCACTGCAATGAGATGTTGTCTAAGGATAAATACTCCATCTTTGAAAATAAACACTGAACACTTATTCTCCAAAAATTCCAACTTAGTAAACTCAGAATTTGTGTGGAAGTCAGGTGTCATTAGCCAATTACAAAGAGTTTTTCTCTATTTATTACTATTCAAGCAGGAAATGCTCCTTTTGGGAAAATGCTGTGGAATGATTCAGCAGCTGGATGCCTCCCCCTCTGCCACTAACACCACAAACACCACTTTTTGAAAACCCTATGTAGGATCAAGAGCGCCTTAATGCACTGTTAGGACTGCCTCTGTGGGACAATTTTCTGCAAGAAGAAGTTTAGCATTTTCATATTAGCAGTAAATAACTGGAATTCATCACATGAATTCTTTTTATGATCTAGAAAGAAGGCCAACACAATCACAGCTTTAAGGAGGATGTTGTGTCCATGCTGAAATGCAGATCACAAGAGAAATGAATTTTGAGGCACTCAAACGATCTTGGTTCATTACCGGTGGTTTTTGATTTTCATGCATTAAGTCCTCAGTGACTCAGAACAGAGCTGTGTCCCACGGGTCATGCTACTGGCACCAAGAAGAAGCTGGCCATGACTGCAGCTCCCTTGGCTTAGAGAGCAGTCAGAATCCTGAACAACTGGCTGTGCCTTAGCAGCTGCTCCAACAGCTTCTGCTGTAGGGGTGACCTTGTAACCCATGGTGGCTATTTAGAACTAGTAAGAGCAGCTAATCATTCCATGGGCAAAATCACTTCTGAATAAAGTGTCCTACCAGTGTCCTCATCTAAGATGAATCCATCTACTGCACATGGGATGCCATCAGAGTGCACAGAGAGAGCCAAATAAAAGGCTTTGGAGAGAAGGTACTAGATGAACTCTGTTGAATTCATGAAAATGTTAAGAGAAGTAGAGATTAATTAGACTTTTGGGTTGGGATCTTCTGTTTTTCAGGTTTGTGCTGGACCTTCTTCCACCTTCTCACAAGGCAATTAAGTCATGTAGGGTTGTAGAAAATAAACTGGTGAGATTGGTGGAACTTATGCAATAGAGAATGGCTCAGGACTGGTGAAGTGGAGTAGAAACAATAGCACAGATTGCACATTACTGAAGCACAGATGGCAAAATCCCACAAGGTGCCTATCACAAAGTAATTACAACAGGGCTGAACACTTAGCACGACTGCAATATAAGTGTTAAATGCCTGTGGCATCGACTGTTATGCATCTCCTGATGTGAAACATTCAGGGGCACTGATGGAAGGGGTTACCATTGGTGCTGTTACTAGAGTCATTGCAAGATGGGTGCTGGAAAGTAGAAGAATTCTGTGTTAGCAGGGCTTTCACTCTATGATGTTATCAAGCTTCTTTACTCCAACAGTTGCCAACACACCTTTCTTTTCACTGCATTTCTAAATTTCACAGATTGTGTTAGATTATGCAAAGTTCTTTCCCAAGCAAAATGATTCCTGTGATAATTTTATTTCTTTCCTAAATGTGGATCATACATCTTGCTTTTAAGAATCAAGCATGAGTTTCCTCTGAAGTAGAGAAAAAGTGTAATAAATTCTTACTAAATGTAAGTTGCATTTTCCTTCAATGTAATTCATGAAAATTTCAAATGGAGTGTGCTTTATTTAATGAACAGAGTGTATTTAGCACAAAGGACCCATAATTTCATCTGCACTCAAAATGTTTCTCTTGGACTCTGGGCAGAAATAAGATGCTTGAAATTACCCTCTATTTCAAGGAGATCTGCAAAGAACATTTTATGACATTTTACGGTTTGGCTTTTTTAATTCTTTTTTCTTTCTGTCTTATAAAAAAGTAAAGTGGTGACAGATGAAGCCAGATCCCTTCACCTACCTTAAAGGAACAGCTGGAGTCTTTGCATGCAAATGAAAGCTATCATTCTTGTCAACCTGAAGCCAGGCTACCAGAAACCTGCAGTCCACAACCCATTAATATTCCATGATCAATGTGACCACTTGTGCACAGTGAGGTACTGCACCACAGCACAACTCCAGACACATGAATTATCATGGAGTGGATTTTATGCACTCTTTTAACAAAACTCAAAGCAATCCATTATTCTCTAAAATTGAAAAACTTGTATTAGGTACAGATAATGTATCGATAAGAATTATTGTGGATGACAAACATCAGACAAACTAAGTTTTAAGCACCATATGGTACCATATATGTAGGCAAAACAATGGGTGCTCTTTGTGAGGAAAAACCACCTCCAAGCTCAAGCAGCTTCCAGCCAGTGCTCACCACAAAGTGCTGAAGGAAGAGCCAGTGCCATCCTGCCACCTCTCTTACTTTGCTGTTTCAGGCCAACTCACGGCTCGCCTGTGCCCTGAGACAGCCCAGATCAAGCCCTCGCTGCAGACCAAACATCCCCGGGCAGCTTTTCAAAGAAAAAACAGAACTACTGAAGAATGACATTAAAAATGCATTTCACTTAAGTCTCAAAGGCAGTAGCAACCATTTAAAACTTGTACTTGGAACAATTTTAGATGTTGCACAGTGTAACAGCTCAGCCTGCTTTGATGTTCAGCAGGGTCATTATGATTGCAAACTGCCACACCACAAATAATTTTTAGATGGCGTTTCAACTCTTTTAGATTCATTATATTCACAAGTAAGAAACATGAAACTTGAGTTAAGTCATCTCTTGCCAATCGATTTTGCTCTGTTGGGGGCTAATGAGAAGGTTTCATCTGCCCTATGCAGTCTGTTAATTCTGATGCATTCTTTGGATTTAGCACCCTGGCTTCCTAAGCTTGTTACAATGATGAAAAATGTTACTATACTTGACAAGGAGAACCTTTTCAAAAAATATTTATTCAATATTTATGTAGGTTCTATGTCTCTAATTTGCCTTCCAAAGCTGCAAAATAAATTCTACCAGGTTTGTCTGTTATATTTCCATTTTTTCCACTAAAGAAGTTTTGAACTGCATACTCACTAAGCACATGGAGGATCATTAATAAAAAAATTGGGGTGAATCATGTCATTATTGGTTGGATGAGCAGGAAAATGAATAAAAGCAGGCATAATACAGGCACACAAGGAACTCATAGATACACTTGCTATTGTTTATCCTGCCTCATGACCAAAGATCAAGAAAATGTAAATCTTCTGATGAAAGACAATGCTTTAAGAAATGAAGGAGATAGTTATCCCAGGAAATTTGTTCTCTTATTTGAGGCAAAGAATTTAAAAGAATTAACAAAAAAAGTAGCATCCATAGAAATCTCTGGCGGGACGACCCATTTTCAGAGTCAGCTCTGCTGCCTTTTACCACTTACATCAGAGTTTCCAGCAGCTGATGGGAAGCAGAATAACCCCTGGTGATCAGCCTGGGACCTGAACCTTTCAGTATCAGCTACTATCAAACAAAGAGAAGTGTCTCTGATCCAGGAATGCAATTTCTTTTTCAGAAAAATACACCAAACATGTGCAAAGCATCCGATTTGCAGAAGGCAAGTATTCAACAGTAAACGTGATATTTTAAGACCACCACATTACTTGAAAATGTTTGCTGCTCAGTGAGGATGCAAAGAATTGCAGGCAACCTCCAAGAGGAATGTGACTAAAGGCTGCACAGAGATCCATTCATTGAAAAGTCCAAGGATTTGCATTCCAGTGCCCATTGGTGCATCTCTGGGCATCCCCATTAACAAGCCAGTGACACCCAGCACAGCTGGGAGGAACAAATGAACTTCCCAGTGAAACTGTTCAAAGGCCTCAAGGCTATGCTAAAAGCAATGGAAAACAGTGAAAACACGACCAAAGAAAGGTCTTTGGGACTTCACTTGTTTTGAATTGATGTGACCGTTGTGAAGCAGGTTGTCAACACACCAGACATTTTATCAGAGGAGTATAAAATAAACTTGTCAGAGAGTGAGCAATGGATTGCACCTGTCCCACAGGTCAATTTGAGCACATATATACTGTATGCAGCAGAAAATGCAGAGAGGTCTAGCTTCCAAATCCTCTGAAATGTGAGATTAAACAGTCCCACAGGCACTTCAAATGGCTGCAGATAAGGATTTAATCCTTCAGTATATTTCCTCCATCCTTTATTAAAAGATGAAGATAATCTTTAAATCAAGAGAAAAATAGAAAAAAATGAAAGAGCCAAAAATCATCAAGTGGAAAAAGAGGAGAGGAACCAACTCTATTTTTATTAACAAATCCTTTCAGCCAAGGATTAAACACCCAAAGTTGCAGGAAGGGGAAGCTGCTCCCCCAGCCTTAGTGACAAAGGCAGTGCAAGCTCCTTGTGAGCAGGGCATGGACACGACACTAATGGGCTGCCCCAATATCCAGACACTCCACCTGCCTCTGCCTGAACCACCTGCACACAAACAGATTCCTGAGAGGATTTTCTATCCTCCTGTAAATCCTCCACCAAATGCCAGGATAGACATCAGCACTGTTCCTGTCCCTCAGCCACCTGGACAGTGCTGGTGAAGCAGCTCAAAACAGAGATCTCCTTCCTCAGCTTCTACATTGCTCTGCTGCTCTCAGAGGAACATTCCTTACCCATCTTTTAAGTTTTCTGCTGCTTTTTACCCAGCAGACAGATTAAAGTTTTGCACCAGGAATGTAATTTCTGAGAAATTCCTCATGAAATTGTGTCAGCTTCTTGTAACGAACCTGCTTGACTCTTTATTTTTCTGTTCAAAGTGTCTTCTGTTTGTCATGTGTTGAAGCAATTCAAGATTTTGCTTTGACATTTTCAACAAGAGAACAAGACAATTCAATCTGCTCTGGGTAGTAACTGCCATTACATTTAAAATACATAATTCAATTGAAACTCAACATACTATTTTGACTGCCATTTTATATCTTCTGTATGTTACTGCCCCAGCTCATGGAACAATTTTAAAGCCAGAAAGACATTTAAAGAAGACTCCCTCCAATTTTCCAGTCAGGCCACCCTGAAACTTCTATTTCTTTCTGAAACAATATTCTCACGCAGCATTTGTCAGACAAGCCTTTATGACAGGAGTTTTGAGAATTCTGGGTTTTTTCCAATGTAAAATGAAAGAAAAATATGAGGAAAAAAACCCCAAAAAAGCCACCACAAAATTCCTTCCAAATAAAAACGATAAATTTTTTACCATACTTCAGTCCCTAAGGATGGGAAGACTAGTGGATGGAGAGGCTGGGTGGGCACAAATTCAGCAGTGACAGGGCAGGAAACAGTAAAGGCTGCATTACTTATCATGCTCTTCATGCAGTGAGTGTCATAACCTGCCCAGGCACGTGTGATTGTTTTACCTACCACCTACTCCCATTTGAAATTTTTTCTCTATTTTGTTGTCTGCTTTGAAATGCATTATCCACCACATTCAGTTCACTCTAATCAACACATACATGTCCATCAACTCCTTCTGATGCACAACAGCTATCAAACACCTTTTTATTTATTACAGGGAAAACGGTTGTCTTGTTCAGCAAGTGTTTTATTTCAATTCTAAGGTCTGTTTTCTAGCCATGTAAGGCAAGGGCTTAAACTCAAAGACGTGAGATGCATAGCTAAAGAGGATAACAGTTTCTCAGGAGGTGAACAATATCTGGATTAATAATTACAGAACAAAGTATTTTAACAGGGCAGTATGAGGATAATCTAAATACAGGATTAGAGATAGGAAATATTAGCACTTTGTCTCACAGATTTCAATTAGAAATAAAGAAAAAATAAATAAAGAAAATCTTGGTGTGTCAGCATACTTTTAATACAGGCACTATATAAGGATCTATCACATTATCTGCAAACTATATGATATCAATGCTTTTTAGAGAACCGGTGGTTTAAATACAGAAAGGAAGAGCTGGTGTTTGTTTGTTTAGTTGTTGCGTTGGGTTTTATTTTTAATCAGTAAAAGCACCTTGGCATCGTAAAAGGGCTGGATCACAACAGCAAAAGCACAGTGCAGCAGTACTGTAAGACATGCTTTTAGGGCAGAATGTCTGTCCTAATCTGTTATTACTCTCAGATTGTGTCTGAAGACCACCTTTTGTACCACGCTTCTGTTGTCTGTTGCCCATCCCACGATGGGTCCCCATGCATGCATTACTGAGATCACAACCACAGGGAGAGTTCAAATGCAACTGCAGGACTGGGTGCATTCAGCAAATACACCAAAGCAAGCCAGAGACCTCTCCCAGCCCTTGGTACCATTCTGCAATGATGTGCTTCCTTATCAAGGTGCTGTAAAGGGATCTGATATACTGTACCGTGCTGTAAATTGGCAATTTTGGCTGAACACATTGTAGCACTGGTTTTTAACTGCTGCAGAGATGACATTTAGGGAATTCTGAGTTGTTGCTGGAATGTTGCTTTTCTCCTTCTACATACTCCCAAGTTAGTATATATCTTTCTACTGGAAAATAAGCACCTTTCTGTTCTCTTAGTCTCATCTGGAGCTGCTTAAAACAGTTAAAGTATCATTAATACCATATACTGATATTAAAAGAAACAGAAAACTGCAACACACTTTCATATCAAAGTAATGGAGCCTTAAACTTTTGCATCTATGAATGATGAGCAACATTACTTTAAATGACATCTTTTGTCAGAGTTGCTTGAGCTAAAGACAGAGTGAATCCATTTATATAAATTGTGGCTTTGCTGCTGAAAGATTACAAAAATATGTAGCTATCCTTAAGTCTCACACCATTAATATAGCTAAAATATGCCATCTTTTCCCAGGAAGAATTAGCAAATCCTTAGAACACTATCATCAATCACGATTGATTCACTAAATACACAATTCCAACAGCAATAGAAGAAGAACATACAGTACAGGGTTTCTGTCACTACATCAACATCAAACACCTCCATCGTTCAATGGAAACTGCAAATCAAGATATCCCAGGTCTCTGATATAGGAGGTTTGTAACTGAATTCCTGTTCCACTGGGATTTGTCCTTTGCTTGACTTCCATGTGATAGGTCCAAAGTTGATATTTTTATTTGAAAAAGAAAATTGACATTAATTTCACCCCTCAAGACAATATTTGTCTGGATTCTATAGTTTAATGCCATAATGTAACCCCAGCTGGCAAGTCACACCCACACAGCTACTTGCTTATATGGTGGGACTGGGGAGAGGATCAGGAGAGTGAAAGTAAGAAAACTGTGGCTGAAATACAGTTTCATACATTACGCAACAGCCATGCTCAGAAGAAATTTTAAAAAAGTAATTATATTCCATGGGCAGGCAGGTGTTCAAAGCTACACATTTACTGATTTATTAGAATTACACGGATTTTATACTGGCAGGATGTCCAAAATAATTCCAAGGTGTAGGCCAGGAGCCCAGTGTACTGTACAAGAAGCTTCTGCCCATGGGCACTATCTTGTTTGACTCAGACCATTGCCTTATCAGTTGTATTCTCACCCTGTTAGGTTGTGGTTTGGAGCAATAAGCATTTCACTCTGCAAGGCTGAAGGTCACACTAACGAAAAGGAACGCTAATGGGGTGAAAATGAGTATCATGAGGACAATAAATCATACTTGGAATCCTATTTAATTGATCATTTTGTAGCTGACCTTGCTTCCATAGAAGTCAATGGCAAAGCTTCCATTTCTGTGGATGTGAACAGGATTGGGTCCTTCAAAGTACAGTGTGTTTTATGAGTGTTGAAGGTAGCATATTTTACACTAGAATTTTCTTTATTACTTCTGAATACAAAACTTCACCAAGAAAACCAAATTGCTATATAAAAGCATCCCATAATACAGTACATTAATTTAACACATGATAAATTTTCCTGCTACAAGTATTAGGTGTTGTCACTTTCAATACACAGATATCTAACAGAGTATTTCTTCCTCTCATCCTCCTCCCCATTATTTTCCTCTCAGATTTTATCAACATGCCTCTTCCAAAACACCGTGTCTCCACCTCTGGCAGCCTGATATTTTCTTCAATAATAAGTGAACTACCTCTGAGGCAATGGGAGCTGTACCTGAGAGTCAAGTTCCCAGCAGCACAACACCCACAGCTCTGCGAGGACTTAGCAAGAGTATTTATGTTTACTTGCAATGGAAATGAACCGACAAGGATTATTCTGATGCCATATTTTTAGGGTAAAGGGCCTGATTTAACCTAGTCCGATGTGAGCTATGAGAGAAGCAGCAGCTCAGGGTCAGGAGTGTCTGTGCTCACCTTGACACCGTGGCTGAGGTAGATGCTCTTCTCTGTGACTGAGCTGAGCTGGCCAGAGCAGGAAAATTGGCTTGGAAGGAGTTTTGGCTGCATCTGAGGAAATTTGCTTATTCTCTTTTCTTTCATTATCATCTTAACTCAACAGATGTCTCTTTTGTACACTGATAGTCACAATGAACAGGCTTTGATGAAGTGTTTTCAGAGAAGCACAGGTTTCTCCCTGGTGCTCACCTCTCTTCTGTCAAGGTATTTGAAAAATCTGGGTCAGAATGAGTGGCCAGGGAATGCTCAAAATCTGCAGATTTGCACTATGGTGAGAGGAAACAGCACCACAGAATGTGCTCCTTCCATCCCTCTAATGGCACAGGCCCTGTGCCTCTCAGGACAATGATTTACTAATCACTGACTGCAATGTCTGCTTTGGGACACAAGCAGTCCTAGCTGGGAAGAGGAGAGGCATGAAGAGTACCAGAACAAGCCACTGGCATATGGACATGGGGATGGAGCACTTCCTTGAGGGACTTTGTACAGGAACAGAGACATGAGATGTGGGCTGTGACAAGGTGCCCTGATGGGAACAAGCTCTCTACACTAAGTGAAGCAGTGCTTTACTCAGACTCCACATAAAGCCCTGGTCTCAACTGAAGTGTTTTGGACTGCTGAAGGGGAAGAATGGTCTTTAAAAGCAGGCAAAATCCCTCAGACTGGGGAACTTTCCAATCTGAGTCCCTCTAGTGAAGTAAATTTCATCTGGAGATGTTTCCTTTGAGAGATGACACTGCAGTCTCATGTGAGCACACTCAGAGCAAGCAGAAACCTTGGGCTGATCATCACCAGGCTGCTATTTATCTTGATCCTTTATGGGTTTTGTCTCCTGACTTTCTGTGGTCTAAGTGCTGGCACAGCAGCCTGTCACTGAGCAGAGTAAATCTGGCACCTGAGCTCCCAGTTCCTAAATTTTGGGGGCAGTAGTTTGGCAGTAAGGTATCTAATTCTTGGTGTTCTCTTTTGCTGGTACTCTTGGTAAGCACACTTTTTAATTCATAACTTTAATTATAAGTTTTGAATATATTACATCTTTTCCCAAATGTCACACATCTCACATATTACATGGGTAGTAATTCATTCCTTTTCACTTCTACATATTGTTTATTCTTTTTAAAATATGACAGTGAGAAGAAGCAGAAACTAGGAGACTCCAATTATATTTTCACACCGTCTGAACACTGAGAAGTTCTCAAATATTCAAGATAGGAGCCCCATTAATTTTTTCAGACAAATGGTTTATGAAGGAAAAGAAATGTGTTATTGGTTGCCTGAAACTGTTTGTACATTAATATCAACTTCAGTTTTAGATAACAAAATAAAACAAAACCAAAACCCAACAAAAAGGAAGAATAATATCTCCACAAATAGAAACTCCTTGGTCTGACATTTTGCTGTATAAAACATACTTATGTATTTCTTCAGAAAATTAAGACAATGTCTCTGAAGGTTATTTAACTTCCTCCAAGCTAAAACAAATGTGCTGGGGAGGTTTCATAAAAAAAGCAAATAACAAAATATTACTTTTTTCCTCCAAAATATTGTATTTAACTACTATACTGAGAAAATTTCTATACAGCATCAAGCAATGGCTTGACCTCCCTTTCCAAGGCTCTTAAAACTCTGTACAGCTGACTTTCTTCATAATCTCCCAAATGTGTCCTTTTATACCTTGCCATTAATTTGATTAATCTGCGTGTAGGATTTCAGGATATTGAATTTCCCCTGGTTCTGCATAATTTCATGTGATGCTTTCATTATTTCATTAAGCAACTGAATTGACTGCAGTGACTCTTACATTTTCAGGTTTCAGATTCAGGCACATAAAACTTCCTAATTTAAACTCATTTAAAGTTCTGAAAGCTTCTCTCCCAGCTGCAGCAGCTAGAGCCTTAACTATTGCCTTTTTCTTTTTTTAATAAACCTGTTCAGTCATCCACAGGCACAACCTGTTTTATACCAATATTTAAGGTAAAGGGGTGACCTTCTGCTCCACTCTGTGTTAAAGCTATGGCCAGGAAAGCAGCAGTAAGGACAGCTACAGTAGTGTTTTGAAAATAAAATGAAGAGAATCACCTCCTGTTTCTGCTTCTGAACACATGCACAAGGTTGCTCCACACTGGTACCTGGTCAAATGAAAGTACAGGTACAAATCAGGTTTTCTCTCTGTCCTAACTTTATCCAAACCCTAAGCTTATTCTTTGGTTGAGCCTTACCTGTAAGACCTGCAGCCATGTTTGATATTTAGCACGAGCAGAAGTCAGTTCTCTGTTCTGAAAAGACCTTGCTGGGCTGGACTTGCACTTCTATTAATCCAGTGCTCAGTTAGTCTGAGACTGCACTTCCTTCTCAGACTCTTCAGTACTCACTGCTCACTTAGCAGGATCTCACCCAAGGCTGAGCCCACCCCTCCAAGCCTCTGTAGCATTTTTAATTAAGTGCTATTACACAACTGAAAATTAGCACACTTTCTAGCTATTCAAAAGCCAGTGAAATCGACACATCACTAACTGCTAGGGAAGACTTGCTAAAAGGCTTCCCCAGTGCCAATTATTGCTGCCTCAATGATCACTGATTCCTTGAAAAAATCATTATATATACACAAAGTCAATAGTCTGTGAGCAGAGCAGAGTCACAGCAGCAGCTGGAAAACACCAGTTACTCTGCACTTGCATACTCTCAGCATTCCTCTTGCATACATGATCCACAATTAAATCGTGCTACACACCTCTCATTTTGCTTCCTGAATGCAGACAAATCAAACAAGTACAATTTAAGACACAATTGGCAGCTTTGCTGTCAAAATTTTGACCCCAGGTATGATGAACTTGGGCGGAATTGAGTGGTTTAAATGGTACTTCTGAGCTATTTCAAATGAAAATGACAGTTTTATATGTGGGAACTTGGGGTACCTGCCTGTGGTTACAATCCTTGAACAGAACATATTTAAACTCCACCAATCTGTAAATGCTTCTTAAAATGAATAATTTGAAAACTGGACAAAATGCACACAAATTAGATAAAGATATCACAGCTTTTTAATTTTAAAAATTAATATTAAATATGAAATAACTTATAATAATAGTAGTGATTATTGTAATAATAATAATTATTATTATTAAACTCAAACCATTTAGCTCTGCAGCAAGAATGATGTCAAGACCAATGCATGGTTTTTGTGGTTTTATTCTCCTCATGATTCTTTGCTTCAAAGGATGGAAAAGCAATTTGGAAAATCTGCACTCTGTCTGTCCAAACAAAACAGTTTATCTAAACCAGAAAATACATTAAATTAACAACTACTTTCTCCTCTGCCAGAGTGGATAATCTCAGGTACAGTCACCCAGCCTGACAGAAATCTTTTATTTTAATGTAATGCAACTTCACCAACCCACACTACCCCAAACCAGCCAGTATGAGAAGAGTGTAGTGCCTCACAATATATGTTTATCCTCTTAGAACTAAATTTAATTTACTGATCTAGTGTGCATCTTTTGGTTGGAAATCCTCCCGTATTTGAATTTCTTATTCTTCAGGATAGCAGCTTTGTAGACCTTGCTCTCAATAAAAGAATATAAATAACTCTTGGCACAGGTAAGTCACACGAGCCCCAATGACCTGCTGTTCTGACACTTAACACTGAACTGCTTTTGTACAGCAGATGGAGGTTTCTGTCTTTTAACAGCCTCGTCAGATACCTGTGTGCAAGATCCAACATTCTCCCCAAACACACCGTTATTCCACCAATTTACAAGGAAAATGTAGCTTCCTATCAACTGCTCTTCCAGCCAGCACAAGAGAAAGCCAACCCTCCTCCCATTGTCCTCGTGTAAATGCACATTGCAGACGCCACTCCTTGCCAGAGCTCAGGGCTGGCATGTGCTGATGCTCATCCTCCCTCTCCAGCCAGGAGAGGCCAGGGGACAGAGGCAGCACCATCCCCACCACATGGACACTGTGTCCTGTGTGCACCTGCCTGGCTTCACTTGGTACCTTGTTGCTTCTGTTTTCTCTTTCTGAGTGACAGTCAGAGAGCCTTTCAGTGTGAAAGCACCACACCCACCATCAGGAAAGCACCTTCCCAGCACTTATACCAGTACAGAGATTAAATTATTTCAATATTAAGGCCTTTCAACAGGCTGTTATCAACAGCCTTATCTCAACGACTGCCCTGGCCATGCACCAAGGAACTACTGTGGCTCCACTGGCAGAGCACCACAATGTGCACCTGAAGGTGCTCCAGATTTTTGGGGTACCCTTCCTAGGAGTGCCTGGCTTTCCCTCTTGCTGGACACATCAGTTTGTGTCTGCTACTGTTAAAACATCTTCTGGTTTAATATATCCAGCTTGACAACTGATCTGGACAATGCTCTGAATTTTTGATATAGCAAGGCCTGTTTTCATCAATAGATGTTTCCTTAGAAAACAGGATGATAAATAAAACAAATTTAATTTTTAATAATAGAATTAACATCTAATGGAAATCCTAGCAAGACAGTAACAAAGCTATTATTGCAACCATTACCTTATAATCTTTATTATCTTGGGAACTTTTAATAAATAGTTCTTGCCTGTACAATAAATCTGTTGTTTGCCCTTCGATTTTCACACGGCTTAACCTCCACTATTTTGGGAGGGTGTTAGAAAGACCCTGAAGTACATCTGGAAAGCTGACAGTACATTCAATATTATTTACTTAGGCAGACAGTGTCCTAAGCCACTTTCAGATTCCCACTAAGGAAAGGGCTCCCCATACAGTGTCACAAAATGAGGACATTGGTAAGGAAGGACTGTGGCAACAGAACCATATTTGGAAAGTCCTCTTCACTGAAAAGAACAGTATTTCAGTTAGAGGACATTACCTGGCATTGAAACAAATGGTTAGAATTGACCATGAATTAATTTAAGTTATGAAGAGATATTTTAATGGTCAGTAAAGAGAACATTAAGAATAGGCTTCGAAAGCATGAGCAAAACCCCCTCAATTTCATTTAGAACAGGACTGACTAGCTTACGAAGTCGAGTATTTGATTTTATTATAAAGAGAATGACTTTAACAGATGACCTGGGATGTCCCTGCCAAATGCTGTTCTTATTTATATCAATAAAGGAAAAAGAGCCTTGCAGCAGGAAAAGAAAGAATTTGCAAACAATGGAAAACAGCATTTCATACTTTTACCACGTTTCCATTTGAAAACAGACAAAATGTCTTGCTAAGTGCTAGAATTTCCTTTTCCATTAAAATGCTAATGGGAAGGTTAACTTCAGCTTAAACCATTGTAAAAAATAGCAACATAAGCAAAAGAGTTTAGCTCGAGGTTTTACTTTGAGAAAAATATGCCACAAGTTTAAGCTAAATGGGATTTCCACTGAGAAAGAAAATTCACACAAACAGCAGGGGGGGGAAAAACCTCCCTCAGCAAAGTGGGGAACAATTTTAACACCTGTATTTGTTTATGAGACAGTAATGGACTAATGTTTTGCTTTAAGAAACATAAATTCTGTGGCAAAAACTAATGTCTCCTAAGTGGAAGTGCATCACATGGGAGCTTTGCCTTTTGGATATAGTAAAATTAAATAAAATTTGTCACTCCCCTCTCCCCATGCTGTAAAGTGAGCACTGCAAGTCCCTGTGCTGGTTTACACAGTCCCTGCAGAGTCGTCCTTAACATCTGAACAGGACTCACAGTACAATGGTTTGAGGAAGCTTTTGTGCACATCCCAAAGCATCTCAGGGATAAGGATCAAACTCTGTAATTAAATGGGTGATACATGCAAACCTGCCTTCATTCTTTCAACTGAGAATTGGGACTTTTCTTTTGTGCTTGATTATGCTGCTGTCTGTTCACTGGCATATGGGGAACGTGCAGCATGTGAACATTTCAACTTAGCCAAATTCAGTTGTGACTCTCAAATGGCCTCATCCTTCCAAGGTGCAGAGAAAGACTTGGAAGATCCTTTCATACAGACAGCTTCATCTACATTGAGCACGTGTCCCTTCTTGCCATTTTGACTAAGGACAGTGTATGCAGAATAATGAGTGTCAGGCCATGGAGTATGGAATTCATAATTACACAGTGCACAGAAGCAATATTCCAAATTTAATGGGAGTTTCAGAATTGAATATCATCAAGGGATAGAAGAAGGTAGAAATGAAAGGAGGGAACATCCTGGCCCCAACAAGTTTCCACTGCACAGCCCTGAACTGTGCATCCACACTGGTCAGCAGACAGTGGATTCCAATTCCAATTTATGAGCAATTGCATCAAGGCCACGGGAAAACTTGATTTTAAGCAGTCCAGCCAGCAACATCCAGCATTCTTAGATTCACACAAAATCTAAAACCTGCTTGTAATACAGCTTAAGTTCATTTGCAACGAGGCCTGCTTTAGAAGCTCACTTTTATTCTGAGACTAACAAAAGGAGGAGAGAAAGGATTTCTTTTGAGGACTGCACTCAGTATTTTCACTGTTTTCCAGGAATGGAGGTATCTGCATTCACTGATGTTAATCCTGAGAAATACAAATGGTAAAAGTTTTCTCAAACTGGAGGACAAGATGCAATGATCTTCACTGGAGCTGTATAAGCCTGAACCAAGTTTTTGTGTCAAGGATCTGTCACAAAAGTGGGTGAGATAATCATGACACATCCAAATCCGAGAAGACAACTGCATCCAGCTCTGTGTAAATGCCTTCTGTAGCACGAGGAGTGTCCTTATAAATATGAACATATCTCCCTGAGTTCAAGTAGTGCACATGCAGTAGAGAGGAAAATCAGCATTGTTCATATTGTCCATATGAAGGCTACAAAACTGAAAAACCAAAGTGCATGTCCTGTTTCTTCTCATTTCTGTTCACGTGCTATGTGAAAGGCTGTCTGTTTATCTCAGCTCCTCACTCTCCTCCCTGCCATCCAGAGAAGGCAAAGCACAAGCACTGAGGAGGAGGCATTCTCTGAAGCCACTTCAAATGACAAAGTTCATGCACACTGCAGCACAGGGGCTCAGGGTCCTGCAGACCAACAGGGAATGCAGCTACAGAAGGCAGAGTAAAACTACCCCACGAAAACAGATTTTGAGAAGTAGAGCTCACCCTGCTGAACTGAGGAAACTCACATTGTTCAAATGTCTGTATTTTAACTCAATGCATAAGACAAAAGTGAATTCCCTCATTGGCTTTGTTTCAGAATGATGGAATAGGTGGAAGACGGGAGAAATGTAATAACCAGCAACAGCTCTCCTATGAACTGTGAGAGCAGGAAACTTTATGTCAATTTATAAACTGACTCTCCAATGGTTTGTGTAAATACCATATTGCAAAACAGCATAAGACTCAAAATATTCAAGTGTCATTCTCCTCCCTCCAACCAACTCTCACAGACACAGGACAAAACTCAGAATGAAAACCACAATTTCAGAGGTGTCTTCTGTAAATGGTACCTTTCCTAGTGAAACTGCAAATAAATACATAAATAAATAAATCCAATTTTAAATATGTTTGACTTAAATTCTAAGAGACTATCCCACATCTACTGTTAAACAATGACTTCCAAAAGAAGACTGATGTCCTATCCAGCCAAACTTAGACTCACAATCTGTTTTGTTTTGTATTGAAGGTTCACACAGAGCCTGTCTATTTCCATATACCTTTTAATATATCATGATTTTCTGCAAGAGAACTGCAGCTGTAGATTTAATAAAATAATTTCACAGAGTCTGGAATCAAGGCATTAATGTAACAGACAATGTTTTTGATTTCCTGTAATATTTGGGTGCGGGGTCTTTCATACATTTTAAAGTTCAGTCGTTCAAAATGTCATTTCCTTGCCTGAGGACACCATGGAGAATGACATTATTGATTCTCAAACAAACTCTGCATTTGGATGTTATTACTGCTAGTAAGATTCCTACTACAAAAAAGTACAATAATCTGCAACTTTTTCAAAGGAACCCACTGTAAACAATGAACAGGACATTCACATTTCTGAGAACAAGGTACATTAAAATCAATAGTGCAGCTGTTGGTCATACTCAAAATACCAGATAACCAGGCAAGTCATTACACCCAGTATTAGGAAGGATTAAGTGAGACTGATGTGATCACAGACTGCACACTCACATGCACTGACACACTGTCAAATCTTATATATACATATATATACTTATATATACTTATATATACTTATATATACTTATATATACTTACATAGACTTAGATATACTTAGATATACTGTGGTGCTCTCCTTCTGCTTCAGGGACCTGTAGTGCTTAAAAGGGTCTCAGGAGTAGAACAAATGACAGACAGGAAAATAAAAGCAACTAGACAGATTATCATTGCTACATTTTACTGAGGCTTGACAAAAAATGGCAAGGTACCTATAGAGAGCATTTCTACCATTCCTTCACCCCAAGGGAGGATCAGCTCCTCTTTCAGCAATCCTCTACAACCACTGCTTTCCTGACAAGTGTTGATAGAACCTGTTCTTCAGTGTTGCAGTAAGATATTCAAGGTGACATGGAGTCACTGTCTGAAACAGGTTCCTTGATACTTCATGTTTTATACAAAGCTCAACTATTCTCACACTGAGCTCAGGATTTTAGCCCAAATTAAAGTACTCCAAGTAAGGTGATGCAAGTAAACATAGTCAGACCCAGATAACGCACATGCTGTTAATGAAAACCTAGAGCTCAGTAGGTCAGCACCAATTTTCCCACAAGAACAAAGTCAGAATGGACATGCATTGCCTTCTTCCCTTATCTTCTGACTTTATCCTCACAACACATCTCAGTGTGTGTTTTGCCTTATTTACAATCGAACACATTGTTGTCTCATTTTCAACTTGGCATCCCCTGCAACCCGCAGGCCCTTTTCAGCAGCCCTGAGTGCAGGAGTAAATTGCAATCGAAGAGATTGTTCACACAAGGCTAAGCACTTTCAGCTCCCACTGGCACAAAACTACCTCTGTCTTTAGTGAGAAGAGGGTATCAGATTGCTCTAAGTTTGGGTTCACTGCATGTCAAGTATTCCCTACTTTCCCTCAGGCACCTCACGGAAATGTCTCAACACTTCAAAATATGTTTTCCTCTTCCCATTGTCAGAACAACTGAGAACGGAGGTTCCCAATTAAGTAGCTTTCTTTAAAATGCTCGAGAAAGGGTTTTAATGCTACTTTTTCAACCATTTAGCCATGATGGGAAATAGCTGAAACTTTTCTAATTATTGAATTTCTTTTAGGTTCCCTAAAGGATGGAACTTGTAGCTACCTTAAATTCAGTGATTAACTGCAATAGCTGGGTCAAATTACAATGGCAAAAGAGAAAGTTGGCTCGAGGCTTTCAAATCTCTGTCCTGTGACATTATGCCCAAGGCATACTTTTCAGGTCTTATTAAAAGAAATTCCCTCAAGTATTTCTTTGAGACCTTCATCCTTATCTTGTTCATGACAGTCTTCAGTTCAGGATTCATCATTTTTTAAACAACAGGTGCTACTGGATTCTTTTGTAATCTTCTTTTTATTATTATTTTACAAAACTGTGACTTTGTCCTGCATTGTGCTTTCTTTAGTTTTGCTGTAAAAATATTCTAAACTCATTAGATAGGCAATCATTAAAATGAGGCATCTTCCCTTGACAGGATTCATCCCACGATGACATTTTGCTTCAAATCTTAGATAAAAATGTACATTTTAGGAACATACTTGCACGGCCAGAACAAAAAAGAGACTCAGAAGGGATACTGTAGGCCAGCTGTGTGCCCACTTTGCTTGCTCACCTACAGATTAGCAGTCATTCCTGCGTTAATAGGATCTTTTGGTGACATTTTGTGTTCTACTCATGCAGCAAGAACCAGCTTTTTAAAAATATATAATTCTGTGCTCCAGCAGCAGCACAACTCACTAGAGCACACACAGCTGGAATACTCTCACTGGAATACTCACTGGAAACAGCCAGAATGCCCACGGCAGGCTGTATCTTCATTCACTTAGGGACTTCCAACTTGTAGCACAGAAATTGTCTTTGAGAAATTGCCACAAATTGTCCCATTAATACAGAATTCAATGCCATAAGATTCCTGACTTATTTTTCACTATGGACAGGAGTCAGCTGGAGCTAAGCAGCTTATCTCACTAGATTGTAATGCAAGCTACAGTGATTTTCACCACTATGGTTTGAGATAATGAAATAAACACAACTGCTCAGTTGAAAATGGGAAGAGTTCAGACATCTGCATACACACAAGCATTTGTGAGCAAGGTATCTTGCCACTCTGATTTATGACTTTTTCACTAATGGGAATAAACACATTGTTCTGACTACTGAGGATAAAACTCATAATTCACAGACATTCTGTGTACGTCTTAAAAAATATTTCATTGTCCAAATATCTTATGCACTATTTAAATCTTCATCACTCTACATGAAGCTTCTCAAACACTAAAATAATTTTGATATGTACTGCAATTCAAATACTGAAACTATTTGAGACTATGGTACATATCCCTGAGAAATAACCCAGCATTATTTTGCAGATGAGTTCCAGCCACCACACAGTAAAGTGGAATGCCCAGAGGTTAGCCTGTTTATTAGCATTTGATGCCTTATATTATTATTTTTAAAATTTGTTTGCTTGTGAAATTACATTGCTTGGAAGAAATGATAAAATTTACAAACTGTGATATAAAACTCCATGACCTCACCATGGTTCACACAGTATATTAGAGAGACTAGAAATGTAAGCTGAAATACTGATAAATTTGTACAAACCAGGTTAGGTACTGTGCAGTGGAAGAAGATAATTTTATGACTAAAGTTCAGATGGATTTTGTATCACAAACCTCTACAGATTTGTACACATGATCAACATCAGTTGCAGGTACAGTGCTTTCTTTTAAAAATTATCTCCCCTATGAGCTCACAGCAAAGCTGTAGCCCAGCCCACAGTGCTGCTGACACTGGGAATGGAATGGGTGCCAGCACCTGACTGCTCTGTGTCCTCTCTCGTGTGAGCAGACACTGGATAACAAGTGGAGTTCAGCATGGCACGGGAATTCTGCAGCATCTGCACAGAGGAGACAAGCCCACTCCATGGATACCCAGCACGTTTCACACATGCCCACCTTTGGATTGCAGTATTTACTTGTATAAATCCTGTCATTTAGAGAACAAGCAGCAAAGTGTCAATGTGCAAAACTGAAGCTGTAGCTCCTTGAAAATGGAATTCCCATAGGATTTGAGTAAGAGAGAGATGTGACATTTCCTATAATGGAATTAATGTACTCCAGAATGCTCTTCTACCATGTCAAAGCCATCTGCAAAATCAATGTGGTTCGGGGGAGAGTCACAATAATAATTTTTCTCTGTGTGCTACTTGAACAGAAGAAATTTTCTGGTAGTTGTATAAAATTTAAGTATTGCTGGGCAATAAAAAGCAAATCATAAAGTGCATATTTGGGGGCATCCCTAGGCTCCATCCATAATATAAGGAAATTGAAAACAAGCAGCAAGCTAGCTAAACTACTTCAAAATTTATCACCGGGACTAAAATAATTGACTTACTTTTCTGGTCTGCAAAATATATGTTAATGATATTCAAAACATTCCAGTATTTGGGAGGAACATATAACCCAAGGATTCCCCAACCAACTGCTCGAGCTGACACTTCTCTTACTTTCTTTAGCCTTTTGCTCCACTTCTCTTCCATGCTGCAAACCATCCTTACTATGTGAGACTAATTACATATCACTGTCTCTGCTGCTTCTTGGGGAAAGCAGCACATTACATCAAAGCTCTCACCAAATATCTCTCAGATCAAGACACCCATAGCAGGAATATCCCCAACCCTTCTGCAAAGTCATAATCTACTTAACCACGAGGATCCCTGCTGAAATGAATGCACTAGAGCACTGCAGGGAGGCTGTGCTGGCTCCATCAGGGACATGCATGCAGGGAAATTCCCACTCTTCCACACAACCCTGCTGACTGTGACACAGCAGCAGGGACATTGGGCATCTCACTGAGCCCTGCATGTTAACAAAACAAACAGGAGTATAAAGGCTAAAAATAGACTGAAAACTAAGTTAGAGTTACACCTACATTCTCCCACTCTGTTTGTTCCTGTTGCTTGGTTGAATGAGCACACACTGAGAGTTGCCTTTCTCTACAGGAACATCCCAGGGCAGTGATGATCTGCTGCAGAGGTGCCCACTCTGGCCTCAGACCATCCTTCACTAGCACCAGCCAAGAAACAAACTCAACTTCTCTCCAGTTCATCACTGTGCTCCCAAGGGTGTCTATGCTTCATTTTGCAGAGGAGAAAGGAACACTAGCCAGGTCAGTGCATCAGAGTAGGGTGGGAACACAGGTCTCAAAATGCTCAGATTCCTGAAGCTTTGTTTGTTTGGATATGGATTAATCCTGTAAAGCACATCTTTGTTTGCCTCCCAGGAAAAACACTGTGGCATACCAGAAAGCTGGGAAAAGGCTTGGGTTTGGTTCAGCCTCATCTCCTGGGGTGTGTCCCAGAGGTCAGCAAGCACGGGGATGCTTATTCCTTACACCCAGTCTGCACGGTTCTCCCTCCTGAGCAGCAGCTCAGGTAACCTATGAGATACCACAACATGGAACCCTGACCATCATCAGTGGGCCAGGTACACAGCAACGACTTCTATTTCTGCTGAAATCCAGGAGCATCCCACTGATTTAAAGTATCACTACAACCTTACATTCCATTTCCTATTACCAGTTCTCCAGAAAAGATCTCAGGTGTTAATGTTCTCCAAAGACCTATAATATCCAGTGCTATGACACAGTAAAACCAGGATACAATAAAGTCAAGAGTGAAAAGCAATAGCAAAAAGTCCTTCCTCCTGTTTACAAAAGACAGTTTTCTGAACAAAATAGTTGTCTAGCAATGAAGTAATGAAATCACAGAATGCAGCATGGAGTAAGGAATGTTCAAGCTAGTAACAGAACTGCAGGACAAAAAAAGAAGGCTTGGGAATTGCAGCTAGAAGAACCAAGTATTGTAGTAAACATATATAAACCCACATAAAATATTAAAGTATCATCAGTTATACTGACACGATTTCACACTAAGGATTCCTTGGCAGCCAATTATTTATCATCAGAAATACAGCTCACTTATTGTGCTACAAATCTCAACTGACTCTAATAAGGAACTAATTAACAAAGATTAGCACCCTTTTTGTATAATGAGCCACAAAGCCAATCAAGACAAGATGATAACAAGATGCAATCAAGGGGTATTAAAGACAACAAAAGAGTGCCTAAGACTAGAGAGAAATATGCTGCAAGAAAAGAAATATCTAGCCAAAGAGGAATCTTCTTCGTAGGGAAGTGGTTTCTTCACATCTTTAAATATTTCCTCAAAATGCTGAAGAGAGGGCAAGATTTGTCTGATAATTGAGAATTTTTCTGCGTTACAGAGATTTCTAGGCTCTAGTAAAATCTCTGACCTGTAGTCTTCCAGCACCAGTAGGGAGTTGCTAATTCCTTTGCCAGGGGATGTGATACACCTGCCCTCCATGCTGGTGTACAGAAGTTAAATACCCAAGGGATACCTCTAGTGTATCCCTTCCCAGGACTACACTGGAATTGCCAGCAGAAGGGATTTGTCCCTCCACATGTCTCTGAGCTTTCAGGGAGCAGCCAGCCCAGCCGTGCCCAGCACTCAAAGATGCACCCAGTGCAAAAAAAAGGGGTGGCACAAAGCAATTCCCCTTCCGTAGCTGAGAGCAGATAATGGAAGTGCCATGGGCAAACACTCATGGAAGTTTGTCACATGTGACACCAGCATTACATGGAATCATTCTCAGACCTTGAAATGATTTAGGCTGTGACACCCAGGGATACCCTAAGGGCTGATGTGTGTACTGTGTGCAAGCCAAGACTGAAAGTTTGGGTCAAACGTATTTCCTGTCCACTTCCCACTCTTTGCAGTTGCACTGATTTAGGGATAATCAGAAAACAGCGATTCAGTCTGGTAGAAAAGTCAGAGGAGACATTTTTTTCCAATATTGCTTTTAAGCTATAAGCAAATCCTGATCCTTCTATTCCAAAACACTAAATAAACATCAGAATAAGAGACAACAGAATAGAAGGAGCAGTAGTTTGGCAGAAAGGGCAAACAGTTAATTTGGGATGAGAATTTCAGTCTCCACAAGGTGATTGCATGGACAATCAGCCTCATGGCTATTTCTATAATGCTCTCACTTTTGCTGATATCCTTCAATTTCCACCAATATCCATGCATTTCCATGAGCAGGTCCATGCTGATGAGACAGCATTTCCCAAACCAAAAATAAAATTTGAATTTGAAAGGTTTTGCCAATTAAAAATATATTTTATTTAAATTAATTCTGTATTTTAATCATGTTATTGCATACGGCTGGGTTAGAGTTGCTAAAGTTAAAAAAAAGTAGAACTAAATCAATCCCAACTGACTTCTTCAGTAACACCTAGAGCTTCTATAAAAAGCAACATTTAAATTTTATTATAAATTTACAATACAGATAAAATAAACAATGGGATGCTGTCACACCTTGTCTGTATGAAGATTTAAATCACCACAAAATAATTCGCATTTTAATCTGAAAGTCATTTAATTACTTCTAAATGGAAATAAGAGATGAGTTAAAAGGTACTGTATTCACTTAAAGGCCTGTGATCAGATCTGCTCTCAATAGGAAATCTCAATCTGTCAAGTATTTGCCCTGTAATAGAATTACCATTCAACTCACAGGACATACTTTATCAGCTTCCTTTGTTTCACTGAAAAGATGTTTCACTTTTCCATTCCCCTATCAGAACCTGAAAGCAGTGACAAAATTTCAGTAAGGGATTCTACTTGCTAATCCTGCATTAAGCCCCAGGTGTGGAAAGGTATGTCAGACCTGAGACAAACCACACTGCAGGATACAGCTGTGGCAGGGCTGCACCTGGCACAGGACTGCCCCCACCTCTGTGTGCCCATGACCCATCCCTGCCAGCCTCCCGACCTGCCCTCTTGCCAGGCAAACACAGCCCTTACCTGCTTTGTGCAACCTCCCATTCAACCTTGAAAGTGAAAAATTAAAAAGGATTTTCTAGAGAAAGAAGCAGCTGTGAATTTTATCAAAGGCCTGTCTTAAAATGAATAAATTACACACTATAACTTCATAATTATGCTACATCAAATCACATAGTGAGAGATCACTTCAGTAGTCCTGTAACTACAGAGACAGCCAATGGACAATACAAGGCAATTAAAATAAACTCCGGGTCAAAAGCACCTGAAGGAGACCATAGAGCAAATGGGAACATGGAGCCACTCACAGCCTCAAACACCTGTAGCCAAGGGTGAGAGCACAATAGCCTTTCCTGACATGCCACTGCACACAAGAGCTCATTTTGGAAAGTATTAAACCTGGGTTCAAAAGCCTCCACTCCTTATGGCAAATAATAATGTGTTCAGGCTGAGTACAGATCAGCAGGTGCCAGAACATGTGTAGGCTGGCAGCTCGTATCTGTGGAAGCAGTTCCACTGTGGATGCTCATTTCTGAGCCTGCAGAATTCACCATCACGCTTTTAAACACCTGTCTATGTCTGTCTGTGCACATACATGAAGCTTCCCCCGTAGGTAAACATTGGGAATATGAGGAAATTATGCATCCATTCTACTTGCAGACACCTAACTGCAGAGAACATCTGGGGAAATGAAAAAGGCAAAACAAAATCCAGAATGATGAAAACAATCTGGAAAAAGAAAACATGGGTGGATGATGCTGTGTGAGATCACTCATAAAGACAACAAAGAAAATATGCCCTCCTCTTTCTCTTTGCTTTGCCTCCCCATATCTGGGGCTGTGCGAAGTTTCCCTGTCTGAGATTTTCTCATGATTTTCACTTCAGAACTAGGAGCAGACTTACTGGGATTGGTAAGCACACTTTCTCCTGCTATTGCCAAAACCTGTTGTCACTCCTAATTCCCTGTTTTTCTGTTCCTCACCCCATTCCCAGCCATAGAAAAACTTCAAAACAGCTCTAGGCAGAACAAGCTGCTGCTACAACAGCACAGGATCATCTGAGGGTAAGAATATTCCTGACACTATCAACGAGGAGTAGCTCTGGTGAGCTGCTCCAGCCACCCAAACCTCCAGGCCCAGCCTCTCTGCTCTGTGAGAATAGTCCAGCCTGTGTACAAAGGAAGAAGAGGCTTCCATGTCTTATTCCCAAGAAAATCAGTCTTAGGGTTTAGCCCTGCACAACCTTTGATACCCTGCCTTGAAGCAGACAGAAGACATCACCTCTGTGCAGACAATCAGCAGACAGACTCACCCCAAAACACAGCATGTGGCTCTGGGGAGAACAACACTTCTTGCATGTCATGGTCAGGCTGTTAGGACTGGCTGAGAGTCTCTGCTTGAGCTACATGGTGAGGAACAAAAAAATCTCACAGCAGTAAGAGAAGTGCTGAGGGGAAGTGAGGCAGAACCAGACTGCTGCCACTTCCAGCACTAAGGAGAGAACAGCAAGAAAAAGATTTCTCTTCACTAAAGACTGAAAAATAGCTCAATATAAAATCTAAAGAGCCAGAGGCAAATTTCATACTTCTTGCAGGTTGGAGAGGTAAGTACACTCTGCCTAGATGATAGCAAACAACAATGAGTAAACAGCAGATATTACTTGGGAAAGTCTCACTAAATGCAACACCATTTTCATCAGGTGCAAAGAAAAAAGATGGACTTCATTGAGTGCTTTGAGTGCCTAGGAGACCTGGCCTCTTAAATGTATCAAAGCAAAGAGAAACCTTTCATTTTAGTGAACACCTTTGAGAAACTATTCCAAATTCCTGAAAATGAAATTGTTACCACAGTAACCCTAAGCACAGGGGACTCTCCTGAAATTTGGGATGGGTCTCTTTCACCTTGTGCAATCAAGATTAACATCAGATGCTCCCAAAACCAAAATAAGGAGAGATGCCAGCTACAATGCCTGTCCCCAAGCTCTCTAATGAAGTCCATTATTTTTACACAGTCCAATTTCCTTGCATTTTCTTATAAATGTCATTTTTCAACATTGTTTTAAAAGAATTCTTAATCTGCAATCTGAAGCAAGCAGGCACAGATGGGGCTTTGACACTGTCTCTTCCATTAAAAAGTCTTCAAACATCTAAAAACCTAATGACATAAAAGCAATTCTTCAAAAGAGGCAATTTCTCCTAGCTGCTGCATTCCTGATACCTTTTCTATTAGTTTGAGCCAGACTTCTTGAAGTTAACAATAAATAATCACAAAAACAGACAAAGGGCAAACCAATGCACTCCTCTCCTGTACACTGCTGACCAGGGGGGTTTAGTAGCTGGACTATATGTAATCTCTGACTCATGTAAAGGAGTGGCAAGCTCTACATCAACTAAAAATTGAGCTCAACAGAAGCCCCATAGTCTTCACGGTTTTTCAGTGTTTCTAGCAAGCTGCAAGAACAAAATAATTCTCACACCTTCTCCTCCACCCCTCAAAGTAGCATTCTCTGTGTACCTACTGGGTGATGGCTACATAAGCAGCAGGCAGCATGGTACTCACAGAATTAACCACCCTAGACAAGCTGATTGCTCTTTGGCAGAATTGTAACAGTAAAGGCAGGCAGCAGCACAGGTCATAAATTCAAATGTTAGCAAAGTACCCGATAGTGTACCTTATAAATTTATTATGAAAATGTATATAGACATCCCAGGAAATGCACATTTGCATGTAAGCTGAAATCTGGCTGCTGAGTTGGATGTAAAAAGGGAGTTAGAAACTGTCCCCTGTCAGAGGAAGAACAGGGCTTAGAGAGACCATGGGTGGAGTGGGACATACAGTACCAGGGAAACCGAGCTCCTTCAAAGAGAAAAGTGGGGTTCTTGCTCCATTGGTTTTACACTTCCTATGTCTCCAAGTAATTTTAAAAACAACTCAGTCTGTCAGAGAATTGCCTCCAACCCAGCTGCTCAGGAAGGCCTTTCAGGGAGTAAGCAAAGCAGGCAGGACTGTGCAGTGATGTCCATCCATCCCCACTGCATCATTCAGGGAAGGCAAAGAAGCCTCCATCAGGGCAAAGGTTTGGCACTGAAACTACCAGAATAATGAGCTCCTTGAACTAATCCCAACAACACAGCATGGCTATGTCCTCAACAAAACATACTCCTTGCTCAGGAAGTTGCTATGCTTTCAAAACTGTGCATGTGAACACACAAATGATTGGGATTGGATTTGTCCATTCTTATCAGGTGAGGTAAGCTCTAAAGCTTTCACAAATGAGAAACCTGACCCTTATAAAATCTCCTCAAAAGACCTTTTTAAAAGTATTTCCTATAAATTAATATTTTAACTCAGGAACTGCTTATGTGAGAATTATTTCTTATCTCAAGGCTCTTCAGCATGTCCAAATGGACAAATCTCTTTTGTTAGCTGTGCTCCATTACTCTCTTCTGAATGAATGCCTCTGGGATGGCTATAAGAGATATAATTTTTAACATCATATCTAGTCTGCTAATAAAATGATGCCACTCTGCAGAGAGATTTAATACCAGTAGGCCTCTCCAGCAAATTTTTGCTCCTGCTGTGGGGGCTAGCTTCTGAATGTATAGTTCAATCATATGGTTCTGAACAAGATGTTTTTATTCCTTATGAAAAAAAAAAAAAGCTAATATGGAACTACATGAATAGAGCTTTTTCACAAGAGTGTTAATATCACAGACACCATGATGAGTAAACTCCTTACTGTTATTCATCACTGTGCACAGTCCTGGGTTTTGTGTTACCACCTGAGGAGCTGGGGCACCCTGGCATCAGGAGTTTTGCAGCAGGGTACCATTCAGTTCTGAACCCACTGGAACACGCCAGAACTGGAAATTCTGCACCAATCCTCCTCACATTCTGGGTGACTGATTTAACATTTCTGAATCCAAAAACACTCTTCTGATTGCAGGACAGACCTGAATTTTGTATACTAGTCTTATAAGTGTTTGGACAAACACTGTAACACAGTAGAACAGTAGACGGCTGCTGCTCTTCCCCAGCTTCCATTTTTTACTGGCATGAATCTAAGCTACTGGAATACTGTCCTGCTGGCATATTGCCAATTATATAAGAATTATTTGCTGGAGCATGGACTTTTTTTACAACCAGATCCACATTCCTAGCTAAAACCCCCTCTGAGATTATATCATGGCTTATCCAAACATGAAAACTTTTTAGCCAAAGCCAAGCACAGGAAGAATTTAGAGTTCCTGCCCCAGCAGATAACAACAATTATTACTTTGAGTTTTGTCCTTCTACCTACAGAATACTGGAAGCATTAATTCTCTGGGTATCCTACATTCTGTGTACACAGTAGGTATGCTCAAGCTTTTGCTGGGAGGGGAAAGGACACACTCCAAATTTGATAACTTGTTCAAAGCCTTGAGTTGAATAGGGTGAGCAGCAGAGCTGAAACCCTGAAGGTTTAATTTTTGGCAGCTTCAGATCTCCATGAAGCCAGACAGCAGCCATGGTAAGCAGTGCTGCCACTTTCAACCACATGTAATTTTGTCATGCTGGGTCAACCACTAGTGGGGAACAATGACTTATTCTCTGCCAGTTTGGTTTCCATCTGTTCTAATCCACTGACCAGAGCACCACAGTAAGAGACAAAGAGTTATGCCCACTAAAACCAGAGGCACTTGCACCCTAAGGGAATTTTCATATTCTTTCTTTCTTTAAGTTATTGAAAGAAAATACAGGTAGGTGCAATGCAAGCTATTTGTCTGAACTGGGATCCTACCTTCCCTTCTGGTTCTTGCACAGAAATTATTGAGGTTTAAATTCTGTTTTCCAGCACCAAGTCGGTAAAACCTTCACAGCTTTCAGAAGAGTTTGGAATGTAGACGTCTAGCAGAGAAAAGTGTAGTAAAATACACAACTGCTCGTATTTCTATCTGAAAAAGCAAATCTGGAAAATATGTATGCTAATTATAGGCTAAAAAGCTATATGAGTCTCTTTAAATCAAATGGAATCTTACATAATTATTTTGAACAGATGATTATGTGTCTGCTGTTACAGGAACTCAGCAAAAGACGTGATTATTTAGTAGTCAGCAGATTCACAGAAAGCAGCCTGTGGTCTAAGAATACAACCAACATGGCACCAGAGCAGTGACAGACATTATGTACTTATTTATATTACTGTTCTTTCTGCACTAATGCCGGAATTCAGAGTGCTTTGAATTTCAATGATCAATAGAAAAGTCTGATATTCTATTAAGCCGTTTAGTATTTCACAAAAATATCAATCTTTAATTAAAGGTCATTGTTTTTCAAGGATAACAGAACTAAAAATTTCCTTCCTTCTTCATCTGAATGTGACTTGAGTTATAGCAGCCAGAAGGATTCTTGATTGAAAGGAATTTTTGTTCTGCTTGGATTATAATGGAAATAACTCCCAAATCATACAAGCAATTGTTCAGTTTCGATAAGAGTGAACAAAATATTTTCCTTGTGCTCCTTCCTTTGCGAGCAGGTACTGTGATTTTTCAGGCTCAGTTCTCCAGCACTGGTTTATATCAATATGTAATGGTTTCTAGGTGACCTGCACCATTGCCTCTTTCTCTTCTGAACACATTCTTTGGATAGAACTGGTGGTGGGTTTTGGGGATAAATCCACTTCCTCCTCTGAGCTCTCACAAATACTCCTGAAAATGACGTTTTCTTTTTACTTTTCCTAGAGAGCAAGTGTAGAATTGCCCCATCTGAGATCTACTTGTGGAAAATATTCAAAATCTGAGGATCTGATGTG
Organism: Acridotheres tristis; assembly: GCA_037013685.1. NCBI lineage: Eukaryota > Metazoa > Chordata > Aves > Passeriformes > Sturnidae > Acridotheres > Acridotheres tristis. The sequence goes on along the minus strand of CM072889.1, from coordinate 12,046,505 downwards.
GTTTACTTAATGTACCCAACTCTTCCCTCCTTCACCTCACACCAAATGATGAAGCATCAAACAGTGCTGAGGAAGACATCAGTATTAAGGGAACAATCTCAGGTGAGGAAGCCAAAGATCCAAACTTTACTTTGCATAATTACAAATCTTATTTATAGCCAGAAAATTATCTCATTCCCTCTTTTAACCTTGAAATTATCGTTAGCAACCCAATTTAATACTGCACTTAGGCTACTCATGGATCTTGTACCTAATCCTTCCCAACATTTCCAATACTTGTAATGTGGTGTTGAGTTTTACTTTCAATGAAGAAAAACAGACTTATCCCACTGATTTTGATTTCTACAGTTGCTTTCTGAGGGCCATTTTCTCCATGTCTTGTACTTAGTTATTGCTTCCCTATTTTTCAAAACCAACAAAGCTAGCAAATAAACGTTACTTTTTAACAGAAGATTATTGATGGCAGAAAACAAGCAAAAAGCTTCAGGAAGATGCAGAGGAATGTGGGTTACACTAAGGCATGCCCCGTATCTAATGCAGCATTACATTTGCTCCCAAATTGTTGTTAGAGGATACTACTGCACTGAATTGCCACTTCCATGCAGTTCGATAGCAAAGCAGCTTTGTACCAGCTGTTAAAAAAAAAAAAAAAAGGGAAAAAGAAGCAGAGAGAAATACAGTAACCCCAAATGCCTGTCTGTGCCAGGATAATAGAAGAGAAGTTCATGGAGTCAGAGTCAGATTCTCAATTGGTCTCACTTTTAAAAACTTGAACTTTTGGAGGAGTGAACAGGTGTTGTAAATCAGAGGTTGCACCAGAACTGAGCAACGATTTACTCATGTACTGTTTTGTTAAGATACCATCTCATCCTCCAAATCCAAGATCACATGCTTCAAAATGACAGGAAATTTTTCCAAAGTCTTTAGCTATTTATGCTCCCAGTGAATAGTGTCTGTGCAGAGAGAAGAATTGAAACTCTTTTGACAGCCTTAACATCCCATAGACAGTTATGGCGCTTATTTTTCTCTTGTTCTCACTCTTGCTGAATTAATTTCTGACAAACTGAAGCCAGACAGTGTCCACATTACTAAGTGACACTTCGTTCAAGCTGTAGAGACCTATTGATCAGGTGTCCAAATCAGGCACACCAAGTTAAAGGACCGAGTACATAACTTGACTTTTATTGTTCTTTTCCTGCTTTTCTCTTGAGTCAATGGAAAAGTTCTGAGATAAGTGTGTTGTAGAAGTGATGGATGCCATCACTGCTAATTATTCCACCCATTACAAGACACAGAATAAATCACTTTTTGTCTGGTGACTGTCACATAAAATTTGTAGAGCACAAAAGACACTGCAGATCTGTGATACGCCTCTGTTCTTCTCATTACATAAGAGATAAAGATATGCATACTTAATAAATACATTTATTTTAACAAGATGAAGACAGGCCTAATTCAAGTAGTAGCACTTTCTGAACAGCTTTTTTATTATCACTATTACTTGGTACACGAGCACAAGACAAGTTTTATTTTCAAAATGGTCTTCACAACAGAGCATGGGGCTTTGCCATTTATGTTTCTGGTAGCTGCAGCTAAAAATGCCATTTAGAGATGAAGCTGCTGCACAAGTACACTTTGTTCAACAAAAGAGCCAAACACTCATGTCTATCAAGAGTTCTGTAAGAAAAGCTTCCTTATTCATAAGGTATTGATTCAGCATAAGTTTCCTGTATACTTTCAAGTGTTTGGGATTAGAGGGCATTAGGGAAAAGGACTGGATGTTTTACAACAACAGTTGTAGCTGGGGTGCTGTGACAGCTGGAAAAGCTGTGCTCTGACATTGACTGCTGGAGAGGTTTTTTTATGTACCCTTCTCTGAAACTCCATTTCTCTTCTGCCCAAGTCTTGAGATTGCCCTTAAGCATTGTGCTTAACTCTTCTCCACTTCCAGCAGAATAAAACACTTGTTTATGTTTTGCTGAATTGGTCGAGGGATGGGCAATAGGTTCATGCTTTAACTTGGTCCCACAGGAATCAATTAAAGCCCATGGGTACCTCCTGACATTCTTGAGTAAGGAACTTCAGAGTCAGAGTTGACACTGGAGACTCAAGCAGATCCAAAGCATTTGTCTACACAAGCAGAGAATGAGGAGCTCTGAGTAAGCTCACATTTGTGGTATAATTTCAACAATACACAGCAAGATGGATGTGCATGCCTGCTCCTGATAAAACTGCATTCCTACCTCTGCTTTTATTTTAGTGTCTTCATATCTTAAACCTAAGTGAATAGAATGTTTTGTAGTTAAGAAACAACTGTTTCATCCCTACTCTTTGTTATCTTTTGAACGAACTGCTTAACATAAAATTTTCATTTTTTATTTTTCTGCTAAATTCTCCAGGGGCATTTATTCTTAAATGGTTGGGGATTTCACAACAGACTTCAATTTCAAAACTCAGAACTTGATTTGAATTTAGCCCTGGATGAAGGCCTTTGCTGTGATATCCTTCCAAAATTATAACTACAAAATGAAGTAGCAAAGTCATCTGAGACTTGTTTACTGCATGATAATTTCCACAGCTGGAACTGCATATATTTGTTTCTCTTTAGCTGGGGACAAAGAATGGCTTGAAAAGCTTACTCTCCATGGCAAAGGGAATTTAACACCCACCAAAAATACACTCTCTTCTATGAAAATTGAAGGTTTTCCTTGCCAGCTCATCTCAACTCTTACTTTTCTAACTCTTTAGCCTATGCATTTGATCAGCTCTTCCCCAGTACTGGCACCTATGCCTGCCACAGACCAAATACTCACCTGTCCTCTGGTGGAAACCTAGTGAGGGCAACACAGGTTGCTGTGATTAACATCAACAGAAGCCACACTGTTCATTTCAGATATTTGCCCCTTCAGTCACGGACTGGCACATCCATCTAACTGTTATAGGTCAAAGGGAATGCCCTAGATGAAACCAGATTAATACGTTTGCTTTTGCATCCTGGATTTTCCTCCTGATGTTGACTGTCTAGAGCACAGTCACCTTCACCTCAGGAAGCTGGCAAATACCCTCATTTCAGTTTCATGCTCCAATGAATTTCTTGTAAGCCCTGTACTATTTCTTCACCTGGTTACTTTCCTATCAGCTACACTTCTCACATCATGTTTTGCCACTTTGAGGTTTTTTTGGCAGACATTAGCCCTTGTTACAATAGTTACAGCTGTACATACACATATGCTACAACACTGCCCCTTTCATGACAAGTGGGTGACTTACAAATCTTTCCCCTTTAGGCTGAAATTTCCCAGGTGTGAACAGAGACCAGAGCTGATTTTGCTGTTGCCATTTTTGTTGCAAGGAAAATATCTGTTTAGATGCTCTTTTTCTCTTTTGAAGGTCAGAAACTCAAAACCAAGGCTGCCGAGACAGGGGAACTGTGCCAGCCAGCCCAGCAGCCAGCCCACGACAGTGTGGTGGCATCTATCCTGTCCCTTGGGACAGTCATCATACCCTATGACAGAGATGGAACGGAGCTACATTCCTCCACTGCTTTATATTACATGTGCATCTTGCCTCCAGGAGTGATGTACAGCACCCAGGACAACAACCCCATTGCTGCAGCACCACATTTGTTACATTGACAAATGAGCTTCACACACGAAATTGCAGCCACATGCTCTCGAGTGACTCCATCTCCCCCCATCCTTGCTATGGCTAAAAGGAAAATAGCATTTAATACTTCAACATTGCTCCTGCTATAAAAGGGTTTACAATAAACCCTTTAAATAATTATTTTAAATATTTATTGGCTCACCAGGGCTTCAGATGAGAGGAGAACAATTGCTCTTGTTGTTACTTGTGTTACTTGCAATGCCCTCTCTGGTGGCAAGGTCCTTGGCACACATGAAAAGAGTAGGCTGAATCTAAATCAACAGGAGCAACTTTTTAAACCCACCTCCATAATAACCAACTGAGAATTAAACCAAGGTCAGTACAAAGCAGCACTGCCTCCTTCATTTCTACTGCTGGTTTGAGCTGGTTGAGGCTCTGGATTCTTTTAGGCACCTGTTTTAGCTGCCTCTTTCCATATCTCTACCAGGTCTTTGGACTGATTTAGACTGATTTGGATTATTGGTGCTGGGTCACAGTTTGCACCCATTCTTTGGAGATTCTCCCTTTCTTTCTTTCTCTATGATGATACAGCACTGCCTTGTTCTAAGTTCTCAGCCAGACATTCAAGCATGCATTAGAATGACAGAGAAACTCAAAGATGGAAACAGTCTCTGGGTTTAACTTTCCTTTGTTCTGGGTTAACAGGCATGGCTATGTCATGGATTTGGGAATTTAAACTGCCACTTTCCACACTTGCAGCTGTTTCTCACATCAGCTTCTGGGATTTGACTATGCCCTTATATTTAGTAAACATAAGAACAACAGAAAGATTTCCTCTAATTTAGGCATCTTTACTTGAAGATAAGGATATGCAGTTTCATTTCCTATTCTTATTTTCATAATGTAAACCCAGCAAGCTGTTACTCACCAAGCATGTCACCAACAGGGAAAGCAGAGAAATGCAAATGTCTGTGAATTACGGCAGAATCACAGCAGTAAAAGCACACTAAGCCAAAATCAATCCTATTTAATGGACAGAAACATGCCATGAGGTATCCAAATATAACTGATAATATTCTTGAAATGCAGTATTTTTACCAAAATGAGCACTTATCTATTTTCCTTCATCACCCGAAAATTTAAACAAAAGAACAGCCTGTAATGTTCAGATGAAAATATATGCATTGCACAGTAACTTCTTTTTTAACCCAGACGTTATTATCAATTTTTTTAAATGGCATGTTTTAGCAATACTTTTCTATCCCACAGCTCAGCTCTTTTCACACTGGATACTTCAAAAGAAATCCTAACAAGAGAAGTTGGTTTTTTGTAGTGTTACAGGAAATAAAAATAACATCACTCTCTGTCACACTGAAAACATGAGAATGATTCGGAATCAAAGGAAGAAGATGTCATCAAAGGTCCAGAGAGAAGATGAATAGCTTCAGGAAGGAGATGGGCTTCTTAAATGTAGTTAGCATTGAGAATGAATGTAAATGAATGAATGGTTGTGCAGAGAGATGGAAGATTTGGGGAGAAGGAGAATAGAGAGAGATATAACATACATGGGAAGGTATCTAGCAGATACTGCAGACCGGGGCCTGAGTGTTTTCTTCCAAGTTTTTATTGAATTTTGATTGTCTGTCACAGTAAACAGCCCCAATTATATTCAGCTGGATTGACACATACAGAGCTCAAGGCTGGAAGAATACTTCAATAAGCAGCTAAGTTACTGTAGGCATGAGGACATCAACTTTTAGTGTCACTTCCTCCTCCTTCTGACATTTTGAAATGTCAAGCTCCTGTCCACATTGCTGCCTTGTTTCCTACCTTGTCTGCAACTGAGCAAGGGAAAGTTACCTGTTTACTGCCTAAAATGGACCACAGGACCATTGGTGATTTTCAAATGAGAAATATGCAACCACAAAGTCAGGGTAACAGTGCAACTACAGGTCAGGAACTGCAGTGTGGTCAATTTTATACCACAGCCCTGGGAAAAATCAGCAAGGGCTCCACGCTGGATGGGGTCTGTCTGCAGCACCTCACCCATGGCTGCATTGTGGTGTCAGGCACCACAGGGTGAGTACCAGGGCAAGTGACAAGTTCCTGTCACCTTCAGCTGACACCCCACGTCAGCAGCCATGTCAGTGAGAAGGCACCTGAACTTAACAACAAAGCTCTTCTCTCCCACTGAAGAAAACACAGCACAACACAGTATTTAAACTCTGCAAAGTCCTTATTAAATGTGACAGCAACAGCTGTAGCAGCTTGAGCACTGACAGAACGAGGGAAAGAATTAAAGCCCTTTTGAGGGCTAGAAAAAGAAAGCAACGACCATTTTAAATATTAAAATGAGGTCTGGGCTGACAGGGAATACAGATGTGGTGGCAGATAGCCAGAGACTTTGGAGGTGCTCAAAGCTGTTTCTCTGACCCTCCAAAAACTTAATGGAAGGGAACCAACTTTCTTTCCAGTCCATATCTTCTACATTAAACTAATACATATAATTCACACTCCTTATCTTCAGAGTATGATGTGTCCCATTAACCTCTCCCCCACATCATGAGCTCCAGCTGAAATAAACCTCAGTATTTGCTTATGAAATTCACAATTCCCATTGCAGTGCCAGAACAGTGGATAGTGGAGAATAGAATTACTCATTTTTGGAAAGTGGAGAAAAAGCAGACATTAAAAATGAAACCCAAAAAAGAGTACTTTTCCCCACAAATAGAATGATTCAAGATGTAAATTATAGGTGTGCTCAGTTTCCATGACTCTGCTCTTTTGGAATGAAGGCATTGATAACTTTCCTTGAGAGAATTGTTGGAAGTAATTTCCATGCTTTAGCACACTGCTTCTGTCATGTGGCCATGATCTACAGAAACTTGAACAGTCCTGTATAGGAAGACACCAACATGGAAGAGAAATTTCTCATGGACAAGTTTGTTTAAGACAAACAGTCCCAAGTGAATTAACTTCAGTATATGAGTAAACAACGAAACATTTCTTCATGTGAGATGTATGAAACCTCTTAAAGGTGAGAACTTAACAGGCTTTATCACTGCTAGGAGGTGTAGGAACCACAATTCTAACCCCTGAGGACTCCACATTTCCAGACTGACCTCTTCATCATCTTCTCTTCCCAGCAGTAGTCTGTGATCACAGTATTTCCTCTGAGTGCTGCACTGCCCAAAGCTTTAGGGCAGCTTCTTTGTCAAGTGATAGAAAAAGTCTTTTAGCTAGAAAAGCAGTGAATTCTCTCCCTCTGGAGAGCAACACAGAAAAGCTGCAGTTTTTCCCAGAATGGAATTCTTACTATGAAGGGAAAAAAAAAAATCTTAAGGGGGCAAATGCTAACATTCCTCTCTGACAAAACTCATGTCTTTTTCTGAAAAGTCACATTTCTTCATCAGCCAGATACTTTGGTTAGGTTTTCCACCAGTTTCAAACAGACTTTTATATCTGAAAATCAAGTAACAAAGGTCTTTCTCTCTCCCCATCTAATCCTTCTCACCGTATTTCTGAGGTCTGTCCCTCTCAAACTGGCAACCATACCATGCTGAAGGACCCACTGTGGACCCCTCTTATTTAATTTACAAATTAAGTTGCCTGTATTTCTACAACATGTGCATATCCCAAGAGAAGCATAAATGGCATCACTAAATCAGATTTCTTTACTGCACAGTCATGTGTACCCGTATTTAGATAATACTCTCCTTTAAAACATCTGCCTAAACACAGTTGCTATGGCCACTTCGAGGTTACAGAGCTGTCACAGCCCTGGCAGGGTCTTGTTCCAGGTGCATCTCATCTCACAAGAAGGAAGAAAAAGCCACATGGTAGTGTATTCCAGAGAAGCTATAAGGGCATACACAGCTTATGGCAAATTGGTTCCTTCCTTGCCAGAAACTATAACCACTCCTGGCCCAGGATGGCGGCTCCACTCTCCACAATTGGATTGCTAATGCAATATGCACTGTGTAAAGATGAAAAGCCATCTGGTGCTTGCATCTAGCCTCCTTCAATATAACCAAAGCCCTTTTATCATTTCAATTGATTATGAAATTATCTCAGACCAATTCCTGGCAGACAGGTACCCACACAGGAGAACCAGCACCAGCCAAGATAAAATAAAACAGAGACCACACGGACCACACTGCCCTTTCTGAGGAGCACCAGGCCTTGAGGTCCATTGCTGGGCTATGCCAGAAAAAAACAGGATAAGAACCCAAGGCTGCCTTAGAAATTTATGACTATATTGTTTATTAATTTTATGGTTAAATCATTTTGGTCTGCAATTCTGCACTTTGTATTTCCTGCACTTTTCAGAGTACTTCAGCCCACAGGGCTTGTCATAAAAAATACCTTGGAGAGCTTTTCATTTTAAGCCAAAGAAAAAGATGAAAAGTTAAATCACTTACTGTTGCACTCCCATTGGCTGCAAATTGATTTTATTTACTGAAACATGCTTGCATTGCAAAAACCACTCAACACACACAGTAAATAAGTCAGTACATGTAAGTCTAACGTAACAGAGTAGCTACCCAGCCCTTTGAAACAGACTGGAGTAATAAACACCTAAATACAAATTCAGTTGAATGCTTATTTTTCTCTTGCTTATAAAAGGTCAGTTAATGCTATCAAAGACAAAAAGTAGCTTGGTTGGTGCTGATGAAAATTAAGAACATATTTTCCATGCTGTTCCATGATATCAAAGACAAACAAGGTGCTTAACACACCCAGCATATTTTTGTATGTCCTTTCAACTTAAAAATTGCAAGGCACAGAGCAAAGATCGTTAAGTTATTAGCTCCAGTCTTCTGGTGAACTTCATAAGAGCAACATCAGAGCCTGAAGCAATACTACTACTGTCAGATCTCATAAGCTAAACAGGTCAGGCCAAACCAGCACTCGAATAAGGCACCTTTGAGGATCACGTCACTGCAGCAAGAAATAATGCTGACAATTCAGTAGTGAGCACTATTCCTTTCACAGCAGAACTTTTCATCTCAGATACACAGCTACAAGTGCCAGGCAGCACAAACCAGCTTTGAAAGGCATCAACATTGTGCTGTGAAAATATAACCCTGATCTCCAGCTCAGGTTAAAGCAGAGCTATTCACCTATTAAAATTTCTCCAGTCATTTCAAAGGAACAAGATACTCATTGCTTCCTGTTCTCAAGCTTTTCTTATGAGACAAAACATTAGGCAAGATTTGCAGTTTCTCTGGGAGGGAAAGCTGCATTTTCAGTGGACAAGGCAATCTGCTCACTCATGTGTATCCATTTTACCATTAGCAAAATGGTTTCAGGGGCAGTGTTATTTCATGTCTGTGCATCTATCTGCCTATCTATTATTAATAAAGAAGAAAGAGCATCCAGCCTACACTTTCATGATGAAGGAAGCCTCCTCTAACACAGAAAATGAAAACATACAAGTTTCTTTCAGTGTGTGTGTGCTTTACCTCACTGTTGTGGGCAAAACTCTAATAATCCTATCATTTATACTAAGTCACCTCCGCTACTGAAAGCACAATACACTCAGAGCTTGTGGCTCAGCAGCTCCTGGAATGAACAGCAGTTTTTAAAGTGGGAGCTCATATCTGACATTTACAGTATAGAGTCAGTGATTCAGTGAGCTACAGTAGCTGTGCATAAAGACAGATCACTGGAGAAATAAGCAACCCGTAACATGTGTGGAAACCTTGGCTGGCCACATCAATAAATTAGACAATACCAAATAATCAATGCCACAAACTGCAAACTGGTGATTTAAGGTGGAAGGAAAAAACCATGATGTTCAAGAACATGACAGAGAACTAGGGGGCAACATAGGTCAATAAAAACTAATGCTATTTGCCATTCTAATTACTTTGCATGCTCATGAGCCATGAAGGGAGGCTGTGGAGCTGTAAGTAAAGCACCAAGAGTACTGACATTATATATAATTCATAGACTGCAGCATATTGCTACATTTCTCACTGCCCTTAGAACTTGCAGTTTCTCCAGGAGATATGGAGGTAATACTTAATGTTTATCTTCCAAACTCATTTTTCATGAGCCCTGTATTAACAGGTCACTCTGGTGAATGGAAAAGTCATCAATGTGGATCACTTGAGGGACTGCAAACGAAGGAGCTTTTATCCTTGTGGATATCTTGTGCTGTCACTGCACAGCAGTGCAGTTCACACAGCAACCAGAAATGGGCACATGCACTCCTCAGACACTGTTCAGATCCTCAGCTTACATCTGATGAGGTGCTTTTGAAATCAGAAGAGTTGGTCCAATTTATCAGAACCTTGCTGGGTGTCAGGTGAAAAAGAGATGTTAAAAGAGAGAACAGGACTGGCACTTCTTCCAGGTGAATGGGCACCCTCATCGTACTGATATAACCCTCTGGACTGAATTTTCCTGTTGACTCCTTGCAGATACAGAAGTTGCTGCAGATTTATAACAGGGTTTTTGCATGGTTGAACAAGAAATGCTCTGAAAAAGGCAGGGAAATTGCTCTATTTTCCAAATGGGGTCAAAAGCAAATGGACACATTTCTCTTGCTGGATCATACTGGGCTTTGCCTGAGGTAGATAGAAAAACTTAAGTCACTACAGAAATCGGTGGCAATTAAGTCTGCTTTGACTACAGAAACATGCTTAACTGTCTACAGGAGTTAGCAGGATGCCAGACGTAACAAATCAGAATTGAAATTAAAGTTTTAAGATAAATACTTTACTGTATTACAGAAAGCTAATATTTACAAAACAAAGACCTTGGTAAAAATTAATACAAATCACATAAAATATATCAAAAGAAAACTCTAATTGTTGGCACTTCCTATATGTAGCTTTAAATAGAGAGTTATTTTGGCAATGGTTTGAGAACCCAGCTGTGAAATTAATTTCCTGATCTTTAAGTACTGTATTTGTCAGCACTTAACCCATTTCCGCCTTACTTTCTCTCACAGAAAGGAAGGTTTCCTTTAGAAAATAAAAATACTAGAAGATGCAATACATCATTTAGAAGAAAGTGCAGCAGAGGAAATGCTAAGAACAGTATCTCCTACCACAAATCTTTAAAATCTTGGGACTCTCAGTAAAAACTTAATTTGGGCAGGTTTTTTGCTGTCCCTTGCATTTAATGAAAAAGTGATTCCCTGACTGTCAAGATATTGCAAAGAGGGAGAAGAGATTAAGTCTTGCTATGGAAATGTGTAATTTATATGAGAAAGAAAATGTCACTTGAGATATGACGTACATGTTATATATTTTAACATGTCAATATTAGAAGTGAACAGGAAGGATTTTCTGTTCCCAAACAATCTACAGTATCCTTCCCAGAAGTAAAAAACTTCTGCAGATTTATTTTGTTCACTTTAAGATTTCATTTCCAAATTAACAAGTATCTAATTTTCACAGCTGTTAGAACCACAGTCACAAGCAAGCTGCTTTTCTCTTTGCCTTTTATATTCTAAATAACTTTCCAGATTCTTTTCATTTATTTTCTTTTGGACTCAAATATTGGCAAAAGTTCTGTTATGAAAAAAGAATATTAAAGGGTGTTTTCCAGGAGGAAAGAAGGCCTTTCTGCATCTACCACTATAAATGCAGTCCATTAGTCAATGGAATGTACTAACACTATGAACTAAAAAAGAAACTGAAAATCTTACCAGTTTTTACCCCCCCCTCAGTGCTTACATTACATTTGAGGAAAATCTGAAAATGCACACTTTATTTTGAGCTCAGCAACCCTGGTTGGTTAATCATTGTATCTTTCTTTGTGACACTGTTTGGGTAGTGATACCTAAAGCCACCGTGGCACACAGGCAGGTGCCAGGAGAGCCACAGGTGAGCCCCTTTCTCCCTGCATTCTCCCATGCCAAGGTGTGAGATCCAATCTCATATCAGCCAAGGAAAGGGGTGCAAACATCCATCACCCCCTTGCTCCAGGAGCTTTCTGCACAGGGATTTGCTGTCTGCATTACAGAGTATGAGAGGGAGTTCCAACTTATGGATAAAATCACTTGTTAAGAACAGAAATGAGTTTTAAAGTAGAAAGTGCCAATATTCCAGTGTTCCCTGACTGTACTCCAGCAGCTCCCCATGAAGTTACAGGGAGCAGGAGTTGGGCCTTGGGCTGGAAACAGCACATTTCCTACCAAAAGGGAGCTCTGGTTGGAACACTTGCACGGGATACAGGAGGGGACAGGCATCCCGGGCCATATGTCAGAAGTGCCAAGCACTGGGAGTGAGCTGAACATTGTCCACAGCAGGCAAAGAAAGGCTAAAGCTGCCAAGCCAGGAGAGGAGGGAAAGAATAAAAAGCATGTCCCTGGGTCCTACAGCTGCTGACAGCTTCAATATCACTTTAGAATTCTGGTGAACACTGAGGAGGAGCAAACCCTGAAGGCCAGACCAGGCACCACCACCCACACGTCACCAAGTTTTACCTTGGAGTGCTTTTCAGGCTTTCATCAGGAAAATTCACAGGCTGCTTTAGGCTTTCCTTGAAATGTTTTCTGCTTTATTTGAGACAACAGACTCTCTGACCCATGCTTGAAAATATAAACAAATAAGGGAGAGGGGAGCTAACAGCTCTCATCAGAGCTGCTGGCCAAAATCAACAATAAAACAGCACTGCACTTCAAGCAACTCCCAGATCCCAGGGATTAGGTGAGATATTAAGTGCTGTCAGGAACCAGAGCTTGCATTTGGGGAAAATTTTGGTATTTCACAAGAATTTTCCTGCAAAACATCAATCAAAAAAAATTAATAGAAACATTCAAAACACCTCATTTCAGAAACGCTGAAATTTTTCAGTAATATACGTAAGTAGCTAGGTAATGTATGTAATGCAATGTAATGTCTTATTAAAAATAGTACAGCCACAAGTAAAAATAAAATATATCGGCTTACAACAAAGAAGTAATTTGACATAACAAAATCAGAAGTGCTTCAATATGACCTTTGATGTTATAATTACAGAAATGGAAATTATTGTTATTTTCACACAATTCTCTAATTGATGTTACTGCTTTATTTGATGACAAAATGGTGCTAACAATAGCTACTTCATCACATCTCCAAAGAAAAGGCTCTGGAGCTCAGAAAGTAAAGCAACAATGGGAGAGTGAGAGCACGTCCAGCCTCCTCAGGATCTGGAGGCTCTGCTTCCTCTGCAGAGTGCAATGCCAGGCAGAGATGCCAGAGTTAGTCTGGGTACCAAAAGCCATGCACACATGTTACCTGGCTCTGCTGGAGAAGCTCCTTCACAGCCAGCTGAGGAACCCCAGCACACCAGAGCTCAGGCATGTCCTGAGCACAGCACCTGTCACAGCACAAAACTGCTGGGGATGTTCAGTTCAGCTTCTGCTCCTCAGCTTTTTTAACCTGAGTCTTATGCTGGCCCTGCTTTTATTTACATCTACAAATCATATTCAGAGCTCAGTGACCTTTCAAAGCTAAACTGGATTTTTGGATAAGTAACTACTTAAGCAACACTGAACTATTTCATAAATTCATTGCAGATTACTCAACTGTTTATGCCAAAACACAATGCCTTTGGGAGAGAATCACAATTACATGTTTTCAGATTTTAAGCAAACACCAACTCATATTTGACACCATAAAAGTAAATCCCTTATAATAGTCTCAATTCCAAAGGACTTGGAAGGACTTCCATGTTTCAGCTCAGTTTAAATTAGTTTTTAATTTATCTTAATAGTTTGTGCTGTGGTTGTTTTGGAAACTGTCAGCAGCCAAAAATTTTGTCAGTCAACACATCATTTTTGTATGACTTTGGTGACAATACTTTATCCACCATACACTGGTTAGGCCTAGAGTGCACTTCAGATTACTGCAGGTATAAATTTGATTCTCATCAGCACCCAGTAAATGCCAATGTGTCACTAGCCTCGATTTCTAATAATGTAAAGCAGCATATCCAGTTCACAGAGGATTGAAAATGGGCAGAAAAGCAACCACTACAAATGGTGGACATACTTTTAGCTCATATCCTCACTTCTTTTGTGGTAGCTTCTCTTTGTAGGGCACTAGAGGTGCTGGAAAGTCCAATTAGTTGTTTGTCCTAAATCCATTTCACCCCTTGGTTTAACAATAGCAAATCACCATCAACTACTTTTGCTAACAAAGGAGTCCCAAACCCACAAACAAAATCTAGCAACAGCAGCAGCTGTAATCTGAAAAGTGAGAGATGTAATGAGACTTGAAAGAATTTAATTGAAAAACTATGATCAAAGAGTGAATTCGGGCAGAATCATTCAACTCAAGTAGCCATGTGGAATAATTTGTCATTTATGATGGTCAAAACAAATATTGCTGCATAAATGACTTTTAGGAACAGCCAGGCATTTTAGCAGCCTGTGAAGAATATGCCAGAGTAGAGGATGAAGGAAACTTGGAGGACAGAGCTCCTGCAGTTTACAAAGTTGGTCAGATGGCCACCTTCTGCTGGCACACTGGAAAATAATTCACCAGTACAAGCTCACAAATCACCTCTTTTCACAGGCAGCAGAAAGAACAAGGCAACCTCTCCCATTGGCACAGCTGCTCCTGAAGAAACACATCCCTGCAAAATCTGCAAAAGCCTCATCTGCCAGGGGCACCTGGGCCTCACCAGCCTTGCTCCCTTCTCAGAAGCATCATCCTTCCCAAACCTCCAAGACAATGTCTCCTTGCATCTTCTTCTTGGCCTGTGCCCTTACACACCAGTGTTCCAAGCAAAACGAGTGCTGAAGGAGCAGATAAACACAGCAGGTGCTTTTCACAATGGCACCTTTTCATCCTCAAAGCTATTGAAACATTGCTGTGCATCAAGATGGAGTAACTTGTTGGTATGGCTGGGGAAAACAGGAAGATGCATAAACTGCCTTTCAAAACCAACATTACTTTCTATGTTTGGGGTTTTTTTTCTTTTAATCTGAATAGTATAACTGTTCTTCAATAAACACTGGCATTTGCAATACTCATTAACATGCTTTTGATTGCTGATATTCCTGAATAACTGTAATTTCAATAAATTCTAATAATGTAGATTATCTGTAACTTTATATCAGTGCATTCAGTTTTTTCTAAATGGGCGCATTCTAATTTATTATCTAATTAAAAACTGAGTTTCTGTTACATTTTTATGCTTTAGAACCCTAGATCAGTTTCTAATCTCACTTGTTTGTCACACCAAAGCTACCAAGAAGCAAAGTGAAATAGTATCAGTATTTTTTTTACATAGACTGAAGGGTTATGTGTTATTTGCTAAGAGATAACACTGTTGTCATGTTTCTTCAGCAAAAAAGGCTGACAAGACTAGTTTCACATCTGTCTGCATAATATAACAAACCCATGAAGAACTAGTGATGAAAAAGCTGGTTTGTTGACAATCTATTATTGTCAAATGCACCCAAACACCAAGATTTAGGCACTGCTCATTAGTGCTGTATTGAAGCTCAGGATTTTGTCCCTAAAAATACTTTGTGTCAAAATATTTTTCAAATATATTCTAGGCTGCAAGCCTTTCCCTTACAAGCCCGAAGAGCTACAGCCTCTGAAGCCTTTTGTCAAGTGAATCACACTGAGCTGTCCATCACCCACCACAGCCAGACAATGACACTGCCAGTCCTATGTCCAGCTGCCCCTTCCTGCAAATGCCATCTCATCTGTTTGCTTTCTGCTCTGCTCACCTACCAATACCACTCAGGTCCCTCTGTCTGCCTTCCCCTGGCCAGGCATCACACACTGATAGCTTTCAGTTTCCGTCTAAGACTCCTGAGGCTTCTTTCCTACAAATTATCTCATAATTGCTCGTATCATGACTTAGTCACAGAAGAAAGGGAGGAAGGAACTCCCCTCGTACCTCTAAGTGGCCCACGGAGATCTTCCATTTGGGTCTGCAAAGGCCAGAAGGCAAGACAGGATCCAAGGAAAGCACATGCTGTCCTTGCAGCTCCCTGCCACAGGCACAGCCACTAAGACAACTGTGCTGACAGTCAGGTAGCACTGAGAGAAATACCGAACAAGCACTCACCCTTCACTTGGCCCACAACTGCTCTCGTCTGCTGTTAACTTTGATCAGGTTAGCTTGAAGGATCACATCTTCAGCAAAACTGCTGCATTTGTCTGGGATGTCATTAACTATTCTGATTAGTTTTACCAGCAGCAAGTTAAAATGGTGCATCTGGCTCCTGCACCTTGAAATTTTCTTAAAGCTTTTGATGTAACTTCTGTTATGACAGCACTGCATTTATTCTGATTTCAAGTTTCACTGTTGAGATGCCCGTTCTGCATTTAGCTATGAATAGCAAATATTTCATATTGCTACTTACATAACTACCAGAATCTTCACAAAGGACTAAAAACCTCATGTACCATATCTGATGTGACTTCAAAGAAGAAAAGATTCTTGTCTTACAAACAAGAGATAAATAACTTCATCCACCTAACTGGTGTACTTTGTACTGTATACTTTAGAAAACGCCTAAAAGACTACAGGGAATCTAAACCAGCTTCCTCTCTTTCCATGGTAGTGCATCTCTCCTTGCTCAAGGGAGACATGGAGTTACCCATTTCACTTTCAGAATAACTCCTCAATAACAATTTCAGGCTACCATGGCTGCTAGCAGTGCCTAACAGAGCCTTTCTGTTCAAAATCTATATGTTTGAGGAACTCAGACACTTGCCAATAAATGCCAATTCAGGCATGGTAATAAGTACCAGTAACAGAAACAGAATTACAAAGCTCCTTCAGAAGAAAGCAGCAGGCAAGATCTTTTTCTCCACATCTGTGCTGCAGGCTAGCAGAGACAATTCTACCCCAGCCTTCAGCAATATTTGCTAACAGTGATTTTAAAGACCACCAGATTCAGAAGTCAGAGCTCTGTTCTCCCTCTAGCTTCTCCTGGTACAGTATTTTGACGAGAACTCATTTTTAGACAGATGAAAAATGGGGCCCAGTGCAAAACCAATTCCATTACAAGAAAGACTTGGACATACTGGGATGAGTCCATGAAGGACACAACATTTATTCAACCAAGTCCCTCAGGATGTCATGTACCTGCTCCCAGCCTGTGATCTGCCCTCAGGACCTCCCCACCTGGCTTGGACAGCCACACAACATAAGCAATCCTTTGCTGTTTGTTGTACAAGTTTTCTTTGACCTCTCCCCTACAAAGATTTAAACCTACACACACGTAAAATTCACAAACTGAAACAAAACAAAAACAGGAGAAACAAACTTGCCCAACCAAGCTGTGAGATAATATGCTTACATGGTTGTATTACATTTGTAGTTCTTATCCACATTTTTAGGTTTTCATTTACATAAACTTACTAGTCTCTTTCAGATATCTAGAGAGATACAACCAGCAAACACATAACATCAGATGTCTCCCAAACATTTTCATCTGGAAAAGGAATTAACAAACATATGTGCTTTTATAAACTAAACAAAATTTAATGCAACATGAATTCACACCAAATTAAAAGGGGAAAAACCTTCTGCTTCCCAAGCATCTTGCAAAAATGAGAACGTTTACATATTTCATATTTACATTTTAAATAATTCAGCTAATAAACCTTTTAATAAGAGTAATAACTGTAATAAATACTATATTTAATTTAGGACAAATTCCTTAAATTGTGGAGCAAAAATACACCACAGTGTTTTAATAATGAAGGGAACACATGACTTCTAGCAAGGTCATGATGAGAGGGAGAGCACAGAATATCCATTGTGAAGAACTGAGTTAAATGCATCTCATTTTCACTCTGTCAAACTTAGTTCACATTCTGCTTGAAGACCAGCGTGCTGCTTAGGGTAGTGACTATCCACAAAGCAGGTATTGTATCTTCATTCAATATATCTTCATTCAGATCTCAGGTCTAGGGTCAGGTAGGTCAAATCAATACTTTAGAGTTCTTTCCATGGTCAAAAATGGACAATAAAGGGTCACGTGACATAGGGCACACAGAGAAAAAGCTCACTGAAAATGAGCAATAATGATAACAAAATAGATTCCACTCAAAATAAAGGGAAGACTTCTTTTTCAAGAACATATTAGAAACATCATATGGAATAATTCAGTTTGATATAAGAAAGAGGAATTCTACCAGTCACTGCTTTGAGTAGGGCCCCATTCTAACCAGCATGTGGGAAAATATCTAACCATTTGTTTATATGGCTTTGTGTGAAAGGCTGAAGAAAACCTCAACTGTTTTCAGGTACTTGCAAACTTCCACAGACACAGAAGGCAAAATTATAATTATAGATGTCATACTGTACAGTGGGATGAAAAGGGAGAAGGAATATATCAGTAGACAATACATTTTATCAGTTCATTTTTGGTACCTGGAAAAAATAGACAGAAAAATACTGTTGTCTGGTAAAATACTACATGGGGTCAGAACCACAGAGTGTGTGACCTACTTACAAGCAGGTTACTTTGTTTTGACAGTCCAATAATGCTAACTTCATTCTTGGAATAGGTTGTGCCATAGTCTTCACTAAAGACAATCCCCTAGACTAGAAAAACTGATCATCATAAATTAAATGAAAGCTTAAAAATACGGAGCATCTCCAGGTTTTGTACAGAGCAAAAGGTAGAAGTACTCTTCTGTGGAATTTCAGATCTTGATATAAATTTCCCTGAGTCTGGGACTTCTCAGCTACTGGGATTTGCTTTGGGCTTACTTCTATCAAACAAATCCACTGACAGATTTAACTGAAATGCGAATACCATTTTTTCTTATTATTTCAAAACTTTATTTTTTTTCCTATTGGCATAGAAAAAAGATTCTTACCAGTAACCTTCAATTCAACTGTCCTTCGTATAATCTTGCCTTCAAACTTTAGTTCACAGGTATAATTTCCTCCATCTTCTTCCTGGACCTCTTGAATTAAGAGAGTATTTCCCTTCTGAATTATAATGCTTCTCCACATTTTTGGCTCACATTCCTGCAGAAAAAAAATCAGTGCCAAAATTACCTGGCTTGTATGAAATAAGACAGTGTTGCCTGACCAGATTTTCAGTATTATACATAAGGAAACAACTGCCTAGGTATATTTTACAATTAAAATTCAAATATAATTTCAGAGAGCAGAGAGATCTGAAACTGGAATTAATTTGAAGACTGAAATTAAACAGAAATGTTTTTAAGTTATTCCTACTGTATCACAGGGGCTGTGTTTAATACATGGTGCCCTCAAACAATAGTTAAGTATCTTCTTTTTCTTCATAACAACTGCCAAGACCTCTCCTTTAGGATGGACCATCAAAATACATCTCTATTTGAAGGGAGTAAGAGCAACATCTCTTAAGAGTTAGCCTGAAGGCAAATTTTACAGATAGTCCCAGGCCAGAACCACTTACTAAAAGAAGAAAACAGGAAGAACAGCAGTTTTTTGAGAGCATTCAGAAGCCTGGTTTCCTCACAACCTTATTTCTCATCACTGGCTTGTCCAGCACCTGATGAGCTGTGATTCAGCCTTTCCCCATCACCAGGCATTCTGCAACATCAGCCTCACATGCACCCTCTGATGCAGGACATGGAACTGATAGCCAGCAACTCTCACAGACTTCACCCACACGGTCCTTAGCTGCTGTTTGGCAGATTTAGGTTCATTGCTACAAACTGTGGTCCTACTGGAACAGCATTTGAGTCCTTCTGGATAGGATGTGATACAGTGCAAGAAGAGGCTCTCCCTTTCCTAATACAGTGGATCCTTGAAGGCAGATCAGTCACCTTCCATGTGAACAGCACTCATGATTGAATTGTTCTTGGAATGCTCTGAACAAAAAGCATGGGCCAAATCTAATCATTATCTCTTGAAAATGGCACCTTAAGATTATGTATTTATTGTCTCTAAATACCTTTAACATCAAGCCTATTCTGCCTGCAACAAAATCATACTTTTTGAGTTCTCTAAAGCACTCAGTAGTGCCAACAGCTCTAGAGGCTCTGGCTAATCCTGTACCCAATAAACACAAAGTAACACAGGGCCTGAGTACCTTCAATACCCCTCTTCTCCCTCTCTCAAGGTGGCAGCTTGGAATAAGCTCTCAGACTGCTGCTGTCTCACATCAGTTACATCAGGCTCAGCAGCTTCAGAGACGGGTGACATGCCCACACCTATGCCCCATTTTCTGCTTGTCTGCAGCAGCAGTGTCAGAAACACAGAAAACAAAATAGAACAAAGCTTTCTCTTAAGAAAACAACCAAACAAGAAAATACGTCAACATGCAAATATATTGTACCACACTAAGAGATCAGCATGACACAAACATAAATTTTTCATGGACTCCATACGCATTCAGAATCCATGTCAGATTCTAAATTAAAGGACAACAAGAGAGAAAAAGAAAGACAAGACTGAGATTTCTGGCCTTGCACTTGAAAAGGGAGCACTGAAGAATTCTCCCTGTCCCTTGGAGGCCAAATTCAGTTCTAATGTGATCAGATTTCAGATTCAGAAGCTGTGCAGGTAACAGAGTGATCAGCGCCTCTCTCTGTTTCCAAAGTACACTGTAAGAGAAGCAATATCTTGTCTTGCAAGTGAACTTTAGTTAACACTGGTGATAGAGACTGACCAGAATCCAGATCCCATCTACTGTGCTGAGACTCATTCAGGACACAAATCTGAGCCACGAAATGCCATTAAATCCTTTCTGATTTGAGCTCAGTATTTTAGTTCTATTGAAAGGTACATCAACCACTTACTTGAGTTACTAAATCTGAACACTGGGCAAAGAATACGATTCAGTCCTATTCAATCCTAATTTAGAAGGAATACAATTCCCAGAACACACAAAGTAAGCATATTTCAGATATGCACCCTTTAGTGCAGCACTGAAATAACCTGTGTTACCAGTTTTATAGTCTCTACTTTATTTTTAAAAGTATGGGAACAAAGAGATGGCAGATACATTTCTATATGCTTTATATTTTTATATACAAGTTTGCAATAAGAAGGATGACACCTTTACTACTACAAAGATAAACGATTTAGCAAAAACAATGTTTGTGCTATTGTGCTTTTACATAGAGGAATTTTTCTGGTGGAATTGTACCACTAATTTCCTAACTATTTCTTTTTTATTTTCTTGAAACACTTCCTATTAAAGATTATTTATAAGGCTTTCTTTCCCAAATTCCAGCTAATTATTTTTTATTCTGCTGACTCTGCAGGCTTTACAAGAGTATGTTGAAAATGCTTGTTCATATATTTAATACACGAAACTAAAAACAAAAAAGGAGAGAAGCTGGAAAATGGCTGAGAAACAAAATTCTTACTAGTTTTTATATTGTGACAAAAAAAATCTAGATTTTACTGTCGGAGGTCTGGTAATTTCTCTAAAAGGATAAGTGCTCAATTGTATGACTCATTTCATGGAATCACAGAATAGTTTGGGTTGGAAGGGACCTTACAGATCATCTCATTCCAACTCCCCTGTATGGGCAGGGTCAGCTTCCAGTAAAACAAGTTCCTCCAAGCCCCATCCAACTTGGTGTTGAACCCTTCCAGGGATGGGGAGCCCACAGCTTCTCTGGGCAACCAGTGCCAGTGCCTCACCACTCTCACAGGAAAAAACTTAATATCTAATCTAAACCTACCCTCCTTCAGTCCAAGGCCATTCCCTCCCATCCTTTCACTACATGCCCTTGGGAAAAGTCCCCCTCCAGTCATCTTCTAAGCCTCCTTCAGGTACTGGGAGGTGCTCCAAGTTCTCCCCAAAGGCTTTAACCAATTAATTGCTCTTTCCTGCTTTTGCAAGATGCTTCCCTGCTAGAAGAATCTGCAAGTTTCTTTTTCTAGACTATTTATTTTCCTTAGACATCTGAAATGTCTTGGATTTTTTTGCACTATTATCCTTTTTTTCCTCTTCCTTGAAATCTAAGTGGCAGTACCTCAAAAGTCTATTTTTCTGGGTAGATAACAAATACCTGTCCTTCACCTGACATTTTGATTGTTCTCTTAGCCCTGCTTTCAACCCAGTAGTAGAAAAGACATGATGAAAATGGATTAAGACTCCACAGTCAAGATCTAATATACCTTTTCCTTCTGCCAGCTGATTTTTCATGAAACTGCTCTTACTCTTAAATCCCATTCATTCAATCATGCCTTGACACACACATTTACTTCAAAAAAAAATCCCCTATGTCTTGTCAAAACAGTTCTAATAGGCATAACTGAGCTGAGCATATATCAATGGCATTAATTGGGGAAATCTTTAAAAATAAATATTTAATGCAGTGTAATTCTAGCCAGAAGTGAAGTTCATACTACTGTTAAAACAAATCCTCACAGCAAATGTTCTATTACGTACTGAGTATGCATGTGGAATTCTATTCAGGCATAATTAAGAACATGTTTAAATTACAGTTAACTCCCAGTAAATTGATGCAATTACTAGCTCAGATTCATTAATCCCTCAACACAGAGAAGCGTTTTGGAAGGCAGAGAGGTTCTGCACACAGTGGGCTGGCATCATCACTGCCCTGTCTGATGGTATTTACAGGTCATAAGTCCAAACTGCCTGATTACCAGTGAACAAGGATTTCTCATTTCAGCAGAAGGGTTGAAGAAGGAAATCTCAAGGACTTCCTCATATTTATTTATCTATCTAGCATTCTATTTTGGACAACTTATGCTCCCTGCCTGGGTGAAAAATCTCTAAATATTCCAGCATAATGGAAAGGAATAACCCCCTCTCCTCCCCACCCTGGCTCCCACCAGTGCCTCTGGAGCAGATTTACTCAAGAAGGTGCCTTTATGTACACATCAAGCTTAAAATCCAAGGCTGGGGGAAAAACCACTTTGCTACGACCATAAATGGATGCCTTCTTTGGAAAGTGAGGGTCAGATCCTAAGGCAGGATAACACTTTACACTATTTTTCAGGAGAAGGGACCTGCCTTTTTTTACTCACATTGTCTCCCACAGCATGCTCAGAAGTCCCAGACTGCAGTTTGTAGGGGTTACTCCAGTATTCACCAAATTACTTTGAAATCCATAGAATTATATATTTTCTAGAAATTGGACTTCTGCTCTTTTGAATATGGAGACCTATTAGCAGTAACATAATAGTCTCTGGAATAATCCAAAACTGTTCAGGAATAAGTTTCAAGGCATAATCTGACATACACACATTCTGTACAACATTAATATTGAGATTGCACACTGCTGAGCTTCCTGACTCAGGTCTAGGTAGCAAAGATGTTTCTCTAAGAGCCAAACTGATAACTCAATATTGTTAATTATGGATAAGAAGGTGTATGTAGTAGTTTATCTCACTTATGTCTGTTTTCGCTATCAAGCCAGACTAAAAGTTGTCGACTTTGATTGTCTCACTGTTATCATCCAAAGGCATCAATTCTGTTCAGTTTCACCTCAGTGATGATTTGCCAGTCAGCTGTCACACTCCAGCCTGGTGTCACACACAGGTGTGTGACACCCAGACAATACAGGTGGGATTATGGAACAGACCCTTCTACTCCTTGTCTTGGTCAGTACAAAACATTGCTGCTGTGGGGCTGCACATGCATCTTCTTTAGACTCACTTCTGCTCCATAACAGCTGAAGATAATTTCTGCCAGACTATTTTTCAGCGTGCTTTTTGCAAAAAATTGAGATCTTCAGTGATCTGGTGTTCAGTAATACCAAGATAGAGAGGGGAAGAAGCAGCTTCTCTTCAGAACCCTCTTTGCTCTGAGATTTGAGATTTCATGTGCAGAGCCAAGAATTGAAATTAATGATCCTTGTGAGCCCCTTCCAAAACAATATATTCTATGATTAACTAAATGTATTTGACATATGAACAGTACTGAAGATATCAACCCATATGCTGAGAGAAAGAGCATCAACTGCTGAAAGGAAAACTTTGTTCACACTAACGGTGGGTTATGGCACACATTTTGTTACTATAAGATATAGCATATGAGATTTTGTAAAAAAACAAATAAATGACAACTTTTATAATTGCTCTTTTCAGCTGCAACCTGATAAGGAGGAAAAGAATCCGCTAGTCTGCCCATATTACTTATGTCATACAAAATAATTGTCTTTAAAAAATACTATTAAGGGTGGCAAATCAAGCACTCCAAATTTAGGTTTTAACTAGTCTGTATGTTTCTGCCTTTGTTACCCGAACCAAGCTTCTCCTAAACTCCTACAATCCAAACTCTATTTTCCACAGACACCACTGAACTATTTCTCTTGCCCAACTATTTCTGGTTCCTTCTGACTCTCAGCTCTTTATTCTTCTCTACTGTTTCTTGCAGCTGAGGGTATTAGCCCTCAACTAATACCTGAGGGCTTTTCAAACATCAGACTGTCCCAAGTCTAGACAACAGGCAAAATTTGCTAGAACTTGCTCTGGTCTCATTACCTGATATTTGCCAGCCAACCCATATTTTACTCATTCTCCTGCCTTCTTAGGGAGCTACCGAAACACATCACAAATACATCTGCTGATCAAAGTGGTGTATGATATTTCACAGTCCTTGGAGGAAGTGCAGGCAGATGAGTTACCTGGCAAGCAGTAAAAGTATCAAACTGACCTCAGTTAAAATTAACTGACTTCATGACAGTAACTCAATCAACCTCAGCAGACTTCTGGAGACTCCAGGAGACTTTGGTAAAAATCTACAATTTTGGTGAAATTACCCAATGGACTCCATAAAAATTAATTGGGCAGCACAACTGAAGCTGGCTCTGCTGACACACCTTTGGCTCCATTACAGGTGCCTACCTTTGTTTCTACTCCAGTATCATGCAGGGAGACACCACACCCAGGTACAAACTGGTACAGAGGCACTGTGGTTTGGGAATGCTGATAGAGAAGTCATGTGAGCTCTCTCACAGAACATCCTCGTTGATACCGATTTCTGTTGGACAATGACTGTGCTGGGGAGTTTTACCTGCAAAACTGTCATACTGGGAGAACACTCTCCAGACCAGTCACAAACCACTGATGCCTCAGAGAAAGTCGGATCTAAGCCTCAGACTGAAAACAGTAAAAGTTTTGAACGGTTTCAGCATAACAGCAATAAGACAGCAATAGTTACCTTATACCACACCACATCTGGCTCTTGACCAGCTGTTTTGTAATCCTCAATATCAGGACAGGAGATTGTCTTCCTCTTAGTGACTTCTGATTTTTCCAGATATCTGATCCTGCTGTTGTAGCAAAGCCCAGATTCATTCTCAGCTACGGTCAAGGACATGGACACCTTCATGCAATATGTTGAGTTTCTGCAGGGATAGAAAGACAGTTTCATTCATCCTGCCTTCTTTTCACCACGTTTGTCTTGGCACAGTAAGTTTGTTAAGCTCTCATTTTTACAAACACTTGAGTGACACATTCAAATAGTGACAGCCATGCTGTGCATTTCCAGCACAGGGGAATTACTAGGAAACATAAAGGCTCACTTCTGACTGACTGTGAAGACTATGAAGAACCTCGAAGAAATATTGCTGACAAGTGATCCAACCAAGCACAGCAGCTCTTTTGAGCTTGCAAGTCTGTGAACACAGGAACCTGTTGGCACCTCAAATGTTGGTCAGGATACACTGTCCCATTTCCTCTGAACCCCCCCACACTTATCCTCACCCTTCTTCTCTCCCACCTTCAGGAGATTTCACTCCAGTGTGCAGTGCTAGACATTTGAGAAGAAGGGTTGTGTGCTGGAGGTTAAAGCACATCACACAGGAAGAATTTCTCCCTGAGAAGGGACCCCTGTACAAAATTCTACAGCACATGATACTGTGTGGGTCGACCTGGACCAGCTGCCAGCCTCCCACAAAGCTGCACCCTTCACTCCTCAATGGGATGGGGAAGAGAAAATAAAATTAAAAGGCTAATGGGTCAAGAAAAAGACAAGGAGACCACTCACCCATTACTGCCACAGGCAAAACAGACTTCATATGAAAAATAAATATTTCAATTAATTGCAAATGATAATCGGTTTGATGGTGAGAAAGATAAAAAAACTAAAACACATTCCACTCACATCCTCTTTTTCCTCCTCTACCTCTCCCTCCCCAAGTGGTACAGGAGTGGGGCTGGGAGGTTGTGGTCTGTCCATAACATCTCCCCCACCACCTCTTTCTCCTCATGCGTTCCCCTCCTCCAGCATGGACTGTCCGTGGCTGCAACTCCTGTAACAAAAATCAGGTCTCCAGGATCCCTCTCTGGCCACAGGGCAGTGACTGCTGGGGCCAAGAATCCTGAGAGCTATTTTTAATATTAGGGCAGGATAAACACAACCAGCTCTGTTCCCATTCCACGTGATCACGAAAATTAAATTAAATTAAATTAAATTAAATTCCTTCAGCCTAGCAGCTTCAACAGGGCTATCAGGCACATATCCTGATGTACTGTGGGGCATTGGCTCTCTGGGCAGGGCAGCTGCAGCCCAGGCTGCCAGCTCTGCCCCTCACCCTGTGACATGGAGAAAAAGCCACTTTATAACAGGGCTCCTCCTCCCATTGTGCATCATTCTGTCACTTTAACTGATTGTGCCACTACCAAGAAAGCCAGGAGCAAACCAGTCATGCTGGGTGGTTACTCCCATTGAAGGGAGCTGTGGGCAGCTCTTGTGGGAGGTATCTTGACTTTGCCACTGCCTCCTCTCTCACAGCTCTGCCCAAACTGGTTTAGCTAAGACCAGAGGGTGGCCTGTGCACCTGGAAAGTGATCCATCAGTCACACCCTGAGACTAAAGATACTGGCTGCTCACTCCCACCAACTAGACCCAGGACAGTGTTTTTTATTAAAAATAATGTCCAACAAGTTCCATGATAAATCTTCTCTTACATTTCCTTCTGTCAAGTGAGACTGTAGTTGAGAGGAAAATAAAAAGGTCTACAGGGACACTTCACCAGAGGTTGAAGCTTATGCTAAACAAGTGCTGGGAAAACACTGCAAATGAGTTCTTGTCAAAGGTGTGGCATGAGCAGGTATTGGCAGACAGAGCCATTAGCAAGGCAAATCAGGAGGCAGTCTTCAGAAACATCCCATTTTCAGCACCATTAGTGTTACACATTCAGCAAAACCACAGACTTTGTCCTTCCTACTCACTTCTCCTCAAAATGCCACCTGTACATCTGTGTAATAAAATCAGTCCATTTTGTCCATTCCCTCACCTCGGAGTGAAAAGGCTCACTTTGCACACTGACGTGATGTGTTTCAGTTGGGAGTCTATAATAAAGTCTTATTCTCACAAACTGCACAAAACATATTATTTTACCTGAAAGAAAATTTCCCTGGACTGAAAACAATCCATCATTTGGGGTGGGATTATATCAATTAGGGAAAATAGATCAACTTTCTCCTAAATTAGCTTTTGAAAACAGTTACCCTTCTTGTAGGAAGAAAACAAAACATATTGGAGAGTTTTTACAGCACTGAAAATCCACAAAATATGGATACAACCACTCAGTATAATCAATAGTAATTAATCACTAATGATTATTTAGCTTTCCTGAATGAATATAAGTATTACTGAGTGCAAGTAAGGTCACATGTGCTCAGTAATAATGATCCAGGCTAATAAAAAATAATGTCTTTGAATAGTTGTCCATTACTTGGTGTTATTTAATAGTGCTGTATTTTCTCCTAACAATCTTGCATTATTTAGATTGCATTTTGAACAGTGCTGGAGGCTACTTCTATTTAAAACGCTTCCTGGAACCACAACCTAAAAATGCAGTATGCTTTTCATTAGTTACAATTAGAATTGAGTAGAATTGAGGAAACTAAGTGCCTGGTGAGTACCATCACTTTTGTTCACACTCCATGACCAAGACAATAAATCTATTCAGGCTCATGATGAAGAAAGCCCTCACTAAGCCAAAAGCAATAGACTTGAAAGCTTCATGGATGCTTCTTCACCAGACACTCACATTACTGCTACTGCTGGTAATCCAGAAAAGGGCAATTTCTGCAGGAATGTCAGTGACTGAAGTAGGAGTCTTCCTTTAATCTAGTCAGCTCTGGAAAACAACGATATTTCATGTCACGTACAAAAGGAATCAGTAGTTTGATCAGCCTTGCTGTTCTTCTCAGTTTTGAAGAAGTCTGGGAGCTAAGTCTGCTGAAGTCATGAGCTATTCCTCCCTGTGCTGGGCAAGCTGTTCCCCAAGGCTGGGGGGTTAGATTTAATTTTTCAGTTCTCTGAGCAGCTGATACATCCGTGCTGGTTTTTTCTTGGTGTTTTCCCTGCCTTGAGGGTTCTGGAGGCACAAAGGGGGTCTCTAAAGTTGACAGCTTGAGGGAAAACTCAGGAGGGGGAGTCACAAAGAGGATTGGTACAACTTTGTTTTTACCACATGGCAAACAGACAGGAACAGGGTAGTCCTAGCCACACAGGGCACTGATGGGAGCTCACCTAAAAAGTTCTCTCAGGAAGCCCATACAACTGCTGTGTTGGGAAGGAATCCAGTTCTTTCTTCCCAATTGTTTTCAGGACCCCTGTGTCCACAAGTGGTCTCCTTCATAAGCTGCATGTTGTTCATGGTAAGGGTCTTTTTTGTTTGTTTGTTGGGTTTTTTTTTGTTTTTTGGGGTTTTTTTTTGGTAGAGGTATGTAGATAAACTAGCACAAACCCCACATTTTTGCTTTTCTTCTTTCAGAAGCTAAACAGATGGCCTATGAATTATTAAAAGGAGGATCCACTTTTGTTTTCAGTACATGGTCATAGAGCCTGGTGGAGGAGGTCAGTGCTCCCAGCAGTCTCTGGCTGGCAGGAAAGGTTATATGGCCATTTTTAATGAGGAAAGCCAGACACAAGAACAGATAACAACAGCAAAGCTACAGGTAACCTGGGCTTTGCTGTCAGAAACAGTGGCCAAAAGGAATGAAAAGCAAGCAGCTTCCAGGTGGATGAGGAAGATGCTGGAGGGTTTCCAGTGGTGATCTTAGTGTTGTGAGGCCAGGTACGAAGAGTTGTATCTAAGTAGAGAATGCTGGAACCCACATGAACCTGTCAGGTGACATTTTCTACATACAAGTAAAGGAAATAAGCCCATGGATCTGGAAGTGGGTCTTCTGATAATCTGTCTTTTCTGAAACGTTTCCAAACCATGCATTTTCCACAGGAGTTGTTTTCTAGTGGGTTCTAATTCTATAAGTAGTAGTGGTCATATAGGAAACAAGAAGAGGGAAGAAAGAACCACTCCACAGTGCAAAGAAGAAAAATTGTCTTTTATTTTCACACTGAAACTAAGATCTGTAATTCTCTATTTCAAGAGAATAGTTACACCCTGGGCCTACTCTCTTGACTGGAAATAGGAAGAAGGGCTTAGCTTTGCCAGAGTTCACAAAGCAGTTTCCTTTGTTCTGGTGGCAAGGCATCTGTAATCCCCAGGCCACCTGGAGCTGGCTCTGAACCACAAACCGAAGCCAGCTTCGAACCCAATAGAAAAGAAGAAGGAGAACCAAGGGAGTTTAACAGGTCTCAAAACAAAAGCAAGCAAAACTGTGTTTGGCTTGACTTCGAAGCAAGGACAAAAGGGAAAAAGGGAGGATAAAAAGAAATGGATAAGGACATCTGAAATTGAAGTGTCAGTCCCTAAATTATTTTTCATCTTGTTTTGGATTCAGGACAATTAATCAGCCCTAAGGGTGAATTCAAATTAAAGTAAATATTCACTACTTTAGAAAAAGCCCTTTTTTTGCATTTGTGTTTCTGCTAAGTGAGGGTGGTTAGTTAAAAGAGTCAAGTAGAAAATTTTTGTCTCCAATATGTCAGAATCTCTCCCAGCCACCAGCATTTATTGATTTTCTTGCAAAAAGGAAGGAGGTAGAAATGTAGTTGAATATTTTATATCTACTTGATTGAAAAAACCCATCTAATTTTGAATTGCGTATTTATATAAGAGGATTCACACTAGCTTTTTTTCCCCTTACAGATTCATTTTTCATTATAGTGTTGGGTTTTTTTTATTACATTCTATTACATTCTAAGACTTCAGCGGTAGATTCAAAAGCTGGGAAGTGTATGTATTAAAGCAGTGCTCAGGGAACAGCACACCTCAGGCTTAGATCTCTCTCCACGTCCCTGAATACTCTGGCTGTGTTAATGACATTTTTATTGGCTCACTGTCTGCAGGACTGGATAGATCAACATGTATATTCATCTTCACTCATTTTGAGTTAGAGCAACAACAGCAATGTCTTGGTTTGAAGGACATGTATCTGCCAAAGAAGGCAGGAACCTCCCTTGGAATAGAAAATGTGGCCCCCTCCCCTCCAAATTATTATAACTTTGAAATTACAGGGCTTTCAGGCAAAGACACAGGATAGTATGTGTGTGTAGAACAAGGCAAACAAAGAGCAGCAGCCCCGAGGAACAGAACACAAACCCAGGGACAGCCGCTCTCGGCTGCGGCCCCTTCCCCTGCGCTGCAGTTCCGGGCACAGCCAGCAGGGGCGCTGGTGGCTCCCGGCCGGGCAGGGGCCAGGATTCCCCCGGGCCTGCAGGGGGCGCTGTGGCGCGAGCTCGGCCGCGGTGATGGCGGCCGGGCCGGGCGGTGAAATGGGCTGCAGCAGCAACCTGGGAGCGCAGCTGGGATGGCAGGGACAGCAAACAAATTTAGCAGAAATGCCGCAGCTGTAGCAGCAGCTGTGGGGTGTCCTGCTGAGCACGGGATGCTGAGTTTAAAGCGTAGTGAAAAAGCCCCAGGCAGTAGCAGCAAACCTGTGGGAGATACACCCTGCGGAAAGGGGGAGGGCGTTGGGGTCCCGGGTTTATTTCCCCCGAGACACCCAAATAGATGGTGAGGGTCCTTTCCAGTGCGATCAGGTGTTAATGAGGTCCCAGTTCAGTGACTGCTCTTAGAAGCAAAGGCTCACCCACAGCACGAGAAGCAGGACAGGGCTGGGCAGAGATTTCTCCCCGCGGTAGCAGCAACTTGACCCACTCCCCTCCATTGCCAAGAGCTCAGAGCCGAGCCCGGCCCCTCAGCCCCCAGCCAAAATCTCGAGGTATCTCTGCCCTCCCAAAGAGAAACCCCCCAGGTAAGAGAATAACCAGCAGCACCTTCCCCCCACCTTGGCCACTTTTGTCTCTTAAGTACCATCATTATCATCTCTTAGGCAAAAAGTGCGACAAAATTCCCTGAAAGAAAGAAGGAAAAAAAAAAAAGAAAAATTTTAACCTCCAGCAAGCAGTTACTACACCACCAACCATCTTTGTCCATCTGAAGCATTAATGCACAACCAGATCCACTACTGGCTGCTGTAAAAATGTGCTGTTTTATCAGCTCTTAGACTTAATTGAGCATTTGATTGTTTTCCTCTCACTTCATGAGAATTTAATAAATTTATTCCTGTCCAAATTTTACAGTTCACACAATAGTTACCAAGGTCACAGTTTGATGATCTACTTAAAGAAAAATTAGTTGCTTATCATGTTTTTTTTCGGATCACACAAATGTAGCATCTTAAAAACAAACAGATTATTACTTACTCTTCCAAGGTTTCACTCAAGTGTTAACTTACTTCTCAGTGACTCCCACTCACTCCTACATATTTGGGGTCATTGTCTGGAAAAAATCGATTTCCTGACCATGGTGTAAGTGACAGCCATAGGTTACAAATCACAGAACCTTGACATTTTTTTGATTTTTAATTCTCATAAATTTGTCAAGTGAGAAAGCAACACCCAAAGAGGAACAGGCTGACAGTGCAGTAGCTGCTCCCTGAACCAAAGGCCAAGAGGTGCAGTGATTCTGTGGCTTGTGTGTAGTACCTAGTACCAAGGTAGGTACCAAACACTCCTGTCCTGAATTTTGCTTTTTGGTTGCCATTACAACTGTTATTCTGATACCAAGTCCAATGCCTGAAAAGAATAAATTGTAATTCCATGTTACCATTCCTTTAGCATCTGACACATTTTCAAGATCCCGTTAGTAAAAGAAAATAACATCATGGAAAGTATGATCTCACAAATTAAATGCTAAACCAGCATAATGTTACAAATCCAATGCTCTTATATTATCTCTCTTTCCTCCAACAGAGGAAGAGGTGGTGAATCCAGACAGAGGTACCATTCAAGGCCCCATGCCCTTCAAGCAGAAAAATTATTTATGTGAAACACTCACTGAGAATTTTTATTCTTTATGCACTTCTTTTCTACTAAGATCCAATCTCTACATAAGACCCACTAGAAACAAGACAATTTGACCTTGACTAAAACATAGTAGATGTCCCAGAGGGCCAAGTTTTACAGCGAAGAAAGGCTATACTCTCTCTATTCAAAAGAAAAAAAACTTCTGAGCAAAGTCACTGAAAGGTGATTTAAAAGGCTCACATTAATGACAGCTTGAAAAACAGATATCCAGGAATGTCTCCTCAAGTCACCTGTCAACAATCTAATTCTCACCAGAGGCACTTAAAAGCAAGACCTGCACTCCTCACTATGAGTTTAGCCATCTTTAGAGAATTTTGTACTTCTTGATCCTGGGAGGAAGAAGATAATATGTTTGGATATGGCACTGGGTAGAGCATCTCACAGTTGGGTCTCTCTCACCAAATCTTAGCTTCAGGTTTAAATTTAATTTGGACATCATCTTAAGAGGGAAATGTGACATAAAAATGTCAGGATGTGCCTGCTACAGTCAGCGATACAGCCAGTAACAGCAAGGTTTTCATGATTCAAAAGTTTGTGGCTATGATTTGATGTGGCTATGGTTAATCTCTAGTATTATGCTTCTTAAATGTATCTTAAGAAAGAAAAGTGACAGCTAGCTGATTCACACATGGCTAGGGTCAGGAGGAGCTATTTCTTTTCTGGTTGCCTTCACACACACATGCACTGGTCCTGATGACCTCTGCATTGTGACAGATGCAACTGAAAAACAAATCACCAGTCAGTCATTTCAACGAGGACTACCCAGAGACACTGAAAATCTCCCAACATTTAAGTTGAATCACACAGGCCAACAGTGTTCCTTGGGTTTGGGTTTTTTTTTAAACTTTTCACTGATGTTAGTTATTAAATGTTAGAATTGAATATATGAAAATACAATACAGAACACAGAACAAATGCAGAAGCCAAAAGAACACCAAGTTATTGCAGCATATCACACCTAAGTTCATGAACTAGGTGGTCTCTGTCAGCTTCAGACACCCAGTTCCAGCAAAAGAAATCCTGTAATTGGCTGGGTTTGCTCTGGGGGAAAATTCCTTCCTTGTCCTTAAGAATTACAAGGCAGCAAATCACTTTAAAGTTTGCTACTGCAAATGACTAAGCCCTTTTCATTTACTTCCTAATATTTTTCTATTAGAACTTAGATATAAATGTTAAATCACATTGTTTTACTGAAAAGTCCCATTACAAACTACATAAATCTGAAGCACAGTAACAATTGCTCCCAGGACAGTATTAGGAAACTCCCTTTCAATAATTTTGCAATTGCAATACCCTGTTTCCGAGAGGACTGACTGCTTTCTCCTTTATTTCTTCCTAAACACACACTGTGTGGATTAGCCTATCTACTCCTCCATGCTTTTATTTTTTTATTAGACACCTAGTGCATAAAACAAAAGTTGCATTCAAGACACTCATCAGACTTGTCTGCATTGCTAAACCTCAATGATTTTATTGCCTGGGGAATAAAACCTGTGGAGTACATCCTTTGTTCTGCACATAAGTCCTATTTTGCAGATGCAATGTTGAAAGGCAGGTCCTGCTCTGTTTGTACATGGGCAATTAAGCAGGAAAACCAGTGGATCAGTTATTGTCTCACAGAGTATACAAGGAATGAAAGAATCATGAAGTGAATGTCCTTGCAATGTGAACTATTTGAGTCCTGCAGCTGAGTCCTCCTGGCTGTGCCTTCCCTTAAAGTGGTGGCCAGAAAAGAAGAAATTTTCCTCCAGTATCACTTACCAAACATCAGTTTAACTCCCTACAGTTCTGTCATCTTGTCTTTTAGGTATGATGGATTTCCTCAGGAAACCTTTCCATTTTTCTG
Organism: Acridotheres tristis; assembly: GCA_037013685.1. NCBI lineage: Eukaryota > Metazoa > Chordata > Aves > Passeriformes > Sturnidae > Acridotheres > Acridotheres tristis. The sequence continues at coordinate 12,012,918 of CM072889.1, read as the reverse complement.
TCCACTCACAGGACACAGACAACATTTTCTACTGACGTGTTGTAGTTACAGCTGGCTACATGGGAATTCCAACAGGAATGACACCTGGGTGAGCACATTGTCACTGTTATTTGGAGACAGAAGGGAAATGAAAACTCCCTGACATGTTGGAGAGGAGACGTCTGGGGAGGGCTGAAACATCTCAGCAACAGCTCTCCTGCAGGCAAAGTCTGACTGCATGAGGAAGCAGTCCCTACACTCTGCATCCTTTCTCTGCTCTAGGCAAGGTTTGAAGCCCACCAGGGAAGGCACTTCAGGAGCAGCTGAAACATTACTGAGGCACTGCAGCACAGGGAGCTTTGTCATGACAACCTGTAGAGACTACAAAGTAAGGTCAGTCATTTTAAAAGATCTAAATCTGGGACTTCACTATTAGGAAAACTGAAGGATACACAATGTTCTCATTCTTGTCCATGCAACAGGGAAGCCACTGGATGCCCTCCAACCACAAAGCAACATGGATATTTCTGCTTGAAGCCCTGACTGTTCTTGCAGCTTCTCATCAACAGTAAACATTGTTTTTCAGAGCGACAGAGGATGAATAATTTCTCTTTTAAAGCTTTAGAGGAGGAGGGTGAGTGAGCAGAAATATACATATCACCAGGGAAGAGAAACAAATCTTTGTTTTTCTGCAAAGAATAGATAGAACGGATTTCTCTCAATAAAGACAATGTCATCAAAATGATTTGCAGGAGCACCATCAGTTTCTACACAATTTTAGATACAAATGTAGAAGCATTCTGATTCCACTTTCCCCTGCATTTTGATAATGCCAAAACATTATATCTCAGTGATAAAACCTCAAAAAAATTTATTTTATCATGAATCATACTGACTTCATAATGTATCTGCTGTAGCACTGGATGCAAGTATTGAATACTACATCTTAGACTGATTTGTTTATACAGAATCAGTCAATTTTATTGTGGGAAATGTCACCCCTTTTTAATGTATCATGCAAAGCCTGGAAAGCCTGTGCCATGCTGAATCCACTTGCTCCAAATGTGAGATGTTGCTGTTTCTACAGACATGCCTGGGACTGTACAGGAAAGCTGATCACATACCAGTGTGCAAGGCTGAGAGGTAACTATGATATATGTAATCCATCAGCTACTTAGATGTGCTCCTCTTGGATATCCAATAATTAAAGATACTAACCCACAAGAAAGTATCATCTTTAGATCTTTCCAGGGCAAGTCTATGAGGAAAAAAAAACACTTGTCAGGAACAGATATGGAAGACAATATTCTATGGCTAAACTGGAATTACAACACTGCATCTGACAGGGTTTGAGATACAAAATCACCTTTGTCATGAGCAGCTGAATGCTTAGCAAAGCCAAAGCACCTGAAATGTTCTGTATTGCCATCAACAAAATGAAGAACTGCCTTAAAACACATATTTTAAGAACCACAAGAGACGGCTGCATAGAAAGGGACCTTACCCCTACTCAATTTCACATTATGACTTAGTCCATCATTTCTGTTTGGATCCGAAAGCACCTCTTTTTTCATGCTGCTCAGAAGTCAAACTTTCAGCACTTAAAAGAAGGGGTGCAGTTTTTCCTGGGAGCTCATGGGTGCATTTTGCACTCCAGGTAGGCACTTGCAACAAGCCCCTAAGCCCTGCCTAACACCCTCTGAAGTGAGAGCACGCAGGCTATGCTGCAGATTTTACTACCAGCCCCTCCATTCTCTAAATCTGATTTTTATTTGCTGGTCATGCACTCCACAGACATTCAGAAGCCAGAAGGCTTAAAATCTACTATTGCTCTATTTTATTACTGCTCAGAAAGTGGTATCTCAATAGTTCACCAATGGCTCAGCAAAGGCTCGATTCTTCTGTGCATGTCCATAGCAACACTGCTCTCCATTAAGAACTGTGCACACAGGGATACAGCAAGGGAAAAAGGATACACAGATTTCCTAACTTGATATGTCAGCAGCTCTCTGACATCAAATGCTGGTATTAGAGCTCTGCAAGCTTATCCCCCTATAGACATTCAAGACCCCCTCTTCCTTGTTATTCTGCATCCTGTACAAAAATCAAGGCTTAACTTCATTAGCCAAGTTTGGTGACCACAAATTTTCACCTCCTGCTTCACTGCACCCTCTTGAAGCCCAGATTTTCTACCCTCCTGATTCACGTTATGGGAATAAAGTTATTTTATTTCACTAACAGTTAATGAACTGCAAACATATACTCATGTTTTACTCTTACTGGTTTTATTCTTTAAATACTTACTACAGTTTGTTTTGGAGCTAAGCCTAGTTAGAAGAAGATTTCTATGACCAGTCCCTACATGAGGGCAAATTTAGGGTAAATTGTGCTGAGATTTCTTCCCCAGCTCATCTTTTTTTCTTTCACCAGGTGAAGATGATCTAAGTTGGCCCAGTTCTTGTCTGTCTTTTAAAAACAAGCTTTTAACACAGAAAAACAGATGTATTTGTTCAGAGAGCAAAAGCAGATCATGATCTGGCAAAAGACTGTCCTACATACTCAGAACTTCAGGGCCACCCCACGCATTTAGGTTGAGTGTAATTTGATGCTTCCTCATTTTGCAGCTCATCTCTGAATCCTTCAGTGAAGAAGCTGCAATCCAGAGCGCTAATGTTAAAATCCCAGAACATCAAACTTCTGTAACAGAAATGCCAACAGCTTTATCTGAAAGTAGCATTGCTGGGTGCTGGAAGATGAACGGCATATCCAGGATATGTACTGGAAAGAGATCTCCAGAACACAGCATTTCCACACTGGGCAGTAAAGTCATGATACAAACATCACAGAATTTACCTGGGAACTGCAATGAAATGTACAATGAAATCCATTATTCAGGATCCCTTTTGGATACAGCAGCAATATGCCTGATTTGACACAAAAAAGGCATCCAAGAACAAAGATCCATGGAATTCACATGGCTGAGGTAACACAGCTCAACTCTGCACTCTTTTAAAAGTCCTTGCAGAATCAAGACCTTTTCATATACTTAACACTGGAGAAAAATATCAAACTTCAGTTTGCTTCTGAGTGTGAGCTCAATGCCAAAATGTATTGCGAGAAGGGAGAAGCACGTTTTAATGCAACAGTAAGTTCCTCCTATTATACACACACCCCCGGACCTGTCTATGGAATAATGTTTAATTGGTTAATAAAGGAAAGGCAACATTTATATTATGATAGCAAGTCTCTTCAGTCCAGAGAAGCAACCTCATTTATAAGGGCTGATCTAATACTCCTTAATTTTATGCAGTATTACAGGTTATTTTACAAAACAGAAATGACAGTTCTGTATAAAAGAGAATTCACGGACATATTTAATTTTTATCCATCTTCAAATCACTGTCATAGCAGTCTATCCTTCACCTGCTCATATCCACCCTTTTCAAGTGGCTTCTGAAAAAAAAATTTCCTTCACACTGCTTCACTGATAGTCATGGCTTGATCCTATGAGCACACGTGAGAAACCAGAAAATTCAACTTCTTGAAAAACAGGTTTGCTTTTTTATTTTATTTTTTTAAGAATCTAGAAGAACACTTCAACAGATAAGAAATTCAGTGAAAAGCACAATTGACATATTCCCCATACAGTTTTCTTATCTGTCATCTTGTGTTGACTGGGAAAAAAGTAACAAATTGGGGAAGAGTAAATTAAAGCTCTCACTATTGCCTTCCCAGATCAAGACTGAGTCCTTCCTTTCAACCCATGAACTTTTGGTACCAGGACTCCTCATCCCACTTGGCCTTAGCACCACATCTAAGCATCTCACCCCTTGCATCTTACTTGCAAAGACAAGCACAAATAACAGAACAGTTCCAAGGCAAGAGACTTGTGGAACTGACTACTGGGACATGCAAATGTGGGATGTCACACTTTGTACAGCACAGGGAGTTGCATCAGGGCTTCACAAACCCCTGGTGAGTGGCTAGAAAGACATCAATTTAGAATTGAATTGCTTCTGATTTTCTTTTAAAGAACCTGAATGAAAAATTCTTTGTTGAGAAAAATGTTTTAAATTTATCTTGAATCAAAAGCATTTTCCTCCCTAATGTTTTTTCTATCAGCTACCAAACAAAAAGATTCAGCTATGCATGCAACCCTAAAGCCAGTGTTGCACACTGATGAAGACAGTCACCTCTTCATTTCCACTGCATCAAGTTATATCTACCAGTCTCTGCTAATTCAGTCTACGAAAGATGGCATTTGTAACAGAGATTGTTAATGCTTCTAGAAAATAAAATCATATTCTAAAATTACTGCTCTCATTTGTGACCTCTTTAACTCTCATAAAGCAGGTGATCTTGGTTAATGACTAAAACGCAAACATCTGCTTATCCCCCTCAAAAAAAAAATGGATTAATAAAGCTGAAATTACACAGTTAATGGCGTGGATAGTCTCCCACAGAAGTGTGATCACATTTCAGAACATTACATCTAGCTCAATTTTAATAAAATTAAAATCAATTACTATTGCTACATCCTCAGCTATTTTAAGCCTCCTATGGTTTCATGAACAGTAACAACAAGAATATATTGCCTCGCTTTTGGAAGAAAAAATTAATTCAGTAAAGGAAGAAATACAGTCTTTTATCTGTAACCACTACACATATTATTCTGCACTCTGACATAAATCTGAAAAAAAGCAAAAATATCTGTAATTATATATGAAAGTTCTAGTCAAAGCAAGGAAACTGCATAACTGACAAGGAAGATCTTGTTGCTGTGTAATGCCTTCCAATAAGCATGTCATATAGTTTTTAGCTCAAAATGAGAGGAAGCCATGAATTATTCAAGAATTTGCCCATTTGTTACCAAAACTACTTTGTCATGTAAATGAGCAGAGTTTTGAAATTTCCCTGAAAAAAGTATGCCCCAGAATTTGATCCAAGATCAATTCTTTATTTTTCACAAAAGATTTGCATTAAAATGTTTCAGAGTATTAAACTAGTAACTTGATTATCACAACAATGACTTCTTATGAAAAAGCACGGCTCCGTTGAAACATATAAATCACCATCTTCCTGTAACATTTCAAAATCGGGAACTTCACATCACACCCAACCTCTGACAGAGCAGCTGATAAAATAATAACTCCAAAGGCTGCAACACAATCCAGCTGCTGAGCTTGGCAGATATATCCAATATTTAAACTGGACATTGATGCCCAGTACAAACCAGCATAATGCAGGGCACAATCTTTGTTTCAGTAGCATTCCTCAGGATCAAAATGGTCTGAGGCAGCTGAGGCAGCAAGACTCAGCAGAGATGGACAGAGAGTGGATTCTGGGTTTTGAACACTGCTGTTATTTGCTGCAATATTTGTTATTTAATTCATGAAATGTGTGTAATTTCAGTATGGAACAGCAGAGAAGGATGAAGAAAACTTATTATCTGAAACTGAATAGTTTAAAACCAAATAATACAAAGTATCTGTAAACTCCTTCTAATTCAAAACGGGATCATTTAAGGAATATTTATTCATTCATTCATTCTTTAAAAGTCCTCCTATTTTTTATCTTCTCATTTTAGGCATAGGGATGACATCAACATCTACATGATGGAAATCACGAGCTCTAGCACATGTTTAATTTAAGGATCATCCAACAGTTCCAAGATACTGAGAAATGCATTTTGGTGCCTTACCAAAAGAGGTCTGCTTAAATGTATGATAAATCATAATTGTATATTAAAATAAACATTTCTTCAAAACTAGACAGAACTGTAACTCCCCATGGCCTGATCTCATTAGAATAATTCAAACTGTAACTCTCTAATAACTCTGAGGATTTGAAACAGAACAGTACTTAAACAAAATACTTCATGATTTAAGAAGTACCAGGTTCTGAAGGTTTATAGAAAATCGAGAATTTGCAAATGTTGTACTTAAAAAAAAAGAAGTAATTAAGTGAAAGCACATTAATTATAGCTACTGCACGAGAGCTATAATTACTAGGGAAACTAATTTTGAGACAAAGCATTATGTGACATATATAATTATGAGAATAAAAAAATGAAAATTTATTAAGTGGATGAATACCTCAATTCTAATAGCTAAAATTATTTTTTTAACCAATATCTAATACTCCATACATTATTAACCAATAATCCCCACATTCTTATTTAGACTTTAATACAATACTCACCTTAGAACACACGTGTAGAAACCACTGTCTTGCAGCTCAACCGAGTGAAACCATATGGAATCTTCATCCTTGCTCATCCTAACTTCGGAAAATATAATGGGTTCTTCTAAATCTCCTTTGTTTTTGTACCACATAAGCCTAAGACCTGTGCTTTGGGCCATGCTATAATTAGTTCTGATATAGCTGTAGAAAAGGGCACATTTCACTCGGACTGGTTCACCTGCCAAAGCCATGTATGTCTTGAGATCCACTGACCAGTCAATGCAACCATCAACTGAAAGCAAAACAATAATAAAGAAATATTAGACACAGATACATTTTTCAATATAGTGAAAGGCAGCTTGGGAAATGCAATACAATACATTAAAAGAAATGGCTTTTGGCATGTGCTGAATTGTTTCAGGGTAATATGAAAAATCTAAAGCAGTTATTGGCAACGAAGAGGTGTCACACACCTTTTTTAATTACATATAACTGTGAATGTGCAGGCAATAAAAAAAGCACACTGAGTTTGCTCAATTCCACTTCTTTAGAATAGCATTACTTTAATCCCCAAAACACGAATTCTTTATTAAATAAACCAAATGTTTTACACGTTAACTACTTGCCTCTATAAACCAGTTTTGAATTCTCCAATTCCTTGTTGAAGGAAAATGTACATTGGCATCTGATGCCAATCTTATCCCTTAAAGCTTTTCCATCCACCTCTGTTAATTACATTATGCAAAAAAATCCCCAAATAACAGATGTGACATTTATAATTTTCTTTTCAAGGCAGTTCCACATAGTCGGGTTTTTCCCTACAGCCTACTCAATCTGTAGAGGTCTGTATTATACACAACAGGATACAATTACAACATGCTGCCTATGCAATCAAACTTAATACAGGAGTCATACAAATAAAAAAGAACCTCTTTTGATGTTCTGTTCAGCAAAAACTCTTGAAACAGTTTTCTTGATACTTCACTTTAAAATTAACATACATCAGACAGTTTAATAAACGTTCATTTCTCCCTACAATTTTTTCTCCATTGCTATTATCTTAGTTACAATACAGTCCTAGCACATGCACACATATCAACATATCACATATCAGATACCTTTTAATTCAATCTTTTTCATTGCTAAAAAAACTATAAGAATGAAAATCAGCCAAGAATAAAACCGAAGAAAAAGCTTTCAAAGACAGATCATCAAAAGGCAAACCTAAAGTTAATAGACTTTATTAAATATGTAGGGTTTAGAATTTATTGATATCTAGCTACAAGTAAATGGAACATCTTTACCCTTAATGCAGCTCCTCATTCAATCAGGTAACTCTCAAGTTGCCTCTTCTGCATTTACAGTATCAATTCTCAAACTCTAAGTGTTGGATATCCTCATACACAGTTTCATACACATTGTCAATTATATTCTGTCATCAAGTGATTTTTAAGCTTACTTCCTAAACAAAGGTAGTTATCAAAAATTTCTGTACATGGAATATCAGGTATGACCCTACTTTTAGTGACTTTTACAGCCTTTAGATTATATCTACCCAGTTTTCAGGTTTCCCTTTAATCATTCAAAAGAAACTGTGACAAATGGAAGGTTTTAATTTTCCCATCACAGTAAATCAGCTTTAAGTGTACTGTGATCACACGAACCACATGTTATACTTGTTAACACTGACCACTTTAATACTTTCCTGGTATATAAACTTCCATGTAACATCCTGCTGCAAAGCAAACTTGTAAAAAGAAAACCTTAACATAAGGTCAGCAGGGAAGGGAAGCACATTACTCAAAACATTACTCATGAGTTTTGACAGGTGAAGGGAGATCCTGGAACACCTTTAACCCCTGGGTGTTTCCTATTCCTGTCCCCCACCCCACAAGCAGGTGCAAAAGCAGCAGCTGTTAGTGCTTCTTTCTTCATCAAAAAAGCCCCCAAACAAAACCCTTCACCTGAATTTATGTACACACTGTTCCAATTAACTTCAGTTTTGATTTTCATTCTCATTTTGCTGACAACGTCCTACTGATTTAAATTAAAATTCATTGCTTTTAACGGCTGTTGTTAATGACATCAACTGAAAGGTCAGCAGCAATTTACTGATGTTCCTTTTCCTTGCTACTTCCACTGTGTCCTTCCTCTAACACTTAGTGCCACACACAATTGGACAAGTTTGGATAATCATTACATGAAAATCCTGTACTGAAGCATTTGCTCTCAGTGCATCGCCTCCAGGTTTATAACATCCTTCACCATGAACAAAGCTGCACATTGTAACTTGAACGTGCCCTTGCCGGGACCCCAAGAAACATCACATTGACCTCTCTCTGTGCTGCTGCTGCACAGACATGGGCAACCCGCAGCAGAGCTGGAGAAAGAACCTGGTTCTCCCAGTTCTGCAACCCCATCCAATCCACCTTTACATTAAATGCCTGGTTCTGACATCATGAATTATTTTATATATGTGACAGGACTTTTACATTGAGCAGGTATCATTGCACTCCACACAGAGCTTTCTCAGAAAAGCTCTGTGCTTTAAGTCCTGCTCTTTAGGCTGGTGTGATTTACAATTAAACAACAGAGTGCAATTAAAGTGCAGAGCTCTCAGCTGCCTTCTCTCAGTGAGGGATGTGCAAGGCAATGCTGAGCTCTCCAGATGGCTCATCCCTTATTCTCCAGGACACACAGGTATTCTCAAAGGCACCCTCTCTTGTGATTTAGCAAAGTCACAGAAGTCTAAGTAGGGCAGTAAGTTGAAATGAATACGGGTGTCCAGAGCTGGAATGTAGATCCAAACTAATTTAGCCGATCTAGTTAATTCAGCCAATCTAATTAATTCTGCCACTCTTGTGTCAATTGAATCTTGTCACATCATCTAACGCTTTCAAACCTGTGCTGGTTCAACAAAGTCAAACCACACCAAAGAATAGCTAACAATGACACACATGGAAAGCTTGTGGATCAAGTGCCAGGTTTTCATTTATTTCACAGAACAGTCACAATTAGTAGTTCTGTAGTTAGAAACTGACCCAATATGGAAATCCAAATTTGGAAGCTGAAAATACGCTGCTTCCAATGAAATTTCTCCCATATCCGCACCAAACTTGTCAAAGCACAGCTCAAACGAACACTAAGCAACCCTCAGTGTCATTCAATTTGCCTCGTCCTCCACTTTCATTTGAAAATTTCCCTTCTCATGTACAAGTCTCTTCTAATTCCAGAACTTGAGCTGTTGAAGTGTAGGAAGCACACTGGAACAGATGAAAGGCATTTGAACAGTAATTTACAGCCAGGTCACCAGAGTGTTATAAATGAGTTAACGAGGACGGAGTTGGGGATAATTAATTGATAAGTGTTAACTGATAAGCGTTAATTGATAAGCATTAACTGATAAGCTTTAATTGGTGTTATAAATGGGTTAGTGTTTGGGAGCGGAGTTGGGGCTGTTAAGTGATGTAACAATGTTATTTAATGTTGTATTGTAGATAAGCTATGTTGTAAGTTAATTATCAGAAGTTATAGGTTGTTAGTCAATTGTTATAAATAATCGGAAAGTGCCTAAAACGGCCGCGGGTGAAGGGTGCTTGGAACTTTCTGGAACATTATGTCATGGTGTGAAGTCAACGGTTTGGACTTTAATCGGACAATGTGTCAGAGACAGCTAATCAGGAAGGGAAGCACAGGAGAATCGGGGGACGCTCCAGTCCGAGAAGACCAAGGGGTACAAAGACCCCGAGCGCTCAGCCTCCCCGTCTTTCCGAGGGAACACCCTGTGCCCTGGGCACCGCTCTTTTTCTTTGTATTTTATCCTGTCTGACTTGCCGAGCGGGACTCGAGATTATCTTGGGCTCCCGCCTCTGATGCTTTTAAAATAAAACCCAGCTGGTTTTCCTAGAAAGTCTAAGTGGCGTTTATTTCAAGTGTGGCTAAAACCCCTCTCCAACTGCCCCAGACGACAACACAATGGTGGGGACAGTGCTCTGCTGGCCATTGCCAGCGCTCCAGTCCAGAGGCACCAGACACAGTGACCTGAGCCCGGCATAGCACCTGCATCACAAGAAAGAAAGGGAAGAAAAGGAAATCTTCACTAGAGACTTTTTTCCCTATTAACAGTATCGGAGTGAAATAATTTGAGCAGCCCACAGGAGGCTGACCCCAAGAGGGAGTGGGGTGGAGGGGAAGGTGCAGGCAGGCAGCTCCCCTGTGACAGCTCTCCCTGCAGCAGGCCAGGAGGGGGTAATTACAGAGAGAAGAGCACACAGGGAATGCAGCAACCAGTCATTATAGTGCTGATGACATCTACGGAGGGGAGAAGCCTCACAGAGTGCCTTGACTAAATCTTAATTATTGAAGAAAGACTAATCAAACAGGAGATGACTTTTTCCCCCTTGCTCTTCTTTTCTTGTTAAATACACAGGTAAGAATGTTTCCTCTTCTCAAGCTGTAGAGGATAAAATCTAGGTCAGGCTCCCTGCACTCACATGGAAACTGGAATTTTTCCTCTTGCTGTGCTGTCAGTCACTGGAGCGTGAGCATTGTTAGATTCGTTTGGAGTATTCTCCAAGCTGTCATTACAAATGACTGGAGCTGCTTAGGTGGAGTTCAGCACTCCATTATCCAGAACAAAGTTTGCTGTCATTTTTGTTGGGCTGGCTCTCAATATGCAATATAATCAAGTTGGTGAGAAAAATAATAGCATTAGAGAAGCACTTATATAATAAATGTATATACACCATTTCTCTGTTACCCTATAATCACCTGGTAAGTGCCTGACTGGAAGCTCATTCAAATTAAATTCTGTCTATTGCGGATGTACTTTACACACTTCCAACACAGATATTTTTATTTTTTTAAATTGGAACACTAAGAGAATATGGAAAACACTGTCCCATTTTTATCCCAGGTTCCTAAGGAAAAGTGGTTTGCCCACCTATCTGTCAATCTGCCCCATCTCCTTAGCACAACTTCTACCCCAGCTGACTAAATTCAACCCTATTGCATAGAACATGAAAGTGCCCAGCAGTGCTCTCTCCTACACGGGTGCAGAACAGGGTCCCATTCTGTCCCACATGAGCTGGGAAACAGCAGCAGTGAACCCCCGTGCAGCCCAAGGAGGCCATCCCAGTTACCTACCGAGGCTACTGCAACCTGAGCAGAGAGCGAATTGAAAATGAAGGCTACAAAACTATTAAGGAAAATATAGATTGAGTTGGGTGACAATGTTACTGTACTTTTATGTTAGCAATCACCCAAAGCATGTACTGCATCTTCTTCCTCAACGTTTCTTGGCAATTTCCCATTACTCTTATTTTAAATAAGTCTAGTTGTCATGGGAGTCTAGATGCATTTTAACATGAACCATAATAATTTATAAGCAATTATAGAGGAGCATGTACATCGTCTCTAAGTAATTTGTCTTTCTGATTGCTGTCACATGAATAATTTTTTGCATTGTGCATCTGCCTGTTATAATTTTTATAGGGATCTGTCACCTACAGCAATTTATATCATGGCATTGTTAAACATGTTTGCCTACCTTGTTACCTGAAAATCTAATTTTAAATTTAAATCATCTATAAATAAATCATTAAAAAAATAATACGCCAGCTAATGTATTAAATTTATTGCTCTGCAAAGCAGGCAATGCTTGTGACAGTAGGTACATAGTCAGAAATAAAACCACCATTCCTTTGATACAAGAGCTATATTTTTATGTATATGCTAGCTGTAGAACAGCAGAGTCCAGGAACTGATATCCATCATGCTCGGGGTTTGCAGACACGTAGCAATGATAGATGCACTCCATTAAGAATGTCCAAAGAGAGATGCAAATTTTTTAGAGTCTTAAAGGGGAGAAATCACAGCCTATGAATTTTTGGCAACTTGGTATTCTCAGATCTGGATTCTGGAGAAAAGGGAAGATGCCCTGCATTTGAGCACATAAGCCAAAGCCTTTAGCAGCTTTGGCTGGACATGATTGTCTCAGGGGTCAAGCTGCTGGATCAGCCTCGCCATACGGAATCGGTTTCACATCTCTGGATTTTTGCCTGTACTGTGCTAATGCTGCTGCAGTGCTTGCAGACCTCTGCCAGCTCCTCACCAGAGCCTGGCACTGCCACGTGAGACCTGAACATCAGCAGAGCCCAGTGTGTGTCCCCTGTCTCCTCCCAGAGCCCTTCCCTGCTCCTCACACAATGAGCTCTTGGGACCCGAGCTGCCTAAAAAGTGCCAGCAACCATCACACCCTTCTGAGTATTCTTTAAATATTCCAGTGCTCAGAGACATGTTTGCTGGTCAGGGAACACATTGCAAATAACACTCTCTTGACTACTTTGTGCACTGTTCAAAATCATGGATGTTACCTCCAAAGCATGGTGAGATCTCTGCATGTGGAGCTCCCTCAGCTGAGCGACCAAACTGGATGATGAAAGAACATTCTCATAATTGTTAATAAAAATTCACTCTACTGAGGGACATCTGAGCTGGTATCTCCAATATGAAGAGCAAGTTACCTGACTTTACAGGGGAGAAAAAGAAGCCCATGCTGACAATACAGGGAGTGGAGGAGGGGGAAGTTCAGGTAAAACCTCATCAACAACTCCTACTAATTCTTTTCTATGACAGTAACACCTTGTTTCAGAAATAAACCAAGATTTTTTTTGCTATAGAAACACAACTTCTAAGAATAGGATCACTCACAGACTTTGTAGTTTCTCTACTCTGATCTCATTTTCTGAATATTTTCCAGCAAGAATTAAGTATTCAGACTTAATGGTGAAAATGTTTGGGACTTTCAAGGCATGTAAAAGTGCAAATATTCCAAAATTCCTATGTCAAGTAATGATGACTGCAAAAAATCGTCATTAAATTTAGCAACGTGCAAATGTTGCTCCAAATCTGGGCCAAAAATAAGGAAAAATGCATTTAAACATCCTTATGCACTAACATTTTTTTCCTAATTTTGATCGAAGCTGCAAATTTCTGCAGGATAGACTAAAAGGTTTTTAAGACTTGTGTATTCTTCATTTTTTTGACCAGCTTTTCTTATGATCCACTGCTAAACAACCTAACTCAAATGTCAAATATTCCAGCTGAACACTCATCATTTCCTTTGAGGTCAAACTCACTGTAAATATATACTGCCAGAGGTTCAAATAACCACAGATTGCTCTGCCCTGAATTATGTCTGCATATGGAGCCAGGAGCATTTTAGCCTTGTATTGAAAATGCAAAAGAAAGAACATACTGGTAGATCACCAAAATTCTCTAGGGAGAGAAAAAACCCTGAACAAAGTCTCAGCTTCCAGGAGCGATGGCATATTAATGAGGTCAAGGCTTAGAAATTACACTTGAAGAATGAAAATGTTGCAGCAGCGTCAGTCGAAGTGACTGGACAGGGGCATTTCATCCTGTAGCACTTGTCAGAGCCAGCTTTTCAGCTGGCACCTTATCACAGGGGTTTTCTGGAATGCTTGCTGATGGAGAGAAGAGCAAATCACAGCTGGCAGGTTAAGATTTTGCTGGAGACAGGGAGGTTTGAGACACATTCTGTGATGGAAAGGAAATCTCTGTTCTCATCATATTCTTTGCTACCTCTTCCAAGTCAGATGTTCCCAGAGACAGATGGAACCTGAAGTGCCTTCCAAAGCTGTGCTCTTTGCATTCAGCTGATCACTCTGCTGAGCACAGAGAAAGAGAGGGGGAGGGCACTAAAGCAACTCTTTAAAATGCAGCATATTCACCTTAAAAATGAGTATTTGGTGACCTTGAGCTCCTAATCACTTCAATATCTGGCAGATTTTTAAAGAGTCTGTGTTGAAGTAAACAGTACAGAAATTGGAACTTATAAAAGTGGTTTTGTTTAAAATATTCAGTGTAATGCCTTGATTCTCTGCAGCTGTCACCATGTTAGAAAACAATGTAAAAGTCACCTTGAAAATCAACAGCAATAGAGCCAGGACATGAACAATACAGAAATCATACTCCATGGCTTCATGCTTTCATGTATTTTGTGAAGCCCCAGCCATGGGTTCAAGGCATGGGCCCCAGCCTGTCCTGCCTTCTAAGCTCCCCCAGCACTGCCTGGCCCCTGCCCTTTCCACTCCAGTTCCCCTCCTGCCATGGGGCAGCAGATTTGGAAGAGCTGTAGGAAAGGTCATTGACAAATCTCCTGCCTCTGCCCAGCCTCCCTCTTTGCTCCAAGGCATTAAAGCCAAGCAGGTGATCTGCAGTGAACAAGGTATCCAAACCACTAAATTTCTTTTCTTCTTTGAAGATCTATAAATGAATACCTATTTCTTCAAAGTCAGCCATGAAAAAACATGACTAAATTAGCACTAACTAGCCTGGGAACATTATCTTAAGTAAGGAAAGTATGTTGCTCTGGATTGAAGTGGCCAGACCAGATACAGGATGTTACATCTGCTTCTTGGACTGAACAAGTAACAAAACTTTCCTGTTTAAATCCTAACATTTAAATTCCATAAATGAACAACTCAACCCAGACAACCAAAAAGTCAGTGCAAACACTGGTATGAACTCAAAGACTCTAAATTAGTGTTCATCCAGATCTGAAACCCATCTGAAGATGGGTTCTTCTTTTCTTGTCCACAAAATCTAGTAAATAAAAACACTTCCCTTTTACAAGCTTCAAAACGGGGAAAAAAGTCTTTTTTTCCTAGCATGTTGCACAGTGGATGTTGTCATTTTTGTTAGCTCTTTGGATTCCTGAGGGAATTAATGAATGATGGAAAAGCTCAAAGAAAGATTTTCCCAGCATCTCTGATACTTCTTCAGTGCACAGAACTATATTCAGACAAACGAGATAGAAAGTAAGAAGAATCAGTATCTAAGGCAGAACAGTAATTGATACCAATAACAAGTAAAACAGACTGAAAATATTTCTTTACATTTATAAATAAAAGTTTTGTCCTAACATAAGGAGCAACACACTGAAGACACACTTTATACCCGAAGTTATGTCTATTTAATATTTTAAGTGCTGCTGACTACACATGAGCTCTTTAAGGACACTCTCCAAGACAGTTTCAATATTCTCCAGCCAACTACATTAACCACATAAAATTTCACACAGCTCTGTTTTCATGTCTTTAGCATCATGCAAACTTTGGGAACAAAGCTGAATTAATCTCAATAATTGATGAGTCTCTTCATAAGTTTCTTTGAATAAAGTTACTAAAGGTAAAGTAAATGAAAACTAGCTCCCAGATCAGGCAGCTGAAGTCTCAAGTAATCACACAATTAGAAAACTCTATATCCAC
Organism: Acridotheres tristis; assembly: GCA_037013685.1. Taxonomy (NCBI): domain Eukaryota; kingdom Metazoa; phylum Chordata; class Aves; order Passeriformes; family Sturnidae; genus Acridotheres; species Acridotheres tristis. The sequence goes on along the minus strand of CM072889.1, from coordinate 11,997,463 downwards.
TGCTTGTTATTCCCAGAAGGGAGTAGTAGGAAAGAATTGTGAATAATAAGAATTTAAAATTACAGAGAATGAACCTCTATTAACTTGGTAGCCCCCGGGGGGTAAAATAACTGGTGTACATACACAAGATTATTTTATGTGGAATCTGTTTTTCAAATATATGGACAGTTTGAACTGGATTATCTGCTCTGAGAACACAGTCCTCTTGAGTTCAGATTAGGTAGGAAGATGGGCTCCCTGTTGAATACACAGGGCTAAATTAATTTCTCCTGCTGTCTGCAGAGGAGAATTCTAGAGAGACACAGGTCTGCTGTAAGAGCTCCTACCACACTTCACCTGTGGCAGAGGCAGAGTGCTCGACAGGAAAAGAGAGCAAGGAGACTATGAGAAGAGGCCACCACCAGAGGAAAGCAGGACTGAGTTATTCCTGGGAATGATGTCCATGTTGTTTGTGCAAGGTTTAAGCAATCATTCACTGGGACACTTCAGCAGGGACATTCCTGGTAACCCTAATTCCCCATTTAACATGGGCAGCTGGTGCCTGAGCAGTGCTCCTGCCTGTCTCACAGCCAACTGTGCCATCATCCTGGGTCTTGGAGTGGAGCCAGATCCCAGACCTCCAGGGGTCTCTTCCAACCCACCTGGCCCTAGAGTTTGTCCTGCCACCAACACAACCCTTCACAATCCACATACAAATAAAGGGAGCCTTTCTCACCAATATCCAGATCTGGGTGCACACCTGCACTACCCTACTCATTAATCATTTATTTTCTAGCTTACAAAGATGCAAGCAATCCATCAGAAGATTACCAAATGCTTTACAAAACTGGTTCCCCATCATAAACACAATGGGTAGAATGAATATTTAGGGTCTTGGATACCTGTAAAGTACTACATGAACACATAGCAATGTCAAAAAAAAAAAAAAAAAAAAAAAGAGACTGCCTAATTTTCAATCAGGACATGCACAGGAATAGAAGGAAACAAGTCAAGTTCATCTAATTTACTTGCAACAAATAACTAGCTTTGGTCATTTGCTTTGACTCCACACATTTACCTTTGGATATCTAGACCCACTTGCCCATTTTACAATTGCTGTGCCATTATTTCTGCTATCTGGCACAGATAATTTCAGCTGCAGTGAGCCAATTACCATTTCCACTTGCATGACAGGAGGACCTCTGTTTGAAAAGGTTGTGACCCACACTCTAACCTAGGTTGTAATTCGTCCTCTCATTTTAATTCATTATCTGCACGTATGCAGAAGAATTTAAATAGGAAACTCTCCTGCCTGCATAACACACTAGATTCCATTTCAGTAAAATGAACCTTCACAAATCAAAAGAGTATTTGCTTTTATAGGATAGCTATGAATGGAAGTGTTAGTGGGTTATTTAATTAAAATTTCTGTAATTGATGAATTATGAAATGCTTTCAAAATGAGATATTTTTAAACAGTAAACATTGTTCTTTAGACTTGTTTCTATTTAAAATAAACAAACAGGTTTATTCTAATTGCAAGCCATTGTAACTACATGTAAGAAAGAAAAATGAAGGATGATTAAAAATGAGCCATTACTTGAGCTACCTGTGCTACAGATGTAGCAGATGTCTCTCTAGGTAAAGTGGCAATGCAATGCTGTGCTCTGGAACTCAGCATTGCACATTTGCTTAGAACAGCTTTACATTTACATATCCATTTTCTAAAAGCTGCCAATTGCAACATCCTGCAGCACTGCATCCACTGGCAGCCCCTCACCTTCAATGAGAACAAGGGTCATGTTGATGGGACCATATCCACTGCGTTTTCTAAAAAAAAAAAAAAGCCCTGGGGGGACTGCCATCACAGCCCCCCCATGGCCTGCCAGTTCCCCAAATCCCCACCCACTTCCAGATGAGTTGTGAGCAGTGACTCTGAGCAGGACTGGTCACCAGCACCACGACTCCTCTCAGTCTCCTCTCATGCTCCCATTCCTGAGACCTTGCTCCTTCCTTGTCCCAGCCCCAGTGACCATCCCTTATTGGGGTAGAGGGGCCTTTTTATCATCACAGGACTGCAGCTCCCCATATGGTCCCATTCTTAAGGACTTCCTCCTATTTCGAATCATTTTCCAGAGTCTTTACTCAGGAGATTGAGAGCAGAGGCAACACTGACTGAAATCCCACTAAAAAACTGGCCCTGCTTCAAGCTGACACAGAGCAGTGACTATCTTTAAATGAGCAGACAGACCCCAAACCAGCCCAGCTGACAGCCTTCTCCTCACACTTCCCTGTAACTTCACGAGCTAGAAATAAAACTGGCAACAAGATTTCATTTATTAGTAAGCAAAAGTAACAAACTGCAAATACTTCATTACTAATACATCATTTGCTCAGAACAGCACAAAACAAACAAGTCTGTGTTTTATTCATGGGCCTCCTGTCATTCTCAACGGCCCCGGCTCACTGCAACACGTGCAGCTGCTGCCTCTTGCACCGAAAGGGGATGGGAAGATGGAGATGTTTGAGCTCCAGGGCTGAGGCTGAGCAAAGGTGGGAGTTGGGAATACGGGCGGGGAGCTGGAGAGCTCTTGGCACCTCAGGCCTTTCTTTGGATGTCAACACATCCTCCAGGTGGGGCAGTGCCCTGCAGCCCCCTAATCCATCAGAACATCATTATTAAATCCTGCTAAAAACCTCCACCCCAGCTGCTGATAAAACAGAAAAACTGCATAACTAGAGCAACATGTTTAATTAATGTCTCTCCACTGGTTACCCAATACTCAGTAAGAAATGTGGAGACTGCTCATTTGCTCACTCACTTCCCGTTTCTTATACTAACCCACATTCCATCATTTCCTGTCTCAGCCTTGGGAATCGACTGCCACAACAGCTTGAAGACAACTGTTTTATTAATATTTTAAAATTATCAATATGGCAAAGTCACGGAGGTGACTACACCTGGAGTGGCCACAGTAAGGATCACCCCAAAGAAAACCACAGTGTTTTCCACTTAAGAAATCCTGCTTTGAAACGTGGAAAATTAATACTTCAATTCTTAAACAGAAATAAAATCACAGTGATTAGGGAAGACAGAACAGAAATGCAAAGCTGGATCCCTTCTTTTTCCCTCCATCTTCTTCATAGAGAAGGGGGCTCATTTCCAAGCCTGGCTGAAGCGACCTCAGTAAGTTTGAGGCTGCAAATGCTCAGTGCCTGGGGCTCCCAACCCTGCTCAGGGCAGGCAGGCTGTCCCTGCCCCTCCTGGCTCTCACATCAGGGCTGGGGCTCTCCTGTCTGCCTGTCCCTCATCCTTCCCTCACTGCCCCTGCTAAACCCAAGTAGAATTCAGCAAACAGTGGGGAAGTTTCCCAGTGGGGAAGCTGGAGATGGGAGGGAGGATTAATTACGACACACAGTGTTGTGAGTGGATGTATTCCTAATTAAAAATGCTCTATTTAATTCAACCCAATTTTATTATTGTTTTGACTGTATTATTTTTTTAGCTCACAATGACAGATTTTTCTTGAGTTGAGATGACAGAACTGTCATCTGTCCAGCTCTACATCTGAAGGAAGAGGAAAATGACTGTTCCCAGCTGGATAGAAAAACGCACACAGGAGGCATGTGACCTCAGGCTAGGGATTTTGGGTACAGAGAGGGAAGTGAAGTGAGAGGTGTCTGACAGACTAACACGTGTTACCGGGGCACAAAAACAAACAAAAAAAAGCACTTTGAATCTGCTCTTATCAAGGTTAAAGCAGAAATTTATTGGCAACAAATCATTCTTGTTTTCACAAGACACAGGGTCCAGCCTTGGAGGTGTGGATGGCATCCAGCTCCCACGGAGATCAGCGCACCCCACACAACCTCTGCATCCTGCAGCGCTGGGGGACGACACTCCGGGGAGCACGTCCCTACAGCAAACCCTCTTTGTGGGCAGCCAAGAGGAATACAACACAGAGAGGCTCTGTTAGAAGCAGGCATGTGAATCAGAAATAGAGATGCAGGCGTCATGCAAACTGTGTTAAGGGAACTGCTGATAAAGAGGACTTCTTCAAAGATAAAGACTGTCTGTCATATTTCTGTTAAAAATAAGACTATCACAAATGCAATCATATTTTTTCATGTGTCATTTGTGGAATAAATGATATTTCACTGGGAGGTTGACAGCGTAAGAAACGCAATTAGAATGATTTACATATTAAAGACATTATTATGTCTTCATTGTAAATATTTCCATCATGATGACTTTGAACAGAATCTTTGCAAACAGAAATATAAATATCCTCATGCCAGATTTCACATAATCTGAAATCATGCTGTGTCAAATTGTCAATTTTAAGAATTCTCCTGAGCCATTACAAATCCCATTTTAAAGACTCGTCTATTTTTACATAATTGAAAATAACCACTGCTTGTAATGTGTTAATTTTGATGTGCAGTGAATAACGTGGTGCCAGAACTCTTCTAGCCAACCACTGTTTTGGAAAACTGTACAAAGCTTTCCATGTCCAGACTGCCTAGGGCTGCATAAACCTTTACAATTATTTTTTTTTTTTTTGTTATTGTTTAAGGCTAAATATTCCAAAGTATGTCATCAATAAAGTTGGATTTTTTTTTCCCTCTTCCCTGGCACTGATTAGTGTGCCTTCAGTAAGAAAGATAAGCAAATACAACCTCATTAATGAGCTATGAACTTTAGATAACAAAAAGCACCACTAATAGCCCAATTGCTATTGAAAAGAAGAGACAAATCCACTCAGCAGGAATCATGGACCCCGCACTTCTTTGCTTCCATTTGCATGCATTTCAAAAGAGTCTTGGCACTCCAGAGAGCAGAGCTAACATGAAGGATGTGAGGGATGACAGCAATGTTTCACCAGACCCAGACATGCAAACACGGGCAGGGACAAAGGGGACTGGGCTTACATGAATATGGTGCAAAAAGAGTGACTTTCAACCTGGTTTTGCACAATCTGCATTAATTAGGAAAGGATTTCTCAAACACCCAGGCATCTCTAAACTTGGTGCTGGGAAAACCATTTACTGCTAAATGACAAGTGTAGGCTGCATGCTAAATATTCTGAATTTTTGGTTCTCTGAATAACTGTTAACCCAACATTATTCCTGTCTACCTTGGGTTTTTAAATGGAATTACATATAGCCTGCAGCTCCAAATCTAAATGAAAAATGGAGCTCCAATTGAACCTTAGGTAAAAAAAAAAAAAAAAAGGCAAAAGTTAATGAGATTTAAATTAGTAACAGCCAAAGCTTTCCCTTAAAGAAAACATTATTGATTTTAAAGAGCTACCTAATGAAAAAGAATGGCACTCATTTAAGACTTTGCATGAACTACATTAGAGTTTCATTTGTAATAATAAATAAGGATGTGTTTTACAGTCCAATTAATCAGCAGAATTTATGTACATATTTTTTATGAGTTAGCTACACATTCCCTAAGCCCTTAATCACAGTTTTGGGTGAACTGTTTATGGTAGTAAAGAAATTACAATTTATAAGGCCCAGACTGTAAAGATAATTAAGTACCAGCTCCCTATAAGAGTTAAATACCTATACAGTTTCTGGGTTTATAATCTATTCTTCATTTGGAAAATGGAAATGCTTAGTGTTTCACTTTATTCTTTATTAAAAAATGTTTCTATTTTCAGTTTAAGTAACTGATTATTGGAAAAATTCTCCTCCTATGAATGCTCTGCAGCTTTTATCCACTGTGAACAAAAAAAAATATTGCCAGGAAAGGCAATACATGGACTCTGGATTCCCCGAATAGGGTGGAAATTTGTCTAACTGATGATTTTCATATATTTTCATTCAAACATAAATTTATGCAATCACAAGATACTTCATTATATCAGTAAAATTCAGGAATATAATACTGTGATCCTATGACATTTAAATACAGAACACTGGTGACCATGCACAGTTTATTCTCTGAGAATTGCTGAGAAAACAGATGAAGTGCAAGGTCCCCCAAGCAAGTTTCAAATGACATTTAAACCAAACTACTTCTACAAAAAGTAAGCATGCCTGGACCCAGTCCAAACAGAATTTCACCTCATAATTAATTAAAGCTCCAGACAAAACCCATCAGAACAACAGGAACATTCAGTTCATTTGCTGAGATACCTGAAAGTGCTAAAACTTTAAACTCCATAAATTGCTAAATTCCCTGCAGATGCTGAAACCAAGCTCACCTGGGGGAACCCCAAGGCCCCGGTTCCTCAGGGGAGGTATCTGCTCAGGTTGATTGTTTCAGCCATCGAGCTGCTCAGCTCCCAGGGCTGTCAGTGTCACCTGCTCACACAGACTGACCTCCATCTGCTATTGATGACCAGCCCTGGTGTTTAACTCCTCACCAGCTCTAAAGATGACATTTCTCTCCAACAAGCAAACCAGGAACAAAGGTAGCTGCAGTTTCTCAATGAAGCAAGCAACAAATGTCTCAAATTAAGCTTGTGCACACCAAGATGACAAAGAACATGTAAAGGTGCCCCATATGGTACAACAAATACCAAAATCCCAGCACAGCACGTCTCTTTCAATCCAATTCACTGGGACAGCACTTCCCAGGAGAGATAATACTTGACCAAACGTGTCTGAATGGTTGGACTTCATCTTTGCTTTGTTAAAGCAAAAGATAGATTTACAAAGAGACGCATTTATTTTTAATAAAGAACATTCATACACATTAATTTCACCTGCCACAAGACTGTGCCTTGAAGAGATTCTTTAAAGTAACTGAATAAAATTTAATCCGTCTGTTTCACAGAACTAAGAGCTACATCTGCCTCTTTGTGAGCTGATTCACAGATCTCTGGCAGATCTTCTCCTCTACCTTCAACATCCTGCTGTGGCCACTTTCACATGGCTGTGGTCACCTTATTCGTATTGTCATCATGATTCAGAGCAGTACTGCAGCTTGGAATCAAATCACACTAAAATCCTTCCTCACCCTTCCCAGTTCAATCCACAAAGTGGACTCCCTCCCAGAGGCAAGTCAGCACTCAAACATGTAATCTTTGGGAAGAAATTTGGTGGACAGAAGGAAATTGCAACTCAGGTATTCTAGGTTGGTTTTGTACTTTGTTATTCCCATTCTTTAATTATGAAGTAAATAAATAAACATGAGCATTATGTTTGTGGTATTGCCTAAGGCGTGACAAAACCAACTGAAACTGCAGGAGTTGCATCCCTGAATGGATCTTAAGGGAAATAATTAATAGAATCTAACCTATCATTGTTTGTTCCTCTAAACTGTATTTTAGTAGTGTTCAATAAAACTCTTTGGAGAACAGAAGCCCGTCCTTCCTTTAACACACAAATGTCACTGGAGTACATTGTACATTGTTGGTGAGATGCACCACAGGACCCCTGTGAGGACTCAGGACAGCAGTGGGGATGGACACAGTCACTCCTGCAACCCCAGCTGGGGTTCAGACCTAAGCCAAAGGGCTTCGGTCTAATTACTACTGGAATTACTGCTGGACTGAGGGCTTCAGCTGGCAGTTGGAACAGTCCTAAATTGAAAAACCTCGGCTAGGTCTGAGGGAAGCAATAAACAGCTGCTACTCACCCTGCTGCCATTGTGATTTTCACATCCAAGTAAGTCTAACATTTAAAATGCTTCTCTCACTTTTATTTGATTCCACTTTACACCACACTGTTTCTATTCTGTTGTTTTACATCTGATGCAGGGGTTACTTTCTGGTGTGTTATGGACCACAGCTCAAGAACTCCCAGTTTAAAGCCTATTACCCAGAAAACCAGTTTGTACACAGCTCAGGCTGCTCTGACAACAGGCAGACTTGGACTTTTTAACATCCTCCTGATCTTAATTACCATTGCCCATATTCAATGAAGAATATTTACCACATCTCTTCTGACTTGAAACTTTCACAGCTAACAGGCTTTCACAATATTTTTTAAATTCTCCCTCGTGTCTCCTACAGGCTGCCTTTTTTTCCCATTGTTTCAACCCACAGAGTTTAACCAGGTTCACATGCTGTCTTTACAATAGCAAAAACTTCAAGACTTGGAATTTGAAGTTTGCTTCCCTCCCCAAGAGCCCTTAGATGAGTGTTTGCTCTGTTTTATACATTCTTGTGGGAATTCCTACAAGTACCTTGACCTTTCCTCTCTGCCAGCAGGAGGATTGCTGCTTTTATTGCAGGGAGACAACAACAAAAAATCCTGGCAATAGAGACCCAAGGTTCCCTGGTGGAGTGATCTACAAGAGAGATGGGATTTCTTTGGGGATGGAAAGACAGTGTTCACAAAGAGGTGGCTGAATCATTCGAGCATTTTTTATGCTTGCAACTTTACCAAGTCACTTTTGAGCTTCGACAAAAGTTTCACAGTCATATGAGACCAAGTGCTGGGCTCTTTAAGCATCAGCTGCAAATGAAAGAAGTCCTTCTACAAAAAGCATCTGAAAATCACTTCTTTCAGCTTTGCCAAGCCAGGCATTCCCTGGTCTTGCATCCACCCAGATGGTGAAGGCTATCTTAGGACGGCCTTCTCAAGGAGACAAAGTCTGCCCACCAGTCAGATTAATATGCTAACAAAATCCCTTGGCCATTAAAGATGCAGTTTCAACTCTGATTTCTTTTGTAAGAAAAATTATGTATTACAGACTTTGTCAAAAGAGCTTTGTTAACACTAACACTTGAAAAACAACTATGCTAATATGACATTTCCCATCCACTTGTTCTGTATTTTATGCCACTTAGCAATGAACTACAGCAACTCCCTCCCAACCTCTAATATTTGGCCATATGAGTACGTGGGAGGTCACTTTTAAAATTATTTTTACTGTGCTAATTTATTGTCATTTTTTACTTATCTAAAATACACTTGCACTTTAACCCTGACTAAATGTGCCATGTGAGAAATAATCTTGTTATTGGTTTACTAAAAATGGTTATCACTAAAAATGGTTAATAGAGTAGTAAACTAATACCCTAGAAAAACCACTGGGAACAAGACCATTCCTACATGTCCTATTTCTCCATGCTTTCACACAAAATATGCCCTGCCAGTCACTTGAGCACACAGAGCAGCTGTAAGTCTCAGCTCAGAAACCTAAATGAAGCTGAAATGGCAAGACTTGGGCAACTCTGGCACTTAAAAAATAATATCTTGCTGTGACACTGGAACCACATTTAGTAAGGGGAGAAAATGGCCATCCTTTCCTAACTAGCATTTTTAAAATGCACAAGAGTTTTCAAAAAGCATCAATTCTTCAATTCAAGCGTGCAAACTGGTACTTGTACAGCCACTGAGGTTCAGCACACAGCACTTGGTCATCTCCTCTGTGTGACTGTAATGAACATTCTCCATTTAGTGTGACGAATAAAAACCACAGGTCATGCTGAGATGTTTATCTAATAGACAAAAATAGGCTTATCCACAGGAATATAAAAGCTTGATTAAAAAAGCAGACAAAAGGAATTATCCCCATTTCCTAAAGAAAACGGAAATACTGAAGCTTCAAGGCAAGAAAATTTTCATACACTGCAACTCTTAAAAAAAAAAAAAAGACACTGTTCAGGCAATTCCTGACAAAGTGAAGGGATCAGAACACAGATTTTTAGTCCACAGCTTTCACTGCATGAGCTTCCTGCTTATGGCTTGTCCAGACTCTAGGTTAATAAAACAATAACAATCAAAGTTAAACCTAGACTGAAAACATCAGCTTTCCACATTATTTTCACCCTAGAGTAGTCAGAGTCCAAGAGCAGAGGCACAATTTAGGCCTACACCAGATGTCTTTGCTAAGCCCTGAAGGATCCCCAGACTGTGAGAGTCCATGGCTAGAGCCCTCCCCAGCAGAGCTGCACACAACTGCTCCGAGGGCTCCTCTCTCCATCAACATCCCTCACACACCACCTGCAAGCTCTCTGAACTTTGGTGTTTGCTGTGTGATGTGCTTGTGATGATCCCTTACAGGGTTGGGTTGTTGAGGGTTTTTACATTTTGGCTCCCCAATTTTTCCCAACCAGCTTTTCCTTTTCAGACTATGAACAAGAATACTCTAGCTGGACTTCCTGCATCTCAGTCTCCTTGTAAAGACAGCTGCTACACAAATCTGCATATTCATAACTATTTTAAAAATACAAACAGAGAGAGAAGCATTTAGATTATGGGGTCCAGCTGAGGACTTGATGTGAACTGTTTTAAACAAACACACAAACAAAAACAAAACAAAACCTAAACCAACAACCAAACAAACAGACCCACGCCAAAATCAAAACAAAACAACACACCAAGATAGTAAAGCAAACCACCTCTGCATCATTTGCCTATGCGACTTTCACAGCTACTGTGATTTCTGAATTTAGTTTTCATTTATAAAAGCCTATTCCTGATTGTACTCAAACTCCCTGGGAAGGACTGGTGTTTCCTTTCTTGACTTGTAACTTCCCTTCCTTTCTGTCCCAGCTTTTATACAACACCTGCCCAACAGCTCAGCAAGGAGATGAGGTGAGGATTGCACAGGGAAGCAACATGACTCAAAAACATGGCCCCAAACCATCCTGCCAAGGACAGAGGTGTCCATTAAATCATCACCAGAAGGGACACCCTGCTGTGGGCTGGACTTCAGCTGCAAAGGTGAGGCAGCCCATTCCAAGGTAACAGTGCTGTCACCCACAAGCCAGCGAGGAATGTTCAGTGTCACATGGCTGCACCACATTGAGAGATGATCATTAAGGCAGCAGAACAGAATTTGCTTTTGTTCTCTGAACAGTCAAAGCCCTAAAATTTCCAGGCTGACAGTTCAACAGGAAAGAAGAAATTTATTTATTTGGCCAATTTCTTCACACTGTGAAGCTTTCATCCCCAACTCACATCAAAGGCCAAGCATCATAGAATCATAAAGGTGGGAAAAGACCTTTAAGATCATTGAGTCCAGCTATTAACTGTCCTTTAAAAACCCAACTGTACCTGCAGTGCATTGTATCCATGAAATTATAGTTCAAAAAAGGTGGTTTTTTTTCTTCAAGTACTATAAAAGATCTTTCATAGTACAGTGCAAAATCCCTGATCTGCACATTTCTATTGGTTTTATATGGCCTGGTTTTTGGGAACAAGGGGGCCACAGAGTGGCCCTTCTTCCTTCTGTGAGAAGCTGCTGGAAGCTTCTACCATATCCAGCAGAGCCAAACCCTGGTGGCTTTGAAGATGGACGTGCTGCTGGCCAAAACCAGGCCAATAAGAGAGGTTGGTAATACCTCTGTGATGACAGATGTAAGGAGGAAATCAAAACAAAGGGGGCACAGTTTTTTCTAGCCAGAGAAGAGGAGGAGATGAGAACACGTGAGGGAAACAACACAGTGGCACCAAGGTCAGAGCAGAAGGAGGGGCAGGAGGTGCTCCAGGCACAGAGCTGAGATTCCTCTGCAGGCCGTGGTGAGGAGCGTGGTGAAGCAGCTGTGCCCCTGCAGCCCATGGGGGATGCAGAGATCCACCCACAGCCCATGGGATCCATGGGGGATGCAGAGATCCACCCACAGCCCATGGGGATCCATGGGGGATGCAGAGATCCACCCACAGCCCATGGGATCCATGGGGGATGCAGAGATCCACCCACAGCCCATGGGGAAGGTGCCCAGGCTGGAGCAGGGGATGCCTGGAGGAGGCTGTGATCCAGTTGAAAACCAGGTGCAGAGAGAGGGCCCTTGCTCCCAGGCAGGAACAGCCTGTCCTTGGAGGACTGCACTCCATGGAAAGAGACCCACATTGCAGCAGTTTTGGGAGGGCTGTGTGCCCATGGGGGGAATTCACCTTGCAGCAGGTGTGGTCGGGCTGCTGCTCATGAGAGAGAACCCACACAGAGAAGTTCAGAGAACTGTCTCTCCCATGGGAGGGACCCCACAGTCTCACAGAGGAAGGACTCCTCTTCCAGAGCAGTGAAAGAAAACCTCAAGTGACAAACTGACCAAACCCCCGGGCCCTGCCTCCCTGCAGTGTCAGTGGAAAAGGAGGGAGAACCTGGGGGGGAAAAGGTGTTTTCAAGTCTTATTTTACTTCTCATTATCCTCCTCTGATTTTGTTAGTAATAAATTCACTTTGCAACTTTAAGCTGAGCCTGTTTTGCCCTTGGACTGTTTTCCCCCAGACCTTATCTCATCCTCATTCATTTTTTTCTCTCTCTGCTGGCCTGCTGGGGCAGGGGAGGGTGAGCAGGCAGCTCTTGTGGGTGCCTGGTGTCCGGCTGGTGTCAAGCCACGACAACATTTCATGCAGCTCATGGGTGGTACAAACCTTCCACAGAGCTGAGATGCTTTGCAGAACTCTAGACAACTACTCATCGATCCCACTGAGCCAAGTTTATGGTTCCAGGCAAAGGTTGCATAAAATTATATTTGTGGCCACATTGGGTGGCTTTTTCCAAACAGGCTGCTGTATATCCACATTTATGAGGTGGAGTTCAAGGGCTGCCAGCCAGGTCGCCACGTTACAGCAATCTATTTGCAAAGCTTTTCTTTCTCCTGAGAGCAGGAGAAAACTAATCATCACCAATTGCTCTCATTGTCCCTTAGAACACAGCAGCAGTGAGCCTCAAGTGGTGGCTGGTTTGGGCTGGCAGCAGCTCTTGGTCACATCTGGCAGGTTTGTCACTGCCCTCCCACAACTTCCTCAACTCTGACCTGGAATGCCCTAACCTGAGCTTCAGAGCATGCATGGAAAAAATAATTTTTGAAAAGGAAATGTACACCTGAAGCGAATTGTGACCCTTATAAAAGCTTAACTGCCTTTTTTTCACCCTGGCTCACTTGAAGCATACAACAGTCAGGCAGTAGCAGGAGCCAGTAAAAAGAGACAAAATCCAGATTCCAGAATATTGCAGTAACTGGCAAGATCTTTACTCTTACTCCTACTTTTCACAGTTTATTTTTTTTTCTTTTGCTTCCTGTACAATGTACTGAAGGGCAGAGACTGGGAGATCACACCTTCCCAGGAGAAGCCACTGCAGAGCAGGAGGCCCTGGGCAAGCTACTGTGCTACAGGTTTGGTGGGTGTGTGAATCTTCCAGTTGTGCAGGGGGTGAACCTCACTGTATGACAGAGTGCCCCAGCCATGCCATGCTTACCTCCATAGATGGGCACCATGGGCAAAACTCTCCCCCTAGAGAACTCAGTCGCCCCAAGGACACTTCAAAGGACCAGTGCTGGCAAACAATCAATGCAGACAAGTCTGTCTTTAAATGTCCTCTTTCCAGCAGCAGAGTGCAGGTATGAATAGGAGGGTTCTTAGCAGGATCTTGAAGCATCATCGCCACTACAAACACAGGCTGTTCTTAGCTGAGCTACCTGGTCCTGCTGCACAGCCCCGGCAGCCACTGGGCACTAAGGAGGCTGCACACTCTGGAGCAACATCCCAAGGGAAGGAGGGGACTCAAGGGAGACATGCAAGTCCTGAACCTTACAGAGAGCACACACACACCTTTCAGACGTGCACTGCAAGCTGCTAAACCTGCTGCAGCTCCGGCCTGACAGCTGTGCTGGGCCTGGCACCGCTGCCAAGGCATTGGGGCTGTCCCCACCTGCACCATGTCCCTGCACACCTCATCAGCAAGGCCCACAGAGCACGGGGGATGGCTGAGGCTGAGGCTTCCCCTCGCCGCTGCACAGCCATGTCCTCATGCGGGCCTGGTGATTCACAGCCCGAGCACTGCGCCGGGCTGGGCTCGCGGGGCAGCGCTGAGCCAGGAGCAGACAGACAGTGGTCACACGGCTCCTGCTCACAGAAGCAGAGAAAAGCCTACAGGGACTGTGCTCACTCACCTCCCACAGACAACGTGGTCCTTCTGCATGCTCTGATCAATATTTAAATGATGGTTTAAGCATTAAGAGGCCTTTCCCCATGCAGTGATACGGTGCCTCCAGCCATCCCATCTAGTCAAGGTCTGAAGGATACAGAAAAGATGAGCCTTGCACTATATCTTGAAGCTCAGTAGGTTCAGGCATGTTTGAAAGTTTATCTAAGGCTTTCTGGCAGGTCATATCCCTATTTCATGATGTGGAAACAATTTTATTTAATACTTCATTGAAGTAACAGACCATTGCATAATACCCTCGACAACAGTCTTCAGTGGAAACCTGCCACCTCAAACAGGTAAAGCTTCAATACAGCATAATTAACAGAATGTGAATTAAAAGCGCTGTAACATCCACCTGAAGCTGAGACACCAATCCCTTCCCTTTCCAAATCAATGCTGAAGCAAAGAAGCTGGACACTGTATAGAGGTGCCAGCTGCTGCTTGGCCAGGACCAGCCTGTGGCCACTCAAACCTGTGGCATCCCCCAGAAAGCCTCAGCAGGTCACTCCAGACGTGCTTTGGTTCACTCCCACTCATGCTGCTTCAGCCCTTGTTACTTAAAAGGTGCAGCTCATTACTGATGACACTGCTAATGCAGTTTCCACTGTGAGGCTCAATATGGCTTTTCCAGGAGCAGAGCTGGGAAACTGTGATCTGAGAAAACATTACCCCAGCTGCTCCGAGACACTGCAGCTCTGAGGCTTCCTGAGTAACTACAGTGGGCGTGAAGTGCCTTTCCCCTCTCAACACACACCAAAAGGCAGCATCAAACACTTAGTGATGGAGTTCAAGGGCCACACCTCCTGCATCCCTCATCCTGTGACCCCTAGCATGCAGGCAAAGGAAAGGAGTATCCCAATCTGGTATTTAAAACATGTCAGGATATTCCTCACTCCTAATTCTGATTTTCTTGCTGCTCCTTACTCACTGTCTTTTAAGACACTTCAGGATACAATAGGTGATGTCTGTTCATTCACTTTTTAGAAGAAGGGGCAGGAAAAGGAGAGAGAACACAAGTGGAAAATATTTCCCAAAGTTTTAAAATGAGCATGCCTCATTCAAATTTCCTTGCCTGAATTTCACCTTGAACAAAGCCCTTGGTGAAAGCCCACTGTGTGTGGTGACTTGGAACATTCAATGTCAATCTGCTGAAGACTTCAGAAAATTCCTCTCTGAGATGCCAAGAGGAGCAGCAGGTAGAGAACAGCATGAGTCACTGCAGCTGTCCCAGGACACCAGCCCTGAGCCAGCTGCACTTCTCTCCAGCAAAATCACTGGCACCAGGCTGTAGAGTAAATGGCAAAGCCAAAGAATTGCTAAAAAGCAGCAGGAAGGGGATGGGAGGGGAGGCAAGGACACCTCAGAAAAACTCAGATTAAAGACAACTTCTGTTTTAAAGATTACTTTGAATTATGGCAGGTGCTAAAATTTGTGGATGACTCTAAGTTTGCTTCTCTGAGAATGACAACTCTCCAGGACACTTGCCCACCAGACACCAAGATAGAGCCCACCTGCCAGACAGGCAAAACACCATTAACTGAGGGATTCTCAACCACATTTACATTTTTACTGTTTATCAAATAGAAAGGGAAAGTAGATTTTTCCATCAAAGTATTCAGAGTACTTTTCTTATTCCAGGCCAGCAGAACAAACATATGAGGAAGTGCTTTAGATTTGTATATCCTGACTATGACCTTCCAGACACTGTACTGATTCCAGCAGCAGTATTTTTCCCACTCCCTGTCACAACAAAAACCCCTGCCCGCATTATCAGAATACAGACACTCGTGGGAGAGAGCATTAAGCAGATTTGCACAAGATAACACAGATTCAAACAGATGGACAGCCCCTGGTTTTTAAGCTGTACCATTCCACGGGGTTTCCTTTAGCAAATTCCATCACCTCAGAGGAAAGGAAGCTTTACACCTGATGCATCTGTGCTGAAAGACCCCCTGCATTCAAAACGACTTTTCTGAGTGTTATTGGAAACAACAACATTAAGATAATGACAAGACTGGCAGTGAGAAATTCACAGGGGAAGCAAAATAAATGAAATCAATTAGTATTATAAATATAGGCTGAGTTTCACGTGTCTCACATGTCGATTACTCATATGAACTTCTGAGACTTTATTATTAACAGGTTTGTTTTGGCAAAAGCTATAAAAAATGAACAGAAAAACTCAACAGTGCTATTTTAAACTTGTACCACCACACTGCAGTTTACATAGCTGCAAATAAAATGGAAGAATGTTTTTATGAGCCATAAAATGGCTCAGCTAATACCAAGAGGCATTTACTGAAACAAAAATTTTGAACAAACCTGCATCAGGCAAGCCTTATTTTGATTTTCCCAATTAAACAAAGGACAATTTGCACACTTATAGGAAAGGGGATGAGCTCTGTTTAAGTATCAGTTCTGGTGAATCATACATTAACTGAACTTGTTGGTTTTGAGGTCAGCTGTCATTCTTTCCAAATTGCTTCCTGAGCAGATCACAGAGCAGATGGAAAAGGCCAATTTGATATGACTCTTTGGCTTAATTATAGCACTACTAAGATGGCATATGGAGTTGGGGTGTACTGTAGAATTTTACCCAATAACTTTATTTCTTACAAATTCATTTGTGGTTCATTTGCCTTGCTTTGATATTCAGTACATACATTCACTAGAATTAAATTTTTTTTTTCTGTGCATTACTAAGCCAAAGTTTCTTATCAAGTCCAAGAGCTGCACATCCACACTAATGTTCAAAGAATCACAGAATATAAATTCTATATCAAATACAAGATCTTTTCCAAAATATTAGTATTTAAACTGATCCACTGTTTCCAGCACTAGTTATGTCAGACCCCTCAAGTTACCCTGTGAGAAACAAGATGCCAGACTGGTCTAGTGACAAAAAGGCTTTGTATTATATAGACTAGTACACCCCAAAGAATCATCTCATGGCATATGCACAGCACACCCACTGTGCTAGCAAATACAGCAAAAATGGGTCCACTAGGAAGAGCAGATCACATAAAATCCCTAACACTACCTGGAAGCATAGAGACTTTATCATCTTATCATGGCACTGCTCCACTTGAAATCCTTGGCTTACAGGAATCACTGCACTGTTCACACCTGCAAAGTAACTACCTGTCAACAAGAGATTTAAATTCTTGGCACTTAACATCTGCTGCAAATTCTTTAGGAAAGGTGAACATCAAAGGAAATTGGAAGTTGTAGTTCAGGTTCTCTAAATACTGCAGTTAAGTAGTAACTGCAGCCACTTTTCTAGCAGTGACCAATGTCAATCATTCCATTTGCAACACTGATAAGCTGCTCAGTGTTCAGATTGGATACCAGGATATGTTAGAGGTGCTGACACAAACTACAGACCATTTGCCATCATGGAAAGGCAGACTTTAACTGGCCTCAAAGCATCACTAAAATTCCTCCAGAGTTTATTATTGTCCAGAGGGTGTTTAGACAGAATCCCAAATCACTGCCAAATGTATCAAAAACAGGAAGCCAGAAAACTCAGATTCTACTTGATTATTTAATACTTTTTTCTATTTTCCTAAAAAGAGGAAATGGAAAAAGGACAGAGCTGTCAAATTGCAAGATAAAGTGGTTCATTTCCTCTGCCTTCTCTCTAAGCAGTTCAGCTTTTTCCTGCTGAGCAGGAATGGGCAGCAGTTTGAAATTAGGGAAAGAGGGAAAAATTATCGCCATCAATGAAGAAAATTTTGGGTTTCTATGAAATATAAATAGAAATTCCAGGAAAAAGCTTTATTTTGAAATTTTACCATGAAGTGAAATAGAAAAGAAAAATTTTCTTGTAGAAATGTCACCTCTGACAACTAAGTTTCGAACCAGATTATGTAATTTTTAATCACCTCTCAGTTCTTTCCTGAAATACAAAGGACTCTGAATGCAGCCACCTGACCCGACAAAGCAGACTGTCAAATCTCCCATTGAGAAGTTCTTTCCAAAGCTACTCAGGACCCCCATAATATCTTTGAAACCTTTTGTTCTTCACTTTACCTTCCTTACAGACAAATCTGACTTAAATTAAAAAATAAAGATGGGAAAACCAAAATAACACAGGACCTAAAATGTAACAGTTCTGAAAAATTTTCACTGCCTAAAACATTAAAATATCTGATTTTAGAGGCTGGTTTCTCATTCTGTCACATTAAAAAATGATCCTCATCAGCCTGCAGTTTAACTACACAAATTTATAATCCTAGTGAAAATAGATGGATGGTGTGTAATGGCTCTGCATTTGTTTCCTGGGCAAGAATCAGACCCCATTTCATCAACAGGCAAGCAGGGACAAGTTCAGAGTTGCCAGTGGATGCTCCCACCTCCTCCATGCTTTCCTCACCTCTGTGACCCAGGGCAGACCAGACAGAGTGTGGAAAGTGATGGGATTTGAATCCACAACAAGCACAGCCCTGTTGCAAAGAACAACCAGGATCAAAAACCTCTGACAAAAGAATATCAAACAAGGAAAGAAAATGAGGAACACGTGCAGCAGAATATAAAGGAATGCTCCTCACAAGATTCTTGCTGCACTCAGTCTCAAATGCACATAAACAATTTAATATTTCCTCCAACCCTGGTAAGAAAAAAGAAACTAACTCCTGTATGTTTATAACTCAAAGTCACAGAAGTGTCCCCTCTGAATTTTTTTGACAAGGCAGAGATCAATTTTGGCTGCTTCCTCTGTATCTACTCTGGTATCCATGGAATCCATGCATAATGCTGCAGTAACTATCCCACACAAATAAAGTCACAATTGGGTCTTAGTGTGAAGACCCAAGTTCACAGTTGCTCTGGCAGTCACAAACATCAGGAGCTCAGACTTCTATCCTGACATAACCCAGAACTGAAGTTTCAAGACTTAAATTTTTCTTAGAGAGAGGCTGTAGAGGGTACTACTTTCTCTTAGAGGGTGTTGCAGCTTTGATCCATTTTTTCATGTTTCCACTAAGACTTACTTGACTTAAATGTAAAAAAAATTAAGATGCATATGGCTGGGGCTTTTAAAAGACTTAGGCAACTAAATGTCATTGGAAATTCTGAGCCTACAACATCCAGTACTATATACAGAGAGCTGGACTCTACCTTCACAAGATCATACATTTCAGAATCCTTACTACATGCATATTTTAGCTGTATTTTGAACATTCACAATTTAGCATTATAAAATTACCTCATTCTGTAAAGCTTGTTGATGTTAAAAAACTGCAGTGTTCGTGTGAAATTTTGATAAACTTTCACATACAAAGCCTAGATGTTTTGTATATGAAATGTCTTGTCAAACTTGTCTTGGAATGATTTAAAATCATCCTGTTTCTATCCAAATGGCTTTGTGCAATGAAGTGCAGTTGTCTGAAAGACAAACAAGAGCCACCAATTAACGAGACACAGCAGTAACCCTGCAGTCAGCTGCAAGCAGCACAAGCCAAAAACACCTCCCAGAAGTGATCCCACACCCCCACAACTCCCCAAGGACAAATGGAAACTTGAAAGAGGTCTCCTAAGAGGTACTTCCCAATCACAGCACAAAAGCACAGGTGAAAGGCAATTCTTCCCACTGATGCCTCTCCCAAGAAACAAATAATTCCTCCTTCATCTTGAGAACACAGGACAGACTTTTAGATAACCTAAAATATAAATTATTTGGGGAGGTTTAAACAAGAAAAATATATTGCTTCTATCTAAGACTTAGCTGTTATGATTAGAAGCCAAACTGCATTTTCACTACAACAAACTTACAAGGCAAACTTGGAATGTTTCAACTTGACAAATATAAAAAATTATATGGGGAAAAAATGCCCACATCGGTTTTAAATGATGCTTTAGATTACTCAGTTTGACACTTCAAAATTCAGAATTCAGCTTGTGCTTCATCCTTCACAACAAGGAAGACAGGCTGCACAGGATATAAAGGATGAGGTTATCTGCTTTGCTACTAGAGGCAGGACCTGGATCCTGCTACATCCTTACATACAGCCTAAATTAAATTGGCTACAAGATGTTGGCTTTTGTTACAAAAGGCAACAGCAATACTTTTAGGTCAAAAGAAATATTTACCCAAGAACTGGGGTCAGCTCTTCAAATCAGGCCACGTTGTTTGTGAAGCAGTGCAGAGCTTCACACACAGGGAGAAGAGGAAGAGTCTAAACGGCACAGCAGCATCACTGCTAGTTAAAGCAACAGCCCAAATGTTAAACTCATCCAAATACAGGCACCTCGCTGGGGGTGACGTGACCTGACTAAGGAACAAGTGAACACAGGTGCCATCAGCTCATCTCACTCAACTTCCATTGAACAAACAGTTAATAAATCTCTCAGCTGCTCTTTAGAAAAAAGATCAAAGCCAAAGCCTCCTAGCAAAAAAGGTAAGTATCTAGAAAACTCACTCACATGTCAGTCATCAACTCCCTCACTTAACTTTCCTTTCTACTCCCCTGGGAGCCATGGGGGGTTTGCTATTGCACCAAGACAAGTCTCTGCCCGTGCCGGAGCTGCTTTGCAGCTGTCAGCCCACACTAACTCTCAACTTGTCATGAAAGTTATGCAGAATACAAACAGAACAGAACACAACTGAGGTTAACTCAATTTTAGCAAAAAGCCTTCACAGCTGGAGAAGTTTATCAGGAGAAAATCACCACAAATACATCGCTATTATGTAAATATTTTTAATAGAATTTTGTTGCCTCCCTTGTTATATTATTCAAATTATAGTTTGTGTAAATCTTAAAATATGATGTCTCAAAAGAGTAACAATTTATACACCCATCCTAACTGAAATCATATGACACATGATTTCTCTCCATAATAAATCATCCAACAAATCTTCCCTTCTCCCTGTTACTCATGAATTCAGGAATGAAAATTTGCATCTTAATCTGGTCCAGAGGTTTGTTGGTCATATTGCTTTGAAGATAAGGAGATGGTTGAGGATGGCTGAATCACCAGTTAAAAACTCTACCACTCTTTCCACTTACTAAAGATCTCCAGTCACAGAATTTCAAACTTTCCTGATCAAAAGAGGTTTATATTAGATATTATGAAAAATTTCTTCACTGAAAAGGTTGTCAAGCACTGGAACAGGCTTCCCAGGGCAGCGGTGGAGTCACCAATCCTGGAGGTATTTAAAAGGCATTTAGATGTGGCACCTGGGGAAATGGTTTAGTGGTGACCTTGGTAGTGCTGGGTTAATGGCTGGACTCCATAATCGATTCTAAGGGTCTTTTTCAACCTAAATTATTTTATGATTCTAGGATAATAAGAGCACTGCTCTGCAAAAATCTGCACTTCCTATCAATTTTCTTTACTGAAATTTTCTTTTCATTTATTACTGCCTCTAATCAAGTGTACAAAGATTTCATAAAACACAGTGCAGCCAAATAAAACTGTCAGTATGTTTAACTGGAGGAATTCACTCACTTGTATTGATTTTCAGCATTAATATTAGATTAATGTTAATTGCATAATTATCATGAAAGAATCACAAGGAAAACAATTCTGAAGCAAACTTGAAATAGCTCATGTTAATAGCAAGACTGAGATAATACTCACGTTTCAGAGTTTGATGCAGCCAGTAATGTTTACAGGCTGGGGAGATGGGGGGATAATCAGTGCTGCTTCCTGTAAAATTTGATCCCTCAGAGGATCTAATGATGCTATTTAGGTCTTGCAATTTGAGTTTTTGGACTCAAACGCTTATCCAGCCTTTCTAATCTGTTTCAGTGTTCAGATGTATGGCTCAAGTTCATTGTCTGGTGAGGATGAAGGATGGCCTGCACCTCCCAGCTATTACACATCTACCACCAGTCTGACCAGGAACCTGGCTGTCCCAGAGTCTTTACACACCTTTTCACCATCAAAACTCTACTCTGTGGCTTTTTGTAAACAAAGATTTTGCTTGAGTTTTGAAAATACTCACTCAAAACAAAAGCAGAATTTCACATTGGTGAAGTTAGCTGATATAATGGTGACGAGTAAAAGCGAGATGTGAAGCGTCAGGAGTAAAATTTCAGGTGGAAAATTTGTCCTGAAAAGGTTGAGTTGAAAGCTTGAAAGGGGAGAGTCTGAGGATTGCAGACAGAACTCAGTTCAGAGCATCCCCATTTCAGTTCAAAATTAGCTACGTCTGAACTACTTCTGAGAAGTCCATGTTCATTTTCACAAGTAACTGCCATTATTTGAAGCGAATAATTTGATCTTGGAGATATTCTGAAGTTAAGAAGCTACCCGACATCCATTACTTTTGTTACTGTGTTGGGAACACGACACCTGAAGCTAAAATAATTTTTCTCCACAGCAGCTGGAGTTCAGGGCAGGGAGGCTCATTACAGATGTGCACTTCTGTCACTCTGGACTGCTTCCAGTTTGCAGCTCCTGCTTAGATCCCTTCATTCACCCTGAATTATTGGCAACTGGAGGGTAATTAGTCCATCATTGCTTGGAAAAACTAGAAGGTTTTCTATATTTCTTTCCAATCACTTAAGCTGGCACACAGTAGTACCTTGTACCATGATTTAGCACTTTACTCTTATTAAGGGCTTTCACCCTCTGTTTCTTAACATCAAGATACTGAGCAATTCCTTGGCTTCATTCTAAAATAAAAGTTACATCACATTTGAGCTGATGCCTTCCAGCAAACTTATGCCAAATACAATTTGCTTAAAAACCTCAACTCACATAGCTCTCAACTCACATAGCTGAGGTTGGATAAGAAACTTGTGGCAAATGCTGCTTTATAATTAAACATTGTACTCTCGCACTTGGAAGAAAAGGAGTCTAGCACAAGAACCTGAGAAAACCTGACTCCACATAACCAGAGGGGACTTTCAGCTGTATCAATGAAGTCAGCCAAGAGGTTCTGCTAATTAAAACCAAATGACTCCTTACAAATGGAGCAGCAGTTTAGTTGGGTTTGAGTAGGCAGCATGTGACTCTCTGCTTTCAGTTCCTGAAAAAGTGACAGACATAACAGACAGACGTTGAGTAAGAAGCTGCTGCCTCCACAATGTGCCAAGGGCCAAACTTCAGCTTCCTTGTAATGCCTCTGATTCTGAAACAGAGCATGAATGGACTAGAGGTTTTTCTCCCTGAATGTGTTTATAGCCATGTTAGAATTATTCTAATGGCCACCAACTGTGGTCTGCTGACAAAAGAAACCCTCCACTGGGTTCTACCCAAAGCTGCATTTGAATCAATACAAAGAAAAACTGCAAATTTTAAACTTGGTGCTATAGAACACCTTAGCATGGCTAGTAAGTGCTGAATGTGTGTGGAAGTCTTTCAGAATATTTTCTGTATGCACAAGATGTTCTTTTTGATACCATGCATTACAAAGAAAAATAAGATTTCTCTTCCTCACACATTAGTCATACTTCTGAAACCACATTTGGTCCACTTAAAGCAGAGGTGGTTGAAATACCACAAGGATGGCAATCAGATGAAATTGTACAGACAGACTGAGAGCAGGATTAATAGTAACATCAGCTACATGTTAGGTCTAGGTTGTCATAAAACCCTGAAATTCCTGTCAAAATATCATTAACTTCTTACACTTCAAGCAAACTGTTTCAGACCAAAACTGTTCTCATGTAATTACTCCACACTGGTGACTATCCCTAGCATAAATGTCAGGTAATCAGTGTTTCTCAATATGTGACCCTTAATAAAGATATGCTCCTGGTGTGCCCTGGAAGCTATATTGAAAATACTTTATTACTGACACAAATAGGAAATAAATTCCATATTCTCCAAGGCTTCCAAAAGAAAAAACGAAAACAATGTTTAAGAGAAGGGAAACTGAAAAATCCTTGAAAATTTAGGAATTAGGAAGAAGAAAAATAAAGCTTCTTTTTGAAGTAGGTTTTGTGAAATTTCCAGAGTAATTTAATTTTCTTTATATTAATTCTTTCAGACACCGTAGGAACTGGTTGCCAAACCCACACACATAAAAACCTAAATAAAATCCTCCACCATTCCATTGCAAATGATAATTTCTAAAGCTCCAGGTAATCATCACCAGTTTACTCTGTATCCTTTCTGAACACTCAAAGTGTCAGATGTAGAATGCTTTTGCTTTGTCTTCTATCCAGTAAAAAGCAGAGTTATTTATTATCATTAGAGACACAGCAAAGATGCTTTGAGAGACTTTATTCCGTTGATAGAAACCAATTTGTTGTTAAGAAGGGAAATCTGGGTTCTTGAAGTTCACTGAGAAAATTAAATAGGCATCTATCTCACTAACTGGTGTATTTACAAAATGAGTTCTTTAATCTATCACATATAATTAGTCTTTTTTGTGACCACAGGAAGGAAACAGGATAGCAAGGGCTGGAATTTATACCTGAAGCTTGATAATAAGCTGGTAGTTGCTTTGCCTTCACAGGAGTCTCTGGAAAGCTCACAATGCCAGCCCTTCTCCTTAAGAAGGAAGCAAAAATCCTGGGGCTGACCCTGAGGAATAATTCCCATGCTAAATCTAGTTGAGAGTAGGCCAAACTGCTTGTGTGTTTTGGGATGACAGTGGGTAAATTTCCAGGAGGACATGGGCTGGTGAGGCTCTACTCCCCAGGAATGACATATGAGCCCCAGAGAAATCAGAAGAGATAGCAGCCTGCAGATTGGGGCAGATCCCTAACAAATGCCCCGGCTCCTGGGGGCTCAAATACTCGGGCTCAGGCCAGCTTTCACTTCTCCTTGTCAGCAGGTTCTGCCAGGTGCCGAGCTCAACACTGTCTCCTTCCCACTGCAGGCAAGTTGGCACAGTGTTTCTCTCTGCCAGTCCTTCATTCTGGGCACATCAAATTAAAAAAGGCAAAAAGCCATACCAAGAACAAAGACCAAGCTATAATTGAAAAACTGACAACTTCCCAAATCAGATGTGACTGTGACCCAAATCAGGAAGGGAAGAAACAGTAATTCATCCTGGCACGCTAATTAATTATCACACAGATTGCTTATTGATTTTCTTGTGTTCACTTATACCTTATGAAGTACATTCATTTCATCCAAACTTCTCATAGAATGGCAGATGCTGACAGCTCAAAAGCAGATACAAATTCACAGGGAGGTCAGGTGTCCCCTTCGACAGATGGGCAAGGCCAGGGCAAATCCATTCATCCACAGCACCAAATCTCAGCACCAAGAGACTCATCTCCACTCCCACTCAAAAAAGCGAAATTCTTCAGTAATGATCCTCCAGTGAAACAAACTAGCCCATGTCAATAAAAGTAGTCAGATTGCCAAGGTCATAACCAAACCATTTCAGCTTCTTGATGGCTTCCTGCACTGGACAATAGCCTGAGTTCCCAGAGAAATTATCTAATAGAACATTTTCTAATTATAGAATTAATTACTGCCACAGAATAAACAACAGAGGCATGTCAGACAGAAAATAATTATTTGCACAATTAGCTCTTTCACATCAAATAAACATTTACAGCTATTCTTGAACTGGGAATTTGTAAGATTAGGAGAGGTCCCACTCTCATCACTCCCAGAATATCCTGCCACTACAACAACCAAGTGAAAGCAATTTGTATGTTCTCTCTTTTTAAAAGAGTATGACGATATTCCATTTAAGTTGTTGATTTTCTTTGGAATTTTCTGGGTATGAAGCATGCATCCTCACTACAAAGCTTTTGGTCTCCTATGTTGTGTTTTGACTGGGTAAAAAAACCTGTTTGCAATGCATGATCACAGGCCAACTGACTGTTCTCCTTATGTGCCTACAGCAGACGTGTCACAGAGATCAAGGAAAATTCTTGTGGACAGCAACTTGTTTGCTTGTGCACAGGGAAACAGCGATGGTCTCATTTCCAGCTCTTTGCACAGTCAGTACAATCATCATCATTGCAGTGATAAAAGCAGCCTCTGAAGACGTTTCTATCTAGTAAAAGACCTGTTGAAGAGGGAGTGTGAACAACCTCAGAAAGGGGTTAGCATATGAAAGGGCCGAATTTTGTGGTTTAAAACCCAAACATGAGCGAGCCAGCTAAAGCATCTACAAAGCTGAATAGCTTTGAGCATGGATCTGTTTTCTGGACTCAGCAACAATTCAACAAAACATTAACAGAACCCAAAATCAGGATTAGCCCCTGATCTGTCATCATACCTTTAAAACTGCCAGCAACCCACAGCAGTCGTACTTCTCTCCAGATTTCCCTGAGGGACAGAACTGGTGTCTGGGAGAGATTGCAGGTCAGTCCCAAGTCATAGGCAGGTACTTGGGAAGAGTGGCTTGGTTCATTTAATTTAATGATTGATATCTGGATCAAACCAGTATGTCTATTTGTGAAAAGTAATGGAGATTAGAGTGTGCTTTCCCTGGCCTAGAAGAAAACATAAGTAATCTACTTAAATGAATATCAATTTTGGATGTTCCTTTATTACACTTTATGGTCTGTGAACATCCTTTCTTTTCGTGCTGTTATGTGAGTGGTATGCAATTCCCACACTGGCAATAGATATTGCTTTAGAAAAGTAGTGGAGGTCTTAACTTTCTAATACAAATTATTCCTCAGGAATCCTTAGCTGCTATTTGAGTAGTTTAATTCAAAGAGGTATATCTCTCATTCAGAAAACTTTAACTGACACTAATCAGACACAGCTACTTTTATTATTAATGTACAACAATACTAATCTGCTGTGACTAGCATCTTTAGCCAGAGTATTAAGGCCTTCCACTCCCTAAAGTGCTATTTAGTAATAAAAAATTAACAGTTTTGCATAATCTACTTATGTGTGCTGCAACTACTAAAGATTAGCTGCAGCATTTTCTTCTCTTTTCTGAGCCTCAGCACAGACACACATTTCCTAAAAATTAACTGATGCATGTTTGTGAGCTGATGGGAATGTTTCAGTGTGCTGGTCACAGATGCAGCGGGGATTACATGGAAACACACAGTCCCTGTGATAACTCACACACAAGCCTTAGAGTTACAGAGTGATAAAAGATCAGACAATTTTCATCCCACTTAATATTTCAAAAGATGCACCGAGGCCTGCACGTGGCAGCTCTGGTTCTTTTAAACCCTATTGGCTTCATGTCCCCTCCCACAGGTGAGGCTGCACAAACACAGGACCCAGCCTCAGTCCATATGGGCTCGGGCACAGGAGGCAGCCAGCCCACGGTAGCTGTTTACACAGAAGGCAGATGTATCAATACATTGAATTAACACAGGTACATATTTCAGCAGCCACCAAAGCATTACAAGCAGTGAACTTTAAAGAGACACACAAAGCAAATTGCAGTCCAAGCAGTCAAGAGCCCGAACACACAAACCCATGGAAACAGGTTGTGGAATACCTTTCTTCGTCTTAACAGATATTGTTGCTAAACCGTAACCAGACTTCTACAGTACCTATGGTATCAGAAATAGGGCACAGAAAACTAAGCCCCTTCACTGTTTAATTTTGACTAGTCAAAGGCAGGATGCAGGGAGCAGCTCCCGTGATGTCTGCAGAAATTAGGCTTTTTTACATAAGTCGTTCTCCCCTTACAAGATGCGCTGAGGTGTCTTTTTGTTACTGATCCCTTTCCAGCAGAGCTCGGAGCAGCTCAGTGCAGCCCGGCCCCTCTGAGCCCGGCCCACGGCAGCTCCCTGCAGCTCCTGCCAACCAGCCCAAATCACACACAAAACCCCACAGAATGCCAAAGGCCCCACAGAATGCCAAAGGCCCCACAGAATGCCAAAGGCCCCACAGACAATGCCAAAGGCCCCACAGAATGCCAAAGGCCCCACAGACAATGCCAAAGGCCCCACAGAATGCCAAAGGCCCCACAGACAATGCCAAAGGCCCCACAGACAATGCCAAAGGCCCCACAGAATGCCAAAGGCTCCACAGAATGCCAAAGGCCCCACAGAATGCCAAAGGCCCCACAGAATGCCAAGGGCCCCACAGAATGCCAAAGGCTCCACAGAATGCCAAAGGCTCCACAGACAATGCCAAAGGCTCCACAGAATGCCAAAGGCCCCACAGAATGCCAAAGGCTCCACAGAATGCCAAAGGCTCCACAGAATGCCAAAGGCTCCACAGACAATGCCAAAGGCTCCACAGAATGTCAAAGGCCCCACAGAATGCCAAGGGCCCCACAGAATGCCAAAGGCTCCAGGCATGTCTCTCACATACGGCCTCACCTCGAATGAGCTACATCCACACCTGTACTAACAAGTTATTTAGAGAGCTCCTGGAAACAGTTTTTCAAGTCTCACTTTTTCAAGTCTCTTTCCAGATCCTCACTTCAGTCAAGTGCATCCCCTCATGCCTGAGATTTAAGAGGAGCCTCCTTCATTCCCACAGTCCTGTCCACAGGCTCACTGCGGACTGTGTGGATGGGGGGATTAGGCTGGTGCAGAGCTCTCCTCACTGGGGCATTCCAAAAGAAATCATCAATTTGCAAAATCACCCTTTCCTCCAGAAAAAAAAAAAAGCAAAACAAAACAACAAAACCCTGTGATAACAGCTTTCCTGTAACAGCAGAGACAGCTGGAGCAGGAGCAGGGCCAGCCTCATGCAGCAGCTGAGGGAAGTTGGGAGTTACTGGTTCCCCAGAGGGGAAAATGATGATCAGCTCGTAGAAGCTTTCATGCAGCAGATAAACCAGCTTGCAAATTCTTTTCCACTTTGCCTGGAACCAATTTTTGCCTAGAAATCTTTCTGTCTTAAGTTTTAAGGGCTTCCCTCCTCCCAGAATTAATTTCAGATTTTTCTTTTAAGCTTTTTGTCCAGCTTTGAAATGAGTTTCATTAATGCAAAGTGTCTCAGAGAAAAGAGCTTCTGAGCTAAAACAGAACAAGATTTCAGGTCACTGCATTAATATTGATAGCTTTAAAACAATAACTGTGCATCAGGTACAGGATAGGATATTTTCCTGTGTAGCTAATACAGCTTAACACTATGTCATTACCATAAAATCTATTTCAAGTTTATAGGAAAAAAACTAATTAATTTCATCCAAGAGATTTCTATGCCTAAAGCACATAGGAACAGCAATTCACACTGGCAAGTGCCAGGCAGCTGCTGCAGCCCAAAGCTGGTACCTCCTGGAACTGGCATCTCCAGCCAGGTGTTAGCAACTCCATGCAAAGTTGTGCCTTCCCTTCTACAAGCAGAGCACTCTGGTCAGCTCTCAGAAACTGGGGTGTAAGGCCAGGCATGCTACATAACCACAAGCAGTTTTCTCATTGCAATTCAGCTCTGGCTTCTATTTTCCCAGGAGGGAGGAAGGGTTTTACTAATCCCAGTTGTGCGCCCAGTCCTCATGTGACACCTACTGAACTCTCCAAACGACATTCTACTACAGGATGAAAAAAATTGATGCTGCCCCACATTAACAAGTCAGGCTGTAAAGTGACATGTCAGGAACTGTAAATGATAACTACATTCCTACCTTGCACCTTATAAAGTTAAGGTCAACAGCAGTCCAAACCCTGACCGGGCTCCGAAGCCTCCTGTCACCTGAGCTCCCCTGGTAAAGTCCTCTGTGCAGGGCATTAGCATCCTGTGCAAATGGAGCATGGCATTTCATCTCACATCAACAAGAGAGACTGAGGAGAAAACACTGCCTTTATGAGCAGAAAGCTTCCTGTGCTAATAAGATACAGCATTTCAAACACTGGCACTTTTAAAATCATATTCTTTCCGTATTAATTTTGGCTAATGCAGTGTGACAGTCTCTAATATGATCAGGCTCTCATACTCTGCTGGTGATGACTAACACTAATTCAGTCTGATTCTTAAGTGATGGGATAGGTGGAAAATTGATAATGTGGTAGAAGAGCAAAATCCTTTCCAGCACACTTTTCAAGGACCAGATTCAGGTCAACTGTGGTTTTTAAAAAAAGTCAGATAATATCTCCAAATAACTTAATTTAACAAATAACCTGATGTATCTTGATGTGTAAACACCTCTATTTTTTTGTTTGTTTTTTCTTGTGCTAGATAAATACATCAAGATCCTTTAATAACCCTTTATAAGGCAGCTTTATTAATTAGAAAATATTTTCCTAATTCTTCCCAGTTATTTTCAAGCACCGGAATGCAATATATTGCAGCAACTGCTAGTAATGTATACAACAAAAAAGCTTCCTCTCTCTCCCCTCTTGGTATTTCAGTGCTTATATATTCATGCTATTTCTCTTAACCAAAACTATACATCTCGGGTGCATTGTCAATAGGTTCTCCAACATTTGAGTTCACATGTTCAGAGCTGCTCCTCTCCACCCACATAAGAACAAGCTACATTCTTATTCTTAGATGTATCTTCAAAGTTGTTTAAAAGAAATTAATCTTACCCTGTTGATGGAGCTTACATCAATCATTATTTATCACTTTGCCAACATCTAATCCTTCTACCGACTCAATCAGAAGAATTTTTTATTTTACTTCACTAAAAAATAAGTGTTTGCAGGACCAGCACAGTTTTTTGCAGAACATCCCAGCTGCTTGCTATTCCCCATTAACTTTTGGTCCTTTGAGAAAAGCACAAACATTAGTACTTTTTTGCTCCCTAATAATTTCACATAGCTTGTGATCCGAGACATAGTCCTCCATTTCTCTAAAGAATATAGTTTTAAGAACTCTTAATTTGAACTTCACAAATTAACCATAGCAAAGAATCATTCATGTAGGACATCACATCAGCAAAGATGTCACTTCACATTTAAATTAGTGACTATCCGGATCAATGTGGTTTTATTGAGCAGGATCCCTTGTGAAGGGATTGATGTAATATTATCAATCTTGGGAGCACACAGAGCACCACAATCATAAGCAGAGGTATATATTGCTGCATATTTCTAATCATATCAAAACAATTATCTGGCATGCAAATTAATTATAGAGATAAAGAGCATGATTGTAATAGCAATATCCTCCTGCTCCTTTTTGTTTTGTTTTATATTATAGCAAAGAGATGGAAAAAAACCTAGTACTGGTTATTCCCTAACTTGTTCACAGCCTGGGAAGACAGCAAACACTAATTAGAAATGCAACTGTTACTAAAGTAGCAGGACCCTCCACTTCTGCAGACTACACAATGCTATCTGATTTTTTTCCCTGAAAACAGCCCTTGCTACATGAACAGAATCATTGTTTAGAAATCAACTGGACAAAACTTACATTGACCATAATGAGCTTTGGCTCAAATCCTGTGTTGATCTGCTTTAGCCCACAATGAAATTGAGAAACACAAAGAGCTCTTGTAGCTGCCCATGTAACACTGAAGTCATATTCAAAGCCTGAAGTTCAACTGCTAAAGCCAATGCCTGAGTGCTGCAGAGAGATCTTCTTGTTAGTGCAAACACTGACAAGCTCTTTTCGAAAAGATGTGATTTCTGCCAGAGATGAAAATGAACAATGCCCAGATAATACACATTTAGGAATGCTGGGAATCACAGCCACGTTTGCATCGCTCTTTGGAAACAAAATTATACATCAATTGTGTTTACTAAAGAAATACATAGATCTCTGACTCACAGCACAAAAAAAAAATCTTTTCTCTTGCTTGCCAGACACCCAAATGCATGGCCAGGGCTGTATCTGTTAATATTTGTGGCAATTAGCCAGAAATACTATTCACATGGTCCTCTGCCTTTATCTATGTAACTGTAATTCTGTTCTAAAATCTGACAGGCCATCACTCACCATAGTCAGCCTTACACTGAAACTGACTTCCACACATCAGTGCCGTCATTTGAATTGATTTAATTCCCCCTTATTCTTTCCTCCCAATGGACAGAGACTTCCCATTTGTCCCCACACCTTAGCCTTACAGGACTGTATATGCCTTTTAAACATTCTTCCATGAATTTAACTAATTGTGAGCCCTGAGAGAAGAAAAGAGGAGTTTCACACGACTGACCAGGCAGGGGATGGCAGCCAGCAAAACAGAACTACAGGCTTTCCTATGAGAGCACACAGAATCACAGGCTGGTTTGGGCTGGAAGGCACTTTTAGAGGTCATCTAGTCTGACTCCCCTGCAGTGGGCAGGGACATCTTCAATGAGATCAAGTGCTTAGAGTCCTGTCCAAGCTGACCCTGAAGTGCCACACAGATGCTACACAGCTGGGAAACTGAATGCATAGCCATGCTCCTCTAGCAGGATGAGGCTGAAATTTATCATAAAGAGTATTAGAATATGCAACTGTGAGGATGGGAGAAAAAAAAAAGTAGTGCAGAAAACGAAGCAACACAGGAAAGCAGCACATACAGCTGATCTCAAGGATCAAACATGTCTCCAGGTCCCCTGCTATGACATAAGGGAAATCTCACAGAAACACAAGATGCTGAAACTTCCTAAATCAGCCACAAAAATCCAAGTTACACACTTCTTCACGAGATCCTTTCCGTAATACTCCTGGGAACCAAGCAGTTAATTGAAGGAATGAATTGGTTTTTAAGGAAAAAAGTCTCTCATCCATATTTGCACAGCATAGGAGGCCAGGTAAGAAACCTCACCCAACATAACTACCAGTGATGGCCCGAGGAAGTAAAAGAAATGGTATAAACCTGTAGGGAAAAAATGGCTTTAAACAGGCACTAAGCATAACAGCCTACATAAGAAAAGAGCTGAGACTGGACATGTTCTTTCATCATGCTAAAAATATTGAATGTTCTAAAAAGCAACAAGAAGTTTTACCTCGAATTGAACGTAATGACACATTAGTCTCTTAAACTCCCACTCTGAGAACAGTTTTATCACCCCCTCAATAAAAGCAATCAGAGAAAGACCCAGTTTTTTGGATTTGTGCAGTTTTGCTTTATTGTAAGTTTCATTTGTCAACTCTAATTAGTGGGCTCACTGAGTATCTCTTGGTATTCTCCAACTTTTAGTCTCTTTTCAAAGAATGTTTCGGCAGCATCCTGGGATGAAGATGTCCCTTTAATGGGCAGCTACAGAGAAGCATGCCCAGCTTCAGAAGATGGATGTTTTTCACACTTCAGTGGGGAACTTCAGACACAATTAAAAGAGGACAGAGTACCATGGTATCGTGGATATGGGTTATACTAGGTCAAGCAGCTTGAAACAGACACAGGTTGAAATGTGAAAGATTTCATAGCAGACTTTGGAAGCTTCAAACAAGCACAACACACCCAGAACCTCGTGACGGCAGAAAGCACAAAATAAATCTCCTGGAAATAAAGACATGTTTTGTGACAGTAGAGACAAGGGCTCCAAGACAGACAGATCCAAAAGTAGTGATAGTTTTCACATTTTGGGGTAATGTCTTCTTGCTGTCTATTTTAACTAATGGCTTCATTGAGACAAGCTGAAGGCAGTGAGCAAAGCCCACTTCTTCAGATTATCATGAACTGAAGAACTAAGATGTGGAACTAAGTTTCCTGAATCTTGTGAGCCTGGAAAAATGAAATCATCCATAAAAATAGACAGATTTGCCTTTCATGGCATTTCTGGAATTTCATAATTTGCCTAACGAGATCAGGTCTCTAGTAAGACCAGTTGAAACAAGATGGGAGATGAGCAACTGAAAGCAAGTCAGCATGTGAATTCCTGACAGCTCAGAAATCTTTACACAGGGCTCAGCTGGTTGTGCCCTTTTATACTCCACAGGCAGCCAAGGTCAAACTGCACAGGCCTTGGGCCACCTCTGGCTGATGGCTCCTGACAGAGCAGGTTTCAAGCACTCTTCAGGTGAGGGACACAGCAGTCCATAATTCTCACTCTGGAATTATTTCTGTGTGCACGAGCACTCAGCTGCATATTAAGGCCCTGGTGCTCAGCTCTCTCTTACAAAGATGCATTTCAAAGCTGTCCCAGCAACTTGGCATTTTCCTGCTGGGGCAAAAGGGCTCTGGGTGAGGCTCCATCGGAGAGGGGATATCCCTGCACACAAATGGGGCAGGGTGCTGCTAGAGCTGGAGCCAGGAAGCCTCACTGGGTGAAGAACTGTTTTGTGTTTGAGAACTGACTTTAAAGTCTCCTGGCAGTGCCACCTGGCAGCCAATGCCAGCAGAGCAGCCTGAGAACAGCCCATTGACATCTCCTCCCAGAGTCTGTCAGCCCTCAGGCATTTACAGCAGGTGGTCTTCAGAGTTCACAGAATAAAATATAATAGATTTCCTAAAACATATTTACAGCTAGTGGTTTCACTGTTCTAAAAACAGCGTTTTCAGTCATCACCACCAAGATCATAATCCTATTAAAGATCAATAAAATATTTATTTCCTTAAGTTAATATATGTTCTGTGCAAACTTCCACTGTTTCATTTCCAAGAGCTCTGTCTGAATATTCATATCTGAACTATACAGACATAACTTTATTTACTGTAGAAAAGTAAATTAATACTGATTTATTTAAACACTTTACCAAAGTGGCAGTTTAGTTTAATCAAATACTGAAATAATTGGGTTATGTTTGATTTTAAACTTTGAAAACCTAACTCTAAGATTTATCAAGGGCTGAATTTAGCCAAGTTCTCATCATTAAAAATTGATACTATATAGTGGGGCTACACTGGCTTCCCTGGCACATTGCCAAGCAACAGACCTTTTAAAAGATTAATTGTTCATGCCTGCATGATTCCCCAAGTGCACTGCACAGTGGTCACCAGCTCCCAAACACCAAGTCAAGGAGTGCCAAAAGCACCAGGAGGGAAATACTTTTCTGTTGCAGAGTGAGGAAAAGGCACTGCTCTCCCATGGTACAAACCTGCCTGCACCTGAGGGTGAGTGCTCTGCACTCCCTGCACCTTCCCATCCTAGCCCCAAAGGTGAGTTCCTTCCTGATGGGGAGAAGAAAAGGGGCAGCCAAATTCCTGCAGTGAAGTGCCTGCAGAGAGCTGTGGGGGATCCCCTGGACTCTGAGCAGCTTTCCCAGTGCCTGTGCTTTGACCAGCCCTGAGTGCCCTGGATATAGCAAAGAGAGGGATGCTCCTGCTGCCTCCCCCAGGAAAACTTGCACAAGTCAATTACTGAACTACTCCAAGCTCAGGTATCTAAGCCTCACTGGAACAGGGCAAGCAACACTTCTCAACTAACAATACTGCTAGTGAAATTTAAGTATTTTTGCCATTTGATTGCTGTTTTCCAAATCAGAGAATGCTGAGGAATTAAATTCAATACCATGCTCTGGCTTTACTACTGTAGATTCTCTTCCCTGTTGCCTTACAGCTCCATCAGAGGCATTTTCAGCCTAAATCCATTTATCAGGGCTCTGGGTGACACCCCTATGGTCTTGCTGATGGACACCAAGTCAGCATTTATCCCTACTCCTCCAAAGCAGCTGAGGAGGTAGTTTGCACTACTCATCTTACAATCCCATACATGGCACCTGTGGCATGACTTTGGGATCTATATCCGCCCTCTCCTTTGCCTCTCCAAAACACACTCCAAGGGTGAGGACTGAATAATAATCCTCCAGTCCGTGACCTGTGGGAAACAATGTGATACACAGGCTGAAGTACAAACACGAGAAGCTGACAAATTTAAATAAACAAAAGCCCCTGCAAGGAAAGGCTGATACAGATACACTCACACTTAATTATTTTTAAAATCTTCTCTTAGGAATGTAGGAACAAGAAAGCAGTGACAGCTGGAGGAAAACCATTACATCTAACTAAAATTTAAAATTATCTTCTGGAAAGAAATCTGCCCCATTTAACGGAATTTTGTTCATGTTAAAAAAATCCTCTTGACAGAAGCAACCAAAATAGAAGACATCTAAAAAAGCTGAAATCCTTGTGACAGCTTTTCAAAGTGTTCTTTACCAACAAATTATCAGAATATTTGTGTTTGTACAGAGAGGTAAGTTCCTATACCTAAATAAGTTAATTACTGCAGAACACAGATTTAAAGTGGTACACTATCCAAACAGCATTTCCCCAGAATTTCAACATTTTCTGTAAGTGAAACCTTTGAAAAGCATTATTAAGGGAATATGGAAATTAAAAAACGCACACTGTCTCAGCCGAAGCTGAGCACATCAGTTCTCAGGACTAATTCAAACCAGAACACTCCCTCCCAACCATCCCCTCTAGGCAGGAGCTTTGTTCTCACTGCCAGCCCCCGGCAAACACCCAGCTCTGGGGGAAGCCACCCGGCCTGGAGCTGCACAGGAGCCCCTGGCACCCCTGCACTGAGCGGGGCAGGGCTCAGCCCCATCACAGGGATGTGGGTGCCCCGGCCCGGGACTCTGCCAGGGCTGCAGGGCTGGAACACGGGCTGGCACAGCCTCCTCGCTTCCAGAAATCCTGGCCCTGGGACTTCCTGAAGCAGGAGCTGGATTCAGAGCACCATGTTTAACAGATTTTGACATATCTATCCCCCATTAACTCAGCCGGTGAACTTCTGACCCCTCCATATATTTGATCTTCGTAACACACAGTGGCAATGAGCACCACAATTTAGCTTCATTCTCGTCTAAAACATACTGCTTTCACTTATTTTAAATCTACTGTCTCAGTCCTCACCAAGTACCTTCTGGGTTTTTTATAATGAGGAACAATAAATATTTGCTCTCTAGTCAGAGTCTCAAATCAGTTATTCCTAGTGTCAAAGTCAGTAGATCTAGGACAAAAATTTAAAGCAAATAATATTTACACTTTTTAGCTTATGAACTAGAGTCTGCATGCTCATGACAGTGAAGCTAATGAGAATTTTGCTTGAGGAACTATGGATAAGACTACCGGATTTCTTTGCAGAATCAGTTTTGCCTTACTGAAACTTCATTTTAATGAAAAAGCCACATAAGCCTCAGGGACATTGATAGATTGCCACCTGAAGTCCATGATTTTTGCTTACCTTTAATTAATAGTAACTAGCTTTCCTCTTGCAATATTGGTTCCACACACTACCTTCTTAAAAGCTGTCAGTGCTGTCTCAGGATACTACAAGTTTTTTTATTATGCTACCACAAAACAAGATTCCAGCTATTCATTTGTAAATTATGATAATAACATAAGCATACAAAACACTTGCTTAAAAATGTGTTTGAGTCAGTCTGCCAAATACCTGAAGCCAAAAGTTGAAGACTATTTGTCTTCGTTTTGAGTTGCACACTATTGAAGTGGTTTTTAAATTCCATATTAAAGTTGTAATGGATTTTTATAACAGTAGTTTACTTCCAGTAATTATCTTACAGTTGAGGTAACCCACTTCTCAAAGGGCTACTTGTACCAGCAAGCTAAATGAGCCACCTTCAGCTAATATTGGAAAAAGTACTTACAACTCTACGTATAAAAGGCTCATTTCTTTTTCCACCAAGTTTTAGCAAATGAATCTAAACTTATACAAATTGCTCCCTTTATTCTATGAAACCCAGCCCAAAGGTGTGATACATCTTAGAGATCTCATTTGCTGAGATCTTCATTATTTCTTTTAGCAACACTACCTTGCAATTTACCCAAATGCATCAATCTCCCACCTGACTAACCTGGCAGAGGTCCCTCCCCAGCCCATTCCAGGCATTTTGTGTTGGGTTATTCTAAAGAAATCGGGGATTTTGCACTGGACTACCCTAATGTGAGGGCTTTCCACACACCCTCTGGGTCAAGGTGAATTTCAGCACAGGTGATTTTTTTGACAGTTCACATTAAAGGCATACTATTGACCTCAGCAATGCTCATCTCTCTGCAGGAACCATGCCTATTAACACAGGAACTAAAATGAAGAAGAGGAAAAAAAGACTTCTGAAATTCATGTCTCATGTTGTAAACATGAATGGATTTCAGGAGCTTTTAAAGCATAAAACTATTAAAGATCAGTTCTAACAGCTTCAAACAAACCACCATAATGCATTTCACAAAATCCTTTCAATACCCTTTTGAAGTTCCTCCTCTTGCATTGTTACAGCCTCTATTACATTGTTGCCCTGGGAGCACTGGAGCTCGGTAGGTGCATTTTTGACATAAGGTCAGAAACTCTTTATGACCAACTACAGAGATGGTTCAAAAGCAAGTTAAATAACCTTCTTTGAAGGTAGTCACCAATGGGGCTCTGCCCAGACAGACTGGATGTACTCAGTGTGCTCTGCAGAAGCCAGTTTTATTTCCCAATTCATTCTTCACACACAAATGCCCCCCCCCAAACCAAACCAAACCAAAGATCAAACAGAGAAATCAGGACGGTACATTCTCCAAAATGTCTCTGCATAGCAGAGGATGGTCCAGCCCCACAGCCATGAGGACATGAGCCATGTGTCCATCTGGCATCTCCATGCTCTCTCCTCCAGTCCACGGTGACCAGTCTGAGCTCCCTCTTCTACCACCCCTGCAGTGTCAGCAGCCACATTTTGGCTTCAAGCACCAGGACAGTGGCAGCTGTGGATGAAGAAGAGGAGGAGAAAGGGATGGACCAAGCCCAGGGCTCACAGCTGAGTACATAGCTCAGAGACAGAACACCATACAGGGGTCCATGGCCTGATTACATGCCAGAAGCTCTCTCAATCCACCAGGCACCTTTGGACAAATGACTTTGCATCTCCACATTTATTTTCCAACATTTTCACTCTCCATGAGACACTTAGCACTGATGACTGACTATGGAACACCACAGTGCATTAATTTTGAGTATGAATAGGAAAGTGTATCCTTGCAAATCACTCCTTTTCCCTTGGAAGCATGAAATTACAAGAACAAGAAATCTTTCCCTGAAGTATATCTGCACTCTGTTTGCTTTAATGATTCAATCTTTCGACCACCTTATGGTCCTCCAAATAAAATAAAAAGTAATAACCTCAAACAAAGTGCTGTGGTTTGTGCTAAGATTAAAAATTATTTTAGCTGTTAGAAAGAAGGGAATCCCTCCTTAGGAGGGGGATGCCTTAAAAAATGCTGATAGCACATCAATGAGACTAACAGAAATAACTGAGTTCAAATTGACAATTCATGAGGATTATGGAAATACACGGTATCCATTAGTGCCTTCTCATTTTATAGACCATTTCCTACTCAAGCAGATTCTGAAATGCCATAATACCTCCAAGCTGGGTTCTTAACAGCATTGGAAGGCAAAGATAGCACCAGAATATGAGCAGGCACAGACATGTCACCTGGTTCTGGTACTGAAACAGCAGGAACTCTTACTGCATTCGTTCTTCAAAGTTTCTTTATTTGGGGGCAATCTTGAACTCTTAGCTCTGCTGGAACACACACTAACACTACTGTATCAGTTTTAAGACAAATTTAAGAGAAGACACTCTGCAATGAGTAGTCTCCTCTAAAAGGTTTCAACAATCCCCCTCCACCAAAAGAAAATGAAGATTAATAGATGAAAGTGGAAAAGAACCCCAACCCAACGGTTTATTGACAACAGAATGCCCAGACGGCAAGGAAGAAAAGTAAGTAACTGCTAAACACCGAACTATCAGAACTCACCCCATACACACAAATACAGAGGAACACACACATACAGGAAGAAAGACCCAAAAATGCCTGAAGAATGGGGAAAATGCTGAAGAAATAGCCCTTCCTGACACAAAGGTGATGCAAGATGGGGCTGGCTTTCACTCTGAAGAAGTGGAGCTTCCACAACAGAGTTCCAGCAGAAATGGAAATCCGGTGGCTCTCTGGCATCAACCTCCTCATCACGGCACACGAAGCAGCTGGGCTGAGCCTCTTGGTGTGTTTTCTCTCCCTGGTTCAGCTTTCCAAGGTCTGGGGCTGGAACAGGCCAGCCCTGCTCCTGTCAGTCCTGCTCCTCTGGGCTCGGACCAGCAGCTCTTCAGTTCACCTCAAGGCAGCTCAAAGATTGCTACTGCAGCTTCTCCAAGCCAGGGAAAGGAAAGGCTTTTTGCCTGGGCCAACAAAACCAAGCTGGCCAAGCAAAACCAAACTGAACTGCACCACAGAGCACTTAAGCAGTGAGGCTTCAAAAATTCCTGCCAAAAAGCCCAAAGATTCCCACTCCCAGCCCCACACACACCTGGACCTTGAGATACAGCAACCACTTTGGGGCATACAGCAGAGGACCATGGAATAGACTATCATCATAAATCAAGACAACTACTCGCTCAGCATGCACAAAACTCCTTAAATCAGGTGCAGGCATTTCAAAAACATTTACCATTTTTAGAACCAGTCTGTAATGACACCAGGACCCCCGTACTGGCCATTCACTTCAAAAGTCCAAGGAGTTGGAGGGTTGAGCACTGCTGAAGCTTTCCTCCTTCCTTCCCTAGGCTGAAAATTTTCTACCACTCTACAAGCCTCAGCTTTACCTCCAGAAACTATTTTCAACAAGCAAACAATGCAGCAAGTCCATAAAAATAAACTCAGCCATAAAGAGATTGCTTACAATTAAACAAAACCTGCTGCAAATTCTCACACTTGTGTGTGACAATCTCCCAGCACTTTACAAATAGTTCTGCAGACTCTAACTCCTGAACCCTTTCTTTTGCTTTTTCTTAGGCATCTATCACTAGGATATTTAAGTATCCAACAGTTACAGAAAACACTCAAGAAGTTACCTTTTTAGTTCTGAGCTCCTAGTAGTTTCCAAGCACAGACATCAACACAAATGATATATGAAAATGTATAATCTTTCACAGATTCTTTCCAAAGCTGCCTGTAAGACTCCCAGACTGTAGACTGGAAAGACTGTTTCCAGACTATCAGACTGAAACAAGAGACCAAACCAGTGTCAGGCATACCTGGAACTCTGTATTTACTGAACACGTGAGACCCCACGACTCAGACCAAGCAGCAGGACTGCCTGGTGACGAGCTGCTGGGGCAGGGCAGATGGCAGCAGGACAGCTGTGTGTTCCCCACGGGTGGCTGTGACTCACACAGCCCCACAGGTCCTCCAGTGGCCAGATGTGCCCCACTGCAACATCTGGGCAGCAGCTCCCAGACACATCCTGGTACTGAACAGATAAGTCAGACAATGAAGCTGCTCTGTGATAACCCCCAAGCAAACACCCTCAGCACATGGTGCAGCTGAATGGAGCCAACAGTTCAGCTGTCCATGGCAGAACGTGTGGCACGGCTTGACTGACACCTCTCCCCACTGCACTGCCCAGCCAGACACTGCTGTGTGCATCACTCCTCCCTCTTCCTGAATGAGAGACATTCAGCTGCTGCTCCTGAATCAAACGGGGAACAGGGGGAGAGTGATGGTAGCTCAAAAGAGCAAAGTGCAATTAAAACATTCAGAAAAAATAGCTATTAAAAGTATCTAGGAAATTATTCATTTTTATTGCCTACTTTGATCATTCAGACTTTGGTCAACCTTGTGAATATGCACTTGATTTTAACACTACTATCAGTAGTCCTTAAAACCACTTAATTGCTAAGAAAAAATGAAAAGCTTGCAATGAAAAGCTTGTAAATTTTTTTTTAAACCTTAAACATATAGCCATCTAAACCCCCCAGCAAATGTATATAATTTAATATAATAGCACTGAAATAGCATTTCCTCCACTCAAGTTGGGACTTACAAATCTAGATGGGTGTAAAGGTTTCATTATCTAAATGATATGCTAACACTTCTTTGAATTTCACAAATTATACGTTGGCAGTAACTTCTATTGTACTGCAACTCATTTCAGTATGAAACCACCTTGTACAAAAAACAGCTCTGGGATTTAAATTATTTCTGGGAAACATTACATATTTCCTAAAGTATGATTAAGTTTAATTTGATGAATTAAAAATAATCAATATTTAATTTTTGCCTAGAACTTCACAAGTCTTCTTCCTGGGGGTTTCCCAAAGAATTTTCATTAGTTAATGAGGCAATTCTACCACAGGAACATTATTCATTAGAGCAATTTAAATAGTAGAGAAGTATCTAAATACATACTGATCTTAAGAGTTATTTCTGTCGAACAGCTGGACTATTGTTCACGTCTCCCCTTTTCTGACTTCTGAATTCCTAACGAACAAGCTAGTACTAGTTGTACAGTACTAGTAACATCTGTACAGTAAAAAAGAGGTCAAAGTTGCTTTCAGACCTTAAGAGTTTTGGTTATTATGGTTGCAACTTAGTGATAAAGCTTAATGCAGCCTAAATCTACCAGCCATTGCACAGATTTATATCACACAACAGTCACAGCAAGTGGAGAAGCAATTTCTTTGTCCCAACATACCAAAAGGCACAACACTCAACTCTGCAAGAGGAGAGGTTTGTGCTTCTTTGAGCTCTGGATGGGGATCTGGGCAGGCAGTGGAGGTGATGAGGATGCCTGAATTCCAGCTGAAATTAGGGTTTTCAGGTCCTACATCTTGTCCCTTTGCTCCTCCATGGTGGCAGAGAGGGCTTGTGGGCATACATGTCTTCTGCTGTGTGCTAAAGGGGCTGACTGGCCATCATTCTATCATCTCATGACAGAAAGAAAATGAGCGTTTTGGTTGGAAGGAATCATACTGCAAAGTATAGCTGAGCTGGTACTTTAAACATTTACCCTTTTTAAACCCAGCATCTGAAGAAAAAGTAGTTGAAAGTCCTCCCTGAGAAGACCAGGGAGTGAGTAGAAGCAGCAAGACAAATAGATTCTAAAAGCAACATGTCCCTAAGGTTACTCCAGCACACAGGCACTTGACCAGAGACACACTTTGCAGTGAATTTTCCTACCTGAGCCACCCTGTTTGCAGAGCTCTGCAGCTGCACTGGACTGCTGGCAGCATCACTCAGTGCAGGCACTGCTTCACCATGCCAGAGCAGTAGTGCTAGGTTTAAAATGTGAGGTAACTTTCAGGAACACACACATTTGCAATTCATGACTTCTTTTCACAGGCCTGGCTGCTTTTCAAAGAGGTTTAAAAACCAGATGTGGAAAATAAGATTGCTAAAATCATTTGGCAACTTAATAAAGGGGTTCTGCATGTTCCCGGGGTAGATTTTCAACAAGAGTACAACAAACACATGAGAAAATGGTTTCAGGGTAAGGGGGAAAGGCTTTGAAAATCTAGCACTGTAGGAGAATGAAATATGTTTTCTTTATATGATTGGTTTTTGCATTAAGCATTTTTGTCTATCTTCATGTAAACATTTTGAGAGGTTAAAATTCTTATTTTCTGAGGGGGAAAAGGATCAATCTCAATTGTGTGTGATTTCAGTTCTCAGTCTTGGTTATGCTGTCATGTCTCACTTCTAGAAGATCTGGCAGCATAATGTACAGTTTCAATGCTTCATCTAAGAACAATATAATCCTGCAATTATTATCAATATGAAACTAATTTGTAAACTGAGAGTAAAACAGGGACAATAATCCAAAAATAAAGAACAGAAAACAAGCTCAGACATCACTTGCTGCCAACATAATCTTATTTGGTCAGCCCACCAGTTCATAGGGGTTCAGATACCACGAGATCCACCCTTGATTCCACCAACTCCATTTGTCTGGACAAGCCATAGTGCTTCTATTTGCCCTCTCAATACTTGGTCCTGTTCCTTGTGTTATGCATGACAGTGAAGTCACACCTGAAAATGCAGTGTAAGAAATAACCAATTCTGCTCGGCAAAATAAAGTGGGGGCATTTACACCAGTTGGTATAATTTTGCAGAATGTCACTGCCCCACCTGTTCACACAGAAGTGAAGACAGAAAACCACAAAAACAAGCACAGACACGCAAAAATTCACAAGAGACACGACCCATGTCCCACAGGAGCCGGGCTGGATGATCACATCAGGGCTGGCTGCC
Organism: Acridotheres tristis; assembly: GCA_037013685.1. NCBI lineage: Eukaryota > Metazoa > Chordata > Aves > Passeriformes > Sturnidae > Acridotheres > Acridotheres tristis. The sequence goes on along the minus strand of CM072889.1, from coordinate 11,954,006 downwards.
CTTGAACTTCATGGGCCAGGGATAAACACCTGGCATTTAGAGAACACCCTGAAATGCTCTCTAGAGGCATTTTGTGTGCCAAATAAATATTCTAAGTTTATATCAAGAGTGTTGTCACCTATTTAATGGCTCATTGACTTTAGAAGCCATACCAATTGTCTCTTTCCTTTCTGTTGAGGTAGTTACAGCAATAACTAACCATAAAAATTAGGTAAGATGCTGAAGTGTGATTTTAAAACATCTGTGCATTTGATATCTCTACTTTTAAATGAGAGGTGAGTTAATATCTGCCTTCCTTAACCACATCACCACCTTTGCCCTATATGAGTCCAAAGGCAGACAAGACAAATTGGATTACACTGAGGATGATTTTTAAAATTAAAAAAAAAAAATAAAATCCTCAAAACGCTACCATTTCTTCTATGGTCCTTTGAAGCACAATACACAATCAAAGAGCTGGTTCCCAGGGAAAGGCTCCAGCTTCAGATGCCTCAGAAACACACGTGCTCTAAAAGATCTCTATGCTGATCTCCACGCCCCTCCTTCAGAACTGGTCAAAAACAACTCCACTGTAGCATTTCCCATCAGATGAACAAATGCTCATCTGATTTTCACAGCATCAGATCCACTTTCACATCGTTATTTAGAAAAAAATGGAAAATATCTGGAAAATGCAAACAAAGCACCACTTCTCCACACTTATCAAGCAGCAGGTTTCAATTTTTCATTTCAAGTAGACATTATTCAATCCACTAAACTTATTAAAGAAATATTTTTTTTTAAATGAGAGAAATAAAGATCTAAAGAACACAGTGAGAGTTTACTCAAATATTCCAACAGAGAAAAATAAGAGAGATTTTATTTAGCAAAGAAAGTTCTTAGTAGCTTTTAATCTTATGCAGGGTCCAAAAAAAAGTTAAAAATCTTAAAAACTGATTTACACATAATAGAAAAAAATTTCTTTTTGAAACAGGACAGCAAATTTCAACTCTTTGTTTCACATTTTTCCTTGATCTTGCTATTGCATCTTCCTTAATGCTCTATATAATCCTTTTCTCCAAGTACTTGACTCAAAAATAATTTGGGGGTTGTGGACTGTGCAGAGGCATTCAGCCCCTGTTTCTTTGCAGCGTTATCTACCCTCTCCCTGACTCAGGAGGATTCCAGAGGTTCATGTTTGCAGAGAATGCTCACTTCATGTTTTGAGCTAAAATTCTAGCCAGTGCAGAAAACCTCTAAAATTGCATTGCAGCTGATGAGATGGGAGACCATCCAATTTCTGAGGCACTGAAACCAGAAGGCCACTTTGTCCCTGTTAGAAGACTTTTTATTCCCCCTGAAATATGGTGTCATTTTCTCTCAGAACAAGCACAGACAGAGCTGAATGTGACATCTCACCCAGCAAACAGATCCATTCCCCAGTGGATACTGCAAACACAACCCCAGTAATTCACCAGCACTTCACTGGCCACCTTTCTGCACACACTTACCTCCCATTTCTGTTTTAGTCTGCAATAATCTCAATGTTTATGCTACAAAAATAAGGATTTTTTTTTTCCCCTTGGTTACTTTGCGTATTCTTGTTCAGATACACTACCTATTTATTTTCCTTAGCTCCTAGTGCTTTTTTTGCTAGGTAATGTGGGTGACATTTGGGCATCTGTTCAAACATCTTGGAACACTTTCCCAACTCACAGTGTCCTTTGTGGCACTCTCTCAATTGACTTAATGGAATTATAAATTCATCAGTCCCACAAAAATCTATTTGTAAAATTTGATTTTGCAGCATTTAGCGGATCCCAATGGTTATTCAAAAATGCTCAGTGGGTCTCTGCTTTGTTCTGCTGCATCTCCTCCCATCATCCTAGGGATGCAAAGAACCTGGATACAACCCCTCTGACACAAACTATGGGTACTTTTGCAGATCATCATCCAGAGCTCTGCCCATCTTATATCCAGCTCTGACTGAAATGTATCAGACACTGACAACACAAACCCCTTGCAACCTACACGTGACCCATCACAGACTTGCACAAAATCCATTTGTAAATGAGCTACAGGCCCAAAACTGCTCATTTAAATAGTTTGCCAAATGTTCTTGAATGAAACTTAGAACATGGCTTTGTGCTGCCAGGCATTTTACATGCTCCCAACCAAAGCTGATAAACGACTAATTATCCTAAACCTCATTAAAATTCAATCTTGATTATGATCATTACTGATTAAGTACTACTCAAACTCCACACTTCAGTACAATATCTGAGATTCAGAAAATGAGTGGGTGCCCATTGCTCATGGAAGCATTAACACACACTCCAGCTTCAAACACAGGTTCTAACGTGACATGTACAGGTTTCCAAACAACTGGGATTCATTACTTTCATACAGTTTGGTGATACTCACAATTTCAAAATTAATTTTGACCCTTTCTTAGCCACTCTTGAGCTCTGTCCCTTCTACAGCAGAGAGCCAGTACCTTTAGGGGTTTACACACACTGTAAGATCTCCCTAACCCTCTCCTTGTCCAGGCTAAACTGTCTGAGCTTCCTCAGCTTTTCCTCATGGGAAATGCTCCAGTCCCTTCAACTGTGGCCCCTTGCTGGTCTCTTTCCAGCATGTCCATGTCTCTCTTGCACTTGGGAGCCCAGAACTGGGCACAGCACCCCAGGTGCAGCCTGACAAGTGCTGAAGAGAAGGAAAGGATGACCTCCTGACACCTGCTGGTAATGCTTCTCATAAGCCCCAGATACCACTGAACTTCTTTCTGGCAAATGCACATTTATTGGCTCATGGTCACCTTGGTGTCCACCAGGACCACCAGGTCCTTTTCTGCAAAGCTGCTCTCCAGCTGGGCAGTGTGAAGTGATGGATGATAAAGGCTGAGCTCAAGGCTTTCACACATGAAAGGATATATTCTCCACACATTGCAAAGGAGTGTTCAGTTCAAAACCAAGTATTTCACTTTGCTCATAGCCCCTGACCCAGATGGTCTGGGCACAAAGGGTTCCAGTTTACTGACTCACTCACAACTTTGGTAAGGTTTCTAGTAAGCTCTTTATCAGCCACTGCTTGCCTGCCTTTATATGCAGCCAAAATGCTTGCTCATGTTGATGAGTCAATTCTAGCACTTTATTTGTACTAGATGTATTGAATACTAGTCTTTCATTACCTGTTGGACATCATGTAGATGAAATTACAGCCTCTGTAAACAAACTTTTTGCAAATATAAAATCAAAGCAAAGAATATTAAGTTGAAACACAACTGATAGTGCAACATTAATTTCATTGCAAGGAAGAGGTTAAATTCTTGCTATTTGATTTTCTCTGAATAATAGTACTTATTTACTGGACCTAGGAGTAAATAATTTTTCCAATTCTCTACTGGTCAAACATGGTGGCACATGATAGCATGACTTTGCTGTATTATTAAAAAGAGGGTCAGTATTTCAGTAGCACTCTTGTTATTAATAAAGTTACTCAACAGTCAGAACCATAAACTGAACATCCTGTGACTGTGAAATGTTAAAACACATCATTCCAATCATTTTTCCACTCCTTGCTAAGTACCACTGCAACTTAGATTGCAATGTCAGCTGCCTAGATAAGGGTTATGTAAGCCAAGGAAAAAAATAATGTGAACATCTAACAGCAAGTCAGCATGAAAATAAATGACTCAAACATGGAATAATTCAGATTTTGAGACTGGCACTGCAAGCCACATCTGGCTCCATTTCTGTGCAAAAAACCATAGGCTTATTACAAAACTAAAAAAAAACAAAAAAACCCACTGGCATTAGCTTCTGCAAGGAACATATATTTCATTGAATTATTCAGCTCCCAGATTTCAGTATCATACAAGATATTAGGAATAGTAGGATTATTATCCACAGAGAACAGAATTTTTGTAGCACATAAAATTACAGTGGTTTACAGTTTATTTTAAAAAACCAAACCAACAAATAAAAAAACGCTGTATAGATATGAAAGCAATCCAAGGACTGCCAACATAAGAGATAAGAGTTAGAAATCCTGTAGTATTTTTTTAATAGAGACTAATTTGTTTTGAGAAGAAATTGTTTCAAAATGGCATGACACACTCAAGCTACAGTACAGAAAAGACAACACACATGGTTGTTTCCTCTGTCATAAAATACCAGATGCTTTGAAATGCTTAAATAAAAAGTTTGAATGAAATAGGATGCTGCTTAAAAAGCCCCAAATCATTATAAGATCTTGGGCTCCACAGAGCAATTAAGTGTCACTGCCACAAGTGACTTCAACATTCGGTCTTTGACCCATCAAAAACAGTTGAATTTTGCTTCCTCATTAAATAGATCACTTTTGAGATGGGAAGGCAGAATTTCTTAAAATCTTACCAGTGGTCCCAATCCTGTTACCACTTCAGCACTCAAGCTTCCTTCCCATGCAAACTATGTCATTAAGAAACAAACTTGTCAGTCAAGGCACCACTGGTATTTTTGTGTGTTCAGAACTGGAGGTTCCCAAGAACAACTGTACCTATACATACACTGTTCAGAGCCAGGCAGGAATCACTGCTGAACCTTCCCAGCAGCAATGGCACATCTCAAAGCAACAAACTGGCTGGCAATGGAAATATAAAGAGGGCAAGAAAAGCACTTCAAAACCTTTTTGCCAGAAGCAGACTAAAGAAAGCAAAATAGGACAAGGAAGATGAGATCAAGGCACTGGAATTTAAACAGAGCTGCAGGTGGATGAAGAGACTGAGAAGTGCCACCTTTGTGCAGCAATATTTGTTAAGGCAAACACAAAAAAGAGTTTACAGAAAGTTTAATGGCTGTACTTAGTATTTGAATTAACCTTGTCCCCTAGAACAGTTTGACACTAGCATTCACCAAACCCAGTGAGTCCCACTAGTAGCCATGTGGGACATTAAGCCAGATGGGCAAGCAGGGCAGGAGAGCAAAGTGGAAGAGGAGACTTGAGGTGGACCCCAAGGGACCAGAGATGCTATAAATGGGTTTGAGCAAGGTACTCAAGTTGTCAGCTTCATTATGAGCTAATGAAAATCTAATGTTGGGTAGTTCACTTACAGCAATGTAAACCCTTCCAAGAATGAGGGAGAAACAGGGGAAGAATAATTTGCTCTGAGCTGTAAATCAGCGGGAATTTTTCTTACCCATCTTCTGATTTATCAGAAAGCATCCTGCCTTTCTAATCACTGGTGCTGGGGGATATCTCCCTCGTAGGGCACTGGGGACCTGGGGACTCTCCAGCTGAAGGGAGATGGACCAATCTTTTCAAGAGCTGGAACATGTGATACAAGACAGGCAAAGGCATATTTAGGGAGCAACAATAAAGGAGAATACCTGAGGAAAACCCGAACTACTAGCACTTTAGAGGCTTCAATTCATGCAGTGCTAAATACATTAATTACTTCTTGGAGAACAGATCTTATCAGAAGCTTCTCTGAAGGGCGAATAGAGCACATGAGCTGGATGATCTTCAGGGATTACCTCAGCAGAGGACAAGAAAAGCCCATCCCAAAGTGCAGAAGCCAGCATGGCTGAACAAAGAGCTCCAAACTGAGCTGGAAAGCAAAAAACAGCAAGGGCAAGGCAGGGACTGGCAGTCCAGAACAAGCACAGAAGCATTGCCCAGGCAGGCAAGGCAGGCAAGTGGGCAAGAAATTCGGTAAATCAAGTCACACGTCCCCTCCCAAGCTCTAGTATTGCTCTCCACGAGAGTGTACTTAAAGTCTGAAAAAGTTTATAAAGATACTGGACAAATTTATGGATGCCATAAGGACTATTAGGTGCAAAGGCAACCCTTCTGATTTAGGAAGTCTCTGATGAATGAGAGTCACTTCTGTCTAGGAGATTGCTCTGGTAAAACTGTGGCAAATGCAAGCTGCCCTCTCACCCTTGTTAATATCCAGCCATTATTGGTCACTGTCATAGTAGGATAACAGGCATGTGTGACCTGTGACCCGTGATCTGGAATGAACAGTCACCCTTACGTCTTCTGGTTTGTGACCCACTCTGCTGTACCTGTATGTGCTGGATTTGTATTAACTCACAGTCGGAGGTCAGCCCCACTTTACAGCATGAAAATTTTTAAAAGTGAAAATGACAGGAATTAGCACAGAAGGGAAAACATCTCTGTACTCATGCTGAAAAGACATCAAGATTTCTAAGATAGAGTAGCCTGCCATCTGAAACAGTTTTTCCTCTGAAGCTGTTGACCTACTTTGTTAGCTATACAATTTCTTACAAATTTACTATATTATAACAGCTGTGTTCATGCTGTTCTAGTGTCAGCACTTCTATTCTAAACCCCATTTTTCACACACTTCCGTAATAACTCAATTATAAAACTTGGGTAAAACGTGGCTCTCCACAAGCATTTTCTTCTCCAAAGTACATTTGACCATCCGCAAAAATGCATCGTTGCAAAATGCTAAATTGCCCACCTGGGTTTGATTTGTCCCCCAGAATGTGGTGGGACTCTGACTGAGGGGAAGGTCTCTGAGCCCCTCCATGCTGTCTGGAAGCAAAGAGCTGCTCTTTCTACTACCAGGCTGATTGCAGACGTGTGGTGTGTGGTCCTGCATGGCTTTTCTGTGCTGCCTGGGTGGGTTTGCACAGACCCCCAGCACCCTACAGAGCTGCTCTGAAGTCAGGCACCCTAACTGGGACAGCAACTTTATAGAGGATGGTCTGGGAAGTGCATAGCATTGAATAAAGGGGAGGCTTGAGCTGGGGAGAAACCAGTGTAGGGAGGGAAAGAACAGAAGAAGAAAGGACAGTCTGGTTTCCTACGACACCATCAGCAGTGTCCTTGCAGAGCAGCAGATAGGAATAAAGGAGAGGAACCCAACAGCTGTATAGAAAAAATGGCAGGAAGAAATCTATCTCCCCAGTTCAATTACAGCCGGGCTTTGGCTTTCCTAATTCCCTCCCTGCTTGCCTAGGGCCTGTCTTTGCACCTCTTGGATCCTTGCCCCAAACTCGGTAGCCGTCTGGTAAGCTTCTACTACTCTAACCTACTCTTTCTGCTAAAAAGGCACCAAAACCACACGAGATATTCAAGGTGCTGGAGCAACATAGATATCGTGGCACAACAGTATTTCTCCATTTTGTTCCCTATTTCTCTCCTAACAACCCATAACACTCTGTTTGCTTTTCTGCCTGCCCTGAGTCTAGCAGTCAGGCTGTCACAGAGCTGTCTGCAGACCAGGTCTCACTCCTGCACAGTAACTCTTTGCTTAGACACATCAGGCCAGGTAGCACACACTCCCTGATGCTACATCCACACGTTCTCCATCGTGCTGTCCTTGGCACTGGCTGCACACAACCTGAGCAGGGCACAATCACCAGGCAAGGACCTGAGACAGAAGAGAGCCTCTGGCAATGCCACCACCTGACAGCACTGAACCCCAAAGGAGCTAGGCTCCAAAACATCACCAAGGATGAAATAAAATCAACCTTCTGTACATCCATGCTCATCCAGCTTCTTTCCCCACTTAAGTGTAATACATAAGGTAGTCTCCACACTGGAGACTCTCTTCTAAAGACAGAATTGCTGTCATTCTTAAAGACTTACTACTTTTCAGCCCATACTGTATCTTTCTCATTCTGGACTTGCATCTGGAAGTCTCCAGTCACTGGGCTCCAAACAGCAGCAGCTTGTTTACAGTAAAATCATCAGAAAATCTTAATTCAGGAAATGGGAAAATATTAAGCAATTACCGTTTGCCAAATAAAATACATCTTGAAAACTTTTTATATAAAATGACCAATCATTTCATGTGTAAATTATGTCCTACTGAAATAAATGAAATTCTGTGCCTACAAAATTAGGCATGACCATGTCCGGTCAATTGTGCATTACAGTGACTCTCTCTGACTTCTTACAGCAAGAAATGTTGCTATATTCTAATTTTGATAAGTTACAGAAATGAGATTAAATTCTACAGCTCATTCTAAAACATCACAGAAAACCATTTATCTGCTCCTCCTTTCTTCAGATACCATGACCAAGTGAAAGAATTCAGACACAGTCCATAAATTGATCTTCACAATCACCACCTAAGCACATCTGTGACAGCTGTCAATTTGGAAATAATTTATCACAACAGAAAGATGACACAAAAACACTACTGATACAGCAGTAATGGCAAAACCATGTTAAAATAGAAATCCTGTAGGAAATCTCTTTGCACTACAAGAGATGGCCAGTAGTTAGAGAAAATCATTAAAGCCTGAATTGAGGAAATTGGTTAAATTTTTCACAGCAAAGAGTAACAGATAAAAGTAAACAAACATCACCAACCTTCCAGGGAGAGCCATCCCTTGTACAGAGTGCAGATACCTATCAGCAGTGCAGGGAAGGCACTGGATTTCACAGGCACACTGCTATACTGGATAATGACTTTATAATCATCATATCATTTCCATACACCATCCAGACAATACAGTCACGCAAGTGTCATGATTGCATAATTGCACGATTATTAGATTAATCCACACAGGCAGCAATTACACTGACACTACAGCTGCCACAGCCCACCCCTGCTGCTGGCACGTTGGCTCTGGATCTGCCATGGAGCCTGGGAAGGTGATGGGTGTGGGAATCATGAGAATCCCCTCCTGCAACGCTTCTTCAGGACCTGCAGAGGCACTGCACTTACTGCATTTACTGCACTGCAAGTATTCCAAGTATTCTGGAATACAGCAGTCAGATGGGATGGCATGTGGCCCATTTGAAGACAGAGACTTCCCTCTACTTTTGGGAATTTTCTGCATCTCAAGAGAGATATAGGCAACATATACAAATACGGTATTTGTATATTGTATTGGTTTGAAAGTAAAACCAGTGCGAGACTCCAAGTCAGTAATACAATTTAATAGAAGAAAAGAGAAAAAAATAAAATACATGCAATAATATAAAAGAAACAACCACCAACACAGTCAGAATACAACCTGACACCCTGTCAGTCAGGGTGTTGGTAGCAGTCCCTATAAATGGTGGCTGCATCCTCCTGGATGACAGATGTGGTTCAGTTGAAGCAGTGCTGTAGAAGGTGCAGTTTTCCTCTGAAGATCCAGCGATGATGTGGAAATGATCCGACTTTCCTCTGGGATCCAGTAGAAAGGTCTGCCCTCGTGTCCCAAACCCCAGTTTTTATCTAGGTAGGAAAGCCTTGGCTCCTGCCCCTGGCTGGGGCATCTCCCAATGGGATGATGTAATCTTATCAGTCACACAATAGGACTTAATGGCCCATTAACAGAATATATCTTCCGGAGGAAGGATGGGTTGTGAATAGATAACGATGATCATCCCCCGATCTTATCAGATGGCACATCAGCAGAGGATATCTCCCACAGAGATAAGGATCACCACCCCTCCCACATTTCAACAGATGGTGATAGAATATACATTTTTGCATTGTATCTCAGGACATATATATACAAAATATCAGCAAAGACTGACTCTTGAACTGACCCCCTCATATCCTTCCAGACCAGTCCTTTATTCAGAAGCATTCACCAGGTCTGCTCTTTTGTATGACTAAAATATATTCCAGCACTGGGCAAAGACTATGAAGATTTCTTAAGAAAACTAGGACAACTTGCTTAAAATTAGGAGAAATTCAAGGTGTATGAGCATTGTAGCACAACTGGGCTGCATTCCAAACAACAAGGGCTAAGATAGGGGATTGGGGAATTTTATAAAGGTAAAACTTCACTAAGCTTGCTTTTGGGACCCATTTAAATGTGAAACTCAGGGACCACAAACCTGTGGGAACCAGGGAACAGATGCCTAATTCATTCCCATTTTTAAAGGCCTTTTAAAAAAATCCCTTGGGAATGCACAGCAGTTCTTGTCTGAGTACCTCAAGAGCTGCACGTCTGAGCACTGCTCAAGGCTGACAAGCACAGCTTGCATTACCTGCACAGTCCAGGGGATGTGCTTGTTACAGTGAACGCTGTCAGACTGTGCATATTAAAACTCTCCTGACTTTAAGCAGAAAACAAAAGGGAAGTAGCAACAGTCCTCCTCACCCTGGTGTGTACAGCAGCCATGCAACAGACATCATGATGGCACTGGAAATTCTCTGAATTTGATATGAGAGTCTTTTTGACCACTGACAAAAAATAAGGAAACTTTTCAGCCCCTGAAATATTCCTTCTCCCAAAACACAACTTCTATTTTAAGACTGAACTCATCTTTGAAAAGCATAGAAGCTGTTTCTTCAGCTGCACCATGCATTCCTGTGTGCATTATAAACAACTAAACTAACTTCATAACAATGTGGTGGGATTTCAAGGGAAAGAAAAACAAACAAACAACATTGTTACGTGAGGATACATACTTTTTCAAAAGATCTCTGCCCACTGGATGAGAACAACCATGCTTCCAGCACACTGTTCTCACTCATTTGATAACAGGATACAATTTTGGATTTGTGTATATGTTGACAGAAAGCAGAAGTGACAGAAAGCTTGGAAAGTTTTGATTTTACTATATGCCTGTTGGAATGGAAACACTTGAAGAAAACCTCTAGGCTGATAAAATCTGTCACTTGAACATCAAATAAATGTAAATAAAATCAGTTTTATCTGCCAATAGAAATATCCCATCTATTTCCATTGTGAATTGCAATAATATCTGGTTTAGGCCTTTTCTGTTTCAGCCAGTTCATAAGCTCCTTTCTTGCTTTGGGGATGCAAATATTCTGCACTGGCCAAAGAATACAGCAGCAATACCTCAAAGTTGTGTCAAACCCCCTGCACAGCTGGAATTTGAAGTCCTGAACCTGAAAACAAGGCATGGAAAGGATCCAGTGCTAAGGGGGCATGAAAACCCCAGCTGAAGACTAACTCCCAAAGACCACGGTGAACGTGGGCTCTCCTAACTATGGACAGTACTCAGTAAACTGGAGACAGCTCTGCTGTTTCTTCAAAATCAGCATCAATCCTTAAAGCTGCAGGAAGTTCCATCTATGTGAAAACGGATGGATTAATAAGGGTAAAATCTAAATTTCTAATGCTCTGAAACATGCTCTGGTTTTTTTCCAGAATCCTCCAATCATAATAGTTAATTCTGACAAACACAGGCTATTCAAGTGCCTAACTTTTAACATCTTGACTTTCTAAACTTAATTCCCTAAACACACAAATGCATATGTACCTTCCAGACAGAGGCAGTAATTACAGCTGGTAGCTGTGAGGGCATTTTACATTTTTCAGTAATAAACCTATCTATCCCAATTAAATATTGATGTACAATCTCTCCCCATTACCTGTTATGTCATCAGTCACATCACTTTTAGGAGGAAGGTCAGCAAAAACTACATAACAAGATTTTTGTCCTTTTTTAAAATACAGCCCGAGCAGTTTACAGATGTTAATAAAACCTCTGGTAAGAGAAGCACTATTTATTAACAGGACTGATATACAAGCAGGAAAAATAGAATGTTTCTCTGCCTCATATTTGCTTATCTATTGTATAAATAACAGAAGATAGGAAGGATAGGGAAAGGGAGGTGAAATGAAAATATACCCTGGTCAACCTCCATGCTGTGATGTCCTTGCCCCTCCACGGGGACTTGGAGAAGCCTCCACTGGAAGCTGGTGCCACTCCACGAGGACACCTGTGAGCCAGGTAGAGCTGTGGATAGGAGAGTGCCCGGATAAGGGCTCAGACACACCCCACAATGCCCCCGACTCCCCCATCTGCCTTTGGGAAGACATGCAGAGGTCGCCTTCCAGATCTGCCATAAACCTTCATCTTCAGCTGTCATGTTTCTCTTAATCTCACCATTTATTTCCATGTTTTCCTAAACAAAGAGGATGGCTTTGGCAAGTGAAAGCACATATGATACCCCAGACACTGTGAATCATTCACAGTTATTATTTTCATTTTCTGACTTATTAATACAGTCTGGCATGCTGTTCATCAGCTGACTCACTTGACATTCAGACTTCTCTACTTGTAAAAAAAATGCCTATTTGATATAAATTGAGATGTTTCACATAACTATATTTCAGTTAAACTGAAACTTGTTTTATGTTTGAAAATTTTTGGACTAAGTCTATAAATTCCAAGGAAAATCATACTATTAAGGACACTTTAGTTTCCTTTCCACCAGCTGTTTTTGCCCAAATAACTTCCATATAATTCTTTTGAAATTGCTATTTTTTTCCCCCTCCTGTGATAACTTCTGCAAAACACAAAAAAATCCTTTAAATCATAAAACACAGGAGAAAATTCCTGTTTTGGAAAGGCAACTACATTTGAATAGAAACACACACATGCTTATATACATATAGTTCACACCACTTTCTTTTTTTTTTTTTTCCTTAGTAACTCAAAACCAGTTTTGACAACAAATTTTGAGTTAGCTTCAGCGCTTATTACTGGCTTCAATATTCTTTTACTAGGGGATATTGCTCCATTAAATCAGTGTCTGCAAGATTGGAGTCCGGGAGAATTCTATCCTATTTCATGCTTCATTATGAAAGATTCATACAGCCTTACTCATCATGTTTCTACAGTCATCTACATCAACTTTAGTGTACTAAAACGCTGCATGGTACCGAGTGACACGTTGGAATGATCAATCAAGCTCACCAGCTTAACTGCTCTGACAGTGATGGGCAATCTTACTTTGGTTAGGGATAAAGACACGTCCTAATCAGCACACAAGGGCCATCTTTACCGTGGTAATTAGCACTCACCAAATTGCAATGCTAAGTACAAAATGTTGAGAAGTGCCCTGGAGGCAGAAGTACAGGAGAGATATCACCCACAGGCACTGGAAGTCGCCTTTGTGCTGGAAGAAGTCCTGCAGTGATGAGAGCGCCACATGCCTGAATGTTTTCTATGGGAAAGGTGGTAATAGGATTAGTTTCCACATGACATGTTACTAAATTGCCTCTCACAGACACACCTTCCTCAATAAAAACCCAAACAAACAAATAAACAAAGAACCACAAGGCAATCGTGTGTGAGACAGACTGAATTACTTAAGCCGGTATATTGTTTCGCCTTGTTTTTTCATTGCATGTAAGATAGCTTCAAAGAAACACAAAGCAGGGCTTGAACTAGAAGACAAATCAGATACTGGCCTGTCTGTCAAACCAGGGTTGGGACATTGAATTGTTGATCTTCATTTAACATTGTATTCCTCAAAAAACTGCCTGTAGATGTACGTATATTCACAGGAACGGTTTAGATCGGATATTAGGAGAAATTCCTTCACTGAAAAGGCTGTCAGACACTGGAACAGGCAGCCCAAGGGAGTGGTTAAGGCACCATCCCTGGAGGTGTTTAAAGACATGTTGATGTGGCACCTGGAGACGTGGCTTAGTGGTGGCCTTGGCAGGGCTGGGTTAATGGTTGGACTTGATCATCTTCATCTCGTTTTCCAACCTAAATGCAATGTAATACCTAACAGTAGGTACTTAAATATTCAAGCATTTGAGGGACAGTTCCATATCAGGCTGATATTGCTGGAGAAAACTGATTGCTTCACTAGCACAACTACTATTTTTATCACTCATACTATTTCCTGTTTCTGGTCTTGCTACTTTCCAGTGATCTACATTTCAATTTATATGTTTGTGTTATTATTTTACTAAGAGAAAAATCTGCAAGAGACTTTACCGAGGGGCTTCATTTGTATTTGATGATTCCACTTAACAGCCCTGTGGGCTAAAAACCAATTAATAAAAATTTCTAAATCACGATGGCAGAGGAGGATGCTAACTCCATTAGCATCAAAAAGAAATGACCAAGTGTCGAGACAGTTTTCACAGTTCCATTCCTGTCCTTTCAGACCAGTTAAAGCTCCCAGAATTAGGTTAGTCAGTGGTGCAGACTAGTTCTTCAGTTAACGTGTCCAATGGATCTGTTGGACATGATGCATCAGTCATGCTCCTGGATCCAGTTACTAGAAATTTTAAATAAGTAAACCAAAAGATGCACTTGAAAGCTCTTTGTGGGGGAAAAAAAATCTCTTTTTTCCATTTAAAAAGAAGTTCACAGGGTTAAAACGCATGAGATGGGAAGGATAGGTATTTTCTGCACTATATCATTTGTCCTTCTCACTATCATGACACAGGAAAATTAAAGCATCTTTGTAGTATTCTCAAACTTGACTAGATAAATCACAGGGTAAGCATAGGCTTTTATGATATGCCTCAGAGATCAGTCCCATAAGTTTGGCTGGATCCTCATCTCTTCCTTGGTCTCATTTCAACAAAGCCTCCCTGCTGAACAAGGAGTCATTCCAGGCTGGCAAAATCAGTGTTGCTGGTGTTAGGAAAACTTTACTTCAACCTTTTTAGTTCTAAATATCTATTTCTCTTCACTTTTCTCTTTTAACTTCAATGATTAGATAAATCTCCACAAAAAGCTATCCAGTATCTAAAAAAGGTAAACTGAGGCTTTCCACAGAACATGCTTCAACACGAAGTGCAAGCAAGTAACCTGAAACACAGCAAAATTGGGCACATTTTGCAAGACTGATCTTGCAAGACATTGGCTCTCTGGTTCTACAAGGTTTTGCATTCTGCAGGAACTCAGTCTTTTAACTCAAGTGAGGGAGGTTCTTGCTTTGTAAAAGTAAAACCCATATCAGTGGCCAACCATAGCCAGTTCCAAACACAAAACACGAAGGAATATGAGAATTTTTCCTCTTATTCTTTCATTCATTAAGAAGCTAGGAGAGTATTTTTACCAGTCGTCTTGTATGCACTTGCTGTGGCTAGTAAGGACATTTAGGCTCTGAAGATAAATATAGAAATTACAACAGTCCTCCTTCATTCCCCAAATTAATTGAAATCCATTTCCAAAACAACAACAGAATCCTCAAAAATATGGGTCAAGGAAAATGCATTAAAAAGTTTCACTTTACAGCAGCATTTTCCCTTCCAACCGAATTCCCAACCTTCGTCTCAGGCCATCTTAGACTCTTCACTCTATTAATAGTTTAATGCATGATAAATAATACATTATTCAAAAGCAACTTGTATTTTCACATTGGGTACAATACTTGCAAGCTACTGGCACTGTCTTCCACTTGATTTCAAGTGACATGCCCAAAGTCTTTGCAAGGAAAAATAAATCTCCCATTCAAAAGAGATACTGTCTCTGCTCGGCTGAATGCATCTTTTTTTGCAACCAAAGGAAGAAAAAAGAAAAAGAAATACTCATGTTCGAAGTGTACTTCAAAGGGGAGGAGAGCACATAAAAAAGAATGAGGTGTTCTATTTAATTCGGGGCACACCACTTCCAAAAGGACGTAGCAGGATTATGAAAGTTCCAAAGATAGGCAACAAAATTGATTAAAGTCATGCTGATTCTTCTGTATCAGCAGAGACTGAAGATGTTGGGACTTCTGAGATCAGAGAAGCAAAAGCAAAGACAGAGATGACATGAAAATAAAGAAGACAATATGATAAAAGGTACAGCAAAGATAGATCAAGGTCTACCATTCAATCTCTTTCATAAAGTAAGATCAAGGGTACATTCAAGACTATCAGAAGACTGCAAAATTGACAGAGTGCATTATCCACCTGTGGAATTTCAAAAGTACATGATATTATCAATGTCAAGGGTTCAGGTGGAGTAGAAGTCCCAGGCACATTATGCAAGCACAGGTTCTAATGGCATTTTAAAATTTTATTAATTAGTGTTCTGATCTGGCCAAATAAAGTATTTTTCTTAATTTTCTAGAACAGAAATTCCCTGGTCTGCAATTGTGACAGTGTCAAGAATACTTAATTTTCAGTTTATCAGCTTCACTTTTCCCATAGTCATAAACTACAATACTACAGAAACCGAAATAAAACATTTTGATTTTACTAGTTCCATAATTTCATGACAAAATATCTGTATCACATATTTAACTTCTAAATGTCCTGGTGGTCTACAGTAGAGGAAAATGAATTCATAAATACTGGAATTTCATAAATTAAGCTTCCCATTTCAGCTAGCACCTTTCCATAAACATTGTAAATATCAATACTTTCAATGTGTTTTTAACAGGAAAAAAAGCTCACATTGCCAAGAACATAGACTGAGATAGTATCAAACATGAATTAACTGCAAACACAAACAAGAAAACAAAGAGGTGCATACAAGCAGCACCTGTTTGGCAATGCATCCCTATTACAGGGCTAACAAAGTTTCCATGAGATTATCAGGCATCTCACACTGGAAGACACCCATAAGGAACAGGATACTGCACATTCATTGATTCACTCTGTAAGGGAGCAAAATACACCTTAAGGTGCAAGCCAATTTAAAACCATGTACAGGACTAAACTTTCCCTGTCTCCCACTATTCTCAGTTTGCTGAGGGGCTCAGCCCAGTTGTCACCAGGAAAATAAGGCTCCTCATGCCCATGGGGGCAGGGGAAGACTCAGCCTAAGGCTATTCACACACTGCACTGGCTGAGCTCCTCTCCTGCCTGGACAAAAGGACGTGTTCAGCCAGGGAGGATTTGGACACACATCAGCGAAGCTGCTGCAGAAACACCTGAGTACCCTGCAGCAGCTCTGAGCTGGAGAGCCTTTGCACAGGAGAGAAGATGCTCAACTGCAGCAGAGAGGAAGAGAAAGTCTACCCAAAGGACAAGATAAGAGGAATGCCACCAATATATCACTTCACATCTGTGTTACTATTTTCCTGTTGCTATGGGAATACTAGAGAAAGTAGTTATCATTGTGTATTCAAAGACCCATCTAAAGTCTAGGTGTGAACAGTATCATTTGTTTGCAGCCTGTAATTTTCTCTTCCAAGCAGTGTTAAATAGTTTTGTCTGGGGGGAAGAGTATGAATAATATTCCCTTCTCTATTCACATGTTAAAATTAGCTAACCTTCTACCTGCTCTGGAGAACATCCAAAAAACCTATAGCAATGACAAGCACTAACTTATCAGGGTAAAACAGATCTTTTTCCCATATAATTAAAATTAACACACTAACTGGAATACTCTTCATAGAGCTGATGCTATCATGCATTCTATCATAAGGCCATCTACAAAATTAATTCCATCATATTTAACTTGAGTGTTGAGGACCAGGCTTCAAAGCACTTTAGAGGAAATGGCTTTGAAAATTTTAGTAATGATTACAGTCTAGAAGCCTTTCCTTAGCCTAATTAAACAACATTGCCTGCATCCTTTGAGAGAGGATCAGTGATAGAAGTCAACAGAGGTATGTACTGAATGTTTTATTTCAGTTCTATCAAGACAGAAGAGGGGAACAAAATACAAAGGATATACTAGGCTGTGTTTGTGCACTCATGTGACAACTCTTCAATTCAACCTGAAAGAAAATAAGACTCCTCATGTTTACTCAGTTGCTGGCAGGAATAAGCAGGACTTGAAGAACAAGCTGAGCACCATGAAAATGCTACCAATGCTTTATGTATTTCAATTAAGTGCTTAATATCCTGACTGAAGACTTCAATTGTGGAGTAGTGTGCATACCTAGTGAGTAATTGCATTGCTGTTCACTCATCTTCAAAAATTAAGCTCTCCTTTGGTACTCTCAGACCTAAACCCCATGAGGTTCAAGAGAGCAGTTAGTCCCTGTTCTGAGAGTGTTTTCTACACAGTTTATGTACGACAACAACAAAACAGATAAACTAACACACAAAATGAAGAAAACGCCAATATTTAGTCTCTAGGCTGTTTTCACTGAGCAATGAATAAGAGTTTGCAAGCCAAGCTAAGTATCAACTGGAGACAGTTTCATGGCATCAGGGAACGGCTGCACATAAAGGTTCAAAGCAGCAGGTTTCCCAGAGTAATGGCTTAGTTACAATGCTGAATTATTTCTCCCAAGCTGCAAGGGCCATTTCAGGAATTACTCCTAGAAAACTTGACAGGATTCAACCATAATCAAGGAAATTCAGCATTCAGACTGATAGCAATGTGGACAGGGAGTTACTTAGTGTGCTTCCACTTCTATCAATCTTACACAAGGCTCACAAAGATCAACTAAAAGAGTGCACCTGACATGAAAAATTTCTGAATCAGCCCCCTTAGTGCCCATTAAGAATACTCCAATGATACAGCTCATGTTGTTGATAACTCAAAAATAAATGTATGAAGCTGTAAGTAGGCATATAAAGATACTGAAGTGATAGTAATGAGAAAAGGAAGCCAGAGAAAGAACTCTTAACAAAATGCCACTTCAAAATCAGAAATATTTCAGCTCAGCACAATGTTCTCTCAGCAGAGGTCATCATGTATTGCGATGAGTGAAACAAAGAGGGTAAAACGTGTCCCAGATTTAGATGAAGACTTAATCCTACTTGTAGAACAAGGAGCTAAAGGTATTTTCTGCAACACCAAAACCTGTAGCAGCGGTTAGAAAGGGCTGACTAAAATTCAGATACTATAACCAGAGTGTGTGAAATGTAGAGCTACATAATTCATAAACAGATTGCCACATAAAATAGCATTAAAGACCTTGTTTATCCAAAAGCAAAGACACAGAATGGGTGCTCTGCTGCTCAGGGTATGTACCAAGCCCTGCTTCCCCTGGCAAGTGCAGAGAGGAATTTCAACATGGCAAACGTTGCTCAGCTGCTCCAGCACAAGGAGATAAGGAGCTCCATCAAAGTCTGGAAGACAAGGAATCATCAGCTGACGGATACCAGTAACAATTAAACATTGTGAGGATCTGATTTGCTACAGGTGGGGAGGGATTGATCCTTGAGGTTTCCCAGCAGACTCCTCTCAGTAGAAATGGCACCACTGCTGAAAGCTGCGTGCTCTGACAGCACCAGGGTCAGCTCAGCACCGCGACAGCTGGCAGAGCACACGCTCTCAATCTCGGCAATATTCACTGCCATATTAATGGCTATTGCCAGGCATTTAATTTGGGATTAACAGGATAAAAAATGGATTCTAAATTAGAGCCAATAGTGTATTATAAAGAAATCACAGGCCAAGTTCTCCACTGCAGTGATTCACCTTCCCTGAGGTCAATCAAACAACCTCGGCAGGAAATTTTGTCCCATTACAAGGATTCAAGCAAATAACTCATACTGAAAAAATTATCAGTTAATCTCAAGTTTTCAGCATGAATGCTAACAGGCTTCCTCTTATTTTTATTTGTAGTTATTCACTGCCTAATCCCTACCCATGACACTACTGCAAGGCATCCAGAGAAGGGTGGGAGAACTTCTGACATGTCCTCAAGGTTACAGAGCACGTGTCTGTCCACCAGGAATACCTCATTTGAAAACTGAAATTATTTCCCCTCATTATTCTGTGCCATTTGCTGAAAAGTCAATGCTACTGTTTAAAAAATTTTGCCAGTGAACTGACTCAGTAAAGCACTCAAAATAAATGAACACTACAAATGTTGTGAAAGAACACAGATCACTTAGCACTGTTCCTCTATTGTTTATAATAAAAAGCAACTAAGAGAAATAATCCTTTTTGGCTTTTTCTCTCTTAAAATAAATGCAAGGGGTTTGCATGGATATGAATAATTGAATAACAAAGTGATTTATAGCCATTATATATTTATATGTTTTCTCTCTCTCTTGTTGTTTTTTTTGGTTTTGTTTTTTTTAATCATAAGAGTCTGCAGAGTTGAACTATTCAATGGATCTCTCTGCCATGCTCCAAGGCTCATTTTTTGCCAAACATTTCATATATGAGCAGTTTATTTGTTGCAGTCATAGTTTTAAGGATGCCCTTTCCATGCTCCCTCTGTTTCCTTGTTAAAACCCTTGAGAACAAATTCTCTTTGTTTCTCCACACATCTGTTTTTGTTCAATTGCTTATGCTACTACACATTAGTGCTTAAAATTTGTATGGACTTAATGCTTAGAGGCCAAGCTATGGCTGATACCATTCTGCCAGACACTAGACTGTAGTGCTCAGAGTAGAAATCCCTTGTCCCAACCACAGCCATCACTAGAAAAGTCACAGCAAACAATGCACAACACAGTCAAGAATGGTGCAAGCCACAGCTGAACCAGGATGGGGACAAGCCTTGGCCTTGCAGGAGCCTTTTGTCACACTGGACGTTTATCAAAGGTAATGCTCAAAAGGCTTTTTCTGGAGTAACCAGAGTGACTGCACTTTCCTCCTGCATAGCCATTAACTTGGGAAGGTGCTTTGATCCTTTCACAACAAAACACAATGTCATCAAGGGAGGGCTGAATCAAGAGATGAAAAACATCTCACCACTTTTTCTGACTGCCAGTTATCCAAAAAAGCAATTCAGGAGATGTTGTTAAATGCTTCTCAAAACATTAATGTCACTACCAAAAATTGCTAAGAGTTGCACACACAGTCACAAGTGTGCATTATCTGTCATTTCCTCATTTTCAAACCTGCATATTTACACTCTGCAATACTTGAAGCACTTCTGGTGTGTCATAACTGTCCCCTCCCAGTGAATTATTCTGCATTCACGAGGGGCAAGACAAGAGGGCCTGAAGGATTTCTTTGCAAACCTTTTATGTTCTAAAAAAGCACAGCCTTTCTCCCTCTTTCATTTTAACACCAATTTGTTGACTGGAAAAAAACAAAAGGATTAACAGCTCTCATGCTTCCAATTAAATGCTCTGGCCTTCTCTACCTTGCTTTTTAATCAGTGGCTCGGGGGCCCATTCCTTTCATACACTAGTGAATTTAATATTAGCTCTTAATGAGCCATTTGCTGACAGCCAAGAATGAAAGCTGCAGAGAATAGAGGAAATGACTAGAGAAACATAATTTGCCTTTCAAATTATATGTAAAAATGATGACAATGGCATGTCAATTTTTAAAATTTATGTATGTTTTACATATTTTCACTGATTATTATATAAGCCACTGCAATGTGTTAGAAGGCCTGCTGTTTCTAAAGTAGAAAGCTCACTCTGCTAGGGTCAAGCATCTTATTTTAACTTGTTGAAGTTACTGTATTTAGCTCCAGAAGCCCTGCTTTCCACCTCCTGTTTACTGACCCAAGAGGTCATTAACCATAAACACCATGTCCAGCATCGAAAAAAATCTCACCAGATGTGTCAGGTACACCCAGAGACAACATGTGAATTTTTCTTTCAGCATAAGAAGCCGATCCCTGTGAGGATTTGTCCCTTCATCACTTTCCGAGACTTTGAAGGCTGTCATCAGGACTGACACAGAAACTCCAGTGTTCCACATCGCCTACAACTTTGCTTAACACAGCAGTCAGACTCATAAACCCCACACGCCTTTGAACAGGCAGAATTATTGAGGGCTAGGGAACAGAGCTATCCCAAACTAACCTTCAACAGCAGCCATGGTATTTGCATCCCTTTGTAAACTTAGTAAACAAGTGTGTAAGGAAGTAAAAAGCATCAAGAAAAAACTTGCTAACTTACTCTTTTTCCCCCCTCTTTACTCAGACTGAGGAATTGCACCAGAACTATATGAGACCTATCACACAACAGTTTCTTAATAGGCATTAATCAGTATTTCAGTAGGTAACAATTCACTAATTAAAATAAAACCCGATGCAACTTATTATAGTCAGCTTACAGTAATAGTACCCGTCAGATTTTGGCAGTAATGAAGATAAAGCAATATTGCACTCAAATAATTGTTCCCCCCAAATTTTTAATCCCTTGGATAGCTATTAGCCTACAGCACAATCATGGCTCATTAGGACTCTCTAAATAATAACTTGCAACAAAAAAGAGAAAGACTCCTCATACACAAACTGACAGAGTTCATCCATATGACTGAAGTACCTGAATGAGATTAGAATTGTGGCAAACTTCACAGGTTTAAACGTGTTAACCAGAAAAAGAAACTTCCAGAATCTGTTTACTCTGTGTCCTGCTACATATCCCCTCTCTCATCTACAACTTTTCCTTTATCCCCAGTCTCTGTTCCCAGATTGCTTTTCATTTCTCCAACACTCCCATTATTCTTTCAGTGCACTCTCAGAGGAAAAGCAACAGAGGAAGACAGACATGAAACAAATCCTAAGCAACTCCAGACCAAAGGATGAAGGAAGCAGGTGATGGAGGCATGAACAAGGAGCACAGTGGGCTGTACAAGGGTAAGGAAGCCTCACATTGTTACTGCCCTTCCAAGAGCAACACGACTAAGGAAGCAGACAGGCGCCTTCTTGCAGGCAGAGCAGCAATGTTGGCGTTGCTAGTGGGACAAAACCTTCCAACATGCTGGAGAAGCCCAAAGGCAAGAGCAGGATCATTAGCCTGATTATTCCCAAAGATTGAGTACTGTAGGACACAACAAATGTTGGAAGCAAATTACAAGGGTAAAGTCAATGTCCAGCTTAATCAGAACCCCAGTCATTAATGCCCAGGACCTAACAGAAATCATACCAATGGTATCTTTATAAACCTGCAAGAAACAGAGAATACATTTTCCAGTAAATCAGCAGTAAATCCAGTAGACAGAGCCTCAGACTGCTTCATCCTTCCACTGAGGATGTGAAAAATGAAGAGATGTTGGTTGTCTTGGAGGGACTGAACATAGAAGAAACTCTGAATGGAGTGAAAAGAGTAAGTAATGACATGCACTCTTAATACCAAATCTGGCTGGGCTGTGCCAGCTCCTCATCCATATATATTTTTCAGTTGGCTTTAACAGAAACAAAGACAGGAAGGTTTGGGCTTACTGAGGCAGAAAAGCTTATAGTGGAGAACACCAGAACAGTTTTAAAAATTTAACAAACCCTTTCATAACCAAAATCAGATTTATGTCTTGTGTGAGTGTGGGTTGGTCTCTGAGATCAGGAGGGTTGAGCAATGTACAAAGGCAATACTTTGAGCTTAAAGTTATAAACCTCCATGTCCCCCCCCAGCTCAGATAATCTTCCTATGTCATCATGAGCAAAACAGCTGCACCTCTCTGGATCTCTGGGTCTTGGCTGCTCTTTTCCTACTTGCCCTGCAAACAGCAGCAGAGGTTCTCTCAGTTTACCCTGCACTTGGCCAAGCCAGGGTATTTGTACTGGAATGCAATAAAAAGAATTGACAAGTGACTGACTATTGCCAGCATTTTAATAAATTGCTCCATCAGCATATAAATAAATTATATCTTCCTTTTCAGAAAACACAGGGCTGTTCAGCCACCAAGAAAGAGAATTCATACGAAGGGGTTCACACAGATAATTCCAGAACAAATACTGTGATGAAAATTCTACCAGTCTGGCCTTGGCAAAAATTGATAAAAATGACAGATACACATGTCAAAATAGATGAAGAACTGCTGCACAAAATTTCACACCAGTTAATGTACCAGAGCAAACAAAACTACCTGGAGTCATATCAGATAAAGACACAGATAAAACACTGTCAACAATAAAAACAGTAATACAAAATGTTTGGCTGATGTACAAAAAACATTTTTGGATTGAGAAAACATCAGCAGTCACAACTGACTGATAGAGACTTAGACCACACTGGCACTTCTTGGGATACCCAACTTGTCCTCTGTCACCTCTCCAAGAAGGGCTGCAGAAAACCAGTGTCAGTGATTCTGCACGGACACTTTGGTCACAACATTAGACTACTGGAAAGGGATGATAAACCATCAAAGGGAATTAACCTGAATCACGTGTCTGAAGCTCTCCCCCACATACCTTCCTCCTTGTGAAGGTGGTAATGAAAAGGCAGATTGGCTGATGAAGCTTTGGGGAACCTTTTCCCACTATGCTGGCATCAACTGCATCCTGCAACATGGACAGCTGCAGAAGAGTGCTGCCCTGCCTACTTCATCACCTGCTATCCACAGCAGATGAAGGCACTAACACCGATTTTAAGGCCACTGTTTCATTCTTCTATATTTCAGACCAACAGAAGTAAGTAATTTTTATTTATTGTTTGCAGCATGAGACCCAGATGGCCTCTCATGTCTGCTATGACACATGTGTGTCAAAATTGACACTCTGCATGACCAAAATTCAGGGGAGATACCAAAGGGATATGGAGAATATGAGCAAGCACTGCTGAACAACAGGCATGAGTATGGATGGAAGATTGCCAATTACCATGAGACACTGAGAATTTGTATACAAGTTACATTCCTGAAAAACACACAGTGGAATATTTTAAAACAACCACCACTCCTAGCATGATTTTAAATTCCCATTTTTCCCATCTATCAGAGACAAGAAACTCCCATGTTTATAATTCAAACAAAACCAAACACAGAGGGTGGTGACGAGTTTCTCCTTCTGGTGAACAGGTAAGACCTTACTGACTGCTTTGAAAACTGTGATGATCAACCCAAACATTTTACTCATTTTAAGAAATTAAATGTAGGGTTTTTTTCAGGTACAACTTCTGCAAAACACCCTCTCCTTGCTAGATGCAATATAGTAGAAAGGTAAACTTAAAAGGTCACATAGGCAAAATAAACAGATGCCCTTATAGAGGGAGGACTACAGAAGAGATCATCCAGTACAGGTCACTGAGAGCAATAGGACTGTGGAATATGAAGAGCTGAGTTCTGCTGTATTCTTCCTTGCTAAAGGCTATGTTGTGTGCTTATCTTAAATTATGTGCTTCACATGACCTTATGGGGAAGGAAAAAAAAAAAAAGGCCACCTACTACTTCTGCCTCACTTATTTTAAATCTGTTTACACACAAGACTTGTGTTTTAATGAATCCATTTTGACATCCTGGTCATCAGAGATAGCACTTGTGGCAATAAAACAGGTACAGAAGTGTTACAGACTGTTAAAGGAGTTCATATTTGGGACCACGAGAAGACATTTGACCCATATCAAGAAGCAGCTCACTCCCATAATGCACCAACAAGTAACATACCTTTTCTTTACTTAGTTGCAATAGTAATTGAGTCAGTTTCCCTACTACTAATAAAAAGGAAATGGTAAAGATCAAAATTCATACAGATTATTTTGTGCCTGTGACCCTCCATTTCTGGTGTAAGCATTTGAGATACTAAAAATCAATGAGGTACTGAGTGCTGAAGCCCAGGCTTGAGATGATACATTTTCAGTCCCATACTCTAATCAGCTTGATGCAGTCAGTTCCTAACAGCAGAACTCTGTTCCATCAGAAAGTAATAAATTCCTTACAGCAATTTGGACTTTAACTAAAATCAGCTACCAAGATGTATCTTAATTCGGGTTCTGTTCTCATGATAAGCACAAACCAGACTAGACCTGTATGGAAGGCCAAGCACAGGGACTCATCCAGCATATCCTACTGCATGGGTTTAATCCCCTCTTTAAAAAGGAGGCTTGTTTGAAAATGCAAAAGCAACATTAAAAAAATAAAACTATTTCAAACACATGCACACACTGAAGTCCAAAGGGTTCACCCCCATACTCTAATCTGAACCTGCTAGAACACTGAAAGGCAAGGACCCAGCCCACATCACCAACTCCTCATTCCCCTGCCTAAAGAGTGAATTAAAAGCCAGATTTCTGAAGTTCTTCAGATGCCTAATTCCCACTGAACTGAAAATTCAATGAGTCTAAAGACACCCAAATAGTTCTCAGAACAGATCTGAGAAATTTTTCCACATATGCTGCTCCTAGAAATCAAGAAATGCACTTGATTTTGTTAACCTGACACAGGCAATATCTTTAAGGAAAACATTCTATTTGGAGAAATCTATAGGCTGGTTCTCAGTCCCAAGAAAATGTCCTAAACTTGACAAGGAGCTGCTGCATCCTGTACTTCTCTCTTTGGTATCATTTCCCAATGCACTGAAAAAATTTACACTCAGACTAAATTTGTTTCTTTGCAAGAATTAATAACTTCTCAACATTATATTTTTGACATTGCATTTCCTTATCCTATATCTTAATTGTGTATTTCAAAACAAAAACCCCAGAATTTTAGCTAAATATTAAAATAATAAACAAGTGCAGTTCTGTGTATGACAACAAAACCTTTACATATTTTTTAATGGTTATTTTAGGAAAGAGTCTCTCCATCAAGTCACACAGTAAAGCAGTTGTGTGCATACAAGGAAAACAAACTTTAAAGAAATTCATAAGAAAAAAGGCAGGGTGGGAGAGAAAAGAACTATTTTACAGCTACTTCTGTCACTAAGAAGAAAGTTGATTATCACTCTTTGATAAAGAAGAAGAAAGCTGTCTAATACTTCTAAAGCTGAGCTGGTACATAACTTCCCTTTAAGTTCTTTGACTTTCCCCATCAGCCTTTCTTGTGCAAGGTTACAGGCATAAGCAGCAAGCAGTTGGGTTTATGGCTCTTTTCAAAGCACAGACTGGGATGGCTGAACTCCTGCAAGTGTCCCAAAGCAGACACCATATGAGAACACTCAGAACAACAGACTGATGTGGGCAGCACACAGTTCTAATGGAGAAGAATCACCTCCTAGAGATCTTCAAATCCCCCACATGTAGGCTAACATGACCTCTCTCAATTTCAGCAGGACATTTACTTCATTCTCAGGGAGATTCACACACACGCCCTCCTCACAAGAATGAGGATTCACGTATGTCAAGCCTGAAAATGCTGCACTGTGGCAGGATCTGATCTTTGAATCTCAACTCTCCCTAGTCCAGATGGCTTTGTGAGTGATCTTTCCCATAACACACCAAAGCACTGATATTTTTTTCCCCACAGCTCACATTTTTCTGTTTTTCCAGGAACTTCATGCCAGGTTCAGTACTGCAGCACAATCACTAATCACCAGTGACCCTCCACCCTCCAAGCCCTCTACTTCTGCAATTACAATCGATTAAAATTCTTCTCAGCATAAAAAAAATCTCTTGTGCTGTTCTTGCTTTGCTGTTAGACAATGGAAAGCTGAACCCAGAGCAGAACATGTGAAACCAGGCTTCTGTACAGCCCTGAAAATAAAGTCTCAGCAGGCAGCAAGGCAGCAATATGAAGACAGCATGTGCCTATCCCCTTCTGTCCAAAATTCCCCAAAACAGGCTGCTTTCAACTTGCAGCAATGTATGAGTGGGAGGACGTGCACAGTGACTGGGTGAAACACAAAGGCAATACCTTGTATCAGCTGGAGTCAGGAGCATTAAGAGTTTTAATCATTAATCCTACAAGAAGCAAAGATTAAAGGACTATTAAGAACAGAACAAGCTATTAGTAGACTACTGAAGGGGTATTTTTCACACTCAAATAGCCTGATTATGAGAAGGCACAAGACCTTTTTCCTTAAATGATAACGAAAGCACAAGAAAGTCCTTTCCAAGATCTACATGACTTCATATGGCCTGTTTCACTATGCCAAGAGGCAACAGCAAATCCAGCCAATCATTTCACCTATTTTAGTGCTGAAGCAGACTTTGCTGGACACAGACAGGAAGACATTGCCATCCTCAGAATCTAGTCTGCCAACATCAAGTTTCTTCAATCACCTTCACAGAGGTCCCATAATACTGGGATGAAGAACTATTCCAGCTCTCACATCCAACCCCTTCAGATTCCTGCAACTGGATCCTGAGCTTTTCCCATTTCCCAGATATCTTTATTAACTGTCTTAGGCTCTTAAGATGCTCTGCATATCTAGATTGCAGTCTCCTACTTCTGATGAGAGACAAAGCATTACTCTCTTCTCTGCAATATTTTTATATTCCTGTTAAAATAATAGTCTTTTGCTTTTTTAGAGATAATTAGATCTACAAATCAATACAGTCCTTTCCAAACATCAGTTACAATTAAAGAAAGGTGGCTGTGGGTACCATGGAAAGCCATTCAAGTAGTGGGTGCTGCTTTGAAGGCAGTTTGTCACATTCTCAAGCACACATATTAAATAACGCTGGGTTTGCTCATCCTGTTAGAAGGTGCCATTTCCATACAGAGAAAACACAAACCAATGCACTGTTCTACACAAAGAGGTACCAGCAGAGCCCTGAAAGCAAGTAGTGCTTGTGAGAGAAATGTGGTATAGGGAACATGGAACAGAGTTTAAGAGGAATTAAGAGGAATGGTCAGTCTCTCAAGTCATTCTGCTTCCTCTTGTAGACCAGCAGGAGTACCAATAAATGATGCATTGATCTCCATTAGGGAGATGAGTTAAATCTTTCATCATAATCCATGTTTCTCATATCTCCCATGGCCCTCTATGGAGAGGGCTAAAGAACTGAAATACAAACAACAATTTAGAATTTTTTAAAAGTCTGGAAAAACACCCACCTGTGTTTTGGAAGCACTAAGCCATGTGTCTGGAAAGCTTATGCTTCAGCTGGAGCAAAAACCAAATTCAGTAAGAGTTAAGACATGTTGCATTCTCCTTAATAGAAAAGAAATTGCAAGTAAGACACCTTAAATAAATTTGACTACAGTAAAGCAGGTGGGATTAAGGGAGATTCTATCTGTGCCCAAGCAATCAGGATGTTTGAAGCAATGCAATGTATTTTCACCATGAGATTATACCATCCTGTGTGCTGTTTGCATTTTCAGAGCATTTAACATGAGCAGTACTCTGCAGGTCCTATACCCAAGGTATAAACCTAAAACATCTTTAAAAGAAGATGAAAATCTGGAAATTCTTGCCATCCGAGCATTGCTGCTTTTATTACACTGTTTTAATTGTGAACTTCCTCACTGCCCTCCTCCAGAGAAATTTCAGCACAGCTGAAGCAGCCAACATAAAAAAAAAATTGTAGGATGTGGAGTACCTGGAGTTAGAGTTTATTTTAATGATGGTTACCAATAGAGAAACTAATTCTGAAAAGAAAAAAAAAAAAAAAAAAAAAAAAAAAGAGGGAAGCATTCACACTTCTTTCTTCACTCGTTTTGTCTGATTTAGTAGCAACCCATTTCTTGGATATGAGAAGTTGCTTCCACTGTGTCTTGTTCAACTTTTACAACTCCATTAAGGTCACGACTCTCCCCACTTCACTCACAGAATGATCTCTCCTGCCCTTGGCTAAAATGTCAGTCCACTGGGGCTGACCTTCAAAGCTTTCAGCTTTAAAATAAACTTGCTCGAAGTGGCAGCTTCATTTCCCATTGACCGAGTAAAAGAAGTATCTGGGCTCTTGTCTTGGGGATGGTTTGTTATCTCATCTCTTTTGGGGGTTTTTGATCTGGTTTTTTTGTGCCCAGGGATGGTGGCTTGCCCTATCCCCATGCTCCCTGGCTCCGGCACTGCCGAGATGAATGGGAGCCAGGCTGGGGATTTTGGGGGGAGCTGGGGGCAGGATGAGAGGCAGCCCCTCTCTTTCTTCTGGTGGGCAGTTTGACTGGATGCACATGGCCAGTATCTCTGACCAGGGATCCTGCTGTTTCTGTAGGTTTTGCCTGCTTTGTTTTGTTTTGTTTTCTTTTTTTCTTTTGCTTCAGCACTGTGACTGAGCTTGCCAGCTGGGCTCCTCTTGCTGCTCTGCTGTCGGGCAGCCCAGAGCCAGCGTGTGCCCGCCAGGATGTGGGACTGCCCTCATTTCCCACTGGGGACTGCTCCCACCCTCTGCACAGCCCAGACCCAGGGACCAGCCAGTGCCAGTAAGAAAATCCCAAAGAGCCTTTTTCCATACTGGTCTGGGACCCAGATACCCCACGGTACCTCTGCCATTGCTCCCAGTCTGTGCTGCACTGCAGCTTTTCACCCTTTGCCTGCAGGGAAGCTCTGCTGTTCCAGCTTGCTTCTCCTGAGCTTCCTGCTACAGCTCCTTTCACCATCCAGAGGGGCCATGGGGATCGGCTGCCACTGGGGGCTCTTGAAGGAAGCCCCTTCTTCTCCATCCCATCCCATCCCATCCCGTCCCGTCCCGTCCCGTCCCGTCCCGTCCCGTCCCATCCGTCTGCCATGTCCATGTGGAGAAAGGCGGCCGAGCTCGCGCCACAGTGCCCCCTGCAGGCGCGGGGGAATCCTGGTCCCTGCCCGGCCGGGAGCCACCAGCGCCCCTGCTGGCTGTGCCCGGAACTGCAGCGCAGGGGAAGGGGCTTGAACAGCACAGAGAGTTCATTCGGATTTCTGTTCTTGGTTTGTTGTTGCTACCATTGCTGTTGTCTGCCTCGTTACACATACATACACTAGTAAAGAAGTGTTATTCCTTTTCTCATATCTTTGCCTGAAAGCCTCCTTAATTTCAAAATTATAATATTTCAGAGGGGAGGGAATCATATTTTCCATTCCAAGGGAGGCTTCCACCTTCCTTAGCAGACCCTTGTCTTTCAAACTAAGACAGTTCTCAGATTCACTATCTACCTTCATAATCATGGAACTTCAAAGATCAAAGCCTGGCCTGTTAAAGTCACACACATTCACTTCACTACACTGTATTTTTTTTTTCTCCCACTCCCACCAGGAGCTCAGGCATCTGTATACCTTCAGGCAGCCCCACACAGCTAAAGGAATGAAGAGCCCAGCAGCAATGGGCAGCATTGTAAAATCTCTTTTCATTATATGAACAACCTTTTCCCAGACTTCACACTTGGCCTGGAAATGAAGATGGCTCACCCTGTGACACAGAGGCAGCTGATGATTTTGGATTCAGTGACAGTGCTGGTTCTTTCTGCAGGCACCGAACCCTGCCTGTTTGTGAGCCAAGAGCCATGGGACAGTTTGGCTCTGGCACTGGAGCTGCACAGACCCAACTACATCCATGGCTCCAAAAGACCTCAACTTTAAGGCCATGTCTTTCAGTCTGTAAAACTCCCAGACAGATGCCACTACCCTTATGTAATTTTCATAGTTACAAGAGAGACGGCATACAGGAATAAACATTACTAGATCTAATTAGATTTAAAATAAAGGGAATTTAATAGTTTTCTCCTCCAGTAGGAATGTCAAAGAGGGAAAAAAAGTTTTTTGTAACCACTCATCTAGTTTCAATACAAGAAAATTTTGTAAATAGCTGGGGTTGGAAAGAAAGGAAGGCCTCTGAGATAAGAAGACAGCTAAAGGTCTGTTTATTTGTAAACATTTTTTCCAGCAGTTTAAATTAATCAAGATTTCTTTCTGAACAAAAAGCTTTAGCAGGCTTCAGCATCCATCAGAGCACCTCTTAAAAATTCACAGCTACCCTTCCCCTAACAAAAGAAGTGGTGGCAAATGCTTCAAAAATAACTCATGCTATTCCTTCCTGATATTTTGGGGTTTCACAGTTTATAGTTGATTTTGTGCCAGTTTTCTTTTACTGTTCAAGGGTGTGAAAATGCACAGCAAAGACACTACAGAGCTTGTGTATAAGTTTATAACTGGCAGGCTGGAGTACAGAGGTTTCTCCTACTAACACTGGTCATGCCATGACTCAACTGAAACTACCAGGCAAGGTAGGCAGACAGACAATTTTTACTGTTTAGAAAGTCTCAGTACATTCTGCTTTCTCAAGCACTTTGATGATTTGAGGAAAAAACAATGATACGCTATGTAAGGGAAAAAAAACACATGGGAAGAGATTATAGCACTGGTGAGATTGTAATTCTTTGAATATTACAAGCTACACTCTCTTTAATAAACTGAGCAGACTGAGCTACTTGAATTTCTGTTTATTTTCATGCTTGAGTTCTAGGCCACAAACACTGTATGTCTGCAAATAGTGGGATTATGTCACTCTTGTTTTTCTGGAAAAGTGGAAAACAGAAGTTTTTCTAGCAGATCTATATACAGTGAATAGTCACTAATCACTACTTTTATATCCAGGGTCCTTTTAAAAAATTATTTTGATATACCTTCAGGGAAAATAGAATGAAGTCAGACACCTTCCAATGTGTGAAGAATACAGATTTTCAGTGTGACTTATAAATGTTTATGTTTGCTGTAAACATATGCAAACATAACATGTTTGCATAACATGTGCAAAACTCGTTGTTTGCTAGATTTTAAATATTAAACCCGTGAAAATGATAAAAAGCTAAATCTCCAGACCACAACTACAAAAAGTAGCTTGAGTCATTTAAGAACAAATTGAGTTTCATGTCTTGGTTGGTTCACTGACACTGTGAACTTTTTCCTTTGAATAAGTCTATGCTTAGAACCGATAAATGAAGCATCTCCTCCTGAAATCAATAGCACATTGCTCCAAAATACATAGTTCCCAGGACTCTAAACTGGCCTGAGATAAAACTTCCATTTGTCACTAATGTCTTCCTTATTTTACATTGTCTTGAGACTTGTGAAAAACTGCTGGCTCAAAATGTTCCCTGGTCTCAAGCATGGCAGATAACAATATACCCACAAATAATCAAGGCAGAGTTGATGAGGTTTTCCAAGTTTCACAACATTGATAACCTCTTTTCATAATGAAGACTTGACATTGTAATATCACAAAAAAAACCTCCCTAGCCAGGAGCTGCTAAAATTTCAGAGTGTTGAATGCCCTTTCTCCTTGCCTGGACAGCTCTGCATGCTCACAGCACACTGGTCATTAGTGCCACTGAGGATGCAGGTGGAGATGCTCCATCTGGTTTTGGCAGCAGCTTAAGCAAACAAAGCCTGCACAGAGTACAGAGTGCTTTGCAGACTGGCCTCAGATTGTAGAATTCCAGTTTGACATCACCTCATTTTTGGAAGTGCTGTGCACACATTCAACCCAATAAAGTCAAAAGCAGCTCCCAAAGTCAGAACTAGAGCATTTCTCTGAGCTTCTCTTTGCCCTTCCTCTCTCGCTACACTTTGTAAGAGGACTTTGCTTTTCTTTGAGGGCACACAGAACTCTTTGCAAAGTCTCCAGTAAAATCAGCTTTGTCCATACAAAGCCTATTTTGGGCAACTCATGCAGTGTTCATCTTTCTTCCCCACTTTCACTGCTTTTCTTGATAAAGAGTCAAATTAAAGTTCACTCAAGCAGAGATGCAGCGGAGACGGCTGCTAGCCCGAGGCCAGTTTCCACTCCTGAGATTTACAAGGCAGCCACTTGGAGCTGATTATACACTTTCAACCACACATTTCTGACTTGACATTGGGTCACATACGAGTTCTAAATTTAAATCCCACTCCATTAAAGCACAAGAAACGTCTTGCAGGGACCCACTGCCCCTTTCCTGCCTACAGCCACTGCTGGCTCTCCCACACCTTCCCAAGCATCCTCCCAGCCATAGCACTCTTTCTCTCATCCTCAGAGCCATGCAGGTGTCTCCAAAATCTGTTCCATGTGTGTAATGTACTATAATTAAAACTCACCTCCCAGAAGAAAAGCATGCTGCGGGTATAAATACAATACATTAATATATACTCTTACCTTTTTCTCCCAGCAGGCCATGCTATTTTTAAACTCTCCATAGCTCCGATTATAGCTCAGCTAACAATAAATATTCCATGCTCAGCAGTTCCATAGCAGACACATATAGGTTCCTCATACTAATGCCCAAGTCCATTAGAAAGTCAACCTCTGTTAGGATGTCCAACAGCTACCAAACTATAAGCACTCCACCCTTTCCATAAGGTATTTCTTCACATTTATACAGACAGATCAAACATTAATCCCCCCATTTCTAACACTCAGAGCAAAACCCAGCCTTTAACACTGACCCTCCTCAGACACAGAGTTAGCCCCAGCATCACCATTTCCCAGCCCAAACCCCAGGGAGCCCCAGATTCACACCAAGCCCAGCTTGCCTGGTTTGAGCCCTGGGGCAGAGCAGCACCGTGAGGCCAATTCAGCAGGAAGGCAGGACCACCTGCTGCATACCCTACTGCACCTCTGCCTACTGCTGCAGGGTGCAGTGACACCTGCCTCAGACTTCATCAATATTCATTATTTTCTATTAAAATGGAGTGCAATCATCTAGCCAAGTTCATTCCTGTTACAGACACAGCTTCAGTGAATTCAATTCCAATTACATTTGTCAATTGAAATTTGCTTAGCTTGTCTGATCCTGCTTTACCACTCATCAGACTTCTCTGTGTTTTAAAAAGATCTGCCAGAAATAATGTTGTCTGTTTACTCTATTTTCTGTGTCTTTCAGCACTTTGGGTGTTGGGATTTTTTAAACCATGCATATAGAGGAGAAAAGTCTAGGGAAATTGTGGACTCCTAACTCAAACAAATTATGGAAAACTATTCTTTATTTTGTTTCCATCATGGCAGCTGACTGGCCATTTGGTAATGTTCTGTTTCTGTTGTACAACCTAGTTTGTTCTTGACTGAAGTTAAGCATCAAATTCAATAGTAGCTCTGAAAGATAAGTGTCTTCTCAATATTAACAGTGCAAAATTCAGTAGAAAAATAAGGGCTTTATTACTGTGTCTATTAAACAGTGTTAAACCTGAAAACAAACTGTTCCTGCTGTACTTAAGTACCTATGGAGTCAAAGTGTGAATGCATTCAGGACACATAAGATGAAAAACTGCATAAACTCTTATGTCCAGTCACCAAACATTTAAGTGCTTTTTGGAACTGAGGTCTCAATGTCAAGACTGAGTTAAACTGACCCCAAACAGCAGCATGGCAATAATCACTCTAAGGATTTGGGTTTGTTCATAATCAACTTAAATTACTGTCTGTTTATCCTGCAAATATTAACTATATACACTCTCCAATTCATTTGCATACTGAGCTCTAAGAAATATAACTCATTTTAAATTACCTTAGGTTACCCAAGCCGATTAAGTTACCATATTCCTTACTTAATAGAATATGTGTCTCATCAGAAGTAATCACATTTTTATCATTACTTTTGGGAGCTCCATTAAACATGGTGGCATTTTAATTTTTAAGTCTGCAGTACTGCAGGCTGCCAGCCTGTTGTTTTCATGTTAAATTTTTAAACACCCTGGTATACAGCTTTACTACAGTCAAAGATATTTATTTTATTTATTATTTTTATTTAAATTTAAGACCACTTCTACCTTCCCCCAACTGCCAACACAAATCTGCTACCTTGAAATTTCTATTTAACAATGTTTGTGTTGAACATATGAAGCTTCCAGCTGAAACACAGGGAGGCTGCCCAGGAGCACAAAGGCAGCCATAGACTGTATTCTGTGCTTGACCCCTCTGCAGCCAGAGCTGACCAGGGCAGGTTAAAATCCAAAGAAGAACAGACCTCACTTCATGACACACCAAGGTTGCTTGTGGCAACAGATGAGGTAGAGAAAACAAATCCTGCTTTCAGCGTCCTCGGGATTTTGGATCTTGCCTCCACAGCCTGCTGAGCCACAGAGTTCATGCCCATCAGAAACAAGCTCTCCTTTCCAAGCCCTCATGCCTGAGCCCAGGACTGCACAGAAAGCCAAAGTTCAGGTCCAGCTTGCTGCTGCTGCTGTGGGCTCAGCCCATGGCTCAGGGAGGCAGATCATGGTGGAAGGGGTGAAGTGAGTGAAGAACGAGCAGCACAAATAATGGAACAAGGCACTGGGTAACTACCTGGGCACACCCTAAGATTGAATAGCTGTAATAATGAATCAGAATTTAGTAAGCACCTTCTTTCCAGCCAAAAAAAGCCAGCAGAAGAATTGGAAGAAAAGAAAGCAGTTCAAAGAAAAACATCAAAGAATTAAGAGTTTAGGACAGAAAATCAGCACAAAATCTATGTCAGTGATGTGAAATGAATTAGTACCCAGCCACCCACCCAATCACTCCCAGAGGGAGGGGAATAATATTTAGACATCTTTTTTTGATACACTGCTAAGCCATTGGTGCAGGAACCTGCATTTTATAACCACAAGTTGGACTAAACATACCCAGTGCTAAGGCTCACTGGGATAAGCCCCAAACTACAGCAGGCAAAATACAGACACCTCAAAATTCCAGCATGTCATGCCCTGCAAGACCCAGGCCAGCATGTACGTGACAACCTAATGATTACCAAGCCAGGCTAGGTTTAAACAACCTTAAAGCCAGCATTGTAGCTTTGCAGTGTAAGATAGGATGTTCAAAGGTGAACTATCAGGGGTTAACTCCACCAAAATCCCTACACAGATGGCACCTGTGTCACACAGGTCAGTGAACATTTTTTCGGCATGATCACTGCTCCCCAGAGCAATGGGAATTTCACTGTAAAATCCACTCATCTTTTTCATCAGGCATGAGAAGACAGTTCTTCACTGCAATACACTGAGCACTTAAAAGAAGTGGATGATTAATGCCTGTATGAGAATTACCAAGGTGAAAAACTGAAGAATATTTTGGAAACGTGTGCTTGTTTTTAAGTTGTGATTACACAAAATATATTAAAGATGAGTTTTTCTGAAGGGATTGCAGCCCACCCCCAAACTAGGCTATTTCCATTTTGGTAAACAGACACAAATCTCCTCCAGAGTTAATGCCCCAGAGGCTGACTCTGCAAACAGTAAAACAAACAGAGAGCACGGCTGAGTGGGCTGAATGGAAACGCACCGTGGTGAGCACAGCCCAACCAAACCAGAGCTCGGGCTTTACTCCAGCTCTCAGCTGGGCTCTCCAACCCCTGCATCCCTGTGACAAACTGAGGCACAAGCTGTGTCCTGCTGCCCCAATGTCCCCCACAATATCCCCTTAGCCCAGCAGTTCTCCCATCCTGCCTGGCAATCTGCAGCTGCATAAAACCTCTACTAAAACACTGATGGGAGGGACAGGAGCAGCAGAGCTCCCCCGTGCTCATGAACACGAGAGTCTACCCTAAAGCCACTGAGAAACTAACTCCTGTGAGCTTAGACAAACAGTCACAGCCAAGCATAAAGCAACTCTCGTTCCAGGTGCCAGCAAAGAAAAATGAGTTGCAACTTTCCACTTATTGCTGCAGAAAGACTTTTATTTCTCATCTGGTATTCCAGTCTGTATCTCACCCACTCAGGGACAAACTGAACCTTCCATAGCAAAATCACAAAAATTATTGCTCACTGCATTAGTGCTTCCCGTGCTTTATTTAAATAGAGAATTTAATATTTAACTTTTTCTTCTGAAACTGAATTTAACCCGAATCTCAACCAGGTAATCAGCATGGTTTCACTTTTATTTGCAATCATTGCAAGGAAGAGCTGAAGAGGAAAACATGAAATGGGTGTAAAAATCCAGCAGAATCTCTGGTCAAGTCCAGTTTCTGCAGATGATGAGGTTGGAGACAGGTGCTCCTTAGGAGCTGGGTCTCCAAAGAGCCACCTGACTGTCCCAGGTGGGACAGGAGCCCCCATCCGTGGCAGAGCTCAGCCTCCTGGTGCTAGAACAAGCTGTGGGTGCAGCCAGTTTCCAAGCTGAAGGGCCTGAAGCAGTGATGGGCCTCTCAGTCAAATATAAATGTCTCTTTTGGCCTTTGCACAGTCCCAGCACATGAAATTTCCTCATCCTGTTAAAAGCATTTAACTGCCAGAAGTGCTGCTCTTCTGCTACCAGGGAGCACCTTGGGGCTGCCCCACGCAGCTTTATAGGGGGAACACCTGTGAGGTGCTGGCACCCCCAAGGCAGGAGCAGGTCAGTCCAATCCACCAGTGCTGCTGGCACAGGGGACACAACAGCCCAGACCTGCAGAAGTGACTCCAGCCTGAGTTCCCAACCTCAACTCTCCAAAGCCAAGGGCCAGGGATCTGCTGCATTTGGCAGTTTGGCTCTGGGATGGCCCCAAGGGCTCAGTATAAGGACTGGAGAAATCCAAGCCCATTTGCATTTTGGGCCCTGGGCTGGCTGATTACCCTCAATGTCAAGTGGGGAGCTGAAGGGGCCCACTCAGGCAATAATAATTTATATTTTCTTCACATAAGTGCACTGCTGCCTTATGCATGAGTCAGGCTCGTGGAGGATGCTTCAGATTGGTCTACCAATCAAGGCCCTGTGCAGAGGGTATCAAAACTGGGAGAAACCTTCTGAGTGTTTTGACACTTTCGACAGAAAGCCTTAAGAAAAATATTCAATAGCAATAAACTCTATGTTAAATAAACACCAGTAAAGCTCATAACAGAATTACAGACAAGCAATTCAGCTTCTCTCAAGAGTCTTGCATACTCCAAGGAAAATCTCTCTCAATTATCACAAAAAGCTATCTCAGATTTTCATAGTTCACCTATAATATGCTGATTGAGAATGTAAAACGTATGGCTCAGGTATTTTGTATAATCAGCTGTAACCTTTTCCTCAAGTGTAATGACAAGCAACTGGAACTGCAAGACTAATACTTCATCTATTTAAATTCAGATTGCCTGGTGTTTATGTTAGTATTCCCAGCAGAGAAAGAAAACAAAATATTTGAAACAAACAAGTATCTTCTCTGTAATACTAATCTTCTCTCATAACAGAGCCCTAGTGGAAAAACAGATTAATCAGCAACAGAACAGAAACAGACAGTGAAGCAATTCAGTTACATCACATCTTCAAGAATAAGCAAAAGGCCAACATGTGTGAGAACAAATACTTCACGAGTCTGGGAAAAATAGTCCTAACTTCAATTAAGGGTCACTACAGACCCAAGGAAATAAGGATTTAGTCAACAGGCAAACAAAATGGCTCGGGAGGAAGTTGTGGGCAAAAGAGGATCACCACTGGAAGGGCCCAAAGCAGAGCCCTGTTGGGCAGCCAAGGAACCAACAGTGCTCCCAGGGGACCAAGACCTTGCTTGCACAAATCTGAGGGGTCCAGAGAAGGCCATGGGAGGCACAGAATCATGGAATGGTTGGGGTTACTGTGCCTTTCTAATAGAACTGCCCCTGTGCACAGGGAGACAAAGAAGGCACCACACATGGTACTTGCAGATCTGCACCAAAAGGCATCTGGGGATAGCCCAGAGAAGTGGCACCTGCAGAATCAGCTGCTTTGCAACATTGATTGTAAACACCCAAATGGCCTCTAGACACCAAAGCTAACTCTTGTAAAAGTAGGCACTTGTATTCATAGAAATGATGTGGCTGCTTAATAGAGTAGAAAAACTGTCAGAAGATTGCTGCATTCCCTAATAACCATGTCTGTGAAAAGATCTGGTTGAAATCAGCCTCTTAGCAAACCATCAACACTCTCCTGACAAGGAGGTTGTACAAGTGCAAATGACCATTATGAAACAATAACACTTAAAAAGAGAGTATCAGCAAACAACAAGTGACTGTTTAAACACAAACAGTCCTCGGCAGCCACAGGAACAATC
Organism: Acridotheres tristis; assembly: GCA_037013685.1. Taxonomy (NCBI): domain Eukaryota; kingdom Metazoa; phylum Chordata; class Aves; order Passeriformes; family Sturnidae; genus Acridotheres; species Acridotheres tristis. The sequence continues at coordinate 11,915,081 of CM072889.1, read as the reverse complement.
TTGGGAACAATTCCTTATTCACACACCACAGCTTTGCAGAAAACCACGGGTATTCCTCTGTTTCAGCTCCCTGCTAATTGACATCTGTAAAACAGCAAAGAGCCAAAAGACATGCAAGGCTGCAAGCAGGTATAAAGTAAAAGTGAAAATACGTCAATGCAAATTAAACATCGATGTCAGGAGGTTTTACGGTTCAGCAGGCCCCCAGATGTTCTGTGTGCACACAGCTGTCTTCATTAGTGTTAAAAAGCAAATAATGTTGAAAAGCACACAAACAGAGACATTAAAGAGGCCCATTCCCAAACCCAGTGACACTCCGTGGTAGAATTAATGCAGTAACAGCAAAACAAAGCAAAAGCAAGAAATGGTAAAGAAAAGACAAACAAAAAATTTGACAAGGAGACATGGAGTGCATTTTTGTAACTGGGGCAGATGCAGTGACCTAGGCTGTGGATCTGGCTCCTCAGTTTCAATGGATCAGAGAGGCTGATCTACTTCAGGGCAGAGCTGGGAGCAAGGCAGTTTACAGGGTCAGGCCTCAAATTCTCCAAAAATTCAAGTGCTCTAGAAAAAGAAAAACCTGGTTTAAAGGGAGAGGATATCATATGTCTTTTTGATTATTCACTTCATTGCTTTGATGCTTTAATTTCTTGCTAGGAAGTAATTTCTTGTTTGATTTTCTGCATGATTCCAGGTGCTTGTGCACTGGGTAAAATATCTTCCTGTTTTCCCACCTATCATTTCTGTCCCTTTGAGGTGTACTACTTCTCTCATGCACACACAGTACCAGCCTGTATTCAGAACTCTGGAAAAGGCAACAATCTGACTTCTGGAGTAATCACAAGCATTTTTCCTAAGAATTAACCATATTTCATCCTGTTCAAAAGTGCAATGTCTCAGCAGTTTAGTACTTTTAAATGACAAAAAAAGCAGCATTCAAACACTGCCAAAAATTGATATTTTATGCCAATGTATTCAGAAAGAAATTTACTGTTTTTCAAAGAGAAATGTTAGCGAGGAAAAAAAAAGTTGGACATTATTTGGAGTTGTGCAATACTTTGTTCCATCCTGTGCTTCTCCAAATATGCAAGTCAAAGAAAAGGAAAGAAAAACTGCATCATTTTTTCATGAAAAGAAGAGAGAAGAGTTTTCCCCTAGAGCTGAAACGTCTTCCTACTTCTTTGAAGCATATTATCCAGGAGTTAGGCACAAATTTCCAAAAGGGAGAGAAAACAGACAGGGTAGACATCCATCAAGAAAGGAAATATTGAGAGTTTCCAATGTATGAAACACACCAGATAGAAAAATCACTTTCCTTTAGTCTTACTGTGCTTTTCTCCCCCTGTCCCCCCTGCAGTCCCACTTCCAGTTTGTTTCTTTTTGAGAGAACAATTGCCTCAGAAATCTGTGGGAGTAATTCCAATCCTAAAGTTAAACCTGTGCTTAGCTATTTCCCTGCACCCAGCTCTTTGTTGATGAGGGAGGTGAGAGCTCCTTATGCTCAGCACAGAACTGTTGGGGCATAAGGAAAAGGAAAGGAAACCCCAATGTATTTTGCCACTGAGATTTCTGACAGTGTTATTTGTCCTTCACACTCCCACTGAGCCCAGAGCCATCAGCCCCATCTGTGCCCAGCATATTCTCCCATCAGAGACCTGCAGAATCTGGGGATGTGCACAAGGCAGAAACACCCAAGCACTGACACTCACTACATTGAAACCACCCCTGGGTACACAGCTTCTGTGCAACCTGGGGTCTAACAACATTCAACACCTGTAATAAATTGTCAGCCTGATCCTTACACACCACTGTATTAATAAACCAAACATGCAGCACTGTACCAAATGCAGAAAGGCAAAGTAAGAACTATGGAAAATATTTCTTTGTTCCCTACGCAAGAGCATTAACTTGATAATTCTTTAGAAATGGAACATAGCTGGCATAATCAAATAAATTATTAGAAGGCATATAAATCATTACCACCTAATATGACTGCAACAAGATTCAATGCAATTTACAGATAAGTATGAGGAATGACTATTGCGTTTTACAGAATTAAAACTGGCAAAAGTTCTAAGAAGACAAATGATATAAGATGACCCTACATTCATTTGCAAACTAAAAAGGCAGAAGGAAAGCAGCAGACAGATAAGTCTTACTTTTTCAACTATTTTGCAACTTGCCCTGAAAAGAAGGATTAATCATAAAGTGGAAATTCTTACATTTAATTAGAGATTGAGTGGGTAGGAATCTGGAGACAGTCTAAAGCTGTATGGAAATTCTTAATGCTTTTGGGGATGAGATGTATTGAACTGAGACAGGGATGCAGACTTTCACAAAGTGCAAGTCCAGGCTGCTTTCTGGATTGCTTCTGCAGGCCCTCATCATATACTATTTACACCCAAAAGGACATTTCCTTACAGGACATATCTCTGCTCTCATAGCTGGCCTAAATACCAGAGAGTTGTCTGCATGAACCTGGCTTCACCTCCTTCAGGGGCTGGAAGAAAATACAAACAAAACCTGGTGCAGAAGCAGGGAATGGAACTGGCAAACAAGGAGTTCACCCCTTTGCACCAGCTGAGCATGGCCTGGGAGAACTGCCTTCCATCCTTTTCTTCACCCCAGGCCTCTTTATGACACTGTTTAAGATCCTTAAGCCACAAATTTCAGACTCCCACTCACCTCCTGGTGAGTGTCCCTAATGTAGAAGATCTTTTTGCAGCCACCAGGTCCCGTCTGCCACCTCCAGTGATGCCATCAGCACCAGCTGCAGGAACATAACAACAACCTCGGGGCTCAACCTCCCCAGCCTCTGCTTTCCCCGTGAGGATGGGAAGGGGGGAATTGCAGTACAGCTTTCTTGGGCTGCCAAAGAGTTACAGGAAGTTAATTGGCACTTACACAACATTACCCAGTTACTGGAATAACACCTTGGAGAATTTTTGAGAAAATTGTTCATTCTGCCTAAGAGCACACACCCAACAGCATGCACAGTCGCACACCAAGTAATAAGAATTCATAACACCATAACCTGTTTGCTACATCCAGATTACTCTGCACCTATGGGATCTCTGTTTTTCTGTCTCTGAAATGCCCTTTGTTATAGTTTAGATCTTGAATGACCTGCACTACTAAGCAGGGATTCAAAAATCAATGCAAATCTCAATGCTCTTCTGAAAGTCTCTGGCCATTATTTCCTGCTCATCTCATCAAAACATTAGTCTTTTCTGCTGAAAATCTGAACAGCCTTCAGCACTTTTCTCTTTTTGCTCCACAGTCAAAGAGAGTAGGACAAGAGCAGAGGTAAGAGTCTTCAGTTTTTAAATCCTAATCTCTTCTTCGGGGTTTATTATTGCTCTCTAATTTACTTTGACGCTGTCAAAAAGCAATCTCAATTTATAATCCAGGTTTAACACTACCCACATGCTTAAAAGCAGAGCACACACTTAACTGCTAGGGCAGGGGACAGCACTTCTCATCAGCTGATCTGATGAATTAATTCCCCCAGGAATTGTGACCTCACCATAAACCCTAAACCCTTCCACTTCAAAAGTTTCCTTGGGTCCAGCGTCCCCTAACAAGAGACACACCTGCTGCCACACCACAACAGAGCAGCAAAACTGACCAAAACATTCTGCTCCAATCCTCCTCTTCCTCCTCCTCTGGAAGGAATTGAGGGAAAACACTTAGTATTAAACAAGTGGTGGTTACCGTGCTTGCTACAGAAATAAAAGGCACTCCTACATCATGGCAATGGGCCACCTATAAAAACTGGCCAGAAGGAGCAGGCCAGCCCTTGCCTTAGAGGCAATAAAGGGCATGCACCCCATCTATGTATGGGAGTGATGTGTATACACACACATATAAACACATGAAACATTTTGTACAAAAAGGAAGAGGATGTGTACTTTTCTCTTAAATGTGAAAAAGAGGCATTAACACATCAGCAATGCCTTGCTGCCTACACAGTGGGGACTAAACTGTCATGATACTTGTCTCTCTTACTGGAGCTGTGCCATCCTCTTCTCCAAGTCCTCCAGCCGTGTTTATATTCAAAGGTCAAAAGTTTTATGTAATTTTGCTTGGTCTAATCATGAGTTTGCAAGCATTCCCAAAAATCTGGCAGTTACTATTGCCAGTTTTAACTGAAGGGCCATCTTTCTGGCTCCATTGTCTCAGTTTTACAAGGTCATTTCCAGTTCTTTGACCTTATGCCTTACCTGCCATCCCAAATTAAATATGGGGCAAGATTACCAAGAGACAAGTACATAAAGTCAGAGAAAATTTAAAGCCAGAAGCTGACAGAGGCTGGAAGAAGAAAAGAGAGGAGATAGCTTTTTCTTTTCTCCAGGGTTGCAACCCCAGTTTCAAAAGCCCCTGGGTTTCAAAGCAGGATCTTTCAAGTGCCTGTGCTACTGCACTGCCTGTCTCTGTTTGTGACATGTGCAGTCACAGTATTTTAATGGAGCCCAAAGCCCAGTTTTTAATGCAGACACTTGTGCTAGGGTCTGGATTTCTGCAGCTGACATGACTCTAGGGAACAGCTTTCATTGCAAATAAAAGCTAGAAAAATGTTTCTTCCCTGACAAGGATTTTAAGCAAGTAGAATCCACTGTGGCACAGCACGTGCAAATAACTACGACACAGCCATGAACTAGAAATCATTCCAGGTTGATTACAAATTAAAGTGATGTACAGGCACATGCTGTAGGCTCACTCTCCTGCTATTGCTTCACACATTACAACAAACATTTATTGGTAGTGGAATTAACTTCACCTTGACAGCTCTTTGGGAAGAAAGGGGTTTACATACATCTGTAACATGGGCTCCTAAATAACCAAGCTCCAGAGTGTGCTGCTTGCTGCTACTCCCCATCACTGCACCACTAAAGCCCTGAACTAAGCATTTCAGAAAGCAGGATCCAAATCACTGTCAATCCTCTGCCATTCCACAGGAACAAAATCGACAGAGAGGGCAGCAGCAATTTGAGATATCTTGCATGAAAATTTTAGGGACTGGTACAAACATCTGGGGGCACAGCACGTCCAAGGGTATAAGCCCTCCCTAGATCATGATCCTTGTGCAGCAGCAGAGTTTGTATTCACACTCACTCTGAACAAGCCCCAAAACCAGCAGATAAATGGGCCCAATTCCATCTGCCTCTGCTGAGGCCAGGGGAGGATCAACCAACTACATATTACTCGTCTGTATTTTTATAGCACTTGCTATGTGCTTCTCAAACAGTGAGTAAAACTGAAAAGTCTTTTCAGTTTATGTGTACCTTCCTCCTTACCATTTGCTCACTCAATCCTCAGTCTCCATCTGTGTGGAGCCAACATGCCCACCATGCCTTATGCCCACCTTGCCACTCATCACACACTCTGATGGCAAAGCCCCGGGGAGGTCAGTGCAGCCAGCCCTGCTGCACCAGCAGAAGGGTGGATTCCCATCTCAGTGGATAAAAAAAGATTTTTAAATAAGAAAAAAAAAAAAAAAATAATAAAAAAAAAAAATAAAAAAAAAGCCTGGCCAACTCATGCTAGCTAGTCATGGAGAACTTCCAGATAAACATTTTGACATGATGAGCTACAGCAGCACAAAAAATCAGTGTTAGTAAAGGCAGAAGCTTCTTGCAAATTGTGCACTTTACTAACTTCTGGATCCATTGGAGTGCCTTACCTTCTTCAAGTCCCACAGAAACAGCAGCCAGCAGACTGCCTTAACTTCTATGCAGCAAAACAACGTATCTGAGTTGCAAGTCCTGAAGATTTAATTGAGAAACCAGGCGTTCAGTGACTTTGTGCCTCACCTCCCCTCCCATATTGCCCACGGAGACAGAGGTCTCCAGCTAGGGGAGGGGCAGGAGATGACAGTGAAGGACCATGAGCTAGGAAAAAGCTCAGATCCAATTGGTGAAGAGATCCAATAGAAGTTATCTACAGAGACACCTTGAAAACATTCAGCCCAAACACATCTTTCCCAAAACCTGTGGTGTCCCACTGGGGACCAAAAAGAATCATTCAGATCTGACTCCGTGCTACAAATATTCCTAGCAGAATTTGCCTAGTTTCACTTTGGGAATTCAACATAAATCTCAACAACTAATTCCCAAACAGAATGTTTTTAGCACGTGGGTGATCTCAAGCATGTGGAATCTTCTGAGAACTTCACAACATCCATATGTCAGATTTTTATATATAGGTGCTCCATACGGCATATGGATTGCATCACTTCACAGCTGCTGATAATAGTTTAAGAAAAAAAAGGTACAAGAAGCCTGGCTTTCCAGGGCCATTTTTAAAATGTTCATCAAGAACCCACAGACCAGTGTCACAAAGAAATTGCCCTCTAAGGAGCCCAGCTCACACCATGGTTATGGTGCTTCAGCCTTTTGGGAGCACTTCTAACTTTTCTCCCAAGTCCCTAAGACACTAGACTACAGCACGGGACAGTGATTCTCACTGCCACACTGAGCAGGGAGGGGAAGCAATCCAGAAGTTATCACCAATTACAGTCTCTCATCTTCATCCTCTTCCCAGGTGCACTTCAGTGAGCCAAGGTCAGGCACACCCTGCTCTCTACCCTTCCTGAACAACCTCAATGCAAGAGCAAGTCCTTTCTCCTTCCTGCATCTTCTCACCCTTGCTGCAAAGACGGTTTTCCCTCCTGTGTTTGTTGTGCACAGCCTAATTTTTGGTAGCAGAGGAGGCCACAGAGGTGGCTCCTGTGAGAAGCTGCTGGAAGCTTCCACCATGTGCAGTCCCTGATGGCTTTGAAGATGGACGTGCTGCTGGCCAAAACTGGGCCAATAAGAGAGGTTGGTAATACCTCTGTGATGACAGATGTAAGGAGGAAATCAAAACAAAGGGGGCACAGTTTTTTCTAGCCAGAGAAGAGGAGGAGATGAGAACACGTGAGGGAAACAACACAGTGGCACCAAGGTCAGAGCAGAAGGAGGGGCAGGAGGTGCTCCAGGCACAGAGCTGAGATTCCTCTGCAGGCCGTGGTGAGGAGCGTGGTGAAGCAGCTGTGCCCCTGCAGCCCATGGGGGATGCAGAGATCCACCCACAGCCCATGGGATCCATGGGGGATGCAGAGATCCACCCACAGCCCATGGGATCCATGGGGGATGCAGAGATCCACCCACAGCCCATGGGATCCATGGGGGATGCAGAGATCCACCCACAGCCCATGGGGAAGGTGCCCAGGCTGGAGCAGGGGATGCCTGGAGGAGGCTGTGATCCAGTGGGAGACCCAGTGGAGGGAGAGGGCCCTTGCTCCCAGGCAGGACTGCACCCTGTGGAAAGAGTGACTCATGTCACTGCAGTTTTGGGAGGGCTGTGTGCCCATGGGGGGAATTCACCTTGCAGCAGGTGTGGTCGGGCTGCTGCTCATGTGAGAGAACCCACACAGAGAAGTTCAGAGAACTGTCTCTCCCATGGGAGGGACCCCACAGTCTCACAGGGGAAGGATTCCTCTTCCAGAGCAGTGAAAGAAAACCTCAAGTGACAAACTGACCAAACCCCCAGGCCCTGCCTCCCTGCACTGTCAGTGGGGAAGAGGGAGGGGCTGGGGGGGAAAAAGGTGTTTTAAAGGCTTATTTTACTTCTCATTATCCTCCTCTGATTTTGTTAGTATAAATTCACTTTGCAACTTTAAGCTGAGCCTGTTTTGCCCTTGGAGTGTTTTCCTCCAGTCCTTAGCTCAGCTCATGAAGCCTTCATTCATTTTTTTCTCTCTTCTGCCCAGCTGGGGCAGGGGAGGGTGACTGAGCGACTTCCATGAGTGCCTGGTGTTTGGCCAGTGTCAAATCACAACATCTCCAAACCACTATCACTGAAGACCTTGGCCTTGCCAACTTGGCTGGGCACATTTTTCTAGCACTGTCATCTACACCTATCTCCTGATAAATCACTGCCCTGGTACCAGCATCCCTGGCTCACTCCCTTGCTGTTTTGAGCCGAGAACTATTTAATCAACAGGAATTGAACACACATAAAGTTCTATGCCTTGAGAGAATTTTATTTTTGTTATACATCAAAAAGGCATGTTTCTGGTTTGTCAGGCAGGTTTCATTTACATAGGCTTGCAGCACTTGCACACAGCTCATTTTATTCTCAGCTTGCCTCCAGAGTGGCTGTAGGAGTGCATCCATATGGCCAGGGCTTTAGAGCTAAACTGGAAGTACCAAAACAGAGATGCAACTTCGATGCAATTATATGCACTGCTTTGCTTTCTACATTGGGAAGCACAACCAGCTCACTCCTACCACATCCGCAGGGGAACACGTGGTACCAAAGGGGTCCATAAGAGCCTGGATCTGCTGCTGCTCTGCTGCTCACACCATGCCAGCCTCGGGGGACTCCACAGAAAACAGCAGCTTCACACACCTCCATCAGCCAGCACACTGATTTCTGCCAGAAAAATACTGTCACCACCTTTCTGCAACCTAAGGGTCGCAGGGAGAAACTAAAGCTATGGAGCACCCATGGCTTTCTGTCTCTTGACCCTCACTAAGTGGGCGCTGAAACTCTGCTGACATTTCCTCTCCAATGATGTCCAAAGACAGCTTAGGTCACTCATCAGGGTCCTCCATGCAGATGCCCACAGCACCCAGCTGTGAGACCCTCACAGGCCAGGCTCACCAGGACTCTCCTGTAGGCAGCAAACAGAGCCAGGAACAAACCACACTTCCTATGGAAGCTTTCTGTGCTAAAATGACAGAAAGGCATTGGTCTTCCTCCAGTCTCTGCACTGAATTCTACCTGCAGAGCATAACTCCTCCAAATGCTCTGAAAGCAATAAAAGCTTTCCTATTTTTTAATAAGCTTGCATTTTAAACCACTTCATACATATATAGGTATATGTTTCCTCTGTGTTTGTATATATACATCTCAAAACATAAAATAAATTGAATTTCTCAGTGAAGAGTGAAAAATGGAAATACCCAAGACTATTTCTCACAAGCCAATTCATCTCCTCAGAACCTGAAGTTCAAAAATTCACAGTAAGAAGTTTGATAAGCAAATTTAATGACTTTGTGCAGACATATCTACCTCCTTTTATATTGCCTGTGATCAGATGACACTCCTTGCTGGATTTTTTAGGTACTTGCTCATTTGCATTCACTCCAGAATAACCCATTAAAGGCTGCTTTTTCTTGACAAACTTTTGCCTCTGATAAATGGACAACTCTGCTGGCCTGACTTCATGACAGTCCTTGGTCCTGACAGCTCAACTTAATTAATTCATTTAATTTATTGACCAAGCCCATGGCAAAGGCGTATTCCCCATTAAATAGGATTTTTATCACCCTTAGTTATATGACTAAAGGCCTTCCTAAGAATTGAAATTTAGTTAGCAGTTTCCATGCTGTCCATCCAAAAAGCTACTTATGAAGAGGAAAAGTTGGAGACTAGAAATGACTCAGTGATTTTAAATAATGACCAGGTTGGGCTGTAAGTTGAAGTCATTTGCCTGTTTCACCAAAAAATGCATTGCAAAGCAATGAGGAATACTTGAAAATCTGTTCTGAAGACTGTCTCTTCCATTGGACTATCTTCTGTTATATTTGTGTCACTTGTAGCAAACCAGACAGTTTTATTTTTGCAAACTATGACAATTATTTCACTTGGAAAGTGCCGATTATTTAGTGCTGCAATATTTTTCAGATGACTTATTAAAATGGATGTAAAACCTTGCAGTTAAAAATATAACATACAAGTAAGCAAACCACAGGCTGAAGCAGATAAATGAAAGACCAGCATAGTCTTTAAATCTAAAATTAACAAACCATGTTCAGATGAAAGACGTTTGGGTAAGACAATTCCCCTGCTACCTAAACCCCAAAGTGCCTTTCCCTTTGCAATCAAACAACCAGAAGCTGTTATAATCTGGCAGGAAATTATAAGCCTAACCAGCCAGATCAGAAAGCTGACATACCACACACCCTAAACATTAGCCTTGCTTTTGTGATACCACAGCTCTCTACAGCCACATCTGTTTGCTGAAGGATGCAAATGAGGTTTAACTCTTGCAGTAGTCTAGTCACTAGAGGATAATCAGAATACTGTTTCTGTGCTAATCACTTCTTGTGTTTTTGCTCTAAAACCAATTTGTTCAGGGAAGCTTGACTGAACAGACAGGGACAGGTGGACTGGACAAAGGTTAAATGGTCCTGTCGTAATTGCATACAGTTTAATTTCTAGATATGAAACAGAAATCCTTTTTTAATAGGATTCTGGTCATATCATTTTAGCATTAATATGCTGGATACTTTACAACTGTCACTTCATTTTGTTTCTAATGTGTTTTTAAACTGGTGGCAAGCAGGATGAAAACAGTATCTATAGATCTATCCTATATAAAGCATCTGAAATCACCTGAGTTTTGTGAGCAGCAAGTTGGGGGAGAGGTACCAATTGGTCAGTGTGTATATTTTCAGGTTGTTTTCCATCAGCATGTTTGGATCTACATCTCAGTTAACTCCAGAAAGGCATCTGTGCTCCTGCAGGACGCCTCACTGCTGGTCATGTCTCCTCCTGCGAGGCAGGGAGTGCAGCAGCATCACTCTGCCTCAGCCCCCAGGGACACACAGTCTGCAGGCAAACTGAGCAGTCTCATCCAGATGGAAAAATCAGATGACAATCTTTTTTTAACCCAGCCTTGAGTCTGTCTAACTCTGGCAGGTAGCAGTCTAGGCTAACACATTATTATGCTTAATTCCTCTCACAGAGCAGAAACCAACTGTTACTATTTCCCCTTACTGTGCAAGTTTTAGGAGAGACAGGTCCAGCTCCACATGGCATTGCCTCTCATCTGCCAGGAGCTGCACACCCTCCAACACTTTGGCTGCTGCACACACATCAGCCCTGCACAGGGAGAGCTCTGCACGGTGCTTCCCACCAGAAAGGACCACAGCCCTCAGCTCTGCAATCTGCATTACAGACCCCACTGGTGGAGCTGCCTGCTCCAGCTTCATCTGCCAACAAAGGACAGCCTTGTCCTGCTCCCTAGCATCAGCAGAGATGCAGGGGAATCCTTCAGTGGAAGAATCCTGCACCTCTGGCCTGCCCTAAGCTAAGCCCTCAGTGCTGGGGCTCTGCAGCTCCACCAAGCCACAGACAGAGCCAGAGCTGGAGCTCCTGCTCACCAAGGGTGTGCTCATGAGTATGGGTCAGAAAAAGGAGGCACATGCATCTTGCAAGCAGGTCTCTCTGCAGTTTTACATCTCTGAACAGCTTTAACTGTATCTCCTAATTAAAACCACACTGTTTTTAGTCTACAGATCCAGATGAAGAGAGCATGGAGTCTGCAAGCTCTCTGTGTACAGCTTTTGTTTACCACAAGTCACATTACAAATATCCAAAAGTACATTTGACTATCCAGGGGGTGGGGTTTTCAACCCTTCAAGGCCACCAAATTACTTCTGACAACAAAGAACATTCTGAAATTAACTTTGAAAGATGTCACTGTTTTATTAAGATGGAGGAAGCAAAAGTGATAGTTTATGCTTCTTGGCAGAATTTCTGTCCCTGAGACATGGAGGATGGATTCCTGTACAGGGCCTTACATGGCTCTGGCATGGTGCAAGAGCCTGGAATTGAAAAGTGCCTCATTTACAGTAATTACATTTAAAAGTGGGTAGCAGGGCTTGATCTGTGACAAATGCACAAGGAGAAAAACTGGATGTAATGATAGTAGAATCTACAGGATGCTGCTTTCCTGAAGGGCCAAAATTAATTGCTTCTTTCCACCCCTTCCCATTTTCCCCAGCCTTTGCTGCAGCAGCTCTGCATGGACACAAATTATAGGGCAGTAAGTGCATCTGTATTCACACACAGCGAATCACAACAGCCATCAAATACTGCCCTGCACTGTTATTCCAGTGGAACCACGACACACATGCAGTGACAGACCCTGGCCCACATGTGCATGGAGAAGAGCTGCCCTGCTCCTCCTCTCAGCATACCCTTGGGCATTCCCAGGCCTGCTTTCCTGAAATACTCCTGCTCAGCAGGCAGAGACTGGCATTTGATGCAGGAGGACTTTCACTACAGGTTTCTTTGCCATGTGCCCATTTAGCAAAGTGGGAAAACATCTTATTACAGCACACAAAAAGCAAAGTCACTAATTGGCTCTATTCACATTGCTGTAAACATTGACAATAACCCAGAATTCAAAACCTCCCTGTTAGATGGAACTCAATGGGATTTGCAAGACCTAAAGCTGTGCCACAGCCAAGGTCCAGCTTTGCCCACAGCCTGCAAGTGGCTCCTGCAGCAAAAACATTTTCTGGTTCCCACTGAAATACAGACACAGGTTCACTCCACCTGTGAGGACAGGGTTGGATGAATTTTCTATTGCAAGTTTCTCCTACAACATATAAAACTCACTTATGCACAAGAGAACATAAAATAACCCAAACCTAGGAACTGGGGAGACTTGCCACTTCTTCGATGTTAATAAATGAGACAGAAAATAATAAACTATGAACAGCTGCAGTCCTGATTCCACTTCACTGTGTCAAGGGCAAATCTAGGGCAAAGACTACAACACATCACCACCCTCATCATATTCAAACATGGGAAATTTTTCTTGTATGAAAACTTCTAACCCAAGGAAGAGGATGGAGGTGCCACCCTTAGATCATTATTTCAAGATCTGCTCAGGTTGAAGCTGCCCAAATGTAGGTGTTTTTGTTAAGCAGCTCAAAGTTTGGTGCAGCCTCAGTTCTCCCAGTGGAGTCTGCTTTCTGCTCACAGGCAGCATAAACAATCCTTTGTGTCCCAGTGATATTTAAAAACTACTTAGAGCCCTCTAGAACTGAGCATGTAGGTAACTCAAGTGGTACTCAGCTATCAGAAACTCCCCCAGTATTTCAGCTACTCAAGGATATTTTTGCAAGAGTATTAGGAATTGTTAACACTTTTGATATCCTGAATTCACAGCACTGCAGTGTACATACAATTATTAATTTTAATTAAAATGATAAAACATTCTACAGCAATAGAAACATCCAATTTTTGTAATTAAAGTAATGCAGAAAAAAAATTGCTTCAATGGTTCCAGAACTAAATTTCACAATGGTTATGCCATTTTAAAGTTACAGGGTTTAGAAACTAGGTTGCACTTTTAAGAGACTCTTTAATAATTCAAGACCTTTCAAGGTCAGAGAGAAAGCAGTGATACAGTGATTTCTGTTCTTGAAATTTGAGAGCTCTGTTTATTCCTCTCATATACATGCATACATATTCCAAGAGTTATCATGGGATCTCAACAGTCAGGGTCAACATGTCAAGTCAGTGGATACAGCCTACTACAGTGTACCTGCAGCTTGGCTTCAAAGCACCACTTTTTTAATATTCACTTTGGTGCACCCTTGATAACAGGGTCAAGTAAGTTCCTCCCCTTCAAATTCAAGGCAATGCATTCTCCACAAGTAGCTGGGATGACCAATAATTTTCTCTCTGGCTCCTCTGAAATAGTTATTCAATATTTATTTTCAGGATTGCTTTTTCATGGTAAAAAACATAACTTACCTCTAAAGTTTCTGGAACCCTTTTTTCAATATGTTTAAATGTTGTTTAGTGTAGAAGGGACCCTATCTCTGAAGCTTTTAAATGCTAGTCCAGGGAAAACAGTGATAGTACCTACTGCCTGTAGAAAAACATAAATAACTCCCAATTAACTGTCACTGAAGCACAGCTTCAGTTTGAGATTTGGTGGATTGAACACTTTCATGGGAGTGTTCAATTCTCAAGAAATCAATCACATCATTGCAAAAGCCATCCAGAGCAAGTAAGCAAAGTTTGGAGAATTACAGAGCAAAAAACTGCACAAGTAATATGAGCAGAAAAAGGCCTCTGATACTTCATGGAGAGCCACAGAACAAAGTAAAGCTCCTTATAATAGTGGTCCAAAATAAGATGCACAGATAGGCTACAGAAAATAACATTTTGACACTTTCATACAAGCATTGTATGAAATGCTTGAGTGAGGGAGACCCTTCCTCATCTTGCCCCACATTGCAACATCTGCTTTGACAAAGGAGTGTTGAGGAAACTTTTCTTCCTTCTGTGCTAAAACACCTTGGCTGGCTTCTGTTAGAAAAAGATCATTTTGAAAGCAGCTTCTTAAGAGTCCAAACATCCAAGCTGACATTCATGCAATTAAAAACCAATCCTCCAACTGTGAGTGGACACAGACTAGAAAAAGTGCATGCCCAAAAGCAAATTCATATTCAAATTCAGACATATTCACAGCAAATTACTGACACAACACTGCTCAATAAGGGAGATCACTCCCCCTTCCAAGCAGTTCCCTGCTAGCTGACTTCTCTGTTCTGCCTCCAAAGAGCCAAAACACAAGTTCCCTCCCTCTACCTGATGTTAGGAAAACCATTTTAGGAGAGAGCAAATAGAAAGCAATAGGAGCAGGCACATAAAATCATTGCAAATGTAAGAGGCACAACCCCAGCAGCTCCCTCTTTCCTGCTTTTATCACAGAATTAAGAATACTGTTGGCAAGCTCTCTGTTAAGTTTATTTGCTGTCTTTATACATTTTTAAATGTAATTTTGGTAGGTTTGTTTTTGCATGGATCTGTCAGTGTGTTATGTATAAAATGACAATTCAAGTCTCAAGCTATCAGCCTCTTTCTGCCAAGTGACAAATAGCGGATGCTTAAAAAAGTCTCGTGGCATTCCAGAGAGCTAAAGAATAATGAGTCACAATCTCAAAAAAAACTTAAAATTATTTTTTCTTTCCCCCCTTCCCTTTTTTCTTCTCCCACCTTCCCCCAGTTGTTCACAGGAGGGGCTTAGGTCATGGGGCTCAAGAAAAGAGAATTTTCATTTTAGAGTTTAAGTATGGGGTTTTCAAGTACTGGTAAAACCTCATTTTCACTTGCACATAATGTGGGGCTTTGTCATTAATTTGCACAAGGTGTCAAAAGAGTAGAAGATAAGCTGTAACACCCTCCCCCAAGCTACACTCTGCTGTTAGATTGAAAAAGCCAGGGTAACAAAGGTGCTAATAAAATGTTAGCAGCATTTCCCTTCTCTGGAAAAAACTTGCCAATGCTTAAGGAAAAGAATTAAGTTTGTACAAGAATTATATGAAATATATGTGAAATCCATCTTTATTCCTTATTTTTATTTGCTTTTTTTGCCACATTATTTTTTTAATATCTTTTCCAATTTAGGAATCCTGTTCAATGCTAGGAGCAATATGCAGGAAGAAACCATAAGAAATCTTACTATAAGCTCAGAAAATAAATATGATGATGCACATTCATGTAGTGTCTAGAAGAGCAGAAAGAGAATGAAACACTGGGCAGTTGTTGATCACATCTCCAAGGCACTGACTTCTCAGGTACTGAGATGTTGCAGATTCATATCGAAACCAGAACAAATAAGCAAAACAAAACCAGCACAGAAATCTCCCCTATATTAATAAAAATAAAGAAATCCTCCTCGTCATTCTATCCTAGCCCCTACTTTTACAGTTGTGCTCATCACCTATGCACTCAAACTGAACAGTAAGTACGGGCAGCATCCTTCACAAAATTTCACTACAGAGCATTCTCAAACCCCAGACTCCCCATGCCTCACAACTGCAGTCCCTTCAGCTGGGACAAACCCCTGAGTGTTCCAGCTCCATCTCCTCTGGCACTCAGAGCCCAGCTCTGCCTCTCCTGGTCAGCCTACATGGGGACAGGCAGGAGGGCCCATTAGAAAGCTTCAAATCCAGCATTCCCTATAGACTGAGTCCACTTAAGTAATTAATGTCTTCTCACTTATAACGCAAAGGTTTCAATCCAGCCCTGTGTTTTCATCTTTTTGACCTTGCCTAAATAAATCAATCAATCAATAATCCAGATACTGAGACATCTTTGTCTTTTGAAGTCTGCACGCAGTTACATCCAGTTCTTAGAGCCTAATTCAGGGGGAAAAAATATCCTTACTTTGGACTCAATATAAACATCAACTTCTCATTCAAATGCTGTCATAAGAAAGACTACATGAAATCAGATGGTTAAGTGATTCTTTTGCAATCTTACAAGATCGAAAGACATGAGACAAAGAATCATGACAAACAAGCCACAGAAGTGTCCCAAATACATAGGACATTGTGTCACTAAATAAAATGAAGTCAGTAGATTATTATCCAGCATTCCCAATGTTTCAGTCCTGGCTGAAGAGGCAGTCTAGAGAAGGGCTGTTCACAAGCCTCATTTCAGCAATGAGAATCCTGACAGACATGAGAAGGTAAATGTCACAGCCAGCCAGGCTGCTAAAGGCCTCTTCCCTTGATGCTTTGAATGAATACATCCACATTGCTATTTCTGTTTCAGAGGAAGGGTATAAAACTGTGAAGCAGGGAGAACCTGCACTGCTAGGACATGGCAGCAGGCTGTGTGCCAGGCAGGCAGCAGACATGGGCAGGAAATCAGGGCCCCAGCAGCTGGGAGGGCTGAGAACATTTCAAAGCAGATATAATCTACTGGGATGTGTCATTTCCAGCAGCTCCTCCACTTCAGCACAGAGCCAAATGCTGGGCCAGCTCAGGCACTGGTTTCTAAAGAACCCACTGACCTGCTAAGGGAACAACAGCAGAAAGGCTGAAACTACCACAGGAAGAACAGGAACAATTTCTGGTTTTGTTTAAATCACCCACTTCATCAGTGGCAAAAGGGCCTCGAGCTGCATGGAGCACATTTGAGTGCCAGCCCCTGCAAGCATCGAGCACAGTGAGAGAGGAAACAACAGCCAGGGCAGTGCCAGGGCTGTGTGTGCTGGGAGGGCTGTGTGTGCTGGGAAGCAGGTTCCTGGCCCCTTGCTCACAGAACAGCACATCCACAGATCAATACATCCATGGGGACATCTCAGCCAGAGACACATGAGAGCAGTGTCCAACCAGCACGCACTTCTATAGGGAAAACAAAACCTGTCACACAGAAAACAGGTTTTTGTCACAACTGTTGCTTGCAAACATGTTGGTAATCCATCACAATGGACTAGCTCCAGATGGACTGAGACTAAGATGGGAAAGCTTATCTTTCCTTCAGCACTTGTGTACCACAGCATCACTCCCCACCCCACTGTGCTTCTCTAATACTGCCTGAGCTTTCCCTGATGTTGCTCAATCTCCTGATGTTAAGGGAAGAATCTGTGCATTGATTACAGCTACCTCAGGAGAGCCAGGGTCCTCACTGCACATGTTTGAGTAAGGAATTTACAGGTGAGGATAACAACCTCTTGGCATTTCAAAACTAACCAAGCATCTAACAAGTGGTCAGCACAGCTCTTCTGTCACTCAGCCAACCACACTGACAGTCTTGCTTTAAAGGCACTTCACTGTAAGAGGTTTGGCAGCACATAAAAGTGGCATGGCAGTATGTGGTTCCTTCCAGGTTTTGGTCAGATCACACAGTGCCTGGGTTTGGAGAAAAACAGGTGTTTCATAATAAAACCTCTGAGGCAGCAAATAATTCAGATGTGATTGATGCCTCTCCAGTCAAAAAATGATCAAAAAAGCGTCTATGCCAATGCAAGTGAAAGGCAGCAGCAGCAGCAGCAAGGGGACATTGTCTCCTACCCACAGCAGCATCTGCACTGCTCCAGGGGAGCCCAGCTGGTCCCACTGCTCCCAAATGGAGCCACCAGGTCCCTCCTTCCTGCAGAAGGGGCTGCTCCTGCACTGGCAGGTTTTGCTACATCCTCTGAAAAATTCTTGTTCCATGTAAGATGTTCAAACTCTCTGCTGAAAGGCAGATATTTTACAGAAATCACCTTTCCTAAAATAACAGCAGAAACTCTCCTTCACCTCCTACTGAGGACTCTGAAGGGAAACAAGAACCCAAATCTTCCATCTCAGCAGCAAATCTCCCCTGCAGATTTTGTCAGTCACCTTCGAGGAGAATGGGAAGACCTGGTCTGAAGTGGCTGCTGGCAGTGTAAAACAGAGATCTGTGTAAGCTGAGAAGTGTTTTCTATTTTAAATATATTAATTCATACAATCACAGGGAATTGGTTCCAGGCTACACCTTAGCCATCACAAACAATGACAGTAGGTGCCAGCAGCAGCCCTGTCTCCACAATCCCAGTTCTCCAGGACACGGGGTCCAGGTGTTCAGGTGGGAATTCTCAGCCTGCCAGATTTCAGCCCACCAGGATGAGCCACTGCTGCCCAGAGCCCACAGGGGTTCCCACTGTTATCTCCAAGTCAGCATTTGGGTCCCTCCTACCTCCACCTTAGAAAGTAAAAAGGTAATTAAAAAGTGAGATGACAGAGTGCCTGGGAAGAAAAGTGCTGAGGAAATTCAAGACAAAAAAAAAAAGAGCTCAAGGGAAGGGGAGGGGAAAAGAGAAAAAAGGCAGTTGATGGCAATTTCATTAGTACAGGTCAAAAATGTTTTCTTTACCATTTCAAAAATACCTAATTCTGTAGTACTTTACAATGAATTAAATATTAGCAGTAAGCAACAGATGAATCTCTTTGGTGGAAGCATAACCTGAGCATTCTTTCAGTAATAAAGTACTGCAATGGGTTCAAATTTTCTGTGAATTGTATTTGTGAATTTTTTTCTATGAATTTGTATTTCAATGAATACACTATGCCCATGCATTCAGCAGAGAAACCCTGCTCTTCTGAAAACTGAGTTTCTAAATGGAAATTGCTTTAATACTTAGAAACAAAGCAGAGAGAAAATGAAAAATTCAAGGGAGTCAGTCAAATTAACCTTTTTTGATCAATGACTCGTTTGTAGGGATAGACACATTTTTAAGTTGTGAAATTTCTGATGTATGCAAGCCATCAAGGTTGGAATCAATAAAAAGTGAAAATAAAGTGGATTTGTGTAGACTGATTTTAAAAGCAAAACTATGCATTATTCATACATAAATCTGACTATAATAACTGGAAAACAGATTGAAAAGTCTAAAGGTTTAGACCCATTAGAAAATTTAAGAGAAATCCCATTATTAAAATGAGCTTTGATTAGATCTGCAGAATACAAAAATCTAGTCTTGCTCATGTATAGACAAATTTCTCATGTGTGTATTTCTAAGTTGCAGCATATGTACAAGTAAGAAGACCCTCTTAAAATCAAGACACATCACAGTTCCAGAAAAGAAAAAAGCTGGACTTCGCAGGAGACAGAACAAATTAACTACACAGGTAATTAAGATGTTAAACATTTACAACACTCTTTTTTTTTTTTTTGTACAAGGTACATTTTTAAACATTTGGAACAGCTGCTTTTAATAGCCAGACTCCTACTTCCCAAACCATGCAGGATGCTGCAAGTGGTGAGAAGGCTGCTCTCATCAGAGCACTGCCCACATCTGGGATGGGATTTCCAGCAGCCACTGAAACCCTGGCTCTCTCTTTAACCCAGTGGAACAAATACCTGCAGCTTGGTGTCAGTTACCAAGCAGTGCAGTGTGACAGGGCAGGTCTGGGGAGGGAAGCAGAGGCTGCTGAGGACTGAAGCCCCACATCTGATGCCTTCTGGCCATTCCTTACCAGTCAGACCAGGCTGGTCCCACACCCTGAATGCCTGTGAGTGTGAACCAGGCAAACAATGGGAGCCCTTCTTCACATCTGTCTGCTCTGGAAAGAAGCTTGGCCCCTGCACTGAGTCCATCCTGCAGAGCACACAAGACTGGAAAGTGGGGATGTGCAAGGTTCATGTAAAAATACATTGCTGAACCAAACTAAAAATGATGGCTGAAAGAATGTGCTTCCATTAAATTCTAGTGTTAAAGATAGCTTCACTATAATAACCAGACCATGCCCAGTGTTTCCCCAGAAGTTTAAATATAATGTATTTTTTACTCTTTTATCTTGAACTGTTCTTTGCCAGAAGATCAGCTGATGCAGCTCCATGCAACAAAGTCAACTCACTTCACTCCAACATAATTTGGTTGTCAAGTAATACTCTCACATTTTCTCAAATCTCTATTTAAGGAGCAAAACAAAAAAAGCAACCCAGATTAGAAAAAGAAGTCTTCAAAACCTGCAGATAATACAAGATTTTATAGGGAAGAGGAAAATAGAGAGAGGAAGCTGGAATATAAAAAAAAAATTTCAAGAAGAGAGCTTGTGCAATTTCAACAACATCCAGCTGCAATTCAACCCCTGCTTCAGCTGTAATCTCTAAATCGATCCAGATCTGCCTAGAAATGTTTGATTATCTATATGGGCCTATAGTTATATACAACAAATACAGAGAAAAGCAGTTTCTATCTCTTTACCATTACTGTAATTAACTTTAAAACTTATTTACCTTGAATGTACTCAAGGGATTGCAGTATTAATTATTTTTAAAGGACACTCAATGCAATTGGTGGCCCAGCATTTATGCATATACCTTAAAAAAAAAGGAGAATTAATTGGGGACCTTGGGACCTTATTAAAATTTGCTCTTGGCTGTAAGTTCTATGACCTTCTATGGCTGAACTTCTCTTGATGAGGCAACTGCATTTATACTTTAAGAATACCATTTGGTGGAGAAAAATAAAGACTTTAAAGACTTTAAAGAAGTATACAAACACATTTGCAATACAAATTAGTAGCTTTCCAAGGAAAAATATTAGAAATACCAAAAGCTTTTGCACTGAACAGTGAAACGGGATCTGGTTCTTGTACATCTTAGAAGCAAACCTCCTCTCGAAGCATCACACTTAGCAGCAAACCTCAGGAGGCAAAAAGGGCATTCACAAGGCTGTGTTCCAGACAGAAGCAGCAAATTGGGCAGGATAATGGAACCCTGCACCCTTGAAGGTAACTAGACATTCTATTACTCATCTCTCAGATGTGCAGAAAAGAAGGAAAACCTCACTGGGGTTCAAACTGCCTTGTCCCAACAGTGAAAGAGCTGCTGCCAGGCTGGAGATGAGCTACACAGACCCTCAACAGTGACACCAAAGCTCAGCTTCTCCTGCTACAAAGAGCAGAGGAGGGCACAGACACACTGCACACGGAGCAGAGACACTGGACAGGACACTGGTCACACACAGAGATGCAGAGTCTGCACAGAGCCAGGGCTGTCCACACAGGTGATGTCTTTGCACTGCCCACCTCACATCTGAGCAAGCTTCTTAAAAGCCTGCACCAATCCTACATTTTCAACCAGCAAAACTCAACTGGCAAAAGAAATGGGTAAATCATCAGCATTGTGGAAAACAGCTTTGACTGCAAACACTAACAAGATCTCTCTTTTTATCTCATCACCAGCCAACTTTGACAGCTCTATGGACAGAGATCCCCACGTGCCTTCTCAGCTTTTTGACATTTAAACCCCTCTTCATGTTTCATTCAATTATTAGTTTTATTGGTTTTTTCCCTCCCCACTGGCCCCGTACAATGAACTTTAAAAGTTTCAGAGCAGAGGAAAGCATCAAAACCACCCCTTACTAACCACTTCTTATGTGCTCTGTGCTGTTTCCAAACCTCTTTGACTACACCAAATCACTTCAATTCTTTGTGGAAATCTGAATTATGCCACACACCCCAAGTGAATTAAGCAGAAGATCAAAGAATTGGGAAGCACAGCCCATGCCAGGAGAAGGGGAGGCTTTATCTGTGGCACCACAAACTTTTTGATACTCGGTTTTGCTGGGTTTTACAGCTTCTTTGAACAAATCTCCGTGTTTTTATGAGAGGGAGAAAATACTTCCCTTTCTCAGCTAAACTAATCTCCCCAGTCTTTCAGTTTTATGTTAAAAATTTGTCCATTTTATTCGCTTTGACTACGGGAAATCTGCTTTATAGCAGTTAAAATAGTGGCTCTTTTGGAGTAAAATCTCAAATCAAAAGTCTAGAGTCCTGTTGCTTGCTGGAGAACTGCTCAGACTCATATCACAGGCCAGGGCTTCCATCTTCTGCAACACTTGCATGGCTTTGTTAATTGTAGGGGCTTTCAGAGTATCACCATCTTCTGCTTCAGGACCTCTCTATTCCCCTGAAGAAACACTTCACACATTCCCCAGGATTTCTTCCTCATGATGTTTTTCTTAGTATTAATTTCTTCAGTATTATTTACTATAAATATAACATAAATAGATGGTATATATTATAATATATAAATATATTATTATATTATATATAATATATTTATTATATATTATTATTCTAACATTTTGTTAGTATTCATTTCTGTCTTTTCAGTGTCAGCAATGTCAAGTCTGGCCCCCATGCCAGCAGCCACCTGTTTGTCCATCCTCTTCTTCACCTTCAGTACAACTGCAGCACATGGCATCAGGCTCGTATGGCCTTCCACATCCTGGTGCCTGGGCTGACAGAAACACAGGAAATTTCAATTTCCTCAGGGTACTCATCTGTTCCTGCCATTCCCTAGTAACAGCTGAGTAGACTTTTCACAGGCTTCATTTAAAACCCTCATACACTCCCCAGCAATTTGTTCCTTTTGCTTTCCATGCAGATGACTCCCAGAACACTTCTCTTAAGTGAACAATCACATCTTTGCTGTCTCTTTTAAACTTTACTCCCAAATACCGGCAATGTTTGCTGCCATTTCACACAGTGATGAGAAAATCTCCTTTAATATTTCCAGAGATAATATAGTTTCAGAAGTCTCCACAGTTTTCCTATCTAGCACTAGAAAGAGAAGCAAAAGGAGTAGCTCCCTGACAGTGTAAGAGGGGCAAGGATCTTTCCTTTCACTGTACTTCTAATGGAAATAAATCACTTGTGAAGTACCTGAAAGAATGTACATTTCATAAGCAAAATATTTCTGTTCTGGATTAATGCTGGAAGGTAACAGGAGAAGTTGAATAATACCCTGAGCTGCTCAGAAAAGGATTCTTTCTAACAAAAGATTTAATTGAATTCTTTCTCCTGTGCAATCTTCAAATTTGTTTCAAGTTCTCTCCCACTCCAACAATTGTAGGTTTTTTTTTTTCTTTTCAGAGCGACTCACACAGAAAGCAAATATACATAATTCATTAGGAGATGCACTGGACAAACTTCTTTTAATATTGACACATAAGGGAGGGCTGGGTGGATGGAGAACCCACAACTCTAGGCCACATTTTAAAAATACATTTCCAATCCAGACAACAGCTGGGAGCCATTGTCCACTGGAGACTCAGCTCATGCCTCACAAAGTTGCCTTTCTTGAGTACTCCAAATAAACCCTTCCCTTGCAGCTTCCAAGAAGCCTTTCCTTTCTCCTGCTGCTTGTATTCTGCCAGGGAGAAAAGGCTATATAGTAAGGCAGGAGTTGCCCTTCCTCCAAATTTTTCCAAATTTTTTTAAACAGAAAAACGAAGTTATTAAGATACCTGGGGGTAAAACAGGTTGGTAGAAATAAAACAAAAACCTTCCATTTTGACCAAAACCTAAAGTTTAAGTTTTAATTTTATTCTAAATGGGAGACATGCCAGAACCCCAATCATTTTCTTACAGCACTAACACAGTCTACCAGAGCTGAATAGCTTTAATAAACACACATATGGTTAGAACAAGATCATCTTCCAGCAGGCTCCTTCCCCTGAGACCAGCTTGAGTTATATTTCAAACTGTGAAGGAAGCAAGCAGAGACTATGCTCCAAAACCCCTGCTAAGAGAAAGGAGGGCAAATGGAGATAAATCAGGATGAAGGTAAGAAAGGAAATAAGAAACTGAGTTGCCCTTTGGGAAATATGTAATTATATCTCTGAGTTCCTCGTCTAAGCATAGGCCTGAGGCAGACAGTTCAGGTCTATGCATCTGTAGCTTCCACACAAGTTGGGCAGATAATCCTAAACTTTTCAGATTTATCATTATTATCAGCAGAGCTCCCCTCAGGTTCTCCATGCAGCCAAAGGTTTCAGTAGCATTTACACAAGAGCTCAGAGATTGATCCTTCAGATCACACAATAGCAACAGAGGAAGGATGGGGTGGGATGGGATTAGAACTGACATTGTGGCAGAACTCAGCATGGATGATTACCAGGAACAGTAAGAGAACCTGCTCAGAGAGAGGACAAATCTTCCTGGCCTTACAGGTGCAGGAAGTGCTAAAATTGCTTCAGAGAAGCTACACCTAAGATGAGGAAATAACCAAAGAAGGGACAGAAATACAGCTAAAGCATCCACACTGCAGGCAGGAAAGGCAGCAGTCCTACAGAGCCCAGGTCTTTCCCAGTCTGACATGAGGCTTCACCTCAGCCCTCAGCTTTCACAGGGAAGGGAGAGACTTGGGACCAACACCAACCACATGCCACTGAAGGTCTAGTTGGCAAGTCCCACACAAATTTGTAAGGCAGTTTCACAGCTGGAGCATGTCACCCACAGGCTATTTACCCATCCCAAGTGAGTAGGCAGCACTGGCTTGGATGGGATGCTCAGGCAATAGGATACAGCCCCATTCCTCACACTGGCTCCACCAGCTCCCATCACAACTGCACAAGACTAAATAAAAGCAACCTGTCCCAGGAAAAGAGTCCTCCAGAAGGGAACACAACCACCAGAATGGCATGGCAGGACCAGCAGGGCAGACATGGATCCGTGTTTGAGTGGCAACAGCAGAGTCCCAGGGCTACTGAGACTGGAGGGATTTGTAGAGCTGTGCCCCAGGCAGCTCCATTCACCAACACCAGCAACATCAGCACAGCCCTTGGACTGCTGAGAATATCACAGCAGTAAGTAAAATGAGAGCAAGCAATGGAGTTCGTCTTGATTTAACTTCAGATCCTCGTTTTAACTTGAGAAAATTCAATTAGTTTCTACCCAGAAGCAGTTTAGCTGCCATTGTTGGCAATCAATGGTCCCTAAATGCTGAGAAACTGGCAACTGTTCAATGTGCTGGCAGAGAGGTTTTCCTAATTAAAGATGTCACTTTTCCAGCTAATTTAAGTCTGCCATCTCTTTAAAGTACCAATTGCCACAACAAAATATGAATAGGAAATTGACTTTCTGTGCATCTGTTTTTGCAAAATACTTCCTCAGAGTCATATGTTTCAGTTTAAATGGTTTAGGTCACTTGCAGGGAAGCGATAGCAGAGCTTTGTTCTGCCTCCCCAATACCTCTTAAATAAAGAAAAATAAGCAGGGGTTCTGTCATCTACAGGAAAGAAAAAGCTATTTGTTGGCTTTCACAGCATCAGTGAGTTGTACTGTGTTCTATCTGATACTGACTTTGTTAGTATAAAGGAAATCCACACTGGGAAAGTCTACTTATCTAAACAGCTTCCATCACACTGTATACTTACCCACACAACTTCCCTGGGGATAGAGAAGTGCTGTTATTCCTGCTGGAAGGAAATGTAGAGGCATACGGCTGAGACACAAAGATTTTTAGATGTCTAACTTCCACTGAAGTCAAATTTCTGATTCACGCTACTTAGATCCTTTCCATAATAGCTAAATAACATCCCTCTTTTTTTTTCTGAATCCAGCTATCCCAGTATTTTAGCCAAACTGTGCATTTTTAAGACTATTTGCAGTCTGGCAACAAAAGGAAAGCGATGTCTGTGCACCTGGGAATGGAATTCCTAAGTTCAGCAAGAGAGCAGCATCCTAACTTCAGCACAGGATCTCTTGCATCCCCAGCTGTGCTCACTCCAGCCCTTCCTGCCGAGGCCCCAAACTCAGCACTGTTCTGGGCCAGCCAAGGGAGGGAGCACAAATCCCAGCAGAGCTGTCTTCACCAAAAGGACATCTGACTCCTCTCACTCCTCCTAATTTCTTCTTTTTTAATGCTCTATTTATGACTCTTTTTAACGGTCTGTTGTGAATCAGACAGAGCAATAGAGCCCATCTCTAAACTAGTTTTCTTTACTCCACAAGCCTCTGATAAACAAAGCAGTTAAAAGCAGGACTTGAAATCTTCTCCTTTCCTTCCATCCAAACAATCAGAAAAGCCACTGAATTTTGTTTTTATGGAATTCTAGATAAGAGCTATCCTCTGTTGAGTGCTACAAGAAATAAACCTCTGATCTTTGACTGGGACTTAAGGCATTATTATTATACACAAGAGTTAAATTCAACATGGATGAGATGCATTCAACCACCAGGGTAGTTACTCACATGAGCATGAGGCTATGTTTCATAAGCTTGGAAATACTGCCTGGCTAGGTAGACTTGAAGCAAGTCATAAGTTATTTATAATTTATTAAAATTTATTTTAAACAATTCCTCTCCCACACCATCATTTGATCAGCTCTGTTTACAGTCTACAACTGTGGAGCAGAGGCGTGCAGCATTAATTACACCACTGGGTACTCCCACCCCCAGATATGACAGAACAGACCCACTTCCTTCCTGAAATGGAAACCTCCTAACATAGGTAGGAAAGGGGGAACATTTTATACTTGTTTTTCCCCTGCCAATTCAAGTTCACCTGTTCTCACTGCAGCATGCCCCTCTGTCTCCTCCTGGAGCCCAGGATGGACTTCTGGCAGTGACAAAGTCTCTGGGAGCTGAAATAAGAGACTCCACACTTCAGTAGGGAAGAAGCATGAATATATCCTTTCCTCACATCTAGCTCTCTAGAACAGCACCTCCTGGGACTCTACCTCCCTCCTCTTCAAAATGTGTTGGTTGAATTCCCTAGTGCCAGGAGAGTCACAGAATGGTTTGGGTTAGAAAGAATCTTTTAAAGATCATCTAGTTCCAATCCCCCAGCTGTGGGCAGAGACACCTTCCACTAAACCAGTTTGTTCAAAGCCCAATCCAACCTGGCCTTGAATATTTCCAGGGTGCAAGTGCAAACCCCAAATTATTTGTAAATAATTCCTCTAGACTGTGAGGATGGTAAGATTTTCCAAGCCCAGTTCAGCAATGCCACCATTGTGCCCTGCTCCAGTCCTGGGGCTGGCTGTGAACTCTGGATCCTACAACCAAGGTCAATGAGGCTTTCTTTTTTTAAAATTAAGTCACAGAGCACTGGAATGAATGCTATGCAGAACTAATTTGTCAATCCAGCCACAGCGTCTTTATGTCTGCATATTTGTTGGCAAATTCCCTGCCCCCCTCCCTGGTCCCTGTCCTCCCCTCCTGAATGGGTACATCATGGCTGAAGTCAATGCATGGACTGTCTGCCCCTGCTCTGCCCCCTCCAACTCAACAGTGCACATTGCACTTTCAACTCTCCCTCCAGAAACTCCTAATTATTCTCATGAGTCACTGTGGAATAACAAAGTGATGCCAGGAGAGGAACAGAGGCACCAGCACCCTGGGGCACCTCCAGCCCTCACCCCAATTCCTGCAGCTGCTGATCAGAGCAGCATACACTGGGTACCTTCCAGAGGCTCAACGTGGGACACACAGCAGCTCTAGTGGCACCTCCTGATCCTTCAGGAGGCTGCAGGATGGATAAATCAGAGGGTGGCCCGTGGCTCCTGCAGCCTCTGCCTTCCCAACACACACATGACAGTAACCACTGCCCACTCACCCATCAGGACAGGATATTCCCATCTGCAGGCATCAAAACTCATGAACAAAACCATCCCATGAGCAGCTTACTACAGGACAGCATCCAAAGGCAAAGCCTTTCCCTAGCTCTCCAAGGAGGTTGCTGCACAGAGCAGGAGCCTGCTCAGCACACTGTGGTAGGGCAGAGCACTCATGTCCTCAGGTGTGAAGCAGAAGGGCTGGAAATCAGGAATAAAGCTATAAAACACAACCAAGAATCTCAGCTCATTATCAGACCTCCTAATTACTCAGTCTAGCGACATAAATGCAATATGGAAACACTCATCACCAAGAAAATAAAAAAAAATCTTCACAACTTATCTACATAGACACATATGTGAACATACAGTTTACTCTACAAAAATAAAATATTTAACTGTATATTTTCCATCAGCACATTTCATCTTAACTCAAGGATATATCATACATATTCCAAGTTATTTTATGTACACAGCAGCTGTGTACCAACACCTTCATGAGGAAACCTGCAGGGTACTGCTGCCTTCATCTACCCAAGTGCTAATGGAAAAATAACCTGCACAAACACATCTGTCAACACACAGGGAAAAATCATATCCCCTGAAGCAACATCACATCCCATTTGGCTTTCCATGAACACATACAACTCCTTTCCACTAGGACAGACTCTTTGTGGGTCAGCACTTGAGACAGTGACAATCCAAAGGCATGCACCCCACTGCCCTGGCAGGGCAACACTCACTGCCTCTCCTTCTTCCCTCCCACTTCTTTCCATGCACCAGCACAGGTCTTGCCAGAGCAAATCTGCCTTCTAATTCCCACTGGGAGGAACCTTGAGCTGTGTCTTTTTAATGCTGTCCTATGACAGTCCAAAGCATAACACAACAATATCTGAAAAAGGAGGGAGTCTGTCCAGTTTCTGAAAAGATTCATCTCCAGGCCATTATACTTAGCACAGATTCTATGAATTATGACAATAAAACAATAAAAACCAGCAAGAACAATGTCCACAATTCCACGCCGATGTGCCACTGCTCAGGGCAGAGCTGCTCTCTATTCTCTGGATAAATGGAAAAACCAGACCTTCCCTCCTGTAAGACAACACCCCTTGGCTTTGCTGCCATCACACTGCATGCCTAGAGAGCACACACACACACAGACCCCAGGAAGGAGTGGGAGAGATCCAATTACTCCTGTTTAAATTACTCCCAGTTTAAAACTGCGGTTTGAAAGAAAAGAAAAAGGAAAAATTACCAACACAAAATCCCCAGTGTAGCTGCTGAGGGTGGCTTGTTCTCCAACCATCTGTGCTCCTGGCAGGAGCCATTCTGCTCCTACACATCCTTCAGCACCTTCTGCTCCCTGAAGTGTTACACAACTGTACAGTGAAGGAAAATCAACAGAATTAACAAGTGGCCAAGTACAGAATTACCACTGAGGCTGAGTATATTTGTCTCCCATCACCTCTGTCTAGCACAATCTCAAGGAAACAAGTTGATCTCAGCTCTAGCCTGTGGCTACTACTCCAATGAACAATTAGTAATTACTTAGGAGAGCAGTGAAGAACAGCATAAAATTAAGTGATACTGTCGCTCCTGGCTCCCTCTCCCTGGTACAGTTCATTATTGCCCATGTTTGCACAGAGCCTTGCACTGACACCAGTGAGTGGCATTTCAGCCATTCTCAGTTCTTGGGGATCAGTTTCTGTCCACTACTGCTTTTGGACTTTTCTGCTGTGCAAAGTTCATTGTAAGCCCAAATCTGAATCCACACTTTCCATATGTTCTGCCATTTGGATTCAGGAACTAAAATAACCTTGGTTGCCACAAAAATAGGAGCTTACAATTCCCCTTTGCTGTGCAATTAGCTCTCTAAATCTTAATTGTGGGAGCCAGATTTTCTAGCAGAGTTCATTCATAAGCAGAGTGAGTCAGCTGCAAAATATTTATCACAGTCCAAATTCTCTCAAATTTCCTGCATTTGGATCACAGAATTTTGTTCTGATCCAGGTCTAGGAGTAATGACAGAAAAATTATAGAGGTCAGAAAAATCAGAAATCGTTTTCATCAGAAAGCACACTTCTCCTTCAGGAAATGTTATACCCTGCCAATTCTTTGGCACAATTCTTTTGCACTGAAACTGTAATTTACTCCTTTAAACTTCTTTATTCTTCTGCAATTGCAAGACATGAGCTGAAGGACGCTGAACAATTATTCTAACAAAGATTTTTTTTTTCTAATTAGCTAGCTGAAAATTTCATTAGCATGAAATGTATCCGTCTGATCACTTAAGCACCTTCTTTAAAAGCCAAAAGTTAAGAGCATCTTCAGCATAAAATATACCAATTATATATGTTTTATCAAAAAACACAAGTGCACAACCACTAAGTAAAAAAGCCTTAAAATACCGTAGAACAAGGAATATCTGATGTAAATTACTTCCTCTCCCCCCTCCCCCAATATTCACCAATCTCAACAGAAATTTCAGTAATTAAAATTAGAAGCCAACAAAGTACTACCAGGAGTAGGCACCTCCTGGCAGGCACTCAACAGACACTCAAATAAGCAGTTCTGTCCTCACTCTAAGTGCTTACATTGTCAACAGCACTCTTTTCGTAAGTGGTTGCATTTGTTTTGCTTTCTTAAATAATTATTTGCTAGAAGATCATAATCATCTAATAAAAATGTGTTTGGTTTTGAACCGGACCTAATTATAGGTTTTAAAAGCTGGTGACAACACATGCACTGGAATCCATTAGCAAGTTCTGCATAGAAAAGGTGACAAAGAATCAAAAATTTCGTTGGTAAATTGAGACCGTGATCTATAGGAAATCGATGGGATTTAAGTGCTTGAAACGTAACTGTCTTTTCAAAATGAAATTCATGCAAATACTGTGGTTTTTAATTATTGAGATACCACACAAAACACTGCAATCATCCCAACAAAACCCTCTGGTACTTGTGCCAAAGATTTTTTTCCTCTCTCCATATGCAGAAGAAA
The DNA here is from genome assembly GCA_037013685.1 of Acridotheres tristis. NCBI lineage: Eukaryota > Metazoa > Chordata > Aves > Passeriformes > Sturnidae > Acridotheres > Acridotheres tristis. Next base: position 11,884,674 of record CM072889.1, on the reverse strand, counting down.
CAAGTCAATAACCTGAAACATTCCAGGTTTCAGCTACTCCAAATAGTACAGTGAATTTCTGGGCAGGTGCAGAAATCAAACTATGCACTTTGAATTGCAGGGCTGAGAAAGAGAAATATTCACTTGCCAATCATAATCTCTTCGTGTACCTGGAGGAGCAAGGATTTTATGATCAGCTCCTAATCAAGAGTACCAACTTCTCTTTCATCAATATGTGTCAGAGTTTTAACATCTTTTAAACACCATTTCTTTGTATTTATGACTGAATTACAGTTCAATAAGGCAACCCACTGAATCATCACACTTCCTCAGGATAAAGATTCTGCATGTTAACAGCATCTCCCTCCCTGGATGTCCTTCAGGCAACAATGAAAAATGACGGAGACTGCAGTGTGCTTATCATGGTGACATGAGTTACCTCTCTGAATACTTCTCAGTGCAAAGCCAGACAAGAGTCACAAAAGTCTTACAGGGAAAAAAAAGGAAAAAAGGAGAAATGTCAATTTAGATGAAGTGCACAGTAAAGACTTGCTTTGTCAAAGAAATCATCTGAACTCCCAAGTATCAATATCTATAGCAATAAAAAAAAAAAAACTTCAGAAGAAAATGAAAACCTTGATTCACAAAACAGTATTTGAAGGCTTTCAAAGACTTTGTGTGTAACTGAACATTTGCTTTAAATTAATAATCTTTCTTTAACTGCACAGCAGAACAGCTTCTGGCTAGAGGACACAGCTTCCTAAAATGCTGGTTATTGAAGTAATGCTTCAAGAAATGAATATGCTAGCAGGTATTGGAAATCATAGGAGCATTATTTACCTCTACTGAATGCTGATCTAGATGCTTAGGAAATATAATGCAGATTAATTAAGTGCTTTTATCTAAGGAACTTTGATTTGATAATAATTAGCTTAAATATCAGCTAGTATTTTCTTACTTCCAGTACTTCAATTAATGTTAACGATAGAATGGGTGTTACTGCAATAGCAATTTCTGATGCCAGTAGAAAGGACTTTTAATATAAATTCATAATTACACCATTGTACTGATGTGTGGAAAGAACTCTCCAACTATGAAAGTTACAAAGTGGTATGTTTATTGACAGCACCTGGCACACAGGGAATAACCTCCCAAAGACATGTGCAAATTCACAGAGCTCCAGCTCTCTGTTTATTCACAAAAATCTTACATATTCATATAATTATGTCCCCCAGGGGTCTGTGCTGGGGCCAGTCCTGTTCATTATTTTTATTGATGACATGGATGAGGGCACTGAGTCCTTCATGGGTAAATTTGCAGATGACACTAAGCTGGGAGCGTGTGTCAATCTGCTGGAAGGTAGGAGGGCTCTGCAGAGAGACCTGCAATGGTGAGATGGATGGGCAGAGTTCAATGGGATGAGGTTTAATAAGTCCAAGGCTCGAGTCCAGCATTTTGGCCACAATAATCCCCTGCAATGTTATAGGCTGGGGACAGAGTGGCTGCACAGTGGCCACACAGAAAGGGACCCGAGGGGACTGACTGACAGCTGACTGAACATGAGCCAGCAGTGTGCCCTGGTGGCCAAGAAGGCCAATGGCTCCTGGCCTGTAACAGGAATAGTGTGGCCAGCAGGAGCAGGGAGGTCATTCTTCCCCTGCACTCAGCACTGCTGAGGCCACACTTTGAGTGCTGTGTCCAGTTCTGTCCCCTCAGTTTAGGAAGGACCTTGAGACGCTTGAGCGCGTCCAGAGGAGGCAACGAGGCTGGTGAGGGGCTTGGAACACAAACCCTGTGAGGAATGGCTGAGGGAGCTGGGGTTGTTCAGCCTGGAGAAAATGAGACTCAGGGGTGACCTTGTCACTCTACAGCTGCCTGAAAGGTGGCTGTGGTCAGGTGGGGGTTGGTCTCTTTCACCAGGCAGCACTGACAGAAGCAGAGGACACAGCCTCAAGCTGCACCAGGGGAGATATAGGTTGGATATTAGGAAGAAGTTTTTCCCAGAAATTATTGGAATGCTTTGCCTGGGAAGATGGTGGAGTCACCGTCCCTGGATGTATTTTAAAAAAGACTGGATGTGGCACTTGGTGCCATGGTCTAGTTGAGGTGTTAGGGCATGGGTTGGACTTATTGATCTTGGAAGTCTCTTCCAACCTAGTGATTCTGTGATAATTACCCAACATGCCTACACATGTTCATTACCTAACCTTGCCTACCCCTGTTTCATATTAAAATGAGCTCAAAGTCCACAGTCTTTTGCTTAAAATGGGTCAGTGGGTCTTGAAATGGCTCAATGCTCTTCTAAGATGAAGTCAGAGACGTCTTCCTCATGGTCAACTTTTCACCTCTGCCTTGTTGGCAGGCTCCCTGGTCCCTTGGCCATAGTCCAAACTCCCCAACCTGATTCTGGCTGGTTTTGGGGTGCAGGTGCAGTTATGGTTTCTTCATCTTTGCAATGCCCTATCTTCCCATCCTGCTTCTACAAATACCACGAAGTCAAGCAAATGATATATCATCTTAGCTCTAACTAGCTCCATCTGCTAATAATTAACCCTTCTACTCGGATTTTATTCCTCTTGCTAAACTCTTAATATATATTGCTTCTATCCTTCTAGCTAAACTCTTAACCCTTTTAATTCTTTCAGACCCTTAATTTAGTATGGACCTGATTCTAACCAGGAAAGCATGCCATACATCTGAAATTGGTGTTCCTGAATCACAACCTGGCTTCCCACTGTGGATGTGGATGTGGATACTGCTCCTGTTTCTGCCATGCCTTCCAAAGGCACCCAGCAGTGTTGCCTGCACACTGGCTTCAGAGCCAGCAGTACAAAAGTGCAGGGGTTGAAGCTTAACCACTTCCATTTGTTCCATTAAGAGGTGGGTGTATTTACTCATTTGTGTGCTTTGCTACATCGAAGTCCATCCCTCAATTACCTTTTCTGGAGGTTACATTAAAGAAGAATATAGGGCTGCAGGCAGTAAATGTACCAGGCTGCCAACCAGCTCTGACAGGGTCAGTATCAGCACCCCCAGTGCACACTGTTTCCAGCTACTGCTATGTGCCTGAGCAATGGAGCATGCCAGGACAGGACTACAACTCAATTCAGAACAGTAATTGCACACTTTGGACCCATGCTTGGAACGTGTGCTGAGTAAATTCCTCAGGAAGTATTTAGCCAAAGGTAGAGAGTGGTATATACTCTATGACTTCACAGCTGATGGAGGAAGCACAGATTGTTCCAAACACAGGGGAGTTGGAGGAGGAACATTTGTATTCACAGGTCACCACTGGAGATGGCAAGCAAGGGAGGGATTGTGGCCAGCAACACTCCCTCTGGCTCTGGTGAGGCACCACAAACAGCTCCTCCTAGAAAGAGACCTGACCAGTGGTGCTTCTAGACCTCCCTGGGGTTCAGTGCTCTGCAGAAAAGGTTTCTGCAGGTGGGAGGCAGCAGTAGGTTGTGTAGGTGTTGGATGCTGTAGTTGGAGATGTTTTCTGTTGCCTTCTGCACATGACTCACTGAGCAGCTCTGCACAGCTATTTTCAAATCATGAATCTGCAAGGCAGACCCCCTTTGGCTAACAACTCAGCTAACTGGGGAGAAAAAACAATGCACCTGTCTCATCCTGAGTGCTGAAGTAGCAAATGCTTTCTGAGCTTTATTTGCAGAAAATGGGACAGTCATGGCCGTTCTTCTAGTTTTAGAACAAAATTTCCATCTAAAAATAGTGTGGCAAATCACCACTGTAGGATCTCTGCTTTCTTAGACACACAGCCATCCCAGAGCACCTGTCTAGAGAGCTGCCCCAGCATGTCCCAGAGTCTGCAAATGGCAATTATTCTGCATGTTGAATATATACATTCCATCTGTGTATGTGTCTAGGCACTTGTGTATTTCCATTTTGATACATCTGTATAATACATCTTTTTGACATGAATTAAGCCAAACTGTGATCACAACATGTTATTTAAATATCACTAAGGATTAGAAGACTCAGAAAGACTCCAAACCCCATAAAGTGATGCTAAGCAGGATTACTTCCTGGCAGCATGTGGATACATGTGTAAGCTGATTATTTATTTTCATGACCTACATAGGCACATAAAGAAGAGCCACAGTCCTCTCCCTTCTCAGACAGAATGAAATCAAACTCTATACCTCCCAGTGATGGATTCAAACTCACTTTCTTTTCTTTCTCCTTAATGAACAAAAAAGCAGAGAAAGATGAGAGATAGACTTCAGCAGCTGAAACAAGGTGGAACTGCTGAGCTATAGGAATAACCACAGTGTTGAGCCAATGGCATTCAAAGAACTAACAGTAGGGAGAAATTGGGGAAAAAAAAAGGTAGTGAGGAGCATGAATCTCAAGGTAGACACAAGGTCAAAGCAGCTTTTGGAAGAAAGCTAAAAGACAGAAGGGTGAGGAAAAAAAAAGAAAAAACCCACCAGGGACTATTCACATTCATAACATTCCTTGAGTATTTGCTATGTTCCTGCTTACTTACTGTAATTCATACTATGCTGCTTACAATGAGAAAAGAAACAGGGCTAATTACACCAAGGTGCTACACACACAGAGCAATGCCATTGCTATTCCTTACAGGTCAAGGGCAGCATCCTGTGTTATGCAGCTCAAAAGGGGCTAAATAATGCAGTAACTGTCTGCAAAATCATACAAGCAAAACAAATGTCATTTTCCATGCACAGAGTAGTTACATTTCTTCACGCATGTAATCTTCAATTACTAAAGAAATTGTGATGTCAAAAATAAAGCTGCCAAAACAATAAGGGGCTGAAGACAGCTTCTATTTTCAGACTCACAACTCTCTTGTTTTACATGGAGATTGTAACACAGGAATGCAGCACAAGAGCAGAAAGCAACATGAAACGACCTGTGTACTACACCCAGGCCACACAGACCAAGACATTCAATTAATGCCTGTGCCACTTTTTATTCACTTTTTATGCCTGGGAGTGACAGAAACCACTACCTCCAGCATTTACAGGATTATGGAGATTTTTAATGTTCAAGACTGAGGTGGCAGAGGACTATTTGTAATACAATGTCCAACCCTGCCAAAGAAGGCTCTAACACTAAAGATAAGGGATAAAACGTGCTGGCTGCAGCATGTTTTCCTCTACCCAGATTAAGAGCTGTTCAATAGAAGTATAATAGAATCTGTAAATCTGCTCTGGGTCAAGAACAGTGTACCTGACATTGAAGATACAGAGCTGTCAAAGTGGAGATAACCTGCACAGGGAACAGGAGGCCTCTAGGAATGGATAATGTATCATCTGACAGCATTATAGTTTAAAAAAGAAATAAATTAAACCAATGTTAAAAAAAACAACCTGGTCATATCACAGCCTACTTTAAGCTTTAAAATAAATAGGCACTGGTATGTTTTATCTGCTTCTTCTTTAAAAGTATGTTATAATCAATTTGTTTGAGAATTCCAATGTGCAATGAACACCCTGAGCATGGCCCTGCTCAGGCACACATTGCCCTGGCAGTGGCACTGGCATGTTCAGGGAGAGGCTCCAGCTGCTGGCACACCAGGGCAGACCACACAATCCCCATACAGAGGGGCTCAGGCACTGCCTGCATCCCTGAGCTGCCTCCTGCTGCAGCTCCTGATGAATGAGATGCAAGAACTGCTAGATTCCTACATTTTTTCAGGTTTTTCTTCTGCTTCAGTAAGACTGCAAAAAACATCCCACGAGAAGGCTTTAAAGCCTTATACCTTTTCTCTCTAGAAAAGCCTCCAAGACTGTTCTATACACCTCCTCTTCTTTGGCACACTTAACCCTGATACTTTCCACTGAAATGTAGTCCCTTGCATTCTGGAATCATTGCTCCTGTTCCTCATCGTGGCCCCTTCACCCTGTTTCCTCTGCCAAAAAAGCTGGCCTTCACCCAAAGCTGAACCCCCCAAAAAGGAACACACCCCTACAATTGAGCAGCTTCTGTGATTTCCAAATGAAAATTTTTCCTTCCTCTACGACCTTGTGCCACCACTGTAGCTGAATCCCCCAGATGATCAGGGGCAGATCCTGCACCCTTCCATGCAGGCAAGGCTCCTCTTACACTGCTGAGAAAGGATCCCCACGGTGATTTTAATTTCAGCAATGCAGATGGACTCCAAAGCCCTTCCATCAGTTACCTGCTGATGGTACCAAAGATTTCTAAAACAGAGAAACCAGCGAAACAGAAATGAACAGAGTAATTCCAGCACAAGGAATGGTAATACAGAACCAGACCCAGTCCTGCAGCTGCTTCCAAGTTCAGACAAAGGATAAACAGCATAGACACACTGAGTATCAACAAAAGGAACCAGACAGAAAATGCAACATGCCAGCACAGTAAAAGGCTAAAATTTCAGAGCACAGTAGTCACAGATCTGAAAACCTTCCACGAAAAACCTACTGCCAGGTTTTACCATTAAATATGATGCACTACATGTAATTACTACCTCAAGCTTTATAGTTCCTCTAGCAGTCCAATCCTGTTCTGCATCAACTGCAACAAACCAATGTTACTGATCTAACTTCTGTGGTACCTTGCAGAAGGAAAAGCTAAAGATTTGATCTGATTAAGACAGCATTTAATCCAGTAACTAGTGTAGAAAGGGACTGGAGTTTTGATCAACTGAATTAACAACTTCACCTTTGATCAAGCTGAAACAAATCCACAAACATCAAAAGCAGGTTTTACTTAGCCCCCTTAATATCTGCAACTTGCCCTAAGATGTCAGCTCTTCTCACGGATATTGGACATGAATCACAAATCCTGTGATTGCACCTGCCAAGAATCCTCTGAAGAGGCATAGGATTTCCTCCCTCCCACATCTCTTCACTAGAAAAAGCTGGTTCCTGCTGAATACACATATCAGAACAAATCAGCAAGACATTGACCTTTTTGGGTGTCAAGTCATTAGTACAAACAGAAAACTTCAGAAACACTGAGGAAAAGAAAGAAAAAAGATGCTTTGCAATAAAGGCAAGAATGGACAGCATCTTTAAAGGTCATGCTCTTGTCAGAACAAGGAAATCTGTGGAATATATGTAAGTGGTAAAGATCTTCAGATGCATCTCAAGAATAAACAGGGTGAGATGTTTTCAAACAACATTTGAAGTGCCAGCAGAAAAGGCTGAGGGTCTCACCAATAAGGGATCAGCCAGGGAGGCTGGGGGCTGGTGCAGAGACAAAAGTCACCTCAGTGGCCAGGACAAGGCTCAGAACCAGCTGAAAAGCCACAAAAGCCAGGGGTGTCCACTGTGCCAGGAGCCCCGTGCCAGCCCCACAGCTGGGGCTGGATGGGTGGACAGGGAGCTCTGGAAAGCAAACCACACTTACCTGATTTACAGGACAGGCAGGTGTGCTCTGACAAACACACTGACACACACACTCCACACTTCTCAAGATGTGCATGCAAAACACTAGTTTTTCCCAGGATTTCTACTATTTCAGCTTGATAAAATTACTGCTTTAAGTTAGTTTGCAGCCTGCCAGTTGGCTGCATTTCAGAGCTATTCCAGCCCACACAGCTAGATTTTTATTTTTTTTAAGGCACAAAAAAGGTGTGGGGGGAAAAAAAAGTCTGAACAATATCATAATCTTGATGAAAGATAAATAATCCCAATCCTTTTCTATTAGGAAAGAACTGGTATACTAAATCCCACCATTCTGACAAATTTTGAAGGAAGACTGCAAGATGCTATCTATCTCTCACCTTATCCTATTTTATGCACCTGGAGCACTGCTAGACTAGCACCAGCAGTCACCACTCTTCTTTTCATCCAAAAACTGGTTTCTCCAAACCACCTTTCCCTCTCCAGCTCTTCACCTACATTCTAACCCTCTGCCAACTAAACTGAAGGTTGAACCATTTTTTGTAGTTGAGATACGGGAAGAAGCTACTGCAACAACCACTCTGCAAGGTAAGGAAGCACAGTTCATAACAACAACCCTGATGCTACAAACAGCAGAAGGTGATTCATCTCCTGTGCGTGACCCATGGTTCATCAAACCTTCAAGACAAGAAGAGATTATTCAAAAGCCCCAACACTTGAATGCAGCCATCAAACACCAAGCACCTGCATGCACACTGCACACACTGGTATCTGACAATATCACTGCTCCCAGGTGACAAAATACACAAGGCAAGAGAGATCTCCTCCTACAAACGGCCCAGCATGGATGTACATATTCTTCCTTGCAGGTGAAAAACGAGCATGCTGCATCCTCAACCCCAGACTAGGTTGAATACGGCCAAGCTGACAAGCATGACCTGCAGGGTGCCCAACAGGATGAGACTCTTCCCACACATCTAACCTGCTCAATCACAAAATCCAGGGCACAACAGCAGCCCCAGCCACTCTTCTGACATAATTTACCCTGCCTTACCCATCTCTTGCATTTAATAACATTTCTCTTTCTAAATAGAGGAAATTGGATTATAGAGATTTTCTCCTTCCTGACTATCTCAACATCTTCCAGGGCAGAGAAGGATTCTCCCAGCCACCCTCTCAGACCCAAGACTTGCTGCTCCCCAACATGCACCTTGGCTTTGCCAACTAATGGGATCCATCCTCTCCCCTCCTGGCTCAAGGCAATCCCACATTCTGCATGCCTACCACCACACACCTCCATAGCACAATTTGATGTGCAGTGCCTGCCTTGCTTAAAACCTTTTTTCCAAGTCAAACTAACTGAAAGTAGAAGCAGCAAACAGAGATGGTGTCCAAACAGGCAGTCTGTACACAGCATCACCATCACCCTTCTCCTGGGCCCAACCATGTCACTTCCTGTGGATTTTCACTGGATCAGCTCACTGTGCAATGCAGAGCCCTGTCAGCCCTTGGAACCAATCCACAGTTCCCTGAGCCCACTTAGGCCCAGCTCAGCTAACTGCTGGCAGATTTTAACCCTCATGGGCACCTAGAGATGAACAACCTCCAGCTGTGACTGACTCCAGTCTGTTGTGCATTGCTAAGCATTAGGCAAAGGCTCCTCTTTGCTCCTCATTCCTTCCCATCCTTGTCAGTAACACATCTGATATTCCAAGCACTAGAGCTCTCGTTAGCCTAAGCAGGAGCTGTGCACAGAAACCTGCCAGCCAACACAGCCCAACTTTCATCTCCTCCTCTCCCTGGCACAGCAGGGCGGAGTCGCTGTGATGCTCAGTGAGCAAAGCTCTGAGTGCCTCTTCCTCTCCACACAGCACCAAGGCTGTGTCAAAGGGGCTTCAGATAACATCCTCAAAATTGCATCTTTGTGCCTGCAATGACGTGCAGGCTCTTACTCATCTCTCTTTTTATTAGATAAAAATCCTTTCAAAGTTGGTAAATTAATGGCTACATGCCAGGCTTAGGGCTCTACAGAGAGGACGAGAAGTCCTAATAGGGTTTGTTCCAAATTTGCTTTGCTAGTAGTAAGTCTAAAGAAGCAGCTAAATGAACATAAACACTGTATTTTATTTCTACTTTTCACTTTTTTTTATTGGAGGATATGTAGCTTCTAATGAAATATTAAATTCACTGACAGAGAAGATTTTAAAAACATATAGCAATAATACATCTTAAACTCACTTTTTATGGAGTATTTTTAGGAACCCCTACAAAACAGATCTCCAGCTCCCATGGTTGCCATGAAATGTCAGCATTTGACAGTTTCCATACAGTTATCTCTCAGACAACAGTTTCTGTCTGTAATTAGAACAGTAACTGTAGCAAATCTCAAGTGGCTGTTGCTAAATGGTGTCATTTTAAAGGCATGTTAGCAAAGTGACCAAGGTCTAAAAGAGCAAGGTTTGGGGGTGTCCTCCCAAATCCAGGATGTGTGGGAAATGGGAATACAGCCTTTGATCCTACCAGCTTCCCTCCAGCACCCCAGGAAAGCCTCCAGTCCTCTCTAGTAAGGAAAACTGTCTCGTGTACTCACGGAGACCTGTACACAGATATGGGCAAACCTGAATCCATACATCCCTCACATTTTGCTCTTTTCTCCTCAGATGCAGCCTTCAGATGCCCAGATTGCAGTGTAGGCTGGCTGTGTTGCTGTTCAGAAGAGGCAAGGTGCTAGAAATCAGATGTTGGTAAACTTGGAAGCGCAAGGCAAGTTGTTTTCAGTACACTGTGTAACCCCACCTGATGTTTAACATGTAAATATTCCCCATCATCCACCTACAAGCTCCTCAAGCCTTTCCTGAAAGACAAACTGAGGGCTGGCACCTATCCTTTGGTGTAAGTTCCAAATCTCAAGAGCTTTGCAGAGTACCTTTCATGTTTTTGGTGTACTTCAATAGGATTTTGTACTTGCACTTGTGACTCCACAACTGAATTCAAATACACCAAGAGAGCAGCTGCTAGGGCAAGCAACTTGTGATACTCAGAATGTAAAAAACAATTCTCAATTTAAAGACTTATCGGTGTTCCCAATAAGAATTGCAATTTTGAGAATGTATGAAAGAAAATATGCCGGACATGCTAATTGCATCTTCTGTCCTCAAAGACCAAAAGGGAAACCAATTATCACATACACTCAACAGGCTGCAGCACCAAAATACCCATCAGCGTTAGGCAGCAGCTCCTGCAGCACATCAGCTTATGTCTGTTGTCTTTGTGCAATCAGCAGCTGTAAAAGTTTGCTTGAAGAGATGGCACAGGAGGGAAAACACAAGTGAATACAGCTGGCATTTCAACCAGAGTTCATCACACTCTGCAGCTGAGGACAGGAAATTGTTGTTGTTCTGTTATGCTTTTCTAAGAAATACACAAGAGGAAAAAGAAAATTGTCTCTTCCTGAGCTGCTCCCTATCCCTGCAGACCACAAACCCATTCAAGGACTCTGAGTCACAGCCTGAATGTGTGCTTTCCCAGAGCAAAGGCACCCACAGCAACCCCATTAAAGTGCAGCCAAAAGAGAGAACAAGCTTTTGACATGCTTCAGTGGCTGACAGCACTTCGATTTCCATTTGGCCACCCAGTATTCAGCCCAATCCCTCCTCTGGAAGTGTCTAGAAAAGTCAAACTGGAGGAACAGCGTCCTTTAGGGAGAGAGTGAGGACAAGTGATTGTAATCTTGTACACATTCTAGCAAGGTCCCTTTTGAATGTGGTTGTGCTACACAAGATGTAGCCATTAAGCAGCACTTGTAGAGCACCTCTTTCTCCAGCTCACACCACCATCAGGGCAGGCAGCAGCTGCCACATCAGCCCTGATAAAAGTCTCCAGTCGTGCAGGCAAAATTGAATTTTGCTGCCCATGGATCAAGCCGGGGTTGTTCCAGCTTGTGGGAGACACATGAGAAGTCAGATTTGCTGTTCCTGCTGCAGGGGATGGGACAGCAGAGACAACAGCTGATGCTGGGACCAAGCCATCTCCAGCTCACACATATGCCTTGTCCTGTCCCACAGAGCCCAGCCTGGCTCTCCAGGGCTCTGGCACTGCTGAGGACACAGCAGAGCAGCAGCTGCTGGCACTGCCCCTGCCTGAGCACCCTTCTGCTGCCTTGTGTTCACACCTCAGCCTGGCAACACTGCAAAAACCAGCACAACTCAAGAGAGGCACGGGAAACACCTCTCCACAGCAGAACAGAAAACAAGAGGGTAGCTCTTACAAGGTTAGAAATATTCTCAAAGCAGAATTTTAACAGCCTTCCTAAAAAAATTAGAAATAATTGCTCTGAACATAGTGTGAGCAAAGGAGTCAGAAGCTGGATTTATTACAAGTAGGAGCTTAAATATTGTAACCTCTTCAGGTCAAGAAATACAGTTAATTTTTATAAGAAAAATTAAGTATTCAGCTTGGTTTAGGACAAATCATGTTTTATGAGAAGCATTGCAGTTCACTTGCTTTTAATTTATTCCAATAAAACCCATCTGTATTTTTTCAATAATAAAGAAACACAGTCTTGCCAGTGATGAACAAATACAAAAGAAAATCTACGAGAGCTAGCAAAGGGAGGAAAATCTAGAAATACTCATGCGAAGAAACAAGCATAACAGAATTTAATCTCTGTGCAAGACAGCAATCACAGTTTCAGAAAATACACCCAAAGGAGGAAGGCAAGGGCTGTAAAGTTGCCCCAGCCTGACAGGACACGCAGCCCTCGGGCACAGCTCCCCAGCAGTGCTGGAAGGGAGGCTGGGAAGGGCCAAGCAGGAGGCACTGAGCTCCTGCAGACAGTGACATGCACAGGGCTTGCAGCTAAATCCAGCTCCAGCCTCCCAGTCCAGGCAAGTCAATAGCTGGGCAGATTCGGTCCTGCTGACATTAATGTTAATGCTTTTCTCAAGCTCAAGTTTGCAGAGACTCCTGCACTGCTCTGCTCACACAGCCCCTAATGGATGTGACAGCCCAGCCAAGGTGCCAGCACTGCTGCACTTTGCTCACAGGGCCAGGTCTCAACATATTCCACCCGCTTACAAAATTCTCCGGAGGCAAAGCTTTTCTTTTTTTGTTTTTCCAAATCTGTCATCACAGAGGGACACTTGCAGAGCAGATGAGCTTAGAAAGCATCAGCACGCAATTTTTCACTACTACTGTGCCACTTTTGGACAGTGCAGTGAATTCTGTAACTTCCACATCAAGTTGGGTTTTGTTCTTTCAGCAATTTCAGCTACCTGCTCTTCCCAACCAGCCTTAGCAGTCTCAAGTAACTTAGATAAACTGAGTGACTGAAGTAAAATTGCACTTTATAAAAACCAACCCAAATATCCCTTATCCTTACCCTTAAATCAGATACAGGACTTAAAAGATTATAACATCTTCAGAGCACACAAGAACACAAGAGGCAGCACACTGCCTCTAGTGAAAATGCTTATTTCAATGAGTTTTGTATCAGACAGCCACTGAAATCCTGAGCCTGGCTTGAAGGTACCACACAAGGAGGTCACCTGAAAGAGCAAGTCCAGAGCTCACCTAGCCAGGACATTTTGGTTCATCCTCAGCACAGTTCCCTTGCCTGCACTGAGACCTGGTCTTGACATTTCACCCCCAAGTCACAACCTCTTGTACAGCCCAGACTTTTCTCTCACACTTTCCTGGAGGTGAACAATTCAGTATCAGGCTGGAGACTGTTGTAAAACCTGCAGTACCTGAAGCTACATCACATTAAACAAAAACATTTGCTATAAAGCTTGGCTGACAAGCACAAGCATAAGTCTGATCTTTTTCTGCCAGGATAGCTCCCATGTCTTATGATCAGAAATAACTGCAATAGCTTTCTCTCTAATGAGCACCTTCTGGATTCCTAGCAGTGCTACAACCACCTGGAATGAGTCACCCCAAGGTTGCATCTGCTGCCCTCTGTTAACTCAGATACACCCATATTGTGAACACTTTTCAGAATACGTTCTAAGCAACAAAAAAGCAGGAGAGAGTCTTCTCCACTTCTCCACTGAGCCCAGCAGGCTCTGACAAAGACCACATTTGCAACGAGGTGCTGCTTCTCAGTACATGCATTTTTATTTACTTCCTAGTACAAGAAGTTTCATCAAAACTAATAGGTTTATCCTAAGAACTTCGTAAAAGCAGCCCCACATTAAAGAAAGAGCCCTGGCTAGGACAGATGCTCAAAGGATCACACTTTCCTATCTGGCAGTCAGATTTGGAGGATTACCTTTTACCTCGAGGCTAATTTTTCAATATAAAGCTACCTCTTTCCTTTTTTTTTTATTCACAGAAGAGATGTTAAATTGCCACGGATGGTCATTTGTTTTCATTTTGTGTTTTACACAGCACATTTTATGGATTATAATAGGTAATTAAATATAACAAATAAAATTAATTTCAAATTTAAATGTTGAGTCTGCCTAATCCTCACAATACACCATTACTGTTGAGGTAGCACAATTTAAATATAATAGGGACAACAGGGTCCTTTAGCAGTCCTGTCACAGCCCAGCTGCTGACTGTCAAATCACTTTATGATTTAAAATTCAGAGGAGCTGACTGCCACTGATATACACGGTGCTCAACATCACATAATATCAGGCCCCAAGTTTCTATACAGTAAAACCTATTTATTTTACAAGGGCTTTTTCAGAACTGCTCATATTCATATTTTGTTCTCTTTTACCTAAACTGTATTTGCAGATTCTATTATTCAAGTACACTTTCATAATGGTGAAAGATAACAAACAGAGCCAGGCATGTGCTACTTCACAGGACAGAAATACAATTCCCTTCACTATAAGAATACTGCAATTGCATTTAGAAATGCTTGATTTGCAGAGTCAGCAAAAACACAGTTCTAAAGAAAACTTCAAAAACAAGTATTTAACCCACTCCCTCCACAAGATTTTTACCCAACAGAAATAATGGAATGGAAAAAATGGAAAATAAAAATGCTGCCCATAATTTCTTGCACTGTGTATTCCAGCTGCTGCTCTCCATACGAATATCTCTGATCTTTGTTGAGCTCAGAACTCAGTAATATTCCAACAAATTCCAAAGTACTATTCCAACAAATAAACTGGTTTTTAGACCTGCCACAATGCTTTTTGTAGAGGCTGTGGTGGTGTGGAATAAAGGACATTACAATTAGTGAGAAGAGCAGGGGGAAACACAACTGTGGCATCTTTTGTTCCTGGTCAAATGCACAAGCCCAGGCTGCTTAGGCAATCCTGCAGCATTACCTAAAATCCAGGACTGCAACAGAATCCCTTTTCATTTTTTTTCCCAGGTGGGAAAAGATAAACATACAAGGATGTTTTAGAGAAACAACAGACCAACCAACCAACCAACCCAACAAACAAAAGGCCAACAACACATTTGTCTTGTGCATCTTGTCAACAACACACAACAGACACCAACATACTTGTCTGTCTCCCACTGTGACCAAATAAATTTCAAGGCGAACATGCATGAAGTAGGAAAGAAATGCCAAAGGTTCCACCCCTCAGTCAACTGGAACTAATCTTGCCTTTTGCATTTTCCCAGAAATTCATGAGGACTGATGGAAGGTGATAAGGAACACCACATCTTCAGTAATGCACAGAGATTTCTCTACCAGATTAAAATGAAATACTTTAATATCCATGATTTGGCATCCAGCTTTGCCCATTTCCTGCTAACATGCCCTTTTCCTCTTAATGCAATCATTACTGGTGTGACCTTTCAAGATCCCCATACAATCTGCTGTTAATTTTTCTGAGCACTTCATCTCTTAAAGTACCTGTATCCACATCCTACAGTTAAAACTTTTTGTAAAGAAAAAAAGAGCTGTTTTGTCTATACATTAAAATAAAACTCTATACCTTTCATTAGTGTTATTGCTATATATATGAACTGTTGGGAAGGTTTATAAAGCACAACATTTCCTCTTGGAGAAGGCTAGAAGGGAGGTTGGATATTGAGGGATTGCTGGCATTTGGAAGCTGGTACTGGAAAAACATGGTTTGATTTGATTAGGAAGGGACAGTCTGTGCTTGTTTGGATTTGTTTGTTGTATAATTTTTCCATCACACTAAAAACTCAACAGCCCACAGGTTTTAGGGTACTATTTTGTTTTCAAAAGGACTAGAGCAAACAATAAGCAAAGAGTTTTATAAAGCCAGACCTACCCATTCCAATACTTCACTTTAACTGCAGCACCTGAAATAGAAATATCTTGATAGAAACCGACTTTTAGAAAAAAAATGAGGCCAAGTCCCTTAGGTATCAACTGCTTTTAAAAAGCTTCAACACAGCAGTTTTGCCCTCCCAGAAGGCCCCTGCTCTCACTGGGGAGTGATGCAGTCCCCAGCACTCGAGCAAACTCGTGTTTGTCTCAAGCCCATGATCAGGTTTGCAGAGAAGAGGGGAGCACCATCACAAGATTCAGTCTGGATCGTGCTGTAATTCTGGAGCCAAAAAGGAATGAGCACTTTGACCTCACCACTACAACCTTCTGTGGATGCAGCATGACCATGGTATTCAATTCCTCTCTTTCTTCACAGAAAAAAGACACATATTTGCAGAAAGCCAACCCTCTTAAAACAGTATTATGTGCAATTAGGTGCATTCATCACACCTCATTCATTCATGCATCCTTGACATTCAGCTGTATTCTCCTAATAACCTGTTGTGAATTTGATTTTCCACTGAACAAATACTTACATATTATCTGATATTTTTTCCTTATTCATTGATTGTGATGAACTCATGAAATTCTCTAATATATTCGTTACTCAACATTATTCAAACATTTTGTTGGCAAATAATCCTTAGTTTATAGGTCATTCGAATTGCAAATTGTAACTATTAGAGTCATTTTTTTAACATACGTAATTTATTTAACTTAAGTAATGCATACAGCCAATTTAATCAATGTGCAGTGAATTTCAATTTGCACATTTGGCTTTAATAGCCTTAGATACATAAATCATGCACTCAGGAAACTGAAGATAATATAATAATTCCATATAATAATACGGAACTTAAATGAGTAATTGGAACCACATGAACTATTTCCACAGAAAACATGAAAATAGCCACATATACAAGCCAATCTAAATTCACTGTCCAAATCTTAGGAACATTTGCAACCCTTTTTTCCCCTTTCTAATTCACTCTGATACAGTTAATTTCTAACAAAACCATAATAGCAGCTACAGCAGACACTGCCAGATTGCTTTCCACTTCCTCCTCTGTATCCTTATTTAGGATATTAAATAACCCTGGTCACTATTAACTTTGCTTTGTGCACTGCCTCAAGAAGATATTTGACCACCACATATAGCAAAAGACCTTCAACTTCCACAGCATTTGGGAGGCAAACTGCAATTAGTGGTTACCTGAATCGATCCTAAATAGCCTAGGACAGCTCCAGTTGCTTAATGCTTTTGAGTTTATTATAAGACCAGAGATAAAACTATAATGAGGTTCAGTGATAGTAGGAAGTTGGTCCTCTGGGACTTAAAATTGAAGCAGGCAGGCAAAAATTAAATGTTTATCTAGCAGATTCCTGTTTGTTCATGCTTTAATGTATTCCTCACCTAGGCTTCTTCTGCAACTAGGGAACAACCCTATGTCATCATACTCCTTCAAGAAGGAAGAGAACAAAAGATAAAGAAAGAAGGACTAAAGAAAGAAAAAGGTGAAGCTGACAGCTGACATCTACTTACCAGCATGACTTTTCCTAGTGAAAAAACCTTACTTGGAAGGGGCAACAGACCAAAAACTGCACAACCTCCACAGCCCTAAGACTGCCTCCTTTAACTGGATCCAAGGCAGGAAAACACAGGACAAAAATGCACAAGCAGCCTGGGATAAGCTCACATGTGCTCACCTCTCCCAATACATTGCATCGTTCAGAACTGAGCAGGTGATCTGGAAGTAAGAGCAAAGATATGCAATGCTACATCACTGAAGTCAAGTTCTAATAAAAACCACAGCCCTTGCCCTCTGTAGACAAGCCTGGAAAATGGGTTTCTGACACACAAAATTGCTGTGAGATTTCAAGAGCTGGGTTAATTAGGAGAAAACAATCAGCCACAGAAAGCCTAGACCAAAAGCCTTGCATTTCCTCCCCTCTTCTGCAGCTGTGGAGCTGCTGTTCAGACATGCAAGGGTTTGCTCCAGGCTGCTCCCCACTTACTAGAGGGTTCATGCTTCACATCATGTCCCAGACAGACCAACAAGTAAAAATACTGTAACCACCACTGAAGTGTTGAACCAGCATTTGAATGGACAGAACTGTGGTTACACACACATATGATTCAAAACTTGAGTGAAGAGGTGAAGGAAAAGCACCTTCTGCAGACAGGTTTTGTGCAGATTCACACAGATGCTGTTGCATGCCATGACAATGCCAAATAATAAAAATGTAATACTTTCACACTGGTGTAGAATATACCAGTGGTCAGTTCCAGGTGCAACATCCATTAGAAGGACTGATCCTCATGGACAAGTTCTTCTGATGGCCAGAAGAGAAAACTGATTTCAGGAATTGCCCTGACATTGGGATTTTAGGTCTGAGCAGAAAGACAGAATCAAATGGCCCTTCCAGGAACTTATAGGGACAGTCATGCCTGAAGAGGATTAGATGGGAAATGGAATGATGTAAGCACTCTGCTCATTTGAGTGATCAGCTACAGTTCTTCAAATGGTTCATGGCTGCTGCATCAGGGCAGATTCACCCAAACAGTAACACAGGCATTTCTACTGCATGCATGAGTTAGGTACACCACTGCACAGCATGAACTCCACTGCAAGGGGATACAAAACCCACTAAACTCATTCCTAGATTTCAACACCCTAAATTTCTTCCCTTTTCCCATTTGGTAGCATCAATCTGCAGGTGGGTGAATGCCAAGGAGAGAAAAACAGCCTGCACCTATCAAATCGCACCCACAGCACCCTGTTTACAAACCAAAGGAAGATGCACACAAGTGTTTGAGTTGTTTGCACAAGGGTTTTCTCAGAAAAGCTTCAGCACATACCATTTCATGAAGCAATGGCTTGTCACACACTGACAAAAAGAAACTGGCCCTGCCTAACTCCCACCACCAAATTCTCTGCTTCTGCAGGCACATTTTCAGGGCAGGCATTTTCAGGGCAGGCAGGTGGCTCAGAGACAACACGAGTGGAACTACCCTGTCTTCACACGGTGCAACTGGACTTCAAACTGCAGTCCATGAAAGCCTCTTAAAGGGTGCTGCTAGCACACACTGCTGCACAAAAAAAATGTTCACTGCAACATCTTCCTTCCTTCTCCACTTGAATCTTTCACCTCATTCTACATAACAAAATCTGAAATCCTTACTAAGTGCCGTGACACACCGAATTGTTATTAACAAGCTTATTAGAGCTGTGAAACAGGATTTCCATTACATAAATCTCTCACTTTCCCCATAGTACAAGAGGATACCATTCTAAGTATCTTATAATGCCCAGTGACCTACCTACTGCCTTGTAACAGAAGCAATCATCTCTGATTTGGCCTTTATGAATTCTTCAGCTGTCGTGGTTCATTAACATACTGTAAAGTGTTCCTTGTCTGGCAGTGAAAATGTCCTGCTCTTCCATCTCATAAGTAGCCTCTCTCCATTCAGCTCCTTGTTTAATCAATGCTAATTACATAGCCCTGTGATCATCTCCTGAAATTAGCACAAATGGTAACATGTTCTTTGATTGCCAATGTTTTCGTAAATGTTATATTAAAAAAATAGCACTAAAATAAAAGCATAGACAAAATTTGTATTAGAACCATGCATGCCATTTCAAAATTCACAGCAAAGATGACATGCAGAGTGGGAGCCCACTGCCATTCATTGGAACTGATTTGATTTATCAAGGCACAAAGAAACCCACCCACCTCCAGTTTTGACAAGTACTGCGAAAGAAAAATACAATCTACAGTGAGTATTAGCAATAAGAGAACATGATATTACAGCTGAAAATTCTCAATGAGTCATTTTTTTAAGACTAAAAAATCCAAGATTTAGTTATAACCGAGATAATTTAGCAATATTTCGGATTGGGGAAGGGGGAAAAAAGAGTACAAGCAAATTTCAGAATGTTGTTCAGTTGCTGCTTAAAACCAAGGCATCTGATGAAGATTTCTAATTGTGCAGCACCATGTAGCACCAGTCCAACACAACACAAAAGCCATTACCAAACAGTTCCTGTGAGAACTAACAAAATACACTGGAACTGGCTGTTTAGTATTGAAAGCCAAATCTCTACAAACTCCCATTACCCAACAGGAGCTAAATAACTAGAAAAATATAGGACAAGTCATTTTGATATTCAATGAGATGAGAAATAAATGACCATCCAAGAAACTCAGAACAATGATGAGGAATTAACTGTGTAATTAGGTCAAGCCATTACTTCTGAAAAGAACCAGGAGGCTGGTGGAAAATTTGGTGTGATTGTCCAAGACAAGAAGTAGCTTTTTGGAGAAAGTTTTTATGAATTTACATTCTTCATTGTGAAACAATAAAAGAAATCCCTGGAAGATGACCAGCTCTGTCAAAGATAGGGCCACTGACTTGGGCAATTAACACTCCTCAAACAAAGGCTCTACAGGACCCTACTGTGATCAGTTTAGAAAACCAAAACAAAAGTACCATAGGATGAAATTCCAAGTCAAACACAAAATCTCAATGGGCTTCTCCCTAGCCCAGTTCTCACCAATTGTCCTGTGCATGTTTCCAGTTACCTCAGCAACTTCTGGTTGCATCAAAGAACTTTTGAAAGCTTTGATCTCCTCATCTGTTCTCCAAGAAGGTCCCAGAGCTTCCAGATGTCCTGGTGAGACAATCCTACAGAGCAGTGCCAACAGCACTTACAAAGAAATTGTCAAGGAAAAATGACCTCCAAGGACTCTTTGAGCTCTCTACTCTTCCAAAACAAGATAGACAAAGTATCATTTAGCCACAGAAAGTGCCAGTGAGCAAGAGGTTATTTGTTGTGCAAGAAGAAATGGGAATTTTAAACAGATGTAATGGTTAATTACTGCTTAATATTCCTTCACAGTACTGGACATGTGAAACAATTCTGACCTCTTGTAAAGGACAAATCATTTCATTTTACAAGAAACTCGAATCTACCTCGAAGCTTTTGCCAAAAAGAAACGTACCCTTGGCCCCTGGACGTGTCTGCTGCCAGACTTCGTGCATCTATGGGACAAGTTGATGAGGGAAACTGCACAGTTCCAGTCACCCTTGACTGAGAAATTCACATTGAAAGAAGTGCTAAGAGAAAAGTAGGCAAACTGAGATACAATTTTACAAGATGAAGGTAGCAAAATAATGGACTCATAAGTATTACAGGGGAGGCAGAAAAGCTATTTACACTGCTCCAAGTAACCATGGAAACCTTTGGGGCATGAGAAGGTGTCCAGTCAGCAGAGCCCAGTGGTTCTGAGGGAGCAGCAGTACTGGGAGCCTGGATCCAACTGCTTATGGATAGGATATATCAAGAAAATTGAAAGGAGTATGTGACCTATTTGCCCACTACAACAGAAGACTTGCTCCAAAAGCATCTCCATCCCTCCACACACCTACACAAATCTAATATTCTGAAACTTCCAATTTCAACTAATTGGATGCACTCCACTGTTTCTGAAAAGTATCAGCCTTTATAACCTCAGGAAGTATCTACAGAAACAATTCTGTCACACTCTCCACACATTAATGTTTCTATGGTGACTTTCCAGCACTTCATTGGATTCCCTTTTGTAAATGCTCAGGGTACTCCCACACCACCCTGTAAACCCAAACCCTAGGTAAACCAAAATGGAAAACTCAGTTTTTCTCTACCCAAATGCAAAGTCAAGCTCTAAATACACATTCACTGTTATGCCCACACATAACACCTCCATGGCCTGAACATGTTCTAGAGCGCTGCCACGTCACCCAAGCAGTGCCAGTGACACACTCAAAGCTATATCTGGCTATATATACACTATGATCTCACTTGAGCCAGGAATATCAGAGTATTTTGTCTTGAAACACAACCTTTTCCTAGAGCATTTATACTCATAGACTGTTCACAGATACTAGAGCACAGAGTCCAGCTAAATACAGAATAACTACAGAAACGACAAGCCTTTCTCACTGCCTTCTCACTTCCTTTTCTCATCATTATATTTTCTCCCCCTTTTCCATTAAGAAATTCCTCCATTCTCCTCAAGGGCTCATTAACCTCTCTAAAATACCATTCTGACACTAGCAAATGCCTTTTGAAAGGGCCAGTGCTGTCAGAGGAACCTGAGACCCAACAAATACTCCCTTAACATTGACCTCTCTGAGCCTATTCACCTACAACTCTTCCAACTACAACTCTCATTTGTCTGCTTTCAAGTCACTTAGTCATTTGTTGATAAGCAATTATCAGATCTTCCAGTGGAACAACTTATTCTTGTCTTCAGTCCACTATTAACTCTGAAACCTTGCAGATGGTAGTGCAGAATAAAACCCTTTCCATCTGCCTGATCAAACAGTTGATAACCAAGATATGGCAGGGCTTGGTAAAGCCAGCACTGTGCTTGGCAGTGGATAAACGGATTAGGTGGTTCCCTCACTGAGTTATTTCCTTAAGGGCCTAGAATATAAAGGTATTTCTTGGAAACTCAGTACAGCCCCAAGACTCACAGGTGCTTGCAAGCATTGCCAGATCACATTCTTCCTTCCTATAGCTCCTCTTTTTGCACGTTAAATACTAATGATTTATCTGGTACTGAACTCTACTATTCTGTCTCGCTCTGCTCTGGCACCAATGCAGCTTCCTGCTGAGTCGAACACACCACTACAGATACTTCATTTTCTGTTTTGAATACTTTCTGGCAAAGGTAGCATTAACAAAATGAAGGTTCTTGCAAGCAGCAGCTGTTATGGGTAGCATATATCCTGGGTAACTGCTTAAAGGAAGTAATAGAGGCTGTTTCCTCTGGGAAATATGTATAAATGGAGAGGTCTTGGATGAATAACTTCAAGAGAAATCTGAACCTATGACTCCCCACACAGTCATTTGGGGATATTCTTATTAAACAAGGATAGATTTGCATAGCAAGGCTCCAGTCACAAACCCTCTCTCATCACACACAGCTTTCAACAAGCACAGTGGTCATTCCAGCAAATAACCCGAGCCACTCTCCCACACAGTGCTCCACTGGGAGCCTGCTGCTCAAGACACCTTTTCACAGCCTCGTTCATTTGTACACAAAACCACTCCTCTATATAAAACAGCACTAGGGTCACAGGCCAGCCTCACAGTGCCACAGCCATGCACAGGAAATCCTGACACCCCATCACTAACCCATGCCACGGTGCTGTTGGCTCTTGTATCCACTAATGCACAGGACAGAGTGTCAACTTAAATTCTGAAATTCTGTGATGCTGTCACTTTGTGTCACAGTGTTAAGTGGTTTTGATCATTTGATGTCAGCTCAGTTTACTTAAAGCATTCCCAATACTTACATTTGGTCTCCATCAAAATGTGTCAGAAATCTCTTAGCAAGAGCTGTTCTTAACCCAAAGGGCTCAGCAGGGCTCAGCTGCAACTGCGGGTGTTCACAATGTGCAATGCTCACTTGGGAGAATGTCTTTCCTCACTGCAGCATCTCTCTCATTGAAATTAGCCTGGTCCCCAAGAAACCCATTTGGGAAAGCTTTAACATGGAAGTAATTATTAGAAATAAGTAAGTATTAGACAGTAATATTACTTTCTAATGACCAGGGTGCCCACACCGTGCACAAGCCATCTCCTGGCTGCCCAGGCCTCCCCAGCCAGGCAGGGGGTGACCTTCCCAGCACTGTACCCTGTACCAGCTTCAGTGAGTGACAAAACCCAGCTCAAGAAATGGCAGCTTTTCAGTGCAGGAACGGTACCAGCCCAAATACTTTCCATTCACTTCACTACAGAAATTACATGGGTTCTGGTTTTGAAGATGGGTGCTACAAGTGCTGGAGTCTCCCCTCGGATATGTGCCCTAAGCCAGCAGTGATAACTGACTTTCAGCTTTTCTTCTCATAACTCATTCCCTTCTACAGCCTGAATTCACTCTCCTCTGCTTAACTGTGGAACATTAATAGTCTCAGAGCATCCTGGAAGAAAGAAACACAGCTGAAATGCACTTCCACTGACATCCAGCCTCCCTGGACCATGGAGACCTTCACAGGCAAGTGATATGCTCTAATACTGTATTTGAACATAAGCTGCAGTGTGAGGTGAACGAATCACTGAACACCACCAAAATTATTATGAAAATGAGTAATAACGTGTTCTTCAAAGCTCTCCTGACTTTAAGTCCTGACCTCCCAAGGCACTGTTAGCACTGATAACGTTTTCTTTATGTCAAAGGAACTATGACCATTGTCAACTGATTTACACATGATCAGAATCAATCGTCTGTGTTTTCAGGGTGATCCTGGACATGAACTGAATGCCATTAGAACAATATCACTAAAGGAAGCAAATGGTGAAACGTCTGCAGAAAACAAGACTGTATTTTTTTTTACTAAAGTCAATGTAAATTAAAGAATAAGTGTTCTTAAATTACTGAAAGATTTAATTTACTCCGGAAACACCTGAATCATCATTAACACTATAAGGATCTCTTTGCATTAATTCATACCCAAATTCAAGGCTGTACACTTTGTTAGGTTTTTCTCTTCCTGTTCATATTTGTACCCAATTAAACTTCAGTACAGGTGCATACGGGTTAGTAATCATATTTTATATTTTGCATGCAGATTAGTCCTATTTGAATCTGCATAAATTTGTTATGCATCACTGCAGAAGTGAACGCTCAAGCAACTTTTATTTTTATCTAATCAAATCACTACCTAATGAAAAATGAGCAACTGTGCACAAAGGTGCACTCGAGCAGACTCAGGGATCCCTGGGAACAGGAACCACTCAGGAGGGCTCCCAGGTGTGAGTCTCTCCCACCTCATGGTCAAATCTGATCAGCCACACCCAAAATGCTGCCTTCTGCACAAAGATTAAATCAAGCTTCCACCACAGGATGGACCCAAGAGGGACTTCTACAGAACTCCTTTCCTAAACCTTAGCAGAGCCAATTGATGCTTAGTAGAGTATGATCCAAATCTCTCCTCAGAATGGAAATGCTCAAGTCTCTTTGCTCCTCTGTGCCTGAATTTTCTGGCTGTGCAGTGAGCACCACATAGAATCACAGAGGCACAGACGAGTGTGGATGGAAATCTGCCTTAAAAGACCACCTAATTCTAACCACCCTGCCATGGGGGGAACACCACTGCTAGAACAGGCTGCCCAAAGTGGACACTCCCAGAGATGGGGCATCCACAGCTTCTCTGGGAAGCTTGTTCCAGTGGCTCACAACCCTCACAGTAAAGAATTTCTTACTGAAATCCAGCCTAAACCTACAGTCGTTCAATTTGAAGTCATGTCCCTTTGTCCTATCACTACATACCTTTGCAAAAAGTTCCTCTCCATTTCTCTTGTAGGTTTTTGTTTTAAGGTGAGTAGCTGGAACAAGAGGAGCTGAACCTCAGGCAGAAAATGTTCATTTAACTAAACTGCCAGCAGCGACATCACACAGTGCTAGGTAATACCAAGCAGTTTATTCTGAAAGTAACAAGACAAAGCACACACCTTCCACTCCTGAAACTGTATTAAACTATTTTAAAAGAGACTCTGTGATTAAATAATTCTGCACAAACTAACATTACTTCTTAGTTCAAATGGGTGGGTCTAGTCCAGAAACAAGATGGCAGTGGAGACAAAGAGGGCTTTTTAAAGCAAAATGTAAAAGACACAACCACTTGAAAACGTCATCCCGAAACAGGCAACAGTGTTGCATTATGGCTTATAGTGAGAATGCAACAAGGGAGAGAAGAAGTTAAAAATTTGCATCAAGTAATTACAGACTCCAACTTGAACAGAAAGCTTGATCAACTCTGAAGCTCACCCCTCTGCACAGGAAAGGCCAGAGGCTGAGGAAGGAGACTGACAGAGCCCCTGAGGAGTTCCTGGAGGGAACAATGCACTCCACTCACCCATCCCACTCCCAGATATTATGTTGTATGCAGCCACCTCACAGCTTTAGGCAAATTCTTCTTTTCTTATCCCAGGAGCTAAAGGAACACGGGTACTTGGATCTGCAAAATCTGTGTAATTTACCACGGGGCTGGAATACAGGATTGTAGTGCATTCACCTGAACAGAAGCAACAAAGGCTTGAATGGATATGGCCACTGACTCACAGGCAGATCACTGGAACATCTGCCTCACCCTGTAAGAGAACTTAATACACCAGTCTCATCTTCACACTCACAAACATTTTTAGGAGCATGCTGCCATCTTGGAAACGTGCTCTGCTCATCCCCCATTGTGCAGCACCAACAGAAACAGTGGTTGCACCTGTTTCAAGTCCAAACCAACACGAGAGAAGCTTTAGTAAAACAACTACAGCAAGATCAACATGCAGCTCCCACTTTCCATCCAGCTCCACTCCTGGTCTCAAGATGACAGAAAGGAAAGGAGGTCCATGAAGATGCAGACTCCCATAGGAGCAGCAGCACTGGGTGCACAGAGCATCCCAGAGGGGCAAACCCCACGGACATCCCTGCTCACAGAGCTCCCTTCCTTACAGCTCTCCCCACAGCACCCACCTCTAACACCTGAGCTGCCATTTCCCCTGGCCCACATGGAGCTGTTCAAGGCATTTTTGAAAACAGGCGTTTGAAAGGAATTAAATTAAGGCTTAAGACAAGAAGCAACTGGCAATAAACAAGTTCCCTAAAGGGTGAGAGACCTTGCCCAGCACATTTCAAGGTCAGTTATGTTCCCTGCAGAGCCCTCAGCCACAGCCAGGCTGCAGGGGCAGGAGAGCAGCACTGACAGCTCTCAGTCCCACTGCTGCCAGCCAGAACTCAGAGCTCCTGCCTCCCAGCAAGGAGGGCTCTGGGACTGTGACAGAAGCTAAAATTCTGCACCTCACCCCTTGTCTGAGAGCACAGCCATCCCAATTCAGCCAACAGATCCCTCAGAAACACTTTTATCCTTTCATTTTTATTTTTAAATTACATTTCTATTTGCATTTCCTTTAAAAAGCATATCCTAACCTTCTCCTGACTTTCCCATCTGCCACCCCCTCCTACCCACATCCTCTCAAAAAACACAAACATCACCAGCTTTCCTAAAAAATCCATACATTGAGGTAATCAGAAACCAAATACTTCATATTAAAGTATTTATGAAACTCGGTCAAGAACAAAAAATGAAAAAGCATTTCTGACACTTTTATCACTGATCTTTTTTCAGAGAATGCATGCACATTTTCAACTCAATTTTCAGTCTCTGTAGGCCTGAACAGACACATTGGTAACCCAAACTGGTCATTTGTTCAACTTCTTACAGTGATTTTCTTACTGGCTACTTGCATAAGGAAATGAATTCACTTCAGAAATCAAGTCCATGTGACTGATTATTTAAGCAAAATAAAGAAACTTGGGGGAGGGAAATGCTCTCTATTACCACCACCAAATAATAGAAATGTATTTCTTTTTCTGTGGGTCTGAAACTTCATCCTGCCCAGGTGGGACAGGGACAGACTGGGGAAACAGAATCCTTCAGCAGCTGTACTGCTTCTTCCCCCAGACCCTTACCACCTCACCAGGATTTATTTTATGCTTATGGGCCATTAAAAACAGAGGGCTTTTATCAGAAATCCCAGCATTTAACTGCCATATTTAATCCACTAAACAAATATATTTTAGAACAGTTTTCTTGCTGTATCATTTAAAAGGACTAATGTGTGCAAGAATCTGTTTTAGACCAAGATACTACCTGAATCATTTACCAAGATTTTTACTATTCAACAGCAAAATTATTGCATGTGCTTAAAAGCATTCTGCTTTAGCGAAAACAGACCAGTATTAACATAAATGCATTAAGTCTAATTGTCATTATTATGGCTGAATACGATTCCAAAAATATATATAAAAAATTTAACAGCTCTAGTAAGCAATATTTGCCTTTAAAAAATAATCATTAAAAGCACATTAACCACAAAAGGAAATTAGCTTATCCTTTTCCTTTTCTTTAATAAACTTTTGTGTTCAAATTGATGGTTTGTCTTCATCTGCAATTTACACAGCACCCAGATGAAGAGTGCCAAGTCTCAGAACACCAGAAACACTAGACATTTAAATTTTGTGATTAGCTCTATTGTTTTCAGCTCCTGCAATATAGTAGATTACTAGGAGCCACGTCTTCCTCCTCACTGAGAAACATTTGCATACAATATTTCGATAGAAAAAAAGCAAAACTGAACAAAACACCCCAAAGCCTGCCTTGCAGGGTGTGCTGTGAGGCAGCCAGCACTGATGAGGTGTCAGGGAAAGCCAACTCCAGCATTCCCATCCTGCATCCCTGAACCCAGGAAGAGTCTGGCTGCTGCCTTCATCGAGGCCAGGATTTCAACCTACAGCACTTTCTTCTGTAATTCGTGGGATGCTCTGATTAACTACAAATAATTAGCTCATTTTAAAATGGCATAATCTTCTTTATGCACGCAGCACATTCTAAAAATGGATTAGCACGGGGTCTAATGCTGGAGCATCTCTGGCATTAGAGGATTACAGGACATCAATCTGGAGCCATGGCTAATTGGGGTGGCCGTGTCCCCTCAGCCAAATCCTCTTGTTCTGCCTCTGAGTGCAGCAGGACCTGCAGGGGGGCACGGGCTGCCCACCACAGCTGCACATTGGAGGGCTTTTGTTGCAGCTAAGCTTTCTGCAGGGCTGGTTTTTGGAAAGCCAGGCACAAGGGCATTTGACTGGACATCTCTGTTTAATAACCCCGGAGTCACAACTGCAGATGTCTACATTAACACGAGGTCAGAGAGGGGAGCAGATGGTTAGGAAGCTCTTACTGTGAAGGCCCTGATGATTTCCAAAGGTAGAACAGCAAGTAGCTTTTATGTATAAATGATGCTTGCCATATGGCGAGTATGATTGAAATTTTAAACAAAAAAAACGAAATTATTACAGTTAGCCTGAACAGAACCAAAAGCAATTAAAAGTAAAGTTGAGTTTTACATTAAAGGTCAGAAGCAGTTTTACATCAACCTTAGTGATCCCAAAAATGGGAGCAGGGTACACTGAAGAGTTCTAAGTGCTAGGCACACATCTCATTAAAACTCAGCTTGCTTCTCTGAAGAAAAACCCAACGACGAGGCTGGCACTTCCAGGCACCAAAATCAATAAACATACAATCAATAGAAAAATCATATTTCATTGCCATTAATTCATTAATTAATCTATTAATTTATTGATTGTGATTACAGACCATGATTAAAGCCTGATTACAGGCTGTGAATAGGTACTTTTTAAAATACATAAGCATTCCACAAATATAAATAACCAATGACGTGCATTTCTCCAGAGCACCTATACATGCATAACAAGGCACAAAATCACCAGGTGCTCCTAAAAATATAAAAATAATATCTGCTGGTTTTCAGTAAGTTTTCCTGGGCACATCATCACAAGCATTTTTGCTAAAAATGAGAGCTCCTGGTCACAGAAATAAAGATCCTTGGAAGCCTGAGGCTGCCCCATCCTGGCAGGCACCCACAGCACCCTGCCAGCCCCTCTGTGCCACTTCAGCCCGGGACAAACACTGCTCAGTGGGGTGGAATTAAGCACGTATTTAACTTCACACAGTAAAATCAAAATAGCCACCTGTGGATCATTAGATTATCTGCTGCCTCTTAACATAATAAGCAGTTAGATTACATGGCATCCCTCAGTTCATTAAATTAAGCTCACTCAGCAGTGTGCAGTCTGTCTCTCAGAAATCTGGTGGTTTACTGAATCCCAGTCAGCCATTCTTCACTTTGTCACAGGCCTGTGAGGAAAAAAACCACCTTAAATCCTGATATACCAAAGTCAATCTCACATTTGCATAAACTTTAAGGTGGCTGGATGTTACATGAGATAGTCACAGCAAAACCCAAGAGCTAAACACAAGTGGGCAGACCCAGGCTGAGGTGTAAATGAACCTTGTGCATGTGGTACAGAGCTTTTGCAGAAAAAAATTTCAGCCTTGAGCTTTCAGAGAATAAATACAGAATATAGCATATAGAAAGTGAAATGAAATTCAACAGATGCATATTAAATCCAGGGGAAAGTATGTGTGCATGCAGGCACACACACAGCACCCAGTTCTTGCTTCTTCTCCTTGCTTTGTCCCTATACCAACTTTCCAAAAACCAAACCCTGGCTCACGTGATCCACTGCTCCATGATTATATAGGATTTCAAGGAAAACTCTACAAGGTTTCATTATACTGTGAAAGATGGTCCCACTCCATCAAACACTAGTCCAGAGAGGCTCTTTGCTATGGTTCCAGGTCCCTTCCTAGAACACAATTCCACTAATCCCATACTCTGGAATGGGGTCTCCAGGCAGTCCAGGTAGGCAGCCCAGCACTGCTGGGCAAATGTGCTTTTTTCTCTCCCAGTACCAGAGCAGATCACCCACTCACTGCCCCTGGGAGAGTCTGGCCGGGTGAGATCAATGCCACAACTATTCAGGGAGGCTCCAGAACCTGTGTTTGACTCTGACAGCAGGGGAGCTTCATGTGCCTCCAAAACACCTCCTCCCTCTGGTCTGCAGGGCACAGGAACGGAATTTGTTGTCTTGCTACGTGGAGTGGGAATGGAGGAGCCAAAATATGTTTTATTAATTCTTCCACTTCTTGAATGTAAGTGGATAAGTGGTTTCAGCCTCCAGACATTTCTTAGACACTGTTGACTTTTACATACTCTTTCAGGGATCATAAAGTTAATTGTTTCCTTCTTTCCCCATGGTGCACGGGGATAATGAGAGACCAGGAGTATTCAGAGGGCAAGCATCTAGCAATAAACCACAGTCAGGCCCAGGGATGCTTGAAGAAAACGTTGTTGCTTTCGTTTTAGTCCATGTTCCATTCATAAAAGAGGCTATTCTCACAAAAATACTTGGGATAATAAAAATAAAATAAATAATTGGGAAAAACATTTTACAGCAGCTTAGGGCTGAAGCAGAACATTAGGAAGACAAGTGTGTACATCTCTGGGGTGTGACAGATGGGGCACGCTCAGTGTTACTAAATCCCATTCCTTTCCTTTCAAAAAAGCTGCAGTGAGTCACTGTTACACCATGCCTTCCCAGCAGTGTTAAAACCTCTCTGTAGTAAGGCTGGCTGCGACTCACACATACCTCTCTCCATGGCAGCACTGCATGGCAGGAATATGCAGACAAACTGCAAATCTGCTTTCCTCCCAGGCAGGAAGCCATTGTCCCTTGCTGCAAAGCCACTCTGGTGACCCAGAAGGACACCTGAAGTCTTGGGAACATGATGGGGACAAGTCACCACTCAAGCTCCTGAAGAGTTTCTATTCTCTCTCCTAAATTACCTAATTTAAAAGACTTAATATATTAATTACAGGCTTCTCCATCAGCCCAGTTATAAAGGGTCTAACCCAGCCATTCTATGGCTCCCAAATTGTTAATTGTAAAGACATGGTTTCCCCACCAGCAGGCAGACTGGTGACGGTGAAAGGCACAGGATGCTCCCTAGAACAGGCTCAAGTCTCTGCATGCAGGTGACCATAGACGAGCCACCACATCTGCTAATTAATTGTTCCCCCACCACTGAGGGAAGACACCCCATCAGAGCTCAGCTCCAAGGTGCTGCTGTTCTTATCCCTCCATAATGATTTATAAACAGCAGAGATGAGCCCTAAAGAAAACATGCCTTGAGGATCGTACACTTTTAATTATTTTATCACAGCCCTCATGTACCCTTTTTTGGATATTATTACCCTGGAGAGTGTGCTAACAACCTGAAGTTGCTGACTAATTGAGTTTTGGTATACTCCAAAGCTGGTTTTTGCACACTAATTAAATTTACAGGCAGACAGATTTGACAGGTACTATGGTATCTGCCAACGTGCCTTCATAATCAGTTAAATTATTAATTCTGAGGCAGCAGCCCATTCCCAGGCATGCAGGGAAGCACCATGGCAGTGGAGCTGCCCCAGGAGAGCAGCAGTCAGTGACCCTGTGCTGCAGGAGTGAGGGATGCATGGGATGCATGCATGCCCTAGGAGAGGGCAGAGCTGCAGCAGGAACAGCTCCTGCCCCCACACCTGCTGGGGACACTGGAATTCCCACCCAGATCCAGCCCTTGAGAGGCAGTAGAGGGGCAGCTGAACAGACACGGGTGCTCTGCTCACCCCCCTGCAGTCCCAAGAACAGCAGCCAACATCCCCAGAGGCACAGCTGCCTTGGGCTGCAGACAGCATCCCTCACCCCTGGCTCTGCAGACCTGTACCTCAGTGTCATTGCAAAATCAGACTCGTGTCCCCAAATCCCCCTCCAGAGCACAGGGGGCACAGCCCACACTGCTGAAGCCTCCACTGCCATGCTGCTGTTGGAAATCCCAACAGCCAGAAAAATCCCCCAAACCCACTCGGTGCTATCACACCTCGGGCCCCCTGCAGACAAAACACTCATTTAGCAATCTATATGATCCATGATGTCAAATGCCTTTCTGGTAATTCCCTCGGGACAGCTGCTCTTGCTATTTCATCTGTTAAATATTTCCAGAACCCAAAAGTCCTCAGGGAGAAAAGCAGTTATTTTGACTAACTGCTCCTCCTCCTCAACTAGTTACTGTGTGAGCTTCCTCCCACTCAAACACCAGGAGCTGATTAAGACATATGGATTACCTCAACACTACCAAGAATTTCAGTTTAGAAAGTGAAATATTGACATTCTTAATATCACATTTCACTTTCCCTTGGGAGCCCTTCCTCACACTGACACTGATCCTTGCTGAAACACAGCATCATCACACACTGCAATTCAAGAACCAGGCAGATGGCTTTTTCTACAGGGATTTTGGTTGAAGTTGCTGATGGAGTCAACCCATTACCATTTCTTAATTCTACTCAGAAAACTACTTGCAAGTGACTCTTATTTATGGAAATCTTTGGGTCCTAAAAAGAATTATTCAGTTCCACATTAAATTTAGAATTTTGCCTTTTGGTCTTCCTTCTTGTTTGAAAAATTATTTTGTAGTTTGTTGGGCCTCTTTTCAAAATAATATAAAAACAACACACACAAAGAAAAGTCATAAAGGAAACTTCTGCACTTGGAAATCCCACATTTGGAAATCCTTTAGTAATATGAGTTTTTAAAGTAAAATCATATTTCCTATTTGTAAAACCTTTGAAAGATTTACGTCATTCTAACTAGAGGAAAGGGGAGGTTTTGTTTTGAACTGGAAATGAAACTAAATATAAAGTGTGCAAAGCTTCCCATTAAACCAAAGTCCTGAGTTTGGACTGGCACTGCTGGGATCCCACAAGCTTCCATAAAGCAGAACCACCAGCATCCCCCATTCACTCTTGTTGGCATCTCATTTCCTGAGTTTCTTATTAAGATTGCTGGCCTTAAGCTGCAGTAATGTATTTAACCAAGTCAAGAAGAAAATCAGAGTAAACCTCACTGACCTTTCACATCTAAAGGTACTGGGCAGATGTATTTAAGATAACCAACTGTGAACTCATGTGAAATATCTCAAAATAAAACCATAAACTCTCTGACTCTCTTTTTTTTTAAATCAAACCTGTGTGAAGAAACCTCTATTTGTTTTATACAAATACACAAAACCCTCAAGGAAAAAACACCTCTTTTTAATAAACTAGAGTGATAGACAGCAAAAGCATCAGGTCCAGGAGATAACCATATTTCAATATAGCAGCAGTCACTGCTACAGTCCCCTGCACCCCGGAGAATGAACTATCCCACTGCCAAAGCTTTTTTACAACTCTACCCAACAAGGAAAGCTGTAGTCCCCAGAACTGCTTGTAGCTGACATTTCTAGTGCTCTGAGCCACCATTTCTGAGGCAGTCACACATGAAAGAGGTAAAAGTGATTGCAAGGCTTTGTGTTTTGATGCCAGCCATTGGTTTGGAGTCAGTGAACCAAGAGAAATTCACATTGAAATG
The DNA here is from genome assembly GCA_037013685.1 of Acridotheres tristis. Taxonomy (NCBI): domain Eukaryota; kingdom Metazoa; phylum Chordata; class Aves; order Passeriformes; family Sturnidae; genus Acridotheres; species Acridotheres tristis. The sequence continues at coordinate 11,851,206 of CM072889.1, read as the reverse complement.
TACTGAAACAAACAAACTAGAAACAAGCCTGAGGCAAAGAAAAGAGGCTTTTATATATTAATTATACTTTGGTTTTGGTTTCTGCCTCAAATAGCAGCTATACAGTGAAATCCTGCAAGCACTCAGGTATTGCAGAAATGTGCAAGTCAATCAAGTGACCTTCCAGCATCAGGCTCAAATCCTTCAAACACGAGGAAAGCTTGCTCGAGGCAAAGAACAGCGCTCATCCTTGCTTTGCTGATGCAAATCCCTTTACCTTGAGAGCAGTCCCTCATCTTTGGCAGAGCTGCCTCTGAGAGGGACACGAGAACACCTCTGCTCTCAGGTGATGCCCTTGACAGGGACACGGGGACACCTCTGCTCTCAGGTGATGCCCCTGACAGGGACACGGGGACACCTCTGCTCTCAGGTGATGCCCCTGACAGGGACACGGGGACACCTCTGCTCTCAGGTGCTGTCACACCCTGCCCGGGCTGTGCCTGGCTCACACTGCAGGACAAGGATCAGACACGGCTGGCACCCAGCACAGTGACCCTCTGAAGGGCAGGGCACAATCATGGAGCCAGAGCTGCCAGCTTCAACTTCTGGAGCTCAGCCTGGCTTTGAGGCAGGTTGGAAACAGCAGAGAGCCAAGCCCAACCAAGCTGCACTCCAGCAGGGCTTTCCTTTTCAATTCATTGCATCTCACTGAGATGCAACCAGCTCTAGGCTGACAGCAGCACAACCCAGAGAGCCTCTTTAGCTACATTACAATGACCCTGTGCATTTTTAATTGGAATCTGCCCTTTATTTGTGTTTGCTGACAGCCCGAGGGGTGCATACAACGATGCTCATGAAGACAGGTGGGGATTCCAGAGCATCTTAAGCTCTGCAGGCACTGCAGTGTCTTTGAGCTGGAGGAATTGTGCCCTGATGCCCCCTGCAGCCAACAAGCATGGCATAAAGGTTTTGCCTTGAACACACTGAGCCAAGCCCCTGCTTCTGCACAGAAAAATTAAAAATTAAAAATCGTCTGAATGGAAGCTGTGAAGTCAGGCAAAATTCAGTTGCTTTCCCAGCCCCATTTTATATTTAGACAAGAGATTCCTTTCCTCAACTGATTGACATTTTCCCTTCTAATCTCCTCAGTACCTCTTTGCTCTTCATTGTCCCCTCTCTGGTCCAGACAGCCCAGATTTTTCCTCTGCCTGGGCAGAGTTTGGAGGAACAAGCACTCTGCAAGTCCCATTGGAGTCCAATTCACAGAAGTTTCAACTTCTACTTATTTTCCTTGTTCTGCAGTTCTCCACAAGGAGAGGGAAAAAAAACAAAAAACAAAAGAAGAACAAAAAAAAAGGAGTACTCAGCCCAGGCTCGAGACTACCTGGGAGCTGTTTGTCTATCTTGGCTGGCACTGGGCTCAGGCAAAGCTCTTGTGTTCCCAGAAGCAAGCTCCCCTCTTCTCCAAGGCATTGTGAGGTCATAGCCCAAGATTCTAACCCAGGCTGTGAGGCACAGCACATCAAATGAACAACCCACTCTCCACCAGGGCAGCAGAACTCTTCTATCCAGTTTCCAAGTCCTGGTAAAGCCATTGTCTTTGCAAAACTTTTCACTTCCTTCTCTTCCTCCTTCCTTCCTTCATCCATGAAGAAAACACACTTTTGCAAAGAGCTTCAGCTCCATTCTTTTATGTAGTTTATAGTTATAACCTTTTATATAGTTTATAGTTATTAACGTTTTCAGTGGTTGCAATGAAGTTAATCTGCCCCAACTCAGCAGAAGCCCAAGGAAACCCAATTTCTTGAGCAAGAGATTACAGCACAGAGACCCAGGTGCAGCTCGAAGTGTGCAAGGTCCTGCAAAGCTCTTCTATTCCACTTGTTAGGGTATCAGCCTTTCAACATATGCCATATATACCAGGATGTAACACTCCATACTTAATTGGTTTTTTTCCTCCAGTTCGTAGTGCAGTTAAAGAAAACCACCCCATTCAAAGTTTAAACTTCTAATTCTGAACACAGATACCACTGACTGTTTAAAAGAAGTCACTCTACTGTTTGGGTTTTGCTTTTTTTTTTACTTAGTTACTCCAGTATGCAATTCCTCACATGTTAGCATCCTCCAGCACAGAGAAGCTACCAAAGTTTAACAAAGCCCCATAGCCCATGGTGTATTTATATTGTTTGAAGGTTTATGAAGACAGATCAGCAAAAGAGGAGGCAGAATGTGCCAATTTAACATCTTCCATCCTGGGTAATTCTTGCACAGAAAAAAAACAGGACCTTTGTTGTCTCTCAAGAGAAAAAGAAGTTCCCTTTGTCAGCAGTAAGCCACAGCAATCAATAAATGAATCTCAGTGCATTAGAAGCAGGGCTCACATTCTAGGCTACCCAGCCCATCACAGGAGAGGGGGCACGTGTGGGTTCAGGGTTTCCAGGTGAGCCTGGGGTACCTGCTCTCACAGGAGAGCCTCAGCTCCAGAAGCAAAGCAATGAAGAGAAACTTCTCTTCATTTAGGTGCTGGAATTTTAAGTAAAGCTCCCTGAACTCCCCAAGGCGTATTGTTGTTTCCATCAAAGGAAGCCAGTGAGCATGACTGATAAGTTTGATTTTCAGTGCTGCTTAGGTTCTGCAGCTCTCATCAATTGCAGAGCAAGCCGTAGGTACTCAAGGCCACATTTTTAAAGGGTTGGTATTTCAAAATGTATTGCAGTCAACAAAATTGGGAGTTACAGTTCTTTGAAAAGTAGGAAGGCCTTCAGCACTTCTCAGAAGTCATACTGTGAATTTTTTTCTCCTTTTCTTCCTAATGTTTTGCCTTCTGGTTCAGAAAAGATGACAGGAACACCGGAGTCCTTAATTTCATTACAGAAATTAAAAAGAGAAGATAGAGAAGATACAACCAAGTATGCCATTGGAGAGAAACACAAGTAATGCAGAGAGTATCCAAAAATGGACAAAACACAGGAAAAACACACAGTTTCTCTGGAATGTCTTTGCTTCTGTTTCCCACACGTCAGGGGAATTCACACCACCATTTCGAAACCCAAATTTATCCCCTCTTTCAAGAATAAGTTTAGTCAGCAATGATCTCTGTATTAGTACTGCTAGAGGGATCTCACAATAAAGTCCTCTCTCTGTTAGTACTGCAGAAATTAAATAGCAAAACTGCAGTAGCTATTAAAAGGTTTAAGTGTATTTGTTTACAAAATGAGAATTACTTTTACATTTCTAATTAGGTAGCTCTTAACTAATATACAGAGAAATCACAGCAGCATATGAAGCTTTGCTATCAGCACAATCTTATTAAAAGAGAGCTGAGGATTTTAACAGGAATAACAAATTCATCATGACAATGTGTTTTCAGATCATCAAATGCAGAAGTCAAAAGGGAGCTTTTGAAAAGTTCTTTGAATCAATATATTTTCTCTGGTGATGTCAGAGTTTTAATACAGTAAAAGAAAAGCTTATTTAAATGCTTCTGGCATTATTCTATTAAAATCTAGGAGGTACAGTATATTAAGTTAAAATTAGATTATGCATAGTCATTCTTTCACTGTTACACATTGAAAACAACTGCTGTAGTATTTAGAAGCTTTCAGAAAGTCTTTAACCCTTTCTGAGCTAGCAGAGCAGAGTAAATGCTTGCTGAGGTGTAACAGGTAAGAGACTCCACCAAGGCCAAGGAGACCTCAAGTGCTTTATCATCATTCTGTGATCCCCTGCAGAAAACATTTTCTCATACAATGCAGTGCACCACCATGGAATTCAACTCTGATATTTTTAAATCAGCTGAAGTAAACATAGGTGTGGGCTTTTGATCCTTTTTTTTTTTTTTTCTGGTTTAGAGATGCAGCTTGGAGGACTGTGGTCAGCATGGAGGGACATAAAAGTCAACAGACCAAGGGATAGCATCAGTGATGCTCTGCAATAGCACTTGGGAGCAGCAATATCTGACTGTGGATGAAAGCAGCCATAATTTACAGTCTCACCCAGAGACTTCATTAATCCTTCTTGACTTAGGGGTCCTTTAATATCTGTAGGAGGCTGCCACATTTTATTTTGCCAGCTAGAAGCATTAACTACATGGACTTGAAGTCAAACTGTGAGAGCTGAAACCAAAGGCAGACTAGATGACTAAATACAGGAAGAAAACTTTTAACAGAAATTAAGAGAAAATTATTTTTCTGTGATTCCTGAAAGCATGAAGCTGAATTTCTTACATCTTATTAAAAATCCTCTGCTCCCACAGCAATTTCATTCCATTTAGTTCACATAAAACTGCTTGCAGAAGGTACCAGAACCTGGCTTCTAGAAGACTGTTTTGCAGCCTTGGTCTCCAAGAGTGTCCTGAAGAACATATCAGCAAAAAGCTGTTACTGGCCTTCCCTGGTTCTTCACAGCCACAGTGATGATGGAAGACAATGGAGATTTCCAGTCTTATTCCTCCTAACAATGCAGACTTAACAGCATTTTTGGCAGAGGCATCCTTCACACACGTTCATGTCTGAGCACAGTGAATTTGTTTGAAACAAAACCAATTTTTTCCTAGCCATTTATGAGTATTCCCACTTCTGCCTTACATGGCCAGGTGTACACAGCAATGCTGTTTTAGCAACATCCAACCACAGTGCTCCAAAAACTAAAGCATGAACACTCATTACACAGCACTGAGCTCTTCCACCACAACAAAATCTTCTCCAAGAGATGTCTCTAAATATACCTGTTATATATATATTTGCTGCTGCAAAATGAACAGGCCAGAACTGAGATGGCCAGTAAGACATGGCCAGGTAATCCCATGTATTTTCCTGCAGAATGAAGTTATTTTGTGCATTCAGTCAGACAAGCACTGTCTAACTCACAGTGGAAGAATTTCCAAGCAATCCTGACCCATAGCGTAGCTCTTGGTCACTCGAATCATCACAAGTCAATTAAAGTTAAGTCACAAATAATATCAGTAATATAGTTCTGCTTCTAATTTTTTTTTTAAATAGCCCTGTCAGGAATTTCAGTATTTCTGCTCTTCTGTACAAAGTGATCCAAATGTCTATAAGTAATCTTAATTAATGTCCTGAGAGATTAATATTTTATCATTATCACTATAGTCAAAGACCATTCTAGGACAGGTTACAGCCCTCCAATTAGCACTATTAAAGAACTTCTCCTCCTTCACACAGCTGAAGCACTCAAGAGCTCCAGTCAAATGCAGAAGAGAGACGATGCCAATTCATGGGAACTTAGTTTAAACGAGTCAACAATTCCAGCCCCAGAGGTTATTTTATCCCTACATGTACTTGACAAAAGCTAGCTGCCTACTGATACAGACAAGTTCTGTTTTACAATTTCATTTGAGTTTCAAGTTGCAAAGGCAGTTTCACAGGCAATGCTCAGCTGGAGACCACCACAGCTTTGTTTCTTCATATCATATCTAATTGGAAGGTTTCCAAGGATAATTGTTGTTGAGAAATGTATTGATTTGCTGCTGAGAATCTTAAAGATGTTTGAGGAATTGTAATCCCCCCAAAGGATTTGTCTTTGAAATAACAGTAGTTATGTATTATTTTTCTCTTGCGGACCACAAAACTGCAATTAAAATTCAGATTTTGTATTTGGAAACAATACTGTGGTATCCAAATGGATTAGCATTAGAGGGCTTTTCAAGTGGATGCACTGAAGGAATCTGCACAGCACATCTGAATTTAGCCTGCACTAAACCATTTGTTGTCTGTTTAGTCAAACTACAGCCAAGGTGTCATTCTGGGGGAATTCCTGCTGCTACACCTCTTGACATGCTACTGTATTGACATGCTTGATTTTTATTTTAATGAAGAGCCAGGTCCCTACAGAATGCAATGCAGCATGATTCTCATCATGGTACTACCTAGAAAAGGCAAAGATTCTTCCTAGGGATTTACTCTGACACATTTATCTTTTTCTCTCCACTTATCCATTGCAATGCCTGAGGTGGAAGCAGGAAAGGGACCTGTCAGAGCCTTCCACTGATACCTTGGTTTCCTCCAGCTTGTGCTCTCACCTCAGCAACTTGTGGCACACATCAAATTACACCAACAGGAAAATATCAGCATAAAAAGGTTCACATTTACAGAATAAGCACAGCCATCAGGTACTCATCTCCTGAATGGCAGCTGCTGTCCACCTGCACACAGAGCAGCCCCCACCCATAGGAGACTTTTCTGCTGCCACCATCCAGGGCAGTGAATGGGAGGTTCCCTGCAGCAAGTGCCAGCACAACTGGGCACCATCATAAGAATTGTTGTTACAGGCTAAATAAGCAGCTCTGCTGCTTGATCCTGTGGGTTATGAGGTAATTAGCTGCTGAATAACCAAAATCAATAGATGTTTTTGCAGAATCACACTAAATAAGCAGAAGCTTGGCACACAGAAAGGAGAAACAATCACACTGCTATAGAGTCATGTTTTCTAATTTCCAGTTTAATTCCACCAAACTCAATAGCTTTACAGCAGGAAAAAAAGCCCCACAGCCTAGGGTTACTAGTAAACCCTATCAAATTACCTTGAAATTTGAAAGCTAAAATGAATACTGCTCTTCCTTTTTCAACATATTCAATTAAAAGCCCTTCTTGTTTTCAGAACTGCACACACTGCCACCTTTGAACAGCTTCTGGAATTCCACTGCAACCAAACTCCTGAAATTTCCCAGGAAATCATGTCACTAGGTGGTTTCCTGTCCTTGTAAACCCCACTTTTCCATTCAGCCAAATCTACAATCCAGTAAATATTTGGCTCTTCCAGTAAATCAATAAATTTGGCTCAATACAGTAAATATTAAGGATCTTCCAAAGCCTGACTCTTTTACACATATCCTTGCAAAAAGTCTTCCTGTCTCTCCCTATATGACATCTATCCCATGCTCCCAACTCTCCCTACATCTCTAAGTTGCATTTCTACTCATAGCCTTAAATGCTCAGTCATAGCCTTAAAAAGCCTGCTCACCTTTAAATGACCTTGGAAACACTGAGTCCCATTGGCCCAATGAGTACATTCCATTATTTCTTCAAAGTGTTCAGGTTCAAATATTTGAGTTGCACAAAATGCTCTGTTTCATTACAGTCTGCTCCCTCCAGTGCAGGCTGTGGAAACCATGCATGCTACCAAGGATCTAAACTAAGCCTAAAGCAGGACTTAAAATGAATAGTACTTTACCTCAGGGAGGATCAACATCATTTAAAACACTTGCACGCAACTATTAAATTATTCTTTACAAATTACATGTGTTCCTGAGTGACCTGGTCCAGCCAGTATTTTAAAATATACCCCACAAAAACAAACGTGAACCTCAAAAGATCTACCAAAGTGGCTCTGTACCTTACACACACACACAGCAATGCAGAGATTAATCAAGCTGAGGTGGAACCATTCTTTTCAACACCAGCACATACTCCAATAACTGACATCCAATCTATGAGAAATGAAAAACAGAGCAAAGCAGCAACATAAATTACATCCTCTGAAAATGCAACTAAGTGCTTGCAGAGCATCAACAAGGGAAACATTAAATTCTTTCATCAGAAAGAATTTGTCACAGTTCATGACAAAGACACACAGGCACTGATGGAAAAAGCACCTCTAAACAAAATGTAACTACATAGGAGACCAAACTCAGACTGGGAAAGAATGGTTATCCAAGGAAGCCCATTTCTTCCCAGCCCAGCCTTACTGGTAAAAGCCCCTTAAACAAAAGTCAATATGCTTAGGAATTTGCAGACGCTGTGAGGGAAAGGGTCTCACTGCTCACAGTCAAGGGCACTAATTTTAAGATGGGCTCAGACCCTGCTCTGGCAAAAAAGAGACTGCCCAGAATAGGGATGGAGCAGTTCTCCATGGGATAATCAGCTATTTGAAAATGAAGCCATGCTTATTATCATCACCTCCAAACTGACCCCACAGCTCTGAGGTGAGGGGGATCAGGGCTGTGCAGCCCCAGGGGCTGCCTTTGTTTGGGAGGAGGCCAAACAAACAGGAGTGCCCCTGCTCAGCCCCCAGCTGTGCCAGCACCTCCTCCAGCCTCTGCATTTACCATCTTCCTGGGTCAGCACTTCCTTATTTTTTTTGTTATCCATTAACGTTTGTAGAAGGGACTCAACTTCAGAAAAAGTCTTACTTCGAATTAACTGTTAACAAACTGAAATAACAGAGCAAAAATCTATATATATTCCAAATAAAAACTGGGCTCTGAATACATGTCCCCTCTAGGCAATTACATGGGTACATCAGCTACTGAAGAAATGAAGCAGTTCTGTTAAGTCTATTATTGCAATAAAATTTTTCCAGAAGCAGTGAATTACTCTGAGTATTTATCATAATCAGTTATCTGCAGGAAAAAAAAAAAAAAAGTGAAAACTAAATAAATTTATGGAAATGCATTTACCTAATAATATTTACCAAATGACACCATTCCCTCTGCTGCTTGTAGCAAACTCAGTCACAGAGGCTAAGGACAGGTTTGCCTTATTAACACAGCTCTCTGCCTGTGTATTTTAAGTACCTCAGAGCACAGTACCATCTGTGTGTATTCTACTAATGAGCTACTTCTTAGACTGAGGAAGGCTGGCCAGGCAGCCAACACCAATTACTCAGATGGAAACTGCCTAATTTTTAGGCAATTAATGAGCTCCTCTCTCACTTTACAGAGAAACTTCCTCTGGTTAATTCTCCTGGCATATTACAGTATATCCTACTCTAAAGAAAGTTTCTCAAAGAAGAAAATAAAAGATAGGAACATGGAACATGACACAGCCCAGTCCAGTTCCCTAGAGCAGAGCCCAAACCCCGTGTGTGGGACAGAAGCTTGAGAAGCATCTGCTGAGACCAACCCAAGCAGCATCCCAGAGCAGCTGAGCCACAGAACAGGACCTTGAAAAGGAGACAGCTCAGCCACCTCCCTTCCTCTAAAGTGTTTGGGGCACGAAGATACCTTTAATAACACCTCAAAGGACAGACTGGAAGAGCCAGCACCATGCTTACACAAGACCACTGATGGTTTTATTCCCTCTCACCTCCCAGCCGTTTGGGAACACCTGGCATTGAGTGTCACCAAATGCTGCACGGCTCCACAGCTGGGCATCACCACCCTTGGATGCTGATGCTCAAGAATCCCTGAACACTTAGCAAGATGACTGACTGCTCCCATCTCTCCCCTTATCTGCTTGATGTGATTTTAAAAGGTGAGTCTTAAGGGGCTTTTAGATTATGCAAAAATAGAATTCCCTCTTCTGCCACTGAAAAAATATTTCTTAATAATCTATACAAAGTTTAAGGAGATCAAAATTACCTTTTATAGCTCCCTGTTGGAAAGCACCACAGTAAAGCACGAAAGGAGCATTAAATTATCTGAGTAACTACACTGATAATGCACAACTTTCATGTGCAGAATAAAAACTATTAAAGGAGATCTGATTTTTGTAAGTATATTACACATTATCATTCTGAAAGGGCAACCCTATGTGCAGGAAAGGATGCACTTGTCTTGCATAAACCTGAAAAACATGCCAATTGTAGCCGTGAACATACTCTAGAAGACAGTCTTTACCTAGAGGCCTCCAGCAAAAACAAACCACTTCCCTTTCTTGGGGATGATCACGTTCACACACCAATGAGAGACTTAATGTAACATTTCAACTGTGTGTGACATTACCAAGCCATTCTACAATCACACTGTGGAATTTGTATTATCCTCATGAACAAGTTACCCAGCATTTCATTTCTGGGGAAAAACAAATATATTTTTCCAAAAGACAACAATTTACTACGGCACATGAGGAGTATTCCTTACTACAACATGAAGCTGGTGACACATTCTGCAAGTGACTTCTCCCAACAGCATTCTGAATAACCAACTGTTCACATGAGATCTGTGTCCTACAGAGCAAACCATCAATTACAGCTCTTTATGAAGGACAGCAAATGGAACATTCATTTGTAGACACGTCTAAAACAGGATTTAATAATGAACCTTTCTTCCTCAATAGAGCTGTCTCCCTGTGTAAAGTCCACAGCAGTTGCAGCCAGGCACCCCAGGGCGTGGGATTTAGGTTTTATCTCTCATGCAGTAAGTCAGAGGTATATTGTAGAGTCGGAACAAAATCCTTTGCAATAAACACTGAGTGATAAAGAGCAAATTTAATCATCCAATGCAGATGAAAAAATCATAATGCTGTGAATAATATGATGTAAACTCACAGCAAATAGGAATTATGTTGACCTATATCAGAAGCCAGCCAAAAAGCCTCAGCTTTCAGTCTGCTCCAATAAAGCTGAAACACTCCACTCCTAAGTGCATTTCCACTGTAGTCCCCGACTTCCCTAAAATTATAGATGTCATTTTGCATGGAAATACTACATCCAATGTGTCACCAGTGATACACATCCTAATTTCCTTCCTTATGTCTAAACCCACATCATTATTCACACCTCTCTGGCTTTATATAATAGGGCAAGATTTTCAAGGTCACAACAAAAACAAATAGTACAGTCAAGAGCTCCAATTTTTAATAATTACTTTCTTGGCTTAAGTTTCAAACTTTCTTTTCTAAACCACAAGTACCAGAACAAACAAGTGTTTTAGAAACACCTGAAAGTTAGTTTATTTTCTCAGCAAAACACACTCTCCAATAGGAGCCTGCAACAACAGAGGAAGAAGCAGGTCCTGAAGGAGGTTCTTCTTTACCAGGGAGGATTGTCAGAGAGCAGTGCTGATGGCCACAGAGCCACCTCAGCATGAAGCCAAGGAAGCTTGCAGGATCACCTGGCTCCACTAAAGTGCTCCCACTTTCTCAGTTCTCATATTTCCTCTGCAGTAAACCTGAGGGATTTGACACGGGCAGCTGCTTCAGGGAATCCCACAAAGAGTAGAGACGTGACCACTCTGTGTTCATGGCCTTCCAGCTGCTTCTTCTGACCTCCATCTGAAGGATGACAGACCTACTGCTGTTCAGCTCCAGGGGAACAGAGCCTGGGAATAACCCTGCCTTTGAGTCATGTTCCAGCACTTTTCCATCGATTATTAAATGTATCCCTCTCAGGGAGTTTATTGTTCAAAATGAAATGGTGACACTGAAAAAGAAATTCTGATGAGCTCTATTCTGTAGAACGTGATTATATTTCTGCATTTTACCAGTAACTCAAGGACATCAATTATTGTAGCTCTCATTACACCACGCCTTCATATTTTTTTCTGAACATGTAAGACAGCATAAGCCTGCATGAAGTGGCTCTGCACATTGATCCAAATAAGGATCACAGAGTGCCTAAAGAGTGCCAGCAAAACAAAACCATAGTGCTTAAATCCAAGAACAAACAATTCCTGCTGTCTTGTGAAAAATTTGATCTGCTTACAGTCTTCATAAATAAGTCAATTCTATCTTCAACATATCAGAAATCTCAAATATTAAAATATAAATAAACTTTTAAAAAAATCTGTGAAACAACTTTGCCCTCAAATTTTAAGCATATTTGTACAGTGTGATGAAAGGACCATCATTTCTTTAAATAAACGTGAACATCTGGTTAGACTATACACTGAAGTGTCCTTGGACAAAGGTGTTTTAGGCTATTCACTCATCTGAGGACAGAACTACAGCTCCTGGTATTGCTAAAAACCTAAGGGCAGCTACTTGGTGAGCACAGATGGAGCCCAGAGTGGCTCCAGTGCCTGCAGAGTCCCAGCAGCTCAGGAGCAGCAAATGTTCTTTAGGTCGGAGCAGTAAATACACACAGAGCTTCTAGAAACTTGGTTACCCAAGAGATGTGATTGGCACCTCCAGGGCTCAAGGTTCCTCAGGTATTCCACGTCTCATTTCACAGTGTTAAGTGTTTCTCCCTGTGTCCCCACTCCTCACTGGAAGGACAGCCAATAGCCAGTATTCACAACAGACTGGTAATATCCAAAGGCAAAAGCTCTAAGCCTAAAACTAGTGCACAAAACCTGGTATAACCAAATATCTCTCCTTTTCCTCTTCCATTTCTAGCTGACACATTTTCCTATCTTCTACTGAAAAATAACAGAAATTAAAGAAGATTTTCTCTATCCCATATATCCAAGGACATAGCACATTTTATGCACATGCTTATTTAGCCTCAAAATTTCTCTAGAAGTCAGGATTGCTTTCCTTGTCCTTGCCTAAGGCATTAGTAACACAACAAAACAGAGGCAAACATTAAATTTATGTGTTATTATCTGCATCACCCTCAGTGTGCTGGCCAACCTTTATACAGTTTTCTCTCTTCCTGATTTTCTGCCATCTGTAAAATGGGAATAACTATGAAGCAAACATTAGAGGCAAAAACCACTCATGAAATACCATGATAGCAGGTATCTACTGAAAACTTCAAATAGTCCCATGAAACTTTAAAAAACCCTGTCCAGGTAATAAAGTACAACTAGAACACAGAAAGCAAAAAATATATATATATACTAGCATCATGTTTCAAGGCCTCTGCCAGACAGCCCTAACAAACATTTGAACTGTACACGTGGTTACTGGAGGTCTGAACACCAGCACATCCTCCAGACACATGCAAGAGAGACTCCCAAAATACTGTACTTTAAAACATTAGAAATTAATTTGGGAACTTCTTTCCCTTTTGCCCTGTTCAGCCTCTTCACTGCAAGGGCAGCTGACATGTACCAACTTCAGTCCCAGAGGGGCTGCAGGGCCAGGGCAGCAGTCAGGGACTGATGGAAGTTCCTTTTCCTCCCACTTAATTACAGGCACAGGAATGAGACAGACACATACAAAAACTCATGTCAGGTACTGCCACTGCCTCCAGTTACTTTATGAAGAACCACTGGGCAATGCTCCTGGATCATACAGTCTCCTTATTCAGTTACTATTTAATTTTCCATCTGGAATAATAGATGCAGAAATCTTAGCAGATAACCTTTTAAAGCAATCCTGATCCCTGAAAGATGCAAACCAGCTCCACTTGTCTTACACTGAAGTGTCAAAAAAATCTACCTTCCTAAAAAAAAAAAAAAAAAATTAAAAAATGAGTGAGTTTCCACAGGTCATATACAGCACAACAGAGCTACAGTTCTGTAACTCCAAAAAGTGGAGGAGGTTTGAAACAAATGGAGCTAACAGAAATACCCTCATGCTGTCTCTGTTCCTGCCTGAATTAGGAAGCACACAGGGAGGGCAAGCAAGAAGGAAGTGATGGCAGAGGCTGGGGGACATGGGCAGCCTGGTGACCACGCCTTGGAAAAGCAAAGTGCTCGGGTCTCAAGATGAACTTCAATCTAGGTCTCTGTCTTCGGTGGCAGAGCACTGTATGTTTACATATCAGTATTTATTATGAGTACTAATCACGCTTCTTGTAGGGAAGAATCGATTGGATTTGAAAGGGTTAGAGATTAATAAAGTGATAAATGTACCTCTAGAGATGACACTGCAGATAAGATCAATTTTGCTTTCAACTAACAGATGGGCAATCATTTCTACTTTAGTGAATTACAACAGCATACAACAATCTCACACAGGTCTATGTATTTATATTTGTACCTAAGTGTTTACATTGTACATACAAGCACTGCCCAAAACACATTCCTTCCTTGCTCCACAGGTCAACAACTTGAAATACTTAACTCTGCACCTCCTGAGAAGGCAAAAGTCTAAGGCTTCCTTTATTATCTGTCAAACCAGCTTCTTCAAAAATTTGAATGCCAAAAAAACAGAAAAAAACCACACAAATGCATCTTAATTCTCCTTTTTCTCACTATTCACCATAGTGATCCCAACATCTCCTACATTACAATTTCACTGCTTGTCACTGTGACAGCTACACTCATGGCAAAAACAAGTAGAAAATAAGTTTAAAAAACAGAAATTTCTTATTCATTGTGTTACAAGGACTAGCAACTCAAAAGTGAAAGGCACAGCAGTCAAACAACAAGCAAAGTTCTGAAAGTGAAGAATAAAAAGTTTAAATTCAGTGGACAAAGATATGAAAATGTGTATTAATATTCATAACTCATTCAATCTCAGGAACCTTATTTATGTTCCTCCAAATATATTTAACAGGGTATAAAACCTGCCTTAATATGTATTCAAATTACAAAAACCCAAGCACACTTCAGAACTGTTCTTGGTCAGGAGCTGACCCAAAGTGAAGCCGTGACACCACAGATTCCTTAAAGCTCCCCCAGGTCCATGTCCCCCTAAGTGCCCCCTGAGCCCCTGCAGCACAAGGAGATGTCCCCAAGTCAGCAGATATTCATCCCAGGACCAGCCAAGATGCTGAGCTTGAAGACTGCTCTGGGTAAGTCTGCAGCTGTATTATTCATAGCTTTATTTGAACATTATGTAAGACAAACCTTTAAAAAATATTTTCATGACCAAGATGAAAAACAAAATATGCCAGAAGAACTTTCCTTGTCCCTTGGGACAGTCAGCTTTTCAGAGTAAGGACACGAACCTGGGACACTCACCCTCAAGGTGAGCACAGCACAAATCCTGAAATGAACTCTCTTAAAATTTCTAATTAGTATCTTAAAGAAAATAAAAGAAAGGCACCTTGATAAATCAGGGTTTTTTTAATTTGAAAAGCCCCATTTTGGAGGTGGGGGGGATCTCAATCATGATGACATGCATTTTAGCAGTTCAGATATTACTAATGAACTTCTACATGCTGAATCTAGATGTAAAACATATCCAAATAGCTGAGCTGACACCCATTGCAAAAGAGGAAGATTACAGATTTTTAACTGAAGAAACTGCATTACTTTTATGCTTGCTTATTTCTCCCTATCCCCTGAAGATGCTCCCTTTGTGAATTACTTCCGCTTGAACCAATATAACTGTGTTCATTTATTTTATTCAAATACAAAAGGCTTCCCTTTTGGGAAGGAATCTAGCTTTAATATTTAAGTATCAGCTCAATATTTTAATTGCTTAAATTATATATGAACTCCTTTTAAATGTGTGCAATACCTAAAAATTTGAGGGCTTAACTAAGTTCAAAATTTAAACCTTGTCAGATTGAGGTCACTAAAAAAAACCCCAAACTTTAAGCAGATTATTTATTTCCTTTCTTGTTCTTCTGTGTACATGTCCCTTCCTTCCCCACCTGCAAACAGAATGCATAAACGCTGCCAGCTGTTTTCCAGACAGGTGTGTCCAGCTGCAGTGCTGCTTTCTGTCTGGAGGAGAAGCAGTGAAGGCTGAGAGCCCGGAGCAGAGGAGCAAAGGAGCAGAGGAGCAGAGACTCACTGAGCCCTGGCTGCGTGCAGGAGCCCAGCCCTCGCCTCCACGGATCCAACACAACAGATGGAGAGCAGCCACGAACCCGTGAGCAGACACAGCTCAGGCAGGAGAGGCTGCACTTTCCTGCACTGATGACAGCTTAGAACAGCAGTGATTCTGACTTTGTTTGCTGGAGCTGTGAATAACTTAACATCTTCTGGGAAAAGTAAGAGATCAACACGCACTGATGAGCGCTGCCAAGCTCCCGTCTCCTCTGTCTGCACAGTGTTTGCAGGCAGCAAAAGTCAAAAGCCTCTTTTGCATCCCTCGTATCTCAACAAGGGAGGGCTCATGGCCATGAATTTTACATCAGGGTCAGAAGTCATCTCTTCAGGCAGATGCAACTGCAAACTAAAGCAAATGGCAAATGTGAGCACGCATCCAGCAGCTCCTCTGGGCCCACTCCAGCAGAAGCAGTGGACTTCAGAGTCAAGCTCGTTTAGAATATCCCAGTCCAGGCACAAATCCATGAGTCGTGTCTGAAGTACAAACACCTCCACTTCTACATAAGCCATAGTTTCCACGGCCAAAGTGGTCAGGCAACACAGGAAGACTGATCTTCACAGAAGGGAGCAGACGGAAATTGTAGGCACAAGCAGTGACAACTGCAGGAAAGGGAAGGTCTTAAAACATTTATAGGAGACCACAGTAAGTCAGCTGCATGGTATTTAAAAGGCACAAAATATCAAGCCAATAGGTTTTAAATTAACGTGTTAAAAGGCACTGCAATATCAATGAGAATTTAAGACAGTTTGGCTATGTCCACACACAGCAAGGCCCAGTGCCAAGTCAAGCCCTCTCTCTCCCAAGCCATTGGTGCTAAAGTCAGATGCAGGTGGAGAGTGACAAGGTGGGTGGAGGATCAGAGATACACCTGCTCCTACGGCATGAATGCCTTTTGGATGCTCCCAAGATAACGAGGAGGAGAAGGAAGCTGGAATCCCACAGCAAATCCATCTGACAGAGGAGAGGAGAAGACATGACTGTAGCTTCGGGGACATACCCCTGCTGTGGGACATAAGAAATCCTGCTGAATTCTGTTCATCCTTGCTCTCCAAAGAGCACTCTGGGAAAGGTTCAGCTGACAGGGAGGTGAAAGATGGGTTCTATGGCCAGAGCACAGATTTTATGGCTGGTGTGTGGTTACCTTGTGTGTGAGGCAGTGATGGGCTCAGCATGATCAGAGAGCTGTGGGTAAAGGGACAAAGGGACACACGGACAGGGACACTGTGTGATCAGAGCTGTGGGTAAAGGGACAAAGGGACACATGGACAGGGACACTGTGTGATCAGAGAGCTGTGGGTAAAGGGACACATGGACAGGGACACTGTGTGATCAGAGCTGTGGGTAAAGGGACAAAGGGACACATGGACAGGGACACTGTGTGATCAGAGAGCTGTGGGTAAAGGGACACACGGACAGGGACACTGTGTGATCAGAGCTGTGGATAAAGGGACACACGGACAGGGACACTGTGTGATCAGAGAGCTGTGGGTAAAGGGACACACGGACAGGGACACTGTGTGATCAGAGCTGTGGGTAAAGGGACACATGGACAGGGACACCACAGTGCCAGGCAGCCAATGCATGCTCAATTTGGTTTAGAACATAAAAATGCTTGGTTTGTTACAATAAATGATCTTCTTTGGAGCAAGCAAGAAGGAGATCCATGTGTCTGTTCCCCGTGCCAAGCCTAAGCCAATTAAGCCATGTTAACCTGCAGAAAGGATCCTAAATGTCCTAAATGCAACCAGCAGCCTCACAGAAACCTTGAGGGTGTCTGCCACTGCTCCTCCACACAAGGCTGGCATGCCCAGATGTTGGAGTCAGTAAGGGTATTTCAGCTCAGCAAATAACAGAGCAACAATAAATAGCATCAACTATTCACTAATGGAATTATGTCTAGTAAGTCAAACAATCTATAATCTGAAAAATCTTTTGCTTAAAAAATGCAATAGTTTTTAATTGGTATTATTTTCCCTGCTATGTTTGTTCAAGGCACTATATATACAAAGGCTTTGGGAAAAGAAGTCACTTAATCCAATTAAAAGGAAATCACCTACCAGCAACTCCCACATCTTCAATTCATTTGTATAACCTCCACCTGTAAAATACCCTTTCTAGGATATTGCTAAAGCTGCAGTCCCCACATTAGCTGTTTGCTCACTTTTACTTCTTAAACAGGCAAAAAGGATGACCTGCAGTTTTCAAAAATGCTTCTTAATGTTAAGAAATGCCTGTGAAACTTCAGTCGACATTACACTCACACAGATGCTTGAGGCAAACTATTCTGTCCCCACCACAAACAGCAATCGTTACTCTGTAGACAAGACAGATTTCTTCTGGAGCATTGGAAAGCTGCTGCCTGTAAAGAAGAATCTGATGAGCATAATTAAATTAGCTCACCCATTTTAATTATTTTGGCACCACATCTCAAGTGAGAAGCAGCCAAACAAATTTATCTTGCTACAAGTTTTTGTGTCATTTTTGCAGCCTTGCAAAAATCTAAATCTAAAGCCTCTAAATCTATTTGCAGGCTTCATATGCATCCCTGCTTCTCTTTTCCAAATGGGAAATATGGACACCTAAATCTGTAACAAAGGGCAAGTAAAGGACATGAGAAAAATCTTTCAGTTCTGTTTTTCTATTCCCTTCCATGAGGATTGTTTCTTCAGCAAACTACAGTTCTATGCTTGCAGCTGGAGCACCATTTCATCACCTTCTGTTTAACATCTTAGATCCTCCACCCCTGACCTCTCTTTAATGACTCTTGCCTGTTGTCCAGCCCTGTGTACTGTCTGCACTTGCTGCCTGGAGTTCTCATTCTCATCTTTCTCCCCTGGGGTGTCCATTCCTTGACCTTGAAGGAGAATTTCTGCACCAGCCTCTGAAGATGCTTTCCTAGCCAAACCTTTTGTCTCCAAGTCAACTCCAGTTTCACCTATGAAGCCCTTCTGGACCTTCTGCCTCCCCTTTTGACTGCCTTGGTTGAGTGATGCCTTTGTATTACCTGACAACACCACCTCACCTTCTCCTTGCTCCTCTTCAAGTCAGCTCTCTTTAGATCCTCCTTACCCCTTAAAGAAGATACATTCCATTATGTGATATTACACACATGCCAGTCAACTTCATAATTGCTCTTGTACTTGACACTAATCACAATTTCTGGCCATTCATGCAATAATTCTATGCATTGCTTAGAAAAAATGCCAGTCTTCCTAAGTCAGCAAAGACACCAATTTTCCTAGTTTATTGTTCTAGTAGCCCAAATCTGTCTTTATCATCAGTGTCAGCACCTTCCATGCACTGCTTCACACTGCTCTACATAACTGTCTGCACAATTTCCCTTCCCTTTTTAAGGATGCTCACCAGCAGAGACATCCCCATACAGACAGCCAGCAAGACCCAAGACTACAATACCCATCCAGACAGTGCTGCAGAGATCCTGTCCACAGAGCATCCTTTGGGCCCTTCACCCACCTCAGCTCTAATCTACAGCTAAAACACTATTCCTGCTTCCAGACATCCTGCAGTTTACCTTGCAGTGCAGCTGCCCACAAATAACCATTACATTAATTTCCCCTTTCCACTCTCCGACACCAGTGAAGAAAAAAACCAAACCAAAACAAACAAAACTCTGAACTACAGCTCCAGCATGTTACAGCTACTGTCGCCCTATGGAAAATATAGTGACATTGTTTCTTTGTGCATTTGCTTGTCTGCATCCACCCACTGACCCTGATCTTCCACTAAAACTATACAAACAGGTAAAGCTCAGAAGACACTGGAGCATCTCTCTCTTCACAACACACAACGTTTAGTGAAGCCCCAAGCAATCACACAACAGTCCTTCAAACCTAAAGGCCTTTCAGAAAAGGAACAAGTTATTAATTTTACTCCAAGTGCTGATATCACAGAAACAGAAAATTATTTCACACTCAATGTAGTAGAAAAAGCAAAAAAAAAAAAAAAAAATCAATAGTTTGCTCCATGCAACGACCAGAATGAGTACTGAAGGTGAAAGCCAACTACATGATTAGGTACTTACAAAGAAACCATAATTTTACTTTATGAGCACTTTTTCCTCTTCATCTTATTCTCAACACATACTGGCACAATCCAATGAAATGAAAAAGAACCACCTATTCACTATTGGGTTATATTTAGCAAGAGGCAGTCTAAGATATGAAAGCATTTTTCCCACCAGTACCGAACCTAAATTGACACTGTCAACAGCTGCTATTAACACAAGACATTCTCCAGAGCAGAAAGCACATTTTAAATGTGGGCATATATATATATATATATATATATATATATATACACATATATATATATATAAAATGGAAGATAAACTACCAGCTGGATGATGCTACAACCACCAACCAGCACGTCACTTCTAGAGTTGTGTACACCCCTGGCAAAAAGAACTGCACGGGCCCTTGCTGGCAGCCAGGTGCTGTTGCCTGGCACCAGTGAATGGAGGCTGCTCAGTGACACTGATTGTGCATCTCACAGAGAGTTTCCATCTAGGCAGTGACAGCAGTTTTGAAGAACAGGAACAGCACAGAGTTTAGACCAAGATGCACTGTAGCCAAAGTCCAAGATCCATGACTGCTCTCACAGCACAAACTGGGCTCTGGACACAATAACCACACCAAAAGACTAGTTCAGTTTAGCAACTCCATTTACACTTTCCAGCCCAGCAGAAAGAATTCAGCCCTGCATCTGTCAGTTCCCAGAGTAACACTTCTCAGCCTGGGATGTGACATGTAATTCTTTTTAATATATGACCCAATAATTTTCTTCTCTGTTCTCAAGAAATGCAGAAGATTAAACTCAACACAGGCCACACCAGCTGAAGTCAGTAATTTCTGTTGGCACCTGCAGTGCTGGAAAGACTGGAGACCTCGAGGACAGCAGGATCAGTGGAAGCCCTCACACACGTAAGTGTAGCACACAAACAATGTGTAAAAACAGCATGCCATCAAAAGTTTAAAAGTCCAACATTTGCTCTTACACACCCAGCAGGCTGTAGCAGACTGACACCACTGTGTAGCCCTGACCTACTTGTCTGCCCAATGCCTTCTCAACTCACAGCTCACTTGAGAAATACAAGCAGTCTCATGAAGTCACTCCTTTGAGAGGGCAGAGCTGCAGAGCAGACACCACTTCAGGCTCAAGTACAGATGAACCATTATCCAGATGAACTGCCTACCCTGGAAGGAGAGATTCTAATGCTTCTTGGAAGGGTTCTGTTACTACTAGAAGGTTTCAGAAGCAGATGTAAACATGAATCAACTCCACTCTCTTTCAATGACAGAATAACCAGATTATGAGCTCTTCCCAGTTAACCCTATGATCACATGTCTGGCCAGCACAGCATTTTCAAAGATGACCTTTCAACATCCAAAAAAATCATTGAGACTTAAAACTCACCACAGACCACATCCATATATAAAATCCCTTAGCATGAGTAAAAGACTGGATGTGAGAAAAATGCCACAATGCTAAAGTAATTATTACCTTTGTAATACCTCCAGTTGATGTTCCAACCTGATCAATGTTTTCTGGGTTTTTTTTAACAAAAAAAAACCAAAAAAACCAACAACAACAACAAAAAAAACCATAAGGACACTTATAAAACTTTCAAACAGCTTTCATTTACTAAGCAAGCCATAGCAATTATGACTTTTCTTTGGCAGAATAGAACAAGTAGTATGTATGCAAAACAAAATGCAGCCATTTAAAATGCTTGACTGCATGAGGTCCAGATCCAAAAGTAAATATAATTTTCTGTGACTTACCAGAATTTCTCTTTGACACGAGCTTCAAATTCATGCTGACTACAGTACAGATCACAAGAACCAAGAAAACAAGAGGCTTCATCTTTCACTTTCTGTGACAGCTGAAATGCAAACATAGTACAAAGTCTGAATCACAGCTTTTCATTATAACAAAGCAGCAGCTACAGTTAAACATCTCTCCAAGAACCATCACAGGACAATGGCTTAATGTAACAACAGCTCGGGTTATGTTTAGGCCGGAGCAGGAAAACAGAACGGTTCAAAGAAACCATGTATGAACGATTTACCTTTTACTATCACACAAAAGGGGTTTTTTTAAAATGACAACTCAAAAATATCATTTTGCTCTCAAAGAAAAAAAAATACAAGATGTCATAGCTTATTTGAAGTACTATGGGTCTAATCTGGCAGATTTTTGTATGTTATTTAAGGGGAAGACCCTGATGGTCATAATTAGCTTTGTCTCATACAAACAGGTCAAACACTTTAAAAAAAATCACATTATTCAGGAAAAGACACAGAGTAGGTTATTCATGCAATCTCTCTTAGCAACCTTACTTTTCCACTGGTGACCTTGTAAAAGCTCCTACACTTGCCTAGAATTAATGCTGTTCCAGAAATTTCTCTTATACAATGATGTAAAGATTGGTGAACAAAATTCAGAAATCAATGAATGCAGGTTTCAGGATTCTCACCTGTGAATTTTACTACTTACTTTATATTACATACATTAAAAAAGAAAAAGGGGAAATGTAGTTTAGGATTTTAATGTTTAATCTTATATATTACTGGAACTAATTCTGTTTTCTTTACAAGCACCAGGCCATCCAAGAAAAGACAGCAAGCGCAAACTGCGGCTCTTTCTCTGCACTTAAAAACAGGTAGAACAAATCTGAATTCATCAAAGCCAATCTCTCTCAAAGAGAGATGCTTAATTATAAGCTAGAGTCCTCAAATATATGCTTAGCTTGAAGTCACGGGCCTTTAAGTGGCCTGATATATTTAAACTCCACGAATTCATCTCCGTATAAGATGCAGACTTTAGATCAGGACCCTTATTATCAGATCAAGCAGCCAGTCATCTAAATCACCGTGAAGTTATTTGCACCAAAAGATTCAGCACACATTTTACAGCAGTTTCAGCTGAACAGAAATGCACAGAACTATCAGCATTAGCAGCCAAAAGTGACGCCAATGAAACGGAATCCTCCCATAAATGCTGTAACACATCTGCCCAGCTCACCCAGAGGTCCCCCACCCTCACCTTTGGGAGGAGCCCAGACCCGTCCAGCTCTGAACATTTACCCAACACGACAAATCAGCAAGAGGTTGCAATGTCCTGCTGTTCGCCGATTCTTATTCAGTTTAATTTGAGTTTATTACATCAAATATTCTTCCCTTGTAATTTTATTACTGGCCTATCATTGTGTGAAGAAAATGTAAGTAACCCTGTGTAATCTTTTACATTATAGGAATTGTGCTGCTATTCAATTATTTCAAAATTACCACTTAAAACTGAAGTTCTCTTCCTCTCACCTTACCATATTACAATCCATAAATGGGCAGTGGAATTTTTTTCCTCCCTGATTTCTATGGCACTTTATGACTATTGATTCCTCACAATAACAATGCTAAGGCATTTTCAAGAAATAATATGCACTGAAGGCTGTCTGACAGTGGTTAATGACAGAATTAGCATTCATTCTTCCGTGACCTCTCCTTGGAGTAACACAATCCTGAAACCAGTAAGGCCATCTTGACAAGAGAGCTTAAAAAAAGTAATTGAACTAAATCTTTTGACAGATAATTGCAATGATGATGTTATGCTAGGATGTTTTTCAAGTATAGCTTTGCAAATTAGTTCCTTTGCTTTTCTGCCTTCAGTAATTACAGCTGAAATAGGGAATTCCTAGGTCCTTTTTCATATGGGTCAGTACATCTCCACCCCAAACAAGCTAAGCTGCATTAAATACATCTAAAATTCCAAGCAAGTTCTGCCAAGCAATATTAATGCTAGGCAGAGCAGAAAATTCTTGGTTCTGTCAGCATTGATAGGAGTTTTACTTTTTGAAGCCCTGGCCTCAGCAAGGCAGTCAGTCTCTGTACCTCCACAAATCAGGAAAATAGAGCAGGAGAAGGGCAAGAAATCACAGCACCACCCAGTCATTCATAATCAAGCCCAAAGCCTCAGCTTGTGACATCTGACAACTCCACTGAGACTGGCATGAAAATACACATCAGAGTCTGAGCTGTCACCTCCACCATGGAAGACATCCCAGCAAAGTGGGATCAGCCACACCAGTGTGACCAGTGGGTCAGCTGGTTTCTGTCCTGAGAGAAACCTACAGACAATCAGGCTGTTTGAAAGCTACAGACCATCAGGCTGTTCAAAATGCCCTATCAGAGACAGGTTAACCAAGAACATAAGGTACAAAATAAGCTGTATTTCCCCCAGAAGAATGTCCAGCAGCCAGAAAAGGAAGGCTGTATTAGTTCAAGACTAAGTTTCTAAATTTGCTCAGGAGATTTCTAGAGCTGAGTGTGCCAAGACTGTCACCATGTCTACCAAGAGGACCAGCGTCAACTCCCTCCCCAGGGCCATCCACTCACCTATCAGGCAGTGGGATGGACTAGACTCAAGCCAGTCCTGTGCTGCCTTCTGGCAATAAATGTGTAGTGGATGCTTATGGTCTGAGGAAGAACATGAACAAAACTGTGCCACCTTGATGAGTCACAAGATAGAATAAACCAGTCAGAGTTCAATGCCATTCCCTGCAAGCATGGGCTGATTTTACCATTTGACAAAACTTTCCCCTCACGGGCACTGAGCAGCATTTCCCTGAGGAGCCACTTACTCTGATGCTGCCAACTCCAAGCAGGTGTGAGTCGGGGCTCCCAGCTGTAACAAGAATGTAATACTCTACTGGATATGCCTCAGAAGAGGGGAACCAAGTTCACACCATTCCCAGAAGACCGAAGACATCTTACTCAATAAGGACATAGAAATAGCAATTCCAGCCAACTTGCCTAAAATCACTGAGAGAAGGGAAGAGAGACACAGAATGAAGTGTTTGTTGACAAAGGTGAAAAAATCAGTAGTCCAAGCCTTGTTGTGACCTGCCAGGTTGTATTTGAATCCAGGCAAGTAAAGGGAGGTTGCTGCTATTAGAGGGAGAAGTGTAGGAGAAGGAAGATGTGACAAATTACTTCTTCATCATTTCACTTCCAGTAAGGCCCCTCCTTCCCTCTTCACCCCATGTGTGCTACAGACCTGACTTCAGGCAACCATCACAGTGTCCTGTAAGCACACAAAACTACAAAAGAACCAGGCTGCAATGTTCTTCTAACAAAAACCACCCTGACTCCCATAACCTGCCTTACACACTTCATCCCTTTTGAAAAACACATTTCTTCCACCCAAATCCTCAGAAAACACAGCTTGGGAAATTGCTCTGTTCCCGTCATGTACTGCCTGCTGTCTTTCCAGCACCCACTTCAGCTCATGTGGCTTCTGGGACTCAAAGGAACTTCAAGTGACAAGGTTAGAAGGAGGCACTTAGAAATTTGAAGAAAATCAGAGCATTAATACTTGGCACAAAATCCAGCACAGAGATTCCCAAGTTCACATTTTAAATATAATTTAGCTTTGCTCTAATTTGTATCACAAACTTTGTTTATGTAGTGCTCCTTTGTAAAAGAAATCAAGAAAAGAAAAGCAGTGCATGTGCACAGACTGAGGTTTGCTGACACACCACGAGGCTCTGTAGGTTCTGGTTTCTCCACGGAAGCTGTGATGCAGAAGGCACTCATTAAAAACAGCAGCCCACCTCTTTAGTGATTTCCAATTGTCAGGTTTTGTTGCTCAGATATCTCACAAAAATAAATTACCATTTTCACCCCACACACAAAGGGTGAAATGGCAACAGTAATTCTTTCGTTGTCTTTACAGTAGGCTTGATGGTGACTCCTGTTTCCTTCTTTTCAAATCATTTCCCCACCCCGCTTTTTAAGGCTTTAAATTTTAATATGAACTCACTCTCGGGTCTCCTCTTTTGCCAACATATCACATTGAGCTGTTTATTACAAAAAGATTTTCAGCCTACATAATATGTTGGTTGGAAGCAATCCACAATGGGTACCACTTCCTTTTTGCTGATACCTCAAACATAAAGAAAAATACTCAAGATCAGAGATGCATGCTAGTTCAAATAATGTCTCTTCAGCTCTACTTGTTATGGGTCATGCAGCGTTCTTTGCTCTGCTGCTCAATGAGCATCAAAGAATATTTCATTTTGCCTAATTCATTGTGCATCTTCACCATCATAACCAGCCACTTAAGTTGTCTAAATACACATGGAGCATTAATTCCACAAGGCAGTGTGCATTCAGCATTCGTCTTGCAGGATTTAAGTCTCCACTGGACTCAGGTCCTTAACTAAACTCACATCTGCCTAATTCTCCTTTGTAGCCGTTGGTTAAGGACTTAACCCTTTGGAAGTGGCAGAAATAAGACACACAATTATATGGTTATTCTTCATGATAGGAAAGAGACAACTTTATTCTAAAACACACTGCTTAAGCAGAGTTTCTCACAACTCCAAAGACAGAATAAAGTTGATTGGTGCAGAGAAAGTAACACTTTTTTACAGGTCTAGACACGTATCCACCAGGTGTTTTTATCTCTGTTATTAATTCTTTTTTTTTTAAGTTTACATTAAAGAAAAACAGCTAGATTTGGGAAAGAACTCTGGCTAAGCCTGGACGGGAAAAACTCTCAGAAAAGGTTTTTCTGGGCCTGAACAACCACACTCCTTGTTCAGCTGAAATTTAAAGATGAGGTATCCTAGGATGATTTTTTGATGATATTTTATTACCTAATCATCTGCTTTATGCAGAAGTGGCTGCTGTATATTAAAGATGAGCCAGGCAGTGGGGCTGGAGCTTGGGAGCTCCGGGGTCTGTTCAAAATCTCTATCCATGGCTCCAGCACAGGGACCCTACATCGTTCCTTTTGTCAGATCAGTTTTTGCTATAGCTCGAAGCCAAAAGTCTCTTTCCCTTCCCTTCCTCTAGCCTGGAGAATGTACTGGGAATCCTTTTGGCAACTTTTTGGTTTTGCCTGGGTTTTTTCCCTTGAACTGGCTTTTTTTTTGATTTGTTTTTCTTTTTGGCCCGTCCTGGGAACCGGCGGGACCACCTGGAACCCAACACCTCAGAGGAGCTGAACCAGCACAAGAAAGGAATTAAAATCCACCAACTTGGGCTGCTGTGAAGAGGAGACCCACGCCAGAAATCCAACAGGTTTCCAGCTGCTGTGAATGCTTTTCTCCTCCCTTCCCAGCAACAAAGAAGGACAGTCACCATCTTTGCCTCTCAGCCACGTGGAGAGGTGGGAATGAGGTGTAAGGTTCAATTTTTTTTCCTGTGCTTTGTGGGTATCTTGCTTTGTTAATAAACAGTTTTACTCTCTTTCACTTTCATCCCCTGGCATCCATTTCTCTCATTGGCAGAAGAAAAGGGAGTTATTGAAGCCCTTTCTCTTTAGGGGAAATACTCATTCCAGAGTGTTTTCTCCTAAAATTTGTCTCCAAAACCAAGACATGAGAGAAATATGGTGTGCCTGCTCAACACGGTGCTTGTATTATACAAACTGTAATTAAACAGCAACAAAGACAACATCTAAACTGTCCGGGATTATTGCTGGCTCAGCAGTGTATCACTGCATGACAGTAATACAACAAGGAAAAAGTAAGGTCTTGTCCTGACAAAGCAGAGGGAACCCACAGCTAAATACTGACAAGGTTATGATACTTATCTGTAGTGACTCCCCTAACGGCTGAATGGGTGCTAAAGAAAAGGAATAAAAACCTAAAACTCACAGATCTTCTGTGATGTGAAAGGAATAAACTCAGAATCTTAACAGTTATTTCAGAACAAACAGTACCACACCTTTGGTGTTAACACCCAGGTTTTGCTTGAAAATATTTTATGCTTCCACTAAAAGGTTAAATATCTTCCAAATGGAACTGTAGAAGACACAAAGTGCAGAATCTTAAAGTTTTAAAATTAATCTTACGGTGTAACACAGAAACAAAAAAAATGAGTCTCGGTGCCAAGCACAAAAGAAAAATACGGTGGATGGCCAACACCCAATAACAGCCATAACTGGCTGCAGAGTGTAGAAGTGATTTTAGTTATGGTAAAGTGGTAATCAGACACAACACTGAGCAAATTGCTGGCTTGCCCTGTACAGAAAACCCTGTGAGCATTAATACAAGAACATTTTCGTACAAGAACTTTCTGATCCAATAGGTGCCTAAAATAGCATTCATTTGTGGGGGAAAAAAAAGGCAGGAAATGGGAAAAGCCCCTGAAATATTCCAAATATAGAGAAAGATTACAATATCTATAGCATCAAAACACTAAAGACAGTGATGAGCATACAATGTACACACACATCTAAATTGCTGCTAAGAAAATTTGATAAAAATCTAAGCAGCCCATCTTAACAGATTTGTAAACCAGAAGAACTAGGACTACTCAGCACTGATTAGCAGATGGAGGTCTATCAGCTCACACCACACACCGACCTCGATTCCCTAAGCAACTCACACAGAATTCAAGTTCAGTATATCTTCAAACCAGATTTTAAATCCCTGACTCGTACTCACCCCTCATTGCAGCAGCTCCTGCACTTGGAAACACAGAAAGCAACTGTAAGGAGGAACAGGAATGACAAAGGAGTGGGAAAGTTAGCTACTCTTTTTTAAGCCTCATAGCCAGCTGCACCATCAGTGATGTACTGATTCAGCACTACCCTGGATGTTAGAGAGAACTTTTGTTCAGCCTTAACATGGCAATAATTCTAACTACACATCCTAGAATAGATGGATATACATGTCCAGTATCACAGCTTTAAGTTATAGTAGCCCAGGCCTTTTACAGACATTCAAAGTGAAATACATGTTGTAGGAGGAGGATTACAGCTGTACTGCAAGCCCTCATGGTTTATGAGGTCAACATAATGGACCAATTAATTTACAGCCTTTTTTTCTCCCTAGAGTAGAAGCTATTAATATTCTACATATACTTACTCCTGCAGATTGTGGTTTAATCAATACAGTACTTCAGGCAACATGAAGTACTGTAGGAAATGTAAAGACTCTCGGAGACAGAGTTTAGGTTTACAGAATGGGGCTTAGCCTCTCACCACCTTGAAGAAGTACTTAAAAGCTTACAGAAAAGCCCACTGGGGGAGAGATAGAAAATGTGAAGACAATCTACATTTGGAAAGCTAAACATGTACACTGGAACTGAGGAAAGGGGAGAGATTTTAAGAATCACCTTGAATCAGCCTAAGTCCTAGAACTGATGCTGTTACAGCAGGAAGTTCCTAATGCAGAGCAAAGTGCAGCAGCAATCACAGTCATCTCAGGGGAGAGAGGAGCCCCAGCCATGGGTGACCACAGATGCCTCTCAAAGCTGACAAGGTTGCTGGGCATTGTCCCAGGATGGCAAATTTCTTCTGTGCTGAGACGAGCTCAGACTACTCTCAGACCCAGCCCAGCCAGCCTGCCCTGGGATAAAAGGACTCTGACTCCTGCTTTTCAGATCTCTTGAGTGAAAAAAACCAAGTTGCTGATGAGAACTCTCAGGCTTCAGAGTCACTGAAAAAGCCTGTAAATTCCAGAAAAACCATGGCTGCACATGACTCCAGCTCTTCAGCTGCTGACACCCAGAACAAACATCACTGCTCAGGTCATGGTTGTTTTCACCTGAGTGCTTTAGAGAGCCCTGAGCCCTGCCAGAGATCACAGCTCCTCTCTATAGAGCCTCAACAACAAAAGGAGAACACATTGCAGATTAAAAGAGATGAGAAAAGGCCATTCTCACCCAAACCAGTTTCACTCACTGCTCTCTGCTCTTATATCAATAAGGAAGTCTGTCCAATTCGCAGCTAACTACACGAGGAGCATTATTAACCCAAAAGATTAGATGCTTTGCTTCTTTCATACCCATTCTAACCCTGCTCCCCAAGCAGCTTTTGCAGAAAAGCTATTAAAAATGAAGAGAGACAGTTCAAAGGGAGGTCTCAATCCTGAAAGATAGCACATCCCTCCTCTTTTTCCCCATCACTTCTCTCGTTCCCCTTGAGCTCCTCAAGGTTTCTTACGGAGGTGCTCAGCACAAACAGAACTAGATTTTAGACTGGGCTGCCATCTGCATGCTGAAATGTTCCCTGCTTTTACAGAGCCTTTAAAACAAGCCTCTTTCCACGACCACACAGCAGAGAGACTACAGCTGTAACTGTCAGCCCTACTGACATTATCCCTGCTCTTAGATACGCTCATAGCTCTGCAATATTAACAAAATAACAATATTTGTACTATTCATGGCAAATCTGGTCCAAAATCACTCCTGCACATAAATGAAACAGGCTGTGAGAATAGTTCTGCATGCGATGTGCTCAGAAATTCATTCCTTGATCTCATCCATGGCCACACGCTTTCCTAACTAATACATAATGCTCAAAGAAGACAGAATTAACAGGAAAAGATGACATACCAGCTGTCAGGCTCCTTATAAAACACTCATCTACAGTTTTCCACTTAGAAAACAGTCCCAGAGAAGCCAGACATGGCATTTTGCCGTCAGCAGAGGCAAGTTGCTTTCACTGAACTCGGCATCATCTCTGTTCCTTAAAGTGATAAACAGATTCTTGATGAGGATTTTTTTTTCCCCTTACATAACGAGAGACTGGACTTTACACATACGTATTGCCAGATTTGTCTGAGTGAAAACAAGAATATAATTAAGTAAGCAAAGAAACAACATCTCCCAGAATATTAGAACCATAAGAAACTGCTTATAGAATGCTACTTTGACACATTTTATAGAAATCTTGAAAATAATGGAGATTTGTTCTGATGCAGCCAAAATAAACGTAAAACACATATTTTATGTGCCCTGAAATTGCTCTGTCAAATAGATATCCTTGTGAATTAACTGTCAAATTAAAAAAAAAAAAAAAAAAAAAGAGGGGTGGAACTCTCTGTAGTGTTTTTGGGGTGGAAAAGATTAGCCAAAGCCCCTACAGAAGTTTCTAACAGTGTGTGTGTCTCTCTCTCACCAGCTTTGTTACTGAATATAACACATCCCTCAGTTCACCACCAATTCCAAGAGGGTTTACCTGGATCTAGCACCAGATGCCAGAGAAAACCCTCAGCATCAAAGCTAGCAAAAACATTTTCCTTATTCTCAGCAAGGGCAAAATCTTTTCTCTTTGTTTTCTTTCCAAGGCTGTTTAAAGAAAGATTTATTTTTAGTTGGACATCCTGAAAAGCAAATTGCCTCTTAAAGTGCCTTTTTATTTTGTGATACACTTTAAATGTTCACTTTCCCTTCCAGCGCTAAAAGAGCTCCTGATAAATAGCTCAGACTTTCATTGTTTGAGGAAGGCTTAGAAATGAAGAGCAGACACAGTTCTTTAAGGCTGTTTAACAATTGTTCACAATTTAGCATCTCTTGTTATTTTCAGCTTGAGCCTCAGTTTGAAGTGAGAGATTACTCTGAGCCTGAATGTTTCAGAGAGCAGGAAAAGTCCATACACTATAAATGCTTTATTTGTACTTCTCACAGTGAGCACAACTTCTCAGCCTTTTCCCTCAGACACAGATCAAGGCCACCTGTCCCAGCCATCCCTGGCAGCTCCCCACCTCAGCCAGCAGGGATGACTGGCTGCACATGCTCCTTTGGAACTTTTCTTCTACCTCTGGTCCCACAAGGGCATCATAGGCTCGGGAAGTTTAGAACAGTCTCTTCCTTCCAAATGCCACACAGAAGACACTGTTCTCCATAGCTTTAAGATTACTGTAACACCTATTCATTCTTCTCTCCCAAGGAAACAGCTGAGAACAGTAATGGGAAAAAAATTACTCTGCCTATGCAAACCAACCAAATCCCTTTACAGGAACGTCCCATCCAGACAGCTTGGATGCCCCTGTCCTCTCCAAGCAGGCTGAGCATCCCAAGGGGTACAGGCCTCAATGCTGTCCCCATTCCCTCCTCTTTGCTCTCCAGCAGCCTATCTGCATCTCTGCTGGGCTCCTCACACACGTGCTGTGTCCAGCAGCTGCCTGACACCTTCAGACAAACCCACTCTAAAGCCTCCATGGCTCAGGCTTATCCCACAGCAGCACAGCACAACACCCACGAGATCCTGAGACCAGCAAGTGTGTTCCTACCTGCCTCCACTTCCTCTGCAGCCCCATCCAGGTTTAAGGCTGCCAAGTCCAGCTTCTTCTGAGGTCCGAGCCTGCGGCTTCAATCAAACCGGGAATCTTCCTCCTCCTTCTCTCACAGCACCAATCCCTGCCCGATCAGAAGTGATCTGTGCCACAAGAACAGCCCTTCTGCTGAGCTCACCTTCACCACACCAGCCTATGAATCCTTCCTGACCCTTTCAGGCTCTTTTGATCTGACTTCTGTTTGGAGAGTGGTCAGTCCCCCCCCTGCTAGCTTCTGACAGCTTCAGCTACTGCACTGCTTCAAAGTGCAGCCACCAGACTGGCAGCTCTGAAAATTAAAAGGCTTTCCATTGCTCTGCGAGATACAGAGCAGTTCAAACAATTCTGGCTGATGCCATTCGTGCACTGAGGCTCCAGCAATTGTGTGGCATCCACTAAAATTGACTCATGCTGGCTAAGTGCATTTATGTGGTACATCTGGCCTTCCATCCTACCTCTTGTCCCAGCAAATCTTCCTCCCTTTTCCCTCCCCCCCATTTAACTGTTAAAGCATCAATCAGCAAACAAGTTGAAGATAAACCTCCCAGGAGCTTCCAGGTACTGTGAAAGAAAAAAGGTGCTCTGCAGAGAACTCTTAAGCCTTACAAATGGAACAATCAAAGAGTCATCTCTCTCCCGTGCTTGCCTGCAGCCCAAGTAGGGGGGTGAGTATAAAGAAGTCTTGTTCTCAGCTAACAGCCCTGAACGCTCCCAGCTGACCACCCCTCTGCAATACCCAGGACCAAGCAAGAAGTGCATGATACTCTTGCATCCACACCCGCAGGATATGTGCTTTCTACCCTTGGTCACCAGCTGGAAAGCTTCAGTTCAGGAGAGGAAGGTCTCCCCTCGCAGGCTCGGATCTGGAGCACGCTGGAGGTGCAAGCTGCTGCCTAGCAACACAAGCACTCTGCACGGAGGTCGGCCCAAGCCCCCGTCCTCCCACTGCAAGAGGTCTCCTGTGCCCAGAGAAACATCCTCAGGATTCGAGCCTTAGTGATTTCTCAGAAAGCCATCCTGCACATCGCCAGTTACAGCCCCTGATGAATCACGGACTCGCTCCCAAAGATTGCTGCCTGTGCCTCGGGGAACTGCCAGAACTCTCCACTTCTCATCCTCACTGCACATGCATTACACCCGCTGGCTTAGGGAGCCCAAAATCCCAAATCCCTGCGTGTCCTACTGTCTCCTCTGCAGTCACTCTATCGCAAAGCAAGCACTCGCCTCGCTATCAGCTTCCACCCAGGCTTACCTCCTGCCTCGGGTCTGGCACGAGCAAAGCCTTTCAGACACCATGTCCCCATCCAGGCTTGCCCGCTCCTGCCTCCCCAGGGAATCTCCTTCCCATGCGCTACCCAGCGGCAGGGCAGGCATTCACCTGCTCTTACGGACACCACAGAAAGACACGCAGCTGCAGAGGTTTAGCCTCGATGAGAATCAACATCCCCTTTTTGGCACGGACGGGAAGCGTTTAGGGCGAATGAGAGCCGGTCTCGGGCGAGAACGCGACAGGCACACACGCTCACACAGCACCTGGGCACCGAGAAACTGGCCCTGCCCGCAGCAGCTCACCTCGCCTGCCCCACCACTAACAATTCTCTGAAAACTCTGGTAGTAGTACTGTAACATCCACAAACCTTACACAGACACTAAAAATATGTTATTGTTTTTTTAATAATCAGGATTTTTTAAAAAGAGAGTGTAAACACTGCCGAGGAGCACTACCAAGTGCCGGCTCCTGCCACAATGGGTTCTCCCTCCCGGTACAAACCCAAGTTCGGGTGTTAACCCAACAGTCGCAGAAATTGCCAAAAGTACACAGACCTTACTACAACTTTGAGAAATATCAGCTTACAGCATTTTCCACCAGAAACTTTCGATTCTTTGAATCCTAGCAGAGACAGCAGTCCAGGGAAAGGCTCTCTGAAAATAGCCGCTGAATCCAAGCCAGTTCCGAAATGTTTGGTGCCCTTCAGCAGATTTCCATCAGACTCCAAAAGAAACCAGAGCAGCTTTATTGTCACGGAACTTTCAGAGGCAAACAGAGGTTTCAAGTCCCACTGCTCAACACCCACCACGATAACTCAGAGCGGACAAGCCTCCAAAGCACCGGCACCACTTCAACTGACTCCATCGCGCTGCAACATCCCAAAAGGCAACTACTCTACTGTTTTTATTTTAAATCTCCGGCAGTAACACTTTTCCCGGGAAGCCCCACACGCGTTCGCGAGGCTGAGAAACCCTCGGTACCAACCGAGATCTCCCTTTCGTGACAGAAAACATTCCCGGCGCCTCCAACAGCAGCAAGGCTCGATCAGGGGAGCGGCGGAGCGGCCGCGCGGCCACGGACGGATCCGGCCCCGAGCATCCGCTCCGAGCCCCGGGACCGCGGGGTCCCTCCGCCCGCCCCGGGGCTGCGGGACAGACCCGGGGCAGCGGCCGCAGCTCAGCCCCGTCCGACGCGCGGCAGCTCGGGAAGGGACGAACTTTTCTTTTTCCGAGGCATTTTTTTTTTCTTCTTTTTCTGTTTTAATGGAAAAGGGAACTGCCGCGAGAAGCGCCGCGCGCAGGACTCACCTCCAGAGCAGCTCCGCTCTACGGCTCCATGCCGGCGGGCTGCGGGCGTCCCCCGCCGCGCAGGCACTGGGAGAGCGGAGCCGGCAGCGCGGCGGCGGGCCGGTCCCGGTCCCGGCTCGTGTGCACGGTCCGTGTCCGGTCCCAGTCCCGGTCCGGTCCGTGTGCGCGGGGCGGGCCGGGACCCGCGGCCCCGCGCGCGCCAGGTGCGCCCGCCCGCCGCGCGAGCAGCAGCGCCCCCTGGCGGCCGCGCCTCGGCCCTGCAGCCCCGGCCCGGCACGGCCGCGGCCCCGGGACCGCCCCGCGGCACCGCCCGCACCGGGCCGAACAGCGCCGAGCCCCGGGACTGCCCCGCGGCACCGCCCGCACCGGGCAGAACAGCGCCGAGCCCCGGGACCGCCCCGCGGCACCGCCCGCACCGGGCCGAACAGCGCCGAGCCCCGGGACTGCCCCGCGGCACCGCCCGCACCGGGCAGAACAGCGCCGAGCCCCGGGACTGCCCCGCGGCACCGCCCGCACCGGGCCGAACAGCGCCGAGCCCCGGGACTGCCCCGCGGCACCGCCCGCACCGGGCAGAACAGCGCCGAGCCCCGGGACTGCCCCGCGGCACCGCTCGCACCGGGCCGAACAGCGCCGAGCCCCGGGACTGCCCCGCGGCACCGCCCGCACCGGGCAGAACAGCGCCGAGCCCCGGGACTGCCCCGCGGCACCGCTCGCACCGGGCAGAGCAGCGCCGAGTCCCGTCCAGCCCTACGGGGAACCGGCGGGTAAAACAGCCCCGAGCCCCGTCCGGCCCCGCGGGGAACGGGCTGGCAAGGGACCCGTGCGGCCGCGCACGTGGCTCAGGGGTCGGCAGAAGATGTGGCCAAGAGAGGGATGGATGGATGGATGGATGGATGGATGGATGGATGGATGGATGGATGGAGCGGAGCAAAGGGCTGCGGAGGGGTCGGTGCCTTCCCGGGGGATCTGGCGCGGCCCCCGCGGATCGGAACGGGCGGCACTGCACAGTCCCCGGCCGGTGCCAGCGCACACCGGGCCAGGCCTGCGGCTCCCCGAGGGTGGCGGGCGAGCCCTGACACTTGGGGAGCACCACCCGGGGCTCTTCCGCCCCTGCCCCGGGCAGTGCTGCGCTGGCCCCGGGCTGCCCGCACAACTCGCAGCTGTTTCACTGCGGACAGACCGACAGCTCGCCCCAGGGGCTGCAGCATCTGCGCTGAACGGAGAAGCCGCTTTCAAACCCGCTGCACATTTTCATACCATCATTAGCATCAATTTAACCCGACTGCCTTTAACTGGACCAGGCTAAGTTTCTCCTTCCTAATTCTGCTTCTGTCGTGGTACATCCATGCTTTCCACAGAATGGTAGTGTTATTTTTAGTTTCCCTGTGCTGTTTTTTATTCACTTTTAAATATCTTAGAATAGCTCCATGCAGACTATAATCTACTGCATTTTGCTCAGATTCACAGGAGGACACAGTTTTGTCAGGCAGCTGAGATGCAGGCAGAGAAATCATGGGACAAATTTCTGTAAGTGCACTTTAGGACTTTACAGTGCCACTGCTTGGCCTGAGTTGTGGGTGCTGTGTCTCAGGGTGTGCGATCTCACTCTTTCACGTGACCATTGAGAGGCTGCAAACACTGAGCAGCCCAGCAGTGAGAAGCTAAAAACCTAAACACCAGCCAGCCACAGGAAAGCATCTTCCTCAGGAGACCCTCACCAGTGAAATCAGCATTCTCTCAGCACCCTGCCCTCAAGCCGGAGCAGATGAGAAAAGCCAGATACTGCTCAGTCACACACTGCTCACCTCAGCTATGCACCAGCATCTCCACAATTATTGATATCAAAGTCAAGAAAACATTCAGCTCCACTTTTCATTCTTTATCACACATGAAGAGCTGACAATTAGAAACATTGTCTTATTACCTACAGACAAAGCAAATCTGAACTAGATACCATACAAGGACAACAAAAGTAGCAGCATTTTTAGGCATTTCTCTGAGTAGAACCATCCTTCAAAGCCTCAAGGGGACAATGTTGACCTGCAAGGCCAAGAACAACCAAAGATGGTGACCAGTCCCAGATGTGTCCCAGTCCCAGGCACACTCAAGATATTCTTACATACAGTAAATGAGCAAAGTTATTGTAGAGCAGGAATGTGACAAAGATCAATAAACATTTTACTGCCTAACTTTTAACTAATTTGAAAGAGACAAAATGTTGCCTTGCTTCTCCAGGTGGCATAGACTTCACCAAGACACTGATACCTTTGCTGCAATTCGTAAGCTCTGACACTTCAGCTACTCTATCACTTCTGGCATGATTACAGTGTAAGAGTGCTATTTTTAAAATTATTTAAGAAGTCACTTACTAAAGTCACTTTTTAGCTGAATTAAAAGATCTAAAGCCTAGAAATAAAACACCCCATGAACTTTGAAATATACAGCTAGGTGAAGCTGTATTTAACAATACTTTGGAATTATACTTGAACTTTAAATCCATAGATAAAGTGGTATCACTAGACATTCTTCAGCATTTTATACCAAGTCAAAAAACATGAATTATTATGGTCACTATATGAATGTATATATTATTCACTAAAAAACAGAGGAACATATCACTGACTGATAATTTATTTTTAAAAGTAACTTTGTTTCCCTTATTCTGATGTTTTCTCAGCCTATTGTGGAAAATAATGAATTTTGCAAACAAGAATAGTATGCTATACAGCTGTCACACTATAGGTAGGAAGGCAAAGAAGAATGTGGTATTCATGGAGCTGAATACAGAGCAGAACAGATCAGCCTTCAGAGGAACTGTAGGAGCAGGCTGCCATGCTCCAAGCCTTACACTTGTTTCTGGTGTACCACTAAAGAAGTAAAGAAACCCGTTTTGCCCTTTGTTTCTGACTTCTTTTTGTTGTTGTTTTTTCATGTCTGGTAAAGCAGGTCAGGGACCCCAGCTAAGACCTCCCAGGTACATTGTGTTGTAGACACACTGAAAGAAGAGATAGCTGACCTCAAAAAAAAAAAAAAAAAAGAGAGAGAAATATTATTCCCACAGTCATATCTATCCATACTAGGAAGGGATGACCAAAAAGACCAGTGAACTTGAGAAATGCCAAGCAGTAAATCTGTGAAGAGCCAGGAACCAAATGTGTCATTTCAAACCCCATTTAGTTCTCCAATCCTTGATTTACTAAATTTCTCAGTTTTTTTCTGCCAACCAAATTATTTAATGACAGAGTATTCTAGGGTTTTAACTCAGTATCAGAAAATTCAGTGAAAAGGATTGTTTCCCACTGACTTCACTTAGCTTTGAAAGAGTCAGGTAGACTTTCTTAATCAATTTTAATCAATCTATGTGTGGACTCAGACATCCATTACAATTAGATTGTAGCCAAACATCCTCATCTGACAGCCACAAGCTGAGGCTGCTCTCCCAGCTGCTCTTTCCTCACCTCCCAAGGACTGATGGATCTGCTGCTTTAGTGTGTTGTACTATATTCCTCTTCAGTCAAATAGGAAAGATTTGGTTTGACTTTACCCAGGAGAAATTAAAGAGCTTCCATATGAGCAGCTTGCTGAGGTACAGTGAGCAGCTCCAGCAGGAAAATGTAGTTTAGGGGACATGAGTTGCCCTTATGAAGCCTACCACTAACACAGCTACTTCCAGAGCTATGAACCTCTGCTGCTGAGACTACATAATTCTCATATCTTTCTTGGCTGAATGGGAAGATGACAGGATGAGAGGATTTATAGCTGTGTAAAGTCACGTTTATTGACTTTATGTCTAGTCTTTTGTTTATAGCAGCACAGATTCAGGTCTGATCTTTGGGAAATGTGGCCACACATGAAAACTGTGTGTGTCTGTATGAGTGTGTGTGTGTGTGTGTGTGTGTGTGTGTGTGTGTGTGTGTGCTCCTGCTCAGAAGACACCCTGTGATGACCACCATAAGCAAGAGAAAATAAGGCTGGAAGCTAAGTCCATCTCTGGAAACATCATTAACTCTTCTCAGCCATTAATTGCAGCAGTGATGCAAAGCTGATAGACAACCCCATTGCAGGTGGGCACAGGCATCCAGCCTGCCTCAGCCCAGGTGAAAGGTGCAGGTGTGCAGGGCTCCAGGGCATCACCCAGGCTGCCTCCACCATCTCCAGCCCCTCTGTGTCCTGAGCAGGGAGAGGTGGGAGCACTGAGCCATGGGGAAGGCAGATGCTGATCCTGCAGCAGCAGAGCAGGGGAGGGAGCTCATCACAGAGGGATTTGGCAGGACTGTGTTTCCATGGGACAAAAGCCAAAGCAAGGAGTGCCTGTTGTGAAGGGAATGAGGACATCAACAGCTGGATAACACTGGATGGGGATTAGCTACAGGAAGGAATCAACTGACAAGGAAAGAATCCTGCCTGGCTGGTAGCAGCCATGATTCTGATCAACACTTTTCAGGAGACAAACACAGAGCTGAGTGGTAACACATTCCCCATTCAGCTCTGCAAAGAGGGATTATTAATAGAGTGCCAATTCCCTTCAGTTGGAGGGACTCGCACAATAATGTCACTGCTGTTGACTGAAGTTGCACACATAGAGTATAAAGCAGCAGTAAATGCCAAGATTTCAAAATTCATTTTGCATCTGGCTTTCTCCTGGGTTATTTCAAGTGAAAGATAAATGCAGTATCTTCCAAGCACTAATCTTATTTGATACCAACAGCATATACAAGTAGTTAAGTTTGGAATAGGGTAGCTTTCTCACTTTTATGCTTGAAAGCTGAAGATAAAATTATTAAGCATTTTGCATGTACAGAGTGTAAGAAGAGTAACTGCTCTGCATAGGCATACGGATGGGAAAATAAGAATTTCCTTCCCCAAAGAATAACACGACAGCTTTATAGCACAAGTACATCTTCCTGCAGTAGGCATTATATTTCTGTAAAAGAGTAAAAAGATATCACATATTGACTATTTACCTGTTTCTCTTGCGTGGCCAACAGCAGAAAGGGAATCACTGTTTGGGATTAATTAAAATCAGACACAAATCTTAACTTTGCCTTAATCCAGCAAACAGCTTGCTAGGGAAACTGCTCAAATGGGGAGCCTTTTTCATGTGCAGAATACTTTGTGGAGCAGAAATGTAAAATCCAGTAATAGCTAGTGGAAATATGATTCTGTTTGCCATTGGGAATTTCTCAGGCAAGACTAAGACAAATGCTGCCTTTGGCTGTTTATTTCACATTTTGGTGGGAGAACCAATAATCAGCTGAAAAAACGTGGGGGGGAGTAAAAATAATAAACACACACAAACTCTTGTACTGGTGATTTCTGTCCTCTGGATGGGATGGAGCTACACCATTAATGCAGCAATTCTGAGACCTCTGGTGAGTACCAACAGCATCCTAAAGCACATCAGCACCTAGTAATATAAAAGTCCTCCATCATCTCCTTGTTTCTCCTCCCTTCATCCCCTTTTCATTGTGCTGATCTACCAGCACAACTGTGATTGGCAGAGACAGAGATACAGAGACAAAATGCAAGTTGTGCTTCTCCTAACCTCTTGTGGGATTGAGAGAAGCTAATCAATGTTGCATTCACTGGTATTGCAGAGATCATTTTTGTTTGTATCTAATCATAATTGCAGAAATCCCACTGCAATACAGAGTTTGGCAAACTCATCTTGGAACAGCTCATTTGGTGCAAGCTTAGATAATATTTTAACTTCAATGACGAGAAATTCCTGAGACCATGACAAGCATGGTTGGTTTTAGATGCCACAAACTGAGGAAAAAGAGGTAAGTTACCTGAAATGATCTCATCACATTTTGTTATCATAAAATGCAAATTTCTGCAAGTGGATGGTTTGAAAATCCTAGTTTAAAAACTAAAGGGAAATAAAAACTAAAAGTCAACAAATACTGATGTTGAGCTATGTTCTTCTGTTACAGATTTCTTTTCCCCTCTTCATTTTCTGCTGGTGCTTCTAGAAAACAAGAAATTAATACAGCACTTTTTTTACTTCATATTTGTAGCACAGAACAGAAGTTTTAAATTTGGTTGTAAAAATTGTCCTATTTTACATTTCTGTTCTGCCCAGATTTTCATATTTCAGGCTGCAGAACACAGGAAATCGTAAGTATGAAAGGAAGAGTACCACAAACAGTCTGAAACTCTGGACTGATGGCACAAAAGCCTAAATTGCTTTTCTGGACAGAAGTTACACATATTTAGGATAGCTTGTATTTGGTTGAATAATGGATTTTCCAGGTCATGTGATAAAAAGAGAAGAAAAATGTTTCAGATGAAAATGAAATGGAGTTTCAGGGCAAGGGAGGTATGTGGTAAAAATAATAATGATCAACTTTAAGTGTTGTTTCACATCCTTGCTCACAGATAGATAAATTGTGTATTAAACCTACATACCTCGATCCCTTTGTGAACAGGTGTCTCATTTTGAAGTTAACCAGCTCCAAGGTTAAATTCTACAGCCTGATTCTTTCACTTGCCAAGACAATAACTGGGTTTTGACTCAAGCAGAAGCACTAGGCTGGCCTGCCATGTAGAAAAGGAGAATTTCCTGCTCTCACTTATGCCTCTCCAGGGTCCTGCCTGGCCCTGCACACCCCAGGGCTGGCAGGGAGTGCTGAGCAGCCAGGCAGGTGAAATGAGCCGTGGTGAGCCCGGCTCAGCTCCCGGCCACGGCAGCTCTGCCAAGCCCCGGGTGTGGAGGGCTGGAGCCTGGCTTGGCTCCTCTGAGCACATCCCTCTGAGGCCATGGCAAAGGGGCTCATGTGCCAACAACCCTTCTCAAGCCCTCCCTTCACCCTGAGGGTAAAGATCCTTGAGCTTTTATGCAGCAGAGTATTTGGCAGCAAAGACGCTGCTTGGTTTTTCTAGGGGTACGTACAAGAAATGTGTGGGACACATATTGAGAAAGTAAGAAAATTACAGCCTGAAAAATATTCCAGGCTGGAGCTTTTCAGCTCTGTTCCCAGCCAATAAACTGGTCCAGCTCAAGGCTAGGGAGAATTTCTCCCAGGGTGATAATTTGGTCAAAATAAAAAGGAATTAATAATAAAGATAGAACACCTGTTGTGGTGTGTGCCCAGGCCCTGGCAATGGGATGTCTTCTCTCTGAACCAATCACCTTTTCTCTACTCTTGGAATTGCGAGTCATGCTATAAAACCAAGTGTGTTTCTGAATAAACTTGTCTCTTTCTTCCTGTCATGATAGATGACCATGTAGCTGTGCATCTTATTTCTGCCGCACTTAAAGGGTTAAAACCCCTTTCCACGGCTACAGAAATGCATTTGGCGAGACAGAGGTGCAGTGCACTTGTACACCTGCACGTCCATCCCTTCACCTGGCTGGCTGCTCCAGCAGGACCTGGTCAAGTGGTTTTCCAGTTCAGCTCATCAGTAGCTCAATTCTGGTGTCAATGTTTCAATGTCTTTTGAAGCACCAGTGAGCATGTGCTATAAACAAGATGAGATCTTTAAAAAAAGGTAAGAAAAGAGTCCAATGTATTGGTACCAGTCAAATACATTTTTGGTAGCTAAAATACATTTTTTACAGCTTTACCTGTTTTAACGCCTGGTAATAAGTTCTTTTCAGAACATTCGTTTTCTGGCTTTGTCATCCTCAGTTTCCCTTACATTTCAAGGCACTGAATTTCCCTCTCCCAGTACATCTGTGAAGAGAAACATTTATGGAAATAAAGGGATATGATTTAATTTCAGACTCAAAGACTAAACAGTGATGTTGTGGTTTTTCTCACTATGCCTGAGCCAGTCCTGCCCTCCAAATTGTCAGTGAGGAAATACCATTTCCTCAAAAACAACATGTTATCAAAGAGAAAAAACTAAAACAAGTGAGTGCAACTGGAGCTAATGGCTTTAAAAACACCTTTGATTGCCAATGCTTTTGGCTTGTGATAACATGGTAATATTCTAAAATTGGCTTGAGTTCCTGTAAGAAGCTGTTAAGTGTACTTCAGACTTGAATATTTCTTACCTATGGAAAAATGCCAGTGCTTGGAAATGCAAAACCCATTACAGCTATACTTTGTCTTAAAGGAAACAAAACATGCATGCTGAAACTACTTGCTTAATTTCTGTTTTGAGTATTAATATTCCTTGTCAGAAAACAAGTGGAGGACAAGTACAGAGACACCTCCTCTCCATGCAGGCACATATTGCTCGTGCTCTCCAGCCTCCACTTCCATCAAACCTCCAGTGTGCAGCATCCATTGAACTGCCCAGGGCCAGGGGCACCTCTGGTACTTCCAAAATAAAGAAACCATGACTTGGAAAAAATGTACCCAACAGCTGCACAGTTGTACAGTTGCCCAAGCAGAGCAGACATGTCCTTTGACTTGGAATACAAATAACCACAGCTTTGGAGTGGACAGATCAGAGGCAGGCTTGGCCTGAGTAGAAGAACCACAGCATTGACTTCAAGCACTCCATAGGCCCCAAAGAAACCCCCTTTGAGGTGCAAACCTACAGTCTGAAACCTTCTGAGAGGTCCCAAGGCTTAAGAAAAGGACAAGAGCTGGTAAACAGAGCTCCTTGCTGAGCTAGGGAGCAACATGAAGAAGAGTTGAACAGCAGTGTGAAATGGTGGGAGAAGGAAACATGAAAAAAACAACTGAAAAGTGAAGCACAGGTTGCATCCTGGTGAAGGAAACCTGGTCAGCATCTCTCATGACCATGACGGGGAGTAGAAGCAGATTAGGTGTAAAACTGAGTGAAAATTTTGCTTTTTTGGGGGGATCGAGGGTGCAGCATACTTAGAGAGCCACATAGAGGCTGTTCATCAAAAGCCCTCAGGTTGCAGGAGCTGCTCAAATACCCCACCCCATGCAATAAACCCAACAACTCTTCTCTGGAGGGATGAAGATAGACGTGGTCAAACTCTGAGCTCTGCTAACATCAAGGGAAACACAGAGAGTGCATCTGGGGGAAATGGGAAGAGGGGCAGGAAAAGGGTCACAGGAAGCACCATATTATTAGAGATGCTGTGAGGAATATCAGTGTAAAGACCACTACCACAGTACATTCAAAAGCACCAGTCTGACTTGAAAGCTACAGATTGATTTACAATTTTTTGGAGTACATTTCAAGCCCAGTGCCCTTCCTAAATCCTTGGACTCAGTGCTTCAGATTGTCAATACTTTTCCTATTAAGGGTACCCTGGTCATTTCCCCATTCCTGAGAGAGAGACTCAGACTGTGTCATGGTCTCTGGAGGGATTAGAGATCATTGAATCCTGTCCTTCCTAGAGTAATCAGAACCAGAAAAAAAAATAGAAATAACACTTTCTGCAGTGAAGAGCAAAGACAATTCTTAAGCAATCCTCAATTTACAGGGGTGACTTTTCCACTGCTCCTCTGACAGAGCTTAACATTTCTTCTTTTGCCATATTGTCCCCTGTCACCAAACCTGGTGCAGCTAAGGCAGCAGAAATAATCCACTAAGGGTGATGAATGCAATATATGATGCCTTCAAAAAGTTCTTAAATCAAGGTTTCTGAAAAATAAAAGTTATAGAGCAAGAACCAACGTTCAAGGGTAGTCAATCAGATGTCTGAATTATGTCCTGCCATTAAAGTATATAGTGGATAACAGTTTTTAAATAGTCCCTGTAAAAGCTTCTATGTGTACTGTACCTTGACATTAAGTCCTCACTGAAGTACTTACCTTCAGGATTCTCCCCATTTATGGGTCTTTTTTCTGCTTCAAAATAATCAGAGCAGCTGCTCCAGAACGTAAAAAGAAAAAAAAGAAAAGCAGACAAATGATTTACTGCCAGACTTCAAGTGAAGAAAAGGGCACACACTCATCACTGCAGGCAAGCAACAAGCAAAGAAAAATGAGTGAGCAGCAGAGGGAAGGCAAGAGGGAAAAGGTGTGGGCTGGGCAGGGAGTTAGTACCTGATAACCCATTAATGTGTGTACAAGGCCAGTCTGACATCAGGGAGGCTGTTACAGGATTGGGGTGGAATTATGGCTTATGTATACAGGCAAAAAGAGGCCATTAGCTTCAAAGAACCACTTATTTATCCTTTTGAGTAAAAACCAGCAAACCCTGAGCTCACAAAGCACATAGGAAAGTGTTGTAGATCCATAACAAGGTGTCAGAAAAACCTCAAAAAACAGCAGCAAGTTGCTTTTAGTTCCAAAGATTTTTCCTAATGCTTGCCTCAGGATTTATGTCAGAGCTTTGTTTTTACTGACCCATTCCGTTATGGAATTCTCCATGTACCTGCCATTCTGCACACCCAGAACTGAAGCTATGCCCTCTCATTAGTGGTCATTTGTGGGCAGGCTGAAAATAGTTTGCCTTTGCCTGTTACATGAAGATCACTTCGATTTCTTCCCAGGAACTTCACTCTTGGCAAATTCTTCAGTTCTTAGCTAAACCTGACAGCTGATCACTAGC
The DNA here is from genome assembly GCA_037013685.1 of Acridotheres tristis. Lineage (NCBI taxonomy): Eukaryota > Metazoa > Chordata > Aves > Passeriformes > Sturnidae > Acridotheres > Acridotheres tristis. The sequence continues at coordinate 11,806,839 of CM072889.1, read as the reverse complement.
CTATTTTGAATATGTAAGCACAGCAGAGCTGGGCCATTTCTAAATAAAATTGTGTCTGAGAACCACTGAACAAATAGCAGCACCTTCAGGTCTTACCTGTGCTGCCATGGGTCGGGTTAGGGGGCACACCTTGGTTATTTATAAAAGTGAAGTTTTGAGCCTCTGTGTCAGCAGCAAGCAATGTAGGAAAAATGAAATCTGGCTACAGAAAAGTATCCAAGAGCCACAACAGCACTGCTGTGAGTCTAGCTAAGGCAGGGGGTGAAATTCCTGGGGCACTATTTCACTGTGCCCAGGGACAAGGCTGCAGCTTCACAGTGTCCTTGGATGTGAACATCCAGCCTCCAGCAAACCCACAGAAAACTCAACCCTCACTCCCAAGGCAGGAGCCTCTCAGATCCCTCCTCCAGTCCTTGCCAGAGCCACTTGCTCACCCTCCACTCACTGCCCAGCCCAGACTGCAAACACTGCTGTGCTCTTGCTCTGGAAAATCTTCTCCAACACTGGCAGTCCGGCCTGGTGAGGAAAAGCAGATTTGGTCCCTTTGCATGTCACATCATGTTTTGCAGTAGGAAATTTAGATTGCACATATCTAATTAATGGAAAACACAGATAAACAAAAACAGATTGGTTACTTCAATTATGTGCACAGTGCCTGCAGGGTTGCAATTAAAAAAACACAAAGAAAGATAACAGTCAAAATGGGTAAAAAGATGCTGGTGAATACAATCTGCAGCTTACCTTAATGACAATTAAAAAAACCTCTTCACCAGCTGTGAAATGAGGGAGGTTATTCTTGGCAAATGAGTGTAATACAAAGTTTTTTAGTCATCTGTAAATAACATTTACCTAGTGCAGCTTTACATAATTAAATAACTTCCTTGTGAGTATTGCACAAACCCATCTTCTTAGAGAGGGAATAACTTGTCTAAAACAGAGACAGAGAAGGAAGGAAAGCAGAAGCTCTCTATTAATTTATTTAAATTTCTCCCTGAGGTAATTTCTCCGAATTTCGTTAAGTCAAGCATCTGCTTTCCTTGCAGCTTAACTCACTGAAAGAAGCATTACCTGCACAAATAATCCTCTCTCTAAGCAGCTTAACAAGTTTGTGTAAATGTTTGAGCTGCTATAAAGAGGCAAGAAAGTAATTTCATATCCTATTCCGAAAGGTAAACAATTTTCTTGTTATTTTGAGTCCCTCCACTATTTGCACTACCAGATGGATTAGATGAATACTCTGTGGGATGGTTTTTCTGGGTGACATGACTCGTGTGTAGCAAAAGGTTTAAAACTGGGAGTGAAAACTGGTTTCCAATTCAGTGATTTTAATAATTAGGTGCAAACCCAAGTCTTTTGAATAACTTAATGTGTATTTAGTAAGAATGTTAGTGAGACCAATTATCAAAATTCACTGCTCAGCTGCATTTGAAAATCTAAATGGCCAAAAATGCCAGCACACTGAACTCCCTGGCTCGTCCTCTGTGTAAACTAGCTGTTTGTAAAATAAACACCAGAGTTATTTCTGTTGCCTTCTGTATTCAATAGATGCCCATGTTCGGTACTGAGAAGGATTGGTTGAGATATCTGACATTTTACCTTCGTCCTCTTCATCTGGTCCTTTTCTTTTCCTAAGCACCTGTGGGACTATCTCCTACTAAGAAAAAAAAAAAAAAAAAAAAAAAAGTTAAAAAATAGCTTTCCATTCAAAGGTCTCTATGGGACTGAAGATATCTCATTGACCAAATTGTATCTCTATATTAGCTTTATTAGCTTTAAAAAGTAAGCCCTCCACTAGTGTTGCAGTTAAATTGTTCACTCAAAATAAGCCACAGGACCAAGTACTTTACTGGTTTAAGCATGGATTTCAGTGACTGTATCAGAAATCTCCAGACACAGAAAAGATTCTGTTTTATTTGTTTTATTTCATCCATCTAAAACCTGTTTGAGAAAACAAACTTTTTGCCTTATTAAGCGCACAGGTATTCCTGTAAACTGTGCAGTGATCATCACCTCAGATTTAATTGTGTTAATGGGATGAAGTTAAATAAACTGTTAGACTATGGTGAGTATCACTGGATCATTATTTGCATTTTCTCAGCCACAAAGACATGACGTAACTGGAAATAATTTAGTACCAAACATTCCAGGATAAAATTCACCAGATGTGTTAATGGTTTTGACTCCCAGAATGAAGATTTAGGAACAAGGTTTAGTTAGGCACAATCTCCTCTGATAAAATATGTAAAACACCTGCTATATCATAACAAAACAGAGAGCTGGTTTTCTCAAGATAGCTGATTCCAAGGAAATATAAAAATCAATTGTGAATTCAGTATTTCTGAGCCTGCACAATCATTTCAGAACAAATGGTTCAACAAGGCTCATCCACCTTTACCCTACCTAGCACTTCTTAGCAGAAATAAGGGTAAGACACATAGTTCTGAACGTGAAATGTTGTTCTTGATATAGTCTTCAATTCAAGTTTTATAAGATTTTTGAAGAAAATTGCTTGCTCCTGAAACATAGCCCCTTCTGATTTCCAGCTAAAAGATGAAGTTCAGTTCCTTTTAAATGAACTGAATAGCTCTAATAAGAGTGGTGAGTAAAAACCTCACCAGTTCTGTGTTTAAGGGTATCTCATAACAACACAGCATCTCGTGGAATTGAGATTTCCAGATTAAGTTTTGCACTGCATTAAAATAACTCATTTATCTATTTCAAGCCTGTCACCTTTGAGTTTCATTGGGCATTCCTTTCATACTCTGCAAACACGCAGTGAGAAATAGCCCTGATTACCTTCTCTGTGTCATTCATTATTAGACATCTTTCCATCATACTTTTGGTTATTAGTCTGCTCTGAGAGTTAAATGGGTTTTATCTTTCCTAATATTGTCTCAAATCAAAGCCCCCTTATGCCTGTAATTATTTCAGTTGCCCTTTTTTGCCCCCTCCCACTTTCAGCGTAGCCTTATTTGAAAGAAGATGATTTGGCATCCATTTCTCCAGCTGTACATGATCAGTAATAAGAAGTCTGGAAACAGGAACGTAGTAAGCAGGGAGGCTGCCATCTTATTAATATTTACTTCATGCTGGTATCTAGAGGCATCAGCTGAGGCAGTCCTATTGTGATCAGCTACACAGCCTTGTAGTACATGACAATCCTTGCAGAAGGATTGCATTGTGAGGGATGCAGGATCTCACAGAGGGAGAATTCCTGTTGCAAGTTGACTTGTCTAATGCAAACTCATCACCTTTTGACTTGCCAGCAGATGCAGCCTGCACTCAGTGGGAGTGTGGTGTGTGTTTGATAACCAGAGCACTTTCATTTCATCCTCAACAAAGGGAGATGGTCCCTGCTGTCACAGTTCCCTGTGAAACATTTGCTACAAAGCTACAAACAAACCCTTCACAGCATCTGCACGTGGTCAAAAATTATGCCATCATATACCAGGGAAGTCCACTGCTGGCAGCAGGGAGGGGTAGAAAAGCTCAGTGCTGCAGGGAGCAGCCTGCCTGCTGAGCAGTCATGGGGAACACAAGCACAGACCCCATATCACATGTAGCCATCATTTTAAAGCGTGAAGCATTTCACTGACCAAAATCACTCCAATCCAGGCCCTGGGGAGAATGTATTAGGTATTAAATGGCCTGTTCCCAGAAAATTTCAATGCTTGTATTGGTAGTGGCATCAAGGAGAGAATATTTCAGAAACATCAGATTCAACAAGCAGATAAATAAAAGATCTGAATCTCAATTATAACTTCAAAATTGAAACACCTAATTGACTTGGACACAAAGCCTCATACTCACAACCTCTGCTGCTTCCTGCTGTCACCAGCAGGGACTGCCAGGACAAGCCACGTCAGTGCCTGAGCTCATCCCTCTCCTCCCACCTGGCAGAGAGTTCCTGCTTTGCATCTTCTCACCCCGTCCTCCTGTGCCAGCCCTTTTTACCCTGTGCCACAGGGCTGCCTCCTGTTCAGCTCCCTGCTCCGTGCAGGAGCCCCTGGCAGTGGTCAGGCACGTTTGTTTGCCTTTTTGTGCAATGTGTGAAATGACCCTGTTAGCACAGGAAAAGGCAGGGTGTTTGCTAAATGGGCATAAAGGTGGCTCTACAACAGCTCTGCTCACTGGGTATGTGATCTTTTCAGCAGGGAAAACAGGGCAAGGTCAAAAAGGAGCACGTAAAAAGTAGACAAACATCTTCAAGAGTTCATGAGCACCAGTCCCACAAGGACCCTTGTTCCTGGAGTACACTGAGGGAAACACAAAAACAGGCAAAGAGCAGAAACAGCTGGGGGAGCTCCTCGAGGCATTAAAGGACAGTAGTCAGACCTTGATTACTTGTCTTTGATTAAAGGCATAATAGTAACTAGTCACTTACCCAAGGTGCAGGCAAGAATAAGGAATAAGGATTTTACCAGTTCCAATAAGCTCACATCTTACACTAAATTTTCTTTGATGATTAAGAAAAAAGTTTTACTTTGCTTCCTGAACAGGTCAGCAGTTGACAATGATTTCAATGATAACAGTGCCCAGGTTATTCAAGGATGCTTCTCTTACCCCATGCCCAGCCCTTTCTAACTTTTTCTGCTTTTGGGCACATCAGTCTCTTTCATCTGCCTGTTTTATACCGTAGGTATATTTTAAATTATTAAATAGTAGGTGGGTTCGAACTCACAGTGAGAAATGAAACACAGATAACTGCAAAGCTACAGGTAACAATAATTCCTACAGTGTTTCAAGATGAACAGGGCTTAACATGGTTTTAACACAATTACCCCATCATAAATTTGTCAAATTCTTCATCTCGTACTCGCATTTCCCGTGACACAGCCAAATTTACCAGACACATCCTCAAAAGCAGTAGTAAGAGGTATATATATCATTTCAAAATGGATAATAAGCTTTAAAAATCCCAACTTCCCAACTTTGGGAGATAGAAAGGAGAGAGAAATAGCTCAATAGAAGCAGTGCTTGAGCTATGAAAAAGACATGGCACTGCAGTTAATTCTGGTTTAGAACAAATGCATTAAACATTTATTTCACCAAATGTTAGCTTAAAACAGTCATTAAAATCAGTTTTCTCTCTGTCCACTGGAGATCATTTATTCATTCAAAGTTGATGAAGCTTCCCTAATTTCAATACTATTCTATGCTCACATAACAGATGTCATTATATTTTAGCTTCATATAACGTTTCTCAATTTAATTCTCACACTTTCTATCTCCTGTTGCAAACCTTTGTACTGATCACAAATATTTCATTTAGAAGTGAGTCTCCTAATGACACTTTTCTGGAAATAAATGCACAGCCCGTACAAAGAGGAAAATTCAGCTTAGAGCAATATGCACAGATTGATTATTTCTGAGCAAGATCATCTCTGATTTTTTTCATTTTCTTCAGACTTTAACTAGTCGATCATTAAAGTATTTTTGCACTTCCTTATTTGCCAAGTTTTCACTTCCCCTCCCAGATGGTGAGGATGTGGGCCCCCATTTTGTCCCCAAAGAATAACCCCAGAGATGGCTGAGTCTGATTTACCATCATTGCTGGTCCATCACCAATGGCTGAGAGCCTGGGGACCAGACTGGTTGGTCCCAGGGTGCCTCTCCAGCACAGGATGCTTCCTGGGAGACACTGGTCCTGCTATTGCCAGCACTGGACTGGCTGGAGGACAGCAGGGATGGTATCTTAGTTAATAATGTCTGCTGAAAAGGGCAGCTGAAGACTTTACTATTGGAATATAGTCATTTACAATAATTAGCACACATATCAGATTAGGACTAAGAAAATTGCTGCCATCTACTGCTGGAAAGAAATACGTGAAAACTGAAAGCCTCTTCCAAAAATAAGTTAGGACCTGCAAGTACCTTGAAGAAGTTTATTTCAGGTGGCAGTTTAGCTCTGAAAAGAGGGGTTGTCACACACAAGCAAGGGGAATGTGACCCTGCAGTTTGTCAAGGCCAGGGTGTCAGGCTGTTGTGAAACACAGATATTTCCCATCAACAGCATAAAGGCTTAAACCCTGGGAAAATATTTTACTTTGGATTCCCCATTTGCTTGAAATTTAGTGGGTATTTTTCTCCCTCCTCCAAGTTCACCTTTACTCATTTGTAACTACTCAAACGTGTTGCAGTTAATACATGTCAGTGCTGGCTGGGGGAGGTTAACCCAGTAAAGATGCTATTTTGTCAGGGATTCATAGACAAACTTTATACTGGTTTGCAGGCAGGTATTTCTAGTGAGAAAGAGAGAGGGGACAGCTCCTAGAAGAGGGAGAACTTCAGAGTCTGGAACAAGTTTACACGCATTCTAAGTTTTGGGGATAGAGCAAGAATCCACAAACAGGAATTCCAATGTCCTTTTCCCAGTCCCTCTGCCCATCGGGTGTCCTTGTGCTACCTTTTGATCTCATGGTCACTCTGAAAGCCATGCTAATGTTTTGCACCAACAGTGTATTTTCCCTCAAAAACATTTTCTTCAACAGCCTCTCAGTCCCTGCAGAACTAGTGCCTCTGGGAATTTTATTTTGTTGTAATCATAGGAAAGCAACATGTCTCCATCAACCTTCCTCACTCTCTCTAGTGTGCTGCTTCTTTAAAAGCTAATTTTTCCACTTAATTTTCAAGTATATAAATTGTCCTCAGTGCATGTGCTCAGTAGCCTCAGGAATCCTGCTGGCTCTGCTCAGCCCAATGTCCTCTAATTGTGTATGCCTCACTCCTGCTCATGGTTCAGCTCAAAGATCACCATTCCAGCACTCCCTCCCCTTCTCTGAGTCAACTAACAAAAAATTGTACGAGAGGACAGAGAAATATGTTCATTGCACGAGGGTCCAATTCTGTTAAACAAGCCTTTGGTTTTTCTGCGTTTCCAGGAAATTGCTCAGCTAGTGAATGTGTTACTTTTGCCCTAGGTGAGCTCCACTGGCTTTAACATTTGCCTGATTTCATCAGTTCTTTCTCCATGGTGAAGAGAGCAAGCAGCAAGTTTTCTCCTTCCTCTGGGGCAGCCTCTGCCTTTGCTGAGCACCAGGATGAGACTGCAGCAGAGCACCTTTGACTGCAGTTTTCACCAAGTCTCACCCAAGATTTTGCCCTACTGTAAATATGAATGTGAAGTTTGGTGAGTCCAGCAGTGCAGCAATCTCCCCAGAGCAGCCCCTGCTGTTCAGCTCAGCTGGCAGCACAGAGATGCCACCTCCCATCTGTGTGTGTGGTAGTGCACCAGGACGGGACAGAGTGGCAGAAAGGAATGAGGCTGAATTAGACCTATCTGAAGCACAAATCATTTTCTATTTCTTCTTAATTTGAGAACCATATTACTCTGCCTTGGACGTACAACAGCTGAGAAACAGCACTTAGACATCAGCCTAGACCTCAGAGCAGCAGTAATTAAGAGGGTGAAAAGCAATAATTTTCTGGAGTGTGTCAGTCTCTTTCTCCTGTACACACATTATGTACCACACATCGATTGATGTGAGCAGTGAAGGCCTATTCTTTATTCTCAAGCACTTTCCTAAGATAGCTGATAGTCAAAAGTATCTGAAATGCCAGAAACATTCCCCACCATCATTGGCAAAAAAGGGAAGAATTAAAAAACAACAACAACAACAACAAGAAGACCAACAACAAATAAAAAACCTCTCACCTTTTAAAACAAATTTCTATAAATTTAGACAAAACCTGGCCAAGAAACAAGCATCAGAGACAGCAGCCACCATGCACAGGCACACTGTCCTGGACCAACACACTTTTCTGGGCCCCTCTTTGCCTGAATGCCCCTGGTACCTGACACAAGGTATTTAAGTATCCTTCATGTCTAGAGATACCTTGTCACTCTCTACAATTCCCTGAAAGGTTGGAGCCAGATGTGGGTTGGGCTCTTCTCCCAAATAACAAGCAACAGGATAGGAGGAAATGGCCTCAAGCTGTGCCAGGAGAGATTTAGGTGGATAGTAGAAAAAGGTTTTGTGATAAATTCATGCTAACTAAATTGTAACTATATTAGTAAAATTGTACTCAAATCAATAGAAAATAGCAAAAAGGAGATGAGTGAGACAAAGTAGATGGAATCCTCCAGATGTTAGAAGGGAGTTATAGAAGGATGTAGGTCTGACAAGCAGCATCTAGAAATAGAAAGTTTGTTCAAGTTGACCTTGAAATGGGCCAAAATGGGATGATTCCAGGCATAGGACTCAATTAAAGTCTTGTTATGGAAAACATCTGCTCAGTCACACAGTGCACCTGTGCTACCTGCAGGTCACACCTCGGTCACTGAGGAAGACGATGAGCCTTCATCAGAAATAAGACCCTCAAAAGGATGAGAGACCCCCTAACCCATTAGTAGAGCATGCACCATACAACATAGTGACATAGATTTTAGGAACAGAAACTAGGAGTTTTCCAGAAAATTCTGTATTAATAGCATATAGTATATAAATGGGATTATTAGCTTTGATTGTTTGGTACATGAGGAAGGGTGAGTCCCTCCCTGTACCCACGGTCAGTTTTCCAGAAAATTCTGTATTAATAGCATATAGTATATAAATGGGATTATTAGCTTTGATTGTTTGGTACATGAGGAAGGGTGAGTCCCTCCCTGTACCCACGGTCAGTTTTGCTTATGCTTTACATGAACCTCAATTATACTAAATTACTAACTGCCAAATTTTATATATCCTAAAATATATGTATCCAATACTTTGATTGTATTCATTTATATAATTGTTACCATAAAAATTTGCAGCTAAATTTAATCTTGTTGTTTGATAAACTGGACGAATAGAACATCATTCATAACAATTTCTCTGCTGAAAGGGTGGTCAAGCACTGGAGCAGGCTGCCCAGGGTAGTGGTTGAATCCCCATCCCTGGAGGTATTTGAAAGGTGCCTAGATGTGGCACCTGTGGATATGGTTTGGTGGTGGGCTGGGCAGTGTTCTTTCACTGGCTGTACTCCATGACCTTTAAGATCTTTTCCAACCTAAACAACAAGGTGATCTTATGTTCCTTTCAGATAACTTGCCTGGGATGACTCAATGCAAGACAAGGAAAAAGTCCATCCAACCAAGCCACTGCTGCCAGTGTCAGATGAACCGTGGCTTTGGAAGCAAATCATTCCACTCAGCTTCACTCATAAGCTTGTACTTGCAGCACTAGAGAACCTGCTTAGGTGAGCAATCCTTGATGAGCAGCTACCCAAAAGATGAGCAGGCAAGAATCTGTCCCTGGAAATACAGATTTAATTGTGTATTTAACAGCTTTTCTGAACCAAAATTCTGATGTATCTAAAAGAAAAACAACAGGGGTGTTTTTTATTTGTATTTTCCTGACAGAACCAGGTGCCTGAAAAATGTTTTCCCAGTACAAAGAAACCATAGAAAGCTCTTTTTCCTCCTAGGAAAAGAGTCAACAGTCTTTCAGTGACACAGAAATTGGCCTAACAGAAACGTTTATGTCAGGTAATCCTACAAGGAGCTTTTCAGCTGTATTATCCAGAGAAAAACATTTGTACAATATTTGCCTGCCAGGAAAAAGTCTCTGCTGCATTTTCCCAAAAGAAAAAATTTTATAACCTTTTGCTGACAAGGAAGTAATAATTACCCACATAGGAGCATACCATTAGAGTTCCCTTGACAATGACTGATTAGTTTACTTATAAATATTTGCCATGGAAGGAAAAAATGTGATGAACAAAAGGCTGGTAGCTTTCTTTTGCTAACAGAGCTACAGTGGAAGGGGGAAAAAAAACCTCAAAGTACAAGTTGCAGTGTTACTAGAGCACCTGAAAACACAATTACTACAGCAAAGCAAAGATCCACAGGATGACAGAGATGCTGCCAGGGACTGAGCTCTGAGGTGAGCACCTCACACCACCCAGGCTGGCATTGCCTCGAGTTTAACAAAGCTGAGTGTCCTCTGCCAGCCAGGATTCTTGGGGGAATGAGTGAAGGTTGAAGGAGAGGGAAAACAAGAAAGACTTGCAAAGTTATTTTCCAATCACTGCTGTGGCATCCTTCCCACTGATCTCCCTTTCAAGAGATCTTAAGAAGCTGACATGGTGCCCAGAAGTTATACACAAAACACAGTTTTCCATACTCTACTCTGAGAACAAGGGAATGCCACAACTAGTCATGAGTTGTGAGATGAAAACAAATGCTAATTTTTCTTTAGAAGCTGGGGTTTTCTTGTGTTTCCTTGTCTAGTTATTGTCATACAAGTTGTGTTATGTGAATCCAGACCTCTAGTCCTGTAGCTATTTTATAAAAAGACAGTGTTGCAGTTTTATAGGTTTCTCTTGGATGAATATCCCTCTTCATTTTTTCATTTTCCCTATGGATGTCCCATTTCTCCCAGCCTTTGTCATCTCTGTTAGATGTGCTCAATAATAAGGGGTTGGGTGAATGGAAGAATAATTTATATTACCCTGCTGTCTTCATGGGCTTCACACAAAATTTTTGAAACCAGGTAATTCCAAGACCCTGGGTAGAGAAGCAACAAGGAAACTCCTCTCCATGTACACAGACGTGGCAAACAGTGTCTTCCTGCCTTTGCAGTGTTCTGCCCCATTTGTGCTTTCATTGTCAGTGCCCAGCAGGACAATTCACTAATTTTGTTGGTGCAATGACAGTGATTGATATCCCTCTGGTAACGGCACTGGGGAATAAACCATGGCATGTAACTCCACTGCTGCTGCCCCAGCAGCCAGCAAAGCAACCCCAGGCCATGTCAGAGTCACCCCCATGATTTATCCAAGGCCGTGGATAACCCATTGGTATTTTTTGCTGATCTTGGCACCCAGCTCCTTTTCAGAAACTCACTTCAGAAAACCTAATTCCCAGAGTACTGGAAAGCATGGAGATACAATGACATCCTCACCACAGTCAAGAACTTTCAGAATCCTTGTAGTACCCCTTGGTTTGGGCTCTCCTTCAGGTACTCAGCTGGAAGAAGCAAGAAATGGTTTCAGTTTGTGTTTCAAGAATCGTTCAGATGTTGGTCATAAAATAGTCAATGATGCAAAAGCCTTGGGTCAGGACACACAACTGCCCTGTCCTGGCACACCAAGCTTTAGGAGGGTAACCTCTTCCTCTTGGACTCAGTGAGTCCTGAATTGTTCTGTACAAAAACCACAGCTGGGGGCTGTGCCAGCCCCTCCTGGAGACCACAGGAGCTTTTGCTGATGAAACAGGAGGTGTGTGTTTGCTGCTGCAAAGGAAGGGAGGGAGATGGAAGCTGAGTCCCTTCCCACATCTCTGCCCCTGGGCCAGGTGTAATCTGACATTTCCCAGCCTGTGAGGCAGCCAAGCACTGCAAAGTGCAAATGCAGGTGCCCACGTACTACTACAGTTAATTCACTGAAGCAAAACAAACTCTAAGAAAAGGATAAAAGAGATCTGTGTCCAGTTCTTTAAGATATAGGCAAGGACAGCTAAGTGCTGAGACATTAACCCTGTGGGGGAAGGTCAGGCTCTTGAGGTCCTTGCTTTGTCCTGTGCTGAGCCCTAATCCTGGCATCTTTACTGAGCACTGCCCTATTCATGACCTGATGGTACCGCTGCTTAAATAAGGATGGTAGAATCAGGCTTGAAATTTCCATGAGAACATGATCACAATATTGGCAGAATGTCTCATGGCTCCACTAGATTATTTAGATCTTTGATTTCTGCTAGAAATCTTGTCAAAAGGGGAGAGATTTATTATTTTAATTATCTCAAGCTTGTAGAGATTTAAACATTTGTTATAGGTGTTCAATAAGTATTAGAACAGTAATCCATTTTTTCTTAAACAGGGAAGTGATTCATGCTGTTCTGTGAATAGATAAACACTCCACAGTCAGTACCAGACAGATACATTGTAAGAAAGCAGGAGGCTTTTTTAATTGGATTCTTGTTAACTCTATTTAACAAGTCTAGATGAAACACAACATTTAGGAACACTAAAAGCCATTTAATTACAGGATTTGGTGTGTTCTTCTCAGATCTTTCACTGCCAAAGCAGCAGCGTTTTCTGTTCTGTTTCCCAGCAGGACAGTGTTTATGGATTATCTGTATCAATTTCATTGAACATCCCCTGTCCTGCAGGGCTTTCCTGCTTATGTAACAGATTTATCATTTAGCAGTGATAGGCCATCGGAAGAATTCATCCCAGAGCTTTTCTTGATGTGATTTACATCCCCCTTGGGCATGACTTAACATCAATAAAAATCAAAAGGAGGAGACTTCCAGTTCAGGCTGGGCACAAAGTGCTCAGTTAAAGCAGCACATCATGTGGGGACCACAGACAGACCTTGCTTTGTGTCTAGCATCTGTTCTGAGGTGAATGTCCATCTCCAGAGTGACATCTTCCTGTGCAAGCCATGGGACTTCATTCCCTGAGTCACTGTGCCACAGGAGGATGGGTGGGTGGCATGTCTGTGCCTGGGTGACTTTAACCTGACCTCCACCCCCTCCTGGAGCATCTCAGCTCGGGCCAGCCCAGGGGTTTGCACCCCCACTGTGCCTTTTAAGACTCCCCCATTCCCCTCTCCCATTCCTGATTCTCCCACACAGTAACATTCCCAGCCTTGGACCTCCCCTTGAAAATCTAGTCCAAAATAAAAGGAGGAAATTAAAGGCAGAGCTAAGACAAAGATTGTTACTACTTTCTTACTGTGGGCACTCCTAAATGTGAGATTTGAGGTAAGAAGGAGTAAATTTGAAGATAAAGATGTATCCTCTGAATAGGAGACAGCAGGAAAATGAGACACTGAGCTGTTTGTGGAGAAATGGATGAATGGAGCATCGAAACTCATCAAGTTAGTGAGACAAAGCCAGATGTCTAAACAGAGAAGGCTTTAAACAGGATATCTGAAAATGCAGTGAGCAAAAATAAATGCCATAAATCTGATTGCTGTTCCCCAACAGAAAGTAGACAACTTTTAGCTCAAATTATCCCCCAAAGCAATGATAGGAATGCCATTTTCCCCTCTACAGCAGATTTTATCAGTTGCCAACCTTTAAAGTAAATCTTTTCTGCAATCAACAGACAAAGCCAATATTTTTAAGAATTAGAATACAGGTGCAAAAACAAAGGCCAGCTACAAGTCTTAATAAATTCACCATCAGTTCCAAGAAAGCCTTTGACTATATACTGAACAAATGAAAATGAATACACCGGGTTTGACAATCAGCAGAAATTTAATACTGATGTAAACCTGCTCATTGCACAGAGTTACTGATACAATGCCAGGGCTGTTTCACTCCCTATCAGTGACATTCCCGTGGGCTCCAGAGACTTTGCATGAGTCTCCTCCTTTGAAAAGGAGTGAGGAAAAAGATTGTTCCTGTCACTCCTGAGACTCAGTCCACAGCTTTCACCAGGGCTCAGTGTGTATCTAGTGCCAAATCTTGGTCATATTATTTTCCAAACAAACGAATTATTAGAATTAGAATTATTAGAATTTGGCCCTGAGAAAAAAAAATACAAAATACAAAATTTTAAAAAAAATGTTTTTACTGCTAGAAGCATGAGATAGGGCAAAAATTCTACTTCTTTAAACTTTCACTAGTTTTTTCCTATTTAAATATGATATTTTGGGCACAGGAGAACAGCACTTTCATTTTTTTAAAACTCAGACTGACTTTACAGGATTAGTAGTTTTGAAAAATATTACAAGACTGAGCTAATATGACAGAGCTCATTTAAAAAAGAAAAGAATCTTTTTTTTTTTAAAGAACTGCATACAGTTAGGTTTGGGGTGGGGTTTGGGGTTGTTTGGTTTTTTTGCTCAACTGAATCTAATTCTTCTAAGTCAGAATCATAAAATCTAGTGGAAAAAGAAAAAAATTTAAATTACCAAAGGCAAGAAACAAGCTTTATATTTAGCTGTACTGGTTATAGCAATTTCCATAGTAATTATGTTATGCACGTCATCTAATAACTTGTCTAGAGTAAATTCTCTACTTCATTTTAGTACAAACATAGGAACATATATTTAAGATGTTATAAGAAGAAAATAATTGCCTTGGGGAGTCACTTGCCATGTGCTCTAAATTCTAAAACAATTCTTCTAAGAAAGTAGATTTTATTTTATGAGCAACATTATTAATTGAGAGCAGGAAACAAAACATTAAATTTTTTACTAGTCCCATCTCTTAAGAAGATGCAGGCACTCTTTGTCGTCTCTGTTCACACAAACCCAGGAATTACTGAATTTTAAGACCAGTTTTATTTAAATTCAGAAGAAAAAAATGTAATTTGAAAAGATTCTGAGTTCCTACAAGTTCAGCAAAACTAAAGGTATCTAAGACACAGTCATACTAAAGGTAAGCAATGAAAAAACAGAAGCAATTTTTAATTAGAGAAGATAATATATTTGGGGGGCAAACCCTCTATTATTCCTCTTCCTGTCCTATGCTGATGTCTATTGCTTAATGTAATTCAGATTAACAGTCAATCCAACACAACCATTTTCTCACTATAATCACCTTTGTGCCTGGTAAAAAATAAAGAAAATGCAAGTTAAGAAAGATTCGTGCTCTCAAATTTACAACCTAGAAAAATGACCTGATCAAGGCAGTGTCACAAATCCTTTTCTGCCCCTAGAAATGCACATGCCAAAAGTGCATGGCTTCTGCCTTGCTCTGTGCTGCTGTGTCCTTGAATGAGCAATCCCTGACTTCAGCCAGCAATTCCAAATATCAGTGACAAGTGAGAAGTTGAGATGTATCTTGGCCATTTCCATAGGAGCTGAGTTTATTTAGTGCCTCCATGTCTGCAGTGCCTCCAGTGGGGATTACACTGGATAAACCTTCTCCAGGTCTGCCTGATGAGAGAGACATTGAATCAATTAAGTTATTCAAAAGTGCCAGCTAATTAAGTTTGTGATCTCTGACTTTTGTGTAGCATCTCCTAATTTCAATGCACTTTCACAGATTTGTCAAAACTTACTTCATTTCTGGTAAAATTCCTGTGTTGTGGAAACATATATTGATTTATTACCTACATAAATATGCAGCTGCCTGACATTTTAAATTATTAGCAGAAAGGACTTGTGGTGACATAAGGCTCAATCCTGCAATTCTCACGGATTTCCAGATCTCCCTGTGACATTAAAAGGTGTTGGACCTGCATAAGGAAAGCAAGATCAAGGGAGCACTGGCTTTGTCTGTAGGATTTCAATCACATCACACCACAACTAAGTCTGAGAAATCCAAACCACGAGCTCAGCCTTCACTGAAATATGATTAAAAGCATCACTGGACTATTTTTGCTGATAAGTTACCTGTCTTCCCAAGTCCTTTTTGTCTTCAATCTCCATTCTCTGAAAGAGAAGAGGGAAACAAGCCTGTAAAGACAGGTGGGAAAGAATCCCAGCCATCAGCCAGGAGTGAGTGAGTTACATTTCCCCTACACATACCATGTGCCTACACAGCAGTTGCTCCATGATTCTGCCTTTTGCTGTGAAAAACAGCAAACAGTTCAGCACCTGAGATGCTGCTTGAAGCACTGGGAACTCATCCTGAAGTCCATCACAGCAGAGATTCTGGCCTGAACCTGCCATCTTCACACCAAGTCCCACAGATCCACTGACTTCTCAGGGATGGACTTCCCTAATCGTGCTGTGGTTCTAAACAATCCAAGCATCTGTAAGAAATCTTAAGATCTATTCATTTGTCAAAAGCTGGCCATCAGATCCACAATGTGGTGCCTGACAACGTTGTTTTCCCAAACTCCTTCCACTGCAACAGGGATGGGACAACTGCTTTGCCATGACCCTATGGAATATTACAAAGATTGACTCATCCTCAAATCAAAGTGACTCGAGGGTGGCATTTCTTCAGCATCAGATGTCATTACTGAACTTCAGAAATCTTGTATTAGGAAGCAAAGCCCCACTGTGTCAGGTGCAGGGGACATCAGCAGTCCCAGCAGATGTAGCAGCCAAGACTCTGAGGACAAATAACAGCACAAGGGTGAGGAATGTCCTTAGGGTTGCAGTAGAGAAGCTGGTACAGAACCAGGTGTCCTGGCCCCCAGCCCTGTGCTTACAGCACCACATCACTCTGCCAGACACACAGATGCTGCAGTTTGAAGCCCATCAGTCTTCTTGTCAGGTGTTACCTCAACTTACATGAAGTAAAAGTGTCATTGTAATTCCTCCTGGATTTCTGTATTTTTTTTGGCCTTGCCTGTTGTGTTAGAAAGCAGACCACAAACACTAGTGCATTTCTATTTGTGCCTTTTCTCAGAGCTTTTGCATAATTTTCTTTTTCTGCATATAAATAAACACCAACCATTTACAGGTGAATATAAAACCATAGACACCAACAGTTTTGGGTAGTGTTACATCTCTTCTATCACTCACAGCATTGGGCTATCCATCAAGGCTCGTGCTGGATTGTTTCACACTCAGATAATCTAATTTAGTTCAAAAGAGTCCTCACAGCAAAACATGACTGAAGAAATCAGTCAGCACACTGTTGTCAGGAAGCTTATCCCAACTAACTTCTCCTTCCAAGCTGATTCCAAAATGTCTCTTGCCTCTGACAGCTGGCTGTGCATAAGAGGAAACCAGCATACAGAGAACAAGGCTAAAATCAGAGAGGAAGGTTAAGAGGAAAAACAGCAGGGAAAAAAAATCACAGTTTAACATCCTAATGTTTAAAGGCTCTGCTGAGTTACAGGAGGTCTCTAAATGCTCTTAGATGCTCTCTGAGAGAATAGGTCACTGAGAGGTTAGGCAGAGGGAGGAAACCTGATGAAAGATCAGCAGAATGAAGGAGGGCTATAATTTCACCTAAAAGGAGAGTTCTGAATTTGATGGAGCTGCTGGAGCAGACACTACTACCCATCAGAACTTCTCTTCCCTGTGGAGAATGAGCAGATTTGTAAAAGCTGCACAATCCTCAAAGATTGTCTCATAATAAGGCACAACCATATCTGCAGCACAGCAAGAAGCTAAGAGGTAAGGTTGCCACAATATCCTCCTTCCGAAATGTTATGGCAGGAATTTTTCACAGGAGCTTGAAACAGGAAGGGGACCAAGTCACACAGATAAAAAACAACAGAAATTTAGTGTCTGCCAGCTTTCTTTGAGGGAAGAATCCAATTAGCCATCCCTAATAGGTTCATCTGGTCTTAGTCTATGAAGAGCCCCAACAATCTATGTCTTGGTCTAAATCCTGCAAGGACTCTGCTGGGGATGGGTGCTCTGAAAATCCACAGGTATTTTTCTTCTGCCCCAGAGTTCACAAGTCATAGTCAAAAGCAAAATCATAGTCCTCAAAAAATGCACACAGCCCAAACTCTCATGTGAGGTATTCCATAGGGGCACAACTGACGAGTCCTGTAATTCTTCAGTGCTTTAGGGTTTCTAGAAAGACCATGATTATTTTATCACCAGACATAAGACTCACCAAATGCTCAGTTTATTCCTCTCTTTGCTGACTATAATATGGTTGACCCTTTAGGTGGGACCTTAATGAACTACAGAAACTCATTCCATCCCTCTTTCTCTAGAAATTCACTGTACAATAAAATAAGTAGAAATTGATTTTAATTAACTCTTCTTCCCTCTCCACAATTTCTTCTTTCTCACTCTTTTCTCTCTCACTTTTTTAGAAAGCAAAAATGCTATGCAGACACATATGCTCCACATATTTCCAGACTGAGACCTTCAGAGCACAAACTTTCTGCCCACTGAGCTTCTGTAGATGATGTGCCACACGTGATTTCTTACCAGCAGAGATTTCTGACTGGTCAAGTTAAGCCTAATGGCCGAGCTCTACAGATGTGCAAACACTTCTGAAGATTTGAACTAGTATGTAATTTTTCATATTTATCCCTTACTCTGAGTCTCAATCTGCACGCAGCAGAACGAGAAGTAAAGATTTTTTTTCAGGTGGATTCAGTGGTCTGTGAAAACCTTGTTCCTTAGTGCCCCATGGGCTCCCACCATCACATAACATTTTATAATAGGCAAGAGGAAGGTAAAGCTCCAGAAGGTGTGGAAACAACATGCAAGATCAAGACTGAAGCAGTGACAATAGAAGATAAAAGAGATGAATATGCCAATGCAGAAAGTGTTTGCTTTGCTCTAGGGCTGCATTTCAGAACCATCTCAACAGCACAGCCTTAAGTTATTGTAGCCAACATTAAAGAGAATCCAAATACAATGCTTTTCTGATGAAATACTATTACCACACTACTAAAAAAAAAGACCCAACAGTACATGCCCTGACTTCTCTGTGACTCAAAGGGTCACGATACAAATGAGGGTTTATGATGAAGTCCCACACATCTACATAGGCACCATAGTTTGAAGAGGGAATTGTCTGTTTTAATAGTCAAACAAATGTTCCTCATCTAAAGTGCAGGAAAGACACATGGTGAGAAACTTGTGTAGAACATATGGTGCTGAAATAGCAAGATGATAATTCTTTAACAGCTTTTGACAGTGGTAAAAGATCAATTATTGCACCATAAATATTAAAAAGTTCCTCCAGCCTTTTGCTGGAATGAATGTGTATTTAAAAATCGGTGTTTCCCTTTAATGGCAGCCAGGTTGCCTCCAAATTGCAAAGTTATGCAGCCCCACAAAGTTAAAGGATTGATTGCTGTATGTTTACAGCTCCAGCTGCTGAAGAACCAGCCCAACAACTGAAGCACAAACTCCTGAAGGTACTGAAGATGCAGGCACTCTGAAAATAGCCCTGGATCTTTTGTTGAAAATCAAGTGTAAAATGGAATTGCCATCCCTTTCCTTTCCCGTCCGTGCAATTGCAAGAGTTTGCAACAGAAAAAACCAAACATGGCTCTGGAAAGTATTAGGAAAGACAGGTTGATTTCCCAGCTTGACTGCTGAGCCAGCTGACATGAGTAAGGTTTTACTCTCTGAATTTCTTGACCCATGAGATTTCTGAACTAATATACATGTTTATATCAATACGTGTGTGTGCATACACAGACTCACACTCCTACAAGAATTAGTTTCAATCTTGAAGAAAACTGACAGCTGTGTTTCAACAGTTCTCTGTGCAAAGTCACCAAGGTAAAACAGCCACGATACAGGTTTGTTACTCAAATCAATACTATATGTGGCATTCTTTGTGGAGATTTTATGACAGAACCACATATAATGACCCTGGGCTCAAGTTCAGCAGATACAGAGCTACAATGTCCTATCATGGTTCTGAAATAATTCATACGGATCCACTTTCACTCCTTAAGGGCAGCCTACTCCAGAAGCACATCAACTTCTTGCTCTGAACAGCTTCTCATCCAAGGGAAGGAATCTTACCATGCTTTGGGTTTTAAAAGGTGCCTGTCTTTGCTTTAGGTAGGGCTGTTATAAACTATACATTATTTATACCAGTGGGATCACACCGTGATAGCAGTGAAGGCCATGGCTTTGTTGTGCATCAATGAACACTCCTTTGCCACGTGAACAGACAAAACAAGGAGAGAGGGAGAATAATACAAAGGATAATGAACTCCTGGGTTCCAGCACAGCACTGATGAAAAGCAGAGGGGAGTTTCCTTGCTCCCAGGCCAGTGCATCACCTGCCAGGCCAAGTCACTGCTCTGCTTCTCACCCATTTCAATTCTGCCCATATCTGACCCCCTGTGATCCAGATTCCCAATGTGCCCTGAGGGCATGGCTAACCTTACACACAGCAAACTATCCCATGAACAAAAATTGTTTTAGTGGAACTTTTCTGTCCACATCAGTGTTCTATCTCTGGCTATAAAAGTGCTACAGTTGGATTAAACCCTATCAGGCAAATTAAAAATACTTTACCAATAATAAAGGGAAAAAAGCTTAGGTCAAATCTGTCATGGAATACTATGAAATAGCATTTCTATATATAAAATACCAAATGTGTCACGGACACACATTTCTCCCACACTGGAATAACTTATTTTTTCCTCTTGTGGAAAGACACACTCTAGCTGGAAAGATATACTTTGTCTTCAGGTCTTGCCCTATATCCCTTTTCCACCTATACCTTCCCACTTCCCACTAATAGAAATCCTTCAGCCTACTCCATTTTCTGCCACATTAAAGATTCAGTGTGCAATCAGCCACATTGTCTTGGTTGAATACATTTAATTTCCCCTTTTCTCTGTGCCATTTTGAGTACAGCTCATTAGATAGCATAAGCAAAATAGCTGTTGTTGGCCTTTGCATCTTATCACCCAATGGCAGCTTTGTCCAGCAGTCTTAAGAGTTCTCCTTTCTTAGCAGCTGTGCTTATCTTTGTTGGAAATGACAAGTTAGATCCATCTGCTCTGAAACATCCTTAGCTCTGCTGCCTCCTGCTCTTACCTTCAGGTCAGAGCTGAGCTGAAGTTTAGTTATGTCCTGGCAGACTGTGATGATAGCAATTTGTACTATTTTTTAATATTTTCATCCGAACCTGCTGGGGAAATGAGCTTTCAGAGCAAAGTCAGAGAGTACAGCAATCACTGCAGGTGGAGCAAGCTAAACAAAAATGGAAAAAATCTCCCTTTTTATCTAGAAATATTTATTCTCTGTTTAATATAATTTACAGTGCTCGCAAAGCCCTAATTTCCAAAATATGAGGTGTCGTACTATAGTAAATGAAATATTTTGATTTAAAATCTTAAATTATCAACAGCAATTTTGAGTGACCTTGTCAAGATTACAGTGTCTCCTCCTGGGAAGAGGAGGACTGCCACAATCAGTAAAATATTAGCATTTACTATTAGGAATGTGTCAGGCAACATGGTTTAAGATATAACAAAATGAAAAAGGAAAACAGAATCATTTGCAAAATAATATCTTATAAATCCCTTTCAATTATTTTTTTTAGTGCCTCTGGCACGCACTGCAAGTCAGGCAGCTGATGGTGTGTGGTGACAGTTAGGGATTTGAAGCATGATTTGAGGTAGGCACAGGAATCCTTCATGAGAATTTAACTTAGGAGAATTTAAGTGAAAGTGCCATTATTTGCCAACCTGTGAACAGTTTCTCTGCTTTTTGTCACTGACAGGACGTTTCTTATCAAAGATTGAAGATAATAATTTTTATATTCCAAATTAACCAGCCAAAGTAATTAACATTGCATGAGCCAAAAGTAACCAAGCATCACTTCAGATGTTTTCTGGTTTTTTCTATTGGTTTGGTGTTTGATTTGGGTGGGGTTTTTTTTTTTGTTTTTTTTTTTTTTTTTTTTTTTTTTTGGTTAGCTGGACAAGCATGTTCAGGAAAGTTGAGAAGCAATCCCTCTGCCTTGAATCAGTTGAAGTGAAGTGCAGCACTGTCTGTCAGATATTTTAGTCTCAATTGCAGGGCTACAGTTCCCAACCTTCCCTTTAGCTCCAGCTGCAATTGGCCAGACTGCACAATACAAATGGGAATAAATGGAGATTATAACATCATGGAAATCAGACTCTGCAGGTCACCAGCATGGTCAAGGCAATAATGTACCCACATTAATGAAAACAACCAAGTGTTCCACAACCCTTCACTCTTGACAGAGCCTAAAACGTCACTGGAAACGTGTGAATGAACAATGCAAAGCACAGAAGATGGACCTGAGACTAAGATGAGATGGGATTTGAAGGAACAAGGTCCATGGGAAAGAAAGTTTCCCAAAAGTAGAGCATGTTTGAAAGCAACACTAAACTAATACAACTCCTAGAAATGGTACATGATGTAGACAGAAGCATTCTGTAGAAAAAAAATTCACCTAAAATACTCTCCATCAATGAAAAAATACCTTTTTCAAATCAGATTTGATTGACTTTAAACAACCCCAAGAAAAGGTTCAGTGGTGAAACCTAGGCTGCAATGAAGTGCAAAGGCACTTGCTCAGTGCGGCTGCAGAAGCCAAGGGCCATTGCAAGCCAAGGTGACACCAAGGGTGCAGGCAGAGGACAGTCCTGCAATCAGCAACCCTGGAATCCTCATCTCAAAAAAGGGCCCTGAATGACACACAGGCAAAGACCAGAGCCAGCAAAAGCAGCAAAGTGAGAAAACAAGGGAGGAAGGGAGGCACAGGAGGAGATGGAGCAGGCTCAGCCAGCAGTGGCACTGCCTTGACACCTGCCTGGCTGGTAGCCAGGAGCCTGCCACGGCTCACAGCACATTCCATGGAGCAGGCTCGGGATGATCAGGGCCACTGCTGCCTGTTTCACAGCTTGTGTCAGCAGTGCTGATGCTGGGAAACGTGTTTTGCCCAAAAGCATTGTGGGCCAAGGGAAGTAAATTTGCAATGACATATTTCAGCATTTACAGAATGACATTTTGCCAGGATATCCAGTTCATAGGAAGTGTCAAAATATTTAGTAGCAGTCTGATTCAAACTGACACAAAATACAATTAAAAAAGAGCTGTTTTACAACATGGGAAATCTGCCTTTTGGCAGCTCCAACCAATAGTCCAGTGTCAACTCAAAAAACTAGGCATGTGTTTCTTCTGTGTTTCCCCCATTGCATTGCACTACTGTAAGAATAAGGAGGTAATTTGCCTGCTAGATTTCATCAGGCTAATATGGATCTGATCCCATTTTCAATCACCAGAATTAGCAGCCAATTAGTCAAGTTATTTTCTAATATCATTGCAGGACATTCAAATTGTTGGCATTTATTTTTTTCAGCAGCTAGGCTACTTTTAGAGATTTATGTCTTGCTTTCATGCCTTACAGCACTCCTTGAAACATTAGTAATATCATCTAGGCAGGAGTAATAAAATGCCAGAACTCCTAACCACATGCAACACTGCCTGACATCAAATCAAGTTTCTCAAGTGAAATATAGATTGTAGAAAGAAGTGGTGTAAGGAGCAGAATTAAATTCATCTCAGTTATGCTCATGCCACTGATGTCAATATATTACATCCCTACTATGCTAAACCAAGGGTTTCTTCTGAAAGATGCAGGAGTAGAAGCACAACTTTGAACCAGAAACAAGACTAACACAGGGGTCTGCATCTATTTTTAACATTACAAAGTGTTGTACTTTTTAACTCTGAATCACTCTTTATTTAAAAAAAGTTCTATTCTTTCTGCTCAAAGGCATCTAAAAGATTTAATAAGACTGAAGGAAATAGAGAAAGGAGGAATAACAGGCTGATTTTAATCCTGCTATTAGTCAATGAAAAGATTGTAGATGAAAGACTGCAGATTAGTCTTTTCAGTCTCTCTCTCCGATTCCCCAGATCTGGTGGGAGAATTAAATGTGAATTACAGCCACAGTTGAATGATCACACCATATATTTATTTTCCAGACACTGTTGAAAAGAAACATTTATTTCAACAGACTTTATTTCTGTGGAGTCCTGAGCACCAAATTGCCCCCAAGAAAAGACCTTCTCACTCAACCTAAGACATTTCATGTCATTCTGACAGTACTAAGAGCACTTAATATGATCATGCTTTGTAGCCTCTGACATGCTGTCAAAGAAGGGGAAAATACTTCAGTGCAATTGAGAATTGAATTCAGAGTGTATTAAAACAAACAAGAAGGAAATCAAAATGCCATCAGAAGAATGACTTATGTGGAATCCACCCATGGGTGCTGAGGGAGCTGGCAGCTGAGCTGTCCTGGCCACTTTCCTTCAATCACCAGCAATCCTGGCTGACCAAGGAGCTCCCAGCTGAGGAGAGCTTGGTAAATGTTATGCCTTTCTCCAAGAAGGGCTGGAAAGAGGATGTGGTGAGCTAAAGGAGCAGGGCAGTGACCATCCCCAGTGCTCCCCTCAGATCCTCAGTCCCCTCAGCACTGGGACTTTCACTACAACAGAGACATTGAGGGGCTGGAGTGTGTCCAGAGAAGGGAAATGGAGCTGGGGAAGGGGCTGGAGCGCAGGTTTGATGAGGAGTGACTAAAAGAGCTGGGGGTATTCTGCCTGGCAAAAAGGAGAGTCAGGGGCATTTTATGTCCCTCCAAATCTCCCTGACAAGAGGGTGCATCCAGGCAGGGGTCAGTCTCTCTTCCTAGGTAACAAAGGTAACAAGAAATAAGACAAGAGGAAACGGCCTCAAGTTGCAAAAAGGGGAGGTTTAGATTGGATATTAGGGAAAAATCCATCACTGGAAGGTAGGTCAGGCACTGAAACAGGCTGCCCAAAGCAGTGATTGAGTCACCATCCCTGGAAGTATTGAAGGGATGTGTAGATGTGGCAGAAATGGTTTAGTGCTGGGCTTGGCAGTGCTGTGGTAATGGCTGGGCTTTACCATCTAAGAGATTTTTTCCTACTTAAAAAATTCTATGGTTCTCTGATTTTATAAAATGTCTGAGGGGCAGAACTCAAACATTACTCAGGGTGTTGTTTGAATGCCATTACATAAATGCCAATTTCCATCCTTCAGGACAGGCCAGCAGCAAGATATTCATATATTGTCCCTCTTGAAGATTTCTGCTTGTACTCAAGCAGAATTTTAAGGCTTTTCCCTGTTATGCTGTCCTTGACAGCTGTCAAATAAGATCCAACTCATGCCAATAAGGTTGTCAAAAAAGACACACTGGTCAAAGCATTTTGTCCTTAGCTCACACTGCCACTTACTGCTTAGTGCTGCCCAGTTACTTGCTCTTGTAAACCCTTCTTCATACCCAAATTTAAATTGCTTCTTCCTTACAACATGGAGAAGTACAAGGAGACCAGAGCTCAGTGTGCCTCCAAAGAAATCACCTATTAAGACAAAAATTACTTCATTAGCACACAGGTTGAAGATTCCTGGTTATTTATAGCAAAAATATGTCATAGAAATGAGGCCCTAGCCTTCCAGGAACTGTGCCTTCCAATAGTGAAATAATGACTTTATAATGCAGAATGAGGTCTGAAGCACAAAAACTCCTGCCTGTGAGGGGCTCTGCTGCAGGGTCATAAACAGATACAACATGTTGCCCGAGAGGTCAGCCCTGAGTCCCCGGCTCCAGAGGTTGTGTTTCAGTGTTTAGAGGGTTCACAACTGCACCTTCCCCCCAGCCCATAATAGATGACCAAAAGGCTGCTTTTCATGTGTCTGACTGCCAGTGCCCACTGTCACACTGATCAAGGGACAATGGCCAACAGTGCTTGGTCATTGCTGGGGGCACATTCCAGGTGGGCTGTGGTGTGACCACCCCTGCATGGACAGGGATCACACCACTGCAGCATCTCCAAAGAGCTGAGCTGTGTGGGAGCATCCCCTGTGGGATCCACTGCAGCCACAGCCACAACCACTCCTTTCTGCAGGCTGAGAAACTCTCCCAAAAGGGAGCAGGGGGTCGAGCACTGGCAATGCAGACTGCTCCCCAGCAGCTTCACTTTGAACACACCCTTATCTGGAGCTTATATTTCACCTGCAGTGAACATTGAAAGAGCCCAGTGAGCATGCACTGCTTTTTAGAGGTCATGATTGACAATGATTTATGCTTAATTAGCAAATTCCCTGTGATCACTTGATAGTACAGATTAAACCCTAATAAGTATATTTCCTGTAGGTTTAATTGATTAACTCTATGACCTATTTGACTTATCTCATAATATACACATTTTTTCTTAGTAACCTTGGAAATTTCTAAAGAATCAGCAGCATCTATGCCTGTATAAAAGAAGTAGTATAAAAGGAGTACAAAATAAATCTATTTCTATTTGAGAAACCTAGCACAAATTAATTCCAGGCTTGTATATAAAATGTTAAACTTTGTATTATCTCGGCATATTTATTAGAAAAATTCAGAACAATAAAAATAATTTTTTTTAAAAATTAAATTGTTAGATACTCCTCAAACATTATAATAAATCTTCTCAAGCTGCAGTTTCATGCTTCATTTCCCAGTTGTTTTATCTGTTTCAGTTACACATCCACAGTACATAATATATTCTGTGTTACTCCCCCCATTCCTAATACTTTTATGTGTTGATCACCATGGGGATGTTTTAACATGCAGCTTCTTTTGGTTAACATCTGTCAGAAACCCAAAAGATTAATGAATCTGGTGCTGAGCAGTAGGTCCAAACTTCACAAACCTCCACTAATATTTTGATCACTCTGGAGGAAAAGGGTATTTAAGAATCTCTCTGAATGCTAGAGGGAGGGAAATAATCACTTTGAATTAAAATCCAAATTCACTCAACGGGTAATGAAATTGCACTGAATATTGATTCAGGGTCCTAATAAGCTCCTAATTTCAAAGAAAACACTGGAAGGCAAACATTCCTTCCTCTTTCTTTAGAGAAGACTTCAGTTGTACCACAAAGTAAGATTTCACTTTGTTCTAAATATACAGGATTATGAGAGTTCTGAAAGCAGCCCTGCAACAACACCTTCTGCCCTCCCCTTTCTCTCTCTCCCTCATTTGTACTCGGATAAATTTCACATCAACTAAATTCCAAGCCAGAGCAAGTGCTTTAAAGTTATTTGCAGCTAAACTAATAGTTTTCTGTCTCCTTTTGGTTTTCAGAAATTGTACAATTGCCTTTTTTTTTTTAACTAAACCAGACTACTCTGAGATTAATCTTCAACTAAAGCTCATCCTTCATTCCTCCCCACTATGTCAGAGACACTTATGACAATGTTAGGAGTTCGTTTTGCAGAGGATTCCAGACACCACAGCACAGAAGGAGAGCTACAAAGAGTTGAAAGGGATCTCTTCATTTTTTTTTTAAATCAGTTACCAACTTTTCTTTCCCCAGAAGATGGTGGGAGAGGCTGCACAAAGAAAGGGAAGAAAGTTTTTTTGTGAGAGTTTTGTCTGATTAAATATTTGCACATATGACACTGCTCAGAGGAGGGTTTCCAGTGGTTGGCCTTCCAGGTTGTAACTCAGGAAGGTGAGAGGCCAAGGGCTCTGTGTGTTAATGCTGGAGAGTTCCTGGCAGCAGCCAGGAGCCTGCCCTTGGCTGCTCCGAAAACTGAGGATCCCTGTGGGCAGCCTCACATTCCAGCAAGGGGGATCCCCCAGAGGATCACCTGCACTCAGAACTGAGCTGGCCACTCTTAGCCGTGCTGCCAGTGGGGTGGGCAGCAATCTTCACTGTGCTGACGACCAGGAAAAGCACCTTGCTGCTCAATACTTTCATTCTCTACCTGTAAAGCAGGAATGAAGTCCACTACAAAGCATTATGGAAACACTGGGCACACTGTCATGCTCTTTGAGGCTTTGTATCAATCATCCATCCTCAGAAAGGACCAGCTACTGATGGGAGTGAGTGAGACCTTCCCTGATCACATACACTGTTTGTCTCAGAAGAAAACCTCAGAAATGCCTCCTCAAAATATGCTAGGTAGCTTAGAGGAAAGTTTAAGCTTTTGCCCCCATACTGTCCTTACTCTGATGTAACAGTTCTATGTGCTGCTACCATTTTCTCATTCTTCTCTGGATAAGAAGGGCTGTCTCTTCCTTTCTACCAGCTTTTTCTATAAGAATTTATCAGATTCCAGCACTCAAAACTCCATCACTAGCAAAGTCTCTGCTATTTGCTTCTAAGAGCTGGTGTTTTTGAAAAGCATCTGTTTCCACTCTGCCTAGCTGTAGCAGGACTATGAGGTTTCATGGTTATAAGCACAGTGTTGTGTGTCTGGTAGGTACTTTGGTTAATATTCTGTGTGCTTTAACAAATTACTGAACTTTGAATAAAATCCAACTATTTCTTACACAATCAGCACAAAGATCATCAAAAATCACAATCATCACAAAGATCATAAAAATATTGCTAAGGATCCCAAATGGGACTGGGAATTTGCTTTGCCAGTATTTGTGGCTTTGGGCTGGACAGAGAAAAGCATTTTCTCTCCATGGCATCCTTACTGTCTGAGAAGCCTTAGAGCTGACATGCACTCCCACTCCTGCTACCTTCTGTCCCCTCCTGGTAAGTCACCATGTTTCACACTACAGGCTTCAAAGAGACTCTGATGATGCAATGCAGTCACACCTTTACATTCAGGAAGTGTCAGGCTTGGCTTTAGCTGCCAGCATCTCCCTCTCTGCACAGCATGACATAGCTTGCACACCAGCACATGGCTAACAATATGTCTATTGTTATAAATTACAGCCTTTTGTGCATCAAGGATGTCATAGGATAGGGCAGGCAAGGAGAATAGACTATTTAATTATGACTTATGTCATGCACTGAAAGAGGATATTAATTATAGTAGAAGACACAGCACGGACTGGGATACAGGATTAAAAGGGACAGTTGGATTTTGGTGACCCATTCCCTGCTGTTATCAGTACCTTGTCAGATGTTTCTTCATCTGGACAAGCTCTATCTCAAGATAAGCAGACCCTGGAAGGGCTGAGATATTTTAGGGGTTCCTTGGCCCAAATGCACCAGTACTGCACAGCACTGCACAGCAAATTGGCAACTAGGGATGAGCCTTGTGCCTGGTAAACAGCAAGGCACGCAGCAAGCTACCAACTGCATATGCCTTCTCCATACAGATCAATACAGTCATTGGGAAAAAATACCTGCCAGATCCCTGGATGCAACATGAATGTCAGGGTGAAAATGAAAGGAAAGTGCTACCCACAAAAACCAGGCCAAAAACATCCCCCAACATGTCTGCTAATAGAGGAAAAAAGATATGTTACTGCAAGGCCTAGCATAAGTTAAACCTCGGACAATGACTGCGTTTTCAAGAGTGAGATGTTATATGGACAAACACAGACCCAGATTTGTAATGTCTGCTTCACTCTTTCTTGCAGTCTAGTTAGCTTCAGGATGCAGCCTCAGGCTTCAACTTCACAATCAGCAACTTCTAGTCTAAGTATTCTAGTAAACATTATGGTACATGGAGCTGAGAGGAGAAAAAGGCATATGTGAGCAAACACAGAAACCAAACAATCCTGAAAAAGCCTCAGCTTGTATTACTTTTAAGATTTTCTATTACAATATTTATCTGTTATATAAAATGAGGGGTAGAGGAATAAGTTTATACAAAACCCAGGGTATGGGATAGCTGCTGTTGATGACCAGCAACATCTGACTTTTGAAGTACAGTAGCTCTACCTATCAGTTCTAAAGGCCTGATGGAAGGAACACTATGTGAAACAAAAAACAAAGGCATGGTGTAACAGTTGGGCACAAGAGACAGAGTTGTGTATCTTTGCCATAGCAGGAGTTTAATTTTAACTTCTTGAACATTTCATTCTTTTTTATTGCCTCGCTTGAGAAAACCATTTTCCTCTCTGTCCATCTGCAATTGTGCAGAGAAAGAAAAGCTATAGGCAGCTCTTCTTTCGTCACCTACTTGTATGAAACTTACTTCTCTGAATTCTCATAGCACATAAAATGTCCCTGCTGCTGCAAGATAAAATGTGTCACTGCTCCATCTGCTACTCATTTGCTGATGATTCTGTGTGGCAACATGCTGCCGAGCAAAATATTCCAAAAAAGAAGAAAATGTGCAGCCCAGCAGATCTGGTTTTGACAGAGGTAAGGCTTGGTCTCATTAATCATTTTGCTGCACTCCTTATAGTACCTGGTGGAGTATTAAGACTGCCTTCCCAATTCAGTATTTCATGGTACTGTCACAAAATTTTTCTCTTTAACTCTTCTTTTGGGACAAGAATGCTGAAACAGAGGCAGCAGGAGATTCTCAGTGCTAAATGATTTCTTATTTCAGTATTGCTCTGAAATTCACAGGCACAAGTCCTTCGTTTGGGGGCAAGAAGTGATGACAATCCAGGTACAGAATGTACTCAGCTGTCACCTTCCTCTCTAATGTGCTAAAGCTGTATCAGAAGACACCCAAATTTAAGGCACACGGTAGTGAGGCATTGCCAGGTACTGTGGATCCCTGCCTAGTCCCTGTCTACTAAGCAGAAATTTTACCTCTGTTTTGGAGAAACAAATTGCCCCTCAGCATCAGCCAATGGGCAAAGTCCAGAGGACCACAGCAAGGGATGTGCAGCTTCTGCCACTCTGGGGAGGCTCCTCACCACAGGCACAGACTGTGCAGGAGGCCAGACAGACCCAAACAGTGGAGGAAAACCCTTTTAGAGGGCATGTTGGAGAAGAAATATAAATATTGTTTCCATTCAAACCACTCAAGTCTGACTCACTGTCCAGCCAGCTGCAGCCAAGTGAAGATTGCTCCATTGCTCAGGGCCTGAACAGGTCTCTGGTACTGCAAGAGCTCTTAACCTGTTTGTCCCGACTGACACCCCAATCCCCAAGTCTGTATACACTTTATAGAAAACTAACTGGAAGCCACACATTTAAAAAAAAGTTCCCTAATAGCCATATCCGTTTAAGTGTATTTTTAAGGTTTAGAAACAAAGCAAAGTCAATATCTAAAATATAAATATTATTCTATTTTTCAAAATTATTGTGCTTCATTTTCATTTTTTATAGCAGCTGAAAATAAACACCTGATTTATCTTGAATTACTATCTTTGAACTCTTACTCTACAGCTCTTTCCTGTACTTTACATAAATAATATTGTTAGAGTACATACCCAGTCACAAAGGATTCACAGACAGGCAAATACAAAAAGATGAAGAATCTGAAAGCAAGTAATAAGATTTTCAAGACAGAATCACATTTTTCTCCTTATTGCCTAAGAAGAACACTATCTGAAGACCAAATATATGTAATTTCTCATGTTTGATGAAAAGGTTACTTAAACAGAAGTGAAGAGGAAATTATTTCCTTCATTCTTATTTGAGTAGGAGGAAAAGCCAAACCTGCCTAAAAGGGAAGCCAGATAGCTGCCTTAAGATAATTTCTGGAATCAAAGTTTTTCCTAAACCATGTAATAAAGTTTTATCCAGGGTGAAGTTGATAACACAGGATCCTTACATTTAAAAAGTCAGATTTCTAAGGCAACTGGTAAAGAAAAACCCAAAAGAGGAATTGTTGAGGAGAAGTTATTGTAATATAATGTAATTTCATTACAAACCTGAGGATCTGACAAATGTCCCTTACCAATAGAGAAGTATAAATAATGGAATTTTTAGATCAATGGTTCAGTGGGGAAAGGGAAAAAATGCTTCAGGTAGACCAGATGCAATTTAGTTTTTAAGAGTATATATTTTTACATATATATGTGCTTGTGTATATATATTCAGGACAAATTAACAATTTATTTTGGCTTGAACTATTAATTTCAACCCTAAATGATTTTGTTTCCCTTTGCAGTATTCCAAATAACAGAAAACCAGAAGTTTCTTGTTGTACAATATCATAAAACCAGCAAGATATCATATCTTCTAACTCATCTAGAGAGAGAAAAACCTAGGAAGAAAAGAAAAATCTGAAAACACATCCTTTTTCTTCTCAGCTCTAAAGAAGGTTTCACATCTGTTTGTCAGGATTGTTTTCCAAGCACCAAGGTCTCTCTTCACCAGTTCAGTCCTGTAGAAATTGCTTAACTTTGTAATCAACACTGGATTTATTCTGAAGTCTGAAAAATTGTTCTTAAACAATTCAGACATTCTATGCCTGATTACATGCAATCTCCAATTATAGTTATTCTTTTCTTTACATCTCTTAGGCAAGCTGTACAGTGACTTTATACAGATTCAGGTGCTCACATGGTATGCAGGAGCCATCCAAGGTATTCTGCCATAGCTAAAGTGAGAAACAGACTTGAAAAACTGTGCTTAATTCTAACCAGCTTGAAAATTCCCTGCAGTTAAATTTTAATTCAAAGCAAAGAATCTCTGTATAAATCCCAGCCTTTTAAAATGGTTCCACTGCCATCACTGTACATAGATTTGCTGCAGGACAAACAAAGGAATCTCCATCTTTATCCAGAATCAGGATCAAAAGCTGCTGTGCAGGGCCATAGATGGGAGTTTAGCTCTACACTCCAGTGCATACTAATACCATAAAATCAGTCTCCTTCTCCTAGACCTTATGACAGCCTCATGACACTGCTTCCAGCTCTTCTGCAGTAACACTGGGATTTAACAGCCTTCTCCAAACACTCCAAGGCAGCAAAACTCTGGCAGCAATTACCTGAACACTTCAAGACCCCATTAAGGCAGAAGATAAGGTTAACCCTGGTACAGTGCACAAACCAGTGCAAACAAAAAAAGCTGCAATGAAAGTCTTTATTGCTCATTACCAAGATGCAAAGGAGAGGAAATTTGGATGGCTGTAAGCAGCAATCTCCTGTTCATATTCTTTCAAGCCATCACTCTCAGTCTTCCACATGGTCAGCAATTACAACACCAGCCCCATTTCCCCGTGACACTCCCCTAGGCACTAATAACCAAACCACATTTCCTAAAAACCATAAACCACTGAAAATTCTGTTAGCGTGCCACTTGACATTTTTTTTTACAAGGAAGGTGTATTTTGTAAAAGGAAGTCTTTCAAAAGTATGAGAAATGAAGGATACTTATAAAAATAACCAGAATCCTTCCCCAAGGCATTCTGAATAAGACATTCCCAACTGCCTAAAGGTCCAATGTCAGCAAGGCAAGGCTCAATGAAGCATTGAAAAGGCACATCTCTTTCCATAATTAAAGGGTAACTTCATTTTTGATCACTTCAGTGGAGTGACAGTGAGTACGTGATTAACTCAATATCCAGAGAGCTAAACACACTTGTATCAGCCCAGAAAAGTCCAGCATTGACAAGGTGGAATAAATGCCCTGCTTTTGTTTAACAGACTTTTAAAAAAGCCATATGCGAAATACAGTAACCTTGGCACAAGTCTGAGAACAGTTGCATAGGTTACTTTTCCACTTCACTGATTTTATCAGGAGCCAGGCATAAATTTGGGAGATGTCTCTAAAAGCTTACTAGTGCACAGTTGTTTTCACTCTGAAATTTAGTCTCGGGCTTTTTTTTTATACTCAACTGATGAGCAGTCCCACCCAAGAACTTCCCCTAGAAAAGATAACTTCCACAGTAAAAGTTTCACTCTCTCTAATATTAAAAGCCTGAAACAGTGAGAATTCACATCCATGGAGCCTAAGAATACACGGTGCCTGACAGTGCTTAGGATCCCATTTATTTGCCTGCAAAAAAGGTGCATCAATATCCCAACCAGATCTGGGCTCAGGAAAATAATTTCATGAAAGATGGACCCAACCAGCTCTATGGCCATGTCCTTCAGGCCCTCCTACCTCAGAAGTTGAAAACCTGTCTCCTGGTGGCAGCAATACACTCACAAACACCTTGACTTTCCCCGAAGTCTTTCTAGAAGTTTAAATTCTCACCTAGTCATCAATCAGCTGTAAAGGCTTTAACAATTCAAGAGAGAAACTTTTGCTGCTACACCCGATAACTTGGCTTCCACACCTCACAACCTCACTCACAAGTGTATTCCTTCCCCTCCTCCTCAGCTGAGATGCATTGTTCTGCAATTCTTTCACCTTGCAGCAGCCAAGGCAACACAATTGCACTTTCACCTCATTTATCATGCTTTCTTTGCCTGGGCTACACCTTAAACCTGCTTTCTTGTTTCCTTCCTCCCCTGTTTCTTGGATCCTTGAGCCGTCCTACAGGGTCTTACTAGCTTAATAAATTTAGAGCAAGAGAATTCTCTTCTTGCATGTTTTGCTGGAGTCTCCCTTGTTTCACAATGACCTTCCTGAAAACCTGTACTCAGAAATCCCAGTCGTGAGATTTTCAGTTTAAATCAACAACAGCCCCTTGAATTCATAACACACACTTGTCCAGGACATCACACATGCCATCTTTTCAACAGGAATAGCTACAGTTTATGTCTGGATTTCAGCTGCTCAAAGACCTCCATCCCATCTCTCACATGTCCATATCTTCCTCCAAAAGACATTGGGCCGTGTGCTAAGCTGTGCATAGCACACTCAAGTCCTGGCTTTAGGGAAGCCTCAACTCACCCTCAGAAGTGACCAAATCTCTGAACATCCACCCACAGCTCAGACACCTGTGTGCCTGCCCCATATCAAATGTCTAATTACTCTGTTCTCACATGTCACTAAGTCTGTCAGGCCTCAAACTTTGCCCTCTGTGCCTGCAGAGTGTCTCTGTTAAGGAGAAGTCCTTGCTCGTGGTGTTATGTGAAAAGGCCATGTGTGCTGTAACCCAGGCCCTGGGCTCTGGAGATCTCCTCAGGATGGGCTCCCTTGCTGCTCGGGGCTGGAAGGGCTGGTGCCCATCAGGATCTGGAGCAGCAGAACTGGCAGGGTGGTTCCTGCTGCCCCCTCTCTCCCTGCCCAGGCCATGAGCCCATGCCAGGGGCAGGCATCAGCATCCCCTTCCACGTCTGGTTTTGTTCCTCCTTTCTCACAGGCTTGTGAAGAAGTAAAATCTCAGCTGTCAGGGGTTGGCGAGAGGAGCAGAGTTTCTAGGTGAGAAGAACAGGCCAAATGCTCTCTTTCTATCACTCTCCAATGTGCCAGCTTCAAAAACCTGCTGACAATCCTTGAGAGCCGATGACATTTTTCAAAACATTGACAAAAATAGAGAAGCACTTTCCCCCACCATTGAAAAAACTACTTCCACAAAGTCTGTCTGCTCTTCACTCTTTCTTCGACCACCTTCACAGACGGCCCTTATCCATCAAAGCATTTACACAGACTCACCCCATTCCAGAGAAAAACGTCCTGTCTTCTATGGAGAGCTGATACCCCGTGCCCTTTTAGAAGAGATTCCAAAATTTTAACAGCACTTCTCATACATTGTAAATTCTGATTCTCTCCCCTTAAACAGAAAACTCTAGTGACTCCACAAAACCAGATTTGCTTGAGGAAGACTTTAATGTAATGATTTCTCAAAAAGTAAATGAAGCTGTTACCACCTCTAACTAAAACTGGGAAAACAGTTAATGCTCGTTGATCTCATCATTTCAAATTAAAAATTTATTTCTGTAACCTGAGTACATACCTTGTTATATAATACACAGTGTCCTTTGACATTATGCACTAAATTGACCTAAGTATTAATACAATTAAAAATTTCTTTTTTTAAAGGCATATTTATGTATATACGTTTTGTACTGATCTTTTAAAACCTGTAATTAAACCTCTGTTGGGAAGTAGATCTACTGAGACATATATTCTAGAGGGGCAATACAAATACTTTTCATAAAAAGGGATTGATATGCCCATTGTGAGTCATTAAATCACATGGGAATAACAGTAAAATGGAAAGTATTTCCGCTCTTATTGTACTTAATACTTATGTTTTGCATATGCCTTCATCCCTGTAGAAAAGGAAGCTATTTTTTCAGCAGATCAAGGGCATGAAGAATCAAACTCTCCCAGGAAAATGATGCTGTTATGACAAGTACTGTGATAAGTGTGAATAATCAGGTATCACACGCAGAGTAAAACCACACAGTTCTACTGAAGCCAAAAATCTGAAGCAATTGAGATTGAAATCTTTACAGAGACTAGGTCTTTTTATGAAATACAGACCTTTTCTCTGGGCTTATCAGAAGTTAGATTTGCTGTATGTGGCTCTGATTTCAAACAATTTCTCCTGTTTCTTACATCATTCCATATCCAAGGAACTCTTCTTAGGCATTGCCTAGCCTACTCCAACAGGTCTAAGAACATGACTAAATTATTGGCAGCTCTATTTGTCTTTAAAATAAAAGGTCACAAATAAAAGCTGTTTGTGTCGCAAGCTTACAAATCTGAATGCAACATTTTTCAACTCCACATGAGCTTGTAGAATATTCTGGCACAAGAGAAAATAAGGGGAGTCACATGAGTGACCAAACAGCTGTGGAGCAGGGTAGCCAAGGACAGCCAAGAAGACCAAGATTTCCTTTTGAGCTGGACCACATCTACTCTTCTTGGATTCCACTCTCGGAGGTTTTTTGGCTTTACTGATAGTTTGTTAGGTTGCTCAATGTCATTATGTTCAGGTTATGTTGAAATATCTGCCACCACTCCAAATCTGATTCATCTACCACTGAACGAGAGCCTCAGAAGGGAAAGAATAAGATGAGAGACTCACAACAAGAACATTTCTATGTGCAAAGTGTCATCAAATATTTTACAAGACGTACTTGTAAAAAGCTAAGTTAAAATAAAGATTTTCTTAGTTGGAAAGAAACAGCTTTAAGTCAACATCTGGCCTCATTAATATGCATGTCAATAAAACCTAGAAGTATGGGCCACAAACTGCTTTTTGTAGTTCAGTCTCAGCTCAAGGAGGACTAATTTAATCAAGTAGCAGCCAGTAGGATGAGAGAAACAAGTGCTTCTGACTGCTCGTGGTACTCTGAGCCAAGCAGAAGGGAAGAAGCAGCTGTGAGGCATCCCTCCATCCCAGAGTCCCGTCACAATATGTCAGTGAGGGTGGATGGGGTGGACACACTCCCTGCTTATGTTCCTTTTTGTTATGTTCCTTCTTTAGCAACACTACTTTCAGCATCATCTTACCCCTCCATGAGACTTTCCCATAGGAAGGAAGATGAGTGGAAAAAAAAGGAAAGAGTACTCAGCAGTTCTTTCCAGTTAGGCTGTTTCTACTCCCAATCTAATCTCCTCTCCCAGACACTCCTCTCCAGAGATGCAGGGTGGCTTCCCTTGTCTCCTTCTTTGGGAATAAACTCTATTTCCTGCAAATACACTGTCATTTCAACAGAGTTAGAAATGAGTCCACTTTCCATCCAGCTCCTCTGCTTGTGCTATAGACTTTAGCTCACTTCAATTAAGACAACATCAGCTTCATTACAGTATAAAAACAGTCATCTCCTCTCACCTCCATCTTTATTTTTTCATTTGTTATGTTTTAACCACAACTGTTTGTATTTCTATAATAGAGTGAAAAATCCTCCCAAAGCCACAGCAGGTATTACTCATTACATATTTAGAAGTTTTAATAATTAAAAGTCTATATTCAAAAACATCTTCAGCCTTAGAGCTTAACCACAGTACAGATGTTGTTGGCCTCCCCAATAATGTTTATATACAAAATCTGACTTTTCAACAAAATACCCTTCTTCCTCAGAACAAACTCACAAAACACCATATGTCTCTTATATAAATCAAATGTATTTTCAGTTTTTGTGTTAAGTAATGTCAAATTAATGACTTATATACTGGCATAACACTTAGGTGTGTCCTGATCCTACACACTCTGGGCTCCAATAGCTCTGTCCTTATGCTTGCTATAAAATCCTCTCTGGTTGAATAACTTAACAAATTCCTATTATGTACATAACCTAGGTAATGAAGAGGTGACAGATTTCACATGCACATTGAGGTAGTCAGCTATCTCATAAGGTTTTTTTGGCAGTGATCAATGGAACATTATTATCAAGCAGAAAAAGATGCTGTAGTAAGTAATTTAGCCCAATTCCCATCATTGCTTATATTCATTGAGGAAAGATGAAGATTCATGAAGCACAAGTTGTCCATAATTAAAATTGCTTACATGAGATTTGAAAACCCACATTAACACAAAGCAAGCCATGTAATCAGAAGAAAAACTATACCAGTGTGTGTGTTCTTGCACTGAAATGTTTTCAAAGCAATGAAATTAATCATTGAAATCTCAACTCATCCAAAAAAAAGTTCTAACCCACCACCATCATGAAATATTTTTTACAACTGTTCAAGCAAGACGTTATAATAAGGTCAGTCGATAAAAGCTGCCAGGAAAACAAATGTCTGAGCCTGTTCAGAAAGTTTCAGTAGCTCTTTAGACATTTTCATCAATTTTGTTTGATCACTAAATATGTCACTTTTCCCCTACTGACAAATATGGCCTGTTCATGCTACCAATCTGCACTGGGCAGGACACTCCTACCTTCAGGCAGATGCAGAGAAAATACTCACAGCACCAGCAGTCATTTAGAGGGGCCAGTCTGGCACACAGGCACAAGTGGTTGTGCACCCAATTTTCTTGTGGCCCCTGTTTTTCTGCTATACTTTGCCTCATCATCACTAAGTATTAAACATACACCTTGAAAAAATACTTATCGTGTAGAATCAGAGCCAAATGGTCTGAATTTATACATTAGGATTTTATATTATTCTCCAGTTCCTTCACTCCTCATTTCAGTACAACTTTTGTCTTTTTCTTACTGCTCTTGGATTTATATAATCTCTGTGTGATGCTACAGCAGCCAGGAATGATCTGTTTGCCCACCCTCAAGCTCTTAACTTTGGGAAAGTCAGATCCATTTGCTGCATGGGCCAAACACTGCATTTATGAAGTCTACATTTAAAAAATTTATGGAAATCCCATTACATTGGATAGATCAGAGTACTGCAACATATTCTGTGCCAAGTGCTCATAGACCAAAGAACAGGCATATATTGGCCTAAATCTGTCTCACTGAAAGCCAGGATATCCACATCCATTCTGAGCATATGACACTCTGGATCTACCTAGTGAGGAACAGCTCAGAAATGAGTTCATGAATTTAAGTCTTCTGTCTTGTCACAGTCATAGTCAGGCATAGTCAGGCTTTGTTTTTCACTCTGCACAAATGAGCCTTTACTTTTTCACACAGAAGGTTATAAGGGACGTTTCCTATGTTGGATATCTCAGTCTATCTGGCTAAAGCAGATTCACAGGATTCAGATAAGCAGGAATCTTCTGTATTGGTTCTTTCTTACCAGTTGCATCTTGATTTATGATATTGACTGCACAGTTTTCACTGTTCAAACTATTTTTTTCCTTCAAAATTGCAAGTATCAATAAAAGCTGCAACACAAGAAAGGAAGTTTCCACTAAATTCTGAATTCAATTTTTAGCCCATTCTATATCCTACCAAAACACAGTGTAAGAAAATAACTGGGAAACGTTATATGCTCTTTGCTGAGAAAATCTCAGAAAATTCTTGCATAACAGAACATCTTTATGTAGCAGATAGATTTATCTTGCCTTGCCTGTGAGTGTGCAAGCACCATAACTTCTCACAGCCCATTAAGAGACAAGGTAGGAAATCAGAAAGGCAGGAGAGAGCTCTTATGAGTGGCTATCTTCTTCATACCTCCTGTCAAAATCTTTAAATACTCTGCTACACCACAGATAAACTGTTCAAGGCTGCTAATACAGGCTCTAATGCATGGGCTTGGGCAG
This sequence comes from Acridotheres tristis, assembly GCA_037013685.1. Lineage (NCBI taxonomy): Eukaryota > Metazoa > Chordata > Aves > Passeriformes > Sturnidae > Acridotheres > Acridotheres tristis. Next base: position 11,767,913 of record CM072889.1, on the reverse strand, counting down.
TTGGTTTAAAGACTGTGGCAGAGCTAAGGATGTATCCAGACCACCAGTGCACATTAAAACTGCAACACCTTATTTTTCGCTAGAATTTACTTTGGGCCAATAATGTAAAACCCCAAGTTTCCCTCAAAACTGTAAAGCTGTGAGGACTAGTACCCTCCTCAAGGCTGTTCACAGGGATGCTTCAGGGAGGGAAGTACTTAGAAAGGGAGAATTAGAAAGCAGCTGTTCCTTTTAATGTAAGACATGGAATCAAGACTGCTGCAACCCTGGCTGAGGAAGCCATTCCAGAGAAGGGAGTGATCCTGTGTGTACCTCCCAGCCAAGAACTTTATTGCTATGCTAGGATGGTGGGACAGAGATCCAGCACCCTGTGCTCCTCGTAGCTCTTTTATCCTCACTGCCTAGGGACAGAAAAGACTCTGCTCCTCCTGGGAACAGAGCCTAAAATCCTCTGTGCATAACTGGGACAAGGCAGAGCTCACTTGTTTTCTGCAGGCAAAGAGGAGAACCAGGCTGGTGCTGGCCCTACTCTCACCAGCTACCTTACATGTATAAATAGTCACATCCCAGAAAGATGCCCACAATTGCTGAGCCTGGATAGCAGCTAATTTAAATCCATAGCAGAGCTTTTACTACAGAAATTCCTTGTGAGCACAGCCCTTCCTTGATGGAAGTTAACATCTCTTTCACCTGAAACACAGACTTACATAATTCTGTCTCTCTGGTGACATTAATGAGTAGCTACTCTGGGGAAAGCTCACTCAGATCCCTCTAAGTGGTTTCCTTTAAGCTGTCAGAGCTGCTGGCTGCACCACAGCTCCATACTACTGAATTAGGACCTCCAGGGTAGTACATTCTCTATGTGCTTTGTTTCTTTTATCTGTTTCCTCTCTTCTAAGATCTAACCTTTATTCTCTAAACTTAGACCCACCATAGGTCAGGGCATGAAGCGTCAGAGTGAACCTTAAATGTGGATTCATTCTCTTCCTCCCACATAACCCTCACCTGCCATCACCTCCCCCAGTATAGTTACCTTTCACTCTGCCTTCTCAATTCTTTACTCACACTTTGGTCTTTTACAGGCTTAGGGTCCTACTTTGAAATGTGACATGAAGTCTTTCATAGGATTCTATGCTCATTGTCTTTGAGTCACTCCAGATCAGACACGTTCAGTTCAAAAGAGGAGTGGGGAGAAGAGAACCAAATGCAGCAAAGTTTCTGACAGCTTGGGAGTTTGGCTGCCATTCTCCCTTCTTCAAAGTGCTCTGCAGGATGAAGCAAGCATTTTAAACAGAAAAAGCACCACTGTTCTCTAACCTTGTTCACAGGAATAGCAGGGCCAAAATCCAATCCAAATTGAGGGCATCACTAAAGCTGTCAAATCTGATTCCATAGGCACAGGGAACAGATGCACTGCAAATAGCAGTGATACATTAACCAAAGTCATCATGCTGTAAATTCACTGAACCTTCTCTCTCACCTGGTGACTCTCCAATCCTAACACTCATCCTAACCACATCTCCTTCCCTTTCAGTGATGTTACCAAACCCAGTGGTGTTGTTAGAAGCTGTCTACAGACAAGCTGCTCTCTAGTTTCCATATCTGATACCTAGCACTACCTCAGCCTTCTTTCTCTCCTCTTCCTTATCTCTTGAATGTCATCTTCCATCAGTGGAGGCTACTGTTTTTACAGTACTGCCCACTTCACTGTCTTCCAGGTCATTAAACAAAGCTGTGGGAAAGCAGCAAGTGTACAAAGTTTTCGTGGATCTTCATGAGAAAATTTTGCTCTTTTCGTTTTTGAGGAACGTCAAAACTTGGACCGGGTATTTTTGCAATGCTAAGGGGTCGGTGGGATATTCTGAATATGAGATCATGATTTCACGGGACTCAAGATCTTCATATTGCTAAGATGAGAAGACTTCCAAGCCACAGAGAACTGAACAAATTGTATGGAAATAAGACTCTCAGGGCAGACACAGGCTTGCAGGTTCTGTGGTGTGCAAGGATTGTTTTGGGCTCAATGTTAAGGACAGGATTTACTGTGAGCTTTCCTTGGGCATATTGGGAAGGGCAATGTAGACTGATACAAAGCTATAAAAAGTTCTAGAGGTATATGGACACTAAAACATCAGATGCTGATGACTGGCAAGTTTAAAGCCTATCAGCTGTGAACAAATGAGAAGAAAAGCAAAGGGGTAAAATAAATAAAAGATAATGTAAGATAGTCAGACAGATAAAGAAAAAAATTCAAGTCCAGAAGGCACATGAGGTGCTAGTAGTGAAGCAGCCTGAATGGCTCGAGGGGACACAGCAGCCAGGGAAACTTATCGAGATGGCAAAATGACGTTCTCTAAAACAAGATAAATTAATTATTTGCCTCAGCGCCCCAGAAGGAGAAAAGAAGCTGACAGAAAATGACATGTCCTATAATTCTCAGGGTGACAAGGAGGGGAACTAACAGTGATGCAAGGATTGAGGCACATATATCCCTGCAGTGCTTCTTGTTGCCCAGGGCAAAGCCTTCAGTGGATGAATAGAGAGAACATACCAATGGCAGGCCAGCTGTGCTCTGCAATGGGGAAGGCTCTGTCTGATCATTTTCATGAAGCTGAAGAAGATTTCTAGGTCTGCCTCTCCTTTGCCACAGCCCTTGTATCTTCATTTCTGCCTGCACAAAGTGACTGTGAAATTCTTCCAAAGAAGAATTCTCCTTTTTCCTTGGTGGTAGTTCAACAGTCCCAGTACACAGGTATAAAAGTCTAGATAAGGTGCCAAGAAAAACATCAGGTACTAACACACACTGCTTTTCACAAGAAAAACAGGTCAGAAGCCTTTTCCAAAGTCATGTGAAATTAATAGTGGAGAGTTCTGACCTTTCACAAGCAAGGTGCAGCCTCCTGTGCTCTTGTTTTTCTGCACAGTGAAGGCATTGCTGCCTTCCTGATCCTGAATGCACCTCAGTGTAAGATAGAGAACTTACATAAGTATGATCAACTTACTAGAGCTAAAGTTGGGGTGAAAATTCATTTTGATTAATAGAGAGGGACACATTAATGTACAAAAAAGCAGAATGTAAAATTCTTTGTTGCACTCTTCCAGATTTTAAGAACTACAGTCATGATCAAAACTTGAGATAAAGACCATTAAAACAAGACCTAATATACATTTGGCATTACTGTCGGTTAACTTTCTATAAACATAGAAAGTCTTTTGGATACTGTGACACATTTATAAAAAAATTGCATAGTGTAATATTATTTAGGATCATTAAAAGTGGTGTTACAGGCAAGCCTTATCAACAGCTGTTTAAGGAGGGAGATAAATTTTGAAGAAGAGATAATACACTTGCAGTAAACTAGGAAAATTGCAGTAAACTTGGAAATTAATTCTGAAATTGTCTGTTCCTCTGCACAAGCCTGACCAATTCATTTGTCAGCTGTACATTCACTGCCTCCAGTATTCAAAATGACATTTCACAATATTATCATCAGATACAATGCAGGCAGGCAGCTACACAGAGATAGATAAACGAAAGTTCAGGAAAAACAGATAAGGTGGGAAATATCATTAATATATTTAAGCAAAAGAGCTTCAAATGAGGCTGCTTGAATTGCCTCTTTTCAGATGTCAGTGAGCTGGACGACCATGGCAATTGTTTATTTTAGATGTTCTAAAAAAGGTAAACAAAAGAGAAGAGAGGTATAATTCAATTTAATTTCATATAAATTCAAATAAACTAGGATAAATCTCTTTCTAAACTGAGATGTAAATCCTTTCCTATTATGCTTCATTCTATGCCTCTAAAACAGCACGTGTGTGAGTCTGATGAGGTACAAGAACTGCAAACCAAGCTATGCATGGAATCACATGTGAAGTGCTGTAACTTAGCTAGAGGTTATGCAAGACATGGACAATTTTCTTGCCTGTTGACATTTTATAGATGTTCTTTTAGCTTTGCAGAAACTGAACTTCTCTACAAGCTTCACAAAGGAACTGACATATTTGAATCTCTGATACTAGAATTTCTTTCAGAACTGCAACAGTCTATAAAAAAGGGGGAGAGTGACTTTACAATGCTGAATAGTGATAAGGCAAGATGGAATGGTTTTAAATTTAAAGAGGAGACACATAACATCTTAGTTAGGAAGAAATTCTTTACTTAGAAAGGAGAAAGGTGCTTGCAGAACTTTGCCAGAGAGGTTGTGGATGCCCTGTCCCTGAAAGTGTGGAAGGCCAGGCTGGAGGGGCCCCGAGTTCCCTGGTCTAATCCCTGCCCATCACGGGGGGTTGATACTAGATGATCTTTAAGCTCCTTTCCAACCCAAACCATTCTGCAGTACTGTGATTTCTTCCTCTGCCTCAGCCACAAGACAGAGCTGGAGGGGAATACTGGCACTAGGATTTCTCAGTGTGTGTTTTAGAGAGTTATTTCACCACAAAGCAACTGTTAGCACAGTTAGAACACCAACAGGAGTGGATGCCAGAGACAAGAATCATTAACAAAACAACAGGTTACACATGTATTCTGTTTCTTTTTGGCTTTTTACTGAGAAGTTGTGGAAAAAAGCGCCTCACTTAATGCATGAATTTAGAAGCATCCTGCAGCATTCAACATCAAGTGCCAGAGAATAAAGAAGCATTGATCAACTCCTCCTCAGCACAACCTCTCCTGTATATATTGCCATTCTAAAACTATTGATTTGCCTGGCTCTGCCTGAATTTCTATTCTTTGTCCAAAATTCAATCTTCTTACTCTTTGCAAACAAGAGACACCTCACTTCCCTGGACAGCAATATCTTGGTACCATCTGCAGTAGATAAACATGCAAAGTTTGTTGATCTCATAGGATGTTCTGGACCTCAGGGTGGCTAACACCTCTTTGCAATAGAATTTTAATTTCTTATTTCTGAACATCTTGTAAAACAAAAATAACTCCAGCTCGTCTTGTACTTTCTTCATCCCTGAATGATCCTTTTGTATTGGAATGATTTACAGTATCCATTATGCAATTTAAGGGTGGTTTATTTTTTTTCTTACTTTACTGTGGATTAATCTCTCTTTGGAGAGTTCTATGCCTTCCTTTACCTGCCAACTTCTGATACACACTGGAGTCAGTACATTTGCCTTTGGTGTAAGTACAGACTGGAAATGTGAATGATCCAGACAAGCACTTTCTGTTACCTCTGAGTGTGAGATTTTGCAGCCTGTGACTGCACTTTGTGGGTTTTTTCCTATCCTCCAAGCCATATGGGCCAGTTTTTTTCTTCAATGTACTAAAATGATTCTCCCTTTGTTTATTCCTGACCAGAACTGTTCAAAACTTACACTGTTCTTATCCCAGTTCATGTTTTATCTTTTCCCAGTTCTCCTCCTCATCCCAGCTATGCATTAGTTAGTGGCTGGAGTTAAACCACAGCAACCTTTATAAGACCTATCTATAACCTGTTAAATTTTATGTAAGATTCAGCTCTAGATTCTACTAAACCATTTATTTTTGCTTTTTTCCTCCTTGGACTTTCCATAGAAACTAAGTACAGCATAGTTTTCATAGAGACTAAACAACAAGAAGTTCAGATAAAGAAGGACACAGCAGCTCCCTTCTTACCCTGTGTCCATTTGCCTTTAGTTTTTTTTCTTAGTTATCACACTATTCGATGCCCAAAACAAGGTAATTTCAATTGCTTTCCTGGAACGCTGCAGCAAAGTTTCCGGACACGATTAAAGCTCCAGCGATCACAAAAAGCAGGCGGGCAGCAGCAGCTATGGCGCTTTTAAAGCTGCCAAAACATGAACTCACAGGCGGAGCACCAAAAGCTGGGGAGCCCTGGAGGCTCCATGGGAGCCGGGGCTGGCAGCGGCGACTCCCGACAGCGGCGACTCCCGACAGCGGCGTGCGGCGACACCGCGCGGTGCCGAGCACCAGAGACGGACCGGGACACCGGGACACGGTGGGGTTTCGGGGTCTCTTTGGGATCCCTGAGACTGCTTCTGCAGCCCTCAGTGACGGAGCAAGTTCCCGAGCCTTGCCCAGATAGAATCCTGGCTCGCGGTGAGCTCTCAGACCAGCGGGGAAAAGAAACCAGCATATGCAGAGAGGCACAAATCCATAGTTTGTTCTATGAAGGCATCCTATCTAGCATATACCAATGGCTGTTGTTTTACAGGGGTTTTTATATCTTTTGAGGGTTTTACAATTTGCACCAATTACCAAGGGAATTCTACTTTCTAACCAATCCCTGAGGGATTTTACATTCAAAGCTAGCCTATGGATACTAAAAGAAAATGAAACACTAATATTGAAGATAGATAAGAGGGTCTTCCAAGGGGGGGAAGCTAAATTCCTTTTGTATTTGTCATGTCACAAGCCATTTCTTATCTCTAAGCTATGGTTTTACAAGGAGCTTGTTCTGAGGATGCAGGGAAACTTTCTTCTGTGTTTTCTGCTCCCTCCACACACGGCCACTGACCCTTCTATGCAGCGGGAAGGGCTCGGGCTCTCCCAGCTCTCAAACAGTGGGGACAGGTCATGGGAAAGCCACAATGCCACATAATCCCAGAATGGTTTGGGTTGGAAAGGATCTTAGACATCATCTCGTTCCACCTCTCTGCCATGGGCAGAGACTCCTTCCACAAGGGGAAAAGAGAGAAGGCAAAAGAAGCTGGAGTGCAGACTCTGTGAATGAGCTAGCCACTCAAATCCCGTAGCTATGTTAAGGAAAGAACGCATTGACAAGTCAAGTCCATCCTGAAAGGAAAAGAGGAGAACTGCTGGAGTCTAAGCCAAATTGCTGAACTTCAAAGCAAGGGGATTTTCATCCTGTTTTAAGTGAAAAGTTCAATAGGCCAAATCCATTCACTTCTATAAACCAGCTATGGTTTAAACCGTCTCAGTGCTGGATAAAGCTGGCTTCTAATGGATTGTTGTCCACACATTAGCTTTGAACCCACTCTAAACACCTAATGCTGCATTGAAGCCCACCCCAATGAATCTCAGATAGTAAATCAAAATGAGACTGTTTAAACACATCTTTTTTTATCAGCCAGAAGTTCACCAAAATTTTTTCAGTGACATTTAGAAGAGAAATCATCATCCCATCAGGCTCTGCCAAAAAGTGCAAAAGCATATAATTCCCTGGCCATGTGCCATCACTCGAGCAGGGAATGCTTAGCTCTTCTTAGGGTCCCTACACTCTTTCTGTAGGGCAAGGACCAGCCATGTGCACATCTTCTAAGGAGGCATCAGGGAACGAAGAAAACACACCATTTTTAGTGACCTCTCCCTGGAGGAAGGAACTTTCAGTCTCCTCTACTATATATCCCAGGCAGGGCTGGCTGCCAGGAAGTATTTTTACTTTGAGGTGGTTAAGTTTATGCCACATAAATCTCAGTGGTCTCTCAGCTGGCAAAGCTACGAGTCTCTGTCCAGTGTCTGGACTCAAGGAACAAGGGTCAGTAGAGGCAGCCAGGGTGCAGATCCACTCCACTTACCTGGGCTGCAAGATGAGCATGCAGAGGGTGGTGTCAGCCAGAGCAAGTCATGTCTTTCAAGATGTTCACTGCAGATCTACAAGTGTAAAGATTGTTCCAACCCTCTTCCACTTCATCCATCCCCCTCCTTTACACAAGCACAACTCATTTTCGCCATTTCGCTGTGAGTCAATACAATGGGGCAGCTGAGCATGCTTTGCTGCCACCATCTCAACTCATTGTGGGAATCTGTCAGCATCAGTACAACCAGGTCTGGACAATCGCTATTTTTGTGCTGGTTTGCTTCCCTCCCAAATGCTATTCCAAGTCAGAGGAATGTATATTAAATTCTCTCTTAAATCACATTTCTGTGCATGTATTCATTCATCTTACCAATCGTACAGAATAAAGTTGCCCCTATGACTCTTGCAGCCGTCTTGTAAGTTAGCCCAAATAAAGCAAGCTTCAAGAACTTAAGCCCTTAGTCATGGAAAATCCAAATGGCTTTTCAGGAAAATGAATTTTCTGTTTCAGCAGAAAGTCTTCACATAACTAAGCTTATTTGATGGATGTTGCCAAAACACTCAGCCTTTTCACAGTGAAGGCTGCATCGAGAAATAGTTAAATGTCCTTCTCCCAAGAGCTGGGATCCTTCAACAGAATAAACAGACCTTTTCTGCACCTACTAACTGCTGAAGCATTTCCTGGGCACAACAGACTCCATCAGTGCCAAAGAAAGAAGGTCACTGAACAAAGAGAATCTCAGAACAGTAATGGGTACTACCAGCAGGCAGCTTTACTTTAGGGGTAAAATGACACCTTCTTGAGAGAATCCCTCTAATTCCACCAAGTCTGGGATGAGGTTTAATTCAGAAGAATGGAACAATGCTTGTAAAACCAACACAGCATTGAAATGAACATTGTTGCTCCTACATGCAGATTTTCACAACCAGAACAGTAAGCAGTGTCTTATTTGGAGAGAATTTTGAAAGTGGCAGGTAAGTTTATTCTGTGCCTGTCCCTCTGTTGTTATCTGGCCCTCATGTCTCAGCACTACTTTTGCATTCATCAGCAAGGCCAGTTAAAAATTGCCTGAACTGCCGTTTGACCAAGTGCTTATCTGCACAACTGCACAACCCATACCATCAGTTAGGAAAAACAATTTTCCCTGGCTACTCGAGACAGCCTAATTACCTAATCTGACAGGTTATTAATGGTCCAAGTCAACAAAAAGTATAATGGATGCTGATAAGCACAAGCTGCCCGAACATTTGGCACGTACAACCCAGCCAGAAATCTTTGCTGTGAAAAGCTGCCATTGGCCACAGGACTGAACTGTCTGATCTCTCAGGGTTTCATTTAACAGGTCTATCAACATGATAAAGAGACAAACTAGCAAGTTTAATCCATTAATGAGGACTGTGAATCAGCCAAACTGTATAAAAGATATTTATGTAGCAGGTTAATGTAAAAATAAATCTGCTGCATTTCTCGATAATTGTAACACCCTTGCCTCCATGCTAGGAAGGAGAGCAGCACATGTCCATGTTCACCAGGCAATGGGCAGCAGGAATTATGACAGAGCCCTTGTTTAAAGCATTGTCAGTGCTCCCGTAACTCACCACAAGTGCTGCACTATTTCATGGGTCTGTTTTAAAGATCCAATTACTAGACTCACATGATGCCGTCAGAAGCTCAGGTTCTCATTTTCAAGAGGATAAAGAGACATATTACTTGCAGGTGCTGGGAGCACTGGACAAAGGTGTTTCCTGAAGAGCTCCAAAACAGAAAGTATTGAAACAGGAGTCCATGGCACCAGTTATTTATTTTAACCTCAGGGTTCTACAGGCCATACTTTTAATCGTTTGGGTCCTTCCCCCTGAGGTGTAAATGCCCGGGGATAACATCATTGAGGCATTTAAGGATGAAAAGAAAGAAACGGGTTTGTCCCTTAGACTTCAAATTGTAGCTAACACATTCCAAAGCTGACAGTATCTGGAACAAATGCACCACAATGGCAAACAGCAGCTCACAACTCTAACACCCATGAGATAGGTTTTTCACAGAAACTATTAAAATTCAATCTGGTTCATTGACTTCTTTTTTAATTAAGCAGAACATCTGTTGTTGTGTTTTGTTCCTCCAATTCCCTGTAAGAGTTTTCATCCACTTCTATAGGTAGTCCACTTCTTTTCTTAAGCATCCATCTTACACTGCTCATACAATGAAAGGGTTTAAGGGGGTTACCTGGGCAATGAATACTTCAGTAGATCTCAGGTATGTTTTGAAACATGTCCCATTATTAAGCAAAACTTCACATCACTGAAATATTTATTTCTGTATCTCTGCAAATCCCCAGCTCCATGACACCCACACCTTGGAAAAATATGAGACACTTAGCTGCTTTAACGTGCTCTGGATGATGTTCCTAAGTGATTTTTAAAATCAAGATACTTCAGGGTGTTCCACATTGACAACAGCTTAGAGCACTTTAGGGCTAAAGCCCAGCTTCTAGTCCAGATAAGTAATTCTTGATTTCTTTGCATGGTTTTTCCTCTACCCAGCAGTAAAACTACAAATATCTACATAAACATTCTGTGGCAAAATCAAATTCTTTAAACTGCAGCAAAGAGAAACATAAAGCAGTTTTGCTTGGAACTGCCAAGTGAGCCACATCAAAAACAGAGTCTTTCATTAATGTTAAAAATTTTCGCCACTGTTGTGATTTAACCCCAGACAGCAACCAAGCACCACACAGCCATCAGTGGGATGGGGAAAAGAGAAAATAAATGTGAGAATACTCTATTGAGAAAAAGACAGTTTCATAGGAAAGCAAAAGCTGTGTACACAGGCAAATCAAAACAAGAAGTTCATTTTCCACTTCCCCAAGGCATGCAGGTTCTCAGCATCCCCAGGACAGCAGGGCTCCATTACATACACAGTGACTCAGGAAGATAAACACCATCACTCCAAATGTTCCCCCCTTCCTTCTTCTCCCCCAGATATATGTGCTGGGCATGAGGCCGTATCTGGGATATCCCTCGGGTCAGTTGGGATCAGCTCTCCTGGCTGTGTCCCCTCCCAGCTCCTTGTGCACCCCCAGCCTCTCGCTGCTGGGGTGAGGTGAGGAGCAGAGAAGGCCTTGGCTCGGGGTAAACCCTGCTCAGAAGTAACAAAAATATCTCAGTGCTATCAGCACCGTTTTCAGCACAAATCCAAACCATGGGACCAAAACAACTACTGTAGAGAAAATTAACTCTATCCGACCTTCTCAAAATCCCACTATATATAACCAACATCAATGGCTCATACCATCCACAAGACAATTGGTGATATTGGATGATATTGGAGGCTGCAGACATTTAATGGATACAATTATGGTCAACAGAGAAGGGAAGTCATGATATAACCTGCAGAATATTAGTAGCCTGTTTAGGCAGTGATACCATCATTTCTTAAAACTATTATTGGGCCAAAACCAGAGTCATTCTGTTGCATTAGTTCTGTATAATTGAGTTAGACCTGTTTCTCTTTTCCTGTAACTGGGTAACACCAGTTACATCTTTAACAACAACATAACTACTCATCTGTCTGATATTCCTCACCTGCCTCTCAAGTTATGTCTCACTTAACTCCAAGATCAGACTTTGCACCAGTTCACTACTGCAGGGTACCTGGGGGTCCTGGAGTGTGTATGAAGTAGCACTGCAGCCCATAGCAAAGACATGAAGCTAAACATGCACAAATAGTGAAGTCCCCTTCAAATCAGGCTCCTCACCCTGTGGATGACTTTGCATAATGCTTCATTATAAAGTTAAAAAAAATTGTTCTCTGAGGAAACAAATATTTCCAGAAAAACATATTATCACGAGTGGCACTATGGAGTCCAAGAAAACACAGCATCTTTACAGAGTTAGAGCAACCTGCAGTAATCTGGGATGTAGTTCTCTGTTGCTATTCCTCTTCTCTAGAGTGCACATAATTTTCACCTAAGGGATAAGTATCTTTGCACATCTAATGTAAATGTTTTGTAAAATCTAGTGGCAAGCAGGCTAATGGATCACAAAATGAATGCATTTTCTGCTATTGTATCACAAATCTGAAAAAGTAAGGGAAAGGGAAAAATGAACCAAGTACACCAAAGAAGTAATGGGAAGGGGGAAATACACCAAATAGCACAAAAGTCTGCAGGAAGTGACATAAAAATTTAACTGTTGTGAGGTAAATATTCCTAAGTTGTTCGTTCATGTGCATATGTAAAAATCAATGAACAGAGCACATACGTAACTGTATTTCACAATTTTGCATTCCCTGACTATTAGAAAGCTATAATAAAATCCAGCATTTAGCCTTGCTTCAGCAAGCTACTTGCTTCAGGTCTGTGTTTTGACCTAAGAAAACGTTTTATTTTCACATCACTTCGGGTAACATCAGAAATCCCACTTTGTTCTCTCACAGGATGCTACATAAAACGAACACATTCAACTTCGCTCGCTGTTACAGGCAGTTTTTCCCCAAACTTTCTTCACATTTCTACATGTACCACAAGAGGGAGCACAGAGTTCATCTTCCTTAAGCTTTGCCAAAAAAGATAAACTGCTCAATGTAGTCATAAACTGTGCACGAAGTCAGGGTAGGAGTTTAGAGTGTTTTTATACAGCACACCGGTGCCCAAACGAAAAAAAGGGACAGGCTTCTTTGAGAAAGGTGTTACATTCAGTGTTGCTTTGCTCTCTTCAAAGACAGCCGAAGCTGCAGATCTCACCTGAAGAAGAGAGACATGCAGGCTGATGGCACAGGAGGGTAAAAGCAAGACAATCCTGATGAAGAATCCTGGGAAGAAGCCTGCAGGCTCATCAAAGCTGTGTGAATAGGAAGAAATTGCTAAGCCTTTCCTGGCATTTCAGATATACATGTGGGAGCAGGGATAGATGAGGAAAACACACCCTTCTTACTGCACACACTGCTTTAAATGGCAGTGTACTGTGATTTCTCATTAAAACACTATCAGAAAATAGCTCCCTAGAAAAACCCTGAACCTCCTCCTCTGCAGCACACGTGACAAAAGAGAGGAAAAGCTAGAAATACAGGCAGGTCTCCCTGGTCATTCCTTCCTTCTTTCTCTCCCCCACCCCACCTATCTTCTTCTACAAATCAAATCGCTTTTTATGTTACAAAACCGAATTGTTATAATGATTATACATAAATCTTAAATCCAGCTAGCCACAGGTGGCTGCTGAAATATTACAAAATTACTGTTAACAGCAACAGTTAATATCCTATTCCAGCAGAGCAATCAAGCAGGTGCTTAAGCACATTGAGTCCAGTCTGTAGCAGTTACACTGTACACCAGTTTCCACTCATATCAAACACAGCAACTTACATATCCTTAAACATTGGTTCATAAAGATGGAAACAAACTTCCGAGGAAGAGGAGAAGAAAACTCTGCCTCACACTCACCTTCCTCTTGGATAAAGTCACTGGGCTGGTGTTACCTGACTTAAATCCAGGCTGCATTTGTGCCCCGCTTCATAACTGGTTTCCAGCATGAGGTTGAGGGGTTTGTTCAGTTCAGGTCTTCACTGCTTAGTTGTTTCCTTTTAATTTTCATCTAATTCATTCTATTTCAATTCCAAAAAGCTAATTACCAAATAATTTTCTACAGTGTTTGCTGTTCAGAACTTGTTCATAAAATAAAAAAAGCCAAGTGACTAACACAAATACATCTTCCATGTTTTCAACCCGTGGAATCAAGTTATTAACTCTTCACAATTTAAAACAAACAGGTTTACTTTTTTTCTCTAATATCCTTGTGGAGTCCTGAGAGGGCAGCTCAGCTGTAGATAACAGTTACTTCCCTCTGTTATTGTCAACAGCTGTCTCAAACACCACCCCTGACAGACTCCAGGTGTTTGCAGCTACTAAGAGTGCCACAGGACAGAATGACACATGGTTAGAGGGATGGAACCCCTCTTCTGTGAGCAAAGGCTGAGAGAATTGGGATTGTTCTGCCTGGGGCTTCAGGAGAAGGTTTCAGGGTGACCTTCAGGGCAGCCGTCCGGTACCTGAAAGGAGATTTCAAGAAAGATTGAGAGATTTGTCACATGGGCATATAGGGTTAAGACATAGGGCAATAGCTTTTAACTGGGAGAGAGGAGGTTGATGTTAGATATTTGGAAGAAATTTTTCCCTGTTAGGGTGTCATGGCACTGCACAGAGAAGCTGAGGCTGTCCCAGCCCTGGAAATCTTCAAGGCCAGGTTGGATGGGGATTGGAGCAACCTGATCTAGTGGAAGGTGTTTCTGCCCAGCAGGGAAGTTGGGATGACATGATCTTTAAAGTCCCTTCCAACCCAAACCATTTTATGACCTTTAGAGTTGAACACAATGCAGGCCTGATTCCCATTGTACTTGCAGTCATGAACGAGCAGCAGAACTGCTGTGGTCAGAAACTTGTGCTATAATCCCACATGCCCAGACTCTGTACCCCAATAAATCCACCAAAGGAGTTTCCAAATCACTCTATTACCAAACACAGGGCTTTCTGATCTTTAAAAAGACAAAAGTGAGTCAGTGAAGGAATCTACAAAACAGTGAAGGAACCTCACTACAGTCACATTTGCTTTGTACTAAACATCCAGAGTATTATTGAACAGCTGTGAGCACATGGACACACCATAAGAACTGTACCTCTACAGACTCGGATATATTGACTGGCTCCTTCACTTACTCTTTTGTTATGGGAACAGATACAGATGCTGTGGATTTCTACAGTTATGCCTCCTATAAAATTTCCAGTGCACTAAAGAGTATATATTAAAGGGAAAATCGGATAGTTAGGTCAATAAAGCTGAATATGGGCAACCACTTTATATACAGAGAACTGCCCAAATTTCCTTCACCATTGCACCTCTCCAAGCCTCAAATCTCCATAATGACAGTAGCAAAATTGTTATAAATGCTAGGATGAAGCAGCAATTACTTACTACATTTGTAGAAGACTGAAACACAGATAACACGGAGATTGTAGCAGAACCTCCCTTGTATATTACTGGACAGTTCACAACTCTTTGAAGTTTCCTGACTTTGGTCCCTGTCTGTAAAGTGAATTGGAATTGGGCATAGCACCCACAGCACTTAGGAAGAACTGGATAGTTCCTTATTTGCACGAATGAACACCAGAGGACCTCAAACAATATTGAAGAACACACCCAGTAAAGACTTGATTCTAAAATAATCATGGCAATACCGAAAAAAGTAACCAGAAACAGATTTTCCAGTGGTCATTTTGAAACTAACACAAGGTTATATTTAGGGCTTAAAAAGGGAACATATATAGCATGTATTTTATGGGTACAACACATTTTACAATTGTAAATGGGTAAACATCAGCTGCGAATTATTCTAAGCAGACCCATCTTTCCCAGAGATAATTTAGTAGCAAAAGTGTGTGACCATTCCAATTTCACATACGAATGAATGATGCACATAGAAAGGGTGATTTTCATTCTAGGAATATGCAAACATGACAGAAGACTGACATCCCTCAAAAATGGTAAAATATGAACCCTTAAACAGAGATAAAAAATATTTTTTAGTCTATTATCTAGCCCTTTCTAAAAAAAAACCAAATTAATACTGCATTGTTTTTATTTATTCTTGGACTTCTGAGACCCTAGGTTCTACCAGTTTTTTGCTCCATAAATGCAGAGTGTAGAAACTTTGATATGTTAAAACGTACAATTTTTTTTACCTTTTAGAAGACATGAGAGCCTCATTTAATTGTGACCCCCAAAGTGTTGGCTTTAGCAGATCCAGTAAATGTTAATTTATTATAACAGCACTGCTAGAGGTACCTGTGCACCAAAGAGCTCTTCACTTTTCACCTAAAGGGTTTGAGAAACAGTGCATTCCAGCAGCTGCTGAGAGAATACTCAGAGCAGCATGTTTAGGTCATTCCAGGTATATCTTGCAATACTTTTATGTCACTTCAACAGGAACCTCTTACACTCCAACCTTTCATGAACAATCTTCAAGAACCAAATGCACAAAGGGAAGACTGAGGCTCTCAGTTTATTTGCCTACATAAAATCGAAGGTCTCCAGAGGGAGAAGGAAGAGATCAGAAAGTGAGACTGCCAAGAAATTTGGATGGGGACACAACAGAGGGACATCTGCTCCAGGTGGGTTGGTCAGAACAAGCACAGTGACAGCAGTGTCTGCCATCTCAACACAATGCCTTCTCCATAGTCAGCAACATTCCAATTCTTATCTTATTCTTCTTTCAACTAATATTTTATTGTGCTTTTGAATATGCAGCAGAGAAAGGGAAGCTGAATTGCCATGTACTGCACACTCATTTTTTCCGAAGCAGTCACGTATGCCTAATCAGCAAAAAGCACTTACATTCTTTTCACAAGTTATTAACTGAAATGGGAAACCAGCTTACTGTGATTCCATTACAAAAGAGTTACTGCACTCTGGTGCAGCTGGTATAATAAGTATCAATTGGCTTGAGAGAAACCGACTACGGCTGTACCACAACACTCAGTCTTGCATTTCCCCAGTATTTACAGGATTGCCACACATAACCTAGATCTAATCCCATAAAATGAAAGAGAGGTGCTGATCTTCAAGTTCATGCAGATCTTCAGGCCTCCGTATAAAACAGAAATAGAATAAGAAAGCAGTTGTGTTAATAAGAATATGAACAATCTGAAGAGATATATTGGCATTAAAGGTGTTCATCACTTTTTATCTGCTTCCTAGAACAACAGCCACAGTCAATGCAGAGTTCTCATCAGAATCACTTCTGCTTTACCCAAGTTTTGCACTTAATTCTCAAGTTAGTAGCTATTTTCCTTCTTCAAGCCAATAAAGATCTATGCTGAGCTATCAAACCAGCTCCTTGGACACTCTTCAGGAAATTTTTCCTGTTAACCTCATCACATATTTAATTTCAGAACTTTTTTCAACGTAGAAATGGACAGGATTTTTTTTCTAAGCCTAAATATTAAACTTCATTAACATATATTTATGTATTTGAGGCAGTATAAAGAATGCTGAAATACATTATCAACATGCCAAGGGACATTTCAAGCACAGCAAACACCAGTGCCCCTCCGCAGTTGCAACTCTGCTGTCATCCACAAAAAGATGCATATGCTTCAACTTCCAAACACTCCATGGACAAGGTGAGCCTTATGATTCATCTGTCACATTTTACTTTGTATGGGAGTCAAAGAAAACCAAAAAAGCAGTATTAACAAGGTTGCTTAAGCACAAAGTAATGAAAATGTATTTAAATCACACTCTTTTAGGGCATTTTTCAATGGCATTATGCAGCAACTATGTCGTAGGTTGCTCAGCTCACAACAAGACACAATACAAATCCAAAATAACAACTCAAACATCAGTCAGCAGTATAAATGTGACCTGCCTGAGGACATGAAAAATAAGAATGTATTCTGGGTTTACTTTGACTAAATACAAGTTGTCTACCAAGCTGCTGTCTCCGCTCTTTGACAGGGAGGGGAGAAAATAGGATGAAAATAATCATGGGTTAAAATAAGGACAGTTTAATAGTGCAAAAGGCCAGAGGCCAGACACAGAAGCAAAGGAAGACAAAATATTTATTCTCCATTTCCCATTAGCAGATAATGTCCAGCTCTTTTGGGGAAGTAGGACTTCAGCCCCCGTAGCAGCTGTTCTAGAAGACAAATTCCGTAATAATAAATAAATAAATAATAAACAATAATAAATACTTTTTCCCTTAGCCTTTATTGCTAAGCAGACATCATATGTTCTGGGATATCCCTTTGGTGAGGTGGGGTCATCTGTCCTGGTTCTTCTCCAATATGGGTCTCTTCTACCACAGGCTGCAGTCCTTCAGGAACAGACTGTTCCTAAGTGGGTCCCCCATGGGGTCACAAGTTCTGCCAGCAAACCTGCTCCTGCACTGGCCCCCACAGGGTCATAAACTCCTTTGGTACATCCAGGGTACATCCATCCACGTGCTCCAGCCTGGGGTTCTCCCTGGACTGCAGGTGGATCTCTGCTCCACCATGGATCCCCATGGGCTCCAGGGGCACAGCTGCCTCACCATGGCTTTGTACCACAGGGGAACCTCTGCTCTGGCACCTGGAGAATCTCCTGCCCTTCTTCTTCTTCACTGACCTGGGTCCACAGAGCTGTACTTCTCATATTCTCACTCCTCCCTCTGGTTGCAGTTGCTGTTGTGCAAGTTTTTTTTTTCTCTTCTTAATTCTGTTGTCCCAGAGGTGCTACCAGCATTGCTGATGAACTCAACTTTGGCCAGCAGCGAGTCCATCCTGGAGCCAGCTGGCATTGGCTTGTTGAATGTGGGAAAGCTTCTCACAGAAGCCAGCCCTGCAGCTCCTCACAGAAGATTTATCTGCTGTTGTTCATAGATTTGGTTTGTTTGGAACACAGAAGTAACGAAAATTAGTCACTTCTGGCTCCTGGGAGATCCCACTGGAATTCCTGGGCATGCTCTTCAAGATGCAGGGGCTTCTCTTTTACCATAGACACATGTGCTACTGTAGCACATTTGTAACTATAAAACAAGCATATCACTGGCTATTTCACATCCAGGACATTCCTTACGAAGTTCTGACAGCTTCTTTAGTCAGAGGAAATTAGATTACTCAAATCTTGTTTCCTGGAATTGACAGCATTTGGTCCGTAGGATGCACAGAATCACTGTTTTCCCCAACACAAATGTGTCATTTTTTTTACAAGAAATATGAATAGGGCAATAAATTAGGAAATGTCAAGCAAACGCCATGTAAAAAAATCCACTTTCTGTAAATGTTACCCAGAGTCATCTTTCATACAGGCACCTTCCTTTTTCAAGAATTTGTATCACAAAGTGCTGCCCCAAACCTTCTCACAGAGGATGCCACAGAAATAGGTTCACAGAGGTATTGCTTCAGGCCAAACCAAATTGTTGTAGTGAAAGGGATGAAGTCAAGGTCTGAGTCAGAGTCCTAGAGCAAAACAGAGAAACAGCAAGGAGTTCTGTCAATACAAATATTGAAGAACTAAAGCAGTCATACAGTACCAATGAGGTGAGAGGAGAGGAGGAAAAAATTTGCCTGTGGGCTGCAATGCCAGGAGTAACCAAAAGATTTTTGACAGGTCACAGAGTCAGGAAGCATTTCTGTACTGACAGCCTCTATGTCTTCAGCTAGGATGCAAAGAAATCCAGCCTTGATATGAAGACAGAGAACACAGAACTCCACCACTTTTGTTTCAAAACTTAGATATAAACACACAGATTTTTAGATCTTTGCCTCATTTCTAATTTAAATTTGTCTGGCTTCAGCTTTCAGCCACTAGTTTTGGGGTTTGGGGGTTCTTAGCCCTTTTCTGCTGTACTCTCTGTAAGACTCTCTAGAAAGTAGTATTTCATTCTCATCTCCCAAAATTAAGATTTCAGTTTCAAGTCATGTAATTTATGACAGTCTCTACCAGTACACCACAGTAAGATCACATAACTGCTGGAAGTCTCCCTGTGCAGGAAATCGTTTCCAGGCCTCCTGTTGAGGAACCATTGCTGTAACGGGGCTGACAATAGAATTATAGCAGGAATGGAATTAGAGATCTCCATGGAAAAGGACTCAGTCTGGCATGGGTTTGTGCACTTTCCCTTCACCTGCTGGAACACGGTACTTTGCAAGGTCAGCCTAAAAAAGCTGAATTCAACAAGTGTAAGGTCATCAAGGGCAATAAAGATAAACACTAGTGACTCTTCTCCCTCATTCCCGAGTCTCAGCCGGGGTCTCTCGGCCCTCACTGCGGACCCAACCGCAGGTCTCGAGGAGCCGGGCACGGCTCTCCCGCACCGCTCCGGGCACCGGCACAACTTCACCGCAGCCGCCCCGCGCCCGCCAGCGAGGCTTGGAAAAGTTACCGCCGGCCTGCGGGAGCGGAGCGAGCGGGGGCTACGGCCCCAGGGCAGCGAGCGGCCGTCGGACAGCCCCGTACGGCCCCAGGGCAGTGAGCGGCCGTCGGACAGCCCCGTACGGCCCCAGGGCAGCGAGCGGCCGTCGGACAGCCCCGATGGGGCGGCTCTGTGCCCGCCCGGGGGAGGTGTCCCGGCTCCTGCGCGGCGAGCGGGGGCCAGCGCGTCCCACCCCCGGCCTTGACGCCACGCGTTAATGAAATGCTAATGCCGGGGCGCGGAGCCGGGCGCTGCCCGCGCCGATAAAACGCGGCGCGGCGCGGGGGCCCTGCCCGCAGCCATGCAGAGCGCGGCCCCCGCCGCCCCGCCGGCCCTGCACCTCCTCACCTCCTACTTCATCGACAGCATCCTGGGCCGGGGCCCCGCCGCGGGCCGGCACGGTGAGGGGCGGCGGGGAGGGTGTCACGGTGAGAGGCGGCCCGGTGAGGGGCAGCGGGGTCGCTCCATGCCCGCCCGCCCCGGTAACTCCGCGGTTGTCTCCCGCAGGCGCGGAACGCGCGGAGACGCCGCGGCCCGGCCGAGCGCGCAGCCCCGCAGAGGAGCCGCAGGCGGAGGAGCGCCAGGAGCGCCCGCCCGGCTCCGAGGCGCCAGGACCGGTGAAGAGGAAGCAGCGGCGGTACCGCACCACGTTCAGCACGTTCCAGCTGGAGGAGCTGGAGCGCGCCTTCTGCAAGTCCCACTACCCCGACGTGTTCACCAGGTAGCGGCGGGAGGGGCGGGAGGGGCCGGGCCGGGCCGGCGGGCAAGCTCCGGCTCTAACCGTGTGTTCCTCCCGCAGAGAGGAGCTGGCCCTACGCCTTGACCTGACGGAAGCCCGGGTGCAGGTGAGTGCCGGAGGGGACGAGGGGCGAGAGAAGGTTGAACACAGCGGGTTTTCCCTTTTGTTCCGCCGGGAGAGAAGGGAACGGCGGCGGTGCCGGGCACGCGTCCTGTCCGCGGCGGGTGGTGCTGAAGGGACGGAGCAAGGGACGCGTTACCTCCGAGGGGGAAGCGGCGGCTCAGGGACATCCCCAACTTGCCCTTCACTCCCGCTTGCGCTGCCGCCTGCATGGGTCTAAAGGCAAGTACTGTCTCCTGAGTTTCAAAACAGGATTTAAAAAGAATAAATTAGGTTGTTTACAAAAAATGAAGGGTTCTGTGGGGCATCCAAAGTTATTTACTGAGGCTGCAGAGTTAACATCCCTCTCTTGGTCTAACTTAGCTCAATAAAACAGTCACACTTCTAAATGACTGGTTAAAACAAATGAAAGATTAATTTGACCTCATATATGACAGCCAGGTCCTGTCCAGGAGAACTTTTTTGCCCAGCTGGGCTGTGATTGCAGCAATGCCTATAGAACTTCAGCATACTTGAAGGCTGCAGTTTGCTTAAACTACAAACGACCCCTAGTAACTTTTCCTGACTCTGTGCACTCCTGCTTAACAATATCTCTTTTAAATCCTTTTCTTTAGATTAATGTCTTGATAACCTAGAAATCTCCTTTTTATACAAAAATTATAGCCTTAAAGAAAGAAAAAAAAAAAGTTGTTTCAAAAGTTGTGAAGGCTTTCAAGTATTTATAAGCTGCAAATGACAATTGTACTAAATTTGGCTTGTGCTGTAGATCAGATATTGACTGTTCCAGCACAACTCTGGGTATGTGCCTACATGTGAAAGACTGAGAACTGGTGCAGCTGCTCAGTGTGACAGTTCTGCTTACTACTGCATAGTTTTGATACTGTTAATGACAGATCATTGTTTGTATACTTTGTCATTACTCCAGTCACTGGATCTGCGATGGTTCACACCACAGTTACAGTCTGTAAAACTGTAACTCTTTTAGCTTTTGATTTTAATATGCACCATCTTCAAAAACAGGCATTAGAAGTATGAATGGTACTTTATAATTGACTCAAAGAATACCTAGATGAGCTTTTCAGCTCTCTTTTGTGGACTTGGGGGAAATTATGTACCCTCTCTCTTCCTAACACCAACAATGACTAAAACCTCTAGTCACTGACATGTCCCAGTCTCTAACAATGGCACATGGCATCTAACAATGAAAAAGACATGTGTGAAAAGCTGTTACTTTAACTGTTACTGTCAAATTCCCTTTGTGGGGTGCATACTCTGTACACCCTGTGAAGGAATGGTGCAATGGTACATGGCAAAGAGGAACTCATCTCCTAATGATTCATCTAAAAAAACAAATGGAAACGTTTGTGTTTGATGGAGCCAAAAAGGAATTAACAAGGAAAAACATAGTTGATGCATCCCCAGTGGATGGAAGAAACAGCAAAGAGCTGTTTCTGGTACTTCTTGGCCTCCTTCATATGTTAGATCTTAACACAAGTCTCCTGAGCATGGAGCATGGAGTCAGCACAGTTGTTTAGTGTGAGCTTGCAGTGCACAGAGCCAAGCCCCAGTTCCTATCCTGTGGGAAACTGGGCTCAGCCTGGAGGGAAGAGGATGTGAAGGAATAACAGTGATGTACTGTTCTTAAACTACTGTAATTACCAAATACTTGCCACATATGCCCATGCTCTTAGTTGCAATATAAGACATCCTGTGTGAAATTAAGCCTTCCAATCCTCTCCCATGGTATCTGGCTCAATCAGCTGACATGGAAAGTGGCATCTCTTTATTTACTCAAGTGTAAACTCAAGAAATTAATCTTGCAGTCAGACCATTTCTTCACCTCAATGTATTTTACAATTGGAGGTTTGCTTCTCTGGGGAGAACCCTCTGTCAACCAGCTGAAGTGGGTACCAGCCACAGCAGTGTCCCTTCACTTGCCTTTTGAGTCTTATGTAAGAATGAACAAATAAGAAAAAAAATGGCATGAATATATGTTCATTCCATTATGATTTCAAAGAGATCCCCCTCACCCAACACCCTCCTTACTTGCTTTTATAGAATAAGGGAGATGGTGCATTCCTTACCTTGGGAAAGAGATAGTCAGAGAGTCTGCAAAACCTTTTCATAACCTGGAGCCGTGTTGGGATTGCTCTTTAATAGCATTTGCATCTGTTGTTGCCATTCATGTTTCTCATTATTCATATTGTTAGGATGGGAAGAAAACAAGAAAAATTCAAAGGAATCTTTTATCTTGTTAACGTGAGGGGTAAAAGGTTTCATGGGTATTTCATTGCCATAAATTGCATCAGTTTTAAAACACTGGCTTACAGATATAACTGTTCCTTGTCATATTTTCTCATTACAACCCTCTTATTCATTTACAATAGAAACACAATACAGTTATGCACATCTATGTATATTTTTAGCATCATTAGGTATTACATCAATTAAATAGGATACATTTTTAAAGAAAATTACAGCAAGAAAGCAATCAAATTTTACATGCTCACATTTTCCTTTATAAAAGACCTGAATCTCTTGTCAGATATGCATGATGCTAGTAATTGCAAATATAATCTTGGTAATATTTAGCAGGCAATTCAAAACTTGATGGTTTGAAACTCATTTTTGAGTATTAAGTAATACTTTTTTTCTAGAGTATTTTGCCATTGATATTACAGTCATAAAAATCTTAAGACTGTTGTAGCAGTTTCTGTTATGGTTAATTTGTCAGTTCAGATGTGGCTGAAAATAGAATAAAGACAAGTTAAGCCTTTTATTGGAAGCAAAGGAAAACTGCTTAACAAAAGATTCAAGATGATTCATCTGAATGTTAATGACTGTAATGTGTGCAGTAAACTTTGAAAGCTGTTTGTCATGTCAGTCTAAGGTATGAGGCATTGGTCTACTCCTGTTATCACTTGAGCTATGAGTTTGTACCAATAGGAAAGGAAAGCTAGTTTTTTTTGTAACAGTAATTATTAGATATCTATGCTGATATTTCCTTACAGTTTAAGAAATACAAAATCTGAGAGATTATTTAATTTTGGAGTTAAGCTCAAAATTACCTGTAACATCAAAAAAATTATTTTGTAGTCAAAGTGCATGTCTGAGTGATCACAGAGATTTGCTTTAGGACAGAGAAAGCAGAAAAGCAGATATTTGATTTTGTGTTAGGCTTCCATGAAGAACAGATTGAAGAACAGTGCTAAGATTTAGTAAGGACATGAACACCCTTGCAGCATTTATCCTTTTTAGGAAAGGCAGTATCTGCATATCTGCAGTGTGAGACAGTTATTACCTTTTCAGCTGGATTTTTTTTCATAGAAAACACTAACACGTTTGAGTTGGTGGTCTTCTCCTGTGAGATATTAGCTAAGCTCCACTTACAAATATTTAGGATTACTGGTTAACAGTGACTTTAAATCATCTGATTCCAGTAATATAGTTTTCCTTATCAAACCCCTATCTTGGACTAATACTTTAAAGGCTTTAATGGCTTTAAGGCTTTAAAACATATGTGACTCTTCAGTCAGAGAGTAGTCGAATTTACAATATTTAAAAGTGATTTGTTTTGTAATAAACTCACTAAGGCATTTATGAAAAGATCTTTTATATTAAAGAAGTGGGGTTTGGTTTAAAAGTAATTATTTTGCCATCCATATCAATACGTGTTGTAGTATCTGGTAAGACAAATTACAAAGTAAGTTGAGCTAATGCCTTTCTAATTTCTTATTGAAGGTCTGGTTCCAAAACAGAAGGGCAAAGTGGAGGAAACGTGAAAAAAATGAAATTCTGGGGACTGTTCCGGGAATCTCCTTAACACACCCACTTGGTCTATTTTTGGATGTTCCACTGAGTCATTCTCCCCTCCTAGATCACACGTGGAGGTCAATGCCTCTTTCAACATTGGCTGTGCCATCCATGTCCCCAGCTTTCAGTCCTTCAACTTTAGGGCCATTTGGCCTCAGCAGTCTTACCTGGACTTCTCTCTTCAGAAATCCTATATTAAATCCACATTTTGGAAGGTATAGAATAATTTTCTTTTTTCTGAATCTCAAAACTGTTAAAAATGCCGCATTTATATTATTTTGCTACTTGTATGTTCTCAATAAACTTACTAAAATAGGTTAGTTCCTGTGTAGGACCACTTGATTAGGAACAGCGAGATTTAGGTTTAAGTCATGCCAATAAAATCTTAATGTGTAATTGCTTTTTGAACACAAATTATGCATACTTACTGCAATTTTGGTCTCACTGAACTGTAGTCTTCATATAGACTGCTGTGACCTGTGTAGCTGCAGCTCCATCCTTCTCTCTTGCTCTCTCTCAAGTATAAATATATTATATATAAAACACATAAATACATTATATACTACATATTATATATAAGTATATAAAATATTTTTAAAATAGAAGATAGCACACTTGCTGAAATTAGAGCTTGTGTCTTAGTACTACATTAACAGACAAACAAATGCTTTTCACATGGAATCAATTGATCTGAACAAATTGTCTGCATAAACAGCTATACAAATTGGCCTTTTTATGAGGTGGTTTATTGCTTTCACAGAACAGGCTGATCTACAGCATCTAAGGTTTGTTTAGAAAGGATTTAGCATGAGAGGTTAAGCAAATGGTTGCTGGTTTAGATAGATGCATGCAATGTCTGATCATCTCTTGTTCATTTCATTTAAAATTGGTTTGGTTTTTTATTTAGGGTGGAGTTTTCTGCTTGTTTTTTGTGGGTTTTTTAAGGGCAAGACACTATACTGAAAAATAAAGCTGAAAAATGTACATTTGGAAGAAATTGGAAATTTTGGAATGTTTTTTCTTAATACTTTGGTGGGGGAAAACTGAGATAAGTATTTGTTCTCCAAAACTAGTCTTAATTTGGGTAATATTGACTTCTTTCAAATACAGGTTTCTCAATGCTTTAAATCCTCTCGTGACAACAGCTTCAGTACTGATGAAAGCTCCTGGACCCCCGTCAGACCCTGTTCTCACTGCCTTCACTGATCCAGCAGCAGTTGAAAGGAAAACGTCAAGCATTGCAGCACTAAGACTCAAAGCGAAAGAACATTCAGCACAAATCCCTCAATTAAACCTCATCTCCAGTCTTACAAATACTAACAAAGAACTTTGTTAGGAGCTCTCCCACAGACTACAGCCACGGAGGGGAAAGTGAATGCCTTCTCCAATAAGTAGCTCTCATTAGAGAGACACATTTAAAAAAAGAAAACACACACACACAGAGCTGTATTTCCTGCAGCTTTAGTAACAGACTGAAAGGAAATAAACCTGCTAAACATTGTTTTCCTTCATTACAACACGAAATCGGGTAGTAAATTGCCTTGTATCATTTCTTGCACTGCAGAAACAGAAGCAGGAACTATCTTATCTTTGTAAATCAGGCTAACATGTATCTGAAGCTCTGAAATCACCAAACTCACCAGAAGCTAGTCCAAAGGCTCCAAATTCTTTCTAGGAATAACCACTTTTCTAAGCAATTTTAACTTCTGAGGAGGAACTCATGCATGCAGTACTTGAGAATCAGTACACAGTTATTAACTTGGAGACCATGCTTCATGTTGAAGTGCAAATGCCAGTGAAATATGGCACTCTAGACAGACTTAGCAGGAACAAGATGGGGACTATTTTAAGTATGGGCTTTTGATTCAGAACTAGGTTTGTGTAAAGAGTACCTTGTTTCAAATTTAAAAAAAAAAAAGAAAGTTTGTTTTCTGTTCAGGGTGGCAGTGTCTTTACCAAGAAAGTTTAACCTCTGTACATGAACTGTATCCTGTGAAAGTAGGTTAGCAGTGTGCAGTAAATTGTGTGTAGTTCTCTGTCTATGTATAGACATGTCAATCAGTAGTTTATAGCTGTAAATGTAAAGTTGCTGAATACTTTTAGCAAGATTTCTGGCACACCTTACCAGACCAGTAAGTTAACAGATTACTTGTATATTTTGAGACATTTTATGCCTTGAGTAGTTTCATAATTTAAATGAATACTCAATGTGAAGTGTGAAATTCTTCCTTGGACTAATGTTGAAATGAGAGGCCTTACTGAACAGGACTCACAATCCTGGACTCCATGACAGGTCGTTTGAAAGTCCTTGCTGAATTTTCCCATCCAGGACATGGGACTGAGAGCAGCTCTCCACAGGTCTGATGCTTTAGTGTAAAGTGAGGATATGTAGTATCCTCCTGGTGCTTTAGTGAAAAGCGAGGACAGGTCATTTTTGCAGCCTACCTCACAGGGCTGTTGTGAGGACTCATTAAACAAACACAACAGTGTGCAAGTGGCAGAGTTATACAAGTGCTAATTTTTGCTTCACAGCAACAAAAGAAAGGCCAACAGTTGGCTGCACATGGAGATCACCTTTCCCACACCTATAGCAGAGGTCCAAGCAAACTCTGTTCCTGTGGTTGATGGGACAGCATTGAACTCCTCCACTGATGCTGCGGGTTTTCTCAAAACTGTCCTCAAACACATTTACACTGAAAAGATATTGTGTATTTTTGAATTTCTTCCTCAAGGCAGCTCTGGGCCTACTCTTAAGACTTCACAGTTGTGTTCTCAGCTAGAGTTTGAGGTGCAGAGCTCCAGCTACATTGCTGCTGCTTCTGGAGACTGCACCGAGCTTGTACTTAGCTCCAGGGCAGAAAAGGGTCAGACAAATAAGCATCACGTTCCACAAGAGTGGAAGTATTTCTGTTTGGGTTCATAGACCTCATTGGTAGCACAGGTAGGAGAAGGTGGTGGTATTTCAGCTGTTAGGAAAAGCCAGCACCCTACTCGAGTTACAGCAGGGCTGCACTGTATGTCAAGCAGCAGGAGACTGAGGAAGTGAAGGAAGCAGGTCCTCTCACACAAAGTTTGAGTGTGTTTCTTCCACAACAGCTATTTGCTTCCACCAGTCCACTCTCATGGCTCAGGCTGCCAACTGGCAGCACAACACGGTATCCACTCAAGTGTTGAGTTTGTTCCAAATAAACCTTTTAAGTAGGTTAATGGCTTGAAAACTGTTATTACACAACTCCTGTTCTGTACAAGCTTCTGTGGTATCTTTCCTTGCCACCAGTGTCTCTCTCTTGCAATGCAGAGAGGTTCTGCAGGAAAGAAGACTCACTGTTTCATTTAAAGTAGCAGAAACTGTCCTGCATTTTCCATGAGCCATTAAGAAAAGAACTCTGCAATAATAATAAAACCTGGGTATTTTTGTCAAATTATATTCCTATACAAGTTCACCAGAAGCAGCATGTGAAAAATAAGAGCTGAAGGCTGATGTAATACATTGCATGAAATAGTAGGTTCTGTGTTATGACCAAAATTTTCATCACTGACCAGAGGGCTACAGATAACTCACTCAGGTATGGGGGAATCAAATTCATAAGCTAAATTTCAGCAGTTACATCAGAGATAACATTTATCTATCAACAAAGTTTTTCCAATAGCTATGGTTAGAAATAATTTCAGGGACAGCAATTAAACACACAGAGGCAAGTAACTTCACTCGTGCATGACAGCTCCTGCCAGAGCTGAGAGCTGCTCCTTCCGCCCAGCCCACACAGCCACTTCAGCACCACCATGGCAACTGCAGGCTTGGACAGCAGGGTTGGCTCCTGAAGCCTTGCCAGTTTGGGTATTGCTCTGTCCCAACTCTCCTTAAAAGAGGGCAGGCTTCTCCAAGACATCCTCCTCTCCCACTGAGACCACAGCCAAGCACCTGCTGGGTGCCACTCCCCTGCCAGCTGTGAACTCTTCCCAATGTCACACTGAGGCCAGCACTGTCTCCCTTGGTGTGCACTTCTGCATGGCTCTGCAGCTTCAAGCTGCTGTGCCCAATCTGACACATGGCAGAATAACAAAGGTAAGGACACTGCCCGTTCTGTTCCTGGTTAAGGAGAAGCTGTCATCCCTGAGCCATCTGGGCAGAAACCAGTGTCTGCAATCATCAGCAGTTCAGCAGGTAGAGAACACAGCTTCCTCATGTTTCATCTGGGTTTACTTTGAAATGAAGAGAGTTTTTTTCTCAGGTGATTTCATTATTTCTGTTTTACTGAGTCCTTCCAAGAAATTTCCATTCTTCCATCTGACTTGAAATCCAGCTGTGAGAGTTAATGGTATTATGAAAATAAATATGCAGGGCAACACGTAGCAAATCAGCTTAGGAACCACAGAGTGCTCATAACCAAAACTCAGAAAGTTTTACATGTTAATTATTACTACCTTACAATGAAATATTACAGCAAGAGAAGAAGGTTTACTTATTCAGTCTGTTTAAATTTTAAATAAAGAGGCTTAATTACCAGCTTTTATGGATATAGTACTAAAATTGCATTTTAAAAAATGTTGGGGAGCAATTAACTAGAAAACCTTCAGCCTAGTTTCATAGCTGTACATGGGGTCAACACCTTTGCTATTAATCAAGCAGGGACATTTGCTTTCCTAGCTTTTCTCAGAGCAATGGGGTCTGCAGCCTCCCATATCCTAAACAAGTCAGCCATTTTACAGAGCATGTTTCACACTGAACATTGCAATTATTTTCTGACATTTTATCTTGCATTGTGCAATAAATTATTTAGTCCTAATTCAGGCAAAGCCTGCACTGACCTGGATTGAGACTGAAGGATTTGTCCCTATACTTCTCTTCTGAATAAAGAAGGGTGGCAGCCTAAATCTTCTCTAGGAGACATCAAGATTGTTTCCTGGCACAGATTTCAACTGAAGCAGGCCTGAAGCCCTGGTTGTTTTATTGAGTTTGTCTGATTTTCCTGAAAGAAATATATGTGAGGATTTCCAAAGCCACAGAGAAACCTGAATACAATCCCATCCCATCCCATCCCGTCCCATCCATCTTCTACAACTACCGAGGAAAAAATTCTTATTTTCAAATTAAACCTCTTGGCTTTACCCTCCACATCACAATTTTTAAGGTGTTTTGCTGGAAGATCCTGCAAGTATATTAGTATCTCCTCAGAAAACATTGACAAATATTTTTATTGAAGGACTCACATTTGACTAAATTGTCAATTTTTTTCAGTTTGTTCTCTGGTACAAGTTCAGTTCTGGTTCCATAAGATGTTGGATAGATTTCAGTATTTCCAGTGACATAATATTATGAGAACCCTGCCTACAAAGAGTGAGCGATTTTGTTGGGGGGGGAAAAAAAAGGAGAATAATAGGCCAGGTGTTTGAAGAAAAGACAAAGAAACAAGCACAGTAGGGTGTTCTGACTCACAAATCTGTATTGAGAAAGAAGTATTCACGAAGAAAATTAATTTAAGAAGTATGTAGTTCAGGTTTTGAGCCCATAAGTTCCTTTCAAAAACAGATTAGTGATTAAAAACTTTTTTAGTCTAGCAATCTCTTAAACAATTAGCACAGTAATTGGAAAGGGACTACAAATTCAAATCTAGATGGACATAAAAGACTTTCCCCATAGAGCTTTGCCTTGGTTTTGTGGGTAACTGGCATGCACCTGCCTTTACCATCAGTGGGACTGAAATACTGAAGAAGTGCTCTGAATAGGGATACAAATGCCCCAAACAGTAATGCCATACAAATTACTTAATTCATGTAAAGTAGAAGTAATTGTATTGATTATGAATGTGTGAGTGACTCCTTTATTTCAAGTTATATGAGATGTAAGCCACCAGCTTTCAATGGGGTCCTTGCTGCAAATTTGCCAACCATAGAGTGGGATGTTACTTTTTTCCTTATTTTGAGCAATAAATCCAATGCACTGCCATTTGGAAACAGAGATCTGCTGACTTTAAGCTAAATCAGGTAAATTAGGATTTCTCTCGTCCAGCCAAGTAGTAATTTTGCTCTGCTTGCTCATCCTACAAAAGATGCCTGAAATCAAAGAAAAAGGAATATAAGGGAGAAACATCCCCAAACTTCAGATGTTTTTCCTCAAAGTAGAACTTCTTTTCCCCTTTTTGCTATTATTGTCAAAAAGCACTATGGATCACCAGATAAAACCTACACTGCCACAAGAGAAGAAGGGAGGGAGAGAGAGATTATGCACAGTGTGTCCCTAGCAATATAATTACCTAGCAGCAAATGTCTGACTTAGGGCCTCCCAGGAAGCTGTAGGAAGAACACGTGTAAGAAGAAGCCTGTGCTAATACACCACACCTGTACTTCACTTACTTCAGCTGCACTGCCACTGAAAAGGCAGTGAAAGACAGGGCACTTCAGACCTTGCAGTCATGCAGTTCTACATATGGAGTCTTAAGAAATCAAGCTAGTGGGTTGTATCTGCCCTGGTTTTGGATATCCCTCCTGCCCCATCCAGGCCGGCTGTCCTCGCTGCAGCTCTGCCAGCCTCTTGTCTTCTCCTCAGCCCCTGGTCACACTACCCTTACCAATTAACATACTGAGTTTACCAAAAAATGTGAGAAAAACCTGAAAAGAACATCATATTCTCTATTAACTTTATTTGTTGGCTGCAGCAATGTTTTCTATATTCCAGCTGAAGAATTGCTCTGTGCTAGCTGGTGAGAAGCCACTGGAAGATTGAGATGAGCTTGCAAAGTCACACTGGTTGAGTAACAAAACTTTTACATTAAAATATAACTGAATGGAGGATTGTTGTTTGGTCTGGTTGAGTTGTTGATTGGGTTTCTTTATTTTATAAAAACTACCTTATCAAAAATGACCTGCAGAAAAACTAGGACAAAATACCTGATGTTACAGATAAAAACTTCAGCCTTTGGTGTGAGCAGCATAGTGACATTATTGTGAACTAAAGCAGAAGCAGACAAGACAGCTTGAATTACAGTTTCATCTGGTTCAAAAGGGTTGCTAGTGAAATGTATTTAGGGGATCTGCTAAAGAAAAGAATACATTGCATTTTGTAAGTACCCAGTCACAGCTAGAGATTTTGACAAAAGTTGACTTTCACACGCAATTAAACACAATAATTTCTGTTTTCTAGTTTCACAGAAGCTGATCCACAGACTGCCCTATCTCCAGGGTTATTTTGTACTGATAAAAAATCGTGGGATTAATGTTTGTGAAAGAAGACAAGAAAGGACAGCATTATTATAGCCGTATTTTCTATATATCCCAAAGTGAATATAGGAAGAGAAGTGAAGCAGGCTGAAATGTTAATGTATGAGAAACTCTCATCAGTAAGTTATCAGAGCATCTCAGTCTTACCCCTCTGTTTGTGCTCTCTCAGACTGAACTAGTAGAGAAGTTGCTGACAGCAGCAATAAAGTTTTCAGGTGATGTTTGGCATTGTGTACATTCAGCTTCTTTGGGCAGAGCTGTGCAAAGAGAAAATGTTTGGAGAACAGGGGAGCAAATGGGAGAGATTCTTACTTGCTTCCCAGCTCAACAGCAGGGTTTCTGCTTTGGGACTGCGGTGAGCTCTGAGCTCAGCCCTGGCTGTAAAACAAATAACCTTCCCCAAGCAGGGTGGATGGCAAGTACTAAAGACTGCCAAGACACAGCTTTGAAGACAAAAAAAAAAAAAAAAAAAAAACCAGCACCAAGAATTACTAGAGCATTCACAAAATTCTCAGTTTAAAAAGAACCCAACCTGCATTTCAATTCCTCATCCCAAGTCTAAGAGAAGGCAGGAGAGAACCTCATTTATTATTTCCAGCTCAGGCATGGTCATTACTATTGACTCTTACAGAATTCTACCTTATGAAGGTGCCATTTCAAATATTTTCAAGAATAACTGTTCTTAAGACAAAAATGCATGGCTATGCTGCAGGCAAATATTTGAAATTATCCACAGCCTTAACACTGAAGTGTTCAGCAATTTTGCTTGTGGAAGAGCACTTTGATTAGAGAAATAAAAAGCAGGGAAGACCATTCAAAAATCCCAGTCTGTTTCTTAGACATGCATATCTAGGAAAAACATATCTGACAATGAAAGAAACTCTGATTATTGTAATAAATCTAAAAGTGCTCTCAAAATCCCCACTGTTACTACTCAAAAGCTAGTTATTCACACCCTGCTTTTGACTTGGTCTCTGTTCATTGTTAAATCTTCCTGACATCCATACCAGTGCTTCTTACAGAAAGTTCCTCTACATTAGGAATAACCTAAAAGAAAGATCTACTTCTAGACTGAAAAACAAATGAACAAGAAGAATAAGAAAACACCTAGCTCCATGCATATAAGGCAACAAGGGCTTCAGCAGCCTGTGGAATGAGAGCCATAGATTACTTCAATTAGAGCTAAACCAGCTCAATGAGAAGATCTAACCATGCTGAACTGAGACTTTCTGGTCCCACTGATGTATACTGTGAACAGCACAGGGTTTGGAGATGTTAATAATTACTGTCATACTTTTAGTAGCCAGAAAGTTGGGGTTTTAGTTGGCATTTTCCCCAAAAGTCAGAAATTACTTTTTGCTGTAAATACCTTTTTCCCCTGGTACTGGCCTTGTGCCGGGAAGCTAGGCCATGTTAGACACCCCAGAATATTACCCTTCACTTCCAGAACTTGCCAGTGTTATTTTGAGAGTCTGGTTTTTTTAGGTTTGTTTAAATCCATTATTAATCAGTTACAATGTCTTGCAAAACACTTTTAAAAAAGTATTTTCGTAAATACAACTCAACTGAAATAATTGCTGCATGATAATAATAAAACAAACCTACAAAATTACTGTCTTAGATAATTCCTGCATTATCTACAGGGGAGAACGATGGGGGTTGTAATGTCAGAATATTGTTGTTTGTCTCCCTTAAAAATTTAGAAGGTGTTACATATAGACTTTGCAGTTTGGCAGCTAAGCTAACAGACAGAAAAATACTCTGTTCTCTGCTACTATTTCAATATGGAAAGGTCTCATACACAATGCAACAGATTCACAGCAGGTCTTTAGAAAATATTGTACCTTTAGTACCTTTGAGTAAACAGGCGATGTTAGAAGGAGAGAAATGAATACAACAAGCAATCCAAACAAATTTTAAAATAATTTCACGAATGGTTTCCCTTTCAGAAGGATAAAAAACTCTGTCTACTCTCTAAAACACTCAACTGATAGCTTACTTATTAGACAAAAATTAGTGTCCATTCAACCATGAAAAAGACAAGCCATTATATGCTATAAGGGAGATCAAACTGACATCAGCTACTGTACATCTTGACACTTACTACATAATCAAAGTAAACTTTGCTATATGTGTCTGATCTAATGTACCTGTCAGTTATCACTGTCTCTGCTCAGATGAGTTCGTGTGTCACCTATATATGTGGGACAAAACAAATAAATAAATTGCAGTGTTATCTCTTCAAGCTGCTCACACAGTAAGGGGAAAGTACTTAGTATTCCGTAATGGAGTTAGGAGTAATTTACTGAGAGATAATTTCTTTTGGACCTAAAATCTCCTACCTCCTGTAGAGCAGACAAATAGAACTATCTTACAGGAAATGGGGCATGATAATACTGCTCTTTAAATAGAACTAACAAAATGGAAATACAATAGGCATTACAAAATATATGGCTAACAGTTACCAAAACCTTTGA
This sequence comes from Acridotheres tristis, assembly GCA_037013685.1. NCBI lineage: Eukaryota > Metazoa > Chordata > Aves > Passeriformes > Sturnidae > Acridotheres > Acridotheres tristis. The sequence goes on along the minus strand of CM072889.1, from coordinate 11,734,112 downwards.
TGTTTTTATAGCTATTTACTGCAAGAGATTGTATTAGCTAGCTGCTCCAGCCCATTTTAATATAAAGTTTACCATGTGTTTTTTAAAACACTTTTAAAAAAAGTTAAACCTGCAAAGTAGTACTCTCAGGTATGTGGGGAAACTGAGCATGAGGAGGGAAAGCCACTCAGGTGATGAAATAACAAAGATTTAACAATCAGCTCATCTAGTGGATAAGAAAATTCTTAGAGAATAAGGCCTTACAGACCTCTGATCACTTCTGTTCCTTTCTGTCACTTTTGCTCACTGAGAAGAACTCTGGAAAAGGTAAGAGGATAGTAAAAAACAAGTTATATAACCTAGAAAACAAGCTGTTGTGTTGGTTTAACATAGCCTGTTTTTTGGTGGGAGCAGGGGAAGCCACAGAGGCAGCTTCTGAGAGAAGCTGCTCGAAGCTTCCACCATGCCCAGCAGAGCCAATCCCTGATGGCTCTGAAGATGGACATGCTGCTGGCCCACTTAGAGAAGCTGGTCACACCTCTGTGATGACAAATTTAAGAAAACAGAAGATAAGAATCAGGCACAGCTCTTCCAAAGGGTGGGGAGGTGCTGCTGCCATCCCGTGGCATGGCAAGCAATTCCCTGATACAGAGCCCAAACAAAATCAAAATCAACCTTTCAGTGCTGCAAAACCCTATAAGAACATTTCAATTGATAGAACTTGAGAACAAAAGAACCTATGGACAACAATTTTCTTCTGAGTCAAAGAAAAGGTAAAGGTGAGGACACCTGAGGAGAACAACGTGGCGACACTAAGGAAGTGAAAGGAAGGAGAGGGAGGAGGTGCTCCAAACGTTGGAGCTGAGATTCTTCTGCAAGCCGTGGTGAGGACTATAACACAACAAACTGTCCCCCTGTAATTCCTGAAGTGCATGGGGGATGCAGAGATCCACTCACAGCCCGTGAGAAAAGGTGCTCACGCTGAAGCAGGTAGATGCTGAAAAACTATAGTGGGAAACTCAGAGAAGACCCTTACTTCTAGAGACAGAGAGCCCTTGCTTCCAAACTAGAGCAGCTTATCCTTAAAAGACTACATCCCATGAACTAAAATGACCCACACCATGCAGTTTTGGGAGGACTGTGTTGCCTGTGGGAGGAACTCACATTACAGCAGGTTGGGCAGGACTGCTACTCATGAAAATTAGAACCACGCTGGAAAAGTTCACAGAGAACTGTCTCCCATGGGAAGGACCCCACAGCATAGCAGAAGAGACTAAAGTGAACTAAAGAAATATTTTGAGTGAAAAACTGACCAGAACTCTCACACCCTGTCTCCCTGTGCTGTCAGAAGGAGAGTCTGGAGGGGGAAAAAAAAGGTGTTCTAAAGGTCTACTTTAGTTCTCATTATCCTCTTTTAATTTTGTTACTAATTCTTTTTCTTTATACCTTTTAAGTCTGCTTTGCCTTTAGTGTTTTCTCCTAATGGCTAACTCATGAGCCCTTCAGTTCTTCTTTCCCCCTCCTCTCCTCAACTATAGCAGAGGAGAATGAGTGAATGTTTTTTTATGGGTGCCTGGCCTTTAGCGAGTGTCAAACCACGTCAGTTGTAGAAGTATGGTCACCTCGTGTTTTGGGTTCAGACTGGCCAAGGTTACAGGTGAACACTGCATGATCAGAAAGCTGATTGGTTGGAAGTAGGCATCAACAGCAACACCTGGCAGGCAGCCAGTGCATATTGTTATCTTGTCACAAGACCGTAAATACATAAGAACTTAGCATCTGAATACAGCCTGGATTTTTGCAATAAATTATTCTCTTTGGAACAAGAACCAAGAGGGTCCATGTCTCACTGCTATAAGCTCCAACAGTGGTGAATATGGTCTGCAGTTATTATAGCCCCTCTGGTTTAATCATCCAGAACTAACCTTCCTGTACCTGAACAGAGATGCAGCAGGGTGCAGAGGCTGGGACACTCAACTGAGATTTGAAAGACTAATTCTACTTCTGACTCTGCCCCTGCACCTCCACGTGTCTTAGGCAAGACTTCTCCATTTGCCACACTCTGTCCTGTCTGAAAAGCAAAATGTCCTCAGGGAGAAAAGCACCACTCACCCTGCTGCTTTGTACAGCACAAAGAAGTGCCAAAACCAACCCTCCAGGACAGCCCCAAAGGCAGTAACCAAGGTCTTACTGGACAAATGAATTTGTCAAGTTGATTTTTCAGGGTTATTTTACCTTTTTTTCTGCTTTATACACATATATTCCTTTAATTGCATTCCCTCTTAACTGCATATCTTTACCAAAATCATCTTGATTCTGGCCTCTCTTGGCTTTTGTCTTTTCTTTTGGGCCTGGTGATGCCTCTCTAAAATGAAAAGATAAATTATCCAGGAATAAAATTGTTCCTACATGAAATGTGAAATGAAATGTATCATGAAAATGCAATGACTGCAGCTACCCAAACCCAGCTTTTTTCTGCATCCTAGGGTCAAGTTGAATCTCCAACCACCAAGAATGCTGCTTTAAAACAAATTTTTCAGGGCATTCTGTGCTGAGCTTTTTTCCAGAGCATCTCTTTTGTTCATTTGCCTGGTGTCACTTCCCTCTCAGGGAACTTTTTCAGTACAACAAAATATTTATCAGTGCTGAATGCTCTGTGAAATAGAAGTGGGAAGATTCTCTTCGGTGGAAGATATTTATATTTCACTTTCCAAGTAGGTCTGTGAATACAGGGAAGAAATGCATAACTTAAACACAAGGAGTTACTGACCCAGAAGTGATTAGCATTAGCGTAAAGCTTTCAGACCCTTTTTCATCTTATTGATTCTAAGCAGAATAAATCCGTAAATGATAATAGGGCTCAATTTAAATTACCTACAGCAAGTGCTGCTTTTCAGCTCTCATCAGACAATCATGCTGTTCAATCAGCTCCATTCTGTATGTACAAAGCAAATTAATGTGTATAAAACAGTCGTAACTCAGGCCAGTTTTCAACAAAAGAATCTTTTATGTAGCACACAACTGCCTTTTATCGACATGCTTTTAATTGAACTTATAATGCTATATCCATATTCCACCTAATTAAAGCAGAAAATTCATAGATCTTTCAAAATACTGACCATACCTTTTCCTTTGTAAAGTTCCCAGAAACTTTACCAGGGTAGGGAATTATATTCTCAGTTAAACTCAGATTTGTTTAGAAACACTGAAAGGGCACATGAAGGCAATTCTGAACCTATGGCAGCCAAACAATATCTCAAGGACAATTACAGTAGTGCACTGAATCAGCAAGGCCAGCTCCTCACTCCTTGAATCCAGTCTGTAAATGTGACTCCCAAAGCCAGAGAGAGAGCACTGCACATGAGGCATTGATAGAGAAGCCTCCAGTCTGCAAGCATTCTTTCTAAACAATTTGTTTCTGTTTCAAAAGGCATCTTTTGTGTGTCTCACTTTCTTTACTTGTGTTGCTGAGTTTACCAAGGAACAGGCAGACAGAATACTACTTCTTTAAAGGGAGAATTCTTGGGACAACAGAAGCAGCAATGTCAGGAAACAGAATTAAAGGTGGACTCTGGAGAATACTTCTGGGTCAATCCAAGACATTTGGCCTGTGGAATTTCCTTTGAGAGGGCAGCAGTGCCAGTGGTGGGGGAGATTACTTGCACTTGTCTCTGCCATTTCAAGTAGGAAGGCTTAGAGAGAGCTAGTCGGGGATTCTACGGAGATAAAGGAGGACAGAGCACAAGCCTTTTATTTCCATTTCAACATCACCAAGTCCAGACTTTGCTGTGGGTAGGAAAAATCTTGTTGTCAACTTCCACAGCCTTTGCAATAAAGTCTCAAGCTAAGACAACAGCACATATTCTTCTTTAAGAACCATGCATGCCATACCATGGTTACCAGCAGCAAAGAGCAAATAAACCCAAGGCTAAAATCAACTAAACTGTTGACATTGATTTTAACATGGGTAGAACTCCACCTCAGGGATGTACATTGCAATTACTCAATTTTATTGCCAAGCTCTTCTGACAGGTCTGCTTTGCATTGACACTACACATGGGACTCCATTTAACATTTTGCTTTAAATATTTTTCTATTAACCAGTCACCCCAAACACAGATGAAGGTAGAGGACACGAGTGCAGCCACTCTTAGGTGCACACAGATGCAGCAAGTAGCTAGGAGCACCACACAGAAAGGCAAGTTCTTTAGAAGAACACAAATACTCCTCCTGATCAATACATACAAAAGAAACCTGTAGCGTAAATGATTCAGCTACACTTCCCACCACACAAACACGCTTGCCTGGCATTCAGATGAGCAGGTGGAGCACGGCAGTCAGTGCTCCCACTCAGGCCAACAGCTCTCTACAAGAGTGACCTTCTCTTCCTCTTTCTTCACTTTTCCTTTCTTGAGGAGTTTGTCAGGCACTGCAATTAAAAGTCTGTGAGCACTAGTGGAGTTAAAGTAAACAGATGTTTAATCTTTCTGGGGAAATATTTAAGAAGTGTACCCAGATGTATTTACTGAAGATTTCACTAATTCAAATAAATCACGTTAGAATTACAGACTAGACTGGCTATTGTCAGTTTTCTGAAAACCTTTCAATTCAGAAAAGCAAATGGAAATGGTAAGTTCATTTGTCCTTAGCTTTTTAACTGGGAGCAGAGCTGACATTGATGTGGTGAAAGACATTAGTATTTAACTACTTGAAGAAATTCACATTACCACTGTGTCCTTTTAAATTGCTGTACTTATGTTCGCCACATAAGTTGCTATTGGCAACTCTAAAAAACCAAAAAGCACCCCTTATATTACAGTCTTGAACACAGCAAAGGTTTATTGTACTATTGTACATTCTTTGGAGCTTTCTTCACTCAATATTTAAAATAGAATTAAAATGCTATCCCTGGAAAATAACTACTTCTTCAAAAGTGTACATATCACTCACTGTAAAAACAGACTTTATAAACTAACGTAGCTGACAAGTAATCTCCAAGTTTTATATCATAAAGTAAAGCAAGTCCTTGTGATAATATTGACTTACCCCTTAAACTTGACTTTCCAGCTTTTAAGCTAAATAAAAGCATATTGGTAAAATCCTTAAATTGAAGGGATTTTGATTTCTCTGAAGCATGCGATAATTCATGTTTGCCCTCCAGCACGTTTTTTGTTTGCATATCACTTTTCCAAATTTATAGTACCATAAAGTTCTAGAGGGGTAGAGTTTAGATGTTATATATTTGAAGTGAAGCAAACATTTTATCTAGGACATATCAAACCCTTTGAGAGAATCTGCCTTAAATATTTAAGTAATGATTCTCTAGGAATAAGTGAGGCCATCTGATGTTAGAAACAAAATAATTTTTTGCATGTCTGCTTTACTAAATAAAAAATGTGTCTAACATTCAGATTTGGTGGGCTGAGTTTTCCATTCAGGTAAACAACATTCCATTGAAATAGCAAACAAAATCCTTGTTTCTGAAAACACTCACACTCAGCATTAACAAGACAGAGTGACAACATGGCTCAAATTAAAAAAAAAACCAACACACCAGTAGATTCTCATTTACCATACTTTAACACAAGAGGATCAAATTAACAACTCAAATGAAGAAAACAGGTCCAATCTGATAGTGGTATAGTATATAAGAAGGAGCAAACTTATTAAGTCAGGAAGAATATTGGAAGGTCCTGCTTCCCTTTCAATATGTGTCAGAGCACTGTGTTTTCCTCTCTAAGAGCTGGGCAGTAACACATCTTGGATCTACAAGAATGAACAGGATCAACTTGCTTAGGTACAGAAGCAGCTTTGCTGCTCTATGCATACTTAGATACAAGCATCTAACCTGTTTAAGTAACACAAGATAAACAAAAGCTTCAGAGAATGGAATTCTATCACTGACATCATTATGAAATGTCTCTCATTGGCAATTTATATCTAAAAATATAACTAGTCTCAAAATTTCCCTTGATGAAGTTTGCAGCTTAGTGCCTTGCAGCAGCACAGAGTCCCAAGTTCCATTATGCTCCATTATCAATAATATTCTTCATGGTATTTTAGTCAGGGGACACAGCTCATTAACTAACCAGGGGGAAGGAACAAGACAAGAGTGACAAGAAGAGGAACCTCAACGGCAGAAAATTGTTCACATCACATGCACCCAGCAAGTGAGTTTATCAGTTTGGAAGATACACTTTCCCTATCAGTGCCAAAACAGTCCACTGAAGAAATACAGTTAAATATGCCTTCAGGAATGGGCTGAAATACTGTTGGAGTGGAGCTTTCAGGTCTCACTTTAAAGTGAGACTTCAAATTCTATTCTGTAGAGTTAAAGAAGGACCAAAACTCCTTTTTCTCTAACATTAACACCCTTACCTAGACCACCTCCAAAAATATTTTTTAAAAAATTATAGCTGGGCTCAGATTCTTCTCAATTCTTATTTTTTTCTGGAAGTACTGCTCAAGTTAATTTTTGTTGTCTCAGCAGAACAGATCCTACATTTCCATGCTTTTCTAGTTGCAAAAAATACTGCTTTCTTCTGGAACAGAGGATCTAGATTTAATTCAATACATTAATTTTTCTAATGCATTCCAGGTCTCTGGAGACAGGTGGTTCAGGATGGAGAGAGACAAATATAGCTGTTTCTCCATGGAGCATTCTGTTGCCTCAGGTTTCCAAATCCAAATTAAGTAGTTAATGATTTATGTATACACTGAGCATTAGCATCTTTGTGCCACGTTAGTCATCAGATCACAAGTGGCTCTAAAGAGGCTTTAGTCAAACAAATGAATATTAGGTTGAATGATTCAGCTCACTTCATGTAAACAGTTCCAGCATGTTCACATCTATCATCATTGAACAGCACAGACGCAGCAGGCTCAGTTGTAAAGGTGAAGGAAAAAACCAACACTATCATGGGAGCAGCCCATGGCTCCTCTTTAAATTCAGGTTTTATCATATGGATATGCCCTTCTCCAGATGCATTATCCAAGCTTGCAAGCATTCATTGTAGGTAATGTTTTTATTAAAGCTTCACTGATGCCATTATAAAATTGTAGGACTATGTCTCTTCATTTAAAGATAACTTTCAGCTTCCACAGCCACAAGAAACCCTGAACCTGTAAATGCATAATCAGAAATCAGCTATATTGATGGATACAAGCAAGTATTAACGATTTTTTTTTAACCTGATTCCTAGTGCAGAGATTTAACTTGGACTTTTTAGACACTGAGTAGGCAATATAGGCCAGGTATGAATTCTTCATTCCCACCAGAGATTCTGGTTGTATATTTTGCTCTTTAAACCAAAGTTTCCTCTGAGGGTGTTGGGTTGGATTTTCTTTCTCAGTTTTGATATTCAAAGTGAATCATTTTATCACCTTCACATTGTCTTCACTGACAAGACCAACCCTCAGGAATCTCTGACTCACGAAACCAGGGTGGAGGAATGTTGGAAGGAAGATTTTCCTTGGTCAAGAAAGACTGGGTTAGAGAACACCTATGCAAACATGACATCCAGAAGTCCATGGGCCATGAGCATTCTAGTAATGAGCAGGGTTTACTCTGCAACAAGGAGAGCAAAACTGTCTCAAAAACAGAGTTAACTTGCAGGGATGGCCTTAAAAAGAAAAATTCAGAGACAACTTGAATAATACCAGTTTTCAAGGTTAAATTACTTATGTTTTAAGATTCAAGATCATTACTGCAAATGATCTGCAGATGATGAGGTTTGGCCTGACCAAGTAGAATAATTAAATTTCAAGGAAGGGAACAGTTATAAAATATTTGTTTGTTTGTTTATACTCTGCTTTAGATAAAGTGACATCAGAAGTCCTTTAACAAAAGTACTCCTCAGCTGTATTCTCAGTCCCACATTGACAACAAGGCAATTCTCTGAATGCAGAGAAGATAAATTGTGCTAATGCCACTAAGCAAACATGACATTTTTGTTGTACTGTGATCATAGATGAGTCACCAAGTAAAATGATTAATCACAAATCCATGTTACTAGGCTCATTTAGAGATGATTCTCCCTTCACAAAGCAGGTAGAAGCTCTAAATTTATAGGCTAATGCGTTTATTCTAGCTGTAGCAGTCTCATTATTGGTCTTAAGCATCAGAGTCTGCAGGAAATTTGTGTGCAATTAAGCTAAAGTGATGACCTCCTTATACACATTTTGGCACTTTTTTATCTGACACTCTGTTGTGCAAATATATAAATGAATTGAAGCATTACATAGAAATTACAGCTAATGCAATACTAAGAAAAATAGACATATCCCCAAACTTTAATACATATGCCAATAAGGTATCTCGACCATAAATTACACTCATTTTATCAGTCTACAAATGGGTTTATCAGTCCACAAATGGGTTTGTGCTAAGATTTTAGACTGCTTCATTTTTGCTTGGCTAACATTTGTAACTTCTACAAACAGTTTTACGACCTAAATTATTTTAGGAGGAAGTGCATGCATTTGTGGAACAACATGTTTATAAGCCAAACACACATTGTGAATACTTTCTATTTGGTAAATAAACTCACCTTATTTTAAAATTAAGCAGAAAAAAATATTCTCTCTAACTTCATAAAGGCTTGATAGCACCATAGTGCTTTTTCCTTCACCTTGAATTTAGTAAAATTAAATACTCATATAAACTCATGCATTTTTTATCTGCCTACAGAATTAGTCAATATAAATTGTCACTGAAGTGATCATTTCCATCTACCAAGAGTAAAAGGTTGTACCAATCCTAGGCATGACAGGCCCTGGTCCCCTGTACTACCCGAGAGGGAATATTCCAAAGCAGAGCTGGCTGAATATCAAATGTGATTTAAAGAACATGAAATAAATACATGACAATTTGATGAACTTCAATGTTCAATTATACTTTCAACAGGGAGTAATTAGCTGAATATAATAAATATACTTCTGAGTGTGTAGTGAAAATCACTGAGCACCATAATCACAAGTTCTTAGACCTTTCTAACACACAATGTTTCTGCTTTGTTCAGCAGCAACAAAGAGATGGGATACAGAGGTCCCCAAACCAGCCTGTATTCTAGAAGAGGAGTTGTCAAGTAGAACCACCCAGGAGTTGTGAGATCCTAAGCAAAAAGAATTTATAGTAACTGCTAAGTAGCTGACACTGCTCTTGCCAGAAAGTATCAGCCAGGAAGTGAACACACCACTGTGCTCTGGCTTTGGAACAAGATCAAGAACAAAATCTCTGGACTTGCACAGACCTGCTCTGCATGAGGAGCATTTATTGCTCAAAGCATATGCCCATCATCACAGTTCTTATATACTTCCAGCACTCCTCAAGATCATAACTGGTACATTGCATCTTTAAATACCTCTGGAATGCAGGAGACATGAAACCTACAAAATTATCTAAACTACATTTATATCCTGTCCAAACCTGAAAATTGACCAGCTATTAAAATGAACTAATTTCAGATCTTCTTTTGCTCCTACTAGGCACAATAGAAAGTAAAACAAAACCCTGTGACTAATTATTTATTTCTACACTGACAAAGAAAGCAAGGACTAAATCAACTTTTAAACAACTAAGAAAGGAAACAAATAACATGAAATGAGAATTACATAAATAAGAAGGATGGCCTATAATGAATTAAAACTATGTTTTCAGCAACTCCTGCAATGAACTGCCATGTTGTACTCACAGCTTACTGTTCTCAGGAAGTATAGACAGGAACTCGGTGTCAAGAAAAACAAGCTATGTAGATATAAACAGCTATCTGCCACATTTTAAATCTCTTTGTGATTATAATTTAAAACTTTATTCCCTCCTTTTAAGATTATTAGGACACACATTTTCTCTGGGGGAAATATCCTAGAGTTGAAGACTTTAGAATCTGCTACTGTTCTTATGACAGCTACTGACACAACAGAGGAAGGCTCTGCAATCACATAGGAGTGCTCAAGGCCTTCCTAGTTCTGCACAGAACTATTAAAAGCTTGACTTCCAAGAATGAACCCAAAATACCAGGGAGAACTCTTCACAGGTTCTCTGCAGTTATATGTGTTAGTAAGCTTTTTGAAAGGTAGCAATAACCGTCAGACAAGCAAAGAGAGAAAAAGAAACACTACAGAACAGCTCCCTTTGAAGCAGTACTTTCCTTTGCTCCAAAGGAAGCCCAATCCAGAGGTTATTATTAAAAAAAAAATAAAGCCAGTCAAGCTACATCTTTTCTGCACTGCCTCCCAGGGACAAACAGCTATGTACATTATGTACATATACTCAGCACATTATAAGCAGGCTGCTTGTTTTCTATTATCATCTAATATTTTCAACTGCAAAATTCCCAGCTCCAGTGAGGGAGTCTGAATTCAAAACAGAAATCAGTAAATTTAAGCAGCAACGCAGTGCATACATAACACTAAACTGTGTGTATTTCTACCTTTCAGTTGCACTAAGCAGGAACAGGCAGGAATTAGCAATCACCATGAACAGAAAAAACTAACTTAGTCTCTGAAAATGTTATTATTGTAAAACTAACCCTTAACGGACAGATCCCTACTTCAAAAGCAGCATAAGAGGAGAAGCAAATCCCCCTAACATCTTGTAACAGGACGTATCAGAATAAAGGAAAGAGAAGCAAATCCCCCTAACATCTTGTAACAGGACGTATCAGAATAAAGGAAATAATTTCTAGCAAAGCGACGCTGGCAGGTGTAGCTTCCAATCCAGTAAATGACCACAGTGCTCCCTCTGGTGACAACAGACGGGCCGAGGAACCTGCCGTGAGAATCAGCACAGCCCCGTCACACTGCAGCATCAGCTACTGCAATAAATCCTCCTCCTTCGAAAAACTTTGTAGCAATACTGCAGTCGCTTCCACTGAAGTAGGATCAGAAAGACTATAACACCACGATGAAATATAATGCTTTAGGCTTCAGGAATGTGTTCTACATTATCAGAAATAAGTTCTTGCACCACTGATGCTGCTAGGTGTAAGTCACTACAGCATGGAGGAAAGAGCACGAAATGAGATTTCAGAACAGAAATGTGGATTCAGATTTAAATTCAAATTTGATTTCAGCACTAGAGAAACGATTTACAATGGATGAATGTTCTAGAAGGAGGTGAAAAAAAAAAGTTTTCTACCCTGTAGGGCACGGGACCTTTAGGAACACATAAAGGATCTCAGGAAACCAAAATGCAACTAGTTTTGTACTGGGAAATGTTTGGATGAAGTGTATAGTTCAGGCTCGTATAGTAAGAGTGGGTTGAGGACAGCAAGCTCATAGCCACTGACACCTTCCTTCTTCATTCAGCCTGTGCCTCAGTAGTGTTTGGCCATCAAATGAGACTCTGAATGCAGTGAAACTGGCCACGCTTAAGAGAGAAATGAAGAAATGCTTAAGGCTTGCTAATAAGAGATTCATAACCTCATTGCTTGTGCCCATGTAACCCTGGTGACAGGCAGCTGTTTGTCAGACCAGACTCACACGTGCAGCCTTGATAATGAACTGCTGCAACAGGACAGACTGGGAAAGGTCCTGGGAATCAGAAATCTAAGCATCAGCTTCCCTGCAGCTTCCAGGTGCTATCCAAGGAAACATCAGCCCTTACAAGCAAACATCCCAATGGAAACATTTCCATTTGGTTTTTGTTGCAAAAAACCTTTGGGTGATAACAGAAAAAACTCACAAGCTGGCTGCTCAGGTGAAAACATAGCACCACAAGGGCAGGAGCTTCCAAGTTCTGTTCACAACAATTAAAGATCTCTCATAGTTTGACAAGACTTGCTGTGATATGCAGCATTTTTCACCCTGTCCTTCTCCATCTCTTGACACCTACAGAAACTAGGATAGCAACACTTGGTCAGTTTTAACTTCTGTCAGTGTTTAATGAGAATCAACTCCCAGAAGTATTTGATGAGCCACAGCCAAGACAAACAAGGCAGTTGTAGATCCCTGAGATGCTGCAGGAAACTTTCTGCATGCTGAGGAATACATCCCTATGCCAGCTATCCTCTTCTAAGGTTTTCAAGATTTTTTATTGGATTCCAAGGGGAAAAAGGAGTTTTGCAATATTACACTTCAAACTTCAGTATTGCAGAAGGCAAATTTTGTTCAGAGACATAACTTACACAAGCTGGCAAGTGTCCTCACTCTTACCTATTCAAAGACTGCTGTGTCCTTGCTGGTGCTGAGCATGTATATAAAAAAATACCTCTGGCACAGGAATCAAAACAAAAGACTGACAACTTTAAGTACATAACCTTGAGTTATACAATTCACAACAATTAATTGTTTCCCTACGAAACAATTCTTGTCAGATTTTGTGGTTAACAGGACCCTTTAGCTAAGGGGAACAGTTTGCTTTGTGCCATGAAGAACAGTTAAGATGTGCCACTTTATTTGTATTTTCTGCCTGAAGAGTGACTCCACAGGTCCTGTATACAAATTCCCCTGCTCTGAAGAAGATACCACATCATTTCATAAGAATATCTTTGCTATATTATTAATTTTAATTCCAACCTGTACTTCAATATGCACATAACTATTTTCAAATACAATGAAAACTTGAATTCAACAGCATCAGAGCTTTCAGTATATCCTTCACAACTTCAGAAAAATCTCTATAAACATTGTGTAAAGTAGATACAGAATGTACAGAGAACAGTTTTCTATACAAAAGTGCATTTTAGCAATACAATTAGCAGAGAACCTGGGGAAAATTTAAGCAATACTATATACTCTAATCTATATCCTCATCTCTCCCCCCGACAAAAAGAAAAAAAAAATCAATCCCCCCACCTTCCCCTTGCTTTGGTTATTAACTATATTCGAGGCTTCAATATTACAATTATTTTTTTTACATTGAAGAATTTATTTGTCATTTGGAAACGTTTTAAAGTTAGCCAGATGAGAGAGAATGCAAATATGATTCATCAGAGTTAACAGTCAAAATAGACAAACTTTGAATATTACTTAGATTTGCCCTTGATAGATTAATAAACTAATCTTTGCAATCCTTAAATGGACAACTGTTGACTTCTCTGTGCCCAAGAATTGCAAGATCAGTAAGCTTAAGAACATTAAACCAATAAATCTAACAACATTTGCCATGAAAATCTGGCTTATATTAATGAACTTTAAAAGCTCCCAAAACAGACAAGTTTATTAATATTTATAGACCAATACATCAACTGATTTCAAAGATGAAAGAGTGTTAGGAGAAAAGAAATGGCTTCAGGCCATTCAGCATAGATGAATAGTAAATATTGCCATTTTTATCTTTCTCTGTTGTATATGCACTCTGATGTAAATGCATGTAAATTCAAGCAGGTTGGTTGGTTTGTTTTCTCCCCAGAGAATGATCTTCACAGGTTTCAAACCACAATATGAGAACTCAAATTTGAGCCCAAGAAAGTCTTGCAAAGACTTCTCCTGCTCTTCCCAGTAAGCACCCCATATTGAGCACACTGTAACCATCTTTTTATCAGCTTCCCAGATTAAAAAAAAATAGGTATTTTAACAAATGATGACATTAGATACACAGAAATCAGCCAAGTTTGTCAGGCAGCTTTCTTCCTCATATTTAAAATCATATTAGAAAATAATGCTCCCTTTTGTTTACAGTCTTATTGCAATCAGACTTTCAGTGCTCCTTCTAAGCCTTTTTAGAGAAAAAGTTACCATGGAAGCAAACTTATTGTTACAGGTGTAAAATGATTATATTCACATTGCAGTGGGTACAAAGTTCCTACAGACACAGTTCCAGTACCATGCAGCCATGTAACTATGACCTTTTTCCTGTCTGTGTCTCTGTGTTGTTTTTAAGCTTGACATTTTTTCTCTATTAATAAAAAGCACGGATTTTTTTTAAGAAAAAAAAACCACAATAAGGATGCATTATTTTAGCTGTCTGTTACTCTTCATCAGAACCCAGTAGTTACACCTGTAGCCACAATGGCTGAAACTTAAATCAGCAAGCCTGATTCCACTGACATTCCAACTGTTTGACCAATATCACAGGTATTTCACAGAAATTCATAGATTTAGATTGGAAAAGTCCTTTTAAGATCATCAGCTCCAACCCTAAATCTAACACTGCCAAGCCCACCACTAAACGTCTCTTAAAACCACCATGGATGGGGTCTTCCTGAGTAAGCACTGAGCATGCTGCAGGGAAAAACATGAATCTGACAAAAAACCTCCCCCCACCACAAAATGAGTATGTCACTGGAACTACAGAGGACGAGAAAGAAAAAGGAAAAGAAGCCCAAACGTGTAGAAGTATGTGAGAACTCTTGAATCCCACAGTCACTTGAGGCCTGATTCTCTGAGATCACGAAAAGACAACATTATGTCTCTGAGTACTTGGCAAAGAACATTCAAGGTAAGCAAGATGTTATTCTGCATTCTTACCAGAACGTTCAGAGTTTTGTATTCTTTGTATTCTTTAGAGCATCCTGGATCTATGAGATCACAGAGTTATAAATTATTAGCATGGAATCCCTGGAAATCCACTCTCTTCTATCATTTTAACTGTCACATGTCAGTCACATGACTGAAGTACCTGCTGGAGACAACACAGCACAATCAGCTATTCTGGCACCCAGGACCTTTTTGTCCAATATAACAGATGAGCAACTGGACCCATCTAATCACTTAGAGTAATTTATACTTACATGCTCACACTATGATGGAAATACTATCCTCCCTCACTTCATGATCTCTGGAAGCTAGTAGACAGGTGACCAGAGTAACTGTACCTCATCAAAATGATGGGGTCTTCTCTCAACAAAACCCTGAGGCATTTTAAACTCTGAATAACTGCTGAAACAGAATAAAGTGACACACTTTCATGCTCCACCACACTGAGATATTGCACCTTTCTTACAATTCACTTCAGAGTTTCAATTCTCTACAGTACAAAGTGTGCATTTTTCTTCAGAAAAAAAATTCAATCACATTTCAAAGTCACTACAGAAAATAAGAGTTGTACTGAACTGTAACAGTGTACACATGGTGAAGTATTTAACGATGAATTCACCTATCACCGTGGAAGAGTTGAACAACCACACCCTGAAATTAGCCAAATTGATAGAAATTCAATTTTATCTTCCACATAAGCTATTTAAAAGAAGCTCCATTTTTAAGTCAATCTAATTTCTCATTAAAGTGTATAGTGTTAAGAAGTTTTCAGTATTGATTATACAGGAGGGAGGCATCAACCAGTAACAGCACAGCACAAGCAAATACTGACAGGTCCCAGACACCTGTGGTTAGTGAACAAATAGCTGGCCATATGGGATAGCTAATATGAGCTTAAAATGGCATTACCTGGCTTTTTGTCAGTCAATGGTCAAGCCTGGTGACCTGCTGTAGAGCAGCAGTAAGTTCAAACATATTAGTTTGACTATGGACTTCACTTATTTCTTACCAAAACCCTTTCAGAGGTCATTGTTCAGATATTTTACTGGTCAGTTTATTTTGAGGCTAAAAGGAATGCCACCTCTGAAAGAAAAATACTTCAGCTGTCAGGGCTAATAAGTCTGTGCAGGACATGGAACATTAATGTCAGTAGTCCTAAAGCTGATCATGCATTCTGCAGGATTGGGCTATATCCTGCAATTACAGACACCTCTGGCCATGCTAAACTGTCAAACTCCTTAATTCAAGAGCAAAATTAATGTAATGAAGCATCAACATAATAAAAAATTATTTCCTAAATTCAGAACTCAAAAATACTTTTATAAATTTTTAAATTTCACATTAAAATTTAGACTACCATTTTTATCTCAGCTGTGGGGGGAAGGAGTTCTATAAAAGTAGTGCCAAGATAAAGACTAAAATCAGCTTACAGATTGTCAGAATCAAGAAAAAGGTTGAAACTACTACTATTTCCCTACCTGAAAGCCACCATTTTATGTAATTTTCTTACAATGAGAAATTTCAAAAGCTGATAGACAACAAAAGGAGAATTCTGATACATGTCATGGTGTAACAACCCACACAGAAGACAACCTCAGTTAAACATACAACTAAAAAGTACAGCTGCATTAATTAAGTTCTCCTGTCAACAATATGAAACTATCTAGGTATGCTTCTGGGGAAGAAAACCACTGAAGTTGTGTGCCACTTGTTTGCACTTCTGTTTCCAGTAGTGTTTTTAAATATTTTAAGTAGTGTCCTAGAAAATTGATTTGCAGGTTAGTGTATTTTCAATGCATAAATGTGTTCTTATTGGAATTTTTTCCACAGAAATATTAGGGATGTACTGGTGATCCATTAGTAATGATCATAAGATATTGAGAAGCAAAATAACCTTCTGAAGACTAAGCCTGCAATTATTTTGAGAGGGTTTTTTTAAATTTTAGCTGGTTCCTAAGAACTACATTATATGGTAGTATTTGTATTACAGATTCTCTGCGTTAGATGTCCTGCTTCTTGTTTTCTGTGTAGTTTTGAGTTAAATCACAACTTTTAGAAAAGTATCAACAGTATTTTGATTTTGTACAAACCAAGAGCAAGGCTGAAGAAAGCCCCATAGAGCAAAAGATTTTTCCTCATGCTAAACAATCTTCCTAATAATGGGAAAGGAAGACAGAAAAAGTCAAGTGTAATACTAACTCTAAGTTGGAAAAAAATCTAAAAAAGCTGAAGCATAGTAATGCATGCTTTGTGTCATCCAACAGCACCCCTAGACTTACGTGCAAGTAAGTTAGCATGTTAGCCAAGTTCAAATTTCCTTAAAACCATATCTATTCAGCAGCTTTGCAGAACACAGGTAACTTTCTGAATTCTTTGTTGCAAAATTAGTCTCAAAAAGCTGAAGTTACTCAATACTTAGACCTTCTTAGCAAAATTACACTTGAGAAAAGATCTGGTTTGTATTGTTAATACTAATCAAAATTTGGTCAAGAAATATATGTAAACAATAAGGATAATACATTTAAGGCTTAGAAAGAACACTGATAAATTCACCCCTGTCACATTAAAACATCCACATCTCCTTCATGGTCCTCCTCAGTCACTTTTAAAGACAGCACTTCTTCATTAAGAAATAATCCACTCAGTCTTTCCTTACGAGCTTGTCTTTGTTCTTTCAGCTGTCTCTTCCGTAAGGCCTTTTGCTGGAGCTTCCGCTGCTTGGAACGTTTCTGTCAAAATACAGAAGAGACAAAACATTAGATTTTGCTCTGTCAATAAGAAAAAAAAATCTCAAAAGCTGGCAAATATAAATTAACCACTAAAATAACATCTGCTCTGAAAAATAACAAATACAGATTCTCAGAGGTGGTGTAAACATTCATCCAAAATCATACCTAATATTAAAATATCAAGATCATTTACCACAACTGAATTATGAGGCACAACATTACCCTGTGATGTTGCATAGTCAAGTCTTTGATTGGAGGAATCTTTATTGCTGGAGAAATGTTAGTCTTACATTAACAAACCCAAGATGCTGAAGAGCAAGAAAGAACCGCTCCTCTCCTTCACATCTAAAATTAAAATTATGGGGACAGAAGGAGTGCCACAGTACTACTTTAAATGCAATGTGCTTCAGAGGGACCTTCTCACCAAGGAATCTCATGAGACACGCTCAAAGAATATGGAAGATTAAAAAAGATTAATTCATCAAAAAGATAAGGAATATTCATTTCACTGAGGAAATTTCTAGTTGAGAAAAAAACCAAAAACAATCAAGCGTGCCTCTACTGTCCAGAAATGATGCTTAGATTAGGTGATCATTCTTAAACAATTTTTTTTCTTAAGTTAGATGCATAAGCCCTTATTCAAGCACACTCAACTTATCCTAAACAAAAGGAATTAGAATATCTACTGTGGAGGGAGCAGAGACCATCTCTGAAGAAATGGCAAACCCCCAAGAGAGGCCCCCGTGTAAATGATACCTTAGATAAGAAGCTGATAAATTAGAATTACTAATACTAAAAATATTCCCCTCTTTGCTAACCTTCACTTTTATCTATTAGCAATTTAATTGGTCCTTTTCTGATTCTTCAAATAATTGGTTCATTTTTGTCTAGGAGCTGTTGTAGTTGATCAACTTTTCAATCCTCTGTTATTGGTTATTTGAAAGACCCCTTAACCCTATAAAAGTCCCCTTAGAACCCCACTCAGTGGATTTGCTGCCCTGAGAGCCCTTCACAGATGAAATAAAGAACCTGTGCAACATCTTCTGTGGCACTTCCTGATCTCTTTCCCTGCTAGCCGAAGAGGTACTCAGCAAGCAAAGAAAATCACAAAAGAGCTGATAGCTTAATATGAGGCATTGCTTGCATCTTAGTACCTTGTGGCTGAAACCTGCCTGAAACTCCAGGAACGGCTGTCCCTCACAAGGCAACCTATCTGTGGCAGATCAGACCTGACACAGCTACATACTACATCCAAACATCAGGCTTTTGGTTAGAAGTGATGAGAGGAGCACTAGCTTAAACTCCTTTTGATCATTAGTTTAGCTAGATAACTCCTTCAGCACAAGTATCCCAGGTAAGATCCCATGAGCAAGCTTCAGGAGTTAAGACAGCTTAATTAATACAGATACACATAACCAGAAACTTTACTTTTGAATCCCGGATTCTTTCCGCAGCACTTGTGGACAAATTGCTGTCACTGTGTGCTCGACTCATGTTGGCACTGGAGTTTGAAGCAGAGTTGGCAACGCTGGAGCCACTGCTGCTTGCTGAGCTGACCATGCTGGCACTGCTGCTGCTGGCACTGGCACCACTCACACCACTGGTACTCGCACAGCTGTAGCTGCTCCTCTTCCAGCTCTCCCTTGCAGACCGCTGGCGAGGTCCGTGTTCCTTGATATAGTTTCTCACCTTTAGAACAGAGGCAGAAAAATTACTATAGCTTGATAAATGCTGCACTGAGATACTCCTTTTCATGGAAAAACCAAAATCTGCCTATTAATAATGATGAAGTTATTGGGTCAGCTGTTAGGCTTTTAAAACATTTTCCTGTGCCCGGTTAAATCCCAGACAAGCTGGAGCTACCCAGAGAACTCAGTTAACATTCGTGAAATTTCACTACGGAAGGAAGAAAAATAAGTAGCAAAAGCTGGAGGGCTCTTGTCTCTCCCACCTGTCAGGGTTGTGACTATGTAACGATATCTTATTCTTTTAACACCAAACAGGAATATCAGACAAGTTTAACTGAACTAAGTTGTTTACTTAATGTATCAAACACCTTTATTTTCCTAGGTACATTCAAACAAAAGTGGGTATAAATAAAGAAGCACTTTTCTACTTTAATATTACACTTACAAAATGCTTGAAATATGAAATGGATGAAGCCCATAAAAGCATTGAATGTTTTCTATTTTCAACTTCATCATTATCAGTGCAACACTGAGGAGTTCAGCTTGTTTGGACACTGCATCTCTTCCCACCAACACATTTCAATAATTCAATGTCTGAGAAGACAGTAGGATGTATCTACCCTATCAGCCAGGCACTCTTCTTGGTTATAATTTGCATCTTGTAATATCTTTAAAATGTATTATTCTCTATCCCTTTCTGATAGAAATAAAATTTATGGTCTTCCGCAGTGAATTCCAATCCTGTGGAGTTTTAAATGCTAGTTTACATTCAATGAGCAAATGAAGAGCCTCAGCTAGCTGATGGTTATGAAGTGGAGTATAATGCCATAAGCAGCACCAGTCCACAACATAACTCATTACACACTCACCAGCTCTGGCTTAACACACACTGAGAATATATAACCAGTCTTCTTTTACGTCAAGGTTTAATACATATAAATATGCTTTTGAACTCTATTTTCCGTCACTGACAGTATTGTGCTCTACTGTCTTTCTCTACTAATCTAATGATTATGCATAAAAATTGATCACAATTTTTGCAATTGTTAATATTTTGCAAGATATAATCAGATGCTGAAAACTTAAAATCAAATGTACAGACCTTAACTCACCTGTTTCAGTTTTTCATCTGTGAGACAGTTCAATTCAATAATGAATTCACTATCTGTAGGAGAGATCTGAGCAGTAGGATCAATAATTTTAATAATATCAAGTTGCTCTCGAAGACCCATCTCTGTACTGACTTTGCGACTCAAATATTCAATATATTCAACCTAGGACCCAAAGAAAAGCAAGTCATTTTGAAGTATTATTGATTCTAAATGAAAGACAGAAAAAAGGAAGAACTGAGAGAATAAAACATGCACGAGTATCATGGTTCTAGCCTTGAGTATCCTTAAAACTTAGGGTGAAAATCTGAGTAGGCATTAAACTGCCTCTTATACATCCAAAGGACAAGGTTTAGTTTTAAGAATCAAAGAGAACTGCACAGGTCTGCATTTACACCTACAGCAAACAGGATGGCCTTTAAGTTGTGTCTTTTAATTGGAAATTCTTCTGTACATTGCAGTTCTCACATAGGAAAAAAGTCACCTGTTCATCATTTGTCATTGCACTCCATGGAAGTTCATCAAGATTCCTATGCTTGTTCTTCTTTTTGGGAAGCAGACAGGGAGAGCTTGGAATACTCGGTATAACATCAGAAAGCACATCACTCCCACTTGTAATGTCGCTGCCAGGCAACTTGTAACATGCAAAAGGAAGAACAAAGCTTTAGAATACAGTAGGCAGATTGTAAATCATTCTAACCCCATTAACAATTCAAAACATACCATCAAATTAGCAAAGCACTGATTATCTCTGTACTTTAACAAACTCTTTCTAATTACTCATAAACCTGCAATACTCCCTTGAATCTTCCCACAAACAAAACGTGCAGCAAACTCAATTCACACTATTCTGTACTTATCAATCTTCTTTTTAAGAATTTGCGTTTAAGAAAACAGCAGCTTGAAGTCGCATGTCAACTATTTCCCTTCTCCATCAGTGGAAATTATCCACTGCAATCCAAACCTAAATCTAAACCTTCCATTTTGGAGCCTAAGTCTAGTTTAAGGAAGATAATTTTAAAGTAGGTCTGTAATTCTTAACAAACTCCATAATTACACAAGACAATTCAATTAAAATCACTGTCATTTGCCTGGAAGCAACTGAGAACTTCAGCTAGTTTCATGTATACACCCAATATGTGATTTCTGAATGCACTTCCAGTTAAAGTGAGACAGTTGGATTACTTGAGCTCAGATTCTGCCAGATAACACCATAAACAGCTACAAAAACTCTTTCCAAAATCCTACAAATCTAATCAAGTCTCTTAAAAAAAGCTTGTTTTAAAAAAACAAAGAGTAATAAAAAAGCCAGTTACCAATCAAACATACTGTCAGAAGCCATAGGAAATGGCTTCTTTTCAAAACAATTGCCAAGTTTATCAGGCAATTAAAATTTCACAACTCAGTGAAGCTCTGAATCTTCGGGATCCAACCTGAGATGTTCCTACAGGCTGCATTATACACACACACTTGTAATTTCAGTGATATGACACACATTGAGACCAGCAGTTGGACTAAACTACTCAGAAATTCAAAGCTGATCTCAGAACATGTCTCAAGTTCACTTGCATCTTCTGGAACAGAATTGGAGCTTTCTTGAAATCAGTGTTCAGTTCTTGTACTGTCTTAGAAGACTATATAATCTGACTAAGCTTTATGAAAATTTTAAAGTATTCTCCAATAAATTCTGAAGCCCTATGTTGCCCATTTCAAAGTTATGTATACATTCAGAGTTGATTTAAGTCTTTAATATAAAAAGTCAATTTAGGTCTATAATATATTAAAAAGCATATCACATTTGAAAAATTCCTGAACAGGGAAGACTATCACAAACTAGAAAAACCCAACAAGGACTGCATCCAGTACAGTCTAGGGAAAAAGGATGTGATTCGTCTTCCCATTCTGGTGAGACAAAATGAGCTCTGTACTCTTAATGGCATAGAAAAAAAGACAGGACAGAAATAAGCTATGGCAAGAGTTTGTACACTTTACCTAGAAAGTTTCAGTAGGACCAGATATCTAAAACCAGATTTCATTAGCAGGGCATATCCTCAGTAATAAGGGTCTAAGCTCATGGCTACAAGGAACACACGCTGGCCCCTAGAATCAACCGACCATAATATGTAAGCGTCCTTCTTTGGAGGGCTGACGTTCAGCCTCTCCTCCTGATTAAGAAGGTTGGAATACAATGAAACAAAACATTCTTTTCTATTGTTCAAGATTCAGATATGTGCTCCTATGTTCAGTAGTTACAAAGAAACAAGTGCTGAGGTCACTTGGTTTGCTCAGAAGAGAAGACTGAGGGGAGACTTCATAGCTGTCTACAGTTTCCTCAAGAGAGAAAGGAGGGGAGGAATTATCTCTCTTCTCTGGTGAGCAGTGACAAGACACAAGGGAACAGCAGAATGCCAGGTCAGGGGAAGTTAAGGTTAGCTATCAGGAAAAGGTTCTTCCCCCAGAGGCTGGTCAGGAACTGGAACAGGCTCCCCAGGGCAGTGGTCACAGCATCAAGCCTGACAGAGCTCAAGGAGTGTCTGGGCAACACTCTCAGACACAGGGTGTAATTCCTGGGTTTGTTCTGTGCAGGGCCAGGAGCTGGACTTCAGTGATCCTTGTGGGTCCCTTCCAACTCAGGATATTCTATTCTATTACTTTTCAACTACAGCTAAATGCAGAATGCAATAGTCTACACAAAATTTTACATTTCCAGTGGAACCAGTTTACCTGCCACTCAAACTCGCTGTCTGACCAATCCCAGTATGTGCTAATAGAAGAGGAGACATCACTGCAGACACTGCCCTCGGGGAACAGATCAAAAGAGGTGAACTCCTGGTCATCCAGCAGAGAGTAACAATCATCCTGGTCCCCCACTGACACCGATGAGAACAGCTCCTCACTGCACTCTGAGCTGGCCACACTGGTCCCACAAGATGTCAAGTTCCACCTGCAAAACAGGACAACACAATTAGAGAGCAGCAAACCTTGGCACCATGTGTCCTAAGAAATTCCTTTAAGCCTTGTAAAACTACCTCCACTTAGCTAGTCAGTACTATTATACATTTACTTTATTGAAATAAGTTATAATTATATTTATATTATAATTTATAATTATAATTATAATTTATATTAAAAATATATATATATTTTAATATATATATTAAAAATATATTATATTTTTAAATATTTTTTAAAGTACATGAACAACACCAAATGGAACACAGTGCTACAAATATCAAGGCAAAAATCCATATACAGTTAGTATAATTACACCTTTATTTTGATATATTATCAGTTTCTATCCCAGAGCTATGACTCTTGTAATATGGAAATTGCCCTTTTTTTCCTGCTGGTTGGGTTTTTAAAACATACTGATCTAAAAATAAAATTTTCCACATATTGGTATATTTAACTTCCATATAAACTGGAATAAACAAAACTAAGTAATTAATCAATTTGACTTCAGGAAAAATAGAATTCAAAAAGAAATTTCAGGCTGATAGTCCCCCACAAAATTAAGGCGTAATAAGGAAACACATTATCGATCTATTATTCACAACTGTGAACGTCAAAAACACTGGACATGCTATTGGAATGAGACAGTGCAAGAAGGGGAAGTGACCTGTGTAAAAATACCATGCCAAAACTAAACACTTTTTCACCTCATTACAAAGCTAGCTGAAGTTGCTGCTAAAGGAAAGCTATTGAGAACTCAATTTTCACAGAACAGATTTTTTACTCTAATGAGAGTAAGCCAGAATGCAACAAGCTCATGAAATCAGTCTCCATATCTGGACTTATTTTACATATTGGAGAAAAGTAGGTCGACACAAATATGAGTCAGCACAGCAGTGCAATATGGCCAAAATAATTTGAAAAGGGCTTCTAAAATGCACCACAAAAACCCACACAATCAACTCCTGTTCCATCAGCCTGTCCACTTCAGCCTGGCTAACTAGAAAAACACTCTTCTACCCAACTGAGCAATCCTACGACCAGAAAGGCTGCTCCTCAACCTCATTCAGCTGCATACCAGGCCGGCTAAATACGTTTGTGATGGAGTCACTCCATCTGCTTGGCCAGATGTGAATTTACTCAATGTTAAAGACCTTTCCAAAACTTTCCTTGTAGCAGATTCAGGAGTTCTTGCCCTGCCTCCCTTTTCTGCATCCCTTATAGATGTGCAATGCCTTGCTGGTACAGACTCTTGTGGGCAGGGCAATCCATTGGTAATGAACAGAACAAGACTGTGATATCACAGCACATTACTCAAGATAAATACAGCTTCAGAATCCAGGAAATAATGATGAAAGGAAAGACGGAGTGGACAAAGTTCCCAGATATTTCAAATCAAGGGTGAGGTAGAGGTGTTCTAGCACCAACAAACTACACAGATACTCCAGGTACAGGCAGTCAGCTTCACCTTCTCATAGCTGGGGGGCTGCTATGCTCCCTGGGGTGAACTGGATAAACAACAAAGGGGAGCTACATTAAAATTGCTCCTAACTTTAAAAAAATAGAAATCCTCATGTGAACACCAGGGATTGTGCTGCACATCTGCATTGGCTTAATGGGTGCAAGACAGGGCATGTCCTTTTCCAGAGAAGTCACACAACTCCTTGAGATGCCTGAGTTAAAAACCAGGCTTGTAAAATGAGCAAACCTGAGCAACACACCTGGGAAGGCAACACAAAGAGAAATGTAGAAAATTAACTAAATGCGAATTTGGTGACTATCACACATTTATTTACAGATATTCTAAGAATATATCTTATTGCTCATGTCTTATGACTTAAGAACTATATTATGAGAGTGTATCATGTTTGATCAAAGATCTTCATGCTGAATCATTTAAGAATGTACAATTAAGAGTTTGCCCTTGTGAAAGACACTTTTAAAGTGCAATTTCCATTACTTCATACAAATTCACTCTTCATAATTGTGTCTCAGAAATACTAATAACTCATAAAATAATCTCGCAGGTCTGGAACAAGAATACTGGACACTCATATGTTGAAGACTGAAATCTCATAGATTATTCTCAGAGAAAGTTATTGCTATGTTCAAGCTTAATATTATGCATTAGCAGAATTAAGTTTTTAGGAAAGCAGGACTGTGGTTTTGATTTTATGAACACAACTGGAATTTCTTTGCAGAGCTGCATTTGCACTTCTAGAATAGACCTTTTCTACAAATTACAGGGAGAATAATTTGCCCTTAATTAGTAGCAGGAGTCAGTGCAGACACCAAGTCGCCTCATTCTGAATCTCTAAAGGTCTTCCTGGTGTCCATGCGAGGCCTGCCTTTAAGTCTTATAAATACACCATTATGTAGCTGCCTACAGCCTTTAAAAATTCAAAATCTCAAAAATTAAGAAACTCAGAATGAGGCTAAGAGCAACCTGATCCTAGTGGAAGATGGGCCTGGCAGGGGAGCTGGAACCAGATGACCTTTAGGGTCCCTTCCAACCGAAACCATTCTGTGATTCTATGAAAAAACATCTTAAAAAAATCGACTCAGCTCACACAGTCAACAGTAACGTGATGAGCCGAGCCTAGACTAAGCCAAAGGGAAGGGAAACCCGGCAGGGCGTGCGGAGGACACGCAGCGCGGCCATGCCCGGCTGGTGCCGGGCAGGAGCAGGGAAGGATGCGCGGCCCTGCCAGGGGCGGCTCCGACCCCGCCGCGACCCCCGCGCTGCCCGCCCCGGTCCCTCAGCATCTCCCGGCCCGGCCGCCCCGACGCGCCGAGCGGACCTGTTGGAGTGGAAGCGGTGCAGAGGGTCGGTGCGGTGGCAGGAGGAAAGCTGGCAGCCGAAATCGCTCACGTCCAGGCACCCCTCCTCGCTCAGGCTCAAGCTGCCGCCCCGCGGCGGGTGCTGGTGCGAGAGCAGCGGGCACGGCTCCTCGGGGGCCAGGAACTTCTCGTACGGCTCCTCGGTCATGGCGGCGGGCACGGGCGCGGCGGGCGCGCCTCAGGCAGCGGCAGGAGCGCCCGGGGCACACGGCGTCGGCAGCGCCGCCATCAGCGACCGGTGCCGGGACGCGCCGCGCGCTCCTTCCGGCGGCGCGGCCCCACAGCGCCCCCTGGCGCGGGGAGGGCGCGCGGCGGGCGGGCGGCGCGGCCATGGCGGCCGGGGCGGCGCAGGGGCTCGGCGAGGGCGGCGGCGGCCGCGGGTTCCTGGGCCCGCGTGTGCCGGCCGAGGTGGAGGCCATGGCCCGGGGCGTGCAGGACGTGGGCAAGGAGACCTTCCGGCGGCTCCTCAAAGGTAGGGCCCGTGCGGGGCTCGCGGGGCGCCGCCCCGGTGCGGAAGGGCCGCGCTGCCCCCGCACAGGGACGCGGGGGGTTCCCGGCCGGAGCCCGTGGGCAGGAGCCGCGTTCCCAGAGGAAGTCATGGATCCTCACGGGAAGGCACGGACAGCTGTTAGAGAGCTTCTGAAGGAGACCAAAGAACAGGGTGAAAGGCCACAGCGAGGAAGCCATACGAACTGGGGTCACTTGGTCTGTTCCGCCTGGAAGGGACTGAAGGGAGACCTCAAAGCTGGCTACACCTTCCTCACGAGAGGCTGCGGAGAGACAGACACCCCCTGACCGGTGACAGGACACGAGGGAACAGCATAACGCTGTGTCAGGGCACTTCAGGTTAAGTTTCAGGAAAAGATTCTTTCTCTTGAAAGTGTTGGGCACTGGAATAGGCTCCCCAGGAAAGTGGCTGCAGGACCAGCCTGAGGGAGTTCAAGGAGTGTTGGGACAATTCTCTCAGGCACATGGTGGGATTCTTGGGGTGTCCTATGCCGGGCTGAGTCGGACTCGATGATCCTTCTGGGTCCATTACAGCTCAGAACATTCTGTGATTTTGTGACAGCTGGAAGGCTGCAGCTTCTTGGGGCACTTCCCATTGCTTTTCCCGCCAGGAAGCTATAGCTGAGCTTTAAATAAAATGAGGGGCTTGATTCATTGTATTCTACAATTCTGTGAAATCTTTGATAATGAGGAACGGAGTTCTGTAGCTGTGGATGGCCCCCAAAGTCAGCTGAGTGTTGTTAAAGTCATTCCTCTCTCATCCCTATGTCCCAGAGCCAGCAGCCCAGTCACTGTCAGGTTGTGTGTGGCAGTCAGAGACCCCATGGGTATCTACAGAACATGCAATGACAATACAGCAACCCCAAGGTGCAGGTGTCCTATTGAGGTTGAGGCTGTAATATTGACAATGATTGATTTCATTTTTGTCTGTGAGGCTTCTCCCTGTGGTGAGAATTTTCTCAAGGCACTTGACCGTCAAAATCAAGAGTTATACAGTTGAATAATTCGGGGTATTTAAAACAATCATGCAGTAATGGAATAGTTGATTAGTGGAGTGAAAGCACAGCTTCCTGGAGGGTAACTGCTGCCCAGCAATGGTGTGACCCTGGCATGTTCTCTCAGCTAATATCTTGTCAGGGATTTTCATTTTGATTTGAAGGACTCAAAACATTTGGTAGCTGGTTTGTTCTAAAAGTGTTGCTGCGTAGTAGCAGAAAGGAGCAATGTATTTAGGGGTGCCTTGTAATACTTGAAATAATAAAGCTGTGTATAGGCAGAGGCATTTGGGACAGAATGAAATACACGCCTCGAATCATATCTGCTGTCTAGTGCAGGGACATAGAGATGAAAAGTCTTATCAGTGCCCAGAAGCCTGACTGTCTGGGTTTAATTTTGGTGTAAATTATCACCTGCTTTCGGGTGTGCAATAAATGCTTCCTACCATTGTAGGAGCAGACAGTCCTTCAAACTGCCTGGAGCCAGGGCAGTGACCCCAGAGCCCACCCCTGGAGTGGCACAGCCTCCCTCCGGTTATGCAGAGCTGGCACAAATCTCCCATCACTGTCTGCTCTTGCTGGCCTGTGACTCACAGTTTGCAGGGCTGCAGTTTTGCCTCTGAAGGTTTTGTAATTTTTGAAGATGTGATGGATTTCAACACGGTATATCTGCATTGCTCTTGCAGTTGCACCAGGTTTGTTTTCCCAGGCTGTTGCTGTTACTCTATTGCTAAAAAAAGACTAATGTAAAAAATGAGATGCAGGTTCATATTCCTGGTCAGTTCATGATGTAAAAACTGCGTGCAACAGTATCTGAGGATTATCCAGCCAGTGTTATTCGGGCTCTGCTACACTGTCTCAATGATTGATTTCGTTTTTGTCTGTGAGGCTTCTCCCTGTGATGAAAGTTTTCTCAATGCACCTTTGACTATCAAAATCAAGAGCTACACAGTTGAGTAAATTAAGGATCTTGCTTTGCTTTCTTATTCACAGTCACTGTTAATGCATTGGAAGGAAAAGACTGCAAGGAATCTGTCAGGCTGATTGCAGAAAGTGCTAATCTCTCAGAAGAACAACTTGCTTTCCTCATTTCTGGCATGTACACCCTTCTCCGAGAAGCATTGAGACTCCCCTTATCAACTTTCAAACAAGAAGTAAGTTCTGGGAGTACTTGGAACCCTGATAAGGTAAAAGCTGCGTCAGACACAAGTCACCATCTAAATCTCATTTGCCTGGGTGGGAAGCTGCACATAAAAATGATTCTCCAAGTTAAGGTTGTTGGAAGAAACTGTTAAAAATCTGGAACTTATTATTTCACTTTAGATTTAGAGTGAGCTTTTTGAAAAAAAATACTTAAGCTTCAGGAAGAAGATTCCTGTATCTATTTCTGCTTCAGCATCTTGTTTACTGTGCATGGTTTTTTTCACTCATAAATTAAAACCACCAAAGAAATCATAGCAAAATGTTATTTCGCAGGCATCAACACTCCCTCTTACTCTAACTGGCTGTTCACACATACCACTCATTTTTGTCCATGCTTATAATTTCTCATATTTGTTTGCCTCCTATGCTCATATTCCTGCCATAGAGGAAGGAAATTCTTATGGCCAGGACAGTATAGTGGAATTTGGAAGAAAATGCAATTTCAGCTTGTGCTGTGGATGTTTGGTGTGAATATATACACACCTGCCATGTCCCAACCCCCATCCCTTCTTCATGGCTATTTTCTTCATTTTTCATGTTCCTTTTCTTACAATTTTCTTATCTCATTTTTATGTGAGTGAACCACTTCTGGGTTTCCAGTATCTCTTGTTTAAGATACAGCTTCATATTTATCCAGACATATTGGGAAAGCTCCCATATTGCAGGAAATGTAGTGGAAGGATGTTTTTAATATCCAGACCTTATCTTTTGCCATTTCCTTTTTCTTGTCATAGTTTAAACAAGTTACTGCAAAATGTATTTGAGAATAAGGGCACGTAGTTACTCTAAAAGAAAAATTAATAGCTATATAAAAGAAGTGGCAGAGATGTTGTTTTGAAAAATAAAGGCTTCCAAGATATTTAGGTCTTTAAATCACAACTTGATTGAACACTTCTGAAAATTCTTTTTAATATATTACCAGGCATTTCAAAACTACTGCCACTCAAGTCTAAAATTTTTGGGGAGAGATACCAAATAAGTAACCACTATTGTTTCAGTAGGTAAGAAATCATCATTTAAGGCTATATCATGTAAAATTTAATCTTCCTTGTATTTGTAGGCTTTTAAAGAAGACCTGAAGGAGCTCAGGTATGTCTGTTTACACCAGTTATTTTAATGTTTGTTTTTTCATAGCTTTTACATAACTTCTTCCCCAAAATAACTTCTTTACACAAAAAGTTGGTATAAAAATTATCTGTAAATGCCTCATAATGCATATGTTGCCAAACGTCGTGTAAAGCCAGAAGAAGAAAACAGGTGTTGTGTAAGACTTGGTTTAGCACTGAGCATGAGCAGTTTTATTTCACCTGCTGGGGAGAATGGTCTGATTTAGTCTGTAATATAGGTTATGCAAATATGAGTGACCTTCTCTCTGCCATCCCCACTTTGCCCTGCAATATTTTTTGAGTGTTTGGTAAGACTGTACTAGCATTTCAGAAGCTAAGAACTGCCCTACTTCTTTCCTTCTTTCAAAGGTCAATGATATAACACTCATGAAACCCTACCACCATGTTCAGCTATGATTTCTCCTGCCCATTACCCAAGAAATCATGACCTTTGTTACAGCCTTTGCCAAAATCAGGATCAGTCTTCCATGAGTATCTCTGAAGGGATCATATCCTAAAAGCTAGTAATCAAATGCTAGAAATATTTATAAGTTTTCCCTTATTTCTATATTCAATAGCAATGAAAGAGTAACAGCAGTTGATGTTTTCTTCTGTAGTGAAACCTCGGCACCAAGGCTTAATTATTTTAAAACACTATTTTTGCACATTTCTTTAACGTTCTGATTGCTACCTAGGAGAAATAAATGTATCTAATTCTGTCTTTTTTCATCCTTAGTTGTCTGTTAACCTGTACATTGGCTTTCTCCTCATAAGCAGTTAAGTCATAAGCATGATTTACTTCATGAGTGACTTCAGGCAAATTAAACTGCAGATGTAATCGAGGTGTAATCAATGAAAGGTGTCATTTGGGTCACAGTGAAAGGTTCCTTCCAAGTTGATCCAGTTTTGTCTGCAGCTCAGTGCTGGAGTTCGGCCTGCCTTTTGTCTTGAGAGCTCAAATGCAAGCTGCTGCCTCTGCCACATCATGGAGTTCACACCCAGGTTAAAGTAGGTCAGTAAGAAACTGAGGAATTGCTTTTGGCTCAGTGGGAGCTGGTGTTTTTTGAGGTGCACACAGAATGTGCCAAGTTTGATCACAGAGTAATGAAGAATACTAAAAGCTCCATGCTAAATTCTCTGGGGCTGGGTGAATACTCCTCTTCTGAGCAGTGGAGGAAGTTGGTATAGCAGTGTCAGAAGTCACTGTCTGGGCTGGCTGTGTCTAGAAATGCAGATTCCCAGGTCCCTCTCCTTGTCATTTCACCACACTTTAATGACTTACACTTTCATAGTTGTGTTTGGGGGTTTTTTTCTCACTTAGTGGTTTATTCATACATTTTACTTAGGCACTTTTCAGTCTGGATGATCTTTTTTATATCTTTTATTTTTTGATACGTCTTTTTATCTTATTGTTCTGATTAATATGGCTGACCTAGCAGCAACAGTTAGGTAACTGCATTTGTACTTCTTGCAGACTTCTGTGTTTTATGTGCTGCTAGCTGCTGCTATGCTCCCATTATTCTCACAGTATTGTGACTCCTCTTAACTTTCATCTCTGACAGTCTTACTTCCTGTGAGTAGCTCTCTTCACTTTGTGGCTAAACTTTTAGAAGACTAAATACCTTATTCTATTCTTAGGCTGTGATATTTCAAAATTTGGTAAAGCCTTTCGTACCTTCAGTTCCTCTGGGAAGCATAATTTCCTATCTTTCCCAATGGGCTTGGGTTTGGGAGATGAAATGCTTGTTTTCAAAGCACTTACTAATTACATTCAGACATTTAGCATGCTGCAGTGGCCATCCTGTGATCAAGTGCACAAAGAACATGACATTGTTTGAACAGTGATGTCTTGGCATTATTGGTATCCAGTGTTTGGGCAGGTATTTTGCCTTTTAAGGCAGAAAAAGGGCCTATAGCCCTCCTTTTTGTTCTGTCTTCTTTTAAAAGGTTTGAACTCTGTGCCATGTAACCTTTTTTTTTTTTCTTCACTCCTTGCATTCTGTTTTGTTTCTTTCAGTGAATCTGGAGTCTGAGCTAATTCTGCCCATATAGTATCTTGTAATTCTCAATTTTCTGGTGAGGTACCTGATCTTAGCTTCTAGTTTTGATGAAGAAAGAGGAATATATGCCCACTCTGGTTTACTAGATCAATATTACTAGTTTAAAAGAGTTGCAATTCCTATTTCTTAGCCTGAGTGGCTGAGCCAGTGGGAATAAATTCACACTAAATTGTGGGTGCTTTTTTTCCCCTCCCCTTGCAGATTATTTAGTAACTTTATGACTTGGGCAAATAACATGGGATT
The DNA here is from genome assembly GCA_037013685.1 of Acridotheres tristis. Classification (NCBI taxonomy): domain Eukaryota; kingdom Metazoa; phylum Chordata; class Aves; order Passeriformes; family Sturnidae; genus Acridotheres; species Acridotheres tristis. The sequence continues at coordinate 11,702,282 of CM072889.1, read as the reverse complement.
GAGACATCTTCACACATTTCTTGCCCTTTGAGTCCCCTCCTCAGAATGTTGCACTGACAAATGATTGCCATCTGTAGTTCAGGCTGAACTGTGCTGTGTTCTATCTTATCTGTCTCATGTGTGACTGGCCTCATGTGCTGCTTGAGCCAGGAACAGAATTTTCAGCAAAATCATTGACAGAACAGCAAAAATAATGCAAACTCAAAGGTAGCATTAATGCTTATGTTTTAGTGGTGCTCTTAGGTCAAGCAAGTGTTATGGTAGGTATCATCATAATCATATTACACCCCCTGTCTCCAGCTATTCCACTCCATAGTCAGGATTCCAGTCAGTGTCAGGATGGGCTAAATGATACACCTGCATGAAAGTATAAGTAATGTTTGCAGAAATAGCCTTGTCTCTTCTGAAAGACAGACTCTTGCAGCCAAAAAAGCACTATTCTAGTGCTTCCTAAAATGAATTTCTTTTTATCCAAGCACTATTTTAAAATGTGGTTTAACCCCATTTCTTCCTTTATGAATTTGTGATGTAATAACTGCTGTTTCATCTTCCCACTGTGTGAGTTGATGAGTTGTTTTTTCTCTGGTCATTAAACACTGTAAGCTCTTTAGGACAGATAACTTCCTTGTTTGCTTTGATTTTTTCTTTGATACACTGCTGTGTGTCTTAAGCCACTGGTGAGTAATGTCTCTGGGCACTGATTCATGGTGAGTGCTGGATTTAACTGTGGCAGTAGCAGTAGTGACTTCTCCCACTTGTCCAACCTGCCTCTCTGTAGGAGGTTACTGTCCCTGTGGCAAAGGCAGCTGAATGGATAGTGTTTGCTCTGTGGTCTTTGCAACTCACAGCCTGATCTATTGAACTGAAAATCAACAGTAGCTTGTTTATAAAGCAACAGCAGTGTTGGAAGTATGGTGAAGGAGTGGAGAGGTGTAGGGTAGATGGAGTGTGTTAGTCTCTTCAGCCAGTCCCCACATGTGCTCCTTTTGTGAGTAGCCTCGGCTACAAGGCCCTCTGTTTGAATTTTGAGGGGCAATTCCTTCTGTCTTCATTACACTTGAGGTGAAAGTGAAAGAAACATGTTAAGTTTGGGATTTTTGAAAGCATGCATTGCTGGCCTGCCCTCTTGTCAGAGCCATCAGTAAATATTTTCTTGACTTTAATGAGAAGTTAAGCAAATTCTGGGTTCTTTTGAAATACACTGTTGCCATACAGGGCAGGATGGGAAGATGTAGTACAGTTTTAGGGTTCTTGATATATAAACATAGGTTGTCCTTTTGAGAGCCCTGACTGAATCAATACTGAAGTGCTTACATAAGAGCTGGCAATTTTAAGCAATGGAAGATGGAAAATGTTGACACATCTTTTGTGTTCTGTAATAGATTTAGGGGTTTTTTTTCAGATAAGGCCATATAGCAGTGGTTGCAAAAAACCCTAACTGTTTTGTCTTGTTCTTCTCTTTCAGAGTACCAGAAGATTTCATTGTGGACTTCTCCAGTGTAGTCTTTGGTAACAGGTTAGTGTCTTCATTGTGTGGACAACAGGGCTGCACAGAGCTCTGCTGACACAAATCCTTGGTATATTGAAGGAACAGCAATATTTTCCAAATTAACGAGAGCAAGACTTATCCCATTATTTTGATTCATCACAGTATGAGGTCCATCATGCATGGCAATACATGCATTAAGTAGCTTTCTTGTCAATTTTCAGTTTCTCTGTGTTCATCAGTTTTTATAATGTTCTATAGACTGTGGAGTGGATCAATACCTTCAGATGAAAAATGCAGTGCAGAATTACTCATTTTTGCCATAATTATCACTGCAAGTTGTAGCAAAAGAGGCAGGCTACATAAGCCCTCTACATGCTCTGGTTCATGGCAGCTTTCTCAGATAGCATTTCTCAACTCTTAATGTACAGTTCAGTTGGGAAATCACACTGAGGGACTTAATGACAACACATATGAGATATCAAGTGCTCTGCCTGCTGTAATTCACTTTTTAAGCAACATTCTTCTGTAACTCTGGAGAAAGTTCTAAATCAAGAGCTTTTTGAACAGCCTGTCTCTTTTGTCCGTTCTTGGGATTCTCTTTTTCTGGAAGTTTCTCTGCTCAACCATATTTAGCCTATTCTACATCTAGAAATTTAAAATCTTGAACATTTTGAATATGCAAACTCGTGCAGGGCCAAGAGTTGGACTCTGATTATTATTGTGGGCCCCTTCCAACTCAGGATACTCTGTGATTCCAGTTTTCCTTCTTGAAACTTGAGGTCACTCAGCATGTGACATTACTAACCCAGTGCTGCTCCAGATTGTTTGCATGGAATCCCAATAATCATAGTTGTGGTTTTTCAGTTATCTTCAAAGGTCTGAGTGCTGCTACCAAAGCTAAAAATATTTTTCATTTCTTTGATTAAGATCTTGGCTTACAGCTAAAGGTTCTTGGAGTAAAAATAAATTCAGTCTTCTCATCTTTTCTTTGCTCTTCTGTTTGAATTATAGGTGCTAAGAATGTAAAATTCATGGTTGCAAAGTGGAAATATTGTTTGCAGTAGGGAAGGAAGATAAATTTAGATGTAATTTGAAGCATGCATGATTGTCTGTTTTCTACTGCGAAATCACGATGCTGGAAAATTTAGCTTTTTCTCATTTTGAAAGCTGTGATTATCCAGTGTAATCTTTCTCTGTGTTTTGAGACCAGAGAAGAACACCTCAGGTTTGATTTTCAGACAGATCTGCTTCTACAATCTTAAATGTAGCATTGAATCATACATATGCATATTGAGTTGTAAATATATATGTTTGTGATGGTAAGAGATGCATTAGCATGTGATCAAAAATTCAGTAATTCAGTATGAGCTAGAGAAGCCAGAAAAATCCGTTTTTAATACTTTTCCTGACATCTCTTATTTTTGGAGTTCTTTTCACTAAACAACAGCTCTGAAGTATTTGGCATTTATATTTGTGTCTCCACAGTTCCACCAAGCTATGTAGACTAAAAGAAAAACTTGCCACATTGACACCATCAAATAACTACATGAAATTAAAACTGTTTTTTAAGGGAAAGGGTAACACTAATTTTCCCCTCTCTGAACATTTATAATAAATGCACGGCTATTTTTTTCTAATGGTGTAGCTTTAGTTTCCACCAGAAGGGTGCATTCAGTGTGCCATTTGTCAGCATTTCACATGTACAAGTTTGTTCAGCCCTCCAATTCAGAGGCCTGCTAGGCATGTCTTGTTATGTGCATAGGGAAACATCCAGAACTTGTCTTTAGTTTTGGTACTGGTAAATCAGCTGCTGCTCCAAATTCTCTAATCTTTCATTTTCAAGTTCCATCCTTTAGCAGGTAATGCTCTTGTCACCAGGTGTGTCATCCTTTCCACCATAGCTTGTGTGGTCCCTAGAATGGTCTTTACCTGATCCATAGTCTTTTACTTGTTCTGACTTTTGCCTTCTGCACAATGTCCTGACAGTATATTGCAGCTGCTGGCACAGAGTGTTTACAAAATTTAATTATAGGCTATAGATTTTGGATGTAAGATCCATTGAGTCTTTTCTACTCCATTTTGCTATTCCTCTCAGAAATCAATGGAATGGATCTTGATTAGCAGCCTGTGTAATTTCTGCATGCATGTTGGCCACTGTGCACATTCTGTCATCTTTATAGGATTCTTGTAGTTCCCATTGTAGTCTTGTCCAAGCTGGGAAAGTCCTGACAGAGGCTTAAACTAAGTTATAGAAGTTGTGACTCTTCCTGGGAGAATGGTACAGAAGTGCAGTCCTGACCAGAAATAAAGCTTCATGTTTGACCACAGAAATGCCATCTCTCAACAATATTCAGAAGCTTCCCCTCTGTTTGGGAGATCAACATTTCTGACTTTCCCACCACTGCTAAGTAGAGTATCTTTCTGTTTTTAAAACTCTTTTCTTCCCCCAGAGTGCTGGTGCTGCACAGAATGGACTGACTTCCACTGATGGGAGTTAACATGTTTTAAGGAAATGGTAGCAGTGTAGCTATTTTTAGGAAGTCTCCAACTTAAGCAATACTCTGGCAGCAGCTCTCCACTGAGGGAAAGGCCTGTTCTTATTGTTTAATCCTGCTAATGACTGTTCTAGACTTTGGCTCCTCATGTCTGCACCCAGCTGTGGTGACCTACTTCCTATCCAGGAGTTGACAATGAGTAAGAACCAGCTGATCTAATTTTTTGCTCATTCCTTTACCATGCTATTAGGAATGTGTGTCACTTCTGACACCACCCAACCCCCTCCTCACCAAAGAGATAAATTCTTTCATACATGGCCTTTGCAAAATGCAGGACACTTGGAGGATCTCAGCCTGTGAGTCTCATGTACCTTATCAGATCATTAATCTTTCTGGGCAGTTTCCAAGGGCCCAGCTAACTTGCACATGAGAATCTGAGTAGTGATGGTAGACTGCCATTCCTACAGTGCTTGATTTGTTCACAGAGGATTCCTTTCTGTTGCAAAGTCTATAATTAGATTATGTCTAGCACCATGGATAAAGGATGTAATGTTTCTTATCCTGCCCTTAGTGGAAGTACTGGAGTAGCCTTGAAATGAACCGTAAATAAATTTCAGGGACATGGGATGCTTAGAGGGGAAAAAAAAAAAACAAGTAAAAGATAACACAAAGTCCAAAAGTCCAGCTCCTGAATGGACCAGCTCAGTGACCTCATTTTGAAATTATTTCTGCGTATATATCTAAAAATGAATGGTTATTATGTATTTGTATCAGATTTGTCATTTAGTTATCCAGAACTTAGGTTGCTGCTAAAATTTTTTAAATTGTCAGCCATCTGAAGTTTAATTGCTGTTAACTGTATTTCCACACAGAAATAAACTAGGGCTTGATCAGTCTGATTTTTCCTGCAATATGAGTAAAAAATTAAATGCTTGGTTTCTTACACATTAGACTAGGCAAAAATCTTGAAGGCTGTACTGGGGTTGGCAGTGAACATTATGTAAGGAACTTAAAGTTTGTAAATTATATTGGCTCAACAAGAACCACTGTGGGGTTTTTTAAGTATGCTTCTAAATACACTCAGTACACTAATATTATTATATTTTAAAACAATGCTGCTTGCCAATACTAGATAGTTTTTGCTGAAGAAGAACAGTGACCTTATGCAACTGTTTTGCCTAAGTCATCTGTCTTGTCTCTGCTTGCTTGTTCCTGTTGGATTTGCATGAAAGTAAAGATATATTTGCATGTCCCCTTGTCTCACAGTTGCCTATAATTAAATAATAGGTATGCCAGCCACCACAATGACTCTTACTAAACTTTATAGTGAGATCAGTTAACTAGCATTACACAGTCACTTGGTCTCTTTTTTCAACATAGACCATAGTGAATCATAGAAAACGAGGATAATCTGAGCATAGTTGTCTTAAATCCACAAAAATCTCCGCTTGTTCAGACTTCTTTAAGTGAGGACAGATGTAGGAGAGAAACAAATTCCAGACAGGTTTGTACTCAGCAATCCTATTTTCTCCTTAGATTGATACTTCTTTTATGAATTTACATTCCAGTCTCTTATTTCTGTTTCACTCTTCAGGCGTCCCACTTCCGAAGGCACAGCTCTGATACAAAGAAGTCGGCTACCAAGTATCCAGGACTTCAAGTGGAGAGTGGATGTAGCTATATCCACAAGGTATAAAAGAAAATCATGCACATCCCTGAAATTACCTGAATTAAACTGATTTCTTGTGCTGCTTAAACATTTTAATGGGGTCAAAATGTGCCTTGCTATTAGGGATTGGCAGGTAGCATTAGACAGTAAGGTGGAATTTTCTGAACAGTGTAAAAGTCAGTGTATATACACTTTTACTGCTGGTAATATTTCACTCAAGGTTTGAGTCTCTTATTTTAAAACTAAATAGAACTGATACAAATCCACAGATCTTGGTGATGATGGCATAAATTAGTCAGACTGAGCCTCAAGCAGCTCAGGGGGAGAGTATTCATCTATTCAACTTCTCAAACAGACCATCATTTGTTGCACACATTAAATGACTTTCCATCTCCTGCACTCTGCTTCTACAAAGAGATGTTTCAGGACAGCACCTTTACACTGCCATGATTATGTAACTGGTCATCAAATTACCTCCTAATTTCTTTCACAACAGAAAGCCTTTGAGATCATCCTGCCTGTGCCTGCAGTGAACAGCTTCTTACCATCTGCCACGACAGAGGCATGTGGGGAATGGATTTTAGTCTAGAGCCAGAAGGAAACAGAAACCTGTTGTCTGTGCTGTTTGATTCTAAGCAAGACAGACCAAGCTGATAGAAATTAGATGATCCAATCTTTGTTAGTAGTGTAAATTGTTAGCATGAGTGACTTCATGTTGTGTGTCTGAATACCTGCATCTGAGAGTGCTGTCTCTTTGCTGCCAGAGAGGCCCATGGCTAATCAGGGATTGTCTTCTCGAAATCCAGAAAAAAGGCTCCTAAGAGAAAATTGGAATGGCCACAAGCTGCTAGGTCAGGTGACTTCCTGATGAGCAGTGCTATAAGCACCACACAAGTATCGTTCTGTAGAAAAAGAATCTATACTGATGAGAGGGAAAAATGTCCAGATAAACATCCTCAGGCACAGTGCTTGAAAGCTGAAAGCAAATCCTATGATTTGTTTTCCAAACAACATAGGAGCAATACATCACCGGTTTTTGTTTTCCTTCCTTTTAGTTTTGTTTTCAGTTAATCTTCCCCCTGGGATTTCTTGTTATCATCCAGCAACAGCCTCTGCAGAGAGGTATGGCAGCTTTGGGCTGTACTGCCTCTCTATACCTGAGCAGGCTTTGGCAGTGTCAGTTGATGGAAGCTGCACAAGAATGACTCATTTCCCTTCTTTGGGTCATCAAATAAAATAACACAACACACAAATTTAGGATGAAGCCTGGAAGAGGTTGATTCCCCAGTTGAGGTGGCAGTTGAACTAATGAAGTGATGGAAATGATTAATGCAACGTGGTAAATTGCATAAGAAAACTGTGCATTATTATTAGCAATACTTGGTCACATCTTATTCCTATCATAGTTCCACTAAGCCAATTATGTAAAAATGAAAATGCTCCTAAACTTGCCATTACTAAATTATTAACAAAATGTTAAGTCTCAGTATAATACTAAAGTAAATTGGACAGAACTGTTGTGTTCATGAGTTTCCAGCCAGACTCTGTGACTGAAATTACTCATGTTCTGTGTGAAGCCTACATGAACATCTAAAATTGTTAATGTGCAATGCTGTACTCACCACACTGCTGATCTCATTGCTGTAATACTAATGATGTAAATAATTTCAGTTCACTGGCCCGTGCACTCCAGCCATCCATTCTGATGATGATGAAGCTTTCAGATGGGACAGCTCATCGCTTTGAAGTAAGTCTGATTGCCATAATAAATAGTAAGGAAACCAGTCCTAATTTTATTTAGAAAGTTGAATTATTACTTAAAACACTAAAGCTTTTGTAAACCATTGTTTGATATGCTTTGGAATCCTTCATGTTCAGTGTAGCCACATAAAATATTTAATGAAATACTAATCAAAATAATTTCATGCCTTGTTCCTACACATGTTCTGCTGAACTGCAATTTATTAGAAGAATATTAATTACTGGAAAGCATTATTACGTAATATCTGGTTTGATTAAAAGTTACAAGGTTGTTATGAACTGTAACCTTCCACCCTGATGGTGGCTCTTGAGGGCAGGGAAATTACTGGGGTAGTTTATATAATGTATGATAAACTTCTAAATGTTCTGCATTTGGCAGAGAATGGTAACATTCTTTTCGGTGGCAGAGGTAGTTTTATTCTTTTTCTTCAGAACTGTTCTGGCTGCTAGAAAGTAAAAAAACCTAAAAACCTCTTTACTTGTTACAGTATTAGTCAGTGGCAGTATTTATGACACTGTACCTAAAGGCTTGCCAGAAGATGGCATAAATTCTTCCATAATTTTAACCTTTGGAAAGGAATGCTATTTGTTCTATAAATAACATGGTGGTGCGTACAGGAATTCAATGCACAGCAGGCATTGTTACATTTGAACTCTGTACAGATTTTGGCTTCACTTCTCTCATTAGTAGTAGTCTGAAAGAAGCACCAAAGCCCTGGGGTTGAAAGAGGTGGACTGATTTTACTGTTAAATTGTTTTGCAAGAAAGCATCTGTTGAGGAAGGCATAAATTCTGTGCTACATTGCAGACTGTTGAGGGTGTCACTTCACAGGAGATCAAATTTATACTACTGGACAGTCCAGCTCAGAGCATCCCATACACTGTATTTGAGGACTTCCATGGAACTTAAATGGTGCCATGGACTTCAGGTTAACCCTTTACATCTGAGTAAGATTCACTTATGAGAAAAAAATCTAGTTTATACTCTATTCCTGCTTTATTTCCTGGCATATAATGCCAAGTGTTGGTCTTGGTGCCATTGTTTCTGACTGTTTTGGTTTGATTTTAGGGTTTATTTGGTTTTGGTTGGTTTTTTTTTGTCGCTGTGAGTCTGTGGAAGACCCTTTGTTATTCTGCAGTGGAGATGTGTTTGTCCAGCACACACAGGAGTATAGATACCTGATAAAAAATAGTGTGCTCCTCTTAGAATCAGCTCTCTGCTGTTGCTGCTGCTTGGATCTGAATGCCAAGGGTGTGACTGCAAACAGGATTTCTATATCAGATGGGTGGTCTTCGCTCAGTTAGTAGCTCTATGGGATAAACTTGTGTTTAGGTTCAAGGTACCATGTGCAAGTAAATACAGTTCTCAGGTCTTCAGTTTTCCTTTATTTGAACATGTTCAGAACGTCCTGCTAGCTAACAGGGCTTATGCAAGATGGTAAGTCCAGAAAATAATTCTGTTGTGAACAGTTTTAAAATGTGTATAGCACAGGGGTAAGTTACACTCCTTGGTCTCTGTTTGGTATTTTAATCACAGTGTGACTTCTGACTGAAGTTGGGGTTTATTTTAAGTAGTGGGAATTGCAGCATTTTCAGTCTTGTTGTATATATGTCAAAAGTGAAAAGGACATGGTGCCTTTTTATGCATTTCTGGTGTATGTGGAAAATGCAGGTGTTAGATTCCTCTCATATAATTGGTATCTGTACTACAGTGGGCAGAAGGATGACAAGGGTCTCTGCCAAAAGAACTGCTGTCTTCAGTGCAGTCAAAGAGTAAATTAGGCAGACTGTGTGGGACCAGCCAGACTGCACTGGGCATTCACATGAGCATGTGTTTTTGCACTGCACCAATGTCACCAGTCTGTGCCACCAGTCTGTGCCTGCACTCAGCTGGGGTCTCTGTCTTCATAAATAAGATTTCCATCCACTGAGCTTCTCAGGCTTGAAATGGTAAAGGACAGCCCATGAGTCTCCTGCACAGTTGAAAATGCTTTGTAGGTTTAAATCTTTTGTTTTCCATATGTAGTGCCCAGTGCCATTTGCTCTTGAGGTTGTTTCCAAGTCTCTTGCCTGGAATCTCAATTCCTTTCTCTTGCAAGTTTGGACAAGCAGAATATCTCGAATTTGTTGCTTGAGAATTCTGTAGTCTCCACGACCTTCCACATGTCTTTCCTTCCAGACCATGACTTTTATATCACCCAAGCAGCTCTCAGTTTACATCCTTGAGTATTTCCTTTCTCTCATCAGGCAGTATGGAAAATGTACCATGTAAGTGTTATTTCTGGTTTTTCCCACTCTCCTTTTCCACATGGATTTAGATGAATTAACTGAATTTTATTAACTTTAAATCCTTTGTCTGAACTCTGCAAAAATTAGGTATTTTAAGAGAGATTGGCCTTACACTGCAGAATGTTCCATATCCATAGTCATGCCCTAGTCAAGGTTGCTGAGATGTCTTGTGTTTTCTAACCTGAGTATTCTGTTTCAGGTGCCAGTTGCAAAGTTTCAAGAACTGAGATATAATGTTGCCCTTATACTGAAGGAAATGAATGATTTGGAGAAGAGGAGTATACTGAAGATCCAAGACTGAATACGTTTAAATTGGGAGTTTATGGAAGATATCTGAAACCCTCAGCATGTTTTGAGAATGCAAAACAGGGGACCATCACCACTTTGCCTCTATGAGCTTCAATGTGGCATTTATGATGTCTGCTGTAAATATATTTTTTTCGATACAAGTGTTAAAAGCACAAACTCTTTTTGTAAGACTTAGGAAAAACAAAACATTTATCTATTGGAAGGTATAATGCTGTTTGTGAACATTTTTGCATGATTCATCAAAACGTTTTTTGAAATAACTGTCTTAATAGATGTAAGAGTCATTTCTGATTATGATTCATAACTATTTTTTTTTAAAGTATGTTACTGGAAGCCCTGTCGATGTGTATGTATCATAAGAAAGCTCTGCAATATTTCAAATAAAAAATAAAATAACAAACCCACTCCTGCCTTCTAGTATGACAAATGTGATCTTGAGTTTTGCATAAAATTGTTGCCTCATTTCTTACTAAGTGACTAAGGTTTAGCAATGGATATTTAAAGGCTAATTTGGAAGAAAATTGGAAATCTGCAGATTAAGAAAGAAGTATCACCTGGGCTTCCAGGAATAATTCCATGGAATTATAGCAGTGGAAAGGTGAAATCTGTTTATTTGGTTGATCAGAAAGGGCTAAATAGCAGTAATCTCATAGTTTTGTAACTGGAAATGCCTGCCTCTTGTTTCATGTGTTTCCTGTGTGTTTGATTCCATGAAATCAGCTGACATGACAAGGCAGAAACCTCTGGCCCTGCAGTGGTGATGAGCAGCAAGAGGCAGTGATGTGGTAACCCACTACAGTTCCTCAATCGTTCAGGCCAAACCCCAGGATGAAGGGGCTGCCTACAGCCTCTGGCATGGAAGTCACAGGTATGAGGATATCCAAGCCCCCAGGCTAGGAAAGGAGTTCAGCACAGGCTGAAGTTTCCTGAGTTGCTCAGACAGCTGGACTGGATGGTCATTGTAGGTCCCTCCCTTTGTCCTGGGATAGTTTATTCTAAGATACTCCTTTGGCCCATGAGTTTACCTTGGCAGAACTCCTTTAAAGTGAAACATGTTTCAAGTCTCATTTAAATGCTGTGGGACCACGGGTATGCCCCTAAGAGCTTTGCCAAAAATGGATGAATTCCTCACTCCCTGCCTGAATGAATTTTCCCCAGCAACAAAGACAGGGAGGCTGTGAGCAATTGCCCAAAGACAGCAGGCTGTGGCTCTAGAACTCAGTTTGTCAGAAGTCAGATGTACTTTAGAAAGCACATGCCACTCCTACTGTTAAGCATTGGCTCATTCCAGCTAATTGCAGGTGTTCTGTCACAGTAATACCAACCATACTTGTCTCTTTCATGGTTTTTGATTGTAGAACTTCCCTTTATCTTCCTCACTCCCTGCAGAAAACTACTGAAATTAAAATTGTGGATTAAGGAGACCTTTTACACTCCCACAGATGTTTGTGTAGGAAAGGATGACTTGCCTTTTGGCTTTAAAAAATCCCAACAAGCATAGTAAGAGTTATTTGTCATACTTCTAGAGGAGACTTCTTTGACAGCAGTCCATACCAATCTAAAGATAGCTGAATAGTTGTGGTCTAGAAAGCTTTTAAAACCTGTGCAATAATGTGCCCTATAGTTTCAAATAAACCATCAGGCAGAATTTCAAATTGTTCAGAAGCTTCCTGTTCCATTTGCTTTGTATTAGACTCATCAATAACTTCCAGCTTTGATCCATACTGCATCTTAGTGTTTTAACTTCCAAGTGGACTGTAGACTGCATTAATTCTTCTATGAAGCTTGTTCATCTTTCTTCTATATTACCACAGGCTGTGAAACAAAGCATACATCCTTGTGTTCCTTGTTACAACATTTTCCTTCTGATTGTTTAGGTTTACTGTTTGTTTCAAACTGAAAATGTATCTCAGCTGAGACTAAGTGAAGTTCTGTCAGATAAAGAGAATTCTGCTGCATGAAGGTAAAATGACCTGTTGCTCAAGGCATTTGCAAAGTCATTTCTTACTGGTCAGAGCAGAGGAATCCATGAGCACCTTCTAGACAGAATATATTTGTTTGAGGGTTCTGTAACAGCAATTGCTCATGTTCTCCAGAAATAGAAAGGCTTCTTGATTGGGTTTGTCATGTTCTCTGACCACTTAGTCTTGAGTTTGTCTTGCCACACATTAAGCAGCAGTTTACTGTAGTTGGAGGGTTACCATGTATACTGATGGGTGCTTGAAAACTTGGAGTGTTCATTCCTCTGTACTTAAGAATTAATTTGGCCTTTCCTCCTGAGAGATTAGTAAAGCAGAAATTGTCACCAAAATGGCTAGTGGGAGTGCACAGTAGATAGTTCCTCAGTTTTGCTAAAATAAGAGTCTTCCAAATATTGTTAGGTTTTTCAGAATTCATAGTGGATTACTTGTTAAATATTTGCTCAATGCTGAAATATCTTCTTCCTTCACAACTAAAATACCCTGGAATTTGAATTTCACTGAATTTCTGGCTGTAGCCATTTCATTGCAATGCAGAACAAAAGTAACCTTCTAAGAATCTGGATATGGCTGAACAGAAATTCTTTTATCCAAGTCACTCTAGGTTTGGTTATGCTTCAAAGGCACATTGTGAATCCCCCTTTCAGTATCACGCAGTGAGAGATACAGCCTGAGTGGGATGCTTGCTTTGTCGGTCCTGAGGTCTTGTCAAGCTGATCACTAGTCAGTCATCAATTAGGCAGGCAGGGGTTTGTGTGGGAAGGGCACTGGAGTTTTTTCTTATTACACAGTTCATGGATCAGTAGGTAACAAGAACCTTTTTCAGGCTCTGTTGGTATTTTTCCTTGAGAAACAACACCCTGTGATAGTATTGTTCTCTTTATTGGTGCCTTGCATTTATTTAAACTGGATTGTATATTTGTGTCTTAATTGTAGTGATTTTCTAACCATGGCGTATGAACATAAATTTGTCCATTACACTTTTTCTTTAATTTCCTTTCTAGACGACAGAACATTATCTTTTCTTTCAAGATTAATTCACTTTAAACAGATATAAAGTAAAAAACGTGGATTTGATAGCTTCTCAATGTAAATCACATGTGTGTGATAGCAAGAATGCTCAGTACATGAAGGAGTAGTCATCATAGGCAGAATGCAAAAGAAGAGGCAAAGAGGTAAAAATAGTTGCCAAAAGTCATTCAGAGGTTCGGTGGCAAAATAACACAGAAGAACTCACGTGTCTTCTCCTCTTGTTCTCCTATAAGTTAGAGCAGCTTCCTGACATAATTGCCAGGCCTCCTGCTTGGTGCTTTCTTGAAAGTGCCTCAACTGCATGGGCCATCAGCCCAAATCTGTACTTGCTGTGGACTATTACAGCATTTATTTCCATGTGCAGAGCACATGGAAATAAAAAGCCATCTGTGGCTGTATTTGTGATGTGACTTTTGACATCCCTCCTTCCATGAGAGAAGGAGCTCTGTTGGTGTGACTGGTGGTTTGGAATTTCACACTTGGGTTAGTTGTGTTTGAGAGGGGAAAGATGCAGGTTTATTGGTGGCTTTTGTGGACTCAAAGCCTGATGCAGTTTACAGATCCAGAAGAAGGCAGAAGAATGTAATCATGCTCTCATGCTGCCTGTTATGCCAGCCATTAACTGCTGGAAGAAGATCAGTATTGTGCTCATTGTCATTAAAAGGAAGAAATTAAACCTCCCTTTGCGGAAAAATCATACAAGGGAGATGTGCTTTTGCAGAGTGAGTCACCTCCTCACTTTAACTTTTTCAGTTAAGTAAAGGATAAATCCATTCTTGATCTCATGAACAATGCAGGTAGGCAGGAGGGTGATTTTTGCCTTTTTCTTTTTTTGTTTTGCCTTCTAATCAAGTACACCTCATGACCTACTGCTGCTCCAAATCCATGAATATATGTATGAATGTATGAAAACCCTGTGCTTTCAGGATGTGTTATATAAAAACACCCCAGCATATCTAGATTATGTATGATCAATTCACACAGCTGTTTTTGCTAGAAAAGTCTTTGCAGAGCCAGGCCTGATGTCAGAATCAAATATTTAGTAGTTGTTTGACTTCTAGTGAACAGTAAATTAGTATCTTGGCTTTAAAATATTTTGCTGTTAGTGACTGTACAGCTGACTCTGTACCTGTCACACCCCACCAAGTACTAACATTTACCAAACACCACACATACCAGTAACTACGAGAGGCAGAACCAGCTGGTTTCTCCCCTAAAAAGTCACAGAGTTGTTGCTCATGGGCCATCTGTCATAAGGTCTTAACTATTTGCAGGCTTGGGATAATGGTCTGTGTTCTGAACCCTCCTAAGCACACAGCTCCCACCACAGGGAGTAGTTCACAAGCACAGCTGCTCTTTTCTCTCGAAATGTCTCAGCCATGTCCTGCTGGTAGAAGAGAATTCCCAGAAATGCTTTTCCCAGCGCTTTTTTGAGACTCCTTTCAGTCCAGAGCTCTCAGATTGCCAGCCAGCTCTGTAGATGCTTTTATACATTGAGAACAGGAACTGTGGAAATTCCTCGCAGAGCACAAATGCTGATTGCATTTCCCATGATAAATCTATTCCCCTTCCCTGTCTTGAATTCATGTGCTGCTAGAAACCCTCTCTTTATACCATGACTTATCTCTTTAAGTGTCTGCTATGTAACTATGTAAATACTGGTGGCGTATCTCTGATAGAGATTGTCACTGCATTGCTACTGGTAACCAGTGGTTATGTCACTTTCCCTCGCTTGAATAGGCTTTGACTCATAGCGGTTTTCAGGACAATGGTTATAAAATAACACACTGAAGAGTTGCCGAGACTATAGTTTTGCAATAGAGACAACTATCGACCTCAAGGCTACAAGAAAGCATTTTCCTTCTTTTTCTGAAGGATTTTGTTCTTTTATAGCATGAGATTTTCTTGCATGGAAGTTTGCAAAACAAGAAGTCTATGTTAGCAAGCTGGAGCCTAGAGGGAAAACTCCACACCCCTGAGTACAAATGCTCATTCTTTCTAGCTCTTCTGAAGTACTGTTTAACTGAAATTTTAAGTGCTTCAGTTGTCCCACCTTTCTTTGGATTATTTGCTGGCAGGCTGTGCCATACTTTGGGTTATTGTTTGATTTAAGTGATGGCAGAAAGAAGTACTGAAACCAGTGCTTATTCAATTCTTTTTCTAGTTAAAGGACTTGCTTAGGAACAGCAGTTAGATGTTAAACTTTTTTTTTCTTTTTTTTTTTTTTTCTTTTTTAAAGATTAAAGAGCTCTAGAGACAGGGCTAAATTTTTGGCAGATGCTGAATGTCTTCACATCACAGGAATCAAAAGACAACTGAGGGGTCTGATAGCTGGCTTCTGTTTCCAGGTACATATCTGATTTTTCTGTATAAGCATAATGTTGCCTATACATGGACACAAACATCACAAAATTAGTGTGCATCATCAAAAGTTAAAATCCAGATTTTAAGCAATTTTAAACTGATTTTTCTCTTGAAATCTAAAGTAATTTGAATTTTCTCAAGTATCCTACCCTAAACAAGGTCTTGCAAAACTCAGGTTGACTCTCCTTTCTTTCATCTTTTCTTCTATCCATTCAAGCTCCACAGGCAGGGCTCGTTCCTTAATACCTGCTTAGTTTACACAGTCTAAACTGGGGAGTCCAGACACTTCTGCCAGTAAGAAAATGGAAATTAATTCCTTCATCCCCTCTCTTGAGCTTCGTGAGGAGGCTGATTATACCAGTAATAGGATATCATCAGAAATTTCAAATTCTGCAGTGGATTTTAAGACAGTGTGAAAAGCGCTCTATATTTTTAGAATGTATGTATACATAACGTGGACATTTCTGGTAACTGTAAATATGCATAAAGCTGCAAACAAAAAGCATCACACAACTTGTTTTAGAACAGCTTCTTTTCTGTAGTAGCACAGGTAATTTTCTCCCTAGACTACATTTAGCATAGACAGTTACACAACTCGTGCAACTCTCATCTAACGAGAATTGGTGGGAACATGCAGATCGAAATGGTCAACAGAGCTGCTCTTAAATGAAACAAAGGTACATCAGAAGGCATGTGCTTTTTATCGAGAATCTGGCACGGGCAGGTAGAGCTGTGCAACATGCCACACTGCAAAACTAAATAAACACAACGTTTTGCTTCTAATGTTTTCCTTAGTTGTTCTAAAACCAGGAGTACCTGACATTAAAATAGCTTCACTACTATATAGATTCCCTTAAAGAGAATGATTAACTGTGTAGCTACAAAGCTTCACTATTCCAGTTCTAGCAGGAAATGGCATTTTCGCTTTTCAAAATCACCTCGAGCCGATGTTTCTTTCGCATTACGGAGGTACCAGAACACCGAACCCCGGAGCGCATTCTGCGTCTCAGCGAGGCGCCCGTGCGGACCAGCGGGTCACACCGCACTCCGCTCACGGTGTGCCCGGCGGGCAGCGCTCCACAGCCCAGCGCCTCCGTTCTCCGCACGCCTCAAACCGCCCCGCGCCGGGGAAGCGCCGCCGGGACGGGGTGTCCGAGGGGGCGGAGGAACCGTCCCGGGCGGAGGGGCGGTGGGTACCGGGACCGGAGCGGGGCGGCCCCTCCCGGTGCGGGCCGGGCCCGGCGCGTTACAAAACCGCCTGGTTTTGTAACAACCTGCGGGCGCTGCCCAATGAGCGCCGCCGCCGCCGTCACGTGCCCGCCTTTATATAAGCGGCGGCGGCGGCGCGGGGCGCTCCCGGCGCGGGGCGGCAGCAGCACCATGGGCCGGCGGCGCCGCGCCGCGCCCGCGCCTCACGGCGTCCCGCGCCGCCCGCCGCGCTAGAGCCGCCGCCATGGGCTCGCACCTGCCGCCGCGCCCCGAGCCCCAGCTGGTGCTGCAGCTGGCGGCCGGGGCTCTGCAGGCGCAGAACTTGGAGGCGCCGGGCGGCGGCCTGGGGCCCGAGTGGCAGGTGCTGCTCGGGCGGGCGGACGCGCTGGCCTTCGGCGGGCGGCTGCACGAGGCGCTGCCGCTGTACCAGCTGGCGTCCCGCCACCAGCAGCTGCGCGCCGAGCAGCTGGAGAAGCTGGTGGAGTGCCTGGCTCAGAGCGTCCGGATCAAAGAGGGGCTGCCCGGCGGCGGGCAGCCCGCGGCACCCCGCGACTGGGACGTCTTCAGGTGCCGCAAATGCCAGGGCTTCCTCTTCGAGCCCGTTTCCTTGCCTTGCGGACACACGTTCTGCAAAAAGTGCCTGGAGAGGGACCGGGCGCCCGAGTCCCGCTGCGTCCTGTGCAAGGAGGCGGGCGGCGCGGCGGCCGGGCAGCTCCTGCGGGTCAATGTCATCCTCAGCAACCTGCTGACCAAGTGGTTCCCCTGCCAAGTGAAGGCTTCGCAGCTCCGGCACGAAGGGAACCTCCTCTATAAGGAGAAGAAGCTCCAAGCCGCCCTGCAGAAGTACAACGAAGCAGTCAGCCTAGGTAAGGGCTCCCTCTCCCCGGTGCCGGTCCCCGGCTCCACGCCGGGGGAGATAACTTTGCACCGGCCGGGGCTCGCTGGCGGCCTCTCCGGCGCCTCTCGTCCCACCGGGAATACCCCGGTGTCCGGGAGCGTGCCAGGGACGCGCTCCCGCTCGCCGCCGGCTCCCCGGGCCGGGTCCTGGGGCGGGTGTCGGGAAAGCCCTGGAGGGGAGCCCCAGGGAGGGGTCTCGGCTCTTCGGCCCGCGGTGAAACTGGGTCAGGAGAGCAGCGGTTGCGTAAGCCCGAGCCTGCGGTCCGGCTGGGCTCCCCCCGGCCGGCGCCGTTGTGTAACCGGCGGAGCCGGGGGTGCTCGGAGCGCCGCGCCCCGGGAAGGGCTCTGGGGAGCCCCGCCGAGCACCCCCGGGCCCCGAGGAGCCGCTCGCAGCCGAGCGCGGAGGCAGCGGCGGGGATGCGTGTCCGGCAGCGGGCGTGTCCCGCACCCCCGGCCCGCCCGGCCCCGCTCTCCGGCCCCATCGCCGGGAAGCGCCTGCGGGGCTGTGCAGCGAGAACTTTTGATGCGGTCCCCTTCATGCAGTTTGAGGAAAACTGACTCACGCTGCTAGTACTAAGTAGAAGTTAAAGGCAAGGTATTGTAGGGAAGTGCTTCACTTAAATGGAAGTATTGCCAAGAAAAGTGGCCAGCCTTCCCCCAGCACACGCTGTGTCTCGATGCTACAGTGTGTGTAACTGTGATCATTGTAGCGCTACCTGATTCTTCACACTGTCCCTTTTTTTCCTCTGTTTTGAGCTCTGGCATGAAAAGACCCTTATTTATCATTTAAAAACTTCGGTGCTACCAATTTTGAAACTTCTCCCTACACTACAACAGCATTCCTCCTGCTATGTCTCCTGTGTGTCTCTACCAACTATCTGATCCTCAGTCACTGCTTGTAATTTATTGTGTGAGCGTCTCAGCATTTATTTATGCAATGTTCTCTTCAGTTATATAATATATAGCTGGTATTTTGTCTCAAGTTGCCCAAAGAGGTTTCCAGACTTAATTTAGTACATAGTTACTTAAAATCTGAATGTTTCATGGGTTTGTGCAACTTGGAAGCACCAATATGTGTTTTAAAAAAAAATGAAGCTTATGTAATTAATTTCTTTTTACCTAATCAGCCACTTTTTCTATTTCCTACAGCTCCAAATGACCACTTACTATATAGCAACCGGTCCCAGATTAACTCCACGTTGAAAGCTTGTGAAGATGCATTGCATGATGCAGAAACAGCATGTAGGCTGCAGCCATACTGGTTGAAAGTAAGTTCTGACTCTGGTTGCACTTTTTAAAAACCTTGATACTGCCCTGATAGGAAATGGTTAGAATGGTCAGACAGTAGAATCTGAGGGAGGCTTTAAGTCCTGAAACTTCTTGGACTCCTGCAATCTACAGACATTCAACCATTATATTCCTGAGCTTTCCGGGGTGGAGGAAGAGAGTGCTAGTTCTGGAGAATGAGCTGAGGCTATTATCTTTGACTTGCATGAATATAAATTTTGTGAACTCTCTAGAAATTGAATGCTAAGGACAAAGTATTGTAGAAGGTGAATATAAGGGAAGTAGATGTTTCCAATATCATTTGGGCTCAAGTGCCATAAGAATCAAACTTTCATGAGTGGAAGAATATCCTGTTTATGCTTATAGTTTTCAGGACTGTTGTATTTAGAAACCCAGACACTGGTGGTGTCTAGGTGTTAGGCATGGTTATAGTGATTTTTCCTGTCTAACTTTTCCTTCTTCAGAAAGATCTTTTGTACTTTGACTATGGTTTTATTGCATATTCTCTTGACAAAAGCTGCAGCTGTGGGTGTTTCCTTGCAGGGTCACCTAAGGAAAGGACAAGCATTAGCTAATCTGGGGAAAACAGAAGAAGCTTTAAGGGAGTTTCTATTCTGCCTTGCTCTAGATACTGGGAACAAGACAGCCAAGTCTGAGGCACAAAAGGTGAGTTCCCTAAATTATCTGGAACTGCACAGTTGTTTTCAATGGCCTCTCATAAAGGAGGATGAGATTTTTTTCTTTTTCTCTCTTACTGCAGAGAGGTGGATGGAGATACAAATCCAGACTGTTCCTCATATTTGAGTTGTGTATTGCTGGTCTGAAGGTAGGAAGGTAGCAAGAAAATATACTTAGCAGTCATTCAGTGGAAACAGTAACAGTGTTAGCATCTACAAATTTGAAGGAAAACTGAATTGTTAATAATTGCCACCCACAGACTATTGTGATTTTCAAATTTCTAATCTGATTCTAGCCTGGCAATCTATTAGCAACGGTGGAGTGCAGAAGAAGGGGAATTGCTATTGAATGATGTATCAGGGCAATGACTGGCAGAACACAACACGCAGCACTCATCAAACTCCACTTGGGAGCAGCAGCCTTCTTCCTACTGCCAGTCATGCTGCCCAAGTGTCAGTGTGTGCAGGAGGTGTGAAAGAGGAAGCAGTCAACAAAGGAAGAGTGCTTTTAAATTAGTTTTTTAGGGTTGCTAGTAATTAATGCTAAATAAGCAAAAAAATGGATCTGCTGTGAGGCTTTTTTCAGTTGTAACCTACAATGTGTGTGAATTCTTATATGGCTGTGGTGAATACTGCTGTTTTGCCCACCCCTCAAGTCTCTGATATCCTGTAAATCAGTATTTTAACATTTGATTTTTTTTTTGTTGTTGTTGTCATAGTTAAAAGGCTCAGTGTTGCAGTGATTACTTGTGGCAGTAAAAATATAATAGTTTTATTTTCCTTTATGGCAGTGTATTTATGCCATTCTCAACCACTGGTGGAATGGGAACATTAGGGTTTCTATATGCTGTAGCACATAAGGTTTTCTAAAAGCACAGTAGAATTCTTACGGTAAAACTCTATTCCTGGAGGTAACAGAGCATAACCTGAATAGTTGTAGTGAAATCAAATTTCTTATCTCATTTTATATGTGGTTGAGATTTCAACCTCTGAGGATTTTTTGTCACTGATGTTTGAGGGTTTTGTTTGCTTTTTTCCTGGTGGGTTCCATGCAGTCTTTCATTGTCATTATGTCATGATTTGTGCTCACAGTCATGCTGGAAGACTTTCTGTGCACTAGAGTCAAAAGACCAGAAACAAACAGATATGTTTCTAAATTCTGACTCCAAATAGTCATTTCCAAGCCATTTAATTTCTTAGTAGTGGGGTTCTGAGAAAAACTGGGCTTCTTATGACTGCAGGAATTACTCGTGCACTCATCAGACACAGAGTTCATCCATGATGCAATATTTTACTGGGTCATTTCCAAGACTGTTCACATAACAGTGACATACTATGTTTTACCAAATTCTTTGGGTGCAGATGTGATGTTCTGCTTGTATTAACTGTCTGCCTGTGTTAGTTTAGACATAGTGTGATCCTGTGAAATCCTTTTTGGCTTTAAATAGAAATCTCAGCTGTCATGTGGCTTCCTCAGGCATCAGCAGGATCACCTCAATAGTATGTTGAAATTAGTTTTTGAAGTGTGAATGTTCTATTCAGGTCTGTTTCTTTCCTTAAATATTCATCTGATAATCTATGCCATACAAGGGGCTTCAAGCTGCTCCTTGAAACAGATGCATTTATTTTCTTATAGCAAATGAAAAAATAGCCTTTTTCTACTGCCTACCTTTTTTGTATTCTCGCATAAGTTAATTAAAAATAGCTACATTTTACAATATCAGACACATTTACCCAGCTGATCTTGGATTAAGCCTGTGAGATGAGTGCTTTCTGTACTAGTAGACTCCAGTGAAAGATGATGTGCAGCAAAAAAAACCTAAAAAACCAAAAACACTCCAAAAACATTTAAGAAAGATGTTGTTAATAATTTCTGGTGAGCCCTGAACTGCAGAACAAAGAGGACAAAGGCATGTGTGTGTCACATCACAGAGAATGGTTAATGACTCTGTGGGCTTGCTTAACTCTGAAAATGTTTCTTGCTGTCTGTTTGGCCTGTATTGCATTAGCTCTTGCACTTTTTGTTCCTACCCTAGTTTAAAGGGCTCTTTAAATGATTTTAACAAAATCCTGGATGCTTCTTTCAGCTATTCCCTTACTTGCTTTTTCATTTAGAGGTTGCAAGGAAGGAACTAAGCAGTGAAGTGTTCTGTTTTATATCACAGCTTCTACTTAGTTTGTTTTCACTCATCCCGGGAAATGCTCAGGAACACTTACCCGATATCCTGCAGCTGTTGTCACATCACTCTAGATTAAAGGGGAATCTCCTAAATTCAGTGGGATCTGGAGGCACCAGCCATAACCTACAAAGGTTGCTCAAGGTAAAGATCAAGTCTGATGTGTGGTTCTTAATTTGTTGTGTGTTTTGTGTTCACATTGGGAAGCCTTCTCTCCTTTTTGCCTCTGGGAGATAGGAGGATACATTTTCTCAAATTTTTACTGAGTTTCAGAACATACAAAGCAGTGTTAACTTATTGAAATCTCCTTATTTGACTTTTTTTTTCTTTAATAGAAGTCCTCTGTTGTTCTGGCAGATTTTATGTCAGAATTTACTGGGTTCTACTCCTCTAATCATCTTTACATTGTTCAAGTAGTTGGTAGTGGAAAAAGGCCTATGTAGATTGAATTTAGATACCCTCAAAAGTTGTGAAATGCTAAAATCTAGAGCTTCAACTTGAGCTATAACTGGTGATGCCAGTAATTAAGTAATTCTTTGCTCAGTCTGTACAATACTCAGACGTTATTGTAGAGCTACATAAAATATATTAGCTACTTCATAAGTCTGGTTTTGCAGCTGTAGTTTTGTAAATGGCTGCAGAGGTTTACATTCATAGGTTGTAAGGATCACTTCTGCTCCACTGAAACCTGAACTTTGGGATGGGGTTTGCATATATTATATATTTAGGAGAAAACTTGGCTAGTTCATACAAACAAAAGTGGTAGGTTTTGAGCTGCCTTGTTGAGGCTGATGAGAAACAATCAGTGACATTGCCCCATGCAAAGGCTGTTAGAATATTTCTGACAAGAAACCCTTTTGCATGACTCTTTCACAAAGCCATCCAAGGGACAGTTCACTCATCTTTCTGCATATTACACATCACAATCCATGGTGTCTGTTTTCAGGTCCATCCAGGGAAGTGATGTTACAAAGCTGACAGGTGATGTCCTGTGCAGTGGCTGCTCACAGGATGTCCTGTGGCCATAATGGATAAACCCTGAACAGTTTATCCTGAGAAAGGAATCTGCCTTGCGAGAGGAAGCTCTGGGCATTTTTTTCTATTAAAAATTTTATGTGTTTTTACTGCTTCCTTAGAATGAGCTGATGTTGTTTTGGTTTTCCTGTTGGTTGATACCATCACCATGATATAAACAATATGCATTTTCCCATAGGTTCAGTGATAGCAATATATTTAACATGAGATCTAGCCACATTTCTGCCTGAATCCAGTTTCACAACCTTCAAGCTCTAAAGCCACACGAAAGGGCTGAAAATACTCAGTGGTGGAGAGGGGAAATCAAGTTTGTTGATTGCTTGCTTTTTGGGGTTTGGGGTTTTTTTAATTAGAATTATCAATTCTCAAACTCTTGCTTCTTGACCTACAAAGTCCTTCCTGGTGATCCATAATATTAAGGATTTTTGACAGATTGAGTTTTTTCCTTACCAAATTGTTGGAAGATTGGTCTAATGTTAGTCCTCTCTTCACACAGGTCAATGTGGAACAGAAAAAGGGTTTTTCCATTCAAGAGGAACCAAATGTAACTACTTCTGGTAGTTTGAGGAAATCTATACAAATTACAGAGAGCAAAAAGGACTGCTCAGAGGAGGAGAACAAATTCACCTCCATGCCAGAATCTGCTTTTCTCATCTCTGAGAAATGCAGTCTCCTGAAAAGGAAGTGCTGCTCAGAGGAGATGCGAAATGCTGAGGTGCCCTGCAAACTGATGAAGAAAGGTAGGTTTAATTATACACAGGACAGGTTCCATGGCATGCAACCTGTGGAAACTTTTCTTTTGTAAGATTCAGACAAAGAGAGACCAAATTACACTTTGCCTTTTATATTTTCTCTTTTGCCTAATCAACACATGCATGTTGTGGAATCTTTCCTGTGTGTAGAGAGAAAAAAAGTCTAAAAAGGGGCAAAGAAGTTTGGGTCATGCTTTTCTCAGTAGAGCTCTGAATCTTTTAAAGAACAGCAGTGTTGCACATGGTCTTAGCACTTCCTATAACAATTTTAAAAGTTTAAAAGTACAGACTCTATTTGTTCTTGATATCTGGCCTTGTTTTCATGCTGTGGAATGTATTTATACCATTTATAATGGTATGAGAGGAAAATATGTCTCACTTTAGACTTTCAGCACTAACAAAGTGTTTTAGCATTGATTGCTAATGTAAGGCCAGATTGAACCCTCTGTAGGTGGATGTGACCAAAATTAAGAGGAGATGTGCAGATTTGTGCCAAGGCTGAATTTGAAGCTTTGCATAGAAATTACTATAATGATGCTTCATGGTTCAGTAAGTTGCAAGTATATACAACACACATTAAAATATCAGATGCTAGTGTAAATACATGAGATAGCATTGTGCTTGCATAGTTCTGTTCAATTACTTTTTTTTTTTTTGTTGATAGATGTAGTTGATACTAAGGAAAATAGTACTGGACAGCATATTCCATTTGAAGTTGTGGATCCATCAGATTTGGACTGCTCCCTGTGTATGAGGTGTGTTCTTTTCTCACAGATGTCTATAACTTTCCAGCTGTATATTCCTCCCTTTTATGACTTAGAGATTTTCTCGCTTACTTGGTACTTATTTTTGCCTGTGACATGAAATTAGCTTTTACTGTGATTGTTACTCCAGTGATGCATTTCTAGACCTTTGGTTCTGAGCACTGTTGATGAATGGGGACTCTTTCTTTGATCTTCTCTGAGCTAGTGATTGCTTTGGTAAGGGCACAAAAGTCACTTGAGGGCTAAGCACATTAGTGAAGGTGTCTGAAAGATTTGCTCTCACGACTGACACAGGTCACAAACCCAGAGCTGGTCATCTGGGAATTTGTAGAGCTGTTTGTCACGAAAAGCACAAAATACCTAAAGAGACCACATCCAGTGAATATTCTGAGTTTGCATGTGAAGTACTGTGTTGCTGCTATTGCAATAGGAGGATCTTGAGAGTAAACAAGAGTATGTTTTAATTCTCCTGCGTAAGAGATGTGTTCCTCACTTTACTGAGGCAGTCACTCCATTTGCTTGAAGATTTCTTCTTCCAGTTAAACAACAGTTATTCTTGGGAACAGCAGTGGCTTAGTCAAACAAGTAGGAGTTGTCAACTGCATCTATTTTACAAATTGTTTTGTACAAAATATTTTAACTTTGGCAAATAACATTATGTGGAGGGTTTTCAGTGACTTAGAGATATTGGGAAGGTGTTTCACTTGGCTGCAGTGAGTGTTGCTTAGGCCGTTTGGTCTTTTTAATTACCCAGGTTTATCTGTAATTCATGTTGGAGTTTAGTTTTGCACGATATTTTTTAATTCTTAAATAGCAGATAGCCTCTTTAGGGATTTACTTCTGAAGGCCTGTGTTTTGAGAAATCTGGGGTTTGTTGTTTGTATGCAGAGGAGGAGACTTCAATTTGTTTCAGATAAACTGAAAGCCTTGAGCACCAACTGCTGTATTGTCTGATTTGCTTCTGCTTGGAATAAATCAGATCTTCCCACTCTCCCTGTCTACAGCTGAAATATGTTCCAAAAGTTTATGCAGCTGTCAAAACAGTCAATAGTGCAAAGAGCAAAACTTTCCTCTAACAGAAAGCCACACAATTACTTAGATGGTTTAGTGATTCTGCTTGTTTATTGTGTCCACAAAGCATTTTTATGACGTTTTAAATAAAATTAATTAATCCTACTTTCTCATCCTCTATGTTAAATCAGAAACAGACAGACTGCAATATATTGTAAAGGAATTAGCCCAAGGATTGCTGTTTCCCTTACAGTATAGAGGATGGTATAGGTGCTGCACTTGGAATTGTAACCCCAAACACAGGCCGTGCCTTCAGAAGGATGTTAGCTTTGTAACATCACTGCACAGGGAAGGCCTGTGCTCAGGAAAGCTCTCCTAAGATCTTTCTTATTGTTTATGCAGACCAATTATAATTATATCCTGCTATGTTCTTCGGAAGTGTTTTGGGGATTTGGTTCCTGAGATAGTTTGGACTAATTACCTAGTAACCTACTGACCTGTTGACAATTAACTGCAGGAGCTGTTATTAACCTGTTTGTCTGATGGAGTGGCCAAAATGTTATTGATCTACCTTTGCTCCTGCAGCAAGCAGAAAATACCAAGTAGTCAAAGCTACATGCTGGTGAGAAAAGGAGCATTATTCTTCAGCAATTTAGTTTCTGCTATTACAGTAGCTCAGGATAATGTCATGAGAAGTCTTGGTGTGTAGTGTTCCTTTCTGCAAGTCATGGAGCTTGTCCAGGTCCTCTTAGAGTCGTTAGGAAAAGTTGCTGCTGGCTTTTGTGAGAGCTAGGGCAGACTGGGGAATCTCAACAGGAGTATCTTGTCTTTATGCTACATTTCAGATAAGTCAGTGCCTACCAAGTTATTACATATACAGTGCAGTGCTTTCTGAAACGTGGGGTAGGATTCAGTGTTGCACACAGCTTACGTGAGGTTTCTGTCCATGAAACAGTTAACAACTGTTTTCAATTACACTGTCAGTTGCAATAAGATAGGTGTGGCATTTTAGATACTATTTCATGTGTTCCATTGCTTAAATGTCAATGTTTTTAGTAACTAATGACATTTAATGGGCTCTCTATGACAGTCTTGTTAAAAGCCACTTGCATTCTTAAATGCACTCATCTTGTGAAAGATGCTAATAAATGTGGGTTTATGTATTGTAATTTCCACATGTTTAATAGAACATAGTGTACTGTTTTGATAAACTAATACTTTAAAGAAAAAATTATTAATTCACTTAACTTATGATGATACTAGCGTTTAAGACCTTAAAATGATTAGACAATATGTTATAAAATACAGTGCATTCCAGACAATTTAGTTTCTAGATTTCAATTATTTCTATTAAAAAAAAAAAAAAATCTGTGTTATTTACATCTCCCTAAGGCCTTTATTGACAAGGAAACGTGACTTTGCAATATCACATAATCATAATAAGGAAAAAGAAATCTTTACATGAAAATTAGTGTCATAGAGGCCCTTGAAATGGGTAAAGAATAGGGTACCATGATACTTTGAAGACCTGGCCTTATATACTTAGATACTCTTCCAGATGAAACATGAACCTCCTGTCACTCATTTTCCAGAAAAGCAATGACTTGAAGATTAAGAAGTCTATTTAAAAAAAAAACGCATTAGAGCTGGCAATAACAGAATCATGAAATTGTTTAGGTTGGAAAAGACCTTCACGATCTTTGAGTTCCACCATTTATTCCAGAGCTGCCAAGTCCCAGTTTATTTCAATTACTGATGTGAGCTATTATTGAAAATAGGTATTTTGTGCTTAGCTCTACACATACAAGTAATCTGAAAATATCAGTACTAATAGTTGTGCAAGTATTGCTCAATTTCATTAGTGAAGTCACATAGTCCAGCTTCTGGTTCCGTTTATTGCTCACACAGAGGAAAATTAAATACTGGCTTGTTGGAAGTTGTTGACAATATTGTCCCTCCTATTCACTGAAGTCAGAGTTTATGGGCTGCCTTTCATGTTGGGTGGCAATAGAAAAAGTCTGTAAGCTGAATAAATACAAAAGTTGGTTGAAGAAATTAAAAGCAAGAAACATTTTATCCCTGTAGTAGTCAGTAGTTAAGTTAGTGAATGAATTCAGCTTCTTTTGGTAGCAACCGTTTTCTTTTACTTTAGTACACGATATTGTTGTCTTTCTGCTCTTGGATTTTCCAATCCAGGCTCTTCTATGAACCTGTCACTACACCTTGTGGACATACCTTTTGTCTCAAATGTCTGGAGAGATGCCTGGATCACAACCCAAAATGTCCCTTGTGCAAGGAAGGGCTCTCAGAGGTAATCCTTGGATTTTTTTCTGCATAAGTTCAGGTGCAAGTGATAGGAGCAACTTCACCTTCAGACAGCCTCGATATTTCCCAACACAAAAGAAATAATACATAACTCAGGAAGAATGTGACTTTCAAAATGTGAGTTGCCAAGCATGACTAGTCTCTGTTCAAACCTTAGGACCAGACCAATATCTAGAAAATCTGTAGGTGATTTTTACTTTCCAGATTTCCTAAGTAAATGTCTGTAACACAGGGAATAGCGCAAAAAACTCTTCAATGGCAAGTTTAACAGATGATAGAATCACAGACATCAGAAAATGGGGGTAATTGATGATGTCCTTTGCACAGGCTCCCATCACTGTGAAGTGCTGGATGTTCTCTCTAACTACTTGTGTGTGTTGTTACTGCAGTGCTTGGCTATGAGGAAATACTGTAAAACAGTGCTAATGGAGGAGCTAATAGCCAGATATCTTCCAGAAGAACTCACTGAAAGGAGAAAGATTTATGAAGAGGAAATAGCAGAGCTTTCCAAGTATGTAATCCATTTATGTAAAATCCCATCTCTACTTCTGCTGCTGTTAGCTGTGAATGGCTCTGGCTGCTGTGGATGCTGATGGAGCTT
Source organism: Acridotheres tristis (assembly GCA_037013685.1). NCBI lineage: Eukaryota > Metazoa > Chordata > Aves > Passeriformes > Sturnidae > Acridotheres > Acridotheres tristis. The sequence goes on along the minus strand of CM072889.1, from coordinate 11,674,160 downwards.
CTTTCTGTGTATCACATGATTTCAGAGAACAGGGTCCAGGTGAAACTGTGCTTGAGTGAGCATAAAAACTAGACACTGCTAAAAAATAAAGAGAAGTAGAAGAAATCCAGAAGATTGCTTTATAAACAAAGTACAGGGCAATGTGTTGGCTTTCAGAGGACCTCTATGAAAGGCACAGAGTAAGATAATAGGTGGAAGTGATCTGGCAGCATGGGGTTTGGAATATACTGGATAGGGAAGAAATGGGATTAAGAGAAATAAATAAAAGCAATACTACTAGAGTTCCAATAATGCTTTCACTACCAGATCCAGAAAGCTTAATGAAAAATTTATCTGCTATTAACTGGTATATAATTTTCTAGAGTATTTAGTTAGCTAAAGGGAAAATAATTTTAGTTTTTAGCATTCCATTAAGAATGGAATTAAGCTTTTACCAATAATTTAGCTTTCTTTATTCCACTAAGAATTTTATTCTAAATTTCTATTTAAAGATGCCATCATTTTAAAGAATATGAGACTTAATGTGTCAGTAGATTGGTAAAGCATCATATCTGATTTTTCCTTTCTTTCTTACAGCCTAAATAAGAATGTTCCCATATTTGTGTGCACGATGGCTTATCCTACAGTCCCATGTCCTTTGCACATCTTTGAGCCGTGTTATCGGCTCATGATCCGGAGGTGCATGGAGACTGGCACCAAACAGTTTGGGATGTGCATCAGCGACCCTGTCAAGGGGTGAGTGAACAGCTTGGACCCTGTGAGGTACCCACTTAGCCTGGAGCCAGTGGAGAGGTGCAGAAAGGTCCATGGATGTAATATCTGTGGTAATTTTCCACTAGAGAGAGTTTCTTCCTAATGCAGGTTAAAGACATTGAGAAGATAGAAGTTTTTCTCTTGAGCACTTGGATTCTGACTAATATGAAGGTCTGTTCTCTCAAAACACTCATAACTCAATGTGTGGCACATGTGATTGAGCTGCAGACCACCTGTAGTACACGAAAAGAACTGTATTTTTCCTCCTGCTTTCAAATCTGCTGAATGTTTTGGCACAAGAAATTGAAATGGCAGTAGGGTCTGTTCTTGGGCTAAATTTCCTTAAATTATGAGATGTGGTTATACCCTCACTGTTCTGAGTATAGTGGAGGCTGCAGAGGTATAACAGGACCTTCATAAGGACTGGCAGAGCATTTTCATTGAGCCATTTACAATCAGTCTTGGCTAATTTGACTTCAACGTTTGACTCTATTTAGCTTTTCTCCGTTCTTTTTATGTTATAAACCTACTGGGTATGTATAGTCTGGGAAAAGTATAATTTGCAGAAAATACCCACCTGCAAAGTAAAATCTGCTGAAATTGTGCAAAAACTTTTTTCTTCATAGATTTCCTAGTCCTTCTGTACTGCTAATATTCTGAATTGCACTTGTCCTTCTGTACAAATTGACTAAACATATTAGCATTATGGGAAAAGTTTGCTTCTGATCTGTGTATCTTCCAGTTTCATAAGATGTTCCCTGTATTCCAAAATATCCAGTTAGCATTAATCAGATTAGACAGTCTGAATCTTCCTGATAGATTTGCAAACAATTGTGGAATAATTTGAACTACAGCAGGTCAGTGCTATGAACAATAGAAATGAGCTGACATGGGTAAATACCTCTGTGGTAGGGACTGGCTGTATGGCAGCTCTGTGGAACTCAGGGTGGAGAGAATAAGACTTGTTTACTTGCTTTTGTTCTGATTTCAATAGGTTTGCAGATTATGGCTGCATTCTGGAGATAAGAAATGTTGAATTCTTTGCTGATGGTCGTTCTGTTGTAGACAGCATTGGCAAGAGGAGATTTAAGGTGATCCAGCATAGCCAGCGTGATGGATATAATACAGCAGATATTGAGTACATTGAGGATCAAAAGGTAAATTTAGAAATATTTCATTTAAACTGTATTATGTGTGAAATTCTAAGCATGTATATTTTTAGTGAGTTCTTTTTTATGTAGAAGTTTCTAATAAAACAAACTTGTGGTATTTAATAAACTGCTCATGGTTAAGGTGGGACACATAATAGTTAACACAAGCACATACATACACTGCCCATGTACTGAAGAGTGTTTCCTGGAGGTATTTATTAGAGGACAAGACTAAGTGAATCCAGGATGAGCTCTTACTGCTCTTCCAGACAGAAAAACAGGAGTTTATAAGAGGGTGGAGAGGGAACCTGACAATATTTGTATGGAAGTCAGTTAGAAAATCCACATTTAGGTAAGAAGCAGCAGGATTTGGGTGCACCATAACCTTCAAAATTGCTTGTGTTAATTGTGTTAATTCTTAGGCGCTTTTGATATGTAATGGGAAGATAAAATGTCTACTCTGAGGCTCTCCTGATTTTTTTTTTTTTTTTTTTTTAAAAAGCTTTGCATAACTTCCTGGTTTTGTGCGGTATTTGTGTAAAGGTTCTTTCACACAACAATCCAGACAGTGAAAATTCTACAAATAGATATTTTTGGTTTCAAATACAGGCAAAGTGAAGAATTTGGATAGAGGAGGGGCCATGAGTAGGGGAAACACCAAATGAGCTCTCAGTATTAATTCCAAAACTCTTTTGGCATGCTTTTTTTTTTTTCTTTTCCTTTTCCCTACCCACCCCTGAAAATCTTGAAAATCCTATGCCTTCCCCAACATGCAGACTGAACTAACAGTAACCTCCCTCCTCTCATTTCTCATTCCAGGTGCAAGGACAAGAGTATGCTGCATTACTTGTTCTCCATGACTCTGTCTATGATCAGGCTTATACGTGGTTTAACTCCCTCAAGCAAGCACTCAAAAGTCGAATTCTCAGTCATTTTGGTCCAATGCCAGCCAAGGATCCTGACCCACAGGTATCCAGAATCAGTGGCTTATGTAACTTTTAGAGACAGAAATAGCAGGGATATCCGATAAGCTGGCAGGCATTGTGTTTTGAGATGAAAATATGAATACTCTGCGTTTACCCCCCGTAAGCTGAGCCTCTAAATTCTGTTGCCACACACCAGTGGTAGCACAGTTGCAAAGAAAAAAGCTCATATTTAATGTTGATAACTTTCTGAGACTATTTATCTCACTACATTAATCCCAGGAGACTGAACTGCCTTTTTGCTTGTGCTACTTTCTCAGTTAAATGACTGAGAGTAAATAGGAAACTGGAAATTTGTTCCTTTTTTTAAAAGTCTGCAAATGGTGGGGTCCTAAAATAACAGAATATACCAATAAGAGCTAAATATGAGGTAGTATCATAAAGTATGGAGAAGGAAGACAGGAATCTAAAGAGCTGTGTCAGTAATAACACGGGGGAAAAAATAGATTAAAAAAAATCCAGAAGGCCCAGCCTATAAATTGTTGATAGTAATAGAAATACCTTTAACATCCTATTTTTAGGAAAGGTGTCACTTGTTTGTAACGTTTCAGGCCAACCAGTAATCACACGCCATTAGGCTGGCAGTGAAATAATCTACTTGCTACACTGCTATCAAAACCTGTGTTTTCAGAGTTAAATCCTCAAAAACAAGACCTTACCAGCTATATGAATCCTAACTTCTGATTTCTTTTTTACCCCTGACTGCAGGCTAACCCCAACGGGCCAGCCTGGTGCTGGTGGGTGCTGGCTGTCCTTCCCCTGGAGAACAGAGCTCAGCTCCCGTTCCTTGCCATGAAATCCCTCAAAGACCGCTTGAATGGCATCAGACGTGTCCTGACCTTCATGTCTCGCACCAGATCACGGTGATGGTGAGGAGCAGAGCTGGGCAGGTTCCCTCAGTCCTTGACTGCAGACTGTCTCTTGTAACTTCATCTAACTGCAATAATGTCTTACAGAATTGAGTTGTTAGGATGTTTCAAGACTGAATTTCAAAGAGAATGAGTTATAAAGAGCAGGGGATGTTTATGGATACTTCAATAGTTTCCATTTGGAACTGAGATCACTGCACTGCTAAATTAGCAACAAATGTGATAGAACAAAAAGTGATCTTGTTTGCCATAAACCTTTTTGAAAATCCTAAGGTTTTTTTTAATTTATTTTATTTTATTTTTTAGTGGATAAAGGATAAACTGTGCAGTTTAATGTGAAGCAGAAATAATAAGGTTAATGCATTATTTCAGTGAACTGCGAAGTCTTTTATTCAAATGGTTCAGGTTTTATATAGCATTGTGTAAAATAATGTTCACAACTTCTGTTTGATAATTTATTTTTGCACTATGATTTTTTGTTTCAAAATGTATATTATTTATGTGTTCATTCACTAAAGGAAAGTGAGCTGCTCTATTTATAGTGTTTTTACCCTGTATTTATGACTGGGGGCAAAAATGATTATTCTAGCAGTGCAGAAGCGACTGCTTTGATAATTTTTCAGTTATTTGTGTTCAAATACTTTGAATGGTTTTCTACTCATCCCCAGAACTATTCTAGCTTAAGAACATCCCCAAAACATCCTGCCTTGAAGTCTTTGAATACACAGATTGTCTGAGTTAATTCAAGCACAGCTGTTGAAGGTTCATCCTATGCTTGTGATGAGGTTCCTGATACAACCAACCAGTCAAGCACCTGCTTAAGCATGTGTTTAAGTGCTTGGGTAAATTCAAGTATTGATGGTTGATGTCAGTGGGAATTGACCATAGTGGTGACAGGAGGATCCATCCTCTAATATTTCACAGAACAGAATAACTTGAAGTTGAATTTATATCTGAACTCTTTCTTGCAAAAATGGACAATGGCTACAGACAACTGCGAAGAAAGAGCTGCAGTATATGGAAAGTGGCTTATCCTAGAGAAAACTGGAAGTACTGGTGTAACTTCATTGTAGGTTAATACATAGATTTATTTTTTGTTTGTTTTCCCATCAACTCTTGTTGCTGTTAAGATGAGTTTTATTTCTTTTAATTGTTTGGTGGGATTTGGCTTTGGAGTGTGTATATGGGAGGGGGAGGGGGGAGTTATTTTGAACTGTAGGACTCAGAGGGTAGTTTGTGTCACATAAGAAGGAATATGTTGTAATAAATGCTATTTATTTCACTCCAATCTTCAGGTTTCTGTTAGCTTCAAATCTCTACCCAGCCATTGCTTTTCTCTTAAGAGATTGGGTAGTGTTGCTAATAATAGTTATTTCCCAAGGAAAGCAAGTGAATTTTAGCGTGATTACTTCTAGCTATAAAGCAGGTAAAATTAGGGCAGAAATGAGAACAGGAAGTATCTTGGTTTTGATTTTTTTTTTTTTTAAATCAACAGTTCATATACTTGTTTTGCTGCTTTTATTGCTTACAGTGTACCACTTTCTGGGACCGATCTTACCTCCATCTGATTTTGACTTTCACTGATTTCAATGTGAGCAAAACTGGGCCTTTTAGTCTAAGCTGCTGCTTTCCTTTTCTATGGCAAAAACTAGAATTAAGTGAGAATGTTATGGAATGCTATCAATTTCTTTGGATTTTTTTTACACGGGATAGCACTCTGCCATTTCATGCCTTTATGAAAAAAAATGCAGTAGAATTTAATGTCATTTTTCTGCATGTTTTTCCATTATCTCTATTATTTTCCATTATTAGTTAAAAGTAGTTTCCATAAAGCTACCTTTGTTCCCCTTTTGTTAAATTCTGTAGAACTTTTTTATAAGGGTACCAAAGAAACAAATGGAAGACAAATATGTTTCACCCTTGTGGTACACATGGAATCTGTATCCTATTTGCATTGAGCTACTTTGGAAATGCTGTAACTTCCTTCCATACTGCTGGATTGCTGCATGTCCTCCATGAGTGGTACTTGGCATGCTGTAAACAATATGTAAAAACACCAACGTGTTCTGAACAGTGCCAAGTGAAGGTGGCTGACACCTGCTATGGCATTTTGTCTTCATAAGTCAACAACAAAGTGATTTCTACTCGTTTGGAAGTGAAGCTGCATTAAATGCAATTCTTCCACAAACCATTATGTACTATTGCAGAGCATAAGTGTCTCATATTGCTCCCACAGGAAAAAAACTTCCACTTTTGTAACTCTTATCTGTGAGAAAATGAGCTTAAATACCTAATTTAAACTGTTTTCTCACTGATGTAATTAGTTATTTTATCCTGCATGGTGTGTCTTCTACATACTCATTCTGCCTATTCTGTTGTTTTAGAAACTGTCATGGAAAGAATCCTTAATTTTAAAGATGAATATTGTCTTTTCTGTTAGCCTTGAGTAAAGCTGCCAGAATTTCCAAGCAGAGACTTGTGTACCTGCCCTGCATCGTGAACACCCAGTGCATTTGTTGCAGTCTGGAAACACTTGACCTACTGCATTTAATGCAAACAGGTGATCTGCATATGCACAGCAAATCCAAGTTCCATCTGTACAGTACAGATGCAGAACTGTACAGGTACAGTAGCATTTTCTCTAGGGCTGCTTTATGGCCACACATCCTAGATTAATGGCTAAAGTCTGCAAATTCCATCAGAAATGAAAAATAATACTGAGGAAGATATAGATAAAGAACACAAACCTGTCCAAGAAAAACTGGACAAGGAGTACCCTTAGCCTTCATTATGTTGAGGTGGTAAAATTTCAGTAATGATATTTAAGACCAAAAAAAAACTTAGGTATGCCACACTATCACTGATTTTTTTTTTTTTTTTTTCAGTTGCATAAATAAGCACAAGGATGTAAATGCAACGTTTATCACAGGCATGAATAAACAGCTGAACAGATTTAAAAATACCTCCAGTTTAATTATAGAAATAGCATTGATCAGATAAAATACTAATTGGAGGAATGTTTTATTTAAGCTGCTCACATTTTTCTGGGCACCAAACCTAGTTTTATAACCAGTCTTGCTCATCTGCTAGAAATGAAAATCCCAATAGACCAAATCATGGCTCAAACTTGCATTTCCTGTGTGGTCAGAAGTATTGATTAATCGTTGTGGGGGCATAAGTAATGCATAGGCTACTTAGACAGTAGTTCAGTAGTTTTAATAATGAAATGATAAAATGGTGTGATAGGCCTTTATGGTAAGTCTTAGGTGACATACTGGTGTTAGTTGTAGAAATTCCTCTTGCTTTTTTTCTGTAATTACTTTAAGTGCTGCTATCTTCCATTACAATGTAGCAATAAGAGATGCCGGCTGTCAGACTGAATGGCTGATGTCCTTCTGTCCTGTATGACTGCTTACTGACAGAACACCTCAACCATGGATTTATTAATCCAAAGATTAAAACAATCTTTTTAAAAAAAGTGGATTTGGATGTAGCAGGTCTGTCTTAATCTGTGCTGTAGAGAAAGAGCTTCATAGAGTTGAGTTCTGTTTTAGGTGGTCTTTTCAGAATCATAGAATCCCAGGATGGAAGGGACCTCAAGGATCAGCTGGTCCAACTTTTCTTGGCAAAAGCATGGTCTAGACAAGACGGTCCAGCAGGCTATCCAGCCAAATCTTACAAGTGTCCAATGTTGGGAAGTCCAACACTTCCCTGGGAAGAATATTCCAATGGCTGATTGTTCTCATGGTGAAAAATTTTCTTTTTAATTATTTCTACTTGGTGCTGAAGTTTTACTGGTGTTTAAATCAATGAGAGGAGTTGTATTTAAATGCAATGTTTAGGAATGGAGAACATGTTCACAAACACTTATTTAAAAAAGAAAGTGAAATTTAACTATAGGGTTTTTTTGTGCATAAAAACCCCCATGGACCTATATGCACTTAGGGTAGTGCTCCCCATTTCCCCCAAGTCCTACATCAGATAAACACAGTCCCTCTTTTCAACCTCTTAGTTCTCATTTAATTCACAGCTGAAACTGTAACTAGTGCAGCACCTGGTTTAGGAACTGGGGTTTATTTCCACAGCCCAGTAAATCACTGGAAGTCTTATGGCAATAGCAAAATGGTAGTTTGAGCAAAGTCACTCTCTTGAAACACTTTGCTAAATAAATATTGTCTGAAAGGAGAAAGAAACTAATCTGCTTAGACAGGATTAAAATGGTGGATAATAAAAACCTGAATTATTACATTGACTTACTCATCCAGGTATCATGTGAAGTGCTTACTAATGTTGGATTTTCATAAGGTCTAAAGTAACCCTCACATAGAAGTGCCTGTATTATGTTATTGCCATTCTTGAGCTTTTTAATAGTCATAGCCATATATTTTATAAATATAAAACATATGCACCTTTTAATCTTTACATTCAGTTTGCAGAACAAAGGTTTACAGAGCAGAAGTGTAGCAAAAACAATGTAATAGCTTCTATAATTCCCTGATAAGGAACAGGAGAAGTACAAAAATAAGGAGCAAAAGACTATCTGTGTAAGATGTCTTAATTTGGAATCATATACTTGTCCAATTTAATTCCATCAAGCTATGTGGTTACAAGAGTGCCAGAAATATATCTCTCAAGCCATTTTAAATGAAAAGTTTTGTGGACTTGTATAATCCATTTGTTTGTAAAACATCCTTTTGTGCACTGTAATGAACTTGAAATGAAACTTAAGTTATACTCTCATATCACTGGACAGAGTACTGTTCAGCTACCTCTACATAAGTTTGAAGTAATTTGTTTTTTTCCGGATTTGTTTGCATTGTCATATAAAATATATTTTAAAAAATCATAGTCCAAAGAACCTGTACGTGTTTGTAGATGTACTTATAACTATGTTGTACCAACGAAGTCTGTGTGGAGAGTTGTTTCCTAATTAAAATTTTTGTCTTCTTTACTCTTTGGCTTGCATAACAACTACAGAGGTGAACAAATATTACATGGGAGCTGCTTTTTGCAGGTGTTTTAGATAAAGGAACAAAGAACAACTCCTATATCCTGTCACACAACAACACTTGAAGTGAAGAAGTCCTACCATAGTAATTAAGTTATTCAAACCTCTGATGTTGTAAAAGAGGACAGCAAGTGCTGCTGTTTTATGGGGGGTTTTTGGGCTTGGCTTTATTTCCCCTCCTCTCTTCCTTTGTTGTTCTGGTAAAGTAAAAAGATTGGGAGCTGAAGAAGGCCTGGCTTACTGCACTACCCTGCACTTCTCTGGGCTTTGGTTCCTCTGATGCATTATTATTTGCTTTACAGGTTGCTCTGATTTAAACCTATGACCAGGATACCTTTTCATTTACCATCTCAGGCAGGAATGCATCCCAGCCACATTTAAGCTGTGTCTGTGTGGTGATGAAAGGACTGTTTTCAGTGATGACTGCTTATGAAGGTCCACTGGGCTATCAAACTGAACTTTGCAGAGAATGCTAGAGAATACCTTTATTCATAAACCTAATAATAAGAGTTTATTCTACAAAAAATATGAAGATCTGAAATTTTTTGGAAGCTACATATAGACTGCTTCTTTTATCTTGTCATTTAGGCAAGATGTAGCATGTTTGTGATTTGCTCCCTAAGCCCCAGCCACTGCTGGGGTCAGAGGTTGCCTTGCTGGCCTCTTATGTAAGCTTGTGCAGGCTCTGCATTCACTTTAGAATCCAGGGCACAGGCTAAGGCCTATGGTGAGCCTACAGCTCATTATGTCAAAGCCTCTGTTATCTGTAACAAAATACATTGTGTACATCTGTGTGATCACAGGAAGTTTTGGTTGAAGTGCGTTTTCATCAGGAAATAGTAAATAGTCAAAACTGGAGCTTTTCTTGGGAATGTGTTGATTTAAACTATTGTTTTTAAGTCATAACTTTAGTTTTGAAAGGTTTAAGAGTGGTTATAAGAAAGAGGGGTTTAGAGGCAATATGAAACAGAATTTAACCCAAATATAGGATAGCAAAATATTTCCCAACTACTTTCTCACTATGTTCTCATTTTGTAACAGTGTACCTACACAGATTGATTCAAACGGTATTTGAAATATGCTAAAGTCATCTACACTTACATAATGCTTCATATTAAAAAGATTATTAGCAATTTTGGATTGGTTCTATCCTGTAAAGCAGTTAAAGGAAAACCACAGCTTCCAGTCAGCCTTTGCTCCCCAGTTTCCTGACACAAGACCCTGTGGTGACTTTGTGTGCATGGGATCAGGACCCTGTGTCACACTGGGCAAAGGGAAGGCCATGGGGCAGCTCCTGGCTGTGACCTGCCACACCTTTGAAATGTTGTCAGTAACTTGCTTTTATTCTGTGAATGATTCCACAAAACCCTAGAATATCTCTTAATGTGCCATGTCTCTGTGTGACTGGGTGGAAGGTATAATGACAACAGTTTTTATCTTCAAAAGAGGAGCTGACTTCTTAGTTTCAACAATTCTTTAGCCTCTGTAGAAACCATGGATTACCTGGTCTTTGCTCCATACTACTCACAACCAAGGACAAGGTAAGGAATGCCTTCTCTCAGCTTCTTGGCCACATATACAGATGAAACAAGAGTAGAAATTGCTTTTTTAAACCATTGTAGAGCTAGGATGGGTTTTTAAAGGTCTTTCTGATTTTCAAACAGGCTTTTATCATCAGTCACTAATATTAAGTTCTCTAAAACCTACACAACGGAAGAAGTGGTTACATCATGCCTACTAGACAGGAGTAATGTTATATTTTAACCACACAGATAAATTGTATATTAATATCAAAAATTAATGTACAGAGACTACTAGAAAACTGATGTAAAGAACAAGCTTTGCTATGAACACCGGCCTTCAGCTGACATGCACTAAATACTTGATTTCTTAGGATAGGATGATTTTCAAGTTGTTAAAGCCCAAAAATCACTGGCTGAAAGAATCTATATCATGAAAGTATGCACATGCTGTCAATACCAGTTTTATGCCAGTGTAACATCTTTTGTTTCAGTAGATCTGCTCTTGATTTATAATTCCATATAAATGAAACGAGAATTAAGCTATTTATGTAAGTGACTTTATTTATATAACTGACTTATGCTGTATTATGTGATGGCAAAGAAAACCAAGCACATGTCTCTTTTGTGTTTTCTATGAGCTGCAGAAAGATTTTGTAAAAGTAATGCTAGCAATAAACAATTTTCTCTATGTGATATTAGAAATTCATTCTCATCCACAGGGAGGTTTTATCATGAGTAGAATACAGGGTAATAGATGATACAATAATGTGGAAAGATTTTAGCAAATCTTCAGACAGTCTAGAAAATGTGAAAGCTGCACATCACAATTTAGACTACAAATCAGTTCAACAAAGCAATTGTTATTCAGGCTCTTCCTTGGATGAGTCAATGATTTGTACTGTGAGTATTAGTACTGAATGTATCATCTAAAATTCATTTTGAAAGATTACTGAAGCATTAATGATTTTAAAATTGGTTCTACAAGTATTTTTTTATCAATGAGAAGTCCAAACACTATCAAGGCTAAAGAGCAAAACACAGGGGTTTTCAACCTAGTGGAATTAGGGAGGTTTTTCCACAAGCTTTTACATTGTTTTTTACTCCTTAGTGTACAATGACTATATAATATTTAGGAAATCAGGGTCAGTAGAGTAAATGTTTCTCTAGCAGTGTGGCAGACACACCTTTCATAACTCATAAAGTCACTACTGGAAAGGCACAACTGGGTCACAGAAGTGCATGGTGGGATGCTGCTTTCCAGTTATGCAACCAGGGTAACTAAAGGTTAGAGCAAGTACTTGAATAATGAGCTTTTTGCCAGAAAGAGTCGAACAGAAAAACAGTGTTTTTAAATGCTGGCTTCTGAGCAGCAGCCGCCTAACATGTCTAGTTAGGAGTCATCAAACCGAAATAGAACCGGATGCGTCAGAACTTTGAAGAATGGCAGTTCAACATCCCAAAAGAAAAATACATCTGCTTGTATTCCAAAAGCAGATTCTACCGGTTCTCTCTTTCCCACAGATGATACTAGAGACATTTGCAGCATGCTGCTCTACTTTTTCTCCTGGCTCACTCTAACTGGCTTTAGCACTCGTCTCGTCTTTTTACTTTCTCCATCATCCAGCAACATTTCCAACTTTAAGGAATTCCACAGTTTGCCCTGTTCTCTTTCCTCCTCCTATGCATATGTTGCTGGATTACTTCTAATAAACATAATTAGTGCAGAATTCTTACCTAACTTCTGACAGAGGAAAGAAGAGAGGAAGGAAATTCTGTTTCCACACTACAATGATTTTCTGAGGTTTGCAAGGCTAGGACCATAGCCCAAGGGCACAAATTATGACATAACTAGCAACTAACTCCCATCAGGTTCAGGGATATTAGTTACAAAAACCACAGGCTATTGCAAAGAGACTAAAGAAAATGGTGGTCTTTTAATCACAATTACATGTCCTGTTACAGCAGCACACCAGATAAATATATTAATCAAAATGACCTCATTTTAGGCATGCGTAGCAGTGTGTTATATAACCATGTTAAGTATGCTATTTTATTTTCCTCCTGCCAAGGAGAAATGGTGTTTGTCTCACAAGAGTTCCAAATAAGTCTGGTTATAAAGTGGTGGAGAAAAGAACAGGAGGGAGAGACAAAAGTGAGAGCATTAATAAGCAAAATGACTCATTTCCCAAGTGCAGAGGTGATGTTACATTCCACTTCTATCTCACAAGCTCTGTAGGAAACTAATGTCATCAGCAGTCCCAGCATTCCTAACATGCCCAGTATTTCTCAGGATGGGGAAAACAGATGTGTGACAAGGATGGAAACTACGTCTTTTGAGACCTCATTGGTTCACAGCATTCCTGATTTGTTTTCAAAGCTGTTTTTGAAGGCTGCCTCCATAAACAAGGATTTTGCAGAATCCCCGTCACTCTTTTTGTTGCTCACTTCTTTGGTGAAAAGTGGCATTCAATTAATTCTTTTCTAGTGCTACTAATGATGCTTTAAACAAGCTCAAAAGCACCCTTAAAAGTAGAATACATCCCCCCACACACAACAAGGCTGAGGCTTGTCTAGATTCATTCTGCACTACAGAAAAAAGGACCAAGAGGCGTACATTTTTGCTATATAAGATCACTCAGCCAGAGAACTCTGATAAGTGCTGAAAATGTGAAAAACAAATGGTAGGGTATGCATTTCCATTTGCTCAATACACACACATAAAAGAAACACTGTGTAGGCTTCACTGCAGCATACCAGTGCGTCCAAAACTCAAAGGTTAGTTACATAAATGATAAGGCGTGGGCTTAAATGCTTCATTCAGCTTGTTAATTACTTGCTTTGTGGCCTGAGCCAATGTTCTGAAGCAGGTTCATCCAATATTGTGCTGCTTCCTCTGAATTTTCATTTACTGTGTTAAGCTGAAACGCTGGGAACAATTTGTTGCGATACCTAGGAAGAGTCTGTTTTCTTTTCAAGCAATTCACAGAACAAACTTACTCAGACTAATCCACAGATGCTCTTTAAATGTCCTTGCTATTTCAGAAAATTATGAAATTTAATTCTTTGAGTATTCTCCTTAAACAAGGAAACTGCTGGCTGCATAAATATGCATGTGTTATTGGCGTATGTTTGAGGGCTCCTTTTTTGTGTTCTTTTCAATCTACAGATCCAATGTGGGGAAATGAATGGCAATGTGTTAGAAAACTCTCAAAATGCTTATTATGTCTCTGGCAGAATATAAGAAGCTACATTTTAATAGCAGATGGTAATACTTCCACCTTCAATTCAGTGAAGTGGGACACCTCGCTGATAAGGCTCTTTAATGCCATGGCTATGAACAAGCTCTCGTTATTGAACAGCCCATCCCAAGCCAGACAAATCAACTATCTATTTCCTGAGATGTGCAGGCAGAAACAGAAGTTTAGAATTCCTTACCTCTGTGGAGATAAATCACATTGTGTTCAGAGAAAACTGTAGTTTTACTTCAAGATCTCTCCTCAAGATTGCACCTGGGAAACCTGAGATTTACAACAACAGAATTTGTTTTAAAATTAAAAACCATTAAAACTTCCCAAACTGCTTTGTTTTCAGCAGTGTATACTTGGCAGACAGCTTGATTTACAACTCAGACATGGGCTAAGAAGCCTATGGAGACCTTGAATTTAACAGCTACAATAATGTGGAAGCAAATTGAACACAAACATCTCAGAAGTTCTTGACTACCTGCATTTTAAAAATTAAGAAACATCCTTCAAACATCACCTTTTTATTTGTACATGAAGGCTCCATCTTTTCTTTCTCTGGTAAGGATGTCACTTAGAGATTTCTGAGTCACAAATTCAGATTAGCATTTGGATTTGAATTACATGTCAAAAAAAGGAGGCTGACTGAAACAGAAACCTCATCCAGTCCATTATATCATCATATATCATCAACTGCAAAACACAGATCACAGCTGCAAATCTGGGCTGAAGCTATTTGGCTCTATGGACTGCTAAGGGAAAGGTAGTGACATTATCATGTTGCCACCCTATATAAAACCTTTATTCTAAATAATTCTCCAGACTTTTCAGAAGTATTACTTCTGAAGTTGCTCATTCCTTTTGTTTCTTCATTTCATATTATTTTCCCTGCTTCTACTGGCTTGCTTTACTTTGCACATTTCCTTATTTCCTGCCCATGGGTCATATCACATCATTTCATCAATATTTTACCAGAATTACTTCCTACTGGAATCAGTACTGATTTCTGTTTAAAAATTGATGCTGCAATATGGCCCCATGTTTCTATCCTTATGCACCTGTTCCTCTTGAGATACAATCTCTCCATGTCTTAATACCTTCACTTTTCACATTGTCCAGAATAGCAGAGTAGTCTTAACTGTATTTAAACTACCAAATGAATAAAATTTCGAAGTTAGAGGATGTATAAAAATGCCTTTTCCATTAGCAAGTGAGACTCAGTCACACTATTTAGCTGATTTCACTACACAAATCACTTTTGTCTTCAGGCTAAACATTGTTTCTTCAAACTGAAGATGGAAACTACAATTAAATATAGGCCACAGATGTTCAGAATGCAGAGGACAAAAATATAGGTTTCATAACTCGACAGTTATGCAACCAGTTGCTTTTCACATATCAAAATGAACATTTAATTTTATGATCTTATTTACCCTTAATCTAAACACAAAGAAATCTGTAAGAAGTCCTTAAAATGTTGAGACTTAAAGGAAGATGTTTCTGATCTATTTTAATCTTCAATAATACTTTCTTCAAGGCGTTCATTATTTTCTGATTTAACTTCAGGTCCCTAAATACTCAGACATCCATTTCTCCATTGCATTAATGAGACACCTAAATAACTTTGAGGATTTCAGTCTTAATTTCATCACAGATCTGTCAAAGGCTAGACCATTTTAAAATAATGTGTATTATATATAGATGTTATTTACCTTACCTACTGCATTTTACTTAATGTATCTGCCCTGACAGTCAAAGTCCTCTCTGGGACTGGCTGCGTGACACCCTGCAGCAGTGAAACCTTCATCTACTAGAGCACAGTCACACATGCAAGAGAAAAATTTTTATAGCAGCTGAATCTAGACTATGGAATTTAATCCTGTAGCAGATAAAAATGATCAGGGGAATAAGCACTTTCTGTACTTACATAAAAATCCATTTTTTCAACTTAGCTTCCCTCTAGTAAATCACACATATTAATTCTCTCACACAAAAATAAAGCAGCAAACAAAACACATTTGGTAAATGGAGACAGTGTAAAAATAGGAGAATATTCTTCTTACAAATATTTATACTTTTAGCCTGGATTTATACAGAACTTTACTTACAATATGGTCCTGCATGTCCATAATCTCTGAGAGTTTTGAACAAGGGGGCTGACTTTTAACCACTATTTTTTTATATTTCTACCACCTTCTTTCAAATTTCAGCCTGACAACCAATCGCCCAACATGCAGGTGAGAGAAGGTGGTGAACTTCCAGGTGGCTCTGAACTATCTGCAAGGTGGAGAATGCAAGGGATGGGGAACAATGCAGTGGGAAATATGGAAGAGAAGATACACAACTCAGTATGAGAGAAAATTTCTTCAGTGTCAGTATTCACAGAATTAACTTCTTAATTATTCAGAAGACACTTGAATATTTTAGCAGTATAAGCACTGTTCCCAGAATGAGAAATACAAAACTTTGCCAGGTATTTCACAAGTTTTTTAAACTAAGGCCACAAAGCACTATCTTAATGATAATAACAACCAAAAGCAGAATTGGAAGACAATAGGTTCCAGAGTCAATAAAGGCACTCATTCCCACAAGAAGTCATTTTTGTGATCAACAAGATAGGCTTTGTAGATATGTCATTTTGTATTTTACACTAGTATGGATATACAGAACTAGTATACTTTTAAGCCAAAGAAGTTTAGTTCAGACTCAAAAGAGATCCTCACAATGCCATTTCTGCAGCATAATTGCACCCTGAGAATGCAAATCAGACAAACTAAGAGTCTAAGATTTCTTAGAATAAAATCCGTGTAAACATCTAGAAGAGCTCTTGACCCTTTTGCAACGTCTGAGGAGCTGGAAAAGCTATAAAAACAAAACACTTAATAAATCTGAATTACAGCTGCTGGTAAAAAGCCCTAATGTGTGCATCTGTTCATTCTGGGTCCCCAGAGCCTTGCAAAGGCAGAATCAGCTGTTCCCAACCCCTGAAGAAAATCTTCATTAATCTTTTCTAAGAATCTGACACGAGTTGGTTGGGTCTGTCAGGTTCAGCCAAGCTGCATGAGTGGCGTCACACGAGTCAAGAATAGACTTTTACTGGTAACTTGGAAAGAGACAGACAGAGAGATGGTTGTTTTAAAGACCCTATAATAGCCAGGCTGAATCTGGCAGGCCAGTTCCTCTCCACAGCACAAAGCAAGCTTCTCACAGTTTCTAAATGAAGCACAAAGTCCTTAATGCAGTTACTAAATGAGAAGTGGCATCTCAGTGGGCTGCCTCAGTGGATTAATTTTAAATGCATAATTCAATATAGACCCACATAAACCTTTATGAATAGAAATAGAGGTTATATAAGCATGTTCTTACAGCATATATTGCAAATTTAAAGGCCAGTTTGAGTATAAATCAACTCTATCTTTTATTAATATTTTCACCTTCCCATTGGTTCATTTCTCTAGCAAATGTGCTAATCAGATTACTTCCTCACTTATACATTGAGATGCCTAAAATAAAAGCATCATTTCATTGCCAGAGACCAACTTTTTTCCTCAATCCTTTGAGAAAAGTTTACATTGGGCTTATTCTGTGGAGGCAGTTTGCATCAGTGGTAGCTCAGCAAAGGCACTGAATGTGAAACCATCATTTCACGCTGGTCAAAGCCAACCATCCACAAGCCCTGCAGGCACCTGCAGGTCTCACAGAGCCTTGTCTCACCAGAGCATAAAAGATGCTGGACAAGCTTCCATAGCAAACCAGTGCTAGAAGGCAAATTGGCAGAAGATACTGCACGAAATAGGTATCAGGCAAGAGTGAAGTGGGATATCCTGCAGAAAACAGGCAAAAGCTCTGTGTTGACTTCCTGCCTTCTTTAGAACCAAAACACACACACTCTTCTGAGAAACCAGGATGGAAACCAGCTTCCCCTTTTCAGCCCTTCCTGGCTAGAGAAAATTTGCCTCCAAACATAGGTCTGCATTAGACACAGGCACTTCACTGCTTCTGTGACAATAAATGATCACAGGTTGTTCAATTTAGTTCTCATTTCTGTGTTTTAAGCACACAGCTGTTAACTCACCAAAGACTTCAGAAAGCAAAAATAAACTAAGACCTACCCCAAAATTATTTTTCATGCTATAGACAGACTGTTTCCTATAAATTGATTTCTTTCATTGCACCTCTCTGCACTACAAGCAATAAAGAAAAAAAAAGGTTAGTTTGATGATTCCAGAAATACAAAAATAGTCATATTTTTAGCCAGGGATTAATACTGCCTTCAAGCAAGGTAAATCCCTAGCCCAGTGAATGCCACTTCAACAAAACTGATTAGCAGCCTCACCAGTTAAAAAATATGTCCAAAGCATTACTACAATTTATTATTACGTATGATCAGATTAATTAGAATGTCAGGCCTGTCAGTAGAAATATTTATGATTCTGTGTTGGTAGTACCAGCTATTCTGCTAATAGGCTGCATATTAATAGAGTGAGTCCAAAATTCACACAATTTATAAGAAGAAGATTGTATGGATTTAAAAACAAAAACAATCCTCCAAATATCCCCAAGCTTTGAGGGAGTTCAGATCCAAATTTGGACCAGAGCAGCATCTCTGCATTACAGTTCCACAACACACAGAACCAAAACCTCAACTCAGCTGTGGTCAGGCTGTGAAACCTCCCACCTTGGGGCAGCTCAGGGGAAGGAATGTCTGCAGTGCATCGAGGAAGTCAAAGAAGCCAATAAAACAGCATTTCTAGTAAGAGACTAGAACTGTTAATTATATGTCAACTTCTGAAAGGGCTACCTAGGAAACATAGACGTATATTCAAACATTTTTGTGCTGTAGGCTATCAGGCAGTGTGAATTTGGGGCAATTTCCCCCAATTTCAACATAGTTCTGGCATAGCTAGGAGGAGACTTGACCTCAAGTTGTTTACTGGGATTTTTTTTTTTTTGAGCAATGCAGAAACAGAAAGACCCAATTATAATCTTATTTAGACTAAACTAATTCCATTAGCTTTAGCAGATTTGTTCCTGTCTGACAGAGTTGTTCCTCAGATCTGAAAGAAAGCCCAAAGTGCCACTTAGTACTGAAATCCTTTTTGTTATTTTACATTTCTTTGGTAAATTGCATAAAGGTTGTTGCTGTTGAGGTCGCTCCCTAAAATAAGAAATCTTTACTTCAGTACTGTGGTTACAGACCCATACTGTTAAAAACAAATGCAAAAGTCTAGCAAAAGCATGAGTTCTGTCTGGAAAATTGTTGGTTTTATCTGCTCAGTCAATACAAGAGTGTGTGCACACACTTCTGAATTTCTCGTTATTAGACAGAGTGGGAAGAGTGACAAGTTCCTTGTCCGAGGCAATGGAATCAGATGTTCCAGCGGCTCCGGCTCTGGACATCGCCAGCACTGCTGGCTCCACTCCTTTCACATGGCAAAAGCTACGAGAAAGTAATTCTGAGGACTCGGTTATTATGCAACAGCCTCGGTTACATCAGCACAGCGAGGGAAGCACTAGGGGAGGGGAAGTAAAGGCCAGAGCTTTGAGAGCCCGCAGGAGCCGAGCCCGGTCCGGGCAGAGCCGAGACCGCAGCGCCCGGAGCGGGGATGGGCGGGAGGTGGGACGGGAGATGGGGACACTGCAGCCCTGCTTCATCCCACTGCTCCCAAACCAGGCTGCTGACCACGGCACAGAAGGTCAACAGGGAAGGGAATAGGCTCTGCCACACCGTAAGTCTCCACAGAGGGGTTCAGGCATCCCACCACTTCGTTCCAGCTCCTTCTGCTGTGGCATCAGCTTTCGAGAGCTGCAAACTGCCCTTTTATAGGAGTGGCATGCTCGAAAAATGAATTAGTCAGAGCGCTGTGTCTGAGTACTCTTACTTTTCAGCCACTGCCTTCAGAGGCGAAATCCATAAGGAAAGGATGGAATAACATATAAACCAATAGAAACAAATGGCTTTTACTCAATTCCTGCCAATTCCCGTGACTCTGGTGAAGTTGCAAAGGAGACTGGTGCACACTGGGCCAACTGAGTGGCTTGCAGCCATAAAGACACTGTACTGTAGGAATCCCACTGAGTCAGATTAATCTAACATGCCATGGAACACACCTGTCTGGGTAAGGACTGGCCACTGAAGCTGCACAAACACTTCTCCAGCTCTATGGCAGGAGGGAATGCTGCCTGAATGCAAAGCCAAACGTGCAGGGCACCCCTGGGCACGGATGCAAATGCACTGCATGGAGCTGCTACTGCTCATTGGGACTGCCAAGGACTCTCAGGGTGACTTCGAATGTGGCTTTAGAGAAGATGCATTTGCTTGGAACTTCTGACCATTTCAGGTACCATTTTGGGAGGTGTTACCTAGGAATAAGTGAAGACCTCCACACGCAGCAAGTCTAAGGCAAACACATGTCCTAGAGGCCTTAGACTGAGCACAGCCCCAGAACCACACCAGCCTGGTTACCAGGCTTGGATTCCCTGGAGTCAGTGGTAAGACCCAACTTTTCCCCCATCCAAGTATGGTTGGACTTTAGTTACACTTTGTCACAACAGCCCATGCCATAGCAACCCTTGACATATCATTTGAATTTGCATGACATGGTTTGCTATTAAAAAAATAACACTTACCTGAAAGCTTATGTTCTACTTTGCTGAAACATCTTCTGACAGGGGCCTAGCCCAAATTGCACTGTGTCCAGTGAAGAGCAGGACTAGACCTGCAATCTACCTTTGGACAGGCTCCACGGGGTCGGTCCAAGCCCCTGCCCACACTGAACCATGATGGAGTACTTTGCAGAATTTGGGCCTTATTAGCAAGTCATGCTCTGAAATTATTAAATAAATAGCAAATAAGAACTGATATATATTCTTCTAGCATTTTGCATGCAATTATTTTGTGACTATTCTACCACAATACGTAGTACATTTCACAACCATAGTTATTTTATAAACAATGCAAAGTAAGGAGACAGATTTTTTTTTTAATAGGGATCATAACACTAAGGATGCTTATGCAATAAATTGTTCTGTTAAAGTGGAAGAAAAACCCCCACAAAATGAGGCTCTGTTCTGACTTCTTTTCATGCAACTACAGATGAGGTCACTCATCTTTGGGCAGAACTCCCTTTATGAATTAATGCTGTACTAAAACATATATTTATTCCTCCTCTTTGAAATACGTATGACTCGGGATCCAAACTGAGTAAATTCCTCTTGTGTTTAAAACACAGCTCTAGTTTAATGTAGATATATCCTAATTTGTACATCTAGCTGTGACAGAAATGTCACTTTATTTACTCCCCTATGAATAAAACATATTTCTACAGCTCACAAAGTCCAGTGAAGTTATTTCATCCCACAGGCACAACTGGTAAGTTTGCACCTTTGGGGTGCAAGTCAGCCCTGCAGAGCTGCTCAGTGACTGTCACTTTACCCCCCTTGCCCACGTCACCTGTGACTCAGACATTTAGCACAGCCTGAGTGTCACCCACGAGGAGCTAACCAGCACCATCCCCTCCTGCTTTGTCAGCTCTCAGCACTGCCTGTGACACCATTAGGGGAGGCTGCTGCATGGAATTTAAACTCTATGGAAACACAACACAGCCTCAGGACTTCGACCTTTTTCCATACATTGCTGCAGTTGCTACCATGAACTTATTGTGTAACTTGGAAGAACGTACCTCAATGCCACAGAAATATATTTCTAAGTAATGTGGAAAGGATCTGATTTTAAAACAGTTAATCCCACACTTTTGTGTTGGAAAAATACCTGTAAATCAAAACTAATTTGGAGTCAGAATGGTATAATAGGGAAAATGCAACAAAGTGTTAGCTTAACCACGTAGATTAGGGTGAACTTTGAACGAGGGTTGCCAGCATTGACAGGTGTATGATCTTGTGTTTGTCAGCATTTCATACAAATTCTGTAAAATAGGACTGACTACAAAACAGGTTGAGCAAAAATGGTGTTTGATCCCCAAATTAAAAGTAAGAATTCTTAGAGAAGAAGCGATATATTCTGAGGCAGAGAGAAGAAAGGCTGGAACGAGGCTTTCAGATACCAAACAACTTTTTTCCATGTAGGTTATTTATGTCAATCAATCTCTTCCTCTGTCTTTCTATTTCTACATCATACAAAATTATATGAATTAAATACTCTGCACTTCACCCATTTCTATACCTGCTTCTTGTTTAGTGACTAACTTGGCTTACAGATCAGTCCAAGACTTGACAGTTAATAATCCTGTTTAGATAATCTGCCTCTAGATTTTTCTTCTTTGAACTGCCTCTAAAAAATAAACAGCTATTAAAATAGCTTCTTTTTAAATCACTCCTAGCACAATGAGAATAAAAATAGCATCTCACATAGTCAATAATCTGCCCCTCAAGTCAGAGGAAGCTGCTAAACTTTGGCTTAGCTCACTCCTGAGAAGTAGCATTTTTAATGCACAGATCATACAGCAATTCCATTTAAAGTCACAGCTGCATTGCTGTGGACTTGATCAGCAGTTCACAACAGGTTTTGGTTTGCAGGGCAGTCATGGTGCTTACCTACTTAATGTGGTCAAAGCAACGAGGTCTGGTATCCCTTATGTGCAGAGAGAAATGCAGGAAAAGCCACTATTTAAAGATGCCTCTCAGTGCCCTTCCTTGGGCTTTGATCCATCCCACTATGGAAGAGTAATTTGAGCTGCAGCTTCCCACTCTAAGCCTTTCATTTCTCAAGCTGAACTTTCACTCATCATCGAGCCATGCCCCTTCAACTACCCAGCTGGAAATACCTGAGTAACCTTTTTATTCTGGGCAGATGTGAGGGTTTGTGTTCCAAATCCAGAATTTGCAGTTTATTTTACCTGCCTACTTCCACAAAGGACATAAGAAGCTGTTTTCAATGAGAAACAGAGGTTTCAATGAACCTCTGCACCAAGAATTATCCCAGGCTGTTGACTGTATCAAATATTGATACTTTGGGTGCAATTTTTCCTGGCAACATAGAAGAGACAGAATTCTATAGTACAGCGAACAAATCAAGGTCAGAATCTTAAACAGAGGTTCAGATTCCCCAAGATGTTCCACATCATCATTGCTAACATTTTGGTGATGAGTGATGTGACGAATTTGTCATATCTTATAACCAGGATAAATCTCTAACAAAATTGTAGGTAGGCTAACAAACACTGGAGGTAAAGACAAAGAGAAAGGTTTGCCTTCTTTATTAGGCTGCTAATCACATCTCTCATTACCTGCATCCTCTTCCAGGAACAGTTCTAAAGGACAGAGTACCCTCACAGGCTAATATCTTTCCTGTATTGATCTGAAAAGCACTTAGGAGAGCAGGTGGCACACACTGAGGAACTGCAGGCTTTTCTGAGCTGAGAATTTCTACTGTAATACTTCAAAACAAATTACATCTTTTATTACAGACAACAGCCCTTAAGAAGACATAATAGATAATACTCTCTATCCAAACCTCTCCTTGAGAAGGCTGGTGATCAGTGCTTTCCTCTCATTGTAACAGTGCTCGTACAAACACACTGAAATTCTCCTCCTGCGCTGCTCAGGGATGGCACCAGCACCCTCTGCTGTCACACACAGCCAAGTCCCAGGCACAGGGAATTCCAGAGACAGCTTCCTATATCCTCACAGTGACATTCTGCAATGAACTCTGCACTTCAACAGTTTATTTTCAGAGACAGTGACTATGTCTAGAAAAAATCACCCCAAATGAGGTTATTATATTAGTTATTTTTACTCATTGAACACCTAAAAACTACACCACGACACCAAGAAATCAAAAGCATGCTAATAGAGTTACCAACTTCCATAAATGCAGCAATAAATCACTGATCTTTCAACATTTATCTTATAATCCCATCTTCTAACCTATCTGTGATTACATGAGACTCAGTTTTGATGTTTTCTCTACGTGCTTTTTGTTCTCTTATTTGCACAGACTTGAAAACATTAACAGCAGAAATCCAGAATGCAAGTGAATTTCAAATATACATCACATGATTCTCTAATGCTTTCCTTCTTTGTTAAAACACTCCAAAACTCTCCTAGAGCAGCTTCTCTGAACACGTGCACACAAGTGTTTTCAAGGCTTCCTACGACCACGAGTGCCTGCCTTCAAACCAACCCTGCACGGAAGGAGCAATAACTCCAGAACAACAGGAGAGCCATCAGCTCTCTCATGATGTTTTAAACTTAGATTTAGAAAACTTCCTTAGTCTGACCAGCTGTGTTGATCAGTCTTAAGTCACATAAAATCACCTCAAAACAAAATCTATGCAGTTTATCCATGTATAGAGTCAATATTGACCTCTTTTTATTTCTTCCTTAATGAACGAGGGCCATCCGTCCCTCTTGTTTTCCCAGAAATGATCTCGTCACCACTGGCAACAGCATTTAATAGTAAACCAAATAAGGGAATAGAATACAAAAGGGGTTTCTTCAAGACAAGGATTACAAAAACATATATACATACCAAACATAAAAGACAGGAATAATATTAAGATCAAAAGGAAACACGGGGAAAGAGAGATTACAGTATCCATTGCAGTACTTTGGGTGAAGAGTCACAATCCACATTAAGAGAATGAGAAGAGAGTTTGCTAAATATAGAAAGGCTTGTATTTTACAAGTAAGCTTGTGGTGGGATGACAGCTGTACAAAACTTCAGGAATCAAAGCTGAGTATAATTTTTTTACATTACACTCAAAATTTTCAGAGAAATACAAATGTTTCAGTTCTTTGGAAGGGAAGATATGCTTCCTAAAGCACAGAAAAACAAGTTACAAAACAGGCATTGATTACCAAGCCAATGTGAAACTCCTACTCTTTCTGGTGTTAGTCCAGAATAAATAGTATCTATAATTCTGAGCCTTCCTGGGTAATAAGTTTTCACCTATATTTTAAAAAATTAAATTGCAGTCTAGCTCCTAGTTAATACTGTTTCCAAATTGAAAAAGCTACATATTAAATTCAGGCCAAGACTGGAAAATTAAAGTCTTGCTTGAACTGATCTTAAACCAATTTTCTTTGGTTTGCAGTTAATCCTATTAATAGATAATATTTTCCTTTAAAAGTTCCAACCAACTTTTCAGGTAAAAACAGTCCATCCACCTTCAAATTTTGCACCAAGTGTAAACAAAAACTACATAAACGTGCAACTCTGCAAGAAGTGGAAGGACCAGTAAGTGCCACTGTCTCTTAAGCCACCAACATAATTTCACAGAGCTTATTTTTCAAATATTTGCATCCTTCAAAGTCAATAGCAAAACTTTTATGAGTTTGAGTGACTGTAAGGCCAGGCTATGAGAAAATAATCCTGCTCCAGCTGCACATTCTCAGACTGATGTTGAGTTAATGGTTAAAGACTGATGAGACAAGAAGGAAAGCAGATGCCCTTTTTATGACTAACATTAGGTACAACTGACTAAATACACATCCTCATGAACATGGAGAGCAGCATTTCTTGAAAACAAGATGCCACTTTCTAAGGAGCATATTCTCCTCCAACATACTCTTTAAGAGAGACAATTGGCTGAGGAATCTTGCAAGAAAAAAAAAATCTATTTGTCATAATTAAAGAAAGGAAGGATTTTTTTAGTAGAATGTTTAATTTACCCAGATTTCTAAAGATCTAACTAAAAGGAGACTATATGCTACAGTGTGGTGGTGTTCCAGTGCATGGGAGAGAATGGGTGTGCAGCCCTGGGCCATTCCAGTGAGTAGGATCTGTGAGCACAAGACCAACAGCACTGAGACTTCAAATCACACAAAAGCCAAAATCACTCCAACTCACAATGTGTTCAGATCTTAGAGCTATCACAAAAAACAGATCCATTAACAATCTGGAGCAGAGTCAGGTTGCCCATTGCAGAGCACTAGAGAAAGAAGTGTGATGACATCAATGTCCATGACTCATGGTGCATCAGTGCCCAGTACTGTATCTATTTTAAAGCATTCATTAATTTCTTAGCTCAAAGCCAAACTGTGCAAAATACTGTATGGTCTTTTTAAAAGAACAATTTTCTTTAAAAGAAACTTTTAAAACATATTTGCCAGAGAAATGTTTCCAAAGCCTGAAGCATGTCTCCTTAGAACATCACCATCAGATGTGTAAGCATATAAAAATGAATCAAACTTAGTATTTGGTAGTAGGAAATGCTCAGATTCCTAATACATCAAATTAAGCCCACAATGGCATTTCTTCGGTATGTCTTTATGTACAACAGTCTGATCAAAAGTTTTAAGGCTCTTATTTCTCAAAAGAAAAAAAACCAGTCACAGTACAGAAGGGATTAAATGGAGTTAACACAGCTATTGGCAATGCAAAGAAGGATGCTCATGTCATTTGCTATTGTACGATCTGGGGCATTTCACTCCATGCTTTGGCTTTCTTCTTGGCCAGGGACAGCCAGGGCGGTTCAGCAGGACTGCAGGCTGTCATTGGCAGGTTAGAGGAGTGCCTTGCTTCCTTTTCAACAGCAGGAACCACAGATGCTTCCTGAGAAATTGGTCCAACTTTACCTGCCCATGAGAAGATATACATCAGTCATCAGAAGTCCGGAGAGTTAAAAACTCAATTTCTGCCAATAATATTCTTCTCTCAAAAGAAACTGTTTTACAGCCCTAAATGATTGTGACTCACCAATGAGTCAAAGGAATTATTAATTGGCTATTGCTAGCTCTGGTCCAGCTACAGCAATGGTGAGGAGCAGCTATTGCAATAGGAAAATTGATACTAAACAGTGAGTGATGAAAAAAAAAAAAATCTTCTCTCCTCAATCCAAACAGCAAATGTATAAGCCCAGATAAATGAAGGAAATTTTTAAAAATTCTTCATATGAAGCATGTGAAGACTATTGCCCCAGTTATTTGTCTAATTCATATTGCTGGTTAATTAATTTCTTAATTTTTCAAACCCTTGATTTCTATTAAACTGCACAGCAAGGAGTTCCACAGGCTAATTCTTCTCTGTGAGAGCAAGAAAATCTAGGAATAAGACTCTGAGTATGCAGGAAAACAGAAACAAAATAGCTGCAGGATAAGGATTACTCTGGGCTTGCTGTGCAGTTAAAAGTTTATGCTTTCCAGTACTGAAAAGACTTAAAGATTTTTTTTTAGTCTTCACTGCCAACACAAATATTGCTCCAGCAATATTATTAAATACTAGGTAGGAATCAAACCACTGCTTTATATACTTTCACTGGTAAGCTGTGATGGTGGGATACTAGGTGCTCCTCTTGATGCAGCCTAACAGATGCCTGTCAAACTCAGAAAGATAAGAAAATACTTGTTTGATGGCTTTGAGTTCCTATTTAGAAAAGGCCTGCTCCATTCACCTTGTTTGAAATTTTTTTAAATTAATGTCTAAGCCATGTCAAGTACAAGAAGCTTGATCTTGCTTGCACTGAAATCAATGGAAAATATCCATCAGCTGCATTAGTCACATTCCATGAGCAGAGCTGAAGTAGATCCCTATTTTCACTCAGGAGATCTCTGGTCTTTTAAAAGTTCTGGCTGGTTGGTTGATCTTGCAGGAGGCAAATTGTGCTTAAGAACATTGGAGGAAGGATATTTTCCATTAAAGAGGCTGCAGCTCTATATACACACACAAGAAATTTTCAGAAGTATCTAAGATAAGATAGGAATTCAAGTCTTATTGAAATTTTAATTTTAGAAGTTAATTTCCACATTTTGGGGGAGAACCTTCTTTGTTATAAGCACAACAACCCAAATAAATAACTCCTCTGGATATTTGCTCTACATCCTTTCTGCCACCAGCACTTTCAACTACACTAAATCCTGGCTGGGCTAATGGGAACAAATCTGAGAAGAGTTTACATTTGGGATTCCAAATTTCTTGTTCATGTGTAGGCAGTGCTTAACATTTCCTAAACAATAGGGCCTGGCTTTCTGAGCAGCAGAAGAAGAGTGTTTTCCTTACACATCAGCACTAGTCAGAGCTTCTTGTGATGCTCAAGCTGTTGGACACCAGAATATGCCTATAAATGCATATCTGGAGGCAAGGAAACAGGCATTGGATGTCAGGAAACTCGGCCAATTCCGGGGAAGAGGTAACACACAAAAACTTGTAATTCTGTTGTAAGCACCACAAAGAAAGCACCACAAATTCTAGTAAACAAGTAGCAGAGCAATTTGTGAAGTTCTGGATTTTGACCAAAGGCTGCTGGGCTTCCAAGTCTAGGATAATGCAATGTATAGAAATCCAGAAATCCAGGAAACCAACCTTTCTTCCTTCAGAGGAAGACCTCATCTGAGCAAAAATCTTGGCCTGTTAATATTTCATCTCTCACTATGCACCTAAAACAAGGCTGGCATGTACCAGAATCCTTTTTTAAAGTTATGGTGTTTTAATCTCACATGCACACACACAGAATTAGCTGCAACTTATATCAGAGCCTCTGTGTTGGTGCAAACTCCCAAGCCAGTCACCTACTGTGGAAAGGGAGAAAGTTAATTTTGTAGAACCTGTAGATTCAGGTTTATAGCTCTAGCAATAACCACTACAGGGAGCAGCACAGAGGTACTCTCAAATATCTCTAGCACAACAACTCTGGGTGCTGCTGGATTACACAGGGAAATAAAGGGGCCAGGTGCACGGGCTCCCTCTAGACAGCATCTTTTACTGTGTCAGCTACAGGAATCTGCAGGAAAAGCCACAGGTCTGACACAGTGGTACACTTCTTATCTACTTAAGCAGTATCTGCAATCAATCAAAAAACAAATAATAATAGCTTACAGCTAGCACAATATGCTTTTACAGCTGAAGAACTGGAGCATGTCTCTGAGGTTTGGCACCACACTGGGTAAGCAGGGAGGGAGGAGCTGCAGCCCAGCAGAAGCCTTGGAAGAGGAAATGTGAGTCACCAAGTGAGTCACACTCTTCCCCTGCATCTTTAATATTAACACAGCTAAGTGTTCAGGAGAGAGGCCATCCAGCCTCTGTGCTCACCTGAGGGTGACACTAACTCTACATAAATTGCTTTGATACATGTTTATTTATTCAACACATCCACCATGGAAACTGCACACTCTCAACATGCAAGCCACGCTCTTCTGCACCTCACTGCTCCTATTGTTAGACAGGATTTCCTAATATCTAAGCTAAACATCCCCTGGTGCATTTAAAGTTCATGCTGGCCATAAAGACTAGGCTTGTCCCCTGAAGAAAATTTAGTTGTCTTTTCTAGACTAAACAACTCCTATCAGTATTTCCTGGCTGGCTGGAGAGCTAGAAGACCTGACCTTTTTTGCTGCTCTCTCTGGACACTCTCCAACTTCAACTGCTATTCTTTAGCACTGGTCTTGGCCAGTAATAAATCACCAGACTGTTTATATGCCATTTCATGAACCGGCCGTGGAGATAAGAGTTCCTCACTTGCTTTCTCTGCTGAGTGAACCAACCATTATGTTGACTTATTCAAAACCCGTGGTCTCAATAGGCCTTATATAAAACGTGCTGATAACAAAAGTGGTGCCTCTTTTCCCCCATCACCTGCCACCCACACCACTTACTGGTGCCAAATGTAGCCACCATGTAAAGAAAAAGAATACCTGCTGCTGCAGACACACCAGTCTTCATTTGGGTTTTCTTGTCCTGAGAGCTGGAAGGCATATTCTTCTTCAGTGTGTTCTCACTAGCACAGATCTCTTGCTGCAGTGTGAGGAGAGAAGAAAAGAATGCAACTGACTGCCAGCCATGGGCACTCATAAAGCTCACACTGGCAACCTCTCAAACCTGGCTGTGGAAATGCAGCAAAAGCCAGGCAAGAATGGTTGGGAACATCCTGTAGGAGGGAGGGAGAAGGCAGTGAGGAAGCTAATGCAACTCAAAGCAGCTACATAAATATGCTCTGGGCAATAAGAAAGCTCTGCAAAGGCTCGGGTTTGAGCAGTGCAAAGGAACATATAGGATGATTCAGCTCTGAAACGAGTCCCTGTGACAGTATAGTCACAGGTGTTGGCTCACTTGCATCAGTTGTCTGTCAGTGTTTTAGAGGCCTGCAAAGCTCTCTTTGAGTAGTGCTCACAACACACCACCCATGAAGAAAATATTGAACAGTTTGCAAAAGTACCCAGGTGACCTGGGGCAGGATTCACAGCCATGCAACATCACTTGGTACTCTACCTCCCCTTGATCCACTTTGGTCAAAGCTTTGTCTTCATCTTTATGTTCTTTGGCAAGAGGATGGTCCTGGAAACCCTTTTGCTTTAGCTTTGCCATGGAGACCCAAGCTGGTTCAGAGGAAGCAGTTTCCAAATATGGAGAGACTTTTTCTACAAGAAAAGCATTTTTGAAGTAAAGAAGGGATTTAGGTCAAGTCAGCCTAAAGCTAGTGCTTCACATTTTAAATCCTTCAGCATCTGTAATACCCTTTGAACATGGTGGAGATCAAATTACCTTCCCTGATGATTTTGTCCTTGGCAATAATTGTTTTTTTCTGGAGTTTTTGACCCAACTGTGCTTCTAAGTCAATGGCAGATATCCAACTGAGATCATTGTGAACTGGATTTTGCCTTTGAAACAACATCCTTCCATTGAAGATTAAATGAGTACTACAATAACGTTTTTTTTATGTAGGCAATAAAATACAGGTTTCCTTGTCACTTTTAAAATATTTTAAATTAAATCATTGTTTAAAAAATAGTCACACCAAATGCAGCTCCTAGTTAAGGTTTGAGCAGCTGCAGTCTGAATTTTTAACTACAAAACCGCAGCAAGTTTTAAAAAGCTGTGTTAAAACTCCAGCTATACACACAAACACCTCATACCAGAAATGTTTCAGAGGCATTTAAGGTATCATTCTATTGTTATTTTTGCTGGAACACACCCTTCATTAAGATAAACCAAAAATTCTCTTGGCTGGCCAAATCATCAAGCCAATTAAATTATGATGGTGATGAACTCAAGGCTGAATTTGGTTCTTAGCCAAGAGGATTATTTTGTGCTGCTCTGCCAAGGCTCTTTATATGACCACTGTTTTCTACAAAGTCTGGATATAAACACAGCATAAATACCTGAAGGTTTATAGCCATTTTGCTTCTTTACCACTTCTTCTAATCTTGCCTTGGCAGGATTTTTGTCTTCCAGGAGATCTGTTTTCTTAACAACTGATTTTGTGTTGACAGGAGTGCTTGGAGGTGGCTTCCCAGTGCCCATCAGTTTCTGATCCTCCTTGACTGAAGCAGAAGCAGCAGCTGAGGGGATCAGCTTTGGGGGCTCTACACGGCTTTCATTCTGATATTTTAATAAAGATGATGTTCTTCTTAGTCTCACCCCAAATGGGTTCTCAAAGTTCTGTGTTTCATGGCCAGCCCACTCCATAAAAGAATTCAAATGCAGATCTCTGTCCTTGCAATCTTGATCAAATCTATCTGAGTTGGTTTTTGCTGATTCCTGCATAACTGCATCAAAGCGTGTGTGTTCCTTTGTCATTCCTTCAAAGAATTCTGGTCTTATAGGGGATGTTGGAGAACTTCTGGAATAGCAATCTTCCTTTGAATTTGAACCCCCTGAGAGAGACCTTTGCCATGCTGGTGCAATGGTAAATCTGACTGGTTTAGCAGAAGCAGTCTTCAGTGGACTGTTTACATTTTCAGCTGATGATTGACTGCCTTCTGCTGTTTTTCTGTGAGAAGCTGTACTGCTTATCTGGTACTCCTTACTGTCAGCATCAGAAGATATATTACTCCTCAAGCCAGCCAAACTTGAAGAGGCAAGACACCCAATGGAAACTTTTTCAGAAATGGATGTGCTGGTCTGCTGACTGCCTTGGTTATCCTTTGAAACCGGAACAATTTCTGCTTTAAAACGTCCTTCCAATTTACTGCAAGGTACCACACAAACTGCTGCTGAGACAGATGCAGCAGTGTCTATTTTTTTTTCTACACTGTCCTTGGATAACTGAAATGCCATGATTTCACAAGTTTCTTTGTCAGTTTTTGCTACTGAACTCTTTTCAGACCCCAAAACAGCCACTGCCTTGATGTCAAAACAAGACTCTGAGTCAGGTACTGCAACTTGTGGAATGCTCGGTGCAGTATCCGAGACAGCATGGTTGGAATGATGCCCAGCTGCACCAAAGCAGAGTTCTTCTTTGCCAGTAAACAGTAGATCCCTCTTTTCCTGGACTTTCATGTTTGAATCCACAGAATTTACTGAGGAACTTTGTGCAACATCTGGCAATACATCCGTGCCCACTGTTTCCACATCACTGCTAACCAAAGCAGGTTTGTCTGGAGACAAAATAGCTTCTCCTTCAAGCTGTTGCAATTCTGGAAGTGCAGGTACTCCAGCACTGGTACTTTGTGGATGTACTTTTGATTCAGTAGCAGACTCATCTGCAGAGTACAACACTTGTGCACTGTGGTGCTCTTCCAGGTTTTCTGGAGAAGGCTCAGGCCTCAGAAGAAGTGTGGTTTCTTTATAGTGATGATCCACACCAGGAAGGCATCCATCCTCTTGCAGCAAAACACAGGGGTCTTCTACCACAAGTGTGGAATCACAAGAGTCAGGGGCAGCATCAAGAGCAGTTTTTACATCTGGTGTCTCCCTAAAATCACCTCCCTTTGCCCAGTGTCCCACCTGGGCTGATAATCCTATATTAAACAGAGAAAAAGAGTGTGCACTTAAAGGTTACAATTCAGGCACCAACTGTGTGCATTCCAGATAGTGCAGTCTTTTAACAAGAATGTCCCATGTCTGGGCACTGCTGACTGGTAAATAAGCCTGTTCAGAGTCTATTTAGAAATGAGCTGTCCAAGTGAGAGACTAATAAAGTTTTACTTTGAACATACCTAAACCAAGTAATGACTGAAAGTCACTGTCTGTTTCAGGTGTACCACAGTAGTTGTGCTCAGTTGTTTCCTGTTGTGATAAATGTGATTTGGGCTAACTAAATTGTAACTATATTAGTAAAATTGTACTCAAATCAATAGAAAATAATTGTTACAAAGCAAAAAAGGAAATAAGCGAGACAAAGCAGATGGAATCCTCCAGATGTTAAAAGGGAATAGTAGAAAGATGTAAGTTTGACAAGCAACATCTAGAAACAGAAAGTTTCAACCTTGAAATGGGCCAAAATGGGATCATTCCAGGCATGGGACTCAATTAAAGTCTTGTTATGGAAAACATCTGCTCAGTCACACAGTGCACCTGTGCTACCTGCAGGTCACACCTCGGTCACTGAGGAAGACGATGAGCCTTCATCGGAAATAAGACCCTCAAAAGGATGAGAGACCCCCCTAGCCCATTAGTAGAGCATGTGCTGTACACATAGTGACATAGATTTTAGGAACAGAAACCAGAAGGAGTTTTCTAGAAACTTCTGTAGCCTACAGTATATAAGTGGGATTGTTAGCCTGGATGCTTTGGAACGTGAGGAATGGGAGCCACTCCCTGTACCCCTGGTCAGTTTTGCTTATGCTTTATACGAACCTCAATTATACTAAATTACTTACTGCCAAATTCTGTACGTTCTCAAATATATGTATCTAATACTTTAATTGTATTCATTTTGTTACTATTAAAAATGTACTACTAAATTTAATCTTGTTTAATAAATTGGACAAATAGAACGTCATTCATAACACTGTGCATAGCCTTAGTTGTTAAGACTACTAGCCAAATTTCCCTAGACATTTCTGCATGTGTGTGCCTAGAAAAGCCATCTACAATGACCAGGAAAATTCTCCCTGGGTGAGTGGCAAAAGAAGATCCAGTAAACAGAAGCAATCAGAGTCACCTGACATACACAACATATAATGTCAAGGTTAAGGTTTTTCTGAGTGCCAAGGAACTCAGTTTCACATTCATGGAGGTCCAGCCAGCTGTGTAGGACAGGTGCTTCTGAGCATGGTGCTTTCACCCCGTGTATTTTTTAATGCTGCCCTTAAAGTTCACCACTTCAGCATCACTTTGTTGAGCGTACTTGACTTTTTCCATCACAACAACTTAGCAGCCAGGATTGGTTTAATGTTATAGAACCAAAAGACGCCTAGTTTGAAAGGACTTACAATCCAAACAGGTCCTGTCAGTGTTATGCAGAAGAGTTCAAGCACCCAAAGTAGCAATACCTATGTCTTCATTACCTTCCCAGTTGCTTTTATGTTTGTCACTCTCAAGTAATTCTGTTGAATTTCCCTTCCTATCTGGAGTTGCAGGAAGAGATGCTTCATTTTCCAGCTGTTCCACCTAAAGAAGTAAAGATTCTTTAATTAAAGAATCATGCCCAAAAATTGTGCTTTATACATATGCATTTCTATGAATATTCAAATCATAGACACAAAACCTCCGTCTTGTAATTTACCAACGCTGGGTAATGTACTATTCCAGTTGAGAACTAGATTTGTAAAAATAGACTTAGGCCTCTTTAAAACTCACATGTAGCTTTTCAAACACCAGAAGTGTTTTTTACAAGTGAAGCATAACCCACAATTTTTGGCTAAATCATGATAACCAAAAATTGCACTTTTCTTCAGTTTCCATGATATTGAAGTTTTCTGAGTCTTTTTTGGTTGGTTGGTTGGTGCAAAAGAGGTGTTTTCCCTTCTTCCAATGGAAGAAGTAAATGAACATGGATAGGAAAGAAAAAAGACATTAAAATATTTTAAATACTAATTAAAAACTCACGCTCATTTCCTTCTGCTCAGTGATTCTTTTCCAGAAAACACCTACCTGGAGGGGGAGCTGATGCTTGCTGGTAAAGCCTTTCTGTTTGCGAGGGTTGATGGCAATCCTGTGCCTGGCTGCTGAGGTGTCCAGGCAGCCAAGGGGGCTGGCAGGGATGGTAAAATCAACAGGAAGGAAGCTGCTGCCTCCTGAGATGGGGGTCCCCTGAGTGGCAGAGGATAAGGGACTGATGGGCCTGGAGGAAGCTCCAGAAGGTATCTGCAAAACAGAAATACAATGCTGCAGATATTTTGCTTTACTTCCCCACCTCTCTGGAACATTTCCTTTGTTAGCTCATTCCACTTCAGAAGACTGAAACTGCTGCAGTTTTGGACACAAATCCTCATTTTAAAAGGCATTCCTAAAGTCATCTCTGCAGAGAGATTACTCCATTCTGTTGAAGTGCACCTACCACAGAAGGAGAAATACCTGTCCCTGCCGCAGTGAGAGCCTCGGCTCGTCCCCGCCCCAGTTCTGATCTGCAAACACCTTTGCACTTTATGCACACACCAGCAGGAGACACTGCTGCCCTTTGTACAGCTGCCTTTTCATGCCAGTAACGTGACCCAGTGCAGAAATGCATTATTAAAAAGCCACAGAAATAGCACGGACACTTGCTCCTCATTATCTCTAAGAAAGCTGCCATAGCCACTTTTCTCTTTCAATATCCAAAATAAAATAAAATAAAATAAAATAATCAGGAAAATCAAAATCTTCTCAGTATATCAGAACCATCTTCCAGACCGTGATGTGGATCTCATCCTCACCGCAATGCTGCTCTGGGGAGCTGAACAGCAGTAACCTTAGATTGTGCAATCCAAATAAAGAGTTTACAGAAATGTTTGTAGAAAGCCCCTAAACATGAAGTTTGAGTGGGTTTGCTGTTGTTTTGAAATGTAGACCAAACTTTCTCGAATACTTGCAAAATATCACAGATGTGCCAATGACACAGATGTGTCATTCATAAAGCTGGGTGACACACAGCCATTGCACTGTGCCTGGCATTCACAATTTAGTTTTGTTTAAGCTTAGGATATAACACAGCATTTCAAACATGTATGCTGATGAAGCTTTAAAGATCATGAAAACATCTTCACATCTCATCTACAAAAACTATCAAAGTACATAAAAAAATATGACCTCTGTAATTTTTTCCTATCTGGTCAAGGACTGTGTTGCTCTGAGAGCAGAACTTGCTGCTTCTCATGGTCATTTATCATCCAAAGAAAATTGCAAATTAAAACACACCCTTTCCTGTGGAATACCTGCCATCAGGAAAGGTTGCTCCTGCAATCATTTCCCATGATAAGAGAGATGTAGGACATTGCTCACAAGCCATTGCTGATGAGAAGGTGTGATTATTTGGTATGGGGGCCCTGGGACATGGAAGCAGAATTGAAGTGCTTTCCCTGGTCCAATTTTTTGTGTAACTTTATGGATTCATACCGTGTCACAGAGCTGCCTCTATGCTGTTCACACAGACCACTTTCCAGTAGATTTCTGCCTGTCTTTATTTCTGATTCAAATCCCTGAGAGGTGCATTTTAAATACCATTTGCCTCACTCTGGACTTTTAAAGAACTGTTTCCTAGGATACATTGTACACAGAATAAATTTTAAAAAATAAAATTACTGCACTGGCTCCATATAGACTCCATATAGACTCCATACATGTCATCTCAGGGAATTTTATTAGCAGGAAAAGGAGCTATTTACCTGTTCATCTTCACTGTCTGTCCCGCCTAAACTCAAAGAGTTATGACGCTGAACAGGGTTGGAGGACTGTGGGATAAAATGAGGAAGAGGGTAAGTGAAGGGAAGTATCACACTGAATTATCTTGAGCTGGATATCCAGTGCTAATTATGAGAAAACACAAGAGGAAAAATGAAGGAAGGGTCACTGGGTCCCTGCCTTACACAGTAGGTTTAATCTCTTCATTGGTATCAAACATAAAGTAGGGGAGATTTCTCCTGCATTGAGATATGCCAGGAAGGTTGACCACAGGAAGCCATATACTTTATAAAGTTATTTTGGGTTGTTGTTTTAAAACCATCAGATTTACAAATTCTCACAAGTTCACTGAAGTCTAAAATCATGCATTTGCTAATGATAGAGGTCAGAGTCCTGGTCTACATAAAAGCATGGAAAATTGCACCCAGAAAGGGTCTTGTAGGGTCAGTTTCTAGGTATACCTCAGTGAAAAGTCCACAAATCATCTAGGTAATTTCTTCTGGTTCTAACTGATCTGTACCATCATGTTTTATCACAAGCAAACAAAATGGTCTTCCCCTTCTCTAGGCAGATTTTATCTTTTCTGTACGGATGGTCACTAAGGTGCAATGACAATTTTACCTTGTTTGCCGAATCTGTCAGAACTTCATGAAGGGTTGAAATTTCAGGAGGGCTTCTAGGTAAACCATCATCTTCAGAAACAGCACCTGCATCTTCCAGCTTTTTCCCACTTATAACAAGAGGAGGTGATCCAAGCCGGACGTTCTGCTGCAGCTGAAGCTGTGGTTGAAATATAGAACATGAACTTTCAATGGAACAATTTAAAATAGATGTTCTGGACATTGTAACCCAGATGCTCCTATTAGGTATGCAGATTCATTTAGTAAACAGAAAAACTTGAAGTAACAGATCATTTATAGAAATGAGCCATTAATAAAATTTTATCCAGCTACGTTCATCGAGGACCCATCATTAAAACTGGTGTTGGTATAAAATTAAAACCAAAATTGGTTTTATTCAGTAATTCACCAAAAGAAGACAAGAATTTCACCATTCCAGAAAATTTATTACAGCTTAGCTCCATTTAAATTAAAAACTTTCACAATTCTAGATTTAATTCTTTAGTGATATAAATTTAAGTATTTAGTCACACAAAGCATTGCCAGTCAGCATTCCCAATCCCAGGTTTATGTAGTCACCTTTCCCTCATAAAGCTCTTCAAATCTGAGAGCTTGTTACAACCCTCTCCAAGACAAGTAGCTGAGTCATTATTTTTATACAATATCAAATTAATTTCATTTCTGGTCCACCCTAATGAATTGCTTGTTAATTTTCTCCACCATCACATCCTGGTTCTGTCTACAGCAAGAGTGGTAACAGCAGCTAGGAACAACTTTGTTTGTAAAGGAGTATGGGGATTCTTTTCCAGGATTGCACAAAAGAATGCTCTGGCAGGCCCTGACCCTAGAAAAATACAACAAAGCCTGCAAACTCACAAGCAGCCAGATGTTCCTTCAAACTAAAAATGTTCAGATCTCAGGAAACACTCTTACTAAAATTCTTGGCTTAAGTCTGTCAGCTGTTGCAAAGCTGGAATAGAAACAAGGTCTGAACACAAACTTGTCCTTCAACTGAAAACATCTCAACAGAATATTCCCAAGATAAACATGCAGACTTATTTCTTCTCTTTCTTTGCTTATTAAACCACATTGGGTAATTCTAAGCCTAGTTTTGCATTTTCCTGCAGTCTATGCATTCATTTACACTTCTGTAAAATAGACCTAAATAACTGCAATTCTTACTCAGCAAGATTCATTTGTAATTTTATTCCTATACATCTAGCTGCCACACATGGTAACACAATGTCTAGAATATCATTCCCCCAGTTCAAACAGCTTTCTTTTGCAATTTATGGGCAATATATTGCAATACTGTGATATATGGGCAACACAAGGCATACAACGTAAGTGTGCACTTAATGGGAAGGAAAAGACAGAAAGTCAATTTTGCTTTGGTCTCTTTTCACAACTTCCTGCCTTAGATTTATTAAATTTATTACATGCAGACAGCACAGTCGTGTGGGGGAAACTGAATTTGCAATCTTTCTTCTACTGACAGAAGTTAACTTACATTGCTAAGAAAGTAACTGCTTTTATTAGTGCTTGGCTCTTACTCTGTCAAGAGTCAAGCCCACCAAAAAAGCCTGTCTGTTAGAGCTACAGAAATAGTGCTGGCATTATTACATTACTGTGCAGGATGAGGAGAGGGCACAGTGGACTGCAAACAGCATGAAAAGAGCTTTTCCTCCATCAGTGTTCTGGAATATACAAATATGATTTCCTCTGCTACTCCTTTTGTTATACAAAAAAAGCTTTGCCTGTTTTTCAGTCTTAGAGAGGAACAAGTCCCTCTGTGCATCTTCTATTACTTAACATGTGACTCAACTGTCTTTTGCAACATGAAGCTCACACTGAGTAAAGGAAGAATTTCAATGACCTTTGGCTCCTTTATCAACCATTTGTACTCAGTCTTCGGAAAAACCTTAAACTTTTACCTAAGTGTTCCAAGCTGGGCAGTTAGTGAAATGCAATTAATAAAATCAACAGTTCATAAGGGAGCTGTCAAGGAAGG
The DNA here is from genome assembly GCA_037013685.1 of Acridotheres tristis. Taxonomy (NCBI): domain Eukaryota; kingdom Metazoa; phylum Chordata; class Aves; order Passeriformes; family Sturnidae; genus Acridotheres; species Acridotheres tristis. The sequence goes on along the minus strand of CM072889.1, from coordinate 11,635,565 downwards.
TTCAGTATTGCCTTGGAAGAAGGAAATGACCCAGCAGAATACAGTATCTTTTGCTGGCAGAGATCGAAAGTATAATTATATAAATAAAGCTGTCAGAGCACCCTGACATATCCATCATCCCACACACTTACACAGCCTCTGGTACTACCATGTATAGTGAAAACATCTGAGCCAGAACTGCCAAAAAGAGTAACACAAATAATATTTAAAGAATAACAGTGTAAGGGACACACAACAGTCTAAATAAATAGCCTTAACCCAAAAGCAGTAGCTATGAAGTACAGAATATAAATTCCATTCAAGAGGACACACTTAATAAGGAAAGTTTCCAAGAGTTCACGAACTGGATTCAGATCACACACTATGAGATCTAGGGAAGGCTGAAATCATCAGGACTGCTCAAAAATTCAGATTCCAAGAGGCAGAAGAGATCCAAAAATAGCAAATTTGGCTTTAGACACTTCAGCCAGCAAAATCCTAAGGCACGTGACAAAGGAATCAAGCAACAGACTTTCCTGGGAGACAGCTGACAAAAAGCAGCACTACTGAGGAGGGGATGATGTTCTCACCTGCAAAGTTTTCACTCTTCCAGGTATGTTTCCCTGAGACAAGACATCACCTGTCACATTTCCTGCTGCAGACTCAAAAATGAAGACGCTGTCATGGGACAAGGCTTTGTTTCCCATGCTACCCTTGGGCCTGGAAAGGAAGGAAGGACAAGTGGTCAGTGCACTGGGAACATTCCTCACACCACCAGGGCAGAAGGATGATAAAGAGGCCAGAGTGGGATGCATCATACTTCATTTCAGATCTATGCATGTTTAAGATAGTCACTGTTTGTTTCTTTTATACTCTGAAGGGAGGAGAAACATATTTGATCAAATGCAGCTGTCCCTTTGCAATGCACTCAGCATCTGCATTGAACACACAGGTCAGTGTGCAGGCTAGAGAGGAAGTCCAGCATGATTAGGTCCAAGGTTAGGAGTTAGGTGGATGCAAACCACCCTAAGAAATGTCTACAGAGCAGAAGGGGACAACAGGGGTCCCCTGTGCTGCTTTGGTGACAGTGTGCCTAGCATGGGATATTCAGGATACAACTTCTGCAGCCTGGTGTGTGTCACACCTGCCAAAGATGGTGGATTGTTTTTTCCCTTCTTGCAAATGTGGGCAGAAAATTTAACTTTGATATATTAACAAACTTGATTTAAATCCTCTCGTGCCCAGCAATAAAACCAGTTGCATTCACCCATATCCTAAATATGATCAGATCCCAATGTACTAAAAAATGTAGATGGGACAAGTGTCCATGGCTACAGTTACAGACCTATCCTGGCCGGGCTAAAGTGCCTAGGTAAGATATTCCTGCTCTGTTTCTGTGCTCATTGGATGTTCAGCCCAGTGAAGCAATGATGAGTTCCCACAACAGCTGTTAATTGAGTTGTAATTAACTGAGACTGATTGGGCTCGGGCTATTAAGTTATGCAGAGCAAATTTTGCACTTGAGTAGCACAACAAGGAAGGCTCCAAATCATTTATTAACCAAGTTCCATCAGCACAGGTAGGTACTATTTATATAATACTTTGTCCAAAAGACAACAAGGATAGCCTCTACCAGGATTTCATCCCAGTCTTGAACTGGAAAACATCATAGAATATTCACTTGTTCTTGGCCATGAGACTATTAACAAATAAAAATTACAAGGATTCCTTGGCTCAGATGCTGCACAGGTAACGCTTTGCCTCTGAAAGTTTGACTCTGGGGAACAGAGGAAGACTAGGAACACAATTTTGACAAGAAAAACTCAGTATGTCAAAGCTCTTCTACAAGGAAATCAAATAGAAGAGGCCTCTGCTATTTGCCTAACCATAGATTCTCTCTTTATATAGAAGAAAGCCAGGAAAGACTGAATTTTTTTTTGAAGTAAATACTATGTAAAAACCCAAACAAATGACTCTTTTTCCTCCTGCATCCCCCTTCATTACATCTCCAGAGACACCTCCTCTAGCTGCTGCACTAACCCTTCCACTGCCCCAAAGGTGTAGTCAGTCACTCTACAGTTATACACAGCCTCACATAGGGCAAAATAAATTTCCTCTAAGTTTATGTTGTGTTGAAGGCAATCAGAGCTGTTTCTCTCACTGCACAGGTCAGAGTTTGTGCTTCCTCTCATTACACATGATGGTTAATGTCTGTGTTAGTCTACAGGACAGCAGCTCTACACACAAGCCTTATTTCATCATTAGTGAAGCCATTCCTTCCTTTTGTGTTTGATTTTATGGTTCTTTTCAGCATAAGAGGTACTCCATATGGGCAACACATAGTTTTACTGCATTAAGAAGAACAGTCATGCAGCATTTATTTACTGTAATGTATATTCACTATTAGTTGGCATATTTTATTTATTGCAAAGGCTGCATGTGCATTAGGATGTATTTCTGTCTGTCTTTCTCTCTCTGCATATGTATCATATGTGTTTGCAAGAGAATTACTGTATTTTCTTCTAGCAGTCACCAAAAAAGTATAGGATTAATCACACAATTAACTGCAGCTTTAGTACAGATCTGTCTTTTATGTGCAAATCTCCATTCCTCTGTAATTCCAGGCAGTATATATACACTTATTTATTTATATTTATTTTCATATTTACATTTATATTTATTTATGCTGAAGCTAAAGATGCACTAACTAAAGCCCAGATGTTTCAGGCACTGTATGTCCACACTGATTTCCCTGTACAAATGCTCAATTTATTTATGTGTATCAGCATTCAAGCTTCCCACCAAACAGGAGGAAATGATGAGACTCTACAGGCAGCCACAAGGCTCCTAAACTTATCATGGCTTGTCCAATCTTCCCTTTCTTGTTGCTGCAACCCTATTCCTTTCATTAGTGTTTGAAGCAAGGGGATGAACAGTGATGGTAACTGGTGAATGATCTCTCCCAGTCTTTATCTTGATCCACAAAGCTTTTAATTAACTTTTCTTTCCCATGTGCAGCTGAGGACAGGAGTGACAGAGCTTTAGTGGGCACCTGGTGTCCAGCAGGGTCAGCCTACCACACCTGGTTTAAGGAAAAAAGAAGAAAAAAGAAAACCAGTGATTCTGCCTAAAGAACAAGCAAACAGCAGCATTGTTCTGGAGTTGGGTTTTATATTCTGCATTCCAGAAACTGCAGAGCTCAGGGTCCTGCTATAAAGCCTTCAAAAGATGTATTTCCAGTGGTTTTCAGGATCAGGTTTTATAAAGGATTATGTAGTTCAGTCTCTTTAGGTACTTATAAAGTATGTTTATGTAGAGTGTGTATATGACAGGGTTTTCAAGTAACACAAACATATCCCTAAGCTTTTTGGATAGTCCCTCTTATCCTATCTCCAAGGGGGAAAAAAAAAAAAAAAAAAGAAGGGTTTTACTCACTTCCTGATCTCTGATCTTGCAAAACAATTCATAATCACTGGAGGATAGAACTGAGTTAAACAGCAGTTGGACTTGAAATACTTGGTTAAGGGCAAGAGAAAGAGTTCTCACCCACGGTGCCTCTGGAGCAGACAGCTGATTTTGAGGCAGATCCCTCCTGTGGGTTTATTGGGCAAGCTCAGATGTTCCTAAGCTTTTTGGACTGGGCTGACTCTAATTTGCCTTGCCCCAGGAGACTGGTTGTGTGGTCACTTAATCTGTTGCTGTTATGCTAACAAACAAAATAAATAGATTATTATTTCATTCCCAAATCATTTCCACAATACACAGAGCAAATGGAGAAAGGTGGGGCAAGGAGAAACAAGGACTCATGAGAAAGTATTATCTACAAGTTTTCCACCAAAGAAATGCAGTGTCCAGCTCCACCAAATGCCTCATTTGATGATAAAAAGCATCTGGCAGCAGTGCTGATCTCAGCATGTCCCACTCCAGTCACCTGTTCATGCCCTCTGCTTGTGTCACCTCCATCCAATGTCTCGTCTCCTCCAGCAAAACTCTGCAAACCATTGGGCACAGCCAGTGTTTTGTCACATTTTTTGTGTGCTGGCCTCACAACCCAAGGCCCAGAGCAATCCAGAGAGAGGTGGCTAACAGGGGAGGATGAGGAGGGTGGGGAGCTGGAGAACAGCCAAATTACAGGGTACCTGATAGCATTCCATGACACCCCTGGAAGGAGACATGACCATGCTCAGAGGGCCATTCCAGGCCAGTCAGTCAGAGATTTGCCACAGAGGTGTTGTGTAGTTTGATGGTGTAAAGATTATTAGTGAAGCAGTGTTTGCAGTGCAAGCTGGTAGCTTGTATTACACTGACTGAGAAAAGGACATAATTTTGGACTAACACCATTCAGAGAGCTGAGAAATGCTCTTTTAAGGACTTGCAAACCTCACTTACATGCATAGCCCTCCAGGGGTGGCTGACACAAAACCAGGGGCCTTCAGTTGTTATCTGTGCCTAAAGGGCTAGGTAAGAAAGTTAAGGAAGCAATCACACACTGATATTAGCCCAGAAATCTTTTCTCTTTACTGCAGCCATGACAGAGGGCATCACTGATGCTGAAAAACAACCACACAGCTTCACTTTTCTCTGTACTAGCAGTATTCAGTCATCATCCTCTTCTTGTAAAGTTGCTGCTGATCAGACCTTCCTAGATAGATTTCAAACACTAAGAACAATCAAAGCAATCTGGACTATCTGCAGTCTTAGACGAAGAGGTTGGATCACCCCTGCCCCTGGCTGCCCTCCCCCTCCTTTCCAGGCTGATTCTTCAAGCACTAGCAAAGAGAGAGGAAATTCCTGGAATTCCTTCATCAGCATTAGGGCTTGTTTTGCACGAATTTGGACAGAGGTTGCTCCTAAGGGGCCAACTCATGCATTCATCCTACTGCTGTGAGAGGTCCACTTTTATTTATTTTCCTTCCCTGCCAGCTTACCCAGCCTCCCTCGGTGAATGAAGTGCAGTAGTGTTGAGCACAGTGATGCTGACATCGCTGCTGGACTGGCAAGGTTTTAAATTACTCTCTCCCCTGGGAGGTGGAGGTTCTTTCCTTTTCTTCTTGGCAAAGAAGTTCTTGAAAGTCTGAAATTTGGATTTTTTCTTTCCTGCAAAATGAAAAAAAAGGAAAATTTTTGAAAGTCGGTGGTATTGCTTAGCTTGGGTAATGTTACCTCTTAAATTCTGGAGGAAGCCTCAAAGCTAGAGCAGCCCATTCAGTTTCAGTTAGCTCCTTTGTAAATAATTCAGTGCTGGAGTCCAGTGAAAGGTGAAGCTTCAATTCTTACATTTGGTTCCTATAAAGCAACACTGGCATTAGGCTGACAAGAGTGGTGCCTACCTAGATTCTAGTCTATGCAAAAATATACTTTATATAGAGAATGCATCTATCTACAACTAAACAGTGCTCATATTTAGTATATTTTCAATAAAAATTGCTGTCAATGTCTTTAGCTATTAATGTTCTTTACTTAGTTTGGTTTAGTTCTGCTTACTGTTTATTAAGTGCTCTAAGGAGACAACACCTGAAGGACATTCAATGTTGGCAAAAAGATTGTAACTGGAAAAAAGAATTAATAAATTCCAAATCCTAAGTATCTGTTTCACATTAAAAAACTGTCCCAAAATAAAAGCAACAACTCCTCCAGGGCCAAAGAAGCAAACTTAACTTAAGACATTGTCTTGCAGGACACGAAAGTCCCAAACACAGCAGCCCTAAGATCACAAGCGGAAAACTGTTAATTTGGTTTCAGATTTTCCATAGTCCAAATAAAAATACAAAAAGAACAAAAAACAAACAAACAAAAAAAACCCACCATGAAACATCACTGATCTTTCATTTTTAGTAAGATCTAAGATACTTTAATATTCTTATGTGTATTTTCTTTCAGCACATAAGTACTGCACTTTGTCCCTGACCCTTACACTGAGAGATCACTTTGAGTGGTTTGGGCCAAGCCATTGCACTAAGACCCCTGTGATTGACTTCAATACATACTCAGAGCAATAACATCATTGCATATCTGAGCCAGCTTCATTGTTCAATTAATACTTTACAGCAATTGACATAATACATGCCCACAGCTGGAGGATTCCTTCATAAGCAAGGCATTATTTCAACACAATTATTGTCCTCTCCCAGCAATGATTTAGTTGGCCATGCTGTGTCTCACCGTGTGCCCTGGACGTGCAGGGATCTCTGCCAAAGGGCCTTATCTGGGCTGAAACTGTGCCACCACACAGCTGCATCAGACAGTGGCCACTTTGAGAAATAAACAATGATGCTGAGATCTGCTCCCCCTGTCTCCTCCCTGCTCCCCAGCCCAGTGCCAGCACCACGTGTCAGGACACACAAGGATGCTGCCACAGTGTCCAGCACAGCCTGGTGACACAGCCACCCCTGTGCAGAGCCACCAAAGACCTGCACCTTGCTTCCCAAGTGACCTGGGCTGTTTCTGAGACCAAAGCATCTTTCAAACCATGTAAAGTGAACTCTCACTGGAGCCCCACTCATCTCAATAACAATGGGATGTGGCTGCCCTTAGGGAGGGTTTATCAGTGGAAGGCCTTTTTATCCTCTACTGCTGCTTATCAGGCAATAAGTGAATGAGACAGTCACAGAAAACACACAGGTTGTATTGCTGTGGCCCAGACCACAGAGCTAATCCCAAGGGCTTGGGATTTGTTAAGAATCCCACAGGGCTCAATGGGTTTCCTGCTGCACCCGTAGCAAGAACTGGCAAGAGTAGACAGGTCACACAGCAAGCACACAGAGCCTCTCATGTCAAACAGGCACGATGAGTGCTGCAGAGTCTTTAGAACACATCCTGACCATTCCTGTCTTTCATATCAGCAGCTAGACAATGTGTATGGTATTCTTCCAGGAAACTTGTCAAAACTCGTCTGGCTTATCATAGATAGGCAAAACAAAAGTTTAACAAGTTTAATGAAAGCAGCTCCCCAAAATCATCAATTCTGCAATGCCTGCTAACACAGCCAATGACTCAAAGAACAAAATGGCAAACTTTGAGACAGGCAGAGTTCTGCAACTCAAAGTATATCTAAATGAGAAACAAGGACTTGTACACTGGTCATGTACACTGGTGAACTGTCATTTGTGCAGACAGAAGCAAGCTGGATTCTAGTGCAGGCATTATTGACGAGCTTAATTAGATGCTTGTGTTTCCAGAGAACCAGGAGAGTGTTAAAAAAACCAAACAAACCTAAAACCACACCAAAAAACCCACCACACAATAACAAAAAAAGAGATTCTAAGATGTTTGAGAGAAGCAGACATAAGTCTTGCCACAAAAGCAAACATTGCCAAGGTACTACTCCAAATACTTGTCTAGATCAGAAGTGATGCTAACTTTAGAATGAGGGCTACAGAAAGGATTTCCAAACACTGCCAATGAGCAATACCCAGCTGGCATGGGACAACACTTGTATCATTGTGCAATAGAGAGTATCTGATGGAGACACATCAGTTACTTCAGTGCCTCCTCTAGACTCTAATTTATTTCTGATGTGCAGGGTACACCCCCTCCAGCAATGACTCCTCTTCAACCATGCTTTGCTCAGCTGCAAACATCCAGTTGCCTCAGATGAATGAGAAGACATCCCCCAAGTTTCCCTGTAGTTCCAGAGACTGGCACTTGCCATATTATTATATCAAAAAAAGATAAAATCACTACTAGACACTCAGTGCTGGATGTAGATGAAAACTGTGGAACTGTTCTATGTGAGAGCACTTAGCAAAAACGACATGGTTCAGAAAGACACTGCTCTTGTTTGTTCCCTGCTGTGAACAGTTGTGCTCTGGTTTTGCACACCACGAAAAGGATGCCACTTTTAAGCTAAAGGTGCCTACTCTCAGTGCACTGTGAAGCAGTCCAACACAACACTAAATTGGCAGAATGCTCAATGATACTTGACCAAATAAAATACAAAAGGACCTTAATACTGGGGAAAAAAACCTTTGCATAACAAAAATCCAAGCTCAAATAACTATGCCTATTTCCCCTTCATCCACTAATGATTTTTGAAATCTTATGGTTGCCTATCTCCAGTTTTATGGCATTAAAAATAAAATACTAAATTTCTAGGTTACCGCCCTAAAAAGGAAAATCCTTCCCAAAAATTAGTTGCTTATGCTATAGTTTTAGCCAACTATAACAGAAAAGAAACAGGAATAAGCATTTCACTTCCTCTGTAAAGTTTGTGTATTCTGTATTTTTTTCTGCATGTGTACTGCCTATTTCATTGTGTCTCCTGTGCACAGAGAGAACTAACTCAGGACTTTCTACTCTTTGAATAGCTCTTCCCTATAACAAGATAGAAAAAGATGCTTCTTCCAGTGCAAATATTGAAACTGCAAAAAGCATAGGGAATATCTGATTTGGGAGGTCAATAATCATATTTAAATTAAGCCATTCATTTGGGGATCTTCTATGGTCCCTGACTTCCTAGGGTGCAGTCAGGACATATTTTCATTTTTGCCCTCAAATCCAAGGACTAGAGAGTTTCGACATTAATAACACCAGAAAAAAAAAAAATCACAACTCATAGAGAAGATTCTCAGAAAATGTCACGATTCTAGCTTCATAAAAAGTATCAGATATTGGCAGACAGGCAATAAAATCATGGAATTCAGTAGCACTAACTTTGGGTGCTGATAGTTTTTGGACAGCAGCTTGGTTCCTGCCACAAAGGAGGAGCAGCATGCACTCGGGCCTTGTATTACAGACAATAAGACAAACCTCAATAAATCAGTCTGGACTGTGAAGAGTGGGGATTTTAGCCTCCTAGAGCCTTTACATCATGAGGTAATTATGAAGAGGGAGAGGTGAGGCAATCCTCCACTACATTGGAAGTAAACAGAAGATTCTAAAATGGCTTTATTCAGGTCCAGCCAAGAGTCTCTTGAACTTTTTGGCAACAGCACAGCAGCCTTTAACTATTTAATATTTTGTTCATTTAGAGTCAGAAATATTCCTGGTGGATTTAGAGCCAACACTTCAGATCATGAGCCTTCTTCTGCTGTTCCTATCACCCGGGTCAGAATTTAATCTCTTTTCTGAATCCTCTAGTGAACCCAAGTACAAAATTTTCATGCATGGGCTTTACATAATCTTACCAGTTTGCTGGGATAGCACTAGACTGTGTGACAAACTAGATTATAAATCTAAGAAACCAGAGAGTGCTGAGCATCTATCGTTAAACTTTCTTCACCTCTATCCATCTGCCAGGCAGAGTTCAACTAACAGTCTCTTTGCCATTTGCTTATCTCTTCTAACAATATTTTGGTAGTGGCAAATATATTTCTAAAGGATGAAGCAAGATCACCTTTGAAACATAAACATTTAAGATGATTGCAAAACATTAGCCAAAGAAAAGAGGGAAAAATGAAGTGGTGTGACAGCCACTTCTCCAGAGATGCTTCAGACATGATGCTGTTCCTCATACTCAAACCAGCAAAGGGGTTATCCTTTAATGTAGACAAGTATCTGGCATAAGTAAGATATTTTTCTTTCTTGCCTATTACTCCATCCCCTCACACTTTTTGCATCAGACCATGCCACCAGATTAAAGAATGAGTAACAAATGGCTGCCTGTGGGCAGAAGCAGAGAAAGAAAGAGGCTGCTGGGGGTACTGACACAGCTCCCACAGACAGAGGCTCAGCTCCCTCCTCTGCAGGATCTATCAACACAGGCACAACAATCAGCCCTTCGAGCTCTAACATCCTGCTTTTAAAATCCAAGTCAGAATCAAAAGGAATATCCTCCAACAGGATACATTGCTCCAGTATTGCACATCAAAACATCTTTTCCATAATATTGACAGCTGACAAAGACACACAGAATTTTCTTTACACTACAAAAGAAGCCCCAGAAAAAACAAAAAAACAACGCTGCAAAGCAGGTCACTACAGACCTGACTAATTGAAGAAAATAAATCTTCCATATCAGCTATGCAGTCAGAGAACAACTGCTTACCTGTGCACACTTCAACTGTGTCTCCAGTTTCAGGTGATGGTGTGACCTCTGTGGGTCTCGTAGCCATTATATAGTCACTGAAACAGAGATGAAAGCATCAGTTAAATTTTAGTCCATCTCCCCAGCAGAATATGGGCCCACCCAGCATGAAGAAAGAACACAGCTGAATCCTTTCTAAAACTACATGCCCAAATGGTTTGCACACTCTTTGCACTTTGGCCATGGAACTTTTCATTTTTTCAGTGACACTTATTTCTCCAGCCACAACTAACAATCCTAACAAGTCTAATCATTGCCAGCACCTCTCTCTTGTTAGGAGACCAGAATCAAAGCTAGCTTTCAGGAAAAATGTCATTACACTTGCTCAGCAAACACTATAATGCTTCCCAGTCTTAGAATAATGAACCTTTGCTAGAGAGTGACAGCTCCACACTACTGTAAAAACATAAGTGCTCAGCTGCACAGGGTTCATACATTAGAGTCCTCACAGCAGGCACCAGTCTAGTCTGTCATCATTATTAAAACCAGTTAAGCATCAGCACTGAAACATCATTCCAGGCTATGCTACATTTGTGGAAACCAATAGATCAAATTTATTTTGGATCCAGTGCAATCAGCTTTTAACCACAAGCTCTGAAACCTTATCGCCAGCAGGGCTATTGATCAACCAAATTAGCTGATGGCATCATCTTCCTCCCTGATGAAAACAGAAGTTCAGCCTAGTTTTAAGATCATTCAGTGTTAACTGGCTGCACTTTGTATTTTCCAAAGGGGTGTCTGTCACAGACAAAGGAATGAAGCAGCAGACCACAAGAGTTACAGTACAAATGTCAAACAACAATGGAAATGTGACAGTTTAGCAGGGCAGCTCATAAATACTGCCCTTTGTAATGGAAGATACTTCAGTGATACTTTTGTATAATTAGAGGTTCTCATATGCTGTTAGGACTCGAAGAGTAAGAGTCTTTACAACCAAATCCTGCTCCCTTTACATAGATCACATCTAACAATTTTCCACATTTAGGTGGTGTAACAATACAGCCAAGTCAAGTATCTCAACAGCAAGCAAGACTGTAATTCTATAGTAATTTGGCCAATCACTAAACTCTTCCATTTCTTCTGTATCACACACATATTCTAAAATCTGTCATGCCCAATGCAATGGGACCTTTCTATGAGCCCACATCCTCAGACAGCCTTAAAAGATAAGGTGTACAAACTCAGAGGCAGAGGTGTCTGTCAGAGAAATCAAAGGAGCAGCTCATGGAGGCAAAACAGGAAAAGCTCTGGTGAAAAGAGAGGCCATGGAGCTCAGCATTCCCTGCACTGGCCACACAGCCACGTAAACTCTGGGGAGGAATCAGGGAGGTATAAAAGAGAAGCAAAGTGCAGTCAAACAGATCCCCTGTGAGCACTGAGACAGGAGAGCATTAGCACAATGTAGTTCCAAATAATCGCACTTGAATTCGCTAAAAAAAAGTGAAAAAGTCATTGCAACAATCAGGACTAATTACACCTTTCCTGAGATGCACTGAGGTTGTTCTTGAAACAATTGTCAGACAATATTGACAAGCAATAAAAAAGATTTCTAGGTTTCCTTCTGGTTGATCATAACCATTCAACTTCTGGTTGATCATAACCATTCAACTTTTATCCTTTTTTCCCCTTGTCCCATCAATTATCTATGAAAATGTTTGGATTTCCTACATACCTCCTTTAAAGCAGTCATCAGTAGACTTTCTTATAGACTCTATATTAAAAATAAGTTTGGTTCAAATTTTTCCTCTCAACTTTATACACCATACATACTGTGTTAGATTTTTCTGAGGTAAAGAGAAATGAATTTGAAATAAAATATTGAGAAAGCATTCAATAAATTTACAAGGACAAACTGACAAGTCTCCAGACTTGAGCTTATTTTCACAGAATGTGAGTGGACCTGGCATTTGGCTCATCTAAACCTCTAACTTCTGTTTTATCCACCCTCAATTAAACCAAAGCAAGAGAAAATTGATGCTTTTAGATTCAGCTTTATTTGCATCAGTTCAACATTTATTTAACTCACTGAATCATCTCAGCTGCTCACTCAGAATCCTTCCAGCCTTTGAAGATATTTTGACTTCAGTGTTTATTATAACTGCAAGCACATATTTCCAATTGGTATGTCTTTTATACAAGTAGAACTACAATTGCAAACCAGTTCAGCTCTGAGGCAGTTTCTTCACAGTCAAATCAGTATTAACTCAATTTTATAGCCAAGTTCTCTGGGGCACATGGAGCTCAAGTGTCAATTACAAGGGTGCCCCATTTAGGACTAATGGTTTGGTGCCTTTGTATACCTCATCATCTTTTTCCAGTGAACTTATCACAGATTTTCTCAAGCTTTGAGTTAGTTGAAGTAGCTGAATTATAGAAAAAAAACCCCATATAATATATGATGTAAATATTCCACCAGCAAAGTGGAGGTCCCATCATTAAAAACCCAATGACGTACCTGGAGGAAAGTTAGCAATTAGATGATATTTAGACTTCAAATTCTGAAGGCAGTGAGTTGTACTTTACAGAGAAGAGTTAGCCAATGTTCTGAGCAACAAACCCTAGCCTGGAGGTCAGTGTAATGGAGAAAAAGAGGACAAAACCCTTTCAATACAAATACATGTGAGTGCACAGGCATTAACCAATCGAACCTCCAGACATTCACCACTTCCAAGCCTTAATAACAGCAGACAGACACAGTGTCAGGATGTATCAATACCATGTACATTCAGTTCAATCAGCTGTACTAACACCCTGTGAGCTCTCCCAGAGCATTACACCATTAGAGACAAAGTTTTAAACAAATACCCTCTGTGTATTGATTTTCAGTGATAAAAATATCAGGTTAAATAAATGGCCTTTTAGAGCAGTATTCCTGATAGTCTTGAGATGCTACAGGACAGCTGGGAGAAGATGCTCATAGAGGGATGCAGGAGACTTCTCAGGGTGGGAGCAGGGACAGACACAGCCAGCTGAGACAGGAGAGCTGCCAAGGCACAGCTACGGTTTGCTTCTCACTAAAAGTGGAACAGTGGGCACATTTCCCCAGTCTACAGCTTTCTAATATGTTCTTAATCCTCTCTCAATCAGTATTTGCAATCCCTGCATATGCAGAGACCTCCTGCTGCAGAGGTACAGGGTACACAAGGTGCTGAATCTCTGCCACACCCTTCAAAAGCCAGACCATGGAAAAGACTGAAAGTTTACCAAAAGCATAGTGTTTGCCTCTCCCTGCACAGGGCTGTATTACCACAACTGTGATTTAATTAATTACTTACAAAGAGTGGATTCCTATACAGATGCAATCACAAAAATAATGCTGACATTAATAGACCCTATTTGCATTGCAAGGGTGTACTTTCAAGCAATTAAACTCCTAAAAAGTTGTAGGGTTTGCTTTACCTTCAAACAAATTGTTTTACCTTCAGACAACGGAACTTAGCAGTGACCACTACCCTCCCTCGGTTTGATGTATTAGATCTAGGCTCTCTGCTATCCCATACAAAATTCCATTCATAATCCTATTGTGCTGCATTCACTTAGAGCTCTTCAACTCATTACAGGAACTAATGAGTCTGAAAAGTAAAAAAACATCTCCAGGAACAGGAGAAATGTCCTTGTCTCCCCTTTACAAAGTGAACCAACTGGACAAATATTTGGAGTGCTCTGTGGGAGGGCAGTGATAGGGAAAAAGAAATAAAGTTCCAGGATGGTGTTCTGACCATTTGCTTTGCCGAGCTAAACACATAACTTAATATGTACATGGAGGGTAGAGGGGTGGAAGAATGCTAAATGAAAAAAAGACAATTCCCTTTCACTGCTTAGTTTGTGTATTTAAGGACTCCTGGGAAGTTTGCATCTACAGGACTCACGTTTCTTACATTTAACACAGGTCCAAGACAAACGCTTTCTGTTCAGCCTCAAAAAAGGGACACGTCCTCCTTGTGTCTCTCCAGTGGAGCAGAAGACTTGGAAACTACACAGCAAGCAAGCTCCTACCCCACCTTTAGTATTTCTTCAGCTTCAGTCCCATGGTTCTGCATAAGCATTCCAGAAGGCCTATGACAGGGAGATCAAAGGAGATGCTGAACCCTAAACAGCCTCTTTCTTATCAAATAAATGCTTGAGGAAATAAAGCCTCAAGAATGCAAGGCACTGCATTCAGTTAGCATCTTCATAGCCTAAAGAAGACAGACAGTGGCAAGCAGCCAAGAGAAAAAGGTGAAATTTTGGCCTGGAGCTTTTAAAGACCCATTTCCTCCATGCTACAAAAAATATTTGAAATCAAGCTTATGCTCCAGATTTCAGCATTTTTCACTTTTCACAGCAAGATGCATCAGCACGGGAAAATGGATTCTGTGGACCTCATCCTGTGGTCCTCCAGGTCACCATCCTGCAGCCAGCCTCCACCAGAACACACTTCAAGCTACTGCAGGACCTCAGAGAAAGCCCCTCTATTTCTCCTGAAAACCAAGGTTCAGAAAAACACAGAATGCAGGATGATTTAATATTCAGATTACATTCTGCAGCAAAAGGTGACTGAGAGGTTAAATTTTCTTCTCTCTTTTTAAAGCACATTAGAGGACTTTGTTCTGACAAAATGTGGTTGATGGCTTCCCTCTCTGGGAACCCAACAAGCTATCAATGAACTCATTAATCCAATGACAGCTAAGTGAAGTAAAGTTTACCCTCTGCAGCTCCACAGAGCAGTGTTTCAGAGTCAATCATACAGCAATAGCAAAGCCAGCAAGACTCCTATTCAATTTTCACATCCCTTGAGCATATCAGAAACTCAGCAACCAAAGCTCCCTTTGCTCTCCATGGGATAAATGACCTGCACTGCAAGACCCATGGTCACAGAATATCCTGAACAATGTGGGATTCAACAAACAGCTTTGTTGAAACAGAGTACAATCCAACATGACAGGAGGAACCAGAATCTGACCTTGTACAGCTGATCCCATTGTGCTCTTCTACCATGTAGTGTTTCTAGGATGAAATTCCCAGGGTTTTTTGCCAGCCCCTAGCTGGTATCTCCCATGGGGTCCCTCCCATGACTGTTTTATGTAGGTATAAAAGAATAGCACAAACAGCAGTTTACCCCAGGATTCTTGCTACTTTCTCCACTGGTAATGGTGAGGGGAAGAGCTTATATAGTTAATTAATATTGATCTTGTAATTTTCACTGAAGGAGGGATAGTTCAAGAAAGTTTAAGGTCCTTTTCCAAGGATCACAAATAATAAATGCAGCAGTAGTACTCACCAGGAAGTCTGGATAAGCATCTAGATAATAATTAATACCAATAGACCTTGACAAGATACCCAGAGCAACCAAACCATCCCCGTGGAGAGATCTGTTCCCAGCTCTCTCACTTTGCTTTCAGACGAGGCTCCCGATCCCCTCTGTGCCCACACCTCGGCTCCTCCACGAGGACTCGCCAGGAGAACAGATCCTAACGTGCTGAACTCTTGTTAGCTGCAACCTATTTTGAGAAGCCTCTGCCTGATAGCAATTCTGAAGGATTTCTGCTGTTCAGCGGTGCCTGAAGCTTTATGTCCTGCCCTCCTAGTGAGTGTGTGTGTAACACTAATGGAAAGCAGCTGGTGGGCTGAAGCCGACTTTAAAAAAAAAAGAGGAGGAAATGCCTTTCATACAGTCACACAGACTCATTCTATAATTGTGTGAGAAGCCAAGAGGATAAGAAGGGGGAAGGGTAAATGGGAAAAATTCATAAGCACTGTGTTACCAGCCCAGAAACTGAGAGGGTCAATACCTCTGTCCCCTGCACTGCTGCCCCATCTCCTCAGACTCCCCTCCCTCCCTCCTTGCACTCCTCCATTTGTTGATTTAGCACTAGAGAACTGTGTCCCTGCATGTGGGCACTGGTCTGTAGCACCTTATACCTGAGGCAGGTACCTGAGCAGGGCAGCTGCTGTTCTGTACTCAGCTCAAGAGCTTTGCAACGCTTGGCACCCACGCCAGACAGATTAACTTGGTTTGGTGCCACTTCGAGCTGTCCTCATCACCTAATTACTCTGCTGTGCTTATTAGCACAATCTTGGGTAGCTGCTGTCTGTGCAAGATCTCTGTTGCAAGTTTGTACCAGCTCAGACAATACAGCAAATACCAGTTAGCCAAAAGCCAAGGAAAATGGTTCTCGATAGCCCATCCCTAATGACAATTTATCACAGAGATTATACAGTGTATTTGCAGGTCAGTACCAATCAGGAGAAATGTGACAGAAATTTGCCCAAATCAAGACTGGCTCTAACACAGTCATGATCTAAGCCACAACAAGATTTTGGCCCCAGACTGTCTCTATTTTAAAGGAATGGACGTTAAATGACCCAGTTAAATTCCAGCATTTGGCATTAGCATAGGACTAAGCTTTCCCCATGTGGTAATTCTTTTTCTTCACACTAACACACTGGGGAAATTTCAGGAAACAGCTGGAACGAGGATCTTCTCACACTCTTCCTAAAAAAAGAAAAAGAATAGCAAAGTCTTCCAGCAACCACACTAAAGGAACCAGTTGCCAGCAGTAGGAGACACTCTCAGATCCACTTGACATGGATACATTTGAAGTAGTTGTGGAGGAGGAGGAATATGCATTTAAAAATCAACAGGGATGTAACCAAAGGCTGCCTTGGCCAGTTAGGGAGCTACTCCCAGTGTGCATTACTGCCTTTGGAAATGGATTCAAGGCAAAGCAACAGGAAATGTCAAGCCACTATCACTGAACAGCAGACATGCCTCATGCCAGCAGAGTCAAGATGTCAGAGAGTCAAGCACGGGAACAAAAGTCAAGCTTACTGTCTCTGCCTCTCCAAGTGGCAAGTTCAACACGTAAGTGTAATCTTCCATCCCACATCTGGTGGTGGGCATATTTAGCCACTGTATTCTAGCTTGTGTATGTGCTTTTTACTCCCTCTCTAAATTCCTAATTAATTTGTTTCACCTGGAGCCTTCAGGCATGAAGTTAGATGGGTGGGATCTGACCTGTGGTGTGCAGAGCCCGGGGGTCTATGGGCTGCTTTGTAGGGATCAGCAAAAGGTGGCAAAGGAAAGAGGTTTGCCATCAGCTGGCTTCAACATGCTCTACAGAGGCTTGAAAGACTGTGAGCCTGAGAAAACTCCATGGAAATTGCCAATATCTGCAAAGGTATCTCTGAACAAATACTAGTTTAGACAGCAATATCTATGAGACAGAGCTTGTCTTTTAAACGTACTCTAGCAGATGGAGATTATTGGGCTGGGACTTGGGTAAATTCACTGGTTTTCCTGGCTCTATCATTGAATAGCAGGGCAAATTGCTGGATTTCTAACAAGAACCAAGGTATTTATCACTCAGCCTTGAGCTTCTTTATCTGTGGAATCACAATGGTCACACTGAACTGAAAAGCTTAATGAGCCCTGTGGAAGAGTTAAATATCACCTCTACTGCAGGAGAGCAGCATGCTGGAACTGTATGGACTGACACAAGTGCCAGAACCACATAGAAGGTAAATAACAAAGAACCTCATAAAATTTCACAAGAGTAATCTGCATATAGGCCATGCCCCCATATTTGAGTCACAGTGATTTCCAATATGTTATTCTTAGAAACTGGGAAAAATCATTAATCCAGGGCCTGAAATAAAAGAGTTTGGAGGGATTTTTACCAAACTAAGCTGTCTGATTATTTCAGGTAAAATGAGGTTGAAACAATAGAGAGCCAAACACCAGAACTGAAATATGGAACTTTAGGCTATATCCAAAGCTTTCTCTTTTTTTAAGGTTTTTCCAAAACAGTCACTTATCCCTCAATTTTTGGATAAAGAGCAGTTTAAAGATGGGGGGAAAAAATCTTCAGATAAGATGAAACTTCTCAGGACAAGAGATAATAAAGACATTTAATGGCCAAGAATTTAAAATGCACTGAAAAAAAAAGGGCGGGGAATTCTGAGACAAACTGTTACAAATCTTCATTCTGAAGATCAAAACGCCATAAAACCAGTCAGCCATCTTTTGACTATAAAGAAGCAAATAAAACACAGGCTTTGTGGTCTCAGAAGCTGCCTTTGGCAGGAAGCTCAGGAAATCTCCCTTCATGTGAAGTCCCAAAACCTATTTGTCAGAATCCACTGCCTGTACACACAACAAATAAAAACAAGGCTAGCTCCTTCCTATGTTGAAACACTCTGTGTCTGTCTGGCTAACCCCAGGTTCCCACTGCCCGTGGGCATTTCTGCAGCTCAGAGCCCATTCTGACCCCTGATCAAGGGGGGGCCAGAGGCAGCACAGGGGCTCTTGTGCAGCTGTGTGTGAAGTTTGATGGTTTCCTTCCCTTCTTCTCCTCCTGCTGTCCCTGCTCTGCTCTCTCGAGACCCTCAAGTTAGGCAGCTCCTGAAGGAGAATTGGTCTTGAAGCACATGGAGAATGTTGGAGCCAAGGGAGATCATCCCTGTGCTCAAAGCAGTTCCTGAGCCACTTCTATCCCAAGGGCAACTACTGACCTTTCTCTGTAGTATGAGCAACTACTAACAAGGGATCCTACTTCTCTGGGATTCCAGACACAAATACCTCTCTAAAACAGGATCATCTAAAATAAGATTATCTGAGCTAATGCTGTTTTGCACCAATGGAGTATCAAGCTGAATTCAACTGTATTTTAAGGTAGTGGTACAGTAGCATCAGGGAGCAGGGCAGTACATGACAGTAGAAAAACCCAAGAGTGTGACACCAAGGATAATAAGAACTGCAAGATGGGGTAGTGACAAGCAGGCGCATGGGGGAGAGAATCAGATGGGGACAGACATTCTGTAAGATCTTCACAGGCCAAGACTTCGAGAAAAGAAGCAATAAGACAATTTATATCTTTTTAATTTAAGCTTTTGAAACATTATTTTCACTAAACTGAAATGATGGAAAGAGTTTGCTACAATGAATCAGCAAACAATTCCTCCACATCTCTGTCAGGTCTGTATTTTCCCATGTACATAGACAGCTTGATGGTTACCACAATGTCTACATCCTAATTTTGAGCTAGACTACTCAAACACATCTCATTTGCATCAGAACTACTATGTGAATCACAAGCACCTTGTTAGATGAGTGATACCTGGAAGGCCCAGCAGAAGTGCACAGTTACATATTCCTGATGAATGTTTAAGTATAAATTAATTCATCAGGAATACAAGTCAAACATTTAGTTCACTAATTAACACCAGACCCGCGAATCTCAGAGGCCAAACGGAACAACCACCAAAAATTTTGAAGCTGGAATGACACCTTGGCTCTGGATGGATGGTTAGAAAGCAAGATTGGGCAGCTTTGTCTGCACAGCCAAGATTCCCTGCTCTGACTGAGAGTGCTACAATTCCCTCTAAGAGCACCCTGGTCAGGGCTGAGGTAGAGTTAATTTTCATCATAGCAGCTGCTGTAGAGCTGTGGTTTGGATTTGTGCTTGAAACAGTGCTGGTAAGTCAGAGATGCTGCCTTTATCACTAAGCAGGTCTCACCCAGAGTGTCTCCTGCTCCTCACCCCACCCCAGCAGCGAGAGGCTGGGGGTGCACAAGGAGCAGGGAGGGGACACAGCCAGGAGAGCTGATCCCAACTGACCCGAGGGATATCCCAGAGCATATGGCCTCATGCTCAGCATATAAATCTGGAGGAGAAGGAGGAAGGGGGGACATTTGGAGGGATGGTGTTTGTCTTCCTGTCAGCATTACTTGTGACAGAAACCTGCTGTTCTGGGGATGCTAAACACCTGCCTGCCCTGGGGAAGTGGGGAATAAATTCTGTTTTACTTTGCTTGTGTGCATGACCTTTGCTTTAGCTATTAAATTGTCTTCATCTCAACCCACGAGTTTTCTCACATTTACCCTGGGAATCTCTCTCCAATCCCACCACGGGAGAGTGAGTGAGTGAGTGAGTGAGTGAGTGAGTGAGTGAGTGAGTGAGTGAGTGAGTGAGTGAGTGAGTGAGTGAGTGTCTGTTGTAGGGCTTAATTGCTGGGGTTAAAGTACAACAGTCACAAAGATACCAACATGCTATAGCATGGAGATAGGATACAACAGAGCACAGAACGACTTGGCACCTGTACACTTAACCAAATGCAGCAGCACACACAGGTGTGAACACAGGTGAGAATACAGCTACAGAAAAGAATAATGATGTGTGTGGCCCAGGTCATGCCTTTTTCACACATGTTATGCTGGAAACCTTGGGCTGTTGGCACAACCTTGACTATTGGCACAGTGATGAGCAGTGACAGCTCAGCATGTGCAAGCAAAATCAGACAGGATATCAACTGACTGGGTTGGTTTTTTTTCTTTGTTTATACAGCAACTCCCGCAAGGGAATGAGAGGCCACCTGCTAACTTGAAACAAATAATTATGAATAAAATACCAAGATAAACAAAACAAAATAAGACAGTTTGCAGTTAGTATTTGCTGTATTCAAAATAATATTTAAAACTACTTAATCCATAATAGTTTTACCAACCTTGAGACTATAACAGATGTAATGCAGAACTAAAAGCTTGAATCACATTAGTGCAGAACACCTTGTCCTCAACTGCTTTCCTACAGCAGGAGAAATCTAGGGGATGGAAGGGAATCAACCTTGGAATTACCTTGGGTTTTTTTCCTGTTTCCCCATGGACAGACTTATCTCAGATTTTCTCAAATCTGGCTGATAATCAGCTCTACCTGCCCTACACTAGCTCAGGTAGGTTATCTACTGGAAGTACAACTTGAATCCACTGCATTTTTGTCCCATATATAATCAGATTTCAGCTTCTACATCCAACTCTAGGCCTTCACATCACAGCAGATGTGAAAGCCTAAAACTTTGTAGACCTCTGCACAAGGAGGAAATGACAAATTAATCTCTCCAGTTGGCTCTAGGTATACAAAGCTACACACTTGGTGCAGCAGAAGTTTCTGTCTAAGAAGAGAACACAAGGGAAAACCATGACAAGATGTTTTCATGGCTCAGTCTGGCAAAATCATGTAGACAAAAAACCTGACGGACAAATGATGCAGAAGAGTGAGAATCACATCCAGCAGATTGTCCCAACCCAAGCTTCTGCCCCACTGCAAGTGATGTAGGACAGGCAGCATTAGAAGTCAATTTGACAGCATATCTGCCAAATACTCAGAACCTTAGTGATAGCAAAAGGACTGTTCTACTGAAACCAAATAAACAGGCCTGCTTGGAATTCCTCTGCCTACAGCCAGCAAACACACTGTACCACTGTGGCTGCTAAAACAAACACCATCCAGAGAGAAGCATGAACAGAATGAGGAGATGGGAGTGACTCACTGGTGTATTAAGACAGAACTGAACTTCTTACACAAAGATGAGTAAAACAGAACGAAACGCAGAGAAAGAGTTGATTTTTTTGTTAATAATACAGCACCATTGTACTAACGGTGCCCAACTGCCTGCAGTGCCATGGCTCTGACACCTCCTAACTGCTTTTGTTCACCCTCTCTGCTATTTTTGAAAAAGAATACAGTACTTAAGCCTCTATACATTTAATACTAGGCAGAGCACTGAATGACTCCTGTGGGCTGCAGACAAAATGCTCACAAAATGTCCAAACGCTCTATAATTGCCAAATACAGGAACATGCTCATAGGTTGTGTACTGAAAGATTCCTCCAAGAGACTCACAACACCTGAGGAGTGTTTCCACCTCAGCTCTCTGTTTTGGCCTTAGTGGGGAGAGCTCTCTATTTTCCATAAAAGCTGTTTCTTGAAACTCATCCAAGGATTGTCTCCACACAAGTGAACTTGCTTTACTGGGCAGAAACCACCTCTCATACTCAGATATTTTCATCTCAAAATCCCCCAACACTGAAAAGCTGTTAACGAGTGATTCTTACTCTTGTAGTGAAATAATATGCTAAAGTGATGTACAATGAAAAGGCATGTAAACAGACATATTCCAGAATATCAAAGTGTTTATGGGAAGCATTTCACCTCTCCTGAATTCATCAGCCACACAAACAGACCCTAGATCACCACAGGAGCAGTGACTGCCACAGCTCCCAGGAAGCCTGCACTGACCCCAAAGCTGCAGAGCTGCCAGCTGAGCCCATGGACCACGGCTGAGCCGAGATGATGCTGGGGGATGCCACAGGCAGGGATGGCCAGGGAACTCAGTGTTTTGCTTTAAACACCCTGGAGTCTTGGAGAGATGTTTAATGCCTAAAACCGTGCCAAAGAGCAAAGCACCATTGCCTGCAGTCAGCCGGGAACGCAGCTCAGCGCCGTGGCAATGACGGCTCCAGAAAGGGAGAGAGGCCACGGGAGGCGAATGAGCTGCTGACAGAGAAGAGCCAGCAGCTCCCAGAGCCAGCAGCTCCCAGAGCCAGCAGCTCACACTGCCCCGGCCCCCACGTGTCAAGCTGCTACTCCAGTAGCAGTTGGTGGAGCTTTAAACCACTTCCAATCCACTTGTCACTGTCCAAGCTAAAACAGCAGCTGCTTGCTGTGGAGCAAAAGGCTCCAAGGACCACACAAGCATGTAAAAGCTGTAAAAAGTGTAACTAGCCTCAAGGACAAAGGGATTTTTGGGATTTCCACCGTCCCCTATGTGCATCTCCAACAAGAAGGCTGGGGTGAAGGTGCAGGGGCAGTGAACAGACAGATTATCATCAGGGGGACAGCTCTGTCCCATCTTTGGAATAAACCCAGCTATCACCACAATCTCTTCCTGACACTTATCTGAACAAGCAACAACACAAAATGCAGCAACAGCACCTAACCCAGAAAACATTTTTACCAATGTCACGGTCGTAACATCATTTCAGATTGGCAATTGCTTTCATCTCAAACAATCTAGAAATATATTGAAAATTCTACTGATGCATTCCTTGATCAACTTGCTTTACCCAAATGCTGAACTTCTTTGCAGGATAAAAGTGCACATCGGCACTTTTAGACAATTATGGAATATAGGAAAAGAACACAATACCCCACTGGAAGTGCAAAGCTTAGCAAAGCAGAAGACATTCAAGCTGAAATGTCCATAATTCTGGGATTGTTGTTTGTCAAAGGCACCATGAAATCCTGAGTGACCACATTAAGTATAGTAAATACCTTTTCCTATAGTCTGCTATAGAAACCAGTCTGAGCTGGCACATAAAACCTTCAGTCAACTATTTTATATAGCTTCTAACACACTGTATTTATCTTGGGAAATTGGCAGTTTGCATTGACCATCAGTGAACCTTACTATTCAAGCAACCACATTTTCAGCTCATAACAACATACTTGGCTAGTCCCAAAAACTGAGAAGCATATGAAAATATTTCTCCACAGGCTTTAGGAAACTTTATCATATCTATTCAGGTATCATATTTTTTTCTGACACCATGTTTGGAGTAAGAAAAAGACAGAACTCTGCAACAAGGGCAATGAGCTATAAACTAAGAACAATTCAAGATTACTCAGGCTGCATATGCTGCTTAAAGAGAAATATGAAAGCAATCTAGAAGTTTTATTTCAGTGAAATAGCAGACAAGATTTGGACTGTGATGAAGAAATACCTGGATTAGACTTTGGGTTCTTTTTTTCATTTCATAAGAGGACATTAACAAAACACAGGGACAAGACTATGTGTACAAAGATCAGATTCAGCCACACATTATTACAGTGCACCAAGGCAGAGCCTTTGCCTCCACTTTTAAAATGTGGGGGAGTGGGATAAATGTGACAGCAGCACAGGAGAGCACTACCTAAAGCAGTTTTTAAAACACTCCAGATGCTTTAGCTGGACTCAGCAGCTCAAAGCCCTGGAGGGAACCCTTCCCCAAAGTCCATGGTAGGTTTTTTGGCACATACTGAGCTCTAAGCCACTTTGGCCAAATTCCTACTGGTACCCAAGCCAATTGCTTAAACCATAAAAGTAATTTCATTCCAAAAGAACTTTCATTCAGAAAGCAAACTAACTCCTACAGGTCAAATGACCATGTGAGAATTTGGGGAAGTTGTTCCACAAACACATTTGTCCAGAAAGACAAATACTACATGTTAAACTCCAAACCAATTTCATTGAAAATTAATCTTAGGTTAAAAACATCACTATTCCTGCAACTGGTGTCTTGAACTTATTTTAACTGCCAAAAACCACAGCCAAATCAGCATATAAAATTTGTGAAGACTGCAAAGGGTTAGTAGTTGCATTAATTCACCTGGGAATATATCACAGGGCTGAAATAACAGGCTAAGAAATACAACCTGTGCATATATACCAAGTATAGAGACCTAACTGAAGAATATCAAGAAAGAAGAACCTGTTGAAGAAAAAGAACCCTGTTCTTCATAAGCCAGGTGGAGACTGACCAGGAAAGAAGAGATGTTTTGCCACATGTAAAAAAGCTTATTCTGTCCAGCCTTTATAGTGTCTCTCTGAATTTCAAACTTGTTTTAACTGCATTAGATTCTGAAAGATTTCATGGGGGGAAATCAAGCAATGTAAATCTACTACTTTTTGTCAATTCAGGTGCCTACCTTCATCAGGACTGACTCATAGCCCTTTCGCTAGTTCTGATGGCATCTATCTAAAGCAAACTTCTCTGCCAAATATTAATTCCCTGTTACAAATTTCAAAGGAGGAAAGGAGTCAATATGGGATGGAAATGCTAACAGAAATCCAGTAGGAGTTGTGCACCTTTGAAAATGCACATTTCCACCAGAGTAACATGAGTCAAACTGTTGGTGAGAGGGATACAACCTTTGGGAGAAGGAAAGGGTCAGTTGCCAGCTCCACTACTGAACTATTTTCCTCCCTCTGCTATCCAGGATTTATCCACATATTTAACTATCAGTATTCACATCTCAAGCCTCAAGACAGTTTCACTTGCCTTCCACTGTGCATGTTCCCTGTCTAATCCCTCACCGGGTGCAAGAATAGAGCCCTCTGCAGTCTGCTGGTGCAAAACACGATCAAACAACTCCTCAGGTTTGGCAGCAGGAAATTTTCTTCCATGCCTCAGCCGGGAGATGTCAAAGGAAAAGAAAAACAGAATGCATCTTCATGATGGCTTAAAGTACAAATACTAACATGCATTCTCTCATTCTCCTTTCCCTCAATAGTCTACTCCAACAGAACATGCCAGTGAAGAAATAAAAAAAATAATTCTTTTAAATACAACCAAATCTCTCAAGAGGGAGCAATTACAGAAACAAACCTCAGATTGCTTATAGAAAACCTGAGCTCATCAAGTTCTTAAAGCCCATTTACTGCCAGACTTCTAGCTGAACATTTTTTAAAAGCCAATGTGAATTTCTGTATTTCTCCTTTTTGTGTGCTAATATATAAACAGTATAGCTAATCACTAGGGAAGAGGGCATTTTCCCTCTTGCTATAATTAAATGGGAAAAGGTTCTTAATTCCTTTTGCAATATTTCACGTTTATACCTCTGAAGGAGAAAAAAAAAATGACCAATTTTCACCAGACTAATATTTAAGCCAGGACTTATTTTTTGCACTTTTGTTCTCAGGCTGGTACTTCAGACCCGAGGCATAACTACTTTGTTCAATGCTTCAGCTGCAATACAACAAAGAATTTCCAAGCACCCACTAGACTCAGCTCCCTTTGGAAAGGTGGAGGGGAGGGCTCAGCACGGCACTTACTTTTTACTTTTCAGGCAGCCGTAGAACCCAGCCATGGCGCTTCCCGGGAGGCGTGTGTGCATTGGGTTGAGCCTGGGTGCGATGCCAGCGCAGGGATCCTGGCACGGCGCAGCGCACAGAGCCCCGCGTGTGCGGCAATTCCCGGCCGGACACAGCCCCTGGTCCCAGGCACTCGGGCTCTGCTGAACTGGCTCCAAGGAGGGCTGTGCCTGCTCCATAAATGGTTACGAATTGTTAACTCCCCCTTTTCCTCTCTCCTTCCAGCTATTGGTACGCACAGCATCCGAAGTGTAAAATACCATATGGCGTTTGATTCCCTCTCCCTGTGGGACTAATGAGAGGTTTGGTTGTAATTAGGATGTGAAGAAGCCCTGAGGAGATTAATTGTTAGTGTTATTTTTTAGACACAGGAAAGCTACAGATAATACTTGCAACATCTTTGAAGCAACGACGAAAAACTGAAGTTATTCTCCGCACAAAGGAGGTGCACAGGATCTTTCAAGACAGGCATTATCCCAATTCACTGTAAATCTCAATCTATTCTAACAATCTATTCTGCATATTAACAGGAAAAAAACCCAAACAACTACATCCCTGCAATATTGCAAAGTCAGGCAAAAAGCTCTAGAGTATAAATCAGCCAGCACACCCATATGACAGAATTACTGCCTGGTGATGACCTCTGACAATATACTAACAATTGTTACTCACTGTCACAACTAAGGAGGCACTCACTGGGTGTGGAAACAGGTACATGCTGGGGAACGTAAACCTCAAGGAGCCTCATTCTCAGGGGTGACCCAAGTCCTGGGCACAACATAGCTGCACACATTTCTGGCATTGCATTAAATTAAATCCATACGGAAATGAATTTCCATCACGGCTATCAATGGCCACTGCTGAGGTGAAAGCAGAGAGGAGGCAGCACAAGCAATGTCAGGGAGCAGCAGCAGCTGGTGCTGAGTGTGAGCCTCTGCCTGGAGTCGCATGGCTTGCTAAGAATATCAACTCCTGAATAAAAACTGCAGGGATATTTAAAAGTAGGAAGTTCATAACTCTCATAATAGCAAAGCAAAGATTTACAGTCATTCCTAGAAGATCAGAAGAAAACCACATTTATTTGTACTTCTCAGCTGGTACCTAGTGTTTGAATACTTGGGTCTGACAAGCCAGTAGGAGGGAGTATTATTAAGTATTTTTATATGAGTTTCTTAAAGACATTTAGTAGAAATACCAGATCTACAGTGGAGAAGTCCTTCTTGAATACTTGGAAAAAATACTTTATTTTAATGCCTTTCTCATATGAGACACATGTAATTAGAGAAATGGACCTCTGGTGAGGAGTCCCATAAGTGGCTCAGCTTCTAACAGTGCAGAAGTTTGATATCTGTGAATGGACAACTCAACTTCTCAATTTTCTAACCCTTCACAGAGGAAAGCTGTCACACAAATAATCTATGGCAAGTGCAAGGGCCATCACAAACAGGAAACAAATCATACTCTGGTCTAGTTTCCCACTTAGTTGGAAAGCAAAAGCCTCTACAAGCAACCAACTTCAATGCCATCCACAGAGTGCATTTGCATTTGCAGATCAAAGCTGACCTCAAGGAGATATAACACATTTTCTGTCTCTTGGGAAAAGACAAAGCTGCAAAAATACAGTAGCACTAGCTGAAGTTTTACCTGAACGAGTTTCAATGTTGGGAATTACTGTGTTTGTCACGATGACTTCACACTGAATTCTTAATCCCAGCTGAAAAAGGATCACTAGAGAGCATTAGTCTCCATCCATCAGCCAAAGCCCACAGGAAAAAAAAAAAAGTAAAATCAAGGCTTTAGTTATTGGGCAACCACCACCAGGAAGGAATTCCTGGAAATTACTGGAGAAATTCTGACTGGTCTAATGCACAAAACCTTGGATGTAGAACTGCATCAGAAGTCTGCCTGGAATTTTGTTCAGAAAAATGCTGCCAACAGAAACATTTATACTACAGTAAGAAATGAAGGAGATCTCATGAGAAATTCACATTTATATTTACAATCAAGAAAGATCAAATGGCCTTCCAGTGGGCACAGTCCCTAAAGCTAGTGGAAGGGTGTAATCCTGATGACTTTGGAAGAATTTCATCACTTTAACTGGCATAGAACACAGCCTGGAAGCTTCAAAAAAATCAGTGTTTTTGCTAACATAAAGCAGATTTCCTGTCTCCAAACCTCCTCAGATGGCTTTCCTTCAGAATATGCTTCCTTTCAATATTGTTTTTTCTTGCATGCATTTTTGTCTTGAAGTTACTTACCTGAACATGCAAAACTCCATCTGTTGGCTTCCATTTAGGTCAAACACAGTCCTGTTCTCAGCAACTAGCAGTTTAGCAACACACATTGCACCATCTCAAAACCCCCTTGCTTTCTAAGAAGCACAGACTAGTAAACAGTCATTAAAAATAATTATCCCACCTCAGGATTTAATACTTTTTGATTCTCTATCTTCATATCACCCTTCAAGGCATGCTAGATTTATTATTCACTGCTCTGCCTCTTTATCACTAGCACAGTTTCAAATGGCTACACACTGAACGTTTTGGGCACAGCCCTGAAATCTTAGATGTTGATAAACATCAGGGCTCTGTGTCCACAGGCAAATCAGTGCAAGCAAGCAGGGATGTGCTGTACCTGCTCTGACAGCTGACATTTGCTCCTCACTTGTCACATGCTGAAGTGAATGGGCTTCTCTACTGCCACTTAATTAATTGAAGCTGTTTTTAGCTGGGAGGTAGATGAACACCAAATAACCACAGACTTTGGCAAAGTAAAGATGGTTCTTCAAAGATAGGGAAGACAGCAAGTTTAAACACCTGAAATTTCAATCAGATCTGGATTTCCTCTAAAGTTTGTGGCTTGGCTTGGTTGAAATAGCCCCGTCTGGGCCTACTTTCATTTGAAAATCATGACTTTCTTCAAAGTCAGTGTCATGGCTTTCCCTCAACAGCCCAACATGGCACCAGCCCCCTGCACATCCACATCACTGCACATCCAAATCTGCCTCGCTTCCCCTGCAGGGAAAACAAGCAGCCCCAGGGGCAACCTGCCCTCCCACAGTGGTATCACAGTAAGCTCCCAGCACCTGGTAAACTTCCCAACAAGTTTCTTAATTTCTTCCAAAGGGAACAAGGGAGGCAAGACTGAGCAAGGTCCAGTCACCCAACCATTGAGAAATCCTTGCACCAAAATACAGCTCCTAAAATCATAGAGCTATTTGTTTCACATGCTGTCACTTGAGTCATTGCGAAAAAGGCCTCTTCAACCTAAGTAACCAACAGCAACTACTAATCCAATGGAGGAAACTCAAACACACATGTATTACAAATACCCAGGATACATGCCAACAGCCTGAGAGCAGAGGTGTTAGGAGCTACACACATGTCCTTGGTTATAATGCAAAAACGTGTATTCTATCACCATCTGTTGAAAGGGGGAAGGATGGTGATCCTTATCTCTGTGGGAGATATCCTCTGCTGATGTGTCATCTGATAAAATCAGGGGGATGATCATCGTTATCTTTTCACAACCCATCCTTCCTCCAGAAGATATATTCTGTTAATGGGCCACTGAGTCCCACTGTATGACTGATAAAATTACATCATCCCATTGGGAGATGCCCCAGCCAGGGGCAGGAGCCAAGCCTTTCCTACCTAGATAAAAACTGAGATTTAGAACACCAAGGCAGTCTCTTTCCACTGGATCCCAGAGGAAAGCTGGATTTTTTTCCACATCATCACTGGACCTTCAGAGGAAAACTGCACCTTCTACAGGAGCACTGCTTCAACTGAACCACATCTGTCATCCAGGAGGACTGCAGCCACCATTTAATGGGACTGCTACCAACACCCTGACTGACAGGGTGTCAGGTTGTATTCTGACTCTGTCGGTGGTTTTCTTTTGTATTATTGCATGTATTTTATATTTTCTTTTTTTTCTTATCAAATTGTGTTACTGACTTGGAGTCTCTCACTCGTTTTGCTTTCAAATCAGTACAGCACACCACCAGCAATCCTGAATATGTGTCATGTGTGACAGAGCTACAGTGCTTCTTGCAGCCTCTTGCCACTGGATCTCTAAAGGCCAACCACATCCTGGCCTCCCCAGCTCTGCAAACTGCAGCTTCACACTGCAAACTTGCGACTGCAAACACTTCACATTTCACAAGATGCTCATCCAAAGCTGGCTTGAATGGCATCAGCACACACAGTGCACAGCAGCAGGAAGGGACCAGATGTCACACAGTTAGGAAATCACGCATTTCACGAACTCTGTTTAAACAGGGGTGTTTGGTTTATATTTTTTAAAATTTATTTTCAGAAAGGGGCAAAAGTTTCATTTGAGCATTTTACTAAACAAATTTAGAGGTAGGAGTAAAAATACTACATCAAATTGATTGACCATAGCATTTCAGATTTCCGGTGTATTTTGATGTCTCTGAACTGAGTTCTTCTTAGCAAGGTAAATGTCACATTGTGATAGGGTGAGCCATCATATACTGATCCTTCAGCCACTTGGATTTTATGTCATGAAGATTCTGTGTGTTCCTTACAAGAATGTTGCATTTGTAGCCCTAGCAACACTTTGCAACTGCTTGCCAGTTTAAATGTGCCTCTCAAGAAACACTTTGCTGAAGAAGAGAGGGATTCAGCTTCCTTACAAGTGAAATTCCCAGGCTGGCAAATTGTCCAGGCTTAGAAATTTTCTGTGAAAACTCTTCAGTTCTAAAGATACAACTAAACACGCATCACTGTTAAAAGCTGCACTATCAGAGCTTTAAACAAGCAGGGTTAGAAACAAACACAGTAGTCTGCAGACAACAAAGAAGTGGAGATAAGAGGATTTCTGCTTGCAGAGTTTATACATCCATCTGTGATTAATATTATGAGGAAAATGAGGGTCAAAGCCTATCTCTGAAACTGAAAGTAGAGAGTGTAGTTGGAGGCATCCAACTATGCACTATTTCTGCTTTTTATTCATGTATTTATTTATATATGCATGAATAAATTCTTCATGTCAGAAGAATTTGCCATGATACTTGCTCTGTAGTCTAATTATTCTATGCTGCTCTAATTATGTGTGTTTTCACACTTTGTGTGCAATATGTGGGATTTGGGGGATTTTTGTTGTTGTCATTCCCTGCTAGAGGTACTTTTGGTAATTCTGAGTCTTCATTGTTTCCTTCAGTTTATCACAAACACACTGTCTTCTCTGAGGAAGAAGTGAAGAAAAACTTTGGTATGGTGTATCCAGTGCATTACTGAATTTTAAAATATGACCAGAAAAATACTGGCCCACTAAATCTATCCTTTGTGTCCCCACAGCCTAATGTGAACTCTTCCTGGATTAACTAGAGATGAAGGTCAAGCCATGTGTCATTCGAAAGGTAATTTCCTCTAGATTTGCAACAGGATCACAGATGTGACCTCAGATTTCAGTGACAGAAAATATTAATTGCCTAACAAATAATACAGATCCAGAGATAGGATTGTTTGTTTGACAGTTTACAATCTACAATGATTCATTTGCATATAAATATGTAATTTATTTTTAGATAAGTAACAGCGTTCCTGTATCCACAGACCAGGATGTGCTGCCTCTCAAATCTCTGCTTTCTTCATCCAGGACCACAAATTTAAAATCTAAGATATTAAAGAATCTGAATGAAAAACAGATTATTTTTGACACAGTGGAAGAGCTGGTATTTCCTGTGAAAATACTAGTATGGTCAATATTTTATATACTGGGAAACTGTGGTTCTTTTGTCCTGGTGGGATTAGTGCAAAAGTTGAACAAAGGAGCTCTATTTCTGCGTGTCCTGACTTAAGAAAATACCATGTTAAAGAATATTAAGTTCCAACAACACAACTTTTCCTTCTCGGTGTCCAGGCAGGCACCAATACACGACCATCTGGAAAGAAATGTGAGAACACAGTATGTGGCTACAGGCACATGGACCAGTGCCTGGTGTAAATGTTGAACATCAGAGGTAACAGTTACTGAGTCTAAACAAATATCCTGAGATTATGTGAATAATGAATTGAGTTTTCTACACACCATTCTTCCCAAATTCCCCTCTAGGGATAGATCCAGTTAATGCCCTTCAAACACTCTTGCCAAGCTCCCTTGGAGATAAATCAGACCAACTCTGATGCCTGTGCTGTGAACAGCAATCAAGTTTTATGACTTCCCATGTATATTAGTTTAACACTAATGTGGGCCCACCTCTTCAACAGAGTTACTTCTGATTTGTTTGTTCAGGTATAAGCAAGAGGAGAACCAGGGACTCGCACATCTGGAATAATATTCCTAAAACCATCAACATCCTGAATTCCAGCTGCAACTGAAATTAAACTTCAAAAGCCAAGGTCATCTCTGATACCATCTCAGTGACTGTCGACTGAAGCAATAATACAGGAAATCACGGAAGCTCAGCTCTGGGGAAAAGGCTGTCTGACTCCAATGCCTGCAAACACAAGGCTAAAGATAAGGTGACCATTAACCTTCAGAGAAGGGCAGGGAAGTCCCAGAATGTCCTGCCTGCAGGCTTTATTGCACCAAGGGGAAATAAACAGAAAAATAAAACTCAGAACTGCATACTCTTGACATTTAACTCAAACGAGTACGCAATGGTAACATAGCGTTTTCTCTGTTACCTTTCCTCTGTATAAAGGCATGAATCAGTACGTGGTTCATTCCCCAGTCAGCAAAATAAGTGAAAATATTGAGTAATAATAAATGTATTCCTACCACTTGATATCTGTGAGATATTAGACCTGTGGCCTTCTGTACAGAATATATTATTCCATACTGCAAATACAGTGGGGAGAACTGAGGATGAGTAAGAAATTCAGTAACTGTTTCAGAATCCATAAACTGCAACTAGCCTCAAAAGTTCCTAGTGACTGAAACTGTATTTTAGAGTCTTTGTCCATGCTTCCTTGCTCAATAAGGACAGCCAGAAAGACCCTACAAGAATAGGCACCCTATAAATATCCAAGATAACTTTATGTTTACTAGCCAGCCTTCAGCCATGGGAACTCTTACAGGAATACGGGCATCCAAATGCTTAAATTGGTTAAATTAGAAATCAGTGACTGTACAACATGATTTGGCCCTGCATGTCAAGAGTTTTTAAATCATCACATAATAAAAAATACCTCATATTGAGCCAATTTCACCAGAGTAGACACACAGCACATCAGAGTCCTTACACAGCAGCCTAACACATTACTCAGACAAGTTCTGGCAATCTTTAAATATCCCAGTGTGCTCTCAATTGTCTCTTAAATATGCTGGCGCTGTTCCCACAGTAGTGGGAAGGGAAAATATCTAATACATACCCAGAGGCAGGAAATAAGCTAATTGCAGAAGAATTTTACTTAGAACTGTTGAATAAACCACAGTTCTGTGTCACTAAGTCACATAATCACATGTTAAAACTGAATCTCTGCTTGGTCCTTCTCCACTACAGAACCTGGCACCCACTTTAAGCTATTTGCTGAGCTGATGGGTTTATCTATCACCCCAGGATCAGCAGTAGCCAAAAAAAGCTGCAGTTCAGAGCCATATCAAACTTAAGTTCATTATTTTAATAATATTTTACCATGGAGTTCAGGGGGTACCTACAGCTTTCCTAGGGTAAACACCACTCTCAGCCTCACCACTCCAGCCCCTATAGCTAACCTTGAAACAGAACATACTCGAGATCCACTGTATTGGCACCAGGTGTTAAGTCATCCTTGCTATTAAGTGGATCCTTCCACCCAGGTGTTTGTACAGTGAAATGCTGCAGGTCCAAACAAAGTGGAGCAGCTGTCACCATGCACCATGGAGCTGAAAAGTCATCTTCCCCTTCTACAGATTTTATCAACACCTACCCAAGCTTCTCTCATGAAACAGCTGGTTTGGATATAACACAGAGGCCAATATGACTGACACTGCCTGGCATGGTACCGAGTCCTCAAGGGACTCTATATATCTATATATTATACAGAGATAAGTTACTGGGAAGCCTAAAGATTAACTCTGTTGTTCTGCACTCTGAGAGCTCCCTTTGGTGAAGGGAATACTAAGCAAGCCCTCCTTCTATTGAGATTATATTTAATGTACATAAGACTAGATCGGATTTAAAAGCCACTGAAGATTGATGAGCTAAGTTAACAAGATGGATTTGCAGTGCTTCTCTGATTATGCAAAATTGATATTGTAATATTTTCTCACCACAGATGAGAGAGATTTAATTTTTCACAAAGGTAAATGCAACCATGCAAAAATGCTAAACGATAAGACTTCCAGATATTTTTCTTAGCTTGTGAAAAGTTTTCTCACCATGTAGTTGCTACATACAATGGGATGTTAGTGAAAACCATCTAAAGGAAATGCCACTGGCCATTGCAGAATTACTACTGCTCACCAGTTAAAATGCTATTAGTGATGACATGATTAATCTTTTATTTTCATCAGAATCTGTTACAAAACCAGCAAATACCTTATCTCTGAAGAGTCCCATACACTATACAAACGTAACACCCATTCCACCAAAATGAAAACCTGTTCAAAATCTGAAATACATTTCCTTTGCAGGAATGAGGACCCATGATTGTGCTGATGCTGAGTAACGTACAATAAAATCTAAGTCACACTCTACAACCATTTTTAATCCTCTTATAACTACAGAATGAAGAGGAGATGCAATGGCCATAGTTTGAGGACCAGTAGAGCAGAAGAAGTGGGATCATCAGAATCAGAGCAAGTAAATTGCTTGTATTTCTTTTTTTCCTCTATCTAATCCACAAAAGTTATGATAATATTGATATAACATAGTTTCTTCAGACTCATCACAGTAATTACAGCTAGTTTGCTGGTTTCTTTCCTCTTTCCTCTACTTAACGTGATTTTGCATTGATATGAATTAAAAAGATAATATAAAACCTTTTGCATAACCTAGAAGCTTGACAAATCAACTAAGGTAAGAACTGAGATAAATTATAGTCTTTCTTTGGCTCAGATTTCTTACTTTGAGCTCATCTATTGCAAGAACCTTAACATCTTATTCAATAAGATATCACTTTTAATTATTGTAGAATGCACAGCTTTCAAAGTTCAACTCATTAAAGTCTCTCTCAGTCAGCATGTAGTCTTCAGTAGCAACACAGTGTGAATGTACAAATAGTGTTAATGTAAAAAAAAAATAAGTACTAAAAATGTTCAAAGTATATTCTGGTAGTTAACAACAGGTGTATAAACATTCTCATGTTCTTCTGTTCATTGTACTGCTCTTGAACCTTTAAGAGCCCACAAACAAGTTGCACTGTGATTTTGAAATTTACTTTGATGTGCTGCATGCTATGTCTCTTTCAAAGTACAAAAATCTTTTTTAAATTAAAGCTTTATACATCTGTAAATAAGGTCCTTCCTCATCCATCTACAAACAAAGAACAAAAGGTCTTGGAAAAACTTTCATTACTATTGTACACAAGGCAATTCTGAAATGGCCTCTCCAGCCAAGTTTAGTCAGCTAATGCACAGGAGGTTTTCTATGTTTCCTTCTCTATAACATTGTGTTGACATCTCTGCCTTTCAAAATTCAGATTTAAAGAGTCAATTAAATAAATCCAGAAGTTCCCTATAACATGTTAAATAATTTGAAGGCATACTCAAACATAACATATAGATTGAAAAAGCAAGAAAATCAAGCAAGCACTATTCATAAACACTCCCTGCTTCTAGCACATATCTGGGAAGTTATACTATGGGTCTACAGTTTAAATGTGTAGAGAAACTCTTGGATCATTTCTCAAATGTCAAGCAAACCACACAGCCAATCTCTCCTGTTTCCTTTCATTTGTCCTTTCACTTCCTCTTACTGAGATACTGAAATCATTATTATATAAAAACCAGGGTAAATTCAGGAGAGCTCAGAAATCCTGACACTCTTGGAGAGACAACAGGATCAGAGTATGCATCTTCTCCAAAACTTCCCTCTCCTGTCATTACCAGTGCTTAGGAACATACAAAAACTTCTTGAGCAATGGGATAAAATTTATCCTGATATTGGGAGGAAGAGTCTTAGATCTCTGTTACCTGGCTGCAGCCACGTGAGTGACAGACCTGGAAAAAAAAAGGTCAGTTTGCCAGGGACCAGGATTTAGGGAGAGATAGATGTCCCCATATTGCATAAGAACGGCTGCAGCTCAACTCTGCTAAGTTAAACATCTCTTAAAAAGAAAAAAAAGTCACAAAAAAAAATCTTGACATTCAAAAGAGCAAAGACTGGCAAAGAACCGGCCAAATACAGCAGAATTAACCCTCTGTGTGCTGGCAAGTATCCTTCCCATTTAACCTAGTGGTATAGAAAAATGGTCTCATGAAGCATTAACTGGGAGAAGAGAAAGGACACATTTGACCACAAGGTACTATAATTTGATTTGCTGCAAATTGTACCAATAATAATTAACAGACTCATATGAATGATGGCAGCCTTTTTTTATGGGAAAATATCAGTTAATTCTAAGAAATGCATGTTCAGCAGAAAGAAAAACGAGTGGAAGAGCAGATGAAAAGAATGGCAGTGAAATGACAGGAAGGGCTGTGTGATTCCTTGAAATGCCATTTTGCTGAGGTTAGCCCTAAAGAGGGTGTCAAAGTTGTAAGCAAAATAAGTATGCACACTGACCTCCATTTCCCCCCACAGGCTTTTAAGCAGCAATTTCAAGAAGTAAAATCCTCATTACTTCCTACAGTTTTAAGAGCCAAGAATAGTTCAGCCACCCCAAATTCAGCATTCCTGAGTCAGCTAAACTATGAGACAGCTTAAACAAGTGGGTATATTGGAAATAATATTTGGTGCTCTCTTCATTTTGAGATCCTGAGTCATTAAAGATCTTGCTCTCAAGCTTTGTGACTGAGCATGTATTTTGTCAATTTTGCTGCAGTTTTGGTTACTCAGAATAATGTTCAGAGTCTTGCATGATCACTTGGCTATGTGAGTTATGACCTGATGAGATCTTAGGAGATTTTGGGGGAGAACTGCAAGAGTCAGCAGGAGTCAGGGATGAATAGCAGTTGAAACAATCCTTGTTAATAACATCAACGAGTGTCTGCTGCTTGCCAAAGAGGTGGTTTCAAGTTCTAACCTGTAGCACTCCTTCCCATTGCACATACAAGCTCTCAACTGAAGATACGGAGAGAAATCTGTTTATGTTTAAACTACACAATAGATTGAACTTAGACAGAGGAACTGGCATAGAAACTGATCTGAGGGAATGATGAGAACTGCATTTCCACTAAACCCCGTGTCAAGTACCAAAATCTCATGCAATGTCTTTGAATTCGTTTAGAAGAAAATGATGAAATACAAATGGCATCTGTGTTTGTGGCATTGGCACTCCTTTTAACTTTAAGAGGATGTATATGTATCTGTGCATGCATGACTCAACATGATGCTGGTGGCAGTCCAATAAAACCAAGCCACCGATTCTTGAGTTTGGGCTGTGTCCAGAGTTCATTAAAATCAATGACAGCCTTTCCACTAAATTCAGCTCTTCAGATCATAGCAATCAGCTTGCAGTCTGATGTACCACAGAGACTGCAGTCACACTGCTTTGTCCCCTGTTTGACTTACAGCACAGCTTGATGTTTATGTAACATAACTAAAGATATTGAGACCAACCACACCACGCACCCTGTCCACAGTACAAACATAAGGATTACGGAAAATCCTCAGCAGGAAAAAAAAATCAGCTTCCCAGTTTAATATACCATGTGTACTTTCTTTTCATTTATATATAGAGAGACTTCATATGAATCAATAGATACCTATGAATGAATGTCTAACACACTTCAACACTATCAGATACAGGAAGCATTCCGGTCAAAGCTGTAGTGGATTTTAGCAGATATTAAGCAGGAACAACTAAAAATGTGTTTGTATTACATGTATCAGACTCACACACACAAAGTACTGTTCTCTGAGTACTTATTTTCACAGCTATTCAAAGCTGAGTAACGTCTTAGCCCTTTTCTTAATGCTTATGCAAGAGTCCAATATTTGCACTTGCAGCTGCTGCTTTCTTGTGAAATATTCTAAGTATCCACTGATCTCGAAATAAATTTATTTAGAAATTAAATAAATGGGTCTGTATTGAGCAAGTCTTCAAACCAAGTACAACTTCTTGTTTCTTCTCTGGCTGCCATACATCTTCTTCTGGGGACAGAAAACATAGCTGTGCATTTGCCTGAAGTAAATTTCCCTGACTGGCAAATTAGGAATCATTATAAGTGGAAAAAATATTAACTTTGAAACAGAAATCAGTGCCAGTAGAACTTCTTAAGTGTTAACATTTCACTTTTGATGGTTGTCTGCACTTAATTGTTCCCAGAAAAACTAAAAATAAGTCTAAAAGGGGATTTACCTCCCAAAAGTCTGAATGCAGCCAAAAACCCTGTACTATAGGTTCCAAAGGACAAAGAGTTTTGAATCATTAAATACGCATTAGGCATGTCTCCATCTCTGTGGTCACAGGAATCTGTAACATTTCATTTTCTGAAAACTTCCATCAAATCTTTGACAGAATCGTAAGCAAACAGCTTATGTGGAAAAGCCTTCCAACTCACAGTTATCTGAAAAAACATGAGGAATTTACTTTTTGTTCATATAACATCCAAGTAATTTCTGTTTGAATATTAGAAAAAGAAATATGTACATAAATAAATGCCCTAAATATCTAAATTATTCTAAACTTAAGTCCAGTCCAAGGTAAGAAGTCCTCTGCACTTTCTTATACTATAGTATAAGAGAACCAAGTCATCTTCTAATTTTCCAGATATGAACCATAATTTTACATTGGACTGGACAGCTCTGGAATCCTTGCAAACCTCACACTGCCTGTGTGATAGGACTGCATTTCCTTGACTCTATAGGAGCTCAGTCTGGAGAAGTGCAGCTCTGTTCATCTTGATAAGTCATCTACTGACATCCTTTGGAAACAGATGAGCAATTTCACAAAGTCAGTGTAAATTTTCTGGTACAATATTCTTCAGGAATTGGCCTGAAGCACTAGCAATGTACTGGTCCATGTATTATAGAGCCAGAGGTCCAAAATATAAACAACCAATTGAGCAAACAGTGCAAAAATTTATTCCATGCCTATGAAATTGCTGGATTAAGCTTTCATTGTATTTGTTGTATAATAGCAAGAGAAATATATATTTGCATTTCCTATATTACAATAGATCTGCAAAGGTATTGGAGTCCTAATTACCATCTATTATATTGTGTGAGAGAAAAATAAATAGAAAACTCACATTCATTAAGCTGTTAATAAAAGATAAGGCCATCGAGCTTGCCTTTCTGTTTTAAAGGTTTCAAACAGTACATTTCAAGTTACTTAGCTTTCAAGTTACTGCTTTCAGTTTCTGTCAAATACCAGAAAGACAGCATGAAGTATAAAAGATCCACAGTGACTGTAATCTCAAGTGGATCAGAATGTGTGTACTAGGCTAACTCTTAATTTCTCCTGTCTGCTACGCCAGGTCTGAAATGAGTAAGAGCTCATCCAAATACGCATCAGACAAGCTCTGCTCAGTACATAGATCTAGGCAGAGAAGTCCACTCAGAGAGCTCTCCATAGGATATGGTGCACGGACACAGCACAAGGGCTGGAAGGGAAAACGGTCACTTTGAATGGCATTTTCAAAAGAGGAGTTGAACTAGAAAATGGAAAATGGAGTTGGTTTGCTGGGGTTCTTGGATATTACGTGCTCATACTCAGTCTGCAGCTTGTCACCTGGATGAAAGCACTTGCCCTTGCATAAGCCACTCTGACTTGTACAAGCATAGTTATCATAGAAAAGTCATCAAAGTTGTGATGTGATTAAGGCTTTATTCCTGCATACAGCTGTTTGTTAAGATCAAGCAATTAAGTGTATTGGCAAAATAATAATGAAAGAAATGACACAATGTCTTTTCATTCTACAACAGTTTATGGATCTGACCCCTCACAAGACCCTACTGCTACTCTCATGTCACTCTTGCACAGAAGCTCTGAGACCACAGGGACTCTCCCAGTCCCCCACAACAGTGTTAGGACCTCACACCTGGGAGACAGCCACCAATTCTAGCAATGCCACTAACGACGCCAGAGACAAAATAAAGTCCAGTTCATATTAACAACCAGCTAACTAACTCCAGCTACCTAACATAGGTTAAAAACCTGATTTGGAGCATAAAACGTAGAGGTCCGACGCTGGAAGACTGCAAGTCTGTAAGCTCGGGATGAGGATGCCCACGCAGCCCGTCGACCTCTGCGTTCGCAGCCGTGCGGAGCCGAGAATGCAGCACAGGAACAAAGGGTGCCTGCCGGAAAGCTCAGCCGCTCGCCACGGAACAGCGGCCGGGGTTATC
Organism: Acridotheres tristis; assembly: GCA_037013685.1. Classification (NCBI taxonomy): domain Eukaryota; kingdom Metazoa; phylum Chordata; class Aves; order Passeriformes; family Sturnidae; genus Acridotheres; species Acridotheres tristis. Next base: position 11,595,486 of record CM072889.1, on the reverse strand, counting down.
CCAGCCCTGCCGCCAGCCGGGGGCTCCGCGTGTGCAGCGCCCGCCCGAGGAGCTGCCCCGGCACGGCGGCTGCTGAGGGGCCGGCAGGGCTGGAGCCTTTCCCCTACCGGGAGCAGGAGCCGTGCCCGTCCCGATGACCGCCCTGCCCACCCTGCCCGGCCCCGACCCCCGGTCCCGGCCCCACCGCCACTCACCGCCGCCGCCCGCGCCCCGCTGAGCTCCGCGCCCGCCGCCCCGGGCGGCCCCGCCCGCCGCCGCCGCCCAGCGGGCACCGGGCACCGGGCATCGGCCCCACCTCCCGCTCACCGCAGGAGCACCTCCGGTGAGCCCCACCGCCGGGACACGCTCCCTCCACCCGAAGCCTGCTCGTGGCCTGGGAAAGCGCCTTACACAAAACGGAGGCGTTTGACACTGAAGGAATTTTGGCTCTTTCTCAAGCCTTGTGGCATGGGAAGTCCCTGCTACCTCCAAGGCTTCCTACTGGTTTGTTGTCCATGGAATCATACAGACTCCAGCCTGAGAAACCTGTAACAACTCAGTTGTAAAGGCACAACCATGGTGTGACCATAGAATCACAGAATATGCTGAGTTGGAAGGCACCCAGCAAGATCATGGGGTCCAACTCCTGGCTCTGCACAAGACACCCAAAGAATCACATAATGTGCCTGAGAGCATTATCCAAACACTCCCTGAGCTCAGACAGGCTTGGTGCTGTAACCACTTCCTTGGAGAGCCTGTTCCAGTGCCTAACCACTCTCTGGGTGAAAAACCTTTTCCTGGTATCTAACCTAAACCTTCCCTGACTCAGCTTCATATGATGGTAGTGTCAGTTTTTGGGGCTCAGATCCTGAGACACAATGTCTCAGGAAAACATTCAGCTTGACCTAAGTCAGCACTCAGCACACTACCTGGAGGGCTCAAGGCACAGTGCAAGGCATCTTCTCAGCAAAATGATTCAGGTAACATTGAACGACTTTGAGGGTCTGAAAGAACTTCCAGTTGAGGGCATTATATAACTAGAACAGATAGAAATGTATCAGCCTGGGAAATCAATGGAGTGCTTCCTTAGCCTGTTGAAAACTGGATTCTACTGAATCACTATGTAGTGTCTTAGTTTGTGTTAAATCAAGTTCAGTGAACTGATTTCAGCTAAATAAACTGAAATGAGAATCCATCCATTTTGTTGCATTTCTGCAACTAAAATGTTGCAAGATTACACCTGGGAAAATGCACAGTTTATTGGTAACTCCCGTCTTCTAACCTTTGATTCTATTAATGTTGAAGTTGGCTCTCAATTCCCATTGAAACAGACTGACCTGCTCTGTTGCAGAACTGGCACTGCGTCACATCGGCAGAGAAGTCACAGGCCCTCCTTCAGGGATGCAATGACATGAGTCATTGAGCTGAAGACAGCTCATGTGTTCCAAAATGCAAAGTGAATGTCTCCAGTGTAAGTAAAAATAGGTCCTTGTGAACAACATGTGTACATGCCATGAACAGCATTTCCATATCCAACACTAATGTAGCAGAGATAACATTTCCTAACCCCTCTAACAGTGCTACTGGTTTGACCTGATCTGGGAATGCATCAATTTTCTTTCCCATCATCCAGTTACTTCTGATACATAAAATCCTTCTGGCTCATTAGACCTGGAAGGAAATCCAAGTTGTTATTTTCAGGAAGTTGGTGACTTAATTTACTCTTTCAGTGTCAATGAGGGATACAAAGGGATACTTAGTATCCCTAGGGCAAACTAGGGAAACTAAGACTCTTATATTGCAATAATCAAATGTGGATTTATGTTTTCTTTTTTCCTCACCTCTTCTAGAAGTACCTGCAGCTTGTACAGATTGGTTTTGACATCTGCTGCCTTTCAAAAAAAAGGAACCAATACTGAGAATTCACACCTGGATTTTCATCTGTAGTTAAAATATACCTCCAAAATTTCCTAGTGTAGTTGCTGTACATACCGACCAAGCAAGCTTTCTTGTCACAGTGACTGTCAGTCCTGTTCAACATGATTGAACTGAAGCCTACAGTCCTGGAAGGGGTAAGATAAAGCCAGTGAGGGAAAGATTTTAGCTGCAAGCTCAAAACAGGACATTTCTGAGGAAAGCAGTTCCCCAGCACAAACAGTCTGCCTTTCCATTACCCCTCTCTGACACATTTTCTAAAACGTGATAAAAATTCCCATCTGGAGCTGTTTTATGCTGCAGATGTTTACACATTTATCTCCAGGAATGACAGGATCTTGATAGCCTTCAGCATAATGTCTTCTTCACATTCCACAGTCCTTTCTCCCTACACATAACTGGATGGAGAGCATAGCTAGAAAGTCAGAAGATGCAACTCAAAAAAGAAACAGAAATGTGATGGAGATGGAAATAAAAACTAATAAAAAAAAAGCAAGTGCAGCAAAAAGATGGTCTGTGCTTTTAATCTGAGGACTAGATGTAATTCAGGGCATTCTTAGCTCAGGCACCTGTTCTGCACCTGGAACAGACCCACTTCATATAAGAAGGCCACTGGACCACAAGGCAAAAATTGTCTCTCTTTGGCTACATGGTATCACAACCTTTCTGTAATGCAACCTTATAACATGCTCCTGAAGTCTCAAATTCTCAAATAGGAGTTACAAATCAGACTTCAGTCAGGGCAGCAAAGCTCTTACTTGACAGTGGTTTTATTCATTACCAGTTCTCAGTAACTTAAAAGACTAAGAACTTCCACTCTACTTTGGAAACCCTGGGCCCTTGCAGGTCAAATAAAACTAGCAATAGCTCCCGGTGACCAGCAGTTCTGGGAATCACAAGAAATACAAATGAGGCATTAGTGTCTATGCAAACTTGCAGCCTCAGTTTAAATTTAAATGGTCAATCAGGTAAGTCAGAGAAAGGAATTTCTGTGAAGGGTTTCCAAAGGAACAATGAGAGAACATGAGGCCCAAAACCAGCTTGGCAACAATAATATCATGGGGAACCCAGGCAAAGCTCACTTTGTTTAGAATCATTAAATTTGCTCTAAAAGATGCATTAAATCTACCAGACAAGATACCAAGTAGAAATAATGCAGTAAGAAGAACGATGAGGTGTAGCAGAGCTAATTTTGCTTCATCTCTAACAGATCTATGCTGCTTATTAAAAAATACAAGTAGGAGTATTTCAAAACTGTTTGAACTATCCTGGTTTGCAAGGATATGAAAGTTGTCTGAGTTCCAGTGTTTTCTTCAATTAATAAGAAGAGAGCATTATACTAGAACACTGTGCTGAAGGCTATCAAACAATCTCATAGATGTAAAGAGAATAGTTTCAAGGAGAAAGCTCCTGTTGTCTATAGAATGGAGAGGGAAACCTGTGTGGGAGCAGAGATAATGCCAGTGCTATTTAACTAGAGCTGGGGCCAACCCCTCTCTGACTAGAAGCTCAGTTCTGTTTAAAGGAATTGCCAAGTAGGCTTGGTAGAGGGAAATATATAACAAAAGGTTCATGAATTTAGGTATTTCCAACTGATGTATTGTAATTTTATTCATACCCTTTTATCTCTAAATAGCTGTTGTTATTTTTTGTTTAAGATACATTCTAAGGCATATGAATATTTTTTTATAAAGATATGAAAAGCTGGGCCACTGTAACTTCCAGTACCAGCACTTGTGTGGCAAATTACTTGAGATTTTATCAATCTTGGCCATGTTTACTGGCCGTTCTTAATCTAAGAATGAACTGTTCTTGAATCGTTTCTCTTGGATACTAGGCATAAACAAAGCTTCTTTTCCCTGTCTTAGTGTCTGATTCAAGGTCAATTTCAGGCTTGGGGTTGTTTTGGAATCTTGGGATTTTTTCCTCACTGTTGGAAAAAAAAAGTTAAAGATCCCTCCAAATTTCTTTTTTTTTCTACATCTATTCCTCTACAACATAGTATCAACACAGTGAAATGTAACAGTGCCACGTCTACACTGAGCAGAGTTAACTAGGTAATACAGCTCCCTGTTTGAATAATTCTGAAGTTTCAGAGATTTCTCTAGTATCCGAAATAGCGTCAAAATGCAGAGCTACTTTACTAACAAGTACAAATGTCAGTTATCAGATCAATAAAACAAGGAGCTTTTCAAGTTACACAGCAGGTGGAAGCAAAAGTCCGTGCATACAATGACAGGAGAGATCTAAGTTCAAGTGCTGATCAATAAAACACGGAGCTTCCCAAAGGAGACAGCAGGTGGAACCAAACACCCTCCCTTGCAAGAGCCAACATGTCTAAACATCTTAGTACTCAAAGCCCTTGCCTGTATTCCAAACTGCAAAACTTCATCCACATCTGCAGTGACCCACAGAGTTAAAAAAATTTCCTAACACTGAGAATTTGAAAGTAAACAAAATGCACTTCTTTCAGTTTTCTATAACTACATGTCCTAGTGCTAGGTTCAGTAAAAGTTGCATGCTTCCCTTGAAGCAGTGATATGAACAATCTGCCAAGCTATAATGATTCTGTGATCAAAGCTGGTACACTGCATTTCTTCTCTGCGTGTACCCTGATGTACTGACTTGTGTAGAGGGAATGACGATATTCTGGCAGGGCACTGGTTTGTGTTCTTTCTGAAGGACACAGTTTGAGAGGCAGCTACTCAGACCCAAAACATCACTTCTGCTTTCTCACACTTGATACCAAGAAGCAGATGTCACCAGTCGTATTCTACCTGTATTTGGGGCTCCATTTGCTCCACCATATGAACATCATATCAAGTAGATACATCCAAGTTAGTATTTCCTTCATCTTAAGTTTTAATTCACCAAAGCCTACACCGAGAAGAAGCATGGATACAGAACTCCATGACAGGAAAATTTTCTTTTTCATTTTATATTAGTACATTGTGATTGCTGCTTCTGAAGTTTTGTGGGGCCTGGAGGTAATATCTGAATGAGAAAACCCCAGAAGTTTGGTAATTTCTTCCATTTTCTTCTATGTTAAGTCCAACAACATTTCTAGAGTACTCAGAAAAGTCACTGTCTTGCCAAGAAAGTGAAGATGTGCACTAGCACAGGTGGGGTAAGTGTAGGAAATCACAGAACGGGTCAGGTTGGAGGGGACCACAGTGGGTTATCTGTCCCACCTCCCTACTCAGGCACCGTCAGCCCAGTGGCACAGGATTGCATCCAGATGGTTCTTGAATCTCTCCACGGGACACTCCATGAACTCTCAGGACAACCAGTTCCATAGCGTAGTAAACTTTAAAGTTTACTTCTTTACTGCACAGTAAAGAACTTCTTCCCCATGTTCAGGAGAAACTTCCTGTGCATCTCTTTCTGCCCGTTGCCTCGTCTCAGTGTTTGGCAACACGGAGCTGAGCCTGGCTCCATCCAGCAGGGCCCAGTGGTTCGCATCGCGGCAGCCCTGACACGGGCCTAACGCCATGCCGAGGTTATTTTTTCCGGGATTTCTGTGGAACCGTGTACCACGGAGCCGCCGCAGCGGCCTGGCCTGACCTGACCCGCGGCGGCCTGGCCGGGGACCAGCCCCGGAGAGCCGCGCCGGGGAGCGGCCCCGGAGAGCAGCACTCGGAGAGCGGCACTCGGAGAGCGGCACCCGGGGAGCGGCACCGGGAGAGCGGCACCGGGAGAGCGGCACCCGGGGAGCGGCACCCGGGGAGCGGCACCGGGAGAGCGGCACCGGGAGAGCGGCACCCGGGGAGCGGCACCGGGAGAGCGGCACCGGGAGAGCGGCACCGGGAGAGCGGCACTCCGGCAGCCGCCGCCATGGCCAATCCCGCACCACCCCCTAGCGCCGGCGGCGAGCGCGGAGCCGCCGAGCCCGCCCAGCCTGGGGGCGGCCCCGCGCCCGCGCCTCAGCCCCGCCGCGCCCGCCGCTCCCCCTTCCTGCCCGGCCCCTCGGCCCGCCCCACCGGGCCGGCTGTGCTCCGCGCCGCCGCTGCGAGGCCCTGAGCCGCCGCACAGTGAAGCGCCATGGCCCGCGAGGAGGTGGCGGTGGCCGGCGAGGAGGCGGTGGCGGGCGAGGGCGGCGGGCTGCTGCTGGAGATCGTGGGCTCCCCGCTCAACCTGAGCCTGCTGGGCCTCTGCCTCTTCCTGCTCTACCAGATCCTGCGGGGCGAGCGGCCCGCGGCACCCGCGGGAGAAGCGGACCCGCCGCCGCTGCCCAAAATGAAGCGCCGCGACTTCACGCTGGAGCAGCTGCGGCCCTTCGACGGAGTGAGCGACCCGCGCATCCTCATGGCCGTCAACGGCAAAGTGTTCGACGTGACCCGCGCCAAGAAGTTTTACGGGCCCGGTGAGGGCGGGGGCGGGCAGGGATTGTGGGACGGGCTCGGCCCGGGCGCTCCGCGCTCTGTGCCCGGGGCCACCGGCCGGGGGGAGCGCGGGTCGGGTCGGTGCTGGTCGGGAGCGCCTTCCCTCGGCAGGGATCAGCGCTCCTGCCTGACCCCATCCCGGCCCTGGTCCCGATGCGGAGGTTTGGAAAGAGCTCGGCTCGCCTGCAGCCCGGAAGGCTGCGCGCCCCTGCAGCGCCGGGAGAGGTGCGTGCCGGTGAGCCGGCGGGCAGGGAACTGCTGCCGCCCGGGCTCCAGATCGGGCCTCGGTGCTGCAGAAACTCCGGCTTTGCCAGTTCACGTTGTTTCATTATTCTCGGTGTTTTCCCATGGCAGGCTACACCAACCTTAAGGGGTTGGACGGCTTTGTCGGCCTGAGTTGCCTTTGCCTGATGGCAAGCAGCAAAAGCGAAGTATTCCCTCAGTGTTGACATTCCATTCCCAGCTTTTAGTGGGTATCACTCTATTGCATAATATTTATATTAAGCACTTGGCGATTTAGATTAAACCAGATTTCTACCAGGAGCATAGTTCAAACGTGCAAAGATTGAATAACCTATGCTCTAGAGCAGCCCGTGGTGAGGTGGGTGGGACTATGTGCACCCCGGTGAAAGAGTTTATCACCTCCACGAGGGCAGAGGGTTTTATTTTTATCAGAGGCGGCCTGTTAAAACTGCTCACTGAGGCTTGCTGATTTGTACCAGGATCTGCCTGGCATATCCACTCTTGGGCTATCCAGACAGCCTGGTAGCTGCAGTAGTGAGCCGCCCGTGCTACTTAAAGACGAGGAGAAAAATGCAGGACACCGTGGTTTTGGAAGTGTTATCAGTTACTACTTTCGGGCTAAACATAGACAAGGCTGTAACTTTGCATTCTGCAGCAGTCAGGATGATATGTACAGCAAGTTAGATGTGCACTTTTGTATTTGTGCAAACTAAAACCCACTTAACATAAGGTCCAAGCTTTAGATGCTGCCTTTCTTGATGATAGTAAAAGCTGCCTGTTGCATCTGATTTGTTAATTGCTGAATGGTTCACCACAATGTCTGGCTAGTTTGATTTCCATTTTAATGGAAAATTAAGATTCTTTTGATTAATTTAGGGAAAAGCACACTCTGGAAGTTGGCATGTGCTCTGCAATGACCAAAGTTCACATCTAACTTCTTTAAGCTCCTTTTAGAAGAATTTTGAATGTCTAGTTCAATATGCAATATCTCAATTTTTGGCTTGTCATGCAAGCAAGTTAATCATTAATGACGTTTACCAAAAGTTTATCTTGATGTCTCTGATCTGCTGTGAGTTGCATGTTTTGATCATTTGTGTTCATCTTGCATTTAGTTTTAATAGATGTTTCCTCCAACTTGATAATTTCTAGTAGCTCCGCCATATTTTCTGTCAGTCCATCCTTTCATCTCAAGTCAGGAGTATCTGTTAGAAAACTTTTAATTTCACCCCAGACATAGAAATCCTTCCTGTCTTCCTTATTCTGAGATGTACGTCCCAATCTGTATGCTTATCCTTACCCAGTTTATATATGCTATGCACTGTTGTGTGGTTCATTGTCCTGATGTTTCAGCAAACCTCAGTATCTTTCTCTATGATTTTGTTTCTTGTCCTCTTTCTCTGTTTTCTCTTATTACCAATTAGAATAAAACTTTAAAGCATTTCAGAAGCATGAGGCACCCGATGCATGGCTCAGAAACTCATCATCTGTTTTAGTTTGGGGACTCTGATCCACGAAGATAACGTAGCATCCATTAGCTCTGCAATAATGCTGCTTCTGTTTTCATTTTAAAGAGGGCCCATATGGGATTTTTGCTGGAAGAGATGCATCCCGAGGTCTTGCCACTTTCTGCCTGGACAAGGAGGCACTGAGGGATACGTATGATGACCTCTCTGACCTCAACGCTACACAGCAAGAGACCTTGAGGGACTGGGAGTCACAATTCACTTGTAAGCAATTTTAAACCTATTTACAAAGAAGTAGCTAACTGGTAATTGGGGAAGCAATAGTTGAAAGGCTGTAGCCAGCTGAAAGCATTATATAAATGATGGAAATTGCATACACAGATAACTAGTGTAGTGGAAAAAAAAAGTGTTTTCTTTTTAAATCTAGTGTTGAAAGATTTACTATAACCAGCTACAATGGAGTTTTCTCCACATGATGTCATTAGAAATCTCAGTCCTGACCTGATGTGCCCCTACTATTTTGGCCCTCTTCCTGTTTTAATTAAGACTGTTAATCATGCCACACTGAATAGCCCTTTTATTATGCTGTCAAGCTTCATAAAACAGTCTGGTTGCAGAAACCAGAACTATGCTATCAAGTATCTGACTTGAACTAGTGTTGAAATCTACCTTTACAAGTGTTGAGCATCAGGACTGACAGTGAAGTCCACTCGTTTTATTACTGTGTTCCTATTAAATATGGCAAATAATTGCTTTAAGTTGTAATAACGACATTGCTAGTCTGAAATACCTGTAATCAGGGGCTTCTTTTGCTTTGTTGAAGTTGACAGGCAACATAGTATAGCTCTCAGTCCTTACACATACATAATCTTGGCGTTTTTACATGCTCAAAAGGAGATATAAAATAAATCAGAGGCTTAATCACATAATCGGATAACTGATCCATCTTTATCTTTGGGAGAAAGGATCTCCTTTCTGTCCTATTGAATATTTTTAATACACATTACAAAAAATAAAATCTCTTCCAAGTTGTATGTATGTGTGCACATATGTATGTGCCTGTTTAATAGCTGTAAATAGTCTAACAATGCATTTGGTTGAAAACCCAGCTTTGACATTGGCAAGGGAAATAATCTAATCCAGGATTCTGTTTCTTTGGCTGGGTGAGTCCCTCAATTAGCGTTTATTTATCTTTTGGTTTAGGCAATAAAATGAGAGTTACATTCATTTCACAGGATTCTTAAAACAATAGTAATAGTAGTTCAGGTAGCAGTTGATTTAGCTTTTCTCCTTTTCCCCAGTGTTTGGAACAAGTTGCTCAGAGCTGTTTTATTAAAATATAGCCATCCTGTTCATTCAAAAAACAGTTAGAGGAGTTTAAAAAGATGTCTCTTCAGGGCAGAAAAATTACTTGGATTTTTTTTTCCCCCAGTTAAGTATCATCATGTTGGTAAGCTGCTGAAGGAGGGGGAGGAACCCACTGTGTACTCTGATGAAGATGAAAAAGATGCCCAGGATGCAAAGAAAGAGTAGATACTGCAGTGAGGAACAATCTATTTTTGAACCATAAAGGATCATTTGTAACATTCCACTTCTGTTTCACAAGGTGCAGCAGTGGCAAGCCTTACAAAAGGTCTAGAGGTACAGTGAATGGTTTATTTTCAAAGATTTCCTTTTTAAATACAGTGGAAAGTTTCTGAAGGTCTATGATCTGTCTTCCTTTAAACCCACATAATAAGAAGTAAGCATGACAAATGTCTTGTGCAAAGGTAAACTGCAATTTTGGCAATAAAGGACTATTTTTCTGCTATCAACATTTAGTGCAAAGTAGGTCGAAAACAAGTTTTTCATTACCAACCTAGCACTGTGGATACAAGCACATGAATAACTTCACATATGCAACACAAACACCACTAAATCTTCTTTTGTGTTAGCTTCTGCAGGATCTGTCCCCTGGGTTGTAGTTCCTTTAGAAAGGGGACTATATTTTGTTTGTCCACAAAGCATCATACTCATTTGTTGTGCAATGTAATTCATTGTTATGTAAGATAATTTGGCTTTCAAAACGTTGTGTTAGTGACTTACAGATGAAACATTAACTGCTTTTAAAAAAGATCAAGGATTTTTGAGAAGTTAAATCACTTTTAAATATTTAATAAAGACTGATGAATGCTTGAGGTATTCAATATGCATAATTCTGCATAGGCTAATTTCTCTGTTCACTTTTAAAGCACATCTATAGTGTTATAAAAGGTTAGATAACAAGTGGAACTAGGCATCCCTAAAGGTACACCATGGAGTGTGACTTGACTTTTGTTCATTCTATTTTCTTCTTAGTAAAAAGCACTCCTATGAATGTTAATGGAATTGTATTAACCATGGAAGATCAGCTGCTCTTTATTCCTAGGCCTAAAAATCAAGAAGTTGCTGGTATAGCATGATTAGCAAGTGCTCTTGTACATGCACCTTTACCTAGCAGAAAAACATTACATAACTTACATAAGTCAAGGTAACTTGCTTAAGTTTCCTGTACAAAAAAAACAGTGTAAGCTGTTTCTGCTTGGAGGCCTTTGTTGGTTTGGAATGTTGCCATTAAAAGAAATGGCACAACCTCATGCATAACCAGCAATGCTATACCTGTAGACCTGACCTTTGAGTTGCTTTTTACTTATTTGCCCTCTTGGCTTACCTCTATGCTTAATTACTAGGTTTTTTCTAAATGACCTGCCTCCTACCAGAGAGGGCTGCATAAATGCATATGACCCAGGAAAAATGTAAATGTTCATCATCCAAAATACTTCTGTAAAACTTTCTTATAAATTCCAAGATAACTAATGAGTTGCTGATCGCTTGTGAACTTCTTTCTTGTCCAGGTGATTCTGCTAGTGCAGAATATCCAGAATGCCTGTCTGATGTAGTTCCCTCTGTTTCATTTCTCTGGCTCAGCTGTCTGGTTGTTTCAATTTGGCAACATGAGCAAAATGCTGAACTGAGTCCTGAGTGGGAAGGTGTAAACTAGGCAAAAGTGTTCAGAAGTAGAGTGTGTTGCACAACAGCAGTTTTCATAAACAAGTTCACACAACATATTAAAGTGCCTGAGACCACCTGTGGTGAGAACAACTGACTCTCCCTCAGTCCCAACACTGTCCTGGGATTTTCTTTTGGTTGCACTGGGCCTTCTGCTGAAGAGCGAGGTTGTTTGAGCCAGAGAGCTTGTGTAAAGTGGTACTGTATGAACTGCCTAACGACGGTCTAGAGACACATGTAGACTTTGTAATGACCTTGTGTTGCTATTTTATTTTCAGAGACATCTTTGCAAACTACTACTAATGGTTTACCTCAAATTGGAAGTGTGCTTTTATTTGTTTAAGGCAGAAAATAAAATACTCTTGCATAATGGTGGTGTTTGTTTTTATTTACTGCAATCAATTGTTATATTTAATACTCCCCTAACGTTTCAAGATTTATATTGTATTTCTCCAATGTGTCATATTATCCAATGCATAGATTGAGTAAAATATGTTCCAATGGAATGCTTGTAAATGCAATCCACTAGCAAAACTTTAACAGAATATTAAATACAGAACATGCTGTATTGCAAAAACAGTGTTAGGCAGAAAAAAAGTTCAAGTAATTGTTAATACTGAGCAAAAGCTGGAGCTTTGGAAGGCTGCAACTTACCCTTCAGTGGACCCAACCACCTTATTCTTAAGTTACTCTGTAACATCTCCCAAGGAACTGAACACTATTTTAAGTATTAATCTGTACATCAGAACGTTATGCATCACAAAGAAAAATAGTAACAAAAATGATGCAGAAAACAGGCACTAACACAAGACAAGACTCATTGTTAATACTTCCCGGGGAGGAGGTATGACACTGTGGTAAGATTGTTACTTTTTCAGGGAAAACAGAATTTCTTGTGAAAGGAGATGATGCATGTCACAAAAGCTGCTCATAAAGCAGCAGGCATAGGTTTTACTTCTTTCCAAAGTGCTGAAGAAAATGGATGGGTTTTAGCTTCTTTTTCAGTCTGTTCATTACAACTTGTACCCTTCCTTCAACAGTGACTAGGAGCAATGACTATGCAAAAAGAACCATGCCAGGCAGCTTATCAGGCTGTACATTAACCAGGTAGGACATGATGACCAATTAAACGCAGAGAATGTCACTGATCTCCCTCACCTGATGTGTCCAGCACCTGTCACAAAAGCCTGCTTTAGAACAAATCAAAACAATTATGTCATATTGTTTTTCGAGCCAGGAAAACTCACACTGTTAGCTGCTTTGTAAAATTCAGATATTCTCTCACCTGGACTTCACCTACCCTTAATCACTTTTATTAGCTCTTCCTGGTGTTTCAGTTAAACAAAAAAAAAGTTCAGTGTTGAATGCTTCTGTTGAAAGTTACATAAAGGGTATTATGAAAGGTGAGGCATTTCTATGCATTGTCTGAAATCCCTGGATTAAGAAGAAAGGGCTTTATATTGTAATTGTTGTATTGTATTTCAAGCACATGGACTGATTTAATAATGGGCCTTGTGTATTTCTGCTTTAAAATGAGCCTGTAGGATTTTGACTTCAGCATTCAGTACAAGGTACGACCCACATATTTTCAGTAACAAAGCATTGTTCAGCCAACTTCCCTTCATACCAGCTCTATGAGGAGGTATTGTCACTAGGTCTGTAGAGAAAATTAGATTTGATGGCAAGATCTGCAGTCTCAGGCTGCAAATTCATACATGTCAGAGTAAACAGCGTTGCCATAAAAAGCACCCAGCCTCTTGAAACATCAGCTGGGCAAAATAGCATACACCAGGTTCAAATGAAAGGTGTGAAATGATGCCAGAAATGTTCTACATTTCTATTGCTGAACTATATAAATGCTGCTTTTAAGGCATCTTTTCATCTAATAAATGTTTTAATTGCCAGTTACAATTACATTCTGTAACTTTTATTGATGGGATGTGACGTATCTATAACAACTGAAATCCAAGCTACAAAGCCATGCATTTTAGAAGTTTTAAAGCAAGCTGTTACATGTATCTTTAAAGATTTGCCTTCAGGATAATAAAATTATATTAAGCAGTCCAGTTTATGAAAAGGTGGGCCTCAGATGTGCTGACAGGAAAAAGGAATTCTTCCTGTGAGTGTGGTGAGGCTGTGGCAGAGGTTGCCAAAAGGAACTGGATGCCCCATCCGTGGAAGTGTTCAAGACCAGGCTGGACACTGCTTGGAGCAGGTAGAAGGTCCTTGGCATGGGGGTTGGAACAAGATGGTTTTTAAGGTCCCAATCCAAACCATTCTATGATTTTATGAAAAGTAAAATTATTATTTAAACACTTGAAATCAGATTCTAAATAATGTCAAATAGGAAATACAGAAATTCGCTTTCAGTATGAAGATTACAATGATGTCTCACATTTTAAAGTGCATGCATATTTTATTAACTAACAATGTTTTACATGGAATGAGGACTTAGGAGATAAAGCAAATCCTCTATCAAATTACAGTCAATACAGTTAATGCTTGAAGCAATTAGAGAAATTGAGTATTTATTTGTTATTGGTTATTGTGACAGCATGATAAAACCCTGGAAATTTACACTGAAGGGAATAATCGTCCTTCTCCCCCAGATTAACAAAAAGAAATACTTCCTCACCTGTCACCAAAAGGCCTGTGTCATGGGAAATGGGGACTCATGGACACAAAACTGTCTATAGATTGACAGAGGGGGAAGTTTTGTTGTCTTTAATCTGCAAATATTGCATAGAGGAAAAACACCCTTGGTATGTCACATCAGTGCAACTGAAAACATTTTACACGGTCAACAAATACAATAGTCCATCTTCATTATAACTGTATAAAATACTAAAAAGGAGAGTTAAGAGGGGCATAAATGTTCTCCAAAATAGTCAGAAAATATTTCTGTCAAGAAAATAACATCTTTTTAGATAAAAGTAATAGATTAACAGTACTTTGAGTAGCAACCATTTGTCATCATGACCCTGAAAAGGCACTCAACATCTGAACATATGAACAGAAAGACTAATAAAACCTGGCTTAGAAGCCTGTAGGAATCACCAGTATTGAAGACTGGGGGAAAAACCTATCTACCACAAACAATTACAATTATTCTTTTTCATTACTATTTATTGGAGCAGAAGTTACAAACACGGGTAAGATCTTATGCAATGAAGGCAACATTTTCACATTAACTTCGTCTACTTCATCGACATATAATAAATAAAGCGTAATAAAATGAAAGCTGCAATAGTCAGTGTATTGAACTTCAAACTCTGTATCTTGCTGAGGGACTTTGTCCAAAAGTAATTGTAGCTGTCTTCTAGAAATATCCAGATGAATAAATATAGATATAACTCAAGCTCCTAGACTGCATTTTCACATTTTTATCTACATGCAGCACAACTCTGACAACATTTCACAATTCCTCTGGAAAACATTTTTAAGCAAACTCATACTAAACAGCTACCTCACTATATGTGCCTTCAAAATCTTGTGAACTGTCAACCTGCATTTACATGGAGACTGTTACCAGGCTGACATGCACTGCCCTTTCATCATCTAACACTCAGAGCTTTCCTTAGACAACCCTTCAGATTCCTGGAAGCACTGCATTGAGCATAACTTCAGTGAAGTCCTTCCTCCCAAAGGCCAGCAAGTTTTCAGAAACACCTCTAGAATTGTGAATAGAAAACAAGGATTCCTCTAGTGAGGGTTTTACAGAAGATGGGACTTTTTTCACAGTTTGAAATCTATTACTTCTCAAAATTGAGTATAAATGTCCCGCACACCTTCCAGTCCCATCATTATAACAATCTGATAGAGGAGACACTTCATATGCTTGCTCCAATTAGGGTTTTTTTCCAATTACTCATTATTGGTAAATACTGTAATTTACATGATTCCCTGCATTCAGTCAAAGTGTAGCGCTCCAAGATCTCAGTCTGTGTCCTTTCAAGTTCTTTAGCCACTAGTTCATGAAAGTGTTCTGGCTCTGGGGAAAGTTTTGGTCCTGTTATCCAAAAAAAGATTCTGCTATTGTGGCTCACTACACCAGTTAAATAGTCTAACCAAAGGAATTACCTAAGCAAACCCCCCCCCAAAAAAAAACCCAGTAGTTCATACACCTTTTAATGATCAAAGGGCTTTCTTCTCCCACTTCTTTATAAAAACTGCAGAGCTATAATACAGTAGCTGTTCAGCATCCTCTTCTGGGCTCTCCTCCACAGAAAGTATCTGAGAAGGGGTTTGTCTGAATTATCTCAAGAGGAAATAGAGGGCATCCTCTGACATCTGCATCCATCTCTCTTCTCAATATTAATTTCCTCTCATCTCCTGTAGATAAGAAAAAGTTACTTGAAATGAATTTGGCAGGCAGGGAGAGAAAGGGAGGTGGCTGCAAGGGTATCCACCAACCAACTGGAAGCACAGTAAATTGCAAAAAAGGCCCTAAGAACAGCCAGTGGCAATTCTGTATGAACATCAGATGTATTTTAGCTATGTCAAAATTTACTCACCTGACACAGCTGTGCCACACATGGAATTGTCTATAATGTTTTAGTTGTCTACAGCATGTTGTTGACAGAATAACCACACATCTGCTAATGCCCAGGACAGATACTGTGCCACCTGATTAAATGGACAAATATTATTCTTGAGTGGCAGCTGTGTGTTTCAGAGCTAAACTAAACAAACCCTTAATTGCAGAGAAGTTGCACTGTTTGGGTTTTTTATGCCATGCTTATACCAAAAACCAAAACCAAAAACCATTTATCACTGTAAGAACTGTGGCAACCTTACCTGCCACAGACCTGTCAAATTCAGTCCCCTTAGCTGTGGTATCCCTCTCACCTCTCCTCTGGAGGGTCTCCTGAAGGGACAAGCCATCATGAGGAGTAACATCTGGCGCTGCCATAGACATGTGATGTGTCTTGAATTTCACTTTTTTGTGCAACATTTTCTTACATTTTCTCTGTATCTTTCTGAGCGACTCCAGCTGCACGCAACTGTCTGTCTCTGAAAAGCCACATTCATCAGGTAAAAGATTAGAAGAAAGCTTTTTTCTCTTTTTCTTCATTTTATGAGCATTTTTCTCCTTTTCCCTGGATTGTCTCTCACTTTTCTTTCCTTCATACCTTAATTTACTACTAGACCTCTTGCATGACTTTTTAAGTTTATGTTCACACTGCCTTGCCAAGCCCTCATGGGCAGAATTAGAACAGGAGTTACATTGGCTGATTTCCTTCTCTTGACCTTCCAGAGCTACATTTTTATGGTAAACCAGTAATTTTCTTTCTCCGGCTCTTGCAGGCAAGCAACCTTTATTACAACTGCTGAAAATTTCCTCATACCTTCTTTCTGCTCTCTTCACTGAGCCACCACATGCCTCTCTAAAGTACTCAGAATCACTGATCTCTTCCAACAAATCCTTTAATCTGCAAGCAGATCTACATGTTCCATATGGTACAGTGCCTTCATCTCTACCATCTTCTTGTTTGAATTGCTTATTATGAGTAACAGTAGTGCACTCCAAAGAATGATTCAGTCCAGCATGTGGTAAGTTATCAACAGGGAGTGAGTCATTCCTCTGCACTTGCAGCTTTTTTGCAAGCTTGCCCCTATGGACCTCGCTTTCTAACACTTTATGTGTTGACTCAAGTTCCCCAAGAGTGATCACCAGCCTGTAATTACTATCACTACTACAATTTCTCTTGTGGAGGTGTTGTACAGGACTCACTTCTCTGAAGCGCTGACCATGTTTGTTACTGAAGCTGATGTCAAACCCACTACCATCATCAGACACCACTCGCTTCCACCGGGACTTGTTTGCACTGGTTTTTGGCTCTAAGCAAACACGTGCATAGTGTGGTGTCTGATAGTAGTTTAGTAAATAATGGATGAATTCATCAGTCTCATAAACCTTTTGCTTTTTGCCATCATCTTCCTCAGACACTGTCTGCACATGAACTACATCCAGTGCTGGGTGGTGCCTTCCACGGAGAGGTTGGATGACCCTGCCGTCCTGGGTAACCGTGATCAGCAAAGGCCCACAGCCTTTGGTGGAGGAGCTGCACACATCTCTGCCAGGCAGTCCATCAGAGCTCGGGGCTGCAGAGGGATCATTTAAAATTGTCCTGACTATGTGAAAAGTAGGTGCACAGAAGTTACTCACATCTCCTTCCTCACAACATAAAGCACTACCTTTTTGGGTTAAAGGGCACTTAAACTCCTTACGTTTCAGCTCTTTGTGTGTACGATAAAGGGAGTTAATCAGCTCCTGCTGTATGTCTTTAAATGCTGTTTCACAAAAGGAATCATCCTTCTTTACACCCAGTGAAGGATCCACTTTTTGACTTGCCAACTGCAAAACCAAGAAAATAGAAATTTATTGAATACATCACGTTCGTAATTAAGAAGACCAATGTCAGATGTAATGAGGCCCTAAAATTCATGCAGAATAGCAAGGATAGCCTCTGACTTCAACTCATAGTAAGTTACAGTCCTTTAGAAATCTTTTACATTAAGGATTGGGAAAAATACACACTTGTTAAAAGCTGCAAGCAAATTTTTTCTGCAAATAGTGGAGACAAAGCCATATTAGAAATTAAAACCCCTGTTTTCATTTGAAACCTCTTTTGCCCAAAGCACTAAACTAAACCTGCAAACATTAACTTGTGTGCAAAACATTCAAATTTTTATCACTTCTCTGCTGACTTTCTCAAGACATTATCTGAATCAAATTGAAATAAGCCTGGTAATGAGTGCTGGCTAAGAAAAAATAAGAGGCTATTAGAAATGCAACTGGTATAATCTGTGCCATTTAATTCAGTCACTTGTAGACCTGAGACCAAAACAAGCAGAGAGAGCATCACTTATGTCCCTATTCCAAAATTCCTTGCTTGCAACACTGGATCAAGTCTAATAGAGCTAATACAGCCTTTCTAGCCCTATTTTTTACTCACTAAAGACAAAGTCTTGAAAAAGCATGAAAGGCAAAGTTTCTGGGTAAAAATGCAGTATGTTTGCTCTCAGGGCAAGACTGAGAGCAGATTGTCACAAGATATGGGTCTCAGGCCTTCTCAGTGTTCAGTCAGATCCAAAGCAGTCTTCTGAATAGCATCAAGATATCAAATGTCTAGTGAATTATTCAAGCTATAATAAATATCCTTTAAAATTTAAAATATGTTTTAAAATAGTCTTACTTTCACACGATTTAACAGCACTGTAAGCAGTCTGACAGACTCCACTCTTCTCTGAGCTAGCAGGGATTTCCTTTCTTCCCATTCAGGCATATTCTCTGGCCACTGCTGTTCTTCAGCGGGAACCTTCTGCTGCTTTGGGGGATGTTCCTCATCTCCATCTATCTGCCTCTCTTCTCTCCTCTCGAGCTTAGCTTTCCTTTTTCTCTCTTGAACTTCTTTTCATCACCAAGTCTTTTTCTAGGTAATTATCAATATGGGACAATTTAGATGACACTTGTTTTATATTTTGTGTCCTGGAGAATTGGATGTAAGTCTTTGAACTGCTAATAATAAGCAAACAGTCATCAAGAATCACATGTGGCTAACAAGGAATCTCGTATCCTTAAATAACATGTCTAAAAAACCATAAATTGCACACACCCAACTGATCCCCACAGTTAGAAAGTTGTCTCTTCAAACAGTTTGTATTCTTGGGTTTTCTTTTAAGCACTGCCAAGACAACAGCATCACATGATTGTTTGTCCCCAAGGACACAATTAGAGACTAATCACTTGGATCTAATTCTTAAATCAACAAATCTCCCCTACAGATTAGCATGAGGGTCCCATTTAGGAGGTATTACAAGAGTAATTCAGGGGTTATCACTGAGCAAGGCTTACCCAGAGCCAAGGCCTTTTCTGTTCCTCACCCATCCCACCAGTGAGAAGGCTGGGGGTGAACAAGGAAATGGGAGGAGACACAGCCAGGACAGCTGATCCCAACTGACCCAAAGAATATCCCAGACCATATGGCCTCATGCTCAGCAATAAAGCTAGATGAGGAGGAAGGGGGGCATTTGGAGTGATGGTGTTTGTTGTCTTCCCAAGTCACTGTTATGTGGGGTGGAGCCCTGCTGTCCTGGGGATGCTGAGCAGCTGCCTGTCCTGGGGAAGTGAGGAATTAATTTTGTTTTGCTTTCCTTGTGTACGTGGCCTTTGCTTTACCTATGAAACTGTCTTGATCTCAACCCTCAAGCTTTCTCACTTTTACCTTTGTGATTCTCCTTCCATCCCACTGGGGAGAGGGGGAGGGAGGGAGCAGCTGCTGTAGGACTTAATTACCAGCTGGGGTTAAACCACAACAGGCTATCCACCACTTTTTGGAAACTGCCCTCTAGGAAGTAGCTCCACCAAATAACATGACACATCACAAAAAACCTCCAGAAAATGCAAACAACAGTGTTCACACAAATGAGTGTTTAAAAATAGTTTTTAAACAAGTATTTGAATAAGGAAGAATTTGCAATGGAAGCATAGCAGTGCTTTTAGAGACCTAGCATTAGATTCACTATGCTGTGCATTCTAAGTGTCTGTTTTTTTCAAGAAGGTGCATAACATGATTGATTACTAGTGACAGTCTAGGATGCCATCCAAGCACATTATCTAAAGAATTAAAACTTCAATTACTACTATTACATGCAAATTTAAGGACACTGCACTAAAGATATCAACAATAAAAAACAACACACAAGAATGAGTAAAGACAGAAAAGAATTCATTTCATAGCTTTGGACTTTCCAGTCAACTGGGAGGCACTGAGAAATGTACACCACATTAATTTTATTTCAGGGCATAAGGACATTGATTTAAGATGTTGCAGCAAAAAAGCTGACATGCAGAACCTTAAGGAATCAATCCTCAGAACAATCTGAGAGCAACAGCTCTCTGATTTCATAGGCATGCAGAATCACTGAATAATCCAATCTGAAAGGGACCTTGGCATATCTCCAGTCCAGCCTTTCTCATACTCCTGACCCTGGCATCTGACCCTTACATGCAGAATTATCACTATGGTTTTCTTTCCAATATATAAATTAACAACTGCATAGTATTGTTTCAATTTCTCCAAATCCCATTTCCTCAAAGCCTGGATTTTTACACAGCCACTTGGTATTTTACTTGGTATGAGGAAGTGCAACAAATCTCAAGAAAATGGGACGTTCTCTAAAAATATACTCTCACCTTTCAACCCCCTCTTTTTTTCACCCTTTTTCGAATGCACTCCTGTTCTTGCAGCTTTAGTCTTTCCAGGCTTCTCTGTCTTATGGCTCCTTCACTAAAATGTCTGGTTGTGTCAAAAGCTACCTGTCACAAAAGCAGAATCAGACTTAGCAGCCCAGTTTGCTGGGTGTTTATACAAACACAGACAACCTGCTGAGCAAATGAGAGACCCCAGGTAACTACCAAAATACCTCTACACTCGTGAGAATGCCTCACTCTACCCTGACATACCACAACTTCTGAAGTTCATACTGGGTTGTCAATCAAGCACAAACAAACCTCTCCCAAATGTCTCCTCCTGCTGTGACATCAGGAGCTCACAATCTGACAACATACCTTTGACCAAACCTGCTCCTGGGTAGGCTCTTCTGAGGACTCAAAGTTCAGCATGTTCAGCACAGCATTCCTAGTTGCAGGAGTCATGCAGTTCTGCCAAAACTAAAGTTCGCTGACTCTTAGAGCAACATCTTTTGGATCAAATGCTTGTTTGCTTGCTTAAAAATTGATGGATTCTGTTGACATGTGCTGCATTTCATGAGCTTCACATGCCCAAATGTGAGCATATGAAAAGAAAACACTCAAAAAAGAAAATATAAGCAAGTTGCATCAAGGTCTATCTACACAGAAAAAAACCCAAGTAATAGGAAGTATTATTTCCAGCATAGAAGGATATTTCAGTTTAGAAATTACCAGCTGGGACAAAAAAATGAAACAGGCTACTCCCTAATAAGTGCTTATGGAAGTAAACCAACAGACTGCTGGAATTAAGCTTACAGGTTGCACATTTTCTTTTATAATGTCACACTAGGCATAACACTTCAGAAGATTCAGCTCTCAACATACTTAAACAAAAAGGTACAGAGAATAGGTACCATTCTCTAGCCAAGAATCACTGAGCAGCTGCTACACTTACTTCATATTTAACAGTAAGAGACTAAGCATCTTTCAGAGTGTCATCAGTTCTTGAGATCATCTCCCAGCTTCAGCGCCAACTACACTGAAAATATTGACAACCTTTAGCTTACGAGAGAACATTTTCAGGAAATCCAAACAGTATAATGCTGAGTATTGATTAAAGGACTTAGGTTCAGATACCTGAACTCCATATATTAGTATACCTGCATCTAGTACAAATAGAATAGTCACACAGGGGTTTTTTACCCCTCACATGCTTAATTGTCCAAAAAGTTTACAGAGAGGTTTCCACTGATAATCAAGGACATTTCAGGCCTAAATTCAAGGAAAAAGAAACAGAAGTTGGCAAATCGCCATCTGTGTCAGTTTCTTCCAGTCTCAGCACCTAGTTACAAGTAAATACTAGTGTATTTTAATGCTGTTCATATGCTATATTTTTCTTTATTTTATAGACATCATTCTAACATAAATACAGACTAAATCAAATGGAGAAAAAAAGATACATATACAAAAAGAACTGCAAGAGTGCCATATAAAAGCTTCCACTGAAGAGACATGAAAAGAAGTTTGTAAGCTGGTTTTCGCAGGTTATAAACTATACTGTTATTATTTGAAAAATGCCTGTTTACTTTCAACATGGGAATATACAAGGGAAGACAAGCATGCAAACATTTTGATAAAAGAGCGTGACTACATTTTATTGAGAATGACGAAGAAAAACACCCATATAGGTACTGGAGAAAAAGCTAATGCAATTAACATTAACATAAAATAACCAGGAATCTCTGGAAGCAGCAGCTACAGCACAGACTGCAGCACTGAATCGCTCCTCTTAGGGAACTGCTGCCAAATGCACTACTGCAACTTTGTCAGGCAAGGCTGAATCTCTTAGGATTAATCTCTTCACACAGCTGTGTATGTATACAGACACACCTTCAGTGTCTCATATAAGCAAAGCAGGTATACAAAGTACTTTCTACAAAACTGAAGCAGTGAGTAATCTCTAGAGTCCTGTCTGCCCACCATGCATTAAGACAAAGAGCTTCCTAAAGCTTTCCACCAAGTGCCAACTAAACTTCTGCCACCTCACTAAGATTTGTGGTGCAGCAGGTTAAAACATGCAGGACACTGTTGTTACAACCTGTAGAGTTAAGAGTGTCAGGCTTGCAGACCACCTGGTGTACACAAAATCTTGTTCTCTTTTGCAAGTACATCTTCTATTAAACCAACTGATATATTATCCTGCCCTTGCAAATCTTCTTTCACGTCTATCCTTACACCATCACAGCTGCAACCATCTTCCTACTACTGCAATAAATCACCTAAAAGCCCTAAACTCTCTTCATAGAATTGAGTAAGCTATAGTGGTTTGCTAGTGCACACCATTACCCTTGCTCTTCCTCACTTGTGTTCATTGCCAGGAGCTCTTAAAGCATCAGAAATTTATTTCTCACTACATAACTGTGTACAAAGCACAGAATTATTAATGGCTGATCCATTGAATTGCTGCTCAGCAGCATGGCCTTTTGGAATAAACCCTGACATATCAATAAGCCACTACCTTAACTGTTGCAACTGACAAATCACAAGGTATTTGACGTTCAACCCCTTTATCAAATTATTATTTCCTTCTGACCACTCTGCCATGGTAAAAACATTTGGAAAACATCTGCCCTTGCACTAGGATTTACTACAATAACTGCAGGCTGAACTGTCCTTATCTTACAACTATGTAAATTGTGTCACCTAAATTCATACTTTAAAACAAACTTCCACTTTAGGGAAAAATTAACAACCTGCCAATATCTAACCTGAAACACTCACATAGTCTATATGAACAACATGCAAGTAGTGGGAATATTTGTTCCAAAGGCACCCCTCACATTTGCTCACTGTACTGCTAGCTCAAACAGCTCTTACCATCCCCAGCTTCCCAGCTGGTCACTCATGCCAGGCCCTGGGCCATCACAACAGTTTCAGAGACCATACCATCAACCAGGTCAGGAAAGAGGTTTATCTTGAAGAGAAAAAAAAAAATCATGTTTTGCTAGGTTACTTTTTAGACAGTTGGTTTCCCTGCTCTCAGGGACAGTGTAGCCCCTGAGCAGTCCCACCAGCAGAGGTGAAGGCAAGCTCAAGGCAGAGGAAATATTTTAATTCTGCAGAGGTGGGTTAGGCAGGAGCACTACAAGCTAATGCAATGTGGCAACTGTATGTATTGATCCACAGCAGCAGAGTTTATCATGCAGGGCAAAAAAGCTGGGGTTGTTTAGCCTGGAGGGACCTTATGGCTCTCCACAATCATCTGAAACGAGGCTGGATCCAGGTGGGGGTCAGTCACCTCTCTCAAGTAATGTGAGAGGAAGCGGCCTCAAATTATATTAGAGGTTCAGATTAGATATTAGGAAAAACTTCACTGAAATGGTGATCAGGTATTGGAAGAGGCTGGAAACAAAACCCCTGGAAGCCGTCAAATGGTTTGTGGATATGGCACTTGGAGACATCGTTTAGCGGTAAACGCGGTAAAGGCTACTGGTTGGACTCTGTGATCTTTGAAGGCTTTTCCAACCCTAGTGATTCTATAACAAGCACTTACCAGAAAGTCACTTGGAGAAGTTTAAAGAAGAAATTTAAACTGACTTTTAACAAATGAGTTTACCCACCCTGCTCTACGCAAAATTAACTGAAAAGCAGCGATGATCAGAAGTGCCGCTGCTCTCACGAATATTGCAATAAAGGAGCGTTTTGAAGCAAACACTCCCAGCACCGCTATGCTCCACGCTGTCTGAGGTGAGGACAAAACAAACCGCCAGCCCCAGTCCAATGGACAGAGCCACCGAAGGCCGCGGCTCCCCGAGTTCCAGCAGCACCGCAAGCCGGGTGCCGGCAGAGCCGGCCGAGGGCAGCCCGGTGGGCAGGGCCCAGCCCTCAGCGGCTTCAGCGGGAACCGCGACCCGGGGAGCCCCTCTCCCCCGTCCCGGCTGCGAGCCCCGGGCAGGTGCGCACCCAGCTCGGGCTGCCCGAGCGCCGCAGGAGCCGGGCCGGGCAAGCCCCGCGCCGGGAACCCCCGGGCCCAGGCCCGCCGCGCCCTCCGCACGGGCCGGGCTCCTCCGGCCCGGCCCGCTGCCCACCCGGGGCCGGAGCAGAGGGAGGCTCGACCCACCCATGCCGACAGGCCTGCGGGCAGCCCCAGCGGAGC
Organism: Acridotheres tristis; assembly: GCA_037013685.1. Taxonomy (NCBI): domain Eukaryota; kingdom Metazoa; phylum Chordata; class Aves; order Passeriformes; family Sturnidae; genus Acridotheres; species Acridotheres tristis. The sequence continues at coordinate 11,571,105 of CM072889.1, read as the reverse complement.
CGCCGGGAACCGCCCCAGCAGCCATGGCAACTTTCCCTGGCGGAGCGAGCGCCGCGGCCCGGGCCAAGCCGGCTACGGCCCACCCCGGCCCGGAGCGCCCTCCGCCGGCAGCGCCCCGAGCCCGCTCCCCAGGGCCGGCCGCTCTTACCCTCCGGCCGCCGCGGTACCGCCGGCCCTCCGGCCGCCACCCCGGGGCGGAGCGCGGCAGCGCCCATGGACCCGCCCCCGGGGCGCGGCTCCTCCGCTCCAGCCGCCTCTCCTCCTCCGAGGCGCGGCCGCCTGCCCGCCCCGCCGTGCGGTCTGTGGGGATTGCACGGACGTTCTTGCGGAACGATTCACGGAGTGATCCCAGGAGGTGCCAGCGGCTGCTTTTTCTGCCCGGCCCTTCGCCCGTGACCTGCACAGCCGGCCTGGCCTCGGGCCATCTTCGGCCTGTGGGCATCCTGTGTGTGCGCGTTGTATTAAAAATAAACCAAAGAGAAAAAGTTACTCCTCGGCAGCTGCCTCGCTCAGGCAGAGCAAAGACTTGATTGTGATGCAATACCGTGTTTTCCTTTGTCCTGTAGCAAAGGTAATTCATTCACCACTGCTCACGAGTGATAAGTGTGTGAGGGTTTGTGTCAGCCTTTCCCTGGTTTAGTACTGGCCTGTAGGTGTTTTCCCGGTGGGAAAGCGCTGTCTGTGTGGTACGACTGTCGGCTCCCAATGGTGCAGCGCTCGCCCATGTGCTGCTGATGGTACCGTCCCCGCTTCTTTGCTTGTTCTGAATTTAGCATCCCCGAGGGCATTCAAGGTAGGGTAGCAGGGTAGCCGTTTTTTCAAATACTCCCTCAGATTTCAGTTTGGTTTTTTGTCTCTTGTGGTATTCTAAATGCAATTGTACAACCTTAAATATATATATACACATACACTCCTTCTTAAAAGCAGACACTTCACTTCTTCTCCTGGATCAATACAGTTGTGACTAGGATGGGTGATGACCGTGGGATGCAGGCAGAGGGGGTGTACCAACCATTTCTACTCTGCAATGGTTTAATTGCTATGTGTGTAATTACAATCCGAGACCAATCGTTACACATGTATTTACTGCGGGAGTGCATTTCTGTTACACGTTTGTGTGTCTAAAGCATGTTTGTGTTTTCTCACTATACAGGTTGGTAAGACAAAGATACTGTGTTTACCTATGAATGTTTTCCTGATCTGGTTGCCTTCTCCACAGTTGTTGCTCCTTGTGTTAGGAAGTTTTCCTGGGACTTATTATGTGCTGACATTTGTTTGAGGGTTTTTTTATCTTAAGAAATTATTTGATGATACAAATTTCCAATATACTCTCTCTAAGTTATGTGATTTTTTTTTCCCGTTCTACATAATTTTTCCAAACCCAAACAAGCAAACTGGCATTTGAGATCAGTTTGCAGTAGCAGGGTCATTATATCCCCCTTCTGCTTTTCCAAACCAGCAACAAATTGAGAAACTTTATTGTTTCAGCTCTTGAATAAAAGGTTTAATGTAGCTATACAAAGATATTTCTTTCAAGATCTGAGAGTGTGTCTCCTGGATGCAGAAAACCAGTTCCTTGCCGGTATAATGAAGCAAATTATGTGTCAATCCAATCTATTTTACATTCTGTATTTCAGGGAACAAACCGCTGTAAGCTGTAGTCTTTTGCCTTTGTGGAATATCTTGCCTGCTGGGATCGAGCACAGAGCTGGAGCAATATCGAGAGTTCCTCTGGGAAAGGAGTCAAGGAATGCACAGAGTGACATCACAGCCAAATGAGTTTGCTTTAAAGCCTGGCAACCAGGGCACTTGGACAAACTTCTCGGGAAGCTTCAGGATTAGGCTGGGGAAGAAGATGGTTGGAAGAAACTCTGAACATGAAGCTTAAATACATAAAAGGAATACTCTTGGCTATGTTTCTGCTTGTGGTTGGTAATGTCATTCCAGGAATTACATCTGGATGTTGCATACTGCTTAAGTCATTTGAAAGCTAAGACAACTTTTCTGATTGAGAATATAGGTATAGGTCTGCTACTGCTAGGTTGTACAGTCTGTAGGAAAACCCAAACCTCAGAGTTGTATTTAATTTTGAAATACAAAACTTAAACCTGTTCCAAGGGACAGTAAGAAAACTCACATAGTTTTGTTTCATAAATAACAATGATACAACCTTGCTTATTGCTGTTTGCTGTCATTGCAGGTTTGACTCAGGAAACTAAGTTGTGCAGTGTTGAAATATTCTTTCCTTATATACTAATGTGATCAGTTATTGAGTGAGAGGCAGCTCGCCTACACAACTGCTTTCTAGAGAGGCACAAGTGAATAAAGGGTTGAATGCCGCCATCCCCTAGATGGCTGTACAGAAAACTTGTTAAGCTTGCATATCTTTAAGGTAATATTAGAAAGTACCTGGTGGTGTTTTCTTTTTTCAATGTGTCTAACTTTCCTGTTCAGACTTTCTAATCATTCTGTATGGTGATAGGTTTAATCTACAAGGTTACTTCAGAAATACTTTGTATGTAAGTAGGTGATTTTGCTGGAAGGAAGGAAAGGAAGGAAAGGAAGGAAGGAAGCTGCCATAGGCACAGACACTTTTCACTAGATCAGTTTGCTCCAAGCTCTATCCAACCTGACCTTGAACACTTCCAATTTTTAATGTATTACTGGTTTTATTTTGTCAGGTCCCTTTAAAAACGAGAAAAAAAAAACAACACAGACTGTCACCCACCACCTTCTTCTCTAAGGATTGCTTCGGGAGGCTGAGGTCATCTGGTGATTCATTTTATCAGCCAGAACAAGTGTGTAAAAACTTGCCCTAAAATGAGTAATGGAAATGAGAAGACTGTATGGAAAATATCTGTGCTCAATAAGAATCTTAAGTTGAGGTTTGTCTTGTGCAGATAAGCAACAAAAGAAAAACCCTGGAAGAAATATCACCCTTCTTTTTGAAGTCTTGAAGTAAGTTTTGAAGTCTTCTGTTTCCAAGTACCATGAATGTATAGCAAGTTATACCCATTTATTGTTGTTTTTCTCCTCCTTAATGGTTAAATGCTTACTTCTCACCAAGAAAATACACCATAAATAGCTGAGTTCCTGGAGAGTGATGCAATTCTAGAAAGACGTCTTTTAGCTCTTTGATTGATCTGGGAATAGTCCACTGGATCAGCAGCAAAACATTCTTGCCAAAGGCAGACTGAGAGTCATGTGACATTGTTCTGTTGGATGCACTGTAAGAAGATACTGAATATAGCTTTGAGTTTGAGTGGAGTTTTTTGGTTAGTTGTGTTTTTTGGTTTCGGGTTTTTTTGAGAGGGAGGGGGTTGGTTTTTTTTGATTGGGGTTTTTTATTACAAGAAACAGAATATCCTGTTTTGGACAAATCTCTGCTACTACCTCCGTACTGGCTGTTACCGCCTCATTCCACAGATTCTGGTCTCAACTAGTATCTCCTTTCCACTTTCGTCTCTCCCCTCCTTGTGCCTCTTTTTTCTCTTCTCTGGCAGCACGTTAAGAAATCCTGAATTAACTGACCTCGTAAATCTTATTAATGATGTTCACTCAATTACTCAGTTCACTCAACACAGAGTGCTTCAGGAGCAGAACGCGGTGTTTTTGTGCGGCCGTGCCGTGGCTGCATTCGCTCTCTGTAGAAACACATTTAACTGTAAAGGGGAAGGTGTGCATTCTCTTCCTGTGGAAATACGTTTAATTAGCTGTGTCACTGTTGCGAGGGTTTTTTTCCGGCTACATAAATGGCAATAATAATATCAGAATCCATGAAGTCAGCTGCGAACAGGAGCAGGGGCGCAGTCCGGGCTCACCCGCGGCCAGGGCCGCTCCGCTCCAGAGATCCGCTCCGCGTTTTCCTTCCGCCTCCACAGCGCACGCCCGGGGCGTGCGGAGCCCCGCGCCACAGCGCCCCCTGGCGGCCGAGGGGGGCGGCGCCGCCCTCGCTGTGGCCGCGCCCCGCCGGGCCGGGCCGGGCCGGTCCAGGCCGAGCCGAGCGCTCCGCTCCGCTCCGGCGGGGCCGGCGGGGCCATGGCCACCCTGCGCCGGGACGGCCGGGTCACCGCCCTGCAGCGCCTGGGCTGCGCCGGGCTGGCGGGTGCGCTGAGCCTCAGCCTGACGGCGCCGCTGGAGCTGCTGACGGTGCTGGCGCAGGTGGGCACCTGGCACTGCCGGCTGGGGCTGCTCGGCGCCGGGCGCAGCCTGTGCCGCACCGAGGGCGTGCGGGCCCTCTGGAAGGGGAACCTCACGGCCTGCCTGCGCCTCTGCCCTTACAGCGCCCTGCAGCTCGCCGCCTCCCGCCGGTAAGCGGCCGGCCCGCGCGGGGCTCCGGGGGCTCCGGGGACCTGCGCTCCCCGCCGGCCTTCGGAACAGCGGAGGGGAGCGGATGGAGAGTGCTGAGTTTAGTCTCATGTCTCTGTCTCTGCCGGGTGGTCAGCTGGGTGTGCGCCCTTTCTCCCCAAAAACGCGGACCCTTGCTTAGAATTTTATGTACCTAAATTATTCAGCGCGTAGCGATTGTTAGGGCCTGCTGATATGCCAGCAGTTGCTTATAAAATCATAGGTATTCTTCACATGATGGAGGGTCGACAGTCTGTTCAAATTCTTTTGCTCAGGTTCATTTAGAAATGAAGTTACAGTGCAATCTGCAGCTGTGCCTGTCACATCTATTCTTTGCAACCAATTTGTTTCATTAATTTATACGCTCTCAAGTATTTATGTTGTCTGCATCAAAGAAAATAACAAAATCACAAGTCAGATATTTTGCCCTATCGTGCAGGAGTTGTTAAGCAAATTTGATCGGTTTTGACTTTGATATGTGATATTATTTGTCTTAAGATCTTGTTTTTGATAATACAGAAATATTAAACGAAGGTATGTGCTAGAAGGACTGCAGCAGGATGAACATGGAGCAGGGCTGATGGAGCTCTGCCCGCTGTGCTGTTTCCTAGGATTCCCTTCTGCTGCCAGTATCTCTCAGCCTTTACAGGGAATGCCTGACTGCACACGCCAGAATGTTTTGCCACTCTGGGGGCTGGGCTTCTTTTTTTTTTTCTTCAATTTTTTTTATTGCAGTCAGCTGTTCCTGGTAGCATATGACATTTCCACCCGGCTGGGCGATGAGTTGTTCTGTTCTGGGCAGCAGCACAGCCCCCTTGGCGCTGCCAACCTGCTGGGTTTGTCACTCATCTGCTCCAGCAGGTCACCAGCCCATCACTGCCTGCACCCTTCAGGAGACCACAGATTAAGTCACCCTAAAACTGGGCTGCTTTTTTGAGCCATAATAGGCGCAGTGGTCAAACAAAGAGAAAGGTAATGAGAGTAGGAAGACACAAACAGTAATTTAAATGTAATTTAAAGTTTACAGAAAAGGCAGTGTGTTGCACCAACATAAAGCAGTTGATTTTGAGCAAAATAACTTGTTTGTCCAGCTTGAAACAGTGTGTTCGTTTTGCAAGGCTAAAGTTTGTGTCTGGTTTGTGCGGGGTGTTCTGAATTAGGCGTGGAGTAGACTATCAGGAAATTAAATAGAAGGTGCCTATGCTTAATCCTTGATACAATATTAGGGGGTTTTTGAAAGTCTTTTCTACTGAGAGAATGGTGTGTATAAAGGCAAGAAACACAAAAGAGAAATGTTATAGGGCAGCTTAGGTGAACAGTCCCAGGAGCTGGACTGAGTGTCACAGTCAGCACCCCGGGGACAGTGGCTCTGCACTTCCTCAGCAATTACTCTGCATGGACTCTTTTCTTTCCATGGTAGTTTTAAATGTTATCAGGTAGTGCCTAGAGACACCCCACCACCTTCCCCATGCATTTGTGCACACAGGAAAATTACGCTGTGTGGGTTTAGGGACTGCATAAAACACACAGGAAAAAAGGTTTATGCCCTTTTGCTTCTGCTTGGCTGGGCATTCTGCCCCGGCCACTCCCAGGCTCGAGACAAGTAGATATAAGGATTTGTCATGCAGTAGAACATGCACATTTATGTGAAAAAAATTCAACTGAGCGAGCAGTGACTTGTAAATATTTGCAAATTATTTTGTTCTGCACATGGTTACACCATGCACGTTAAATGTAGATGTGCTGTTTAAATGTTTTAGGTAATGCTACCAAAATAGAATAATATGTTTCTTTACCTCCAGCTAAAACTCTCCAGTGATTTTGCTTGCTTCTTGCTGCCTCCAGGACATTAGTCCCTGATGTAGGAGTTTTCTGTCATAGAAAAGTCCTGCAGTGTACCATAAATGTATGATTTGTGTGTAGCTTTTAAAACTGTGCTTCAATTTCAAATTTTTAAATCAAGACTTAAACTCCTGAGTGTAATATTGCCTGGACATAAGTCTCCTCTAGAGGTTTGTCCCTGTGAACCTTCCTGTCCCAGCATAAGAGAAGAAGATTCAGTTGCTCTCAGAAGGCCTGTGATGTCATGATCTATATACTTCCTCTTACATGATAACCTTAACTGGCAGGTTGGACCAGTGTCTTTAACTGATGATCAGATAATTTCTTGCAGATGTGTTTTAAACTATGGTAATTGTCATCCTGTATGTGGAAATGTAAAAGAAAGATTTTTATCCTGTAGATGGATGTTTGTGTGGTGTTACATATAATAAGATCTTGGATGAATCATATATTAAAATTTCAATTCCTGCTGCTGAAGTGGCTTGTGGACAGAAGAACATTTGCATCAAGAATCATCTGCCTTAATTTTTCATGTGTTTTCTTCATAGTGTCATTAATAGTATTTCTTTTATGTGTTTGCTTTAGACTTGTTACCCTTTTCATGGATGATCTGGGCCATATCTCCCACTGGAGAGCCATCCTGGCAGGAAGCCTGGCTGGTATGGTTGCCACCATCGTGACATACCCCACTGACGTGATTAAAACACGGCTCATCGTGCAGAACAGGCTGGAACCATCTTACGAAGGAATTCTTCATGCTTTTTACAAGATTTATCATCAAGAAGGACTCCGTGCACTCTACCGTGGTGTTTCACCAGCAATATTAGGTAACACAATACTGAGGTGCAATCACCTCACTGCCTGGCTTTTGTTACAGCTGTGTAGTGTGATCATTTGTTCACTTGATTTCAAAAGCAAATAGGAATGTTTTCTTGTAGCAGATGTGGAGTGCCTTGCAATACTGATAACCTTTGCTGCAGCTTTATTACTTCAAATTAGGACCAAGTGTGTAACATTTTATATATGGTTAAGTGTTCAGCAAAATACTCTTTTCCTTCTTTTCTGGATGATCTAATTGTGCTTGGATGCACAATTTTCACCATTAAACTCTTAAAACACGTTTGTATATACACACACAGAATGCTTGTAGTTCCTGTTGAGTGTAAGAGTGTCTTCTGAGCTGTTCAATGAAACCAGTGTGAGCTGTAGTGTATAGTAGGTGTGAAAAGTGAAGATTAACTATATTCTCTCTTTACCTGAAATTAATTTTTAATTATTTACTCTCCATATCCTTTAAAAATGCCATTTAACTGAGTCCACTTTTTCACAATATGACATTAAATAAAATGCTTAACAACAACAATAAATGTGTAATTCCACGTAATAATGCATAAAACTGATGAGAGCATGAAGCAAGCAAAAGAGACCAGAAGTATCCCTTATCAGCCTGACTGAAGACATAGCTCTGTTTACCTGTGCAGGTGCTAGGGTTGGGTTGGACTGGGAAAGAGTGTGTCACAGGGGAGAACCTGGAGAAACACCTGACCTGTTGGTAGACTATAGCACTTAATAATTCTGACAATGTGCACATTCTAATAGGTGAAGGTATGCCCCTATCAGCAGATCTAGATGGTACAATATGGGTATTTGGTGGTAAACCAGGGACTAAAGACTAAAGTTCTTCAAAATCTGGATTAGGTTTGTGGAATGTGAGGTGTAAATTTGCAGTGGCTCCTCCCATCTTTGTAGTTATGTGATGGGCAGCTCTCTTCTCCTAGGGTACACTGTGTTGATATAATCCTGCGTGGTTTGTTTTCTAGGTGCTGTCCCATTCTCTGCAGGCTCATTCTTTGTTTACATCAGTCTGGACAAAATCTGGCAAGAACCCATAGTTCGTTTCACTCCTCTTCAGAACTTCATAAATGGCTGTGTAGCAGCTGCTGTGGCACAGACACTTTCCTTCCCCTTTGAGACTGTCAAGAGGAAGATGCAGGTACAGAACATTCATGTTACCAGTACTTTGCTGTAGGTGCTTGGTGCAAGAGCTTGGGACAAGACTAGCCAGGTGATCATGGGTACCACTTTATTTCCCTCACCAGTAGGCTACAGAGACTTTGGTTTTGTTGGTTTTTTGCTCCTTTATGGGTTTTTGTTTGTTTGCTGTTTTGGTTTTAAAGTCTGGAAATCATTGCTACAAATGGGTTGTTAAACCTTTAACGTGAGTTCAAGTGCTATCATGTGGCATGTGTATGCTCTCAGACTCCATCTCTGTAGCTTTCTTTCCTTTTTCATAGCAGTTCCATCAAATTCTCAAAATTCAGAATTGGCAAACCTTCAGTGAAGTATAGGCTGAAAGTTTGCCAGCTGAAGAAACTCAGTCTCTTTGGTGGTAGACAGGATGAATGAGATCCATGTGATTTTCAGAGCCTGTGTGTCTGCCATTTATGCCTCACCACAAAACAAACTTGCTTAGTATTAAGTCTGAAAGATCATAACTGTCCTTGTTCTTATTTCTGACTCCTCTGTTTAACAAGTGACTTACCAGCTCCAGATGCTGCTATTTTCCTGGAGCATCAGTAAAATGAGAATTACTGTTTCTTCCTGATCCCTTCTTCAGAACTTTAACAATAATGATCTGGAAAAGACCCAAACCCCACAAAACAGCCCTTACCCACAGCTTCTATCTCGCTGATATAATTCACTTACTGATGTTGACTTTTCTTTAGAACTTCATCAGTAGAAAGACAGTGAATAGCTTTCATTATATGGTCATGCTCTGGCAGGGGCATATGAGTTTGGGTTTTCAGCCTAGTTCCTGGGAATGCAGATTTATGGGAAACTTTTGTGATCATATTAGAAAAACAGTTACTTATTGTGGCAGCCTTATATAGGTCCTTGTCTCCTTCATCAAGTGGTAGCCTGGTTAGCAAGTCACACGGTAGCAAAAGGTAAGTGAAACTGAATTTCCCCCTCCAGCTCCCCGAGTTCCCGTTTTCGTGTCACAGGAGCTTTCACTGCTCTCTCTCCATCTTGTAGCCGAGAACCTCAGCAGGAGGAGTAAGGGCTTTTATCAGACCAGCTCATGTAGCTGATGTGTCCAGAAGTCAAGGTTTAAACTGAGCGCTTTCATCAGGTATCTTATAAAATATTTCAGACAATAAAGAAATTCTGAACACTAAAACTTGATCATTTTATCCAGCTGTACCAGTGGGTCTAAGAAAAGCAAATACTCCTTACAAGCCCTCTTTCACTTTATATCCTTAGCAATAATAACAGCAATACTGTTGCCCTGAACAATAATAAAAGAAAATAAAGACATTTACTGTGCTATTTCCCTTTCAATATTTTCTGTCGATGCAACAGTTACTTGAACATTCAGCTTTTGTAATCAGTTCAAAAGTAGGTTTTGGCTGTATCTGGTGCGATGTTTTGTGTCAGGCTGTGTCGTGACAGGCATGTGAAGTAGGATGGGCCCGCGTTTCATTTTCGTGCCACTAGGCCGTGCTCTTTCACCGAAGGGAGGCTCAATCTGATCGGCAGTTCCAGCAATACGGGACCTGGATTTATTGCCTAAATATGTAGGACGTGGAGAGGCTAAAAATACTTTGCATGAAAACAAAAGGCTCATCAACAAAGAGGGTGTCTTTCTCATAAGTGCATTGCAACACTGAATAGTGATTTTCTGAGCTTAGAGAAACACCTCTTGTTCAGTGATTCATTCTGAAGGCATGGGAGAAGGCAAATGTGTTTCAAAAGAATGAGCTGCCTAGTGTGAAAATCCTGTAATTTGTACGTACTGGAAATTACTTAGTTCATATAGAGCTGTCCAAGACCTGTTGAAAATTGCAACCTCTATTGATACCAAGAGCACACTGGGACTCCTGCAAGGTTATCCAAGAAGTTTGGGTTTTCCAGTAAGCAGCAGGGTATGGCCCAGCTTTGCAGAGATCAGCTCTCCTTTGCAGTTTATAGGGTGTTGGTCAGAAGAGAGAAAAGCCTAGTACAGCACCAGGAAAAGTATCATGCAAAGAGACGGACCTAGAAAGAGAGAGAGAATAAAGAAAAGGAAAAGAACTTCAAGACATTTCAGAGTTCTGTAGAAAATGGGGGAACAGATTCTTCTGATCACAGTTTTTCTCAGACATCTTATTCTGAGCAGCTGAATCTTAGTGATTCAGCTTTCTGGCTGATAGAAAGAGGGGGCTACCAAAGCCTTCAGCTACCTCTGGGCTTTGTGTGTGCTCTGCAGTTCACATGGAGATGTGCTGGGCTTTTTTGAAGCAGTGAATGCTGGATTTATGGTGTATGAAGAGGAACCCAGCACACTGTGGAAGTCAGTATCAGATTCCTTTTCCCTTCCTTTTGTCCCACCAGTCTGACAGATGGAGAATGTTGCTAAAGAAGATTTTTCCAGTGAAACTGCTGGTGATGGAGAGCCATGGAGTTGTAAGACAATCTCAGGAGCTTCAAAAACTGAGAAACTAGGACAAAAGGCTCCATTGATTCTGGGGTGGAGTACAAACATGAGACCAGGACACCCAGTTCAGATCTTTACCTGATATGCTAGGCAGTGTTAGAAGAGTTAGCTCCATTCATCTCCCCATCTGGACAATGCTTGAATTGTTTGCATAGACCTGGAAATTAATTCTTCTATGGGAGAAGGGTAAGGTGCTATTTTTGATCTCCATTGTAATAATCTTGCTTCATCCTTTCTCACTTTACATATCTGAATCCTACACTTCTGACGTTGGCTGCTTCTGTCACTGACAGTTGTGGGAGTAGGAGCTGATTGTCAGTGAACAGTTCTTGAGGAAGAATTGTGTTTTGGTGATGCTTTATGATGTCAGGTTTGCACTGTAACCATGGCTTTGCTCTTAGAATTAGATTTATCGAGTTTACTCTTTTAAAAAAATGCTGTGTTTGCTATATATACCTGAATGTTTTTCTTAAAAGAAATGTGAATTAATATGAGTGAGTCTTACTGAATATTTGAGTCCTCTGTGTTGTGCTTATCCTAATTTTATTCCTTTGTCTTCCTTTTTTCACTTTGCTCCTGATTGGCATGTTAGAGAATTCAGAGGTACTGTATGCATGTTTCAGCATGGAAATATGGCTTTTGTTTTGCATCTGTAGAAGGGGATTCATGAAAGAGAGGGTTATGTTCTATATTGTTTTCGTGACTTACTTTTATGATGTATCAGTTTCTGAACAAAAGCTTACTGATCTTTATATCATTATGACTGTTATTCTTGGCTTTCCTTCCTTACCTCACAATATAATATTCTTTGTTAAATCCAATTTCTAAGCCATATTCAAGTACTGCCCTTTTTACCTTGCAGACTTGCATACAAGAACACTTTTCTTTTTCAATTTTTTTTTCTACCTTTAGCAGGGAAAATTTCCTTTGAATAACTCTGGATCTAAGGAAGCACTGGTAATGTTTCTACTTTCCTACATCTTTTTTTGGCCAATGATAACCTTCATAAGTACCTATTGGACTGAGCTGTGGCATTTCAGTAAGGGAAGATGAATTTAAAGCTGTTACAGGCTGTACAGAAGATTATTATTAGAATGGCATCCATCCCAGGCTATGTACGGAACTGAAAACATACAAACACAAATGGTCAATGCAAATCCAACAGCCAACTTTGGCACTTCCCTCTGTGCTCATGACATGCAGAGGTGGACTCAGACACCCCTGAATGGCACTTCTCAGCTTCTGTCCCACACTGACCTGTGACCTTGGTAGTTTTTTAAGCAAAATGCACAAAGATGTCCTTAAAGCTTCATAGACACTCCACAGTTACTCCTCACCTGCATGCATGAGCCGACTTTGCACAGTTTTCAGAAGCTCAGCCCTGTCTCCAAGTTTTAGTATCTTTGACTAAAACCTTCATTAAACTCTCCTTCACCAGTAAATGCTACTCAGGTACTCTTTGCCATCAAACCCTTATAATATAGAATAAATCATACTGTTAGTAAAGTGCAGGATTCAGCACATTTTTGGTATTGACTACACTGCATCTCAAGCTGTGAGGACATCTCTGTGGGGAAAGCATTGTTCAGTGCTGATGTTTCTATTTCAAAATGCAGGCTTTGACTTTGCTTCACTCCTGCAAACAAACAGGTTTACTGGCTTTGGTTAGGATAGATTGTTGCCATGCATCACCCAAGAAGTGGCCTCTTTTCAAATTCAATCAGTTTGGCCTGGTTGCCTATAAATCTGCAATGTTTTTGGGGCTTTTTGTTGGATTTTTTTGTTCTTTGGAACACAAGATGCTCTGCAAATGTGAAATCTGTTGTAAATGCTATGTGTTAATAAATGAAGAAAACTAAGCAGTCATTTCCTTTGTGAGGTACCCTGTTTAAAGTAAAACCCTCTCTTTTAAAAGGAATACTGTTATTTAAGTATTTATTTTTAAATAGTCCCCTTGCATGGTAAAAGTCAGTCTAGAAAGAACCCAGTTGCTGGGTTATAAAGAGTTTTGTAAAAGAGAATGATAAGTGTTCCTTCTCTCTGCTGAGATGATGAGCAGTGTTCCTGCTGTGCTTAAGCATGAGTGACTTGCAGAGTTCTGTCATTGGGACAGTGACTGGGCTGGCGTGCAGCCTCTGGAAGCTCACAAGCTGTAGTGTCACTGCTGGTAGTGAGATCTGTGTTCTTGTCAGCTGGGAATATGAAAGTTATTGGAGTCACGACCTGGCTTAAAACTAAGAAGTCCTTTTTGGATCATGTGATTCACAGAAACATCTCAAAAGTGTACATGCTCTGAGACTTTGGGCAGGAAGACCTTTTAGTAGTGAACAGCATGAAACAAAAGTTTTCAGAAATTGAGCCATTTGATCACACGAATTCCATAGTGTGGAAGCAAATAAGGAGCAATATTACTACTTCTAATATGATTTCCTCGATGAGGCTTATATGGTTGCTAGCTGTCTGTCCTTGTCCTTGCCCCCAAAAACTTCTGATTCTGCTGTCCAGCTTCAAGTAAACTTGACAAAAGAGTGGAGATCTCAGAGATATGAACTTCCGTCAAGTGTTGTGAAAACACCTGCACAGAGAGGTGAAATATTTAGAGTCTCGTCTCTAAGGGGGAGGCTGCAGTGTGAGTTCTTACTTTTCTTACTTCTCTCTGTGATCTCACGCTCACCTTCCTCTTGCTGCTGGGGTTCAGGCATCAGCCAGGTTCCCATGCCCTGGGTGGTACTTGAATTTGAGACCAGCCTGGCTCCTCTGATTATCAGCAAATAGGTAATAGCTTCTGGTTGTGATAAAATTCCTTCTTCTCTTTTTTATGTATCTGAATACTTTGAGATACCTGTAATTTTTGTTGTTTCTTTGGTGTTAAAAAGATATTTTATACCACTTTCTGAAGCTGTTGCAGAATACTGCTCTGCTGCTTAGGGAAATATTTGGTCTGGTAAATGGTCAAGACAATGCCTGAAAAAAGCTATGGAGCAGAATGTAGGCTTTGCTTTCTGTAACAGCCTAGATCAGCTTTTATGAATCTGAACAAATCTCAGAAGCATTTCTCTTAGATCCCCAGACTTCCACAGGAGAAAAGCACGAGGACTGACTGTGTCAAATTGAGAAACACTGAACAATGTTAATAGAAAAACTGGATAAGAGGAAGAAATTGGAGATGAAGAACTGGAAGCAGGACTGGGCTGCTTTAACTGTGAGGTCTGCCTTGATTCTAAACCTGTTCATCCAAGAAGCTGTGGTGTGATAATTATGTAATACTCACCTTCAGGTAGATTAGCTTTGCACTGCAACACTGTGGCCTGCTGAAGAAAAGCAGGAAAACACATTGTGCCTGTTTGAAATGCAGGAAGTCTAACGGATGGCAGAATGCAATTCTCTCCAAATGCTCTTCTCAGACACTAATGTGGCCACCATGCCCCCAAACTGAGATTTAGTAGTGCCAGCTGATCATGTCTTCCATCCTCTTATGGCCGCCTCAGCTCTGTCATCAGTGTGGTGTGAGTGAGAGCTCTTTAATCTGCTTTGGGACAGATCAGATGGGTTAACTCAGCCCACCTTTCTAAACTCCATATGCTCGCCCAGCAGACAGGACCTGACACAGGCTGGATTTGCTGCTGTTCACACACAGCTATTACAGACATAACTTCCAGCCAGGAGACAATAATGTCTCTGGAGATACAGCTATTATTGTTACCCCCAACATGGGTACTTTTGCATCAGTCATACAGGGCAGCCTCATATCCATTTATCTGTGCTTAGATGATGTGCCTATGACATGTGAGGTGACTAATTATGGAAAATACTTCATGAACAGGAGCTAAAACTTGATTGACACTCTCTTGATGGCCACAACAACCCCCTGCAGCGCTACAGGCTGGGGACAGAGTGGCTGCACAGTGGCCAGGCAGAAAGGGACCTGGGGGGACTGACTGACAGCTGAATGAACATGAGCCAGCAGTGTGCCCTGGTGGCCAAGAAGGCCAATGACATCCTAGCCTGTATCAGGAATAGTGTGGCCAGCAGGAGCAGGGAGGTCATTCTTCCCCCTGCACTCAGCACTGCTGAGGCCACACTTTGAGTGCTGTGTCCAGTTCTGTCCCCTCAGTTTAGGAAGGACCTTGAGACGCTTGAGCGCGTCCAGAGGAGGCAACGGGGCTGGTGAGGGGCTTGGAACACAAACCCTGTGAGGAACGGCCGAGGGAGCTGGGGTTGTTCAGCCTGGAGAAAATGAGGCTCAGGGGTGACCTTATCATTCTCTACAACTTCCTGAAAGGAGGTTGTAACCAGGTAAGGGTCAGTCTCTTCTCACAGGCAACAACTGACAGAGTGAGAGGACACAGTCTTAAGACTGAGATAAACTTCCCATGTGCCACGGGAAATTTAGGTTAGATGTCAGAAAAAATATTCTTTACTGAAAGAGTGGTAAGGCAATGGAATCATCTGCCTGGAGAGGTGGGGGAGTCACTATCCCTGGACGTGTTTAAAAAAAAGACTGGATATGACACTCAGTGCCATGGTTTAGTTGATGAGGGGATGTTAGGTTAGGTCATAGGCTGGACTTGATGATCTCAAAAGGTCTTTTCTGACCTAGGGAATTCTGTGATTCTTTTATAGGTGATTTATTTTGATTTAGTGTAAATCCTTAACTCATCCACTTAGGCAAATGAAAATATGTCCTGTGAAAAGCCCCAATCCTGTTAAAAATAGTTTCCTCCTCAGTTCCTAGATAGACAGCAGGAGATGCAGGAACTAGCATTGCCATCCACTGTGTGAAGTGTGGGACCAAGCCAGTCTGCCTAAGGGTTTGTGCCATTAATTAGTGCTAATGTACATGAAAATGATGCACCCATTTGTATGGCTTGAGCTGAACCATCATGAGGCATTTGGAAGCCACCCAGAGCTGCCCATGCAAGAGGTTTGCACTGCCTTGAGGAAAAAGACTTCTGTATTCTGTATTAAAGACTTCTTCACACAGCAGGTGTTAAAGCAGAGGAAGTTTAGGCTCAGCAGCAAAGGAGGGATTCTGCAACAAACTGACGCCTCAGGGTACAACAGGCCTGGTGATATATATTTAAAGCAAAGAGTTAAGCTTTTGGCCAAGCATGAAGCTGTTTGCTCACTTGGTGCCATTCTTCCCAGAAAGGCATGATTTGGCCCCAGTTCAGGCTACTGAGGAAGGGACAGGCTGTTCCTGGAGTGCAGGACGCTGGAGGTCAGCTGTGCTGTGCTGCTCTGAACCAACTGTGTCCTGATAGTTTGCCATGGTTTACCTTCCTCTGTGCCTGAATACCTTTGGGTGGACTTTAACCAGGGTAAATCGTCATTACCAAACCAGTGACAGGGAATGACTGCTGAGTAAGGCTGACCTTTAGGAGGAAGAATTGATTAATCCCAAGAGGTTGCCTTTTCCCCCAAAATATTAACACATATTTACATTTTAATTTTTTTATTTCGTTGTAGTGGAATGAAACACTCTTTCAAGCATCCAGTCTTCACTTGAGTGAAATTTCTGTTGACTGGAGTGGTATTAACTTGAATGAAAACTGCAGTTTTTGACCTTCAGTTTCCTTCGAACCGCAGCTGCACTTGCCTGTTGCATGTGCCCTTATTAACACAGACTGCAAAGACTTCTTTTTTTAGCTTCCAGATTAAGAGTGTGAACTCTTGAGCTGTGTGTAAATTGTCTTCCTGTAGTTTTTTTTTAGTGATTGGAAGTGTAGGACACCTGAATCTGCTGAAAATATGTAAATAACAGTTTTACTCTATCCACCATCAGGGTAGCATACCACTGATGACAGCTGTTCACTGTTAGTTATCTTCCATACTCTGTGCCAAGAGTACTGTGTACTTAAAAAATAAATAATAAATATTTGTACCAACAAACTTTATGAACAGGGAAAAGGGGGGAAGTATATTAATTAAATATGTGAATTCATAGTCTGTGATACATATGAATACAAATAATTGCAAATCAAAATGTCCCAAAAAATGTGTGAAAAGTTTTTATCTGCAGAGGAGAGGGGCTGAGAGAGGTCATTGAAAAGGACTGTGAGACCAGTTCCCAAAATGGGATTATGTTGTTCTGGCAGTTACCTCATAATGCAGACAATGGGAGAGATGGTGTCTGAAGAGTCTTCAGGTAACAATTAACTATAACAATGACCCTGCAGTCATGACACTGCACCATGATTTAAATATTTTGTTTATTTTAAATGAATATTGAGTGCAGGTAGTCAGGTATTTTTTTGTGCCTGTCTCTCTTGGGTTTAGAGTCTTGCAGTAGAATAGTGCTACTTCTGTGGATGTGTTGCAGTGGCCTAGTCAACTTGGTGGGCTCTGAATATAAAAATACTGTGTTTGTGAGAGAGCAGGTGGAGCCAATTCTGCCCTTGATGCGCTTTAATCATTTAGAGAACCCACTGTCCATCAGAGATAAAAAGATAAGCAACTTAGCCCTGCTACTACTATGAGTAACACCTTGGCTCTCTGTTGCCAGCACAGAGAGCTGTATCCCCAGCCTCCTGCAATTTGAGACAGCTGCAGCTGTGAGAAGGGAAGTCTTTAAAAGAGTTCCTAACAAACAGGTTTCCATGCAGCAGCCCATAGCGTCAAGGGGTGTCAAAAGCAAGGAATTACAGGTGCTTTGAAGTGCATGAAATTCTCTGTCATAAACCTGACCTTTTTGGAATGAGATTAGCTGTTTGATTTGTATGTCATGGTAGGTTTCTCCAGAAGAGGTGGAGAAACCAGTTTGATCTGTTTTGTTACTTCTGTTTCCTGGCTCTGGTGCCGTAGAGTGGTTGTGAGGGTTACAGTGTGGTGAACATGCTTAGATGCAGGACCACAAAAACTCACAGCTGTTGTTTTTCATCAACAACAGTGCTAAATGACACACATTTGCAGTATTATTCTTTCATTAATACGTTTTAACTTCATTTTGCTATGTTCCAAAATACTGAAGTTTTAACTACACGCTGATACAGTTTTTTGTTTTCCTCTTGCAGTAGGTGATTCTGAGATGCTGTGGGCAATTGTTATTTAAATACTGTGTGTGGGGTCCTAGAAGCATACAGCTCCTGTAAAGCAGAAAGGCTGGCAACACATACTTCACTGAATGAAATATTAGAAACAGCTCTATCTGTGGGGAATGGTACTATAAATAATTTCAGTACATCTCTTTAGAGGTCACTATCTATGGGCAGATGGGAAATCTAGAGATTTGATCTAGAGGTTCCTATTTAACTTCCTTCTGGAGGTCTTTACTGTGTTACTAAAACCTGCCCTGTCCTTTCCCCTGTTCTTTTGGTGTTGCAGGCAAAAGTACTGTAATCAAAACCTTTGATCTGTGGCTTTGCAGTGTGTACAGTAATGAAGGGAATTAAGTCAAACTCATGCAATTAAATTCTGGCAGGCCATGCCCTGCCTACCACAAAGGGACTGAAAAAGGAAGGGAATCACATGTTAATTGTATTCTTGTGTTCCTGAAACATTTCAGAAACCTGTCTTTCTTTACTGCTTGGCTGATTATAACTTAATTTACCAAAAGCGCTTGTGGAACCTGACTGACAGTCCAGAAAGCAGAACAGGGTTTTGAATCCAGCTTTATGACTGCTGCTGCATTTTTAGGGATCATCATTTTAATTTTCTTCTAAGCATTGCTGGTGCTAATATCACCATTCTTATGGAACTGGTTTCTGAAGTCTCAGCTGGAGCACTCAGCATCTTCTGCAGTACAGACATGAAAGTCTTTGTGCAGAAGGTTTTTACCTGTTACCTGCCATAAGAGGTATTTCACATGCATTTCAATCAGGCAGAAAAAAAAAAAAAGAAAAAAAAATATGATCTGTGGTTTTTTTAGACAAAAAGACATGCCCTTTGTGTGAGGGGTTATTGGGGGGGGGGGGCGTTCAGCCTTTAAATTTTAACAGTAGACTTGCCAGTAACTATTTGATTAGCAGTTTCTCTTATATATGTAGAGTGTGAGTTTTGAGCTCTTTGCCTTTCCAGCATCTCAGTTGCCAAGTACTTGAAATGCTATAGCTAAGGCACCTAAAAAATGTCATCACCACTTCTCAATTGGTAAAGGCTTAGCAGCTCTGTGAAGCTACAGGTTAGTCTGGACAAGGAGTGAAAAATTGCTACACTACATGGGGTTTCAGATCAATGTGGGGATCATGATACCCATATTCATCAATCAATTAACAGTACAAGCCCCATTTTTATCAAACTTCTACCTCAGGATGATCAGTTTGCAAGTCATCAACCTGTGTCCTGGGGCCCCTGACACCAGAGTGTCACTTGCCATGTATTTGAGTGAAACTCTGATTTGTCGATGCAAAATAAATCCATGGCTGCATGTGCACAGATGGATGAGGATGGGATTATTCAAGGTCAGGTTATCCTGTCTGTGCTAACGCAGTAGGAGATTAATGAAGAAAGGATTTAGCTGTTAAAAATGACCAACTACACTTCTTCCATGTGAACAGACACTGTACTGCAGCTGCCAGCCAACAGGATTCTCCCCAGCTAACTTTAACTAGTCTCAATCAACTGAACACATTGATATGGGAGCATGGGTACCAACTGCTCACCTGCAGCCCTTGGTGGGCCTGAACAGCCTGGGCTGAAATCTCCATCCTTCCATTTCTGCTGTGTTGCTGCTCCTCAGCCTGCAGTACCGTTCATGCTTCTCACAGCAGTGCAGACAGCCTCAGCAGCCAGAGACAAGTTAGTTGCTTTGATCAGAGTTACAGGAAGACAGTGTGACTCCAACCTTCCCTCTCCTAATGTTCCACTGCCAGGAATGTGAAATATGTCTACCTGGACCATCAGCTGGCATGGGGCAGATGGGAAATATGGCTCTCGTTTGGATGGTCTGTCCTCAAAAGGGTGGGATTAGTTGCTAGTAGTGACATGGCACAAAAGGAGGTGCTGTGTGAAATTACTGTTCAATTTCATACCTATCAAAGAGTGTGTTCTTTCCCTTTTAAATTTTTATTTTAGTGCAAATTAGATACTTCTGGGAAGAATCCAGATCAGTCTGTTGAAACCTGGTGTTGACTGTTCCTTATATAACAGAATGGAGGAAATAATTAATTACTTTGGTTTTCTCTGCTTGTTCTAAATCCCCCTGGGTGTCTCTTTACAGGCCCAGAGTCCTTGGCTTCCCCACTATGGAGGAGTTGATGTCCATTTTACTGGCATGGCTGACTGCTTCCGGCAAACTGTGAAGAACAAAGGTGTGCTTGGACTTTGGAGAGGACTCACACCCAGTCTGCTCAAGGTGAGGTTTTACTTTCATCCCAGTTAAATACTATTCTGAAGGAATCAAGACAGTTTTGGACAATTGGGGATAGAAAGCTTATGACATACCTTTGTTCTTAGTAGCTTATAGATGACAGCATCTGTGACAAAGCAGGTTATAAACCAGCCTTGGAACTTAGTTTGGTTGTATTTCCCCATATGCAAGCTTGGCTTCTAGAAGTCACTGCTTGAAAGTTCATTTCAACATCTTTGAAGAAGGGGGTGCTCCTAACACACAAGGTGTGGAATGGATGGGGGATTGCAAGCAATCCACTTAGGACAGCTAAACAAGTTCTCCTCTGACCTGACCTTCAGTAATTTGACATGTTACAGCGAGCTATGAAAAAAAAGTATGCTTGTATAAGCCACTTGCCCAGCAATCCAAGGCAGTGCTTTCAGCTAGCTATTTAATGCTTGTGTATCAGTTACTGCAGCCCTTACTGAGTTGAAAGCATGAAATAAAGCATGGTAGCTTAAACAGAAGGTAATTTAATTTACATAAATACGTTTTATAGTGCTGTGATGAGGATTACCTACATAGAGTACAACAGGTCAGCTAAGGAGTGCTAATTGAGTGACAGTGGGATTGATTGTGATGGCCTGCCTGTGACTGCCTTACCTTGGCTCATACAAAGCCAGTGGCCCTGGAGCTGCTGGTACTGCGTGGGGCAAAACAGGAGAATTGTGGAGTCACTCCAGTGTATGTAGAATAAATTCCACATTTCCTGCCAGGATTTGCTGAGATTGCTTAGGATGTGCTTGGGTATTTGACAAGTTCTGGTAATCTGTAGGCTAGCATAGACCTTCTTCCTCACAATATTGCTATAATTAGTTGTGTAACAACAATGAGCTCCTACTTTAGCACACTGCAGCTGCCAGCATAGTTTGAGATGAGACTCTGATTTTATATAAATGAGGACAAGGTCTATTAGCAGATCAGATCTGATGTTCTAGAAGTTCCTTTTTTTTTTTTTTTTAACATCTAAGCTATGGATGCTACTAGTGAGTCTAATTTCTTTTTCTTATATTGCTTTTTTATCAGATTGTGCCATACTTCGGTGTTATGTTTAGCACCTTTGAATTCTGCAAACGGGTTTGTCTCTACAGAAATGGTTATATTGAATCTCCTTTAAATTACAAGCTAACACCTGGCGTTGACCAGAGCTTACACCCACAAGAACTGAGAGAATTAAAGCTCCTCCGAAGGGAAAATTTTGAGCCAAGGAAATCAGCACTTGAAAACTGACATCAGAGTGTCCACTGCAGATATTCAAATACCTTTCTAAAGGAACTTTGCAAGAAAGATATGCTGAACTACAGGTACTGACATTTCAGGGGACTGCATGGTTCTTGTAGTGAGATATGTGACAGGAAAGAATAAAACTGTATTGCGTTTGCTGAATGGATATAGAGAATATGACTGGCAAGCACGTACTGAAGAAGAAAGATGCAACTAGTTTGAAAACTCTTATACTACTGGAACTTGAAATGACATTATTTTAGGTGCTTTTTAATACTGAATAGCCATTTGAGATTAAACCAGTAAAAGGAAAGAGAAACCAGAAAGGCAAGAGAATAGAGATGAGAATATAAATTGTCTTTGAAAACATTAAGAAAATAGATTTTTTAAAAGCAATCTGAGATACAAGTCAGCCAAAAATAATAAAACAGAATAAAATACATCCAGCATGCAAGAACTTCTACTGACATCTCCAGGCTTTTTAGTGGTACTGTGTGGAAGTAGCATTCTACAGAGTCAGAATTAGTCTTAGTTCAGTCACACTCCCAAATACACTCCTAAGTTTTTGAGATGTATTGAGAATAATAATTTTGTCTGAATCTCCAACATAAAGATGCTGCTGCAACTGTGCTTTTGCTAAGACAGAACTGTAATGTGCAAAATGGACTGTAATACACTGGAATGACAATCTTGCAAACTTCAGTGCATACTCAAAAATATTCCTCCCTTTCTCATGCATTGTTACTGCATGTATGTGAAGTACTTCACACTTTGAAAAATAATTTTCCTGAAGTTCTCAAACTGAAATATTTCCTGGAAAATGCAGTTCTTAAATGTGTTAGATATTTCAGAGCCACAAACTCTGTCATGTTGTTTAGTTACTTTTAAAGTAACTATTTTTTCATTAGACCACTTTTTAGTGCAAATGCACAGACCTAAGCGTACTGTGCTGCTCTGAGCTTGCACACAGAATAGCACCATGCACACCACCTGTGATTGATCCACGTGAACCATGTGCTCCAGGGGCTGCAGACAGGTCCTGTAGGTAGGCACCTCTGCAAGAGCACCAGGTTCCTGCCAGTGCCACTGCAACAGATGGGCCTCTTGGGAGCTTTTGGACAACAAAAGATCATCTTGTGTTATACCTGAGGAGCCCTGGTGTTGCTCCAGTTCCTCTGTAGAAGTTCAACTATGAAATAGCCCCATCCCAGTGCCTTCTGATAAAAAACCCAAACCTCTGTCCATGTGGGAAGCTGACTGTGCCCCTGGCAGCATAGGAATCACAGCAGCTCACAAAGGTGTGTGCACACTGGCTCCAGCCTGGGCTCAGCACAGCATTTACTGCTTTACACAGCTCCTCATCTGTGTTTTTGCACTGTTTATATGCCCTGATGGGTGAAAATAAATAAATCTCAGAAACTGCTTGATTGGAACATGTCACAGCAGGATGAGGCATTGGTAAATCTATGCAGGAACAGTCTCTAACTGTAGAGAGAAACTTGCAGAAAGGTTTGGGATAACTAGCCTTGCACTTAGAACTCATTGTTGATGTATCTTACAGCTGAAATCTTGTGGAATCTCTCTTAATGGACTTGCTCTGTTCTGCTGCAGTGGTGCTTCATACTTTTTTCTCAGCGAAGAAATAGATAGCAAAAAATTAAGATGGTAGAGAGCAGATCTGATGGCTCATGCATCACACTGAGGTTGTAAGTGCTATTGGTTCTAATCAACCTGCCTAGTGACCATGATTCTCTGTGCCTCAGTTTTCCTATGGGCACAATGCAGGTAATAATACTGAAACTTACTGGACATGTATGGATATAGAGATGTGAATTCTAAGCATGTTGGGGAGGAATGGATTTCTTGCCTTGTCCAAGCATACCTGTATGTTTTTTACTAACACTGTATTTCTAAATAGATTTTAAAACTTGAATGGGTACATACAAATGTCTGATCAGCTCTTCAAACCTTGTAAGAGTCAAGTGAGTCAAAAAGTTATCTCTAACTTATTTCTGATGTGCTACTACCCCTTTGTATTATAGTGCACTCCTACGACCTATCAAGTACTAACCAAGCCTGTCCTTTGTAATCACCAATACGCATGATAAATCCTCAAAGGGCAGCACAAAAGTATTTAAGATGCCACTGCAAGAAAGTCCTTCATCAGTGCATCACTAACGTGAAATGGTGTATGTCCATGAAGAACCATCAATAGCAAGGGTAAACTCTTGGATAGGTGAAGTTCTACTCGAGTGACGTTTGGATGCTGCTCTGTGATGGGGGAGCGGGTAGTACGTGCTGGCATGTGCTTGTCTGAACATCTCAGCTGAGCACTGTGACTGCAGAAGGACTCCCCATACACGACTTGGAGCTGGGTCATTCCTGGAGCCCTGTGTGTGCAGGATGACAGTATCCCGACGGCTCTGTGAGCGCGGGTCTGGGCTACGCCTGAGGGAGATGGGGGCCTGTGCGTGTCCGTGGACGAGGCAGCCTCAGAGCCCGCCCCGTTCCAGCCTGCGCCGCGGCTGTGCTGTGCCCAGCTGCTCTCGCCATGGCATGGGGATGGCGCAGAGAGGCCGGGGGTCGTGGTCACGGATGGCCCCGTCACTGCCGTGTGGTGCGCCCAGGGTAGGGATAGGCGGTGTGACCTGGCTGGGGCCGCATTGTATGTCCCACCCGCGGTGCTGGTGGCATCCTCCATGCCGTGATGCCCCGTCCCGGGGTGCTTTATCCCGGGATCTCCCATTCCGCGGTGCCTCGTCCCGGTGTGCTCCATCCCGGGACGTCCTGTCCCGGTGTGCTCCATCCCGGACTCCCCCACGCCGCCCTCCTCCATCCCGTCACCGCGGCCATGTGCCCCCCATCGGTTCCAACGGCGGCCCCGGCCCCCTGCGGCGGCCACGCCCCCTGCAGCAGCCAATGGGCGAGCGGGGCGCGCGCCCCGCCCACACTCGCGCCCCAGCCCCTATATTAACGGCCATTGCTGCGCCCCCTCTGCGCCGCCTCCCGCCTCCTTCCCCCGGCATCGCCTCCCGCTCGCGCCGCTCCCGCCATGACCGATGCGGCCGTGTCCTTCGCCAAGGATTTCCTTGCCGGCGGGGTGGCGGCCGCCATCTCCAAGACCGCCGTCGCCCCCATCGAGAGAGTCAAGCTGCTGCTGCAGGTGAGCGCCGGCGGCCGGGGCCGTCCCAAGGTCGCCGCAAGGAGAGGGGGGGCGGCGGCGGTGGGCCGGGGGCTCGCGGGGGAGCGGCGCTGACAGCGGCATCTCGGTCCCTGCAGGTGCAGCACGCCAGCAAGCAGATCTCCGCCGACAAGCAATACAAGGGCATCATCGACTGCGTGGTGCGCATCCCGCGGGAGCAGGGCATCCTCTCCTTCTGGCGCGGCAACCTGGCCAATGTGATCCGGTACTTCCCCACCCAGGCCCTCAACTTCGCCTTCAAGGATAAGTACAAGCAGATCTTCCTGGGCGGCGTGGACAAGCGAACCCAATTCTGGCGGTACTTCGCCGGTAACCTGGCATCCGGGGGTGCCGCCGGCGCGACCTCCCTTTGCTTCGTCTACCCCCTTGACTTTGCCCGAACCCGCCTGGCAGCGGATGTGGGTAAAGCCGGGGCCGACCGGGAGTTCAGTGGGCTCGGTGACTGCCTGGTCAAAATCTTCCGCTCAGATGGCCTTAGAGGCCTGTACCAGGGCTTCAGTGTCTCTGTCCAGGGCATCATCATCTACAGAGCCGCCTACTTCGGCATCTACGACACTGCGAAGGGTAGGTTGACCAGAACGGCATTAAGAGGGAGATGCTGGGCTGTGGCAGGCCTGTAGTGCATTTCGACAGTGCTGGTGGCTTACTTGCCGTTCTCATCAAAGCCTCTCTCCTGCAGGCATGCTTCCAGACCCAAAGAACACCCACATTGTTGTCAGCTGGATGATTGCTCAGACCGTCACTGCTGTTGCTGGTTTGGTCTCCTACCCTTTTGATACAGTTCGTCGTCGCATGATGATGCAATCTGGCCGTAAAGGAGGTGAGTTTCTACCTCACTGTGTAAGAGTTACTGGGTATCCCTGAATCAATAGCGGGTGGTGAAGTGAAGGCAGAGTGGCTTGGCTTTCATCAGCCTGTGTAGATATCCTCATGTCTTGTAAGCAGGGATGTAGGAGGGGCTGTGGAAGCAGATGACAGGAAGGGGCACGAATGGGTTGGCCTGTGTAGCACACCCGTAAGGTGGCATGCACAAGTCAGGTGTATGTCAGTAGGTAGGAATAGCAGAACTCGCCCAAGGATGTTTCAGGCCAGTGTTTCTGGGACAAGAAAAGACAGCCTCCATAGCAGGCACAACCTGGCCAACTGTGCAATAGCTTTTGGGTTTGGAAGTGTTGATATCAAAGCATCTGCTTGAGCTGGTCTTTCCAGTGTCTCCCAAGGACAATGCAGCAGCACCATCTCTCCTGGGCAGTCTTGTCCTCTGATGTGCTAGTATTGGAGAAAGTCAGCCAAGAAGTGGGATGCACTTGAGATTGTAAAGCTAGCAGATACATGAGGCTGTTTCTGACCTGGATGTTGGGGGTCGTGGGCATCCAGTTCCTAAAGCTGTCTGTCTCCTGCAGCTGACATAATGTACTCCGGCACTCTTGACTGCTGGCGGAAGATTGCCCGGGATGAGGGCTCCAAGGCCTTTTTCAAAGGTGCATGGTCAAATGTACTCCGAGGAATGGGTGGTGCTTTTGTCTTAGTCCTGTATGATGAAATCAAGAAGTATACATAAGTTGTTTCCTGTTGTGAACTGGCATGTTGTTCTTTGTAATCTATGACCGTTCATGGACTTGTTTGAAAACCATCTAGTTACTAAACAGTGGCGGCTGATGTTTATACAGGTTGGCATGGGGCAGGGGTGACTGCCTGCCCTGTCTTTATCAAACTATTCGCCCTGATGGGACTCATGATGGTTTCTATTTCAGTCACTCCTGCTTAAACAGTACAGAGAAATAAAAATCTGAAACCAATTTTCCTCATCTCACGTTTGTTCTTACAGCAGTTGAAGTATGAGGGGGCTGAGGGTCTCAGCAGTTGTAGAGGAGGAAGATGAACCATTTCCATCCTGCAAGTCTCAGTACCTGCTAAGTACTGCTAGGTAAAAACAGTGCAAGCTGCCAAGGTAGCTAGGTAGTGTTTCTTCCCAGGGGAAGCCAGTGGTGTAGGCTGGAATGGGGACTGGCAGCTCTGAAGGACTAACCCAGCTGTCCCTGAGACTCCACTAACCAGAGATGATGGACTGAGTGTGTGCCATAGTCCTGCCTCTGGCCTGTCTATTCCTTGGAGGTTGGGAAACCTGATTTTGATGGTGCCAAGTTCCTAAACTGTCTGTAAAGCACAGCACTCCCTATGGCACTGAATTCCTGGTAGGCTGGAAGAATGTCTAAGGGAGTGTTTTCTGCTCCCTGGAGGAGCAGAGCTTGACATTATGTTCTCTGCCTTAGAAACTGAGCTACCTACTTGGGCATGTAGGTAGCCAGAGGACACAAGAGCAGTTAATTGCTGCTGTTCTCTAGCTTTCCTGGCTAGCCTTGCTTTTACAGAGGGTGCTGTGCTGTGGGGATGCAGCAGCTGAGCAGAGACAGCTTCTGTACCAGCTGTGCTTGCTAGACAGGGAGGTGTATTCCCAGGCTCATTCCGTACCCCTGGAACTTAAGGTTCAAAATTTCAAGGGAAGGGGGAAGTTCCTTTGTTCTCCTGGGACAATTTGGGGGAAACTGCAAGATGGAGCAATGTGTGTGGTGTGGCCTTTACCCAGATATCTCTGTAGGTCTGTTAGTCACCTCAGTGAAGCTACCTGGTTTCTGCCTGGGGATCTGGAGTGGTGAGTGGATGCTCTCCTGGTCTTCTGCCCTGCAGATCAGCAAGTCTCCTCACTTCCCCCATGCCTTTGGTCCCTTCTGCCTGCCCAGGCCTGCTCAAAGCAGTTGATTTCAATCACTGAAACCAATCTCAACCACTGCCCAAGGCAGTTAAACAAGACCTTGTGTTGTGAAGGGCGAGAGTTGTTTTTATTGCTGGAATCTAAGCAGGGCAGCCAGGCATGAGAGCACAGCACCTTCCTGCTGCAGGTGGGGTTGGCTTGCCAGGGTCCCTGTGAGTGGGCATTTGCCTTCCTGATGGGAGACAGTCTTGTGCCTCACAGTTGAGCCAGCTGTCCTTCCTGATGATTTTCAACTGCCCCTGGGCTGGTGCAGTGTGAGATCCCCCACTGCCTGCTGTGGATATGAAATGGGCTGTAAAGGTGAGATGTCAAGCAATGCCACAAGCGGTGGGCAGTGCTGGGGGCAGTGTGCCATAGGGCAGCTTTACCAGGGAGCCCTCTCCTGTTGAACAAGTGCCAGCTTCCTGCTGCTAAGCTCACCTGGATTTCAAGGGCTGTTCTGGAATGCTGCTGGTTGCTGAGCATGGGGCGTCCTTTCCCGTCCTTTCCTCCACAGGGGATGCACGGCCAGGCCGTTGGTACAATAAGGTAAGTGCATAATTTCTTACTGCACACAGTGGTGAGTGACTAAGGCACTGAGCTGGGCTGTTGTGCCAGGCTGCAAAGGAGCTGAGCTGGGAGATCCCGAAGTCCTTAAGAACTACAGATTGTGCACTGGACTTGGGGTGCAGGGCTGGCACTGAGTGAAATGGGTTGTAGCTAAGCTACCTGTCCTTTTGACTGCTTTGGGGATTCAGGAAACAAGAACGTGTTTCACAGCTCTTTTTAGCTCTGGCAGGTGGGACATGCAGGGCAGGGCCCACAAGGGGTTTTTCCTGCACTCCACTGTTGGGTAGCACAGGCTGGTAGGCCTTCTGGGGTTTTAACCTCCCCACTCCTGGCAGCTCCCTGGGAGCAGCTTTATCGGGACCAGACTGGGGGGGTTCAGCTGCTGCTGTTGCCTGCCACAAGAGCACACTGTACAGGAATGAAGGGGTTTGTTCTTGTGGGGAAACTGAGGTGTGAGAAAGGTACTGGGGCCAGTCAGTGGCAAGGCAGCAAGCTGAGTGCAGTCCCTCCAACACAGCATTTTGTCCACTGGGCTGTGCTGCCCTAAGAAGGGAATGGATGGGGGTGGATTTTCCTTTTAAGTGTGATTCTCCTGTGGGAAGGGCTGAACATCACACGCGTCATGATTTCCTCCATAGGAGCTGTGTCCAGCCTGGTGTATCAGCTCCTTTGCTGATGGGAAGGGATAGGTGAATGCCTATAATGCTGCTTTTGTCTCAGGCCCTCGCCCAGCAGCCATAAATCCCAGCTCAGGAGGTGCTGACACAGCACAGCTGCACAGGGGATCGTGTGACACGCTTGTCAGCGGCTGGGGCAGGTGGCGATTGGTGCAGGATGGTTGGAATGGCTCAGTGTGCACCAGCCTGCTCCGACTGGGCTGTGCCTGGCTGTGTGCTGAGTCTTGCAGTGGAGAGCATCCCACTCTTGTAGAAGACCAGCAGAGTGCCGGTTCAGCCACTCCACTGTCCCCTTCAGCAATTGGTGGGTCACTCCAGGCTGCTTCTCTGGGCTTTGCATAGAGCCAGGAGTGCCCCTGCCTTTATGTCCTTGTCACCCTCGGCAGGCATTGCCTCAGCATCTTTCACGTGCTGCCTGTATGACCAGCAGCGTCTGGTGCAGAGGGGCAGGGGAACAGGCAATGCTTTGTCATGCAGGGTAAAATCAGTTGTTCCCAGTGGGGATTGTTCCTGCCACTGCCCAGCCATGCAAGGTGGCCCCATCAGCTGCCCAAAGCACGTGCATGGTGGGTTGGGCTGTGGGGACCAAGCTAAGCTCACATGCCTGCAGGGACACAGGCCCAGTTCTGTGCACCCTGGAGCCGTACCGAGCTGCTGGGGGTAGTGGTTTTGGGAACGAGTCCTCAGGACCTGCCAGGACCCCACACCAAGACTGGCAGCATCAGGGAGGTTCTAGGAGGTGTCATCCCACCAATGGTGTGCTGGCTGTCACTTTCTGATCCTGCTGGGATCGACAGGAGTTACAGCCCTGGCTGCAGGCATGGGGATGGAGTTTTTCTGGCTGACAACAAAAAGGAGATTGGCCGTTCATGCCTTGAAATCTATCCAAAACCCCAGCATGCTGTGGCCAGCTAGCTAGGTTCATAAGGATTCCTCAGCAAGGAGTTACAAGGCTTCCATTCCATCCTTGGAGCCCAGCCCTGGAGCCTTTTAAACAAGCACGTAATTTTATACTTTTAAAATGCTTGGATGTGGCAAAGCCCCATGGGCTCTTTGGGATAGCGCCAGCAAAAGCTGAGACTACTTCAATTCAGGCTGATCGGTTAGTACTGTTCCCAAGCTGATCACTTTGTCATACACATTTTTATGTGTAGTTTATCAATGTGCATTTATCAATGCAACAGTCCTAGGGAGTCAGAGCGAGCCACCTGCACATCAGTCAGTGAGTAAAACAGCACAAACATGGAGCACAAGGAGAGCTGTAAAGGGCTGGCCAGAAACTTCCCCTCAGGGGGCAGGCAAGGAAGACTCCCTGCTGCTCCCTAGGCACAGCTGTGATTAAAAGAGGTAGGTTGGATTCACTGTTACCACTTCTCTGGAGTGCTCACAAATTGGAGGTTTTGTACAGGTTATGAGGAACCAGGCAGCATTGTTACATCTAGAGCTGTTCTGACATGGTAAACAGACTAGAGTTTTGTGAAGGTGCTTCAAAACTGGTCTGGACTAAGTCATGAAATACAGTAAGGTACGTCTGGCCATTTTGGCACAGATTCCCTCCTTCACTTTTATTTCACATTTTGTGATACCTCTGCATCTGGACAAGTTCTTATAGATAACATGGTGCTCAGTTAAACAAACAAATCTATCACTTTTATTACAGATTTATAAAAACAAATGTTGACTATTACAGTAACATGAAATCTGACTTTTCTTTGGTCTGAACTCTGCTACAGATTGCCCATTTGCTACCAGGGTATGGCAAACCCTGCAGGACAACTGGTTTTATCTATTATAACAGGACATTTCATCAATTGTTTAAACTTGGTGACCCTGCTTCCTGTTGCTACAGTCAGCTAATATATTTTAATTCATTTAGATTTAGGAATGAAAGACTGAACTTGATTTACACTGAACTAGCTCCAGTTGAAGTAAGAAATACATAATAATGTATTGGATTAGATTCTCTGTGTTGGAGTTGTTTCAGCTATGGACTGCATAACTAGAGAATATCAAAAGCACCTCAGAAGAAACGAGGTACTCCCCTTTCTGACTGGGGGTCCGTGCCCAAGTCCTGAGCCAAACTAGGCAGATTTCCAGTGACAAGAACGACAAACAGTGATTGAACATGGACTGGCCTTCCAGAAGCCTGTGCTGTGCTGACTCAAGGTTCCAGGTAGCAGCTGAGTAAGTTGATGGCAGTAGGTAACAGCTACTGTTAACTTGTGCTGAGCTGGGGCACTCACCAGATTTTCTCTGTGCCTCACCAAACTGCAAAGGTGGTTCTATCCCCACCTGGCAGCCCCTTGACTCCATAGCTGAAACCTTTAGTCACTCCTAGCCTTAACCCTGACAATAAATCACACCATCCCAAAATTAGCTTGTTGTTCTGGTGTCACTTGAAGCAAGACCACACTTCATCCTTGGACAACTGGAAATTCAGCGTCTGCATCCCAGCACCTCTCACACGGTTCAAAACCTATTTTCAGATGTGAAAGTCTTTTACTCTTGCTTGGGAAAAATCTGAATTTTTATAGAATGTGACCTGTGGTTACCCCAGGCTTGGATCACTTCCAGAGAAACCCTGAGGCCCTCACCTGGCTAGACTGTGCTACCACACCGGGAAAAGGTTTGTGTACCCACGTATATCTCCTGCTGTTCCCAAGTACTGCAGACCACGAAGGGCCTCTGGCCATAGGCTTCTGGAAATAAGCTTCAGATTAGCAGGTGATGAGCAGGGAACAAGATCAGCACTGCTGAGTTAATGTGAACACTTCCTTACCAGCCTGGGATTAAGCTGTCACAGGATCTACAGACCCATCTCTGCTAGCTCTGGGCCCAGTTCACTCCCTCTTTAATTCCTTTTTTTTCTGAGAAAGGAAAGACAGATCCTTAGGTAAGCAGATCTGAGTTTTCCCAGTAAGGGTTATATAGCCAGATGGGAAATCTTCATATATTATAGGAAGTTTTCCATAAAAATTGTGGGAGATGGAAGCATCTTGTTCATCACTCGTGTTTTATGATTGGTAGAGTAAGAACATCTTAGGGAGAGGTATTTTAGTTCAAATTTGTAACATGGTATTTAATCCAACGAAGAGCAATGAAGACATGGGCTAGAGAGCACTGTTACTACATCACACGAGAGACACAAAGTACTATTACCTAAACAAGGTACTTTAAAAGCTGGTGTTTAATGTTGTCTATCCAGGTCCTTAGTGGTCAGTACATTCCAAACAATTTTTCCTTCACATTTCACAACTCCAAATACTGACACTGTTTTGCCCAGTGGTTCAGATGTACAGTTGTATTCTTTAATGATCACTGGCTGTATCAGTAACGTCCAACCATGTATTTGAACTCATTAGTAGCAGTTTTTATTTACAGTAGTTTAAAACAGGCTTGAGTTTTATATTCTTTTATGTGTCTGTTGTGACAGTGTAATTTTGTACAACTGCAGCCTTGTGATGTTCAGGAGGACCTGAGACTGCAGTGCTGCAGCCCAGTCTGTGCTGGCTGCCTCCGGCAGGTCAGGGTGAGCAGCACCATGCCCAAGCCTTGCATCCCAGTCGTTCCAGATTGTGTTGGAATGACATGACTCAGGCTGCTACACTTTTTGGACACATTTAAAATAACAAAATAAACAACAGGCATGGAGCTTACTTTTGTAAGGATTTCTTTGTTGTACAGTTACCTGTCCTTCCATTGTCGTCGAGGAAACACTTTTGAAAACTCCAAAATAAAAAGACAGGTATCGAAAGATGAACTTGGGAAGGCACCAGCAAAGATTTTCTTGAAAGTAAATATTTTATCTGGAATAGCCTGCTCATAACACTGGGGCTGTAGAGAACTGCAGTTTGCACAAAGTCTCCAGTAGCATTGGAGTTAAGACTGGTAGCCAGAGTATCACTTATACAGAGGGATACAGAGAGGTTCTCATTCTTCAAGCTGGCTGCAGCACAGTGCAACTCTTGAACATTATGTGTTACTTCTGCTTTGTTGATAGAACTGTGATAGCTCTTGGTAGTTTTCTTCTGTCTCCAAATCTCCAGCAGATACACAGCATTTCATTTGAACTGGTTATCAATCAGAGTTCCCTTCATCTTGGCTTTCTTGGCTTCCAACTCAGCCTGAATAAGAAAATTAAGGCAGAATTAAAAAATGTCTGGATAATTTTCCCTTCAGTGCTCCAATTAAATTTGCTCTTCTTGTCTGACCGATGCAAACTTTTCAGTTCCAAAACCAGGAGAAAGAGTAGCTCAAGTGCTTTGCTGACATACAAAACAAGGACCATCTTTAAAATTGTAAAAAGCCCAAGATCAACTGCCCAAGAGACAATTTCATACTTTCTGTCCTCAGGTGGAAGCTACACATTTCCTCCCCCTTTCCATCTACTACTCTCCAGTCACAGGAGGAAAGACCAGTTGTGATGTTCTTGCCATTTATTCTTTGCGTGCCCCTTGCAGTAGCAGCTGAGCTGTGGATCCTGCACAAGAGCCTTGCTGTGCCCTGATGCCTCATGGCAATGACCTGCTCTGCCCAGCAGTCCTGAGAGCATGGCAAAGCCATGGCCTGATTTCTCCTTCCCTTGTTCCTCGTCCAACAGGTCACAGAAAGCCTCCCTGCAAGCACTCTGCTGGCTGCTCTTCAATTAGCTCTCCAGGCAACGGCATGCAATTTTAAGTTCAGGGGGACTAGAAGAACATCTCTATAAAACTTGTAAAGGAAATCTCATCCTCACAAAGCTGCAAGCTGCCTGTGACTATACCAGACCTCTCTATACTTGCAATCTCATCTGCAAGATAGGTTTTGTGTACAAAGCCAACACATCTCAGAGCTTTGTGTTCAGCATCAAAGAAAAACTCACCAACTCTTGTAGCCTTTTCTTGCTCATGCCTTTGCGTTCCAGCTGTTTCTCAATCACTTTTGCGTTCTGTGCATACGAGTCTGCAATCTCCCTCTGAAATACACAGGTCACTTTGCAACAGCAAACCCCAAAGTAACAACATCTCATCCAAACAGTGAGACCATTGCTGGCTCTGCCCAGCTCAGATGTAGCTGCCACTAAGGGCATCCAAAACTCACCGCTTCAATTTCCTCCTCCTCTTCATCAATTGTGGAGACTGTGACAGAACTGAACTTGCCCATGTCTTTGGTCCGTTTGGTCATCATCACCTAGGTGAAAAACAAGGTTTTGTTAAACCCTGGCAACAGTTGTGCCAGTAGGGATTGCTTCCTCCTTCCAAAGCTTTTAAGGCTTCTTATGCAAGCCATCAAGATTACCTGAACTCTGTGGGTGGCAAAGGGGAATTATGCTCAGTGATTTCTGGGCTTAGAGGT
The DNA here is from genome assembly GCA_037013685.1 of Acridotheres tristis. Lineage (NCBI taxonomy): Eukaryota > Metazoa > Chordata > Aves > Passeriformes > Sturnidae > Acridotheres > Acridotheres tristis. The sequence goes on along the minus strand of CM072889.1, from coordinate 11,537,352 downwards.
GTCATTACCAGAAGCAAGCCCACTGATACACAGTAGATGAGCCAGACTTTGAGAATCACTGTGCAGACTACCAACTTAAAATTGGAAACTTTCTATTAACTGAGCCTAAACATCAGGCACAGTCTAGATTTTAAGAGTTTATTTTGCTCTCCTTTAGTGCTAGGACTCCATGCTGCAGTGACCTCTGTCAAGGAAAACTTAAGGGAGATATGGACAAGACACAAAATTGAGTTACTGTTCAGAGATCCTTTTCGTTTTCTTTTCTCTGCCCTCATCATTAAGTTATTTTATACAAAGCACCTTTAGAAAAGCAAAGATGTCCTTTTTCTGTAAAGCCAATCACCTTTTTAGGAGGTTCTTGTTTCTGAGTATATATGTTTGTTTTCCCAAAACCCTGGCCAAATTTGACCACAGCACCATCAACAATGAACGTCACAGGAGCATTTTTCTGTTGGTGTTGATAAAAGAGCAGCAGTCCACACCTGGAAATAGAAATATGCATAGCTGAGAGAAAACCCAGACTCTGGATTCCTATGATTTCCTTATAAAAAGATTCTAAAAGTCACTCACTTGCCACACTTCTTCCTGAACTGCCGCTCTATGCCTTCGGGTCTGAGGGAGAGAGGCAGCGCTTGAGCAGAGCGCACGGACACGGGGTGGGAGCGCAGCCCCTTCCCCGGGCCTGGGGCTCAGAGGGACGGGGGATGCAGAGGCCGGGCCCACCTGCGCAGGAAGACGCTCTCCTCCTCCTCGGCGTTGCAGAACTTATGGGCGTGCTTGGCCGCGTCCATCACGCGGGCGCGGTCCCGCGGCCGCATCGGCAGCTTCTCCAGCTGGCAATCTGCGGGGAGCGCCGGGGCCGGGCTGACGGCGGGGCCGGACGGGCACCCGCGCCCTCACTGCACATCCCGCATCCCATATGCCACATCCCGGACCCGCACCCACACCCCGCCGCCGCCTTCCCGGGCCCTCTGCGCCGCTGGGCCGCGGCTGCCCCTCCGTTCCCCGGGCCGCGGCCTGTCCCTCCGTTCCCCGGGCCGCGGCCTGCCCCCGGCCCCCGGCTCACCGAGCACCAGCACCATCTGCCCGCACAGGCAGTAGTAGACGTGCAGCGGCTTCTCCCCATCGTCGTACTCCTCGCGGTCGCGGGTGTCGGAGCATACGACGGACCGCGACACCACCTTGGGCATGGCGGCGGCGGGCTCGGAGCCGCCTGGCCCGGCCCCGCGCGCCCGGCCCCGCCCGCCGGGGCGGCCCCGCGGGGCTCCCGGAGCTCCTGTGCCTCCAACGTCCGGGCACTGGACAAGGCTCTTCTTGACAAGCGCCCCGAGCTCACACGGTTCTTAACTGCACAGGCTGAGCAGGGTGGGAAAGGTCCGGAACGGCAGGTTTGCAGTGCGGCCGTGATAACAATGTTAACTTTCTTTCTCTGGGTTTTCTCCCGTGTCTCTTTCTTCAGCCGCCTCCCCACACAGCTGGATTATATGAAATTACATGTGGGGATAAACGCGAGAAACAGAGGCCAGACAGATTGCTTTACGTGACAGGGGAGAGATTATTTATTTCCAAAAGCCATTAAAGAAACGTATAAAATAGTTTATTTTTTCCCTTGAAAAACACTCTCTGGGGAAGTGTACCAGGTTGTGCTCGTTTTGACGGCGATGGAGTTAGTTTTCTTCACAGTAGCTGCTATGGGGCTGTGGTTTGGATTTGTGCTAAAAACGGTGCTGATAGCGCTGAGATATTTTTGTTACTTCTGAGCAGGGTTTACTCCGAGCCAAGGCCTTCTCTGTTCCTCACCCCACCCCAGCAGCGAGAGGCTGGGGGTGCACAAGGAGCTGGGAGGGGACACAGCCAGGAGAGCTGATCCCGACTGACCCGAGAGATATCCCAGATATGGCCTCATGCCCAGCACATATCTGGGGGAGGAGGAGCGGGGGCCATTTGGAGTAATGGTGTTTGCCAAGACACCGTTACGTATGACCGAGCCCTGCCAGCCCTGGGGAAGTGGGGAATGAGCTCCTTGTTTTGGTTCGCTCGTGCCCCTGCCTTTGCTTTCCCTACTGATCTGTTTTGATCCCCACCCGCAGTGCAGCCGCCGCTCCGCCCCCTCCGTGACGCCACTGCTCACGTCGCACCCCCGCCCTCCGCCGCCGTTGGTACCGCCCCCCACGCACCGCCCCCCGCCCTGGTGGTAGAGGCTGGGCCGGGGGCTCAGCTACATCCGGCTCCGCCTCCCTCTCCCCGCGCCGTTGGTACATCCCGGGACCGTCCGGCTGCCGGCGCAGGAGTCGGTGCAGCCCAGGCTCCCCCCCCGTGCCCGCCGTAGTGGTAGAGGTCGTGATCGCGCCTGTCCGTCAGCGCTGCCGCCGCCTCAGTCGGAGCTCGAACCTCAGCCGCGCCCGGCTCTCCCTCCGGCAGTGTATGCCTGAGCTATAACCCTCAGCCCGCCATGTCCACTCCGGCCCGTAGGCGCCTCATGCGGGACTTCAAGAGGTACCGAGGCCGCGGGCCGAGGGTAAAGGGGTGGACGGGCGGGAGGAGGACGAAGGGCCGAGCGCTACCGGGGGAGGAGGGGGCAGCACAACATGGCGGCGGGGCAAGGCGCGCTCCGCTGATTGCGTAGCGCGGGCGGTGCTGCCTGGCGCGGGTTACGCCGTTTGCGCAGGCGGCTGCTGCTAGGCCGGATTACTCCATTTGCGCAGGCGGCCGCTGCCGGGCCGGGTTATGGTGTTTGCGCAGCGGCGTCCCGGGTTACGCCATTTGCGCAACGCGGGGGGCGCGGGCCGTGCTCACTGTCCCTGTGCCCCGCAGGCTGCAGGAGGATCCCCCGGCCGGGGTGAGCGGGGCCCCCTCTGAGAACAACATCATGGTGTGGAACGCCGTCATCTTCGGGTGAGTCGGCAGGGAAGGGGGCGGCGGGCCGCGGGGGCCGCTCAGCCGCCGGGGGGGTTGGAGTCGGGCTGCCAGCGGGGTAACGCTGTGCTTTGCTTTCCCTTCTCCAGGCCCGAGGGGACCCCTTTCGAGGACGGTAAGTGCAGCGTGCGGGGTTGGTGTTTGGCTTTCTCGGGGTAAACTGCTGTGGTTTGACACGGCTTTGGTGTCACTACCGTAGACTCTGCAACAGGTGTGGGCCTGGGGATGGCCGGGGGGGTCGTGGGTGCATGTTCACCTGACCACATACGTCTGTGCCTGATTTATATAAATACTATTTTTTTAATCCTACTCAGAAGATGTTGTAGATTTAGATTGGTGTGTTGACTTACAGAAACATACAAATTAGCTTGTACAGTCTTGTAATCGCTACATCTGTTATAAGTTATTTTAAGGATCTCTGCAAACTTTTCTGTTGAACTCTGGATCGTGTTTTTCGGGACATTTATGTTTGGGTGATCATCAAAAACTTGATATAGAACTGTTGTCTTTTGAGTTCTCTTTTTTTCTGATGCTGGGAGTGTTTTGTGAACAAGTTCCAACGTGAGTCAGCTGAAGTAGGAAATGGGTTGAATGTTAGAGGAAGTTCAGAAGAGTGGCTTTTTCTTGTCACCTATTTCGCTCTGCTCCAATTGATAATATTCAGGGCTTACGACTGAAAAGACCTTTTAAGTTGAAAGGCTAACTAAATAGGTCCTGGTGACCTACCTGTAGTTTCCATCTGGTCTTACTGATTTCGATAGGTTTACTGATGCTGTGTGAGTACTTAAGCATTTTGTGAAAACCTGTTAGACATGAAATACTGTCTAACTGAAATCAGTGATGCATTTTTTAAAATACTTTCAGTGTAGGCTATAATTAATCTTAGATCTCCATGACTCATGACAAAAGCATAGGAAAAATTCCTTAACTCTTATGTTGTTCTTGGCTAACTCCCTTGTCTTTGTTTATCCTTGGAGGTGGCACCTGTGGATGTGCCTCTGAATTGCAGATTGTATTTCTCTGTGAAGATTTTGAAGGCTTTAAATATTTCCGGCCTAAGAAAACTCTGAAGACTCACTTTTTTTTAATGTATTTCATTAATTAATAAATTTGCTGGAGTAGGTGCTTCAGCAGTCTAAAGTTTAGAACTTGGACTTAAAACATTGCATAATAGAACAGCTAGACTAAACGTATGTTGCTGTCTCATTTGGTAGCCCTTAAAGAAGGGCTCGGTTAAACTTCTGTGGGGGTTGCTAGAGCTGCTTAGGGTCTTGGAGCACTGCTGCTAATAGAGTGATTCAGTGTTTGGAGCAGAAAGCTGTCTCCTTGCCGTGTGCTAAAATGCAGATTCTTGCCATGCTCAGGCTCTTCCAGCCCAGCATGTGGTTAACAGATGCTATAAGGGTTTTTTTTCCATATATTTCCATTTAGTTGCAGAAGGTTGAGGACTACTTTTGAGAGCCCTGACATATTGATTTCCTCTGTGCTTTCTGAGGCAGCATTGTGTCTTTATCTTGGATACTGAGGCCGTGTTGCACTCACAGGAGTTTGAGGTTCAGACATGTACTTGAGGCTGCTGCTGCTGTTCTCCTGCTTTGGTTGATGTTGTAATGTAATCTCAGGGTGTGATGGAATGCTCTTTTTGTAGCAAAGTCTGTGTTTTCATACTGTGTGCTCAGGAAAATTGATGTGGCTTGTGTTGCTGGATATTTGCTTATCTGCTCCTCTGGATGTATCTTACCTTACTAGATAACAAAGCACTAAGTGGTGCCTGGAGATAGGGCTTGTTGGAGCCTCAGCTGTGCCTTCCCATTCAGTGAGTGGAATAGCACAGTCCAGATAATGGTAGCGCAGTTCAGCTCCTTGTAGGTAAGAGTAAAGAAATTTTAATTTAACAGTGTGTTAGTTTGGACTTGCTTTGCAACTGTGCAGCCCTTGTGACTCAGAGGTACATTGAAACTCTATAATCTTTCTCATTAAGCCTTTGAAGGTCTATGTTCTTTTTCATTTTTAGGCTATTTGACTATGTGGTGATAGTGTAAAATTTCAGATAGCTTAGTTCTTGTAAAAGTAGCCTGTGAAATTTGGGGGGGAGGGAGGTTGTTCTAGATGTATAATAATGCCAACATGATGAGAGTTACTGTTCTTTATCCTTGTTCTGGTGAGGCCTTTCTCTGCTTGCAGCTTCTGAGGTGTTGTAGTTGGTCTGGGCTGCAAACCTGAAGTTGAAACACATTTGTTTACTTGCTGTGCAGCATTCTGCAGCTGATACCCCGCCTTCTCCACCCCCAGACTTTGGAGGGTGTTTTCACAACTCAGTGTGCAGGCTGGCGCAGCTTAGGAGCAACCACTAATTTAGATCAGCAGCATAACTTCCATCTTCTGGTTTAAGAGGATTCAATTGCATGAGTCTGCAGTAGGACCCTGGGGATATTTATCCTGCCCTTCACCATATTTCTAAGAATCCTTGTGTGTGGCATTTAAAGTGGTAATGTTGGCACAGCCATGGAAGTCCAGGCTGTCCCAGGCTTTAGACCTGTTTCTCTGAAACTGGATGATGACACTGTGGTTAGTGTAGGATTCCTGGCTCAGAGAGATTTAAGTAGCTCAGCTACTGTAGTATGCTGCCTTGCTGTGCTTGTGCAGGAGGCTTGAACAGAGAACACAAAGCATTTGTCTTCTGTGTGGTTTATGCCTTGCTTACGGAATATGGATCCTGTCTCCTTGTGCAGGAGTCAAAGAGCTCGTCCCTGCTTTTTGGGCACTAGAATGGAGGGGTTGCTCTTGGAGGCTGCAGTGAGGGGCCCTGCAGGGACACAGGCTCTGCTCTCTGGAGTTGCTGGGGCTGGTGCACAGGCTGTGCAGAAGCCTCTCTTGGCTGTGTCAGAGTCTCAAATCCTGAGGTAGAAGTGATTAACAAGGTAAGTACAGGGCAGAGAAGGGAATGTTCTCCTAAGATTAGTGGTGATCCCAATATCAATACTGAGAGTAAGTATAATAATTTGTTTTTAAAATGTCTGTCTAGAGTAAGTTGTGAGAAATACCAGTTGAAAGTGTTAAAATTAGTGACAGGAGAGACTGGACACTGAAGGGCTCCACCCCAGCAGCGTGTTGTGATACCTGTTTTGGACTTTCAGTGTGAGTGACCCTTGGACTTTGGTGCGTCAGATCTCTAGATTTGCCCTTTAATAAAGCTCAGTAGTGAGGGTTTGCCTACTGTGGACCATTTCTAAAGAGCCATTGCCACTCTGGACCCCGACTTGGAAATCTGAGTAGATAGATAGATACTCCAGCTGGATGTTGCTCCAGATGAGCCCCTTGCTCAGATTTGTATTAAAGTAGTGCTGTCCTGTCTCGTGGGACAATAGCTTCCCTTTCTTTCAGTAGTTTTAAGTAGATTCTAAGACCAAACTGCTTCTGTTACTGTCAAACCTGTGTGATGGTTTGTGCTTGGTTTTCAGCCTACTGCTTGCTTAGTCACTCCTTCAGGAGGAGGCTGCTGAGAACCAGAACTGGGGCAGGGAGAACTGAGAATCATACAGAGTCAGATCTCTGAGTGCTTGGTTTTAAGGGGCTGATGTTTGCAGTTGGTAGAAGTTGTTGCTAACTTCCCAGTCCTGGTTTTCAAGCTGATCTCAGACCTAGCTCTGTGCCTCTGGAGTAAACTTGAAAACCCCATTGCAAATTTCCACTAATTTGAACAATCCTAACTCCACTGTTCTGGCTCATTTGTTTCACAGTGAGATAGCATAGTGTTGGCTCTCTGCTGTTACATTGTTGGTCTGCTAATAAAAAACCAAACATGCATGAACTTATTTTTAGGGTGTTGACTTCTCACTGCTGTAGGGAAAGTGCTAAAGCATCTGCACTGTGTCTTCATTTGCGCACTGGGACGTCAAAGCAATGACCTTCATTTCTTGCAACTCAGTGTTACAGTTTATCTCCTTATTAAGAAAGAAGTCCCCGGCAAATCTTGCCAGTCCTTGCTAATCTGGGGGGGGAAAAAAAGTAAAACCGAAAATCTGTTCTCTGGCTTACTAGTTGTTGGCACATGTTTGCCACCCAAACAAAGGAATAACTTCATTATATTACTGGTGGAAAACTCCCTCACAGTAGGAAGCAAGGACACTGAGCATAGGACAGACAGGGGGAACCTGACTCATCACTGATACATAAGGATGCCCTTTCATAAAAGGCAATATGCCCCACCAGCAGCTTATTCCAGCTGTTACTGTCAGGTGCAGTCCTTCTACATGAGAGCTGTGTATTTATATGAAGGTGCTTCAGTTACTCTCTCTGGGCATGCCCAGGAACATCCTAATCTGCCTCTGGCCTGGATGCTCCTGGTGGTAACGTGGTTAGGAGGAGCTTGCATGGTCTGCAGTGGAGTAGGTAGAGTTCCTTAGTTACCGAGCTGAATCAGGAGCAGTCCTTAATCCTCTGAACCCTTACATAGAGCTTAGTTGACAGACTTCTTATTCTCAGGTTGTCATAGCCTCAGGAGAAGGGCTAAAATAACTTATGTTGGTGCAGGCTGTTAAAATGGTTGGATTGAGGCTCAGCTACAATTTTCTATTTCTGCTTAATCAGTCTTTCTCTAAGGATGCCAGTTAGTGTGAAGTAAATGGTCAGGTTTGTATTTTAAAGTGTCAGCTTTGGATGCTGCATTCAGTACTACTTTTCTGCAAGTCCCAATTACTTTACAGTTGTTGAGAAACGTTACTTTTTTTTTTTTTTTTTTTTTTTTAATTTAGAGGAAGTAAATTACAAGATACTTGCCATGACAGCATATTCCATAGATAGGACTCACCAAATGACGTTGTGTTACACAGATGGTTCTACACCCACTGCTGTTTGTACAGTGTACTGGGATTAGGCTCTGGAAGAAAACCTGAAGGGCAGATTTATTTCCCTACATAAACCTTTTGACTGGTATTGGCAGTAAAAGTAAGTCACAGGAAATACTCTTGTACCAGTACTGTCTGGCACTTCTGCATTAAAGATTAACTCCATGAGAGTAAAGGAATTGCTGTGGGATTGCACAATGTGTGTTCCATATCCAACATGCCTGTGTGAGCACAGTAGTGTCAGTGTGTATTGTGGGGGAATGCTACTTACTCATCCCTTCTATAAATTCATACTGAATAAAGGCTACTTATCTCTCTTTCAACTCCAGGAACTTTCAAACTTACAATAGAATTCACAGAAGAATACCCGAATAAGCCACCTACTGTCAGATTTGTCTCTAAAATGTTTCATCCAAATGGTAAGTACTTACACAATGCCTGGGTTTACTTTTGCTGTTTCGTTGGAGGTTCGGTGGGGGGAAGAGAGGGCTGGTGTGGCTTTTTTTGTTATAACTTGCTGTATAAAAGGTCTATTTATTATAAAAAGTTTCCACTATCTAATAAGGCAGCAAAATTCCAATGTGGTTGTGTAGTTTTGGTGAAGAAGGATATATGAGCAGTGCTCAGGCTTGAAAAGAAAGGGGCAATAAAAGGAGCCTCTTACCTTTCAGGTGGTACAGCACAGTACTGATGAGACACTCAACTGCCTGTTAAGCCTTACAGAAGAATGTTTTGTACTTAAATAGCAGTGCTTTGGACTTCTGTCTGTATGTATTGTAGATATAGCATAGTGACACTGGTGAATGCAGCTGTCTTCTATCATTTTTCTTCCCCAAAATGCCTGTAAGAATGATATACCATGAAATGTAGTGTTAGGGTCCAGCTATAGTCAGTGACAGTAAGATGGTTAAATTAATCCCCTTCCTTGGTAACTAAAGGCTGGAGAGGTATTCCTTGCCTCCAAACAAATACTAACTTTGTGCAGAAATACCAGAAACCTTCCAGCATGGCAAGTGTGGGTACAGAGCAATGAGGGAAGGTTCTCCTGTAGCTGCTGTGAGTAAGATGACTGGACCCTGTTGTAGAGACTTCATGGGGAAACCTTGAGTGTGAACAGCTGTTTGTGGGTGTTTTTTGTATGGTTCACTTCTGGGTAGCTAAAAATTTTTTTGCCGTAAAATCTGCTCATGGTTTTCCACAGCAGTAGTTGCAATGATATAAAAAAGTTCGTGAAAGAATAACCAGGGGTTCAGTTTAAATACTTCAGGCTTCTGTGGTGAGGAGCTTCACTGCTTCCTACCTACAGGCCTGTTTGCAGTATTTCAACCTGTCAGACAGTATGGACTGTTGTGGTGTGTCTGTACACAGATTTTCATGACCAGGCAATACTAGGGAGATAAGCCAGTAGCTGTACAAGTTGTGTGTTAAGCTGGTTTTTTTTGACCCTTTCCAGTCTATGCAGACGGTAGTATATGTCTGGATATCCTTCAGAATCGCTGGAGCCCCACTTATGATGTCTCCTCCATCTTAACATCCATACAGGTAAAAGAACTCTGCATGAAGAGACAGAATTACATTAGGATGCTTTTAACAAACACAGCTCAGGAAACTTTTTTTCCCCTCTCCTAAGAGCCAGTATAGCAGCTAAATATTGGCAAAGTGTGAATCCTTCCCAGGTGTAAACTGGCCAGGCAGTGACACAGGGTGGTCACTGCAGGGGCCCCCCAGTGATGCATTGGTTGGCTGTCACAACAAGTCACCTGCACTGTGCAGGAGTGATGCTGGTGGCCAAAGCCTCTAAAGCCTTCCAGCTGCAGGGATGCAGTGTGCTGCACCTCGACTAACATCTGTGCTCTGACTAGTATGGATAGTCTAGAGAAGGTGTTGTAAAACTGTATTTTGCAATGCCTAAGGATCTTTTTCTCTTTGCACAGTCCCTATTGGATGAGCCAAATCCGAACAGTCCAGCAAACAGCCAGGCAGCTCAGCTATACCAAGAGAATAAGCGGGAATATGAAAAACGGGTTTCTGCAATAGTAGAACAGAGCTGGCGTGACTGTTGACCCAGGATGATGCAAATGAACACTCTGTTGATGAGGAAAATAAACAAAGTGTCCGAGTCATCTTTTTCCTCCTAGCATTTACTTTGCAAGCAAAATAGCTGTTGTGCTGTTGCCACCCTCCCTTGCTGAAGCTTCTTCTCCTTGGACATCAGAACACACTCACTTTGAAGTCAAACGTTCTGTACTTGGGTTACTTGCAAAAGAGTTACTGATGCTGAATTCATTTTCTGTGGTCCCTCTCCAGTCTTAGGGCAGTATTGTGCATTTCTGTAGTGTACACTAAGCTTTTAATTGTAATTGTGTTATACACAGTGATGCTTATGTGTAGCTTGATAAAAGGGATGTTTATATACATACACATTTTTTAACTGATATTTACTAAAGTGCTGATGTGTCCAGGCTGGTCACTTACCTCTACTATTGATTTAGACCCCACTGCATTTCTAAGTACTGGGTGAAGAAATCGTCTTTAGTTTCCCTTTTGTATTGGTTTATCAACTCCTTTACTCATGTTAAAAAAATCAACTCTTCAATTGATTCCAGTTGAAAGATTTAGTAGGTCCCTGGAATGCTTGTTACTTCTGCACTTCACATGCAAGATTTATGTACAGATCTACATAAATTACTATGGCTGTGGTACTTGGATCTTTGCTGAGGGTGAGAAACAAACCCTTTTTTTTAAATTGCTATTTTAAAGGACATACCTACAGACACTGTCAGTAGGTCTCTATAGTCCTGTCACTGAGGCATTACTGGACAAAACCTGGTAGAGCTGTGGTACTCAGCATAAACACCTTTCACATTAAGGAGGAGGTAAAACCTGACCTGTTCCAGCAATGGAATTACTGTCCTTCGGTGTCTTTCTCCTGCCCCTTATCTTTAGCTGAGAAAGATAAGTTGTTTGGGATCTAACTGTCTTATGGAAAGTTTGAATTAAGTCCAGGGTAGGCACTCGAGTCTCTGCAGTTTCTGCTCTTTGTAGATGACTGTGTGGTTTGTGTGAGCTACTGCTGCATGCTTGAGTTCATTCCCTTCAGTTTTATGAAAGTATTTTTTCAATTCTGAAAAAACATTTGTAAGTCCAGTCACTTTTTTTGTAAGGCAAGTTTGTACCTTTGGATACAGAACCTTAAGCAGCAGTGTGGGATGGAACCTGCAATTGTGTTGTCCACTGTTCCAGTGTCTTTTGTGTGCACATTGGTCTGTTAGTTGAAAACTATAACTTTGCACAAGTAACCCATGTAAGAAACTGTACATTTTTCAAAAGTTGTAAATAAAGTGTAACCTTAGTGCTTATTGTATAAATAGGCAATAAGTGTATAACTGTGCTTATTTAACTCGGCTGCCAACAGTTGGGTGTGGGGTGAAGCTCTGGCACTGTGCAGTACTTCCTCCTGTGGGCAGCAGTGGGGGAGAGGTGCGGGGTAGTGCAGAGGAGGGGCAGTGGAGACAGGGCTGGCTGCACCTGCAGGAACAGCAGGGCAGGGACTGGGCTGGGGACAGAAAGGAGCCTGTGCCTCTGAGCTGCTAGAGCACTTCATGAGCTCAGCTGATACAGAAGCCATGTTTATTTTCCTCCTCTCTTAGCAGGTGGAAAACAGGATTTATGATGAGTAGCAGATAACAAAAGCTGATTCTGTTGCTGAGCTCTACAATTAAAAATGGCTAGGCTCTTTCAAAAAATTTAATGCAGATTTGTACCTGCAGTGACAAGAGCTTGTACCCCTGCTCAGCCTTGTGCCTTACGTGGAGCAGCTGTAATGCCTGCTGCAGGCACAGCCCTTTCTGAGGGAGGCCAAGTCTCTAAGGCCACAGAGGCCTCATAGCAGTGCCACCATTCACTAGTTTAAAAAAACCTGTAACAAGGGAGTGGATTCTTAAGGCAGACAGAAATGAGCAGCACAGAGGTGCCAAAGCAGCTCAATCCCACCTTCAATCCTTTATCTGCAGCCTCCATCACAGCCCCCATGGTGTCTCCTGCAGGCTGAGGCTCTGCAGCCTCCCTGGGGACAACGATGCTGCTGTTCCCCGCTGCCCTGTACAGCCCCGGCAGCCAAAACCAGAGCCCCACCCAGGTCCTGCACAGGCACTGTGTGTGGCATAGGGGTCACAGCCGTGACCCAGGACAGGAAAATCAAAATCCTGTACAGACTGGGCCAGCTGCCTCTGCTGAGCTACAGTGACTACAGCTAGGCCACACCTCTTCTAAAAAAGAGGCATTTTTCATCTCGAATACCAGTGGTGCTCTTACTGCCTTCCTTAGCATCACCAAGCTGTAACAACCTGGTACATAACCCAGTTAGGGAGGAGGAGCTTCAGTTTCCTTTCCCTAGAAAGTACCAGGCTTCTTCCACTCCTACAGCACCATCTGCTAGAGCCCAGTGCTCTTGAGAGCAGAATTCAGACATAGGGAGAAGAAATAATGCACAAAAAACAACCCCAAACAAAATGGAAAAAAAACTACTTTCACAATTAACTGCCATATTATTTTTTCACAGCAGCAGCAACTTGTTACTCAGCAGGCCAAGCAGGCAGAAGCTGTGCTGCAGCCAGGCAGAGAGGAGAGGACGCTTGCTCTCTGCTTCCTGAATCTCACCTGCCAGGGCAGTCTCTCCTCTTCCTCCTCACCCTGCAGAGATGAAAATCCCCCTAACTGCTCACCACTGGGACATTCTGTGGTTAGACATCCTCACCTCAGCCCTGAGACCATTTAAAAACAGAACAAGAGGTGGGAAAAAAGAGGAGGGTGTAATAATTTGGACAGGCAAATACATAAGCAGCAAAAAACTGAAGGTGATGGCTGAGACATGGCAACAAGAGACCAGACAAAAGCAGTGCATTAGGACTGGCTTAGCAGTACAGAGGCATCTGCAGGCCCCACTGCTGACAGAATAATCAGCATCTCTAGGCATGCCTCACTCCTGGCTCTTCCCAGGTCAACTGCTATCCTTTAAGCTTCCCAAGCATGAAGTGAGTGTTCTCCAAGGCTCAGAGCGCTTCGTCCTCTAATCCTGCTGGCAGAGTAGCACAGATGGAGCTCAGAGGCGGCTTCCCCTAAGGGGAGAAGCACTCTGGCCTCCCAAGGGCATAAGCTAGCCCTGGAGAGCTCCCACACTCGTGGTCAGAGCGAGGCCAGGAGTTTCCTGGGAAATAGCCCTCACCAGACACAAGCACTGGTACAGGGATGGAGCAGAGAAATAACCAGGCACAGATTCGGTTTTGTTCAGGATTAAAGAGCTGATATTCCAAGTAAAAAAATAAGTTATATAACAGTCCCCACAAGCTACACGAGCATCTTTGAGCGTGGGCTCTGCATTTACCTCCAGTTTTTATATTTCACACTTCACCATGGTATCTGCACATGTCCACCGTTCTCCAAGGTAGAAACGCTGCAATTCTCAGTCCCATTCGCTGGCATTGAAGGCGCCTTCAGTGATTCTCAGAATGGGAGACTTAAGGTAGAATCTATGAATAAAACTACCACTGAACTCGTTAAGGTTTACATACTGTACATACACACACAGCAGAGACAAGACTTCAATATAAGTATTTCTCAAAATAATCAATTTTTCACACTTTTTTAAATACAAAGTGTGACAAAATCTACTTTTTTTCCAGAAATAAAACTTTATTTTTGTTGTCATTAATACCAATTTTACATACAAGTTTATGCTCCTAGACTGCATTTCCTTTGCTTTTTAATTTTTTTAAAAAGTTTTTTTTTCCTTCCTTGCTCAAGAAGAATAAGGGACCTTAATTTTAAATGATGTCATATTCCTTCTCGTTGGACATGTGTGTTTGCTGTTACAAAACTATTAAAATGTGAAGGAACAAGTAATATTAAAGACACATACAGTAACAGCACTACTGCTTTTGGGTTGTGCTAATGCGCTTGAACAGAATTTGGTCGGTCCTAAACACCTAACAACATTTTAGAAATTATATTGCCAAAGAAAAAGACTTTAATGTCATTATTATCCACAAGAAAAATGCAGCATCTCTTTCTTTAGTCGAGTGTCCAGGAAACTCAGTCTCTGGTCAAAGGGGACACCTCACTTCAGTTTGCTTGGGGCATGATAAGCTCGTAATGCCCAACCTGGCCTTCCTGCTTCAGCTGGTCTAACAGATCTTCCTTGCGCCGCTTCCTGCTCACCACCAAGTATCTGTTGTGTCCCTGCCCATGGGATTTACTTTTAAGACCATATTTTTGGGCAATTTGATGTATCTGCTTCCGCTCATCCATGGTCAGTTCTCTAGAGAAAGTCAAGTCAATGTGACTGTCTGAGCGTGCATAGTTTCGAATGATCTCTTCAATATCTCTCTTAGCAATTCTGTTCACCCTTTCTACATCAAGCCCAAGTCCTTCCCTTTTGAACTGTTCCTTTACTGAAATAGGCTCCCTAATTCCTTCACCATCCTTCCCTAGGCCACCACCTGTCCAGCCCATCTTTCTTAAAATTTGGTTCCCAATGTTATCTTCTTTGATCTTCTGTTTGAAAGCCTCCTCTGCTGATCGGCCTCGAATCTCATTTCTGGAAATGACGTCTTCAACAGTGCCTTTCTTCAGGTTATTAACAACAGTTGGCTGAGTCTTTTTGAGGATTTTCACGGCTTCCTCTGCTGCCTCATGCTTGACAGATTTCTTCACTCCAACTGCTTCTGCGATGAATTCATCCTCAAGCATCACCTTGCATTTCCATCGCATGCCTGTCATCCTCTCAAAGACATACTCCACCGTCATCTTGTTGAACTGGGCAGTGTCGTTCAGGGTACACACCGGGTTATTGGAGTTCTCGTAGATCACCAGGTCCTTCAGGTCCTTCTTCCTCCCAGAACCCCGTGATGAGCAGCCCACTTTCTGCACCTGGGTCACTTTGATGGATGCTATATTTGACTGCATCTTCTGCAGGATTTTCAGTGCCTCCTCAGCTGCTGCATGCTTGCTAGTCTTTTTTGTGCCAAATCCTTCGGCCAGGCAGTGATCTTGGAGATACACCTGACAACGCCACGAGCGGTTGGGCATTAATTCATACTTATATTCAACAGACATTTTGTTATATGAGGCAGAATTGTTAAGTATTCCTATTGCATCGCTGGCATTCTCTGTGAGGACAAAACTAGTCCAGTGTTTGCTGGTATTTGTGGAACCTTTTGTGGATTCAGTACCAGGCTGCATTGGGACACAGTCCCTGTTGGCAATTACGAACTCCTCATGAGGTTTGAGCGCGGGAGGGAAATCTGGGCGACACACACCCGCCTCACACACTACCAGGTCCTCGTGGTAGGTGTGCTTGAACTTCCGCTGCACAATTCGAACTTCCACGGATTTCTTCAGCAGCTTCACCGCCTGCTCCGCCGCTCGATCCCGGGATCCGTTCTTGCTGCCGGCGTAGCCAGTGGCCAGGTAAACGTTCTGACACCGCACCTCACAAGCAAAGCCATCAGTCAGGAGCTTCTTGCTCTTGGGCAGGTCAGCAGGGGCTATCTCTTTCAGAGGAACATAAATATATTCAGGGTTTGTCTTGCATGCCTGAATTGAACGTGTCAAAAGATACGTGAAGTTAATTTTATCCGTCCCAGTGTTTGCATCTGGATTAGTAAGATTTTTCCAGACAGCTGCTGACAGTTTCTCCATAAAGCTCTGCTTCAGCATTATTGCTGATGAAGGGAAAGTCTCTGATGCAGACGGGGCAGTTGAAGGGGAAACAGAAACCTGCAAGGCGCTGTTTGTGGTAGAGTCCACGCTATTCACAGCCTTCTTGGCTGCTGCTGCTAGGCTTGGCTTTGCAGGCCCTGAGCTGGAGAGCTGGGGATCCACCTCTCGTGCATTCACAAAAGAATTTGTACAGTTTTCAGCTGGCCGTGCCATGCTGTTTGTATTTGCCTCCTGGTTCACCTCCTGCGTTTGGTTATCCAGAGAATTGTCCTTCTTGTCATCCTTCTCAGCACTGGTGACAAAATGTATGGGCTCAAAGCGTGGTCGCACTCGGAACTTGGGGGCCACCTTTTTGGGTGGCTCAGGAATCTCTTCTGGCTCTGGACCTATGAGATGGAAGAAAATTACACAATTACCAATATGTGCTATGACAGAGAGACAGTGTTTTCAGAAAGTGATCTTCAAGAGGAGCCTGCAGGCTCTGAACAAAGGATTTGCATTCTTTAGCCAAAATCCAAAAGGTTTCCTTCCAAAAGACATTCACAATTCAAAGACAATCAGACATTCTTGTGCAGGTCACTATAATGGTATTTCCACCTTCATAGCTACCACACAAAAATCTCTATATATTTAGTCACATGATGCTGCCTTCCAGCATTGCACACTAACCCATTTGGTCATTTCTGAAGTTAATCCCTTCAAATCTATTAAAATAAGTAAAACTATGGCCAAAAAGAACACCAGAGAAGGGCTAGAGCCTCAGCTCTGAATGCTGCAGGGTTGCAGGATGATGTCAGATAAACCACTTTATCATCAAGTCTTCTCATCTGAGGTGGAACACAGTGGTACCAAACCCTCCTTTCCAAAACACACAGGGCTGTTACTGACTTAATAGAAGCACATTTTCTCCCAGTGAAATTGCTTTGGGCTAAAGGGCAGAAAACATGAAGAAATCTGCCCAAGCCTCAAGGGACAGCTGTGGTGACTGAGGGCCCGTTACTGACAGACCTCTTGTTTCTTCACCAGAAGAAATGCAAATGAGACAGACTATCCTGGTGTGCACAGCTACTGCAGAACGGGAGAATCAAATAGCTGACAAGTAAATATGTTACATCTAAGAGACGGTTACACAAGACTCTCCTGTGGAAGATTCAGCACCCACGTGCTGATGTGGTACATGTGTGTAATTTCATCGGAGGAGCAAAAGGCCAGCTCAGTGCCAGGAAATGCTGCCTAATCCAGTGCCAATGCACTGCAGCCCTGCTGTAGGTCAGGCTGTCTAGACAACAACCACCACAGCACAGGTATCACCACCCAGCTCACTGCATTTGAAAACAACACCTGCACACAGCATTAACAGCCCTTCCTCTGTACTGAAATCAGGTGACAAAGCTCTTACGCACTCAATCCCTTGCCCATCAGTTCTGATGAATTACGGCACGGTTTGCATTTCTTCTTCCGTCTGTTTTTGATGGTTGCACTGCAGCAGCACCTAAAGGCTCTTGCCAGCAGAACAACTCATTATGCCATCTGTACAACAAGCCCTGGAGAACCCTCAGGGCTGCTGCCTGTGACAGACAAAACACAGGAGAAGAGCAGTATCTCCTCAGTTTTACAGCTGGCCCATGGAAGCACAGAAAGATTGCTGGCTGTCAAAGTAAGGGAAGCAACTTCAGCAGAGCTAGAAATTATATCCAAGCCCAGAGGAGTCCTGGGCTGTCTGACCATTTGTGCCTTGCACAGCCACACTGCTGACTGACACAGGGGCCTGCCTGCACCCAGGGACAATTCCCGCCCCTCTCCAGAGGGAGGACAGGTAGCTCTGAAGGTGCCATGGAGAAGCCAGCAGACGGAGCCAACGAACTACCAGTCCTCTCTGCCTGCTACATTTCCTCCACTAGAAAAGCTACAGCTGGAACACTGATCCCTAAGACCATGGGACTGAGCTGACATATATAGCACTCTTCTGGGTCCAGCAGGGAGGAAAAAAACCCCAGAACTACATATCATGTCTACTCACTATCCCCTCAAAGCTCCAAGCAGGTTGTAACTCAAAATCAGTAAGCTGAACATCTCCATGTACATATACAATCCTTCCTTGGGTCAGAACATCACCCCTCACCACAGCAGACAAAGCCAGACAGGTATTCAATTCCAGACACCATCCCTAGGGGAAACCAATTACCTGATAATTGCAATGAAAAATGGTATTTTCTTAAGCAAAGATAGAACTCTGTGTGAATCATGCACACGGCAGAGGAGGGGGAACTGCTCTGCAGTCCAGCAAAGCACACCGCGGACACTTCTCTGCAGTTCGCTGTGCCTGCTGTCCCGGAGGTGGCCCTGTGGCACACTGGTGTCCCCATGCTCCCAGGAATGGCCACCAAGCAGGGACGGGGAAGGGGTCATTAACAGGGCAGATGTACTCACTGTCTGATGGAGATCGATGTCTCTTCAGCTTCCTGTTGGGCACCAACTCGTACGACCTCATTTCCCCAATGTCGATGCCTTCAGCCATCTTGAGAACCTTCTCCATGACCTGCACACCGTATCTGTGTGGGTTCAACAGCAGAACACCTCAGAGCCGGCCCCACCGGGCAGCACACATGCACACACAAGCTTTTATTATGTAAAACAAGAACTAAAGCTGCCTGAGACACAGCAGCAGGTGCAAGGGAGATGCTCCTCTGATCGTGCTGGAGCAGAGCACAGCAATGACCACTGTCCCCCTGGCACAGGCATACAGCCACACACCAGCTGACCTGGCTCTGCATGAACCCACTTCTGAGTAAACCATGCAGCCAGCACACTGACACTGTTCTAAACTGAAATCTAAATACATTAGCTGTCAAAATACAGTATTGGGCAGAGCTGCCAGGAGCACTAATAATGAACACTGGGGTGTGAGGGAGGAGCAGCAGCTTCAGTGAATCAAACACAGGAGCTCAGACTGGCACTGGAGTCCTGTGTGTCACCAACACCACAACTACCATGTCAGACACTACTCAGCCTTCATCAACCACCCCTTAAAAAGCCAAACTAAATTCTAGCTGGATGCTATAAGCGAAATGTTTTAGGTTCCTGAACAACGAGAGAGGTGAGGTGGCTGTGATAAGTTCTGACCCTTGCTGTAAACCTTGACCCTGCTGCAGCATCCAGAGGCAGGACGTGCATGGCACAGCCCTGTCCCATCCCTCTAGGCCCTACATCCCCCACCAGCTCAGTTTTCCATTGTGCTGGGGATCTGTCACATGATTTTGAGCCATTTGCAGGCTGAGGCTGAAGAGAAAATAAATCTTACAATCCAAGGAGAGCCTACGAACACAGCCTGACACCAGCCTCTGACAGCTCCACACCATGGTTCAGAAAGGAGGAAGAGCAAAACTGCACCTGTTCCATGTTATGCTCACCTTTCAAAGTCAGAAAGCATCAGGGCACTGTCCACAGACAGGAGCCCCAACAGCCAGGGCTGCAGTGATTTGCACCAGCTTCTAAATACTGCTGTTCCAAGGGCTCTGGAAATCTACTCAAACTCCACTCAAAAAAGGTTTTTTCTGCTCCTGATTTAGAGGGCCAAGCAGGAATTAGATCTATATAAATTCCTGGGTAAGAACTGAGCACAGACAGTCCTTGCTTCACCAGCACAGCTCAGCCCTCAGTGGAAGCAGCAGAACCAGGAATGGGAAGAAAATTCCAGGAGACATCAAAGGAAGTTGAGATAGTGGTGATACTCACCACCATGTTGGGGGTTAGGATTTTTCATTTCTTTCTTTCATGAAACTTTGTCCCATCTGTCTCTAAGAGACAGTAACGACCACTACTTAAGAGAGACTAAGGAAATGGCCAAGGTGAGGGAAGTGTGCAGCTTGCTACTCTCTTACCTGTGGGGTTTCATCTTTGGAAGGGCAAAGTTTGCAAGAGATCTTGGCTGGGGGGGTGAGGGGCTGGGCTCAGCTCCTCTCCCTCTCTCACTCTTGGCATCAGAGGAGGACAGTCGAGCTGTTGCTTACTGTGGGGAGAATTCACTGCCATTGCTGGAGCCCAGCCCTGTACTGGTTCTTCTGCTGTGGGTGAAATTTTGCTCGAAAGAGCAGCCACTGAACTGGGACCTCATTAACACCTGATCACACTGGAAAGCATCCTCACCATCTACTTGGGTGCCTCAGGGGAAAAATCCGGGATCTCGAGCCCCTACCCCTTCCCACAGACTGGGTCTGCCACGAGGTTTTCTGCCGCTGCCTGGGGCTTTTCTCGTTACACTTTAACCCTGCACTCCAGGTCCACGCAGCCCGAAGGCCCCGCAGTTTCTGCTCCATTTTGTTTGGTCCCCCGGGGAATCCTGGCCCCTGCCCGGCCGGGAGCCACCAGCGCCCCTGCTGGCTGTGCCCGGAACTGCAGCGCAGGGGAAGGGGCCGCAGCCGAGAGCGGCTGTCCCTGGGTTTGTGTTCTGTTCCTCGGGGCTGCTGCTCTTTGTTTGCCTTGTTCTACATACGCACATTAGCAAAGAACTGTTGTTCCTTTCCCTCCATCTTTGCTTGAAAGCGCCAAAATTTCAAAATTATAATAATTTGGAGGGAAGGGGGTCATATTTTCCATTCCAAAGGAGGTTCCTGCCTATCTTGGCAGACACCTGTCTTTCAAACCAAGCCATACCTCAACCTCTCGCAGCCAAAGGGGAGAGGAGTTGGAATCTATTTCTCTCTCTGGCTTACAGGGACAAGATGACACTGCTTGTCAAGGACAATGCTCCTTTCCAGCAGGGTGCAAGAAAACAGTGTCAGATTTGACACCTGGCGTTCTTCACAAAGGATGCAGATCTTTGGGGCTCATATTTCTGCTGGGGGTGGGAGGAGATCAACAGTCTCAACATGTGTTTGTCTGATCTGGCCAGAGGAACTCAGTGCCTCCAGCACCTAAATGAAATCTCTCTCCTGTGACTTTAATGGGTCACCCCTTACCCTGATCCCTGCAGCTCTAGAACATAATGCTTTCTTGCACCACTGCCCCCATTCTCAGCCACCTTTAACTATCTGGGAATAGGAGGCCTTCCCTCATCCATGCTTAAAGTAAATGGAGTATTTCACTTAACCCCTTCCTCACAGACCATGTTTTCTCAGCCTTCTGGAGGCTCTCCACATCACCTCCCAACAAAACACTCACTCAGATTTCATTACAAAGACTATGATCTGTTCTTCACAGAACCACAGAATAGTCTGAAATGGAAGGGACCCACAAGGATTATCAAGTCCAAGTCTTGAGTGAACGGCCAATACGTAGATTGAACCCACAACACTGTCATTATCAGTACCCTGCTCTAACTGGCTGAGCTACTCTGACAAATAGGTTGTCTTCAGCTGGCAAGAAATCAGCATTAGGAAAACAAAACCCCAAACCAAACTCTAGCCAACAAACTTAAGGGAAAACAGCAAAAATCCCTCAAACTTTGAAGCTATTTACTTGACAAATCAACAACAGCTCTTCCCAAACAGCAAAAGGCAGTTCTAGGGAATGCTGTGGGTCCCCTTCTTCCCCAGGCAACCGGTAAGTAAAGCTAGAATTGTTTTAACAGTATGTTCCAGTGTAGTGCTCCCAGCTAGGCACACCAGCTCTGAGGAAAAATCTTCACTGTTGGCTCCAAACTTCACCCTGCACAAATCTCATCTCCCCTGGGAGCTGCAGGTGAAGCAGTCCATCACAGAAAGTATGTGCACTGACAGGCTTAAACTGCATCAGTTTTTGGGATTTGGAATCTTCCCACACAGTTGCTCACTTGCATTACCAGCACTCTGTAACTGCTTATTGCACCATTCCCAAAAGCCGAGGCACAGAGAAGGTTCTCCCACTAAGACAACATACAGATTAGGATGGACCACACAAACTGCATATGAAGAAGACATTCTCAATTTCAACATATTGCTCAAACTTTGGAATTTGAAACTATTTTAAATCTGTGTTTAATTCTGATGTTTTCAGAGCACAACAGTTTAGTACTTGACCTAGGAGGAAAAAAAAAAGTAAACAGGTATCTGTATTTAAAGATACTGATTTTGCTCTGTAGAGATGACACAAAGTATTCCCCCACAAGGCTGCGGGACGGAACATTATTAAAAGTCCATCTATGTGCCATCAATGCTCACAAGCTCCTCTGTCACTACACAGTTTGCAGAAGTCGGTCGTTAAGCAACTGCTTCGGTCCTTCCGTCCAGTTAAAAACAATCACATCATCAATGTGTCAGTGGAACGTGGGTGACGTTTCTACAGATCTCCACAACCTGGCTATGGATAGTACGGCTAAATGAAAGGATACGCCGTCCATTCTCCACGCCTCTTTCTCCCAGAAAAACTGAGCGTTCAGGGGACTGTACAGGCTCTGTGCTCAGAGAGAAACTCTTTCCTCGCTTAAATGACACAGCATCACAAACTTAACGAGTCCTGGGGGCGGGACATCAAGAACTACTTGCAAAACACACATAAACTTTTCCAGTAGCTTGCTCTCCTCCACATACAAACGCCGGCATATTCGAGCAAAAACTGGCCAGGAACAGAAGTTCTCTTGCATCAGCCCCTTTCATCCCACCTCTTCTGCGGCCACTTTCTAAAACGCATCTGGAGCCGAGATTTGGCCACGACGCGCCCCTTCTCCCCTCGGGGGCTCCTGTCCCGGCTTCACTTTTCTACCCCGATTCCTGCCCGCAGCATGGGTCGTCCGACTGAGCCCCCCGACCCTCGCCGTCCTGCGGGGTACCCCCGGCTGACAGCGAGCGCCGGGCCCGGCGAGCCGAGAGACCGCCCGCCGCCCGGTGTGTCCCCCGGGCCTCACCTGCAGCCCATGAAGACGTGGTTGGTCCAGAGCACAGAGAGCGCCAGCAGCTGGTCGATGGCGGAGCCGGGATACGCGGAGAGGTGGCGGAGGATGAAGCGGCGGCGCAGAGCCCATTGCCGGTCGGTCTCGTTGTACTGCCGCCACTGCTCCAGCACCGGCTCGGGCACCCCCTCCGGCTGAGGCTCCGCCGGCGGAGGCATGGTGGACAAAGGCCGCAGGGCCGAACCCCGCCGGGGGCGCGGACCCACCGGGCCCGGGCGCGTACGGCGGGACCAGGCCCCACGTGTGGACCAGGCCGCGGCTCGCTGCGCACCACCGGGAAGCGCCGGCGTTGCCCGGCCTCAGCTCCCCCGCCACCTGCCCCCCCCCCCGCCCCGTTCCCTGGCGGTCCTGCCCCGCAGGTGCCGTCGCGGTGCCGGTTCCGCTCTCCCCACTCGCGCGGGGCCGAACGGCGCGGCCCGGCCGGCGCCGCGTCACGTGGCCGCGCGTCAAGATCGCGCGAGACCCCGCGAGAAAACAGCCGCCATGGCGGGGCCGGCGCCGTGGGCCTCAGCGCCCCCTGGCGGCGGCTGCCCCGTGAGGGAGCGGGGCCTGAGGGGGCAGGGGGCGTGACCGGAGCGGTCCCCGAGGCACCCACGGTCCCCACGGCCCCGCTCCGCTCCGTGCCCGCCCTCCTCGCGGCTCGGGGATCTGCCCCAGGCCTTACCGAACAGCCGCAGTTGCCCCAAGGGCGGCCCTGCCCGCGAGGATGCGCTGGCCGGGGCCGGGATCGGGATCCGCCATCCTCGCCGGGCTTCGGCTTCCCCGTGCCCGTGCGGAGCGCCGGGCCCAGCGCCGCCGGCCCCGCGAGCAGCACATACACACACCACAGCAGCCGCGCTGGCTTTCATATTTTTTATTTAAAATTTACATGAAAGTTAGAAAGGTAATAGGCGGAACAGTGCTGGTTCCTCAATTTTGCCGTGTAAACACAGAACGCGGTGCCGTTTTCACGCACTTGCATTTGTAAAAAGGAAACGAAGCCGGCACGGGACGGTGGCTCGGGGAGCATGCGGGGCACGGGAAGGGCAGCACAGCGGGGCGAGCAGTGCCCGGGCGGCTCCAGCACCGCCGGGACACGGAATTCATCCTTACACCCGCCCCGGTAGCGCCTCTCCCTGGCACTGCCAGATTCTCCTAACTTAAAAGAACAAGAGGAAGTGGAGTTAGGAAAGACAAAGTACCACTTGACTCACGTCCACCAGCCAATGGGGCTTTTTAACAGGATGGTGAGACACAGGAGGACACCAGTGAGAACACACAGTTCTTACTTTATTTCTTTGATAAAATTAAATATTTCGTGGCTGCCAACAGAGCAAGTTGCACCATGTTTATATTTCCTTTGACTCTGAATGCATGGTTTCCAAAACCAATCAAACAACAGCATATTGAAAATATTCCTTAGGCTTCACACCTCAGGGAAGCCCATGACATTTATATTATTAAAGACAACATTAGAAAAAACATATGCCCATAACAACGTTTGAAAATGTATTCGCTACATCATTAGTCCCAACATCACATTTCTGTGGCTCTTCAAAATTCCAGGTCATCAGTTCCCCCCGCATCACCCTGTCTTGTCACACAAATTACAAGACACTTCAATTTTAAGTATCATGCAAGTCAGTAAAAGAGCTTCTTTCCAAGACACTAACACTGAAGATTTGTTCCCCCCTCCCCAGACACAAGACCCTTAAACTCTTCTAGAAGTGGCAGTCTTCTCCCTCAGACACAGTGCAGCTGCTGAAGACAGATTAAAAAAAGCTACAGAGAGAAAAGGGGGAAAAAAGAGAAAAAACAGAAGATTAGCAAAAAAGAGAAAGACATTCAAAAAGCAAGAAAAAGACATGCAACATGGAAACAGCTGACAGAGGAGAGATGGAACCTCCTTGTGGTACCTCAAGTACTTCAGGGAAATCACACAAGTAACAACCTTTTTTTCTTTAAAGTATTTAGAAAGATTTCAGAGAACTTTAAATAATTCTAATAAGGCAAATGGTCAGGAAGAACAGTGACCTGCAGTAATGTAAAATAAGTCATATTCAATTGTCCTGTTAGCACATGACCTAGAAATCATTGACAGATTAATATTGACTGGTTTTGGGAGCAGGGAAACATTCAAAAGCAGAGGAAGAAGAAAATATTCAAATTATTTTAACTTGCTAAAAAAATCCCAAGCAAACCACAAAGCAATCAAAGAGCTCCATGGGAAACGAAACTGTATTTATGGTGAAACAGAATACCTGAGAAAATACACTGCAATCAAGAGTTTGGACTGCCTTGACTGCTGTAAAAGGAGGCCAGGCCATGGTTTGACCTGGGGCTGCTGCTGTGAGCAGGAGCCAGGCTGACCCTGTGCTGAAACTGCTCCTGAGCCTGTGGCATCACCCACTCAGGTAAAACCTCAGCAGCAGCTAGCACTAAACAGCATCACCTATCAGGGCTAGACCTCATGTCTGCTTATCTTTAACAGCCCAGGATCTGGAGGGGGTTAGTGGAGGCTGTCTGGCAGCACTCATCTGATCTTTCAGCAGGGGCAGGACGTGTGGATTCACCCCATACAGAGCACTGAGCCCGCCCACAGCGCAACTGAAGGACTGGGGCCACAACAAGCAAGTCTGAAATGGAAACAAGGATTTACAAGCTAGTCTTCAGATAGCATGAATTAGCAAAAGAAAAATATAAAAGCAAATGAAAGAAGACAGATGATGTCATGAAAATGACACAATATAATGAGAAAAGTGTTTTATCTCTGAACTATGTGATAATTAAACTAAGATGCTGTTGTCATTTTAATGAAATCAATAAATATATTTAAACTGCACTGTTATTTTGCCAGCAAAAATAACTCACAGAACTTATTTCCATATACCTTATTTAGCTGGGTGGAATGAGACTAGGAAAAAGGGGAATCCATAATTGTAGGGAAAAAAATATGGCAGGATTTAAAATTGTAGCATCCAGAACCTTGTTATGACTAATTTTACATTGTTTAATGAAAGCAATAACCACCAGTACATAGTAAAGACAGAATCACAATGAGGACATAGGACAGAGCAAGGATAACACCCTGGAAAGGTCACAGCTGAAATGCTGTCATGTTTTATTAGACCCTCCGATTTAACAAGTAAATGAAGGTCCATTCCAGGCCATTGTATTCAGGGGTAATTACTCAGTACAGAGCCATGGGTTACTGTAAAAGAAGGGCAAAGAAAACAAAAAACAAAAGAAGTAAATGTTAACCAGAATTCACTGTCTGATGAACTCTTTATTTAAAAACAAAAGTCAAGACAGAAATACAGAGAGAAGACACTTGCATGCAAACCACAGTTACACTTGGCCAGAGTGAACTCCTGGCCCAGTGAGCAAAACACCCTCCTTTTTAGTGCAAATCTTGCATTAAAAACAAGGCTTTTGCTGAACAGAAAATATGAGAAAAAAACTGTCAACATCTGTACAGTTCTAAAGAAATGCCAGATTAAAAACAAATAAAGGTAGTATTTTTTTTTTGCATTAAAACCAGAAATTGCTGGAATCACTGAGAAGAAAGTCAATGAAACAGCATCGTCTTTCTTCAGAAACACTGATTTGTACAGCAAGGTGACCAGCTTTCCCTGAGATTGGATCCAGGATGTGCATCCAGGTCAGCACACTGAGAGGGAGACCAGGCAAGAGATCCTTCATGACCCCTGCAGCATTCAGAGAACACTTAGTTGCAAACCATGGATCCAAATTTGAGATTTCCTCAAGCCTGGGAACTAGAGGTTTGGACTCAGGCCCATGCCTGTGAGGATGTCAAGTTTTGCAAAAAGTCCTTGAAAGTTATTTGAGTCACACATGGCAGCACCGGGGATAACGAGGGCTTAGGAACAGCAAATTACCATGGGGAGAGGGCAGCCAGTCTCTGGAGACAGCACATCCCACCCCACAGCAGTACTGGGAGCTAAATGCACCCCCCAAGCAGCTCTGACAGCACGGAGCGAGGGAAAAGCTGAGCAGGGGAGAGGGGACACTCGCCCAGGAGCAGTGGGTGTCCTGCTGCTGCCCAAGGGGCAGGAGGAACCTGGCACAAGCCCCTCTGGCCAGCAGGGTCCCTCACAAGAACAACCCCAGCAGCCAAGAACTCTGGTTTAACCCCGAGTGATGAGCACAGGAGGGGAGCAATGGGAAAGGTGAGCAAACAGGCACAATGGCACAGCCGAGGGTGGGGCATTCGCCTCTGGGGCCAAGGGAAAGGTTCTACAGGAAACCCGAACTGAAAATGAAAGAAAAAGGCAGGTTAATGGTTTTATGGATTAATGACAAAAACCAAAATAAAAATACAAATTTTCCTAATGAGCACGCACACACACAAAAAAATGTTGATAAGTGTTAATAAGGTTTAATCTGACTACAAAACATGCTTTATGCAGACACACACACACTCAGCAGTGGGATGAACCAAATTTATTTTCTGAAACAATCCTTTCACAGTTTTGCAAGCTACAGGACTCATCAACTGTGACTTGTTTGTATCCTTGCAAAACAGTGAAGCCCTGGAACACTTTATGGATCAATATGGAGAGTGTTTTTCTAAATCCTGGAAAAGTACCACATATATATATTTAATTTAGCAATGACAAATGCCCATTGAAAAAGGCACTGTCTGCATTTGTGTAGTGGGAACAAAGAACCTCATTTGATTCAAAGCCCAGCACACAACAGTGTACAGTTATGTGAGGATTGCCAAAAGCAATCCAAAACCAACAAAAATCAGTAATGTTCACTCTAACTGCACTTTAGCTGTGCCTTCGTACTCAGCACCAGAATGAACACATTTATTCTTTGAGCTTATTTTTCTACATTCAGAGCCTGATAAGCAGAGAATTGTTCTTTTCATTGTTCTACAGTTACTGTTGGCAGCAGAGACATTCATTCAACTGGACAGCTCAAGACAACTGCAAGCGCCAGTTCGAGTCAGTGCAAGACCCTTCTGAAGCTCTTCTCTTAAGTGGAAGGTCCCATTTAACTTACATTCAAATGCCTCTCACTGACAGCATGATGTTTACTTGCTTTTCCATTTCCCTTGGTGGAGTTAAGAGGGAAGGAATCCTGGAATCAGCTTCTACCAGTTTAAGGGTAGACCATAATTTAGTGTGGACTATCCAGGAGAGAATGCAAGTCTTAGCTTTGTCTGCAGGGAAGGGTGGACGCAAAGATGAGTTTTTAGGGTGTTTTATAGTTTATTTCCAACAGGGTCCCTTCTCTGAGAGGCCAGGGCACCTCAGCCTAGGGCACTGTCACGCTTGCCTTGGATAATGAGTATTGGTTCTCTGTGAAGAAGAAAGACATTCCTGTGGGAGGTTTCCTCTTCCTCTCACCAGAGAATCACCAGCAAATTAAAAATGCTCAATTAAACCCACTCAACCTAGCTGTAAGTAGCTGTCATTAGCCGTTTAACTAATAACCCTAATGAGGATGATAGAAACTAGTCTTATCTACCTTCACCCTCACTGTAATCACAAGTTAACATTACAGTATGGAGGAGTGGGAGGGAAGGAGGAGAGAGGAAAGAGAGAGACGTTTTCATGGCTAGCTGGGCTGTATCATCAGGCCCACATCTCCATAGCAATTGTTGCCATAGTATCAACATGGCCTGTGTGATTAAAGAATATAGTTTATTTTTAAGAGAGATGGAATAAAGAGACAATGAAGTGCTGGGAAGATTTAACAGGAAGAGGACGTAATCTTTATTCTTCTATGTTCCATATTATCCTGAGTCTCTGAATTTAACTTTGCAAAATCTTTAAAGATAATTACATACTTTTTCTACAACTGCACATGTAGAGAGTGACTGGTAGAGCACATATAGTGGGGGTGAAAGCAGAGGAAGACAGAGATAATACTTATAAGCTTCAGGACTTGCAAACAGTCTGCTTTTCTCAGAAAGGTAACTGATCCCACTGTGAGGTTCTATTAGTTAATGACGCTTACCAGGACAATGTGCCTCATGCACCATGCAGCCAAACAGCAGCTAACTGTAAAACAGCACACATATAAGACCTAATAATGATGATAATGATGTAACAACAAAAAAATCAACTGAGTCATGATTAGTGCAAATTACAGAGCTTGGGTTTAAACAAGTCACCTGTGAAAGAAAAAGGTTATTGTACTGCCAGCCAGTAGTAAACAAGCTACAATTAAGCTCTAGCTTGCAAAATTCATGGATTGTTAAGAAAAAACTATGATCTAAATACTGAAATTCATTATTAAAGATAATCGGGAAGTTACAGAGCAAAGAAAGCAGCACCATTTCTAGCACAGAGGCAAAAGAGGCTTCCTATTATCTTCCCATGCCTTACTGAAGCACTGACCTATCTCTGTGTCATGGAGTTTTCTGTGTCTTTAACTGACAAGGACCAAAGCTTTTCCATATCAATATGCTTGGTGTCAAGGAGATGTTCTGAGATAAGAACCACTTCAAGGACCGAGTTTGACTTGGGCCACAGCAACTAATTGCTGACACTATAGGGCTGTTGCCCCCCTTTTCTATATTTCTGACCCTGACTGATCTCAAGGCTGAAGTCTGTGTGAGCAGATGTCTAAGGGCCCTAAGCATGAAAGAACTCAGCTGGGTATTCCTCACACAGTCCAGGCTGGAGAGAGTAGTCTTTCCCCAGTCAGTCTCAGACTCCTCAGTATGAAAAGATATTAAAAACCCCTGAAGGTGATTCAATGAACAAATCAAAATAGGCAGTGGAAAAAGGAATGGGTGAGTGAGAAAAGGGCAGTACTAATTGCCCATCACAAAAGAATGTTCATGTTGAAGCAGCTTCAGGACTAAACTAAAAGACTCAGTCAGGACCTCATTGTTGTAATTGAGTTTTTCCTCCACTGTCTCATTTGATCCCAAGCTTAATGGCCACAGGCTCTTTCCTTGACAAACAGTGCTGTCAGCACTTTGGGCATGCCCCATACTGTCCAGTTTAACAGCACTTCTTCATGCACTTAAGACTGCATAGTGCAGGCAAGGACTGCCCCAGGGCCGTGCAGAGCGGAGATCATGGCAGTGGTACCAAATCTGTTTGTCTGCACACCTGCACAGGTGGCACAGCACTCCTTTTGGGAAATGTACCACAGTGAGAAGGAAGGAACTGCTCAGTGCTGGGAGATCTGTTTCACTGTACAGCTGGTTGCTCTTGAGCAACTGCAGAGCTCCAGGAGCCTGGCACAGACACTGCAGACAGTCCAGGTCCCAGACCCTGATGAGGGGCTGGATCCTGTCACACCAGTCCCTGGCATGGGGAACCCTTGCTACAGCCATGCAGTATCTCCCACTCTTTCTGTGGAGGGCAAAAAGCTGACTGAGGATGGGAGAAGAGTACAAGTGCTAACTAGTTGCTATGACCTGTTCCCTCATTTTGCAGTCTTACATTCTGCAGGTTCTGGAATTCAAAACTGTTAGTCTCCGTGAATAATTTCCACAATCTTTTCAACCTAAACAAGTAAGAAACTGAACGAGAACATGCTCCTCTCTGAGGGTAATGAGACATCCCTGCTACCCACACCCTAGCCTCGGCAGCTAGTATGGTTCCACTTCTTTATAAGCACTGAGAGACCAAGGAAGGAGCAGGGAATCTTGGGGAATAAAACCAAATTCATCCCCTCCTATGCTGTCAGAAGATAAAGAGGGAGGTTAGTACTGCTCCCTGCTCTTCAGGATGACAGTAAATATTACATGGCTGCAGATACTGCTCAGCCTTACTAGGGATTAAACCTGGCTGCAAACCTTCCCCTGATAAGGACTGGCTATGTTGGGAAGGAGATAGGAACACGCAGAGAAACAGTAAAGGAGAACCATTACCAAAAAGCAAATACCTCTGATTTAGCAACTTACTTTTTCCTTTCCTTATCCCTTTTAAGAGTTTGTGATCCTCCAGCCTGCTGAGCCTGTGACTGAAGCAATTCAGCTGCTGTCTTCCTTTGTTTAAATGCATTTACTTCATCATCCAGAGATTTCTTCTTATCCTCTAGCTTCTTCTTTTCATCCTGATGCAATTTCTTCAGGCGATCAAACTTTTCATGCAGCTAAAGGGAAAGGAGAGGTGAGCAGGACATGGCACTACCAGATATTCTGTTCACAGGAAAAAAGGAAAATGGAAGGATCCCTTGAGATCTGAACCTGTGAGTCTCCATTGGTCTCCACATCACTTCTAGCTCCTGAGCTGTCGCTGCACAAAGGGCAGGGAACAGCCTCCTTCCACAACAACTAACAGGCAGTGTTCTAATGATGCATCATTGTGCAGACTAAGAACAGAGGATTGGGAGAGCATAAGTGTAAAACAAAACCCTAATCCATCTCCAGGGGTCTTTGCCTTATTCCTCTTTAAACGTCAGTAAATTAATGGATTTTTCACAATCCTAAGAAAGTTGTATGGGTGTATTTTTTGTAAAAAAAGTTCATCTCATGGGCTTCTTCTCTCCTTGACTTTCACCACACTATAACTTTCCATTAGAATCAAGACTCTGGCCCCTTCCTGGTGCAGTAAGTTGTACATAACAAGCACTGTGATTCAGTTTTGTCCTACAGACTGAACACCTTAACATCCCCATCCAAGTTAAACCTCAGACTTCTCGGTAAGAAGGTCCTAAACCACACTCCGCAGAAAGCGCTTTGGCAGTAACTACCTACTTGGGAGTGAGTCTATCACTCACAGCCATGAAGACACAAGTACTTCAGTCTTTACCTCTTTTTCAGCCTCCTTCAACTCTGCTTCTTTTTCCTTGACCCTCTGGACAAACATCTGTCTCATTGCCTCTTCCTTTTTCTGCAGTTCTCCCAGAAACTCATTTCTTTTGGCTTCGTAAGTTTCTTGTAAGCTGAAAAGGAAGGAAAGTCCAGTGATAAGACTTGGGACAAACTGCTTTCCCTGATCCTCTGAAATCAGGCCCTCACCATGACTATTGCTTTGCACACAACACATTTGCTACTCACTCACCCACATATGCCCAAGGTCTTCTTTATCCAATGATTTTTGGCACTTCTCTGTAAGCTGAATGTTGGGCAATTCAAAGAAACCAGCTGGCAACAAACACTAGTTCAGAGGAACACTACTGATGATGCCTTAAGATTTTAGCCTTTATATTTTTCAACTCCTGTCCTGCATTAATGCATAATTCTAAACTCCATATAAAGTGTTAGTTAACTGTCTTCACATTTTGGTCAGACAAAACAATCCCTCTGGGCCTGAGATCCAAGGACAGCCTACAGCATCAGGCCCCAAAAAGTATAAACAAAAGTGAATTGGGGAGAAGCAAACTGGGGGTATATGACTTGATAACCTGAAGCCATAATTGGAGGATTAACACTTGATATGTAAATATATAAAACTTTTATCTGTCTGAAAAACTCATGACCATCGTCCATTTTGTGTGTAGCCTCTTAGGGAGGCTTTGTCTGCCCTTAATGTACCTGAAGGCCCTTTGTTAAATATATCCACTTTTACCCTTTTAACTTTGTCTGGCCTCTGTTTCTAGGCAAGCCCAAAATAGGCATCACCGTCTCTCTGCAGCAGACATTTCTACTCCCATACTTGCAGATTCACAGTCAGTCCTGCACATCCTCCCTGTATTTTCATCTTCTCCCAGTCAGACCTTTGCTGAAGTCTGGATTTATCTGACCTGGCAGTTTTTCTTGCTGCATTGTTTTTTTCTGTGCTCCCCCAGGGACACACACACACACACAAGCACATAGCGCCTCTATCCAACAATGCCTCTGTTAAGCTCTCCTGCCTCTCCCAGGATCTCACCTGAAGGGTTTGCTGTCTGGATCAGTGTCCTTGAAACCCATCTCTTCCAGTTTACATCGCCTGTAGAGCTCATAGTGGCGTGTGTGGGTCTGCTCACGGAGGTCTTCCATGTTCACACGGATCAGCATCTCCCGCAGCTTCACGAAGTCACAGTGAGCTTCATTCTCCACTGTAAGAAGACATGGTAAGGAGGAAAATGGGGACAGAAAATGAGATCTCTTCCCACATTCCCCTATTGTCTACTCCTCCAACAGGTTTAACAGCCCTTCCAAGCAGAGAAAACTGGCACTATAGGCCTGACATAAGGATTTAACAAAGGATAATTCCCCATGGATAATCAAGTCCAGCAGGCCCTTGCTCCTTTTATAAAATCCCACTGCCTCCTTGCACAAGTGTCACCACTCATGCCATGAAAATCCCAGGGCTCAACTCACCCTGCACTGTGCCCCAAGGGTACTGACGAGCTTTCATCATTTTGTTTCCTATTTTCAGCTCCTCCGTACTCCCAATCACTGCAAATGGCAAGTGGGCCTGGAACACATTTAATGATATCCACGTTAGTCCCTCTCAGACCTGGCTGACCCACCAGCACACAGAGATGAGCACAGCCACTGAGCAAGACAGTCATTATGCACACGCTAATCTCAGGGAGTCTAGTCACTGGCCACTAGTCCAAGACAAGGGGTAGCAGGGTGGGTCCTTTTTTGGAAACCTTGTTAGTGCTACCACTCTATATCCTCTACCTGGCTGATCCTCCCAGCCACAGAGTCTCAGGTGAGATGAGCCAGTGCAAGACTAGCATCAGAGTGACAGCTGGAACAGAGTGCTGCGGCTCGGACTGCGGTGCTGTCCCAGGGCTTGCCGTGCCTGAGGAGAACATCTGCACAAGCACAGAAGCAGTAAGAGGTCTTGGAGCCTTCTTGATTTTATCCCCCCCACCACTCCTCTAGCTCATGCTGGAGCACAAGACACCTTGCTCCAGCAGATCATGAGATGGAAGTCCATCCTTCACCCCCCGAGTAACAGCTCCTTCCTCCCTGCTTGCTTCTGCCCTGGTGAGAAAGGGCTGAACATGTCCCCAGCCACTGTGTCCAGTGTGACCCAAGGTCACACTCTTCAAGCTGAGATATGCACTCCACGTTATACAAAGGGTGACTAAGAACAAGAGGGATTTTCTTTTCAGAAACTCAGAAATCAGAAACAGTGACTTTTTAGTAAAGACTATGTCTCAGCAGAAGGCAAAAAGAGACTTGCCCGGTGCAAGCTCAGCAAAACTGGAACTGAAACTCTCCCAACATCTATCTAGGCTCTGAAGATCTCACATTATAGTCTTCTCATTTCCAAAACTCAGGCAGCCAAGCAAAACCCCCAGACATTGCCATTGTACTTTGCTGCATTCTTCTGTAAGTGAGATTTCTCCCCACCTACCTTGCTCTTGGGAACTATACTGCATTCTGCCAAGCTGCAAGGAAGTCAAGTGCAGAGTTTCAGCACTTTGAGTTCCCAGCTCTTTGCACTAACCTCTTCTGCTGAGTTTTGTGAAGTGACATTTGCTAGGCAAAGTTTTTAAAGTGCACCAAATTCTGGACAATTGAAGGGGCCTCAGGAAGCCAACTATATGGAAGATCAGTGACCCTGGATTGCTCTCAAGAGCAGGTAGTGAATTCTACAGGTTATCCAAAAACTTGGACAAGTTCATGACAGCTGGTACAAGCAGAAGATTTCAGAGATGATGTTTTTCTGAGTGCTGCTTATACAGTCAAACTGTAAACAAAGCAAAACTGCCAGCAAGTGCTCACAGAGATGGGCTCTTCCTCTTATCCCTCAGCCCCCTGTTCTCACATGGGACACACACAGAGTAAGACTAATATTTGTCTTATGTTTCTAATGATATCAGTATTTGGATACAAGTTTTTTAGACCTGCAAAATTCTGGCCTGCTCAGTCCCCATAAACCTGGTAATTCTGACTGTAATAGAGGATTAAAGAGTTGATTTGTCTGTGCAGTGACTGACACAACCCAGAACATCTGCAACCCGAGATAGCAATTCCCTCCCAGGAGAAAAGTAAATGGCTGAAAGGAAAGACAAGCAGAGGTTCACTTCCACCCTCAGAAAGACTAACACTGAACTGCTCTGACCAGGAAACCATCATTGACAGCTCCTACATCAGGACAAAATTCATGTTTCTTTCAGGCCTCTCCAGAACACTCTACAACTATTAATACTAAATCAAGAGGTGGCAAAAATTAACATCAGCTAGACCTCTGCTACATCCACAGCAGTAAAGCAATCAACTTCCCCTACTTGATTTCCTGTGAAAAGACCTCTGGAAAATGAGACCATGGTCAGGATGTGCTGCCAGAAGGGCAAGGGACAGCCTGCATTATCCTCAAGGAGCCACAGACAGGCACCCACGATGCTGGGAAGGCCAGAGCCAGAATGGGCACCTGCAGGCACCTCAAGGTATGTGTGGCCCAAGCTGTGTGCTGTTTTTCACACCTTGCTGGTTAAGCTGTGAAATTCCTTGACACAGGATCCTTGTGGGAGGCCATCAGGTGATCCACAGGACAAGAATAATGACAATCTCTTGAGCTGAAAAGGGTTTAAACACTGATTTCTTATATGGCCCTCAGCAGATAGCACGAGGACAAGGAGGATATTAAAAGCCCGTTTGCTGACTAGAAAAGCCCACCAGAGAGGCAGCAGCCTACCACAAAGCTCTCCTAGCCTAGGATGACACTACAAGGATGAGATTCTTGTGAAATCCTCTGTTTTTAAGACACAAAATAGAAGGGAAAGTAGATTTAAGAAACATCCCAATATGGGCCACCAATCTCTACACTAACAGTGCTGTTCTGGGAGAGGAGGAAGAACCGAGTCACTTACATTCATTGTCCCATTTATCTCTGCCACTGATTCATCGTCTGTCGGGAACTGGTAGATCTGGACCCCATTACTGACCAGTTCACTTGTGATTTTGATTTTAAACTTGGTCAGCTCACTCTTGGAAATGGCATCAGATTTGGCAATGATGGGAATGATATTCACCTAGAAAAAAACAGAGGTATGAAGTAATCAACTTTGCTCTCGGGAGTTTCTCTAAGTCTGTAATACAACCCTCAAAAACTTGTAAGTGCTCAATAAATCTGCCTACTCTGTCATTTCCACCAGAAGGGCTATTCAAGGTGGAGAGATCCTCTGGAAAAGCAGCAGCCTTTCCACTATGCAAACAGTAAATCTGCCCAGTAAGAGTTACTTGTGCCAACCTTGCTGTCAAGCTTCTTCATCGTTACCAAGTCCAGGGATTTCAGAGAATGGCCTGTGGGAGCAATGAAGTACAAGCAAGCATGGATCCGGGTGTCATGGTAGTTGTGCAAGACCCTTTTTATCTTCAGCTCTTCTTGCAAGTAGGCTTCAAACTGAGCATCAATGAACTCAACGATGGGCTTATAGCTGTGGTGAAAGGAAAAAAAAAAGCTATACATCTCACAGTCAGAGAGCTAAACACATAGGGCATTTCCCCTTGGCTTGCTTTTAAGAAATAAGCTATTGATAGATTTTACTTTCCATTTTCCATGTTCTGAGACCAATTCTCTCTACCTCCCTTGCTCCCCACCTGTAAGAAATGTTAAAGTTGCACTGCTGACAAGGAGACATAGTCGTACATCAGACACTAGCAGCCTGTTTGTCAAAACACAGTACTGGGATTCAGCAGAGGACAGCAGAGATACCATCCTCTCCAGGGAAAGCAGACTCTCATACTTTGAAATGCAAGAGTGGGAGACTTTCTAACACAAGGCTAATGTAGACTCACTTGCAGCAGTGGGTGACCCTTGCTTACACTCAGGGCTTGCTGTTCTCACAGCCCCAAGTGCTGCTGGTGGAAGACATAGCTTCATTCAGTACTGCCTTTGCACAGTGCTCTGAGGCAGGAAATTCCTGCAATTGCCTTGCAAGGCCTTCTGAAATACAGAGCCTGCCAGACTCATAATAAGGACATCAGTACATTTTAAACAGACTTTAAAAAATATCTAATAGATCCACAAAAAAGCAAATCCCATCAGCAACGTCTCTGTCAAGATGCACCTTGGAGACCGTCTGGTGTAACTGCACATCCCTCAACCAACACACTCCAGCCACTCTGGGATCTGAGCTGCCAGAGACATTCCCCCAGGGTATCTCACTACACATTTATCATGCTTCCTTGGTTCTTCCCATGGAAGAGCCCTGCCAAAATGGATATTAAGCCAAGCAGACACTAAACCAAACTAGTGGTTTGGTCAGCAGCTTGAGGTCAGCACAAACCAATACAAGCCCAGATGCCCTGGAGCATTTCAGTCTCCACACCAGATGAATTTGGGCAGAAGGTTGCCAGCAGGGCAGAAATTGCTCTGACAGCATGAGAAAAGCTGCTTTATAGCTGAAGCAGCGCTGACACTCCAGAGCCTCTGTCCTCTCTTCTACCTGTTCCATCCCAAAGAGCTGACAAGGACGATTCCTAAAAAGCAAGCAGGAAAACTCCAGTGCAATCAGGCCCAACTTAGGGCACGGGGAGAATGAAGAGGTCACAATATAGCCTCTCTCCCCCACACTCACCTGTCCTCTTTGTTGATCTGATCCCCAAAGCCCACTGTGCTCACAATAGTCAGCTTGAGGTTGACATTGCTCTCCTGCAGGTCATAGGTACTGGATTTCAGCTGGACCCCAGGCTGTGAGTGAGATGCTGGGTCACCTTCAAACTTGGTGTTGAAAAGGGTGTCCATGAGGGTGGACTTACCAAGGCCAGTTTCCCCTATTGGAGAAAAAGAGAGTTGAAACGTTCTGTTGAATATTAATATGGGTTGGTCTTTCAGCTTCCAAACATTAACAGGGGTGAAATTGTAGCAGATGAAAGCAGATCTCATGCTCCCAAGGGAGCGTCTGGTAAACAGAAAGCCATGAACAATGGGAGGTCTGTATTCTGGGCAAATTACATTTCACAGTCTAATGGCCCTTAATGTCATTAGAAAATAGAGATGAAAAGAAAGAGGTGAAAAGGCAAAGGGGAAAGCATCGTTCAGATCCTGCCTAAACCCACAACTATGCTACAGAAGATGCTGTTTTCATTAAAAAGTGGGAGAGGAAATGGGGCTTACTGCCATTTCCAAAAAAAAGCTGCTCTAGGATCAATGTCTCTAATAAGCAGCCACAGAAATAGCTTCCTGCCGTGCAAAAACCCTGAGAGCTGGTTCAAGTCCCACAGCAAGTTGTGCAGTTGGTTTCACATAACGAGCTGGAGAATCAGGCTTCTACACTGGGAGGGGGCATTTTCTATAATATCTGGTTTTGTACCTTAGGGACTACACAAGCTGTACAATATTGCAAAATCTGCTTCCAAAAGTTCTGTTAGTATTGTCAGTATTCTGCCAATATTCTATCAGTATTGAACTGCTATTTGGTTTTCATTTATCAACAGGCAACTATTTCCTTGTCTGGAAGGAAGAGACAAATCCCAGAGACCAGTCTT
The DNA here is from genome assembly GCA_037013685.1 of Acridotheres tristis. NCBI lineage: Eukaryota > Metazoa > Chordata > Aves > Passeriformes > Sturnidae > Acridotheres > Acridotheres tristis. Next base: position 11,499,710 of record CM072889.1, on the reverse strand, counting down.
GAATTTGTTTTAGATACATCCCAGAAGAATAAAATAAATCCCTCTGTGCACACATTCCACAGGGCAGCCTCCCTTACCAGGCTCTGACAACAGAGTCAGCTCTCCAAGCTCACAGGATCTGACTTCCTACACAGTCTGGTCTGTTGCCTTGTGAGGGCTGCTGTGTTTTGGGGAAACAGCAGTTTCTGAGCTGCCCAGTCGGCTTTTGGAGAAACTTCAGGAGCAGCCGAACCCCACCCTCTGTGAAAGCTGCTCCTCCAGCCTGCTATGGGACCACAGGGAAACTTGTGTCTGGCTGCAAGAGCATTCCCCTGCTTCCCCCAGCCCTCTGCTCCCAACCAAAACAACTTCACCATTTTCCCACTTTGTCCAGAATAAAAGAGCTTTTTATTTTTGTAGGTTTGGAGCTCTGTAGCAGATCCAAACTTGCATGAAATGCCCAATTCAAGAAGAGGAAACTCCTCCCTATCCTCCCCTGCCCAAATGTCCAAATCTCTAAGCCTCACTCCTGAAAGCAGGCAAATTCCTGTTCTGGCCTCAGAAGGGATTTTCCTCACTCAGGGCTGAAGTACACGGCAGAGCAAGGCAAACACAGAATCATAAAATCATAGAATGGTTTGGTTTGGAAGGAAGACTGTCTAGTTCCAAGCTCCAAATACCCTGCTCTGGGAACTGAGCAGTCCCTGATTGCCAGGATGACATATCCAGTGTCTTTCCAGAGGCAGCAAGATCCATTAACTTTTCAAAGTCAATGCACACCTTGAGCTGCAGAACTGCCTGGGAGCCAGCTGAGAGCTTGTGCTCCATCACCAACCAACACCAACTACAGCCAGAACAGTCACCAGTGCAGTTTCTCTTTGCATCAATCCAAAGGGGAGAAGGAGTCAGCACCAGGAGCCAATGTGGCTGCAGTCCCTTGTGTTACCTCAATGCATCAGCTGTACCCACAACAGCACTGGCCAGAGCAAGAAAGGGGGACCTAGCAAAGCACAAGATTACCTCTGTCACTGGAAGAATAAGCTGGTCCAAAAAGCCCTTCATTGACTTGGAATCTCATTGTCGGGACTTGTCAGGGACCATTTGCCCCCAACGCAGAGCAGGTGCACAAATCAGACCAGAGCATTGCCATGGTTTGGACAGGGATTTTGAGAGTTAACAGCCAACAGCCTGTATGACCTCCCAGGCCGTTCTCAGGGATTCCAGGAAAACAGCAGTGTAAAAAAAGACAAAAATCTAAACAGCCTGAGAAGGCTGCAACATTTCCAAAGCCCCTGCCAAGGGATGGGTGGGACAGAGCAGTGAGCTGGCTGCTTGCCTGTGAATGCCAGGAACCCTGATGGAATATCTCAGGATAAGGGAGTCCCTCAGCCATGCAGTGCAGGAAAATCATCCACACACAGTCCTGCAAAGCCTCCTCTTGTGCTACTGCCCCACAGCCTGGCAGGCCCTGGAGCAGCTCCAAGGCTACAGGACGGGGTGACAGGGGCGCAGCAGCAGTGACCAGGGCAGGGAGCTGCTCTCTGCAATGGATACACAAGGTCATCTGTAAACCTCACTGGCTTCAGGGCACACAGCACCCTGTAAGTCACCTCTCATTTCTGCCTCCCTCCTTCTTTTGGGTAAAAGATGTTCATATGAGGCCAAGACTATTCTTTAAGCACATCCTGAACCTCTTAATCATTGCCTACTTTAAATCCATCTAAAGTGTTTTTTCCCAGTAGGAGTGACTTTAACTGTCAGAGAGGCTAGGAGAAGTGTTTAAGAGATGCAGAACATGCTTTTACACTGCACCTCATGCCAGCTACATAGGGCCAGTAAAGGCAACTTTGAACTCAAACACTGAGTTTTTTCTTTTGTAAGGAAAAGATTCCTTAAAAAGATTCCTTCTGTAAGGAAAATTGGAACTGTGGCATTTTTCCACAGGTGAGAGTTGCCCATCCAAACAACTTCATAAAATATCCAGGCACTAACATGGCATTTCATATGAAGTCTGCACTCCCAAATTTACATTTACAGCAGATACCCCTGTCCCTGCACTGTGTAACTCCACTGACTTGACAAAGAATTAAAGCCTGCCAGGGAAGATGGAGAAAAGAGGAAAGACTCAGCTGAAAGAATGTTAACACTGACAGAGTGACATGAAATGGTAAAAGACTAAAGCCTCTAACAAAGTATTCTGCTGTGTTAAATATGAGCAGAGAGGGAGCAGTGCTATTTTGAAGGCCAAAACAACAGAAGGAAGAATTTCTGAATCTTCTGGGAGTTTCTGCCTCACACAGAGGCAACTTTTTGCTGGCTGGAAGATGTGAATGGTGCCAACTGCTTCTTTTAAGGATAGAAGGCCAGATGGAACAGACAGCCTGATAAAATGGACAAATGGCCTGTGTTGTTCCAGCCAGTGGCACTGGAATCTTCCCCAGAAAACAGAAATGATGAACAGGGATTAAAAGAGGCAGAATTACTTTGAAAAAACAGCAGTGTACACAAACCGAGTGAGAGGCATCCCTGGCAGGGAGATTATTTCCTGATGTCAGGCTTATGGACACATGGGATTTGATCTCCAAAACCATACTTAGGGATTATGCAACTCAACAGTGGTCTGCTGTCCCCAAACAGGGCTAACAAAGCTCTGTGGGGAGGACAGGACAGAGAGAGTGACCTTTACTGGTAGAGTTCTGCACCAGGAAGATGTGACAGCAATGGAAAAGCTTGAGTGTTGTACCTTTCATCACGGAATGGAGTTTTGCTCTTAAGTCTGACAGTTTCCAAGGTCATTAAAAAAAAAAAATGGCCAGAGCCACCACCGCAGGTTCTGGACATGTAACAGCCCTACATCAGTGATCAGAAAGCACCATCTACTCTTAATGCCCAACAGCCTGGCTGTGCTGGGCTCCCCACACATCCTCTCCTTCTCCTGAGACACGGTCCCTGCTCCAACTGCACATGCACGTGGTATCTTCACTGCTCTATGGAAACGCTTCATCAAATCTCACATTGATGGAACAGTGGTGGCAGTGCTTGTAAAACTAGAGCTGGGACAAGCTCCTAACTCCCCACACCAAGACAGGCATCTTTGTGCTGAGTGACCTTTCATGACTTCTTTTCACAGAACTTTTAGCATCCTAAGCACCTGCAGCAGTGAGCTGAATTATACACCACAAAAGCTGTACCTCCTCTTTTTGTGCCTGGAAATTTAATTTGCTTTTCCCTAGCATGTGCTGAGTGAAACAAGCAACTGCTCACTGCCCCCCTTTCCCACAATACTCAGGATTTAAGAGGCCCCAGTCATATCCTCATCAATCGACTCTGTGGGAGGACAGAGGAGTGCTTGAAGTATTTCCCTGTTCAAAGGCAGGGAGTAGCTTTCACAAGAGCTTCCTTTCATGAGCAAGCAGTACCTGTCCTTCACAAGATTAACAACCGTGGCTCCAGATATCAAACAATTCAATTTTAAAGAAAATGTATATGCATGCACAACCTTTTCATGTGTAGAAATGGGAGCTAATCCAATGTAGCAGGTTTGTTGAGACAAGCCCTAAGGCAACTCAGACTGATAAGGCCACCTCTCAAGGAGAGAGGGAAAAATAGTTTGTTTCATCTGACAGGCATGCCGAAACAATTCCCCACTGCAAGGCAAAGGCTGGGCTGCAAGGGCAAGGAGGGCAACAAGGGCTCAAAAAACACACTGAAACACCACCTTAGAGGAGCACCCAGCTCCCAGCATCCACCCCAGGGCACCAGTGGCACAGGGCAGGAGAAGGCTGAGGAGACAGATGGCTTTTTGATTAGAGAAACTGTTCTCTCCTCAGCTGGTTGCACCAGTGACCACAGAAACAACCACTGGACAATTTCCAGGCTGTACAGCTCATCACCCCAGAATGCTGCCTGCTGGAGAGCACCAGGAATCCTGTGCACATCCCTCCCTCCTCCAAGGTGAGAGCTCTTGCCCATCACAGGCTCACTCTTTTGGAGTGAGAGACCTCAAACTGCCTTGGTACAGTCCCAGGGGAAAGTGAAGTATTCCTGCCACAAAACAGCCCTTCTCACTGCACTGAATAGGCCAGTTAGAACAAATTCCCAGCAAATCCTGGGAGAGAGGAAGGGGCAAAATCCTGCTTAAGTTGGGATACTAGTTTTATGCAATTACAATTTATCCTGGCAAAAACTGAGAATGTTTGCATCAGAAACCAGCAGCCTGTTCCTCTTCTTTTTCCCCTTTCTCACTGAGAAACAGTCAGCACAGAAAGTCTCAGTCATTAAACACTTCTCCAGCCTTTGCACTGATCGAAGAGGCAACTAAAATTTTATTATGTAAGATTAGTAAGAAAACGGTTGTGCTGAGAAATAAAAGCTCAAAGCAACCATCTGCAACCCCTAACAACTAACGAGAGGTTTTCTCATTTATTCTAGCTTTGGCTCTAGTCTCACAGGGGAGAGAGCTTTCAGCATGAGAAGAGCTAAAAACTGCTCCATTCTGGACATGCTGCTGAGAGTCATTTCTGAAGCTTTCCTTGGCTTCTCCAACAAGAGCTGGAGGAATTGGTGGCTCAGATCCAGTATGACACAGAGTAAGTAGAATTATCACTGGATTTTTCCTCCAACACATGCCACACAGAGCTGAAAAATGGGGGACAATGACGTGCCTTTCTGTCATGCCTAGTGGGCTGTCTGTGGGATCCTCATCCAATATTTATTTGCTTCCTTGTTCTTTCAGCTTTTCATCCCAAATTCTGCTGTACAAGTGAAATCCAATGGAATGGAATAAATGACACATGAACACTGGGAATTTTTGCTTTCTTTTTCCAGGATGTTTAAGTGTGGGGGCAAAGATCTGCAAATCTTTTTATCATGAAGTTTATTATATTTTTCTATAAAGTTTCTTTATTTCAAGATTGTGTTATTATTATTCATAAAAAACTGACATTAGTAACTAATGTACATTGATCTTGGTGAGCAATTAATGCATTCCATTTCTGCTCTGCAAAGAGGAAAGCACAGGCATTCAGCTCATCTCCACACATCGAAGTGAAGATATAACTACAGGAGGCACCCACTGCTACACCTAGAACTTGTAAAAAAACACTGCAGCTTAGTAAGTGGAAAAGGAAACACTTTTAGACTTCAGTTGTGGGGACAGGAGATTCCTTAGGTCATATCACATTCATGTAATGTGGAAATCACCAGAGACTCAGCCTGACAGTGACCTCCACTTGTCAGCAAAGTTTACCATCTCACAGGAATGAGGTTGTAAGGAAAATTGTCTTCTCAGCTCCATTTAACAGGGCTCAGCTCTACTCTCCTTGCTCTACTACTCTCGTTTCAGAATTAACCCTGTTCTGGGCAAACACCAGGTCCATACCATGAGCTGCGTCTCTCATGGGAGAGGACAGAAAACCTCAGTGTGCATGCAGAACTGACCACCAGCTAAGTCTCCAGGAGGTATCCACAGCTGCTGCTCTCCTCTCTGTCACACCAGGCACTGCTGGGATCATCTGCAGACAGGGCTAGCATCCATGGCCATGCAATAACCTCCTGCTACCAGAGGCAGGGCACTGGCAGCAGCAAACCCATCTGACAACTATTAATTGTCTATTTTTAATTTCCTAATTCACCTTCCCGAACTATGGTACCAAAGCCATACAGAGTTTTACTTCTGTTACCTAAGAGAAGGGATTATTTAGAATCCCAACCCTGGGGAAGACCTGTGAGATTGGCTGCAGGGACAGACACCAAGTCCTGCTACAGTGCCAGGCCCCAGCTGTGATCCACACCACATGGCAGCTTGGATAATTGTCAGAAGAGTTAAGGCTTGGCCAGACACTATCTTAATTCAAGTATGCACAGAAGGGAGGAGAAAAAATAGCTTTCAGTGATTTAAGAGGAACATGACTAGTCTTTTGTTAAAATAATTATAATAATCACAATAATAATTCAATACTTAACCAAACAAGACCTCATAACAAAGTACTCTGGCATGTGAACCTATTTCTTTTAAAAATGTGAAATTCAAACATATGAGGAAAAGAAAGATCATAATAACAGCCTGTGATTTTAGGCATTTTATTACACTGCTTGGTAAAATGCCATACTGCAGAACCCCAGTGGGGATTTCCCAGAGCACCAGTAAATCTTGTTACTGAAAATAGAACAGTTGGGGAAATTTAAATCAAAGCTACCTTGTTGGTGCTGTAAGCTACAAGGCTACATCCAGCTGCAGAAAACTTCAGCAAGAGAACTTCCCAAAATGGAAATACTCACCCACACACAGGATGTTGAAACAAAACCCATGATTAACTGACTTATTAACCAGCTGGTCAGGCAAACTATCAAATCCTACGTGTCCAGAAAGTGGGACAGTACGACAGCCTTCACCCTGAAATAGAATGAAATAGAGTTATGTCATTTTCAAGCAAGTACATTTCTCTGTATAAACCCTTAAGACCTCCCAAGTGGAATCAATTGCACAGTCCCAGCAGAGATTTTCACAGATCTGTCAATCATGTCAGCATGCTTCACTCTTCTCTAAAACAATTCCAGGAGGCACAAATAAAACATTCCATTTGCCAAACATCTTAAGGTAGGTAGGCCTGACAGAATAACACTAAATTGTGCAAAATATGTACACAAACACAGCTGCTGAAATAAAGAGGTGAAAAATACTTGTTTCTTCAAAAAATATGCAGAAACTCAAGTCTCACCTTACACTGAAAACAAAAAGAATCCTCTGTGCAAAGCAATGTATTTATGATACTACCTCCTACAAGCCTATTACCATTCACTTTATGTGAATTGGAACTCACGTGTAATTCCCATTCACAGTTGCAATTATAGAAACTAGCTAGAAGCAGTAAGAAAAACTGTACCTACAGGAAAACAAAGCAGAGAAGAAGTGTCCAGAACTGAGCTTCTCATAACCCTATAGGCCTGAAGGAACCTGCCACGAGGATCTGGGAGTGGAGGCACCCAAACCTCCTGCTGGGGGCAAGGGCTGCTCCTGCCCAGCCACCCAAAGGACATCCTGAGAAGCTGCTCCTGCACCCTGCTCTCTCCTGTGCTCAGCATCACTGATCTGGTCTCCCCAGCCAAGCAGAACATGCGGTGCTCCATGTCCAGAACATCCACGAGCTTTGGGGGGGGGGGGGGACAGAAATTTTCACCTGCCCAGTCTGTGCCAAGGCATGCTGGGTCCCAACCCTGCCCAGCTAACATAAAACACGACACGGGGAGGTTTAGCCTCAGAAATGGCACAAGGCAAAATGAAGAGTCAGTGCTGCACCCCTGTACTGGTGTGTACTGGAAAGCTGTCCTCCTGCAACCTCAAAAATGTTATTTCCCTCTCTGAAGCAAAGGCTTTTCTCAAAAATGTATTTTAGTGTGAAAATCAGAAAGTTCCCCTCTAGCTTTCCATCAGTTTGCAAAAAATACTACAGCCAAAAGGCAGTAGTTTATAGGGTGTGATTTTGAATTTATTTTTTCACAATCATGCTTTCACATATCTTGAAAGCCTGTTTATAGGGACAGGCATACTGGTTTTCCCTCTTCTGCTAATGGCACTGGTATTTTAGGCTGGGAAAACATCCCCAAGGAGTACATTTACTACAGTAGCCCGTCAGTATGATTTCTTGTTTTGTTACTGTTTTGCTGTTGTTGGCTTGTTTTGGTTTTTTTTTAGATATGAGGCTCCAAATACACTTCAATCATTAACCATATTTACCAGTCTGTGATGTGTAAATATGTTTCCCCTTAGCCATATTTTGTGTATTAGTCTGACTCTTCCTGACAAGATGTTCACCAAATATGGTGCTTCATTAATTTCCGAGCACCTTCCCTCCTAATGACATATGAGGAAGGCACTCAGGCTCCCCAGCAGATTCTAGTTTTGCCTACTGATAATGAAGTCAAATAATGTAGAATCAGCTAAAGCAGAAGAAAATGAGACCATCAGACACACAGATTTTGTCAACACACTCAAACTCTCCTAAACTGCATTCACCAAAACAGAACTCCAGCGCTGGGGAATCGCATGGCAGTGCTGGAGCTGCACCCCACGGGCTGGTGAAGGACAGAGGTGGGGACAGAGTCCACAAAGGCACAAGAGACAACCACCAGCAGACGGCTCCGGGGGAAGGAGAAATATCAAGTGTATTTTTGATATTCAGCCTTAAAACTACACCTCTGGAAGACTGCTTGAACACTACTCTCCCCAGGAAGCGTGGGCAGGAGTGTGGGCTCTCATTAAGAACAAATCATCCCCTCATCCCTAAATATACGTGTGATCCAGATGGAACAAAATAAATGGTAGAAGTTAAGCCACTTTCAGCTAAGAGGAGGTATTTACCATCACACAGAATTCAGCCTGCAAGTCATTTCCTGTAGGTTCTTTTTCTAGTCACCTGTGGTTTTATAATGCAGTTAAACCACACTTCACATCTGGTACAGGCCAGGAAACAACTACTGCAAAATGTGTTTTCCAGTCACAGCAGCTAAGCCTCCATGTTAAGTATGCAGCCATAAGGTATATTGTGCTACTCTGCCTAAAAATCTACAGTCTCCTTGGCCAAGGCACCAACAGATTGGATGCAGCAGAAAAAAAAAACAAGAAATAACGTTTTAAGATCAGTCTGGTTTTGACACACATCACAAAGTTGACAGCAATTAGCAAACCAGTGGAGAGAAAAGAAACATTTTCTGTCTGATGCACCAAGAAACAGTGCAAGTCACCAGTCTTCAAGCACCAAGTGGTGTCTCTGTACCAGAGCACTGCTATATATAAACAGCATCATCATAAACAACATATGAACACACTGATTAGTCATCCAGGGTGTATATTAAATGTAGGTTTGGATCCCCTTGTTCAACTCCGAAGGAGAATATGTTAAGCTTATAAGCTTTTTGCTGATAAGGTGCTCAAGACTGTCTTCCATCATTCATCCTCCAAACCACATAAAATTTAAAACATATAAAGAGGTACCAACAAGGTAAGCAAAGTTTAATTACTGTATGCATGAAAGCTTTTTCCAGGAGCATCAGTGAGCACTGGATGGCTGAGAGTCCTTTGTACTCTCTATTTTAAGGTTACATCTTCTTGGAACAAAGATGGAATCTCTGGAAAGCCAGTGTGAACACTGGCACCACACCAAGATACCAGATGCCTTTTTTTTCCCCATATACACAAAGTGACCCTCTGCCTAGACAGAATGGGCTGTTGTTGCTTGGGAGGAAGTGAAGCATGTTTGTCATAAACAAGCTTAAAAGAACAAAAAGAGCAACACACTCTCTTGCTGTATTATTAGGCAGGGCTATTGCAGAGCGAAAGTAAGGAGAGTAAGGAGCAGCCACTTGGAGAAGCTATTTTACTTCTTCCTTTCTTAGAAGGATTTATACAGCCTTTTGTAAGGGCTTCTCCATGCCACAGAAGCCACCACTACCTACTCTAATTCTTACAGAAAACTATCCGAATCATTTGGAAAATGCAAAGATATTATAATGAATGACCCCAAGCCTGAAAGCACCATACATTAACTATTAGTTTACATTAAAGGGGCAAGATTTAGTCTTCAGGTGTTTGAATGACTCCAGGGTCCCTGGGATGAAAAACGATTAGAGGAAAATCTTGCTGAATGCACATCTGTGCCCTGATCTGCTTAGCACGACAAGCAGGTACAGCACTGTCACCTCCCGATGTCCTCTGACCCCGAGAGGCTGCTGGCCCTTTGTGGAGATAAAGCAGAACACACGCAATGGTGCTGCCACTGCAAATGTCAGCACTGCATATTCAGGACTGTCTGTGGCCAGGTCTAAAGGAATGAGAAAGAATACCATGGCAAAGGCAAAGCCTCCACTTGGTGATACTCAGGTAGGGCACAGCAAAGAAAATAAAGAATGTTACAGCTCTGAACCCAAGGGACTCAGTGTCCAAATGAGGCCCACACAGCATAAAACTGCTCTCAGAGGCTGCAGTACAATACTCCATCTAGTTGAGTGTTTCTGCTCAGCACACTGGCAGCTGACACTTAGTACTTCTGACACAATTTCTCACCTCTTCCCAAATGAGAATCACTTCAAACCCTGAGGACTTGGAGACTCCCTCAGAAAGATTTCCAAACAGCTGCAACAAACATAGCAGCACCATCCTGCAACAAAACCAAATAAAGCAACACTCACAGAGCTTCAGCACCGCTGCCAGTGTTCACAGCAGCCACCTCCTGCCCCTCTGCTGCCCTTAATGCTGAGACCTGGGGGCTTAACCTCCAAACCTGAAACAACTCTTGCACAGGAAGTCAAATGGCAAATGGTAAAGCAAGGCAGAACTTGAACTCAGGTTTCCACACCACGGCTTTTCACATCGTCTTTAAGTCAGAACATCAGATCCCTTCTCATGACCTTGGCATTATGGCATTCTCTTCCCCAGACTGCATTTGGTTCTGATTAAATAGCAAATTAGAGCAACACTTGTACCAATTATTTCTCACTGGTACAAGTATGTAATTCTCCTATATAATGAAAGAATTATCAGCAGACAGTATAAACATCCTCCACGAGATAAATTTTAATCAGGAATGTGAAGTCTAGACAAAGACTTTGTATTATTTTTCTTTGCTCAGCTGATAAAAGATCATCAAGAATATAAAAGATAAACACCAGAAAAGTGGGAGGGAAATAGTTTTGAATCAGGCCCCATGGAAAGCAAGAAGTGTCTCACCAAAGGTCCTGACCATCAACCACCCTCTCCAGACGCACTGCATCACTCAGCCATTCAACATTCACAAACAGTCAAGTGCTTCCGAAATCTCAATTCCGACAGCTCTTCAGATTACACTTCTTTATGTCCCTGACAAAAGGCTGCAGAAACGCCACGCAGTTTGGATACACTCCCAGGAGAAGTCTCCTCCAGCATTTAAAAGATACATATCACTATCAGCAGTCACAACAATTTTTCTGACCTCTACTGGAGACTGAGAATTGGACAGTGCCTGGCAAGCCAGTGCTCTGCACTCATCCTCCCTACTGGCAGAGGACAGGAGAAGGGGCTCAGCTTGGTGGTGACAAAGCCACCCTGCCCACCTGGGGAGAAGGAGGCTTTACCAACCATCCCCTGCAGTAAGTGTGGGCTTGATCAAGGGCTCTCTGGGACAATAGTAGGGTGCTAACCCAGCTCCTCCACAAACCCAGTCCCAACTCTCGCACTTTTAACCCCGTTGGCACACACAGAGCCCTCTGCATCACCAGGACATTACAGCTGACTGCTCCACGAACCAGATACGACCAGGTGCCCGAGACTTGGCTGACAAGTTATCTGTTTGTAAAAGGGCATTTTCAATTTGCAGCACACTAATTTCAAGTCTGTCTCACAGCCAGCTTTCCCTTTTGCCTCCAAAGCAAGGCTGTACAGTATCATAAATTCATTCCAGGCCACAAGCAGATGTCTCAAACTCCTGTACATTATCTTAGGAAAGCATAGCGCCCAATTTCTTTAAAAGACAGGGGAGCAATTGAGTCACTTCACATATTTTGGCAGTCACATACAAGGCAATGGCTATGTCCAGGAGGAAATAACATCACAAACTGGCAAGGAATGGCTACGTCTACCCATTCAGCAAGACTGGGTCCATACTAAAACATACTGCTTTGAAGACGAAATCGGAAAGCATTCACCTCAAGTATTACTTCCGTATTAACACATGGACATGAAAGTTGGAAGCCCATGAAACCACAGACAAAACCCTTCCACATGCAAACGCGTTACACATGACTCCTTAGCGTTCCTCAGACAAACGCAGAGGTGGCTCGACTCCCTCTGCTCCTCTTCTGGATAATTCTCCGCAGACACACAGGGATCTTGTGCCGCGCTAGGCGGCCGGTGGCAGCCGGGGACACTACCGGGAACCCTCGGGGACAAAGCGCAGCGGGGACACGGTGCTGGTGCTTGGGTCCCACCGCTCCTCCGCGGCACACGGTGCCAGACTGGAAACCTTCCTTTCCCGCATCACGCACTACCGAACACGGGCTGATGGTTTCTTTGGGAGGAGAGCAGCATCCCCGCAGAAACAGGGATGCCATTGCCGTGCCCTGGACCGGCGAGGGGGCCCCAGACCTGGGTAAGGGATGCACGGCCAGGCCTCCCCAGCGCTGCAGCCCGGGCAGCCCCGGGCAGTGCGGCAGGTCCGGCCGCGGCCGGGCCCGGGGACACCGGCGGGGCAGGGCCCCCGGCCCCCCGCGATGCGGGCAGCCCAAGGTCGCCGGGCCGGGTTGCAGCGGGGGGGCAACCCCAACATCCTCCACCTCAGGTAGGCTGCCCTCGGGTCGGCCCCCAAAGCCTGACCCTCCAGGAGCCGCTACCGCTCCGAACCGAGTCTCAGAACCCGCGAGAGGCCCCAGGCCGGTGACCTCGCAGCCCGCCCGGCGCCCCCTGATCCGGCCCCGCCGCCCCGGCTGCGCCCGGCTCTCCCGCCCACCACCCCGGCGCTGCCCGGTACCGGCCCCCCGCCCCGGTGCCGCCCAGCCCCCGCGATGCGGCGGCCCCGCGCCCGCCCGCACCTGCCGCGCCACCTCGGCCGCCGCCATCGCTGCCCGCCCGCCGCACGTTCCGCCCCGGCCTGCGGGCGGCTCCGGGCGCGCCCACCGCGGCACCGCGCGGGGGGGCCCCGCCGCGCCCCCGAGCCCGCCCTGCCCGCGCTGCCCGCCCCGCCCCGCCGCGCCCCCGCCCCGCTTGGCCCCACCGGTCCCGCCGGTCCCGCCGCCGCCGCGTTCTGTGAGGTGCGGGGCCGCCGGTCCCTCCCCGTGGCAGCCCGCGATGGTGCAGCCCAGGCAGCGGGCGGGGCGGGCGGAGGTTCGGGGCGGTGGCGAGAGGGGCCAGGCAGCCCGCGGGAGTGGGGACCCGCCGGCCGGAGCTCCTCGGTCGCCCGGCCCTTGCCCGCTCCCAACGTGGGGAAGGGTTCTCCGCGCCGACTTCTCGGGAAGGCCTAGGGAGACCCGTACCGATGCCCTGAGGCCCCTGCGGTAGCGCGGGCCGGGCCAGGGTGGAGTCGTGCAGCCCCGAGGCTGGGCTTGGGTTCGCGGTTTGGGTCTGGACGGCCCCCCAGCCTCAGCAGATGAGTTGCTGTTTCAAGCGGAATGTCAGTGCGGTCGCGCACTTGCTTGTCCCAGGTGCGCTGGACGGTCCAGGCCCGCCCGGGCACCCGGCTGATTGCGGCTGGGCCGAATTCCCTACCTGTGGCACCACTGCTCCCTTTTGGCCCCGCTTGTCCCGGCAGTGCAGCCTCAGCTCCCGGCCTATCATGAGCACAGCTGCCGCTTCGAGGGTGTAGCTGGTGCCCCTCGGGTTTCCCTTCATTTGATGGCAGCAAAGCACCAAACAAGGCTGAGAGAGGAAACTCGGTCTTTCCCCAAAGTAACTTTCCTGGGCCCTGGACTCCCGAGTTGTAATCCTGGTTTTATCGTGGTCAGAGCTCACCAGTGTGTCCAGTCCCTAATGCAGGCATGACCATGGTGCCTTCATTCCCTAGGAGCAGCTCCTTATTTCCCTCCTTGTTTTCCCCAGATGCCACCCAAGTATTTTCAACTGTTCACCAGGATCTCATGGCTGTGTGGTTCAAGTTCTCTGCCTCCCTGAGCCCACAGAAGCCACCAAAACCCAGTGACAAAACCAGGCAGCTCCAGAAAGGGAGCAAGGGGACAATTACACTTTCATCACCAGTTGTTTGGGGTTTGAGATTATGCCAACTCCCCACACATGCCAGAAAAACTGGTCCAGGTGGTTGGAAAAAGGCAAAGGCCCTCAAGGGCTGACGACCAGCTCAGGGCAAGTCAGAGCAGGGCTAAAGCTTAGGGAAGACAAAAAAGGTTCAAGGGGTTGGTGTGGCTTTTAGCTGCCTGACCAGCTGCAAAACCACCTGGTGACATTTTAGCCATGGGTGTCAGAGCAGTCATGAATAAGAAACTTCTGGAGAGAAAGAGGACTGGGAGCTTTTGGGGCAGAAGAGTTAGCCCTGATTTCTGACAATATTAGGGTACACAATACTGGTGGCTGCAGCTGCCAGCAACGCCAGGCAGGGACTGTGCTACAAGGAGAATCGCAGCAAGAGAAGAAGGCCAAATTCCCTGTGGGATAAAACATTAGTAGCAAGGACCCAAACAGTGTCCCAGGCTGTGTCTCTCTTACATCAGAGACCCACCAGGAGCTGGGAACATGGCCTCTTGGGGCACTAACCTGGCCCTCCTGAGCACAGCATCAAGGAGAAGCATTGCATTCCTGGGGGGCTATTTCAGGGAGCCTGTCAGTCAATTGCTTCAGTAAGACAACCTTGAGGTGCTGCTGGAGTCAGAAGAAGTGTCCTGGGACCAGTGTCATGGATTTACACACACCAGACAATGTGACAGGGCTTGACCCTGGGACCCTGCTAAGAATGCTGGGTTCAAGTGAATGTTTCCAACGGGTCTTTTGTTAGTTCTTTGGTTACAGCTCAAGCTGATGCTTCCAGAGTTGAGCTCCTACCCCAATTCACACCTCTCAGTTACCCCTGACACTCATCACCCAATCCAAGTCAAACACTAAATTCTGCCTGGGTTTCACTGGATTTCTTGCTGGGTTTCACTGGAGCTGGGCTGGCTGCCTCCTGATGTTATTTTATTCTCCCGGGATTGTCTCCTTGGTCCTTATCATCTTCATTCTGCTCATATCTGCTGAATTCCAAGAGTGCTTTGTTAGCAGCATCATTTTATCAAAAGTTTATGTTTGGTCAGCTCTTATGGCCTAAGTCTTTGGCTACTTCAGGTGCTAATGCTGAGCTAGCAGTGCTAAACAAGAGGCAGGAGAATACAGTTCATCAATTTCTGCTGTAGCATCAGCACTGAGCTGCCCAGGACCCCCATGCCTCCATCGAGTCCTGTGGTTCTGCACGCTCCCTGTATTCCCTCACCCTCCTGTATTCCCATTCTTTCCCTGTATTCCCACACATTCCCTGCATTCCCACACATTCCCTGCATTCCCGTACGTTCCCTGTATTCCCGCACCCTCCTGTACTCCCGCACGCCCGGCCGTGCTCCCGCTGTGACGCCGCAGCCGAGTGTGGCCGAGGGGCAGAGCCAGCCCGTGTTTGAGGCCGTGCCCGGCACCGGCGGCAGCCATGGACACAGCGTGACCAAAGGTCACCTGCACCGCCCCGGCAGTGCCGCCGCCATACCCTCCCGCCGTGCGGAATCGGTTCCTCCTTCGCCGAACGCCGGGAGGGGAAGCGCGGGGTGAGTGCTGGGGAGCGTGAGCTGGGCTCTGCTGGGAACAGCCCTCCGAGAGGCACCGCCATGGCCCGGCAGGAGCGGGACAAGAGCCTGGCAGAGCAGAAGGTAACTGGCATCTCCCGGGGGTTCTCCTTCCTGGATGCCGACCAGCTCCGAGCTGGCGGCCTGGCCCGCAGCTCCCATGTCTGGGCAGCCACCCTAGGGAGCAGGGACCGTTTCCATACGCTGCAGAAGATGGACACCAACAGAAGCATCGACTGGGACAGGCACAGTCTGGGGAGCTGGGGTAGGACTTCAGGCAGGTTCTCCGTTAGCCCCAGCAGTACCCGGAGGAAGGAGCTGAAGGAGATCCTCCTGCAGAGCAACAGCCCTGGCAGCACCATGCGGCTTGCCACTGCTCAGAAGACATCCAGCAGCAGCAGTCTTCCTGCAGGGCTGCACCAAGAGCAGAAGCCTGAGCAGAGCCCTGACCTGCTGCCCCTTGTCCTTGATCCCCTGGAGCACGCATGGCTGCTGACGGTGGCCGAGGGTGATGCGGACAGCATCATCAAGCTGCTGGACCTGGATCCCAGCCTGCTGACCAGGAGAGACTTTGTGACAGGCTTCACTGCTCTCCACTGGCTTGCCAAGCATGGCCACCATGAGAGCTTCATCCAGGTCATCTCCCATGCCCAGAAGAAAGGCTACCCTGTCAACATGAACATTCCCACAGCCAGCGGTGGCCTCACCCCTTTGCACCTAGCTGCCTTGCAGGGACACGAGGTGCTCATCAAGGTGCTGGTGGGAGCTTATGGGGCAGACACCAGCTGCAGGGACCACAACGGGCGCAAGGCTTGGCAGTACCTGCCAGCAGACACCTCCAGGGACCTGAAGGAGCTGGCAGGGGCCTTGGAGGAGGACTTGGTCCAGCTGCAGTCTCACAACACCAACAACAACTGTAAGTCATCCAGAGAGGCTGGGGCAGGGCAAGACTCTGTGGACTCTGGGGCCAAGGGAAAAGCCCAGCACTTCTGGAGCCTCCGAGGCTTTGTTAGACAGGCATTTGCTTTCTTCCATGGGCGCTGAAGCTCTCCTGGTTCCATTCACTGGTAAACCCATGCTAGATAGCAGCCAGAAAAGCCTGCAGGGAGCTGGGAACTTGAGCGCTCAACATCCTGGCCAAGTGAGGGTTAAGCCATGGCACCAGGGGCCACCCTGGGTCTCATGGTCTTTTGGGGCTGTTCTGGTGTGTGTGTGGAGCACCATGGCCATTGGAAGCAGTACCTTGGGACGGCCCTTCCAAAAAATTGCCTGTCTGCAAAGGGGGTTTTGCCCCGTGCCCTTGTGGATGGGGACTCCTTGCTGCATCCCAGCAGATCCCTATGGTTGGGGCTCAAATGTCAGCTCTGCTGTGGGGAGCTGCTCCAGCATCCTGTGTGCCCACAGGAGGATGCTGACCCACCATGTGTGGATCCCATGCTGCAAATGCTTTCCAGCTCCCTGTGAGATCCCCTGATCTCTGCCATATGCACCTTCTCTGGATGATGCTTGTTTATGACAGCTAGTTATAAAGCTGATTCTCAGTAGAGTAAGAGTGAATGGTCCTGTTTGTGAGAAGAGTCCAAAGCAAGAGAAGACTTTCAAAGTGCAAAACAACTCACATTGGCAGCCCTTCCCTTGAGATCCCCATCCCAGGAAGCCTGAAATGCTCAACCTCATTAGAAATGGGGGCCAGAACAAAGGCGGCAGGAAGGACACAAGGGGAGCAGCATTTGGTGGCTTCTGTGGGGATTAGAGTTCAGGAACAGCTCTAGATGATTCATTCTCAGAAACTGGAGAAGGTATGTGAAGGCTGGGGATTGAGATTATTTTTATTGCTACTGAGATCATGCTCAAAAATGAAACTGATAAACATTGCTGCAGCAGCATAACAGCACATGTATGTCTCGGTCACTGCATTAAAAGAGCAAAGCCTCTGCTCGCCTGTTTGTGTTTTGTTCACCAAGTGGAGCTCTGCCCTGATGATTTCAACTTGCTTTTTACATTCTCAAAGGACTGCTTCAAAATATCTTCAGAAAAACAACAGCTTCTTCCTCTTTCTCATCAGCATGAGACTATTCCTATGCTCTTAAATAGCAGTAGTGTTCAAGAAGTGCTTCTCAGACAGGAACTGGGGAGTTTCTGTTCCCCAGGGCAGTCTTTGCAGGGACAACTCCTTCTGGAGGGCAGTTGTGGTTTCCTTCCAGCTGCCTTTCAGCGGGCCTGCAGGGGTGACCAAGGGACTCAAGGTGATCTGGCCTGGCTACACAGGTGCATTTGGATCTTGATGCAGAAAGATACACAAAGACACACAGGTAACTTTCTCTGGACAACTAGAGCTGGGAGGGTTTCACAGATCCTGAACAAACTCGTTATATTCAGACTCTGTTTTGAAGTGATGCTTGGACACCAAAATAACCCAGTCTGCAGTAATGACATGTGGAAGAACAGCATCCACATGAGTGAACGGGAACCCAGTGACTGGATAATGCTCAGTCCGGGTGCCTGGGTGGACATATAGATGTGTCTGGACATCTTTTTAATCCCTGAGGTCAGCAGCAGATATATACAAAACACACTAGAACTAGATTTAAGGCCTGATCGACAAGAGTCTTGTAATGCTTTGCTCTAATAAATTGAAGATGGTGGCAATGCAGCTCCTTCTCGAGCTGCTGTGGCCACATCCATGCCATGGGACAGCAGGTTGGCTTCTCACAAGCCTGCTCACACCAGCATTAACTCCATGAACAGCACTGGCATCAAGTTCTGGTAACCTAAGTGTTGTTGAGAAGATAGACAGGACTGACAAAATATCTTTTTACCTATTAGTCTTCTGTCACCCTTTTGCAGCTGTCAGGGAAGGGTTACAGGATGGCTCTTACATCCTCTTCTGAATAAGGCACAGAGTAAACAGTGAAATTAATAAGAATTTCCTTGAAGGAGCCATTTCCTTGGCAATGGTACCTGTGGCTCAGTCATGCTCCACCCAGAAACATGGACTGAAACGTTCCATTTCAAAGTAAAATTTCGCTGACAAATGCTGCACCTAAATACAACAAAATGATTTTCAGTAATTGCCTCCCCTTGAGAGATAACCAAAACCCTCTGAAGACAGCTTCTCCCCTCCCCCTTTTTTTGGTCATAGGTTTGACCCTGTGTTCTGTACTGAGACAAATTAGGCAGGGACTTCAGAAAGAGCAGGACCAGAACTCTGCTTCTCTAGATGTATTACAGCATCTGCCATACCATACCAGCCCCTGCCCTGGCTGGGTCCCTTTCCACTGAGCAAAAAAAAAAAACTTTCTTCTAATGACCCACCACTTTGTCTCACTCGATTCAGTTTCATTTAAAAAATATATTCCTCAAATATACAATCATATTTAACTTTGCTTTTCACTCAGAAAACAAAACATATCCACCAAAATCAATTGACTAGAATATCCAAGTATTTTTTCTTTAAAGCTTCTGTTGATGTCTCAGGTGTCATGTGTTAGCCCAGTTCTGCAGAGGTTCCTGATCTCCCCTCACAGGGAAGAGAAGGCAAAGAGAGCTGCCACAGACAATAGAAAACAATCAAACTCAGAGATATTTGTTTGTTTAAGGTTCTGCAGAAGATTGAGTTTAACCCAAGTTTAATTTGTACTAAACTTACTTTGTGTTATCCCTTAATGTCCGGTTTGAAAAGCAGATTCAATCAAGCATAGAAAATAGTACATGGGGTTATTTTTCAAAACAGTTCCTTAGTAGAAGCTACTTCCATCTAATAAAAATATTAGTCATGATAGTAATAGGGATACTTTCTAAGAAATAGTAATAAATTGTTCAATCTATTGCTCAGGAACGTTTTCCCACAAATGGCACAGAAAAAAACTGTCTCTTTCCATTAAATTACTGTTTTCCTCCTCAGCCAGATCCCTATAGACAATTACAGGGAAAACTCTATGAGCAGCTTTGCCTGCCAGCAGTGATGTGGAGAAACTGGAGGAGGTTCTCTGAACTCCAATCCTCAGCAGTGCTGTTACTTCCTGAACACTCCCTTCAAAGAGTGCAGAAGAGATTGAAAAATCATGGAGGTCAAAGTGGCTGCAGCACACGAGCTTCTGTTGAAACATCTCTGGCAATGCTGTTTGCTGCTTTCCTGTTACAGACTTACTGCTTCCCCCAAAGATGAATGTGAGCCCAGACTCTTACCAGACAGGATAAGAAGCTAGAGGATACCTCTGAAGTATCCTGAAGTTGGTAAAAATCCCAGCCTTGCTTGCCCTGCAGCCTACCTTAGGAAGGGGAGACCTCATAACCTCTGAGTGAGGTATTTTTTAGCATTCATCTGTTTGGCACATGCCAAATAACAGCGTTATTTGCTCTGAGTTGCAATACGAAGGAGATAAATCTATTTACCTTCAATGTGAAAAGCAGCAGCACAGAAGGTATGGCACCCTAAAGCTTCCTCAGGAAGTTGCCTCTCAGGAACAGACTTATGACCTGAGGCTGAACCAGCACCTTGGCAGCCCTGAGTGAGGATGGGCTTTGCTGCAGCCAAGAACAGGCTCACACCAACAGAGATTTCCTGCTGACCAGAGCAGCTTCCCCAGCCCAGCGCTGCAAACGGAAAGGACTGAGTGCAGAGCCACAGCCTCCTCCACTTCCCCACAGTAAATTGGTTTCACACGCCCCAGCAGAGAATACCAGCATGGGGGAGCTGGAGTGACAACTACCCAGAGACCTTTAATCTCCTTTTTCCTCTCCCTTCTTTAAAATAGCTGCAAACTCTCCCTTTGAGCCCCATCTTAAATTTCTATCTGTCTGCTGAGAATGTTTTATACTAAGCTGCACCTGTGGTTGGTGTTGACTTATCAAACCAACATGGACTGTCAAACAAAACTCCTGCTAATATTCTAGGGAGTACACAGACATTATGTGCTATACTCTACAGTACTGCATTTCCAAAGAGATTTTTTCAGATCTGATTTTGACTTTTTTTTTAATTGGTACTTTGCTCCTGAAGATGAAGACACAGCCTACTCTACCTGAAAAGAACTGCCAAGGTTCCTCACATTAAGTGAGGATATAACTAACATTACCACGAATTTTATTGTTACAATCCCACCACGTATATATGAAATAATTTTCAAAACAAAAGTCATTCAGGTCCATATTTATTAGTAAGCCTGTGCACTGTCAATGCTCATGGTGATGCCTGAAAGAACACTAATAGAACACAGTCTCCATGTTTCAGATACCAAGATTTTCCCAGTTAACATCCCAGACCAGCTTATAAAAACCCCACACTGGGGACTGCAGTCCAGCATCAGAGAAGGAATGACTTGAAGGTGTTATCGATCTGACACAGAAAGACCAGTGTTCATTAGAGCTCCCGGGACAGTCTCTCTTACAAGCCCAGTTTGGTCCTCCTCCAGTGTCTCCTTTTGGAGTTGTACCTAAGATAAAAGCAGAGTGAATTAGCAAAGTGCACACACACATTTGTTAAACATGAAAGCAGAACATCACAAGGAAAAAGTCTCTTCCATGAAAACACATTAATTTATGAGCATATACTTGTCCACGTTAAGAACAAATGCTTTCACCATGGTGTGGGTGAAACCACAGACAGTGTTAACAGAGTTGCTCTCAGCAGGAAAATGGCAGCACTTCCACAGCAGGAAGCACTGCAATTGCAGCCTGCTTTAACACAAAGCCTGGACAGAACCCATGGCCCAGCTACTCAAGTGCCAGGAGACAAAAGTACGAGATTTTGCCCTATGGTCAAGTATTTCAAAGTACTGCAATTTAGCTAAAATAGAACCCAGTTCTGTTTTTCGGTAAGCTGGCATGTGGAAGACAAGGATCCAGCTGAGTGCACACACCACTGATCCTGCCTAGAAACGAGCTGTGAGCAGCTACAAGAACAGAACCTTGCAACGTTGTCCTAGGTCACTGCCTGAGCCAGCCAGTGCTGCTGCTGCTCTCCTCACTGCTTCGGACAAAGAGAGAAAGAGAAGAGGGAGTTCTGTTGCCTTAAAAAGCCCAGATGACGGAGTGTATGAGATTAAAAAAAACTATGCTGCAGTTTTCAACCAGTGGGCTTGGAGAGGCACCACCCTGTGCACGCCCCACGTGCACCCAGCGTGTCACAGCACCCAGCATTTCCCTAAGCACAATGCTCCAGAACAAACACATCAGTAAAGCAAGGAACTATGGCAAATCAATTCTACAGTCGGGTGCCAAGCATCTCATACTATCAATCTGATTTCACATACATCCAACAAGTCCTTTGCTCCCTTACACATCTCCTGAACCTGAGAGCACCCATGATTAGGAACTGTTCCTTGAAAATGCAGGAGCTCAAAGAGGTAGCTATGAAAAAAGAAAAGTATTGGGAAGGGGAACGTCAGGAACAGAGAAACTATCAGGGAACAAAATCTGGAACAAATAATCCGCATGTACAGTTCAAATTTTCACTTTACATGCACCATCACTAAATGTCTGTGGACACTAGCACAGCAAAAACACTACGAAAAAACCGGCATGGAAGCCTCACACTGCCTCAAGAGGCCTCACCTGCCCTACCATCCCCGCATGGCCCTCACGGCCACAAAACTGCGCATTTGCTGCATAAACGCCATCGGCTCCTGCCTTCAGCCCGTACCGCCCAGGGCGCCTGACTAAGCTTGCGCGGCCGCAGCTCCTCAGAGAGCACCGGCCGAGTTCGTTACCTGATCTTATTGCCAGTTTTCATGCGAATCCATTGCGGGATGGGCCGGTTCTGCTTCTGCTTCTTGGCGAGGAAGCGTTTGATCTTGAACGTCTTGTGCGACGACTGAAAGAGAGCGCAGCGGTCAGTCCCTCACCCAGCCCCGGGCCCGCCAGGCCTCGGGGAGCCGGGAATGCCGCACCCGGCCCCCTCCCGCTCCCCCGCGGCCGCTCCGTCCCGCCGCCCGCCCGCCGGGACCCCTGAGCGCGGCGGCCTCGAGGAGAGGGCTCGGGGCGCGGCGGGAGGGCGCGGATGGCCGCGGATGTCTCACCATAGCGCGGAGCGGCGCGGTGTCCCGGCGATGGCGGCGTCCGAGGAGACGGAAAGGGGGCGGGGCGGCGATGGCGGGGCGGGCGCGAGCGCCCCCTGCCGGCCCGGCGGTCCCGCACGCAGTGAGGGGCGGCGGCGGCCGAGCGAGTTTGTGCGAGTTTATTTGGGTTTAATACAAAAAACAGCTATGGCTAAAATTCGCTAGCTTGGGAGGAGCTGCTACTGGCGAAGTCTCGTTCTGGGCTGTAAAACAATACTTCAAGTTATGAGGGAAGAGAAAGCAGTTCCGAGAGGGCAGGAGTTCAGAAGCATTTCAGACTTGAGAGAAGGAAGATGCTGGAAAAGAACAGGATGCCCAAACCAGCTACATTTGATTAAAAATAAGCATTTCAGTGTACGGAGACTTTACACGAGAATTTATCAAGACATATTCAACTATTAAGCCAGCTTATTCATACACTCCAACTTAAGTTACTTTATCCAGAGAACCACTGAAGAGGACGGTCTCTCCCTCCCTAACATGGTTACTGCACTGCCAGATATTCTGCTCCTTATGTGCCAAAAGGCTGCTATCCACTGATACCTCAACCCCAGCCTGTGTACGTGTCTCAGTGCTAGACTGACACACTTCAGCTTTCACTGCCTCACACAGGAGCACCACAAAACACAGCAACACCTGTGTTAACTCCAGGCAACTCCAAGCTTGCTCTGCTTAAGTGCATCCAACACTGGCTCCAATTGCCTTAGAGTAGATCTCTGGTTTTTGATCCAGATGTCATCCCCTCCTGACCAAAACTCATTTATTATTAAACTTAAGGCCATAAAGTCTTTCTATTTCGCAAAGATTCTCTGTTGTAGCTAGATGCTGGGAAAATAAGTTCAAATAACTGAAAATATTACAATGAGAACACATTTCAAATTCTGAATCTACAACTGAGGTTCTTTAACCAGAAACATCCAACAGCATAATGCCCCCTTTTCTTCCTTTGTTCCTTTTTCGCTCCGAAGGCACTTCTGGATTGCGTAGTACATGCTCTTTGGCTGCACAGACAGTCAGGACACATAAGGCTGGCACATCAGTCACTCCTCTTCCTTCGTGTGACTGGTCTCACCCTCTTGTTTCTTATCCACTCCCTGATCTGGAGGCTTTGCAGCACTGTCTTCATATTGACACAATCTGCTCCGGCTTCGGGCTCCGGGCTGGTACAGCTGCATTGCTGGGCGATCCTGAAATAAATCAAAACTATTTAGACTCTTTCACAGCTCCCTGCTCTCAGGGTTATTATGGCATCATTTCTATGGTATTAGAAGTGGCTCAAATTCAAACTTTTCAGGCTAAGTTTAATTATTCCACAGTGGTGGCAAAGTAACTACAATTGTCCCAAATCAAGGTTGTCTCTCTTGTAAAGCAATATCCCTGTTCAAGCCACAAAGAACAGTGCTTATAGCTGTGGTTATTTGTAACGTTTCCTGTTGAGTTCAGCTCACACTCTCTGAGAAGAGAGGCCAACATCAAAGTTTCAAAACCCTGACAATGTCTTAACTGATACAGAAAACAAGCACAGATGCTGCAGAAACAGATTTTGTACAGTACATAAAATTACACTCAAGATATTATTTCTTGAGCCTAGAGGACGTGTCGTGTCATATTCTGTGAGTTGCAGTTTTCTATTTTAAGTAACCTGTTCAATCACACTCTCACTTTGAGATGCATTTTCAGGCATCTATAAGATCAGCAGACACAAATTACTGATACTCTACCAACACCTTAAAGAGATAGCCTATGGCACAAGTCAGCAAATAAAGAAGAATCAGTGTCTTAAAATTTATCACGTTTTCTTGGATCAGTTCTTACACAGTGACAAGAAATACCACTCTTAAGCAAATTTTAGGGGGCATTTCTAGCAATGGCAGTTTGTTGCAGAACAGGGAGAAGTTTCAACAGAGAAACCACATGGTTCTTTCCTTGAAGTGCTTTTATCCTAAAAACCACAGATGTCTATGAATGAAGACATGAATTTAAAGAAATCCAGCACCTTGTTTCTGATACGATCCCTCTTAATTGTATCCTCTTTTTTATCATCTTTGGTTACTTTCTCAGATTTGTCCATGCTGCTGGTAAAGTCTGTAAGATCACTTTTTTTTCCCTTTTCTCTGAGTAAGTCTCTCTCCTTTTTCACCTCCTCTTCTTTTCTTCTAAAAACCTTCTCTTTCTCATAGCGCTCTTTCTGCCTCCGACGCTCCTCTTCTTGGCGTCTCAGTTTCTCTCTCTGTGCTCTCTCATATTCTCTGTCTCTGTCAAAATCTCTATCTCGGTCCCTGTAGTCCTTTACACACTCATCTTCTGATCTGCATGAAAACAAAACTGAAAATTAAGCTCAAAAGATTCATCAAACAGAGCTGGGAGATCAATGTAATAGTGGTGTAAATGTGCAATAGGAAGATGACACACTGGCAGGTACTAGGGAGCTCTTGGGAAGCTGTGATAGCCCAAGTCATGCATGACAGCCAGAGAGGACACTGATCACTAGAGTTTCCCAGCCTCCTACTTGCATAGCTGGCTGAGTCTATTCTGGCTTTGAAAAAACATCTGAATTTGTCTGCCTTATCTGTATTTCTCACATGGCAGAACTGAACCTCAAATAGATCACGGAGCTGTTGAGAATTACATTTTCCACTTTGACTTTTTACAAGACTTAGAGAGACTGGTAACTGGAGAACATCTCTCCTCTTGCCACGGTTATAATAATTATCTCATTGCAAAGACAGTGCTCACAGCCTGCTGCAGTCACCTATATATGGGCTTCCTTAGTGGAGTTTCTATGAGTTGCAAAAATATTAAAATCTGTCCACTAATGAAGAATTTCCAGGTAATTCACAGAGTTTTCTGTAATCATGGGGATGTGCACTGGCATAGAGAACACAGCCCATGCCATATATGAGAAAAAGCATTTGAAAGGAATTTCAAAATATGGTCATGGCAGAACAGCCTAAGCCTCAATACAATCAGGAAACAAGTTATAGATACATGTATATTTATAGCAAGTACTAGAATACTTTTTTGCCTTCTCTTCTTTT
Source organism: Acridotheres tristis (assembly GCA_037013685.1). Classification (NCBI taxonomy): domain Eukaryota; kingdom Metazoa; phylum Chordata; class Aves; order Passeriformes; family Sturnidae; genus Acridotheres; species Acridotheres tristis. The sequence continues at coordinate 11,474,356 of CM072889.1, read as the reverse complement.
GTCTCCCCATCAGATCGTTTGGCAGATGCACTACTCGCATTTTTTTCCTCCCTCAGAGTCTCTTTTTCCAGTTTCTTGGATTTTTCTTTTCTCTCCAAGTCTTTTTCATCTTTCTCAGGCTTCTTAAGTAGCTACAAAGAAAACAGAAGTCTCAACTAAAAAGCTCACTCTAGTACGTATTGTCTGGCACAACACCGAAATTGCATCAAAGGAACCACAGTCCAGTAAGAAGTAAATATTAAAGAAATATTACTGCAAATCACAATATTTTTAAAAGCTGGAGTGTATGAGTAAGCATTATTCACACAGCAGACTAGAATTTTTCTCCTAAACCAGGCTGTTTTAGAAAGCTTAAAAATAGTCTCCATTCCACAGCGAATTCACAATCCTGTTAACCACAGCATGTACAACAGTCACGTGACAAAAAACTTTAAATATTACTATGCAACATTACAGTATGTAAACCTTTACAATGCCTACTACTGAATATTACAAAAAAATTGGTCATTTACTAACACCAAACTCATGTGATTCTTCAAACAATACCCAAAGTACATTTTGAGACTGATATACAAATAATAGGGGAAAGGGAGTGTAACAGTTTATAATAAAGAACTGTTCTAGACCTTAATCTTTGGTTCTTCTTTTGATCTGTCTCTGTCTTTTTCTGGGCATCTGTCTACTTTCTTCAGTTTTTCTGCTTCTTTTCTCTTCCTTCTCTCCTCTTCTTTCCATTTTCTTCTTTCTTCTTCTCTTTGTCTTTTTCTTTCTAATTCTCTCCTCCTTCTCTCCTCTCTTTTTTCTTCTCTCAGTCTCTGTGTATATAAAAGCAAAGAGAAATAAGCATCTCCACACCAGAAAACATCTCTTTAAGTCATCAAACAACTCACCTCAAAGCTGCCTCCATTACAAAAGAAAAAAAAAGTCCTGTCATCTCTATTGTTGTGAACCTGAACCTGTTACAGCATAAGCCTTAACTTGTACTGTCTTAAAAAACTCAAATACAACATTAGCCTCAGCCTTTATCATTCAAATTTTAATTAAATCTGTGCCAGCTCTGATTTTCTCCATTGCTAGAAGTTAAAATAATGTGCTAGGAGAAAAATCATCTACAAGGACCTCAGCTATACTGCACTAAAAATGGAAGCACTAAAATGGAATATGTTTTGTCAGTGCAAAAAGAGGTGCTTTGCTGTGACCAGAACGTACACAAAGCAACACCATTCCAACACTCTAGTCCTTTAAAGTATATGAATCAGAAGTTGACAAGTTGGGTCAAAAGCTCCTTCCTCAAAAGGAAGGGCATAAATGTATAACATAAAAAGAGCAAATTGTACTTGTAAACAACAAGAAAATTCTGGAGGTCTTACCTGTTTATTTTTCAAGAAGTTCAATAAAGGAGTAGTCTTTTTAGCTGGAGAATAGATAAAGCAAATGTAAATATTGTGCCTTATCCAAAACTGCAATACCTACAACAAAGCTCTATACGAAGTGAAGCAGCCTCACACGTTCCCCTTCCCGTCTCCTCTCACATACAGCAGTGAAACAAATATTCCAAACCTATGTCCAAACAGTGGCAACTATTAGGATTCTATAAACTTCTTTAGGATATTAATAGGATATCCATTACACCTATCTCTACATTCAGTCTGCATTAGGCTTCTCCCAGACACTCATTTTTAAAGAGATCCCTGTAAGATACTTAAAAAGAGCAACCTGGTCATTTTTTGGTGTTATTTTACCCAACCAGACTATCTCTTAACTTGTGCCTGCATGGAACATAATGATCACAGCACTGTGCTTTAAACACCACTGCATCTCACTAACATGCAGCCACTCCACAGCCTGGTCTGGCTAACAAACATCTGCAACAGGAAGGAACTTTGTAATCTAAAACTTATACCTACAGAAGAATTTAGAGCATAGGAACAAAACAAAACACACTGAATGATATTAGCCTGAATGTTTAACAAATATTAAGCAGGCACACAAAAGAATTTGGTCTCCTCTGGGTTGAGCTTCAAATTACAAAACATCTTTGTTTCTTTGTGATCTAGGAAAATGTAACTATAGTACACAGATTTCCATACCTATTAGCTCTTTGTTTCTTGCCTCTATTTCCTCCAACAAAGTTTCAGGAGTAGAGGTTAATTTTTCATCATCTGCACTGTAACTTTCCAAAAACTTCTTGTATTCTGGATCTACACAGAAGAGAAGGGGAGGAAAAAAGGGGGGGGGAGGGAGAAACAAGAGATACTATAGCATGAAAAGTATTTGCATTGTGCACTGCTCAGTTACATTTACTTAAGTTGGGTTGTTTATATGTCACCATTTTGTAAGTTAACAGCTCTCCAATTAGCTGCTGAATTATGTTTGTCTGGGACAATCATATTTAACAGATTTCTAGCTGACAAAGCAGTGCTCATAAACTTTACATATAATTCAGCAAACGTCCTATTGGTGGAACTATAGTGTCACAGTAAAACATTACATTCAAATTACTGCTAAGAGTTTCAAGTCTACACATGCAAAACAAACTAGCTCACTGTTATACCATCTTCAATAGTTCCAGTTTTGGCATCCTTTTTCTTACTCTTCTTTTTGGCAGCTTTTTGGAAAGGTGCAAACTCAACTATGGCAGCATATTCCTGACCTGTTGAGAAAAAAAAAATACATTAAAATAAAGATGAAACTAATAGAAAATAGATTATATCGTCCAAATCTAAAGCAGGAAGGTAAGTCTCACAAGAAATATGCAATACTAGAAGAGACTATATAGTATGACTACTTAGAGCATAAAAAAATTACTGTATTTAGAAATCCATTTAATAAAAAAAAAAAAAACCCACTGTACAGACAGAAGAATTCATGACCTTAACACTCTCATTATGTGAGAGTTACATTAACACTAACAAACCAGCAAATTCACAGACTGCCAAGAAGGACATACTAGATTTAAGACTGCCCATGAACTGTCAGTTTAGCCACCTCAGTAGCACCATACCACACAATGGCCTCATCCTACAGACTCTGTGCTCATTGTACAAGAAAGAATATCTTAAGTTAATGCAACTGAGGCAAATCTAAATTTTTGACAAAAAATAGTAGAATGCAACACATTACAAGCAGGCTTGAAAGCTTTATCTTCTGACAAGAACACTAAATTTATGGCTGCACAAATCCAGCTGGGTATGGCAAAGTGTGCTGTTACACTGCAAACCAGCTCCTTTAAAGGACTTAGATGTTATTGGAACTGTATATGTATGCATTTCTAGATGTATTGGAACTGTTATTTGAAGCACTAAACCCAAACAAGTCAGACGTGGCTGCTCACACCCACCCCTTTAAAACTCAACCAACACACGGCACAGACAGCAGGGCAGCAGCAACATCCATGGAGTACCGTTCACTTGCCTTTGTGATCGACAAAAACGTAGCCGTCGAAGCGATCCCTGAAGAGGACTATGTCTTCCTGGTTCTTGAAGTTGATGTAGGCTCTCGAGAACATGTGCGGGTACAAGCTGCAGAGACACAAACCGAGAGCGCTGGGCTGACGAGGCGGCGGCGCCACTGGGGGCCAGCTGGCGATAGCGGCGGCTCCCGGGAGCGCCCGGACTGGGCAGGCGGCCGTACCTGGAGTCGTTCGCGAAGAATTCGAAGTAGTCGTGCTCGGGCAGAGGCTGCAAGTGCTCCTCCAGCTGCTCCTTCGTCAGGCTGGGCGGCAGCCGGCGGATCACCACCTGCGGCACGGCAGGACCGGAGCTCAGGGCGGCGGCAGCACCGGGGATGAGTCATTACCGCGCCTCCCCCGACACGTCCCGTCCCAAAAGGCCCCCGCAAGCAGCTCCCGTAAGCGGGAAAGGTCCCGTTACAGAGGGGGGACCCTGTTACCGGAGGGAGGAGGGGCCCGTTACAGACGGTGAGCCCCGTTACCGGGGAGGGCGCCGTTCCCGGCAGCGCGCAGGCCCCACCTTGCTGAGCGTCTCCTTCTTGTCCTTGGGCCGCTCCAGGCGATCGAGTTCGGCAGCGCCGGCTCTGACGTCCGTGCCGCCGGCAGAGCCCGTGCCTGGCCCCGCGGCCAGCAGGACACCCAGTCCAGAGGAGGCCCCGCGCCGCTCCTTAGGCCTGGCGTTCTCCTTGTCCTCCTTCATCCTGATCCTGATCCCGATCCTGACTCCGGGCCCGGGCAGCACCGCGCGCACCCAATGACCGCCGCCTCTCGCGAGACTGTCCCTTAAAGGTGCCGCTGCCTCCGCCGGACTACCACTCCCAGCGTACACCGCGCCAGCCACCGCTGATCCCGGTGGTGTCAGCGACCGGGACCGAGAGCGGTATCGGGCGAACTGAGACGCGGGCACGGCATCATTTCTTGCCAAGGAACTGTTCTCCGGCAGCGTTTTCGCTCCCGCTGCCCGCTCGGGCCCGCTCGGCTGTGAGGGGGCGCGGGGCAGGCCGGGAAGGGCGCGGGGCAGGCCGGGAGTGCCCCGGCACCGGGCGCAGGGGCAGCGGCACCGATACCAGCAGCGGCACCGATACCAGCACCGGCAGGATGTGGTACGAGATCCTGCCCGGCATGGCCATCATGGGCGTCTGCCTCAGCGTTCCCGGCATCGCCACCGTCTTCATGCACCGCTTGTGCCACGGCGGCAAGGTCAGCGAGGGGCCGGGGGGGATAGGTCCCGGGATCCGAGACCCTGAGGCTCCGCTTTCCCACCGGAGCCGCCTTTATCCCCCCCAGTCCCCTGCATCCGTCTGGGATCCCTTCCCTCCCGGGGATCTCTTTACCTTATGCCCCGCCTTCCCTCGGGAGCCCCTGGCCGAGACCTTAACAGGCAGTTCTGTGCCTGCAGGAGAAGAGGATCGCCCACTATCCCTACGAGTGGACCCTGATGGAAAGGGACCGGCGGCTGTCGGGCACCAACAAGCACTATGTGCCCAAGGCAGGTTTTGGGGGCTCTGGGCAGGTACCACCGGGGAGAAGCGGGGCCCAGGCGCTGTTCCCCCATCCCCGAGCTCTGGGATGGCTGCTGAGGTGGGCACTGATTGCTCTTGGGGCTGTCACATCTGACTTGGTTCTTGCTGCTGGCCTGCCTCTGGTGATGTGCATTTTAATTTTGTTCTAATTAAGACCGGGGTAATTAAATACAGTTTGAAAATCTGCATTTTCAGATATGCCCTGCTGCACATTAGTGGCAAGAATGACACAAAGCTGTTATTTTTTTCTTTTTCAGGGTCTGGAGAGCATAAACTAAGGTGTCGTCAATGCTTTGAAAAATTCATACATTGAAAATGTATCTATAGAAAATGATTCCACTCTTAAATAAAGCTATACATGTATTCAGCCCTTGTATTTCTGTTACTGTGGTGGGGTGACCCTTGCTGGACACCAGGCGCCCACAAAAACCACTCTGTCGTTCCCATCCTCAGCTGGACAGGGGAGAGAAAATTAATTGAAATGCTTGTGAGTTGAGACAAGGAGAGAGTGAGACTATTCATCAGTTACTGTAACAGGCAAATGAGTATCGACTTGGAGAAATTAATTTAATGTATTGACAGATAAGAGCAGGGTAATGAGAAGTTAAATCATAAAACACCTTCCCCCCACTCCTTCCTTTTGGGTTCGGCTTCACTCATGATATTTTCTTCCACCTCCCTTCTGAGCTGCACAGGGTGATGGGGAATGGGAGTTGTGGTAAATGTCATCCCATGTCTCTGTTTTCCTTCCTCCTCAAGGGAGGACTCCTCACACTCTTCCCCTGCTCCAGCACGGGGACTCTCCCATGGGAGACTCCTTCACTAACTTCTCCAGTGTGAGTGCTTCCCATGGGCTGCAATTCTTTATGAACTGCTCCACCATGGGTCCCATGCATAAGGTGCAATCATTCAGGAACCAACTACTCCAGCAGGGTCACAATTCCTGCCAGCAAACCTGCTCCAGTGTGGGCTCCTCTCTCCGTGGGCACAAAGGTCCTGCCAGAGTCTGCTCCAGCATGAGCTTCCCACGGGGTCACAGCCTGGGTACATCCACCTGCTCCAGCGCGGGTTCGTTCCTGGGGTGCAGGTGGATCTCTGCTCCATCATGGACCTGCAGGGGCACAGCTGCCTCACCATGGTCTTGCAACACGGGCTGCAGGGCAATCTCTGCTCCAGCACGTGGAGCACCTCCTACACCGTGTCCCAAGGCCTCCTGTGATCCTGGAAGAGCAGCTGCTGGGTATTCAGTACCCTGTCATCTGCTAAAACCTTTCTGGCTTCTCTCGTATAATACCCGTGGTCCTTTCCCTCTGAAGGTCTGTGTGTTGCAAGCGCCGCTGTTCAGAGCCTGCAGGAACCTCATTGCAGCGGGCTGGACAGAGTCTGCCTGGCAGAGCACAGGCTGGAGGCTGCTTTAGCTCCCGACTGGCAGAACTATGACAAGCAGGGAAGCTGCCTGGATGCCACAGCTGTTTTCTGGCTCGTACGGGGAGGCGTTTCCGCGGGGCAGGGCAGGGAACGCCGCGGGGCTGCCGGGAGCGGCCCGGCTCGCCATGGTGACCGCACGCCGCTCGTGCCCGCGGGGCCCCGCACAGCGGCTGGGACAGAACCGAGCCCGGGCACAGCTCCCCGGGGTCGGACACCGCCCTCGCCACCGGAGTGCCCCGGGACAGCGGGGGAGAAGCAGCCGCCGCCCCGGGAGCGCCAAGCGGGGTGAGCAGGGCCGGGGTAAGAGCCAGAGGCAGTAAGAACCGCCGGTGCTCCCCGTGCTCCTCAGACAGGCCTGCAGCTCTCAGAACACTGCTCTCTGTTTGTGCGTTTATCTCTCTAAAGGTGAAGCCAATGGACAAGGAAGAGGAAAAAACTGCCAGTGAGCAAAAAGATCACGTTCCCCCCGAAAATGAGAGAAGCAGTACAGAGGAATGTCTTCCAGAGGCCAAGGAAACAGAGAAAGGTATTGTGTTTGCTCTACTAGAATGATGAGGTCTTTTCAGGAGGATTTGTAAGCATTTTATCTGTTTTAGAAACCAAGCATGTTATCAAAAATATCCTGTGGACCACAGCCAAGAACTTTACAGTGGAGAGAGGACAGCAGCAAATTGAAGAACTAATTTCTGTGAGTCACAATTCCATCCACTCAGGAAGGCCAAACCTTCTCACTGTTAAGTATGAAAAATTAAAGAAGAGCACCTCTGTTCCTTTTTAGCATCACCCTCAAGTCAGCTCTACTAGGCAGAGGGAGTTTTAAGTTTTAGTGTGATGCATTTATTCAACAGACATGGGACATTCATGAAAGCTGGCTTCACCACTCAGAATTTCTCGAGGAAGAAGAACTGAAGGACAGCAAGAGGTATCATTACAGAGCTTGCTGGGGACTGCCAACACGCAGAAAACCCATCCCACGAGCAACAGCGAATGTCTACTTTGTTATAGTGATCTCCAAATTAAAACCTGATGTAAGTATTCAGAAATGGTGTGGATGGACTAGTCCTTTAAGGGACAAGAGTACAGTGGCATTCCTGAGGCAGGCAAATGCCAGGACAGTGGAGAGACTGACGAGGAGCCAGCAGCTCTCATGAAGATGCTGGTAAAGCCTGGACCTTGCCAGAACGATGGCAGATTTAGATGTGGCCTAATAGAAACACGCCATCAGTTGGCAAGGGGAGCAAGGCACAGAGCAGGAGGCTGGGTTAGTTCCCAAATCATTGACTGACAGAACTTGACAAACAGGATCTGGCAGGATCCTACATCTGCCTTCCTGCTCTTACAATCTTCCCTTTCCAAGCAACAATTGTTCTGAGCACCTGTAAGAAGAGCTGAGTAGAGGTGAGTTACAGAATGAGGGGTCAGTATAGAGGGGGTGACACTTTGCTCTTCAAGCTGTCTCAGAATCCCTTTCCTGATCAGCCTGAAGTTTGCACCTGTACAATGAACTCTTCCAACTCAAAAGAAAAAAAATGAAATAAACTGTACTGAGTAGACTTCTTACCTCCAGGCTTAAGTCATACTGAACCTTAGTGTTTCTACTTAACAGCTATAGATCCCCAAACAATAGTCTGTGGTTTAACCCCAGCTGGCAGCTAAGCATTGCTTAGCTTAGCTTAGCTGCTTGCTCACTCCTTCCCCACCATGGGATGTGGGAGAGAATGTAAAGTGTAAAAAAAGTGTAATAATATTAAAAAATAAATATAATAATATTAACAAATTGAGGTGGAAGAAACAAACTGAGGAAAAAACCCTATGAAAGGCAAGTGATGCAAATAAAAGCAATCACTTACCACTCACCAACCAATGCCCAGCTAGTCCCTGAGCAGCATCTTCTCTTCTGCCCCAACCAAGTATCAAGGTTATTTTTAAAGTAAACAGTAGCTCTCACTTAATTACAATGTCTGCTTTTTAAGGGGCTGTACATGGCCTCTGCCCTGTCTCTGCTCTTTTGCAGACTGCACCTGTGGAGGTCTTCTACAGGCTGGAGTCCAGCAGGCTGATTCGGAGGTAAATGTTATAACTTTTCTGTTTTAGCAAGCTTTTCCATTCCAAAACCAAATCGGGAGCTTGATGTAAATAAGTTTGCAATAATAGCAGAGAAGTGGAAGTTGTCAAAATCAATAATAGCAGAGAAGTGGAAGTTGCTACATGAAATGACCGTGCTTATCACTAGCTTCACCCCCAGAGGCATGAATAGCCACCCTGTGGGCATCTGCATTCTCCAGAAATTTGTCCTGCTTTACATGGGTCTAGGTGAGGTCTTTACTGCAGCAGATAGCCTTAAGTGGTGAATAAAGGGCAGCTCTCAGCTGGCCAAACTTGGATTCAGTATTATGCTTACAATCTGCCTTCTTTTTATTCCATTCTCCAGGCCAGAACAGTGTCAGTTTAGAGAAAAATGGCTTCAGGACATAATTGAAAATAAAATAGTGTGCACAGAAAGACTTGCTTCCCGATGAACAGCTCCAATTCACAATTACCAATACTCTGTTGTGGAAAACCAAATAAACACAATGAAGAAAGGAAAGCTCTTCCTTAGCCATATTTCTACTTTGTGGATAAAAAGCATTGAACCTGTGCAAAATCAGCTATGCTCTGACATGGCAGCTGGCTATGTGTGACAGTCCCTGGCAGGTATGGGTGGGGACAGCAGGATGGAACAGGTTCCAGAGTGTAAATGGGAAGAGGCAGCTGGGCAGGATTTCCTGTTTGTGAATGCCAGGTCTGTGGAACTCCAGGGAAAACATTATAGGACTTTTATTTTCCTGATACAAATATACAAGACATCTCTGCTGCTAGACTTAGAGAAACAAAAAAAAAACATTAGGGGAACAGAAGAGAAACATCCCACCTCTCAAAACCATTTTGTTTTCCAAAACATTTGAAAAAAAGTTCGAGGAGCTATGTGTGGAAATACACAGTTGAATCAAAGATGACCACCACATAATCACTGCCTGATGAGCAAAGCTTCCAAGCACAGTTTAAAGCAAGCCATGTAATACTGCTGAAACAGACCAAAGTAAAATACTACAGGAGTTAAAACAAGGGTTTAATCTAGAACACTTCCATAACCAAAAACATTTCAAATAAATTGAAAGATACATCCTTGTTACCACCTGTGTACATCCAGGGGTTCCAATCACTGCACTCAATTGCACTGATGCCTATGTATAACATAGGAGAAAAAGAAGCAAGCAACTCAGTTCTTAACCATGTGTTTCAGTGGGCTGAAGAGTAGACCCTCCTATTACTGTTACTTTATACCTCAATTGTGATCTGCTTGCTCTAAAGTAACTGAAACCCATCAGTATTAAATTACAAATCAATTTACAAAATATTTACACGTCTGGTTTGAGTAACAAACCAAACTCAACTGTTTTGAGGAAAAACCTACATCTAAAAGACTTGTGAAAAAAGTGAAGAGGACAGTCCTGGATCTTAAAACAGGAACTCAGGAGTTCCTTCATTTTTGCTACTGGTGCTAGTAGCTTGTTAAAGGTCTTTGCCAAGCTAAATAATCTTATGATTAATAAAAAATAAATGGAATAATAAAAAAAAAAAATCACACTTATTTACATTAGATAACAAAGCCTTCCCATGGGATCCTTTGGCTTGTCTGATTCAAAGCAAGTGCAGAACGCTGACACCTCTAACCTCCCCCAGCTGTTCCTGCTTTGTAGCTTTTCTCTTTACAAGGATTCCTTGTAGATGCTAAACAAACCATCCAAGAAAATCTTATGAAAATCACTCTGTATCCTTGACAAAAGTAATCCACTCCTGAGGCTTGGCCCTGTTGGGTGAAAGGTGCTGCAGCACCTGCAGCTTTTTTCAAATCACAACTGGACTGGGTTAGCTGCCACGTGGTGCAAGCCATGGCGTACAGCTCAAATGAAGCATTATTTTTCCTCTTTGCCTTTAGTCTTTCTGTAGACCATCTCTCGAAAGCTTGCAAGGATTTTATTCTCTCGTTTCCTCCTCTCCTCCTGGTTGAAGGATGCCAGGGCTCTCTTTTCATCTGCACTATAGATCTGGTTCTCTTTACGCAGACGCACAGCTTCCATGCGGCGGTGTCTGTGGGGGAGAACACAGGCTACGTCAGCATGGGCAGAGCGTGTCAGTGCCTGTCACAGCTTCCAGCCATCAACACCCCTGAATGTGTTCAGGGGCTTTAAATAAAGATACTGAAGTACTAGGGCCTGAACAACAGGGCCTGAGCCAAAGTTGACCTCCACGTGAAACTTCAAACAAAATGTTATATTTGTATCCACTCATTACGGTAATATGCATGATCATTAGTGAAAGATGTAGTGTGATAAAAACATATTTATCTTTCTGCATTTAGAAGCCAGACAAAGGCATGAAATCAGACATGTGGCCTTGTTTGAAGGTATATGATCAAAGCCAGCTCCCTTGCTTCCTTCTCGAGCCCTGGCCAGGCTTTGGGTGGAATCCAAGACAGGATGAAACCGTAAGTTCCTGCACTAGAAGCTGTGTTAGCTTGTTTGCTCTACAGTCTAAAAGCTGGGCCCTCTCACAGTGAAGATGGAGGCCTCGCCTACAGGTGGACACACCATGTAGGAATTCCCAGGAATGGTTCTCCAATCCTTTGCTGTGACCAGGGCTCCCCAGCTGATGGGCAGATCGGGATGATAGTTAAGTATTAAGGTAACTGGTGATGTATCTTTCTTAATCACTCTAGGCAATTTTTTGCACTAAGGATTAGGTGCATTACTTAGCTTACCCTTCGTAATTCTTTGCAGTTTTGCACTGTAGCAAATTATACTTACTCCCTAAAGTTGGTATCTGCATCTTTTGTGCTGACCTTGTCAACTGGCAAAACAGATACCTAAACTAGATAATTCAGACTGCACACTAACCTTCCCAGGAAGGAGTGTGGCAGAGCAAGGAACTGATTTCTGGTGGTATCTGTTCTCAGACAGTCAGTCAGAAGCCTCCTCTACCCCCAAGTTGTCAGCTGCTGGCTCACCAAAATTTAAGTGAGATTCCTGTTGGTCATAGACAAAAAAGTGCAGCCAACCTCTCACACATTGATTTGTCTCCTGCTGAAGGGCCAGCACGTGCCCAGGGCTGTCCAAACAGACCACCTTCAAGCCACCTGACACAGGCACCTCCTCACTTGAAATAATTAGGAGTATTGCATGTGAAGAACTTTTGCTCTTGAGGAGAAAGTGTTCTTGAAAAACTCACTATCCATCTTTAGCAATGAGGAGTTTAGTGTAGATTATTGAAAGCAAAGCACCTTCTCCTCCATGCTTGCAAGCAGAGCTTGGAAACAATCTTCTGTTTAGCCAGCAGAGAAAGCAGCCCTTGAAAATTCCATTGAACCATTGCCACCATCAAAACCATACCTGCTGCCACTCATGACATAACCAGAGCTCTCAAACGATGCGATCTCTTCACTTGTCAAGCCGATTTCACCTCTGCGGGGAATGCGTTTCCCTGCTTTTACATACTCTGCCATGGCTGCACCTTCACCGGGAAGGAGGGCATGTCCATAGCTAAAAAACAAAAGTGGTGATTTCAATAGTTTCAGATAGAGAGAGCCTGAGCTAAACATCCAACTTCCCTGTTCACTACTATATACAGCTGCATTTTTAAACACTTTCTTATTCTTTCCCACATATTCGCCTGTTTCTTCCTTATGGCAACACTAGCAACAACATCTTAAATTACCAGCTAAGTTCATTCTGATGACACTATGAAGTCACAATACTGCATATCTTTAGAACAAAGGCAATTACAACTGATTTTTCTAGGAATCTAGGCTAAAAAGCATAAACCAGACTTTTCTACTCAAATTCAGGTCAGGGAAAAGCCTAGCAGAAATCCTAGCACCACTAGAACTTCTGTCTGTGAATTTCTGGCACAGCATTTCTCCCTCTGCATGCCTTATTGTTGCAACAACCCTTTTGAACAGTAACTTTCACACTTGATTTACTTGATTTGATCAAAGTATCATTAGAGCTGGCTACTCACTTCAAAGGCCTATCATCCTGAGATGCGTGAGTTTTGGGAGCCTCTGGTCCAATCAAACTATCAGCTTCAGTATTTTCTGCAACAGTCAAATAATGAGGAAGATTAATTTATGCCCATTGTTCTTTGTTATCAGAAGTGTTACAAAGGTCAGCAACACCTAATGATGAATTCACAAAAAGGACACCAAGAAGTTTCCATCCAAATTTGAAGTCAGGTGAACCTACTTGATCTCTCAATCCAGAGATCATCTCCTTGAAGCATTTCATCATCAGAATCTTCGCTGCTTGAATCACTGGATTCCTTCCTGCTCTTCTTAGCTTTCTTTTTCTTATACTTCTTCCTGTAGTAAAGACAGAAAGACATGCTATTTATCAAAATTTAAGATGAAAGGAAGTACTTGGGATCATACTCAAATCATTAGTTTCTCAAGGCAACTTCCACCTACAGGAAGACTGGCTATCCGCTGTTTCATACAAAACACTTTACAGCAAAGCCAAGACAATATATATGTTCTGTTTTGACTTTCATAGAGTATTAGAAAGTGGCTCTACAGGGAGTTGTTTGTGCTGCACAATTGTGCAGATTTAAATAAAATCCATCCAATTAATGCTATCTGCCAGCCCTTGCAAATTATCCAACGTCCTCAGGTTCCCTCAGGGCCTGCAAAGAAAACTGAGCTGCCCTCCAGCCAACAGCAGCCAGAATGACACACAGCAACCATGACACTTACTTTTTGCTCTTCTTTTTCCTCTTCCTGCTTTTCTTTTTACCTTCATCTGAAAAAATAAAGTGTATCTATTATAAAAAAGAAATTATTAGTTATAACTAAGTAGTTTACTGCCCTGTGAATAGCATGGCATGCCTTTTCCAGCCACAGTGTTCCTGAGGCTGTAGGCTCTATGACTCGCTAAACCCTAACCCCAAGCCTAACCACTCCCCTAACAGTGCTGCTAAGAATTACACTAACCACTACCCCTACCAATTAACCTAACTACTACCCTAACCACTAACATAACCATTACCCTAACCCCGAGTCTATTCCCACCACTAACTGCCTCCACCAGAATGCCCTAATACACACACTGATGGGACTTGTTTATACTGGGAAAGCATTAGTAGAAAGCTCCCTGCAGTACTGGTCAATATGAGAACATATCAAACAGATCTCTGGCATGAGAGGCCCAGTGGATGCTAAATTCAGAAATCCCATTTCCTGAGGTCAGATTGCAAGCTGAAACTCTTTCATCTTACCACTGGAGCTCTGCTCAGACTCTGAGTCACTGTCACTGTCCTCAGAATGTTTCCTGTGCTTTCTTTTGGATGCTTTACGTTTTTTCTTTTGTCTTTTCTTCTTCTTTTTCTTCTTTTCCTCTAGAATTTTTTTAAAGATAACATTAGAGAACAAAGGACATCTAGTTCCATATATTTTTCCCTGATCTTCCCAAAGCAACACTCTCCTTTGAGCTGGAGCCCACCCCACTCACTTCCACCTATCCAAGCCAGGGAACCTCCTGCAAGCAGTAGCAGCAGATTCTAAGCCACAATAGCTTCCCATTTTCAAAAAAGCTGTGCAAGCCAAACAATATACCTTCTGAGCTGGAATCCGAAGAACTACTCTTAGATTTTGCCTCTTCATCTTCTACTGGTGTGTGCTCATCTGAACTGAATAAAAAACCAGATTGCTACTTAAAATCTGTTTTGTTGTACTCAACATATATGACCAAAGACAATTTGAGTCGATCCTTGCAAGGCAGTAAAAAATTAAAGAACTAATTTAGCCTGGGCACTGCGATCAGAACCACAACACAATAGTCACTTGATCTACAATAAATCAAATATTGCATAACTGGTATGTTGGAATTATTTGGTGGGAAAAAAGTAGTAATCTCATCATGTTACTTCAGAAAGGAACTGATACAATAAGTATTATGGCACCATGACTAGCGCAGAGATAAAACATTTTTATAAATGGAACTGATATGTAACTAATATTAAAAAAAAAAAAAAAAAAAAACATGAAGAAAGAATATGCCTTACTCTGGGTCAGGAACTTTTGGTGACAGCCCCCAGACTTCAGGTGCCCCCAGTTCTCCAATTCTCTCTCTCTCATTGAGTCGTCTGTAAAGGAAAACACTGTCACTGAGGCCTAGTTTGTAACATCCACCACACAAGCATTTTAAGTCCAACACATTAGTGTTTTTATTCGCCTAAAGCAGCTACAATAATAATAAGAAACAACACGGAGCAAGGAACAAGTTCGCAGGCGGGCAGTCTGCCAGCAGAGCTCCGCACACTGTAAAGGATCGGGGTAGCAGGTGTCAAACCTCTTCCAGCTGAGCTCTGTCGGGTCCGCCCCGGCGGCCCTGCCCGCGGGGAACGCACGGAGAGCCCATGTAGGGGCTGAGGGTTCGTGACAGGGCCGTGCAGAACCAGGCCCGGCCGTCCCCGCAGGCCGCCACCCCTCCCGGGAGCACCGTCCCTTCCACGCGGAGCGGGGCCAGGCGGGCAGGCCCGACCCCGCACCGGTGCTCACCTCTGCCGCAGGATTTCCTCCTTCTCCTTCTCGTAGTACTCGGGCCATTTGCCGTGGTGGTGGTGCCCGTGGTGCGCGGAGGAGCGCGGCACGCCGGGGCTCCGGGACCGGCTGCGGCTCCGCCGGTGGCTCAGGCGCCTCGGGCCATTGCGCTCGCGGGAGCGGGACCGGGACCGGGACCGCGAGCGGCGGCCGCGTCGCTCGGAGCTGGCGGCGGGCGGGGAGCGAGAGCGGGACGCGGGCGCCATGACGGCGACAGAGCCGCTTCCGGCAGCTTCCGGCGTCCTCCCGGCCTGGCGGGAGCGGGGCGGGAGCGGGGCGGGAGCGGGGCGGGAGCGGGGCGGGAGCGAGGCGGGAGCGAGGCGGCCCCGCCCGCGGGGTCACCGCCCCACCCGCCCGGCCGGCAACGCGGCGGCGGTCGCGGCGGCGGCTCCTTTTGTGCCCCGCGGCGGCCGCCCGGCAGCGATGGACGCGAGCACGGCGGCGGCGGAAGGTGAGGCGGCGACGGAGGGCGAGCCGCGGGCGGGGGCCGGTGGCGGCGCGGGCCCGGCTCCGCCCCGCTCCGCTCTGCGGGCACCGGCGTGGGGTCGCGGCCCCGGGAGCTGTCCAGGGCGGCCCGGGAGCAGCACTGCCCCACGGACAGCTCACCGTGCCCCGGCGGGTTCCCTCTTGTTGCCCGGAGCCGGCCCGGCCCAGGCAAGGCCCGGTTTCGGATGTTCAGCCGCCCGGCGCGGCCTGACACGGCGCTGGCCGCCGCTCCGGTGCAGCGTCTCAGGGCTAAACTGACAGGAAGGGAGGAAATGGCCCCAGGTTGCGTCAGGGGAGGTTTAGGTGCGGTACAAGCACAGGAATAGGCTGCCCAGCGAAGTGCTGGAAATGTTAAAAAAAACGTGTGGAGATAACCCTTAAGGACATGGTTTAATGGTGAACATGGTGCTGGGTTCACGGTGAGAGTTGATGATCTTAAGTTTTTTGCAACCTTAACCTTTATCTGTGAAGATGATACAGATTATGTATTCAGGTAAGACACTCGCTCTTCTGTGAGCGCCCTTCCCCCTGAGGTTTGACCATGTTGCCACGGAGGTTTCTCAAAAAAAATACGAGTTTCTGCTCAGCTCTGGAAAGTGCAGTGTAATATCGCTGGGTCTGGCCAGCTCTGTGTAAACGGGGCATTTTGAACAGCTGCTCCACCCTGGAAGCCCATGCTAGTTTATGCTGTCTAGAAATTATGTCAGGGTATGTCAGATTATTTTTCACAAATGCAACAGTATTTTAGAGCCCAAACCTACCATAAGCAGCATTAAAAAAAAAAAAAAAAAAAAAAATCTGTAAGATGGAGGAAGCCTATTTAAAAGGTGTAATTTTTTGTGTGCAGAACAGAGAGGGAAAAGATTTACCAGAGATTGCCCATGTGTGTGGTGGTAGTGTCACCTGTGTCTGTGTGAGAACAGCCGGGTTTCTCCCTTGCTTTAATTATTTTGGCAAACAGATCTGATTAAACGATGACTAAAACATCTACCTCAGGAGCACTCTGCATCTGTGTTACATAATATCGTAAGGTGACTTGAAGTGCTTTTCTACACAAGTTATAATGCTCATGCAGTACATAACAGCACCTACAACAACTACTAATGTCAATAAAAAGGATCACTGTACTCTTACTTCAGCTATATGAGGCTTTATATAATGGGATTGGCACGAGAAATACTCTCAGAGATTTCTTCAAAGCACAAACAATGGAAATTTGTGTTTTAGTCTTTTAGAAGCAGTGATATTTTATTTGAAATTCCCCCAGTGGAAGATTATTTCTGTCCTTAAAGGTAGTCTTAGGTAGGATAACTACTGAATTTCAATTTTATTAAAAACCTTTAACTGTTTTGCTTATAAAATTTAATTTACTTTAATGTAAAATACATGTTTTCATGATGGAGAACTTTGGTTCTTTTGTAAGAAAAAAGTAACTGATGGTTACTTTGTGTCTCAAATTTATCAGCTCTTTAAAAGAATTTTCTATTCTCACTGGATTTTTTAAACTGGATTTTTTAAAAACAAAAGAGCTCCTCAAATTGCTTAATTGAAAACTCAAGTTACTGAATTGCATACTTTTTTGTCTTCTTGCAAAAGCCTGTAGATAAATTTATTTAAATTTATTCTTCATATTTTCAGAGTCTCCATCCCAGAGTTTTTTTGATCACTTCTATACATTAAGATAAGAGTTGCTATTGGGTCTCTTACCTACTTTTTCAGTTCCAAGAATACCATATGTAGTTCTATATCCTAGATGTTTCTTGTCAATATCTTAGATAAAATAGTTCTTTTATATTATTATTTATATTGTAAGGTTTTGTGTGACTTGAATCACCAAACACTTTCTAGGCTTATCTAAAAATAAGAGTGAAAACAACCCCTAACCTTGGAGATGCGTGCTGACAAAAAAAAAGGAGCACATTGAAATACAGCTTTCAGGTGCAGCCAGGAGGTTCAGATTTTATATTTGACTGAAGGAGTTGCCATAGAGAAAAGCTGCTGTGAGAAAGGCAAAAGTCAAGGAGATGGTGCAGCTCTCCCAGCAGACTTTAAATCAGGCAGCATTCCTGTGCCTAAGAATAAGTGATTTTTGAGATCTGGTGATGCCTCAGGAGCAGGGATCCTTCCAAGTCAGTGCTCATCTGTTGCTGTAAATTTTCCTGTTAGTTATTTAGTATTGGAAGAAGCAATGAGAAGTCCTTAAAGCTAGAGGATGAAAGGCTAAGAAATTGTTTAATTTGGGCCACCATACATTTTTGGAGGAGAAAAAAAAGCACTAGATTAAGTATTAAAACAATTACAATATTATTTTAATTTAATATAGTCTCGTATGTAAAAACTACTTAGAACGTATATCAAAGGAGAAAGGAATTGAAGAAAAGCCTATGTTTTCCCTGATGAGTGTTTTCTATTATTTATTCTCCTTCCATTGACTCTCTGGTAAAACCTATAAATAAACAGAAATTGGTTTTGTAACATTTAAAATCTGAAGGCTCACTTCGGAAAGGCACTTCTCTTACTGACTATACAAATACAGGGAGCTTAGCAGGTGATTTTCTTACTAGAAGAGCTCATAAACCTGGGTAGGACCATTTCATTGCTAATTTATGTAGTGAAGGATTGCAGTTATTTCTGCCATTGACTGTGGCCTGTTATGTTTTTTGTGGAACTTAACAGGACATTTGTTCTTGTCAAAGTTTTTGAATATTAAAAAAATAAGGAGCTCCTGTGGTTCGAGTCCACAGAATGCATAGAGGAAAAAAAAGGAACAGATCGGTAACCGAACATGAAAAATATCTTTTATGATCTTGGTGTTCTTTGCGCATTCCTGAACAGTAACAGTTTCCAAGAGGCCACACTGTGGATGTATCACTTTCGTGGCCACATGTCGAATGTGCCCAGTCATGTGCCCAGTCGCATTTTGTCAAAGATACTTCGTATCAAAGCCGTACGCGTCTGTAGAGCTGCCGGCACAGTCTAACACGTATCCCTGTAGTGACAGAGAATTCCATATAAATGCTCCCGCAGGACGAGCAAGGGCGCTCAGGTGCGGGTTCCAGCTCCCCTCAGTGCTGGGTGGAGGTGGCGGCTGCGTCAGCGTTGGCAGGGCAGCGCCAATGCCCCCGGGAAGGAAATGAGACTCAGCGGGAAGTAGCGTCTCCACGGCCTTATCTACACGCTCAGCCGCAAGGCGGGTGTGGGGGTTTACCGTCCTCTGCCCGGGACACGGAGCACGGGGGAGCCGGAGCCAGGCGGGAATTGCCAAGGCCGCAGCAAAGCCCGGGTGCGGGACCCGGGCCGTCCCAAGGCCTGCGCTGAAGCGGGGGGCGGGGGCACACACTCGGCACCTCGGGGTCTGCAGGCGGGCGGTGCGTCCCAGGCGGGGGGCGGTGAGGCGGGCGGTGCATCCCAGGCAGCGTGCGAAGCCCCTGAAGCGCCGAGCCGCGCGGCCTCGGGGCTGTGGGCGGCGGGAGAGCGCGGGGCGGGCCCGGCCCGGGGCGGGAGCGACAGCAGCGCTGCTCGGCTCCGCCCCGGCCCGAAGGTTCCCGAGGCCGCTCGGGTCAGAGCCGAGGGCAGCGCCGGCAGCGCCTCCCGACGGAGGTGCGGCGGTGCGGGAGGCGGCGGGGCCGCGGCCGGAGCGCGGCGCAGGTAACGCGGGGAACGCGAGCTCGGGGGGCTCGGCTGCCCCTCTCGCCCCACTGGGGACTCAGCACGGCTCAGCGGGCGGGGAGCGGCGGAGGGGCGCCCGTGAACCCGGGCCCGGTGCTGCCAGGCCGCTCCCTGAACCCGCCGCTGTCAGCACCGCCGCTCCCGCTCGGCCTCCGGCCGCTGCTGCCCCGGCGGCTCCGCTCGGAGCGCGCGTTCTCCCGGTCAAGCCCCCGGGGTGACGGGGGGAACCGGGCGGGACGCGCTCCCCGGGCCGGCGTGCGGCGGCCGCGGAGCCCCGGCCTCGGCGTCTCATCCGGCTCGGCCCGGCCCGGCCCGGCCTGCGGAAATAAAGTTTTGCGGGTAAAATTAGAGCCCGTAACTCGCTGTTCTATATTTTGATGGTTTTTGCAGCTTATTGGGGGGCTTTGAATGGGCAGTGCTGACATATGGATTACTTTGACTTAGCAGATTTGTTTTGTTACGATGCTGCTTTGGTGTCTCAGTTTGAAATACAAAGCCTTGCAAATATATGGCATGGGGTTAAAAAAAGTTTATTTTTCTGGGGAAGGAAGTGCACTATCCATAGCGTTTTCATTAACTCAGTTGACGGGTAATATGCAAACACACAGATTCTGGTGTCTGACCATAAATAACTTAATGTTATTGGGCTTTCTCATAAAAATTAATGGCGTATTTCGCGATTAAAAAAGAAATTACTAATAATATTTAAAGCTGCTTGAGGGACCCAAACCTTCCATCTTCTTGGTTTTATGATTAACCTTATTTGCTATTGCTTAAGAAGAGGTATTGTTTCTGTTTCCCATCTTGTAACAACAGAGGATATATTCAGAATTCCACTTACCTTGTGTAGAAGGGGAAAGGACAAATAACAGTAAGAAGCAAATTTACAGAGTGCAGTAGCACATAATCTTCTGAACAGTACCTCAGATTTTTTTTTTCCTGAAGAAGGAATAGACAGTAAATATTATGTGAATGTTGTCCTGCAGTTAAAACTGTAAATCTGCATTTTTACTAATCTGATATCTTTTTCTTTCTTTTCGTAGGAATGGAGGGGAAAAAACTTATTTCTGCAACAGACACACAATATTCTAGTGTGCTCCTTCAGTCTTTGAATGAGCAACGTGGTCATGGACTTTTTTGTGATGTTACAGTCATTGTGGAGGACCGGAAATTTCGAGCTCACCGAAACATCCTTTCAGCCTCAAGCACATATTTTCACCAACTTTTCTCGGTGGCTGGTCAAGTGGTTGAACTGAGCTTTGTAAGAGCAGAAATTTTTGCAGAAATTCTTAATTATATTTATAGTTCCAAAATAATCAGTGTTCGATCTGATCTACTTGATGAACTGATTAAATCAGGGCAGGAGCTGGGTGTTAAATTCATAGCTGATCTGGGCATAGCTCCGGCAGAAGGCAAAAATGTGCCAAGCGAGGGCAAACACAATGCTTCAGAAACTTCAGCTTCTAGTCCAAATCAAAGAGATGCTGAAACACAGGTAACTGTAATCAGGCCAGAGGGGCAAGAGGCAACAGATGGGATGCCTGTTATAACACAGTCGTTCTCTTTACATGGCATAGAATATGAGACTACAAAAATTACAGTGACCGATTCGGATGATGATGATGATGTAATTTTTTGCTCTGAGATTGTTCCTCCAAAAGAATGTACTAAAGACAAAAATGCTACAAGCCAGAACCAGCCTTGCTCAAGTCCAGCTGGAGCTTCTGACCAAAAATCCTGTGGCAGTGGTGGCTCTCCCCATCTGACAAACACCACAGCAGCTCAGAACCTCACTTTGTCTGCCAGCCAGCTAAGCCCAAACCAAACACAATCAGGTGCTGAATCACTCGTCCCGGCAACACCGCAGCATTTTACTCCTAATATCATTGTGCTAAATAAGCCTCTGCTTAACTCATCGCTTGGTGCCAGCTCCTTGCATCAAACACACGTGACTCCTACAATCAATTTACTTGAGGAGAACCAGCAACCATCCAATAATGGCTATGTAACTGAAGTGGAAGCAACTGCTGTTGATGATGAAGAGGTTCTTGAAGATGATGTCGATATCATTAGCTCCTCTAGTCCTGGTTCGGTCAGCAGCAGCTCTTTGGTTCAGCAACCTTCTGTTCCTAAGGCAGCAGGCACTGAAGGATCAGGTGTACAGAAAAAACAGGTTGTTACATTTCCACAAGAGCCATCTGCTAAACCTGGAGAATTTAAAATTAAAATCTCAGATGTCCTTTCTGGTAACAAGGAATTAAGTTCGAGTCTAGCATCAAAGAATGTGGCAGATGGGCAGAAAATCATAACATTAGATACAGCAACTGAAATAGGAGGCTTATCCACAGGCTGTAAGGTTTATGCAAATATTGGTGAGGATACCTATGACATAGTCATTCCTGTGAAGGGTGATTCTGAGGAAGGGGAAGCCAAGCCTGATGACACACCCAAAAAGTCTGGTGATGAATCTCCAAAGGGGAAACGTATGAAAGTAAAGCACGATGACCACTACGAGCTCATAGTGGATGGCAGGGTCTACTACATTTGTATTGTGTGCAAGAGGTCGTACGCGTGTCTGACGAGCTTGCGGAGACATTTCAACGTGCACTCCTGGGAGAAGAAGTACCCGTGTCGCTACTGTGACAAAGTTTTTGCTCTTGCAGAATATCGTACCAAGCATGAACTTCACCACACCGGGGAGCGAAGGTACCAGTGCTTGACATGTGGCAAATCTTTCATCAACTACCAAATTACAGTCTCCCACATCAGATCAGTTCACAGCCAAGACCCTTCTGGAGACACCAAGCTGTACCGGCTGCACCCCTGCAGGTCCCTGCGGATCAGACAGTACGCCTACATTAGTGACCGCCCCAGCAGTGTCCCGGGGGTAAACGAGGGGGGAATTGTCTATCGTGTCGGCTCAGGGAAGGATGGCACTGAAGGAACATCATCCAACTCTCCAGCCAAACAAATTACCTGGGATGACATTTTCGTTCCACAGGGAAATGAAACAATTTTTAAACAAAACCCATCAGAGGGAAGTACTGAATTTGAGTTTGTGATACCAGAATCTTACTGAAATATTTGAAATGGTGGAAAAAGGATTCGGTGCAGGAGCACTACAGCTGTTTTAGCGGAACTGTTGAAATTGCTGTAAAATCAAAGGTTAAAGTTAAAAGAAGTTAACTTGTACCGCATAACCAAATGGTAGTGCTTAGATGGACCATGTTAACTGCAGTGATTTGTGGAAGCAATTAATCATAAATTTCACTTTAATAGAGAGTAAGACATTTCTAAGGCACTACCACTTATGTTAAATTCGATCAAAACATAAGGATTTGTGGCTTGAAAATGTACAATTCCTTCTAAAGAGCTAAAAGTATTTCTAAAATAATTGAGGTACCCATACTTAACATGTAAACCCTTTCTTTCATGTTAGCACTTTAATGCTGAATTCTGTTTAGATGTTAATGAAGAAAAGTACGACTTTTTCTTCATAGTCTCTTGGTCATGGAACCATTAAAACAATAATCCCACAACTCACATTTGTGAACCAGGGGTCAAAATACGTTATCCCTTTCTACACTGGAGTAGTCTGGTTTTGAGCTAGCATCTTAATTCTGCTTTTATAAATACTATGAATTATCTGTCTTCATGCAAAAAGTCTTGTCAACAAGCAATACTCAATTAGGGCTAACCTGAACAAACTTTACTTACACTTGGCAGTATGGTGAGCAAAGTATTCAGTGTCTTGGACCATGATATTTTAATCTTTCTGCAAGGGAAAAAGCCAAACCCCATGGAACTCAATAGTGAAGAAGCTTAGAACACTTAGGGAGGAGATAATGTTACTTTCTTAAAGCTTGAGAAATACTGTTGCATTTTCTTACTGCTGGAAAAAATGCTAGTAATTAGCTTGATAGAAAGTGTTGTTTCTTTTGTTTTCAACTTCAAGAAGGGCTTCAGTCCAGAATTTTGAAATTTATGATAAAAATATTATTTTTTTTAGCTGAAGGCTTTTCAAAACTATTAATTAATTTAAGTGCTATATTGGTTTAGCACTGAGACTGCTGAAGATCTTGTATGTCTGTTTGGCTAGATGTTCAAGTGTAACAGGAATTTGGATTTCCCCCACACTTGTCCCCATTTATACATTTTGGAAGATGAGGACTAAGCCAACAACCAGAAAACACTCTTTATTCACCATGACCTAAAGTATAATTTCTCTGCAGTTGTCTAGTTGTCAGCTGTTTTCAGGTTTGGGTTTATTATGTTGCTGTTTTATTCTCCTTGCAATTGGTGCCTGTTTAATCAGTTAAAAGAATTAGATGTCCAACTTGATCAGGAAATGGTAGAGAAAAACAGCTGTTTACTGGAGTCATAGTTTAGCATTTCAGAGTTAGTGACTTGTTGAATTTTTGTAAATGGTAATATGAAAACTCCTCAAGTTCTAGAGGTGACTGAGAAAGGCTGTTGTGCATAGTACTAGTTATGGAAACCTTTCATTGCTTAAATTGCAGATTTCTCTTTTCTTTTTCATGTTTTAAG
This sequence comes from Acridotheres tristis, assembly GCA_037013685.1. NCBI lineage: Eukaryota > Metazoa > Chordata > Aves > Passeriformes > Sturnidae > Acridotheres > Acridotheres tristis. The sequence continues at coordinate 11,450,619 of CM072889.1, read as the reverse complement.
TTAGCATCTTGATTTTATGACTTTCAAAGTTAAAGGTTTTAGACATACAGTACTCTTCACAGAAAGGCACTTAAATGGTAAATGGTTCAAATAGAAGTTGAGCTACAAAAAAGATACCAGAAATCCATGTGAGCAATGATGGGAGAAGGATTTATTTATGTAGTGCATGTAATGCTCAGCACTTCTCTTTTGTCAGCCAAGAACATGATGCACCTGATTATTTCCAGATCATATTGCAGCCCCTTTTGAATACAAGGGGTCATGCTTTGAATGTGGGCTGTAACTGAGGTGGCATTTCTGCAGTCAAACATGACCCTCATGTGACACGAGTGTGGATTGCCTGTGTCAGAGCTGACTGGTGCTGTGATGGGACTTCCTGAACTTTGTGACGAGACACATGCAATGTTATTTTTGTCATTGACATGACACATGTTTAATTGCAGAGTAGTCTTGAGTTGGAAGGGACCCACAAGGATCATCGAGTCTAACTCTTAAGTAAATGGCCTATGTTGGGATCTGGAATTAAGCACACATTACAAAGTGCAGAATTAAGCATAATGGCTATCACTGTTTGCTGCTGATGTATTTAAAACCTTAAATTAAACTGTGCCTAGTAAAGGTCTCTTTTTGGAGGAAAACTGGAAAATTAGGGCTTTGTAACTATTTTTGCTAGAAGACTCATGTTTGCATGTGTCTCAGGGTCTTCAGTTTTCCTTGGAAGTGATTTTTGATATCCAAAGTCCAGAGGTATGTAAAGCATTTTTAAAATTTCACTTCCAGTATTTATTGGTTCGGAAACATGTTAAATCCATTATTTGAAAACTTTTTATGGGGCCATGAGTAAGCTTTTATATTTAGATTTCTGGCTATTGCACTTATATTTTGTGGTTTTGTTTGTTTTTGTAAGCATTTAACTTCCAGTTTAACTTAATGAAAAGACTTCTGTAAATATTAAGAAATTGGCTTTGGGATAATGGAAGAAAAAGATTGAATCTGACAAAGCATTTGTATAGAAATGAAAAATTTCAACAGACTAAGGTAGCAAACCTCACAGTCATTTATTATGCATATAAAACCATTAACAAATCTGCTGCAGAATATGGTAATAGTAACTGCATCCTCACTGTCTGGTTTCTTTGGGGATTCATAGCATAACATTCCACTATGTGAACTAAATAAATATTGAATAACATCTAGTGCTTATTTATTTTGTTCTGTTAAGGCATGCAGCTTATAAAAAGATGCAGAAGCTGACAACTATATACGCTGAATTCTGAGTTCTACAGCTATTGCCTAGGAAATGTTCCATGTGAAACATTCCTTGGTTTTCCCCAGTCTGTGATGTATATAGTTGTACAGTCTTTCCTTAACATACTTTTTAAAGTTGTGTTCTACTTTTCATTAATCGTTAAGTGAAATTAGTTCTTAGAGCTTTCTATGGCAAAAATAAAAACGTTTAATTCTCAAGGTGAGTGTAATATGTTTCTCTTTGATGGCAACTGTTTCTATAGTCTAACGTATTTGTAGCTTCCTTTTCCAGGTCTTTAGGAGTGGGAGGGAACCCACTGTGGGGGGTTGGAAGGGAGAGGTGGTTTTATTTGGGCCTTAGTTTTGTTTTTTTGTTTTGATGCTGTTTAATTGTTTTTGTTGAACACTTTCCAAGAAAACAAATAAACAACTCCAGTGTGTTGTGAGCTGAATGCTGCGATAGATGGAGTAAAGGGGAACTCTCAGGATAGGCAGAGCTCCTGTGGAGCAGTCTGTGACCAACTACTGGCATTGCAAATGAGCTCAAAAGCAAAGAAACGTACTTAGTGACCAGTAAAATGTACCAAGTGACCAGTGCAGTGCTTTCAGCTCACTCATGGTTTGGGCTCGTCTTACCAGTTGCTCACTAGTTATGATCTGTAAGAATTCCACTGGTGGTGACCCAGGGCCAACAGGAAATAATGACTTACTTTGTGCAGACTTCTTATTACATGTAAGGAATGCAATTTAATAAGTAACACATCAAATTATGCTCTAGATGCCTTTACTCCTTGGCATAGGGCTTCTACGTTGCTCTGCTGACGTCAAGGAGCAGCTGACATCATCAGGACAGAGCTAGGCCCAAAGAAAGCAAAGGAGACACCGGGACTCCAGTGGTTGGATTATTCAGATCTGTGTTAAGTGAAAAATCAGCAAGAATAACTTGACAGAGCTTTTGGTCAGGGCATCATGTTACGTGGGTAAAACTGCAGAAGTCTCAAGTGCAGGGGGCATGAGCACCTTCAAAAACAGAACTTAAGGAGTTTTGGGCTAATCCTGGTAGAAATATGTCTCCAATATAGTGAATAGAGATGGGAGGTTTTTTGTTTGTTGGGGTTTTTTTTGCTTTGATTTTTTAAATGCAAATTTTGCTCACTTTTTTCAAATAACCTTGAAGATGCTTGTAAAACAGGTTGCTAAAATATAAAATAGAATTTGTAAATGTTTACAAAAGTCACACAATTTTATTTAACTTTGGCAAAGTAATAAAAGGATACATGAGTCACAAACTTGACATTCTCATAAGAAATGACAAATACAGTGCAGAATGTTGCAGTTACATTAAATGCTTAGTTTTACTCAAGCAGAACAAAACAGGTAATTCAACAGAAAATACCACCAGTAAGTTTTTAAATGTGAAATGTACTTGTCCTTTTATAATGAATTTAAAGCAGCAATGTAATTTTTGCTAAAATATTCATTAGAAAAAAACCCATAATTTTGATAATTTCCTAAGGTTAGTATTTTTCAGCTCAAAACCAATGACACAATTAATATCCTAATTGTTTCTCTGCCACCAAGTTATGTTGTCTTCAGGATGCTCAGTCCTGTCCTGTGGTGTCCCCTAGTCCTTCTAGCCCTATTTAGTTGACAGGCACAAATGGTACAGTGTTTGTCAGAAGTAGGACAGGACTGTTAGCTTTTATTTCAAAGATAAAACAATAAAACGTTTCCTGGTACTAAATTAATGTGCCCTTCTGATTCTAGTTTTGTGGGGAGTTTTATCAAGGGAAGTACTGTCTGTTTTGAAATTGCCCATGATCTCTTTATCAAGATTTAATTCAATAAAATGTAATATAAAATGAAGGATGCCCCAGTATATAAATTTATTTCCAGTAATAAATTTATATTTATATATCCAGCAGCAAATTTATAGGAGCTGCACTTCAACATTCCATAGTAAAACAAAATGCCACCAGGGTATGTTCTACATACACTACTGCTTTAAATCCTGTGAGCTGCATTCCTTTCTTCAGCTGCTTATTTTCCCTTCTTACTGGAGAAAAGTCACGCTCACTTCTGGATAAAGTGCCATCCTTTAATGAACTAATATACTGATTAGTAATTCACAGTGGAAATGATACAATTAATACATAGTCTAGCCTATAGGCTTTGCAAATGCATAGGATTAAAAACAGCATTATAAAGTGTGGGTGTACTTTGAAAAGTGAGATCAGAGACTTCAGTGTTTGTTTTCCACGTTGACAGCATTTTAATTTTTTTTATAGACTAAATGTAGGGGCCACAGTTTAAAATCACACTGGATTTTCCCCCAACCCACCAGCATGTATTCCATTTTGGTGCTGAAAGCCAGATTTAACTTTTAGGTACTTTTTTGTCTGCATCAGTTGCAAGTAAAGGAAGGCAACTGAGGATTAGGGTCAACAAACTGATGCCAAGGAAATTATATCTTTAGGAAATAATGAGTTCGATGTTAAAGTTGTTTTTATCCCTGAAGTAAGCAGTTGAGAATGGTCAGGTTGAGCAGCTCAGATGTGAACACTGTCATCTGAAATCACTTCCTGGAGTAGAACCACACTTTAGGGGTCAGTGTGTCACATATCAAAGCTGACCTTTTGTTATGCAGGATGCATGCAAAATCTGCTGGAATCTAGATCAATCAGCACAGTCATCAGCTGAAGATTAAATGAAAGTCACAACAGTAATTGCAAATTCCTCAGTTTCGTCCTATATTACAAGGTGTTGAATTTCATCTGTGAGACTTATATCTTGGAGAACTAGTAGTGGATATTCCTTATGTGCAGCCCATAATACAGCTACTAAACCAGTGCTTATTCAGGGTGCTGATTCAGTCAATTAAAAAAGTTAAAGTACAAGCTTAAAAAGAAATTCCCAACCACAGCAAAGGTAAACAAATAAATAAATAACATTTTCACTGCACTGTTTCTGTGACTCGTTGACAGTTCCTGATGTTTTTTATAGGAATACAAGGACAATTTAGGCAGTGCAACCACCCAAACTGTTTGACTTCAGCATTACTTACACTGAATTCAGAGAGAGACAACTCCATTTAATCTTTTATCTCAAGAAGCAACCTGAAATAAAAACAGCTTGCCCCTCCAAAAGCAATATTCTGATTATTTTCCTAGACATACATGAGGTTATCTTATGCTGTTATACTTTTCAATAGGGTTACATTTTGAGGCACTGTCACAATTCCCCCAAAAATTTTTCAGTATGTTGGGCCAACAAGTGATGTGAGATAGGTCCTGTGTTCCCCCATTCAAAATCCCAGCAACTGGATCCCAAAGGCCAAACAAAACTAGTGTCAAGTCATGCTGTCTGCAAGCACCCTCACCCCAAGCAGATTGATAATCTCTAGCAACTATTGATCCTTGGCTACCCTTACTTCAGCTTGGCACAAGATGGAGTAAGGCAGACCAGAATCTGTCATCTGTGTTGGATGACTTGATTAAAAATCAAGGACTACATGAACCAGAGGCTGAAATTTAGGTCACCTGCTACTCACTGCCTTATTAAAACATCAGAAGTCTGTCCCCTTTGTCACAGGCCATCGTTAAACTTCTGAAATAAGTCTTGCAAAAAAGGACAGTCCAATCTAATATTTTTATTTGCAATTATCTTCTGTATTCTCCTGCTCCCTCTCACAGTAAAATATAAATACAAAATGTTCACACTTATTTCAATGGCAATTTTTTTTTCTTCTTTCCCACATTCTTTATGGTGTGTAAGGTGGTGGCTTTTCAAAAGGTGGGAAATAGGGTGGTGAGTAACGAGGTGGTGCATTGGAGGCCCACATATAGCTGGGAGATGGTGACAGGGACTGGGGGTCATCGGAGAGGCCAGAAGGAGTGGAGGCTGGAAACACGCTGGAATGCTGCAGGGAGACAGCAAAGGTGTAATGTAACCATTTCCTAATGGAAATTACTTTAAAAAGCGATATTTCATTACCAAACAGATCAAAATTAACATTTCAAGGTTCACCTCAGCAAATTACATGCATATAAATAACACTTCAGATAACTTGTTGCATTCAAGGTAAATACAGCCTGTAAGTAATGGTTTTGAAAAATTAGGCTGCTTAGATCCAAAATTGAAGACATTTAAAAAATTTCTCATCACTTCTATGTGCCTGCTACATTTCACAAAGACTGGACAACTGAAAACTGTTCCTCTCGAATCTTGGGTGTCATACACCAGCCAGTAGCAACAATGAACGGGCTGCTCCAAAAACCAGAGAACTGGGTCTGCCATTTTAGAGTTGTGTGTGAAAGTCAGGTTTTTGCAAGGGCCCAGGCTTCCTTAGGAATTCTGGTGTGTTGTTTTCTCCTGTGAAAAATGCATGGAATGAGTGGGAAGCATTCTTGCACCAGAGGGAGTGCATCCTTTGGAAGGGATTTGAGAGGAACAGCTGGGCTTGCTCCACGTGCAGGGGAGAGGAGTACAGTCACTGCTTAGAGTAGAGTAGGGCTCAAGGCAAGAGAGTCTCCACAGCCAGAGGCTCAGCTAATGCTCCTATGCAGGCCCCAAGTTCCCTGGAAGATATGCAAGGCTCAGACTTGGAATTTCATGTTAAAGAGCGACTTGGCTATATTAAATTTAGATGACTTGAATTTATGCCCAGCTTTTGTGCCACCTCATAAGCCAACACCTGCGCTCACAGCAGTGAGACCCAGACACTTTGATCTGTCTGGCTGAGCTCTCAGTGTTAGCAGAGCCCAGCAGTACTTCCAGTTACAAAGCAGGGAAGTGACCCATGCTGAGCTCTCTGCAGATACTGGGGCTGCCACACTGGCAAACTCTGGGTCACACAGTGCTTAGAACTGCTGAGAAACTGAGAAAAGGACTTTGTAGCAGAGCTTGGTTTGGTGTACACTGAAATTGGCATTTTTGTAACTGCAGGAAGTTATATAGCACCAGTGACTGTCCCAGGTTTCAGTAATCTCAAAAATGAGTCAGAAATAAATCCTAAAAGTTCTGACATAGGTGTTCAATTATATTTAGGAGCCCTGACAACAGCATTGTCCAGTGGCACTAGCAGTAGACCCAGGAAGGTTTAGATTCATGTTACCTCTAATGCATGGCTCAGATGAGGGACGTGGTGGCTATCACAGAACACACCTCTTTGTTGATGACCAAGATCTTAAACTCTTGTTAATAAAAAAAACAACAAAAAAACCCCAAAATACCAGTCCTGGTGGTTGAGCAATGTGTTAATTAACACCACCCCTGTAGTAACATCTGAAGAGCTGAGAAGGAAATGTCCTCATCTGCTTCAACAAGTGAAAGGTGACGTTGACAGCAAGGTTTATGTGAAATTGCCATTTCCAACAGCACAGCTCCATAGCTCAAAGAGGAAGGGATGCATTACAGCAGAGGTGATGCTTGCAGGGACCTCTCTTAGGCCAGCTGAAGCATGTGGAAAATAACCACAACAAAATAGCTTTTCAGGTATCATGTGTCCTCAGGATCTCAAATAGCTTGTTTCCAAAAGCTCATCTATTTCTCAGACACAGTAGTTGGCCTAATAAAATCTAGCACCTGAACACCTAGCTTTGCTTCTCTCCTCAGAACACTGCAGTGCCAGAGGCAGTGCTTATTTTTAATGTGATCTCTACTAGTAAGTGATGGGAGGCAGGCAGGCAGCAGGTCCTCCCTCTTGCCTTCAATTCAAGGACAGCTTTCAGGAAAACACTCCCTTAGTAAGAGAGAGCACTGCCAAGGACCAATGCCTAGCAGGAAGAATTTGGTATTTTCTGCAGGAACAAGAGAATTAAACTGTGCAAATGACAGGAAGACATGCCCCTAGAGGCCTGCAGACTGGCTGGATTTAACCTTGCTGCTAAACAAGGAAACATCCTGTAATGTTGCCCACCTGAAAGTCATAAGCAGAGTAGGGAGGGAGGTGAGGAGTGCTGTGGTAGTAGGAGTTGTAAGATGTCACTTGTGGCCTGGAGTAGTAGGTCACTGAAGGGTGTGCATTTTCAACAGTGCAGTTCAGCGTAGGGAGGGAAGGAGTCTATCAAAACAAAAAGAAGAGAGTATGAGGCTGCAAACTCAATCATAGAAAGCTGACAGCTGAATGAAAGCAGAAATTATTTAAAGGAGCACTGTGTGTCTTTAGACCTTAACTCTGTTGAATTAGCAACTGGCAGTCCAGTTCCCTCTCAGGCAGCAGCTAAGTTCCAAGATCATTTCACTCCACAGCCACTTATTTCAGATTACTTGTTTCAGACTCCATAGAACAAGCTGGCAGTAGCCCAGTGCACACCAGTACTCACACAAAACAGATTTACATCGTCACAAATAGGAGAAATTATTAATTACTTCCAAATTACTCTGTTATTTGGTGCCTTTTGTGAATTGCTGTTTAATTCTATACATCTTTGTTTGCAGAGGTTGACAGACTCTCTAGTGTGGATCAAATCTCAAAGGGTTATGATGCACAGCTGGAAATGTGTCTCCTGTTTTATTTGGGAAGATATCGGTGAGTCTCAAAAGAGTTCAGAGTTCTGAAATAAAGTACCCTTAGTGCAGGGCTCAAGATTTCTTTGTAAGAAAAACATATAGCCAGGACAACAAATCTCTTTTCTGTGTGACTGTTTTAGTATTATTCCAAATGAGTCACAAGCAACTGAAAAAGCCCCAAATATATCTGTTGAACATTCGGGTCTACCCGTTCATTTGTGCCATTTGGAACAAAACTGTATGGAAGGTAACAGGCAGCCTGGTTAAGTGAGGGTATTTCAAAGCTCACAATGTTAGAATAATATTTTTTTCATTATCTGAAGTTTGGTTTTGATCCCAAGTTCACCCTCTCAGGTTCTGTACCATGAAGAAATTAAGATGGAGAGTTTTGGCCTAATACAGCTGCTTAAACTGTCTGTAAAGCTCAGACTGCTGCTATAAAATCAACAATTAATGAGCAATTGCCACACTTTTCCTTGTAGAATGTCAACACTATGAAAAGGAATATAAATTTTTAAGGAAGAGCTTATTTTTAATCATCCTGGTATTGCTAATGCCTCTCTGATAGTTCATTTTGAAAATACAGTCTCCCAGATCTGTTAATATTTTCTAACAGTGCTCAGGTGGTGACAAGATCAGAAAAGTGAATCACTTCCACTCTTTCATTATAATTATTTCTTGCCCTTCTTTCCACCCTGTAAAGTAATGTATAGAACATTTGCATTGAAATATCAATAGTTTCCATTATTATTTTTAAAGGCAATTTGCCTGATTTGTTTTCTTTAATGCACAGAGAAATTGATATCCTCTTACCATGTCTTTAAAGCCTCCAAGTATTGCTGCTGTAATGATCCCTAGGAATAGCCCAACTATGTTCAGAATTGTTGCCGACCAGAGCAAGTGGTAAAGGTGGATGATGTCCTGGCAGCTGCTGACATCAATGTATTCATAGTACCCTCCAGAAATCTCTACTCTGCTAGATTAGGGAAAAAACAACAGTAATGATAAAAAAAATGCACCACACATAAAAACCTAAGCAGTACTGTTTAGTACTTGTTTGCATTCTGCAACTCAGTGATAACCTGGGCCTTACTACTGAGGGAGGGAGATAAAGCCTCCTAGATCCCATGCTTGCGGCACCCACGATCTCCCTACACGAAGTGCTTGCTGTGTTCTGAAACAAACGACTTTGTGTCTGAACCTGCCGGTTATTTCTTTCATCTGAAATCTCCACAGAGGTCCTGGAGGCTTACCAAGCATAAACCAGTCTTGGAATTACCCATGGAAATGAGTCTGTGCCCTGAGGAGCAGCAGCTGCCCCCCAGGCACAGAGCAGCTGGGTGGGATGGGCAGGGGCCAGCACAGCTCCGCCCGGCTCCCAGGGCTCGGCCACAGAGCAGGTCCGGCTCCGTGCCCCTCACACGGCTCCGTGCCCCTCACAGCTCCGTGCCCCTCACACAGCTTCGTGCCCCTCACACGGCTCCGTGCCCCTCACAGCTCCCTGCCCCTCACAGCTCCGTGCCCCTCACACAGCTCTGGGCCCCTCACAGCTCTGTGCCCCTTACAGCTCCCTGCCCCTCACACAGCTCCGTGCCCCTCACAGCTCTGTGCCCCTCACACAGCTCTGGGCCCCTCACAGCTCTGGGCCCCTCACACAGCTCTGGGCCCCTCACACAGCTCCGGGCCCCTCACAGCTCTGTGCCCCTCACACAGCTCCGTGCCCCTCACAGCTCCGTGCCCCTCACAGCTCCCTGCCCCTCACACAGCTCCGTGCCCCTCACACGGCTCCCTGCCCCTCACAGCTCCCTGCCCCTCACACAGCTCCGTGCCCCTCACAGCTCCGTGCCCCTCACAGCTCCGTGCCCCTCACACAGCTCCGTGCCCCTCAGAGCTCCGTGCCTCTCACAGCTCCACAGTGGCCTGGGCTGGCTGCAGCCCTGGCACCTCGTCTGTCTGCTCACACTGAAACTTTACCACATGCAGAAAAGAGACTGAGAAAACCCATTCAAATCTGGTTAGATCATTGTTTTAGAAAAAGAAAAGCAACTCCTGCAATACGTGGGCCGAAGTCTTGCAGTGGAATTCTTCAGAACTGACCTCTCTGCCTGCTGGGTGGGGAACAGGCTGGCCCTCAGCACAGCTTACCAGAGGTAGAGGCCTACAGCAAATACCCCTTCAGAAAACATATTTATCAGGGACAAACAGCGCCAAGAGCTTATGAATGACTTATCTCCCAGCTCACACACAGGGTTAGGCTCAAAGCACATGGGAGCTTTGCAGGAAGGGGAAGAACTGGCTCATATTTAAGGTAAAGAAGCATGACATCCAGATTCAGCTCCTCAGCAGACTCCACAAGGCCTGCAGGAAACTGCCCCCTCTTACAAGAGTCACCCTCCTTTGCTGATTACTCAACTTCTACCTCTTTACCCTTTTTATTCCTACATTTCATTTTAGCAGGCCACTGTAGGAGACATGGCAAGGGGAGATGGGGATTTCAAGCAGAATTGAGGCAGAGCTTAACCACAGGTTACAAAAACCTGTGCGCTGGCTGGCACGACCCCAGTGTAACCTGAGCTCTCACCGTGACCCTCGAATAATAAAACCTGTTTGCGCTGTTTGCCAGTGCACGTTCCTATGGAGATGTGTGAGAGCACAGAGCTCACAGTGAGGACATCCTGCCTTGTTCAGCATGTCCTTATCAGCGAAAAGGGGCTTGTCCCGTGCTGCCAAAGTTCCCAGCATCAGGAAGAATGCAAGATTGCTGTCACATTTTCCATTATTTCCATCCTTTACATGTGCACTAACCAGTCCTGAGTGTCCGTGCCTTTCTTACTGAGACACCATCCAGCACCTCCTCAGTGCAGGATTTTTTTGTGGTACTAAGCAAGATTAAAATAGCAACAACTGATAGATCTTATCAGAGAGGGGAAAATGGGTCAGGTCCCAGAACCAGGACTGTGGAAAAAACCCAAAATACCAACAAAAACAAAAGAAAAAAAATACAGAAAAGTTTAAAGCTTTTCTATTCCAATCAGTTCTCTGTGTATCACTTTCTTCAGCTAGCAAAAAGAGATTGTGCTCTGTATACTGCTCAAGGAAATCATGAGCTTCACCCCTCTTTCACACATACGAAGTCCTACAGAGACCAGGGATCACATTTCCCAGCACAGGGAACCACCCACCCTCTCCCAACAGCAGCTTTTGATCTTCCTCCACCACTGTCAATGATTTAAGTGTATGCCAGCCCGACTAAGTACTGTGAGAAATGCTAAGCCTGAAACAGCCCTAGGCAAGAGCCAGCAGTAAAAAAATCAATTTATTAATTCCTTGCTGACACACATTGGGCACTCCATAAGGTATAAGCAGTGCATGCTGTAAATTAAGCTGACTTAGGCACAGTAGCCAGATCTCAGTGGTGTGAGCACTCTGCTGTGATTCTCGATTGGTAACCACCTTCTGACTTACTGCAGTGCTGGTTCACCTTCCAACCGTGTGCGACCATGAAAGACATTCACTGGGCAGAGGGGACACTGGCTTATGAATGCAAAGATGGCACCAGCCTGTTAACTCTCATCCCTGTTAGCAGGGTTGTTACCGTATGGACTAGAAATCCTGAATATTAAAATATAAAGTGTATAAACCATAATAGTAGTAGTAATGCTAAGGCTTGGAGACTGCAGAGTAGGCCCTGGGAAACCAACTTAGGAATGTGCTGTGCTGAGAAAACAATTAGCAGAGAATGCAGAACTGCTAGTGATAAGGTTAAGGTATAATCATAAATAAAGTACTGGTGGTGAGTAGTGGCGAGAGAGAGAGATTAAGGGGGAGAACACTACAGTCCTAGGATAAGCAACCTTGAAGGATTTATGACGTAAAATGTTATCTACAAAGTGAATGTATCTATATTGTTTAGACGAATATGTACCTCTGCATGAAAACCGTTTGTAAAAAGGGTATAAAAACCCTCTGAAAAAGGGAACCAGTGGGATCCTGACTTTGGACGCGAGTCCGCAGGTCCCCGGGCCCCGAATAAAGCACCGCATAAACTGACACTCTGTTAGTTTGTGTTTTACTTGGGGTTTCGGGCAGCAGGGTGGGGAATGGAATGGTGGCAAGGTGAAGAAAACAGTGTCCCAGTTTTTTTGCATCTTCGGTATTCTCAAAGGAAAAAAACTCAGTTCCAACAGAGAAGGAAGGTGTTAAGACAAGCAACACTCAATAAGTGGAAAACCTGAGGACACCAAGCATGAAAGTCATGGAAATTCATGTGGTCTTCATTTTTCCAGCTGGGCTGGCCCAGAGCATGCTCAGCCATAGCTGGGAGGGCCTTAGTGTATTTCACACCCACCACCTTTACTTGGTTAGCTTTTGTCTGGGATTCCTCCTTGCTAACAAACTCTTAACAAAGCTTAAGGTCCCTTCCCACAACAACCATCATTAAGTGATACTATCCTGCAACGAGCTGCAAAGGAGCATGACCACTGCTCGCCCTTCCCATGGCTGGAGTGGCATTTTTGGCTTACTTCCCACAGTTGTACAGGTCACAGCAGAAGCAGGTATTGGTTTTTATTTTCGGTGTGCAGGGGGCACGGCGCTGTGGGTGACAGACCGCCTGTGTGAATACAGAAAAAAATACATAAACCACAGAATGACATAATCCCCAAACACAATTTCTGCTGCTGTTTGGCCTGCTCTGCATGTAGATTTCTCAGTGATCTCCATATTAGCCTCAGGCAGATTTTTCTTTCCTTATCTTGCTCCCACAAAGTCCTCCGTTACTGGAACAGAGATACACTAGACTAGAACAGAGAGATTTCCTTTTGCTGTGGGGAACTGACAGACAAGCACGTGCCTGTAGAGGAAAGAGGTTTTGCAACTCTTACAAGCAGCCAGGGCGTTGCTGAACTAAGGCACCTCACTCCAGGGCAGGGCAGAGTTGTCAATAGCACGGCCCAAATTGAGAGCAAGATTCCCATAGTGGCACAGAACTGACCAAAGTGGTTAATTGTCTGTACCTGTGGGTGGTAACACCCGAGTTCACATGGACAATCTTCAGCCTAGCATGTAACTTTGCACCCTCAAGCAGGCCTTCTAATTTGGTATATAGCGGTTACTCAAAATTACCTGTGGACTTGTGAGGAAAGCTCTGAGACAGAATCAGTGCTCAGCAAAGGCAGACAAAGACGTCCATACACACCATCAGTATGTGGCAGGATCCACATACTGGAGCCAACAGGCTTCTCTTTGGAGAACACAATAGGAGAGGTGCAGAGGCTGGTACTTGTTGCTCATATACACAGAAATTACTGCTGTCTGAAATCTTAACCCACCACCCAGCTCCTACAATGAATGCACAGCTGAAGATCTAGAGACACTGGTGAATTTTCCTATCCTACATACCCTTCTCTACATTTGCTCCTTCACTATTCAGGCAGTACATGAAGGAACCCACCTCTGAGTGCTCCCAGCATCCTGCTCCCACCCCAGGCCCAGCCTCCCACCCTCTCCTCATTTTGCAGACCTCCAGGACACTGGAGCAGCCACATGGCAGCAGGTTCCTCCACCTGCACCAAGCTGATCCCTTAACAGGACACAGCAGAACCTGCTCTCACCTCTGGTGGGGTCGTACTCTTGGAGTAGTACTGACATCGCCCTGCATACAGCGGCCTCAGATCCTGCCAGAGAAAAAGCACCAGGTTTAGCCCTGCAGCAAAACCAAAATCACCCAAAGGGTCTGGGGAAAGGGACCAGGCTTTAGAGGAACCCCGATCTCACACCAGCACCTCAATACAGCAACGGGTCTGCAGTCCCCACCCCAGCCCCCTGAGCCCCGGGTGATGCTTAACCTTGGTCTTTGGGGGCATGAAATTGTTACAGCCAGCATGGGAGGTGCAGTCTCTTAAGCTGGGCTCTTTGGGTGATAGTGGCCATCCTTAACTGAAAGATTTATTCCCCATTCTGCAAGACACATCCCAGGCCTGCCTGACCTATTTCTCAGGGTTCTTCTTGCTGAATCATAGCAATTTTTCATTAATTGTTGGCGAATTTGTCCTTCCTGTGCTCTTCAGTATCTTGTGGGAAAGCTCTGGAGGATCATCAACACTGCAGTCTGCAAATATGCATTAATGCCTCCCTCTGGGGCAGCTTATCTCCAAGATAAAACCTCAGGGAAAGCACTGCTAGACGTGTATCCACATCAGCGAGCCCTTCCCAGGAGCAGCCAGACTTGCTCTCCAAAGCTCGGTGGCAGGGCAGTGGCAGCAGCTGACAACAGGAAGAATGCTTTTTGCTGGTGTGGCAGAAGCATGTGTCCAGCAAGGTGGTGACTTTTTTGGACTGTCAGGTGGAAAAGTGAGGCCAAAAGCCCATCTGTTCATCAAGAAGCAGAAACCAAACCCTTTTTCATCACAAATGTTGAGCTCTGGCTGCCTCAGACCCGCAGCCACCCTCAGAGCCAGCTGGGAGGAGTTGCCAGCTCATGCCACAACCCAACCCATGAGGTCACACCCTTGCAAAGGGGGTCAGAGATGGCCCAGACTCGCTGGTTTCCTCCAGACAGACGGACACCCATCACACAACTGAGCAGAGCTGCCATTTGCTCTGCCAGCAAATCCTGCCATCCAGCCACCTTTCTACCACTGGATGACTCGGGGGCAGGAAAGAAGAGCCAGTTTCACAAGGAGCATAACTAGCCAGCTGACACAGGGAGTTTCCATTTCATGGGTAATTCTGATCCAAAATTCCTTTCCGTTCTGATAAAAATAAACTCCAAATCTGTCTTTTCAATTCCTTTTTGCCAAAAATTTCAAAAAAAGTCATCAAACTGCAGAGTTGCAAGACAAAAAAATGGTTGCAGTTACAAATTTCAATCAGGAAGCCGAAATGGAATTGTGTCATTATTTCTGTACTAATAACTAAAGCTTCTGAGCATCCCACTGTACTAGTGATTGGTCATGACAACAGTAGTTCATAATATTTTTAAGTGACCAAATGGAAACTGAGAACATACTGCAAATGTTTCCTGTTTATGCTGTAATGCTTCAGTGACGTTCCTATCAAATTGCTTAATTCTACTATAGCATCCAGTGATTCACTCTGTTCACTCTACATTAAGAACTAGCTCCGCCTACATTTAAAACAAAATAGATGTTACTGCTCACATTTTGTCTCTTGGTGATAGTTGTAATTCACATTATGTCTTAAGTGTTCTGATACTCAGTAAAAACATAAAGCCAAAAAACCCAAAGCAAAGCTCTAAGATCTTAGTACTTTCTGCTAATTTTAAAATGCTTTTTTTAAAAAGACAACATTTTTCTAAAGCTTGTGATTTAAAGCAGCACTCAGCACATGATATATATTTACAGGGTTTGAGGCAGTCTGATACAAGATCGCAGACACCATCACTTGTTTTTTTAGAGTAAAAGCAATGCAAGACCTGTGTTTTCCTGGAAGCACTTACTATGTGTCTGGCAGCAAAGACACCGTCTACTATGGCACAGCAGAATGCAGCAATGACACCAAAGCTGATGAAGACGATCGATGCAACCAGCTGAGGGAGGAAAACAAAACAAAGTATCATCTGCCTCTTCACAACCAAGTGATTAGTGCCCTCTCCACAAGGATATGTAAACCACAGTCGATAAGCCCCCAAGCAATCAATGACCCAAATGTTTGCCCAGGCTGCACAGAGAGGTCTGGCTGAAGGCAGTGGGATGTGTGTCGGCTCTGGCAGAGTGGCAGGAGTAGAAGCATCATGCCAGACTGGTTCTCTGGGGACTTGATAGAGTAATGCAGGTTTTTCCATGACTCCAATGGGCTAAACTTGGGCTGAGAATACACCTCCTCTTCTGGCTTCTGCTGTCCTTAACTCTCCCCTGGAAAGACAGGAGAGAATTTCTTCTCTCCTCACGTTGGAGCACCGTGGGGAGCTGCTCCTGTGAACACTTACTGAGCTGTGAGGGTGCAGGAGACTGCATCTCTGCTGGGACTGCACCTTCAGGGAACAACACCTAGATGCAGGCACAAGCACAAAGCCATGAGAGCAGAAGGCAGGTGACCAGCAATGCCATCGGTGCTGCTCACCCTCACAGCAGCCTGGCTGGACTCCTTGGTGCCAGGATGTGACAAGCACAGTCCATCCAGCCTCCCACTGGAGAGCTGCAAGGAGAGAGACTTCCCTCCACCTGCAGCTTGAAAAGGGCAGTCTGACAGGCAGTGATCCTTTTTGCACTGGCCCCATCTTGCCTGTTCTTAGAATTAGGGTGAAGGTATTCAGCAGGTAAACCAGAAATAATCTCCAATCCAGGTATGAGAAGCAGTGCCTATTCTCACTATGCCACTTCAAACACCACCTCTGCCAAAGAGTCAGTGCTCAGCTGGGAGAGTAGTGCCCCAGTGCTGACACAGCTCCTCTCACACCTGAACTCAGCTCAGCTGCTGCCAGTGGACTCCTGACCAACTCCTCACACAGAGCTCCCAACACTGATCCCAATCCTCTCTGCCAAAGCACACTGGGGATATGAGCAGTGCTGCAGAGGGCAGGCACAGGATTCAGACAGAGAGGTTCACAAAATGCAGTTTGGAAAACAGCTTTCAATATTACTTCATATATTTTGTAATACATTATTTCAATATATTTACAGTATTTCAGTGTAAAGAATGGGAAGCTCCCTGGTGATTTTCCAACTCTAGGGACCACAACCTTAAAGTGTCAGTTGCTGCAGCTGTTAAAAACTACTTCTCCACAAGTACAAAGGTGACTCTGGTCATGGGGGAGCTGTAAGCAGTTGTAAAAATGTCTGCAGCCCAAATACAAAGCTAACAATCAGCCCGGCCAGCACTGACAGATATCTCAGGTGTCCTGACTTGGGGATGTTTGTTTTAAAGATCCAGGTACTAAGTTTGCTTGAAAACCTTGGCTCCTGCCAACTGCACAAGGCTCCAGTTCTCAGAAAGACAAGCCAATTCCCTGGACAAATACAATCCAGAAGGATTCTATGTGTGTTTTTAAAGTATCTCAGGATTTTCAGGTTAATCACACCAGTGTTATCTGCATCTCCCTAAGTGAAAACAGATCTTGTTCCAGTAACTTCCATGTACCAACCAGATCAGCTTGAACAATGATTGGAGATGCCAGAGGGCTCACCTGGGACAGTGGGGATGGCCCCTGTACAATTGCATACTTAAAAATGAGAGAAAATAAAATGGTTTTCTAGATGAGGCAAGTATTCAAGGCATAGACATTAGACCTGCAGCAGCAGAGAGAGCTGGCTGTGAAATGATCCCAGTGACCATGTGAACATGTCATGATCACAAGCTGTTACTGGAATATTAGATGCTGTGCCACAAAGTACTTGCAGATGGCAGCAGGTGACAAGTTTTCCAGGACCAGATCCCACACTGACCGTGTTACTGTCAGCTGTAAACTGCATTTCCTCCCCACTCAGCCCCACCCTTTGCATGTCTGGATCCCAACTCACACGATTCATTACAAAGTCACACTGTCTCACTACCAAACCAGTGAAACCAAGCAAGGAGAAAAAGTCCAGTCTCGGTGGAAGATACAAGGTTTTCGGCTTAGGTTATTTTGTAGCAAGTTTAGTTTTTCTCAGTACTTTGTTCCATACACACATGAAAGAAGATATTCGCCCTAAATAGCATGAACCTTAGAGATGGGAAGTGAGCCAAACACTAAATATGTACAATTAGAGAATTTGTGGGTCATCTCTGCTCACAGATAGGAGCTGCTAATATGGGGGTTTAAAAGAAATCCAAAGTTAATGATACTTTCATAACAGCCCTACCAAGAGATAAGTATCTGGTGCTCACTTTAATTGCATACCATTTTCTCACTCTCAGATGTAAAAGCAAAAGCCTGAAAACCAAGCACTGAAAATTTATGATGGAGAAAAAAATCAAACAGTAAATAGAAACATACAAATTTAAAGGAATGAAAAGGAGGTGTCTTCACAAACAAACTGTGGGCCTAATGGTAAATAAGGCCAGATACAGAAAGGTGAAAGAAGCAATGGGGGGAACCATCAATTCCATAGGAATTCCACTAATTGACACAGACTGTTACTCACTCGAGACAGTGCTAAATCTCTGGATTTAGAGAAAAAGAATAGAGGCACAAGGAAAAAGAAAAACGGGGGGGGGTATGCGTTAGAAGGGGGTATAAGGAGTTTTGGGAAGTCTGTACCTCTCAAGTACCTCAGCCAATGGGAAAAGAGAGAGGGAAACACGGCTGGGAAATTAGGACAAAAAAGATGCTGTGTCTCCTAAAAATTTTGAATGACCCCAGGGGAAATGCCCCATGGCTTCTCCCTGTATTCAAATAAAATTACAGGACTCCTCTGTCTGCTTTTTGGATATAAGCCTCTAGCCTCTAGTGTTTGTGGATTAATTTTCTTGACAAAATTAATTTTAAATATCACAGTTTTCAACTTGCCAACAAGATTTTTGATTTGAGGTTGATAATACTATTACTGTAGCAAGCAGAATCCCTCTCTAGAGTTGTGTGATACTATTGGTTGATCTTCACTCATGTAACTCTAGATGAAGTCAGCCACACCAAGCAGCATTTGGACAACAAAAAACAAACGGGGTTTGGATAGTGAAGGAGTGTCTGGTCTGAGGTTCTCTTTAGGTGATGGTACAGCCCCACATGGCCTGTGAAGGTGGTTCTTATTTTCCATGGCACAGATGATTGTCATAAAGGCATGTAAACTCCTCACTTGGAAGCTGCTGAGCGGACAGGGGGGGTGTGTGCCAGAGCTGCCTGCTGGACAGCTGGTCCTCCCTGTGGCCACAAATGCTCTCTCTTCCCTTCCAGAGGCATAGCATAAAAGTCAACATACTTGGGTGGGAAAAATCAGAGAGGTCTGTTCCTGTTAGCAGTCTGGGGGAAGTGAGAAGTGCTCCTTCAGGTTAGCTCTCCTCTTCAGCCACGCTGGCTCGCTCCACTCCTCACACTCGCCTGTCACTTTACAGACAGAAACATGCACAAGAACACAGCTGCACGAGTTGTTTGGGCTTTTTCTGCCTTCAGGTGCACGACAAGCCAGACCAAGGCTGCCTTTTAGCAAATTAGGACACAGGGGAAGTTCAGAGAAGTTGAAAAAATAAATCCTCCGTGGCCAGTGGTATCACAGAAACATGCAATGGACAAAGCTGGCACTGTAAAGTGCTCCTGGGTAAGGAGGACATGTGACTAAAGCACAGGAACATTAAGTGACAGCTCCTACGTGTCCTCCCTGCAATCAGTGGAGACACATTCACTGCCAGCCCAGGCAGCAATGATGCAATCCCTGCAAAGCTAGGTCATGAATGTTTTTTAGGACACAAAATGATAGAGAGATGAAAAGAATAAACACAGGCTACCCAGGGCTCTTCAGAATAATCAGACAAGTCAGAGCCACACTGTCACTCGTGAGCACCCTGTGAAGAGTCCAGGACTCGCACAATATGGTCAACGCTCAATCAGACACTGACATGCTGCTAAAACATGATGAGCAAGTGGCTGAAACCCTACTAGGACAGAAAGAACAGGGATATGTTGGTCTTGCAAAGCCAGGGTGAAATCAAAAAAAATTATCCACTGGGAAACTCACCTCCCCTGCACCCTGTCTGATTGTGGGAAAGGCAAATGTCATCTCCTGCAGGGTTTGCCTCACCCTCTCCTCCCGCTCTGCAGGGAGCATGCTATTCGCAAAGCAAAGGCAGCACAAAGGCAGACTCGATTTCGACAGGCAGGAATTTCTCCCATCTGCCTTTGCAGAACCTTCCTTAGCCTTGGTCAGCAGCGAACTCTGCTAATCTGATTACTGAGCCCCCTCCATCCCTGCTAAAGCAGGCAACAGCCCAGCAGGACAGGCTGCAGGGCCAGCACGACCTTCCTCGGCCCCCTGCAGCCTCACAAGAGCAAGGCTGGAGGGATTTCGCTGCCAGAGCTTGGGGCAACCACCAGGGAGGGGGATTGCAGCCACTCTCCTGAGTGAGAGGCAGGAGACAGAGTGCCCACAGGATGCTGCTCCTAGGCTGCCAGAAACCATCTTCAGTTCTCAAGAGGTATGCAACACTACCCTGGAAGAGTTAGGAAAACCTAAAATACTACTCTTTACATGCAGTATTTGAGTTACTGTCATTTTTTTAGAAAAGTTTTTATAAATAACTTACCATTTGTCTTTTGTTTTCTATCAAGTTTGATCCAATTATTCCAAGGAATGACCCAAAACCAAGCTGAAAAACAATGTATTGTTAGCAGTTAACATATTTTACAAGCAGATAGAACACAATTAAATCCAGAAGCAGCAAAAGAACATTCTGCTGATGTGTGAGCACTCTTCCTTCAGCAAGAAATCAGTGGAGTCTCTCACTAGCAGGAACTATCAGGTGTATCCCACATATGACACTAAAAGCGTGTGCAGAAACCAAAAGGATGAGTTCTGAATTCCATCCCCCCCCAGTAATGCTGAGAAATGGCTGGTGGATGAGGATATGCATTGCTGGCTTGGAACAACCCAACAAACACTCAGGAGCCTCCAGAAGCAAATCTAGCAGGACCATTGCACTAAAACCTCTAAGACCAGGTTTCTGTGACCTCCCTGAGCATGTGAGCAACTACTTCAGTTTTCAACTCAGAGAGCTCCTCAATGTGAAGCATGAAATAAGGCAGATTTATACTTTGGAAGATTTAGCAGTTTTCTGGCTTCTCTTACTCTTCCCTCATTTCCAGGGGTGAGAATGCATCAACTAGGGTGTTCTACTGGAAGAGCTCACACTGGCCCAACAGAATAAGCTACTGCAGCAAAAGCATCTTTTCTTGCTGCTCTAATTGACAGCACTTATTTAAGCTCAGTGAAGTCAGCCAGGAGAGCAATTCCCCACCTCCTTTCTCCACAGCCTTAAGCTACACTAAGAAGTTTCTAGGACAGAGCACACCTCAGCCAGGACAGAAACAGGGACTGCAAGCAGGAACCATGGACTAAGAGAGGAGATGCAAAGATAGTATTGTGTCACACTGAGAAAGGTTTTTGGTTGGTGTGGAGCATATCCAACCCCACTTCCACGGGCTGGCAAAATGAGAAATGCTGGGAAAGTCCTACAGCTGGAGCTGTCATATTAAGGAGATGCAAATCTAGACAACAGACCAGGGGCCAGAGAAGAGCCATGTGAGAATGCCCAATAATTGGCCAACTCCCCAGGAAGAAAAACAAGCATGAGACAAGCTGTAGTGATTCAAAAATGAGTCAAACTGGAATCAATACTTTTAGATCCAGGAATAGAAAACAAAGGTTTAATAAATCCAATACTAACAGGCAGAGGCATGTGCAGAGATTAGCAGACACAAATGTGATGTAAACTTGGTCTTCAATCTTCTCTTGCCCTGCTTAAGCCCAACAACCTTTGGTGTAATGCTGCAGGCAGGGAGGGCAGCTGGCTCAAACAGCAGGGATTAAAATGGAGCAGCTGATCAGGCTGCTGCTTCCCCACTGCCTGGCTTGCACTCCGAGCTCATGCAGAACACTGTCCCCACATCAGGCACAAAGTGCCATGGTGGGAAGCACAGCAACGAAGCCAGGGTGTGCTCACCACTGGAGTGGCAAACAGGGAGGGCAGAGACCTAGGGTACTGCTGAACTGCCCCACACTGACCTGCCAGTGCAGGTGTATTTTTCAGTCTGGTGATATTTAGCAGAAGGAAATTGTGTGGCAGCACACAGGCAAATGCTCAAGAAAAATATATTTATGTCCTTTGAGCTTTAAGAGAAATATCCACATGGTGTTTCAGAGCAGCCTCAACCCAAAAGGTGAAATGCTTTAGATAATATAAGATAATTCAAAAAGAAGAAATTAGAGCAAGTCTGTACATCCAGCAGGTGAATACCAAATAAATTGGTGGACTCTCATTAACAGGAATTCTCATTGCACTAATAGAAAAACTACTTATTCTTCTACGGATGGGACAAAGATCTTAGTAAATGTTCTTCAGTTACATCATTTATTTGCTGGTGGATGTGAACCCCTGAGATGTCTGTCTGAAAGGAGGACAGGACACAAACTGAATGTGCTTTTCCAGAGTAAAGTCTCAAGCCAACATCCTTGGCAAGGAACCATTACAGAAGAGGTTTGCCAGTGAAAACTTAAGAAAGGTCAGTCATTTACACAGATTCTGGCAGCTGTTATAACTTCTTATAACAACACATGTATCTCACAGTCCAACTTCCATCAGGCTCCTTGTCTTCTGCACCTGAGTATTACTCTTGTCTGCTGAACATCACTGCTGTACTCCAGGCTTCCCTGTGCCAGGTTGGTCATCCAGTCACACGTGGGGGAGGGTATTTCCCATAGAGACACAGCTAAGGTATTCACTGATGTAGTTTGAAGGTGTGGGTGGCCATGGATGAGGGCGAAAGGCACCCTGGCTACAGGATGTCACTGAACTCTCTGCTTCAGCTTCTCCAGTTTTATCAATTAGGAACTGAGCTGCTAGGGAAAAAAAACCCAAACTTCGAACCCTCAAAAAACCCAACCAAACAAAATCCTACTGATGTGTGGAAGGTCTCCAGTGCCTGGTTCTGTCCTTCCTTGGAAGCAGAGGCCTGGGAAGAAAATCCCCCACATTGAAGCAAACATTACTTGCTTCCTCCTTGCACAAGAGGTGCTTGCCAAAGAAATGCACGTTGAAGGAGGAAGGGTGGTTTAGGCATGGCAGCAAAAAGACATCTGATGTCTGAATTCAAGAAGAATTTGGACAATACCCTCAAGTACATGGTGTGATTCTTGGGGTTGTCCTGGAGTTGGACTTGATGATTCTGATTGGTGTCTTCCAACTCAGAATATCCATGACTTTATGATTCTATGTTCCATTAGATGATTCCAGCTATGGAACTGGTCCACACACAGAGAAATCACCCAGCACACAAAGAGACTTCTGGCTCTATCTGCTTGAGGACAACTCACCAAATATTTCTTCAATGCAGCCAGTCCTTTTTCCCCAGTTAAGGGAGAAATCCCAGCTTGTTATGAAACATCAGCTATTTTAAGCACTTTCTGAAGCATCCAGCAGCACACTGAAATGTTTTTCCGTGCTGTGAGACATGTGAGGTCATCACACATTTCCACAGAGCAGATTAACGAACCTAGATGGGGAATTTGGTGACAAACACAAATTGCCAGGGTTCCTCTGAATAAAGTAACTCAACGCCCTTCCCAAGTCCAGGAATTCATTAATTCCTTGAGTAGACTAAGCCTCAAAAAAGCACAAGTGATGCTGACGTTCCCGGACCATAAATAGCTCGGGAGATGTCAAGGGGACGTGAGCATCAGACTCTGCCCATTTGCATCAGTCTGCAGGACCTGCTCTGAAGCACGAGGTTCAACTCAGGCTGGCACAGTGCAAAGTAAGTGTGGGGAGTCTGGAACCAGTGTGTCACCTTTCTCAACACCTTCCTTCTATGCTTGTCTTTAAAAAAGATCAGGCCTAAATCTAGGAGATACTGGGACAAGCCAGAAAACCTAAACCAAAGAGGCCCAACATAATCTGTAACAATGCTCCACACTGTAAGGAGCTTTCTTCAGTCGCAGAAGAACTTGGGCATAGAAAACTATAAAGCTCCCTGAGATTAGCAATGCATGGCAAGTAAATCAAACAGCAATAAGACAAGAACAAGTCTCCACCTGGTTATACGGAATGGTTTCAAGCCCCCAAATTCAAGGCTGCAAATCAAATGTGCAGCATCCCACAGCTGTTACACCAGGAGCCTCTACCAGGGCTACTGGCTGCATTTAATCTACTGAGACACATAACTTGATTGCAGTTCAGAGCTTCTTTTTCAGCATGTCTTAGACACACACAGGAACAGAGCAGGACATGCTTTCCAGCTCATGTTAGACCTCTGCTTATGCCGGGAGGGTCGTGATGTACTTGTCCCTCATGCTTCTGTAAGAGAGTATACATCTAATGGCAGGAAGGCTGGACACCAGTGATCTCCTCTAAATTAAGTCATTTGAAGCTACAAGATTGTTCTTTCCCATTTTCGGCTGCTAATAACAAAAAAGAAGAAATGGATGTGCTCGTGGCTTTGATGTACATGCTCCCCTGGCAAGCTGCCACAGCTCCTCATCCAGGGACTCAAATTTGTTAAACACTTCTGCAAGTAAACTTTATGACCACAAGTTCATGTTACCAGTATTTCAAGACCTGGTCTCTCAATTGCTTTTGGCAGTAAGGTCCTTCTTTGCCTTACTTCTGCCTGGGCTTAGTGTGATCTATGTAAACAAAGTTCTAAAGTTGCTTCGACTGACATAAAATCTATTTATCTGTCTCACCGCTAACTCAAAAGCAGATTATTATCTAAGCTCAGAGGAAGCTGCCACTTGGATGGGATTTTTGCATGGGAATGTGCAGCAGGTGCAAAATAATAATAAAACAAACAAATCAAATGGTAATGAAGTAGCTGAACAAAATATTCAGGACAAGATCACCTTTTATAACATTTTCAGCATTACAAGGGACTTCGTAGGCAATAAGTTTTCTAGACCTACCTAGGAGTTCTATACTTACAATAACCCCTGGGTAATAACCTCCAACAGTCACATTTTGGGTTCTTGTTGTAGCAGCTAGGCCCACCGTTAGAATTAATACTGACACAATGAGGAGAGTCACAGTTACGTAGAGGGAATTTCTTTTTCTTCTATTGAACGACCCTAAAAACACACACACACAACAGAATTTGCTGATTCCATCTGGGGAGAGTCACAGCACCATAAATTTCTCCTCCCACTGCCAACCACACCACGATGAATTTCCCTTCTTCTGACTTGAGAATATTTTTGGGTTTGGCTGTCACTTTTCACCTTCACTAACATTGGTCTGACACAGATGAAGAGAGCCTTAAGAAATGCAACTCTGCAAAGCTCATTTAAATACACTGGAGTCTCCCAGATCCTCTGGCCTGGTGCAATTGAGCTAATGAGAAGTATTCACATTAGACATTTATATACTTTCTGATCTGTCTACTTACATCTGTCTACTTAAATTACAAGCTAAATAACCCCACTGCATGCTTCTTGTTTTGAGAGGGGAAATTTGACTGTAATCATAAGGCATCCACAGTTTTCCATGCAAATGAGACATCATCAGTAACAGCCACTTCTCCTCTGCTTTCAGCAAGGACCAGGTATTTTTAGATGCTTGAATAATGAATTTGTGGATTAGTAAAACTCATCTACAGCTGGCTGATGATGAGGGAGTTTTTTTCTTTTCTATATTTATAGATCTCCCAAAAGAGCATAAACATAAAAGAGTGATTCCACCAGCCAAGGGGAAAGCTGGCTGTGACACTATGCTCAGCAACATCTTCAGGGGTGTGTTTGGTCTGCATGTGCTTTGCCATCTTTGCATCACTTTGTGGAACAATCCTTTTGAACACATTTCATATATTATGTAGATATAACCCAGCACCTGCAAGAATGGCTAGTAGGATAATGGACTGTAGGAGCCCCTGCCTCACTCCCTGTGGGCTGCTGGGGCCACCCTGAATCCCATTCCCACTGCCTGGGCTCTCCAACAGGCCCTGGGAGCAGGTGAGGGTATTCCCACCTCAGAGTCTCCCAGCACTTCTCTGGTGTTTCAGAGAAGGGCAGGAACGTGTCCCAAGGGCCAGGAGTAGCTTTCACCATTTCTGAGTGTATTCCCTAAAGCAAACCACCTTGGTTTCCCCACTGGTTCAGGGGCTCCCTGGCAGCCTGTGCACAGCAAGATAAAGCACCTGCAGAAAGTCCCTGACAGAAGACTTGGTCAGGCCAAGCACAACTCCCTGTCCAAATTCTGCAGAAACTGGAGCACACCAGGCCCTGCTGGGCACTTTTTGTCTCAAAGATGCACACGTCAGGTGCCCACAGACCCTTCTGTAGAGTCTGTGTATTTATGCCCAGCAGATAAAGAGATCCTTTCACCCCAGCAGCTACACTGATGCAGCCATACCAACCCACACGTGCTGCTACAAGTGATCTCCCTTCTGTCCATGTCCCACATGCACATCTGCTCCAGTCCGACCCAGCCCAGAGCTGTGCTGCATGGCTGCCATGGGCATGGGGCTACATCATTTCACCCACAGCGATCAGATGAGCTTGAAATCACAGATAAGGGCTAAACTTGGAGCTTAAAAGCCCAACAGAAGGAGAGTACAAAATCACAGATGGGTAAGGTTGGAAAAGAGCACTGCAGGTCACCTAGTCCAACCTCCCTGCCCTACAAGAAAGGCAAGAGAGGTTTATTAAAAAAAGCACCATCCTTTCTGACTGACCTGCTGTCTCTGGGAGGAAAGCTCTCCACCCACAAACCTTCTGCTCATGTTCCAGAGCACAGGTCTGACTGCATCACTGGGACATCACTGATCCTAAAAGCAAGGAGCCTGACAACTTGTTAGTCCTTAGCTGGAATAAATAGATAGTTGATAATTAAAACAAACAAACAAACAAACAAAAAAACTGCTAGAGAACCCCAAGATACAGGCTGGATATTTTATCAATGATCCTTAGTGTTTCAAGCCACGTTTTACAGGCTGGACATAAAGGTACGTGACTGTTGCAGGTTGCATTTGGGGTTATTCCCCTAAATTTGCTGAATAAGTGAACAATAGAAAATCTAGGTTTCTAAATAATTAAAAAATCATTAAGAGATTAATCCATTCTATATTTACTGCCTCACAAATACTATCACTGTGCCACACTTCAGTTTCAATGTAACTAATTAAATGCAAGTGCCCCATAAATGTCTCTAAAAATCCGTAACAGTGGGCCCAAAACTGGAGAAAATTTGCCATTTGTTACATAGATTAGTTCTGAAAGGTGACAAAGGATGAATCCACCTTGCTTCCATAGAATTATCAAACTTCTGATTACTGCTATGGTTTGGCTGGCAAACGAGCAGAGGGTGAATAAGCCCAGCCACGTGTTCCTTACACAGCTCCCAGGGTACACAGTTGGGCTCTGGGTGTGTAGATGTCTGCAGGGCATGGCTGGGTGGGTGCTGTGGGCACACAAGCACAGCATTTACACACCCAATCCAGTGCTCCTGCACTGCCATCACAAATGCTGCAAAAAGTTACCACAAAACCACTCTAAAAGAAGCATCTTGAAATATCATTTATAGACGCTGTATTTGTTTCAGCAACATCATGCTTTTCACTCTTAATTTCTATGTTGTTTCCCAGCTTAGGACTGGCACACACCAACACTCAATAGAGAACAGAAACACAAGGTTTGAACTGGAAAATTTCTCAAAGCTTTTCAATTTTCCTCATAAGATTAAAAAAATATTTTAGAAGCTTTTATTTCAAGTTCTAACAAAACCAGCCATAATCTTCTAACTTGATACTGAAGAGAGATGTGAAACTGAAGAGATAATGTGACTACCTCCAATTCAGCTCGGTATTGGAGTATTAATTACATTTTTTCCTTCCCTGACAATACCTTGCTATGCATGTAGAGAGAAAGTGGTTTTTGTACTTCTGTAAGGATGCCTGCAGCTGCTTAAGCATACATATACTCAGTATCTCTTTAATACCTGCTGAAGAGCTGCTCTGACAAAATCCTCTCCCTCAACATTAATTTCTGCTGAAAGTATTCCCCATCAGATAATTTTCCTCTGTGCTCCTGAGCTTGGTATAATTCTACACACAGAAACCGAGCTACGGCAGCTTTGCAATCTCTGCTTTTAAGAGACAGCAATAGCCTTTTCTCTATGATTTATCCCAAAGAGATACCCCAAAACTTGCAGTGCTTACCACAACATAAATAAATAGACAAGGTGATCCAAAACACTGTACTTAACTCTGCTAAGGGAGCTGTAAACAAATTAATGCTGTCCATAGCCTGGCTATTGCTTTTGCTAAAATGGCACTCCAAACGGACACTGGGTTTAGAATGATCATTTTTCTTTTAAGCATCAGAAAGAATCCTCTTGTTATATTTGCCCTATAAGCCACTCTAAAGACAAGTCTGTAGCAGGTTTTTTCAGATTACTTTAGAAGTTCGCAATAATGCATACCTCTGAACTGCCCTTGATTCACTTTTTTCCCCCCACGATTATTAGAAGAAAATGGACAAGATGGCACAGAAACACGACCGACTTCTCCATCTTGTTCTTTGGGGGAAAAGCCAGAGGCGAAGAACAGGCGCAGAGCAGCTCAAGGAAGAAGCCAGCTCTAACTTTTGCCCCGAGAGACCGGGGGCAGATGGCACCGAGCCTCCCTCTTCCAGCCCCTCTCCCTTCGTCCCATTTTTCCGCTAAAAGCGCGTCACGATGGGAGCTGTGACCCCACGGCTCCGAGCGCGGGCCCGGCAGCGCAGGGACGGGGGCTGCGGAGCTCCAGCCCGGCTGGGCCGGTGGAAGGGAGGGGAAATCGCCATTAGGTACGAAGGGTCCCCGACCTCATCCGGGGTGCGGGAGGGCAGCGGCCGCGCTCTGCCCCGCTCCCAAGGATGCTGTCGCCGCTGCGGGACCGAACCGCCTCCGTCCGGGATGACCCAACGCGGGGGTCCCGGGGACTGCGGGGACACACGGCCGAACCGGGGCGGGCGGGGCGAACGGCGGGGACGGCCCGGCCAACGCAGCCCCGGCGAGGTCCCCGGGGACCCGCACGGCCCCGCGGCCAACCCCGCACCGCGCCCCCCGGGCCGGCGGGATCCCCCCGGGCCGGCACTCACCCACGGAGTCGGGCAGGGCCACGCCGGCCGGGCGCTGCTGAGTCAGGGCCTGCCGCATGCTGCCGCCGCTCCCGCAGCCCGCCGGGCCCCGGGCGGCACAGCCCCGGACCGGCACCGGCCCCGCCGCGCCTGCGCCGCGCTCCGCCCCGCCCGCGGTGCCCCGGCTCCCGCGGGCAGCGGCGACCTGCGGCTCTGTCCAAAGCAGCTCCCGGCCCCGGGGCACCCCGCTGGAACCAGCGCAGAGGCCTTTCCCAAGGGGCTTGGGGCGGGTGGGACGGCGCTCCCGCCTCGTCTCCGCAGAGGACAGAGTTCCTGTCCCGCCTCTGGGAGATCTCGGCGCACTCACGGGCAGGTCGGCCGGAGGGGTTCCCCACATCTCTCCCCATCTTTCTCCATCCCTTTGGCTTCAGCAGCTCCCACCCTCCTCCAGTCCAGCTGCTCCGGGACATTCTGTCCTTCTCCAAAGTCTCCTTGGCACCTCTCTGTTTTCCCGTTGTCCCCATGTCGCTCCTCCCTGAGGGGCAGATGACAGTCCTGAGCAGCCACCCCGACACGGCCACCGGCCCAGTGTTTCATTTCTCGGCGCTCTGAGATCTCCGCTCCAGTGACAATGCCTGTTGCTACCTGTGCCCTATTCCATGGAGATAGCAGCCGTCTGCAATCTCCGTGTCCATGGCCAAGGAGCAAGATCAGGCCATCAGCCTCTGTTTTCCACACCCTGTCTGCAAAATGGGGATAAAAGCGTCTTCCCAGCAGGCTTCATAATTGCTTGTAAATCACTTTAATGCCCTGGCCTGAGAGGTGCTAAGTACAAATCATGTAATTATTTCAAGCATATTTCATCAAGGTAAAAGAAACGAATACTATCTCTGCTTTTAAATCCCCACACTTATACTGGATAAGAGCCTAATGACCAGCTTCTCCCTAGAGAAAAGGAATGTATTCACTGCCAGCGATGCAAGAGGCAAGTTACAAATGCCCAGATCAATTAATGACAAAGACTACATCATCTCCAGAGAAAACAGCGGTTATTTACCTCGGATGAGCTACAGGAGCCCCGAGCTCACTGGCTGTGACAGAGGAGCTGACACTGGCCCCCTCCTGCTCAGTTGTCCTCACCCTGTGCTAGTGATGGAGGAGACAGGTCTCATCTCTCTCCTCCACTCCGTTCCGTGCCAGGGTCAGGCTGTGTGCTCCTGGAGAGCTAATGGTGCCCTACAATTGCCCATGCCATGTTGAATCCCTGCATCCCATTCCACCCCCCGAGCTTAGGGGAAGACATCCCCCGCCCCACGGCACCAGCCTGGCCAGGAGATCCAGCTGTGGGCACAGCTGTGGGCACAGCTGCCGGCGTGCTCTCCTGCCGGCGGGCTGTCTGCGGGCAGGCACCGGCACTGGTACCGAGCGGCAGGCGAGCGGCAGTCCCGGCCAGCTCTGCGCAGCCCGGGGCAGCTGCCAGACCTCTTTGTGTCCTGCTGCGCCCATTTATTAGCACAGCCGGTGAGCGGCTTTCAGCCATACTCAGGAGAGAAAAGAGAGAAATGGTGCTTTGCCGGCGTGCAGCCTGGGACAGATATCCCCATGCCTTCGGGCGAAGTCCCAGTCTGGGGCAAGGCAGCCTTTCCCCACCCTTGGCTCTCTGGCGAAAGGAAGGGCCACCGGTCCCATTGGAAACGGACCAAGAGGATGAGCAGGTGGATCGTGCCGAACTCAGGCTGGGACAGACGTGTAAAACGAGCCCCTCTGCTCCTCGAGAGCTGCGCGGACACAGCCAGGGCAGCCCCCGCACGCTGCCATCACACCACTGGAGCTGTTCCAGCGGCGGGACTCCAGCACGCCCCAGTGCATCATCTCGTGCCTGTAATTCACTGATGGAGGAAAATCTGACACTCCGCAGCCCCGGTCTGCAGGGTGTCATGGCAAAGTGTGCCCCTGGATTTTGTCTGAGAAGCTGTGGGTAGCTCTTAAACCTGGGGCGAGGAAACCGGGGCTGTGAACTCCTGGCTGCTGTCTCTGTTCGCGGGGATAAATATAGACCTGCCTGCCCCCCCCTACCCCTTTCACCGCAAAAGAGATTTCGCAATCATTAACCCCGGCCCCGCTGAGACTGACAGGCACACATTGACCGACACTTCTCGCCATCGGAAACCCCAGCGATTTGTTAATGTTTATTAACAGCTACACTGTCTCCTGGGGGAAGAGCCTGGCTTCCCCATGTAGGGTGTTGGTTGGCAGTGATGGGAACTCAAATATGAGGCAGGATGCAGTGAGGGTGCTGCAAAGGGCACCAGATGGCAGAGGACTCAAGATAGGATCCTGCTGCGTTGAGCTCACCCCCTTTAGGAAAGCAAGTTATTTTTTGATCCACTCCTGAACAGCAAGGTTCTGTACGGTAGGGAGGGAAAGCAGCTTTGCTCCCCACAGTCTTGGCATAGCTGCTGTTTTAGGGGGTGCTGTAGGGCTGGCGAGCAGTGCTGGAGAGGGGGCTCTGTTTGTGAGTGTCTGAGAGCCAGGACGACACGGCACCCACACGGGGGCCAGTGTTGCTGTGCTAACACTCACATTTTTTGTGTTTCCCACCCAAGAATGGACAGGAACACCAGCACCAGTGGCATGGAAGGTCAGCTCAGGAGCTCCAGCCAGAAGGTGGTGAGTATTTTGGGGGCTGCTAGCCTCATTTCACAAGATGAGGTGGGACCTGCCTTGTGGCTGACAAATTTATAACTACTTTGCTTTAGGAAATGCTTTGTCTCTTAGGCAAAGCACTTTGTATGGGAGGAGGGGGAAAGAGCAGTGGCAGGTCTGGCCAGCTGTGCTTGGTGGTGAGGAGGACTAGAAGGGACAGGAAGCCCTGGGCAGGGTGACCCTCTGCATACCTGGATTTCAGCAGGAGGATTCCAACAACCTGACCTGAGAGCTGGCCTGATCTGAGGTGAGAATGGGGAAAAGCTCCTGGCCTCCCAGGACATCCAGAACAGTCAGCACAGAATGAGTTTGCCAGAGGTGAACCCCAGATTTGCTTCCCAAGCTGTCACAGCAGGCAGTGACTCAGGGCTATCCAGTGTCCCAACATATCCTTCCATGGCTCTGCCTTCTCCCTGTCCCACTGCACTCCTGTCCCAGCTCCTGCCACTCCTTCTGTCCCTTGTCCAGGTGCAAGGGACTGTTCCAAGACCATCTCTATCTTGAGTCGCAAAGATGAATCACCTGTGCTTCATTCCAGACCTGACCTAGCTTCCTAGCTGAGACATCTGCCAGGGACCTGGTACTTAGATCATCCTATGCTGCCCAGCTGCCCCACAGAGACCCATGGCATATGCTTGGGGCTTCCTCAGCCTCCCTGGGCTGCCATGGAGCCCTCTTGGCCTTTCCCAGCCAGCAGGATAGGACCATTCACCAAGTGAAGGGTCACACAGCATAGAGCCAGGAGAGCTGGAAACTCCTCTCCTTGCAAAAGCTTCCTTCAGTTCCCAGGGTGAGGTTCCATGATGGAGGAGGCTGTCCCCATATCCCCACACAGCTTTAAGCATTGGCAGCAGTTTCTGAGGCAGCTCTTGCTGCCTCCGGTAGAAGTTCAAAGGGCTTTCCCCAATGTAGCATCAGTGTGGAGTTCATCTGGGCAGTCCCCTCCTACTCTGGCAGTCTGAGGAAATGTTTCCAAAACATCTGAAGGTAGCTCCTTTATTGAATGGGGAAAGTGGGAAGAAGAACACCTCCTCTTCCCCCTCTTCATCAGTCACTTGCTCCGTTGCAAGTGTCCTGGCAGGGTACAGCCCCCAAACCTCCTGTCCCATGTCCCTGCTGGTGACTCGTGCTGGGGCTGCTTCCCAGCTCCCAAATCCACTGCTCTCATCAGCCTGTATCCTGTGCACACTGTGTGCCCTGTGCTCCCTGCACCTCAGGCCGTGCAGGAGCTGGCTCAGGAAGGGCTCCAGCCTGGGCTGTGGGACCTGCGCCAAGCGCTGCCTTGGCCATACAGGCAGCTGGGGGCATTTTCTGGCACAGCGCTCTGGAGCAGGAGTGCTCCCAGAAGAGCCCCCCCGGGGCCCTATTCAGAGCCCATCAGGGCAGTCAGTGGGGTGGGGATGGTTTACAGCCCCCGCTCTGCCCAGGCTCCCCAAGGGACAAGTTCAGGCTTTGGAGTCAGTATTCTCCCCCCTGTCCTCACTGTTTTGCAGGATTTGTGTGTCTGAGCAGAGTTTAATTTCTTTCCTCCAGTTCAAAGGAGTTTCCAAGCAAGGCTCCGGCCAAGCTGTCGGCCATGTCCCGGCTTGCCCGGGGCAACCCACGGCTTGTAGATATCTTGTCTGTGGGTCCTGGCTCCAACAGGTGATCGTGGCTGGAAGGTTTACATGACCCTGAGCGCAGACACGCAGCGATCCTGCAGACCAGCTGCTGCGGATCCGTGCCTGGAGCAGGAGCAGCAGGGCAGAGCAGGAACAGCAGGGCAGAGCAGGGCATAGAGGAAAACAGCAGGGCACAGCAGGCCAGCAGGCACAGGGGGCACAGCAGGCACAGGGGGCACAGAGGGCACAGAGGGCACAGCGGGCACAGCAGGGCACAGCGGGCACAGAGGGCACAGAGGGCACAGCAGGGTACAGAGGGCACAGAGGGCACAGCAGGCACAGAGGGCACAGAGGGCACAGAGGGCACAGCAGGGTACAGCAGGGCACAGAGGGCACAGCAGGCACAGAGGGCACAGCGGGCACAGAGGGCACAGAGGGCACAGAGGGCACAGCAGGGCACAGCAGGCACAGCAGGCACAGCGGGCACAGCAGGGCACAGCGGGCACAGAGGGCACAGAGGGCACAGCAGGGTACAGCAGGGCACAGAGGGCACAGCAGGCACAGAGGGCACAGCGGGCACAGAGGGCACAGAGGGCACAGAGGGCACAGCAGGCACAGAGGGCACAGCAGGGCACAGCGGGCACAGCAAGCACAGAGGGCACAGCGGGCACAGAGGGCACAGCAGGCACAGAGGGCACAGCGGGCACAGAGGGCACAGCAAGCACAGAGGGCACAGCAGGCACAGCGGGCACAGCAAGCACAGAGGGCACAGCGGGCACAGAGGGCACAGCGGGCACAGAGGGCACAGCAGGGCACAGCGGGCACAGAGGGCACAGAGGGCACAGAGGGCACAGCGGGCACAGAGGGCACAGCAGGACACAGCGGGCACAGCAGGCACAGAGGGCACAGCGGGCACAGCAGGCACAGAGGGCACAGCAGGCACAGAGGGCACAGAGGGCACAGCGGGCACAGCAGGCACAGAGGGCACAGCAGGGCACAGCGGGCACAGAGGGCACAGCAGGCACAGAGGGCACAGAGGGCACAGCAGGCACAGAGGGCACAGCAGGCACAGCGGGCACAGAGGGCACAGAGGGCACAGCAGGGCACAGCGGGCACAGAGGGCACAGAGGGCACAGAGGGCACAGCAGGCACAGAGGGCACAGCAGGACACAGCAGGGCACAGCAGGCACAGAGGGCACAGCGGGCACAGAGGGCACAGAGGGCACAGAGGGCACAGCAGGCACAGAGGGCACAGCAGGCACAGAGGGCACAGAGGGCACAGCGGGCACAGAGGGCACAGCAGGCACAGCGGGCACAGAGGGCACAGCAGGCACAGAGGGCACAGCGGGCACAGCAGGGCACAGCAGGGCACAGAGGGCACAGCGGGCACAGCGGGCACAGAGGGCACAGCAGGCACAGAGGGCACAGCGGGCACAGAGGGCACAGAGGGCACAGCAGGGTACAGCAGGGCACAGCAGGCACAGAGGGCACAGCGGGCACAGCAGGGCACAGCAGGGCACAGAGGGCACAGCGGGCACAGCGGGCACAGAGGGCACAGCAGGCACAGAGGGCACAGCGGGCACAGAGGGCACAGCAGGCACAGAGGGCACAGCAGGACACAGAGGGCACAGAGGGCACAGCGGGCACAGAGGGCACAGCAGGGTACAGCAGGGCACAGAGGGCACAGCAGGCACAGAGGGCACAGCGGGCACAGAGGGCACAGAGGGCACAGAGGGCACAGAGGGCACAGCAGGCACAGAGGGCACAGCAGGACACAGCAGGGCACAGCAGGCACAGCGGGCACAGCAGGCACAGAGGGCACAGCGGGCACAGCGGGCACAGCAGGGCACAGAGGGCACAGAGGGCACAGAGGGCACAGCGGGCACAGCAGGGCACAGCAGGGCACAGAGGGCACAGCGGGCACAGCGGGCACAGCAGGGCACAGAGGGCACAGAGGGCACAGAGGGCACAGCGGGCACAGCAGGCACAGAGGGCACAGAGGGCACAGAGGGCACAGCGGGCACAGCAGGCACAGAGGGCACACAGGGCACAGAGGGCACAGCAGGGCACAGAGGGCACAGCAGGGCACAGAGGGCACAGAGGGCACAGCGGGCACAGCAGGGCACAGAGGGCACAGCAGAGCACAGCAGGGCACAGCAGGCACAGAGGGCACAGCAGGGCAGGCACAGCAGAGCACAGCAGGCACAGCAGGGCGTTTGCATTAAAATGCGGGGAGGTGACGAACCCATTCAGATCACAGCATTACCCTTCTCTCCGGCGGTGCCTGCCCCGAGCTGAAAGCAAGGTCAGCGCCTTCTCCCACCAGCCTGCTTTTGGAAACCTGCCCGGATTCAAGGGGAATTAAGTACAGCGTCCGTGTCTCAAGTGACTCTTGCCCAGGCACAGGTACAGAGACATTTGTGTTTCTGAGTTCTGGACAAACAAGTTTTCACCCCTTAGGCAAAATACAAACTCTTGCAACCTGGGGAGATACTTTTCTCTGGAACTCAGTGTAATTAAAAAAGTAACAGCGCAGGGATTTCTTCAAAGACTGAACACTTGCTCACATGCCAAGAAAAACAAATTTGATCTCTAAAATACTGCTGCCTGCTATCATCTGTGGCAGCACAGAGAATGTGCACTTGAACTCAGAGATGTTGCAGAAGTGTGGGAACAGTCCCAGCCTTCCCAGATCACAGGTTTTCTTTGGTCACATTCATGCAGGTTGAAAAAGATGAATTTCTGTAAATGCCAGCACAAGGAGACAGTACCCAGTGTGACAGCAGTGACGTACATGTAATGGAAAAATGGATGCTGGGTTCTAAGTAATCTTAAGTTGGAACAGCCAAAACTGCCTCTCTTTAACTCAAGAGTGATGATGGGAAAATGGAAATTTGAAACATTTCCAGATATTAAGTGCTTTTGCATTTATTTTTGGCCAATGAGAAGTTCAGCTTGCCTGTGGGGGTTGTGTTCTGCAACTCTTCCAGGAAAATAAGCATGAGGAGAAGGTCCAGAATCCTGACAGAGAGCAGGACGAGCCTAAGGCAGACATGGGGAGCAAAACCTGGGCAGACCTGGCTGGGGAGATGAAGACATTCTTGTGGAACCCAGAGGAGAGAACATGCTTGGGAAGAACAGCCAAGAGCTGGGGTAGGTCCTTGCTCAAGCCCCACTTTATGGGATTGTTGCATTTTCTGCTTCTACAACAGATACACTTGCCTGTGAATACCCTTGATAGCTTGGACTGATCACCTCTGCTCATTTCTTTAGTGTTAATGTTCCTAACTAGTGCAGTAAGTAACTAGAGAGGAGGACAAGCAGAAAACCATGTAAAAGTTACCTTTGGTCTGGAGGTTAATGCTGATGGAGAATGTGAAAGCAAAGATTTCAGGCTGCTTAGAAAGAAGTTTAGAGCCTGAGCAAGCATGGGACCTGCAGATCAGCCTGTTACAGCTTGCACCTCTGCTGCCACCAGCACTCTTGTCCCTGCCTGTGTAAGTCAGGGACCCCTGGGACAGTGGCTTTGGCATCCTCAGGTTGGTGGGGGAAGAGTGCTCAGGCTGTGGGGCAGGTTTTTGTGGAGGGTGCACACCATGGGGCAGAGCAGCCTGAGTGAGCCCTGGCTCTAAAAGGGGAAGGGAAGGGCTGGTCAGCACTGTCACCCCACAGCTGCCCAGGCAATGAAGGGTGCCCATAGCAGGACCCACAGTGCTGTCAGAGCAGTGCACTGAGATATGCCAGCTCTGCTGGTTCGGAGTGCCTTGTCTACTTTATCCACATCCATGTGGCCTTCAAAAATTGTTGCTGAGTCTGGAGGTGCCCCGGGTGGTTAAGAGCAGCCTGTGGGGTGAGCACTGATGCAGGCTTGGTCCAAAATCAAGATGCCACAAGCACACCTGGTGCCACACACCTTTGCAGCTCTGTTCTGCTGGCACACAGCCCCCTTGGCAGAGTGAAAATTCCCAGCCTGATCCAGAGCCACCTGCACATCCGTAAGCCTGTGAACTACCAGGGGCTGCTGCTGGGCATTTGCAGCCCTTGGATGGCACTGGCCCACAGACCTCCCGTGCCCCAGCCAAGAGCTCTGGGTCTCCTGCAAAGCATGTGGTGACATCTGGGAGAAACAAAGAAAGCTGCCCACCAGCACCAGAGGAGTCTGAAAACCTGCAAGTATGAGTCTGGGACAGACCTTGGCATTCACATTTGTGCTCTTATGGCCTTTGCTGGCCACAGAGGCAGACCAGCTTTTCTGCTTCTTTGCTGGATGGGAAGGCACAGACCAAAGGGTGGGAGCAGTAGGATGACAGTCCTTAGTGATGTAGGTTTGGTTTTCTGGAGGCTCTTGCAGGTCCTGAGAAGATCCTTGTGAGAGGATTTACTCAGTCTGGCATGGATGTGACCCTGGCAGGTTACTGCTGGCAGTGCTAGCAGCACTGGGGTGGGTGCAGCATCCTCCTGTCCCCTGGGATCACTGTGCTCTGCTATATGACCCCCTGCCTATGAACATATGTGCCCTTGGTGCACACACATGTGCTCACATATCTCTACATGGGGACAGGAGAAGTACTACGAAAATCAAAATTTATTTTAAAGTGAGAGCATTTGGAGGTGAGTGGAGCTGAACTTTCCCACTCTCATCTCATGGGTGGGGAGGAAGGAATTTTCCCAGCCTGGGGCTGGTGTCCCCTGGCATGGGGGCCTCAGGGGACAAAGACTCAGCAAATGCAGGGAGACAACTGGCCACAGGGTCATCACTGGAAGCTCCAGCCCCTGGGTAAGGCTGCACCCCCTCTCTGCTGGTGACAACACTCCCTGCTGCACTGCAGGAAAAATAAAAATGGGAGCAGTAGTGGGAAGATGTCCCAACAAGCATCGATTCGGTGCTTCAGCAGCAGCTCAGGCTCTGCTAGGCTGGGACAGAGGCACCATCCAGCATCACTGTGGCAGGGCTGGACATTGTCCCTTCTGTGCCACCAGCAGCAGTGATGGTCCCTTCTTCCCTGGCTTAGCCCTCAGCAGGACACACCCCACAGTGGTTCCCAGCACGGTGGCCCTGGCAGAAGCACGGCAGGAGAGCACATCTGTGTTCCCAGGGCTCCCTCCAAGCTGCCGGAACGTTTCTCCTGGGAAATATTTGGGTTAGGGCTTAGCTTTGCTTTCTGAGCTGCTAGGTTTTATTCATAGGCTGTGGCCTCTTGAGACATCCTCAGCCATCAGCCTGGTCAAGAGGAAAAACAAATCCATTCCCTGAATGTCTGGGCTGTGAAACAGTCAGTGGTGCTGCAGCCCTGAGCGATGCTGCTTGCTCAGTCCCAGCACCAGGGTCCTTCCCATGCAGGGGACAGGAATCAGGGCTGGAGGATCGCCCCACAGCCCCATCAGGAGCTTGGTTGGAGCCATTGGGTACCTTTGCATGCCACTATGCCAGGAGGGTGTGAGAAGGGCAAGAGGGAATGTTGGGTCCGTCTGTTGGAGAGAGCTGAGGCAGGTGGACACACAGACCTGGTCCTGACACAGCTCTGGGAAGGGCCATGCAGCAAAAGCGACACAGAACCAAAGAGCAGCTACCCCAGCCCTGCAGCAGCTGACAGTCCTGCACCCAGAAACACCGGAGTCTGTGTGCAGGGCTGGGTGTGCAAGCTCCCACCTCCACCACAGGCTCTGAGCTGCAGAGGACGCCGTGCTGAGCACGTCTGTGCATCCCTGTGGGACACATCCCACGGGATGTGCTCTGGTTGCCTTAACAGCGACATGCCTGTCTCCTTTGCAGGCTTGATCTTACTGTTTTACTTCATTTTCTACACATGCCTGGCGGGAATGTTTGCCTTTTGCCTGTATGTGATGCTGCTCACGCTGAGCCCCTACACACCCAGGTACCGGGACCGTGTGTCTCCTCCAGGTAGGTACCCCCAGCCAGAGGTCTTGGGCACCTCTGCCCATCATCCTACCAAAATGGCATGGCTAGCACCTCAAGCAAAGCCCTGCTGGAGCTGTGCACTCCTACAGCCACCCAGCCCTCCCTAACACAGGATATTCTCACCTGAGGGCACCGGCAGAGCTGCAGGTTCTCTGCAGAGGATCAGACATCTTCCCCCATGAGAAGCATTCCCCCTCATGACACTAATTGTTATTCTAATTGCACTGTTTATTGTTATCATTATTCTCAACACAAAAGCCAAGTTTACGTATTTCATAGGTGATGCTGATGCATTTCAGCTGCTGGCCCTTTATACATCATGCCTTCAAAATAAAATGCAAATCAAGAATAGCTTTTATGCATTATTATTTGGGGGAGTTCTGGCAAGAGAATGTTCAGAAAATCCTTTTCCTATGTCAGACACAGCATTATCCCCATGTTTTTGTGTTGGTGGGGAACAGAAGAGCCCCTTGCCCTGCTCCTCATCTGGAACTGCCCACACTGCTGGGAACATGGGGGACCAGCAGCCTCTCTGTGCAACCCCAAACCCATCACTAACCCACAACACTACTGAAGCTCTCCATATCTCCCTTGTTTCCTGGGATATTTGATGTGTATGGTGTTCTCCAGGGGTGAAATGAAGGTGAGGGATCAGTAGGTTGAGGAGTGAGTTGATTTGTGAGCTGGTGGTGCCTCTCTCGTGTCTGTGCCCGGCCCAAGCCCAGTCACAATGCACCAGCCCCTGCAACACACAGCCCAAGCCCATGGCTGGCCCACCTACATTTGCTTTATTGGGGTCTGTCTCCTTCTTCAGGAGTGATGATCAGACCGTACTTGAACGGGTTCACCATTGCCTTCAATGTCTCCCAGCCCAACACGTGGCAGCCCTACGTGGACAGCATGCACCACTTCCTAGCAGGTGAGCTCTTTGTCACCCTGGGAGCCATGGTGAGGTTGTTTTTATCCATAGACACAGGCATGTGGTGCAGGGGTCTCCTCTTGGGCACCTCATGAGCCACATCTGGAAAGGGAGGCTCACAAGGTCATGGGAGCTTCTGCGGGAGGGAGCTTTTCCTTTCCAGGTATGACTTCCTAATGCCCTTCACATGTGGATGTCCTCTGAGAGCTTGGGTCTGTGCAGGTCTCAGGAGATTTTAACAAACCTCTTGGTCCCCACCAGCTTATGATGACAAAGTTCAGGAGGAGAAGAATATTGAGTGTGTCCCAGGACAGTACTTCATCCAAGGGGGAAATGACAGTGAGGAGAAGAAGGCCTGCCAGTTCAAGCGCTCACTGCTGCAGAACTGCTCTGGCATCGAGGACCCAACATTTGGCTACTCAAAAGGCCAGCCCTGCATCCTGCTGAAGATGAACCGGGTACAGAGAAAGCTGCTTGTTTTAATTCCTTTCTTTGGGAAATCCCAGTGTGATGAAGACCACACAGGGACTAAAACTCCTTCAGTTCTCAGGCTCAGTGAAAAAGGGAACTAGAACTCCTAAACCTTCTGGCCATATCTGCTAGAAAACATTTTATAAAAAACCACTATAAAACTTGCAAGCATTTGATTTGCCGAGGCCTTAACGCTTGGAGGGTCTTTAACCAGGCCCTTCCTCATGAGGAATTGAGCTTTAGGGGAACACCCCAGACCTCAGGTGCTTTACAATGGAAGTGTTCTTAGAATTTAATTTAATTGAATTGAAGTCTATTATCATGGTGGTTCAGTGCTCACTGCTGGGAAAATAAGCATGGGGAGAATTGTGAACTGTGTGGGGAAGAGGCTGTGTCCAGACCTAGGGGGTCTGGAAATACTCTGTGTTCCCTGCTCTGCCCCTGCTCTCAGGCAGCAATCTGGCACTCATCCATGGACAGGCTGCACTGTGTGGGGTGGCAGACCCTCCGGCAGGGACACGCAGCTCCTGTCTTGAGCAGTATGTCTGGCACCCAGAAAGGTTTAAGCCCTGGAGGAGGGAGACAGCACGTGCTCGGCATGGCATTTCATATAAGCATGGGTGTCTTTTGCTTTTACAGATCATAGGCTACCGCCCTGGTGCCGGGGTCCCCGTGAGTGTGGACTGCAAAGTGCAGGTACTGCTTTCAGTGCTCAGCAGTGGGGTGGGTACAAGGCCAAATGCCTCCTCCTGATGGACCTCAGCACAATTTGCCCTCATTTTAGCCCCAAACAGGACTCAGTGCTGCCCATGTGTCTGGAGGCCAGTCTGCTGGGAGTGGCAGAGGTCGTCAGTCTCCTGCTTCCCATGTTGCTCCTGCAGCCTCACAGGCACCGTCATGCTCAGCCCCTGGGGCAGCCTGGGGGCCTGGGTGCCACGTCCCAGCTGGAGCCTGGAGCTCAGTGGGAAGATGTAGGAACTGCTCATATCCATCTCCAGCTGCTCTGCAGCATCCTCAGTCCGGAGGGCACCCCCCAAACCAACAGCAATGGGGTGAAGGAAATGCTCCCACTGCCCAGGCAGCTGCTGGATCACATCTTAGAGAGCAAAGGCACAGTAGGGAATCAACAGGCAGCAAACTGTAATCCTGGCCATGCCTTCATAGCTCCACTCTTCCCTGGCTGGAAGCAGGGCAGTGGCTGGGTTCATAGCAAACACAGCACAGCTGAGCTGAGCCAGGGGCTGGCAAGGGACATCTGCTCTGAGACGAGCTCTGAAGGGAGCTGTATTTTGTGTCCCATGTCCTACGTGTGTGCATGTGCCTCTCTTTTTTCTTGATCACAGAAAGGCAATGAGAGTCACCTCAGGTCGGTGGACTTCTACCCTGGGAACGGGACCTTTGACCTCATGTATTATCCCTACTATGGCAAGTTCACCCATGTGAGTAAGGGTCTGACATCTCTGCTATGCTTCCTTGGGAATGGGAGGGCAGGAGCTGCTGCACGGGGTCCAGATGTGCTTCCAGGCTATTTTGGGCAGATGCAGGCAGGGCAGAGGCCATGGGCACTGGGATTACAGCACTCTATTTCTGTGTCTGACAAACTGTGAGTGTGTGTGAGTGTGTGTAATGGCGTGTGAGTGTGTAACTGTGTGTGTAACTGTGTCTGTGTGTGTGTAATGTGTGTCTGTCTGTGTATGGTGTGCGTAATGGTGTGTGAGTGTCTAACTGTGTGTGTGAGTGTGTGTAATGTGTGTGTGCATGAGTGTGTGCAATGGTGTGCGAGTGTGTAACTGTGTGTAACAGTGTGTGTATGAGTGTGTGTAATGGTATGTGCGTTTAACAGTGTGTATGAGTGTGTGTAATGGTACATGAGTGTGTAACTGTGTGTGAGTGTGTGTAATGGTGAGTGTCTGTGTGTGTCATGGTGTGTGTGTTTAACAGTGTGTATGAGTGTGTGTAATGGTGTGTGTGTGTGTAACTGTGTGTGTGTCTGTGTGTGTGAGTGTGTAATGGCGTGTGAGTGAGTCTGAGTGGTGTATGTAAGTGTGTGTGGGTTTTAGGACAGCAGAAAACATTTGAGAGTCGTATGGTCTGGTGTTGTCCCATCAATAACCCCAAGAGGCAATTGTAGCCATCCCATCTTACTAAGGCACAGACACAGAAAGGCTCAGCATGCTGAGGGACCCTGATGGACATCAGGCAGGCGGTCTCAGATGCCTGGAACTATGAACCATTTACAAATTATGT
Source organism: Acridotheres tristis (assembly GCA_037013685.1). NCBI lineage: Eukaryota > Metazoa > Chordata > Aves > Passeriformes > Sturnidae > Acridotheres > Acridotheres tristis. Next base: position 11,408,304 of record CM072889.1, on the reverse strand, counting down.
TACTGAACATACAAGTCCTGCCTGCTTTTCTGCTCCCTCAAAAATTACACTTAAATCTCCCGTCTTTCCAGGTCAACTACACCTCCCCACTGGTGGCTATGCACTTTACAGATGTGCAGAAGAATTACTTGGTCCCCATCCAGTGCAGTCTGAATGGAAAAGGAATTATCAACGACCTGAACAGTGACCGCTTCCTGGGCCGAATCATCTTCACACTCAGCATTGGGAAGTAGCCCCTGCCAACATCAGGCACTTAGCAAGTCAACCAGAGGCTTCTTCCTTTTTAAAGCATCAAGCCAGCTTTTTTTTTCTGCTAGGAAAAACAGGCACATGGAGATTATTGTTAATTTATTTTTGTTCATAGTTAGGAAACCAATGAGATACAATGAAATGTGGATCCACATTTTTCATCTTCTGATGTAAATCATTATTAGTAAAATTTAAAAGTTTTCCCCTGGGGAGAGAACCTGGAAAAGATTTCACTTTTGATTGAAAAAAACCTCTGGTATCCAAATACTATTTTCATAAGGTCTTTTATGAGTGATCCCTGTGGAATTCATCTTTCCTGTTTTAAATTTTATTTTTTAGCATAGTTTTATGTGCATTTTTCAGGCAAAAGATAAAAAGGAGGTAGTTTGTTAGCACTATTCTTGTTAAAATAATAAACAGCAAAAATTCTAGATGATGCCTACAATAACAGAGTTGCAAAGTGAAAATGGCAGCTCTCAAAATGCCTTCTATGATCTCCAGCCCCAGAAGCATCTTGACCGAAGCATTTCACAGAGCTTGTTCAGCACACCCAAGGTGTTGAGCAAGGGCCACAGAAAATCATTTGCCCTTGAACCCTTCCAGCTGTTCCTTTCTAAAGTGGGAAGATTAAAGCATTTCTCCCTCCTCCTCACTCCAGTACTTCTCTCTTCCCCAGGAATTCTCACGCAGTCTCTTGGACAGGGATGAGTGAGAGGAGCTCCTCCTCCAGTCTGGTGCCCCCTGATCAGGCACAGAAATGCCCAAAGCTTTCAGACCTGTTCTTCCCTGTTGCAGAGAGGTCACAGCTATAATGCTGCAGCAAAATGCAGGGAAATGCTCAGTCCTTTCACGTTTAAGGGGTCAGTGTTGGGGTAAGTGAAGGCACCAGTTTATCACCCCCAAAGGCTGATGATAAACAGAGTGAACTGCCCTGAGCAGCCCGAGCCTCCCTCGGACGTGACAGAGACCAGCTGCACTCTGCTTGTTGGGAGCTGTGAGAGCACAGAAGGACAGGACAGGACACCTTGGGATAATGTACTACTTGCACACTTACTAAAATTACTGACTGAACAGGGGTATTATGGTATGTTCGTCCTACATCCACAGCCAAGGAACTTCATCTGCCATCATTTCCTGATCTATATCAGTCTCTAAGAAGTGATTTTTTGTATTTAAAATAAAGTGACTACAGTAAAATTAACTCTATGGTGGCATTCCTGAAACACTGGTGTTAAGAGATGCAGTTTGTGCTGCCAGTTAGGGACTGAATTTCCAAGCAGCATGTAACAACATCCTGGAATTCTGAGCACTTGACAAACGTCCCCAGGCCAAAGAGTTCAGGAGCCCAGTACAGTAAGACTCACTCTTCACCAAGCATCACAACCAACATTTGGCAAAAACGATTTATTAAGAACTGTTAAATACCTGAACCAGAGATTAGGAACTAATTCTGCTCAGTTGTCATTATCCAGATGGCACTGATAGAACCAGGGCAGCATATTCATTCTGCCTGCACAAATTATGCAAGGGCATCCTCTGAGCAATGGAAACTGGCTTCTGCCAAATGAGGATACTGCTGGGGGAATGGCTCGTCTTTTGACATCAGAAATAAGTTAAACCCACAAGCGTTTCTCTGTCTACCAATTGTTATAGCTCTTTTAAAGTATTTCTATTTGTGGGGTCTTGAAAGGACACCAAACTCATAGTGTTTCATGCTATCAAATTAACAGATTTCACACTAGCAACAAGATAAAACTTTATTTAATATCTATTCCCTATCTGTCTGTTGGAAGAGGAGGTCCTTTAGCAGACACTGGACCCATACTTTGACCAAATCAACACAAAAATCAACTGATTTGGATGTAAATGTGTGAATAGCTTAGAAACAAAAGCTTCTGTTTCTCCACAAACATCCAGATCCAAGCACATTGACAATCCCTCTGGAAAAGCTCTCAGAAATGGCATTCATGTCTACTTACACTGAAACAAAGCTTTATAAACTCGATAATTAACTTTATTTTCCATATACATATCCTGCTGTCAGCATATTTGTACAATCATTTTAAGATCTGGAAAATTGTACACACCACTCTTCATGCTGCAACAACCTTAAAGTGCTGGATCAATTTTTGACTTCTGTTGAAGCTCAAAATAATACTATGTATATACAAAGTATATATATGTGTATGTGTTTGCATCTAGGAAACGACCACATTTCACTGAGACAGCCTAGCAAAAGTCATATTAAATACTTCAATCTCATGCTGCAATCTCAGCACCAGAACATAGCTGTGATCCATCTGCTGGCAGCAGAGAAGCATCACACTGACAAGTGGGTGTACTCACAAAATGCCACCTGAAATAATTCCATTTAGCACTGGCAGGGAAATCAAGTATTGCAAGAGCAAAGGTACGATACAAGAGACCAAGACAACCAAACCTAAAGCACAGAGTCCAACTCAGCAGAATTTAATTACATTCCTAAAAAAACAAAAAAAAACAACTTGGTCCAAGAACCCATTTGTACAATGGAATCACTTTTGTCAGAATCAGGTAGAGTGTATCTTTGGTCACTGTGAGGACAAGAATAATTGAATGTACAGGTATTTCTCAAACATCAAAACTAACTCTTTGGAAAACCCCCTTCCCTGAACACACAGCTATTGTGAGTTGCTTAAACATCACTGTCGACTGTCACCTTTGTGTATTTGCATTACTGAAGGTGCTTTCCCCACAATATGGATACAAGGTCAATGACCAAAGATTAAATACTGAAGAAGCTTTAGTAAACACTTGCTGCAGAGGACAGAACTTTGTGCACCCTCAGGGTTTACTGGCTGCAAAAGGCTTTTGCCAAGAGGGACCAAAAAGGTTTAGAGAGCAACAGGCTTCTTTCATTCCATCAACATGAACCTGATGGGAATGAAGCAGAACACAACCACAAACAACTAAATTAGATTTTGGTACAGTTTAGATATGGAACATAGAATTGCAAAGGTATGGCACTAATAACAAAGAAAGCATCTTCAAACAGGTAAGATGCTCTTATTCCTTTGGAAGTCACTTTCTTCACTATACATATATTCACTTCTGCTTTATGATCAGCATTCCTCATGCTAGAGATTTTGTGCTCTTACACTGGGACAGCAATAATGAGGAGGTTAAAAGCAGATTAATTCTATCAAACCTGAAAGGTTTTATATCTCCACTTGCATTCAGAGATCACAGCTTCCCATTGATCCTGTTAACCTACGAAAGCTGTCCAAAGGAACTGCAGGAATCTCTGAGCAATCTGTGTTCTCAGTCAGTCAGAGTGCTCTCAAAATACTTTTGAGCCTCACATGGACCAATACTGTGTAGTTTCTTTTGTGTTCAGAATCAAAGCTGCGAGAAACCTCAGCTAGTGAAATTCCAGCCTCCCACCCTCATTTCACAATTGAGCTCAGAACAAAAGGAAAAATGCAGTTCAACGAAATAGAACAGGAGACATTTCCTTCAGCAGACTGTTGCCTTTTCTGAGTAGCCAGAAGTTCTCCAAACCTTAAACTTATCTTGGCAAATTAGACACCATGGTAGTGCAAAGCTGTCCAACTTACATTAGCAGTCAGCTTCTCCATATGATGTTAAACAAATTAATTTACTAGAAGAATCAGATGTTCTTCTCATATTATGTCTGGGTATTAGTGAGATCAGGTACTACTTTTCCATTCAGAAAGAATACGAAGCTCAGGCTGATTCAGAAGAACAGCCATTGCCAAGTTCCCAACAGAAGTCTGTTGAGAGCTGGGTATTTATTTTCCCACTGCATATGCAGTCCCTTTTGACACAGCATTCACACTTTAAATTATAGTTTCTGCTGTAGCATTAGCCAAGACAAGCTGTAGGCATCTAGAAATTTTCTTGTATAAAAAGATTAAACAACAGAAAGTTTTGTAGATGTCTTCTTTACTAAAAATAATCACATTTCCCACAGGGACACACCAACTTTGCTCAATTCTCTGGTCCTCAGAACACTTACTTTCTCTAAAGTCACACAGTAGCTTCTGCAACTCATCTTCAGACTCATGGTATGTTATTCTGTCATGAAGTGACTGGTACTCTGTCACAAAGTGATTTTAACTTTTTTAAATAAAGAAACCTTGAATTAATTTTTCTTTTTTCTTTTAAGGAGCAGGTCAGGAAGTCTGGGAAAGGGAAAAGAACAGGGAAGGTGGGCAACAGAGATGGAATTAGGAGATTATACAGACTGATAGCCAGTACGACTTTTTCTTCTTCCAATGATGTAAGATATAAAGACAAGAATGATAAGGAATCCAAGCACCACGCCCACTGCGATGGGAATAAGAAAGTTCAGGTCAGAGTCAGCAATGCATTCTTCAGCTGCAGAAAGATGAAAAACAAACAAAAAAAAAAAAGCAAGGAAGAATAAATTAGTACGGGAGATCAAGCATTAGAAATCAAAGAAAGCAAGGAGCAAACAGGCATTTTTGAGAAATTACATTGTATTAGATACAACAATGCATGTAAAGTAAAATCAGTATTGAGTAAAGAATTTATGGAAAGATTGATTTCTTTAAACACATTTACTACAAACATCCTTTTTATTGGTAATATACTTCTGATTTGTACATTTAAGTTGTACATTTAATTTCAGTTTCCTCTAGCAAGCAGAGGATAGATTAGAAATATGAGGATAAACCAGCAGTCTGAACACGCATTAGCTGATCACACCTCAGAGCTAGCAGCAATAAAGCAACAAAAACCCCACACTGGTATATTACTGTCTTGTCCAGGGGTCTTCCCAACCCTCGAGTCACCAGCACTCCTCTGGGTTCTAGACATGAAGACATAAGGGACAATCGAAGTAACAAAGCCAAAACAACCTACAAGAGACAGCCAAGATAAACGTGCCTCCAGGCACTGCATGGAAAGCACTGAAAGACTCTGTTGGGGAAGGTAACTTTATTTTCCATGCAAAAGGATTATTAGCTTCAGCTGAGAACTACACAGACCTCACTGAAATCCACATCAGAGGGAAAAACAGAAGAGACATCTGTAACGCCACAGTGGTTTTTAATATACAGATTGTAAAACACGTGAGGTGCTCCTTGCTGGTTAAAATGCTCATCAATCATTAGCATACCATGCTGGGAACTGGTTTCAAACTCGGAGGCAGGGCTTGGCATCATAACCTGTTTGTAAGGAGAGCAGAGCTGCACCTGCCTGTGCCAGGAGAGGTTCGGTAAGGCAGGAGGCCATGCCTGCGTCCTCCAGCACTGGAACAGTGCCCGACTTACATGTGTTTCATAAAGCAGCACTCCTTGTAAAACTATTTTGTTTGAGTTTTTAATTAGGACAGAGCATCAGACACAGAGTCAATGCTTTCTCAAAAGCTGGCTGCTGTTTTCCATTGAATCAGCATTAATTGTGGGAAATGCATTGTCTTGCTTTAGCATTTACAGTCCAGCACACACCTGCCGTGGCCCCTTCCCGAAATACTATGCAAAGCCTTTGACTAAGAGAGAGGGGAACAACACGTGGAGGCTCAACAGCTGAAAATACTGAACTCAGACTACTTGAAGGCACCTACTGCCAAGTAGAGCAACACTTGGAAAAAAAAAAATCCAAGAGGAAAGGAACTATGTGCCTTATTCTGACTGAGAGAATATTTAAACATCTTTAGTCATCTTTGTTCACTAAATACCAACACAGACAATTTGCTATATACTGGGTCACTAAACACTAAAACCAAATACGAGTGGATTTGTTAAGGATGAAGGTGCCCAGCAGACAGTGACAGAAATCCACTCTCTTCTTTAAAGAAAGCAGATGGCTGCAGTACACATCACACTATGGCACTGTTACAGGGAATTCCCAGGGTGAAAAACGGGTTAAGGCTTCATACCAGGAACATTCCATCCTTGCTGGCACTCATTTATCCAGGTATGGCTACTGTACAGTGGTTAGAAGCTTCAGAGAGGTGTCTTCAAGTGCAGAATTGGTAACTACAGCCCAACACACACCAGGGCCAGCAGGAACAGCTTTCTCGACAGATGTGGCTGAATGTGTCTCCATTCAAAAAAAGTCAGACATTTTTGGCCCAAAACTTTTTTAGTCCCAGTATAAAAGCTGCCTTGCCTTTTAATTCCAATCATGAGATTCAACCAATAGCCCCGAAGTTTGTGTTTTATTAACATATGCTAAGGAATAGAGAACATGTGGTAAATAAAAAAAAATTAAAAACCAGCCAAACAAAAAACAAAACAAGGAACAAATGAACAAACAAAATGCCCCTTGCAAAACCCAAATCCCATCATTCACTGGCTAGAAAAGCTTCTTTTGAGGACTATTAGCCTGACATCTTTAACCTAAAATATCAGAAATCTTGACATTTTAGAATACAATATTTAGCAAACTGTGTATAAGGTACTAAATCAACCACACTCCATAACAGGTTACACACATTAATATTCCACATCCACAGGTGTTAAATACATCCACAATTTAAATGCTGTTTCCACAGACCAGAACAAAACCAGCTATGTAACACAATCTCAGATATAGACTGATTAGAGTTCACCTTACTCATTGAATTTATTTTCTTTAAAAAAGGACAATACAAGACATCTATTTTCAAATCAGTTAAAAAAGGTGAGCAAGTTTCCTTAAGAAATAGAACAATCTTTATTTTTTAGAGCACAGGTTAAACAGATTAACAGTTCCCTATGGAGCAATACATACAGGAAAACTAGTGGTTTTATAACAACAGGAAGTCAGGTGAAACTGATGTTTTTTGAACCAGTTACCTGCACATCAGTCTAGGAGTACTTAAAACTTTGAGCCAATATGCTTACAGGTTTTTACAATGGTATTTCTAGTGTTGATTTTTAGGAAGCAATTTGCATTAATTTTCTCTATTATCACTTGGAAACTGTGTATAGTTCAAAAATTTGCAAGGCCAGAAGAATAGTGATGATTACTCCTTAACAGAAATGCACATTTAACTGGTGCCACTGAACATCACTCACCAAAAAAAAAAAAGCTAAAAAAATCTATACGAACTTCTGCATTTGAGGATATATTAATATGAAAGTCATTAGATCCATTTTTGAAAATTAAAATGGTAAGTCTTGAAGCTTGTTTCATGATTAAACTCATAGCAGTTCCCCACTTTCATTAAAATGCATTTCAGTAACTGATGCAAAATTCAAGCTGTAGACTACAAGCTATAGTATTATCCCACCCATACATGCTTCCTTGGCTAGTGTCAAGGGTAAACTGTCTTTACAAAGAAAACAAACCAAACCATTACTGAAAGAAGTGTATTTTATGATTTGTATACAAACATGCCACAGACATCTCTACAACCCTAGAGAACACTAATAAAACACTAGAGTAGCTTTGATGCAGGCAAAACTCATTCTAAAGAGAGAGACAATGTTATGTTCATTAAATAACTAGTTTAGGCAGCTCATGTTATGATATATGCAAAAAAGCCACAATTATCTAAAAGTCTAAAAGACTTCTTTTTTTTTTCCATGCAGTAAGAACATGTATTACAGCACAAGGAGCCCAGAGAAAAGTTGTGCATCAAGGGTTAGTCTCTACAGAGCTGCAGTTTAAGAACAGTCCAGTTGCACTGCACTTTTTTAACCTAGTTATTCTTTCCATACAGCAAGGAAAAGTAGGTGTTGTGGGTCCATCTCAGACTTGTTTGGCTTTTGCATTCTAAAATTTAATAAATGCTGCACTGCAAACAATCCAACACAAAGCACGTTAAACATTCAGAGTGCCAATGGCGGGCAGTTATAATGTGAACTTTGACTGGCAGAGAACCATTCAAGATGAAGATTTAAAAACAGCTCAAGCTGCAACAACAGATACTGGCTCATTAAATGAAAGCATCTTAAAACATGGTCATTCAAAGCAACAAGACAGACCAGTTCTGTGCAGAGTATGGCATGAAGTTAAGTGCACTTTAAAGTTCTGGAATATTTAGAAAGGTTATTCCCTTTAAACTGATGCCAGCAAAAAAAAAAAGCTTGCATTAATTTAGCAGAAGTCTGCCTTAGGTTAATATTTTAGATAATTGCCAAGGTATAATAAAGAATTCAGTGCCTAACAGGTTTTTTTTTTTTGAAAGCGCCTGGAAATGGCACTGAAGTCTTCCCTTATATTCACCATTTGGCGAATTACTCATTTTGTTTGTACAGCCGTGGTATAGGAATGATTCCTGAAATTGCACCAAGGCAGGAGTAAATTACTCAAATCCTAACAAAGGCAAGTAAATTACTGCTGCCACTTCAAGAGATCACTTAATCACCAGCCTGAAGTTCAATCCAATGGAAAACAAAGTTGCTATTGGGCATTAGACAATTCTTGTTAAATACTATACAAGTCAACTGAGTGACTAATGCTGCCAGCTTAACCCACAATTATGACAACAACTAAGGAACGCAGAGGAGAGAAGCAAGTACAAATTCTATGCTATTCTGGGAGATGCCCAATGCATATCAGTTCAGAAAGTGTTCTTGTTTCAGGCTAGTAGTTGTAAAAAGCAAAAAAAAAATCCTAAATGCTTTAGGATTTTTACAAGATAAAATCCTTAGCCTAGCAATTCATCCAGTACTTGACATCTTCAAAACAGCTATGAAACCCGCATCATCTTCTTAGGGCAGGAAAACAAAGTGTAGTTCTGCTTCATCTGAGATAAACATTCTCCCTTTGTTTCTCAACTCCAATTAGCTGTGGCTAGTAATTACTTCTAAGTTTTGGGTCTTTTTGGGACTTCAGAACTTGCACTTGCTTTGTTTAGAGTGAAATCGTAACGGGAATCACGCTTAGATTCACAAAGTTTGATATCCAGCATAGCTTTTTCTTCTGCCAATTATGTAAGCAACCACTATAATGGCAATCAAGACAGCAAGTGCAGCACCAACTACAATTGGGATTAGAATGCTGTCATCATCCAGCGAACACTCCTGGGCTGTAGGTGAGAAAAAGGTTGCAATAAGGAATAAATAAAGACAGAATACTTGCCAAGTGTGGTATAAAAATCTGTTTTCCTTAATACGAAGGTGTTAAAAATCAAGTATTATTTAAACTAAGAGAGAAAACTGCAAAGGTCTCATCAATACATTTAATACATTTAAGCACTATAATTAATTTAAGCATTGATAACCTATAGCGAGTTAAGGGTGTGAGTTTCCTGTGCACAAGATCTGCACTAGGCAAGGGAGCAGCCATTCTTCTACATTCAAGAACCAGGCTTATCTATTTCATACTTAAGGCAAGTCTGGTTGGTGCTTTCACTCATTAAGGATAAAAAGTGACCTAGATTTGGTATTAAGAATCTATCCAGAAGGAAGACATGTTACACAGATAAAATAACTATAATTAGAAGAAAGCTAGCTACAACTTTAACTACAGAATGAAATGGGTCCCCAACTCTCTAGAAAGATTCTTTACCCTACACACACCTGGAGAGTTATCTTACTTCTGTCTAAAAACAGAACTTTTCAATCTATGTGTCTGCAGATCAGTCTAGTCCAATAAGACTGTATTGCAAGTATTAGCATACTTGCAGTATACCAGTATTAGCACAAAGACCAGTTTGCACTAAATATTAAGAGGTAATTTAAGACATTTCAGTTTTCTCCAGACAAGATCAAGATAATGCAGCAAACAAACATTTCAGAATCTCTCTTTAGTTCTGGATATTCAAGACTGCCTGTGAAGGAAGCTCTGACAGTTCATTCTTCTCCAACACTCCTATTCCTCAGACTGACAGGTAAAAAGAAACAAAATACCTAACAGTATTCCCAAAGTCCATTTCTTCAAAAGTTTTGTCCAATTTTCTTACATATCTGAGCTACAAAAAGCTGCATGTCAAGATGTTGTCAGGTAACTTTTAACCTATTCTGCACAGCAATGCTTAAGTCCCCCTTCAGTGTCTCTAGTTCATTCAAGTTTTGTGAAGGAGAACCACAACTTAGCAGACATTTTTAAAGTGAGCACAAAGCTTTGCTTGAACTTGAATGCCAGCCTCAGAACTTCTCTTCATTCCATGTATATCTAAACATATTTAAAATGTTGGAACAAGAGCTTCCAAGATAAAGTGCTTGTACCTAATGCTGATGCTTTTTAGCAAGTAAGAATTTTGCAAGCATCACTAACAACAAAAACATAACTCTTACCTGTAGCAAACTTATTTGCCTCCACAAGGAATGGCTGAATCCGTAGATTAAAAGTATGTACTTGAACATCCTCATTAATCTGAAGAGTTTGCTCTTTTCGGCACATGTAAGAGCTACCAAGGAAAGCATCCCACTTGCTGAAATTGCTGTTATCTGCACTTGAAATGACTAAACAAAGAAGGAAAGAAAAGAAAGGGAATTTGCATGTTCACTTAAAATGCAAGATAACTACTAACACAGTGAGTAGCTCAATCTAGAACGGCCAACATTTCAATACTGACTAGTCTGAAAAACTAGTCTGAAAATAGTAGTGCCAAGTGGGATTGATCTGCTTAACCAGAAATCAGACTGAAGTTATTACAGTACTTTGCAGTAACCTCTTTTTCATATGTACATGACACCAGGCTTTCCTTGTATCTTCACTCGTCTCAGTGTTGCAGAGTTGCAAGTGTTTTAGCTTTAATGCTCTTTAACTGCTGTAGCTATGATAAGCAATTAAAGAAGCAAAAAAAAGAGAAAACATATGTTTGTTGGAAAAAAGTACACCTTACTTTTTAAAGGACTAGCCTGTTTTTAGTGAGAGTTAAGTACAAGTGGCTGGAAGATACAGCAGTATCTTCAATCAAAAAAGACAACAGCTAGTTTAGGAAAAAAGCTTCAAAGTTGGTACAACTGTATTTCACACCACAAAAAATTATATTACTGAAAAGAGTTATAAAGAAACCCTCTTAATTTACAGTCACTCCATTAGGAGAAGTTTCAGGAATTGTAGAGAGGTCCCACACTGCTGCTTAAAGTAACTCTTACAGTCATTTCTGCTATTACTTTTGTTCATACCAACCTCTAGACATAAAGTAGAAGCTAACAGTAAGCATGAACAACACTGAAAAAAAAGCCAGAAGTATTTGATGCAGACATTGAATAAAATATCACACTTGTTTAAGGCAGATACTGTTTCTTACCAGAACCATTCAGACGGTTGAGCAGCGTAACATTCACCTCCCTCAGATAAAATTTTTGTACACTTGCACTTGTATTTTTCTGTTCAAGAAGCAAGAACCAAGTGTCAGTGTGCAATTCTGCATGTAACTTTAAGAACACATGCTTTACAAAAGCCAACACATTTACCAGTCTTACATTTTCTACAACTTTAACCCTGTTCTTCATTTGTCTTGAGGCACTCAGCTGGCCACTTTCACTTCCCGTATGGGAACAGCCTACCACCAGCAAGCAACAGGAGGATCTTACTACAAGTGATAAGCATGCAAGCTGTTAAATGAAAAATTAGTTTAAAATAAAATAAATTGCTTACAACAGCAAATGTGAAACCAATCAGTGTGCTATTTCCATCATTCAGTTTCAGAGTGGCTGTTGTGTTACCACAGGCACCATCTGCGACAGTTGTCTTTGGATTGATGTTGATCAGAAGAGGCTGAAACACAAAGCACATCGAAGACATTCAGCTGCTTTTGGAATACATTGTCTCAGTCAGGAACAGTCTTGGGTTAGAAGAGCTTGTCATAAATATGACAGCAGAAGAGCTGAGCTTGGCTGCTATGCAACCAAGGCTGAGTTAAATTTACATGTTGGCAGTACTGAAACAAGCAAATTGCTTAAAAAGTGTTACTTTGTTCCCTAACACAACAGGCTACCCCTCTGAGGGGAAAGACAATACCTGCAGAAACAACAGCCATAACAGCTAAGAAAGTTCCAGACTTTTAATCATGCTAGATAATTCTAACATGATTCCAATAACAAATTCTACTGACTCCATGTAAGGTTTTTGAAGACAGGTATTATGCGACAAAACAATTGTGATGTCAGAGAGGTGCTACATACAATACTTAGAAGCAGTTCTGGACAGACAGCGGTGTACAGAGCAAATACCCTGCATTCAGATTTCACACCAAATAACTACAGCAACTTTAACTTTTCAAAGGAAAAAAGCACCTTGTCTTGAGAAACGTTCAGTTGCAGCCCCACAGTTGCCAGGAAACAAGTTTTATTTCCACTTTTAAGAGAGTAGTTTCCTGTGTCTGGATTCTCCACAGGTTTGGGAGCAGTTGTTGGAGCAGGAGACAAAGTAGTGGTAGAGGCAGTAGTTACATTGGCAGTAGTAGGTGGAACAGTAGGTGCAGAAGTAGGTGTATCAGCAGGACATCTAGACTCTGAAAAGACATTTTAATCACCATTTCATTGCTGAAGTCTTGTTACTCAAACAAAGTACAGCTGCCATTTATTCTCAGAAAACCTGTAACACTCAGTTTTAAATCCACACTCAGTACCACTTGCCTCTAACACATGGAAGCAAAACACACAAAGACAGTTAAGTTATAAAATTGTGACATGTATTTGCTGTAGACCAAGCAAGTGACCCTATTATGCTATATGCAGCAGGGTGATGTACTCATCTCTTTTCTGAGCTATGAGATGAGACAACAGGCTCTGGACTACTCATATCCAACAGCAGAGGCCACCACTGGAAGTGGAAAGCAGTCAGCTAAAACGCCCTCAAACTCAAATTATTTACTCAGCAACAGTAGTTCTGAAGTGCTTATTCTTAATACCCCAATTACTGGAGTATACACTTGAGAAGAATCCCACCCTGGCACACAAACAATCGACATTACAGCACATTACTAAATCTGTTCTCCTAATCTATTTTTCCAAGAACAACGAAAGAAATACTAGAGGATATTTACATGAATATTATTAAACACAGCACATCTTAGAATTGGTGGATTTGTTATTATGGGACTTTGCTCCCTGCACTAAAGTGCAATACAAAAAAGCTTTCACAAACTGAAATGCTCACCTTTTTTACTGACTGTGCCATTCTGAACAAAAGCCTGCACAGTAACATTCCAGAAAATCTGCGTTGTATTTTCTGCTTCAACTAAGTAGGAATTATGACACACGAAGACAGTATTCAGTTGAACTGGAGGCAAAGGATCCTTCACAAGAACAGTAACTGGTCCTGCAAATAAGCACAAATGTTTTAATGCCTTATGAACTACAAGAACTTAGAGGTAGTGCTACATTTAATATAATTTCATAAGACATAGACTAAGAGATAATTAAGTTTAACAATCTTAAGCTTTCTTGAATGTTTTTGCTATGTGTCCTAATGTGTCCTAGGTAATGCAGGAGTAACCAAGCTTACAGAACTAGACAAGCCATTAGAAAGGTGAGCCCTTGTAGTTAAGTTTTTAAGGAGAAAAAAAATCTATTATTAGTATGCATTAGTACACAGACAGCCTAACACTGTATTGCTTGGCAAGGTAGAAGGTCAAGCAGTGCACACTAAAATTAATCTTCCATGTGCCTGCTGTCTACCAGCACCTCACTGATCAAAGCTGATTATCCTTCCCTCTCTTCCACTTACAGGAAGTACACACTCGGTGAAGCCATTTGGCCTGCACTGTTACCCAGCAGGCAGGTACAAGGAACAGCAGTTGGCAGCACGTGGTACAGAACTCATTACATTCATTACTAACTCCTATATTCCTCCTTCCTTCGAAATAGCCAAGCCAGGTCAGGGACACACTTCTGGCTGAGATGCTTTGCAAGTCAAATTCTGCACTGAACATTACCTCTTCTTTTAGCATCAGGAAATACAGCTGTGTCATTGGTGTTGTAGGTCAGTGTGATGAAGTCTCCCTGGTAAGTTTCATTGTTTTTTGTGATGTTAATGCTCCAAGAATGACCTTCTCCAAACTGCACTGCCACAAGAGCAGCTTGCGTGTCATTGCCACAGATGCTTCCATTGTGTGTCACGTTCGATGACAAATTCAGAGTTGTGTTTTTCTAAAAGAAAAGGGTAATTTTAAATGCATTCACATGCAGCTCTTCCCTATGACAACATTATAAACTTGCTGGAGTTAGCTGAAACCTTGCACAAGATAAGTGAGATTATTTTAGGTTATTCTGGAAAACTGTGATAAAGGCTCCCTGACACCTGCCTGAGAAAGGAGCCATATTAGATTCAAGTACAAAAGTACACCTCTAACTTGGCTGTAAATCATCACGTTGTTACTGCTTGGGCTAAGAACATAACTACACTGATACTGGTTAGACTTGGTGAGTTTTTGTGTACATTATTTAAGTAAGACCAACAGGGTACTTTCAGCCATTTGTATGACTGAGAACTTATTCTTTTTTTTTTATAAGGATGATATAGAAATATTCTTCTCAACTGACTTAGTAAAAAAGAGTAAGAAATCAAACACCCTAGGTAAAAGAGCTTAAACTTTTATCCAGGTCAAAATCCAGTTCTCAGCAAGAGTTACTCCCAAATACTCACGTAATCACCATTGTTTGATTCATATGTTATCAAGAACTTCATCATCCAATCTGCATATAGGCATGTAGCATTGGAAGCATCCTTTATATCTACTTCAACTGCATAGGACTGGAAAAAACCTGTAAGATATTATTACAAGCTATTAAGACATTGCTTTTACTTCATTTTCTAGAACCACTTAAGACGACAGCTCATCACAAAGCAGTACTTTATGTCAGGACCATATTAAATTTACCAGACTCTAAAAGAATAAGCTAGATTTCTAAAAAGTATCAAAAATAGGAAGCACACCACGAAACTGTCAAAGCTGGCAAAAATTGAGAGAATGTTTTATAGTCTGTTTACCTGACATAAACTAATTATCTCAGTGTTGAGTGTCCAACACTGGACACTTTTAAGATTTGGCTGGACAGCGTGTTGGGCCATCTTGTCTAGACCGTGGTTTTGCCAAGAAAGGCTGGACCGGCTGATCCCTGAGGTGCCTTCCAACCTAGAATTCTGACTCTCCGATACAAGCATGAGCTTTCAGGTGGCACACTGGGCAAACCAAAGGGCACGAACACAGCACTTGAACAGGGTGCTGCCTGTAGACCAGGGTCTATTATTTTATGTGCTGTATCAGTGATTACGACTCAAGCTGACCCCTAAGAGATGGAATCGGCATGTCTGCATTGTGTTTCCACGATTTCCAGCTCGAAAGACCCGGGCGTTAAATTCCCTTTGTATATCAAGAGAACTTTTCCCAGCTGCTGTATTCCTGACCCGGTGAATCCCGGCACGGCCGCTGCCTCGCCCGCGCACCGAGAAGCGCCGTCAGAACGGCCTGGGCGGGCCGCGCGGGTGGGCCCGCGGTCCCGGCAGCCGGGCCACGGCCCCCCGGCGGCAGCACCCCGACGTTCCGGCCTCCCCGGCTCGGGGCCTCGGCCCTGCCGCTGTTCCCTCCCTCCCGTGGGTGGCGGCGCGGCGGGGGCGGCAGCGCCGGCGCCTCCGCCCCAGGGCCGCCCCCTGAAGGCGCCGCGGGGCCGAGGCGGCCCCGGGACCCCCCGGGAGCCCCGGTGCCCGCGCGCCGCGTCACGTGCGTGACGGGGCGAGGGCGGGGAGCGGCACGAGCCTACGGGGACACCCGACACCCGCTGCCCTCCCTCCCCCGGGCCCCGGCACTGCCCCGCTCACCAGAGACGCCGAGCAGCAGCAGCGGCAGGAGGAAGCGGAGGCAGAAGGAGACGGCGAAGCGGCGAGGGCCCATGGCGGCGGCGGCGGTGCTGGTGGTGATGGTGGCGGTGGTGGTGCTGCCGGCGGCGGGGACACCGGGACACGGCGAACGGCCGGGGCGAGAGGGCGCGACAAAAACCTCGCCAGCGGTCATGTGAGGGGCGGGGCGGGACCGCCCGCGCGCCGCCA
The DNA here is from genome assembly GCA_037013685.1 of Acridotheres tristis. Classification (NCBI taxonomy): domain Eukaryota; kingdom Metazoa; phylum Chordata; class Aves; order Passeriformes; family Sturnidae; genus Acridotheres; species Acridotheres tristis. The sequence continues at coordinate 11,392,155 of CM072889.1, read as the reverse complement.
GTCGCCGCTCAGCGCCGCCGCTCGATTCCGTGGATCGCGGACGGGCCGCTCGTCGCGCGCCGCCTCGGGCGGGCGGGTCCGCTCTGCTCCCGTCACGGTCCCCGTCCGGCGGCGGCACCGGCAGCGGCGACAGCGGCGACCGCCGGACCAGGGCTGTGCCGCGGTGGCTTCTGCAGGGCCAGGGTAGCGGCGGCTTGTTCTGGCCCTCGGCAGTGTTTGCGGTTTGCACTGGCGTGCTCTAGTCTGGGAAGGACAAGCTTACAAGAGATGCTCATCCAGAGAAGTTTAATGTAGAGGTTTTCAATGAGAAAAAAATACAGAGTGAAGATAATGCCCATGTTTGCAATAAATGCAAAGGGTTAGTGTGCCCTCAGTCCCCCTCTCCTGGCATGCTGTCGGTGTCCTCGAGCCGGCTGTCGGTGCTGTCCATCCCTCCCGGGGACGGCCCCGGGCTCTCCGGGGCTCGGTGTCTCCGGGGGCCGGGCACGGCCCCTGCGGCGGGGAGGGGATTGGCACCGGCACCCGGAGCTTTCACGCGTCTTTTGCTGGTGCTGAAAGGCAGAAAGTGGGGCAGAAAACGATGGGAGACGACAGGGGTTTGGTGCAAATAGGGAGAGAAGAGCCTGCCTTGTGAATGGGGGAGAAGACGGCTGGAATAAAAACTTGGTGGAATTGTGTCCGTACGGTAGTACAAAATGTGATGGATGCTGGATTGCATCCTGACACTATTGATTAGGGAAAAAAAAAACCCATACCCAAACAAAGCAAGTCAGAAAGGCTGGCTTGGGCAGAGAAAGGGTAAATGGAAGAAGACATTGAGGCTGGGAGACAGCAAGGAGGGTGGCCTGAGGAGACAGGAGCTCTGTGCTCAGCAAGGAAGGGACCTCTGGAATGGCATATTCCTATTTCTGATGCTGTGGAAGAGCTGAGGATTTTGAATTATTTGGCTCTAAGAGATATCCCCCACCATGGGGGAAGAAAATGAAGTCTGAAGAAGACAATAAAACGCTTTGACCTGATAACGACACAGTTGGAGTGTAGATGGTGTTGGTATGAAAGCATTTAAGCAGTCTTGAAGAAGTGGAAATAATGCAATTTGTTATGAAAGGGCAGTTAATTTCTCTCAGTTGTGTGCTTGCAATCCTGTACTTCCCCATAATGCCACAAACCCAAAGCTGGCATGTCAGGGCTGCCACAGAAACCAGGGCATCGAACAAATGAGGGTCCCACACGTAAGGGCCTTTGTGGTCAGACAAGTTCACTCCTTCTTTGCATTTCTTTTTGTGCTTAATAATTACACCTAGAGCTCACTCACTATGCGTGTTACATACCTGCACATGCACTTGTCTAAGCATAGTTGCATGTGACTCTCAAATACACATAATTTCAAAACACTTAGAGTAAACTTATATTTATCCTTTGGACTTAATTGCAAAAATTTTATTTGAAGAAATAAACTTTAATAACTGACTTGCTGTAGGCTGTAGGGAAATGTCAGTAACAGCAGCACAGATGAAACCACGAATTCTGAAAGCAGCAAGTCTTTCTCAGCTACACCACAAAGAACGGGGCATTTCAGAGGACAGGGAGAGTTCTGCTCTGGGGATTTTGTATTTCCTCAGGCTTCATTCCTTTAGTACAAAGTTCTGTTTTTGAAAAGTGATCTCACAAGGAGTTAGGAACAATCACATTAGGAGAATTTGACTATTAGGAGACAGACATTGAATTAAGCTTTAATTAATTAGAAGAAGAGAAAATGATCAGTCTCTTCAGGTCGTTCATGCTTTGGAATGGCACCTTGTGTGTCTGCTGGTATATTTACTTCAGGACTTATGTATATACATTCATATGTTCCAACACTCCCTTGTTTTTAGTGAAGAATTCTGAATATTTGGATTTCTTGCTTGCACATTAGAAATGGGCTCTGAACCAAGTGGATGTTCTGCAGACATAACGGGAAGGCTGATTAACTTGTTTCCTTTATGCCAATTTGGTGAAGCTTGAAATGAATTCTAATGGCAGCAATCATAACAAGCAAATCCTTTTCTGTTTAATAACATAAGAAAAATAGCAACTGGTGTGGGATTAAAAGAACAATATAGTTTATTTAATTTAGCAGAATGGAAAATATCTTGCTTTGCACCAGAAATATCATCATTAATACCAGAAAACAGGTTATTTCTCTGTTTGCATGTGGTTACTTCACCCTCCCTGTACTCCACCCCTGCCCTCCATCCCTGCCATATAACAGCCTGCCACAGGCAGGTGGTGTGATGTCATTTTCCATGATCTTGGGGGCCTGAGCTGGTGGTTTATTGTCATTGTCACAGAGTCACAGAGGGACTGATGCACCTGCAGGTGCAGGAAGCGATGGGACAGCCACAAAGGCTGCCCAAGGAGTTTCTGCCCTTGTGTGGAATCCCTAGGGAGACCAAAGGATCAAATTCCACCTCCAAGGAATTGGTGGTACAAACACCTCGTGTTCATGTACAGGACGAGGTTTGTCCAACAAAGCTCAGCTCACCTGCTCCAGCCATCTGGACGTGATAAAAGGTTGTTATAAGCAATGTACTCTTGCCTTTTCACAGAGATATTCTCCTCTTGCCCAGCCAACTGACAAAAGCTTGATTTTGGCACTGTTCTCCTTAAACAGAGAATTTTTTGGCAGTTTCCAAGGCCTATCTCCTGTTTGTAGCTCTGGAGGGCACAAAATTAAGCTGTTCCTCTCGTGTTTAACAAATCCTTCAGCTATCCTTAAAAAAAAGTTTAGTAGTTAGGGTCAGATGTTGTCTGATTCCTCTTTAATTCTGTAAGTTGTTATATTCAATGCTTATAGGATTCAACATGTAACAAATATCCACTGCATATTATTTATCATGAACAATTTCTTGATTGTGGCAATCTTAACAATAAAATATACGTGATAGTTGGACTTCAGCAACATAAGCTCAAACTCACGTTCTCAGCTGTTTTCCTTTAATAAGAGAAGAGTGAATAATTGTTGCCATAATGCAGAGAAAAGGCCTTACCCTCTTGCTTAGTAGAGAGAAATGATTTTGCAGTTGGCATGATTCTGAGAGCCACTGATGGATGGCAAGCTGATCCTGGTTTTTTATGACATCCACATTCCTTATGTTTATTACTGGATGTGAGAAGGACTGTAATGTTTCTGTACAGCATTACAGCTTTACTGTATGTTATACTGCCTGACATCAGTTGTTTTAAGATGGTATTGACATGTACTGAGAGCAAATATGCAAAACTTTATAATTTCTTTTTAGAGCTTTAGTTCATTAAGGAATATAATTTCATGCCTAATTTCATTTGCATCATATGCTTAATCCTTCGTGAATCCTTTAGCAGTTTCAGCAGTTTAGATACTATATCTGTAATCAAACTTTTCTTAGCCCTGAGACTTGCCAAAATTGATGGATGTATGTGGTCAGAAGCAAACTGTCCACTGTTTAATGAAGCACTGAGAAACTTAATGTTTCTGATTTCTGGTGCAGAAGAGTAGAGGTTGTGATAAAAAGAAGAAAGAGATAATCCCTAGGACATCCAGAAATCATGACTTTATTCTAATGCATTTTTATTTATTCTCTTATATATATCTAAAAAAAAGGGGGCAATTCCTGTATTTTTTCTAGGGAAAAGATTATGGCAGAACCGATTATTCCTTCCCAGGAAGTAGAGAAAGGATTTGATTCCATTTCATGTGGAAGGGGTGGAAAGAGGAATATATTAATGCTGGCCGGAGAGGTCCCAGATTCACTTGGCAGAGGGGGATGAATCACAGGGACCTTCTTGGGACTGTGCCAGCAGCTGAGAGTTACAGCCATTCCCGAGTTTTCCTTCTCACACAGCCCCAGCTTGTAGCCTGTGGACTGAGGATGTGGGGTCCGCAGTGCAGACCAGGGACTCTCCAGCCCGGGGTGACACCTGCAGAGGCTCGGCCGAGCTCGGGGCCCGGGCAGGGACGCGCTCACAGCTCCCAGCGAGCCCGGGCGCCCCGGGTCCCATCCCCGCGCCGGCTGCGAGCGCACGGCAGCGCCTCCGAGCTCCCGCTTTCGGGGGAGGTGGTGGCAGCAAACCAAACAATAAACGCTGCTGCGAGAAACTGCTGAGTCAAGACTGGGGAAATCACGTGAAAAGCCAAAAAAAGAAAGCTCGGTGGGGAGGCGAATTGATCAGAGAGCAGGTTGCAGCAGAGAGCTGCGAAACTTCCTGTAAAAACCTCCCGTAAAAAAAAAAGCGCTCGTGTCGCGACGCAGCTGGGAAAACATTCCCAGCGCAGGCTGGGAGCACAGGCACAGGCGCTTCGTCACAGCCTGTTCCACAAGCACAGCTCGCACACAGCCTGGCTTATCCGTGTGCTGGAGGCTCGGGGTGAGAGCGAGGCAGGAGCTGGGCCCTGGCGCCGGTACCGGGGCAGCCGCTGCCCCTTTGCTGTCCCGCTGCTGCCCCTCGGTGCCAGCGGTGTCGGCATGCCCCGTGGTGCTCAGAAGCGTTTCCAGCTGCTGCTGGGTGTGATGTGTGCTGCAGCTGTGTTAACGTGTGGCAGCAGATGAGATTTATGCATTTTATGAGTCAGACCAAGCTGCTTGTAGATGTAGCTCTGTTAAATGTGAAAACAAAAAAAAAGAATTTGTTTGACTGACAACATGTTCTTTGGGCTTGTTACAGCAAAGTAGAGGTGTGTCAATACTCTCACTTTTATGGTTTGATCGACATACAGTGCTAACTCGCTGGAGATACATCTGTTAGCTTCAGAGCAGAAATTATTGTGTGAAAATGGCTCTGCACAGGAGGCACCTCCCACTTCCAGCTCTTATGAAAGATGTGTTGGGTGTAAAATCTTCTGAGAGATTTCAGCAGGAAAAGAAGTTACATCTAAAACACAAGGCTGGGAGGGAAACTGGATAGTATACAGTCATTTTCATAGCTGGATATTTTAACTGCAGGACTTCAGTGCTACAGGATCCCTTATGACCTAGAATAACATTACATCCCTTTTACAGAGAACATAATGATATTTGTAGTTAGTCTGTAGTTTCCAGCTCTGAGAGATCAGAAACCAGGTCTGGCAAACACCAGGCTAACGCGTGTTCACTGCATTGTCCGGAAACAGCTCTTTGGGGGAATGATCTCTCTCCAGTCTGAGGTTCTGTGTTTGCTTTGTGCTTTTGGAGCTGGGATTTGAAGCTGCAACTGCTGCTGTAGGAATAAAAAGGGAGAAACTGTAGGGATTACACACAGAATGCCAATTCTGCAAGTGACAGAATCACAGCCTTGTGGTTGCAGAACCAGTTCTGACCTACTCCCAGCCACATCCTACAAACAAGTTTTACCTGTGCAATTACAAGGTTTCAGCTCACCTCTGCAGAGGCTGTGTTTTGTAATTTTTTGTTCCCGTCTCATGCTTGAAAGCTGCACCTTCTCCCCAGCATGCAAGTGGCAGAACTTGGCATGTGCAGTGCCCTACCTAGCCTTCACTGGAAATTAATAGAGCAGCTTTGCCTCGAGCTTCAAACTAGCACCAGCTGAAGGACTTTGTGGATGTCATTAAGGGCTTGCTTTTGACAAAGGTGTTTGGTTTTAGCCATGGTCATGATTTTTTTTCAGCTATACCTCAAGCTTCAGAGACTACACAAGGGTAAAAGGGAACAGCCATTGTGATAATTTCATAGGAAGTTCAGTCCAGAAGGGGAAAATAAAGCTATATATTAAGTGAACATGTTGCTAATAATCCAGCACTGATATTTCATGCTTAATTAAAACTACTTACTGCTCCAAATAGTAACAAGCAATCTATTCCATATAATTTCAGATGCAATTTACTTGCATGCTGGCCCCTTTCTGCAAAGCCATAGTGACTAAGCTTTGCAAAGAAGCCTAGGAGCCCTTGAGCCCTGCAAAGGCCTGGGCAGTGACCCTATGCATTCCTTAATTGCATAACACATCTAAATGTTAGAACTGGAAAGTAGTTACTGCAACTTCCTCGTTACTGCAAATATCATTAGATGGAACAGAATCTGTAGACTTACTTTTTTGAAGACAAAATTGCATATCAAGTTATGATTACTCAGGTATTTTAACACAGAAGCACCTAGTGACATCCCTGTTTTCCTCCACCTCTAAAATGCAGGTGTTGCAAGCAGACAAACAACTGATTGTTTAAGGAGTAAGATAACTATTAACAGTTATAGAGAAAATTAGGTTACTTGTATTCTCCTGTCTGAATAGTCTCCTAAGGCTGCAAGAGCTGACCACACTTTTGATCTAATAAATGAAACAATGCTGGTAACAAAAGAACTCTTGGGATTCAGCAGATACAAGCAGAAGGGATATGATAAGGATCAAGGAGACAATTCCAAGAGAAATAGCTACATGAGAAGGTGGCCAGCCCAGCAACAATGGGACCCAGCAAGAAATCAAGAGTCTGCTGACCAGAATTTAGTGTTGGACTACTTGGATTGGGTGGTGAGGGTCAGGGGTATAACTCAGAGGTTTGAATTGGGGTAGGGGTCCCTCTCCAGAGGCACCAGTTCGAGCTGTGACCAAAGAACTAGCAGGAGACTAATTGGAAATATTTACATGGACTTGGCATTCTTAGTGGGGTTCTAGGGTCAGACACAGTTACTGTGGCTGGTCTGTGTAAATCTCTACAACTGATAAAAATTTAGTATTTGCTGGATGTGAACTACTTTTCCTCAGCTTAAGAGATTTATTTGCAGTGCTGCAATGTCTTCCTGATTTTAGAAAATTAACTTTCAAAGTTAATTTTTTTGTTTAATTTATATCCTAATGCTAATTTTCTATAAGCAGCAGCAAGACAAGCTGAGTCATTTGAAAGGTGACCTTGTACCAGGAAACAATTACTTAATCAGGAGAAAAACCTGCTCCTTTGTAGGTTAACCAACATCCATTGTTTCTCTTCCCAGTTAACTCCATGTATTACAAGATACCCTTTTACCCTTTGCACAAAGTTTAATGTGTCTCAACCACAGTTTTGAAGTGTTCGTTGTTTAAATGCCACAGTATGCCCACAGGCCCTGCCCTCTTTAATGGGGAACAAAAAAGGCAAATCCAAAGCTACCATCTTAAATTTGACTTACCATCAATTTGTCTCCATCAGGAGAAAGTACAGTGGCATATATTGCACTTCACACAGGAAAAGGAATGAAAGAATTTACTGCTGTTTTGTTTTTTTCCTCAGAGTAGACAATCTATCAGTCTCCAGTCATCTGTCTCTGTAGGATCTTTTTTTTTAATGAAGAATATAGGAAATATTCTCTAAGGAGAGAGTGTTGGTGGAAAAACCATCCCATGCATTTAAGATGCCTTCAAGCTTTAATTCAGGAAGGAAGCACCTGAGCAGGATTGGTGGCAGATGCTTCCCAGACCTGTCTCAGCCCACCTGCCCTAGGACTGCTGTGTGGTTCCAGGAGTGCAGGGTCAGCCCCCTGCAGCCCGTGCCAGCCTTCCACGGAACAGCTCACAGGATCAGCACCTGCTCTGCTACAGCTATCCCACTTTCCAAAATTCAAAACACTCCACCTCCCCCCTCCACCAAGTCCTCAGTGCTCCTGAACTGGGAAGGGCCAGGCTGGACACAATCCTCCTGCTCAGATTTAACCCAGCTGTTCACGGTGAAGAAGAAAAAAATCAAGAAATGGCCAATTGGTCATTCTTAAGAAGAGAAGCAAATCCCCTATACAGCTCTGTCCTTCATGCTTCAATAATCATTCCAGAGTCATTAAAATAATGATAAAGTGGGAGACAAGGAATATTCCCACAGCGGGACAGGTATCTCCTTCAGGAGCAACAAGTCACCATCTCTGGTATTTTTGAGTATTTCTGCCACTCGTACACATTTCAATCCTGATTCAGAGTCTATGAGGATGTTTATTTCCTTCCCCTCCAAGAACACGATAGAAAACTAGCAAAAACCCCAAAATAATAAAAATTCAGGAATGGAAGCCACTTAGAAAACTCAAGGGATTTTAATGACTGAATGAATAAGGAACTACTTGTTATATTTAAGTAGCAAACAAGTATTTTGCTATCAAAGCACAAGCTAAAGAATTTAAAGAAGCCATGAACAGTAGTAAGCCCAACATACAGAACTTGGAGTAAGAAGGCATTTTACACACAAGAGTTTATCAACACAAAACTGTTTAATATTTATTAAATGACACAAAATACCTAGATAACAGACTCACTCTCTGAAAGGACATGTATTTACATTATTTACCAACTTAAGAAAGACTCTCTGTACCCATATCAGACTTATGAAACATAAAAAAGGTTTTGCTGCTTTTTGCATCGAAGGATGCAACGGTGATACATGCCCTGTTTGCAAGTCTGCATAAACTATAAGATTTCTGATGCTGTGAAAAAGCACAGTTTCATATTCTGGTAGCTGAGGGAAGAGGCTTCTGAAAAGTAACAGGGTTAGTTCCCCCCTCCCACTCCAGACACACTCTCAAGACTGTTATACAAAAAGTATATTACATTTTTGAATGCTGCTGTACTCTTACAATTTTAGTGTAACGTGTCAAATAAAATGTTCTTCCTACTATATGAGAGCACTAAAAAAAAGAAGTGGTATTTTAACTTTTTTTAGATGCACTTTTTTTTTGTTTTAAAATAAAGCGTTAGGGCAAATGATATGTCTAAGAAAAAATGAAAGGCTGACAAAAAAAAAAAAAGCTGAAACCAAAATATGAAGAACAGCTAAAGCAACTTAACGATTTGCTAGGGTTTGTTTTTTTTTTATTAACTATTTACTTTGGCACCTTTGTGTAAACTATAGAACAAAACAACGTTTACAACACATTTGCAATTACAGCATTTAAACAAAATGGTCACTTTTGAAACCAGCCAAGACAAAAAAATAGTCCATTTATGGGTATAAAGTTTAAAAAACCTAAAATATATATTTCTAAGAATAAACTGCAATTTCTTATGAACAAGGTGCTATAAACTGCATGCAAGAATCAAGATTAAAAATGTGTGGCCAAAAAGACAAGCTGTGTTCAAGCCAGATGAGCTGTGGTCCAAGCCCATTTCAGTTTTTTCTTACAGAGATATATATGGCTCAATAAGCAGGCACATGATCCCAGCAAGAATTTGCGGAGTTGTACGACGACAAATCTTGGCTGCAGCTTTGTCATTAACCAGGAATGAGCAAGACCTTAGCAGAAGAGATGAACAAGTTCCTGGGGAAAACCCATGAAGCTACAAGGAGAAGCCTTCTCCCCCTCCCCTTGCTCACCCCATCCCGGTCTAGCCAGGGTTCTCAAAGTCGATTCTTTGGGTTGCTTTAACTGGATTGCGCTTATGGTCTGCCTCAGACTGTGAATTCTGATGAGAGTTGAAGACATTTTCTGTATAATATTTTCTGCATTAAAGTTACTGAAATACACAGGATAAAGACGAAATAAACCTACAGTCCTTTGCAGTTCGTTTGACTGAATATGACACTTGTGTAATGAGGGAGGGTTTTACCACAACAGGTGTTCACACGTGTAGTGGTGTTAGATTTATATGCAACGACAGACTGAATGGAACTAGCTCAATACATCAGCTCCTATCTCCCAAAGAGTTAAGTCTTAGCTTCTTCTCCAATTCTCTTTAAAAGGAATCTTTTATTGGCTGAAGATACAAAACACATACAAGAAAAGGAACATTGAATATGAAACAGAAGTTTGTTTGGTTTTTTTTTATGGTGGGGGGCATTCTTTCCTCCCCAGTGGATCTCTATTTGAACTAATACTTGAAGATTTGCAGGAGGAGTCTTCAAAGTTCTTACCACATAACTCTACTGTCAATATTTGTCTCACAGAGGCAGGGGTGGCCCTGGATGTCTACCAGTGGTTATGCTGCAATGGTGTCAAGGGGCAAGGCAGATTTTCTGCAGATCACAAAGATCTGTATGACAGTTACTTTAGGGTGACTGCAAATAATTTAGTAGGAAAAAAACCACCCACATTTGTTTCATCTGTCAGCTAAGGGCATACAAAAGAGCCTGAGAGAAAACATGGCTGGAGAATATATGGAATTAAACAGTAGATAAAAAAAAGCACAAAGGATGGGATGTGTCAGATAGAAAACACACACACACACACACACACACTCTCACACATGCGCACCCCTGAACGTGGGATCACAGTGATAGAAGTTATAGGTCATAGAGAGCTAAGGTACACTGCCATTAAACAAAAGTAACATCTTGCTTTCAAGAGATATCTGGTATTCCCCAGGACTATCAGTGCCTGAAAGAGGATGAGGTTTTTCATTGTGCTCTGCAACATAGCTGATCATAGGTCTAAAGCCTGGCTGGGTAAGGAAGAACTGGTACTTGGAGGAGTTCCTTTTCTGCTGACACCTTTTTTTCCCATATATTCCTGGCACATGCTGTTGTAAGCAATAAAAAACGTATTTTGTTAAAACAAAACTCTACATTCAAGTGACTTACTCTCCCATGTCGTATAAAGATGCAAAGAATGCTCTCTGGTCATCTAAGAAAATATATTTTAGATGCCTTGTAGCAATACTTAACTTACTATATGAGAGGTAGGCTTCTGGGTTCTAGGAGGCCTGCTAGGCTCTAGGGCTGAGTTCTTAAAGCTTTAAGTTAAAGCAATCCAAAGCAGGGCAGTCTTAGAAGAGCTGCCCTGTCTAAACCTTGAGGTTAGTTCAAGTTTAGAATGTTGCAAAGCAAAACAAGTATTAAAATCCATTTGCAATTTTTGTTCTTACAGCTTTACCACAATAACAGTGTGGCTTTTCATCTGTTAATTCATCTCTTTATTCTAGAGTATTGCTGCCAAGAGGTGAAGGCCTCCTACCCATGACTAGTAAAAACTGTCACTTCTTTCATTATGGCTGTTTTATGCTTAAAATTCCCAAAGGTGAACACCAAGTCTCACAGGCAAGCCATATAAATCTATCTGAACTTGTTTTGTTGTAGCAGTTAAGAATGGTGTTTGTATATACAGTATATATGCCCACACTGCAAACTTTATACATCGTTGTATATTGGCACCATTTTGTCTTAATTGCAATCAAGAATATTTTCCATTAGATCAGTAATAAGCATAGCTTGGCTTATTCCCCATTTTCCCCCCTCAAGAGAAAAAATCCAAGTGTGGGCATCAACCAAACCAATGGTATGTATAACTGAAATGCATTCTGTACAGTAAATTAAAAGTTTGCATGCAGTTTAAGCATTTTAAAGGCTATTTTCTTATATTAATGAACCTTCTGTTTCCATTTAAAGATGTGAAAGATATCTGTCATATATCAAGGGACTCCTCATCAGACCCAGAGACAAATGGAATCAGAAAGACCAGGTACTTTCTTTCAGCTTTCTGCACATCTTACTAAATAACATGCAAAGAGTTCAACAGCATTCTTCTTAAAATGTAAATATAACTCTTTAAATGGGCATGTTAACCACTGAAAGAAGTCCACTCTACTATACTTTTCCATTACACTGCTTTCATTCAATCATCGGTAGTATAAAAAGTCAATTAACAGGATCAACAGGCTAGTTTATCCACTGGCAACTGTGTAGGACACCAAGTGTGCAGTAAAACAAAGGCCAACATATGTTTATGCAATATAGTTGTATTGGTTTGGGTTTTCTTTATCTCTTTCCATGTAGTCCCTGTCAATCAAGGATTCTATTCTCTTCTTAAGATCAGCAGGCTGTAAAAAAAAGCACATGTCAGCATTATTACTTTGCAGTCAATGCTTCTTGGCTCTTTGCTTCCACTTGAGCCAAATATCTATATTGTTTGAGCTGGCTGAGGAAACAGAAATCCCAGTTAAAAAAAATCCTTTAAAGTATTAGAGCCTTTAAAGTCTGCAATGTATAACTAATAGAAGAGAAAGTTACTAAGTTAGCTCATCAACTGCAACCAAACAGATTTTTACAGAAAGGCAAGGTATTTGCTGCTATTTGAACTCAACCCTAAAGATGTGCAGTTTGTGCATCATGTACCAAAGTGTTTCTATTTCTGACTTTTGGCCAGTAAAAGTTTCATTTCCTCTTGAAGCAAATGAATTTTGCAATAGTCTGGGTGCCCTTTGATTTTGCTGTGTGACAACTTGATAAAAATGCCTCACGATTACAAGTGAGGAAAATGATTTAAATAATCTGTTACAATCTTACAAAGCCCAACTGCAGTTTATGCAGTACTTACAGACCTGCAGGCATTCAACATGCCAATACTATGGAATGAAACAGCAGGAGCTTTTATTTTACATTTCCATTGATAGAAAGCACCATATATTTCAATTCCAACAATGCATCACTGTCTGTTTGAAACCCATTTCCATTTGTACACAATAAGCCAGTCATTTTATATTGCAACTGTGGGCTTCAGTTTTGAGACATTCACCAACATTTTATTTTTCTTCCTATATATGTGTATATATATTAACCACTATAATCCATCCCCAGAAAAACCACTGCATTTCAAAAGTATCAACCAAGTTAAGATTGTAATGCAGAATTGATTTTAAGATCTGAAGCATTTTTCTCCTTTGCTCAAGAATGCCTTGCCAGAACACTGCAAACAGTGGAACAGCATCATATAAGGAGAGCCAGCTGCTCCCTACTAAGAAACTCCAGGCCTAAAATCCTTTGGAAACACGTTTCAGTAACAACTGGCACTTTAAAAATTCCTGAAAGTGAGTGTTTGCCCATTATAATACTAAAAAGATAGATGCACATTTTAGACAGAAGCATTGTTCAACTGAGGGCAGGCCAGGGAAGATAAAAAGAACAACTGAAGCTTTAGAAGCAGAAGAATCAGTACATCACCTTGACTGGGAATTTCAGCTGGTTGTAGACCTCTGACACGAGCAGGTTATGACTCAGCGTCTTGCGCATTTTCATGATCCGCACAATGGCGGCGTCGATCTGGTACTGCCGGTCCTGGAACACTCGCTCTGTAGTGCTTGCCTGCTCCTCCACCTGAAGGACCCATTTAGAAAAGTTTTAATGAGAATACCAGTACTGTCAAAACAATTCTGTCTCCAAGACAATTCTCAGTGTAAGACAGTGAAATGCCTGTTGTCAAATATCTGACATAAAGCCTTTACAAATATGAAGACTGATTGTCTACTGAAAAAACACACTTGTACAAAGAATTAAAACCTTTGCATAGATTTTACACTGGATGGCTGTCAGAGAAACAAGCCCACAGTGTATTTTCCATGTTTACAGTCATTAAAGCTCCATGGAATGATAAAGGACAAAAAGAGTATTTCAGAACTGGAACTTCTCTTAACCTTATTTAGAGACATCCAGCATCACTGGTGTCTTCCTACAGAGGCACACATTTAAATCACCACTGTTAGGTATATGCTGTCATCCAAATTACACGTGTAACCCTGACAGAGATATCAGTATGTACATGACAGCCAGGAGGAAAAAAAACTTGTAAAAGGGCAGGCAACAAAGTTCTTAACCCAAGGATCTAAACCCCAGAGGATTAAAAAAAATATACCGTTTCTTTCATCTGAATTTGGTTGATTTTTATCCTGAAGAGCTTATGTCTGAAATCATCATTACATGTGAATTTATCACCATCTTCCACATCTTTGCCTTTGGGGCTTTTAGTCAGTACTCTGGCTTTGCCACAAGCCAGAGATTGAAGTGTCCTTCTCAGCTCTCCATCCTCTAAAGCAGAAACAAGTTGTTTAGGTTTTTTTAGTAAGAACACTTGGAAGTACTCGGTTGTTTTTGATACCAACCTATCCCAGTGGCTTGCTTTATCTCCTCTAAACTGAACTCCTCTCCTTCATTAAACATGAGCAGCACCAGTGTCTGGAACAAGGAGACTTGAAGTTCTTTTTTGCCCTGTCACAAGGGAAATAAAACAGACATCACCAGGCTGTTTCTTCCGGAGGGTGGAGGGAAAGGAATGAGGGGAACCTGAGTCACTCTTGCATGTCAGTTATTTCCCTAATAGGGTGTTATTTTATTAATTTGAGAATATGGAAGAATAGAAGTTACTGGTCACTTGTGTTTACTATGAAATGCAGCACAAGCTTGAGGCCACAAGGCTGGACTACCCTATCCAGTGACAAAACTCACCCAAGATATGCATCAGATGACTCCAGACAACTCTCAAAGCACTGAGTGCTTAAAATTACAATTTGGAAGATCTTTAAGTCAAAATCGAACACAAACAATAGTTTAAGGAACACAGTATAAGGAATCATAGAATCTTTGAAACAATCAAGTTTGATAATACTTGTTTTACCATTAACTTTTTCTGAAAATGGAAGTGGTAAGCATTCCTACTTCATGAGCAAATTTTGCGTCCATGAAGAAATGATGAAGGGGAATAACTGGAAACCCTTTTAAAACAGTTGTGTTCTCGTACAATCCAGATTTTTTCTTTATTTCAGTAATGAAAAGCTTACTGTGAAGATGTTAATTCTATCAGATGAATTAAGGCCATCAAAGAAACATGGCCCCTTTTTTTTCCTTCCCACTATAAAAATGAGGGCCATTTTTTAAATCTGGAGCTAAAGCCACAGGTATTTTCCCCAACAGGCTTTTCTTTTGCCACCAATACAGAAACTGGGTGCATTTTCTTCACACATCTGTTTCAGAAACGACCAACTCTGCTATTACTTTTAACCTTCTGCTATCTTTTCCAAAAACAGTGCTAAGTTTTCCATTGCAGCACAAGAAAGCTTCCCCATATATCCCTAAGGTACAACCCAGACTTGGAATCAACAAAACAACAGGAGCAATAGAAACAATAGACTCACCTCTTTAAATTCTGCTTTTAGTACACAGTGTCCTAGTGTTGACTGCCACTGAAGTTTCCTACCACTGTGTTTTCCTAAATAAAACGTCTTGAAAATCTCCTGCAGTTTTACCATCTAAAGAAAGAAAAATCCCAAAACACTAAAACACAATTTCTACTTTAACAGCATCCTTCCCTCCTCCACAATCAATTCAGCCTTAAATCAAGGCTTAGAATGATAAAGGAAATTGCAAGAAAACAGATTTTATTTTAAAAAGATAGTTCTGCATTTCATTCTCTATGCATATTGAAAACCAAGCATCAGTGGATCCCGAGATGCATTTCTGGCAGGCCAATACTTATATAACCCATGATGTATTACCTCTGGGGGCAGGTGCACCTCCATAGGCACGTAGGTTGGCCAATAACCCATAGTCAGAATATTCACTGTTAGTTCAATGTTGCCAGGGACATTCTGATTTTGCATATACTGCAAAGAGAAACAAAATATATTGAAATAGAGCTATGTTTATTATATATATATATTTCAGGTAAAGTTAGAACAGGCATTGCAGGAGCAGAGAAGACAAGTGACCACATTATGTGTTTGTTGTATAAATTGCAAGGTACATACAAGAAAATTAAGATAAGAACAAGCACTTTTCTGAAGTTTAAAAGGCACTTCCATACAGGAAAAGAACAAAGTAGTGTTTTAGCAGGCTGAGGTGAAGATTTATCTAATTAAGTGTGAAGATTTATCTAATTAAGTGTGAACAGAGGAAAGAATGTTAACAATTGTTTGCAATCATAACATTACAAAATCACCAGAACTAAATGTACAAAAACTTCCAAGCCAGGCATCAGAATACAGTGGTGTAAAAAATGTCTTAGAGCTGGTGTTAAAAAGTTTTTTAAGTTTACAATTCTCCTATTGCTGTGGGTGATGTTTTGTTTGTTTAAAGAAGCTTGTCGCAGCTCTTCTACTGTGTTGCTCAGGAAAAACAATAAATTCAGTAAAATTTTCAAAAGCACAGACAGGACAGACAGCAGACTTTCCCTCAGTACCTGTTTGAATTGTATCATTATGTCTTTTGAAAGCTCCATATCTTTAAACATTCCTTCAAGTTTGCTGGTGAAAGCAGCTCCACATTCTATAAAAGAAACGTAAATATTAGAAATTAATCTCTTTATTTGCAACAGCTCAGAGCAGTTATTCTAAGTGCCAGAATGTACTTTTAAGCAGCATGACCTTTTTCAGCAGATTTTCTTTACATAAAGACCTGGATTCTAATTAAGATACAGAATAAGTTTACAAACAACAAAAAGGAAAATGCTTTAATGTGGAAGCTATTTTGCAACCCAGTTGTTTTCCCACATGGACCTGATTGCTCATCCTTTGACTATGGTGGCCACCAGTCACTCAGGTGACAATTCTAATTCCTATCAGCTGCCTTAGAAACTGTCTCCTGATGGCAGAACAAGATCAAGCTCTAAAAATCTTACCCTTACCACCCAAAGGCTCCATCCAATGAAACAATGAAGACCAGACTAGAGAATGCCTAGCTGGCAGTGAATAACAACTGGAAGTCATCTTTAAGTTCCCTGAGCACATCCCTGATTTACTCAGCAGGGAAACTCAACTCTATCCCACAGGCCAAGATATACTGTGCACTTTAAATTCCTGGGTTTTGCCTTTTCCTGTTATAATTACAAAACTAAAAGCAAATGAATCTCCTCAAAACCCACCAGTCATTCAGGACCTGCACAGAGGCTTTTGCCCTCATGGAAAGGGGAAATCCCAACAGCACTTCTGTGAAGCCTGGTTAAAACAACTCCTTTTAAAAGAAAGCTGATGGATAGAAATGATAGACAGATAGATATTTACCATGTTTGAGTTTGGAAAGCATAGATTTTTCAGCATCTACTGATGCACTCTTCCCAACTAATAGTCTCTTTGCTAGATCTTTTTTATAAAAGGCCTCAAAGACATCTTTTCCTGTAAGAGATGAGATTTGAAAGTGAACACAAAGCACTGCTGATTTTAAACAAACATTACTTACAAGACACCCATTTCAAAGCCTAGAAAAGCAAAAAGGGCCTTCATATGAAGATTTCCAGAGGTTTTGTTATTTGCAATTTGACAGACAAAGTAGTTAAACAGCACTACACCAACAAAACACATCCACAGAGAACAAACACCTGAAAATGTAACCAGACTGCAAAAATAATTTCAAAGTACCTTTATAATACTGGTTAAACACGTGTATCTCCACAAAAAAACCCCAATACTTACCATAAATGAATCTAAATATGATCATAATTTTATCCAGCATTTTTTCAAGTTCTTCATCAGTAGCTTCTTTGTTGCCTGCACGAAGCTTGGAATCTACATATTTAGCTAAAAGAGTGGTTAAGAATAGAGTTGAGCACATGCTTAATATCACAGTGAAAAAAAATTTCTAAATCTAATATTATGAAATCTTGAAAAAAGAAAGGATCCTGAAATCCCTTTCTATCAACCTCATAAAAGCTATCTTGATACATTTTCATAGAGGCTATAATTATAAAAACATTATAGCCTAGTATCTTTTTTCAGATAACCAGTGACTGCATCTTAACTTTATTATCATACACCACGTTAAAAACATTTTGCCTATGGAAGAAAACCTTGGTTTGTGATCTCAAAGTAAAGTCTCTGCTGTTGCAGATTGACATGGCTGTAATAGAAGCAAAAATATCAGAAGAAAATATGTAAATCACTTATTTGTGTTGACTATACTGCTGAATTTCTCTAGCCGATCATTATTTTGTTTTAATTTCCAGTTTCACTCAAACTAGATTGTTTGTTTTAATTTCATATGGGCTGGTAAGCACATTACAGTTAGGGAATTAATGCAAAAAACCAGGAGGGCAGAAAGTATCACTCCACAAGCCTAACAGCACAACCAATTGCAAAGCAGAT
Source organism: Acridotheres tristis (assembly GCA_037013685.1). Lineage (NCBI taxonomy): Eukaryota > Metazoa > Chordata > Aves > Passeriformes > Sturnidae > Acridotheres > Acridotheres tristis. The sequence continues at coordinate 11,374,416 of CM072889.1, read as the reverse complement.
ATTATTCACCATGTGGGGAAATGATTCACAAGTGCAGAGTACCAGGCAGGGAATGCACAAATCTGTAAATAATGTTCTTTGCAAACCACAGACTGTCTCCACACCATGAGAGGTTCAGTGCATCCTCACCTCTCTTCCCTTTCACATATTAAACCTCTAACAGCTCTGTGCACACGTGCTGGTGGCACAGTTATATAAGCTTCTGAAAAAATCTAATTATTAGCAGTATTCTCATGTCTGGACACCAATCAGTTGCTGGAATGCCCAAATTCTGATGTTCTGCACTTTTCTATAAGCCTAGCCAGTGATGTGATGAACAGTTTGCTTTTAATGTTTGATGCTACCCTCCCAAACAATTCCATTTCATCAGGTGGCAAAGCAGATCCCCCCTCTGATGTGCACTGAACATTTATTAACACACAGTTCCAGCATATCCCATCTCTAAGTGCATCAGCAACTCAGCACCCGAATTCTCACATGAAAGAAATCAAAGAAAATTACCTATGAGTTCAGCTGGCTTATTTGGTCTTTTGTTAATGAATGTTTCAAAGGCTTCTTTCATGGCATTTACAAACTTCTCATTCTTGAGAAAGCAAACATCTATAATATGGTCAACTTTGTCTTTAAAATCAAGAAGTTCTTGGACCATGGTTTTGTCTTTTTCAGGATTAATTACTATGGTGCTACCAAATGCCTGCAAAAATAAAATGTATCTTTCAATTAGCCCGAATAACTAATTTAAATGGCAAGACTTCTAAAATCTTAAGTTACCTTTGTAATGTGTTGTTTCTGTTACTCATATTAGCTCCAGTAACAACAAAAGTAGTACTTTATTATGTATTACTGTATTATGAAGTATTTACTACATAATCATCCCTAGGCCTTGCATATTGATTCAAAACCAACTAATGAAAAAGTGAATAGATTCTAAAGAAATAAAGTTTTGCATGACAAAATTAACATACCCTTTCCAATCATCTATATCCTCAGGCTTAACACAAGTAGTGCTCCTTCTAAATTCAGTTTTATTTAATAGTACTCCTTTGCCATTCCAAAGCCTTCCTTCACAACAATCATATTTTCTGTGACATTTTCACTGAGAAATAAAATGAATCATCCTAACTGATATTCAAGTGCTTTTTGAACTTCTGGTTGGCAACTTAAACTACCACTCATTCTCACAGGAAATTTTATTAGGAAGAAGACAAACATTCTGCCATTACTGAAATAACTACTGAAGAAATATAGCTGTCCCACAAACTAACTATAAGCAAGATTTTAAAATTCAAATTTATTTGGAGTTCAAGAATTCAACTTAAAGTTCAGTGTTTTCTTCAACAGGGCTAGAACAGTTATTGTACCTTTCCTGGGATGTTTCAAAATCTGTCTATTAAATACATGTTTATAGGCAAATATCTTCAATTTTAAAAAAAAAAATGCAATAGTTTACAGAGATGACTCAAGTATCTGTGTATAAACCCCACTGATACAACAGAGATATCTGTTCCACAGTTCCAGGAACAGTACCTTTATGTATTCAATCCAGTGCTGTAAGAGAACCTGTACTCCCCCTCTCACACGACTGAATAACTGATACAGAAGAGACAGGTCTTGAATTCGGTTTTCATCAAGAAGGTGATTTAGACCTGCAAATGTGAGAATTTCAATAGAAATTAAAATCAGAGTAACCCAAAGAAAGTACAGCTTACTACTACAGTGAGGCCTCTTCAAAACCAGTATTTTTTATCAAGCCATTAATAGTGGTGGTTTTTTGGTTTTTATTTTATTTTTAAGTACCTAATTTAACAGTGAAAGGCAAAATATCTGGCTAAAATCTTAGAAATCACATTATTGCACATGATTTCATTGCACTTAGGCTACATGTACTTTGCATAACAACCTTATCACAACATCTTTGCTTACTCCTGCTTTACTGTTCCCCAAAGATTTGAAAAGTTTACACTTTTTCCTACTGATCTGTAGGAAAAGTTCCCTGGCAAGACAGCTCTGAGTCTCAACTCCAGCTGTAAAATAAATTTTACAGGTGCTTGAAGGCAAGCAGCTTCAATAAATATCTTCACCATTCACTTTTTAACCTTCTGGAGAAGGCCTGATGCTCTACAGCACGATTCTAAGAAAACAGATGGGTAAAGATCGATACTCCCCTCAATGAAGAATTTGTTACAGATGTGCAGGATGATGCTCACATACCTGTTTCATTCAGATTCTGGCTACTAAGGACTTGATTGCTTTATTATTCAACTCTTGCTGCAACTGTTTCTATTTCCAGATTATCTCTGAGATCAACAGAGGGTCACTTGACTCCACAGAGACTACTGCAGAACTGAGGCAATGTATTCCATAGCTCAAATTATACTACATTTTTAAAACAAGTTGCTTTTTGTCAGCAGCAAGTACTCAGTATCTCCCTTTTCTGTTACAGTCATAATTCAAAGTGTACTCCTTTCTTTACCTCCAAGTCTTCAAAATGCCACTTAACACACTGAACCTGAGTCTCCTGTTTTATTTTTCCTTTTGCTTTCTGTGTATCAGAAGACAGCACAGTGTCCCCTTATCTCCAACAAGGAGAATGGTCAGTGCTATTTTGGGAACTGAGGAGCAAAGGGAGTTAAAGAATGACATAGCTTGTCCCCCCCCAGCACCCCAATCCATCACTTTCAGTACAGGAACTCAAAGCCCCGAAGCAGTAATTAGAAATATTTCTATAAACAAGAAAGATTACCTTTCTGAAGAATGGCTGTTAAATGTTCTCCTAGAAGTTGCTTTTCTACAGTAGCAATTAGTGGCTTCCTACAGAAGAAATGTTTAGAATTACATTTTTCTATTACTGACAGTTTTAAATCCTTCTTTTGAAATTATGTTATTTACATTCTCATCGGGATTGCCCTAATTATTTGTGGCCAAAGAGCTAAAATGATAATACAAATAATTATCCTTTTTCTCCCCAGTAAACAATCTTTTTTTTCCTGTTTGCTGACTGATGATTTTAATTCACACAATAAGCCTGTTGTACATGACCTGTAGGCAGATGGACAATGGTTCCATCAGTGAAGAAGCTGGAGAGAATTCATCAAATAATATGCCTAATCTCATGTTGTGGGAGGACATTCATATCTTAGGAGACAAACTAAGGAGAAATAAAAACAAACCTCAAGTCAAGAGGCATTAAAACAAAGCAGGGAATTGGCCACTAAAGTTAAATGCTTCTAACAGCTGAAAGAGGAAGGAAATCAAAATGTATGACAGTAGCAATAAACACCTTTCTCTCAGAAAGGTCTCAATATCAGTGACCTACATCTTCTTTCAGACACAACAGCTGTAGCTTTATATTAGAAGACCTCCACCTGACTGTGTTGGAGGAAATCCTGCCTCTAAGTGAAAAGACTGAAAAATGACATTATTCAGTAATTTCCCAGACTCCATATACAAATATTTTTGTAAATATCCAGAAGCTTCAGCTTTAGAATTTTCTATGCCAAATCTTATCTTTTTCAGGTAGGACAACAGTTGATTAATTACATTTCAGCAGAAAAGAGACATCTGGGCTGGGAGTGGCAGCCTATTTTTTCTTCAAGCAACTACTTAACAACATTTATGCCAAAATAACAGTGACTTAGAAGAAAAGGCTATTAGCTGTGTGAGCCAAGACAGTGCTTCATTGTAAACATGGAACCGTGGGAAGTGAAAAGCATTTGAAGGTCAGTCAATAACAGAAATAAATTGCAGCTACTTAAATGGCCCTCAACAAAAGAGGAGCCAAAGAGCTCATACCACCAGGCACAGAGAGATTGCACTTACTGTGTGCTCTGATCTAAGTAAGTGATTATTCTGTCTGCTTCTTCTTCCAAGCGCTTGTTAACATGGTGAAGATATTCTGGAACCTGAAAATGCCAGAGTAGTTTTTGCATGTTAAAAAAACAAACAAGAAAGGAAAAAGAGAGACAGTACTGGTCTGACAGAAGTAGCAGCTCCAGTTTTAAGCAGAAATCATTAGCACTGCGACTGAAGGCAACTGCATGTGCATTTCCTTTTTCAGAATACTATAAAACAAAGGTCACATTACTGCCTTGCACACTGTCTAAGGCAGCAGAATATTTCTACTCCCTGACACGTGCTTTGAAATTAAGCACAACAAACGTTGTTAAACATCCAAAATACCTCTCGTTCCTGCATAAGCCTCTGTCCCTCTGCTGCATACAGGCGATTAGTCTCTTCCAAGAATCTGTGTTCGAAAGAGTCTTGATAAATCTGGGGAAACAAAATGACAGCAATCCAGGGTAAAGCTTACTGAGCACTAAGTAAGAATTTGAGGTATTTAGTGGTTTAAAGGTGAAACAAGTTTACTCACCTGCAAGTCAGAAAGCATGCTCAGAAGGCTTCGCAGTAAGCTCCTGTCGATAGCCTCACCATTTCTTTCCCTCTCGATCAGCAGAAGAATGCCATCAATAGTTTTGTTCTGAACCTTCTGATCACTGATGATATGAGTTCTGAACAGTTCTAGCCCCATATCCCTAAAAAGAAAGCAAAGACTGCTCAATAGATGGTTTAAGAATAAATCCCAGATATCTCTTATTAAAACATGATCTAATAAAGAGGCCAATACTATCATTCTTCCAATTCCTCATTCCTCTGCCTCCAAATCACTCAAGATGAACAAATACATGAATACTAAAATAAACCATGACACTGCACCAACATGAAGCGACATATTTTAAACACCAATTCAAATATTTTTTCCTAAATAACCATGTAACTTTTGCAACATCATTATTTTTCAGTTAGTTGACAGCATGCTGGAACACCAACCTTCATGAGAAAAGAAAAATACCATCCTGGGTTCCAATTCCATTTTGGTGTTGGACAATATTCCTTTTTTGTCCATCACTTACTAATCTCTCATTTTTAGGCATGGCTTAGAAGAACTCAATGATGTGACAGACAAGGATCTCTGCAATGACTGTCCCAGTTAAAACCTTCCATAAATTTGAAACTATGGGTATGGTCACTCTTAGGATAAGTTAGGTGCTCCATCAATCTCTTGCAAAGTAATTCAGGTACCAAAGAACAACAGGGCATATACTAATTATTAATAATACGAGGAGCAGAAGTTGAAGTCCAAAAAAGCATATATTGCTTTTAAGTAACTCTTTCCTTCAAAGTACTTACAGAACTTGAAATATTGTGCCTGCTAGGGCACTTACTGGGCACCCCAAACCCTTGCACTTCAGTTGTTAACCAGCCCCCTTCCTTTAACTGTGCAAACTGGAGGATGATATCTACTTCATTGAAATTTGGTATCACAGCTATTCTAGAACAGTCCTATAATTTACAGCAAATAAATTAAGTCTTCCTTTGCAACAAGCACTCGTGCATTCACTGTGTAATTTACAGTCACTATGAGGCTTACATTTAAAAAAATCCATCTGAAAATCAGCAAGATACAAGCAATAGTTGAAATACATCCCCAAAAAATTTACTTCTTTGTGCCCTTACCAAATAGATGGCAGCATTGAATTCTGAAGTACGTAAGTGCGATCCAAGAACAGAAAGATACTTCTAATCATAATCTGTCATGAGAAGGAATAAAGCAGCCACAATCATTTCACTCTTAAAACTGAAGAGCAACACCAATTATGTTCAACAACAACAAGAAATGCCACCAATCAGTTTCAGGCAGTGCTTTCTCGGACACTGCTGACTTATTAAATATCATCTTCCAATCCCTGCAAGGTGATCAATGTGACACTTCCTATAGTACTGTGTAACAGAACAGCTCCTTTAAATATAGGTATAAAGGAGAAAGATTTGCATAAAACTGACAATAAGGAATTAGAGGGGTGTGACCCGTATGCCAAGACACCATATAGGCAAGTATTTTCAAGGTTTGACTTCTAACAAACTAGATACAGCTGTATATCACAAAAAACCTTACATAAATTTAAATTTTTTAAGTTTGAAAAGGAACAAAGTTAAGCAAAAGAGGCTGACAAAGCAACTGGTTTTCCTTAAAAAGATAAACTTACCATTTGTCTGCAGTGATCTTGCCAACATTTATCTATTTTCTTCAGAAAAAGGACACTATCCAATGAATCCGTGAAGAAATCATTAAGAAAATAACAATTACTAGATGGTGTAAGCAACGAAATGAACCAACTTTATTATTTTTTAAAGAGACTTAAAAGAGAGCACAACAAACTCGCCTACTCTCAGAAAGACCCAGTTAATTTCTTGCAACACATTTATTTTCATTTTTTAATGAGGGTCTTAGTGTTAATAATGAGAAATCAAAATTATTTGAACAAATTTTTAAAAAGTATCTAAGCAGTCTTGAATATTGTTTGACCCCCCCATTACTGGGGAATGGAACAGACATACATATATATCCCCATACCTCAAAAACCAACAATACCCAATACTTGTAAGAGCTCACGACTACATTGCAATTTCGACTCATATTAAGAGTTAACCTTAAGAAATAAACTCTGTCCTTCAAATTTATGTTTTATTCAGCTCACTGCATAGTTCTGGAACTAATTAATATCCACTTAACAGGATGTCAACCTGATGCAACTCCAAACTTCCGAAAATAAAACATTTTGATCCTCAGAACTTGACATGCTGCCACACCACCATTACTTTTCCAAAAAAACCCAACAGCTACTTGTTGGAAGACTTTTCACTTTATCTAAGCTTGGCAAATTCAATATAAAAAAGCCTGACATGATACAGCCAATAAAGGCTTTTTAAACCTTGCTGCAAATCCAACACAAGCTTCTGTAAGATGTGAAAGAGTTTCACAAATACCAGTGAAACTTTCTCAGAAACTTTTCAATGGTTACAGACATAAAGAAACAAGTAGTACTCTCCTAGGTCCCACAAAGAAATAAAAGCAAAACCAATTACACAAAACCTAGGAATTCAGATTACCATGGCCTAATGTCATGAACTAATCAAAGAAATCCATCACTATATATATGCAGATAAAACAATTTTGGCTTGTCAACAGCTAAGAAAAGGATATTCTCTGAACTGGTGAATTTGTGCTTTAATGTGGTCTTCACAGATCTGCCTCAATTGTTTGTACAAATTTGCAGAGATCTTGTAGGAGCAGAGATTTTCAACAGCCTGAAGTAAAGAAAAAGAGAAACAAACAAAAAAAACTTGCTATATCCTTGCATCTGATTTCACAAGAAAGGAGGACATCCCCTCCCAGACAAGAATCCTGCTTCTCACAGCTTTTAACACAGTTAGCTGCGTACAAAATACCAGAGACAGGCATGGCTCTGCAATGGTAACAGGAGATAAAGGCAGGCTGTGCCCTGAACAGCTCACAGACTATCAGTTTAGCTGGAGTGTCAATCTCTCACATGGAACTGCAGGACTGGCATCTCAAAAACCAAGGATGGTACTTTAATATCCTCCAGTAGCTTGCTGGGTTTCATTCGTCAAAGCAGTCACTTAAGATATTAATTTTATTAACTGCTGTGCTCTGCAAGTCACACGGACATTAGTGGAAAAGCACTGCCAGATTAATTTCCTTTTGCAGTCCTTTCCTTGATTAAGCTTCCCTCATCCCCAAAAGTACATATACATATGTTATGTATCTTATCTATTCATCCACCAACTCCATGCCTGAGTAAGTTTAATTATAATCCCAAATATTAGCAGCATGACTACATTTACAGTGACAATCCCAGATTTCTAGATCTCATTAAGTATTAGGAGAATTATCACTATGCTCACAGTAAGAAGTGAAAAGAAGTTTAATGGGGCTATGTCTTTGAGACTTATCAAGAAAGCAATCATTCTTAAGTCCATTAGTCTATCTCAAGACTTTTAAAATTCATACCCATTGTCTGAATTTCAAAGCAACTAAACAACTCAAACTCTTTGCAGACTGGTGAAAGACATAGTAAGTGATTATTAGTAAAACACGTGTAGAAGCTAGAGGAGAAGCATATTTGATTTTCAATTAATGCTTTGTGCTATAATTTACTTATTGGAAAAGACTTCAGTTGCTAGTACAACCATCTCCTTGGGGAACAAAAAGGACTGGAAGGTAAAGGTTGTTCCCCAGAACACGCAGGCAACCATGGAGGGACTGTGTAGCTCAGAAGTGCACAGAGCAGATCTATGCCATTATGCTGAAATTCTCCCATAGTATTTCCCAACAGTCCAAATGGAAGCAGACAGTGAGTAGTCACCACTAAAAGCACAGCAACAATCAAAATGGCTAAACAAGAGTTCTTTGGTTCATCCCAGGATATCAACAGGAATCATACTGAGTGCAAGTGCATTACATCTAATACTGGCTCTAGCACACAGAGGTGTTAAAAAGACCCCAACCAAACACAAACCAAACCTCCATGAAAACCAAAACCTCACAACAAAACCACCCCACACAACAAAAACCACAAAACCCCCAAACCTGCATGAGTTTAGTGTCAGAAGTAAACAGGCATAGCAAGAGAGTGAATGTGCCAATTAACCAAAACAGGTCTGAATGAAGACTGTAAGAAAAGCCAAAATTATCACCAAGTATATGTATCTTAATACTTGGTAATAGCAACAGGTTTCACTCTCAGTCTCAACACTTAAAGAACACCAAACAAACAGAATAAAGTGATGGGAAAATGTGTTCTATAGTTCACTGCTCAGAGCAGGTTATGGGCACTGCTCAACTCTATTCTGCTATTATACAACCAGGCTCAGGCAGCAAACTAGGATATAACCTGGCACTTGATTCAGCAGGACAAGGGGATGGACAACACTGAGCTTGAAGAGCCTGATTAAACTTCAGGAAGTGCAGTCTTCCTAGGCTTCTTAATTTCTTCCACTTTGGAGGAGCCAACTGAGAGCTGAGAAGGTAAATGTTTTGGATGGAACTTGCCTGTCACCTGCACCATTACTCTGGCTTCAACCCACTAACTCAGGATGCCAGCAGCCTCTTCCCTGGACTTCTGGTCACCTCATCCCAACACTGTTACAACTGCTGCCTGTCAAACAAGTACTCTTTAAACGTGCTGCTCTAAATCCTTAAAAGAATTAGTTTCTGCACTGTAGATGGACAAATGGATGGACAACTAACTTTTATTGAAATAAACATGAATTAATATACACCTACCTTTATGGAGTGTCCATATAAATCTGAGTTTTTACATTTGTCTATCAGAAATTCCAAGGTGTTAAACATGTCTACTAGGATTGAGTATTTGAACATAAAATACAAAACTTCTCCATCTTTGTTGATGACATGCACAGAAATGCTGTAATTTTTAAGAGATTCACCCCCTACTGCAATATTATGCTTTGCTTAATTATTAGTGTTAGACAATGTTGATTGTATCTAAAATGTATCAACATTGATACATGTAAAAACTTTAGGGCCTCTAGTTCACAAAAACTATCTTGTCCTGAATTAGGAAAACTTGTTTCTGATGAGGGAATCTGTGCCCTAATGATGGTCAGAAAATCTGAAGATCCCTATTTCCTTCGTGTAACATATGCAGTTGGATGTGGTTTCCTGTTTGGTATTTGTTTTTTTTTTTTTTTTTTCTTCCCTTTTAATTGCAGCATCCACACCTGGGTTTGTGTGGTAAGGAAAAAGAAATGGACACAACTCTGATGAGAGAAAAATCAGAACTTTGCTGAAGTACTTAACTCTGATTGACTAAAAAAATAGCTATGTGTCAGGTACCAAAGATCTAGATTTCTACTTTCAGGTACTAATGTAAGGATAATTATTCTATGAAAGAAGCAATCACTTCTGTAGCACTTCAGCCTACTTAAGGATGGGAATAATTTTGTTTCCTGAGGAGGAATAAAGCAAGTTTGAAGCTTGGGTCCTGTAAAGAAATAAAGTCTCAAAATGTTTGCCCAGTGGGATTTTTCCAGCACAGACAAGAGTTAAACCAAACACAAGAAGTTTTAACTCCATTAAAAAAAGAATTATCTTCTTTTGAAGTCTGCAGTAGAACTTTTCACACTCTTTCGTAATTCCCCTCTATGTTGGATAATGGTGTCTGCCAAAGCATATTTGGGATCAGATCCTTTTACCAAGCAGCTGTTCAGAAATGACATTAGTTTAGTTAGCATCTAAAACACTAGTGATTCCTATTACTATTTTTAAATCAAGACATTTATTTTTAGATTTATATAAAAAATCATGCTTGATTGCACTCTATTTCACTGAGAGGTATCTAAGTAATAACAATATTGAATCACTGAGATTTAAAAGAAAAAGCTTATTTTTTGTTTTCTGATGACAAGCAACATAAAATTAAGCTTGTGGTAAGACTGAGCAGAAATTTAAGTAACACTGTTAAACTGAAGCAAGTATTTCAATAGAACTCTGTATTTTTAAACAATTTTGGATAGCCTTCAGGCACTTAATTAACAGTTATTTGCACTGTTATTCAGTCTAGAGTAAGTAATTTACAGTACCACCCAATACAGTTGGTTGCAATTGGCTATCATTTCACCAAGTTTTGCAAAAATAACAATACTATCTACTATTCTGAGAATCTATTAAAAAAGCAGTACTTTCAGTTAATTAAATGAGCATTACAAAAGACTATGGTGATCTTAAGAATGCCGCGGACTGAGGAACAGCAATTAATTTTTCCTTAAATCTGTCCCCAAGCCTTGTACAAACAGGATTTTTTTCCCCCACATCCAAATGCAGCTTTTGTTGAAAGGGGAGAAGAGACACTAAAAAGAGGCGGTGAGAATGCTATATACACATATAGAGGAACAAATGAAACAACTAATCAGGTAATAAAGACTTCAAAAGTAGAGTAAAAGTTCAAGTGCTTCTTAATACCCAGCTAAAGCAGCACCGTTGCTATGCTGCTAAAACCGCAAATGACGTGAGCAGGGGAAAGGTAAGTAGGGGGAAATCTCCCCAACACATTCAGCTGAAAAAGCAGAAGTGGAGTTACAAAAAAAAAAAAAAAAAAAAAGCATTAGGAAATGCAGTTCAATCTGATCACTTCCTAAAGTATTTAAGAAAACACAATCAGAGCCGCTGCTGGCAAAAAGTTTGGCTCTCAGCTGTTAGAATAGAAAGAATGCTGCAATGCCCGAAAATTCCAATCAAATCAAAATAACAAAATTCAGGAAGGAAAAATGGTGTCCCATTTACCTACTAGAAGTCAATAGAAAGTTTCAGTTTTTAAATGATTTGTGATACTTGATTTGTGATACTTGATAGTGAACAGATATTTCTTCAGAAAAGAAATGATATTTTTATAGAAATTATCTTATTCCTAAACACCATTATTTGAGGATTTCACATTTCTCCTTTAGCAGATAAACACCACAACCCCTTACAGAGGACAGGGAATATAGCTCTTCATCTTAGAGAATTCTTGTCAATGGCCACAAGGGAAACCATACCTTGGGTTTTGTTGTGCCAAGTAAAAAAATTATGAGTTTGATTCTAGGTCTTGTGAAATATTTACTCATGATTTTAAAATGAAAAAACTATTTGGTGACAAGTTTTTCAATGATGAAAGCAGCTATCAAGCAAAATGCCATATTCTTACCACCACATCAAGTGTTTTAAGCAAAGAAATCTGAGAACAAAACAAAAAAGCCCTAACCCATTACTTTTACTTAATGCACTTACCTGATAGAGCTCTTCTAAATTGTACTTAATTGAAGTACTGTTCTGGATAGCTTCTACAGCTTCTTTCAGTTTTTGCCAGGTTTCATCTGTGTAGTTTTCAGGCAATTTGGGTTTATCTTCAAAAGAAATTATATAAAGTTTGAGAATGTATTGAGGTAAAGCAGAACCTCTTACAGAAATGAAAAGGATGTAGCTTTGAGAGGAAAGAGGTATGGGCTGATGGTCCAGCTGTTAATTTATACTTACATGAAAAGAAAGCATTTGTATAAAAGCAGTATCTTATTCACATTTGAAAGAACAACATATTGAAGAAACTCAGCATTGCTCTTCACATACACACCACAGCACTTGTAGCCCAAACAGTACCTGTGGTTTATAAAAATCACAATCCTGTGCTTGAGCAGCTCAAGAAGGGCTAATAACCAGAAAGAATGATCTATACCTTCCTTACACTCTCATTACCAGGACAGCAGAGCCAAAAGAAAGGAACATAAAAAGCAAAAATGATGCATTCAAAGATACACAGTGGTGTGTATCTTAGTTTTCAGTTTACGGCTCATTAATTCTGCTCTGTATTAACAGCTGGAAATAACTCCTCGAGAAACACGCATGGAAACACTGTAATTATTGTACAGGCTTTATGGTCTCAAGGAAAACCTTCCAATTTTAAAGGAATCTATTTATGCTTCTCTTGGGTTTGGCCAGTGGATATTTTTTAAGAGTTAAGCCTCTTTTAATGTTCAAACAGCTCCAGATCTGACGCACTCCATCATTTTTTCTGGCTCTTCTAGAGATGCCCCTGCTCTGCAGCACCTTCAGCAAGACTAAAGCATTTACAACATGCTGAGATATTCCCCCAGTCACATCATCAGAATGTAAGAACTACTTTAAAATTTTATACTCTTGTAACTACCTTAAGTGACCATTTTTGTTCTAATAAGCACATTCCCAAATGGAGAAGACAGAAGATGAAAATCTGAGGAGGAAGACGACACATGCACATTCATGCTACCAACCAGGTGAAACTGGCCCAGAGTTTATACTCTATTAAAACTGACTTTTACACACCTAAAAGTAAAAAACCCGAATTTTAAAGCTTCATGATTTCCTTAGAAATAACTAAGAGAAAGAAGTAATTGTTTCATTCCTCCAAGCATTTCCCTACAATATTGGCAATATCCCAACATTAGCTGCATCTTCCGGATCTAGAGACGACTGACTGTGGACCGTGGACTAGCAAGTCCTGACTGTGCTGCTCAGCAGTCAACAACAGGGTTATGGATTTCAGGCAGTTATTTAAGTCGTAAAGGATGTTATTGCTATCACACCAAGATAAAGACAAAAATCTTGAGATTATTATTCAGTTTCTGAGAGTAAATAAAAAGCAAGGCTGTCAGAATACTGAGGCATCCTTTTTAAGCAAGTGGCTCAAATACAAGTTCATAAGCAGTGATGATCACAGCACCACGCAATCCATGACATTTAACAGATATTTTAAACGTGAGAAGTTAACTTCCCTTAAAGATAACAGTGCACAAGCAACTGGAGAGCTGCCTATAACGCATCATAGGTTTGTATTTTAAAATAATCAGTCAAATTGAATGATGATGCTGTGATGGGCAGAGAATATTTTTGAAAACTGGAACCTTAAAGCAAAGAGTTATAGTGTGATCATAAATTCCAGCAAAACATTACAGTGGGTCAAATAATCCTAATCCTTATCTAATGCAATATGTCTACAGAACATTTGTGTCAATTGCGTATTTAGAAATTAATTTTAATTTCAGTACTATCTTTTACCCCTCCATAAACCCAAATATATGAGGAGAAAAAAACAACCCAAGAAAGCAAGGTAATGGACTATTTTGGAAGACAGCAAGAGGCAAGAAACAAAAAAAGCCCGTGCTAGCCTCATCTTTATAGGGAAAAATGGCAGCATTTTAGCTAAGCTTTCTGCCTTCCTATTTGCATTTTTGTTTACTAGAAAATGAAGCAGAATGATTTCAGAAAAGTTTAACTTCTCCACTTTGGTCTCTAGCAACATTACTTAAAATCTCAAACACGTTTGGAGAGAATTTATAAAATAAAGTAAACTTGTAAAGTAAGAGTAGGCAAAGACAGAGAAAATATACTACGTTTAAAAATTACAGGGAGGACATTACAAGGAAAAAACTCAGCAAAAATCTGAACCACCTACTTTAAAGGCAAGTGGGGAAACCAGAAAGGAAATCCACCATAATAGCCCGATAATCACCTTAGTTTTAACATTTAAAACTAAGCACAGGCAGATTATCCTATAAACAGACAACACAGATAGAGACAAGACAGGCAGATTCAAGGCCAATTAAAAAACCCCCACATTCCATGCAAAGACTTACTATAAACTGGGCTAAAATATACACTGAGCTCTGAATCAGGGTTACTAGAAAAGAGGTATCAAATGTTAAAAGTTTAAACAAAGGGGATTTACACAGAGAGTAAAACCTTACACCTAACATAAAAATTAAGGCCTTCTCAAGAGAGAGTGAAAAGGGAGTTTGAAAAATAATTCCAAGCAGCAAAGTGTAGCTCAGGATGTGTACATGACCAGGAAGCACACATCAGAGATCACTATTTCCCTTTACATAAGTACAGAAATGTTCACCACAGAAAAACAATTCCCACAAAACCTGGAGCTATTTGAAAGGAACCAGTTTTCAGCCTGAAAACAAAACACAAAGTTGAGTGTCATCTCCCCACAGGTTGTGACAAATTATGGCCTGTTACCTTTAAAGTTCTTGATCACTAATTTCTTGGCAGAGCCAGGTTTACTGTTGGCGAAACTGGAAACAGTAGAGGAGGCAGCTTTGGTCAGGCCATTTGCATGGTGCCCCACAGCCACTGATGAAATTAAAAGGCTTTTATTTTTAAGCTGTTGCTGGTGCTGCTGCTGAGAAGAGGCAGCAGGAGAGGAGGAGGAAGAAGACTCTTCAGCCATCTTCACATCGAGTCCAATAAAATCCACGGAGTCCTCAAAGCGCAGCTTCTTCTGGAGGTGATGGTTGGAGGAAGCAACCCCTGAGGAGGAGCACGAGGAAGTGGTGATGACAGAGGAAGATGATGAGGAGGTGTTTTTGGAAGGAGAAGATGTGCAGGAAATGGAATCAAATTCTTCTTTTTCGGAATTACTGTTGCTGCTGTTATTTAACTTTCTCTTCTTGCAGGAGGAGCTGCTGCTAGTGTTACCATCAGTGGCAGGTCTGACCTCCTGGGCTGCAGCTGGGGGGTTGGGGGAAGAGAAACCTGTGGGAAACATGAACACACAGAAGTGAACAGGCTGAGGGGCATCAAATCCTTGTGGTGTGACAAAGAGAGGGGGAGAGTTTTAGAGTCAGTCTCTGTTTGCTGTCTCTCGGGAGGGGGGGTGTCTTTCAACTCCTCCTTCTCATCAGTGGAGTCCTTCCGTATTCCTTCTCTTTCGCGTTCTTCTTTATCGGAGGAATCGCTTTATCTCCTCTTCCCCTTTATTACTTTGGTTCTTCTCGCAGTTTGTCTCTGCCTTTCTGCTTTTACTCCTTTCCCAGCGGAGCGTTTCCGTTGCTGCCTCTGGCCGCCCACCAGTTCCTCTCAATTCTCCTCTCCAGCAGCAGAATTCCCCACGGCTGCCCGCTCCCCCGGCTTCTCCTTGCGCTCCCCTCCTGCTCCGGCCGCCTCGTCTCCGCCGAGCAGCAGCGGGGAGGGCTGAGCGCGGCTCTCTGTCGCCTCGGCTCCAGCCCCTCGTCCCACACGCCTCCCGCTCTGCCCTGCGGCCGCTCTGCCCTGCGGCCGCTCCGCTCGGGCCCCGCTCCCCCCTCTCCGCCTGTGCCCGCGCTCCCTGAGGGGGGACGGCCCGGCCGGGTTGTTATTGTCACTGCACGGCAGAGGGAGCGCAAAAATGGCGGCGCATCCGCCCGCCGTGCATGACGGGGCGCGGCGCACGGAAGCGCGGCCGGGGAGCGGTGGGACCGCCCCGGGATCCGCCCCGGGATCCTCCTCGGGCCCCGCCCCCGGCCCCGCCGCGCCCTCGGCCCCGCCGGAACTGATGATCGTGGCTCGGTGCTCTCCGCGCCGGCGTGGGGCCGCCCCCTGGGGCGGGAGTGCGGGGCTCGGGAGTTGCGCTCCGGGATCCCGCCCCGGCTCGGCGCAGGCTCCGGCCGCGGTCGGTGCGGTGCTCGGTTCGCGGGAGCTCGGCGTCCCGGAGCCTGCGGCCTAGGCCGAGGCCTGTTGGCTTGGTTTGGAAATTACACTTATTTATAAACAATCATTTAGCGTCAGCTTTTCGGTATTATTTTAGTACAAACGGACTTGCACTGGGCTATAGTATGTGGTTTGCTTTTGTTTTCTTTATTTGTTTTGTAGTTTTTGGAAGCAAGACCAGAAGTTGTAGGCCTTTACAGTCTCTGTTTTGATGTTGGTGGATCTGTTACCGAAGGGGCTGTAAACTGCCTTTGTTAGGAACGTCGTTAGGATTCAAACATTGTTGAGAAATGGCTGTGGAAAAAGTAATAAACCAAGTGATGAGGTTTTGTTCCAGGAGGTTCTCCATGGACTTCAGCCAAGAGTGCACACCTGCCTGCTTGGCAGCAGAGTTCCTCAGGGGAAGTTCAGTGGCACTTGTATGTTGGATAGGAAAAGATGGGCTAACTTGTCTTGGCAAACACTGGTACATAGAGGTAGGAATGTAATGTTACTGAGGCTCTTCTGGAAAATGTTTTATGACTGAGTCACTGTCAGACAACTCCTGAGGCTGGGATGTCATGCTTGTGATGTGTAGAAAAGTACTTTTCCCAGTTTAAAAACAACCCCAGCAAAACAAAGCTTCAGTCTTGTTTTGCCTCGCTTTAGAACAGGTTGTATGGTTCCCAAGGCTACTAAATTACATTCCAAGTCAGATATAACAGAAATAAACATGTTTGCTAAGTAAATAAAACCTACTTGAGTATGCTGTAAAGTTTTCCCTGTTCCCCAGTAACCGTCATGTTCACTTAAGCCAAATTAGATAAGAGGTGTAGAGATGTAAGATATGCCAAATTTCTACACATTCTTGGTTCATTGAAAGGATTGGATTTACAAAAAAGACGAGTAAGTGTCCCTTTTCCTGAAGTTGCTGTCTATGCAATCATTCAAGGGTGGAATAGTCAATGACTTTGTCCCCTCAATTAGAATATTCACCTTTTGGATATGTGAGAGCAGGTGGAGGTAAGTTAAAGTTCTGGGGATCCAGGAGAAAGCCAGGTCCATTACCCCTCTCTTCCTACTGAAACTTATGGGGGGTGAAATCCTAAGTCCTTTCTATTTAGCATGTGATCCTGTGGGGTGGTGTCTGTCAGGGTACTTGCTGGATGTTCCCCTTGCTTTGTCAGTCTTGTCCAGGTACCATGCTTTTAAAATTTTGGTACTTAAAAGTGACCCTGCAACCAGAGCAAATGTCTCTAGCTTTTTGGTGTCGAGGCTGAACAGTAACACTGAGAGCTGTGTTTATGAAGTCCAGCCTATCCTTGGAACCTTCTTCAAGAATCCTATGTACAAGCACGTTTAGATTGGCTGAGCAGTTACCTGGCCCTGAAGTCTGCAGCTACCCCAGCAAAAGGGATTTGGAAGAGAAGATGAAGAAATTGAGATCAGACTCAAGGTTAGCTCAGCCCTGAAGGGATCCAGTGGTCCAACTGCTTTAAGGTAGTAGAAGCATAGAGGTAAGACCTCCCTTTTGACAAAGGCAATTTTTGAAAATTTGGGCCTAATCTTGCTCTTTTAGGCAGGTATGAAACCAGTGGCTCAGGTTACTTCAGTGAGATGTGCTGTCTTTTTCAAGAAGGGTAGAAACCTTGTGTTTCTATCATTTGAGGTAGAATATGATAAATTTTTATTGTAGTTTTTAAAAATGTGGTTGCTTGTATGGCGAAGTATTATTTGATGAAAGTTCAGATAGCTTCTGCTCTGCTAGTTTGAAGATGGCTGTGGTTTTTTCAGTTAAACGCATTTTGTGTTTAAATGGTATCGGTAACTATTAGTGCACTTTGCTCTTCTTGTTTTAGCGAAAAGCGATATATTACCTGGGGAAACAGCGCCGTGCCTGTAAGTACCAAGCACCTGGTTGTTGTGCAAGCCCAATAACGCCGCTGTTGTGCAAGGGGCAGCGGGTGGGCAGCACAGGATGCCGAAGACGCGGGCACGGCCTCGGCGCACGCCGCGCTGCCGGCTGGCCCCGCCCGTTCCGCGGTGATGGAGCGGCGCTTCCGGCGGGCGCGGAGCGAGGGACGGCCCGGCCGGAGCCGCGTGTGAGCAGCGCCGAGGCTGTGGGTGCCCGCCCGCCCGCCGGCCCCGGCCTCCCCGCCCGGCGCCTCCCGCCCGCAGGATGTTCAAGAAGTGAGTGTGGCCGGGCTGGGGACGGGGGAGGCGAGGGGGAGGAGAAGGGAAGGGGCCGGGCGGGCCCGGCGTCCCCTCAGCCCCGGGCTCGGCGCTGCGCTGGCGGGAGCGGCCCCGCGGCCTCCTCGGGCAGCGCCGCCCGCAGCCCGCGGCTTTGCCTTGGGCACTCACTCGTTAAATGGAGCTGAGTCATTAACTTGTCCCAACTTCGGGTGGTAGAAAACGCCGTTCGTATTTCTGTGGTGGACATGAAGGATTTGCATCGGAACAGGGCTGTGGGTGTTTGTGTTACCAGCAAAGTACTCTTGAAATTGAATAAAATTGAATAAAAACCTGTGCCAAGGTTTATCTGTGAGACTAAACACGTGTTTTTTGGCGTTCAAAAAGTTTAGGGATGAAGACAGGCTACTAAGGAGGAACCCCGTGCCTTCCCCCGGCCCAGTGTTCCCAGGGGACAAATTTAAGCCTCATGAAATCCTGCCTTTGAAAGTTGGACAGTCGGTCTGCTATTAGACTTTTACAGTGAATTTATAAACATTTCTGAAGACGACTGCTGGAAAATGCATATTTTGTGCAGCAAATTGTTCATTTCTAAAATACTTTCACTTAACAGATTTGATGAAAAGGAGAATGTATCAAACTGTATCCAGCTGAAGACTTCAGTTATTAAAGGTATCAAGAATCAACTGGTAGACCAATTTCCTGTTATTGAACCATGGCTAAACCAAATCATGCCAAAGAAAGATCCAGTCAAAATAGTGAGATGGTAAGTATCTTTCTCTTAAACTTTGCATTCAAGGTGCTAAGATTGCTTCCTTTGTATGTTTACTTTGTACATTAGATAAACCTAGAACTTTTGATAGGCATCCATCGTCTCTTAATAGCTAGTAGTCCGTGTTATGGCCAAATTAGAAAGTTGGCTTGTGCTCATTGTGCTTTAAAGGCATGTGCTAGTAGGATGCTTGAGGAACTTAAAAATTCTGCCTTGTAGTTAATGTGCAATATACTCAGGGTCTCTCCAAAGATCAGCCTGTTGTTGAAGGGAATCATTCAGCTTTATGGACATGGAAGCTCAAAATTGTTTGGATTTCTGTCAGTAACATTTTGTACTATTTTTGGGATTCCATTTTGATTATTTTCTCTTTTTCTAAATAGAGGATAGTACATTTTTGCTGAGTTCTTCTCCTTATTCACTCTCTTTATCGCATTCAAAAAGCAATGCCAAAGAAATGCAGTTTATGTATTTGGTCAGTAGGTTTCTTTTTTCTTAAAGGGCGAAGAAGTGAACAGGAGACCAATGCTGAAGAACAAGTCATACAAAAAGATAATACTTTAAAATTTTGTTGCTAGTTGACCATTTTTATTCTCAGATGCTAAGATAGACCAGACCCCATGAAGTAAAATACTGTACTTAAACTATAGAAGAGTTAAGTATCTCTTGGATTTTTTTTTTTTTAATCTTGCAGTCATGAGCATATAGAAATCCTCACTGTGAATGGGGAGTTGCTGTTCTTCAGGCAAAGAGAAGGGATTTTTTACCCGACGCTAAGGTTGCTTCACAAATGTAAGTTTCCTGTGGGTGTTCGTGCTGGGAAGAGAAGGGTGACAGTGCATTCTACAGGACATCTCTAGAACCAAATTAAAAAGAGTTTCCATTCCATATACTCCATGCATATGCATATTCCAGAATAGATCTTAAAGATACAGTATACTTCCTTTACAGGAATTTAAAAATTTTCTATTTCACATATCTATGTTAATTGCTTCCATGCTATATGTTAAGCAATCTGAACTTAGGTAAGTAAGAATTAAATTGTGCAAAGCTCTGTAAAAATCTTGAGAGGCTCCCCTGGGACAGAGATATAAATTTGCTATTATTGGTCCCTATCTTTTTTCTTTCAAGTCTTGTTGTTTTACAAATACTTTTAAGTTCTTACTAGAAAAATATTCTGTCTTCTGAGTTTAATGATGTAGTATCTGTCTTTTGTAGGAACTTAAGCTGTATGCTTTTTGCTTTTCACAATCTACTCTTGCAGTTCTTTTCTTGCTGTTCTGCTTGATTGTGTTACCCAGTTTGGGATCCCAAAAATGTTATTCAGTCAGATCTCAGCGTTGGAAATATTTCAAGAAGATGCCTGCACTTAAAGGATGGCTGGGAGAGCTGACAGCTTTCATGAATTTTGTCCATGTTTGCCTTTTTTTTGTTCTGTTAACGTTAAACTGTTTTTCTTTCATGTTGGAGTAATTTGTAGGAGTACATGGAGTTTGCAGGTTTTAAGACCCCTTGGTTTTAAGATCTCTTGGGATGGGCACTTGGGTGGTTGTTTGCCCTAGGGGAAAATTGTTGCTCAGTCTGTGAGTCTGTGGGTGTGCAGGAGCCATAGCCTGAAGTGCTGGGTTACCTTTGGTTCTCCCATAAAAGATGTGGTCTGGGAGGACAGTACCTGTGTCCTTTTGGGATGCTACCACCCAGCTGGAGCTCTGGTAATTGTTTCTCATACGTCCTACCCTTGCAGGACACTCTATATTTAATTTAAACTCACTTGATAATGAGCTATTCATGTTGTCATGGTGCTGTATTAATTGCAATGCTGTATCTTTCCCCTCCTAGACCCATTTATTCTCCCGCATCAGCAGGTTGATAAAGGTGCCATTAAATTTGTCCTGAGTGGAGCTAATATAATGTGCCCTGGCCTGACGTCTCCTGGAGCAAAGCTTTACCCTGCTGCTGTTGACACTGTTGTTGTATCCTTCTTAACTATGAATTATTACTCATTGTGAGATGAGCTAAATTTCTGTTCTTGTGTTTCAGTTGATTATTATCTGAATTACTTTGGATTTCATGAAGTACCTAGTAATCAGAAAAGAGCTGCAGAGGTTTAGATATTGCTTGGCAAGGTTAAAATAGTTCATGTTTTTTCACTTACTGCATGTTCCAAACCACACAACTATTCCTGCTGTACTGTTGGGTGGGTGGCTGTTCCATTTATCTCATTGGTAAGTGGAGCTCCTTAGTGATTTTATGTAGAATGGTAAAAGTAGATGAGGTGCAGTGTAATTTGTCCCCTGACTCCTTAGTCAATCTCGTATTCCCTTCAGAAGAATTCTCTCCCGTTCCTAGGGAATTAGGAAAGATGTTTAGGATCAACGTTACTACAGTCAGGACTTACTCTATGTGCCTGATGAAGTTAGCATATGTAAAATGAGGAAAGTATGCTAATTCACTATTACTGAGAAAAGAACCCTGAACAAATACAGCATTTATAAAACCAAGCTGTGCTGCTTTTGTTGTTAGTTAGATGCTATAGGAAAAGATCAGCAGTTAACATCACGTGTTGCTAAGCTCTGAAAAGGACACGTGATTTTAGTACTTGTGGTTTTTAAATTGGTGTCTCGGTTCTTCTGTGCCTTGGAATCTAAAATGGCCCCACGAACATGTGCTGTTTTGTTGCAGAAAGGCAGAGACTCTCATCTCTGTCTTAGGCACAAAGGAAGAAATGTAGCACTGGGACATTTTTTTTCTGTAATTGCTGTTCCAAGTTCACAAATACATGCTTTGTTCTTCACACTGATTCAGTTGTTAAATTCAGTGCATTGTTTTGCTAATCTTTAAGAGCTGGAGCTCTAGAATTACTAAAAGGTTAAAAGTTCAACACTAGCTTTTGAAAGTGTTTCTGGAAATAACTTCATACTGCTTTTACTTTTCTGAAATAGTTTAAAAAGAATTCTGTTTTCCTTAGCAATAATTTGTAGGCAATAATGGCAGAGGGAAAACAACATGCGTTATGTGTGGGAGTAATGAAGATGTCAGCTGAGGACATGTAAGTGTTTTAAAAGCTGAAATATAACCTGTCCCATGTTATTATCCTTATGTTAGTTTGGAGTATAAGCACCACTGTCAAGGTTACTGCATTTCTGTTGCAGCATGTGTTGTTCAAGTAGAGAGTTTGTAAGATTTCATTTTGTTGACTGGTATTGAGGGAAAGAAAAGGAGGCAGGGAATGTCTTCTGTCCTTATTGGGAATCAAAATAGTTCTTTTCATGTGAATATGGATTTTAAGGCAAAACAGTAGTAGTACTACTGAATATTAGTATTTCTAGTGCTCTGATCATACTTTCTCAAAGATCTTGTTGAGCAAAAACATACCTTTATCAAGTACTTACTACCTGGACTAGGCAAGAGATGCAATTTGGATATAGAGGATTGAAAACAGTGAAGAGATTTTTGTCTGCAGGGACAGCAGAGACTCAAGTCCTGCTGGAGCTTGGTTGCCTGTCTAGGCTTTTTTTTCTCTGTGGCCTGCTCTTTTCCTTTTGAGTGTACCCACATGCAGCATTCCTGCTTGATGTGCTGACTAACTTAGCTGAGCCTCTTGTGAAATTTAGGGATCTGCCCAGGGACAAACTGAAAACTACTTGAGAAGAAAAGAGATATAAAAGTGGAAATAGATGTTAGTAGTTCTTGGCTTTCAGATAGTGCTAAATTATAAGTAGCTAAATCAGTTTGTCATTTTAAGTTCTGTTAATGTCCTGCAGGATGTGAGGTGTACCCAGCAGGTTTGGGCTGTGTTGGTTTCCAGACCCATCTGGCACTTGTGGCAGTGAGGAAACTTTTTTGGTGAAAATAAGTCACTCTTTTTTATGTGGTTAATTCTCAGCAGAAGCCTGTCCTAAGCTGTAATGGTAGCATGAGGCAGAGAGGTGGGAATGTCTTAGAGGACAGGGATAGAGTGGGACTGCAGAAACCTGGATTTGGACCTGCTGTAGCTGTTGAGGAATTACATTCTTCAGGATTCTTTGTGGTGCTTCAAAAGACTCTGAGAGTAAGAGGAAAGAAAAGCTACTTGTGTCCCAGTCCTAAGAGAGCAGTGACACACTGAGATCATTGCAAACCAAGGTCCTTTGTATACCTAACTTCAAATCCACCAGCCTTGCAGCTGAATATCCTGTTCCTATGAGAAGCAACATGAACTGGAGAGGAAAATGAAATTATACTCCTCTCAGCAGCCTGTTTGCTGCTTTTTTGTGTGACATTGTTCCACAGTTTTCTGATTTAAGCAGTGGGATTTCAATCTCTTGGTGTGATTACTACATATAATGTGTTAATATTGTGTTAGCAGCATTTTCCTTCCTGATTACTTTCGGACAAGTTTTGTAAGTAATAGAACACTTGCTGTAAATAGAGTAAATTATATTCTCCAGGGGCATAAAATTTGTTCTCACTCCCAGAAAGAGATTTGTCTTGTTTATTGTGGCAAAACAAGTTCATTTTTTTTTAACTGGAAAAATAAAAACATTCAATACAGACACAAACCAGTAATTTTTAAAGGAAGACATGACTTAAAAGATAGTCAGTACTATAGAGGATAGCATGTCTGTAACATGCTGCAAGTCCTTGGCACATAAATTTAGCATTTTTAACTCTTTATTAAGTGGGTAGATGACCTGCAGCTAGAAGTGAGGCAGCTCACCTGTGTTTGATTGTGTCAGTGGCACACTTGGAACCAGAACTTGTTAAGATTCCACATTCCAGTCGTCTTGTACCACATCCTGTGCTGGGAGGTGAAGGCTCACAACCGCTGTGCTACTTTGATAGAGAAATGGTAAAACTAAGAAAAGTAGCAGAAGTGTTTTCTGAAGAACTGTGTCTCACAAGGAAGTAGTAAAAATACTGTGGAAAGCTGTTGAAAAAAGTGGAAGGCAAATATTGCCCTCTTATCAGTCAGCAATGTGGACACATGTAATAACAAATATTGTTTCTTGTCCACGTGCTGTGGAGGATAATGACTTTATGGCTGATAGCTTTCCCCTTTCAGTTGAGAAATGTTGCAGTTTCTACTTGAAATAATACATTTTGTAGTGCTTTTATTTAACCTAGCTAATACTATATGTTTTTCCTCCTACAGTGAGAAGGTCAACAAAGGGATTGGTATTGAAAATATCCACTATTTAAATGATGGCCTTTGGCATATGAAGACATATAAGTGAAACAACAGGAACTGTTACTCCAAAGGAATGCACTTAGATTAAATGTGGACTGCTTTGTAATTCCTTGTTTTTAATGTGACTGAATGTACAAATTATTTTGTTCTGTGGCTATGCTAAATAAATCAAATGCAAAAGTACTGTTAGGCTACAATAGTTTTCTAGATTTCTTTTTATTGCAGTTATTTTGCTTTGTCTTAAATCTGAATCTTCACTGTCTGAAGATATTTGATGAAAGATTCTGCATGGAGTAGACTATTTCAAATGGAAAGGAAGAAAAAGCCAAGAAATGTTTACATTTTTGTGCTCTTCTAAGAGTAATACAAAGTGTATGTGAAATATAAATACGGTTTATAAAACCTCTGAAGCATTTCAGATTTTTTTTCTTCTGATTGACATCTTGTTAGTCTACCTAGTTACTTGAATGTGGAGAAATCAGTTTTTTGACATTTTTTAACTTATTAAGAGCATTAATTTCATTTTACGTAAGGATTTTCTCTTTTTAATATGCATTTATCTGTATAGGATTTATGAACTCAGACTGATATGTGGATTAGAAATTCTTTTATGGTGGCTCATATCTGAAGACTGTATGTATGTTCAGATTTCTACCTGCCAACACTGATACTGCTCTCCTTCTAGGGGAGTTTGTAGTAATGGTGGGCACAGTCCCAGTGAAGTGTGTGCCACCCTGGTGCCTGACGCTCTCTATTCCCTGTGTGCTGCCTTATTTTAGGAGCAGAAACAAAATCACTGTTAAATAAAGGCATGACAGCAAAACATGTTTTTCAGTATAGCCAGGAACAACTTTTTCAGGTGGAATTTGAAGAGTTCTCAGCTTGTGCACACTGCCACATGTCTCCATACAGCTACAGAATGGGTTCAGGAGCACTGTGTGTC
Source organism: Acridotheres tristis (assembly GCA_037013685.1). Taxonomy (NCBI): domain Eukaryota; kingdom Metazoa; phylum Chordata; class Aves; order Passeriformes; family Sturnidae; genus Acridotheres; species Acridotheres tristis. Next base: position 11,349,497 of record CM072889.1, on the reverse strand, counting down.
TGTCTGGGTAACCCAATCCTTTGTTCAGCATACCCAAAGCTATGTCTATGGAAAAATTGAATACTGTAATAAATTAAGGAAACTTTTAAGGTCTACCACTCATAACTGTCTCTGGAAGCATTTATTAATATTTCAACACATTTATTCTTCATTCTAACACATGCATTTTACAACAGCAGAGTGTAACTTCGTGTGCCAGTGCCCTGTCTTGGTGCAGTTCTGCAGGCCTGGTCTCCCCACACTGGACCTTTACAGATGATAGTAACTAAGGTGTTCTCCATTTGATTCTAAAGCAAAGTTAAGACATGGCAGAAGGAATGTATTGCCTAATAAATGCTGCTTTTAAAGTTCAGTAGAATTATTTACAAGACTGTATTTCTGAAAATGACAGGGTACATCTGAAACTATCAATGTAGGAAGAAAAAATTTTAAGCAGTGTTGCAGAAAAAGTTCTGATCACACCTTAGACCTTCAGAATGCTGGTGAACACTTCTGTGCATCCTTAAGATTTCACTGTAAATGTACTGATTTCTGGTTAGTACTATGCCTAAGGTGTTTTTTCTTGTTGGAATTCTCATTCTATGACTGCTGTTGCTGCAGGGGGTCAGAACTGTTTTTAATAATCAGAAACACTGAAATGAAAGTTCTCCTTTCTTTATCTGGTTTTGTCAAAGTTTTTGCAGCTGTGTTATTCTGTAAGAAGATACAATTCAAATCAGGCTTAATTTACATACCAGTTTAGCAAAACGTCAAAGGTACAAGTTTTACCTAGGTTTTGGCAGTAATCGTGTATGTTTATGTTGCTGTCAGCTGAGCTCTGACTGACAGGGAGGATGAGAAGGTGCATGTTGTGTCACCTTTCAAAAAGCAGCTGAGCTGTGGGAGTTTGTATGGGAGTCTGAGCAGTTGTCTTACCTTTCTTGTCAAAAACCTGATGCTTAAAAAACCCCAAGATGTAGATAGTCTCATCAGCTCTGAAGCAGCTGTTTCACTTCCCCACCTGCCCACTTGCAGCTCAGGGTAGGGTGTTACAACTGATTGATTAAAGATGAGATAACACAGTCTGCTCCCATGTTTTATAAATATCATAGTACCAACAAAGCCTGTGATAGTCCTAGATGTAACAGATGGATGTAGTACCTTCCTGAAGTCTTGAAACACCCATGTCAGGTCAGTGAATTCTAAATAAAGTACTGAAGCACTGTTTGTCTGCACATACTGTGAATGGACAGGAGTGTGACCCAGGAACTTGTGTAAAACTGAGTGTACTTTACTGTAAAAAAAAAAATCAACCCCAAACCAAACACCAAATTGTATTGACAATTAGCCAACTTCTTCCTTGTAAACACTATTAGCACCCACTAACAGGAGCAAAAGCAATTTTAAACCTTTATTCTAACATGCTTATAAATGGAGTGAAATTTTAAATCAGCAATTCATCTTGTGCTAACAGACTCCTTGACCATGTCAATACATATTCAAATACAGTTTATCTTCTTCTTTTGTCTGCTTAGAAGCAGTAGTCCAAAGGGCACTTGATATTACTTCGTTGCAAGATTTCTTGTCACCTTTTAACAGCTTCCTGCTGTTAGAAGGCTGCACATGAGGTGGCAGGTGCTGTATAAGCTCAAGCTATTGTGTAGTTCAGTGTAAAAGAAATAGCTTAAAATTACAGTCTTTGAGACTGAATCTGTAGTCAGTTTTATTGGTACATCTTAGAAAGATATAAAGACATTCCAGAAATGCCTGGACGAACTGAAATAATCAAAGTCTTGCAAAAATATATCTGTTAAAGTTAATTTGAGTTTTCATTAATAAATATTTACATGTAGAAACCCCCCCTATAAATTTAATCTCCTTTTATAATAAACATTAACATCTTTTTATAATTTCATTCCAGCACCGTCAAAAGCCAGAAGCATTTCTTTATAAAAGATTTAGAAAAAAATTCTCCTTCCACTTTCAAAATTAAGAGCTTTACTAATCCTCAGTGTGCAAAAAAAACCTGTACACCAGTACCAGAATGTGTCAGTACAACTGTGTGCTGTGAGGAGAGCTGACTCCACGGTTGCAGGCCTTCCCTGAGGACACATCAGTCATTGTCCGAGCCTGGTGGGGGCAGGAAGACCAGGGCATCACTGTACGAGTGGCCGTAGGGCCTGAGCCTGTACACCCCGTACATCATCACGTGCATGTGGTTGGGGGCCAGCCCGCTGAAGGTGATGGCCATGTCGGAGCAGCAGCCGTCCACCACCTGCTGCGGGTGAGTGGACATGGCCTCCTTAATGAGGGCCCCGACGGATTTAGTGTTAAAGACGTCTTTCCCTTCTGAATCTTCGGCGTTTTCGGCAAACACGCCGGTGTACTTCAGGCACATTGCCAGCTGTTTGTCCTCTGCGAGTTTCCAAATCATTCCTCCCTGCTCTGGACACTTGTCAGGGTCTCCAAGAACACGGGAGAGTCGTCTTAGTGACTCAATACTTAAAACAATTCCTCCCTCACCATCTACATACTCAAGGTCACCAGATTTCACAGTGTGGCCTATGTAAAAAGGCTGTGAGGGGTCTTTTTTCAGTAAGAAATACTTGAGATTTTCAATTATAGCAAATGTTGTTGGATATGCAAGGAAGAACCAGCTGAATTCATCCTTATAGCGTTCATACGCTATCTTGTATGCTTTCCGCATCATCGCCCACATATCATTTGTGTTGACGGCAACAGAATCGAACACTTTGACATTTTCCGAGCTGTAGAATTCTGCCTTGTCGCAGTGCTTGCTCCAGGTCTCCCTTGCTGCAGCCCAGTGCCCCAGATCTTTTGGTTTGACAAGGATGATACAGTAAACATGGATGCTTTTACTAAGCTCCACACGTTCACCTTCTGAAAGGTTTAAGACATCTTCCTTGTTGGGAGCCTGGATGTGGTGATGCTCATGGTGATGTGCTTTAGTCCCGTGGCCCACCTTAATGTGTCCGAGGAGCGTAACTAACATGCAGAAGGCTCCTCCAAGCACCACACCCTTGATGAAGGAGCTGCTTTCAGAAATCATTTTTCCTAGAAAAGAGACGCACTGTAAGAAGTTAAAGGAATAAATGCACTAGCGCGGGTTCCATATGGTTCTAATGCAGTCCTCAATTTTAACCCCAGCTGCAGTTCCCTTATCTCCCGCACCAGGACAAGGCTGGTGAAAGCGGCGGCGACATCCAGGTTCCCGTCGCGGCTCTCGGTAACGCTACGACACGAACCCCGGCCCCTCTTGGCTGCCGTGCCCGCAGGGCCCCGGCGCCTCCTCGCCCGCAGCACCGAGAGGCCGCGGGACGGGCTCGGGCGCTGACGCGGCCGCATCGCGGCCCGCGCGCCGCGGTGTTTCCCGGGGATACCTCCTGGAGCCCGGCTCCCGCCTGACCCGCTCCACGGCGCTCGGTGACGGAGGCACCGCCGCTCCCCGACCCGCGGCCCCGGCAGCACCGCCGTTCCCGCCTCAGCTCCCCGGGCTCCCCGACCCGCGGCCCCGGCAGCACCGCCGCTCCCGCCTCAGCTCCCCGGGCTCCCCGACCCGCGGCCCCTGCAGCACCGCCGCTCCCGCCGCAGCTCCCCGGGCTCCCCGACCCGCGGCCCCTGCAGCACCGCCACTCCCGCCGCAGCCCCCCGGGCTCCCCGACCCGCGGCCCCTGCAGCACCGCCGCTCCCGCCGCTCACCAGAGCCGCGCGCCCCGCCCCTTCCTGCGCCGCCGGAAGCGCCGCGCGGCCGCCCCGGGCTCCGCGCGCTCGGTGGGGCGGGGGCGCCGCCTGGCGGTGCGCGCGCGGCCCTGCCGCCCTCACGGCCCCGCCCGCCCCGCGCGCTCCCCTCAGGGCTTCGCTCCCCTGAGAGCCTCGCGGGCCCTGCTGTGCCAGCGCAAGAACCTTCCCGGTCTGAGCTTTCACCAGATCCCTGGCTCCCAGCGCCACAGACAGTCGCTGCTGGGACAGAAGCATCTTCACGGCGGCTCCAGTGACACGACGTGTCCCTCGCTTGGCTCCCCACACACTCAGACCAGTTTTCCTCACCGGTTCGACCGCAGGTTTCCCACAGCTGAGTCTCAGATGTCTCGTCCCATAAAGGGATTTATTCCCGGCACAGCAACACATAAACAGTTCGAGCTAGTGTCTCCGAGGAGGATCCCAATTAAGCAACGCCTGGGTTTAATCTCGTCACAGTGTCCCCTCCCTGTCCCTGCTCAGTCCTCTGCCCCTGCCCCCGTTTCTGTGTCCCTCCACATCACTGGCACCCGTCCTCGGCTCCTTTGTTATCCAAAAAGATCGGCAGTTCCTGGCTCCTGCCGTGTCTCTGTTTCCATTCACCTGGCTGGAATCACTCATCTTTATTTATGCCCTTTGTTATCCCAAAGGTTGGCAGAACTCGCCTCGGACTCCCACCCAGAGCTCAATCTGCATCTCGGCCCGTATCTTGCAAGAAAAGTTCAACTTCTCAGCACTCTGCTTTTAAATGAGAAGATATATGAATGGGGACAGAATAGTAAAGCAAAGGCAGAACTGGCCTTAAACTGTATCCAAGATCAAATCCCATATATCCAAGTATATCTAGGATCAAATATATATCAAATATATCAGAATCTCAGTTATATCCAGGGTCAAATCCCAGAGATACTGCTATAAATTTCCTATCAATACAATAAACTGCGCTTAAAGTAGGGTACATTTCACTTGTTCCTCCACCTCCCCGGCAGAAAGCACAACACATACAAAGCTAGTTAATATTTAGAATAAACAAAAAAAACCCTTATTTTCAACTAATATAACTTTTTCTTGCCTTCAGTGGTAATTTTTCTGATCTCCAGATTGTCAGAATCTCTTTCTACATATCAACTCTCATGAACTTGGAGTTGACACCCGACTTGAATGAGCATCACAGAACAACAGTTTGCTCCCTTTTTCCACCTCCCTCTTGGAAAAAAAAAAGCAAAGAGGTTTTGCATGTTCTGTCTCTTTGTTAGCTGATTAAACTGTACCCTTAGGCCAACACAGTTACTAGGATAAGTTAGTGATTAGGATAGGTTTTCCCTTTATTGTAAGATATATCCTGGTTGGAGGCATTTAGCAGGTTTTATATTAGTCAATTTACAACTGAGGTGCTCCGGATTTTATGACATCTCTCTGGGTGCCTCAGATGCCTCAGTTATTTGCTAAGGTTTTTTTTAAGGCTCCTGGCTGTACTATAGAATTCAAGGCTTAACAATATTTTATTTAGCAAAAAGACCTGTAAGACGATTGATTGCTTAGCTTTTCTGGGCCTGGGGAATGATTGGTTGAGGTTCAGGTAAATATGTTACAAAGTAATTCCTTAGGTTAGGTCAGTGCATGTCCAAAATGGTTCCGTTCAGTGGAGCTAAATGCCAATTACACACAGTGATAGGAGAGTACTGTCAGCTTGTATGGGTAGTTCTGTTGCTGCGCTAGGGGAACATCATTCATCCTGTATTTTCCCACTTGACTGCTTTAAAGAAATGTGGGCATTCAGGTTTTTATCACATACCAGAGACTGGAGATGAGTTCAAAGCTTTTTTTAGTATCTCCTGTTTGCAGAATCTATTGTGGCGTTCAGGGCTTCAGCAGTTGCTTGATCATGTACTTTAGAGAGACTTGAATGAGTTGCGACTCACTGCTTCAGGAGATGCTTCAACAAATTGTTTTCCTGCTTAACTTCAGTGAGGTGCTTTCCAGGTCTCTGACAGAAAGTAGCTACATATCTTGACTGTTGTTTTAATGTCTTTTTAACGTTGCTTTTATCCAGCCGTAGATCAGTGAAGAGAATGTCTAAGCAGCCTGGAAAGCATGCTACAAACCCAGAGAGACTCTCTGGCTTCTGAAATTGTTGCTTGGTGTTAAAAAGACTAAAATGGCATCCTAATGCACTAGGTCTCACAACAGTGATTGTTAAATATTTTGGAGCTAATTTAAACACACATGTACTCCTGTTAACTATCCGAGGAAACTGAAAGCCTCTCAACAAATAATTTGGGGTCTCTCCCCTGGAGGGAATGCCCTTAGACACTCCCTCGTCATAATGATTACAAAAGGGTTACTCCCAGCATGCCTCCCTGATTCATGTAAATTGCCTGTACCCCATTGGCCCTTCCCCTTTTGTACCGCCCCTGAGCCATCAAATGATTGGCTTAATGCTCTACCCCGCCCCCTGGCTTTCCTATATCAACCCTACTCCCTCACCCCCCCCCGAGCCAGCTTGTCCGTGGACCCTTTCAAGGAAAGAAGAATAAAGCTTTGCCTGGGGCTACCACACACAGCTTCCCGTCTCTTCTCTCCTGTGCCGGCCGAAGGGGGGAGCTCACAAAAGAGCTGAAATCACTCCCCACCCGGGAGCGAGCACGGAGGATGTCCCTGTGCCTTGAGGACATCCTTCCCACGACGCTTCTTCAGTAGGTCATGGCACTCCACCACTGCCCCGGAGGCTGCTGTGACAGCTATCCATCTCAAAATACTACGAGAAGCTGTTCTTAAGAATTTCAGGGGATCAGTATTTGAAGTCAGTGCTGTCGGCTGGCAACCAACCAAATCTTGTAACCCAGCCTAAGATGGAAGTTAAGTGAGGAAAGTCAAGGGAAATGGTCAGTCACATTGTAGGAATGAACCAGGAGAACTGGCTTCTCCAAGATCACTGCAAATGGCATTGCATTAATTTTGTATTAAAACATGCCCTCCTATATTCATAGAGAGTATTGCCAGATTTCAACTCTGAGTACTGACTTGCTGTCCATGGAGATGTTTGTTAGCTGCAACTTCATCCCTTACTTTCTACCGATCCTTCATAATGTCTCTACCACCCTCTGAAACAATAGCAGCCTTTGGAACCTACAGACCTGTGTCAGGATCTACACTGCTGAGAGAGCTGATAAGCTCCATGGTTCCTTGCTTATCTCTACAGACAGAACTGTTTCTTTGTTATTTTCTATTTGTCTTTCTTTGCTGGCTGTAGCTGATTTACCTCCTGATTTTCTTTCTTGCCTCTAAACAAAGACATCAAACGTGTTCTTGCTGTGTGATGCAAAATATCCTTGAGAGATTGGCTATTATCAAAATATATTTGATAGGAACTTTGTTCCAATTAATGTGAAATGTTTCAGCTGACACGAGTTGTCATCTTTTACAGGCACTGCTTGTTAATGATCACAAATGAGTGTCCAGACCCATCTGTCTTCCCGTTATGTATGTGTGCAGCAGGGAGGCTGGGCTGGAGCCTGCAGTTGCACTCAGAACAGGTAACTGAAGCCAGGGGAGAGCTATTGCAGGTGTTTCTGAACAGTTAAAGCATCACCTGAGCTACGTGTCATATAGAAAGAACCCTTAATTAGGAAATACTGTTGGAATTAAGAGAAATGCAAAGGTGTGGTTAAACTGGGACAGCTGACCTTGTCGCATCATCCATGTATTTATAATGCTGAAGCTACTGGAAAAATGCGCAAATTCTACCTGTCCATTCGACTGCATCAGAAGAGGGGGGTTGTTATGAATGAAAAGGGAAAGCTTAGACAAGTCTCTGCCTTTGCTCAGATCTCTGGCAGTAGCTTTATTGAGGCAGCCAGCACCCCAAAACCCACACTCACTTGCAAGTCCCTAATAATGACCAGTCAGGCCTATTACAACATGAATTTTTTATTGAATAGACATAAGGGAAACAGACATAAGACTTTAACAGGCTTACTTATAACACACAATGAACGAAAGAACGACTAGTAGATAAAAATACAGTGCATGATAATGAAGGCAGCTATGTTACAGCTAGCGAAGAAATAGTGTGGATTAGGAGCCAACGTCACAGCAAATGATGGTGGTGTGCAAAGAGCCTCCTAATTTCTCTCAGTCCCGGGGAAGTATCTCAATGCAAATATCTCCACATTGGGGAGAACTCTTCTACTCAGAGAGTGTATAGATTTCTGATTTCATGAAAATCATAGTGGTCTTTTATAGTTGTAAAAAGTGCTTTTCTGTCAGTCACATTCTGATCTAGCTTAGCTATGGGGGAGGTAGAGATAAGCTTTTGCTGTATCAGGGGGTGAAAGGTCCTGTCACAGGGGTCAAGTATGGTTATGGTCTGAAGGCTGTAAACTCACCTTGAGTAGCTGAACAACCATTGGAGCCAACAGAGATAGTGCAGGAAAAGGGCTTTTAAGAGGAGGACAATTATGTTCTGCTATGGTACGGTCCTTCCAATAGTTTTATGCAGCCCATAAAGTGTATAATTGAACAAACATATCTGCTGAGGTCTTCAGTCCTATTGTTGAAAATTGTTTGGGAATCCCTATTTCAAAGTGATAAAAGAGTGAGGTAGAGATTCTAGTTTGCAGGAAAATAAAGCCATATTTCTTCATTCAGTTCACAGGCACCTGCTTGGCTCAGCATTTCTTTTGGAGGCAGATGAATTCCTGAGCCAAACTTTAGCCACCTCTTCTGAAAATTTTGCCCTGCATTCTCCTCTTCACTTTAGTTTTACATTCAAGAATCTGGAATCTGAAAAGACACAAACACTTTGTAGGTCATGTGCATCTTGAGTCATACAGCACCAAAACCTTGTCACTAGGGTAGGCACTGGACAAGGAAAGAAAGTTTTAAAGCCCTCAATTGTTATATTTTTAATACTAATTTCTTATAAATACTTCAGATTGAAGCATTTACCTTTGAAAAAGTGTTCTCTCCAATTGTTGGACAAAATGCAGAAATTACAGTGGAAATTCCCTCCTATAGGACGATCTTTTAGCCTTGAAATCTGTTAAATTGATGAAGTATGTTAAACAATAGTTTAAAATCACTTTTCTCTTTCTTCCATAAGCACTGTCAAGGAAAGGCTTGGCATTGAAATGACTATTATTTAGATGGTGCCCTCAAGCACAAGAAGGTATCTGAGAAGGAAAAGATATGTGACTCCAAAAGAGCTTTGGACTACTTTATAATTTATTCAGTTTTTCATGTGTGTCGCTGAATACAGAACCCATCTTATTCTCTGAGTATGCTAAATCAATCAAGTGAATGCTAATGTCCTGCTGGCTCCAGCAATTCAGCTGAAATTGAACTATCAGAGACAATGCCTAGAGCTGAGCTGACTTCATTGTGAATGGCTCCAATGCACAAATCCAACAGAAAGAGAATAGAAACTAGACATTTTAATGTCAACTCTCGTAGAAGCACAGGAAAAAAATGAATCATCATTGATCAAATAGAAACAGACAAAAAAAAAAAGAGGCAAAGTTAGGGAAACCTTATTTTCAAGATCCCAAAGGAAAAAAAAGTTGAGATGACAAATAGCATTCTACTAGAAAGAACGGGTTCTTAATAGGCCTTTAAAATAAAATGCATGAAACTATGATGAAGTGATTTTGCGGTATCTTTAAGGAGATTAGTTTTGTTGGTCTGGGATTATTTGAAAAATCCCTCTGTAGAAAATGATGGTCCCAAATTATGATTTTGTAGGCTGAGATTGCATAGATAGGAAGCACTATTGTGAGCAGCAGTGACGTAGACTGAGAAGCTAGAAGGGGAACTGTGCTTTTCTAGGGCTGCCTTGATGTCATTTATGGACAATTTATGGAACCTGAGCACAGGACTAGGCTTGTGTTTTGGTTAATATGGGTTCTGTTCCAGTGTCTTGAGAAAATCTGTTTTAGATATTGTCTTGGTTGGGCTACCTGCAGCCTGGAGAGACGCAAAATCTTCTGGCATGGTATTTTTTGTAAAAGGGCTTATGGTGAGTAAGTTATTAGATGGAAACACCTGTGAATTTATGTCGGCATTAACCCACTAAGGGAAGAGAAGAAAGAGGAAGGATGGAAATAGAGCATATGTCAGGCCTGAATGTCAGTAGCTTCAACAACATGTTTTCTTGTACCAAATGCTGGCATATCGTCATTTTGCTAAGGAAATCGAGGCTTTGAAGTATCAGATTCTCCAAGCAGACCTTTGCTTTCTTATAGCAGAAAGAAGAGACTACTGAACTGTATGTGTAGAGGCAGAAATGTCTGCTAGATATGTGTTTGCAACAAACTGGAATTACTGATGATGTTAGAGCAGAACTCAGAACCCTGTACTGCAGCTGTAGATCTGTGATGGAGAGGAGATGAACCATGGACATTAAATGCCTGGCTCTGGAGTGTGGGAAGAACTGTTTCATCTTTCCCTGCCAGCTGAGGACCTGTGAAAGAGGGAGCTTGTTCCGTGTAGGAGAAGATGCTGTCACTCTGGCACTATGATCAGGTGTAGAAGCTGTTTGGTTTCTGGGGAAGCAGCAATGTAAGCAGTGCCAATGGCAGGCACACAGGAGCAGGGAGTGGCATAGACTGCGGGCAAGAGAGGAGTGGACAAGGTCTGAGTTTGCTGTATCTGAGATCAGCCATGCGTTAGATTTTGGCCTATTTATCTTTAAAACCATTGTTGATAGTGCTGAGTCACAAGGGCTCAGCCTGGCCAGTCCCAGCCTGCTGCCTGCTTTATTTCTGTTTGGTTTGGAAATAGTGGGCTGTATTTAGATTTGTCACTTGCACAGCTGCCGTGCTGCAGCTTTATGCAAAAGCTGTACTGTTGGCAACTAAACCACAGCAGTCCTGTGCTCTGCCTTTTACTGGCCTTTATAGAGTCCTTTAACAAATATATAAAAATGCACAGGTGCCACTGCTGCTTAGCTCGATGGTAGTATCTACAGTGTGACAGAGGGACAGTTGTATGGGAGGGGCCATCAGGAGAAAGGCCCTTGAAGATCCCTGAGCCTACAATTTTCAGTGCTACTCCTGGCTCCCTGTAGGGCTGGCACTGAGGGTGGCAGTGATGGGAAGTGAATTTTGGTTTGTTCACACCAGCTACACCTCTCAGCAGTCTTGTGAGGGCAGGGAGCAAGCCATTGCCTCTGCTGGATGGGGCTGCATGTAGAAATTTGTCACATTTCCTAATTCCCGAGAAAAGGAGGTCCCAAGGCAGTAAATAGAGGGTTCTTCTGAGAGGCAAGGGAGAGATGCTATGTGCTGTATAGTCTTCTCTCTTCTCCCCTAATTTCTACAGAGCTTCCACATACTTTATACTCTCTATGTGGGAATTTTGTTTTTAATATATGCAATATCTAACATACTCATAATTTGGAGAGTATGCTCATGGTTTAAGATGCTGATATACTGGTACATGGGTAATTGTGCCCTAGTTCCTGCTCATATCTAAACATCTATCTTAAAGTGAATAAACCAGTAGCTGATTGCTACACCTCTGGGTTAAAAATTGCTATACATTAATCTGAGGAATTTTTCTTGAGGAAAAAAATGATACGTGCTTGGATCACTTATATCAGTACAAGAGGAGGTAAAGCTCCTATGACAGAATAGAAAAATCTCTTTAGGAATGTGAATTGTCAGTGATGTACAGTATCTATTCACAAGCTAAAAGATTGAATTAAAAGTGATAATTATATGCTGTTTTTGCTGCTTAAGTAGGTTAATGCCATTATGACTGTGCTACTTAATGGAAAAGCTTAGAATCAGATTAGCATGGGAATACTAAAAATTTTAATGGATTTCTGCTCAAGTCATTTTTTCTATTATGAAACAAACCCACCAAATATATATAACTAAGTCTTTGGATTCAATTATTAATCCTCTCTTCTGATTTGAAGAGCAAAATTATCACTTAACAGCAGCTCTCTGAAATAGAATTTTAATGATTCTAGTCATCTCATAGTTGAACATGTTTTTTCCTGTTCAGTACAAAGTTAGAAGATTCTCAGTGCTGAATCAGTTTTAATTATTAATCTCAACCAGGTAAAAAATATAGCATCAACAGCATGTCTTTAGCATCTGTCAAAGAAGCTGTCAGAAATGTTCTCTATGGGTTGTCACGTGTTACCTGGCTTCTCTGCATGAGGAAAAGGCTTTGGTACATGATATTGGAATGAGACTGTAGATATAATGCATAGGAAGAGAAATATGCTGTATACCAGGAGGGATTCTTTTAGCCTGATCCCAGCATTTTATAGCTCTAAAACAAACTTGATGGGCTTCATCATAATGTGATCCTGTCTCCCCAGAGAAATTTGCAGTAGTTTAGGCGAAATGCTTATTTTATCTTGGAAGGAGGAAAAGGAAGCAAGTAGAAGACTGAACAGTTGTGTGTCATCCTTTTACAGGTTGTTGCTAAAGCAAATGGATCGAGGTATTGTGGTGGTGGAACTTGTGTTCCTTGAATGTGTATTCATGGTTTATAGGGGGGTCCAGCTGGGGATAACTGCTGTTTCAAATTCAAAATCAGAAATAATCTCTTGCAGAAGCTCTGCAAAACTTTTGTAGGAGGACTACAGATTAAGGTAGGAAGACCAAGTTCAAAAAAACCTTTCTGTTTTTATTCTTAGCCACATATTTTCATCTTTTCATGCACCTGGTTATTCACTGGGATTTTTTTACATCCCCTCTGAAGACTCTATAACTCAGGAGAATCTCCTCCTTGGTGTTAACTACCAAAGTTTTTATTCCCAGTGTCTCATGGCAACTATCTGTGCTTTTTGATTCTGATGTAGAGAACTAAAGTTATTTATATAAAGCATTTATTCTACAGAATGCATGTTATTTGACACAACAGTAATTTACCATCAGCAACTTCCTGGAACATCTGAAAATCAAGTCACCTCTATAGGCAAGCAAGATGTCACTCCTTCCTCACTGCTGGTGTTCTGGTATTTTATATAACGTTAAGTCAAGACTGACAAAGATGTTTGTTTGGCCTGTTAGTAAGTAGGAAACTTCTGGGCATTCTACAGAGAAATACCCAGTGTTACAGCTTGCCAATCTGTTTAGATTGTTACATACTTTTCCTTTTCCATGTATTCGTATTTTGTTTTGGCTCTTTCCATACTTTAATGACAAAAGAGGTGTAATGGATTCATACTGTGTATTTCTAAGGTCTTTCCGATGGAAGAGTTGGGACTTCTTTACAGTTGTACTTAGTTTTTGCTGACTTACGTCAGGAAAACAGAGCAGGCCTACAGCAATGGACAAATATTGTGAGGTTAAGTTTATTTCCCCTTGAAAATGAGAACTTGATACAAGTTAGCAGAAACACTCGTGGAAACGAGTCTTGAAAGGCTGACTCTGAGGTTCTCTGATGTTATTGGGATCAATGGAAATATTGCTGCTTCATTTTCTACTGTCTGTCTGTGGTAGCTAGCTAATTGTGGGAGCTTTCTTTTCTAGGATTTTTCTGGATGGATGTCCATCAGGAATGACAGCATGGTCTACATTAATATAGGTCCCTCCTCAGCCTGAAGTGAAAGGGAACTGGGAGTGTAAGATCAAGCCCTTAATTTGTTACTTACACTTGATTTGAAGCTTTATTGTCCAAGGTCAAGCTGAAAGGGTAACAGAATAATTCAGGCCTGTGAACAACTCATCATGTTAGACAGAAAGCAATTGGGTCCAAGGCACAGCATGTTGGAACTTTGCCACTTCCTTTCTCTTTCAGTACTGTTCTGCCTTCTCAGTCCTGTAAACAGTCTCTTCATCCCTTTCTGTGGGTAACTGAGCTTCCTTCCTGAAACCTTCCCAAATTCAAACTGCATTTGGCAATAATTTTGTATTTATGCTTGATACAAAAGTTTTCAAAGGAACTTCACAGACACTAATCAGGGGAAAAATGCAAATCTAAAATCTGTCTTATTATAAAGTTTCCTTTGGAAACCATTTAATTTCTTACAAGCACACTTTGGCAGATGATGTGGCCCTTATAGTAATAAATCACAGGAACATGAGACACTTCACTGCAGCTGTGACACGGCTAGTTAGGATCCTATTCAAGAAAAAGGCTTAGGCAATGTATTTTCTTTCCCATACTTTGCTGTACCATTTCTCCCCCATATAGTTCAAGTGAAAAGACTCTCAGAATGCTCTTATAATTGTCTTCTTAGAGTTATAATCTGCAAATGCTTTTTTCTAAAAGATAAAAATACCCAAATCTTAATGGAGCCTTTTTAAATGGCACATCAGTAACTCTCCAACCTCCTTCATGGTTTTGTAAATCTCTTTAATAAGGGTGAGAAGCAGCTTACAGAGGTCTCTCTGATTAAAGGTTTGACCTGGAATTACTTTGAATTTGTATTATGGAGTCAGCAGGTTTACTGTGGTAAGTCTTAACACAGAATCTTTTGAAGTGCTTTGCAGGTAGAGCTGTAAAGACAGTAAGTACTCTGTAAAACTTGCTAAAACCACAACAGAACCAGTTAAGTATCAGGGCACTCTGTTGGAAAGCCATATCCACAGAGCACAGGGAACAGGATGCCTTACTAGTTTAAAACCTGGGTTGGAAAGTCTTCTGAGTGGGATTATATGGCACTATTTCAAGAAAAGGAGGCTGGATTCAGTCATTCATGGTGCCCCTTCTATCCTATGGCCAGGGTTCCTGCAAGATTATAATCACTAAAAGAATGACAGTTCTAAGAAATTACTCAAATCATTAAGAAATATAGCCAGGACAGTGAGTTTCATGGAAATAATATGCTCAGTGCTTCATCTCCGTGCAAGACTTGGCTCAAAGGAAGCAATCAAGGACACAAAAGCCTGTGAGGCTTTTTAACACTACTAATTTTCAGGTTTATATCTGTAAGTTTCTTAGAAGGTGTTGTTCTCTTGAAGGTCACCTAATTCTCTGCTAGCAAATTTGGTTTTTTTGTCTGTGGTGGTCCTGTAATTCTGCTGAATGGAAATGGTCCTCTAGAGGGTGGGTGGCCTCTAAGGCTTGGGCAAAACTTTCAATATGGGACAGCTGTATTGCATAATATTTAATGGTTGACTTCAGGTATTTAGGAGCAGAGCCATACAACATCTACAATACCATCAATCTCAAAAAGGTAAGATTTTCATTGGCAATGTCCTCTTTCTTTAATTTTTTGCTTTTGTGGTTGGACGTTTTGGCATGAATATACAGACAGCATTCCTGTAACTGCCAGCCAAGGACAGGAAATTGTAGCTTACAGAAGTCAGTTTGCAATATGGGTGGTGTTTGCTTTGGAGAGTCTGTTTGCTATGTCTGTATGTCAAATATCAGCGCAAAGGAAACACCATCTGGCTAACACTGATGATATTTTTCATCCTTTTAGACAGGGTGTCAGGACCTTCCCTCCTTGCTGAACCCAGATCCTGCTGCCCTGCTTTTTGCAAGGTGTCAGGATGTGCCCTTGGAGACCTGCCTTGTGCTGAAGGCAGATGTGTGAAGCAGCCCGAGGGAGCCTGGTTCTCCTGGTGTCTCTCTCACCTACCCAAGGTCCAGGACGTGCCACCCAGAGCAGCTCTTCCCCAACACACAGGGGCGCTCCACACTAGCAGTTTTCTGGGCAGAGAGGGAAGCACCGCTGATGGGGAATGGGATGAGATGAGATGAATATGTTTTTCCTGTCCCAACTGCTTGAACAGAAAGGCTGTTCAAAGGGGACCCAGATCTGAAGAATGGAATCAGGGAGAACCCTCAGATGGAGTGGGCAGAACACAGATGGTAGAAAACAGAGAAGAAAGTGGCACAGCAGAAAGCTCTTTTACCTTTAAAGAAAAGTGAAAAGTTTTGCACCTCATGAAGGAAAGCCTTTTCAGGGGCTGTGGGTAGGGCTTTTTGCCAGTTTTCAGGCAATGTTAAAACCTCAGACTTCTGTTGCTCTGATAATTTTTTTCCAGTGACAGCATTAAAGACATGGTAAGTGAATTATTAGGCTCTTGTGTATGACACATGCACATCCTACCTTAGAACTTGGCTGAGTATAGACAGAATTTTCCATAAGATGAGCAATGGTTTTAATCCAGTTTATTAGAAGCCCCTAGCATTCTCTTAGAATAAACCCCATTTCTACAGACTCAGGGGAAACTGAATACTGATCTGTTTAGTCTGAGTAGTTGGTAGCAAGGCTGAAATACTGTTGAGGAAGGTATTGCTGCTGCAGAGTTGCTTGAAACAAGAAAAGTATCTAAGGTGATCCCTACTGTCACTGGTGTTGACAGTATAGCTCAGGTGAGTACACGCAACACATCTGATGGGACAGGGGTAGAGGGTAGACAAAAAGCACTAACACTGCTGCACTGAGAGAGCAGTGCCAGGTGCCCTCCTGGCTTCCTGAATGCTTTAGAGCTTTGGGATATTTAAGTTTTCTTACTGATATTTTTGAAGAAAAATTGTAAATATAAATTCCTTAAAGAGCAGTAGTAGAGTACCTACCTCCATATGTGGCCAAATAGGATGGTTCAACAGCGAGTGGAACAAACAAAAGCATTTCACTCATTTTGCTGTTCTGGGATGCATTTTCTTTATGACTCCCCAGCAATCTGCATACATCCTCCTGGAGAGAGAGAAGTGATCATTCCTGCCTGTGACACTTCAGGCTTTTTTGGAAGATACTGCAGTATTTAAGTTTAGTCAAATGCTGGATAACAGGAGCCAGGACAAAACCTCAGTCTCTGTTCAGTCCTGATACAATTGGTGGGCTGGTCTGATGGTAATAAGATGAAAGGGCTCCAGGTCATTGTTGCCCTTTGTGTCAATAGAGAATACTGTCCTTCATCCTGGGTTTGATCCAGCACCAATTAATATGATACAAAAATACCCACAAACTTTTCTATTATATTAATTTCAAATATTCAATAATAATTTCAATTATTCAAAAATTCAATATTAATTTCAGATTATGAGGGAAGTCTAGCTGCCTTTTGGGGATTAACCAACCCTTCCCTGTTTTAGACATGTAATCCTTTAGTCCTCTGTCCACTTGTGTTGGAAACACTCCCCTCTTTCAGCTTGTGTTCTTCTGGGGGGAACACAATCCCCTATCTTTGCATACTGTGTTGAAAACCTAAGCAGGCTCTGTGTGTGCACCTTCATGCACAGAAAGCTGGAACAGGAAAAACAAAAATGCTACTTTCTGTTATTTCTAACTCTGACATCTGTCTTCTATTCTCTGATTTTCATACTATGCTATTTTCTCATCTATTCTACTGAGTGCTTAGGAGCCTTTGTTTCTTCCATCATTCATTTAGAATGAAACTCTTGCTTAAATGAATAGCTCCTAAAATTGTTTCCTTGTTGGGAATCGTTAATATGCCGTGTGGATTCAACTCCTATATCCGAACTAATATTGCACCCAAAATTTCTAAGAGTACTGTTTCTTTTGAATCCTTAGACCTTTATTGCACAGGAAAGGATGATTTTTTTTCTGTTAATAGCCAAGGTTTCAAATATATATACAGATACTGCAGTCATCTAAGATATCACATTTAGGCCTCTCCTCTTATTCCCTTACCAAGGACCTCAGAATGTTTTGCAAAGTTATTTTCAATCCAGATGTAATGAAGAAGAGGCATAAGGAATGTCAAAATGTCTCTGGCAGATCTGAGGATAGAGCTGCCCTCTGACTTTCTAGGGCACCAGGCAAGCCTCTTCACTTTCCAGTGCTGGTGGTACAGAAACTGCTATTGCTCAGGAACTCATCTCTGTCCAGCACTCAGAAGCTAGTGGGGAATTCAGCAGGAACTGGCTGGAGTAGCAAGTGTTGGGAGGGTTGGAAAAGGCTGAAATGAAAATGCCGAGTAAGGACAAGAGATTGCAATTAATGGAGATTTGAAGGCAAGTGGTTGAGAGTGCCTCCTGCAAATGCCGAATTACACATCACCATCCTCAAGCCTTTCTGATGTTTTCCTGCTGCATTCAAGGAAACAGTAACCCTGGCTCAGCTGACAAATAATAGTTCATGAGGATATGGTAATTTGATTGCTTTTGATTATCTTTCTCTGCTCTTAGTATCTGAGAAAGTAAGTATTCTAAATTTGTAAGGGAAATAATTTGTTCTGATTTATGCCACTAAAAAAAAAAAAAAAAAAAACAAACCCCAAAACCCAGAGGAAGATTAATTCCAAGGAACAAAAATGTCTATTAACATAAATGATTCTTAGCCATAGTGAGCATTAAACTTAAACTATCTATTTTATCCATGTGGTGCCAGTGTTTTTAGTATGTTTTACATGTTCACATGTTTACATGTTCACTTCATGTAAAACATGAAGTGAAAGAGGAATAGTGGAAAGTTGCTAGCTCAGCTAGGCATTGAATTGGTAGCAGTTCAGAAAGTCTGACATGAGACAGGCTTGAGGAAGACAGGTGAATCAAAGCTGTAGTTAGAAAACCAAATCAGTCCCAATACACCAATTTCTTCTGTGCTTTAGTAACCATACCTCTTTCGATTAACTTGGCTGACCTTGTCTCAGGAGATGAGGTCTGTAACAATGATAAAGAACTCTCTTTTGAACTTATGTAAGCTCACTCTGCAAAAGGACTAAAGTTGGATTTCAGCTGAGTATCTCTGATGTTGTCTAGCATCAGGAAGAGAAGTACTAGCAGGATAGATGTCTTGCCTGGTGTGTGCCTGTTGAGTAATGTGCTACATAGGTGCTTCCCATTTTTAGGGCAGGGCTGCTCAGACTGCCTGTTGTGGCTTAGACTGTGTGTGAGCTGTCCTCAGAACAAGTGGCCTGTGCTGGTACCAGCCTGCCCCTGGCTCTCTGCCTCTGCCGTGTCACCCTGCCACCTCTGCTGTGGGAGGACAGTGCTGTGCATTTGTGATCAGCATTGATGTGCTGGCAGACATCCCGAGGATTTACACCTGTCTGTACTTCTTCAGCTCTACAATAAACCCACCATATTTTTCTCAGCTGGAGAAACTGCTGCTCTGCAGCTGCAGAACAAACGTTTGCTTAGGAGGTGTCAGGGCTGTGTGTACCCAGCATGGTGGGAGATGTCACTGTGCTCTCTGACCCTTACCAGGCTGTAACTGGGGAACTGACCCAGCTAACTAAAGACAGAGTACTTGTGTCCATGCTGCATGGTGGGGCAGTCTTGCAAAGAGCCTTTGCTGAGCTCTATTCTCTCCATTTACATTGCTCCAGAATGTTGTGCTCAGGCTGGGTTGATGAGTACTCAGAGTCAAGACTGAGGGAATGTCCTCACCACTGCAGAAGTATGGAAAACAGAAAAGGCTTTGGCTCTGTGCAAGCCCTCCTTGGCAATAACAAAAGCATCTCTATATTAACAGCCCTGTGTTCAGTGAATCCAAAACACAGCCACTGTGAAGAAAATGAGCTCTACCCCATGCAAAACCAGCACATCTTCCTTCAGGATTAACTTCGTGGAGGCAAGTTTCTACTGGATCTTCTTTTATATAGTCTTAGAAACGGAACAAAATTAAACTTTTCTGGGACACTGTCACTAAAGTTGAATTGCTTTCTATCTGCCATGGGGTCAGTGGACTGTTGTCTTGATTACATTTGTTTTTAAGCAAGTATCTTCATAAGGCAGAAAGTAAATAACAGCCAGCCAGCTTCCCCTCAGTCAAAAAGTGCTGCCCTTTCCTAAGCCTGCATGCAGCACCATTTCTGTTGTGAGCCACCCCCAAGGGCTGGATTAGTACCCTGTTAGAAGCCTTTATTACATAGAGCGAAAGCAGACACCAGAGGAGCTGACTGTTTTGGGAGAGAAAGAACTGTCTCAAAGTGTCATTCTTGGTTAAGGTTAGTCTACTACCTGTCATATTTTAACTACAGTTGCCTTTCAAGCAGACATCTAAACTCTTACCAGTAAGAGATGTTTTAAGCTGTTTTTTTTTCTGCAGTTGAAAGACTGGTGATAAAATCTCATACATTAAATCATAGTGGAAAACTAGCAGCACGATACAGAATGAATTGCAATGTCGTATGTATAAAGCTCTTGGCACAGTATTAGTCTTGGTCTGTGAGGAGGATTCCCACAAAGTAAATTTACAAATTAGCACAACATTTCCTTATTCAAGGCATTTATTCTACCTCTGTCAACTCTGCAGTGCCTTCTACAAGATTTCAAACCAGATCTACACATGGCACAGCTGAACAAAAGCAACTTGGGTGAGACCTCTTGTTAATGAACAAACTGGCTATTGCTTTAAAGCCTTTGCTTTAGAGCTTGACTGTAGAATAGATAACAGATTTGGGAGTAACAGGGAATAGATGTTTTCCCATTTTTCTGCTTTTTTCTGTATGGTAAGTGGAGATAAAAGTGTTTGCTGGATCCAGCTCAGCATGGTAAGGCACGAATAAGTGAGTGCTAACTCCTAATTAGTGCCTCTGTGCCTTCTGAAGGAGAAGATGATAGTACTGCTGTACTGCAGGAAGGGATGAACTCCTGCTCTGAAGGACTGGTGCTACTCCTCCCATTTCCTAGTCATGCAATTAGAAAGACCTAGTATTTGACTACAGTTCTTGAGCCTGGCTTCTTCATTAAAATAATGTCTTGAAAGTAGAAAGGACCATGGCTGACTTTCTTGCTGGCATTTCTCTTAACTTGAGAGGCTGAGTTGCAAGTTACATGGATAGAGGGACTATGAATGACAAAGGATGACTGTGCTGGTGGGGCCGTACAGGAGTTTGGTAGGCAGCTCCTACACCAATTAACCCAGAGCTCTGCTGGCTCCCACTGGTCTGGTTTGTTCTGGGTGGGTGGTGGAAATTATCTCCACTCACAATACACAATGGAGCACAGTAGCCTCTTTCAAGAACAATGGTGAAATTTTTGTAAGTACAGCTAATGGACTGAATGTTGGATGTAGAGCCCACACAGGTCACTCAGTGAAGCTGAAATAGCATCATGAGCCTTAAACCCTGACAGCTTCCTAGTTCAATAGTGGCCCTAGAAATAAAAACATCTTTCTGAGTTCTAGTGAATGCCAGGCTGCAAGCTGACTGTGCTCTTTGACAATGAGATGAGGTCTTAGGCAGTGAAAAGGAGGGTAGGAAAGCTCTCTTGGCCCTTGCTGCCTTTCTTCTTGCTGGATCAAACAAACAAGTGACCCTGAGGCTTGAGAACACTGCAAAATAGCAGGTGTATATGGGTCAAGCCTAACTATTCTAGAGGGAGTAGGGACTAACATGTTTGACTCAATTTTGTCTTTTTCTATTTTTTGTTCTACCTACAGATGGGTTATTTTGTTTCTACTTTAGTTATATTCACATCTGTTTCTCAACAGAGATGTTTGTTTTTATACCTGGGAGCTGAGGCTTTTTGTAGAAGATGAGTTATAAAGTACTTAATTAGAAGGATGGAGAGCAGCTTGAAATGAAATCTAGACCTTCCAGTGAGAGTGACATTGTACTTCTCAGCTGTACAGGATGTATTGATTAATTCTTGCTGCCTTGAAATGCTATTGTGCTACTTACCTTAGCTCTAGCAAATGGTGATTTTATAATGAAGTGGAAAGGGTTTGAAATAATGAGGCACAAAAATGATCACTCTGCTGGAGCAATAGAAAACTCTCTTCTTATGTACAAAGTGGCCAGCACAATGGCAGAGTAGCTCATCACAGAGGCTGCTCTGCTTTCTTCCATCTGAGATGAAAGGCAATGTCTGAAATGAAAATGAGAACAAAATAAAGATACTTAAAGCACCCTAAATTCCTTGGTCAATGTGTTGAGTAAACTTAGACAAGGAGCAGTATATCAGAAAACCATACTGATTATGCTCCACTTGAAGAGGAGTGAGAAGGGAGCTCTTCCTCATTCCCCCAAACCCACCAAAACCAAGCCCCCAAACAGGCTATTTCTTGACTATTTTGAAAGCAGACAGTCTGTCATGCATCTAGCTCAGCTGGTTTTTGAGAGAAAGGAAACCAAATGACTTAATATTAGTGGAATAGTGTGATGGGTATCTATTTGCAGCATATTCATTTCAGGAAGAAACTGGAGGAGGAGAGGCGAAAGAGAAAGGAGACTCTTGTCAATATTCTCATTGTCTATATAAAATAAGTTTGAAAATATTTATTTGAACTGAGGGGATCACATCCTTTGAGCAAAGGTGAAGAAAGGGCGTGTAGGTATAAAGATTTCATTGCCTTTGAAATAGTATTTTCTAGCAGCAGAAATTGTCAGCTCCTAGTCAGAATTCTTAATTGCTTTTATGTAAAACAGACAAAACATCTAAAATCAAAACCCACTTTCATGGTTCTCAACTTTTATATATCATTTTCCATTTCATACTCACAAATTAATTCTACAAGCTCCAAGTGACTTCAGCTGGGCAACCACCAAAAAGTAGTTATTAATATTTGCCTGTTACAAATGGGAGGGTCTTTAGTTCAGTTAATTTTGAATTGTAATCATCAGAGATGTTGTCTTCTTACATTCCAGTTGAAGACAAGGGCAGCTGGAGAAGCTTCTCCTAAGAGAGGATTCAACTGTGTTAGGTTTGGTATGGTGCTGTGCTGACACAAGTAACCCAGCTGAGAGCAGGAAGAGGAAGCTTTGTCTCTATCTGCTCCTACATTTCCCAGAAAACCTTAAATAACTTGCTACGAATAGAAGCCAGGTCTGTGTTGTGGTAATGTTTCTCTGCATGTATTTTTTGAGATGAACACATGTTAAAACTTACCTAGTAGCCATAAAAATCAGAAAAAATTACTTTTTTGAAATAAAAATGTCACACCCACTTGTGATTATTTAAATGGAAATAGTCACCGTGTGCTGCATTGGTGAGGAGGCCTGTGCAGCAGAGTTTTAGGAGATTCTCTGTATTCTCAGGCCAGCACTAATTGCTACTCTGGAGCACAGTGATTTAAAACAATAGTTTCGCTTCATTAAGTTGTTTCTCCCATACGAAGTATAGCCTAGAGAGAAGTTTTTTTAGTACAGTCTTCAGAAGTCAACAGTCCATTGCTTACTCATGTATATCCTTGACTGTGGAGACAAATGGTACTGTAACTATTCTGAGTCCCATCCTTGCTCAGAGGCAAAGTATCTGTCTAATTAAAAAAAATGTGATTATTTGTCTAAACTTTTCTGTGTAACCTGAATTTGAGAACTGAGGATTTGGGTCCCAATGTAATATGGATGCAATTGCAAAAATCAATGCATAAAACAGAGCCTAGAAGAGAATTATATTTAACAAGAAACAGAAAATCAAGACTGCAACAACTTGAGCTGAGTTTGCCTTATAGAGGAAGCTTATTAATGTAAATAAAGAGATTTTTTTTTTAATGCCAGAATTCCCCATCAGTACTATTTGCCCATGTCACATCTCTGTTCTGTGACTTTGTACAGTGATACATGTAGCAGATCTACAATGGTAAAATGACAAGAAGATAATTAAACTTCACAACGTGCTGGAACTTTAAAGATATTGGACGGTGCTAATACAAATTCGGAGCACCTGAGCTGTACTCATATCACCCAACAGAAGCAATACAGCTTTTAGTCTAGAGAAATATTCTGTATTTCCCAGATCTAATAAAGTATATTGGATCCTTAATTTGTTTTAGAAAATGATCCAAGTGCTTTGCATTTGTTTAACCAAATGGAATCTTAACCACTGCTAAAATGAAAGCATTTTACATGTCTTACATATGGCACAGAGAAAGATCTACCAAATATGTCACTTTTGGAAAAAAATGGTCACTTGTGGTTACAATACAATGGAGTTTGGAAGCAAAGAAACAACAAAGGGACTGTTTCTCTATTTCTCAATGTCAACATAGCTGAAAATAATGAGTTAGAATGGTCACTTCACATGGTGATGCTGAAAAATGATAATTAGAAAGATAAAGCTGTCAAAAAAATAAAAAAAGAAAAAACACAAAAAGAAGAAGAAAAATAAATTAATTCAGCATATGGCTGCATGTTGTGAAGTTGTTTGGGTAGGTATGCTATGGTAAGAGTAGGAAGATCTTCAATGTTACAGACTGAAAGTGGATTATATTTTACCCTGACTTTTAAATGGATTCCAACACAGATTCAGGTGTTTCCCCAGCGCTTTCCTGTAGGCAACCTGTGTTCTTTTATGTTGTTTAATGTTTTATGTACTGTTCTGTTTCTATGCCCAGTTCTGCTACTTGCCTTCCCGATCTCATACCATTCCTTGGTGCAAGCACTGATTACTCAAGTGCCTGTGTTTTTTATCTTTAATGACAGATCTTTTTCTGTCTGATGCAGGTGAAGGAGCTTGCATAAGGTCAGGTAGTTGTTTACAGCTATCCAAGAGTCCATTAAATGTCTGCTCTGAGTACATAAGATCTGTGGATCCATTTGGATGGACAGCTTAGAATGTATTTAGTGCATTTAAGCAGCATAGCTCCTTTTCTCTCGAATTACTGCAGCATTTTCTCTGTTTTGTTTAATTAATTTTGAAAAAGAAAATGTTTAGTGTGCCCCACTTGTGATTTTCCAACTGTTTGTCTGGCTGAAAACTGTCATTTCCAAAAGGATGTATTAATGGTGTTGTTATCTCTTGATCATGTCAATGTTAATGCATGTATGTGCTGTTTCTGCCTCATTTCCACATAATTACAAGGCTGCATTTGGCAAATGAGGGTATTTTGCTTTCTTGATTAAGAAGGTTCTAAGAAATTTTTGTATGCTTGGTAAAACATAGCTTATGAAAAGAGCTAGTTTAGGAGAGAAGCCCAGCAGTAGAGATTCTTAACATTTCCCTAATACTTTCCTCTGCTGGGCAGAAAGCAGTTTGTGAATGCTAATGAAATCAGTTTTGCATTACCCCAGTGAAGCAGCTGTGCATTATTCCTATGAGAGGATGGAGGCACAGCATGATTAAGTTACTTGTCTTGATTCATATGGCTGCTGGGATTGCAGCATTTGCTCAGGTGTTGGCTTTCAGCACTAGATCCAAGGACCAATCTGGGACACAGTACAGGTTGGGTAAAGTTTTTTTCTTTCTTCTGGAAGCTACTATTTTGTGTCCTAAAAACTATGCCCTTGTTTAAATTTAAATGTCTCTGTTCTTTATGGCTTGGAAGTTATCATCCAAATCATGATGTGCATGTAATAAATGCCTTATTCCTGACATAAGTATTAGAGAGGATTGGACTGAAGGTATTTCTCCCATGATGGGTTGGTTCAAAACATTGTCATGAAGACTTGGGTGGTGTCAAGGAAATGTTTCTCCTTCAGTCAAATGAGGCAAGAAAAAAGCAAGGGTGGGCTTAATGTGCTAGAAGAGACTGTACTTATCACATGTCCTGCATTGGAGGCAATGGATATTGGTTATGTGTGAATTCCCTTTCTTTCCATGCTGATCCTGCCTGGGAAGAGCTGTCTCTTGCAGCTGATCTGTGATGCCCCATCATTCAATCACCTGGTGGAGGCTATCATTTAATGATATTTTTCCCATTGGCCTCCCAATGTCTCCTTAGAGCTCTGGCTTTGTCAGGATTGCATTTTCAGACTGGCTTCTTGTACTGTAGCATTTGAAAGGAGCAGTCTTACTATATTCTCTCTTGTTGTATACAGCTGATTATGTCTTAGTAAGTTTGTTTGAGTAGCTATCGTAGTTTTGCTTTGGCATTATTATAATAATATTTGCCTGTATGGTCTTCAGAATTTTCAAAGTTCTCTGAGGAACTGTGAAAGTTGAAAAGAGTTGGCTACAGAGGGCCTAAGCTCCTTCTTGATGCAATTATGCACTCCAGGATTTAAACTGAAATAAAGTCAGTGAATCTGGTCAGGCAGATTTGTTGATATGTCGGGATGGGAATATGTACTGGGATGTGTTGGACAGGTCCATGTTCAGCTCAGGAAAGCTGCTGAGGTCATCCACCCACTCTCTTGAAGTCAGTGGTGCTAAAGGTGCTTTAGCAGTGCTCAGTCCCTGACAGCTTCAGAGTTGATACTCTTTTATATGCTACCCTGCAGAGAACTGCATAAATTAGAGCCTGTGCAAGGAGGCCATAAACAGTTTAATTTAGTGGATGGTAAGTACTGCTGATTTCCCCGATCCTTCCAGGTTCTAATTCTCTAAGCACCTGCCTCAGTGAAATTACTCTTAACCCTCAGTTTACTGGCAGTGTTGCTGTACCTGGTAACGAAGATACTTGTGATCTCAGGCATTTTTGGAGTGGACAGCAGCAATCAGGTGATTGAGAGGCTGGATTGTAATGCAAAATGGTCTGTGGTGTGCTAAGCCTGGTGTAAGAAATGAAAGCATACTTAAAAGAAGCAGGATGCCAGCAAGCAGCAACAGGAGTGTGTCCAATGCTGGATGTCCTACTGTGGGAGAAGGAGACACCAGAGATTGTCTCTTTCATCTGAAGCTGTTGTTCCCCATATGACAACAGGGTCCCTGCAACTAAAATATGAAACAAATAATTTCTGATGCTTTGGGAAGGATTTCTGCTTACCTAGACAAGGGGAAAGTGAGCAATTTAATAAAGGAGAGACTGTCCAAGACTGTGGAACAGCAGCTGATGGGGTTGTCTGGGGAGTGATCTGCAGTTCCTTACCTCTGGGTGGGAGTGCAGGCTGTAATCAGAGCCTGTGACCCGGTGGCTGGCATGCCAGCTTCATCCCTCCTGGATCGTGGCTGCACACTACTCCACTGTCCTTCCACCTCACTAAATCCACTACCTTTTGCATGAGACTGTGTTCATCTTAAACTGGTATTAGCAGGCAAGCCTGTGCTTCTGTGCATATCCATGCTGGGGACTGGAGAGTAGAGTCCAACACCAGCTTTAGATTTAGGCTTTGTGAACATACAAGCCTCCACAAAATGTGTTTTTTGTGACAGATAAGCAGTGACATGCATTTCTATGGCAACTATTATGGTACATGATGCAGCCTGGGGCAGTACTAAATCTTTTTCTTGAAAGACAGCAAGCTCTAAGTTGCACAGAAAGAGCTGGGAAACTTGTCAATAATCTTTTCTAGATGTGAGTTTGTTTGTGACATAAGCCTCTCCTTGTATTGCCTAATCTGCTGACTCTAAAATTTTAGTTCAGTTTTTGAAGCCCCAATAATATGTGCACATGCAAGCATTTGACAGAAGGTTGGTTATGTCACATCAGTCTTCTCACTATTGCAAAAATACCTTAATAGTAGTAGTGAAATTTGGCACTTTTTTTTGGCCAAGTGCTTTGGTGCCTTAATAGCCTCATCCCTGACAGAATCAGTTAAAATAGAAAGTTATGCCAGCATGAAGATCAGAGCAAATACTCTGATAGAGTGCAGCTGGTTCAAATCAGTCTTCATAAATCCATCACCTGTGACTGGTGGTGTAAAGTTGTCAAGGTCACAGCATACAGGACAGGGCTGACGGTGTTTATTCCTTGAGGGTCTGGACTTTCACTCACATTCACACCAAGCCCTAAATAAATAATACTTAAAGGGAAGCAGTGGTGTCTAGCAAAGGCTTATTTCCTTTTTTCTGAATTTACTTGGGCTTAGATCCTCAAGAAGGCAGTTATGGGACAAGATACTACTCTTGCAACCTGGAAGTACAAAGCTAAAATCCTTGTAAATGTTAACTCATGTCTTCAGGTGTATCTGGATTTTGTTACTGAAGTGCCACAGGTACCCTAAATTCTGCTGTTTGTCTCAGAGAGATCAATCCCACCTGTGCTGGGTGGCCTTATTTGGGCTACTAATCTAATAGGTATTTGTTAGGGCCCGGGTAGGGATTCTCTGCTGCCCTATTGAAAAGAAAAGTGGTGTGTCTCGGTTTGAAAGACAGGTGTCTGCTAGGGAAAGCTGGGCCCTCCCTTGGAATGGAGAAAGTAAATCCCCTTCCTCTGAATTAGTATAATTTTGAAATTAAGGGGCTCTCAGGCAAAGATATGGGGATAAGATTAACGGTTCTTTACTAGTATGTATAACAAGGCAAACAAAACAACAACAGCTGAGGAATTAATAACAAACAGAACAGGAACACTCCTCTTTCCCTTTGGTGCAGTTCCAGTCACAGCCAGCAGGGGCGCTGGTGGCCCCCGGTGGGCAGGGCAGGCGCCATCATCCCCGCGCGGCTGCAGGGGGCGCTGTGGCGCCAGCTCGGAGAGCGCGCGGTAATGGCGGCATGGCCGAGACGGGAAGGGATGGAAGAGAGAGGCTTTGCTTCAGGAATCCCGGGGCAGTGTCGGTCCCAGTGCTCCAGCAGAACTCTTGGAAACAGAAAACTGAAACGGCAGGGCGTCCCGGCAGGGCAGGGCTGAGGGGTCCAGCAGCAGCAGAAGAGGCAGCTCCCGGCTGGGTTATGGCGGTGGTGGCGGCGATGCTCCTCCTGCGAAGGCAAGAGTGAGCGAGAAAGCGACTGCCCCCGCCGCTCTCCTTTTACCTGCTTCTGATCTGGGGTGTCTGTCCATCCGAGAGAAACTCCTAAAAACCAGAGGGGTTCCCCCTCCCCTATCTCAAGTACTTCAGCCATCACTGCTTCTTTAGCAAGTCAATGGGAAAAATTCCACAGGCAATGAGTAAAAGAAAAACCACCATCCAACATAATATTAAGGGAGAATTGATATTAATGAATTGACCCAGTTTGTGGATGAGTGTTCTGGGTGCTGAACCACATCCTCATCCTTTGGAGAGGGAACCAGAGAGTTCTCAGCCAGTAGCTGCTGAGGGAATTCAGAGTGAGTACAATGTTTTCACTTTGGGATTTGGGCATATTGCAGTAGGAAGAAACTGGGAACCTTAACCTATATATAGAATAGAAATAAATTGAGGGAGTGATGGCGGAAGGAAAGAAGAGTGAAATCTAAGTTTCATTCCTCTGCTAGTGTACTGTGCTCTTCTCTGGTCAGTGATTGCCTAACTACTCACCATAGAGTAGACCTGCCTCCGTTTGTAAGAGAGCAAGCAATACTTTCTCTTCTTTGCCCCAAGCAGCCTGTTGCTAAAGCATCATCCTTGAAAGAGTGTGCTTGGGTTTCCTCTGGCAAAGAGGAGTCTGAACCCATGACTTTCTGTGTACTTGATCACAGGGTTAGTTGAGCTTCTTTATAGCAGAGCTTAAAGTTCCCAGTGACTCTGTAATTGCTCTTTTCTGGCCAGGTCAACAGCTTTTTGTGTGCTAGAAAACACTGCAGGTTGCAACAACCAAGAAGGAAGGAATCATGCTTCAAAAAAGGCTTCTTTTAGTTGAAGTTAGTGAGACCTTTTGACTTACGTAGAGAAGTCCGTGTCTGCACCTGAAAAAGAAAGCACTTTGGAAAAATGGGCTTTCTGTGCTTTTAGCCCTTCCCACAGCTAGCCTTAGGAGACCTGTTGTGCTCTTGGGAATTCCCATTACTTACCACAGGAGCCGGACGTGTAATGATTGAAAACCCTGAACATCACAGATAACACCACCACTCCCTCCCAGATTGCTCCTGCTGTGGTTTTTAGTTATTGTGCTTCTGGACTCTGTAATGAGTGGTGGCCCTGGTCCTACTGTGCATTACAACAATTGGGTTCTGCCTCAGCTCAAGTCTCACCAGGGGCTCTGTGTTCAGTGAATGAATGGGCTGTTGTGGCTCCTCTTGTGCAGGACTCCAAGGTTTTTATGAAGTGTAGGAACCCTGGCAGTGTTATTCAGGTGCCACATGCTCCTTCACAAGGAAAAACAACAGCAAAATGAGGGGAACCACAAAACTCTGTGGTGATGTTTTGTGGCTGCAGCTTTCATTTCTTTTGAATTGGTGCATTTTAATGTTGTCCTGAATGAAAACAGCATTGTAATTAGTTGGGCCTTATTTTTCTGATAACTGCTTAAACCTTAATATCCTGCAAAGCATGGTATTTTTCTATCAAAAGGGAACGTTTATGGTCTTTCTTTCCATAGAACCTCATCTTTAAGGAGAAACAATCTGTTACACAGAATAAATTTCCTGAATGTTTCTCAACATTATTTGCTTAATAGAATCATTAGTACCACAATTGTAAAGAAAAATGCCAACTAACCAGAAAAATGCTCTGTGGGTCTCAGGCTGCAGTACGTTTAATGCTGCTATGTACTTATAAGCAAGGAGACTCCTGTGTATTTATTTTGAAAACTGGTATTGTGTTAATAGCTGAAGGTTTCCTTAAAGCAAGGCTTTAGGACAGTCAGACCCTACTGAACTTGTAATTGCTATTTGCTGGCAAGGTCAACAACTTTCAAATCTCAGTAAAATACTGAATGGTTGCAAACTATGCTATCCAAATGCAGCTGTAAATATATCACCCTCTACCTCTGCTCCACCCACACATCACAAATGGCTACAAGAGGAAAGTATCTACTGCTGAGCAAGAAGATTCCTAAATGAGAGACATCAATAATTCAATCAATCGTAATTTATTCTGTCATTACTCATTGCAGTATGGCTAAAATGAATGTTTTTGTGATTCGCTCTTTTCTAGCAGTATTACCATAAGTAGAGGTTCTATTTTTTTTTATTTTTTAATTCCTGCAGATTGAGTGCATCTACAGGTAACCATTTATCACAGCAGTGTGAGCTAGTGTAGGCAAAGAATGGCAGGCTGAGAATTGCTGTGTTCACAAAACCCACAGGCAGGCAATCTCTAGAGCACTCAGGACCTGGAGAGGAGGGGGAATGTGTGCTTTTGGTTAGATAAGTAGCTACTTACACTGGCCATCAGGAGTTTTATTGTGCATTATTTTTCTTTTTAATCTATAAAGTAGCTGACCTAAGGTTTGTACCTGATTCTGAGGAGAATCTGTGCAGTTTGCATAACTTGCCCTGGAAGTGGCTGCTGAACACAAAATGTGCCATTGTAACAATTGCTATCAAGGAGAAGCAATGTGGTTTGAAGGTGTCTGTACCCACTAGACTAGACAGTCTGTTCACTGCAGCTTAGCGTTGACTAAAATCTAATTTACTTTGTGTCAGAAGCCAGATACTTCAACCAAAAGGAAGCCTGAAGATAGTGTGTTGCTCTGGATGTCCAGGCTTCCATAACCCATTGTAGTAATATTGCTTATACAGTAAAAAAAGCACAGGACCTTTGAGTTTTAGATATCACCAAGAATTAAAGCTTCCCTGCCCACTCTGTCCCGTTCTAGTGTTTGATTACCTGCATGGTGGGAAAAAAAAACCCAAATCCAAACATGCACATATCAGAATTTCAAGCACTGCTCTTATTTTAGTGTTGTCTGCAAACTTGTGGAGAGTGTTATCTAGTTAATTAAAAAAACAAAACCCAAACAACTTTAAATAGCATTGACTCTAATATCTGTCTAAGGCACCAGTTGGATGTGGTGCTGTTGATCACAAGGTTGAGGCTTTTCAGTTAAGCCAGTTTGATGTGTTTACAGGAATAGGGCAGTAGGTGATGACTTACATGTTTCACCCTGTTGCATGTAGCATGCCTGGATCTATTTCCTGCTCTTATTGACTGGCATCCACTGTGCCCTCCCCTCTGGAAAACAAAGCAAGTGAGCCATGTGACCAGTATGTCACTTTGTGAGCCACACAGTTGTAACTGACATTGAAATATATCTTGGCTTGAGGGTCCCTTTTCCCTTTTTTTTTTTCCTTTTCCTTTCCTTTGCAGTGCACCTATGAGAACAGGCCATTCTGTGCATTGTATGGCTTGTAATTTGGGAGCAACAGATCCTCAGCAACTCCAGCTTTTTTGGGAGCAAAGTGTCACTAGGCTGGTGCCCTGTGCTGTGTAGAGGACCAGTGGGTCAGGGTGAGGGTTGGACAGGTGTGAGGAATGTAAGATGCCCAGAATATCAGCAGTAATATCCACCATAGCTCTTTGTTTGGACTCATTGCTCTGACTCTCCTGCCTGTGTTCAATCACTGACAATGGCCTGAGGATCAGGGCTGGTTTTAGAGCAAGGTCTGGGAATGGTTTGCTTTAGCAGTAATGTAGTTTAGTACAAACAAATGGAGGTTACTGAGTTCTGTTAATTGCTCTGGATACCAGGTGCTCTACTCCAGTGGTGGGTAAACAAGTGAGATGTCAGGGAGCAGTGAGGTCAGACTGCTCTGCAAGGGCAGGTGAGCTGAGGAGCCAAGGGTGATGCTGAGCCTGGTAAAGCAATGACCTCCCAAACCAAGGGTGAGGGAGACCTCTCCTGTATCTTATCCCCATGTGGCTTTCCCCCTGCGATGTGGCTGCTGAGATCACTGTGCCAGGTCAGAGCAGGCCTTGAGTAGCCAAACCCTGCCAGGGAGAGGCTGTAGAACATTTTGATGTTTGCATTACTGCAGGAGGTGTGAATCTCTCTAACATCTGAAACTTTGTAGGTGCTACTGAAGATTAACTGTAAGACTTGTTATTTTATCATGTGGAGTGTTTTCTTATGGTTGATAAAAGGAATTAGGATTTGAAATTTAGTGTGTTTTATCTAGTGACAATAATCTGTGAGACTGGCTGTGCAAAACAGATGATAGGCTGTTAATGAAGATTTCTCTGATATGTGTAAGACCTGAGGTATATTGACAGCAGACAGAAATCAAAGGAAAATTTGTATCTTTCAGCTACAGATTTGACAGAAGGTGAATTTAAGAGCAGTAAACCCAGCTTGAGCATGATGTCTAGACTATATCATGGGAATATAATTTCCATATTAATATAATGCAAAAGAAAGGGGGTAGTGTTTACACATCAAGAGACCAAGTCCATGGCCTGGTCTCTCTAGCTGAGTGCAGGACCATCTGTTTCTTGCCTTGTGTTGGCAAGTGTCAGCTTTTATTGCATTCCATCTTCCTTGCTGCCCAGGAAAAACTGCTTGCTAATTAACAAGAAAAATCTCCCAATGTGTAATAAACATAGAGACCTTTCTTCAAAACTTTTCATCTTTACTGGGAGGTGTCTAGTCTTCAGATATTACCAAATGATGGTATGTCTCATAAATAGCTGTCATGTCTACTGTGATCTGATCTACTCTGCTCAGGAAAATGGCAGCATATTTGGAAAGCAGATGGCCTTAGTCATGGTTCTGCTACTCTGCTGGCCAAATGACAAGGCATCTCTTGCTTTTACTGCTTTTGTGCTATTTTTCTCGCTGTAATGTTTTCATGCTTGTTAAAATAGTATGGTTTTGTTGCATTGTAGGTAGTTGTGTGGTCATACTTTCAATTCAAACTGGCTTCTGTTTGGTCAATGCTGTTACTATTCAGAAATTTAATATGCTAATTGTTTGTTTTTCCAGATGCTTCAGTAGAAATGTTATATAAAATGGAGTCTAATGCTAATCTTTGTGGGAGCACACTTATAAATGCCATTCTTGCTCAAAACACTGCTGCCCAATGTTGCTCACTGCTTATGATTTCCAGTTAACTTTCCACTATCTGACAATACTTCTGTCCAAACCAATTTTCATTCGAGCAGTTTTTGAGGCATTGCAGTGGACGTTTGATGAAAGTCAAGATACTGCATCCCCTGCATTCCCTTCAGCTATTGTTGATTTTGTTTTTTGTAATCTGATCACAAAAAGCACTCAATCTTCCTTGTCCAAATTTGTTTTATTGGCCACTGCCATTGCAAGCAACAGTGAACATGGGAACTTCTTCCTGGATTGAAGCAGGAAAGTTTTGGTGACATTTGCCAGGGTTGCTGTCATTTCTGCCTGCACAGACAGACATTACTCTGCAAGTGGTGGAAATGGAAAAGACCCACAGATGACAGTGACTAAAACTCAAGATGCAGCAACTTTGAAAAACGTAGTCAAGGGAGTTTGTACTTCCTGGTTTGGAATACAGTCAGAATGATAACAAACACTGACAAATATGAATTCTCTAGTGCTCCTGGCCAGCACAGTAACCTACTGCAGTCAGCTCTGTATAGCACCAACTGATTCTGCACTGCCTGTGTAGCTCTGTATCTTCCCAACGAGCCTGCCAGCCTCCTTTCAGAGGAGCCTGTAGCTCTGAAAGTGCCCCTTAGAGCTGCTGTATGTTCTTCATGTCTGCATACTTCAGTGCTAGCATGAGGGAATCTGAGAAAATGGGTTTATAGTTAGAAAAGTGCTCAGTTAGGAACAGTCTTCATGTATGGAAATACCACAGGAGGGAAACTTTCCATGGTTATCTGCAGCTCCTGAACTAAGAAAGGGTGAGAGGGGAATGGAGTTGAGCCCAGCAGCCTTCTGCAGTGCAGCTGGAGTGTGCAGGGTACAGCTAGTGTCCAGTTGGCACTGTGTTCCAGTGTGATCTCTGCTTTCTTGGCAGAAATCTTGTGCTGACCAGGCTTCCCTTAATGCCTCTTGCATTTGGAAATTTGTGTGAGAGCAGTTGCTGTTGCAGCTGTTCAATGTGCAGCCTTGCAGGAGGAACTCCTTGCGTGTGTCTGAAAGGTTTCCTGCTGGGGCACAGAGCAAGTTACTTTTAGTGGTGTCGTGTCCTGATGTTGTGGGAAATCACAGCACTGCTGACGTGGTGGGCTAAAAGAGTATGTATGTTTTTTTTTTCCCAGTGTCTCTTGAAAGACAAGAATTCCTGCCTGTGTCTTGAGTCTGTGCTGCAGAATGTTTGCAGCTGACAGTTTGCACAGGATCTTATATCACATGCAGAATTCGTGACTGTGGTTGGGACTGTACATGAAATGTATGTTCTCTCTTTGGGGGTCAGGATCACTGCAACTGGGTTGAGAGCATCTTATTTCTCCCCCCTAAATGTTGGCTAAAACAACCCAATACGCAGATTCTTCTGGAAAACTCGGGCAGAAGGGTGGAAAAAATATTCAGATTAATAACATTTCAAATGAATGAAATGGGTAATGTTCCCCTGAGCAAATAGGATTTATAGTAATGTCAATATGAGTGTGTGTGGGGAAAAATACCAACAAGTGTAATAAAAGAATTATTGGTGGTTTTTTTTCAAGCAATCACTATGTAAAATATTGTCCTTGGGACAGAAAGTTTACCTTTTTGCTGAAATAATGGATTGGGCCTCATCCTGTCAGCATTATATCAAAGCCTCAGTCATTTTTCATTCCTCCAGGCATTATTTTCCAGCTATTGTCCTCAGTACCAAACTCCATTCATAACATATATTTATAGCTGGAGATTTTTCATAATATATAAAAATGAGGAAGCTGCCACAAAATGGCTTTTGGTTTCCTCTGAGACTTGCAAAATAGATGTTAAAAGCAAGTGATTTAAACCAGCAATTTTATTAAAAATGTATTATTGCCATTTGTAGTTTTCACAGTTATTCTCCAGAACTATCTCAGGCTTCCAAGAATGAAGTATGAAGCTTTGACTCTACAGCTTTGTTTTTAGTTTATTTTAAACTTTGAGACAACAAATCTGCTGGACCAAGTTTTTGCCAAATAAATGTGTGCCAGATTTATGCCAGCTGAGCTTCTGATTCAGTCTTTCTCATTTCAGTGGGAGACAGATAAGACAGGGAAATGAAGGACTAGCTGTTTTCAGATACTTATTTATGCACATCAATACCCATGTGGGTTTAGGAACGTCTGAGGAGGTTGAGTTTCCTTGCCATGGGCTTCGAGAGTGAGTGACCTGCTGAAAACTGCAACAACCACTTGGGAAAATCATCTATGGGCCAGATGCATATTTCCAAATCACACAGAGGCTGGAATGGAGCAGGAATTTCCACCCAGATTTCTGTATTCTAGCTGGTGACTTCCTCCATTTGGAGGTGTCTTGCTTTAGGGCAAGTTTGGGAGGAAACCTCCAAATGGGGTCCCTGTAGGAAACAGATTCAAGTGGCCCCAGCTGGTTTGGGAAAAGATTTCCCAAGAGAGAAGTGAAAAAACCCCCTGTTTATTTAACAGGCAAAACACTCTCCACCACAAAAACTGAACAATATTAAACAGCAAAACCTCTTGCTGCTCTGAAGAGATGACGGATTCAGCAGAGTCCCTTCCGTGGTTGCAGCCTGGCTCACTCAGGCTGTTCTCAGTCCCTCCAGTGCTGGAAAATGGCCCAGGCCAGGCCTGGTGGGACACAGGTGTGAGCTCCCGTGTTCCCCTGGGTTTTCAGTCCAGAGCAGGTCTGAACAATCCAAGAAAAAGGAAAAAAACCCACAGTCCAGGGAGCTTCTCTGCCTCATCTAGTCAAAAACTAACGAAAAGCAAAGGAGAGCTCTCTCCTGCTGTCCACTGCAGACAACACAGTCTGTGAGAAAGATGCTGGGGAGCAAGGGCAGTCTCTGATAACAAATTCACTTCTCTCCCCATTCACTCCTGGTACCAGTCTTAAAGTTGCAGAACTTAATATCCAGCACAAACGGATTGGGGATGCAAGCATCATAAAGTCACCCCAGGACAGGAGTCCAGGCTGTGCCAACTCTGGCTTGCAGATTAGGGGTCGTAATTTGCATACTGATCATGGTCTCTTTTAGCTTTTTATTTGCTTCCAAATGATTAGCATGTGCCAGGCTGTATTTCACTGGTCAGTCTGTAAAAGTGGTAAATTGATGGTGTTTAATGAAGACTGATTACATAGGCCAAGTAATGCTGTTGGCGAGTATGATACACAATTCAATATGAAGATCACAAATACCTGAAAGAAGGAGAAATCCACCCATTGTTATTGGTGAGAGGAGTGGTCAGTACTTGAACTGGTAAACTTCTGAAGTGTCAGGACGAGACTGGCTCTTAGGACAATAAATTCCCATCTGTGTTGTAGGATACCTGGCAAATGGGATATGTGGATAATAGCTTTGAAAATTTAAAGATGTCAGTGCTTTCTATGTACTTGTTCTAGTCCATGTGCCCATGAGTTACTTCATGCAGACACCTTGTGAGCCAGAGATGAAACAGGCCTTTTGTGGTAGAGGAAGGGTTTCCTTAGTGCAAGACATAACATTGTGTCCTGCTTTTGCTGGATGCATGTGGGATTGGGGTGAAAATGTAGCTGCCATGCACACCTCTCCTTTGCACAACAGCTTGAAGAGAGCTGGGAGAGAATTTCTTCTTTGAAGGTTCTAGGAGGTGCTTTTTTCCCCCTCCTCTCTAATATTTGGCTTTATGTTGGCTTAGGTAGCTCATAGGTGTTCTTGCTCTTCAATTGTTCGGGGAGGAAGGAAAAGTAAGTGTAGAAAAGATTGTGACAGTTCAGTGTAAGCTATTGAATAAGTTGACATTTATGTCAGAAATTGTGGGAGAAAATCAGTTCGAGTTAGAGGTAATGTTTGTTCTGCACACCCTGCTTTGTGAGTCTATTTACTGAGAGAAAACATTTCTTTATATCTCAAGAAAGATTTTCATGCTACATTATGTCATCAAGAAATTATATCATAAATTTCTATTTTGTCGTTAAAACTGTTATGCATTTTTTTAGGAAACCTGCACCTTCATAAATAAAGCAAAATAAGAGCATTAAAGCAGACAGGATATACTTCAGGGTAGTGACTAGATCACTGCTTTTTCATCTCCTGTTTTTATTACTCTTTGCTTCTGCTGATAGCTTCTTCAGGGGAGATTTTAAAAATGGATTGCCTGTGATGTTCTTCAGTATCAGATATAAATAAAGGAAAACTGCTGCATGTTATTTTGTTGGAAGCTTCTTGTAGAGCTGTGTAATCAGGGCAATTAGAACTTTGCCTACAGTTTGTCTTGTGAGTTTGCTGTGCATACCAATTTCATCAGTCAAGAACTGAACATAAGTGCCTGGCCTCTTCATACATCTGGAGACTTGCTCAGAGAGTAATGGTTTCTAAGCTGACTCCCCTGGATGCTACATTATTTGTGATAATAGTTTTTCTTATCCCTTCAAAACTATTTTAAGGGTGTTTTGCTTTTTTGCATTTTTCTGCATTTCTTACCTGAGTGTATGGATGAGAGCCTGTGGTGAATGATGCAAAAAGCCCAGAGCTATTGCTGTTACTGGAAGGACATGAGAAGAGAGAGGCAGTAGAAGCTGGCTGGAAGAGAAAATACAATGCTTCCAGAACTTCCTGGAAATGCAGTATTGCAGTAGAGTCACATTGCTGGGATGGGTGCTTGTACTTGGATGGGGAGGAATGAGACTTGATGTGTTCAGAGAGTCGTTTACTCTGCTTTTCTCTATCCAGTCTGTTGACAGTGCTAATTTTATGTGTTCTCATAATCCTCTAGACCTTGGCATAATGTACTCTAGATTTTCCTTGGTGTGTACAATATTGGTTCTCCTTTGGAAACGTTTCCTTTGCAGTTCTAAGATTATTCATAATCTTATATTTCTATTTAGAATTGGAGCATTAATAAGGTCATTTGTATGTTATGAGCTGTAGCTGTAGCACTTGACAAAAAACCAAAA
This sequence comes from Acridotheres tristis, assembly GCA_037013685.1. Taxonomy (NCBI): domain Eukaryota; kingdom Metazoa; phylum Chordata; class Aves; order Passeriformes; family Sturnidae; genus Acridotheres; species Acridotheres tristis. Next base: position 11,311,499 of record CM072889.1, on the reverse strand, counting down.
AACCAACCAACCAATCAACCAAAAAATCCTGTGTCCCAGGATGAATTTGATTAATATCAAAGATATTTTTTTACTATATGTAGCATTCATGGTGAAAATAGTTATGGGGAGTATTCTTGCCAAATGTGTCTGATTTGGTCTCTTAAATACACATAAGAACCAGTAGATGAGTTTCCATTATGCCACTGGTTTACTGAAACTGTTTAATTGAGATAAAGAATCTATATATGAGGATATATTACAGAATAGCTGTTTTTATGGCACTGCTAAAAAGACTATTTTTTTTAATACTAGGCTAAGTTACTATTCCAATGTCAGCAAAAGTTTGGAGATTTTTGCAGCTTTTGGAGAGGTGAACTCTAGCAGGTGTGGCTGTTGGTCTGAACTGGGGGGTCTGTGCTGGGCAGCTCCTTCGACCAGCCCTGGGCAGCTTTCCAGGGAGAACGGGAGGGACTTGGACTTCCTTCGAGCTCCAGTAATCTCAGGAAATCTTCAGTAATCTTCAGGAATTTCAGAAAAACAGCAGTAAATACATTTTGTTTAAAACAATAAAAAGTATCCTACAGCATGCAGAAAAGCTATATATATTTTTTTTTGGTCATGGATGTTGAGCTCTGTATTTAATAAATGCTATTAAAATAACAGCAGGATGTGAAATATGCAGTTGTATTAACAGAAGTTCTATCATTAGCTGGCAGATCATATTGCTGTGTTACTATGGTGGCTGGAATGGTTTTTGTCACATCTGTTACAGGTTTGGCTGCACTGTTACAGCTGATGTTGCCTTCTGGGATGATATCATCCCCACTGTTAATTTGACCCTTGTGCTGGAATTACATGTTTCTAAAATTAGATGTGGGTAGAGAATGTTTCCTAGGCAGGTATCTTGAGGGTAACCTGGTAACCCTTCTTAGACTTGTTTTTTGGATCAAATTTAATGTGTTTCCCCTAAAGCATTCCCAGTGATAAAAACTCTCCTACGTGCTGTGTGACCATGTAACCCCCAAGAGGGTGCTAAAGGAAGCAATATGGAGAGGCTGATACAGGGGCTGAACAAATACATCATCTGACAAATCACAGGAGATGCAAATATCTGGGCCAGATAGTGCCAACTGCAGGGTATGTAGCAAAGGTGAACACCTCCAAGTGTGTCCTGTCTGCATGTCAGCACTCTGTGCTTTTGAAGTATCCCAGCAAGCAGCTTGTTTGGCATGTGCTGAGACGCTTGAAAATAAAAGTCTTCAAATCTAATGGAAGTGTTAGTGTTTTGTCAGTAATGTTGTGCCTCCTTTGTATGGTCTGTGAAAGGATACCTGTGTTTCCTGCTCCTTTGACTACTTTTTGAGGTGATGAGGTGTCTTTGGAGGGACACAGGGCAGGGCAAGTAAAAACCCTGGGGATAGGAGGAAGCCTGTCAAGAAATTAAGAAACAATAAACAGAGCTAGAAGACAACTGAGAGGGAAGAGTTCGCTGTGATATAAGACATGAAGGTCAAAGGCATGGACTTTGGCCAAGCTACAAATGCCACCCCCCAATCAAATTCTCCCTCTGCCAAATCCTGACCCAATGGTCAAGTGAGTGGTGATGCCTGCAGAGCATCCTGGGGCAAGTTAGGAATTTTTCTTTCTCTAATTCGCGAGGTCTCTGACGTGATGTAATTAGGTAACATCAAGAATAGTCCATCCAGCACTATTTTCTGACTTTTAGAGATATTTAAAACAACTTTGTCAGCTACCAGAATTTAGCAAGAGTTAACTTCTGAGATGCTTCTGTGATCCTTCCAGAGATGTACTGGAGTGACAAAGCAAGGAATGGTGAGCTGACAGTGGAGTGGAAATATGGCATGGGATGAAGAGAGCCTGGGAATAACTGTTGCCCTGGACTTCTCAGAGCTTTAATTTTTCTTGATATTTTTCTTGTTCTGTAACAGTTGGAACAAAAGACATGTATCTGGGAAGGATTTGTGTGGATCCAGGCATTTGGTCTTACCTGAGGAAAGTTCAAGGTCAAGCTAGTGTTAGTTATCTAATTTTAAATGCAATCTGGCAGTGAATGATTTTTCTTTTTCCAGTATGAAATATTGTTAAACTTGTACCTCTTATCCGGGTCTGTTGGCAGTATGGGGGTCTGCTACTATATAATTTATCAAACTGACCATTGTTCGTTTTAATTGCAATTACTAATAATTACTAATCAATAGTATGATTAATCTCCCCCCCCACATCTGGAGCAGTAGAAACTGCAAGGTGTTGTTTTCCTCCTCTTGGTAGTGCCAGCACACAACGAAGATCAGTTGAAATGATGGAAGTTTAAGCACTGAAAAACCAAGCCATGGGCCTGGCTTTGATTTCTGTGTGTTTTTGCTGCCTCCCGTGTGTGCTGTGTGCACGTCTGTCCTTCCACTGTTACTACAAACAGTGACGGTGGCAGGGCTGATGTCACAGCACCACCTTACCCTGTGCACAGAGTTTCACACCGGCTGGTTGTGACTGGGAGGTGCCAGCTGAGTGTGAGTACAGGGGGATGGATTTGTTGGCTCCTACTCCAGACGCTGCTCTTTTTCTCAAGACACGACTGTAGATGTCAGTGTTTAACTAGCACAGTGCTAGTGACTGTCCTGCTGAGAGGGTTTCAGTCAACATTTGATTCTGGCTTTTCACTGCAAGGGGAGAAATGTGCTTTCCAAATTGGGATTTGGTGTCTGAAAAGAGACGTCTTCTGTACTTCTATGAAATAATGCCTGATTTAACAGCCAGTTTCCCTCTGTGACCTTGTATCTTCCCACAAAAAAACCTCCAAATTCAATTACAGGGTTGTAAATACCTGCTATAAATTTGAAACTCTGGGTTTCAGGTTCTTTTTGACTTGTGGCCATACTGTATTTACCAAACTGTATTCACGAGAAGCATAGAATAATTCTGCATGCTTTTAGTATTTTCTGAGCTTATAAATAGTATTTTGACCAAGGACTTGTATAGTCCAATAAATGTTTCTTAATGGGATAACTGAAGCTCAGGGAAGGCTCCTGTTAATACCAGAAGGCTGTAACTGTAGAACATGATGATTTTTGAACAATATATGAATCTTTAATTGTACAATCTCATTAAGTGCTGATTTTTTTCAAAGTCCGATTTGAAGGGCACTGAGCATTCTAATGAGATTCTCCTTAGATTCAAACCCAAAATATGTTTTGAAAGTGAAGGTGGGTTGAAATCATCAAGTTTTGGAGCATATGATCAGTTGTAGAGATGAATTCTTTTGTTATGTGAAGGCTACTCATTAAAATATACGTAACAAGTACATATTCTTTCCAAAATAGTCACGCTGCGTGTATTACAATGTGAAACACAGTTAATTGACACTTCTGGGCCTGATTTTTTTCAAGAGAGCAAGAATTGCATTTTATACTGGGCTTCCAGGGAACTGCATCCATCCAATGAAATCTTCCAGTTAATGGAATAAGGTATAAATAGGACTTGAATGCAACATGCTCTGACTGCTCAGTGCCAGAAGTAAAACCTTGCTTGTTGCTGCATACTCCCTTCAGTGTTTCAGAATTCTAGTTAAAATTTAAACAGGTCAATAATATTGTCAGTTGTAACTGAAAAATATGATGAATTCCAATAAAAAGAATTATAGGAAGGATTTATTGTGAAAGAAATGTGTTGGTAATATTCCCCATGAGAAACTCTGAAAATGCTACAGGTGAGACAGATAGGGCTGTCCTTTAGCTTGTCTTGGTATTTCTGTGCCTGGTGTGGAGGAAATAGAGAAAAACCAAATTAATCTGGTTGCAATTTTTATGTTAAGGTTCCTAGTTGAGGAAGATTTGTCCAAATTTGGCCAGAGTGTGTTCTCAAACACTGCAAAATTCCAGCTGGGTCAGGACTCTACCATCTGTGTCCTAATATCCCTGACTATTAGAGAATGGGGAATGTTAGCTGTGTGTTGCTTTCCCTGAGATCCTCACTTTGCTCTCTGGAGATTTGTGCCTTGGGTATGGAAATGGTGGCTGTGGGCTTTGTATTTGTGGGGAGTGCAGAAAATGGGAATGGAGTGTCTGCAGGAGATTGAGTGGCTGGAAGTTGCTTCCAGTGGAGAACATAAATGCTACTTAACAAGGACCTGAATTGATTTCTTCTGGAATATTGTGTGCAGATCTGATGACCCGTGTCCGAGGAAAATAAACTGGTGCAAAAAAAGCTTGCTAGTGTGGTAAGGAAAACGGAGAGCTTACTTTATGAGAGGAGACTAGAAGAGGTTGGCTTGTTTGCTTAGCATAGTATTGCAAAGGCCAAGAGGGGGATGTGTTTGCCTGTAAATATACCTAGGAGATAAATATCAGGCAGAGAAAAGGCTCCAGATGGAGACCAGATAAAGCTTAGTTCGTCGGTAAGGGCTGTTGCCTTTGCAGGGTATAAAACTCGGTTGTTTTGCTGGCTGTGAAAGCAAAAGCCCTGATGTTGTTGTGCAGGGCAGTGGTGGCACATAAACCACAGTGCTGAAGGTGCTGATCAGGCAGCAAAGGACTGACAAGTAAAGGGGTCTCTGATCCTTTAGAGAACGCTTCAGGAGAAGGGGGCAGGCCAGCCCTTTGACCAGACTGGTTATGATGCACAAGGACATTTCTGTCTTTGACAAATGGAATATACTTGTAGGGTCCTGTCTTGCTGTCTAACATGAGCAGCTCAAGGATTTCTAAAGCAGATGCAGGTCTTTCAAAATGGACCATGGGAAACCCCCTGTGCAGAGGCTGTTCTCTTTCCATGCCATTAATTGCCAATAATTTAAGTGGTGTGGCTTTGCCTGGTGAGTGTATCTGCACACAGACTCTGAACACTGCCCAGGCCAAGATTCTGTCACCAGGAACCCCTTTCAATTGCAGGCTGACTTAGAGATCTGTACAGAGCAACTCCCAGGGAAAATGCTTCACAACAAAGAGAAAAATAAAGAGAGAAGTCCTCTCTCTGGGAACACTTTCTGGGTTATATCCAAACTTTGGACCACTGTAGACCCTGTTCCCTGCAGGAATGATGTGTCCAATTTTCCATGTTGAACTGAAATTTAATTTTAGCCTGAGGATCATGTGTACTCCAGCACCTTATGGAATGATCTTTTTCCTTTGCAAAAATACCACTGAGTTAACTGTACTGCTGGAAGACATATCTTTATCTCAAAACACTAATTGCATCCTGTTTGCATTGAAAAATTTGTTCTGCATTTGTGAATCATCTATGAGAGCTGGTTGTGATTCAGTGCCTCCTACAATCACACCTGGTCAGGCCTTCATTTGCACAATCTCCATGGCTGTGTTCAGCTGAAACAGGATCTCATCTGCTGGATTCTCAGGGTTGCTGTAACTCGGAAGAAATTTGTTAGGAGAATCAAAACCTGTGTGTCCCAGGAGAACTTGGAGGCTCAGGAATCCATTACCTCTGTACTTTTTTTGCCTCTTGCAAGAATCGGTGTCCAAAGGGCAGGTATGCTGTGTATTTTGAAAGTGTTTGCTGCTGGAGAGCAAATGTTCTCTCTACATTAGCATTTTAGCTTTAAGAGTGAATTTTTGAATTTTGTATCGAAACTGGCCTTGGTTAGAGTACCTTTGTTTGCATCATGGGACTGTCTTGGATCATATATTCTAGTCTAGTTTTCTTTTGTAGTCTGCAGTTCAGTTTCATTCAATCTAGGATTCCATTTAATATGCTCTGGTGGACCAATGAGCCTTTTTGTCAGTGGGACCAACAAGATTTGAGCTGAAGTGGAATATCTCAGAAATGCGTATAATGCAATTATTTGGTCTTTAACACCATCTCTTTACTCTGCAGATCTGTTCCCATTGTGCTTTTCTAGTTGTCAGAGTAGGCATATTACCTGAGGCATATGTCACCTTCAGAGCTGGTCGCAGAGAATTGCTCTTAGGCAGGAATTCTTTCAGTGTCAAGAAGATAATCCTGTGGAATATATGAAGATTGTCAGTACACAATCTATTGTTTTAAATATGTCAGCTTTTAGGCCTCTCTGTGGAAGGTTTGGTTGCACAGAACTTTTTCAAAGTTTCTTCAAAAAGGCTTTTCAGTGTTTGAAGTAAGGATTCAGCACACCTAGAAATACAGCTCGTCCTCAGGAACTGTGAAGGTTAGCAGTAGGATATCTGGCAAAACACAACATTTCATCTTACAGGGTACTCCCCAAGTGGAAATTGTAAGATCTAACCTTTCATTACTATGAACATCCTCATGACTGTGGGCAATTTCTGCTTCTTGCTTCTGTTTCTATTCCTGTATTTTCTGCTTTCAATGTCAGCAGACAGTGCTTTTCTGGGGAGAATTCTGTGTTTTGTGGGCTCTGGTAGCAGGAGAGCACTCATGGTCTGCACCTCTGGATGCTTCTAAAATGGAAGTGAAAATAAAAGCTTTCACAGGACAAGGTTATTATCTTTCTCATATCCAGTTAGTTCTTTTGCAATACATTCAACACAACCCTCTGGAGCACCTGTCTGGAAATCTAGAAGAGTCAAAAACCACTAAGGGGGTAACCAGTGTACAGGACATAGAGGGGAATAAGACATTTTTTAAATAATTAAGTCAAGGAAAACCAGTGGTCTTTTCAGCTTATTTGTTGTGAAGGGCAGATGGAATCCCTTTTTAAGCTTTACATGCTTTCTGGAAGCTATATACCCACTTAAAATCAGGGCTAAATCTGGCCCTCTTTACACAGCAAAGAGTGATGATGGGTCTGCAATGAGCTGTGTGATGTTAATTCCTAGGAAGAACTTTTTAGTTTGAGAGTTTTTCAGGGCTTCATAACTTTCCTGCTGTATTCCCTGGTAGTGGTGGGCTTGCCTTGTGGGGGCATTGGGATGCTTAATGGTTGTCAGGTTCTCCTCCACAAAAGATCCACAGACAAAAGGCAGCCTGAGTCTTCAGAATGGCTTCAACCTTTTACGGTTTGTATTGGGAGAAGGCTGAATGAAAATCTGTGACTGACACTAGACTGACAGGTAGTTATTTTTAGTTACAAGCATTTTGACTTTTGCAGTCATCTGCTGGAGTATAACCAGTCCCAAAGGCAGGCAGAAGAACCTCTGGACTCATTGTCCTCTTTTTGTGTTCAGGTACTGTCTGTTGCAACAAGCACACTCAAATGTCTTGGCACATTTTGTGTCAGTGCTTTGCTGCTTCTGTAGTGAAGGGCTTCATCCTGAGCTGGTGAAAGTAAGAGTGGCAGGCAGGCTGTCTGTTCAAACCATTCTTTTCTAGGCACCTCTGCCCTCTGGGTAGCTCAATAGATGCCTGTTTTCAGGTAGTTAATCTGCAGTAAAGAAATTGTGCCCTTGTTTGGGTTATCCTCACCCTGAAGATCTTGCTAGCTGGGGGAAGAACTGGCTTCTGGAATTATTCTCTCTGAATCCCAAAGACAGTTTGTCCTTATCAAGTGATAGAGACAGGCTTGAAATACAACTGTAACCTGACTTATGTTGCTGGGTCAACTCCCTGGTAAGCAGGACAGTATGATGCAAATCAGTGTTGACTTGACCTTACATAACATTTTTGTCTTGGCTAAGCCTGGACAAGTACTCTTGAAATACTCGCATACAATCTCACCACCTCTCTAAAAAACTGGAACAATAACTTCAAAAGTTAAGCTAGTGGATAACTTCAGAGATACCACGCTGATTTTTGTTAAAATAATGGTTAATTTCAGAAATAATATGTTGGTTTTACCCTGTAGACAAACGCAGCAATTTCTTGTGGCTTGCTCCCAGGTACTTCAGGCTTTTTTCTTCCTGTATTGGATGTATATTTGATATAATATTATTAGACTTGCTTGCAGTAATCCTTAGGGATAGTTATTCTTTCCATTAGATCAATAACACTTTCCTACTAAAGTGCTTTTTTTGAAGGATAGTCATCCCAAATGTGGTAAGCCCATTATAAAACCCTGTAACTGTTAATTAAAACAGATTGAGGTTTGCACCTTCTGTTATACAGTCATATTTGGAATGATATAAAATGAGAAGATCTGTACAGAAAAGCTTTTTGCTCAGATATTGTAACTGTTGTCTCACCATCCACTTATTTCCAAAGAGTGATAATATTCCCTGTTTTCCTCTGAAGTTGTAGCTGGCAATAGATATGGTATGTGTCAGAATGCATTAATATTCCAATGATTGCTGTCATGACTGAGAAAAAATGCTGATATAATGAGGGTGCAGGATGATGTGCGTGTGGACCAGTCCAGCTTAGGCATGACTGAACTGTTAATCAACATGGTGTGCAAGAGCAGGAGTTATGAACTCACCAGGTTAGCAGCACAGTAATTCTCTCTAGAAATTCTCTGCTTTATTTGCCAGCCATAAAGAACAGTTTTTGACAGTAGAGCATGAGGAATGGTTTGTTGGAGGCTTGGCCTTGAGAGAGGCAGCCAGTGCCAGTGTCCTGTATAAGCACTGTGAGTAACTGGAGTTCTGGAGGCTGAACCAAGTGTAGAATTGTTTCACACTGTCTTGAGATATGAGAGCTTTGTTCCACACCGAAGTGAAAATCCTAAACAACTATCCTTCTAATGGTCCCTTCAGTTATCAGCTTTTTTGAGAATTTTTTTCAGAGTTTAAATGTTTTGATGTATTTATTTTTGCCCATAAGTGGGGCTTGAATCTAGGAGTTTACTGCGAAGCTGCAGAGAACAAATAAATAATTTTTCCATGTAACTTTCATGTCCATCCTTTGTCCTTGGAAACCATCCCCAGACCTCAGAAGGTCACACGTGGCATAGGCAATTGAGAGCAGCTTTGTTGATGCTAAATACCTCTGTCCTTAGCAGGTGCTAAAGTAAAAGCCTGATTTGTGGATATTATGCACTTAAGTATCAAAGGAATACATGAGTAGTCTCAGCTGCTTGTATTTTTTTGATGGTGGGCCCTTTCTTTTCAACCCTGCATGTGTTGAGGGGTGGAAGGAGTTTGCAGTGTGGTGTTTACCAAGTGTCTGTTCAGCCAGTCCTTCTCCTCCTGCTATAGCTCATAGTGAGACCTGCATGCAGCTCCCTCAGTTTAATCTGCATTCAGAGCCTTCTCCAAGGCAGTTATTTTACCACTGACCAAAAAATAAAGATGCTGTTTACTGGACGTGCAGTTTGCCCAAAGTAATCTTTTACAGAACAATGTTATTGGTATGTTTTTAAATAGCAAGAGCAGGGTTTATGTGACTGGTGCCCTGACTTTGCTACATGAATTTTGGGAAGGAAAATGAGGCAAAATGTTGTCACTTCTTCAGATACAACCACTTCAAGCAACAGTTTAATATCACAGATGCTGTTAAAGGCAGGTGGACAGTGCCTAGTAATATTTTGGTTTGTAAATGACAATTATTACTGTGTTTGGAGAAACATGGGCACTTGGAAACTGTGGGGAACTGTGGTGCCTATGCTGGAAGGGCTTCATTCTTTGCCTCTTGTTAAGAACCTGAAAGTTCAGTGCAAACTTTCCCTTCTGGCACTCAGGGGCTGTGCATGCTTGTTTTAGAGCAGAAATACAACTTGCAATGAGCTACATTTTCATTCTCCAGTATACCTCCCTAAACTTTTGGGACAAACTCCTCTCTGGTGCAAACCTTGCATGCTGAGAAGCTTGTGTGGGAATGACTCAGTGTGGGCATAATAAAAAGGTTAAAAAAAAGGGTAAATGCTGGGAACTGTGGCTTCAGTCTTTTTACTTCTGACTTGAGGAAGAAAAGCTGCCTGATGAAACACCACTTCCTGAGTTGTTCCAGCATCCATCCGTGTGTGGGATTCCTGTGCCCTGTGGACATGTATTGAATTTCTTCACTGAGGTAATTCCCCTTTTCTCTCCAGTCTGTTATAAATGAGAGACAAAAGTCTCAATATTCAGCAAAATTTTAGGTTGCTTTATTTGATAAAGAAAGAGCAAGCAGCGCTGGGGAACGTGAGGGGTCACTGCCCACTCCACACTCCACCGAACCTTGGTTTGCAGCCTCCTCTTATACTGTGGGTTCTTATTGTAATCAATAATTTTTGGTTTTTTTGTTGTCATAAGCAGTGGTGGTCGAATAAACATCCTTACACAAATTCACAAAGCCTTTGGGTGATAATCACTCACAGATAGCCATCTGGTCCTTGTAGATAACCACCAGAGAAGTTCTGGGAGTCTGGTTCTTGAGATAAGCAGCATTGATCAGACAAAGGCAGGAAGGGCTATTGGGAAGTCTGATTCTGCAAGCTGGTAGCTGATACAACTTATTTGGAAAACGTAACATATTATAATGTAACATAATACAACATAATATAGCATAATAAGGTGATTTTAAACAGAATTATTTTATCATATAATTTCCATTATCTAGTGTCCATGCTTCACTTCAGAGTTTAGTATTCTGGTTTATACAAACCCCAATGCTTTTGGGATTAACACGAATCTTTTATCAATCAGTCCCTCTGGCTAGCTCTGGACCAGAGATGGGTGGGAAATCCTCACAGATAAAGACAAAAAAACAAAGGAGGTTCTTTTCTCCCGTGGGAAAGAATAACCCACAGTTTATTCTGTCAGGCACAGGCTGAGAGGAGAAGGAGAGAAGATGGCGGGCACCTTTAAACGCGGGGAAAGGGGCGGGGGGAACAGACCCGCGACCAATGGGACACCGCCAAGGGGGAGGGGCTAAGGGAGGATGCGACCATGTCACAGACCAGTGGGGGAGAACGGGATAAACCATTCAGTGCAAATATAAAACAATTTCTTGGTGCAATCCAACACTTCGCTATGCCCAGTGTATTCACCTGCTTTGTGCTCTGCAAGGTGCAGCGCTGCCCCTGTCCCCAGAATGGGCCACTGCTGCACAGAGGAATTCTTGTCTCTTCCAAGTGACACCACCAGTGACATCAGGATTTAAATCAGGGGCTCCCAGTGAGTCAGTGCTCAAACTGGGCGTCTTCTCTTCCACCTTGCTGTGCCTTCAAATCTGGCTTTTAACACACCACAGGCATTTAATTATTTCTTGGTCATTGCTGACTTCAGTAATTGTCTGGAAAATGCTGAAAAAAAAAAGTATTTTTAAGTCTTTTGAAAAAAGTTCTTTTTTTAGTCACTTATCCAAGCCTCTGGGACTTTGTTACCTCTTTATTAGCCTGCTGGGGGAGAAGGCCAGTTGTGAGTGATTTTTTGGGACCATTTTATCTTACAGGCCCATGTGAATATCCTCCTCTTGAGTGTTTGCATGGGTAATGTTGCAAATGCATAGTTTTTTTGCTTGAGAGTGCTATTTTTATGAAGAAAACGTGGTATTGGATGTTTCTGGACTCTTCTTGATTTGATGATAATGATAATTTGATCAGGGTGGTAGTAAAACAGTTAAATGTCTTTTAGTGTAGCCATATGTCCCTAAAACACACATATCTGCTGAGGAATGTTTTGATCTATAATGAATACTAAATATTGAACTAACTTAATATGCTATTTTCCTGACCAAGTAAGCTCATTGTGTTTTAAACCTTCTGATTGTAACAGTGGGCAAATACGTATGTATGCATACTTTTTTTTCCCCTCCTTTTTGAAAGGGTTTAGTGTGAGGCAGCTGTGATATAAAAGTGTAGAAGTTGTTGATTGTGATTACAGTGTTGCTTTAATCTTGTTCTGGAGGTGAATTTAGACAAGCAAACTATTCCTTACAATATGGTCAAGTTTCACTTAATGTGGTGGGATTTTGCTCTGATTGCTGTGGATCCCTGATTTGCTTTATTGAGATTGATTCTGAGGCTCAAAAGGAGAACGGCTGCTGAGACTTCACTGGTTAAAGGGAATGACTGAGTCCCTACAGTAGCATTAATTACTGCCTGGAGCAACTCCAGCAAAGAAAGAAGCTGACATGTCACTGAAACATTCCTGTTCTAATTCAGTTTCTGAGGAACTAACAGAAGGAAAATATAGTGCTCTTTACATAACATTTTATTGTTTGCTTCTAATTAGGAAAGATTATACTAAAATGAAAGTTTTTCATATTTACTTTTCATTTTGCTGTTCTTGAATTGCTTTAGACTTCTGTTGTGCCTTTTAGGGATTTTTATATCTAAGCACTTGTGTCAAAAGAGAAAAATGTATTATGTTGTATGCTGTTGTTTTTATATCGGGGAGATATGAAATATTTTAGGCAGTGCATTACAAACAACTGGAGTTGTTCTCTGTGTTCAATAGTGGTGATTTGTGGTATTTGTTATTAGAGGCATTTCATCCTTAATTTCTCCTTTCTTCAGCAGTAGTTGAGTATTTGTTTTTAAAGTTGGAAGAGGAGTGTATTTTATACCAAGCAGTCCTAGAGATCCAGGTGGGAGTTCTTGGTGTTTAGCAGAGCAGGGATAAGATTTTAGAATGAACTTGAAAAAATAAAGTTGTGTCAAAGTTTATTTTAACAGTGGAGTAGTTCAACATGGAATTCGTTGTAAAGACTTTTCTACTGGAAGAGTTCCCTTATTCTCATTACTGTTCCCGCCCAGGTTTGAACATGCTGAGCCATATCCTCATGCTGAATGATGTGCAATGCTCATATTTGCTCTGATCTGCTCAAGGAAGAGTGATGACATATAGATAAATATTTTGGGGTGTTGTCTCTATTGATATATCTGCTTTAATAATGCAGGATTTTCATTATTTTAGTGCCTTTAATATATTCTCTGTCACTCTTATGGCTCAAAATGAACTTTAAAACCGGTTTTATTATAAAGGGAATAATAGAGGGTAGAGATGATTTCCTTGTGCAAGAATGTTGCTTTTGCATGCAATTAGACTAGGGTATTTGCACCTGAATTAATGCAGGGATGTAAGGAGGGTGTTTTGTTCCTGCACAGTTGATTTGTCTGTGCAAAGGCAAGCATACACTTGTGTACATTTCCCTTTCTGTAATCTGTAACATTCCTCTGGGGCTTCTAGAGTTTTGAAAAATGTGTGTGTTTGTCGTTTGTTTGTTCCCCCCCACCCCTGAGTTGTACAAAAGTTTGGATGGTGGTTTCACATGCCTTTTTAAATTTTTTATTTGAGATCTCCTTGGTGGCTTTGGTGATCTTGCACAAAAGGGAAGGAAATGCCAACCAAGCTTTTCATTTAAGTGAAGTTATTTGGGAGAATGTTTCTTTTATCAAATTGTATAAATGAAAGAGGCCCAAAGGAAAAGACGGTGTCTAGAAGCAGAAGAAAAGCATCAGCCTGACTACAGAGGAGGGGAAGTAACTAAAATATTTATTTCTACTAGGTTGGAGAACAACATATGTTAGGCAGGCTTGACTTTTTTGAAGCATGAACTTTACTGTGACATGCTCTGCTACACGCAGCAACAAACACTCCCTAAAGCAGAACATCAGACAGAACATTCCGTGAGCACAGCGTGGTGGATGCAGGATGGTGTTTATTTAAAAAGAAGTTGGCATTTCTCAAAAAACCATGGCAAATATGCCGTTATTTTTATTATCTACAGATCCTGTGAGGTATCAAGACATGTTTTAATGAGATTCAGAAATACCAAGCTTATAAATATTGATAGGGAAACTTTGTTCACATCCATGGAGAGAGATTGCATTTTGCAATTATACAGCTTCACTCATGTGAACTGTATTGCAATTTGTTCTTCTGTCTCCTTCACAGGAGAAACTGTTCACAGTTACAGTTCAATCTCTGTTCTCAATCAACTCTCTTTTGCCACCTGCATTTCCTAGTTGATGAGATATTTAAAATTGCCTGGTGTTTAGAAGATGCCAAACAGGGAGATTTCAAAGACTATGTGCAAAGCTTATGAGAAGACAGCAGGTGCTTTTCTACTAGAAGAATGTCAAAAATCATCAATTTGTCATTTTAAGGAAAATGACATAATTTTAACCCAACCTGCTAAAAATATTGATGTGTTAAATGTTACTTTTTTCCAAGGTTTTTTATTTTTACTTTTATTTCAGGGTTTTATGGATACATTCTGTGGAATATCCTCTAGGACAGGTCACAGCATATCCCAGATACCACATGTTATTTGCAAAACTGTGCTGTAACCCAGTAGTGTGCTATAGTTCTTATATCAGTTGCAGTGAAAACATACAAGATTTTGTCTGTCTTTGGTTCATCGCAGTAAAATCTGTCTTCCAGGCCTTATTTAACGTCAGACTTAGAACTAAAATAAAACAAGCTCCTAAATCTCATAAAACCCAAAGGAAGCAACACAATACTTAGTTTTCTTTGTTAATTGTGCTTCTGCTGATATTTTATCACGTGGACTTAATTGTGAAGCCTGTGAATATTAAAATTTGACCTCCTTTCATTATGGAGATGTCTCTCCTTAAGTCTGACTGGTGCACTGATTTGCAAGTGACATGTGAGTGCACAGATTGCTTTTCATTCTTTCAGCCTTCACTTAGATATATTGGTTTAGATGCATTAGAGAGAATCTGCTGTGAAAGATGGCTGACAGGTACAGAGTCTCTGGTAAGCTAAACCCTGTATGTAATCTTATGCTGCTTGTCTACTATCTTTGAAGCTGAGGACAAAGCTTTTGAATCTGGTTTGAAACAAAAGATATATCAAGCAAGTGCTTCCTGGGAAAAATGACTCATCTCTGCTGCTTACATATAACCCTAGGCAGAGAAACTGAGCTTTGCAGTACTTGTTTTGAAACACAGGCAGTAAACTTGCAGCAGCAAAGTGGATTGTAACAGACCTCCCATCCAGAGGGATGTTTGTAAGGGCATGGAGGGCTGTGGCAGCTGGCTGCTTCTTGTCTGTCTGTAGTGCTGTCCCTGGGTTTTGTCTTGCAGAGCTATTGGGCAGCGAGGACTGTGTGCTCCAGCTTCAGACCCTGAGCACTGTTCAGGATCCTGCTGCTCTTTGCTCTTGCTTGACTTGCTCTTTTTCCTCTCTGCTGCATGGAAACCCTATTGCTCTTCAACTGGGGGGCCCCTTTCAAGAGCCCTTGCTGTGATGGACTGAAGCGAATCCCTTTTTCCTCTCCAGTCCCCCGGCTAGCTCTGGACCAGAGAAGGGTGGGAATACCTCACAGATAAAGGCAAAAAAACCAAAGAAGGCTCTTTTCTCCCGTGGGAAGGTGGTCCACTGTTTATTCTGTCCACGTGGCGGAAGAAGAAAGAGAGAGGGAAGATGGCGGGCGCTTTTAAACTCAGGGAAAGGGGCGGGGAACAGACCCGCGACCAATGGGACACCGCCAAAGGGGAGGGGCTAAGGGGGGGCTGAACCAACTTTACCAGCTCCGGGGGGATACAGGGCAAACCATTTTCTCAGTGCAATGTATAAACATAACAGTGCAATATAAAACAAATAACAGTGCAATACAACAAAGGACTGGGTCAAAACCATCATGGGGACGGGCTACCATGTGAAGATAAAATAGAAGGATAAGAATCCAGTGGCACTTCATTTCCTGTGCCAGCCACAGGCTGCTTGCCTGCTGTCCCACAGTTGCTTGTATTCTTGAATCTGCTGACTATAATTTTCTATGATTCTTACTTTGTTCTCTAAGTAGAAAACAAGAACAGGTCACACAGTGAATAGATCAAAGCTGCTTTAATAGTACACTTTTTGTAAAATGTACATACCCATAGCAGAGCTGTATTCAAACTGAATGCTGTTAAGCTTTTATTGGTACCCAGTGAGAGCATTTAAATACATAAGATATTGAAGTAAAATTACATCTTGAAGTCCTTGCCCTCAGAATTATGCAGGCATTGATTTTCAGTATATATTGCAGTTCCTTCATGCAGAACCATAATGTATTTACTTACTATCTTGTAGAAGGGCTTATGAAATTACTTGCTTCTGGGAACATGAACCTGTGTCAGAAATGAGGCAAAATCCAAACACAAGCAAAACCCCAGATATCTCCAAGTGCATGAAGCTATACTGTCCTAGGCTGTGATTTGGCAAAAGAAGCAGGGGCATCCCAGTTAAGCACTTGTACTTGAGTCACTGCAGAAATCCATACCCTGCTGCAGAAAGGGATGGCTCTTTTCTTTTTCTGTAGATGAGACCATTGAGATGGCACACTCCTCTGTCATCTGCCTGGAGACTTTTCTCTCAACAAAGTGAGCAGCTTCATGTGATGGCCAGGGGTGAGTATCACAGTCAAGCTGCAGAGAGAAAATCCTTGTGGAAGGAATAAGACAGAGGAAGATGAGGCTCACTTCTCCAACTTAGCAGAGCATGTCTGCTGGGCCACTGAAATATGAGGTGAAGTTAAAACAACATGAACTTAGAAATTGTTTTTTTACGACATGCAAACTGTTCTGATAAATGTACTGAGAGAGAGAAACCTGCTGTGGATGGGAGCTCCTCTGGGCTTTGTGCCAACAAAAAAATCATATGGCTGTGGTGGGTACCATGCTGTCCCTGCACAAACAAATTCTAATAAGTGGGTGAGCAAATATTGATTGGCAAAAATGTAGAGAACTTGGACTCAGCAATGCATGAATATGATTGTGTATCTTTTGTCCTGCTTGGACCTCGGCTGCATCAAGTGGATGTTCCCTGGGTATTGTCCTGGGCATTATCCTGGGCTTTAGCATATCTGTTTGGGATGAACATTCCCCTGGAATACCACTGTGCAGGGCAGCCCAGGATACTGGAACAGCCAGGTGGCAAGAGGCTTTGTCCACCTCTGCTTTATTAAACTGGCACAGTAAGTGTTAAAAACCAGGTACTTTATCTTTTGTGTATAATGAAATGATTTTTCTGTGTAATTAAATACAAATACAACATTCTTTTTTCTTTTTGTCCTTTGTGTTGGCAGTTACAATCATTCATATCTCTGTCTCTTTTTTATCCTCTTATCCCCAGTACATCTGCTTTTTACTGATGATCTGGATGATCTCTTCAAAACCATGTCCCCTGCTTTAAAGTATTCTTTGTGACAGTGGATGTTCTTCAGGCACATGACTTCAGTATCCAGACCTGAGACTTTTAAGAAGCCTTCACTGAATTCACCGAATGAAAATGCTGTGAAGTGTAATTAGCTTAAATTTAGAGTAAACTTAAACCCTCTTGAATTATATGTGTGTAGAAATTTGATGTTTTAGTGGAGAAAATACCATGATGATCAGTCATGGATGTACAACTCATCAGTGTTTCAGTGCTGTGGTTTGTGGTGGTATAGATAATTCCAAATGTGAAGCTCTGCCCAGTGCAAAGCAGCAGTGATGTGAAGCTGTGCTTTATAAGTCACTTAATACAAGGAGAAATTTCCCAACCACAGGCTATGATAAGAGTAGGCTTTAGATGTTCCCCTAATGTGCTGGAGCATATATGGAATAATTAAATACTTCAGAATGTGTGAAATGTTAGCAGAATATCTGCAGAGAGTGTTCTCTGCTGATATTAAGGGGAAGTGACTAGGGCAGAATATGTATTAAAATGCATTCTGTGCCTCATCAGCTAAGGCTGCAGATTTCTCATTGAAAGGTGGTGCTTGGTGTGCCTCAAGGACACACGCAGATGTGTTTCTGTCATTCTTACCTGGGAGGGTTTTTCACAAGCTGATGCATTAGCTGTCTTGCATTTGTTCAAGGATAATTCACATGTAGAAAGATGGGAATTTGAACTACCCTGGGCAGTCCTTTTATTATAGCTCAAAATTAGAGGGACGACATTTTTCATAATTAGGGAAAAAAGCAGGAGCAGCTTAATGACTTCTTGTTGTTAAAGGACAAGTGAATATTCCTGCCAGATATGTGAATATTAAAATGAATTATGCTTTTTTGTTAGTAACAAGGTAGTGAATATTTCTTGTTAATGTAGGAGATACTTCCCTAGAATTGTTTGCTTACTTGCAATGTAGTGACTGTGTTCTAGGACAACAAAAAATAATACTGTATATCACTGTTTTCTTTCTATATTTTTGTAGCCAATTGAAGCTCATAAATTCATAAATTCTGATGGATTCTAGTAAAATACAAGTGCAATAGGGAGATCATCTGTTTATTTTTGTTACCATTATTAAAATTGCAGCTCATGAAGACAAACACTGAGTAATGGAAAATCAATGTAACAGTAACTCCTACTAAAATTGGGCAGCAAAGTTGCTTGACAATAGGGAAGAGGGAAAAATATTAGTACGTGTTTAGAATGATTCCCTAAGAAGCTGCATCCCTAGAGAGGTCTTTCCTACCTTTTTCCTTGGGGAGGTAAAGCTATTGTTTTGAATTCCAAGATAACTGAGATTTCCTAATTACTGAGCAGACCACACTTCCAGACTGTTTCCTGACAGAGCTTCCTGGCATCAGGTCAGAGCTGGATCCAAGATCAGTTTAAATACTCTTGAATACCTAGGTCAAATTCAGAGTAATGGAGCTACAGGGTGTTGGGAGAGAGCTGAGCTCCTGCCATCTGTGCTGCTGGATCTGTGAGCTGAGGGAGGGTGTGCACAGTGGTTTTCCTGATCTGTGCCATGCTGCAAAGCTGTCAGAAATTTCTTTTGCTGTTGCAGAGTTCATCAGTGACTCTTGCAAAGTCCTGTTTTGTCTGCCATGCATCTACCTGCTATTTCCTGCTGCCCTGGCTGTGTCTTCTCTATGGGTTTTCATCTAGACCATTGCTCAGCCAAAAGTCTATTCTTCACCATTCACTTCAAAATTCTGGTGTGTGACTTGAGTGGGACAAAGCATGTTTTGCAGATGGATGATTTAGAGAGGATAATCTTGCTGACAAGCACAGGATGTTTCACTTGCTAACACAGCATCTATTAGGTATCTGCTTTTTGTCTACTCTGAAAAGTCCCCAGTAGTGACTTTTGGTTACACCTGCTGAGTGTATTTGACTTGCTGCTCTTCCCACAGAAGCATTCCTGCTATGGGAATAAGTCATTTGTAAGCCATCAGATGGGAGAGTTCCTTAAGGATGCTGCTGGCATAATACAAAAGCATTTATGATCTCTTGGGGTCAGTTTCATAATTGTGAAATTTGGTTTTATCCAAGTGAAGCTGTTGAAAAGCAGAGTGGGATTTTTTAATATTTATGTTGGATTGTTTTAAAATTTATTTTGAATATCATCACTAAGATAAGGCCATCACTAAGCATAATAGATGACTTATCAATTCACTGCACACCACAGGCCAAAATATATACTATATTTAAACTTCTTTAACACTGTCTGTCAAGCCACAGTTTTGCAAATGGATCATACAGTTGAGAAGAAAATGTTACCATCATACTGGCAGCTAGGGAAAACTCTACAGTGCTTAGAAGGAGTGGGTGACGCTGAAAACTATATATTTGTCATGTTGAAGCAGTGAGAGTAAACTGCTGGATACTTTATGGTAGTTAATTTTCACTGCTACTTTCTGATTATTGATGCTGAAGCTTTCATAATATGTATTTTCTCATTGTTTTTAACCAGTTACTTGGCGTATATTATACCACTTAAAGCACATAATAACAAATCATCACTTTGTACTTAGGTAGGGAGAGGAAAGGTATAAGGTACAGACAGCTTCATATTGCTGCTGTTTGATTTGCATGGTGACTGGGACACTGTCTAGGACTGGCCTGGCCACATTTCACCCTGGCAAGCTCCTGTGTGTGAAGGGAGAGGAGGAAAGGCTGCTCTGTGTGTGTGGCTCTGCAGTGGGGCTCTCAGCGTGCCCATCTGTGGCTCCTGGCATGCAGGCTTCCTGCAGTAGCCTGGGTTTCATTGCAGTGCTCTTAACAAAAGTTTTCCCCTGTGGGTATCACTGCCTTACATCAGCAACTACCCCTTGCTTTGGTGGACCCTTTAACATGAAAGTTTTCTGTTGCTTGTTCCTCTGGAAGGAGCAAACAGTTTTCCTATTGTAAAAATCATGTCCCCTGTCTCTACAGAGCTGTGTCCCATGCAGGTGGGAGCTGACAATCCCTGCTGCCTTCTGGCATGTGATATAAATAGATTCTGAAAAGGTGAGGCAGGTTCAGCAGCTGGAGATAAGGACAGCACAGGGAACTCAACCAGGATGAAATGATGATGTCATATGGATGAGAATTTCTTGCTGAAGCAGATATTGGCTGTGAAACAGTGGGAGTTCACAAGTATTGCATGACATCTCTTATAGGAGAGATTTTCTAGAGATCTGTAGGCAGATTTGACTTTGCTTTTTACCACCTGTTTAAATAAAAAATATGTGAAATTGGAAAATGATTACTCCCTTTGTGAGAATTTTCTCCCTGAATGCTGTTGATGAACTCTTATATTAATTTCATTGGAAAGAGAAGCAAACAATTGTTTTGGGTGGGTTTGCAGTTTTAAGACTGTTTTCTGGTGCTTGCCCTGTGCAATTTCATATTAACATATAGGTTTATATTAATATGTGACAATTCTGTCTCATTTATGTGGCACTGACTATAGTGTCTGTGGAAAGAGTGGAAGGATAAAATAGAGGGTGCACCTGGTAGCTGCAGAAGACGAGCAATATAAGCAAATATGTATGTGCTGCCTTTCATTTCAGGCTCATTGTGGGACATACATGCTTCCACACAGATCCTGTTTTCCATTGAGCACAGCAGTCTGACTGTGGCCAAAAGAGGATTCCTATGGAAAGAATACATGGAACAAAGCAAATACACTCCAGTTTTCTGCCTATTATGAACACTCTTAGCATTTCAACAATTTAAAACTTTTTGACCCTATGGGAATGCAGAAATTCCTTAATATATTTCAAGGAATCTGACAGATTAAATCATGTTTTAGTTCTCTGTAAAATGGCCATGTTGGGGGGTGAATCTTCCAGCTAGAAAATGGGCTAAGAGAATGATATTAGAAGTTGCAAGATTCTTGGTCAGAGCTGGGGGAAGAAAACCAGTGTTTTAGTAGATGGGGATGACAGATAAACAATAGCTGAGATTTTCAAGAAATTAAAAAACTTAAAAACATCTGTTAAGATACTGCGTGGCTCAGAGACTGGTAATAAGTAATGTACCTTTTGCCTGTTCAGATGTAGTGAGGACCTGCAAGAATGCTGTTTTTTCCATTTATGACTGTCATCGAGCTGATAATGCTACTGGATTCAATGTCACGTATCATTATGCTGAATATTCATTTGTTTTGTGTATGAATGAATTTTCTGCTTTGTTAGAATGATGGATTATACTCAGTACAGATGGGACTGTTGTTGGCTATGGTCTCCTCTCATTAGCTCAGTGAGGAAATTCCCATTGATTTCAGTGGAAACATGCTCATGCCAGTGTTGGAGAGCCTCTGAATGCTGATTTTGGCCTGTGGCCACTTGCAGGGCAAAGGTAGGGTTTTGTGCCAAGGTAACAGTGTGCTAAGTATTTGTGCTGTTTGTTTGTGGATGAAATGTGGGTTCAAAAATGCAAAACTTCAATCCTTGTTAATGTCATTTTTCCACCCATGACACTGGAATTTGGCACATTTCCATCCTCCACAAATGCTACTTCAAGTACATGGCATTGTACAATCTGGGATGTTAGTTGTGTGCAAAGTGTTAGTGACAACAAGTTCTGTTTTTCTAATTCATTAAAAAACCCCCAATGCTTTGTAACATATAAAATAATGCTATCTGGAAACACTCTATTCTGTCTTGGAAAGAGCACTGTCTAAAAAGTGTGGCGAAGATGAATTGTTTGGGAATTTGCTAATGACAACAGTGTGTGATCTTTACCTACCTTTTGCTCTGTGTAGCTACTCTGTACTAAATCTGCACAGCTAAACCAGGCAAAATCTCTGGCAGAAGCTCCCCAAAGCCCAGGAATATTGTGATATATAGTTCTTGGTTTAAGGTCTTGATTTTGTTGTTTAATTGGTTAGGAATGACTGCGAACTTCTGTACATTGTAATCCAGAGTTACTAGAATCTAGAAGTGTAGGTGTGGGTTCCCTTTCCTGTTAGCACTGTGAAATTAGAGTAATTGAATATTTTGCTTCATGTTTTTTGTCACAGTTGGATGTGGTTAGACACCCTCATCTGGCTGGAATCTCAGATGCTTGGAGAGTTGAGATGGAAACTGTTTAATTGGCTTTTGCAACAAATTCCAAGCCCTTTCTTCCTGACATCCACCGAGATTCCATTTTATAAATGCCTTTACTGGATGATGGATGTTATGTTTGAGGTCTCACAGTTGAGAGCAAGGCTGTACAATTTCTTCCCTAATTTAAATCTTCTTTAGATCTTGTCAGTCTGAGGAGTATGTGTTTGCGATTTTACCCTGTCAAATTGTTTTGTACCAGGAAGGGTCTGAAAGAAATCAGCACAGAGAAGGACAGAAAAGTGTGAGACCTTCCTCCTTTCTCCTCTTCCCATTCTGCTTTTAGTGAGGGATGGTTATGTATTCAGCACTATCTGGGTTTATCTAGACAGTTATTTAGAAGAATGTGAATTCTTTTTCCTGTAGTCCATCCTAATTTCAGCCAAGGAATTTTTCATTTTATTTGAGGTGGTGGTGTCAGATGAACCTAAATGTGCTGGGTATTCTTGAAGGAAAAGCTGTCTCATTTAGGTGGTAGGCTGACTGGTTCTTTACATGCTTATAGAAGTTTGTCAGTGCTGATTCTGCTCTTGATTTTGTTTGTGAGCATTTGGTTCATCTGGTGTTTAAGTGGGCAAGTGATCCCACGTGACAGAGCCACCAAATTCTCACAACTTGGAGCTGATTCTAAGTTGAACTGTATTTTCTTCACCAATGGTAAAATAATTGGTTTCCTGTGTGAGATCAGCTATCTTTGTAGAGCTCATTTTGGATTTCCCAGTTTCTACAGCAATACATTAGATTAAGGGGTATCTCTATAGATTGCCTAAGTAATTCTGTAAGTTGCTTTTGGAGGGAGAATATACATGGTGGACTGTAGGACATACTGAATTGGTAAAGAACCAAAACCTCATATCTCTCTTTTCCAGCCTTTTGTATTCCAGATAGCTGAGCATGGGCAGAATAGATGAATCCCAGAGCTTATGACTCAAGACCATCATTTAAGCTCATCGAAGCATATTTCAAAAATGCACTGAAAAAAATGCACTGAATAAATCTGCTCAGTTGGTCTTTTCTAGCAGAAGAAATGTGGCTTCTGGTGATACAGTACTAGCTATTGTGTAATGAGTTAGTAAGCATTTTAAGAATCCATTTATTCAGGGCTAGAGTTACACATTTCTGTCCTGAGCAGCATCCTGTTTTGTTGAATCCACGTACTGCTGACAGCAGGGGCTGCTTAGAGACTGCATGACTAGTGGCTATGCTAACAGTAAAGATTTTTGCTTCGATGTTGTTAGGGAAGGTACTATATCTGTATGTTGCTAATTTTAACAGTAGTGTTTTATAACTTACGTGCTCAGTGGTGAAATGTCTTTCTGTTTACCTGAGCTGGAGCCTTTTACAAGCTTCAAGCTAGCTGTCACCCGTGAAACTCTTCTATCCTGACTGATTGTCTCTGCCAGTTATGGTGCTTCAGTGAATTATTCTGCTGAGGAGGTTGCTCTACACCTCTGCATCCTAGCAAATTGCCTTTTGAGCCTTGGCAGTGAAATGCTATTGGTTATGCTTCATTATCTCATTCAATAGAAATTCAGTCTCTTGAAGACTGCAATTAAGTTTCCTCTTTGTCTGAAAGGCACAGAATTTAACTGCAGTCTTGTTGGTTTTCCCTGAAGCAGGGGAAAGAGAATGCAGAAAAACACCAAACCAGAGACAACACACTTTGACAGACTTTTTTCTTTTTTCATTTGTTAACTTGCTTTTCCACTGTGTAACACTGATCTGAGATTTGTGGTTCTTAAAGCTGGGCAGTAGTAACTGGAGGTATTTATTATTGCCTGAATGGTGTATGGTTCATTGATAGTTTAAGGAATTCTTGTTCTAGTATCTGGAATCCTTTTCCTGTCTTAAGATGAGCTAAATGTTTCTAGCCTTAATTTCTCATGCTTAAACTCTTAGTGAGACAAGGCCTGTGAGAAGTTGTAGAGGAAGAAATGGCTTAGTGATAGGAATATTTGGACAATCCCTTTTCCTTTAGATTGTGGAAGACTGAACAAGAGATGTTCAAGTTCTGTGCAAAACAAGTGCTGCTGTTCTGTAAAAGTCCAAAAATCCAGGTCTATAAGTTTTAGTTCCTCCTGGTCCTAACAATTGTCCCTTCTAGTTCTTCCCTTTTCATGTCTGCCTCGTTCTGTCTGCTGTCCTCAGGCCTGCTGAGTTATTCCATGCCCTTGTTGTGAGCTCAGTGGATTTTTCAAAATGATAACTTCATTTTTTTCCTGCTCTTCATAGTCCTGCCAGACTACCCTGCAGCAAAATGCATTTCAGGTATGAGCTCTCACCAGCCCTCTAGGAATAAGTCACTTCTTCATTTCTTATTTGCAACAGTAATAGCTTCCTCTATCTCATGGGATACAGAAATAGAAAATTCATTTGTATGGGATGTTGGGACTCTGTTGACACAAAGCTGCTCAGGTTTTTAGGAGAACTGTAGATGTTATCATCCAAGGCATTTCTTTTCCTTGTTGCTTTTTTTCCATTGGTAGGGTAGGCCTCTAAAAATAATTCATTAATCTACTGCTTTGGCAGAGAAAAATAAGACTTGTTGTTCAGAGAAGAAAACAGTATGAGGAACAGTCCCCCTACTTAGGAACTGTGGCTATCAGTTTCTCTCTTGGATGAGGATGGATAGTAGCTTCTATGTCCTAGTTATAATGAGAATAAACATTTTTCCTGGGCTGTTTTTTAAGTTCAGACAATTCTACCAAGATGTAGTGTAATGTGTTGGCTTCACTCTTCTTAAACAACCTCCCCAAACTTCATCAAACAACATAGTGGTGTTTCTGCCTGTTTTCTGTGATTTGGGAGAGAAGATGAAGCTTCAGGAAGCTATGATGTGCTTCCCTGCACATTTCTGCCACCTTCACATGGGCTCAGCAGTAATCTTCCATCTTGTCCTAGGGTGGGGTAGTCCTGGTTATTCACACGAACTGGGGTACAAAGGGCTGGAGTGCTGCCTTGTGGAAAGAGATCTGGGAGTCCTGGTCAATGGCCAGTTGAACATGAGTCAGCAGTGCCCTGGTAGCCAGGAGGGACATCCCTGTCCTGGGGCTTTAAGGCACAGCATCAGCAGCCAGGGAATGGAGGGGATTGTCCTGCTCTGCCCGGGACAGCCTCACCTGCAGTCATGGGCACAGTTTTGGGTACACCAAAATAAGAAGGGCATCATGCTATTAGTGTGTTCAGGGGAAGGGCAACCAAGATGGTGAAGGGTCTCAGGGGCAAGACTTCTCAGGAGTAGCTGAGGTCACTTGGCTTGTTCAGCCTGAAGAAGAGAAAGGTGAGGGGTGGCTTCATTGCAGTCTGCAATTTTCTTGAGAGGGACAGAGGAGAGCAAGATGCTGATCTCCTCTCTGATGAGAGGAAATGGAATGAAGCTGCATCAGGACAAATCCAGATTAGGTGGTAGGAAAAAGCTCTTCTCTGAGAAGAAGGTTGGTCACTAGAACAGCTTGCCCAGGGAAGAGGTCATAGCACCAAGCCTGTGAGAGTTCAAGGAGCATCTTGATGGCACTTTTAGTCATATGGTTTGGTTTTGGGTAAATCCAGTGAGGAGCAGGAACTGGCTTTGATAGTCCTCATGGGTCAATTGCAGTTTGAGATATTCTATAAATCTAAGATTTCCTTACTGAAGTTCAGATTTGGCTGAATAGCATTTGGCTAGTTTGTCCCTGGGATATTTAGATCATGGTAGTTATATCATCTGATGATTTTATCACTGCTGAGTGGTTCCCTTTAGACTTGGGTTTTCTTAGCCTTTTGTAGACACCTAAGGTTGTTATATGCCTTTAGGTCCCTGAGGGAAAAATGTCTTAGCTGTAATAATTCTTTGTCTCTTTGTGGCCAGAGTTCACTATGAGAAGCATCATCTCCCTGAAGAGGGAATGTGGAGGCTCTGAATTTCTCAGTTCAGACACCTTCCATAGTGAAACAGAAATGCATGTCAGCATTAAGTGCTGCCTCTTGCTTTTCTTAATTTCTGTGCTCTAGAGGTTCTCCCACTGTTCCCTGTGTCTGTTTACCTAGAGAAACTCAGAAAGTCCTTCCACCAAACCTCGGAGCCCCACGTGTACAGCAAGACCCAGTCACCTACTGCTGTGAGTGAATGTCTTGGACCTTTCTGCTGTCTCTCCTTGTTACCTGACCCTTTCACTGATGACAATCTGACTATGGAGATAATTTCTTAAGTACTCAACTCCTTCATTTCAGTTGACTTGAAAGGGAGTTAGATGTCTGTTTAATGCAAGTCTGCGTGCTGATGACCTGTTCAGTGCTATGCAGAAATCGGGGTTGGAGCAGGGCATTAAGCAAGTCTGCATTGGTGTCTTCACAGTGGATCACCCTCCCTTCTACAGAGCCTGTGCAGTCATGCAGGTTGTCTCTGGCCCTTGAGGAGCTATTTTCTATACTGACTTTTCCTGTTTGTGCAGAGATATTTTCTGACTGTCTGGTAATAAAGTTTTTGCTACTGCTTGCTCTCTGTTCTGGTTAACTTGCTGATGCATCAGGCTGATGGAGGGGGGTTGGAAAGCTCTTTTGTCTTATTCTATTATGCTGTACTGTAGAACAGACTGCTTCACTTATGGATAGCAGAGTGTAGACAGGTAGTCTTGTATAAAAAGCTCAACCTTCCAACATCCACGTTGTGGAAAGCCACATTAAAGGGAGTTCACTTTTAACATAAGAGTAATATATAACTTGGGACATTTTCTCATGGCGTTTTCCTTGCTCTGCTCTGAGATTCCTCTGGATTTTTCTGTTGTTGACAGCATGCCCCTGGCACTCATCACCTGCCTGCTTTCATTAACATGTCTATTCTTTTTCTAGAGTGCTAGTAAAGATTGCAAAATTACAGCCTGCTTTTGGCAGATTTCTTGCTGTACCCCTAGTGTGCTTTTCCTCAACAGATTGGGGCTTTATCTTTTGATGCTATCCTTTTTCTAATAATGTTGGAGGCAACTGTCAGTTATCTTATGTTCCCACCTGTTCTTGGTTTTGAGAGTAAAATTTGAGAGACATTGTCCAGAAACCAAATATATTCCAGCTGCTTCTATAATAATAAACAAGTACTTTTGTGACTAGCAGAACTAATGAAAACTTGTTTCTATGGCTTTGTGTCTCACGGATGATTGACTTTTTAACTAAATTATTCTAAAGCTACAGTAGTGAGGTAGAGATTTTTAAGACATCAGAAAATTCACGAAACGTGGAAAGGAGTTGAAGAGAGCATTTTGGCTGTGGGAAGAACTTGAAGTGAATTTATAACTAAGAGTAAGCTTTGGAGGATTCACAGTAGTGTAAAAATGTGAATAAAGTGATAATTTCTCATGTCTCATAACTGCAAAGTTTTTCAGAGGTGCTTTTTCAACAATTAGGACACTCAAAGCAAGATTTTCCCATAAAGGTTTCTTAATAAAGGCTGAGCTCATACTGATACCTTACCTTTATTTTCCATAACACCTTTTATTTTAACATATTTTTTTCCTCTAGTGGATTGTTTATCTTTCATGAAAGTTGAGGGATATGGGAAATTTGAAGACCTCTGTCCAAGTGGAATGCCATCAAAAAGTAGGTTTGTATGTGATCGTGCCAGAAAGACACATACACACAAAGACTGTGCTGTCACACAGAGCCCCAAACCAGACTGGTGTCATTTAGAGAAACGTTTTGTGGTCTTTGCAGTCAAAACAGGCATTTCTTGGGGAATGAATGTGATGTGGCACAAAAGATGAGAGGCTGCCTGGATACCAAACTCGTTTCAAGCCATATTCCTGTTTTTCCCATGGCTGCTCTGCTCATTTTTCCAAACTTCTGCTTCAGTGTCCTTATTCTGTGCACAGTCCTGTTATTTCAACACTTCAACATACAGTGTGACCTTTCAGAGTTAAGGATGTACTTGTGAAGCTGAAAGGTAATTGGAAAGGCAGTGGACTTAAGCCTAAAAGAAGTGGAACTTTGCTCTGTGGACCGATGGTGTAAAACTTGCTGTATTATGTTATGAGGAAGACCTTTAATTTGCTGAAATATTGGGACATTAACTGAATACTGTTTATCCTCAGCATCCAAAGTGAAGGCCACAAACTAGTGGTATGTGGTTTTTTCTTTTTCTTTTTAATTTTTTTCCTTTCTTTTTTTTCATTTTCCTTTTCCACTAGCCCTTGGTATATTTGCCTAAGACTTTATACTTCATGCTTATTTCCCACATAACTTTTTATTCCTTAGCTTCTCAGTGATACCTGCTAGCAGTTACTTATGTGAAGAATTTGCTAGCTGAGCTGCTATGGGTGATAAAAAGCATATTGATTTCGGTGAAAGAGCAGGTAAGAATGAAAAAAAAAATCTGAAAATACTGATGTAAAACATTTCAAAGTCTTAGCTGCCCTAGGGAGTGAAATGCTCTGAAATTCCAGGGAGGTGTAAAGTGTAATACAAAATGTGTGAGGATGTCTTCCTTAACAGCAGGCAAGCCAGAGACCAGTTATGATGGCACTGTTTTTATTCCCTCCAGCAATCTGTGTTTTGGAGTTTTTTTCTGTTCATCGTATGAAAAGCATTAATATTGGCTCTGAGTCTTACCTCAGGTATGAAGTGTTGTATAAACATCTTGGATGGCGTGTTTAATATCTGCTGAAAGAATTCTGGGCTCCTTGGCAGACCTGTTTGGAGAGTCTAGCACTATATATATTCAACATAAAGAAATTGTTTCATGCAGTGACCAGTGAAAGCACTTTCCTCCCATCCTATCACCCCTTCTTGAATTGTTATCTCTTTGTGCTTAGCCAGGTAACAACTGTACTTTTTACACAGTCACAGATGGATATGATCTGTTTCCTGTATTGTATCAAGCCACAGTTTGAGGGAGACAGTAGATAAGGAACCTGTCTCTGAGACATTTCTAACAGGATTCTGGCTGGTTTTTGAGGTTGTAACTAGTAAAGTTTATACGTGTATTGAAAAGTGACAGATAGGCATGACTTGCGATTTCGGTAGGTTCAAGTTTAACCTGAAAGTAGATGGAGTTGGTCTTCCCTAAATTCCCAGAACTCTGAAGACATTTGGTCATCAAAGTGCTGTGTTATGCACTCAACTCCAGAATTTAGTACTTAAAAGTCCTTGCCCAGCTCCTGTCTTTTCCTCCACTGCATTGCCCTGAGCTTGACTTAGCCTGTTTGTGGACCTGTTTAAACCCCACTGTGCTGCCCCCTGCCCCTCCCCATTGCCACCCCTCTGTCCATATGCTTCCAAACAGGATCAGCTCGGATAGTTGCTTGTGGTGGGTCCACACCTGCTATGTTGTCTCTGATCTTCCCCAACTCTAACTTCCACAGAGATTTCTTCAGATGTTCAGGATATAATTACGCTTTTTAAGACTTGCACCCTCAGCCTCTTTTAGGGGAAGCTGTTGCTGTTATGTGTGGTAAAGAGCATTCTTTACCTCTTGAGATGCTTTGGAGAGAACCTTTCCTTCTTGTCATTAATACCTGCTTTCTCTTCTTAGTACTTTTCTGCCAAGTCTTACCTTCCTGGATTCTGTACGTGTATAGAAGATTGTTTGAAGATTTTGTTGAAGAAAACACAGTAAATTTGCTTTTTTAGCGAATTCTTGACGTCTTTTCAGTCTTCAGAAACAACTGGCCAATTTCACCTTCTTCCTCACTTGTTAGCTGTATCTCCACAATGTCAGAGTACTGTGGGTGCTTATGTAACCCAAAAGCAAATTGCCTAATAAAGGCAGAATGTGGGAATTCAACTAGTTGGGATGGATGGTAGACCAGCCTTTGTCAACAATGAAGGCATCAATTTAAGGCCTTGGGAAGCGAGATGCTAAGAAGAGAGGCATCTGGTAAGGTTAGGGTGAGAAAAATGGGATTATGGGTACAGTTATGTTAATGAAGTAGTTTCTTATATGGTAATGGTATGAGTTATGAGTGGTTGGCAATTTGTTCCATATATGGAGATGATTTTAGTTCTCGTTGTCCATTGGTTCCCTACCCTTCAGGTAAGATTATATAAGGTTCTGTTCACCCCATTGTCGGGGTCTTTTGAGGTTGCCCCATACTGCGATTGGTTTATGTACATTTGTTATTTTGCTTCTTTTATTAAAGCTCTTTTCTGGGCTTACTCAATTGTACCCATCCCGATTATTTCATTTGCCACTCCTGGCTGGCCCGGTCCTGAGTCGTGGAGCCAAACCATGACAGTAGAAAATTATTGCTGGCAAACCAGGGGATGACAGGAGAGGGACTACACTAATTCTACTTTTCCCCTTTTATCTTGTCCAAAGACTTCTGCTGTTTCCTGTGGGCAACCACAGCAAGGAAAAACATAATGAATTGTTTTCCTTATAGTGTCCTGAGGCTTACTGAGCTGAGCACAGCACTGGGTGGCTGCTTGTCACTCTAAAAGTGGGGAGCTGACCTGACCCTTGGTGTGAAAATGAATATATGCACACTTGTGTTCAGTGCATTCCTTCCACACGCAGCTCTTGAGATCAGTGTGGTTTTAATGTTTAAGAATGGTCTCAAGAGAGGCTTGGAAAACCAGATGGTGCACTGCTCTCATGGGTCATATTGCCACTTCTTGGGAGCTCACACAGATTTTCAAAGGACTTCTTTGTCTTTTAGGAAATCACAGTTTTTAACAAAAGCAAACACTAGGTAATATTTTTTATAAAGTGTCTCAGATGGTTGGTTTGTTAGTCTTTGTTAGAAAAAGTAGTGTTGTAAGGGGTGCTTAGTCACCCTTTATAGTGCTGAGTCATGAATTATGAAGTTTTGGCAAGCTGAGAGGGGTGGGAAGAGTTGATACTGAGAAACTGTTATCATGGAACAGAACAGACATGTTAATTCTTGATTTATTTGTAACACAGGGAAAAAAAATATCTGTGTTTGCCAAAGGGAAAGCACAGAATCAATAGGGAAAGACATTTGCTTTTCAAGCGTAGTGAAAAAATATTAAAAAATGGATTTAAAAAATAAAATTAAAAGCTATAAAAATGTCTTGGCAGTGTAATTTTAATCTTAAAATTGGCAAAGCATACAGATGGATTGTAATATGTTTTGCAATAATGAAGAATTGATTGATGACTTGGATTTTGAGTGAATTTTTGATGTAAAGCATAGAGAATGGAGTAAATACATTTAACAGTGACAGCCCATTACTATCCTTTCTTCTTTCTGTTTTACCTCTGTGGGATGTTTTTCTCCAAGGTAGATAGACAGGTCAGTGTTACAGGTCAGTGTTAGGCAAGGAGAAGTTCATTGGAAGATTTAAAGCCTAGGGAAAGGCAGAGAGAGAGGTTTTTATGTGAGGTTTGGAAGAAATCCAGCAGAGCAGAAGAAAAGAAAAAGATGAAGGAAAGGAGCCTCTTCCAGAGATGTACACTGCATAAAAAAGTATCCTGGGTGGCAAATTTATCAATTTAATTTTCACATGCTAGAAGGTGGTCTGGAGTCAGGTTTTTCCACATTCTTCAGAGCCCTAAGAAGTCTCTTTTCATTCTTAGAACCATCTCTCTTCAAGGAGAACAAGTGAAAAAAATCTCCTCTTAGAAGCTTTGCACCTTTTTCCAAATTGCTACCACGGGGCTGTGCCTTACAGAGCAGCATATCTGGGCATGCTGTTCTTTATTATCCCTGTGCCTGCTGTTCTGGATTAGCTTCCTTTCTGCAGCATTTTCCCTGCTCACGGGCAGGTTTATTACTTAAGAACCCCATTGCTATCACTCCATTGATACACTGTCTTTTGAAAACTCTATTTCTTTTGAAATTTCTGAGAATTAAACTGATTTATCCCTATGCTCTTGATAATGCATCTGAGTATGGAAAACAGACCACATCCATCCCCTCAACATGGGTCTGAGAATGCAGCATGAAGTCTTTTATAGGTTGTCTTGCAGCACTTCCAGCTGCTTTCAGCTTCCCCAGGCACAGTGAAAATGTTCTTGTGAGCTACATGGATGTTCCACCAATGTTTCCTGCTGAGAAGTGAGAAGCAATGAACAATATTCTATCTGTCTGCAGGCAAAAGGCCTTAATGGTTGGCCACACTCCTCAAAGGCCTGGTTGGAGCAGATGGATGTGATAGCCCTTCCTGCTTCAGCCTGAATGGATGAGGTGATTTCACCCCACATGTGGTGGGAGAAATGCTGGCAAGTTGCTGTTTCAGGCCTGGGGATGTGTGTATGGTCAGGCTAATTCAATTCGACTGAGAGGAGTGCTGGGCAGCAGCCTGGGGGCCGAGTTCTGCCTCATGGCTGAGGATGAGGATGAGGAAGCTCAGTGCTGAGCACAGCCCTGGGACAAGGTGGAGGGAGAGCCCCCCTGGGACATGGGGCTTGTGGCCAAGTCTGAACGAGATTCCTCAGCTAGGAGGGAGCTGGTTATTCTTGTTTACAGTTTAATGTCAAGGCGACTTTGTGGGCTTTTTGCTATTTGTAAATGCATTCCATAATCCGTTTTTGCTCTGGAAAGGAAGAAGCTTATGAGAGCCTGTGTGCTTTCTTGAATATCACAACTTCTTAGCTTTTTCCATCTTGAAAATGATTTTACAGTCTAGGACTCTCAATCTCATTTCAAACTCATGATGGAAATCTCTGTGTTGTGGGAAATGGGTGGCAGGTTCAGAGTAGAGAAAGTGCATGGGAGACATTTCTTTAGTGGAACCGTGGATAAGAAGAGGAAGGGGAATGGCTTCTATTTCACATAGAGGCTACAAATAGGATATAAAACGTCTTCCTGAGGTCTAAGACCAAGAGTGGATTCTCTGGAGAGGAATGCAAGTCTTTTTACACTCATTGTATTCTATCAGGTCCTCGGGACAGGAGATTCACATCATGGATGAGCTCACAAAAGACTGCTTGTGTGTCTGGCATTGTCTAAATAATGCTTACCTGTATAAGCCACTGAGAAATTAGCTTGTTTCTGTTCTAGCACTGAGAGCCACTCAACATGTTTTAGATATCAGATTCAGAAATACGAAATTCTAACGAATGCTCCTGTAAGTAGTCCTGTAGTCCAGTCTGCCCCTGTGAACATCCCAGTGGCCTTGGGGAAAAAATAGAGCATCCTGCCTTTTTCCCATATATTCTGACTTCCAAACATTCATGGATAATTGCCAAACAGGAACTAGTGAGTCCAGAAGATCAATAAAAAGCATGCGGTAGAAGTGTAGATAGACAAATCGTACATCTGAGCATTTTTATACAGTTATAATGTTGAGAGTCACACAGACTCTAAAACAGCTTTTAATAATTTGACTCAATTTCTAAAGAATGCTCTAGTCATGAATAAGTCATTGCTGAGGACTGGAACTGTTCAGAAGGATTTGTCATCCTTTAATTAGTCTTGGTAATGAGTCCTCATTTTGGAGGAAAACTGAATTTAATGGTCTCGGTATTGAATGACCTTGATGTGGTTAAGACACTTGTCTGTATGTGTGTGGGAAATGCAAATAATGGCAAGTCACAGCCTGTGAGTCTTTGGCTCACAGCCTGTGAGCCTCAGTAATGCACTGGATGTTACTTTAAATTTGCTTGCTTTGCAGGTCAGATTGAAAGATGCCTGAGACAAGCAATAATTTTTTTTCCTGCCTTGGGAGGTTGAGCCTGCTGATTAATGCACCTCTCATTTTATTTCAAATGCTTGAATTCACTCTCCCTTTGAATTTTCTTTGTGGTGCTAGAGGCTTCCAACACTTTTATTTTTCCAAAGTAAATGCCGCATGAGGACTATGACTCATCAGGGTCTCATAATTGAATCCAAACATGCAATTTGTTTTAACTACAGTAGCTTTGAATGTGCTGCATGAAATTTCTGTAACAAGTTGCTCTGGAAAGCAAAATTGCCCTTGAAATAATAAGGGCAATTGTTTTAGTGGTTCATGCCATACTTCATTGGGCAAATGCTAAAATAAACTGTATGTATGATTGCATGCACTGATATTTTTGATATGTACATACATACATATTGGTATGTTTCCTTCCACTTTGAATTTATTTCTGTGTATGTGTCTGTCTCTTAAGATCCCAACTTCATTTTATTCTTAGTCTTTTCTCTGTATTGCTTCTTTGTTTTCAGTCCTAAGCTAGCTCTTAAACTCCTTATGTGAATTACTTTTTCAAACTTAATGGAAGCCCAGGCCAAAATAAGCAACAGTGGTGGACTGGCACAGGCTTGAATTCAGAGAAAACTCTTTATTGCATCCTGGGGACAGTCTAATTTGTGAGAAGAGAAAGCAAGCTGCTACTTTACTGGAAAGCAGCCTGAGAGCACAGTGCAGGGGCACTGGGAATCAGGTTTCTATATCTAGTCCTGCTATTAGTTTGCTGGATATTCCATGAGTCACTTTATTCTTCTGGATCTGTTTTTCCACCTCTAAACAGGGGATTTTGCAAACTGCCATTTGAAGCTTGGTGATCTCCTGATGAAAATCTTTCATCTGGAAAACCTACTATGATTTTCCAAGTGCTGTTAATTAGGCATTACAGTGAAAGTGGTAGTAAGGAAAATGTGAATGACATCTTAAAACTGAACAAACTTGATAGCCATGTGTGACAAAGACAGAAGGATGGGAAATAGGTGGGAAATGGCTGGAACTATCCAGATCATATCTACATTCTTCTGTTTAGATGGAGGATTGCCAGTTGTGGCAATAATCCCTGGTTATTACAGAGCTAATGAGCCTTTGCTAATTGGTCCCAGCTAAGGCCCTGTGTTTTGCTTTATTTGAAACTGGCTCTGCACTTGTACTTGACTGCACTGCAAGACCACATCAAGCAGCTGGGAGTCATGGTTGAAAGTGCTGCTTGAGAAACCACTAAGGTGAGAGATGAACATGAACCCAACTGTGTGTCACTTTTCCTGTTTAAAAAATAGATATTAGGCCCACTTATAAAAACATCCTGTGCCTCATCTTGTTGATCTATAGGAAAAAGTTTTCTGTGTGTTTTGGTAAAGTTCAGTTCGGACCTGGAGCTGTGCACAGGTGTTGCTGACTCCAAGTGAAGCAGTGCTGAATAAAGATGGCTTCTGATCAATGGGTTCTGTGATTACATATTATTACTTTTGGACCTCTATCAAAGTAAACTTATGAGGCAGTATTATTAGCACTTGTGATGGGTGAAATGGGATTGGAGCAAAGGCCAATGTGAGAGATTTACAGGGCTGATTCCTTGCTCTGGTGTGTGGTGAGGCTTTGAATGTGTCTTCTGTGTTCTCAGTGCCTTCAGGCTTGAAACTGGGTTAGGGTTTAAACCAAAGTCAGCAGAGCACCTAAGCATCCACTTGATGCACTGAGAAATTTCTGTGATCATTACACCTTCATGCTAGGTGTGTTTGCTCTGTTTAACCTGGGGTCTGTGTTCTGGCCATGGTGTGACTCTCCTCTAAACCACGGGTGGTGCTTTCTTTCTGTGTGTATGAGTATGCAGGTACGTGTGTGTGGAATCCTGTGATATGCCATATCTCAAGTACCTCTGAGTACTTTTGGTACTTGAGCCTTAGCCATAATTGACAACTTTTCCACCTACACTGTTGCATGTGTCACCCCGGAAGCTAGTGGGAAATTTAGTATTAAATCTTGCCTGTTAAGATGACTCAAGTCCTGCTTCTTTAAACAGAAGTTATTTTTCTGTCCCAGTGAAGCATGGCTGACATAGCTTTCAGCTGCTGTCACATAGAGATGCTTTACTACAGGACAGATGAAGCTGAGGAGCAGTGATAAAATTTGGGTTAAAAAAAGTAAAATTATGTCCAGGTTTTATGGTTTTAAAAATTTGGTTTTGGGAGCATATTACCTTTGCTGCTCTGTGTACTTGCATGCTTCCTGGCTGCAGATGAGTGCTGACTAAACTTCTACTGTTACACATTTGAGCAGCACTTCTGTTGATAGGCAATAGAGGAATGTACAGGCCTGAAGAACATAACATTGCATTTCACCAGCTGGGAATTGGTACCTTGTGTTGTGCATTTGTTCTTCCTGCTCCGTCTTGATGGAGAACGAAAGGGGGAAGAGAAAAGAGAAATTTATGGAATAATCAACTAAACTAGAGCTTATGTTAGGGACTGCACATGTGCTGTGTGTCTGTTCTCACGGCATCTCTTATTAATGTGCACTGTTACATGCTCAGTCCACTGCCTTTGAACTTGTGCAATGGAGCAATGATAATAAAATATTTTTAGTTAGTGCTATTTTAGTGCATATTTGTTTCTGCTGCAGCATGTTTTGCTCACATTCTAAATACTGAAAAGTTAATATGAATCCTTTTGTGTCCATAAATTATGGTGCTTAAAGATTAAAATTTTGGTCCCTGCATATCCATACCCTTAAATTTATGAACTCGTAAAACACTCACTGTTTCTTTGTGATTTGTATCTCTTTTTTTCAGATGCAATGCATAAATGGAGTACACTGTTCCCAAATGACATCAGCTCTCTGGAAACCTATAAAATCTTTCTTGTGTTTAACTGACTTTACACTATTGCTGTATAAAATCAGAATTTTATGAAGATGAATAGGAAACATGCAGTTTACATAAGGCCTGCTTTGGAGCTGCTATGCAAGCTGTTTACCATTCCAGTCTGCTCTTTGCCCCTTGGATTATTGTGATGGTTCATTTACACTGACAATAGTACCTGCCACTGATAAAGAGGTGAGAGTCTGGATTTGAGGGGAAACATTTGAGTATCAACAGTATTGTATTTATAAAAATTGTCCCTTGGGGGCAGAGCATTGCTGCAGATGAGCAAAACCCAGTTTACTTCTTGTAATCCGTTACTACTGCTAATTTGTTGTTCTCGTTAGGAACCTTTTGCTGGCTATGTGAGAAATTCTTTCTTTTGCCTGCATATAGAGCCCTCTGAACTCCAAAATGTCAAACAGAACAGTAGAAATGGAAAGGGAGGGGGAGGGGCATTCACCCCAACCTTGCTTTTGAAGTCAGCAGCTCAGCCTTGGCATCCAAAGGGCAGCTATGGGAGGTAATGCCTCCTGCCCATCTCAGTTAAGGAAAAATAATCTGTTAAAGTGAAACAATGACAAGATGTTCAGGGTTTCTCTAAGCTCATTAGACAGCGAGGCAGCAGGATCCCCTATGAAGCTGATCAGAGTGGAAGGCTCAGTCGCAGGTCAGGCAGCTCAGGCTGCATGGAAGTAGGACAGTAAAGCTGGAGGAAGGGTCATGTACCACTGCAGAGCCTGGCCACAGTAACTGCTGCAGGGAAGGGAATTCTGAACGCAGGAGATTCAAGTTATTTAAAAATTAAGGAAACCTGTATCAGATGTATTGTTGGATGGTCTGTACAATGAATAAGGACCATCTTTAAAGCTGACGACCTCCCTCAAAACAGAACTCCTGTTCATCAACACTCTCCTCAAATTCCCATTTGCATGGGAACTGGCTACAGGCTGCATTCCTACTGGTCTGGGACTTTGGAGACATAAGATAAAAGGTAACTGTCTCCCTGTGGGTGATTATTCTCTTTTGTATCCTATCCACATGCAAATATTTTGGATAAAGCTGACTGCTCTCTGTCGAGCCCAGCTGATGCAGGCAGCTTTGCGGGACAGTCATCCTGATGCTGCTTTTCTGATCTCTTTCCTTTACATCTCCCTTCCAGCAACTTGCTTCTAAGAGCAGAGGACTGTAACCTTTTATGTTCTGCACTGAATGCCAACAGCTGAAGTCTATGGAAGGCAGGCTGCATGTTGAGGGCAAGCCGAAAAACAGGTTATGTGGTCTGTGGCTGGCAGGAAGCAAACTGTCCTGTGTGTGTCAGAGCCCTGCTGTGCTTATGGGTGTTTGTTTCAGACGATTAGTAGTGTAGGTAGTCCAGGTTATCTGGGTTAGTACTAAGAGTACCACTGGCTGTGTCTGATATGCAATAGAAGATGTCAGTAGAGCATGAAATGACTACTAAAACTATAGGACAGCCAGTGCGTGGTTCCATGGAACCATGTTTTTTTTTTTTTTTT
Source organism: Acridotheres tristis (assembly GCA_037013685.1). Taxonomy (NCBI): domain Eukaryota; kingdom Metazoa; phylum Chordata; class Aves; order Passeriformes; family Sturnidae; genus Acridotheres; species Acridotheres tristis. The sequence continues at coordinate 11,273,524 of CM072889.1, read as the reverse complement.
TAAAGAAATGGCTGGAAACAACCACTTCTAGTGAGTCATTTGCTCTCTCATTCAGAGTTTGCTAATAAGAGTTATACTGACCTTCAGTTGTGCCTGAAATCCACATTTGCCTTGGCTGAAATGGTTTTAGAACCCAAATTTTTGGGACAGAATCTGTAAAGTTTCTATTTCAAGAATCCTGATATATTTCAAAGCATTTTGTGAGGGTGAGCCCAAGTCGTGCACTGCTTTATTACCTGGTACATTCTGTATGCCTGGAAAGAGCAGCACTTCCCTTTGGAAAGAGGTTCTGAAGCTTTGTGTGAGTGAGCCAGGGACAGATGGGAATAGAAGCAAGATGATCTCTATCACTTCTGGTATGTTTTAAACCATGGATTATATAATTACTTGGGACCATCTGATTGAACATCTTCTGTTGGTCCATCTGGTCTCTCCCTACCTCATGATGGACTTAGTGACACAGTTTTTGGATCAGCCCTTGCAATAATCTCATTGTGCTCTGACCATTTACAAAGTTTCTCTTTTGTTTTTATTTTTTTGTTAATTTGACGCAATATTCAGTGGGCCTTCTTTTGCTCTAGTCTATAATTTCAGTTTCTCCTGCTTCAGTTTGTGATGGGCTGATGACTAAGCTGATCATTATAGATTTTTCCCCTTGTATTTAGTGGTACTGTACCTGTGACAGGACTACTATTTTGTAGCTACACAATAATTATAAAGTAATAAGTCTGTCTCACAATTTGTGAGAACAAATTTTGATCCTTAGTTTCTTTTGCTCTTAATCAAATGTTTTGCCATACAAAATTTAGTGATGTTTCTGCAAGCTGGGCTGCAGTTTTCTACATTTCTTCTCTGTGTGAATTCATCTTTAAATTCTTAAGCCTGAAGAATGTTCCTGACTCATTTCCTTTATATCTTGCTCTACTGTAGGTGGGAGGTTTATGGTTAGGATGTGAAGTTTTCCAGATCAAGCAGTGGGAGGCTGCTGCAGGTGAAAAACTCTGCTTGGTACACGGACTGCCTTTCATGCTTAGTTTATTGGAAAAGTGAAAACTGTGCGGGAGGGGAGTTTTCTTCTGCTATATTTGCAGTGGTACGGGACATCAAACTCTCTGGTGACAGTTGTTGCAGGGGAGGACAATTGTATAGGTTAGGCAACAAAAGCAAGTATTATTTCAGGCCCTGTTCCTAACTCTTTAGGATAAAATTAGGGCTTATATTGTTATGTGAACATTGTGAACAGAAGTCAATAAAACAAAGTTGCAGAAACTTGAAGCTAAGGCTGCTTATTACTGAACTCATTGAAGTATGGACATAGCGCAGAGTTTATAAATACAGGATACAATTCTGTTTCACGAATAATAGCCTTTACTTTCAGACGTCTCCTTGTTCTAGGTGCTACGCCAAGTCTGTGAAAGTCATTTATATCTGCAGTGTGTAGAACCTGCTATCAATTAAACTGAACAAAGCAAGCATTTGCTGCCTTTGGTGAGGATAAAGCAAGCGTCTTGTGTTCTCTGCCAAATTAGCTTTATAGCTAAACTGCCTTCTCCCCTGGATTGTACCTTGTAAACTGTTGAAATGACTCAACAGAAAAGAGTGAGCATGCACTGAAGTCTCTTCTTGGTCCAGCTGTTCTAACTCTTGTGATAGCAGCACCGAATTGAATCCCTGGTGTGCTCTGCTCAGAGCCTGGCTGAGAGTGGAGCTGCATCACAGTGAGAGACACAGGCTGGCTGCTGCCTGCAGGGCTCTGTAAATGAGTTTTGCGTTTCCTGTCCCTTAATCTCATAGGACCAATCTGGACTGTGTTAGAAGACTGTAGTGATCTGGAAAGAGATGTCCTGTACCACCTCAGATAGGCAATCCTGCATCTGAGCAAATGAAACGGAGCAGGAGGTTATTTTACTTCTGGCTGTCCATGGCAAGGCACAGTGAGGTTTTTCAACTCTGATTTGCTCTTGAATAAGAGTACCTGAAGGTCCTGTTGGTGATAGCCATTAGGTATGAATTTTATGAATCCCTCAGGTCTGAACCAGGCAGTCATGTTCACTGGTGAAGACACAAAAACCCAGAGTATTACTGAATGCCTAGGCCTGGATTGGAAAGGTTAACAGAGCTGAGGGAAGCATTATTAAATTGTATCCTCTTCCAGCTTCCCTGTGACCTCTGCTTATGATGCCTCTTAGGACACAGGAAGATGGAATATTTGATCTGACCACATTTGGCTGTTCTCCTGTTTTTTCATTTCAAGTGTAACTCTGGAAGTCTGAAGCCATGTCTGCTTTGCAAAGTTGTGCATCCACTGTTCCTTCTCGCTGCTATGTGTGCCAACAGAATTCATAACAAATGGGAGCTTGTCCAGTCACCCCAAGACAGAACTTCCTGGCTGTTTGGGGTCTGTGCTGCTAGTGATCAGCTGCAGCCCTGAACTACTCCCTCACAAGAGGCTTCTCTTCCAGCTGGTTTCCTAACCCTGGCCTCAACAGCTTCACCTCACCCTCCTACTACATCTTGGATGGGAAGGAGTGGCAACGGTCTGGATGGGGCTGTCTCCTGGTTTTTGCTTTTCCAGAAGTGTGGGTAGGAGTTTCTCCTGGACACCAACTACCTTGGGGTTAACTGGGCTCCCCCTCCTTTACCAGTCTCAGTGTGTCTAAACACCAAACACTCCTGAAGACAATAAGGTCATGTATGATGGCCCACACTGGTTCAGCAAGTTCTAGATTCTGACTGCCTGTAATGGAGATAAGCTGTCCTCATTACCATAAAACATAGCTTAGGTTTTTCAAATAAAAAGAATTGGGGTGTATTTTAGTGGGTGTGGGATGTTTGGTGGTGGGGTTTTAATTTATTTTTTTTTTTAATGAGAACGGGAACAGGCACAAAGGTCTCTCTCTGTTTTTCTCAGGGATTTGCTCTTTTTCTCTCAAACCTCCTCCATCCCCCCAAAGCTTATTGACTGTTATTTTCTCTGAGAGGAAAAGGTGCTTGTTCAAATAATCCTGCCTCTCTGGTGTGTTACAGGCATCAAGGCTGCTGTCACAGGCTATTCTCCTTTCCAGTCTCAGTCGCCTGAATAAGTGGCATGTGTTGTTTTGTAGTATTTTATCCCTTCCACCTGCCCTGCCTGAGGGGCTGTTCATTGTATCCCTGTGCTGTTTTTTCGTAAGGTATTGCATCAGGCAGCAAAAGGGATGTGGTGCTGAATTTAAACAGCTGGATGTTGTGTTGTGTATTTTTCAAGCAGACTTGAATGAACCATGTGTTTTTCTCATTTTCAGTGTGAGTCTGTCCATTCTAAGTGTTATGACCATCACGTATTTCTAGCAGAGGCTGTTGAGTTGGTAACCAGGTTTTTCAGTGCGGTATTTTACCTGTTAACCTATTGGAGATTTTCTCTTTTGTCATCACCACACACACTGTGCTTTTTAAGTGGGGTATATTTTACCGATTTGACATACTCAACCATGGTCATGATTGGTATTGAATGTTTTGCTAAATTACTGTGTTGACTTAGCATGGCCTGGTTTTTGGTAGCAGGGGGTCACAGGGGTGTTATAAAAATGAGGCTTGCAACCTGCAGTAGGTTAACTCGTTTATTAATTAACAGCAGAGAACGGGGACTCGAGATAAGCCTGAGCCCCACGCAACAGCCCAGAAAAGTGAAATAACAGTGTGTCACCCGGGCTGCCCCTTTGGATCCAAAGCTCTGCCGGAGAAGCAGCGCCGAGCACCTGGCCAACATTTATAACCTCGGCCCCTCGCGGATTGGTGCGTTGTTGAGTCCACGCTTTGATTGCTCCTCTTCCTGCCCACTGGTTGGTCCATACTGGGGTGCAATCTTGACCAATCACTTTGGAATTCTCTGACCTTATAGGCTGCCTTGTCGTCCAATTATAGTTCAAGTTGCTGTCCTCACGCCATTGGGTAATGTTCTAAAATGTTCCCTTCATCCAGCCGACCGAACAGCCATTAGTGCTCCCCTCAGTGGCCACACACCCACACTGCAGCATCACCAACCCACAACGTGCCCACAACAATCCATCAACAATTCCAACACAACCATTCATTTAACAATACAAACTTAATCACAATAAATTATTAATTTAAAAGTTCATTGTATTAATTAATAACTTATAACCCCATCTCCGAACATTAACTCATTTATAAAAGGGGTAACTTCTGTGAGAAGCTCCTGGAAGCTTCCACCATGTCCGACAGAGCCAATCTCTGATGGCTCTGACGATGGACGTGCTGCTGGCCCAATTACAGAGGTTGGTAATGCCTCTGTGATGACAGATTTAAGAAGAAAATCCAAAGAGCACAGGGTCAGTTTTTCCCAGGGCTGGGAGGCGCCGCTGCCGGGGCCATCCCGGCACAGCCCGCGGCAATGTGCCGCCGCAGCCGCCGCCATCTCGGAGCGGCTGCAGCGAGCCTCGCCTGCCGGGCCGGCCCAGCCAGCCCCGCTGCGGCGCCGGGGCAGGGCCGGCGGGGCAGGGCCAACAGGGCCGGGCCCGCAGCTTCTCCTTCCCGGTGCCCTGCCCGAGCAGAGGCGTTAAACAGCGCCAGCGCCGCGGCCGCCGCCTCTGCCCACACAGTGACAGCGGCGCCGCCCGGCCCGCAGCAAAAACGTGGCGGGAGAGTCCCCAACGCCGAACCTAAATGAGATCGACCTGTCCGTGCTGCGGGACCCTGCAGGAATCTCTGAATTGGTGGAACTTGTTGGCAGTGGTACCTACAGGCAGCAGTTTTTCTTCTAGACAGAGAAGAGGAGGAGGTGAGGACATGCAAGGGAATTTAACACGGCAGCACCAAGGTCAGAGCAGAAGGAGGGCCAGGCGGTGCTCCAGGCCCCGGAGCCGAGATTCCTCTGCAGGCCGCGGTGAGGAGCGTGGTGAAGCAGCTGTGCCCCTGCAGCCCATGGGGACCCACGGGGGATGCACAAATCCACCCACAGCCCGTGGGAGAAGAGCTCGGGCTGGAGCAGGTGGATGCCAGAGAAAGCTGTGATCCAGTGAGAGACCCGAATGGACAGAGAGGGCCCCTGCTTCCAAACGAGAGCAGCCTGTCCTTAGAGAACTGCACCCTGAGGATAATTGACCCACGGCACAGCAGTTTTGGGAAGACTGTTTGCCCGTGGGAGGAACCCCACAGCAGAGCAGAGACTCCTCTCACTGAGTGAACTCGAGAAGATCTCGAGGGATGAACTGAACAAAATCCCCTGCACAATTGGTGGGAAGGAGGGAGGGGCTGGGGGGAAAAAAGGAGCCCTTTGTTAACTTTTTTCTCCTCTCTCCTCTGCCCCTCTGAATGGAAGAGAGGGTGAGCAAATGGCTTTCATGTGTGCGTGGCATTTGGCCAGTGTTGAACCGTGACAACTGTGCTTTCTCTTTCCCTCATCCCCTTGTGAAAAGTTTCTGGCTTGGGTTAAGGTTAAGGTTAACCACTCCTGCAGTGAATGTTTATTAGGTTATTTTCCTCTACCCTCTGGAAGGAAGGGATGCTAGGGTTAGTCAAGCAGGTACAGCAGTGTTTTATGTATGGTTTCTCAGAATTAACTTTCCTAGTGCTAGTCTCCATTGAAGGAATCTTGGTGAACTGCTGTCTTACATATACCTGTAGGCTTTGCATGCATCCTTAATTTCTGGCAAAGAGAGGGATTGTCAAAGCTTTACAGAGATGGCTTTGCATGCAGGTCTGTGGAACCACCTGTGTCCTCCCTCATACCTTTTTAATGACTACTTCAAACTTGTCTCAAAGCTGTTTGTTAGCTGACCTCTTTGCTGGTATTTACACACATTTCTCTTTCTGATAGGTTTTTCTTATTTTTCATTCTGCAGCATATATTTTTTTTTTTTTGTAGTCAATAGAGATAAAGGTGTGCTTTAAAATTAAATAGATTATGTTATCCTGTTGGAATGGGTCCAGAGGAAGGCCACGAAAATGATCAAAGGATGAAACACCTCTTCTATGAAGACACAGAGCTGGGGCTGTCCAGCCTGGAGAAGAGAAGGCTTGGGGGAGACCTTGTAGCAGCTTTAAAGATTAATAAGAAAGGTGGGGCTTGTAGCAATTGTTTATTGTTTTGTACTAAAAGAGGTTAGATTTAGACTGGATATAAAAAAGAAATTTTTATGATAAGGGTGGTAAAACACTGCCACAGGTTGCAGGGGCCCCATTCCTGGAAACATTCAAGATCAGGTTGGATGGGCCTCTGAGCAACCTGATCTAGTTGAAAATGTACCTGCTGATTCCAGAGGGTGTAATACATGATCTTTAAAGGTCCCTATGAATCCAAACCATTCCACGATGCTTAGGCATAAGGTTTATCTTCATACAACAGGTTGGGATTTTTGGTTTGTTTATAAGCAGAGTCAACCTAGAGGGTAAAATATGCATCTCTGATAAGCTGTCATTTGAAACAGTTGTTTGCCAGTGCAGGTAGTATGAATATAAATAATTTTAAGGCAGGCTTAGTACTTGAATGTGGCAAGAGCTAGAAATCAGTTGCTCTGAGCTGCAAGGTTACTGGCCTGTGTCAGGTCATGTTTACACACATTATTTCCTGTCTTGTGGCTCTATTGTGTTTACTTTCTGGACTGCAAGAAAGGTCTTGGTGAAAGAAGTGTATTAAAACAGAGATGGATATAACCTTTTCTGCATCTCCATTTCACTTGGAAAAAATACAACTGAGGACTTGGGCAGGCAGCAGGAAAGCTTCTCTTGGTAACAGCACAGTGCTGCCTGCAAGTGCAGACTGGTTGAAAAGGAGCAAAGAGCTGCTGAAAATGTGGGTAGTGAAGCCATGAGAAGTGAGAGATATACTGGGGTGTTACACAAATTCCCAGCGCCCTCATTTATTAAGACTTCTAGAACTAGTTCCTAGCCCATAAAGACTTCATGTTACTGGTTTTGGTCACAGGCTGTTCCATGTGCATTAATGCTATTTCTCCAAAGTATTATTTGTCTTATTATAATTTATACAGGACTTCTATTCCAGTAGCAGGATCTGTAAAAGGGTAATTTACTTGAAATAAAGATTACATGCATGAATGTATACAGTATGTCTGAAGTCCTCAGAGTGTAAATCTCTGTCTGGGTCAAGAGATTTGAGGGGAGGATTTTTTCTCCAAGGCAGGAAAGTAATTCAGTCTCCCCAAGTGCAACAAGAACCACTTTTCCCCCTAATGTCAATGTTGAATGTTGTCCTGCTTCTTGTTGCAACAGGGCTGTATCATTGATATCCATGGTAGTCCTCCCCTGCTTGTTCAGTGTATATATAACAGCCCACTCTGTTACCTGTGCCTGCATCCAGGCTGGACATGCACGTGGCTGGTGGCACCTGGTTATGGGCAATACTCAGCCCAGACTTTTGGGTCTGGGTAAAAGAAGCTGACCTGAACTGTACCTATAGGGGATCAGGAAAATGGGCTGACAAACAAACATCAGTTTTTATCTGCAGTGTTAGGAGCTCTCTTCCCATTTGGCCTAAGTGTTACAATTTTAAAAGAGAAAAGCAACCATCTGAGTTTCAGTGTGTCCTTGAAAGTGAATAACTAAAGCAAAACTCCAGGATACACTAATAAAACTATTTTAGGTACTGTGAAATAGGAGTATTGGTTCTATCTATGGTTGACCCAGGTTTTGAGCATAGAGTAGCTTGCAAATGTGTATATTTTCATAGTATGTCATGCTATGAATCTCAGGACTCTATTTCAGCAGTACCTTCAGAGAAAGCAGTATCTAAATTTTTTAAACTAACAGTAACTTTCAGAATTATAATCACTGAATTATAATCATTTTCTTAAAAATATGGGGAGGGTTTTGAAAACTCTGCTTTATTTTGTCCCTCTGTAACCTGCTATCTCTTCACATTTTGTGAAGGTGGTGAGCTTGCTATCAATTTTTCCTCTAGATACATTTTTACTAGTTTTTTTTTGGTGATACCTTTTTGATTAAGAGTCTTGGTAAAAAGAAAGGAAGGCTGTGCTCTAGGACTCTTTAAGGGCTTGGTCTCACCCTCTGTGGCTACAGCTCTTCTTCATGTAAGTAAATTAAAACTTTGTGGGAAGGACACTGAACCTTGTAGTCTGTCATAAACTGGCTCTAAGTCATGACTTATCTTTGTATCTTGCCAGCAGAAAACATTTATTTATAAAAGTAGCATTGCTCCAAAGGAGTCCTGTCCCTGTCAGGCACTGATAACTGGATTATATTGCTTACTGGATCGTGCCAGGCCTACATTCAAGTCCTTGGCTTGAACCAGTCACAGCAGAGACTTAGCTCAGACACTCTTTACACTCAGGAGTTCCTTGTTTAAGTCTTGGCTTTATGGAGGCTGCTAGTCTCTCCCTTTATTAGAACTAAGTGATTAACCTGGGACCTTATCATCTTCACTCTGGAAATTTCTTTGACCTCCCTCCTCTTCTTCCTTTTCTTCACTTACTGTGTGGGATTGTCCTGATACTCAGTCTGCAGGACACAGACCTCCCCCAGGCTGCCCAGTCTCCAGACAGGTCTGTAGCAATCCAAGGACATGTGCCCCTTGTGCAGGCAGCACCACAGACCCTGCTTTTGGTGAGGACTCCAGGTACTGAGAGAAGGTGATTATTGCTGGGCTAGAGGAAACCTTATTTATTGATGTTGTTGGAGCCCAAACCAAGTCTGGTGTGTCCCTCTCTGTGCTGGAGCACAGTTTGAATGTTTGGATGGGCTGTGGGGCTCTGCTTCCCTCCCACCCCAGCAGCTGAGGAGTAGGGTTACCTCTGCAATTATACTGCTGACAGCAATAACTTCTGAGTTGTTCTGTTTCAATAGGATTATAATAACATATTATCTCATTGCAGTAGTGTTAATACTTCAAAAACATCTTCATTGGGAAATTAAATTAAAAGGACATTATAAAAGTACAGTAAGCAGTTGTCCTTGTGGGTGTCAGTGATGCTCATAGCATGAAGAGGGCTGGAGGGTCTCATCTGCACTGAAGAGTTCCCTGCATTGTGGAAGCTGCTGCCTTTGTCTTTGCACCATTACAAGCCATATATAAAGCTTTTTCTAAATATTTCTACAAAGTTTAGAGAAAATACAGTAAGAAGGTTGTGTTTGAGCAATGGTGGAAAGACAATTGCTATGGGAAAAACTGGGAAATCGTCATTCCTAAGGTCTTAGGATGCAGTCAACATTTCAAATTACTTATTTTTCTAAGAGAAAAGTGAGAATAAAAGTGACTATTTGTAAAAATGCTATTTCTCAGCTAGACTCTTCTTTTAACCCGTGGGAGGTGATTTTTCTGCCTTGAAAATAACTTGAAATAGTTCAGCTCTGCTGATCTCAGTGTTGTCTTTCACTTTCTGGGGAAATATAATGCATTTCTGTTTTTATTAATTTCTTGAGGTGGGAAGCTTTTGTGTAAAAAGTGGGCTTGGATAAACACTCATTCTTTGAAGTTGTCTGTGGAATCATGTCATATCCTGTTTGAAAGAGAAGACAATGCTGTGGAAATGAAAAATGAGTTTGTGGAAAAAGTTATCTTTCCTCCAAGATACTGCGGAAATAGTGTTCCACAGCAGGGTTTATTGCTTTTCCCTAAGATATATAGACATATGTTATCAGTTTAATACAGCTACTGGACTTACAGAGGAATAACATCACTTCCAGAGTTGCAGATAATACTGAGTAGATCTTAGAGAGTCAAAGAACTTTGCATTAGTTCAGCTTTGGCCTTTGTTGTTGGTGTCTCTTGGTTTCTCAAGAGCTTTTGTATAATTATTTTAGTAATTCTAATTTTCTGTTCACAAAAGTATAACTAATACAGGTTATAGCCTTTTAAACGAAATTTTCTTCCCAGCAAAATGCCAGGCTATTTAAATGCAAATGGCAAAGGGGAGAAGTACGAATTATCTGACTGGATATTTAAATGCATTGAGTGGATATTACCTTGGTACTTGTTTAGCCCAGGAGTCATGTTTTTTGGAAGACACATATAAATTTTCATTCAGAGAAGAGATTTGAAATCTTAAAGATAAGCTTAAGAAGTCTGTGGAAAAAAATAGTGCTTTGGAGATTTATAGAATTTAAAACTTGAGACTGCTCTTTTCCCATTCCAGGATTACAATAAAAATAATTTCATTCAGCTTTCCTGAATGGAAAGGATAAAAGCTCAATCCCTTTTCCTTCCTTGTCCTTGATATTAGCATTGCCTCATTGTATTTAACGAATATAATTTTCTTGGCTGTAATAATTTCTGAGAGGGAGAGTAATCTTTGGAAAGCCTAAGAAAAATTGAAGGAGACAAGATAATTACAAGGAGTGCCACTATCTGATGATATGGAGGTGCACACATTCTATGCTTGAAGTGAAAAATCTAGGCATAATCAGGAGCTCATGCATAAACTCCCACGCATCTGGATGAAGTCAGGATTGAGCCTACTGTTGCAAGTGACAGTGGTTATTTAGGGTGGAAAGATATCACTGCTGATATAAATAGTGCCAGAAACCTCTCTGCTAAACGTCATAAGGCCATCCTCTACATTTTGATTTCAATGTAGTGAATTGCAAATGCCAACCTGTAAAAACATCAGCAGTAAATTGAGCATCTCATTTGTTAACTGTAAGGAAGAGTATTGCTGTTTCCAATATGCAAATTGATAAGCATAAGGTCTTTTACATCTACCTTGAAACTGTTTCTCTGCTGTTGCGTGGCTGATGCCTTTGAGGACTACAAATGATTAGAACAGTAACATTTGTCTAGATCACTCTGAATCTAGTAACGAGTCTCAGGGGTATTCAGCCACTTGGCTGAGTGCAAATTCTGAATCCTAGAAATATAAGTGAAACCAATCAAAATGCAGCATCTGTCTGCTTCCTAACTGTAATGTAAATAATATTCTTGTGCCGGCTCAAGGCGAATGCCTGAATGTGTTAGCAGTAAAAAATGAAATCATTGTTAGGTGTGCCTTGCAGGGCTTTCACAGTATGATTTACCACTCAGAGCAAGTAAGAGATGGGACAGCTATTAGTCCAAAATTGCTCATATGAAGTGAAACAGGAAAACCTAATTTTAAACCTTGACCTTTGAGGTGCTGCTGCAGGGCACATGTTCCCAGTGCCCTTTGGAATCTGAAGGCTTGGTTATCCTGCCTGAGAGAGGGCTGTGCTGGGGCACGACTGATGAGGGGATGCAGGGCTGTGATGGATGCCATTAAATAAAACTGCCTCAAAAATTGGTAACAGTTCTTATAATGACTTCAAGACACATAATAGATCACTCCTGCACTCCCCTGGCCTCAGGCTGACTGATGAAATTAAATTCAAGCCACTCTGCTCAAAAGAGTATAACTCTTATATGAAAACATACAATTTAGTGGATGCTTAACAATAGCTGCTAGTTCTTATTGCCTGTGAGATTACTGAGATGTTTCTCTATGTCCTACTGAACACTGGAAAATGGGTTTACAGGAGGCAGTATGTAAAAGTCCATTTGCTGATTGGTTAGATGATAATATCTTCTCATCCTTGTACTTCCCTTTTATTGTATGCTTGAAGTGTCAGAATGAATTTTTGCACTACTCCAAGGAAAGCACAAGACTGCAGGAATCCCCATGGACAGAGGTTTTGCATGTCTGTAGTTGAGCATGGGAGCTCCTGGTAGAGCTGCCTGAGGTTCAAACAGAAGGTGCTTACCCTTCAGTTTGTTTTGGCTTGGAGACCCCAATTTTAAGAAAACTCTGCAGGAAAATTATATTTTATTTTCTCTTAAGCCATTCAGCTCCATGCTGTACCTTTATCATGAAGATGTAAGTGATACCTGTCTTTTCCCAGACACTGTCTTCAATTCTAGACCTAGGGGTTTAAAAACCTTAGTGAACTGCAAAACAAGTTGCTCAAATGATTGGTCACAGTCTACTTTAAGATCATCCTTTGCAATGTCCCTGGTGGAATGTCTGTTGGAGAGCGTAACATGTTGCTCTGCTTTTTACTGGATTGTTGCTATTCTTCCTCCTCATAAAGATGCAAATCACGTGTAAGTATCTGTCAGTCACAAGTAGGTTGCATCAAAAACATTGCAAATCCTCCAAAAAACAAAATGACAGCAGCAAACTCTGTGTGTTTCTTCATCAATGAGTTACTTTCCAACACAGACTTCATTTGCTCTTTGCTAATTTCTAATTTTTGTTCCATCTCAGTGTTATAATAGCTTTGGAACCCATTTCTGATTCCACCCTTTTGCATCTCTGGTGTGGAAGGGCATTTTGCTTTTGTTGAGAGGAACGTGAACTCAGAGGGATTACTAACAACTCAGTTCTCAGAAAAGATGTTAAAACACCTCTGGGTTCTTTGGAAGATGTAGTGGCTGTCATGGTAAAATGTGCTAATTGGCGTCTTCATGTTGACACTGCGTCAACTCTCTGCTCAGCCAAGGATCCAAAATGCAGCATTAACTTGGTTGGAAGGGAAAGAACATGTTTTGCCCTAGCCAGCAGAGCTTGCAGGAAGCAGCATGTGGTCAGAGTGTCTGTGAGTTTGGAATGTGCTTGAAGTCTAAGTTATTATATAAATTCCCTCTTGGTACAAAAGGAAGGAAAACATTTTTGTAAGTTTCATATGCTTTTCACTTTACATACAGAGGGGCCTCCAGTCTGTTCTTGGCTGTAAGAAGATAGATGGGTTAACATTCTCCTGATTATTCCCATGTTTTATGTAAGAATGTAATAGTTTAATTGAATTCTCTGCTAAGTCTCAAAGCCTTCTAAAATTTCTGTCATAGTGACTTCTTTATGGCAGTTGAAAAGAAGCATTTTGTCCACTGGGACCAGGACTGAGGTGGTTCATCCCATGGTGCTGCTTCCCAAGTGCTGGATAATCACCACTTCTGTTATATGGTCTGGCACAAAATTTTTTAATGAGATGATGTAACTAGAAGTTAATCGTTAGCCACTTGTTTTTTCAGATCATTGCTGTTAATATTGAACAGTGTTAGAAGAATCAGTGTATAAGAGAGGAACAAAAGATAAGTATTGAGCCCCTCAAAGTGAAGAGAGCACAATATAGGTGGTACAGGAACAAAAAACCCTAGCCCAACCCTCCCCACCAAAAAGCTGAGGAGGGAGGTGAAAAAAGTTTGTTTAATTTATGAATATAAAGTGGCAGAAAAATGTGGTATTCTCTTACAATTGTACACCTGACTTCTTGTGTTTCCAGCTGAGGCTGTGTCTCATTTCTCCAGCAGCTGGAGAAATCATGGGGCCAGAGCATCGCTGGTTTGGATTGGCAGCCTGTTTGGATTGCACTTGTCTTTGCTTTTCTGAAGGTGTCCTTGGTCAGTTTGGTGGCATTGTTTTCACACTCAGCTAGAACACATGGTGTGTCTGGGTGTGGTGGTTTATAAACAAGGGCCGGCATGAAAGAAAGTGGGTGGGTGGCTTCTGTGGGAAGCATGCAGGATAAGCAGTACAGAGAAGCTGTTGGATGAAGAAACAAATTCAGTGTGCTATTCAAGATTATTCAAAAACCAGAGTTGTAACTCTAGAAACTTGAATAGAATAATTTGCAAAGCAGTTTGATGTTCTTCAGCCTCTTGCAAAGTTAAATATTTCCAAGAGTGCCTTGCTTTTGTCATTTTCCAAGGAATCTTGGGAAATAGCCAACTCATCTATAGATCGTCAGGAGAAGGTGTATTGATCAGAGGGGCTGAAGGCTGGACACAGCTGTCACAATCCAAAGATGCAACACAAGTACTCAAGAATATTTTAGGTGAATGAAAATTACTTTTGTGGGGTAATGCTCATATGGCTTCAGGCTTGTTTAACTGTCTAGCCAGTTTTTTAATATGGCAATGAACATTAATATTTGCTCTATCAGTGATTGCCATTGTTAAGCAATTGATTTTGTGAAACTTCCTGCGATAATAAAGAACCTTGGGCTATGAAGAAATTCTTCAACATGCACTTTGTGCATCTTGTTTCATTGCTATCTTAGGTCTGCATTTTTTGTACCTTGCTACCTTGCAGCAGGAAAGAAATGACTGAAACCACAGGATAGCCAGGTACCACATGAGATGTTGAATGTATTCTGCTGCAGTCACAGGCAGCTATAGAGCAGATGTTGGATTCAGAGAATTTCACAGAAATATTTGTTCTTGTTAAATGTCTCCTAAGCCACTGCAAGCAAATCATTAAATAGCTTCTATGTCTCTTAAAATAATGAGGATGTTTAGTACAAAGACCAAAAAGTCTCACATGCTGTATGTCAAATGCTGCAGTAGGAGAAAACAGGAGAAAGACGTCTCCAACTCCACTGGAACCTTACAGTCCCTGAGAGTCCGTGAATTTCCTAAACAACTCAGATTGTTCCTTCCTCACTGCTAAAGCTGTAAATATGTCAACTGCCTTTAGATAATGGAACTGAAAATTCTGTGTGGGAGATGAGCTATTTATGCAATGGTTTGAGAAGGTTTTAGAGCAGAGACTTCAGCTTAATATTCTGCAGCGTGTTTGATGATTTTAGCTCTAGTGACATCACTAAAGTCAGAAGAGGGATGAGGTTGCTCATTTGTTTCACTTCCATGGAAAGCAATTTGATGCATACAGGACTACCCAGAGTTTCCTTTCCTCCCTCTGAAGTCTCTCATTTTATTAGTCCTCCCTGCTTCCCTCCTCCATAACTTCTCCTCATGCTTCTCATGCTTTTCTTTCTTTCTCAGTTTACAAATTGCTATATTCATCACTGTCGGCTTTCCTTCCTTTTGTAAACTTCTTCAACTTATCTTCTGCTTCAGATAAATGGTTTTAATTTAATATTTTTGATGCTTTCAGGTTTCTTCTGAGTTTTCCCTATGCATCATCTCCAGGGTTTGTTGTTATTTTTTTTTTTGCTATAGGTATTAGATTTGATTTTTATGTTGAGGGCCTTGAAGACTACTTTGCACTCTGATATTTCATGTGCCAAATTTCATGCACTCAGCAGTGCTTAAAATGAGAAATATCTTAAGGGAAGAAAATCTACAGTGGATTTTACTTTTCATGCAGTAGAGGAATAAACTTTTTAGTTTGGGAAGTTGCAGAGAAAAGCATGGGTGGAATATGGCTTCAAAGCATCATTTGCCAGAAACAGTCTGAGTTATTTCTGGGTTTGTTTTGACGTACTCAGGCAGACTTTAATCAAATGCACAGATTTACATTCTCATGAGTCTGTTATTGCTAGACTTGCTTTCATGAAGATATCAGATATAGAAAAGATGGAAGGGATTCAGAAAAAGCCAAGTCTTACAGGAATGTAAGGAGCTCAGGAATTACAGGAATGTGGGAGCTTAGACCACCTCAGCTGTTGCTTAGTGAGCCCAGTAGAAATCAGCCACCAGTCCTTCTCTGTTCTGCTCCTATTCTGGGGCTTTTTCAAAATGGAAATCTGTGGAAACTGGATATCATGGAAAAAAGAAATGCTATAAACTTTCTCAAAACTGGTTTCTGAGATGTTGGCAAATCTTTAAGAGGTATAGGGCTGTATTAGATAATTAGATAATTAGAGAATGTTTCAGACTTTTGAGTTCCTTTTGGAGGAAGAACTGCCAAAGTTTTGCACTTCTAAAACTATCCTTTTAGTGTCCTTAGGAAAATTCAGTC
Source organism: Acridotheres tristis (assembly GCA_037013685.1). Lineage (NCBI taxonomy): Eukaryota > Metazoa > Chordata > Aves > Passeriformes > Sturnidae > Acridotheres > Acridotheres tristis. The sequence goes on along the minus strand of CM072889.1, from coordinate 11,257,901 downwards.
AAAGTTTTGATGTTAGAACATAAAGTTTTCCAAAGTCCCTGATGGTTGATCTACTGTAGCAGCATGTATACCTTTTTATTATCTCTATGGTGTGGTTTTTCTTACTTTTTATTTTAAAAATTTTTAAAGTAGGTTTACTTTTTTTATGCATGAGATGCACATTGACACTGCTTCAGAAGAAAGCCTGATAAGGCTAATGTGGGTAAGGAACTCTTCTCACAAACTGCAGTTGGAGTTTTTGGAGACAGAAGTCTGAGGGTTTTTATATTTGAGCATTAGAGGAAGAAACAAATCTTAGTTTGGAAATTTATCGCAGTTTTGCCTTTTCTCTGTTTTGGTCATGTTGCAGTCCTCTCTTTTCCCATTGCCTCAGATCTAAGCTTGTTACAACCTTCTGGCTTGTTTGTGATGTGACTTCCTGGCATGTTTCCTACATAAACATTTATCTTCTGCTCCTGGGCTTCCTTCCTACAGAGCTGTTCCTTTCTTATCTCTGGGTCGGTCTTCTAGATTTTCTATCTAAAACAGTAGCTAAAGCTATACAACTGACAAATTGAGGGTCTAAATAAAAAGGTTCTGGATAAATCTGGATGTGGTTTAAAATGCCAGGGAGAAGGGAGCTGAAATGCCATTAGAAAGAATGCTAGGAGATATTGGGTAGAATATTTTAAAATTGCAGGCAGATTGAAAGAATATTATGTTTTTACTGTTTTACCTTAAAGCTAACATATAATAAATATATAATAAATAATAAATAATAACATTGATGTAAATTTGAAAATATCACTGGCTTTGTAGCAAAAATGTTGGAGCATGATGTTTAGTATTTTTATTTCCCCACTAAAAAATTTTTTTTTAAATTCAATTTTTAATTGTTGCATTTTCTCAAAGGACCCATGCTGGAGCTCTAATTTACTGTCTTCATAACTATGGAGAGTGCAGAATGTTTAGACTTTCACTTTTGCTACAATGGTCTTATTAAATATGGATGTACTCTTGCTACATAAGGGAAAACTAAATCAGACCAAATTTGTTACACTTTACGTAATTATGCATTGAGAACAATGTATAATTAATAAAGTCATTATAGATTCAGGCTATGGGTTGGCATTACCAGTGAAATCTAAATCTTTTTTTTTTATGCTCAGTGTTTCCTGTGTTTGTTTTGGGAAAAAACTTCAACTCTACAAGTAGAGGTGTTGCCCTAATAAATTACCTTACTGGAATAATAAACTTCTTCTAGAGAAGTAAAAATGGTTTTAAATCAAATGAACCTGGATGATCATCTTTCTCCTATGTGCTTTGCACTTCCAAGTTTTACACCATTTCCACAAGTTTGCATAGTTAAATAATTTTGAATTAATACTTTTAATAGCTTAGTCCAACAAAATGTACTTCTGGACTCTTTCCCAGTTAATAAAGCAGGAAGAAGATGCCTAAAGACCAAGGAAGATGGGAAATTGTCAAAGATTGTGAAACCTAACAGTAGCACTAATATTTATATGTAAAGGAATAAGGCTGCTGTTATTTTGAGTATTATTGGTGTTTCTGTTTTTAATATTAATCTCTTGTCTCCCATTGATTTACTGTATTTTAGAGGCCGGAAATAAAAAAATCCTAAATCTCTCCTGAGCAAACAAGTTTAAAATATGCAAAGGGCAATAGTGGCACCACATCAGTTGTGCATCCCAGTTTTGCCAGGTGGTTTATTCTCTTCAGCCAGAAGGCCTGTGACAATCAGTGCTTAGCAGCAAAACAATGCCTGTCTGGCATCAATTCCCTTTTTGGTTGACACCTTTTTTTGAAAAAACAAATATTCCTGCTGCAAGAAGCCAGAGTGTATCCTTTCATGCTCAGGTTTCTTCCCTACGTTTTTCCACTTCCTGTTCTTATTCTCCAGAAGTTTCCATTGTCCTCTGTGCATTTTGACTGGGATTAGTGATAACCTGTTTAGGATTCCTGCTGTGAGGTCTGGGCACCAGCGTTCTGGGAGCAGGTGACAGGTCTGGAGAATGGTGCCTGTCATTAGTGCTCACTGTACATTCAGGAAAGCAGAATCTAAATATGTTTATCTCTCCTTGCAGACAGGGACTAGTTGATTGAATACAGCTTTTAATTACTAAGAATTTCAACATCTTAAACTAAGATATAAAACTGCTTAAATTAATTTGATTTAAATATTGGAGGAATGACAGAACAGGTGCAATTTCTTCTATTCAGGTGCTTCTTTGTTCTTGCTGGTCTGCATTTGCTACAGGCAGCTGGGAAAATCTGATCTGTTGAAACACTATGGTCTAAGAGAACCTTGGGTCATATTTCTTTAGACTGACAGAAGATAATTGTATTTATCCTTCCTCTTGCAAGATCATAGCAACAAGCTTCTTTTTCCTGTTTGAGAACCAAAATGGGAATATGTTCTTCACAGAAACTGAATTTTGAAGCAGTCCTGAAAGATTAAGTTTTAGGGGGACTCCTGATACTCTTTGTAACTGAATTGCTTTATTAGCTGTAGCTTCCTGCTAGAGCTACTGCAGACTTATACTGACAAATGTAGGTGGAACAATAAGAGAAACAATACAGCCAGAAGCAGATTCTGAATGGCAAAGCATGTAGGCAAGTTTTTTTTTTTTCTTTTTTTTCTTCCTTTGAGTAGTTGCTGGTGGACAGTTTGGCGTTTTAGTGCAGCTATGCTGGGGCAATTACTTGATGAATTCTTCCTTTGAACCACGATTCACATGATCTGTTAACAGGCATATGGTGTTTCTTGCTAGATGAAATGCGTGACATTACTTTTGGAGGAGAAAATTAGATTTCAGTCATAAAGACATCTTGTCTGTCTTCACAGATTATCATAGAAAGATAAAACCAAAATTGATCACTTCTTGTTCTTCTCCAGAGAGTCCTGATTTCCATGCAACACTGCTGCTGTCCCAGCTCAGCTCAGTCTATGCTGTCAGGGCATGAGGGTAATGAATAAAATGGTCATTTTAGGTCTCTACATCAAATAGGTTCAAAGGAAGTAAGTCAGACTAGAGAGCAGAAATGGTTTTTGGCAGCTACAAACAGGAAAAAAAATCCTGCTGAAAATCTGTTTAATCAACAGTGTTCACCAGCTCCTCTGCTAGTTTTGGCAGGAATAGGTCCGTTATGTTAACTCATCTCCAAAATAATATAGTTAATATAGTCTGATAACCTGTGTCTGCCTGTTAAAAGCTGGTAAGTTCATGGTTCAAACAGGATTTCCTTTCTGCTAATGCAGGAGATAATGCAAGGTTAGAACAAGAGTTCATAGTATTATTTTTCCCCTCCTTTTTTTTTTCTTGGACAAATACTCAAGGCTTGCATATAGTTTAATTGCATTTCAGCTGCTGCATTTTCAATGGGGAGAAAGTGAATGAAATGTCAACATCCTTGTGGGGCTGGATGGACAGTTGTCTCCTGCCTTAATAAGTAAAAAGGTGTAAAATAAGGCAAAAAAGATGCAGGATTAATAGCATTTCTAAATAATATTCTTCCCTTTTAGAAGGTCGTATATCATTCATTCTTGTTCTCCAGGAACCTACCCCAAATCAGATAGAATTTTAAGCATAAATTTATCTCTCTGAACAGCACTTGGAAGAAAATTATAAGGTAGGGAAAACCATGGGGAATAACTGTAATAATTTTTGTGTCTGTAATAGATAAGTAAATAACTACTTCGTGTGTTTGTTAAAGCTTCTGAGCAGTCTTCAATGTTATAATACATTATTAAATTATAAAACAATTACATTTTTTACTGGATTGTTCTTGCAAGTCTGTGACCCATTATTTCAGCCTGTGAGACCTTCAACATTGACTTAAAGTCTACAAAAAAAAAATTTCACATATTATTTAAAAGTAGGTGTGGTGTGTTGGTTCCCAAATTATCGTTTGTTTATATTGGTTTGTATTGCCATGAAGTCTGTAACTGTTAAATCCAGTGTTATAAACTCCAGGTATTTCAGAATGTAGAATGTATTTCAGAATGTTTCAGGTATGTAGAATTCAAAACCAAATCTGAATCATAGGAATCATATTTGAAAATGATTTCAAGTGTTTTGGCTGAAATTTGAGGAAAAAACTATTTCTACTTTGATTTGCCTCCCTGCTGTATACCTTTTACAGTTTCCCTGAGTTAGTGTTCCCACTCCTTGTATAGTCCAGGGTGTTGTTGGACAGGGGTGTTATCCAGGGATGTTATAGGGATGATCCAGGGGAGCTCTCTGCTCCCACTCCCCAGCACTGGCTTCTTACGGATGTATCAGCAAGTGCAGCAAAGCTCTGGGTTATTTATCTAGCAGCCAGAGCATGCCTTTGTCCTGATGAAATACCCTTGCATCTGATAAAAGAGCCGTGTGTGACTAAGTGGGTGGGAGTTGCAGCCCTGACATTTACGCTGCAGGAATGAGGGGCTCCCCTGCTTTCTAGTCAGGCACCAGACCACAGGAGCTGTGAGGGTCTTCAGGGACTGCTGTTCCAAAGCCAGTCAGCTCATCAGCTCGGGGGGAATGTCTCTAGACTCGTCTATTCCCCTTTCGTGACTGGCCTGGGTTTTCCAGCCTCTCTGTTCTTCAGGGTGTGTGGTGACACCAGACTAATTTCTTCAGGCTGACGAGACAGAAATTTCCGGGCTGGTGCTGCAGGCACAGCAACTTCTTAGGCCTGATTTTTCCATTCAGAAACTAGAGCCCAAGATCCTAAAAAACCACAACTTGGGTTTGTCTTTTCCTTTTGGACCAAGTATAGGTGCCAAAGTCTAACAGATCAATTTATAAAATTGATCACCTAATTCCTCAAGTGTTTCAACAGCCCATCCTCTGCTCCTTGGCTGCCAGATGAGGAGGCTTGAGGAAAGCAGCCTCAGTGCCTTCCTTGTCTCTCATAAGCTAGTGTGTTCCTAAAGAAAGCCTTGTTTTAAATAATTTGCTCTTACTAAATATATTTTGCTCCCCCCCTTTCATTTCAATTAAATGTTGAAAGTTTTGGAAATCTGCCCTTCATATATGAAGGTTTTTTGTGTCTGATACTGATACAGGGAAGTTGTACAGAAGAGCCAAACAACAGGAAAATTCTTTTTTTTCCTTGCCTTTCCTTCATCCTGCAGACAATACTTAAAAGGCAAAGCAGTTGGATATACTGTTTCTCATCTCATTTTGATAGCGGTTTTTTTTTACTCCAAGCCTTTTAACCTTATACTTACCTGGTGGCTTGGGAGGCAAACAGATCTTTTATTTTTTTCCCACTCTGGCATGCAGAAGTATGGCCATGAAATGAAAATACTCTTATAATACAGTGAATACTACAATAGTTATATTAGGCTGTACTAACCAGCACAAGATTTATAATCTTCTCCATGTTTTAGGTCAGTTAATTTATAAAATGAGAACATCTTGTACAAATACTAAGATAAGCTGAAATTTGAGACCTAAGATCTGTTTCAGCCCACGTTTAATTAGGCACAGATAACAAATTACAAATAGTGATTATAGAAGAAAGGAGGGGAAGGAGAGGAAGGCCACATATTGAGAAGAAAGTTTTCTGCAAGCTACTTAGGAGTAAATGAGCCCTTTCTTTAATTATCTGCACTAGTCTTTGAAATGATGGTATCTGACTACAACTGTTCTCCAAAACGAAATTAAAATCCAAAGAAGTTCCAGTCATTGTCAGAAGGGGTTTGCCAAGATTTCTTCATGGTGTAAAGTGGCAAAAAGTGAACTGAAATTTGAGTGGCAGAAATTCCCATGCTGGGCACCTCCCTCTGACCCTTGAGAAGAGAGATGGGATTTTTAGGATGATGGTGAACAAACCTCCGAGGTCTCTGATCTGATAAGTCACTTATTGAATTCAGTGTACTAAAACATGAGAGAGGTTACCAGACTGAGAGAGCATGTCTGGATTTTCTGGCGTTTGAGGGGTAAAAACCTTTCTTGGGCTATTAACTGTCAGATAATGTTTAATATAGTGAAGTACCCAAGGTAATAGGAAGGAGAGAAAAAGGAACTGAGAGAAAAGATCAGCTATCACTGCTTTTAATATAGTGTAAAATAATATTGCTCTGAGGCAGAGTAGCTCTTCTGAAAGTTCACTCTTGCTTGGAAATGTAGGGCTTTTCCAGTTCCTGGTGATAACAGGACTTTGGAAATACAGCACTCTCCCTTGAGGCAGAGCTTAGCAGCATCTGCCTGTTAAACTGATCAATGGGGTAGTGTGAGAGATGTTTAATTCTCACAGAAATTTATTGCTGGTGGAGAATGATGATAGGGATCTTGCAGGGAAAAGAGGCTTATAAGAAATGGCTATTTATCTTGTGCTGTGTTTGTAGCCTTTTGTTAAAGGCTTAGCCTAACTCTTGGATTGAAGATTGTCAGTGATGTGGAATATAAGTCAAGTATTTTTTCCCTGATGTCCTGTGCTGGATGAGTACAGTTAATGCCATCAGATGCAGGTAAAAGCATTTTAGAGTAGAGCAAGGGGAGAGGATGAGAAAGATTAATGATCCTGAGATTTTAAAGGGTACTACCAGGCTAGATGCTTAACACCAATTAAAAATTAAGAATAAAATGTACAAACAAGTTGAAACTCACTGTTGATGAAACTGAAGTTTCATATTTTGCTTAATGATTATACGTTGCCATATAAAAAGGTTTTCTAGATAGTTGCAGATCATGGATAGAGTTACTGGGCGAAAGGGGCCTGAGACAAAACTGCAAGTTATAGAGGCCTTAACAAGGAGGTTCCAGTACAGTGGATGCAGAAGTTGTCTAAGGAACAAAAATCAGATGCTCTTCAGAAGAGGGAAGAGCTGTGGAAGTGACCGGGCAGGTATTGCTGAAGGCCTGTGAGATTAACAAACATGCATTTGTCCAAATTTACACTGGGGAAAAACTTGGTTGAGGATTGAGTGAGAGCTTTGACAAATTGGTGGACTTCAGTAGTGGACATGGCTTCCTAAAGAAGGATTAAATATCTTCATCCATGCACATAAAAACCTTTATTGTCAGTGTGATGCTCATCTGTTTCTTTCTGTGACACAGTAGTTCATAATCAGCTGGATAGAGCACCAGAACTCTGCAAGAGAAATGAACTGAGCAGAAACGACCTTTTTGAATGTATAGATGGGACTCATGTTTGTTTGTACCTCTTGCTGAATCAGGTATAATTTTCAAAGGCAAAGAGATGCTAGTGTATGAAAAATGATTTGGTTTTACTTCAAATGGAGATAAATTAATAGAAACCACCCTAGAGTGAACTGAAACCTTGAATGTAAGATAAAGAAGATCTAAAGGTTTGCATATTAATCAAACTGTGACACTTTGTTCCTGGCTACTTGTTCTGCTATCACTTATCTGCATAGAAAGTCAGTTTAAGGCCATTCTTACAGAATATGTCTTCCTTTCCTAATCCTTGCTAGAATCAAAGGTGCCATCAATCCTCATCTGAGTTTGGATATTAATATAAACTCCTTTTTTTTGTCCTCTCCTCTCTACCTTGATATACAATTTTGTGTGGGGAATGTTTTTCAAAGCTTTTTAAGCCTTTAATTTACTGTTGCAAAATGTAAAAAACAGTAAATTTCCAGCCTCTGTTTTTCTTCTAGATAACTGGCAACTTATGAAGATGCTCCCTTCTTAGTATTTAGTCTAAGAGTCAGTTCAGTGATGATCTTCCTTGAATTAGTAAAAACATCATTAAGCTGTCCAGGAAGACAGTCTGTATGAGGAGAGCAAGAACTATCATGCCTGCTTGGAGCCCAGCAGAACCTATCCCTAAAAGTCTTTGAGGTTGGATTAATTTTTCCTTCCTTCCTTCCTTCCTTCCTTCCTTCCTTCCTTCCTTCCTTCCTTCCTTCCTTCCTTCCTTCCTTCCTTCCTTCCTTCCTTCCTTCCTTCCTTCCTTCCTTCCTTCCTTCCTTCCTTCCTTCCTTCCTTCCTTCCTTCCTTCCTTCCTTCCTTCCTTCCTTCCTTCCTTCCTTCCTTCCTTCCTTCCTTCCTTCCTTCCTTCCTTCCTTCCTTCCTTCCTTCCTTCCTTCCTTCCTTCCTTCTCCCATAGCTCAGCCTGTTACTTTCTTTTTCCATTTCTGACAGAACTCTGAGTGTTAAAATGCTTATTAACATAAGCCAAAGCTATGAATTCCAAGTACACCCACATTCAAACTGGAACCTTGCCATCTGGGCCCACCTCTGCATGAAACCAATCACTGGTGCTGCTTTCAGACTATTTGGATTGAAGAAGCACTGGCAACATCAAGACATTTTCTCTTTATTGTGACTTCAGATGTATTTTGGAGAGTTCTGTATTATTTTTTACTTTACCCACCCCTAATTTGTACAGCCACTGCTCCCTTCATCTTTCACATTGATGTAACTGCATTAATATTGCCATATAGAGGTTTTAATTTGCTATAATGTGACCCAGCATGCATAAAATGGAGCTTCTCTCAGAATTAGCTAAGTAGTTTTCATTTGATTAAGTACATAATGATTTATTTTGCAAACTTGCTGTTTTACTTCTTTCCTGGCAACTCTGCTTCTGTTTAATTTGCTGGTGGTTGTTGTTGTTTTGTTGTTTTTGGGTTTTTTGTTTTTTGTTTTGTTTTTTTTTTTTGGGTGGTGTTTTTCTTTTTGTCTTTTTTTTTGAAAAGGATGGAATAAAGGAAAATTCTGGACTGACAGTACTACCTTAAATGAAAAGAGAAATAAGGCATGATAGAAATGTGGTGCTGCTGAAAGATGCTGTGCTGGCACTGGATGGAATATTTTAAGATTTGTTTTCATCTAACATGAGTTAGGTTGAAGGCTGGATTCAAGAGATAAAAATTACATCGAGAGCTAGGTTATGCTGTTCCTATGGGTCTTGCATGCAAATCATGATGTAGACTTCACTGTAGAATTATAGCAAAGTTCTTGTAAATGCAAATTATTTATAAGCAACAGTTAACCAAGATTTGCATTTAACTGGATGATGGTGAGCAAGGTTAGCTGCAGAAGATTAGCAGCAAGCATTACAACTTCATTGTAAGGGGGAAATAAATACTGTTGTGTTACTATCTTATGTGCTCACTGAATTAATTTATAGGTCTCTTTTAATAATTCTTCCTCTAATCAGTACAGAAAATATTGTGATAACAAACTGGGTAGAGAAGGAAGAATGCTCAGAACTTAAAGGCTGGATGAACTGGATAACCTTAATCCAGGGAAGTAAGGAAAGCAGGTGTAATGGTGAATAAAATTGGTGATGGCCACTCTCTCTAGCACTAAGATCAAATAGCCCAGAGCAGCACACATTTTCTCTTTGCTCCCCCTTGCCTAGTAATGAGCTCTGGTCTATACTGTTTATTGGGAATCTCTCCTGGCTGTGTTCACCTGAGGAAAGGAGGTGCTGAAGTGCACCAGGGAACATGTCAGCAGTCTTGGTGATGCTTAAGCCTGGTTTATCACTGCTGTGACCTTGAAGGCATCTTGTTTCTCTGCCTCTGAAGTGCCTGCAGTTTAAATACTCTTGTCCCTGTTTTTGTGCCTTGTACACTTTAAGCATGGCCTATGCCATGTCTGCTTATCTAGGGTATTTATAAGTACAGTTTTCAGTTGAACACTTAATTGGTACACTCTTCTGAGGGTGATTATTTTTATGGAGTGTTGTGGTGTACGATTTCTTCTTGTTCTACCTTTGTTTTCCCCTATGTTATAATGGTTCATCCCTATGTTGGACCCCCCTGTTGGTACGTTCCATGTTACCCTCCTTCCTGCCATAGCCCTGCCAATCGTCCCCAAGCCCCTCACACTTTTCCAGACCCTTCTCTGTCCGTCACCCCAGTCCCAGCCCCACAAGTTGTCCATCCCCCCTGGCCACACCTGTCAATCTTGAAAGTTCTTTGTCAGTTACCGGTTCTATGTTGTGTGATTGGATATTGTAAGTTTGGTTCCACCTATGTTTCCCCTCATTGGATTGTCGTGCCTGGGATCCCGCCCTAGGTCACTCCCCTAAGTTCCCCTGATTGGGTTACATGCTGTACCCTCCCATGGGGGAGGACCCTTATTTAAGTTCGTGCACAGTCCTTCTCTGCGTTTTGTGGTATCTCCTCCTTGATCCTGGTTGTCCTCTTTCCAGCTCCTTCAATAAACCCTTCTGGAACCGCGAAAGGACCCTCTCTGCCTCTTCGCTTCTCCCCCGATGCTGATAACCACAGTGAAGGCTCAGTGCCTTACCCACGTTCTGGGCTCTTGGACACTCTGAAGTGGGCCACTCTTGGCGCTCCCCCGCCTCACGAGCTGGCCACGCGGGCTGAGACTGAGTGGACAGAGGCGGGCAGCGTCAATGGAGGTAATCAATGATACAACCACAGGTATTGCTAAAGACGCGTAGTGTTGGAAGAACCTGGCTCCATGTCTTTAACAGCATTGGTGTGAGGATGGGGGACTGACATGGGGCCCTCTGAAGCAGCTGCTCTCTAGGCTGAATGAGCTCAGCTGTCTGAGCCTCTCCTGACAGGACAAGGGTTGCAGAGTCAGGTCATCTGCAAACGATTAACACCAGGTTTCCTACAAACCTTCAGATTTCAAGGGGTGAGATGTCTCTGTGACGTGGCAGCCTGCTCCACTCCGCTCTGGCACGCCCAGCTGGCTCTGCAGGCTGTGCCCACGCCGAGAGTGGGCTGTTTCCCAGGTGCCAAGAACCGGGAATACAGCCAGGACTGTGAACCCTCTTGGCTAATCTCACGTCCAGGGAAAGGCGAAGGATTTGGAGGAGTCCTTTCGTGGGTGCAGGAATAGGTTTATTGGAAGGTCCGGGGGAGGAGAGGAGGCCAGGGGAGGATGCCACAGAAAGCACAGAGAAGGGTCTGACAACAACTTAAATAGGGGCCCTCCCCCAGGGGAGGGTACAATACAAAGACCAATAAGGAGAGCTCAGGAGCAGTACAGTAGGAGGTACAATGCACCAACAAGGGGAAACATGGGCGGTCCACAACTTAAAACGTTCAATCATATAACTGGAAACTTGTAACAGACAGGGAACTTTCCAGAACAAGGGATGTGGAGGGAGGGGATTGACAACTTGGAAGGTAGGGGTTAGGGTGACTGGCAGGGAAGGTGTCCTGGGGTACAATGCAAAAATGTATATTCTATCACCATCTGTTGAAATGTGGGAGGGGTGGTGATCCTTATCTCTGTGGGAGATATCCTCTGCTGATGTGCCATCTGATAAGATATGGGGGATGATCATCGTTATCTTTTCACAACCCATCCTTCCTCCAGGAGATATATTCTATTAATGGGCCATTAAGTCCTATTGTGTGACTGATAAGATTACATCATCCCATTGGGAGATGCCCCAGCCAGGGGGAGGAGCCAAGCCTTTCCTACCTAGATAAAAAACTGGGGTTTGGGATGCAAAGCAGCCCTTTCCACTGGATCCCAGAGGAAAGTCGGACCTTTTCCACATCATCGCTGGATCTTCGGAGGAAAACTGCACCTTCTACAGGGGCACTGCTTCAATGGAACCACATCTGTCATCCAGGAGGACTGCAGCCACCATTTAATGGGACTGCTACCAACACCCTGACTGACAGGGTGTCAGGTTGTATTCTGACTCTGTCGGTGGTTTTTCTTTTGTATTATTGCATGTATTTTTTTTTCCTCCTATTAAATTGTATTACTGACTTGGAGTCTCGCACTGGTTTTGCTTTCAAACCAACACAGAAGGGTCTGGAAAAAGGGGAGGAGTTTAGGCAAACTGACAAGGGCAAAGGTGGGAAAGGGAGACCTGGAGCAGACTGAGTGAGGGGTTTAACATAGGCAGGAACCATTACGATACATAGGGGAAACAGGGTTATAGCCAAAGAAAATAACAGACCGCAACAGCTCTGGACCGGTCACTGAGCAGGGTTGTGCCCCAGGTCTGCCCCATCTTTCAGCTTATGTGGGGGATGCTGGTGGAGAAACAGTGTCTTGGAAGATAATGAAAAGGATATGAGCATATTTGTCATATGCTATTGGTAATTGGAAGCAAATATTCAGGCTTTCCAGCAGGATTATTTAATGGTAAGACTAACAAGCAGAATGGTGTTGTAGGACATTTGGGACTCATTAGTGCTCTGAACTTGAAGATGTGTTACCTTTCCAGCTGATGCCTGGTTTCCTAGTCATCTATTAAAAAACAAAATCCCCCCTATGTTTTATAGTCAGAAAACACGGTATTGACAATGACAAAAGAATACCAGTGTAAATGGTTACAAAATCCAGTAACAGATACCTTCATCAAAATAATCCTGCTAGAAAAAAATCAGAACAGAGGACTTGACTGAATGTTTGTGCTCACAGTTATATATAACTCCTGTGGTGAGATGGAGTTAAGGCTGACATGCTTGTAACCATTTAAGAGCAAAATATTCTCAGTGAGGGATATTAGTTATCCCCCATACAAGTACTACATATCAAAAAAGAATTTTCTGTCAAAGGAAATCTTAACACTTAAAAGTGTGGAAATACAATATTAAGGGATCCAAGTAACATTAAGGTAACAATGCTGCTCAGTAAGAAAAATAAAAAAAAATTGTATTTATGGTATCAAATGAGATTAAAAAATGACCTTTTTATATTCTTTCTCCTCTGCTTTCATTAGGATGAAGTGCTTGATTTAAGGAAAGTTGCTCCATTCATGAACAGTGAGTGAGCAGGGCTCACTTTAAATCATGTGTAGATATGTTTGAGTTACAGCTCAATGTGTGTTTTATATGCTTATTTGTACTGGTTTATTTAATTCATACTTGATAGTTTTGTGCGTTAAGCCTCAGTAAGAAAAAATGTTCATAATTTATTGTGTAATATCAAAATGGGGATTCTAAGTACATCAAGCAATAATTGGTGCAGCTACATGAAAACATTTCATAGATGGTTTGATAGTATGCTAAATGCCAAAAAGTCTTCCAGTGCCTAATTCTACAGCTAATAAGAAACTTTGCAGCCTTTAGTGGGCAGTCACAACTGGCCTGAGAAGAAAAGCCAGTCACCAGTAACAAACCTACTGTGTCAGTGCCAGCAGAGATAGTTGCAACCTTGTGCATTCCACCAGCTTGCAGGAGAGATAGATTTTAGAACATATCTTAATTTAGAATATTTCTTAATCAAAGGACTGGCTAATTTTTCTGAGGAGAAGTTAAAATGCATCTGGGACTGGTTTGTGCAATACTGCCATGGTGGACTGGCATTCTCAATACAAGAAAAAATAGCTTTTCTATGTGTTAATTTTTTGTGTTTAATTTTCCTTTCCCTGTCCATCACCCTGCTTTGTGTGCTTGTCCCTGAGCATTAGAAAGTGCAGGTGCCTTCTGTCTGTATTTGCTAAGGTTCCTCGTGTCATACAGCCCCTCAGGTGTGTCCTGGACTGAAAGGCAAGGAAAGTCCCTTCCAGTCTGCATAATTATGTACTCAGGGATAATCTTGCATGATATTTAATTAACTTTGATGATGTAGAAGGTTAGAAATCTCTGTTGTTCCTTTGGGATAGAAAAAGGCCCACACATTCTAAAGTTTTTTAAAAGTGAATTCAAGTGGAGTAATTAAGCTCAATTTAAGTAATGGTTTTGTTTGCACAGTCTCAGAGCAAGTAAGTACTATCTTCCCCAACATGTGTGCTTCTATTTTCACACCCAAAAATATACAGATCGCTGCTAAAATGGGGAGGAAGGAATATAATGCACAGTTTCCTTAGTTTGTGTGGGTTTTGTATTGGCTATGAGAAACAGAAATACCAGCATGATCATAATGGTTTTTTTTCAGGACAAGAAGTTGATTTAGATCTAGAAAAAATTACTTGCTTTTCCAGCAGAGAACCATGCTGCTGCACAGTTTTGTTTCCCACCAACTCAACCTGACTGTGTTGAGTTTCAATGTGGAGCTGCCTCAGTTTATTAAATCCCCAGAGGCCTGTGTTTAAACAAAAGTGGACAGTAATGGCAGGTGAGTATTTCCCTAAACTGAGAAATAATTGACCAATTGTGGCAGATGACAACTGTAATTTTGCAAAGAATGAGAGTTTGTAGTATTTATTATGATATTATTACTGTGATAAGCTCACAAAGTCACTGCACTATCTTCTGTTTTGAGGCTTGTAACAATATTGCAAACTCCTGCATCGGGCACTGAGAAAATGATAACATTGGCCTAGGTTTTAAGGGAGTGCTCAAAATTTTAAGATTGTTTTCCAGTTTTGGACTGCATAATGGTTAATTCCTTTTTCTGAAGCCACCAAAGCTGAAAGGATTCTTAAAAGAAACTGGAATTTGGTAATCTCTCAGGAACTTGAAGAAAAATAACAGAGGTCACAAGTTAGCAACATTTTATCACATTGCAAGTATTTCATCATGCAGCACCAAAACAATTTGGTAAGGGAATAACATAACATTATCTGAAATGCAGAGTGAAGTCTAAGTGTTAGACTACCTAGACTCTAAAAATAATGAAAAAGAAACAACCTCCTCCAATTTACCTGTCAAAGGCAGCTTCAAACTTCCCCACCCTTCTATTTATTGTAGCATACATCATTCAAAATTTCAATTACAGCATGTATGTCAAAGAAAAGCCTTTGAAGATAAAACAACTAATTTAAATATTTTTCTGCATTTAATATATGAATAGTTTGTTGCATAAAAGTAATTAAAGATACTGTGTTAATGTGTGCTATGGAGAAAGAGATGAAAATGGATGCATTCCAGAAAGGACAACATTTTTAAAAATTATAAATGCCAGGCTAATTTGTTTTACTCTGAGCCATTGCTATTGTGCTATTGGGCTGTTGTGCAGTCTTGTCAGCTGTTTGCCTGAATATAAATAACTGTAATTTTCACACTTGCCTCTTCCTACAGTTTGTAAAAGCAGTTGGTTACAACATCAAATTAAATTGATATCTGCTGAGCAGGTTTTAATACAAAAAGTTCTCAACAGTTTTTTTTTTTTTCCCCCAATCTTTTATAAAAAATCCACAAATTGACTTAAGGCACCCAGGAGTCCTGTTATCAAGCATGCTATTATAGTTCTTTGTCAGGGAGCTTTAGTCGTGCCTTTTTCTTAAGCTCCCTTCTGCTATGCAAAGCCCCTCTGGCACAGTCAGGGTTGTGTGGGAGGCCGACCCTCCAGGCTGCCCATGCAGGTGCATCAGCAGCTGCAGAGAGAGGGAATCTGTTGTGGGAGCATTTCCCTCCAGAAATGATCTCCCACCCTGGATTCTGGTTCCTGTCAAAGGTGAAACCAAGGATGCAGCTTTCCATAAATAAGCATGTTTCTTCACATGTTCGAGCAGGGTGCTGTGGTTGTTGCTAATCTATTTTGTAAAACCTTGCTTTGAACCCCTTGTCTAGGGCTGAAGGAGTGTAGAGGCAGAAGAAGAAATGCAGTGGTGAGACCGAGGTGCTGTCTGGGTGCATCACCCCTGGCCTGTGCTTACAAGTGAATATTTACAACAGACTGTGGTGGTGGACAGAACCCTGTCCCTTGCCAGCCTCCAGCAGTGTGTTCCCCTAAGCCCATGGATTAGGGTGTGTTATGTAGGATTTGTAACTGAGCTAAGACACTTGCAGGGACATGACTTATTCAGCCTATTATACTTTTCTTATCCCTATGTAATTTTCAAAATGATGATTTCCAATACTAGGGAAATATGCAAAGTTTTAGTTAGGCTTTCTTTGAGCCTTTCTTGTACCTCTAAGGGAAGAAGAGTCGTGGGGAGTGTTTTTCTCCTTGGCTCTGTTTTCAAGAGCAGATGTAGCCTGTCTGTGTGGCAAATGGCAGGACCCTGGCCTTGGCCAGTGTTGTGAAATCTTACATGGGCATAGGCACCTCTTAACTGCTCTCTTGGACTTCTCTTAGAAACGTTTTGTTCAGACTGGTCATAAAATTGTTAAGGTCGAGAAAGATCTCTAAGATGGTTGAGTCCAGCTGTTAACCCAGCAGTGCCATGTTACCATTAAACCATATCCCCAAGTGCCACATCCACATATGCTTTAAATATCTCCAGGGATGGTGATTCTGCCACTTCCCTGGGCAGCCTGTTCCAATGCCACTCCTCAAGGCTTGCTTCCCCACCTTGAGGACGGGAAGAGTATAGGACCAGGTACAATAATTCTTTAACTGGCGATAGGAGGAGTTTAACAAGGTTTCTGTGCACTAGTGTTTCAGGGACTTCTGGATTCATTAATCAGCTGTCTAGACCAGCAAGACATCTCCTCAAACAAGGTTCAAAATTATCTCTATTTTGGGAGCCACAGCTACTTTTTTTATTCATATGACTGGTGAGAGACAGGTAATTGGACTCCCAAATAAAGGATTTTAGGCATGTAGCAAGGAAGAGCAGGTACTGTTGTATCAGATATCTGGAAATTTTCAGAGTAATGGACTGAATTTTTCAGAGTTGAAAGTGCTGTTATTTGGTGCATGAGTATAATGAAAGAAAAACCTTTGACAACAGTTTATGTAATCTCTTTCTTACTCTGAACCAGACATAATTAGGAAAAAAATAAAGATGTTGTACCCTCTTTTGTCTCAATTATTTGTGGAACTAAGTGGATTTATGCACTTGAAAAGCAGCGGCAATGTGACCCTTTTATTACTGATAGTAAAAATTGGAAAAACTATCTGACTAGATACCAGCAGTGCATGAACATTATCAAAATCCTTGGAAAGGTGTGGCTTATCTCTCCCCTTCCAGTGCATTGGCACCTCTGTCAATGTGCTGTTGGGTAACCCGAGCTGCCCATGGAAACTGCAAGTGAAGAAAACAGAACCACCCACAGAAAAGCAGCAGCCTTTGTTGCTCCCTTAGCTGTTATGAGCAGGACCCTGGAGCTCCCTGGAAGGGAGGAAGTCCCCCTGGTGCTAGCAGGAGCTCTGCTGGCATTAGCTGAAAATTAGTGTTTTTCTCTGTACAAATGAGAACTTCCATTTAGAGCCCTGAGCTGTTCCAGCCCTGTGCTCTCAGGAGAGCTGCTGGAGTTGCAGGTCTGAGTTAATCAGGCAGGATTTGGCTCATGGGAGAATAATAGATTTTCTTTCATATGGCTGGTCTTAAGTCACATAAAAGGACTAAAGTAGGAGACTGTTGGCTGCTGTTGGTTTTTTACCTCTGTATTTGTAGGTTTTCGAACATCTGTAGGCATCAGTTGGACCTGAAAATGTTGATCACGAGAGGGACTGAGCAGTCTGGTCTCCCTGCCACAGTACTTTTGGTGATAGTGTGAAGTCCTAAGGAAGTAAAGGTGTTTGCTTTAAAATGAAAAAAGAAAGGGTGGGGTATTTATACTCTATTAAAATATTACTAATTTGTCTGTGCAGATTTTCTTCATCTGACATGAATGTCAAAAACATGGTTTGCTGTAATATGGAAAAATTGCTCTTCTCTTTATTATCAACCTTATTGTTTATCTTTCTTGTGCCACAAGTTACAGAAAAAATGTTTTGGCTGCTCGCTCTTGTGAAATCTCTGTTTCTGTTTATTTTCATGCCTTCCTACTGTTCCTTTGACATTATTGGGTTTTTGACTGTCTCGTGCTGTCTTTTTGAGAAATTTTCCAGTTTTCTAATTGCTGCTCAGATCTCAGTTGGATGCCCAAAATGTTTTTTAATGGTTTAGTGTAAGGTCACCCTTCAGAGTCTTGCAAAGGCCATTTTGAAAAGTGTCCTCAAACACCTTCTAGTAGTCCTGGAAAGAGATGGGGAAAAATCAAGGCTGTCATTTCTTGGATCTGTGTGGCTGCTGAGCTTTGAGGATGTATTCTATGGGTCATAGGTCTTGGTTTTTCCCAGCTCAGGATAGTGGAACAGAGGCTCTTAAAATGAATCACTGGTTTACTGTTCTAGATATGCTTTGTCTTGAAGAACCCACTGGTTTTAATGAAGTTTCTTTCATATGTGTTTGTCCAACACTTTCTTTAAGATAGAAGTGTGGTGTGTTTGCCAGAAATGAAAAGACCTTATAGAAGTATGAGTTACATCAGTGAAAATCAAAATGAAACAAAACCACCCCCAAACAGTAGTAATAATAATAGTACACACAACTCAGAAAACTAAATCCTGCTCATCTCATGACACTGCCATTGTCGTTCCTGTAGAGCCTGTGCTGAAGTTCCTCTCAGAGTCCTTTCAAACCCTGCCCAGTGCTCTGGGCTCCTGGATTCAGAGACCTGGCATTTCTTCTGTAACTGTTCTGAAAGTGTCCCTTCACTAGGGCTGGCCTGAACTGTTTTTCTTAGCCTGTGTTGTAAACTGATCCCTGTAAAGGTGAGCTGATGTATCTGTACAGTAATAATGAGATACTCCTGTGCTCTTGCACAGAGCTGTTCATGGGTGGAACTCAAAGCACACCTGGAGGGAGATCAGGTGCAGTGGCTTAGCTTTGTACACATGATGCTGAAGTTTCTGGACTAACTCAAGGTCACCTTGAGCCAGCAGCAGATGTAGTAGCAGAACCTGCACCTCCTATGTTCCTCTGGGGTCCATCTGTCATGTTGTACTGCTGCAGCTTCTGTTAACACAAATTACAAGCAGCTCCATAACTCTTGATGTCTGGCTGGATTTTCAACATCCTCTTGTGCTGCAAAGTCAAGGACTGGCACTGCTGAAAGAGAGTAACAAGCATATTTATATAACTTTTTTTTTTTTAAGATGTTTGTAAGGTGGTATTGCTGTCTGTAAAGTAGAAATTTGTTTTCTTGGAGGAATGGGATGAGATCCCCTCAAGAGCATGAATCATATTAGTATCTGTGGCTAATGCTGTGTTAGCTGTGAGGCCCCAGAATAACTAATTCCAGTTTACAGCTGGACCTGTGGCTCATGTAAGGATGGTGATGCTCAGTCCTCATGTGCTGCAGGTCAGTCCCAAGGCACGAAGCCCCATGTTAGGGGTGAAGCACAGTGCAGGCAGGGCTGCTGCCCTGTACTGGTGTGCTGAATGGACTTGTGGTGCAGGGAGCCTTTGGGCTCCAGCAGATGTGCCTTCATTCCCTTTTTCAGCCTCAACATGTCACTATTCCAGCAGGGACAGGTGGGGCCCTGGGAATCTGATGGTGGCTGCTGCAGCTCCTGCAGTGTGTGACTTTGCCCACACCTGCTGTGTGTCAGAGAAGGTGCAGACACAAAAGGAGAGGGCAGAGGCAGAAGTGTTGCTGTCACCAAGTCTCCCTTGCTGCAGTGATGGGTGATTAAAGGTTAATCAGATGGTACTGGGAAGTCACATCCTGCAAGGAGTTCAGCAAGGTTCCAATGGTCATAGATACTTGTGTGAAATCACATTGTTGTAGCTTAACTTCATGCACTAAGGTACCTCTGAAGTGCTTTCCTGCATTTAAAAGCTTTACAAAGCTTCTGCTCTTGATTAGTGTTTGCCTTGTGTCTCTGTGCTTTCCAGCCATGCCCAGCCTGTGAGCTTGGCTGCTTCTGTCCCTGAGCTGTGCACATCAAGTTCTGCACTGTTCCTTTGTTCTGATAAAGTTATTGTTTCTGGGGTCAAAAAATTAAATGTGTGTTCACTGTGGAAAGAATAAGCAGAGATGGTAATACTTAGCAATATGAATTTGTGACCCATCTCTGAATTAAACATTCAACAGTTATTGTATCAGGTAACTTCTAAGAATGGTTGCTTTGTTGCATGATTTTCAGTGGCAGAGTATATAAAATTTCCCAACCTGTAAATTACATTTACTTCAAAGTTTCCTGGATATTGA
Source organism: Acridotheres tristis (assembly GCA_037013685.1). Classification (NCBI taxonomy): domain Eukaryota; kingdom Metazoa; phylum Chordata; class Aves; order Passeriformes; family Sturnidae; genus Acridotheres; species Acridotheres tristis. The sequence continues at coordinate 11,238,175 of CM072889.1, read as the reverse complement.
CTGAATTGCTTTTTACTAATACAATGACATCCCCTTATAAATCAAAATTTATGGCCTTGACTCATGCTCTTTATATTTTTGTCCATCTAAACAGCCCACAACTACTGCTGGGTAAGTATTTTAATGTTCTGCCTGTCATATGTTCCCCATCACAAACTATTGTTTAACAAAGCAGGTTTTCCAATGTCTTTCAATTTTTAGTATAAATATATAACTCTAGGAAGTACTGCAGGCATTCTTCCTCTCCCAACCTATAAATTCCATTCAGTTAAATTTTGAGTAAGAACAGTAAATTATTGTAACACAGAAAAGCAGTGAATTGGGACATGTTTATGGCACTTGGCACTTGCCTTTGAATCTAGTCCAGGGTGGTGATGCTATGACTGTACACAGTGGTTGATATGGGAACATTGGGTACTTCTATGAAAGTCTTGAGGTTTTGGTTCATTCTGTCTGTGGTAAATGCCACAGTTCAGCCAGACTGTCCACAATATCAGCTCTATATAAAACACTGGCTTGCTCCTGCAGCATCACTTTTAATAATGTTCTTGGTAGACCAGAGATCCAGGACTTGCATGTTGAGAGACGTGCTTGTCCACTAATTTCATTAAAATGAAAGAAATAATGTCCTGGAAGCTTTCTGATTGTCTTAGCTTTTGCTACAACTTGTTATGAGCCCCGAATTTTGAGTTTAATTAAACTTGGCAGTATGTGTCTAACTTCTCCCTTTCCACAGCTGTCAAAAAGCCTTTTATTTATTAGTGCCTACAATGTAGCTCTATCTGCACTTTGAATTTAAAACACGATCTTTAAAAACCAATATAACACTGGGTGTCAGCAGCACATCCATCATTTCAGAGTGCTGTTTAGGCAGATAAAAATGATGAGATGTTGTTTTAGCAATATTTACGTGTCTCTTCTCTCATACCTCACTTCTGTGAAATCCATTGCTATTTAGGGTCTGTGTAGAGCTCTGCTTCCTGCAGATTGGAAACAAGTGCTATGTTCAAATGGCTTTGCAGTGCTGAGCACATCAAGGACATTGCTCTTCTATGAAAGGAAGCTTTGGAGGTTTTATCTTGACAAGAATCGTGGATTTTTTGGGTATTAAAAAGTGTGTAAGCATTTAAAAGTCAAATGAAAGTCCTTAAACAGCATGAGTTCCTTTCTCAAATATGTTTTTACTTAAATCTTTGACTAGGATTTCTTATTTCTCTGATGTATCTCATCAGTTTATTAAGCATATCTGTAAATCTCTCTGCTCACCATGTAACACCCAAGCCCAGGATAGGATTTTTCCCCTTTACTGTGAACATGAACTTTTTATTCAGAGCAGCCATCTGATGAGTCATTCTTTCATTTTTCCAGTGGAAATAAATTGTCTTTTTCTGGCATATTTCCTTCTTCACTGGAATAAAATGGATAATAATGTTCTTTTTCTATCACAGATCTGTAATTCTGAAAGGGAAGTTCCCTTGGAGATGGATGAATTACCTGTAATGATTTTGTTTACTTGTCCTGTAATGTAGCAGTAGCTGTATTTACTGGAGGTCTTTTAAAAACCTGATAGCTGTGTTTTTCTTCCCATCAAAGACTAAGCCCATATACCATCAAAGTCAGTGGGAAACTACTGACTTTTTCAGGCTTGCATTAGAGCTATGGGCACTGTAGAACTCTTCAAGGCAGAGCTTATATCCAAACACCTTTCTTCAGAGTATCTTCAATGAGTTTCCTCTGTTAGCAGGGAAGAAGCATTATGGATAACCTTGGACAGACCTGGTTCTTTAGGTGGGAGCTGCACTCCAGTGTCAGAGCACAGCTCCTTCTCACAGAGGAGGTTCTGGAAGCAAGGAGGGCTGGTAATTATGCAATGCTCTCTCTCCAGACACTTGTTGCAGTCCGAGCAAGCTGGACCTGAATGCTTTCATGCTAGGAAGGGTTAAGTGGTTTCTGCTGCTTATGACTTCATTGCTCTGGCTTTTCTGTGAACAGAGCAGCCTGCATGGTGCTCTTGCAGGGACTTCCATCTATCTTCCCGTGTGCAGGTGTTTCCCTTACTGGCACCAGCCCCTAAATATAATTGCAGCTCTCAGATAGTGCCTTACAGCTCTCAGATGAATTTGTGAAGCTTACAGAGTGCACTCTATCACCCTTGGGTGCTGAAGACAATTTCTGAACTAGTTACTCTAAATAGGTTCCTCTACCTTGGTTTGATGATCCAAGGTAGCCTGGGGTATGCTAACAAATATACAGGTAATGCTTGCAAACCCCAAATTCTAGTGGAATAAAGATTTTAAAAAGTGTTAAAATAACAAGGCAGGTTATTAGAAGAGGAAGGTCTTATCTTTGCTCCCTTTGCAGCTCGTTTTCTGAGAGTGGTTAACAGCTGTCTCTAGGCTGCAATAGCTGACATCTCCTGTGGCATTCTCCAGAGGAGGATGACCCTGGTAAAGGATGTTACTGGGACAGCCCTGGCCACCTCTCCCTTTCCTCATCTCTTTATCTCCACTTTGTTACCGGGGCTGGGTGTAACCCAGATCTCCAGTACTGTCTATCCTTACTCTCCTGGTTTTGAGAAATTCCTGATTGAATCACAATATCAATTAAAAGCATTGAAACATTCTTGGATTCAGCTCAGTAGCTGTTCTGTGTGTCTTCCTGAATATTTAAAACAGAGCAATTTGTCTTTGCATATTGAATGCTAAGAGAAATATGGTGTAAATGCGGGTAAAATGTATAAAGTTTAGTTTGCTATGATGCACACTAAAAAAAACCCAACAAACCAACCTGATATAAGCATATATAAGACACTTGGCAAACCCTTTTGAGATAAGCATCACATTTAATGTCTGTGTATATTTTGTTAATAACCAGCTTCCACAGAAGAGCAAAAGCATAAACAAGTGCTTACCAGGTTTTCCTTTGGAAACTCTGGTATAGATTCACAGCTATACACAGAATAAATAATATGGGGAGAGGAAGAGGAGGTCTAACTTCAATCAGTATCCCTTAAGCAAATGAAAGCCATTTGTACCATCTGATGGCAGATGTCTTTTTCCAGACATGAGGATAAAGACTGACATAAATATCTCACCCTTTTAAAAGGGAAATTGCAACTGTCTTCTCAGCAGTAATTTTTTCTTCTTTTTGGTGATAGCACCCATACTGTAGGGAAGGTAACTGGAAACTGTCTGTTCTCCTTTCTTCACTCTGCTGAAGTTTTAAATGGTTAAAATAGAAACTTCTTACTGTCACTGCAAAAAGGCAAGGTTGGTAGGACAGCAGGCTGTCCCTCAGCAGCTGAGTGCCAGGTAACATTAGGGCTAGGGACTGTTTCATAATCATCTTTGTAGACATCTAATATTTCTTGTCCTTTCTGTATTTCTTATTTTTGCCAAAATACAAGCTGTGTGGTAGGTAGCAGAACTGCAACATGTATGCATACCTAATCTGATTCTTTTAGAGAAGCTGCCTGGTTACCAATGAAAACGGAAGTGAAATGCAAGTTGGTAATATCTTAAACATTTAGCTTAACTTAAAACTCTGGAATTAAGGTCACATATGCCTCTATGTCTCTCTTCAGATATCCTAGCATCCTGATGACCTCTAGATATAAGAAAAGTCCTGCCAACTGGGACAAACCTAATGATCTGAATAGAAAAATATCTCAAAGCCCCCTCTTGTCTCTTTTTAAGTGAGGAAGAAAAATTTTCTAAAAACTCTATGTACTTGACAGAATATGAATGCTGAAATGTCCATGTGTTAAGCTTGCTTAACCAGCCTCTGTCTAAATCTGGATTAACCCATGGAAACAATTCTACACAGCAGCAGTTTAAATGGCTTAGAAGTTTTGCATGAGTTTTTGGATTTTTGAGAAAATTAAAGTTCATGCCATTGGTGTTTTTTTCAGCACTGCTAAGCACCCTTTATCTAAAACTGCTCTGAAGCAGATTTTCTTTTCTATAAATTTTTGCTCCTAGAGTATGTGCTTCTAAAGGATAAATTTTGAGTATTTGTATCTTGAAAGAGTGCATAAGAACATCTAATTTCTTTGTAAGATATACTGTTTATTCAGTGTTTCATCCAGGTAAGTATGCCTGGAATACTTCTGATCATTCCCAGGTTCCAGGTTGTTCCCTTTGTTGCATGTTTCTACAATACAGAGATGGCAGCTTTAATTACCTTTCTAAGAGCACATGATGTTTTTTAGTTGGTTGATATCTGTCAATCTGTTTGATAATAGCATGTTGTCATTAACACTTTGTTCTTTAAAGACAAATTGTCTGATCTGCCTGTACCTAACAAGGAAAACCTTTTCCTTTGTGTTTGTTTGGTAGGTGGGATTTTTCCAGTTAACTTTTGTGAATACTTTGTAACTTGCCCTGTATTTTGGTGGATCTGGCCCTTGGACTATAGGAGTTGGCAGTAGAAACCAATGAATATATGGGCAGGTGGATGAATTAAGGGAGAACTTTAAGAATGAGCTTTTAAAGGTAAACTGCTTTCAAGGAGAATTTCATTAAAGCATTTATTTTCAACATCATGCCTAGAAACCTATTTGTTTTGATCTGTGGTACCTTATTTAGATTAACAGTTACCCTAAAGCCATAATAACCATTATAAAAGTATGTAATCATTCTCATTCTAAGAGTTTGGGAGTAATTGGATTTTTTTTTACTCCTTTTAGTAAAGTCAGCTTTACGAAACTAAACTACAAACAGCTGAGACCAGGGCTCTTAACTGGGGCTCAGCTGATGTGGTGGAGCCCTGCTTCCCTGTGGCTGTGGGAGTGAGATGGGGTTTGCAGATGGATTGACTGCTGCTGCTCCTCCAGTCAATGATTTTCTCTTTCCAGCTCTTCTCTGCATTTGTAGTGCTGTAAAAGATCTGCACAGGAGAAAAAATTCTGCAATCATGTTATAACAAGGGGAGCCTGGGATTTTGAATGTTCAGTGTTTCTTCTCACTGCACAAACAGGAAGGCTGGTAATATGCACCTCAAATACCAAGTATTAGTGCTAAAAGCCTTTTTTGAGACAGATCATAAACCTCTAAAGGGAGATCATGATCCAGTTTCTGGTGCAACCTGATTATGTCAGTGTGAATGGAACTGCCAAGATACAATTGAAGAAGTGTCTTGTATTCTTTCTCTTTCCAGCCAAGATACAATTGTTATGTCACTGTCACACTCTTTATTTTTTTTGCTGATAATTGACCTAATACACTATTTAGAAAACATATACTGATTCTCTCAGGACTGATTTATGGCATGATGATATTTAATTTGTTACTTTGCTTCAGAAGTGTGGTGACTTTAGATGTTGAATGTTTTCAGAATATATTGAAATTGCTAATTATGAAGAAAAATGTGTGTTTTAGACTGAAATATTTTAAATAAAACAGACTTCTCTTAAGCATTGTTGGGGTGTGGGAGAATCCTTGAATTGGTAAATGCAGGTCGTTAGTTCACCAGTTTCCAGTCAGGATTTGCTCATCTCTAGAGCATCAAATTGCCCCGCTCATAAACGGGGGCATTTATGCTAGCATAAAAGATTAGGCAGATGCCCAGTCCCCTGCTGTGCAGCAGAGCTGATGTTTAATGAGATCACTTCTTTTTGTGGGGTGCTCCAGGAATAGCCATTGCTGAACACTCAGTAGAGTGTCTGCTGAGGTGTGTTGGCAGCCATGGGGATGGGGAAAATCTAAAATCAGCCACCCAAAGGGCTGGCTTAGGTGACTTTGAGACAGGACCTTCTTGGAGGGCAAGAGGCAGCAGGTGTTTGGGGTAGAGCCCTCCCAAGGACTATACCAATCTGAATTATTATTTCATACTGGGTTTTCCTTTCAGTAGTTATAAGGCTCTGCTGCTCCTGTCTGTGAGTTTGCATCCAGATGATAATGTCTGGGCCCTGCTACCCAGTCACTCTGGACTTCTGTGGATGCAAATTCCCTATTTGTCAGCCTTCCTGTTATAACTTGTGTATTCTGTCTGTGTGCTACTGGAAGTATTGGTAATCCGTAAGGATTTATTAAAAGCTGTTCTCTCTGAGGCCTGGAAGAAATTTTCTCATAATTTACCAAGCTGAATGCATAATAGGCACTTGTATCACTTACTGAATTCCTAGTGATATGTATTTCCCAGTGGGCTGCTGGGTATTGTTGCAAATCATTTTCCTTTATGAATGTCTATGTACTGACTGTCAGTTCTAGTTTTGGTGGTTTTGTTTAAGAGCATTGCACAGATAATGGCATTTGGCCCAAAGGAAAGATACCTCAAACTGCAATGGGATTTCTTTAATGAGGTTTGTTATTATTTGTAATGTACTGACCTGGTCATGAATCAGGCTTTTATTGTGTACTATAAACCCACAGGGCAAAAGAAGTCTTAGTTTTAAACTAATTCCAACCAAAGCATAGTTAAATGTTAACAGAGCTGACTATCAAAAGAACAAAGCATGTTAATAAAAAAAATTTTGAGGATAGGAAGGAAAACAATTATTCCTGATTTAATTAAAGAAGCAAGGAAATCAGCTGTTCTGGAGTTGTGGCTATTTGTGAGGTGTTTCTCTCTCGTACAGAATGCACATTTGACCTTTCGATAGAATACAGTATCTAATGGAAGAGAAAATGTCTCATTAAAAGTGAAAGTGATAGATAGCATCTATTAATCAATGGTATGGAAATTCTTTGGGCCTCAGCCTTTGTGTTTAGATGTATCTCTTGGGAATCAATATTGTTTCCAAGTAAATAAGCCAAAATCAATAGGAGACATGTGTTTCATTTTGGTTGCAAATCATTAGTTTTCAGTGTTTTTTAACGTTAAGTTGCAAATAAAATCTTTAGAAAATTGTCTTCAAAAAAATAAACAATACTCTGGAGACCTCGACATGTTAAGTCATGCACTAGAGCACCTTGCAAACATCTAAGAGCTACTCCTGTAGTCACTCTTAGTGGAAAAAAGCTGTGTGCTGATTCTGGATAGAGTTAGTTTTCTCCATAGTAGCCGGTATGGGGCTCAGGTTTGGATTTATGCTGGAAACAGTACTGGGAACTCAGATTTTTTCTTTAATACTGAGCAACACTTACCCTGAGCCAAGGCCTTCTCTGCTCCTCACCCCACCCCAGCAGAGAGAGGCTGGGGGTGCACAAGGATCTGGGAGGGGACACAGCCAGGAGAGCTGATCCCAACTGACCCGAGGGATATCCCAGATATGGCCTCATGCCCAGCACATATCTGGGGGAGGAGGAGGGAAGGGAGAACGTTTGGAGTGATGGTGTTTGTCTTCCCAAGTCACTGTTATTTTGCTGTCCTGGGGATGCAGAACCTGCCTGCCCTGGGGAAGTGGGTAGTGAATTTCTTTTTCTGCTTTGCTTGTCTGTTCATCTTTTTCTTCTTAAACCATCTTTATCTCAACAAGCTTTCGTATGTTTACTCTTATTTTTCTCTCCCTGATCCTGTTGGGAGGGGAGGGAGTGTCTGTGTGGGGCTGAGTTACCAGGTGGGGTTAAACCACAGGCTGCAAGGAGGATTCTGCTTGAAAATATCCATCAATGACTAGGGCGTCTATGTTAGTGTGATAGGTTGACTTAGGAAGAAGAAACTCAGAAGAGGTTCTTCCTAAGGGAATTTCCTCTGTGGGGGTTGGGATACCTGCAACAGGCAATTAGAGAAAGTCAGTTCGCTCCGTGCACACACATTTTGAAGGAGGTAATCCGGAACTGGGTCTCTTTGTCTTTCCAGCGGCTGAGCAGGTAACACCAACCCGAGCTTCGCCTTCCCCCAGGCGGGGGGAGGCTCAGGAGGCCGCTTGGGCCCCGTTTGCCAACGAGGGGGACCCGATGGCCGGGGGGAGGAAAAGTTGTGTGATAAAACCTTCACGACTTCCTCCTCCACGGGTCTGCTGCTCTGGCGTGGGGGATGCTGACTCTTTATGCTGCCGGCCGGGCCGGGCCTGCCCGGGTGGCCATGGGCACTGTGGGGCTGCAGCCCAGCCCCAGAAAGGCTGATTGACACCTCAGCTGCCCCTCCCAGCACGGCCTGAGCCTGGCCTAACTTTTGTAGTTGTGTTAAACTTTAACTCTTTAGTGTTCAAATAAGATTTGCAAAGCCTCCAGCCTTTCCTTTGAATATGAAAGGAAATAAGAAGATTTCTGAAGTCAGTGATGTAAGAGCTAAGTTTTTTAAGATGGAAGGAGAATGAGAAGATGCTGAAATGGCTGAAAATCTTTTTGGGAAATTGTAGGAATGAACTGATGTACTGAATATTCCTATAAACCATGGAAAGAGACATGGGGGGATGGAAATGTTCCATTTAATAGATGATTTGACTAAAAAGCACCTGTGTTGAGAATTTCTGCCCTGAGAAAAGAAGGGGATTTCAGTTTTCTGAAGATGAAGCCTGAGCAGAGAGAAAGGAGACAGAGAGAATCGTTGCTGTTGAACATTTCATTCTTAAAAGTAATACCCCATGGGACAGACATGGCCTACATCTACAGCTTTGGGGAGGCTGTGGAGTTGGGAGGAGGGTCATGGTTGCAGATTCCCGGGCGGATGCAAATCGTGAAAGATAAAACCACAAGAAAACTTTTTTTCCCTCTTGTGGGAAAAATCCCTACAACTTCAACAAGAAGAGGCTTCTCTCTCCAGAAGTGAACAGAGAAAGACTAAACTGGGGACTGACCGAAGTATTGGTTATATGTTTGTTTTGTTGTTATGAAGATTGGGAGAGGGAGGGAAGAAGTGATCTGAAAAATCTTATTCTGAAATTTTTTTTCTTTTTTCCCCCTCTTTTTGTTTGTGTAATTAATAAATTTTCTTCTATACTCTTTCAAGTATTAAGCCTGCCTTGCTCTTTTGCTCCTGGTTCTGTCTTACAACAGAAAGAAATAAGTTTATTTAAATTGGCAACTCAAACCGAAAACAGTTAGGAATAAAACATTCTGAGTTTTTTTCCCCCTCACTCCTTCGTGTGTCTTCCCATTCTTCTACTCTGAGGAAGAGTAGAAGTAGTCTGCTATTGTAGAAAATGCCGACATAAATCACCAGGCTTGCCAGCCTTGTTTCAGCCATTTTTTCTTTTCTCTCTCACTCCCTTCTAAGTTTCTCCACAAAACGTTGCATCATATCTCGTATACTAAAAGCCACTAGAGTTGGCTTTGCTTTTCCTTCTGCTGTGACTTGGAGGAGATACTGGGCTGTGGTGGTTTTCCTAGAAACAAACAAACCCCACCCTGATTTGGGATGTAAAAAGCTCAAGGATAACAAAAAACCTGCTGTCTTAGGTTATTCCTGAAGGCTTAGATTGGACAACAGCTAAAGCCCAAAGAAAACAAAGTAATAACAGAGGGAGTGGAGCAGAGCAGAACACAAACTTCTCTGCAGGAAGCGAAGAAGCCAGTGAGTCATTTTTCCTCAGGGACAGAAGCAAGAGCCATTTATCACACAAAAATAAACCAGTGAATTTGGGGACACTGCCTGTACTGCAGTGCAGCATTACACAGTCACCATCCTATGTTGTTTCATTGAGTTATTATGTTGTAAAGTTCACACAATCCCCTCAGCTGAGCACCTGACTGACATTACCCAGGTGCTCAGGAATGAATGGGCCTATTGTGAAATTGTATCCTCATTAGATGTAACCTGCAGAACATTTCCCCTACTTCCCATCACAAAAAGCCTAATCAGTGTCCTTGTTTTCTTCTACTGGATGATTCATACAGAGATGAAAGTATTGTGGTTCCATCTTGGCTAACGTTTTTCACAATGTTGTAACCATAATTTCTGAAGTTTTGCTTGAAAATATATACTGAGGGAAAGGAGAATAAAAACTGAGTGACAGAACTTCTAGTACTTAGCTACAGAAGATAAAGGGTGCTTAAGACACACATTAAGATGAAAGTGTAAAGGAATTTTCTTTGAAAATGCTGAATATGCAGTTAATACAGAACCAGATTTAATACTAAGAGAAACAGAGAATTGGCAGTAGGAATGAAACTTGAACAAATCTGTTAAAAGCTGTCAAGAGAAGAAGTAGCTGGTGGAAGAAAGAAGTAGGGCCAAAGAAGCTCAAATTGGAGTTGAGTGAATATGGCAATAAAGTATTTGCGAATATTCCTGTAAAACCTGCTGATTTGATTTGCTGCTGTTGCCTGCCATTTTAATCACTTACAAACATCTGGTTCAGCTAATTCTTATTCACAAGAACAAAACACAGAAGACAAAAGCAGCATAGACACTTGTGTAGATTTCTGAGGTATTCCCACTAGAAGCGACTTAGTCCTTTTGAAAAGTTTTTTCTTTTAATTTACACAAAAGGCTATCACAGTGTGCATGTGTACACACATTGCATGTGTAATGAGGAAACTGCTGAAAGCCACAACCTGTTTGTAGAGCATTTGTGAGTTAAAGGAAGGGAAGAGTTCTGATACATAGTGTTGATCCTGTAAAGATAGGAAAAAGTCATGAAGGATAGGTATGAAAAACATGTATATGACATGAATAACCAGTATTTGAGCAGAAAGTGGTCTGGGGATATAACTCCTTTCAGCTTACTTAAAAGTTAATCCAAAGCCTGCAAGAGTTGATTGGTTAACTGCAAAACTTGGATATCAATGCATTATATAAACTTTTAGTACTGCATGATTTAGAGTAAAATAAATCCAGCTTCTCTGAAGTTGCAGCCTTTTGAGAAATGCCACAGGTGTGTAGGCACAGCATCACTTCATGGCAGCTTTGTTGCTTCAAAGTGTTTTACTAGTTTAACTGAGAGTGATGGGGTTTGTGCAACTTCAAGTTTCCTATCTCTCCACCGTCCCAGTTTTAAGCCAAATCAAATATTCTTTGCCCTTTCATAGCAGGAAGTGCATAATAATATATATTATAGTGATCTAATGATATGTTTCCTAAAAATGTAAGAGGTCTTTCCGTGCTTGGAACAGTCTACTTTTCTGATCTTCAGCAGAAATGCCAGACTATCTTATTTTACATTTGTCCTTTCTCAGATACATTGTGTGGTCTCTAACATCTGCTTCAAACCCTATGAGACCCAGCTCAGAGGGTGAAGCTTTATTAGGTCATCTTTTTCATTTTTTGCTGCCAGTTTTAAAACTTCCCATGTGAGATGTCAGCTGCCTGCTCCCCCCTGAGGTACTGGAAGCCTTTTGCCCCACAGCAAAGGAAAGAACACACCAGTCCTCAAGGAGCTGCCTGGGGGGAACAAGGCTATAAGTCCTTGTCCAGAATGGGATTTGAGCCTATGATGTGTGGAGTCTCTATTTCACACTTAATTTTTCTTTTGTGTTAAAGTAGGTGAAGAAAGGTCTAGAGCCCACATCTACTTTTAAGCCTTGGGTTTTTTAATTCTTCAGTTTTTCCTGCTGTAACTTTGTCAACTGGGGCTGCTGCTCTCACCACATCTTTCTCTGTGCCTGTGCAGAGGAGTGATTACAACTCAAGGGAAGTTCTCTTCCTTGGAAAACTCATGGCTCTCAAAGAACTACTTTATACCAATTGGCCAAATAGCTGCTGGCTGGGGTGGTTTGTTTCTTTTTTAGATCTTGTAGCCCAACACTGAGTTCATAAAGAAGGCCTTGGGGCCACTCTGGGCTCCCTTTGCTGTCAGCTCTGTGCTCAGCTTTCCAGTACTTGTAGGGTGGTGAGGTTTATCACTGCCTTTGAGGCTTCATTAAGTGTGTGGAATTCCTGGTTCAAATCAAGTGACTTTTGCATAAAATGTTGGTACACCAAAAAAAAAAAATCATCAGGTGGATATACTTGGATGGGTGAGTATCAGCATTTTTCAGGACTGAAACTGCAGCCTTTGCTGCACATCATTTCTCCAGACAAATGCTTTTCCTGCCATTCTCTCCTAGAGGGAGACAGGCCTCTTCTCTCTGGTCGCACATTCATCTTATCCAAATCTTGCTTCAAGTTTCACTGTATTTCTGAATCCCATGCCTGAACACCCTGTTCCTCAACTTTTGCAGAAACAGAAGTTGTGACTATAGATATCAAAGTGCATGTGCTAAACTCAGGTTGCATCTGCAGCCTCCAGCCATTGCTCTTCACTTGGTTTCTGCCTACCTTTCATGTTCTCTCTTAATTCTTCCTCAAGATGTCAAGGGAAATGTTATATATATGGGAAACATTAAGTTGCACTTACTGAAACTGAATAAACAATTTCCTTGATCCTGCAAAGATTTTTGTATATGTCATGGTTTGACACTGGCCAAATGCCGGAAACCCACGAAAGCCATTTGCTCACCCTCTCACTCTCAGCAGGGCAGAGGAGAGGGGGGGAAAAAAGTTAACAAAGGGCTCACACGTTGAGATGAGGACTGGGACAAAACACTCAAAGGGCAAAACAGGTTCAAATTTACAGGTATAAAGTAAATTTATTATTAACCGAGTCAGAGGAGGATAATGAGAAGAAAAATAAGCCTTTAAAGCACCCTTTTTCCCCTCAGCCCCTCCCACCAATAGTGCAGGGAGACAGGGCGAGGGGGTTTTGGTCAGTTTGTCACCTGAGCTCGTCTGTTTGTTCAGGGAGAGGAGTCTTTGCTGTATCCTGGGGTCCCTCCCACAGGAGACAGTTCTCTGGGAACTTCTCCAGCATGGCTCCACTCTCACGAGCAACAGTCCTGCCAAAACTACTGCAACGTGAGTCCCTCCCACGGGCAAACAGTCTTCCCAAAACTGCTGTGCCGTGGGTCAATTATCCTCAGGGTGCAGTTCTCTAAGGACAGGCTGCTCTCGTTTGGAAGCAGGGGCCCTCTCTGTCCATTCGGGTCTCTCACTGGATCACAGCTTTCTCTGGCATCCACCTGCTCCAGCCTGAGCTCTTCTCCCACGGGCTGTGGGTGGATTTGTGCATCCCCCGTGGGTCCCCATGGGCTGCAGGGGCACAGCTGCTTCACCACGCTCCTCACCGCGGCCTGCAGAGGAATCTCGGCTCCGGGGCCTGGAGCACCGCCTGGCCCTCCTTCTGCTCTGACCTTGGTGCTGCCGTGTTAAATTCCCTTGCATGTCCTCGCCTCCTCCTCTTCTCTGTCTAGAAGAAAAACTGCTGCCTGTAGGTACCACTGCCAACAAGTTCCACCAATTCAGAGATTCCTGCAGGGTCCCGCAGCACGGACAGGTCGATCTCATTTAGGTTCGGCGTTGGGGACTCTCCCGCCACGTTTTTGCTGCGGGCCGGGCGGCGCCGCTGTCACTGTGTGGGCAGAGGCGGCGGCCGCGGCGCTGGCGCTGTTTAACGCCTCTGCTCGGGCAGGGCACCGGGAAGGAGAAGCTGCGGGCCCGGCCCTGTTGGCCCTGCCCCGCCGGCCCTGCCCCGGCGCCGCAGCGGGGCTGGCTGGGCCGGCCCGGCAGGCGAGGCTCGCTGCAGCCGCTCCGAGATGGCGGCGGCTGCGGCGGCACATTGCCGCGGGCTGTGCCGGGATGGCCCCGGCAGCGGCGCCTCGCCAGCCCTGGGAAAAACTGACCCTGTGCTCTTTGGATTTTCTTCTTAAATCTGTCATCACAGAGGCATTACCAACCTCTGTAATTGGGCCAGCAGCACGTCCATCGTCAGAGCCATCAGAGATTGGCTCTGTCGGACATGGTGGAAGCTTCCGGCAACTCTCACAGAAGCTACTCCTGTGACCCCCTGCTATCAAAAAACCAGGCTGTGCCAAATCAACACAGTGCTTAGCTGTAGCGAGTGGGTGTCTTCCCTGGCTGTAGGGAGCACCCTGGAATATGTACATGCACGTGGGTAGGAGATTTCAGCAGTCTCGGTAACACATCATTCAGGATCTTCATTTATGAAAGTTGGCATTTGCAAATAAAAAGACTTGCACAAATGTAGTAGAGAAAGATATTGCTTTCTCCTTTCCCCTCAGGCTGACACTATAATGAGTCACAGCAGTGGTTTTGTATTTGTTTGTTCTTACAAGTTCCTTTGGTAAGGCAGTGTTCTTATTGTCAAATTGTTTATTCCTGCTCTAGCTTCATGTTCTTGTAATGTAGATGTAGAGAAGAAGCCGCCTTCAACCCACAGTGAGCACCTGCTGAAATTTGATTTTTGAAAGACTCTGGAATCTTAGAGATGGGATTTTGTAAGTGATCTTTTCTAAAGGTCCATTCTAATCTACCCAGTACAAATTAAAGGAACCTGTTATAGAAATTTTATGATAACGTCCAAATGTTGTCACTGTTGACTTCACTGTAGATTTCAAACAAAGGGAAATTACTGAAAAACATTTATTTAATGTGTCTTCTTTGAGACCAGAGGTAGCAATTAACAAGGAAGCATTGCAAGTTAGGAATCCTTTTTGCTGTCAATAACTGTCATGCAAGATACATTAGTTCCCTTACAGGCACTCTGCCACAGGAATTTTATGCCTCCCATAAATTTAAGCATGAATTATTGTGAGAGAATCAAACAAGGTCTCCTACTAAATAATATGTGTTACAGTTAAGATAATAATTTCTTTCATGACCTGGTGACAATAATGACAAGTAAATGGTCGTCTTGTTGGTAGCAATGCAAATATGTCTCAAATGGGTCTGGAGACAGAGAGCCTTTGATCTAGTGTCCAGCTCTGTGTTGTCATTTCACTTGCTATTTTGATCCTGAATTCATTTCAGCTTGAAATTGGTTTGCTTGTAAAACATTTTAAAATATGCTAGTTTTATTCCACTTAATTGTGTTTTGCTGATTGGGTGAATTTAATAGATGCTGTCATTAATTGCTGAAGTTGGAAATTAAATATGTCTATGTGTGAGTGCAAATGTCAGTTGATGGGACTGTCCTGTCCTTCACCTTTATTTTTACTTTTGTGAAAACTGATAAAGGCTTTGGTCAGAAACTGCTAAAAGCAGTTACTCAAATAAGAGGTAAAACCACCAGAAACTCTTTTATGTTTGTCTGGGTTACTTTTGTATCATTTTAGATTTAAAAACGTCTTATTTTACTAACTCTCTAGTAAGAAATGGAAAATACATGGGTTTTCATATGCCATAGACTTATATTATGAGGAGATAGTTTCATGAAAATCCACAGAACCTTTTCCATTTTTTGCATTCTTCTGAATGCAAACACTAAATGTGTTGAACATTAGATCATTCTAAAAGCATTTGTTTGTCAAAGAAAGGAACAATGAGGCAGATAAGTCTTAGCAAGAATAGTTTTGCATCTTGACTGAGCAGAAGTAACCCAACTGGAGATGTATCCCCTGACTGAAGAGGTCCAGATCTTTTGACACAGAAGCCTCAAGGTTCACCTTGTATCATCCAGGGCTGGATTTGAGATTCTCAAATGCCTCTTTTGGTCAAAAGTGGTGGGGAAGATAGCAAATTTCCAAGAGAGCAAGAAAGCAGAAGAATGGCTCTATAGGCGTGGTTTGAGGTACCTGAGCTGTTCTTGGAGTGAACTTGGCCTTCAGTAGGACAGCCACCCCCACCAGCACTGGTGACTGCTTGGTGTCAGTGGTCATGGTATGTTCTCTGTTTGTAAGAATCTGCTATAGCTGGAGTTGTCTCATGGTTCTGCCATTATTGGTTATGGAGAGATCTATACAGCATTCTCCCAAATGTGATTTTGTTGCTGTGAGAGAGGAGGAAGGAACTTAGGCTGCAAATCATGCGGGATTATTGATTTAAAATACAATGTACACAGTCTTTTACTAACTTCTGAGTTTAGGATGATTTCCTCAGCCTGAAGTTTCTTGTCAGCTTTAATCAGTCTTGAAACAATTTTAAAGCACATTTCTTAGGCTTTTCTTGAACCTAGGATGTAGAAGAAAAGAATTTTTAAAAATTCCTCAAACAAACCCTAAATCCCTATTGTCTTTTACAGTCCATTTTTTTTCAATTATGGAAAAGTATAGAAGCCAGTCTTAGACTAAAGCTATACCTTCTTCTATGGTACTGGGGCTGCTTTCCTAGGCTGGATGTGTAAATGCCTTAGGTGCCACCACAACAGTGACAATAGTGTAGACTTTGCTCTCAATTTTGCCTTAGCAGCAGCTCTGCCTGCACAGCATCTTCCTGCCAGAAGTGCTTCCCCAAGTGTTATGGATATGACACCTCACATGGGATGTGAGTAACTGATTTTGTCAAGGAAGAGGAGAGATGCTTGTCTTTTGGCAGGCAAGCCTTCTCTTGAGCTCTTCATGGAGACTGTGGGAGATGAGGAATACTGTGATTCCTGTTATAACTGAAGACCTCCTAGTGGTCACAGTAGCTTCAGTTTCAATTTTCTCCACTATCATATGTTTTGAGTAAATATGTTCTGGTAACAGATTGAAGCTACGACTTCAGTTGAAAATGCAGTTACATGAAGAGGAGTGAACAAATCTTTGCTCTCAAAGGTTTTTTGTTGTTGTTTGTTTTAAAAATTTTCATTTTCATATGAAAGAGCAGGCAGGGATGGGAAGAGGAATTGAGATAAAGGGACTTGATTGAGAACATCAGGGAGATCTGTAGTTATGGAAAGGCATCTGCCATTTGAAGCCCAGACCAGTACCATGTTGCTATTTAAATTAGCTGCAGAAAGAGCCATCTTAGTTACTCGTGCATGTAATTTATTGCTTTCCTTCTCCTGGCCTTTTGCAAGATCTTTAGGAAGCAGCTAGGGCAAATATTTGAAAATGCTTAATTTTCCTTCTTGCGTCTCCTTTTTTACTGTTTTCTTCTTACTTTTGTGGGGCAAAGTTCCTATCAAAACATTTAGAGACTTCCCTGACTGACAGTCTTCATACGTTGCATGACTGAATTATGTTACATTAAGTGTTCCACACAGACATTGTAATGATTAATAGCATAAAAATAAGACGCTGCTACAGTTCCCAGTGAAGAAAGATTAACTGCCTCTCTAGACTTAAAAGAGCAGGAGGAGATGAATTGAGACAGGAAAACAGGCCACTTTCCCCCCAGATGCATAGAAATATACAAAGGGCATCTCTTACGCCAACTTCCCCGTTCTATGTCTGAGAGGAAGGTTAAAAGTAGGTGTGTTGGGAGCACACAAGTCTATTTTCTGTGAACACTGGTTTGGCCTCTTGCTGAGAGTGGGTGTTTATGCTGATCCCAGGGGGTGGTTCATGACAAAAGGATGGATGTTTTTGGTGCTATTGCTCAATTCTGAGTGCCCTTGGCAAGCAGGGAGATTAATGAGTTGAACGCAACATGAATATATCAGGAGGGTATTTGTTCTTTGGAAAGGTTAAGAATCTCAAATGAGAATGCTTTGGGTGTGGGTGTGTCAAGCTATTTGCAGGATGCAGAGATGGAGGGGATCAATGAGTCCACAAAATTAGAATCAGATGAAAGGGATCAGGAGGTGTTTGTTAGCTCCTTGCCTTTGGCTCTGGTCTGGGCTGTGCTGTAGATATGCCTGTGCCCTGTCAGGTACCTTGCTGGTCCTGACCTTGTCTTGCTGACTTGACTTCTTGGCTTGCCCTGCTGACCTGCCTCTGGTCATCCCCGTGGCCTTCATAGCCCTGTTCTACTGCCCTTGCTTGGCACACTGGGACTGTGCCCAATGTTCAAGCAAGGATCCAAGTCCTGGCACTGTGTGAATTCAGGCTCTGTGTCCTCTGTGGACTTGTAAGAGCTTCTGTTGGGTTCCATGGAGCTTGACTGAGAGAAAGATGCAAAACATGAGCTTTTTGTCCAGTCTGTGTGGTCCTGGGACATCTGGGAGTGCAAGCTGAAATCTGCTATCTTGTACCAGTTGGGCTCTCCCAGGAATTTTCTGCAGCAAAAGTTGGGAGACCTGATCATCCTGTCCTGTAACCTGGGTGTGAAGAATGGAAAGGAGGAGTAGTGAACATCTGTCTTAATGCAACTGTACTAACCTGGTCTGGGTAGCACTAACCTTAGAAATGCCCTGGGTTTGTGTGAGGATGTCCTTTTAAAGAAATGGCCTTAGCAATGATAATGCTGCCATTTGCTAAAGTCTGTTATTTTTCCTTGCAAACCTTGAGTGCATAAATGCTGAGTTTTGTGTTTGATCTTGCTAATGACCTACAGAAGATTTGTTCTGTCTGCTCTTGCACTTGTTAATCTTCAATTTATTGAAAGTCCTACAACTAATTACAGTCAAAGAGCTGCTAGTATTTTTCAGAAACATGCATGTTAGACACATAAGCACTTTGAATTATTAAATATAGCCTGATGTACCACTTATGTGCATGTGAATTTTACTCTTTGCCTAATGCCTGTAACTGAGCAAACACATATATATTCTGAACCTTCCAAGAACAAGTGTGAAACCTATCCCTGTACTTTGGAAACAGTCACAGAATCACAGAATGGTTGGGAAGTCTTGTCTTTGCTGGTTTTCTCTAATGTCCCCAGGAACAAAGCTGGATTTTACAGTTACCTCGTGCATTTTTCACCACAGGGTCTCTGTGTCTGCTGAGTGAAATTCACTGTGTTGACAATGGCTAGTAGGTTTGGTCCCCATGAATGAATACGTGCCCATTGTGCCAGGGAGGAACATAGTGGTATTTATGGTACCTGACTTGACATGATGTTAAGCTGGCCTGTGGCTTCTAGGACCTAGTGTGGCTTTTGAAAGCTCTCTTGGGTATCTCTGCACAGTGCTGTGTGCAGTCTGGTAATGAAGAGTTACTGTGTCAGGAAAACAGGCAGTGTCTATATCTATGAGAATTTCCATACCTGGTTGGCAGCATGGAGAATGTTTCCATTTTATCTCCATTCAGACCAAAGAAAGGTAGAATTTCACCACAGAGAAATGTGTCTGTGAGTGCATAATGTGCTCTACCTTGCACACTGAGAAAGGAGCTGGTTTCAGAAGACATAATGTGGGATAGACAATGGAGTAGGGAATGGTGGGGAGAGCATGTGGACCTTGTAGCACCACACATGAATTTTAGCTTTGATGATTTTAAAGTATGTGTTTTGAGTAAAGCTCAGTTTATACACTAAGTGTGATTTATGACTACGTTTAGATCACACTAATTAGTGTAGAGTCCTCAGCAACACAATATTTCCCATTATTTATGAGCAAATATGGATTTTTATATAGGATCCTAGTTGTTAAAAGACAAAATATTTTTGGAGGACTATTTGATATTTCTGCAGTATTTAAACCTGCATTCTCAGATACAGCTGTATTTAATCATAACCTGAAAAGCAGTAATGCTTGTGAGTTTGAAAATCAAACAAAGAAGTATCTGAAACTGAACATCAATTTGTGACAATTCTGTCACAAATCAAATACGTTGAAACAAAGGTCTTGTCACCAATTGTTTCTTGCTATGTAGATAATGCAAATAATTCCTTGTGGTTATGCAGTTTCTTTACAGGAGCTTTTAAAAATCAGAATCATTAGATGCAATACTATGTGTTAATGGCAACTAGTTTCCTACTACCTCTAAAGGTTCATAATCTACCATTGACATTAATTATTCTGTTTTGGCTCATTAACTTGGAAAATCACTAAACAATTGCTTTGTTACAAAATGCCATATTTGAAAAATGTGTTTGATGGAAATTCATGTCTACTCATCATCTTCATATCACTATTGAGAGCTTGTCTTCTACCTCAGAATGATTCACTGTAAGAATTGTAGAGCAGGAGTTTTTGCAAATGGCTTTCAAAGGAAAATAAAATTGGAACATGTCTTCTTGTCACTCATACTTGGTTATCTCACAGTAGAGGGCAGAAGTGAATTCTTTTCAATTTGCAATTTTCAGGCTTGTAAATTGAAAAATCCTGATCTGCCCT
The DNA here is from genome assembly GCA_037013685.1 of Acridotheres tristis. Classification (NCBI taxonomy): domain Eukaryota; kingdom Metazoa; phylum Chordata; class Aves; order Passeriformes; family Sturnidae; genus Acridotheres; species Acridotheres tristis. Next base: position 11,218,437 of record CM072889.1, on the reverse strand, counting down.
TTCTAGCTTAAGAAGGATTGATGACAAAAGGTCACATTTTCAAAGTGAGTATGTTATGCATTACCCCTTATATCACTATTTTCAGGTTTTATGTTGTCCCGCTTCCATAGTGTTTGAGCACCTTGTAATCATCAAGGTAGTTATACTTGCTATACCTTTGTGAAAGAGGGAAGTCCTATTATCTTTTGTTTATAACTGGGAAACTAATTTGCAACAAGTCTCTTGGTCTGGTCTGTGATTGCTTAAGATGTTGGTGACAAATCCATCAAGTTACAGAGCAGAGGGTTGGACTCCAGGTTGTGTCATTGTAGCATCTTCTGCAAAGTGGGACAGCTGTTCGTGAGGATGAGGGGTGGGTTTTGACTTCTTGTTCTGTGTGTACTATCTAATTTATTGCTGTAAATTTTTTGACACACTGACATGAATTGACATGTTTTATAAGCTTCCTGACTTAAGATGCATTGACAAACAAGGAAACAGCAAAGAGCAGCAGTCAATGGGTGCTTGGCAACAAACATGAACAGAAATTCTAGAGAGCAGCATGTAGAGAGTGTGGAAATATTTCTCTCTCTGTGGGTCGTGAATTTGGGCTGCATGGTGTTAACTAGACACTTGGTTTGCTCTGAAGTCCAAAGATAAGCCTTTTGACTTGTATAATTTTTAACTGCTGGGGTAGCCATATATGTTTTGAAAAACATATTGCACTATCATAACCTACAATTAAAATCTTTCTGTGGCATTCATTCCTAGACAGTGACCATCTCAGAAATAAACTCACTTGGGAATACAGTTCACACCAGGAAAGAAGAAGAATCTGACATACGAGTTAGCTAAGTGACAATGATGGGTCTTTTATATAATCTAATAAGTATCTTAGAGATATGAGCATCAAGCAGGAAATATTCAGGATAGGAGGAAGAGCAAAATTAGGATATGCAAGGTTATAACAATGGTCTCCCAATGTAGATGGGGGAGGCACAATAGAAAAAAAGCAACAAAAATTTAGCGGAAGTATTTTAAAAATGGGACACATCTAACAAAGTGAATGATGATTTTGGCTCTAGCAGCTGCAGCTCATGAGAATCAGGAAGCTTGGGGTGGTATCTGGGTGGTATTCTGGTAGAATAACTGAACAGCTTCAGATCAGGCACATACTGTCTGCTGAAAGATGTAAACCAGACAGCTTTACAAGATGGGGAAAATAACCTGGAAGAAAAGATGGTGGAGCAGAGGAATGAATAAGACATGAGTAGGAGGAAAGGTGTCTGTGCAGGATTTTGAGCAATGGTCTAGGCTGAGAAGTGTGTGTGCTAAAAAGGAAGGGGTGGGGAGATGTTGCAGCAGGAAAAAGGCAGCACTTAGAGACATGTAGGGAAGTCACAATAGAGGCAAAATTTCAGTGGCGCAAATTTCAGTGCAGGTGCTTCCTTCAAAAGAAAAAAAAGAAAGTGGTTCTTTGGAGAGGCTTGAGCCCATCAGCTTGGGACACCTGTGGCAGAGCTCAGGAGAAAACAACAAATATTTGCTTGCTTAGGCAAAGGAGGGCACGATACTTGTGGCAGTATCTAGTACCAGGCTGTGCCTAAACTGACGGCTGAGAAATTCTATGCTTCACTTCTTTTTCATACCAGCAAATTATTTAATTAATCTGTTTTGAGAAATAGAAACTTTCCTTTTAACTGCAGTCTGCGATTTTCTTTGGCTATTCAACATGCATTTCTTTCTAGAAGAAGTTAGTGACATTTCCCATTGGCATGAGGTGAGCTATGTGGAATTGCAAGAGCTGCTCTTTTTTTGAAGTGTTTAAAGACTGCCTCTGTGCTTTGAAGACTCCTAAACTCCTCTCCCATTGGTGAGCTACCATGTATAGTGTTTCCACTAGTAGAAATATGTAACTGGTGTAATTTGAAAGCCTTTTTCTCTTCATCTTCACCTCAGTTTATACCAGGTCTGAGTGGGAGCAGACTCAGGCTCAATAGCTCTTCAGTGTGTGATGGGAACCATGTAACAAGATTAATAAATCATCTTTCTAGCTTAAAAAAACCCCAAACAACCCCACAACCTGCTTGGATAATAAAACTTTCAAGAATAAATTAATCTTAGATCTGTTGTATTGTCCGAAGCTAAAAACGTGTCTGTCTTCCTGCTTAATATATTTTGCTCTTTTGCTTAACCATCCATTTATGGTATTTCTCCACTGCAGAAACACAGCCCAACACTTCTGTTGACTGGAAAGCAGGTCAGACCAATGCAGGACAGATTCCTGTTAATGAGATTTTGATTCTTTGACATTTTCAATGAATGTATACTTGAAATACGTGGAAGAAGTGTGATCTTACTGCTCCAGTTCTCAATTGTTTCTCAAGTAGACAGTCAGAGATATGTCTCATGTGGGTTTTTCTTCTTAAATGAAGGTCATAAACTTGTGTTTCTCCATGTTAATATCTCCTTAATAGAACACTCTGTACTTCAGTGAGAACTTGCTTTTGTTTGTGTAATTACCTTTCTAGAAAGAACTACTAGACAACATTAATGTCTTAATTAGTAACTTTTCCTAATTTATTTCCTTGACAGTAACTGTTTGAAAAATGTACATGTATGTAATGTATATAAGGCAAGCAGAATTCTTATTAAACGTTTCAGGTGCACAGCCAGGGAAAATGGACACCAATTTGTGTTCATCATGTTCTGCCAACATCTTGGTTTTGGGGGATTATGCTTTCCTGTTACTCACCTAACTCCACCAAAGCAGCAAGTCAGAGGTGAAGCCTCTCATTTCTTGGGGAAATGAGGTAGCTGTTTTGATCTCAAAATACTTCTTGTCCTATCTGGGCTGTCAAGAACAGGAACTTGTGGTAATAATGCTCTGTGTCTGCCCAGTTAAATGATGTCCTATCTCAGAGGGCACAGGAACACCCTGACGAGTGGAGCTAGAACATGACCATACACATCATTGTCAGATTAGAAGTATTTGCTGTTATGTGTCTTTGATAATATATATTCTGTATATATTCTGTATATTCTGTACTGGTAGACACATTTTGGAACACCTCACTTCTTGCAAAAACAGTAGGTGCCTGTTCTCAGGAAAGCTTCTTTGCATCCAGAGTGTGTGAAGTCATCTAGACTTACAGGACTGTGTAGGGTTAGCACCTGCATAGAGGCTTAAGTCTCAGTCCTGGGAACTAAATGGTTAACACTGGAATACCTGCCTTGGACTGCCTGTGTTCTGCTTTAGATCTCATCCTGGCAATCTCCAGCTGTGGGAGCTGGGATTGCTGCTGCACCTTCCTTGTTAAACAGATTGTTTTGAGTTATTTGTTATAGCTACTGCAGTCCTTTTGTCAAGGCTTTGTCACAAGTGCCTGTCACTGAAAGGCCTTGACTTGAAAGTTTTATTTTAGAATAAAGTGTAGCTCAAGGCCTGATAGGATAACTGTCAGTTTGTTTGAAAGAAATTTAATGGAGGACAGCACTTTCAGAAAAGACAAACTAGGGTTTGAAGATTTGGTCAGCAAGAGCTCTTCCAACAAAAAGTCATTTAGATGTAAGGGGAGAGGTGTTTCCACCTTCCAGTGGGTGGTTCCACTGTGGTCTGACACTGAATTTTCTTGACAGTGGGGACCTTCTGCATAAAAGAGAAAAAGAACCAAATTCTAGAACTCAGCTGACCCTCCAGATGGACACAGCTGGGTCAGGCAGCCATAAAGCAGCAGTCAGAATAGTCACATAAATTGTGATGAATCAGAACTTCCCTTTCTGGAGAGGAAAAATAAAACCTAAATCTACTGAAACTGAAACATAATAAAATAAAATGCTGCTAGTACAGGGTAATCATGTGCATTTGCCTTATAAATCATACTTTATAGGATCTTAAATGTACTTTCAATTTCTGTTCCTTTATTTTTTACAGTCTTGGAAAACTGATGTGTTGAATTTGACTTTGAGAATAATGTAATGCAGCCAGCATAGCTCTGCTCCCAGATAGAACCATGTTTTTTATTCAAATGAAAATATTCAATAAACTCCTTTTGTGCTGGATTGGATATTCTTTAGTATAAATAAGTTTCCAGTACAATTAATAGCTAGCCAAAAGAGAACAATACTTTTTCAAGACCTTGGTGGAGGAAATGAGTCTCAGAGAATGCTGTGAATTGCACTGGTAGTATCTTTTTAGAAATCTAATACTGAACTGCAACTGTAGTCAATTATCAGCTTTTGTCTACTATGCTTTAATCCTTATAGCAATTTTTTCCTTTTCTAGTATGCATACCCCCAAAAAGAAATGGAACAAGATGCCTAAATTGCTGACTGTCTTGTGTGCACTATTGATTGGGCTCATTGATGCTGTGTTATCTAAGACTAAATTGGCATCAATTTTCCCCCTGAAGCCTGAAGATTTTGTGTTCTATTTAATTGTTAGAAGAAGGTCAGCACAGACTGTACCCTATGGCTTTTAATTTTAGATGGAAATGTCCTAAATGAATAGAAAACTGCATGTCAGCAAAATGTACTCCTGCTGAAAGCAATGTGTAGGTTTCTCATGTTTTGCGTTTGTGATGACATAAGCTTTGACCTTGGCCTGTATCTTTCTGAAAGAAGAGGAATATTTACTCCTTTCAGCCTAATAGCAACACTGTTGGTAGGAGCTGTGCTCTTGTGTGACCAACAGCTCCTGCCCTGCTGCAGTTTGTAACACTGGATGGAAAGGACTTTTTTTAATCTATTGAAGTGCTGTTCTTTACAACTTCCCAGTGTAAGGATCCTGACTTCTGTCTTCATATAGTCAAAATGGAAGAGACAAGCATGATTAAGGCTTAACGTGATAAATTAATATCTTTACTCATTTGGCTGGTCCTGTGGCCAGTCTGACAGATAGAGTGCTGAATTTGTGCTAAGGACCATTCCTGCAGCTTAAGGACTTTGCGTTTATCCTTTCTCTTGTTTTCCAGCTATTGCAGTCAGGAAACAGTGTTCCTCTGTGATATCTGTCTTTCCCTAGAAAGGGGAGTCCTGATTATTTCTCCCTGAATGCTTATTGAGGAATAGGAAATGGGGGAAAACATGGATAACAACTCTAACTTGTAAGTAACTGGCAGGATGGAGCTGTTAGCATAGTGTGTGGTTGGGCTCTCCTGAAAGAAGGGTGTCCATCCCAGAGAGATCCACATCTCTGTGATAGGCAGGGAGGAATCCTGTGATGGTGCAGGGTAAGAAAATATTATTTTTAGCATCTACTTTTGAAATTATTTCAGGGCATTTATATTCAGTGCTGTGGTTGAATGCGTGGGGACCGAGGTTTATTCTCCCTCTACCTGAGCTCACCTAAACCATATGGAAAAATCCTCTCAACACCTCAAGCCCATTTCCCTCAGGGCTTTGGCTCATATTTTCATTTTGAGACAGAGATTTATGAGTAGAAGAATAACTGCCCATCTGTTAGGGAGGTAAAAGGTGAAATACATTAGGTCCTTTGATTACCTTACCACCCCCACACCCCCCTCTGCTCACAAATTCTGTACATCCTGAGAAGAAACTAATTCAGTTTCTTCTTGCAGCCAATGAGGGCAAGAAGAAAATGGAACAACTGAAAGACTTCTCAGCATATTAAACAATAATTGGAGGATGAAAGAGGCCTGAGGGTATCACTGTAACTTTGAGTGATGTTGGGAAGTTTTACTGGTCTCTTTTTACAGAAGTCTGTGTAAGCAGCTTACAGCTGGTTGAATTTAGAGGTTTCCCTGATTTGATCAGAGATTTCACTTCAGTTTTTCCCAGTGGCTCAGGGACCCTCAGGTAATTGTATTTGGGAGATTTTTCATGTCTCCAGTTTGACCATCTGCCTTTGCCAATAAAACGTATGCAGCAGTTCAGATGTTGCAAGGAAACACACAGAACACACTGGGCAAAATGCTGGGAGCTCTTTCTGTCTTATTTTTCCCTAATCCTGAAGCCAAGGAGAGCCATGGAACAGATATAAGCTCAAAAGTGTGTGTGCACTTTTGTACGTAGAATAATTGAAAGGCGAATTTCAGTCTTTGAGTATGAACCAGCTTTGAGAAATACAAGGCACCTATGCAGTGTTTGTGGGAGTTGGTACCAAACCCAGGTGTAAAATCTCTAAACAGGAATATTAATGAAGACTTTACACAAACTGTTTTACAGCAAGATGATGTGGCAGAGTTTATGGTTTCTACAATTGTTTAGCTTAGAATATCCAGGAAGAGTTTGGGACGTCTCACCCATTGCTGTCATTGAGAAGGAAAAGCAAACCTGGAAAATGTGCGATTGTTGGGTCTGACCTTGAGGGAAGGTGGAGGAAAATCCACCACTCCAGCTCTGCATCCTGCCAAAAGGAGCCAGGTCCCTTTTCATCTTCCTTCATGTCCCTTTCTTGTTCTGGGCTTTCTGTCACAACATGTGCTTTTGACCTCACAGCAGGAGGAGATAGAGAAAGGAATAGAAGAACTGAGTTCCAGTTTTCATTCAAATCTCTCCAATACAGTTCCAATTTTTCTGCGAATGAGATGTAAGAACTGCTGTAAGTCCATCTGTCAAGCTGCATAAATGCTGTGCTGCATACATAGCATATCTTCTTGGTGGCTTAAAAAGTTGAGTCAGAGAGAGTACAAAGGCACTGTTTAGTTATTAAGTGCCTCGATGGTCACTAGGTGGAAAAAACTGATTTGTGTTTGAAAAAATATTTTCTGAGAGTGCAACCAGGAAAGATCAGCTGAGTTTAAGTTTTATTTTAAATGGACCATGATTTGAGACAACATGAGACCAAGTTGAATTCAACACTTAACAAGTTGAATTTCTGGCTCAAGTAATTTCACTTTGCTTTCTTCATGATACCTTCCTCATCCCCTCTCTACCTCAACGTTCTTTTTCTCCCTCAAGCTCCCCCACCTCCCTGCCCTTGCCAAGGCAGGAACTTGGTGCTGGGGCATGGGGCCATGGGGAAGCTGAGGGCCACAGGTCATGGGCATTGGTGGGGTCAGAACTGCCCTTCTTCAGTCCTGGTAGTTAAGGTCATTCAGGTGATAGATCACAGAGCCAGGAACACTGCCTAAAAACCACATTTGGGTAGCTTTGCTCTGTCTGGTCTCCCTTTGTTTGCAGGAGAGGCTGGTCCTGCAATGTTTGGGCTTTGGACGCTGCAGAGGCTGGAAAATGGCACATACTGAAGGGGAGGTCAGTGGAGGAAGCAGATAATGTGTTTGTGTAATAAATCCTGGTCCATTTTTCTTTCATTTTCCTGGCATGGCCATTTCCAGAGGGACCCATAACCATGAGAGGTACCTGTGTGTGCCGCAGCGTTGCTGCAGAGCTCGAAAGTTGTAAAAATCTGAAAGGTGGCAGTGAGGTTTTACTGCAGAGCTGTGCTTAAGCAGTTACCATGGGCATTCCTTTGCAGGGAGGGGGGTTCTCAGGAAACCTAGAGAAAAAAATGTTTCAGTTCCTTAAGAAAAAGGGAGTAACCTTAAATGCTTGGGGAACAGAGATTTGTTTTTTCCAGATCTAGGCTTCCTTCATGCATAAAAAGAGTTACTTTTGGTATATACAGAGTGAATTTTGGAGGACACTTTTCTCTAGTGATTGCTAACATTTTGTTAATGTTTTGTTGTGATGTGTTAGAGCAAAAATTTCTATTTTTTTCCATTTGGAGTTATTTTATATTGGGAAAAGAAATAAAAAGCAGCGCTTTTCAAATAACCCAGTTCAATGGGATAAGGGAAAACTGTTACCATGAGCAGGAATCTCTCACTGAAGCTGCACACTAGGAGATTCGTGGCTTCATTCTTTCCTCTTGCAATTTCTTCTGTGCCAGACCTAGTTGCTTCTAGGAGCAATGTGCTCCTTCTCTTTCTGCACAACTGCAATGGGGATAGCCATGCCTGCTTTCCTGCAAGACAAGGCAAAACTTGAACTCTGGGTCAGCTCCTGCTCACTCTGTCCCATCCAACCCACCTGCCAGGTCAGAGCTCTCTGTGCTGGATTTTTGTCTCACTCAATTTGGCACATCCTATACCAGATGCTTGAATTTATTGCTCTATGTTGAGGTTTGACATAAGGAATGGCCCTTCTCTTGCCACTTTGTCTCTTTGAAAGCTGTGGTTAGGAGAGCTGGATTTTTTTTTCCCTTTTTTTCCCCCTTAAATGCTAAGGGCTCCGTGTAGAATTACTCCTGTTCTCAATCTTGTAGGTTTTGGGAAGTGAGATTTTCCAGCACTTGGGAAGATCAGACCTTCAGTGGGACTGCTGTGATGTGTTATGTGAAACACTTTGATTCCTCTTCTTACAGAGCACATTATGGGTCATATTGCCCTGAACTGTTCTCCTTCTACCCACCTGCTGTCTTGAGCTCATTTCCTTACACAGAAAATATCTGGGAAAGAATTGACTCAGAAAATAGTTCACAGTGATGCAATTCTCTGAGTTTGTAAAGGTAGGAAGAGATATTTAAGTAATATATCAGTTGTTTTTGGACACCTCAACCTGCACCTGTAGTTGTTTTCTCACTGGTACAGGAAGACCTGTCCTCGTGATGCTTGTCTAAGCTCTCTGAGGAACCCTGGTCACAGATGTTAGGATGTACTGTAGTGATTTATTGCATAGAATGAAGTGGGGGAGAGCAATAAATGTTGTTTATAAATTGTCTCTGTAAGCACTGTTGGATTGTTGTATTTCTGCAGTGTAGTTTCCAGTAGCTCATCTGCATGTTCAGCATTCAGTACTCAGGCTTACTTTGCAGTTTTTTTGTTGGCCTGCTAAAGGAAGCATTGGACCAGTATTGTAGTAGACTACCTGCTTATGAAGCCCCTGAGGAGAACTTTTAAATCATCTCTCTGCTCTGTATTGTAAATTCATGTTACCCAAGGTAAGCATCTTGTTTTAGTATAGTATGTCTCTCAGTTTTCAGAACAAAACCCATATGTAACTCTGTTCCTTTCAGTAGATCTCTGTAATAACAAACTGCTGGTGTTTCCCTCTATGCATTAATTTTTTCCTCAAAAGCCAATAAACGTGCTTGCACACTTAATAATTAAAAGAAAATGTGATTTTCTGCTCTGTTGTATTTCCTTTCATTTGATATTTCAAACATCTCTAGAGGTTTCATGAAAATAAATACTAATACCTAATTCTTGCCTTAAAAAGAATTTATGTGGCAGTAATATAAAATTGAGTACTCTGGGGATTTTTTGGTTTTTTTTTCTTTTTTTTTTAACACATACTGTCATCATAATTTTGTGATATAGAAACAAAGTGGAATCATTTTTAAAAACACATTCTTAACCTGTGACTTGGTCAGAACTTTAAGATTTCATTGACTAACTTTCATTTTCTACAAACTCAACTGAAGTCATTGTTTTTTTTTTATGTTGTCATGTGTCATCATAGTAGTTTGAGGACTGGCAATGTGTTAATTTCCTAATTAACACAGATTATTCCAAAGAGTGGGGTTGTAATAAAACTGCAAACCATCCATGGGAATGAAACAGAGGACAAGCCATAGAGTTCAGACACAGAAAACACTGTATAACAACACAAATCTAACAAAGGGTGGAATTAAACCCACTGTGGCATTTTCTCTGTGACACAGAGGTGTGGTACAGGCAGCAGTGAGCTGCCTTGTCTGGGGACCTGTGGTTACCAGGCAGCCCCAGGCACTGGGCCGTGGTACTGACTGAGCTGTGCTGCTGGTGACCCTTTGTCCTGTTTGCTGCTCCTGACTAAAGCCAGAATGTTATACTGTTTAAGAATAATTTACAGTGATGTATTCCTGTTGATACATTCATATCCTGTAGTGCATTTTCCCATTAAATTCAGAACATGCATTTTGTAGAGGATAGAACCCATTAAAACCAGGGAATTGTCAGTAATGAAACAGTGCTTCTCACACAAAATACTGAAATAGGCTTTTGATGCATATAAATTCATATAAAATCTTCGCTGCTCCTACTGAGCCTTATAAATGCAAATTGTGAACCATTTCTTATTTGTGTCAGGTAAAGTACCATCTAAACATGTTTGGACATCAGAAATGTTCATTTTTTGCATTCTGTTGTAAATCTGTTCCTTGACAATCTGGTAAAATACAAAATTGCAGAGACATGTAGTTAATGTTAATTGGCAACATTTTTACGTATTTGTTGTCACAACTGAATTAACTTATGTGGAAAACAAAAAAGCCTTCAAGTGAATTTAAATTATTACTTGCCATAGAGTATATGTATTAAATAGCCTAACTGCACTTTCAGTAAAATCTATACTACCCCCCCACCCATCCACTGGGTTGATGGCAATGATAATTAACCTAGAGAAGAAAAAAGGCATATTATTATCTGTTTGACATCTGGGCAAAGAAAAAAGATAAAACACTGAATTCACCTAGATGCAACTTTTTAGTTGCTGCTTCACAACACTATGTTATCAAGGCAGAGATTCTCTGGAAATATTGAATAATCCATTCCTGTTTATCCTTTTATAAACACAAAAGCAATAAGAATTATTTATTTTAATAAATAAAGAAAAAATAAGATGGTCTAATACACCATTAAAAGAGGCTAGTAACTGCTATAGCCTATTTATAAACTAGTACTTTTCTTTTAAATGGTAATTGTTCTTTTTGTTCTTGAGACATCATTACTTTGGCTGAAATGTGTGTTAGGATTGTATTGCAGAAAGCTGTTCTGGTACTGGAACACAATTTTCCATGAAAGAAGTTGCTGGGTGAATTGAGGTGGCCAGTTTTGTCCCCAGTGATCTCTGTTCTGTAGCCTCTGTGGCTGATTTCTGTCCCATGTACTCAGGGGACAGGTGAGGACCAGGTGCAGGTCAGGCAGTCTGGGCACCCACTGGGTCTCAGAACTCGTTATTTATGTGCTGAGTATTTGATTACTTTGTGCTGTCGTAGTAGCTGGGACAGAGTTTTGTTGCCAAGGACTTGGTTTTCCCAAGTGTGTGTTTAGTAACCCAAAAGGCCAGTGCAGGCCATCCCTAGCCCAGCCAACCACTGAGTTACACTGTCCCGGAGCCTTGGGTGTGCATTGCTTGGGCATTTTGCCATACACTGGCAAACAGTAAATAGCCCAGAAGTTGCAACTGAAGGTGCAAAAACTCTGTAGGGTTTCTCAGACTGGCTGAAGGCTTCTCAGCAGAGCAGGGAAAACCATGTTTTCCTGCCTTAGCCTGAGGGTTGGAAGCAGAAGTGGGGCAGGGAAGAGTGAGGGCAGAGGTCTGAAAAACTGGGTTGCTGACTTGGGCTCCCTGGGGTGCTGGAGGAAGGCAGGAGGCTGGGACTGCTGTCCAGCCCTTGGAGCAACCTGCACTTGTCGACTTCCTTTGGATAAGGAGCTGTCCTTAATAAGTAGGTGGGAACAATCTGTTCCCCTTTTGAAGTTTCATCTCAGTTGCTACTCACTGTGGGGTGACTTTAACCTAGGCAGCTTCTGCAAAGATGCTCATCTTCCTCCCAACACTGTTTTTTAGCACCAGTTATAGAACTGTGGCTATCTGGGTGTTTTCTAAATGTGTGAACACAGATATGTAGGGTTGTTGCCAGAGCAAGAAAAAAATCAGTCTAAATGGTGATAGAAATGTTCCTCTTTTCTCAATTGGATTACCTGAAGATGTGAAAGAGATGTTCTCTCCCCGTGACTTGCATTCAAATCTTAAGTCATGTAACATAATTATAAGTGAAAATTACTCTTTTCATACCTCCCATTTCTGAGCATATGAATACTTCAGCCCAGTTAAGGATGTTTCAGATATTTTTCTCTTTCCAAATGGTGTTAGTAGCACACTTCCACAAGCAAAGTTTCCCAATGTTTCTTCATAGGAATTTATGGAGATTGCTTTTAGGATCCTCTTGCTGCTCTCATGCTTTTGTATGAAAAAGGTCACAAAGGAGACTGGGTGTGAAGTGTCCATAGGCAGCCTGTGGAGTTGGGGCTCACAAATCTGCAGGGAAATTTTCTGTTATTCCCAGTTAGCATAAGCAGTCTCACAGCAGATGTAGAGTGACACAAGGATTCAGATAACAATCGCTTTCACAGATGCTGTTTCTTGAAAAACAAGTTGCAAAGGACTCTTGAAGATGCTAACCTTACACTGTACTTGCCTGTAATGTGGTTTTGAAACTGAAGCAGAGAGACTAGCAGGATGAGCTATTAAAATTCAGCTGTACAAATGGCAGCAAAGGTAGTGTGAGCTGATTCTACAGACACTTGATACAGCCATTTGTTCTTGTCCTTTTTTGTGTTTTGCTTAATGAAAGAGCACAAATCTAACCCGAAAATGTCTGTATGAGTGCTGCATACTTCTCTGTCCTAGGCTTATGTGCAATACTGTTAACATCTATTTTTTTTTGCAGATGGCTGTTTTAGCTAATAAATATAAGTAAGACAGACAAGTAGTTGTGTGAGATTTCAGATGGGGCTGGGCATGATTAGCATAGACTGCTAGGGAAACAGGCAGGAAGGATTAAACAACATACTTAGATCACTTTTCAGGCTTTTCGTCAAGGCCCTGTTTATTGCTTCAAACAACAAAACCACCCTCACAAAGCTGGACAAAATGAAGTGCCTTTTTTCAGCCAATACAGCTGCCTGCTGCCTCACTTTCCTGCCTAGGGCTGATTCCAGGAGTCACCTTGCCCTGCTGACCTTACATGTGAGTCCCTTGTAAAGTAGGGAGAACTGGTTCCACACCTGGATGTGTGGCAGAAGAGTTGCTGGGTTTTAAGATGCATACCATGAATATATACAATTACATGTAAATAATCCCTAATTATCAAGCTCTGTGATTGAGAAATATTCAGGTGTTACAGAGTTTCTGTGTCTTCTTCTTTGGCCAAGGAAAGGCATTTACAGCCATTTCATGAATGACAACTCTGGTCCTAATTTAGAAAGTAAATGATGTCCCTGATATTAAGCCATATTGGTATCTCTTTGAATTTTCTTTTTCAGGCTAAAGTTGGTTCTGTTGTAGATCTACCACTTTCTATAGATGAATATTGGTTGGTGAATATTATTATGATCATGTCCCTTTAACAAATATAACTGTGTGTAACTAGGCCTGAAACAATTAATTAGTTGGACTCTCTTAGTAATGAGTTACCTGAGGATATTAATAGCCTGTTCAGGAGGAGGAGAACTGGCACTGTTATTAAAAAAAATGTGTAGAAATGTTCCCAGTGTAAAGTGTTACCATAATCTGCATTTCAAGAACAAATGTTAATACAAGTTTTCTGTTGAAATAATTTAATTCTAGATTTGTTGGTTCACAGAAACAACACATTTACACCAAGTAGATATCCCAGAGTTTTCCATAATGAAATTGTAGAAGTTTGAGGTGAAAACTCTGTGCTTCTTCCTGAAGCCTCATTCCTATCTCTTGCAGGATTAGTTCCTCTAAAAATATATGCTGTTTTTATTTACTGCAAAGGAGTTTTCCCATGTACTTTGCACAGAATGCATTAGAATCTGACACTGCTTAAATCAGAGGTTTTAATTTTACTGAGTGATGATTTCTTTAGAAGATAATCAGGAATAATGTTAAGCATAACAAGCAGAGAATTGGGAATTCTCCTTACTCTGGCTTAGACGTGGTGGGGTGGGGTAGTGTGTCATTCCCGAGGAAATTCCGATGGGCATTCAAATGCAGAAGGACCATGTCCTGTGTGTGCATGTCCTGCTCCCTGAACACCCATGGCAGTGAGTTGAGCATCTGACCAGTAAAATCTGCTGTCAATACCAGTATTTAGGGAAAATAATTAATATGCAACAGTCATATTTCCTAGGGCAAAAAGAGAATCTAGTATTTTTCCTGTTTTTACTACTACAGGTGTCTTGTAGCTGTGATGATGAGGAAGATCTGAGCCTAACCCAAGGGGTCGTTTAATGAGTTACAGTGGCACAGGCTAGCAGAAGAGTGGAAGGGAGGGTAGAGTAGACCAGAAGATAAGAGACAAACAGTGGGGATGAAACAGCAATTAACTGTGTCCTTGAATAAAGGCTAAGCTGTCAGAGAGGCTGGGGCAGGTGGTGGGAGCTGTCCTGGGTGAGGGGTGAGCCAGGCTGCAGGATTGCAGCTTAGCATCGCTGGTCTGTGGGTGCTTTGTACCTTGGCCAAAGAAAACCTGGGACACTGTTCTTGTCTGTTTCTTCCTCATGTGCTGTACAATCCCCGAAGGGCTTTTGTTTTGTTCTGTAAGTGCAAACCCTGATTGTAATGTGTGAAATGCTGCCTGTTCTCACTCTGTTGGCTTCCACATACAGACAGCACCTCTGACTGTGGCTGCTGGATCTTCACATGAGGTCATCCACTTACTGTAAAGGTTAAAGGGAAGATTTTCTGGGTCATTAAAGGATTTACTTGTTGGTTTGAATGTGTTTGCCTGGACTTGATAAAAATAACAGCAATTAGTGTGATCTTTCTGAGAAACAGGAGTGATTTTATCAAATTTTGGGAGGAGGTTAATGCTAATGCAAGTTATTTGTATGGCTTCACATTGAAGAGTTTCAATTTGCAGCATGAATAGTTCAATTTCTATTTAGGGTGCAATTCCATAGGAAGTATAATTCCAGTTAAGGTTTGTTACAGAACTGGTGAAGCTTTAGTTCAGGAAAACACAGGAGATATTTTGTGAAAACATTTTAGGGTTATGCCTTGCTAAATACAAAGGAGGTACAACTAAGTGAAAAACAACTTACTGCTCAGTTTGGCATGTCACCTTTAAAAGTATGAATGAATAAATAATGCTACTCCTGACTTTGTTAACTTTATTTTTTAAAATATCCTCCTCTGTTAGAGCCAGTATGTATGTGTTTATATGGTTTTCTAAACATGCAAAATATAGTTAGTGGCACCTAAAACAGAATTCAAGTCTGTCATGTTTGTGCTCTTTTTGTTAATGAGAAGATTATTCAGTACCATCTCAAAGCATACATACATAAATCTACTTACTGGCAGAATTTATTCATTGAAGTGGGTACAATTGATCTTAATTTAATATGGACAACATTTGAAGATACTAATTTTTCTTCACCTTCCCATTTGTTTTCTCTTGCATAGTATGAATACTTCATAGAGATTGTGATCATCCCCTGTACACACCTGTTCAATCATGCTGCTCTTTGACACCGCTTTACACCAACTCCTGCTTCTAGTAAAATAGTGAGATGCAATCAAAGCTGTCAGGTTGCTCAGTGTCTGAAGCAAGCTGCTGATTACTGTTGCCACTGTTAGCTGAATTACACTATTAAAGGCTTTTATGAAGTATTTGCATTCTTGTTGATACAAATATCAAATCATGGCTACGCCACAGTGAAAAAGGAAATAATGCTCATTTTCTGACACATTTCTTCCAGGACAAGACAGCAACAATCTGTGGAAAACATCTATATACAGTGCACATTTCAGAGTGTCTTTCGGTTTCTTAATTGCTAAATTGTTCAAACAGCAGCCCTCTCTGTTGCTTCCAGCTCGTCATACCACTCTCAACAACGAAGGCAGAGTTGATGAGGCTAACCCATCAGCCAGAGTCTCATGAGCTCATACGTGACTCCAAGCCCTGTGTGTTCTGACATGCTTTAGCCTCTTGTTGAATCGGGGGCAATAAGAAAAATGAAGCAATTAGGTTGTATAGCTGTAGAGAAAACAGATCAGCCAAGTATCTGGGAAGTAATTCATGAGAAGCGACACCTCATGGCACTGTACATGTCCATCTGTTTAGTGTCTGCTGAGTGTCAGATACTGCTGTTTCTCAGAGGCCAGGTATTCTTCTGTGGTGTCTGAGCCCAAGAAGTCTGAGGTGGTCCAGGGTTATTGCAGAAAGATGACTGTGATGAGCCTACTATTCTGAAATGCTTTATGGCACTGGATAAAATTGAGTGGAAGGCAACGCATGGAGATGTCAGCCTCTGCAGATAATCCTTGTGTTATAAGTTAGTGAAATGGTGTTTGTGATAAGAAGGACCAAGAAGTGGTCCTTCAATGCTGCATGAATGCTCAATTAAAATCCTCATACTACTTGCTCAGCAAAGGCAGTCTTCAGAGATGTGGCAAGTGAGGGAGTGATTCCAGAGAAATCACACAAAGGAAAAAGGGCCTTGGTTAATTTACAAAGCAATGACACACTCAAGCTCTCCGTGCTTTCAGCTGTAGCTGAAAACATCATGTAAATGAAAACAACAAATGGCCAGGCAGCCTGTGTGCTGCTGAGGCACATCTGCTTACATCCTCACTCGCTTTCTGATGTTGTATTGTTTCTTGCATTCCTTTCTATCAGTTCTGCTACAAATACAAAGGGAAATACCTCATTGTTTAACAAGAGCTATTCACTGCAAGCTGATAAAGTTTTTGACAGGCAGGCACTCTGCGAAGCCCGGAAATGCACTGCTGCAGGTTCATCTATGGCAGTAGGGAATGCCACAGCAGCATGGCCCAAATGTTCTGCATTTCTGCTTCATTGCTCCAAGGACACTCAGCTGAGAGAATTTTCACTATGTTCAGTAAGTTTGATTCACCTGGGATAAACGAATAGGGGACAAGGCTTGGTGCCTCTCAGACACCCAGTGTTGAGTGGCTTCCAGAGCACAGGTACTGGCAAGAAAACTCTAATGTCTGAAGCTGCTGATTTTCCTGCCTTGATTTTTCCTGCTCCTGGGCTGGTTTTGATGCAGAAGCCTCTTTGCCCCCTCTGCAATCTACTGCCTTCCCCCTTTTGTTTCCTAGCTGGTAGCTTCATGTAGAAAAAGACACCAGAGATGTGGTTGGATGGGCCTCCCAGCACAGCTCACCCAGTGTCCGTCCTTATTTGTTGCTTCAGCATCTCCTGGATCTTGTGCTTTCTGGGGGAGGGCAGTGTCCACCAGCATGTCCAGTCTGCCTCTGGGTACTGGGACAGAGATGGTGGTGGTCATTTTAGCAATGACAGAAGCAATTTGGTCAGTGACCTTTTGCTTTAAGGTTGTAAATATGTGATCTTATCTGTGTCTGGGCACTTTCACTCTTGTCTGGAGTGAAAACATGTGTGAAGAATAACCATGTAAAGTGGTGCTGTAAGAAATAGCACAAGCCCATAATTCTGGGAGTGACTTGCTGTTGCCCCTTAGCACCTTTCTAAAACCCATCTCTGTGTTACAGTAATACACTTGTGAGAAAAATCTTCTGGCTTATCTTCTGTGCTTTATTGTTTGTGACTGTCATTCTGAAATATTGGTGCATTTCTGTTATTTAATAGCCATTTAACAAGATTGGATAAAGATTTTATATTTTGGCTTTTGCTTTCAATCTAGCAGGCACCGTTTGGTGTGGTAATGGCTCTGGTAATCAGTTTTCAGTGCCATGTGACTGAAACTCCAGTGAGTGTGTCTGCTTTTGGCCAGCCATAATCTGAAGTTATAAACACTTGGAGAAGTTGCTTTTGTGTTGCTCACTTTAATTTGTGCCTGTTATAAATGTAGGCCTGTCAAGCAACTGTGTTGTCAGAAAGGACAAACAGACATCTGGAGTAATTGAATACTTGATTATTTTTGCAAGCTTTTTGACATAATGATTTCTCCTACACTTTAATACTACCTTTTTTCATTCTTACTACTTTGTATTTTTTTTGCCTGATAAATATTTATAATAGAGTAGAAAAAAATTAAAACTGGAGGCAAGTTGTAATTTTTATGCTCTATTAAGACCTGAAAAAATGACAAAAAAAATCAACTGATGTGGAAGCAAATATAATGAGAATGCCACTATTTTATTCCACATTCTCCTCTCTGAGGATAGTCCTTAATGGATTTGTGTTTCCTTGTGTTAGAATGCTGAGCTCATTTGAGGAGGAATCTCTGTGTCCCAGCCTGGACCAAAGGGCACAGAACTCAAATTCCGGATTCTGCTTTAGGGTCTGCACAAGTCACTACACTGGTGCTCTGTATGTAGCTTTACCTCTATGCCTGTTTCCTCACCCATCTCACCTCCTGGGGATAATTAAAACTCAATGAAAAGTTCCTACAAAAACATTCTATGAAAATTGCATATACTTGAATTGGCCAAATATTGAGTAATTTTACTCCAGTCAGTCTGTGCAGCACATCCCTTTCTGCCATCCTCAATTAATCTGTTCCTGAAATTTTTGACAGCATGAGAATGTCTCTGCTGCTTTCTGTCTTTCCACTTAGCACATGAGAGGGTGATGGACTAAAGGCTCTTGTCATTCCCTTCTGATGTGGTTTGGCAACAGATGGCAACAGGTCTTTGAGGAGAACGGTGTTGTTGCTCCTCCAAGCACCAGTATCATGTTTCATGCCATCTGGGAGGGGTATGTGACATGAACCTGAACTGTCTTCCAGCCTCAGACATTCTTTTATCAATTAGCAGAGCCAGTGATGGATTTGACACAGCCTTGGAAGTGTGTTTTTGTGTCCTGCACTATTATCTGCTGTGCATACTGATGATCTGCTCTATGCAGAAAGTTCACGCATATATAAGTCAAATTTACAGAAATATTTTTGTTCCCATTGGGTACACTGGCTTTTGTTTATTCTAGGAAGCCTAGAATACAAACACTGATGCTTTTAGGAAGCACAGTTATGCACAGTATAAAACAAGGTAAGCATTACAAGTAGAAGCTAACAAAGCAAACTTCATTCAGGCGAGATTTCCCAAGGAGTGTCTTCAGTTCAGTGCCATCAAAGTGTTGGTTGGTAACCAGTTGATGTACTGGGAAGCTCTGATTTAGTTAATGTGATCAGTATTTCAGTGTGACACACAGCATCTGTATTGCTAGATGGAGAAAGAACTGACACTGGGACTGCCCAGGACATGCCAAGCATAATGGGGGCTCACTTTCCCTGTCACTGAGCTAGCAGTGTTTGTCATTCCTGCTGCAGCACTTGTCCTGAGCTCAAGATGAATATAATGTATGGGTGGTTTTGTGGAAGGAGAGCCTGGGGAGTGCACAAAGCTAGACTGAGAGTTAACAGCTGGGTCACATTCCTTTAAGTAGGCAGGAGGGACGAAAGGGCAAGGAGCAGTTGGCATGTTAAAATAAAAGACTCAGGGTATGCTGAAATGAAAGGTGTACTGAAGCTTAGGTAAAAGCAGGTGCCAGGACTGTTATGTCAATATTGGCTGTATGCAATTCTGGCTTATCTGTCTGTCTTGGGGTGACTGTGTGATGCCTATATCACCAAATCGTCTGTTCTGTTGGTGTTGAATATTAAATTCTGCAACTCTAAGACTGGTTCCAGGAGTGAAAGAGAGGAAAAAAGAAGTGCAGAGTTTGTTATCAGAGACTGCACTGGCTCCCCCGCATTCCTACACATGGACTGTGTTGTCTGCTGTGGACAGAGAGAGAGAGCTCTCCTTTGCTCTTAGTTAGTTTTTTTGGCTAGCTGAGGCAGAAAAGCCCCCTGAATTGTTTTGTTTTTTTTTTTTTTTTTTCCTTTTTCTATTTTCCTGGAACTGTTTGAACCTGCTCTAGACTAAAAACCCAGAGGAGCACCAGGAGCTCACACCTGTGGCCCACCAGGCCTGGCCTGGGCATTCCCCAGCACAGGAGGGACTGAGAGCAGACTGAGTGAGCCGGGCAGCTCACGGAAAAAACTCTTCTAAATCTGCCATCTCTTCGGAATGGTGAGAGATTTTGCTGTTTGTTCATTGTTGTGCTGAGAAGTGTGTTGCCTGTTAAATAAACAGTTTTCTTTTTTTTCCACTTCCCTCCAATTTTTTTTCCTTTTTTTTCCAGAAAGACCTCATTCAAAAGTTTCCTCCCAAATTTGTCCTAAACCAGGACAGTGTCTCAGCTGGGTCAAATTGGTGTGCAAACCCCAGTGCATTGAGAGAGGCCTTCCCGGTTGTGAAGCACTGAAAACAATCCCATCAGTGCCCAGGCTCACATCTTAACATGGATATAGAACCTCAGTTCGGTATTGGTGTGCTTCTTTTTCACACCTCTTTTTTCCTTTTTGTTTGCTGTCTTATAAACAGTACCCCACTGAGAGCAACAGTTTTGATCTTCATCATCCTCGTCGTGAAGGAAAATTCACTAGTCTTAAGAATTGTGTCTGGTTCTAATTCTTTACAGTTCTTGGATATCTTCATGAGCACCGATAGAAACTATGCTCTAGTATTTTGGCCATCTTTGTTCTCCTGTTCACCATATGCTGGGACAGATTTATAAAGAATTCTATCTGCATAATCACCAACCTGGTTTATGGCATCAGCTGTTCCAGTTGGCAGAACCAGGTGCTTTCCCCAGTCCTCCTGCTTTTTTTTTTGTTTTAGCTTTGATCACTGCCCACAAAACAAATGATCCTCCTATGGCCACCTAAATGGCTGCCACTTTCTTATCACCATATGGCTCATCCCTCAGTGCCTCATCCACAGTTCTGGCACTGCTGAGCCCACAAGCTTTTCTGTCTTTTGCTCACAGACACAGTGCTGTTTGCCCTGTCTGGGGATATGGCTGGAACAACGTCTGACAAGGCAAAGTGATCTCAGCACTGTATCCTTCCCCCAGACAATTGTGAATTCCTCATTTTTACATAAATAATTTTATCAGTTCGTGTCTTTTCTGTGTAGTGAAATAGGCTGGGACATAGCCAGGAGTAGCTGGAAAAAGTAGTCTTGCTACTTAAATTAACATTTTTATCTTTGGAAGACATCTTTGAGAACCTGTTGGCTGTCCCTTACTAGAAAGAAGCTTTTTATTCATGTCAGAGCGCTGTCTCTATTAGGGTTTGCAATGTTAGTCCCAGCTACATTTGTTTCACAGACCTTGTTGTGTTTCAGAATTGGTTTTGTGGTTTGTATTTTTTTTTTTTTGTTTAGAACAGCCATTTGGGACTCACTGTGTTATTTACCATAGAGATAATACACGGTGATACATTTAAAAATGCATTTTAATGTGTTTTCTGACAAATTTTCTGTTGCTGTATTAGGTGTGAAATCATCTAAAGGGGGACAAGTGATTTGGCATTTGTGCAAGCTTGTTGATTCTAACTAACATTTGCATTAGATTAGAACAGTGAATGCTGTCTCCAGTGAAGAAATGTTTTGCATTTTCTCAATGGTATTTTAAAATGGAGTATTGCTAGTTTGAATGAGTCAGCTGAAATTACAGAAAATGTTTCCTTTAAAATAACATCTGAATAGAAGCAGCTGTCATATCACACAGAACCTGAAACAAAGCTTAGCACAAAACTTGGTTGACATGTAATAACCCTGCTATTAGATTCTATAATGATTTAATTTCTTCCCTAGGATATCTTTTGTGCACTAGGAATAGTGTATTTGCA
Source organism: Acridotheres tristis (assembly GCA_037013685.1). NCBI lineage: Eukaryota > Metazoa > Chordata > Aves > Passeriformes > Sturnidae > Acridotheres > Acridotheres tristis. The sequence continues at coordinate 11,197,138 of CM072889.1, read as the reverse complement.
TGTGAATGGAAAAAGCTAAATTATATTCCTAGGTTCGTGCAAAGGAGCTAATTTCTAACACCATGATAGAGGAACTCCTTAATTTTTATTTCTAGAATCATTGTATCAGACTAAAACTTCTCTCATTGCTATCAGTGTGTTTGTCAGCTGAAGTTCTGAGCTCATCTAAATATTGTATGAAGTTTAGTGAACATTGAAAATAATCTTTCTAAGACCTGTCACACTAGTGGTTTAATCAATACAATAATTTCTCTTGTAGGAAGTTATTGGTAGTCAACTTAGTTTATGCTCATCTTTCTATTTACTTTTGAAACTACTCTCTGCAGCTCCATTAATTCTGGCTCATTTTAATTCAGTGAAAATGCCGTGAAAATTTTGTAAGATAGACATATTTAATTTTGTTTGGGGAAAAAACAGGAAAAAACCCCAACCCAGAAATAATATTCTCTATTGGAATATTTTGATGCTATGACATAGTATGAAATATAATTTTTGGAAGGACAATCAAAATGAAATCTTGAGTATGTTTGAAATCAAAATGATCTGGAGGCACAGCAAACACAAGGCATTTTATTTATTGCAGTGAGGCTTCACAAAGAAGAAAGATAAGGGTGACTTGGTAAGCAACTGGCTTTTAGATAGCAGATAAAACTGTAAAATGAAAGCATAGACTGATGGACAGAAAATGTTATATGTCTGTTCTCTGAGTTATATTATCCATTTCACAAAGTGAAGCAGCAGACTGACTTTTTCACCTCTCCTATGGCTACATAAAATGGCAGCCACTGTATTTAGTCAAATTGTCATTTTAGATTAAACATTTCCAGGAACTCAGCACAGAAATATAATCAACACACTGAAAGCCTTTCCTGAAAGGGGAGAAAAGGATAATGGTAAAAAATGAGTGAAATACTCAGAGCAACCTTTCTTTTATAATATTTAGGGCTGGCACAATATGTAGAGGATCATGCTTTCCTGCTGCTCTTGCTGAAAGTCTCACTTTGCTTAAAAGGAGGCTACGTTTGAGTTTTAAAAACTTGTTAACAGTGTGCTGTCTCTAATATTTTAAATGGAACTCTTTGCTTTCCCACAACCCTTCCCTAGTGTGGTGGGGATTTCCAAACTCAAAACTGAGGGTAAAATACAACCTAAAGGAAGAGGGTGGAGTGCAGAATAGCTGCTGTGGCCAGCTCTCTACTGTGGGCTCGTTGTCACAAAACAAGCTCAGAAAAATCTGCTTTGAGGTCTGTATGGATCTCTTAGCGCTAAAGCAGTAGGGCTTAGCTGAGGTTTATTAAGTGGTAAGGGTGAGCTCCGTGCTTTTGAACTTAGTGTGTGCATTAGAAGCATCTGTTTGGGGTTAAAAGGATGAAGAAGGTAAAAAAAAAAATCCGAGAAATAATGTGGGATTGTATTGAGACTGTCCCTTGGTTTTAACTTAGCCATTGTACCTGCATGTTGTAGCGAGTATGATCACCAGGTGACCCCATAGAGTGCATTATTCAAGCAACAGTCAATACTGAAAAAAGCCCCATTAATTAAAGATGGAAGGGAAACCTTCCACTATAAAGACTGGAAACTGTTTCATTTGCCCTCTAGGTGTTCTTTTATTTAAATAAATAAAACAAGTAATGCAGGAATTGTATCAAGATCAGTAAAATCTCCCTGACAGTTTTTTGGTCATAAATCTCAAAGGTTTTGATCTAATATTTTATATGTATATTAACCCCCCATACTCACCTGTGCCTTTGCAGTATCTCTAAATGACCTCTGTCACCAGCTGTCTAAAATAGAGGGAGAAATATCCCCAAATGGAAATGCATAATACAAGCACTGGAAGTACATTTGATGCCTTGGAGTGGCCACCTAGAAGAGAGGCTAGACAAGGTTAAGAGAATAAAAGTAAGCATTTATTAAAGGTCATCCAAAGGTATGCCCTGGGCAGTCAAGAAGCCTCAGAGGCTACACCCAAGACGGACGATGGTCACGAGTTTTTCAGACAGTTGTAAATTTGGTCCATTTACATATCAGAGGTTAATCCTGCAATTACAGCTTCCCCCAATTTTGGGGAAGTTTGCTCCCCTCCATTCACTTTTGTTTAAATTTTGGGGCCTGATGCTGTAGGCTGTCCTTGGATCTCAGGCCCAGAGGGATTGTTTTGTCTGACCAAAATGTGAAGACAGTTAACTAATACTTTATATGGAGTCTAGGGCTATGCACTAATGCACTACAGGATTTGAAAAATCTAAAGGCTAAAATCTTAAGGCATCATATTCTCTCCAGGACACAATTTAAGTCAGTGGTGTTTCTATTAGTGTTAACATGAGGGATGAGTCTTTCCAGATACAGGGAGTCCTCATCCACCAGCAACCAGGCAGAAAGGGATGCAAAACAAGAGGGAGTATAGCATAGGTCAGCTCCAGTGAGGGAAGGGAAATGGATGCTTGAGCACCAGCCCCTTGACCCTCAGTGTCTGACAGCACAACTGGTTTTAGAGAGACAGGAGAATCTCAGTATTGCTACACCTCCTTGTAGTAGGGCACAAAATGGGGAAGCCTGGTTGTGGCACCTTTGAGTCTCCATCCAATTGTAAACATTAAATCAAATTGCCTATTGTCATGGCTGTGCTTTGTCTTTGCCTGGTGACTTGCATGCCCTTCAATGTTTGAGAAACTCTCTCCAAAAATCAAATGATGGCTGCCTTGCTTTTTTTAACTCATTGGCTAAGATTCTCGATAGTTTTCACACAGGGTATTTTGGTAATTCTTAACCAAATAAAACTCCCTTTCTGTGTGTAATAATCTACCTTCCTGCCCTTTCACTTCACTACACAAACATTATAGATCTAGAAGACTTTAAAGCTCTTCCATTACTCCCCTTACACTCTTGAACTTGTGTAGAGGATTGATTTTTTAAAAATATTCTTCCCAGTCCATGACCTCCCCTGCATCAGCACAAGGCGCATTGCTTCCTGTTGAGTTATAACATTCCAGACTTGAGCATGTTTCTCATGATTTTGCTGCTGAGGCAGTTAAAGAAAAGGGTAGTTTGTGCCTGGTGCACCAAAATTGATGTATTTCAATATGAAATTGGGGGCTTACACTAAACAGAGACATTCTGCATCTCATTTGATTTAAATATTTATTAAAATTGTCTTAAAAAATAGAGAATAGTCTGTGTGTTAGCGTTGTAGGACAATATCTGTGTTTGTTCAATAACTGTTTGATCAAAATCATTCATAACAATTAAAAACAAGACAACAGCTTTCATTTTTCACATACCTTCTAGGCAGATGGAAACCATATAGTGTACAAAAGAATTGTTTTACCTTTGCTGATTTCTTGTTGCCTCAGGGACATGATGTAGCAGTTGTTTCAACTGAGTATGTGTTAAGCGTTGCCATGCTGTGGGGAGGTTCTATTTGGAATTTTCCCAAGATGTGTGCTGATGTTGTTTTTCATTTGTGTGAAAGGGCTCAGTATTTCAAGAAGCAGATTGATCTTGCCTCAATCCTCACTGGGAGGAGAGCTTCCTGCTCTGCCTTCTACTCATGGCATTTTCTTAGCTGGCAATATATCCATTGTTGGCAAATATCCAAAATATCCATTGTTCTCCTTCCCTCATTCCCTTTTCAGCCTGGCATGTGGGTGGATATGTGTAGGTGCTAATCTGTAGCTGTAAAGACAACATATTATGGACAGAAGAATAGTCTATTATAAAGTAACAAAAATCTTTTCAGTTCATTAGGTCATTTTTCATTGATGTAGCAGTTACCTACAACTAAGAAAAATAAACTACAGAGAATTTGCAGTTTGGCAATGTGTGGGGAAGGTTAGGCTCAGACACAAGTGCAGGAAAAGTTCATTTTACAGTTAAATAATTAAAGTAACCAAAAGCGGTATTAAATCACTTGTGCTAAGTTTTTAACAGAAAAAAAAAAAAAAAAAGAAGTGTATACCAATAAAGCATTTACTGAAGGGATGCTATTGTTGTCTGCCATATCCTATTGTTACATGAAACATAACATCCTTCATCAAAAATATGATATTTCCATGGATATTGTGAATCAGAATTAGAAATTTATTACGGAAGAGATAGAAAGAGACAAGAGGACTTCATAGTTTAGAGGGAGATACTTGAACACCTGGTCTATATCCAAGACAGTCATGGGTATTTGTGCATCTAAAAAGTCATAAAACTTCATATTGAATAATGCTAACCACTCTAAAATAATTCTATTTTCAACCAAAACTGTCTCCTCATTTCTGAAAAGTTAAGGACACTGCACCTTGATAATTTTATTTTGCATTTGTTTTTTATTTCCATATATTTCAGATACTTAAACTCAGGGGCTTAGAGAAACTGAGGTGGAAATTTTTCTGTGCAAACGAATAACTCGTAGGAACTGTTAGTGTCCCTTCATTGACCTCAACAGTGATTGTGTGGGCACATTTACTGGTCAAATAACAAGTGTTGTAATTCATGTACTTCGTGAATTAATTCAGCTTCAATAAGCAGAAATTGCTAAATGGTGTCAAATTATTGGTAGAGGTTTTATGAATCAAGAGCTTTTTTCCCTAGAGATATGACTGGCTAACAAGTTATCCAGTCTTTTTAAAGGAAAAAGAAATAGAAAAACTGGGAGGGCGTAGAAGATTTTTGCATTCACAAAATTAATGGTCATTGTCTAAATTTTACATTAGAGCCACACTGTGGTAAGCATGTTTAAAAAATGTATCACATCATACATACAGTGAATCTTGCAAAATATATTCTTAGCTTTATGCTTGCCATTATATTGAGTTGTTGCTTACACACTAGATAAATCAGTCTTTCTATAATAAGGATTTCCAAAGCAGCCCTGAGTTTAATATGTTGATACCATACAAATAGCTGGTTTAGGTCTAGAATTTGTAGTACTTACATGGCTTGAGATAACAAGCACTTGTTGTATAGTCTTCAGTTACAATGCAATAGATTATGTAGCTGTAGCAACTTGCAGGTGTGTATGCTGTTTATTTGAGTTAATAAATTCTGATTGCTACTTTTTTTCTATAAAAGATTGTTGGTTACAGTCAGAATTTTATGGTTAGGTGCACATATTTTTATAATGGATTCCATTACAGAGAACAATTTGCCAGGCTGCCCTGCAAATCCTGCAGATTTGATCAGTGCTCTCCAGCAGTGTCACCACCAGAACAGTTTATCAGAAAAAGGAATGGGGCAGTTGCTCATGTGCTTCTCAGCTTTTCAGCTCATTTCTATTTATTTACTTGCTCTAGGACTCTAACATTTTTTCAATGTTTCATATGTTGACTCCTTCCCTCCTGCTTCTTCTGGCCCCTTTCTTCTACATAGATTATTACAGAGATATTAGAACATCTCAAAGATGTGTTTATATGAACTGATTTTTATTATCTACCAAAACTGGGGCATCTTGCTCAACAAACTCTCCCAAAAGATACTCTGGGCAATGTTTCTTAGAGCAAAAAAGTAGAAGGGAAGGTGAAGGCACTGGTGATTCAAACCATTAAACACTTCTGGGTTGCATGTTGTATGTTAGGGATAGCAACTCTCAGTTTTCAGTGAAGTCTTGCACAGGAACATCCTTTCAGTGAGAGCTATGAAACTCCACTGTTACTGTCACAGAGCTCTTCGTTTAAGTGGATAGTTGTCTAAGAAGAAATGAGCCCTAGGTAAAACAGTTCATTAATTTAATCAGCTTATCACAAAATCCTGCCAGTCCCAATATGGCAGAGGTAAAACTCAGTGAAATTACTGTCTTTTTGCACAGTGGCTGCTTATGAGCTCCCAAGAGGATCCCTGCACCTCCTGAGCCATGCTGCAGAACCTCCCTGCAATGGTCTTTTTACTCCGTTTCCCTTGGCATTAAATTTTGAGATGTACTAAATTCAAGTTAGGACGTAGCTTATTAGCTGTCTCACCACTACATGTATTTGTTGTTTCTTTTGTTTTCCTCCCTTTTTATCCTTTTATGAGACTTTTTGAATGATAAATGAGTGCTCTAATTAGCTATTCAGCAAAGGTAAGAACTTCTTGAGCTCTACTGGCTACTGAAATTCTTTCTTGTAATACATGTACTTTTAGCCTGAATGTGATTTATGTACCACAGAATAGTTACTAAAAAAACCTTCTGTTTCATGAGAGAGGAAATGTTCTTTTTACTCAATAGAAAACATTTTTCCTATGTGTTTTGCAAAATGTAACTAATTTCTTTTACTCTTTCATTGATTGGATTTTGCAATTCAAAGCATCTTTTACCAGTACACTTGTATGCATTAAAGCAAAACAATTTCTCTGAAATGAGATGCTTCACGCTCAATTATATCTAAATTTCTCATCTACAACTCTTGATTTCAATCTCGGGTCTCTGTGCAGCTATTGAGGCTGAAACAATGTAGAAAGGAAATGCTGTTATTTTCAATTTATAGCAATTATACTCAGAGTGCAGCAGATGTGGTGGTATTGAGTTTCTGCACATGGTATAGGCAGGCAGCTTGTGGAAAGGACGGCTGATTTCTCCTATACCTGTGGTTGTCTTCCTGAGTATGGACTGCTGGACATGACGTCTGAAAACAAACTCCCTGTGAGCACAGCAGTACTCTAATGTCTAATGTGCAGTTATAGCCTCCATGCTTAGGACGGCACTTAAGCATCAGAAATAGGACTTCAGTCTATGTTTATCATAAAAGATATGGCCCTGGTTTAAGAAGATCATCCCACATAAATAGATGCTTAACCTTTGCTCTAATATGAGCATGCTGAAGTCTGGTATTATGTGCATGTGTCCTTTGAGGCAGATTAGGAAGAAATCAGGAACATTAATGCAGCCTGGATGCAACTACTCCCAGTAAGTCTGACATATTCAGGAAGAGCAAAATACCATGTCTTGATTTAATTATTAGACAGAGTCTGGAATTGTCTACCATAATCCTGGCTGGAATTGAATACATGCACACTGGAGCTGGAATCCTCAGAACAGTGTTGGGAAGCTGTAAGTGTATGCTGCTTGGCTGAACTGGAAGTTGTGAAGCCACTACTGGCATTATTATTATAACTGGTACTCTGGTAGGACCTGGAGTGCTTGGTAAGTTTCTAGAGCCAATTATGGAGACTTTTTGTCTAAGATATGAGAAAGTGTTATTTTGTCCAAGTATAAATTAGTATATGATATTTATAAATGGCCTTGGAGTAGGGTGTGTAAAGTGCAGCCCTCTGTACTTAGTGCTCTAGGCCTGCAGAGCTCTGCCCCATGCTGTTCCCTCTCTTTCTGAAAACTGTTCTACAAAGTACAACAGCTTTGAGAGAAGGAATAGAAAGCAAATGTCACCATCATATGCTACAGCCACCCAGTGGGAAGGTGCTTGGAAAATAAAGGTGGTGGGAAGATTATTCAAAGCATAAAATCAAGGTCAAAATGTGAAGACTGACTACACAGTTCAGAATTTCTTTAGGTCCCACCTTCCAATTAAAGGTATTTTCTGGAAGGCAGGCAGGCAAGTGTGACTTGGCATCAGGAGGTGCAACAGAAACCAGTTCACCATGTCCCAGCTGAGTGCTGTGTCCCTGTGGAGAGGGCACAGGGAGGCTCTGAATTTCCTGCCTCCTCCTGTGACCCTTCCAACCTCCTTTTGTGAGCCTGTACCCCCGCTCTGGGAGAGCTGACAAGCTCAGGCTATGGCTTTAGTAGAATGCAAGCCTCTGTTTGACAGTCTGGTCAAATCCATGCTCTGGGAATAACTCTTGTCTGCTTTGAAGCAGTGCTAGTCAGAAAGAGATTCTACAGCAAATTACTTCCTGCTCTCGGGAACACAGAGAGCTGCAGTGCTTGAGACAATACAGGGTATTGAGCTGCCTTGATCTTCTCACTCTTCAGGAGCATCTGGTCCAGGGCAAAGTCCCCTGAAAGGTCAGGAACATTCTTTTGTCAGTGTTTCTTCAGGCGCCCGGAGTCTTGCCTGACTGATTTTGCTGCAAGTCAGCTTAACTTTATACTAAGAGACTGCTTGATATATAATGCTTTATTTCTTTTTTCCTGTGGCATTCTCTTCTACTCTTATCCCTTCTTGTGAGTTCTTCGGCCAGGTGGTCTTTGTTTTGGTTGCCATCCCACACAGAACTCAAATTTAAAGCAGAAAACAGATTTACCTATGATGAGAGATGATCCAGGTGTGTGTCTGTTACAACAGAGACACCCAAAGCTGTTCCTTCTGTGCTGATCCTGTGCCATCACCCTTTTGAAGAGTGGTTCAGAATAAGAAATGGAAAGGGTGAGCTGTGCCACCAGTATGGAGCTTGGAGACTGACTAAGGTTGTACAGATAGTTGATATGTTGTACACTAGTTCCCAGGGCAAAATCAATTTTTGTTAGTTTTCTGAGTGCTCATTATGTAAGCAACTGTGAGCATCTGTGAATCATTTTGAGATTATATTTCTTTTTGAGTGTGAACATAATGAATAATATGGGCTGTTAAATTAAGCATTGCAGATTGTAAAGGTAGGTAAAGGGCCAGGTTCATCATTTAATGGACAAAAAAAGTTTCAAAGAAGCAAACTCCTGCTGATCAGGTAATGCTGAGTATAATTAAGTTGCATTCTGTTAAAAAACTGTCAGCAAAATAAAATGCCAGGTAGGGTGAAGAATACATGAAGTGCAATGCACTTCTAAACTGAAAACCAGCCAGCTTACCTGCAGCTGGTTTGTTCCTCAATCATTCTGAAGTTAAAGGAGTAAAAGAATTAAGCTTGGAAAGAAATGCAAATACATTATTACCTTTCATTTTGGGATGCTCAGGGTTGTATCTATTTGCAAAGCTGGAGCTTCAAATCCATGCAGTGTGTAAAGAGGTTGTGCTGTCTAATCCCTGTAAAAGCAGAGAGGAGTCATGTATTAAATTGCATTATAGAAATACTGATAGAGCGTTTTCAGTTTCTTTAGTCACACCATTCAAAGAAAGCTAAGTGCTGAGAATGTGCAGATCAAGTCTTTATGAATAAACTGGTGTTCTGCAGAGTTTCTGATTTGGATTTGCAGATTCTCCAGTACTTAACGTGTCTTCTGGATTAAAAAAAATAAAATTGCATAGTTGTATTGTCACTAAGATTCTCCAGATTAGAAAAAAAAACGCAACCAAATGGAACTCTAACTCTCTAACTAGAGTTTGAAATTATCAAGGGCTTTTCTACACTACAAATTTATTTCTCTTTCATCCCTAGAAATATGTTTTGCATCTTATGAATGGGAAGTTGTTGGACTGTTTGGGGAGTTTGGAACACGTTCAGAACCTTTCATTTTTCTTTGACTCTGAGATGTTCTCTTCCAATAGTATTTCATTGTCATAAATAAGTTCATGAATGTGGGTAACCCTGCTTTGTAAAAAGCATATATAAGATTTTGTAGAATTAACTTTGAGATCCTCCAAGTGTAGTTGCTGCCACGTGTTTTTACCAAGAAACAACACCCATTAACCAACCAATCAACCAAAGAAATGCCTGCCCTCTTCCCCTCCACCCTCACACCCTCCTAAACCCCTGAAACACTCTTAAGAGTTTAGGCTCATAATTTGCTTGCAGCTTTCCTGGTAGAGGCTGAAGTAGAATAGTTCAACTGCAGAGTTGCATCTTCTTGTGGGTATTTATACATACTCTCCTGCCTGGGTCTTATTTGAAGGAAAGTTGAAGTGTGGCAGATGGCTATGAAAAGATACTGTGTTTTGTTGTATCTCATGTCTGGCAGTGCTCACAAAAATAACAGCTGTAAAAGGAACAGTTTCATGTGTTTACTTCAAATTCCTATGTTTTGGATGACTGTATTTTTCTTAGTGAGGAATTGCCTTATTGTCACAAATGCAATGCAGGATAAAATGCTATTGTATCCATCACAGAATAGCGAGTGTGGCACTAGTTTATAAAGCTTATGAATATGGAGAGACAATTTTTTTCAAGGATTAAAATCCCACTGATTTAGCTATAGCAAAGTGGGGAAAATACATGAGGAAGATTCTTTCCTATTTTAGTAATGAGAGAAAGCTGAGGAGTATGGGAGAGGAGTGAGGGGAGGCATCAGGACAGAAGAGGGCAAGAAAAAGCTAACCAGGGCTGAGGAGAGGCTGCAGGGATGTGGGTAAGGAACAAGTCTAAATTTTACACTGAAGAGAACACACTGCAAAGAGAGAAGAGTTGCTGATTTAGTGCTAAAACAGCTATGTGGGCACATGTGGTGACAAGAAGAAAGAAGGATAGTGTAAGTATCTGCTTCATGTGAAGGTGACTTTATGTTTTGTTTGCAAAGCTTTTCCAGAAAGTGGAATAGCTGGAGGCTATGACATACCCCAGGCCTCAACATCAGTAGCTGCTTATACAATTGCATATTGAATTATAGATCATTATGTTTACTTACTAGGCACAGTCTTATGTGCTTAAGTTTCTGTGTGTGAGAAGTAGCAAATGAATGGATGTGAAGCCTAAGACAATGCAGCACCCTGTATTCCATGTATGAATTCCATGGGGCTGGGGCACAGCCCTGCCAGCCCTGCTGCCTCTGGTCAAGGAAGCACTGCAGATGTGATCCAGAGTGTTCAATTACCAACATAAAACTTGTTTGCTGTATAAAACTTGAAAGCTATTTACCCTACTGTGAAGCTGTCAGTCTGCTTTAAAAATAATGCACTGCAAACTGGAATTTACCGAACTAATGAAATGCCTTAAGGGAGGATATGATGACCCATTAAAAGAAAGGGCACTGTCAGATAATTTAAGCAACTTTGAGAGAAAAAGCTTCAAATATGCCTTTTTTAAAATGCTGCTAATATGTCCTCTTTCAGTGTTTGAGGGTGAGAGAACACTGATGCCTCTTTTCTGTTCCAGAACCTTTCCTTGCTCCTAGGGGCTGTGCTGCTGTGGGCAGGTGCATTCTTTATCCCGACATGAGGTTGTGGAACTTGGGCAGGGGCTGACCTGGGGCTGCAGCTCCTTGTGCTGAGGTTTCTGCAGGCTTCAGCCATCCTCTGCCCTCCATCCCAAAGGTTCCCATAGCCCTGTGGCATGTCTTAGCTGCTCTCCCAGCTCTGCAGCTCAGCCCCTGGCAGATGCTTTCTCCTGCTTGTGTTTAAGTCCATGTTTGATGTCTGTGCAGGCGCTGTGGATATAATGTCAGTCTGTCCTTGGGCAGCTTTGTTTGATTGTGAGAGTGACAACACAGATTCTCCCTCTTCACAGACAGAAGCCCAGTGCAGAAGTTTGCCTGCAAAGGTGGTGGTGGAAGGAATTTTTATTGTACCCACTTGGAACACAATCTTACTAAAAATAAAATTGATACTTTGTAATATTTAGTGCTGGTTTTAACAGAGTTATGTGCGAGTTGAAATAAAACCCATAGTTTATATGCACCTATTTAACAGAAAATATGTACAATGTGGCTTTTATTTTTGGACATATTCACACCTTATCTAGCAAAGCAGGATTTCTTATATGTACTAGTTTGGAGGCAAACCAGCAACAGATTCCAAGTCAGAATTTAATAGGAAAATTACAATAAAGGCAATGGTACAGAAACACTGGCTTCAACTGACAGTCAGAATACGACCTGACACCCTGTTGGTCAGGGTGGTGGTAGCAGTCTGATTAAATGGTGACTGCAGTCTGATTGGAGTGAGGGATGTGGTTTTTGTCAGCAGTGATCCTGTAGAAAGATCTGATCCTTCTCTGGAGGTCCAGTGATGGTTATTTAGCTCTTGTCCTCTGGGAATCCAGTGGTAGGTGCTGACCTCGGTGTTCCAAACCTCACATTATATACAGGTAGAAATACTTGGTTCCTCCCCTCAGGGCATCTCACAATGGGATGCTGTAATTCTGAGTCATGCCTGTACCTTCATGGTCCATTAGTGGAGATGGCTCTCTCAGGGTGGGAGCTGCTTCCCCGGAGGGAGTTATCAGGGCTGACTCATGGAGAAGACAAAGAACACTGCCCCACCTGTTTTAACAGTTTATGTAGATGGTAGTAGAATATGTACTTTTGGTTACATCTTACATTGTAACCCAAGACATTATGTTTTTATGAACTGAAGATTGGTGCTGCTAGCAGGAGAAACCGATATCTGAACCAGTGAAACTATTTTGCTGCTATAGAAAAATTCAGTGTGTCTAAAAATAAGAAAAGTGCTTGTTCTTCTGTCCTTTAATTTCAAATATCCTTTGGCCAGTTTGGGTCAGCTGTCCTGGCCATGCTCTTTCCTGGCTCTGTGTGCACCTGTTCCCTGCAGAGCATGAGACACTGAGAAGTCCTTGACTGAGTGAGCTCTACTGAGCAACAGCTAAAGCTGTGTGTTGTCAACATTATTCTCATACTAAACCCAAAACACAGCATGATACCAGGTACTAAGAGGAAAGTGAGCTCTATCCTAGAGAAAACCAGAACATGCACTTTATTTGTTCAGTCCTTCAGCACTTTGAAAGAGATCCCTGAGCAGTTTGGTGCTTTCAAGCTATGTCTTTGGTATCTTTGTGCATACCACTTATGCTTCTTATTAACTGCATATAGCTGTGCTGCAGAGTTTATTCCTCTGCATTTTGTCAATGCAGTATATCCACAATTTCTTAATGTTTAACTTTTTTTCTCATAGTTTTCTTGAGAAATACCAATATTTGCAATTAAGTAAGGAAATGTTACTATTTTATTTATTTGTGATTCTCTCTCTGCTGGGCAAGCTTTTTAGATTATCCTATTCATCTTATGTTGCTGTTAGCTATATGATTAGCCATGAAATGGTGAAACACAGTGACATGGTCTTCTTTCAAGATAAGAAAAGGACAACTTTATTGTAACACTACATTCCCTTATAAACACTAGATTGGAGACCCAAGGGTAAAACCAAACTCGTTGGTCCAAGGAAGACAACACCCCCTGTAAACAAGCTTTCACCAAAACACCACGTTTCTCACACATCACTCCTGTTACAAGATCACATGTTAGACGTTGTTATCAATTTTTTTGGCTTTCTGTTTTGCTTTGAGCAGCCTGAGAAAACTCAGACTTCTCTTTTCCCTGGTTGCCCGGTATACCACAATCTTAAATTTTAAGTATTCTCTCGTTCTGCTGCCTTCTGCCTTTTATTATCCTATAGCATGCCTGTAACCAAGTGTGTAGGCTACCTAAGGTACAGACTGCCCTCACATATCCCACTTGACTGCTCAGCATAAATGAGATTTTTAATGGTCTGGTTACTTGTCATTAATTGGCTTAGACAGGCTTGAATTTTGTCACACATCTTGACCTTTATTGAACCAACAACTTTGACAAATATAAAGGTCAAGAAATTCTGGCCTTAACACTTTTTATTGAATTACTTTGCTCACATGCCAAAATCCAAATCTCTGGTTCTTAAAAGTGCTTCTATAAATACACATAATTATTCTAGTACCTGAGTGGAGCCAGAGCATTAAAATATGTTGTACATTAACAGTGCTGAGATTCCTGCTCCTCTGACTGGTCTGCTTTAGTCTTTGAAGGGAAAAAGTTATCCACAAAACTAAAAACCACTCTACTGCAAGGTTTAGTGCTGTCAAAAGAAAAAAATCATATTTCAGATCCTATTGTCCTTAGGCAGCTTTTCAGAGGGCTCTTTATGTGGGTGACATCAGGAATAGTTCAGACTTGCAGAAGACAGAGGCAATGAGCAGAGTATCTATTTTCAAGTGTCACCCCCACACTGCCTTGCCCAGACTCACCTCTTCACCCACCTTCTTGTGTCTTTTTGTTCACATCCTGAGTATGAGTAATGTTTATTCTTTTAAACATAAAATCCTGTGTTACAAAAATGAGTATTTCACAGAGGACTTGTGTCTGTAAGATTCAAGGGGATAATGAAAGTTTATATGCTGTCTGTAAATCAGTATATTATTTAAATATTGAGCTTTATACGTTTCTGTGCTTCTGTGTTACTGATGAAACATTTGGTACTCTTGGTACAACAGTAGTTGAAGAGAATAACAGCATTTTTATCACAAAGAAGTAAAAAAAAAAAAGGTAAAAACCAAACCCACTTATTTGTGAAACAGCTCTTCTATTTGTGAGTGTGATTCATTGCCTGCTGGTGCTCTCTGCAACCTTTTTGTGAATGTAGGGCACTGTTGTCTACCCATGTGTGCTGCTCTTCTGGTGCCACGAGTCTGTAGCTATTAATAGTCATTTCCAGCCTTCCTTGAATGGCACTTTTCTTTCCCTGTGGTTCATTTGTCCCAGGTGTTTATGAGTCTTGTAGCTTTGACTTTTGTGGGCTGTTACTGGGCCAGACACTCTCCTGTGTCAATATTCTCTAAAATCTGTGAGGGCAGGAAGAGTGCAATTTACAGTTGTGCTCGTAAATGGCAGAAGCAAATATACTAACTAATGAATCTGACATATGGCTTTACATGAGGAAATTCTCAGTGGCACTGCCCTTACCTGAAGCCCTTTAAAGCTGCCCGAGCTGCATGAATGTATCATGAATGTAGTTCACACCTCTAAATAATTGAGGCATTTTATATATGCCATTTGAGGTGTTGCTCTTTAATTTTATAAGTGAAAGAAAGTGACCGTAAGTCCAGAGTAACTCAGTTATTGAAAGGTTAAAAAGTGTCCAAGGAGTAAAACTAGGGAATGGCAGTAGTTCTGAACTCATGCCTTTCTAATGGGGCTTCTCTTGCAGCACTTGAGGTCCAGCACTTGTAGCAAAAGCTGAAGAACAAGAGGTGTCAGATAATGGCAAGGAAAGAAGAGCACTGGGAGGTTTTGTATTACAGGGACACATGAAAACTGCTTGGCTTTTATTATGCATATATGTACCACATATCTCAAAGTAAGACCACCAAAAACTAAAACTCCCATGGTAGGGGTGCAAAATTGTAGATCAGCCTGATTTGCTTCAGTCTGGAAACTCTGTGATACCAAATACAGATGTCCTAGTTTTCACATGGGAAGATAAGATAACAGAGATTATTTTACATATAGAGGCTCAGCTTAACAAAGCTATTTCTATTACTTCCTCCATGTGAGACGTACTGTGCTCTGCTGTGACAACAGTATTCAGTAAGTGAACAGTCAGAGTTGTGAGTTGATCAACTTAAAAGGCTTCTCAGCTTCATGTCCTTCTATACATTGAAAGGCAGTACTTGAGTGTCCAGAAAAGCTGTGAAACAAGCCTGACCTGTTTACTATTCAATTTAAATTGTGGTGTGCCTAATTGCCCCACTTTGCTATTTAGTGCTCTAAACCAGCCATCCAGCTTTTTGTATTTTTGTCATTGACAGAATCCTGCCAAGTCTTTCATTTTAGAGTAAAATCAACATGTTTAGAGACAGCTGCCTTCAACTGATGCTGTAATTGTTCATGTTCATGTTTTCTCAGTCATTGATACTTTTCCCTGTAGTCTATTTTCCACTCAGTATACATTCCTTGACTATCAGAAGACCCTCAGGAAATTGGCACAGCATACTTCTGCTCCTAAACTCGGGTTTTGGCAATACAGATTTTATTTTACAACTGTGAAATGACTATGAATGAAATATTAATTTAGGAGCTTTTTCCCCCCTTTAGGTTATTTTTGGTAGTGTAGTGAGACAGCTACTATCTACTCGCTATCTTAGCACACATAATATCACTGAATTAAATCCTGACACGAGGTCCCAAATTCATTTTGAAGGTCAGCAACCAGAGAAGAGGAAAGAAAGGAATAGTCAATATGTTAGAGCAATTATTAATGTAGATATCTGTTACTACGTCAGAATCATCATCATCTGATCATCTGTTGATAATGAGCTATCAAAAGGAACATTAAATGAGTTTTCCAGTTGTCCTCATCCTCTTTTCCCTGTTTGCTCTGGCAGGTTGTGGCCACATGTGTCCTGTTGAACAACAATTCTGAGGTATGAATTATGCATTGTTACTTCTGCACCAGCACAGCAGATGAACACAGCATGGCTGAGTCCAAATTCTTTACTGTAAGTTCTCCAGGCCAGGGGCTGTAACTTCTTGTGTTTATGATGCTTAACATAACCAGACCTTGATCTTAAGTGAATAGCTAATTGAAAACAAACAGTACATTATCATGAATCTTGGAAGATGGAAAATAGTGTCTTGTGACTTAGACACCTAGCTCAGTATGATTTAAAATAGAATCTAATTATGAAACAGTGGATAAAAAGTATATATATAAAAAAATCACTCCTGTGTTAAATCTCAGCTTCTAATTCACACCAGGGTCAGTAATGTTTTACTTGTCCTAAAGGAATTTTTGCTGCACAGATTAAAGAGGTGTCAAAATATTCTCACAATTTAGTGCATAGTCAGTGTAACATCATTTTTATTGTTTTAAAATTCTGTAGGTGCCTTAAAAGATTTTGATGCAGTAAACACTTTCATTTCTTCTAATCAATATTGACTTCATTATGACATCTTATTTTAAGGTTAATGTTTCCTGTATTGTGTAAGATTGTAATTTTAACGAACTATCAAGAATAACCTGTAATTGCTTGTTTTAAGAAATCTGATAATTATTTTGTCCCACAGCAGATAATTTTGTTCCTGTTATATTGAAAAATGCATTATTATTTTATTCCTGTTATATTGAAAAATACATTATTATTTTCTTTTCCCATTCCTATTAAGATGGATATTTTTCAACATATTAGAAGATCATTCCTAATGCAAAATAGACTTATGAAACTGGTAATTTGTCTGTCAAAAGCAGGCCACAGATGTAGCTGAAAGAGGTACACTAATGGAATGGCACTAATGCAATTTCCCAAATAACTTAATGAAGCATATAAAGCATATTTCTTCCATTAAGCACACATAGTATGGAGTCACATCTTGCTTACTGGGTGTGAAAAATATTTTTAATTAACTTAAACATGAAGAGACTCTTCAAGGTTATGCTACTGAAAACGATTTAAAAAGTGCAAAAAATCAAAGAAGGCAGCTGAAAAAGCAAAACAACAGTATCAGATGAGTATAGCACTGAATGATAACAGATGAAAGCAAGGCAAAGGAAATGAATAAGCACTTCTGTAAAGCAGGGAGTCTCACCATGAATTTATCTAAAGTCATTAGGTCTTAACAAGAATGTGTTTAGAGGAGTTAAATATCAGGTCCAGGACTATTCCCATAAGCCTCCCAAGCCTTTCCTTTCCTAAAGGTCAGTGTGATGGAGCATGCAGTCACCTTCTCACAGTGAGAGTGTGTATTGCTGAAAATCTATACTCCCAATTACAATTTTTCCAGTGTTCAGCATGAGCTCAGCCCACTCTGGTGGGAAGGTTCTGTTTGTGTCATGGTCTGATGCCATCAGTGAGAGACGCCCTGAATGCCAATACAGTGTTTGCCTGTGCCACTCAGGGTCGCCCCTGCAACCCCTACTTAGTTAAAAAAAGAATTTAAAAATCCTTTAAATGTTTTCTTTCAAGTTGGATATTTTTGTTGAAATGCAAAAACAATTGTTACTGTTTGCTATGGTAGATGACAGTAAATTATTCTCTGTTTGTTCTTGTTTAAGATGCCAAATATCAAGGAAGCAATGTCTGTAGTCCAACTCTCCAGTACTGAGAAGAGAAAAAAGGTTATCTCTGTTATTTCAGTTAGGATTTTACTGTTAAAGCTTTGAGTTAGCAGAGAGTTTAAGAAGATATTTTATTCATCCAAGCATTTTAATATATACTCATGTTCTTAGCTAATGACAACAAGTAGTGAAATTGGATTTCAGTTTTAAGTCATTTGGCTGATGGTCTCTTGTGTTGTAGAGACACCAATTCATCAAAATAATGAAAATACAATTTTGAGTTGAATTAAAAGAAAAAGCGTTTTTTAATGAATTTAAAAGTAACATGTGGGTAATATAGAGTATAAATTTTTGTTCTTGATTTTTTCAAATATCAATATAGATTGATATTTGCTTCTTTTTTCCAAGAGGAATTCTTTCAGCTAAGAGTTCACTGCAGATTTAGCAATACTAAGACATGATCAATCTAATTTTTTAAGGAACTTTGTAAAAATTATTTACAATTGAGAATAAATTTAAACATTTTCCTTCAAGATTTTCTAGTTCAACTTGAATATTTTTAACCCAAACCAATTTTTTTCTGGAAGGTTAAAAATAAAAATGCAATGTACTAAGAAGCAGTGAAGCACCTTTCAAATTAAAGGAACTCTAGTCTTTATTAGAATTACAGGTAGCACAATGAAGAGTTTACATTTTTTTCTTCATATGAAATTGGGTTTACACAGTTAATTATGGTCTTCCTTCTGACTTTCTCCTTTACTTATGGTGCTCAGGAATGAATTTGAACATGTGCTAGCATATTGCAGTCACCAACCCAGTTTTAGGAGATTGACTAAAAGAAATTGTGGTGTGCCTGTTTCATTATTGGTTGCAACAACTGCCCCTCTAAAAGGTTCAAAATGGCAGTCAAGGAAAACTGCTGTATTCCAGATCCTCCAAATCCTTTTTTGTAGCTATGAACAAAAGGGCCTTTTTATTGATTCTGTCATAAAAGAAAGTTCCTTCTATGGAAAGTTCCTCTGAAAAATTTCCATAGTCGCCTATAAATGTGAGAACCAATGAAGGACAATTGTAGCAGTTCCTTTCAGCAAAATGACCACAAAACAGGGTGAAGGTTTCACTAATCTTAGTGACTGCTTATTTTCTAGTTCTCTTTAGTCATCCACACCAACATGATTCATCTCAAATATATTGGATGATAACAAGTTTTCAGAGTTAGCGAAGAATTTTACTGAAAAAAAATTGTACTTATCATGTTTTCAAAACACTAGCATTCCTATTTTAGCATTATCTGGCATTTCATTGAAAATCTTTTGGGATATATACTCCTAATTAGCACTTTTATTGAAGAATACTGGGAAAATCATTCATGGTTTGTCTAATAAAATCTCTGAGGGAGTCTAATTTACAACATCTGTATTCATGATTAATTTCTATGCAGATGTTTTGTGTGCAGTACTGCTAAAGTCAATGGAAATTTGCAATAGAAACGCTGTACATTTACTCACCTAAATTTCCCCCCCAAGGTAGTCCATCAAGTGTAAAGTTTTGGAAATCAGATTTACGTGCACTTCTCAGCTACAAGGTTAATTTCCCTCTGGCTGCTACCTGATAAGAATCAGACATTAATATCATTGATTTCAGCTGTTAAATTCATATTAAGCCTGTTTAATGGAAGTTCACTTATTTAAAACACTGCAGTGATGTAGAACAAACGGGGCAATGAGTTGTAGCAGGAGCTTTGCTGTTGTTTCTTTGCTTTGCCAGGACAACCTGGCAAAGAAAGAGCTTTTTTTCCTTCTGCAGTTTAAATTTTGCCAAAATTTAAAGCTTGTGTTTTGGGAGAAAGAGAGTCCAGCATGTGACCTGTAAGATTTGAATTCTCAGCAAGCATGATGAAGGTAGAAAATCTCCGGATACTTGTTCACCTGTCCATAATGGTAATTAACCCGTGTATATTAATTAACTCATATCTTAAGGTGGTTTTCACAATTTGGTCCTTGTGATGAATTCATAAACGCTATTCAAAAAGGGAAAAAGATCTAATTAGAGTATAAATTATATGAAATAAAAACCACCAATCAGTTAACAGAAACTACATAAATTTGAGTCAAATGTCTTTGCAGAAATTGAATGCTTCTCATGCTGAATTAAAGAGATCAAGAATGAAATTGCTAGTAATTCATAAAACCTAACACAGGAACATGCCAATAAAGAAAGTATTACTGGGAGTTTATAAAAATTAAGTAATATTCCTTTAAAAAATATTGTATGTAGTTTTAATGAAAAAAATACAAAAAATTCCGACTAGTAAAATTAGGTATGTGTGCATATATATAAAAATATAAATTACCAAATTTTTATCCTAATTTTTAAAACTTTATTGAGTGTCACAATAGATGATCTATAATAAACACTTCTTAATAGTACCTTTTATTTGTATTTTAAGTAATTGATCTACCTGGAAGTCCATATTTTTTGTACTGTTAGTTTTTCATTAATAAAAAGACAGTCTGGTCCACTTTCTGGATATTATCTATTTGTAATATACAATCTTTGTTTTGGAGGAGTTGCTTATAATCCTGTTTCTGATGGTATTTTATCGGTGTTAAGAGAAAGTAGCATGTTTGTCAGACAAATATCTTGAAGAGAACAAATTCTTCCAGTACATAATCTGTATACACACATCATTTCTGGAAACTCCTTTTGGTCTGCAAAGTAAATGTACCAAAATTTTTCCCCTCTCTTAATATATTTAACATTTCTTAGTGGTACTGTTGGCTCCACTTTTAGAGGGTTACCTGGCACTGAAAGCACAGCTGAACTTTGTAATGCCAAATTTTGTGCTGAATTCTTTTGTCAGTGCTCAGTTAAGTCAGTGAGGCTGCACTGATATAAAGGGGGACCCAAGGACTCTCGAGTTTATTGCTACTTGTGAGGACAGATATATGAAATTGTGATCAACTCAGGAACTTTGGTGGCAAACCCCATGTAATTGCCAGTAGCAGTATCTATCAGCTGGGAATTCCAGCTCTTTTATTAAGATATCAGCTGGGTGATATGCAAATCCAGGCATTTATTGCCTTGTCATCTGCAGATATTGGCAGTCTTTGAGTTTTGAAAGTGTATCCTTTGCTGTATTTTCAGAATAGGTTTGCTTCAGTTGGAGAATTATAAGGAAATGAGACAGAATCTATTTGCAAAAATGAAATTATGTTTACCAATGGCAGAATGTACACTGATGGAACTGTGTGGTACAAGAAATTCTGTAGTAGAAATTAAATGTAAGAAGACTTTGATTAAATAACTGCAGAAACCTGAAGAATTTGAAAGTGCTGCACTCTATTTGTCTTGCCGTTAAGAAGGGCTATGATTTCTTACCAAATGTTATTGATTTCAGAGCAAGGAGTTTTCCAGCTTTATGTTCTTTGGCATCAGGGTTAGTAGCCAAAGAGGTTTCCATTACAGTTTTGATAGGAAAAAGAAGAAAGTGTCAGAAGCAAGAACAAACCTAGTAGGAAATTCTTAAACTGCATAAAATACATAAAATATAAATCTTGAGAGTAGTGAGATGCACAAATCATTTATGTGTTTTGGTATTGATTTTATTGATCCAGATAATGCAGAAGCTTTATTTGCTATCAAAACACATCTCTGTGTTGTACTCAATGTTTAGCATTTTGAATTTGTTTGTTTGGAGAGTGACACAGGGTGATTCAGCTGAGCCTTCCTGAAGGCAGAGGGAAAGCTCGGGGAACACGGAGCCAGCACCACCCCAAGAGCTGCATGAGAGAGATGGCCCTGGCTCCTGGGAGCCTCAGCCCACTGTAGGACTAGAACCTAATTCTTTTTGTGGGGAAAGAAAAGGCAAGGTGCAGCTGGGTTAGATTTCTTTCCAGAGACAGCATATGCTCCCCTAAGGATGTGGCTTATAAACTTGCTGTCATGGCAACCAGGAAACCTCCCAGGCCCACTGCTCAAGGATCCTGCTCAAGAAGTTCCCCAAAATAAAGCACAACAGCAGCCTGCAGGAAACCTGCGAAGGAGGCAGATAGGGAGGATTTAATGTTCAGGGAAGGTGAATGAAAAAGGTGGTGCATTGGAGAATTCTTTATTTTGTACCTCTGTGCTTTTGTCAGTGAGGCTTGAAAGACATGTAGGTTACTTGGATAAACAGGGACAGGATTTAAAATGTGCACTGCACTGGTTAGGGATTCATGGGAGGTCTTAACCTTGATTTACTCAACATGCAAAGAAACAGATCAATACGAAGCCAGTTGTACTAGGAAAAAGATTGACATGCAAGAGGACCAAAGCCAAGAAAAGCTGTGTAGCAGTGTAAGGGCTCTGTACACTGTGCACTGTCTAACCTCATCCTGTCCTGAATCCTTTTGACTTTATGGCTTGAAAAGGCAGAGTGAAGCAGCAGCCTCCCCTCAACTCTGTGCTGCAGTGATCAGGTTGCTTCTCTGGCACAATTAGTTAATTTACAGACTGCTTGGGTACGTCTGTGTTGAAGTGAAGGTTATGGTTTCCTCTGTGTTAATCCCTTAAATGCCTTCATTTCCCTGTGCCCTACTGTAACTGCTACCTGCATGTGAAAGTGTGCCTCAGGAATGCAGGTTTTGGCTCATGCTGTTCCCAGGCTGTTGCGAAGCGATAATTTTTTTTTTTTTAGTTTTTTTAAACCAGAGCTAGCAGATTGGTCATGATAAGGGTCACACTTTCTTTAACCAGTTTTTAATCTATGGCATGAGTGTTTGGCAGTTTGTGGTTATTGAGTTGCCTTAACAGCTTCATGAAGCTTGTGTTGCTACCCCTGTGCTGTTCACCTCTTCTTCAAAAAAGTCAAGTGCTTCATGCATCTAAGAAAACACGGTAAAAGCCTTTAATGTGCAATTTCATCCTGAGTGCTCAGAGGCAACTGATTTAACTTATGTGACCTTGGTATTACTCTGGTTGATATTCAATCCATAATTCCACACTTAATCTTTCAAAACATTCAAAAGAGGGAACCAATTTTGTTCAATTTCAGCAGTAAGTGTTGCATCTCAAGTAGTCAAGGTCAGTCAAAATAGAGTAACTGAGCTTAATCATAGGATTAAATTCTCAGGGAAAATTGGACATAAACAATTACAATTAAGGAGCTTAGTAACAGAATTGTAAAATTACTTTGGAGATAAGGGCAAAATTTTGTCATTTGTTTATGGATTTCAATAGGCACTACTCTCTAAAATTCTTGAAATGAAAAAGTAGGGCATTTAGTAGCAATAACAGGTTGTAGTCTTTACTCAAAATGTAGTTTGCCTCTTACCCTGTCAGTGGGACGTGTGTGTGCCCAGGTGCACGAAGGGCATACCTGAGGTGCCACGGGTTCCTCAGAGCAGGGAACACCACGATATGAATGGCACAAAACCTGCCAGGATCCTGGCCCTGAAATCCATTAGATGCTGAGTGGCATCCTCACTCACAACTGGAAAATGGACAGATATGTCCTGAAGGTAAGTGCCCTCCAAACATTGCTCTGCAGTGACACAAATGCTTCTCCTGAGGTTTGCATTCACAGCAATGTTTCTCTAGCAGCCTTTTGTAGTAACCTCCCTCAGCTGTCCCCACTGTTGTCCGTGCTTTGGACCAAGGTCAGCTGGCTCTGTGGTTCACCTCATTGCAATGAGCAGTCTGCTGTTCAGTGGAGATCCCCAGTTTGCTGGTGGGGTAAGGATGGGACCTAGAGATAGAGAGAGCCTGACAGGTCACTTAGCCCCTCTTGCTTGTGTGAGTGGATTTCTCAGATAACCCTCTTTTGTGTAGGGTTAAGGAGCTATAGTGTGATAATTAATGCAGTGGCAATTATTTGTGGCACTGCAAAGATCGGAATCGTTGCTGGGAGTTAAAAAATATGCAGAGAAATACACAGAGAAATGTGTTTGACAAATAGAGCAGTAAGTACATTGTGGAAAGAAGTGGAATTTGACTAAATTTAGCCTTTTAGTACAGTTACTTAGGATCCAGTTTACTCATGATAAGGGAGTTGAGCATTTTTCAACAGGCAGTTGATTATTTTTCAGATCTTATTTAAAGAGAGCCAGTCTATCAGATACTCCTGGCATGATGAGTGGACCTCCAGAGGTCCCAGCCAAATCAAAATTTCCATGGTTCTGAGAGCATGTTTTCTAATGTACAATTTGAATAATTGCTCAGCAGAGTGGAAGTGAGTGGTATTAGGTGCTGTCTGAATTGATTAAATCAGATTGTGTTAGATTTAGTGATCACACATTCATATGCGTGTGTACTTGCAGTTCTGGGAGGAAACATTATCTAATGGAAAATTCTTTTGGGCTTGTTTAGGATTAGGCCTACCCTGAGCTGCTTGAGCAATGATAGTTTGGCTTGCAAAATGATTATAATACAGAAAAAATTGGTAATAAAAAAACCCAAAACACTAGAGTTTAATGTAGGCTCAATTTTATAGAATCCTAGAATGGTTTGGGTTGGAAAGGACCTTAAATATCACCTAATTTTGATACACAGTAAAAGAAATGCTGCTTTTTGAAATTACTAGAAATAATATTTTTTTACTTTAAAAATAGATGTCTGTATTTAGATTGAAACAGATTAGTTAATTCAGTGTGATTTGCGAATAGTTCTATTTGATTGAATTATAATGGGAGTATATATTATATATATAGGGAATATTAATTCATTTGTAGAGGTTTTGAATTTGCTTTAATGTAACACTGTTGTATTTAGACATGGAAAAAAAAAAAAAAGAGAAAAAAAGTCCAAACAAAAAACCCCAACAAAAAAAACAACCCCAAAATGCCAGAGTGTATCTTTTTGGTCTTTCACACAAAATATCACATACTTGTGAAGAAAGTGGTAAATAGATTATAAAGATGTGCAGTGAAAAATATAGACATTGTAAATGAAAATCTGGTATCTTAAACTCAAGATGACATATATTTGTTTTTGAAGTACAGAATATTCAAGTTTTGTGTCCTGAAATGAGTATTGAGTGTGAGAACTTTCCTATTTGTGTCTCAGGAGGCTCATAAAGATGAAAGAAAAAAACCCAGATATACCTCTTCAAAATGTTGAGTTTCTTGAACTAGTCGTCACATTACCAAAAATTCTAGATAAAAAAAGTTCTCTACTGAAGAGTAACGCAACAAATATAGCTGGCTTTATTTTTCTTTATTTGACTACTTCTTAAAACCTCATTATTTCTTGCCCTATGCAAGATTCCAAGTAGCTAATAGAGCATTTAAATCCCTGAAAGCAAAAATATTCTGCATATAGGCCAAAATGTTCCCCTTATTTTGCTCT
The DNA here is from genome assembly GCA_037013685.1 of Acridotheres tristis. NCBI lineage: Eukaryota > Metazoa > Chordata > Aves > Passeriformes > Sturnidae > Acridotheres > Acridotheres tristis. The sequence continues at coordinate 11,172,260 of CM072889.1, read as the reverse complement.
CTATGGCGTTGCATCTTAGGAAATATGGCTGTCTACCAGGAGCTGACTCAAACACAATGAGGTGGAAAAACATGACCTTCAGAAGGATGATTTAGCATGTGGATTGTTGAATACATTTCTATTAGTGTTCCCAGCTTGGAACCATGGAGGATATTTGTAAAAGAGCTTCATAAGTACAGCATGTTGCCATGTACACAGGTTGCTCTCATTAGGAGTAAATCCTTGCTATACTATTAAGGGTAGTCTCCTGACACTGACAAAGTGGAATTCTTGTATCACAGATCTTATTTAACCCTCCTATTGAGTGGGCTATCCCTGTGTAGAAATCAAGTTTGAACAATTGCTTTTTAAACACAAAGTGGCAGCTGATAATCAAGATTTTACCTCTAAGGCAAGGAGAGCCAAAATGAGCCCTTGCTGTATAGCATAGCCTTGACCCAAAAAGCCTTTCTCCTTTATCTGCCCCAAACTTAAGGGAATGCTTTCTCTAAATACTGGCACTGTTTCCAGTCCCTTTGTATGCTTCCTGGTTATTTTTTTCTCTTTCCATATGGTGTGCAAAACTCTGAGCATCTCTGCCTCTGGAGCTGTAGGTTAGGCCTAACACCATGTGGTCCTGGAGAAAACCTTTATGCCAGAAAGACACAGTCTTTTTATTAATAGTAATATTGACTGTGAATAATGTTTTATCTGCCAAGACTAAAAAAACCAGGAACGAGTAGGCAGGTTGGATCAGGGATAAAGAAAGATTAGAAGGAAAATTCAATAAAGAATTATAGTGGAGACTTTTTTACTCTACTTGTATTAATTTATAATCCTTTTCTGTCATGACAGAAATCAGTGCAATAGAGGTTGCTCAGACTTAACTCACATGAGAAGTTGGGCCTTAAAAAGTTACTTGGTTTGATTTCAACATAAGACCATATTTGTCACCCTTTTTTCCTCTCCTTAGGTGTGACCCCACCACTTATAACTATTATGTTTCTCTCAATGCTTTATATTGAATAGTCATAAAGGCAGATGTGGTTTTTCAGGCCAGTATCCTCTATAGCACTGACCACAGGCTTAAACAAAACTTCCTTGAACTAAAGTAACAAAAAGAGCAAACACTGCAATGTTTCTTTTCCAAGGGATAACACAATCTGTTCATAACCATTCATAGAAGAATTGGGAAACAATGAGACGAGTTGCTAGGACTTTCATAAGAATAAGTGACTAGTGTTCAGGCAGCCTTATTTTGAGAGTGGTTTTGGACTGGGTTAAAAAGTTGCTGGGATGGAACAAAATGGATTAGACAGAGGAGCTAAGATGAGAGGAGTCGATATTTAGAGTGGAGATGCAGACTGTTGATGTCCAGGATAAGAATGCTATTGATCATAGGTATTTATAGAGTACCCATCTCTTTACTATATTCTGTAATCAATGTTTCCATTTGCAGAGGCACTCATCAGAAATGTAAGATTTTAGAAAATCTGCTGATGGAAGTGATCTAGGTCCTGGTGCATTTCTGTCCACGTGGGTGCCTAAGGATACTCTGAGAGCCACTGCCCAGTTCTCCAGCCAGTCTCTGAAGAGAGGAAAGACTGGCTACATATTCCAGATTTGACATTGACTTTGAGCTTGTAGCTTGTCCACAAAGCACATTTTGATAAAAAACTGCCCATTTCAAATGTGAATTTCAGGATGTCAACTAAAGATTTATGACTTTTCTGGCTATCAGTTTTGTTCCGTCATGTACTTGTTAGTCATGCCTTAGTGCACTGCCATGTAACAGTTCTGACTGACCACAGATATTATAAATGATCCCTTTTGATACATTCCTTAATTATGAAGCAAATCTTCATCCTTCTCCTGGCAAATTCAAATCCATCTTAAAATTTTATGGAGAGTCAATTCATTATGAGGAAAGTTATTTATGAATTTACTAAAACACCAGATCGGTTCTCATTAAAATAAGCTTAAAGGTAAAAAATGATAAAATGTCAGTTGTCTACTTAACTCTTTTGATGCATTTCACTAATGAGCTGAGAGACTTAGACTTCTCAGCACTTACAATTAAATTCAGCTAATGCAAAGCAAAAAGAGACTTGGAAAGACTTGTTTTAGAGACATAAAAAATTAAAGGAGGAAGGAACAGACATAATGTATATGTAGAGATTCGGTTGAAGAACATTTAAATGCTGTTCAATTATTGTCTTTGTCTTCCTGTTAAAACACATCAAGTTTTGCCAGTTGCCATTACTTGCTCCAAAAAGAGCTTAGGATTTAAATTCAGACTTTTCACAGTTACTGCCATTTTATCCAGGGAGACATGATAGAATTGGATATGAGCTTTACAAAATTACTTTCCTTCTTTGATTAGTTTCTGCATTTCTAGAATAGGATTTTGCTAGTATGATTCAGTGCTTTCAGTTCTCGAGATGAGGTGTGCCATGTGAAGGTAAAAATACTGAGTTTTCTTTCCCCAGTTTTCTTTCTTGATGTATCAAGGCCTTGCTTAGGGGTGTGGACTGAGACATCAGTTGGTCACTGTACCCATGTGCCCATCTGTATGTGAAGGATGAGTTGTGTTATGAAGCCATTCTCTCACCATCACCACCAAATCGTCTCCAAGGTGTGATTTGAAGAGCATGGAGGGGACACAATAAATTTGTACAGAGAAATGTGTGAAGGAGGATTCAGGGCACCTTTTCAAGGGATATGAAGTCAAGAAGATGAAATATACCAAATTGCATGGTGAATTTGTAGGGTGTGGTCGGCTCTAGTCTGAGGGGTGTAGCTCTCTCTGCTGTGTTACAGAAATAGTGGCTCTGCCCATCCAACAGCAGTGGCTGTCACTGCCTGACCTCCTGCTGTAAAATTTCATCAGTGATTTTGCTGCATGGCAAAACATAACTTTTTCTGAATGTACAATCACACTTGCTTTTGTTTTCGCAGGTGTTTCTTTGACTATGTACTCTAAGATCAGTTAAATGAAAAGGAAAAATATGACAAGTGTTCTTGTGTTTACCAGATGACTGGAGAGTAGTTATCATGGGATCTATGTAATAGGTTTTCTTCTGCTTTCTTCCTGGCTTCCAAAAATGTGTAATTTTTCCTATCAAAATTGCAGCTTGTAGAAGAATTTTCAGCGGAAAAAATGATTGCGTGTTTTTTCTCTGTTGTTTCTGTGATGTTGAAAATTACTGCTGGGCAGCAGTCTATGTTACATAGTGCTCGGATCCAAAGGTGCTGAACTCTAAAAGGACCTGGCTCTCCAGCCTGCAGGTCAGGGGTTATTTGTGGGTGTAGCTGATCTGCTCTCTAGCAGTTAAGTCTTACGACTCCTTGTAAACATTCTTACTGCACCTCAAAGCAGATTTCTGAAGGAAACAGATGTGATCTTCTTCCCTCACCTTGTTCGTGTTCCCAGGTCGGTTGCTGCTCCGTGCCATGAGGCAGGCAGAAGGCAGCAGCCACCACATCTGCATGGTCAGGTCAGCCAGGTGTGCTGCTGCCCCTGCTTTGCCTCTCACAGTTCTACCCGTTGGTGGAACAGTGCTGTCACCTTCCATACTTCACAATTTTGTACGGCTTGCTTATCATCATCCTGGCTGGGATGAGTTAACAGCTTAAAGGGAAAATTGAGGAAAGGAAGTTAAAATTCTCACTGTCTTCTGAGATATTTTTTTCATTATTATTTTTAGAAGTGATGATAAATATAATTTCCGTTTTTCTTATCACAGATTCACATTATAGTTCTCATGGATTTTTTTTGTAATGTAAACTTAGATCTGATCTAGCAATATACTCCAATGTGAATCAGGAATTCTGTCAGCCCTCTGTAGACACCTGGGGATAGCAATGGATCAGCTTGTGATTGCTATGAAACCTTGGGCAATGTATTCTTATGTGGAAAGTATATTGAAAGTGAAGAAAGGCAAAGTGATTAATTTAGAGATATTGGCTAAATCAGTTTTAGGTGACAAAGTTGAACATATGATGACACAAGTATTTATTTTTTATTTGTATTTTGCTAAGCTTGTTGAGTTTACTCAGCTGTAGGTTCACCAAATATCCCTTGTATATCCTAAATACTGCCATCTATGTTTTTTGAAAAATAGTTTTGTCTTCTATTTTTGTTGTATTACAGGACAGTGTATTCTTATCTGGAAGTCCACATTCAACTTTTGGTTTTTTGTTTAAATCAATGTAAATCGTCATAGACTGTATAGATATTGCACTGAAGTTTGATAAAAAATAGGTCAGCTATATTATAGAGTTATTTTATTTTGTGCTAAAAGGGGATGTTCAGGTTAACGAGAAAAAATGTATGCTTTAAAATTAAAGCTGCTGCACTTGTGGTTTCAGCAGCCCCTATTTTACCCATGGAAAATCTCTATGATCTGTCAAACTTTCAATGCATTGTGCAGGCTGACATGAACTATCTGCAATTAAATACTGGGTAGAGCCTTAAAATTTACTGCATGCAAGTTTTCTGAGATGGATATTAAGACATTATTAAAAATGTTGGTCATCCTATTTCCTGTCTTCTGATTCTTCAAAAAACTACTTACTGAAGCCTTGTGATCTGTGAATTTGTATGCACTTCTATTGTTCCATCACTGTCAGAAAATTAATTACCTATAAGATCCTTTCTAATCCTGCCTAACTCTGCTTCACAGTTTGAAAGAGAAGTGGCCTATGGAAAAACCTGAAAGGGCTTTGGAAGTGTTTTAGAGCTCTTTTAAGACTTCAGATTGTTCTTCCCCATGGATAGCTGGAGGATAGAAGGAAGTATAAAAGTGACAGAGCTTCTATTTCCTGTCTTGGCACCAGCTACAGCTTTAGTTTTTCTTGCTTAGGTAAACACTTGTAATGCTTGGCAATAATCAGTTCCAGAAACTACACATTATTAAATTTCTTTGACTAGGTGCTTATTAAAAACATGGGGTAGAGCCTTCCAGCCAGGTAGCAGAAAGAAAAGGCTCGGTAGTGGAAAAAGGTTGAGATATATCTAATGAATTTAATTTTCTACCCCAGCAAAGAATATAAGATGGCTGCAAGGCCAAAGGCTGTTCCTGAAATGCTATTTAGGCTTCATTGGTAATTGGTTTTGTCCCAACTCATTTTCAGCTGCAGTGTTAGGGCAAAATGGAACATAGCTTTCTAAAATAGTTGCTGTTGCTTAAGCAGGGTTTTGTGGAGAGAGGTGGTTGTAAACCCTTTTCCTCTAGAGCTGAGATTCTGTCTTAAAGAAGATGGCTCACACTAGTGAGCTGGATGCTGTATGGATCTAACAGGGTTTTCTTCTATTGAATCCAATAGCATGAGCTTCATTTAGACCCTCTGATAATCCAGCATAATGTGCAACCTAAATCTAGATGAGAAACTTTCCTTCTCTCAATTTAACAAAGCATCAATGAGAATTTAAACTTACAAACCCCATTCAAAGTGAAACCCTATTTCCCAAATGTTCTTGTGGGGCTTCTGAAGCCCTTTTTGTGTGTGAATGATCTGTGAAAGGACTTTAAGCATGTTCATTAATTTAAAATTATTCAGTGAATGCGTATGTAATTACAACTGAGCCTGTGAGTTGCTTATAAATGAACAGCTTTGCAATCTGTAGCAAGCTCTGTGCTCTGTGCTCTCTGCTCTGTGTAGTTTGCTGATCATATGATGCAATCAGTGATGTGATGATTTTGCATCTGTCTCTCAGTGGCTCTTGAGCTTGCAAATAACTTTCTCAATGTGAATAGCCATGGGATAATTCTAAATGGGGAGGATCTGTGAGTGAATTTTAGCTCCTTTCTCCAAGTGGGACCTGGCTGAGGATGCAGAGACCCACCTGCTGTGCACCTGCATTGGCACTTGAAGGAAGCCTGGGCCTGCTGACAGAGGGAGATGGTGGGCTCTAGTAGCCAGCCTGGATGGTGGAAGAATGGTTCATGTGGAATGAATATCAGGTTGTAGCTCTTTTCCACCCTCTTCCTCCATCTAAAGAAAGAGGAAGAAGGGAGATGAACATGTGCCCAGTCAGCATCTGTATTCACTGGCCTAGTACCATATTTTTCACAAATACTGGATGACATTGGTTCTCTAAATTATTCAGTGAGTTTTAGTTCATAAATGAAAATGCCTAACTGTCCTATGCATTTGAATGGGAAAGAAGCTGCAAAAAGTTTCCATAAATCACAAAGGACTGCCTGCTGCATTTTGACCCCGGGATCAACAGGAGCTTTGGGGCAAAATTATGACCCTTATACAGTGCATCTGCAGCCCTGTGTTTACTTCCTTCTGTGAGATGGTGCCTTGCAGAGAAGATTGTGGAAGTCTCAGTCCCACTGGTGCCCCTGCCAGCCTGGTTCAGAAGAGTTCATGGGCCCTGAACTGAAACCACCCAGGTGCTGTACCCACCAAGAGGAAGTTTCTGGTTGTTTTTAAGCTCTTTTCTCCAGCATTTCCTGACGAAACTCTGCATGTAACACACTTACAGTGTGTAGAGCTGTTCACTCAAGATGTAAGCTACCACTTATATGATTCATTGAATTAATTTTCCCTCTCTCCCTTTCAAAGCAGCTTCCTATGACCCCTTTGAAGAATCTAGCTCGGATCCTATTATTTATACAGGGCACATGCTGCTGCTGAACTGGTGGCATCCACATGTATCTCCCTTGTTGCTGTAACACTTTCCTAATCCTTAGTGGTTGCTGTTAAGGTTATATCAATCATTTTAGATACTAGAAGGCAGTATATATTTAATATACAAACCAGGATAACTTCCTTTATCTCTCCTCATTCCCAGAGGATTAATTAATAGCAATGCAGAGATTTTTAGTGGCTCTGTTTGTCTAATATTTAGCAACAAAAATAAATTTACTGTGCCCTTACTAACAGTTGATTTAATATCTAATTAGTTAATATGATACCTCTTTGTGTTTTCTATTATAATTTTAATTTCCTGGTCAGTGAATTTTTGAAGAGTAATGAAAGGCAAAGCCCTCAGCTTAGAAAGTGGCATTATGGAATATGCTTTGAGTATAGTGGTCAAACTAAACAAACAAGGTGAGTGAAGATGAAGCAGATAGTATTTATGATAGGATTATGTGGTGATTTAGAGCACATTCTGGTAGTTATATCACTATTTTAAAGCTCTGTTGTTTGACAGAGCTGCAATATAATTGAAATCATAATGTGTAGTATATTTATGTTTATGCTCTGTGTTTAGAAGGAGGAGCATGTGTTTAGATGCCATAAAATGTTAAATGGGTTTCTTATTTCTTCCCCCTCTGTATTGTGAGAAAATGACAACATAGTTTTATAGTTTGGAATGATACCGTGTTGAGAAGGCAGTATCTGTGTCTTAACAATTGAAACTTAGCTCTTTTTTTACAAATAAAAAATTTTTGCAAGTTCTATGTTTGTTTAATTTGTACTTTATGTATGCCTCTAGAAAATAAACCTGTCAAAACCTTTAGGTTTAGTGTCCTGGAAATAGTTGTTAATGTAGGATTTAAAAAAATAATATTATTTTTCACTTTAACTAGTATCTGAGATTCCTTCTTGGAAACATTTTCATACTTTGCAGGGCTTGCAGATTATTTGCTATTCAAAGTTTCAAAAGAAAAAGGAGGTTGGGAAAAATTGAACCTTCGGGGACAGCTTGCTAAAAGAAATGATAAATGAGCTTTGCCTTCCTCAGCAAGGTCTCCTTTGTAACTCTGCTGACACCCCCTCGCCTCGGGGTTTCTCCCATTCTGCCCGTGCCAGCCTCACCTGTGAGCCCAGTCCTGGAGGTGCAGCTGCACCGGCAGCCTCTGAGCCGAGGAGTAGTTGTAGGTTAAATTCTGTAGGGACCAGGCAAACCAGAGTGCAAGCACAGGTGTTTCCAAAAGCCCCAGAGCTGCGCACTGTGGGCTGCGTTGTGACGAGGCTGCGTGGCCGCACATGGCTCAGAAACCGGCACTACAAAGCCATTGCAGCTTTCCCTGCAGTCTTGAGCAGATGTTTCTTAACACAACACAAAGTATCTGAAACACTGCTCTTCCCAGCACAGGGAATGTGTTGTCATGCAGAGACTCTTGTGTCGTAAGAGTTAAATGTTCTGTCTCAAAGAATAAAAAATACAGATGGTCTGTAGTACAGATCAGTAAATTCTACAAGAGAGACAATTTTCTTTGGGAAAATAAAGCTCTTTCTCCTACTGTTTTTATGAATATTTGTAATCATGAGCATCAATATTGCCACAAAGTTATCACCAATTTCTATTGAATCTTTCTGTAAATTGGAAGCCAGCATTGGAATCTTTAAGTGGAGGCAGTGACATTGATTTTAGGTAGCAAGCAATGCTAGCTTAAAGAGAAGTAAAAGGCTTGCTAATATTTGTACTATCAAAATGAGCATGAAGCACTGATGATTCATAAGTGCAGTTGTAAACAGGCTTTATTGATGTTGCCGTTCTTCCCTTCTTATGAGATGTTTCAGTTTACTGAGAGCCGTTAGGACTTAGGTTTATAAAGAGCGAGGAAAAATTTTGCAATGATTTTGCAATGAACATGCTGAGTGTTATACAATTTCTTTTGGAAATAGCTAATGTTTAAAATGTTCCCCAAATGCAGAGGATCTATTCACAGCAATCAGGGGCTGATGATTACTCTTGGCATGTCATGTCAGGATCTATGGGCTGTGCTCTGCCTCACAGAGAGATGCTCTGCTACCATCAGTCAACCCCCAAGCATTGCAGACCCAGTTCTGTCCTGCTGGATTCATCCTACACACTGGTTTTCTTAATGAGACTGGAGCAGAGCCCGTGGCCTGGGGGAGCTGCCAGGTGCTCCTCTGGCATGGCCAGCGTCCTTGAGCTGGAGGGGAAAGGGCCAGAACTCTTTGTACGTTCCTGGCATGTGTGTGATGATCAGCTGCAGTTCGACCCTGAGATTTGCCTGTGCTACCTGCCCTGGAGAAATGCCTGCATCCAGCAGCACTCCTCTAGCTACAAAAGCCCCTTTGAGACTGGCCACAGGTTCATAACCAAAAGATGTGGAGGAACAAAATAGACTTGGAGATGCCAAGTAACACCAAAAGTCACAAGGCATTTTCTGCCCTCAAATATGAGAGCTGGCAATCCAAATGGAATCTCCAGTCTGTCTTACCCTGCTTTTGTCCCCATCTCTTATTCATTTTCCCTCTTTTAAAACAGAAGTATAAGGGTTAAGAGTTTAAACTGCAAACAGAAATTAGTGAGCCTGAGAGTCCTGCTTTCCAAATCCTGGGAAGTCTGAGTGTTATTGAAAACACTTCAGTTGTCAAGGTCTTGTCGTCAGAACATTGATTTGTACGAGAGGTAGATATGTAAATATATCTGAAATATGGATATATGAAATTGTAACTTTTGGAGGTGGGATTTCATATCCCAAGTTGCTTTAAGTTTTTTTGTTGTTGTTGTTTGGGTTTTTTTTTTTTTTTTGTTTGTTTGTTTGTTTGTTTTTCTGGCAAATGTTACAATCTAACCTGCTATAAAGATTTTCTGACTGGGACTTGATTTCAAGATTATTTAATATTATGATAAATAACCATAATGATAAAGTCGTTTTATTATTCAGGTTGGCCCTTGTGACCTCCAAAGTATGCCCGAACTTATAATTACAGGGGAGTTTTCCAATAATACTCAAATTTTACTTAATACTAGTTTATTCTCCTAGACTTTTTCACTTTAGCATCTCAGCTGATTGACTGTCAGTTCAAATCGACACATTACACAGGCCTTTTTTTCGCTGGTGAAACTGAAGCTGGAAGTCATGTCACAACTTTGCATTTTCCAAGTAAGTGCTTTAAAAGATGGTCTCTGAGCAGGGACTGCCCATAAATCCCACAATTTATTACATTCATTAGTATCTAGATAAAGGTTATTAGGCAATCAATCAGGGCCATGTCTCATTACCCTTTAGTAGTTGGGATGTTTTTGGGGTTTTCATTAGGGAGTCAAGTTATTTTCTTTCCTGCTACTGAGCAAAGAACTCCTCCAAGTGGATATTGTCTAAACTGGAGAATTGAAACACTGAGACCAGACCATGTGAAAAATGGTGATGACTCAGGTGGTTCATTAGCCCTCCTCAAAAGAACACAAAGAAGGAGATGTTCTCTCCTGATGAAGAAGTGGATGAGTCATTTAAAGTGTGGCAAATATGCAAGAACTGTGGGAGAGGACATGATATGGCAGACAGAGGTAGAAGTGACCAGTGCAGATTTGGCTGTGGAGATAAACTGGAATGAGAATGTTTCTGGTGTAGTCTTTTATCTCATTCTAGCTATGAGCTTGTAAAAGCAGCCACAGGGTACTGTCAGCCTCTTCTGCAATAGACTGTAGGAGAGTGGATTCAGTTTGGATCAGCAGTTGCAGGACTGGACTCTACCCAATGGAACTGCATTCATGCATTTGGGCATGGTATTACCTCTGGGTCCTAATCAGCTTCTCTGGCCCTTTTGCTTCTTCAACCTGGGGCTGGAAACCTTATGTTAGTTGCTTTTCTCTAAGTATTTCAGCATCCAATCCCTGCTTATGTGGACTCTTTAAGTACAGATGCAAGAGAAATTGCCAAGAGATTAAAAAACAACCAAAACAGCAAGAGTAAATGTCAGCAGAGGTTCTACTCCAGCTATAGAAAAGAAATTGATAGGTTCTTTTATATACTGAAACCAATTTACTGTGCTATCTCATATTATTAATGATACTTTTATCAATATTTATATTCAAGATAGGTGTTCATAGGAGCTCTTTGCTCTAAGTCAGCAACCACATTCATGTTGCCTCTGTTTGTATGTATTGTGCACAGGGATGACTAATGACTGCATGAGCTGTGGTGACATTTACAGCCTAAGAATCTAAGTATGGGTATGAAACTTGCCCACTAATGGGCTTATGTCCTACCTCAAATTTACTGATGTTTTGCCAAAGATCTCTCTGAAACTTAGACTGTATTTTGCAGTGGGCTGTGTTTTCGAACAGTGATTTTAAAGTACACATAGCACATAATAAGGCTGTTTTCAATTTCAGGTTTGGATTTGGTGAGTGTAACTCTTGGTGTAAACTAAGCTGTTTTCATTGTGATGTCTCTAAAGTTATTCCCATAATGCTGATAGTATTCAAAGAGGGGGAAATCTCTTCCTACCTCTACCCTGCACCCTGGAGGACTGTGTGTGCTTTTGTCCTGCAGCACTGTGTGGGCTGGAAACAGCAGCTCCACTTCTGGTTAACAGTGATTTGTTCTTCATGGGGATTTATAGAGAGTTGTAAATCTGGTCCAGGCAATGATGTTTTTATCATTTTTATCTACTGGAACTTGTGTCTCACTGTCAGACAATGGAAGCATGATAGGAGGGTAATTGCCTAACACCATTCAGGAGAGGATTGGGCAGCAGGACAGAAATGACTGATGGCTATTGTATGGCCCACTGTGCTTAATGAAGGCACAAAGTTTTAATCAGCACTGGACAAAGCCCTGCCTTGTAATTGGTCGGTGTGACTTTGAACAATGCAAAGATTGACTGAAATTACTCACTTTTATTTATGATGATGAAATTAATGAATTTTGATATAGCTGCCACTTGGAGACAGTTATTCAGATTTGCACAACTGACAAGACTATTATGCCAGAGAAGAATAGCAAGATGTGCTGTCATATAAAGGTTTGTGAGGACTCACATTTTTAACAGATATAAAAGTAGATCATGGATATGTGGTTTTGAATTTCTTCCCCAAAATTGCTTCTATTGAAATTTTATCTATACATGTGTTCCAGAGCAGAACTGGGCAACCAACTCTTCAGTACTCCTGAAAGTCAACAAATAACTGAACTTCTATGCACTATTTTTTAACCAGGATGTGCTCAGTTTGGTGTGGTATCAAAGGAACTGTTGTAAATTAAAGTGGAACCTGTTTGACTGCTTACCCAATTGCTTTGTTGCATCACTAGAAGATAGCCTGCCAAAATGAGTGAAAGTTAATATCATGGTCTCTGACATCAGTTTAGTGATGTGCAGTCCACAGAATGAAGTTCCCTTGTCAGTAAACCTTTAAAAATATTTACATATTTCAAATCCAAAACTCTGAAAGTCTGTAATGCCCTTTTAATATATCCCATGCATCCTAGGAACAAAATGACAGCTGTATATCCATGGAGTGTATTGTTCATTTTCATCTGAAGACAAGGGTATAATGTCATTGTGCATTTGATATGTGAATGCCAGTTCTAAGAGAAATAGAGATGAAAAATTGGATAATACTTCTCAGAGACTCTTATTTTGCTATGATAACATCCAAAATAAGATTTAAATGTTTTCAGAAGTGCAGGAATCTCTCTTTGTAATTTCTTAGGAGCTCAAGATTAGAGTGACCCCAGTAGGTTTTCATTATTTCTTAATCAAGTCAACCCAAATAAATGTGTAGGACTTTGATATTACAAGGAAAAGTTGCAAAAACATAGCTCAATCACACTTGTCTCAGAAGTGAAATTCCCTAGACACTGATACCTAAAAACATCCAAGTAACCTGAATTTCTCCTGTATGCCCAACAATACATCATTTTACCTGGATGCCTCCCCTCAGAGGCCACATGTTTGCATGGACCACACAATCTGACTTCAACTTGACAGTATCCTTTCTCAGGACCCCAGCATTACTGGGGTACTCTGGTGGGGAGCCTCCTCTGGGGCTTTGAGTTACTCCTGCTGCTGTGCAAGGGCAGTGACTCATTTCAGCAATCCCTAGAGCAGCTTTGAAAAGCAGCAAGAAACAGAACAGTGAAAGAAACACCTCCAGCATGGATGTCTGAGGTGTTTTTGGAGAGAATAGGGACCTGTAGGGTTGTATGTACAATATCTGCTCGTGTGTGTTGGCCACAGCATTGCTGCTGACCCACAGAGAGAGAGCATCTATTATTTCATCTTCATTGACCCCAGTCAGCAAAGCTGCACACTCAGCAAGCTCAGGCTGGCTCAGGGCTCTCCTTACCTGCAGTTCTGTATGACTAAGCCCTTTGGGGAAAGCAAAGCACTGAGCACCTCCCTGGTGCTTTGTAGCAATCATGCTGTTATATCCCCTGGGAAGACCCCGTGGGTTTGTGAAGGACTTCTGAGACATTCCCTTAACTGACTTCCACTTTGTCATCGATAGCAGGAGCAGCTGGATAGTGGGAACAGCCTCAGAAGTGATGAATCCACATGTACACAAAGGAGATGAGAACAGAGAGGCACTAATCCTATTTTAAGTAGTCACAGTCCCAATAGCCAGTTTGTAGCCTTTGCCAATATTATCATTACTTTCTATGCTGGAGCTGGAGAAACAAGAGCTACTCCTCCAAATATGGTGGTTGTTTTATCTTGTATGGTTTACACTTCTGATAAAGAATTTCAAGTGAAGCAGAAGATGGTAGCCCAAGTTTTACTTAAACTTTATTATAAAGTGTTATTGTTTAGTATTGAGTATTTGAAAGGCAAGGAGCAACAAAGTTGAGGCTGTGTTTCTTAATAGTGTGTTTCTGCTGCAATGGTGCAGTGTATCACTCTCATTCCTCCGGGGAGCTGTGGGGGACTGACCATGAGACTGTGCTTAAACATGAAAGCCCATCCAGAGCTGTAGCTGCTATATTGGTACTTGCAGTTCTTTGTGGCAAACCACAGCTTCTTGCATGCTGGCTCTGGCATCCCATGCTCTGAGATGCTCCTTGTCTTTTGGTTATGTTCTTTATACTGGCCAAGCAGAGAGATGAGGTACAAGGGCCAGCTCCAGCTCAGCATCCCATCGTGCCACCACCAGTGCCCTGCTCACACAGCAGGAAGTCTTCTGTTGTCATTAACAAGGGGTACTTGTGCTTGTTTCCAGCACATGCATAGCTAAGACTGAAGGATAAATTGGTTCTATTAGGATTGCTTGTCTTGTAGTTTATTTCAAGCTAAAAAATTTTAGGGTTTTTTTTTCTTCTCCAGTGTTGTTTAGTATTTTCTCTGGTGACAGAGTCACTGTGTCTCATGTCACCAAGCGTAATCACTCCTACCACAGTCCTTTGAGCTTAGAGCAAAGGGACAGAGCTAAAGTAAAGAGGAATGTGGAGCTTGGCATGGATTGACACAGTGCAGGACACTTAGAGAGCTGCCTGCTTGTGTGAAAGTAAGCAGTCTACCATATGCATCCTTCAGTTTTACAAATGCAGGTGCATCTGTTTTTTTTTTTTGGACAGGAGCTTTATGACACCTGTGAATTTTACAGAAAGATGTTAAAGTGCCACTAATATATTTTCTATTTACCAGTCTTCTAGCAAGAAATGGTGAAAGGATAGGGAAAGGAAGAGTGGCTTTTCCAGAATGAATTTCTAGCCACAAAGCAGCAGTTTTCTTGTTGATGCCCTTAGACATTCATTTGGGTCCAGAAGACCAGAATTTGGGTGTTGGTGTGTTGTGTTTAGGTCCTGGTATTATAGTTTAATTGTTTATGCCAATTTCTACTCTGCTGTCGATACTCTAAGATACCTTTCCCAAGACTTGTAAATAGCAATGTAACCTCATTGTGTAAGAATTATGTAACTTAGCTCATTACCTTTTACAATTTCTCAAGTAAATATGTTGTGCTTGTATTTAGAGGTCTATAGAATAAATTCTCACTACTAGTAAATTCTTTTTCAAAGACAGTTGCATTTTTTATTGTATGTTTTTGCATTTCAGCCTTTGATTACATTTCAGTGTGCAGCAGTAACTTGGTACGTCCTTGTGTTTGTCATTTGCCGCAGTGGCTGGCTGGCATTAGTGAACTTTAACAAAGTAGGTTTTCATGTATTCCTTAATCAGGTCAAAGCAAATAAATGTGTAGTACTTTGGCATTACAAGGAAAAGCCATAAAAATAGTGATATACTGCAAGCACATCCAGATGTGTTTTTTCTTTTGCTCACTTAAAAGTCTTTTTGCATAAGAATGAAGAATTAAACTATTTACAGTCACAAAAATGAAAATTGCTTGAAAAGTGTAGAGCTGGTAGAGTACATCCAACAACACTGCAGGTGAGGCAGCCACTGCAGCCTGTCATGAAGTGCTGAATATTTGTCTTATGTTCATGTAAGTTAATTGATAAATTCCACCTATTTTACTGTTTATGCTTTATTAAACTAATAAAATACATCTACAAGTATGTCTTCAGCTGAAAATCTGCTTCCATCCTGAGTGCACTGTTGGAATCAGAATGTATTTTCCTCTTTACTTTGGATAGATTTCTTATTATAAAATGCTGTCAGAGAAGTAGAATTGCCACCCACTGAAACCAACATAAGTCATGTGAGGATATAAATGAGAATATAAAGTGAGAATATAAATGGATTTGGAGCTGTAGATAAGAGCTTTACTCTATTTGTTATACTCAGGCATCATTTCTGGTGTTCAGGCTAGGATACAGCTCTATCTTGGCAGGCTAGGTTACCTGGTCAGTCAGAAATGTGCCCATGCTTGTTGATACAGTGAACCCTGATTTGTTACTATGTCCTCAGGATTAAACTCGTTTAAAGCTCTGATCCATTCCTATGGAGAGACAGAAAAGACCCACAAGTGGCAGCTGCCTTGAGAGCATTCATGAGCATTGCGTTATCTTTTATGAAATTTAGCATAAGTATTCATTCTTTAGAGGAAAAACCTTTTGCTGCATTACACATGTGGGTAACCATCTCACATTTCCTTCTGAGCTGCAGTTCTGATGTGAATGTTCTGTCTCTAGAAAGATGCTGCCTGTAACTATGGAGGGCCAAAGAAAGGACCTTGGCAAATGGCCCTGCTCCAGTGAGTAATCTGGGCTATAGCTTCACCAGTTAGGGTTGTCTCCTGATTGTTCTGGACTCTTGATTTAAGGCTCCAAAAATAGCTAAAAATACTCTTAGAAGCTATTTGTCTCCCAGCTCAGTGTTCTCAGACACACTACCTCCACTGCCAACTAGAGCAGTGCTTGCCACGAGGAATGATTGATCTCAGTGGTTGTCTTGAATTTATTTAGCATTTGGACATGGCAGTGTCTGTGTTTGACATCAGATTTGTCACAATACCACCGTAATGCAGGAATAAAAAGTTATCTTTCTTGGTGCAGAATGAGGCAAGTAGGAGTATATAGTTTGTTTGCTCTCTGAAATGTTGGTGGTCCATTGATTACTGTGGGGATGGCAGTGTGATACTTGGAATTTGATACCACACATAAGAAGAGAGTCCTGGCTTTGAGCAAGGAGTAGACTGTACTTAAAGTTCACATTCATCAAGACATCAAGATATTTCTCATTCCTTTAGATCATTAAATGAAAGAATTCCACCTGGGTTGAAAAGTTTGTGGGATTTTTTTCTAATTATTTTGGCAAGCTTCCTAAATCAAATGCACTGCAAATTTCTCTCCATCACTAATAGCTTTCTGCATGCTTCACATGGGAAAGATTGCTTGCATTTATTGTTCCACATATTTCTTCTTTTAGCAGAATTCTATAGGATTTTTACCCAATCACTGTAGTATTGCTGCTGCTGAATATCTGAATCTGTTTGAATTACTGTTCTTTGAGATCATTGGAAATATGTGCATTTGAGACATAAATTTGTTTTTCACACAGGCAGCAATTACTGTACAGGATAAGTTATTCTAAGGAACAGAAGGCAGAGAAATGAAGGATTCAACGTAGTTTTCCACTCAACAATAAGGATCTTTGATTTAATTTTTTTAAAAAGTTCATCTATGACATTTCAAGGTGAAATTTGGACTTATGGATATCTTAATCAGACCACAACAATATTGACTCTAATGGGAAACAATAAAAGGAGGGATCAATTTTACTGGTCTGGATAACTTGCACTAAAATATTTGCAAAATTTCTCTAACATGAATTACCATCTTTAGGAATGCATGAAATACCTTTTCTCACGTGTGTATTCAAGGTTTCAAAATGCTCCTCGAGAACTTGTAACAGCTGTGTAGTGTTGGGCTATTTTGCACTGCCATAATCCAGTTGTGTTATTGCAGTTGGTCTCTTGTGAGGGTTGCCTGGGCTGTTCAGGACTATTAAATATACCCCATGTTATCACTTAACTTTCACTTACAATTGTGGTTCCCCTCCTTTATGTTTTCCTTTAGTGCAGAACACAATGAAAGAGGATGTAGATCTGATATTCCTGGTATGGGAAGTAAGAAGCATCTCAATGCTGCTCTTACAGATGTTGTACTGTACTTCACTCTGCATTGTTTACCTGGATCCTCAAATAACAGCCTGAAGTTATTAATTCTCTTTAGACCTTTGGAATTTAACTCCTTCATAGTCTCAGGTTCTGGCTGGAAAAAATGGAGGCTTTCTTGTATTTTAAAGGATTTTATTTATAATTTTACAGTATGTAACTGTTGGTGCTTCAGCCACTGGGAGCTATGGTGCTTTCCATTCAGTTCAGAATTTTATATAGGGTGACTGCAACCTTTTCTTTCGCTGCTTCTAATAAATATTATATGTCTGACATTTAGCTTTGCATCTCACAATCACCAAGATCCTTGCAACAGCAGAACCTGAGCTCCTATTATATGCAAAAACAACTGTGCTGAAATCCAAGTGTGAGAAATACCTATTCACATAAAGTATCTGAAAAATGACCACAGCCTCCTTGGCAAGGAGCAATTTCAGTAGCTCAAATGATAATGCAAGAGCTCCAGTCGGTTGACAGTACAAAATCTTGTATACTGAATAACACAGCCTAGTCTTAAAAACTTCCTGTTCATCATGCATATCAGGAGGTAGCAGTTTTGCATTTGGACACTTTGAAATTATCTAATTGATTGAAAATCCACACTTAAGAGTTTTAAAGACCTTGGAAAATGCACAATTTGAACGAGAAATAGACTTTCCTCTTAAACATTGTAGGCCCTGTTCTTATTCAACAGAATTATTATTTATAAATATCCATAAATTTTCTCTTTTCAGCTACCTCATGCCACAGGCATCAAGAAAGTCCTAATATGTGCAGAATGTAGTTAAACTAGGAAGTTAATGAAAAAAAAGGGTGAAAGACGATGTGAAATAATTACTTAATACAGGGTTTAATTGGGTCTTAAACTACCCCAGTCTCTGGAGGAGACAGAGGCCCTGAAGAGGAGCAGAACAAAGAGCTGAGGAATTAAGAGTGGTTGACTATGAGCTGAAAAAAGGGAGGAAAAGAACAGAGAAGAAGCCAGACTTAGAAAAACTGGGATGCTATTCCAGGTTGGGTAGGTGGAGTGACAAGGAGCAGAGAAGCGTTCATGTAACATTTCTGCAGTGAGCACACCTTCTCTGCTCCCTGCTCCATCGATAGACACACATACATTAAAAAACCTGTGTGGGAGCACCACATGGTACTTTCCTATATCTTTTAAAAATTCCATATGAAACATTTCATGATTTACCACCTGTCAGCTCCTCTAGATGGTTTTTTGCCTTTACTTTTTCGATTGTTGGAAACAAATGTTCTCTGTCATTGCTATCTGTCTCTGCCCACCCCTGGCCTCCCCCAGCAGCCGCAGGGAACGGGCAGAGCCTGGGGTAGCACTTCCTGACAGAAATCCCCCCCTGCCCACAGAACACATTTGTCTGCTGTGCTCAGCAGTGGGAGGGGGACAGCAGTGACAGAACTTGGTTTTTTGGTGCTTGGGAGAACAATCTGTGAAGAAGAACGTGGGCAGGAGAAAAGGGGAGGTAAGAACTGTCTGCTGGTTTTCAGGCTTGATAGACTTGAGGGCTGGCTCAGTCTGCCCAGAGAAAACTTTCCATGACACCTAAATGGAAAAGATCTCTCCTGAGCAGAATTCACAACTTGTGCCTAAACTGCTCTCCTTTCCCTAATTGTACATTAACTGGGATTCTGGAGCTGACAAACACATGTGATGAGACATAACAGCGGTGGGGGGAGAGAGGCTGAGTGGAGGAAATGGGGATTCCAAGGTGAGTGAGAATAACACTTGAATGTGGGTAGGCTCAGATGGGTTCTTACACATAGCTGATGACTGCAGGTTGCAAATTATTTTCTTTGTTTCGTACAGCAGTTCTACCTTTTACAAGAAAAAGACAATGTATAAATCTGTCAGACTGGAGGGTACCATAATAAATCTAACACATGCATGGCATATTTACAGCTTTATACGTGCCATTGTTGATGAATCTGGACAAACAGCATGCTAATTGCTGCTCTCCAGAGGAGTTAGGAGGAGAAGAATCTTTAAAGAAGAGTTTCTTGGCATAATAAAACATTGCCATTGTCTTTTTCAGCCTTCTCTTATGTGTCCATGGAGGATGGAGTGAGTTATTTTAAAAAGTATTTTTTGGCAGGTTTCTTTAATATCATTATGTGAGAACTATTTTCAAATAGGAAAAATATTTATAAGGCAGGTATCGGCCCTGACAAGGACAAACATCTCTGGAATTAAAATGCAAAATGGGTCATGTTTATTTGGAATTTTCTGTCATTTAGTAGAGGTTCTTTAATTTGTTTATCTCTCCCTAAAATTGCCTATTGAATTTAATTAAGTGCATCATAGATTTATGAGTCAGGGCAATATGAAGACTTTTTTTTTAAAGCAAGCTTATTTGTTTCTCAGATGAGCTTTTTCAAAGATGTTGTAATTATATGCCTGGGTTGCTGCTGGCACAGCAGAAATTCACTCAAATACAGCAATTGCAGATCGACAAGAGACATGTCAAGGGCTCAATGAAATCTGTCAGCCCCCATGGCCACCCATCTACACCCATCCTTGTTGGTTGCTCAAGAAATCAGCATTGATGATGCATCTTTAAATTACTCATTATTCTTATAATGCTTTTAGTTACACACATGATGTATCTTGAGTCATCACATGTCTCTCATAATCCTCTCATGTTTTCTTTGCATGTTTGTCTAGAATCTTCTGCAATTCTCTTCATCTTTTCTTTCAAGAAATATGTAAGTCTACTTGTCTGAATTTGTACCCATACAGAAGGTTAACCTGAGGACTTTGAAATTTTGCCCATCGACAGGAACAAAAATGATTGAGTCATTACATTTAACACAATATTAAGGACTGATCATAAAAACTAATCTATGAAACTTTAGATTATTTCTGTAAATCAAAATATGATCAGGGAAGTGAGCGGGTCTATTCCACGTGTCTCGCTCACTTGAGGGAAGATCTGTCATTCCTATGAGTAAGGGGCTGGTTATTCATGTCTTGTATGCCTCTATGAATTGTTCTCCAATATATTAAATATACCTATAACTGAGTGAACAGATTCTGACCCAGCTGCAGCAAATTCATTGGAATGCCCCTGACTGAATCAAATTAAGGGAGAAGAACGGCTGTGCTTTTGGGCCTTCTCTGTTCCTCCAATGACTGTAACACACTGAATTAATTACTAATTGATAGGCTGTAAACTTTAGAGTAATATGACTACAAATTATACATAAAAGAATGATTTACTGTACCCATGATAAAGTTATTCCTTTGAGTTTTTACTTCAAAAATGTTTAATAGGTTGTTTTTAATACATATACAGAGATTTAACTCACATAAATAATAAAAAATGTATTTTTAATAGTAAAAAATATGTAACTTTTGTTGCACTATCACCAAAATGATGGAACTGTAGTCCAAATTGAGCTCATGGCAGCATTCGCATTGACTTCAAATAGGCTCAAGTTTGAACTGCAGTAAGTCATTTACCAGCTGTAAATACTAGTTTTTCAAGCTGGTGCTGCACCATATTGAGGGTTAGGGATTAGTCCATGGAAGTACTGTGTTAGTCTGGGCTCCAAATTGGCCACTACCTGTTCTGAAACTGTGTGAGCATTTCAAGAAATCTGTAAAATTTGAGGCTGACTTATTTTGTCTTAGTAAAATAGAGTAGAAGCAAAAGAGGGAATTTATAAATGCTGAGAATGCCAGGTTGTTTGAGATTTTGATCAGAAACCATGAGATACATAACGACTTTGATCAAAAGGGAACGATCTTGATGGCTTCAGCTGAATTTCTTGTTCCAACCTGGGATTGATTAAACCTAGAAAGGATAGCTATCAGCTGATAGTGAATGAAATTTTTTAAAATTCTTTCAAGCTGAGACATCTCCATCCAGTAAATCCCATGCTATTGCTACTGTGGCTGTCAATAACTGTTCCTAAAATGTTGTTTTGCTTTCTTTATAGCAAAGAGTGGTGAGAAGGTCAGAAATGACATTTTTTTGGAAATGCATGAAATCTTGAGGCTGTGATACAGGCATATGTGAGAGAAATAAATGGGGCATGGTGAATAAATAAGAAACCAATGTCTTCTCTTCCTTCTAAGAAAATCAGGAAATACATATGAATCTTTAATTTCAATTGAAGGATTGGTAATGAAGTAAATACAAGAAAGATAAGAAGATACATAAGTGCAGCATATCAATTGTAAATTTTTAAAAATTAAAGTTATGACTTTCTCTACCTGTATGGTCTTGCTTGTTAAGTTACTGATCACAGTCATGAATTTCATGTATTTGAAAAAATACAAAAACAATTATGCAAAGACTAAGTGTCTAGAGTTATGGTGTATTAGCCATTGGAATTTGGAGATATGTATATTTTTAATGCACTGCTTTGAAGTTCATTAGATGTTTTCTGTGACATTTGTGGTTTCACAGATTATAGAAGCAGAAGAGAGGACTGGGATTTTCCATCCTCACCTCTGGTGTATCACCAGGTTACAGTACTAGTTTCTGTTTGCAGTAGAACATGTCTTCTAGGAAATGGAGATGTAAAGATATTAAATATTTCTTGGTGATCTTCTACCAGGTGTATCTAATCTCACTGTAAAAAATGCTTCTGGTCTGATTTTGGAACCTATTCTGTCTTTGCCTGCTGCACTGAGGTCACATTTATTGTAAACTTTATTGTAGAACAGACTGGTCTTAATTTTCTCTGAGTCTTTGTGACTAAAAGTTTCTTCTGAATTTCCTTGGAGAGCCATTTGAGAAATAGAATATGTGTAGCTGGGAAGTTGTCTATCACCACATTTGTTGACTCAGGAAGCCTGGGCAACAATACTGCTGATGCTTTTTCAAACATTAAGCAAGGTAGCAAAATTACCTGCTTTAAACACACTTCTCATATGGTGGTTGAAGCTGATCTTCAAATTCTTTTCTAAATCTGTCCATAGCTGTGCATACATGAGCACTTCTACCTTACATGTTTCTGTGTTAGTCTTATCTTTCAGACTGTGTGTATTGTTGGAAATAATAATTGTCAAGCTTTAATTCTTTTATGACAATTGTTTGACAAATGAGTGTCTGGGTTTCAAGGGAACTTCCATAAGTTCTTCTGTCCCAGGGCATGGGATTTCTGGAAGCCCTAGAAGAAGGTGGAGAGCCCTCCAGGACCTTGGTTCAAGTCTTCAGTGGGAATTTTTAGGCTGAGGCTTCTGCAGCAGAGCAGATCAGCATGATCCGGGGTATCCAGGGCTGGGGCTGCTGTGCAGGTCATGAGCAAAGGACTGGAATCATTGCTCTCAGGGACTGACATCCCCCGAGTAACAGGACTGCCCTCGTTGTGTTTGAGCCTTGAAACTTCAGCAGTTTAGCTGAACAGCTGTCAGATTCCCCAGAAGCATATTGTGTTTCAGAATCAACATATGCTGACATTTCAAAAATGAGTTTCTCCTCTACCCTAAGATTTCCACTTTATGGGAATCCTGAAATGTCAGAATTTCCACTGTTGTTGTCTCTGAGTGCTGGAGAGTTTGGATCACTCTTGCTGCAGTTCTCTGTACCTGCTCTGGGCTTTCTGAGATGGGAAAATTGGATTTCATGCAGCAGCAGGCTCGCTTTGGAGCTATGAAGTGGCATAATCATGTTTTCTCTCTCATTTTCCCTTCATTTCTAAAAATTCCCAGTGTTTTATTTGCCTTTTTAAGTGCTTCTGAGTATCAAGATGATGTTTTCATGGTGCTATCTGTTATAACTCTGAGATAGCTTTCCTGAAAGATAATAGCTACTTTAGTCTCAGTCACTGAATATCTACAGTTAAAGTTATTTTTCCACGTGTGTTACTTTACATTTACTTATAGTGAGTTTTTTTCTATACGTTTATTGCCTAATCTTTCTGAATCATGAAATTCCTAGGCAAGTCTTTGCAGTTTGCTTGCCTTTTTAATGCCTTGAATAATTTGTCACCAGTAGCAAATGCTACCCTGATACCCCTTTTCCAGATCATTTGCAAAAATACTAAATAGCATAGGCCTCAGGCTAGATGCTTCATTTGAAGTCCTACTATTTATTCCTCCTTTACTTTCCTATCCTTTTAATCTGTTATTAATCCATAGGAAGACATTCCCATGGCATTTCATGAACTTTTAGTTAAGAAATGTTCCTGTAAGCCTTTACAAATTCAAGCACAGTCTATAAACTGCCTTGTCCTTGCCCTACAGATAAAGGGCTGCAGTGCTGTGACTTGGCTGTATGAGAACTCTGTTCACTCTTTTTTATTATGACAGGTTTGTTCCTGTGCCTATACTTTGCTTTCCTCACTATTTTATGATTTGGTTGTGTGCAGAAGCACTTGCCTTTGAAAGCAAATATCCTGAATTAGGTCACAGATATTTTTCATGCAAAGTCAAGAGTTAGGATTTTTCTTTTTGTACCTAACAAATTTTTCCAAAAAACAAATGTTTATGTTTTGCAAAGATTTTATCTCAGTATCACTGACACCTACCCCGGGTATTTGAGTGCTGCTGAAGTTCTCCATTATTGTAATGTTTTTGTCCTTAAAGATGCTTATAACAGTCATTGTTACCTTTCTGGTAAATCAGTAATATATACCTCATATAAAAGTCGATTTTGTTACCAATGACTGGAGGTGCATTCAATAGTGATTCTGTTCCTCCTTGACATATTTTATTTATTTATCAAGTATTATTCTGGACTTTCTTTAGTGAACAGCCTGTATATATATATATATTATATATATGTTTTTAGTATAGTTATTTTTAGGCTCAAATTTAGGACTTTGTTGCAACTTTTATTTGATGCTTCTACTTGAATTTTGTTGATATTTGTCCTATGCTTTGTTGGAGGATACAGAGCTGTTCTAACTTTCCTCCAGGGAGAATTGTTATCTTAAACTCTATGTTCTACTTCTGCCAGCTTCCTTTGATTTTTTTTTTGACTCAGAAACATTCCTGTAGAACCATTTTTAGTGCCAGCACTGAAATAAATTTCCTTAAGTATTAATGCCATATTCATCTCTGGACATCCTAAACAACCATCTGTCAGGAGAGATAAGAGGCATTTGAACTTCTTTGAGGCAAGGAGATGGACTTTATGACCTCCAAACATCCCTTATAACCCTATCATTTCTTTTAAATTGATAACTGGGTAAACAGATGCAACTTCTCTGGCCTTCACAAAGTATCAGATCCATATCTATTTTTTCCCTGCAGATGGGGATTGGAGCTCCTCAGAGATAAAAGTAGTGGATATTCTATTGGAGTGCTGCAGAGACAGGGATTCTGTTGTATGCAAACTTTTTATTACAGTTAGGATTGAAATTAAGGATGGCCTTTTCTTCTTCCCAAAATCCTTAAAATATTGCCAGGCATAACTCCATCAAAGCAGACAGTATTTGCTTTTAAAAAATATAGTAATTTTAAAAAAATTGATGATGACAGTACATTCCTAGTCCTTTAAAATAACCTGTCTTTTAGTGAAATTAGTTACTATAATGTCTTGCAACTTGGCAGAATTCTTTCAACCACATTAGTATTGTCAGCTCTCTTGCAAAACACAGAAGAAAAGACTCTGACACTAAAAAAGCTGCAATCAAGAGCTGAAAAATAAGGGTTATTTTCTTACCATTTTTTTTGTTGGTAAAAACGTGCATCACTAAACAGAACACTTCTGGTTATTGCAGTTGTTAGGTAACTATGCAGCCTATGTTAAGTGGAGTACTTGTGAATCCTAGTGTAATACCCTTCTGCCTAAGCCCATTATCTGTGAAAATACTTTGGCTTTCCCTCTGTATTTGTTTAAAATAGCACAAGGGGTAGTCATGCTATACTTTATTCCACTTGCCTTCAATGCAATGCTTGCTAAGAATAGGCGGATATCACATTGTAGAAAAAGTAGCATAATGGCACGTGAGTGAATTTTCAATGAGGAGGCAGCTGTGACTGCACTGCCTGTGAGATGCTGCCTCACACACACTTGGTTATGCAGTCCTGCTTTCATGAAATCCAGCTCCGGGTGACTCATCAAATCCACACAAATATTGTCATAGTGTATCTTCATTGCACAAAACAGTATTTAAGACTTCCTAATCACATTGCAAATAATGTTGATAATTCTACTGAGAATGCCTGACAGTGAGCCATAGACTTCAGAAAATCTTTTAAAAATATCCATTATGTAAAGACATAGACACTATCTCTCTCTCTCTATCTCTATCTATCTATCTATCTATCTATCTATCTATCTATCTATCTATCTATCTATCTCTATGAGATACACAAAACCCTCACCAGAACATGTAGAGGGATGTGGATGAAAGCACTGACAATGTTATTGGATGCTTAAATAGGAAAATCTACAAAGTTAATTTGACTTTAAATATATCTTATTAGAGCTATTTAACATTCTCCTTGATAATGTCAAACTAGTTTCACTGTTATGATCTACTTTATATTACTGGTAAAACTTGAAGGTGCAAGTCACAAGGACATAAAGATAAGGTTATATACTTTGGAATTTGAAATTCAGAGAAGATTTATAAGATAGAGATGTTAAAAATGGGGGAGTGATAGGAGGAGAGAAATAGTGACAGAAACCTAATACTGACTGGGTGAAAAAAAAAGAAAATTTAGCATTTCAAAAATTAATGCACAAGAGAAAAATAAACAGCTACAGATTTAAAAAATGGGCTCCAAATCCTCTATTATTGCTAAGGGAGGAGATCTTAGTCATTGTGGACATCTCAAGAATTAATCCGTTTCTTAGCAATAAAACAGAATCTGAAGTATTATTAGTAAATGAAATGAGAACAGAGCTATGGACATTCTTGCACCATCACTTATTCCCTGTTTGTCCATATGCTGAATGTGCAGTTCTGGCTCTGCCCTTTCATGGAGGATGTACCCAGCACTGGGAATGTATGGAAAAGGGTAAACAAGCATGGTCAAAAGCACTAAAAGGTTTCTCAGGTAAGAGATACCAAATGGGCTGGAATTCATCCATCTAGAAAGAGAGATGATTGAGGGACTATATAATGGGAATCTATAAAATCACAAATAATGTGAACCTGGCAGGTATGTATTGTTTCCCATTTAAAAAACGGAAGTTTCTTAAGATGTTAATCAGATTTAAAGAAATTAAAAGGTGTTTTTTTTTCTGTATACTCAGATGCATGATTCATTATTGCTGGAAGATTTTAAAACTGTAAATAGATATAAAAAAGAATTAGTTTGCTGCAGAATAGAAATAGCAGTGATAAATAAATGTGATTTCTTGGAAACAGATGCTATCTGCCTCAGGAAAACCTAATTTGTTGATATCTGGGAGCTATGAGTATGGACATCAATGGAAGTATTGCTCCCTTTTGTTTTATACTCCTTCCTTCCTGGTCACAGCTGGAGACAGTTAAGACCAAACTAATATTTGTTCAGGCCTTGCCTGGAGACACTAGCATGCAATAACTAAAGATGGTTATAAGATTTTTATGTGTTGTTGAATAATTCAGAATCTCCAGTGTTTGTGGACCAAACCCAGAGATTATATGAGCTAGATGGAAAATTCTGTGCCTGGTTACTCTGGGCCTCTTGTCATTGAAATCCGAAAAGAATAGAAAAGCCCTCTAACACTATATTTGAAGTCATAGAGAATCAGGCATTGCTTTATTCTGGCCAGGATGTGCTATGGAAAATATTCCATACATACATGAGTTTTACTGGATTTTCTCCAAACTTTGTACAATCCAAACCCCATAGAAATCCATTGGTTCAATGTTCATTGGTCCTAAGTTGCAGTTCCTAGTATTTGTTGTCCTAAAGCATCTGGATTTCTTCACCTCTCATGTTCATTAGGTCCTCACTCCTTGATTTGCTTATTGCTCTTTTCTGGACTAGGTGTCTCCAGCCATGCAAGGGGCAGTGTCTGGGGTAGATATTCCTTGATGTTTGCTGGCGGCTGTTGATGTTCTGATGATGGTTGTTATATTTTTTATTGTTTTTTTGGCTACTCTGAGTCTGTTAATAGTTAAACTCATCTCTGTTGAGTGGTGCAACATCATCCTAAAAAAACCTTAACACTTCTTTTCCCAAAAGCAAAGGCAAGCTAAACCTGACTGGAGAAGTAATTTTTAAAATGTTTAAAAGTCATGTTATTTTCAACACTGACCATCCTGGTCACATGTGTTCATTTCCAGTACATGCATATGGAATGATCACACCACCTTTGGCTTTCTTGCCATTTCTCGCACTAATGATGTACCCCATTCTTTTTTTTTTTTTTTTTTTGTTCTCCCTTGGCTTGAAAGCTACTTGGAGGAAAAAGGTGAACAAACCCAAAAGAACAAAATATTCTGAGAATATTACCTGATTTTTGGCTAAAACCTACAGACACAACTGTAGTAACTTGTGGGACACATATTGAGAAAGTAAGAAAATTACAGCCTGAAAAATATTCCAGGCTGGAGCTTTTCAGCTCAGTTCCCAGCCCATGAGCTGGTCCAGCTCAAGGCTAGGGAGAATTTCTCCCAGAGTGATAATTTGGTCAAAATAAAAAGGAATTAATAACGAGATAGAACACCTGTTGTGATGTGTGCCCAGGCCCTGGGAATGGGGTGTCTTCTCTCTGAACCAATCGTCTTTTCTCTACTCTTGGAATTGCGAGTCATGCTATAAAACCAAGTGTATTTCTGAATAAACTTGTCTCTTTCTTTCTGTCATGAAAGACGACCATGTAGCTGTGCATCTTATTTCTGCCGCACTTAAAGGGTTAAAACCCCTTTCCACGGCTACAGTAACATGATGCTGGTGGATGTACAGCTCTGCCGAGGAAGTGCAGCTTCCAATGGATTTGCACGAGTGGATCTCAGCTGCATCTCCCCCCTGGGCTCTGCAGCCTCCCTGTCAACCCCCAGGTGTTGTGTGCTGTGCCACCCACCTTGCCAGCCACATTAACAGCAACACACCAGCTTTTTCTCTTCTTCTAGCTTTAATTTTGGATGAAATATGCCAAAATTTCTATGTCTAAGCCCTTTAGTCTTCTGTCAAATTGGCTGAAATTGTTCAACAGGTTCAAAATGTGCTTGAGGGAAAATAGCAAACTGACAGATGGCCAGGCAATGCAGCCACATATGCCTCATTTCTTGAAGAAACAGGTTAAAAATGCTTCATTATAATAGATTTTAAGAACGATGGCAAAGAATGAGAGGAAAGAAAAAAGATAGTCAAGAACTGATTATTTGATATCCAACTCTGCTCCTGCATGGTCCTTCACCTTCAGCAGGAAGTGCCTCGTGTTTTACAAATCCTTTGGAGCTGCACATTTTCACTGAACTGGATGATTCCATCCTTTGGCTCCAATGTGTTGAATCTTTCTGTCTTGCTCTGACAAGGTTCCCAACCACACTGGGATCCATCTCTAGTAGCTGCAAGTAGGAAATGAGTAAAATTAGAAGTTACTCATGCATGTGTACATAGCTGTAAATTGATGGTATGTAGTGTTATAGCATATATCTGTTATTTTCCATTATAAATAGTGGGTTAAAGGTCTCCTTGTAGAAAGTTAAAAAGCAAGTGGGTTGTATATTGTTTAAATCCTGGGTTGCATATTGTTTAAATTCCCTTTCGCTAAGCAGTTTTCTCTTGAATTAGTGTTCTTGAAAATGAAAGATTAATAGTGTTGGTTACAGCTGTGTGATATTGGCTGGTGCTTTGCAAGCTTCCAGATGCAAGTGTGCTGGCTCCTTCTAGATTTGACTTATAAAAACCTACTTAGTTGAAATCCTAGACCATTTAAAAAATAATTTCCTAACCATTCTCAAGACATGCCTTTGCTGTGCTAAATGTTTGAAATTAGTTGGCAGTTGTCTATAACCCAGTATGTGCAGGATCACTTTTGGATGTTTCAGAGATATGGATGAATAGATTAAATAATTTCATAGAGCTATTTTTCACATTGAAGTTGACTTGTGCCCATTCTCTGAAGTCAGCACATGAACATAGTGCATCACGTATTTTTCACTCTTCCACTTCCCTCAGATACCTGGTAATATCAAGATGGACGATGTATTTTCTCTTCCTCTGCTTTTCCCTTTTGCACAGTGACTACAGCTTTTGTTCTATTTTAATGGAAAGAAAGCAACAGTCTGAATGTTTGCTGCATTGATTTTATTTATGGGATTGAATTTTTGTGAAAAAGCTGTCTAGTTATATTAAAGGATTGTAACTGTCCTTCTGGGCAAACAATACATACTAAAAATGGAAATCAAGAACAAGTCTTCTGCTAACAAGTAAAATTTTATCTTACACCTACTTAGAGACGTGGAATTAATTAATATTCCTAAATTTTTAGTAGCAGCAGGTTAATTAAAACAATCACCCCTCCCTTTTTAATTTTGGGAAACTGTTTCCTCCCATGAGATAACGTGTTATGAAATGTGTTAACTACAGCATTTCAGGATGACAACACCTTGCACACAGCAGAAATAAGCAAGAGCTGTCTCCTTTCTCTGTCATTCACAGTATTAGTAAATAGATTAAGCAAAAGGAAAACTTTATGTCTGACATTTTAATTATTCTATACAATTGAAGTATATAATATGGAGTTCTAGTCCTTGTTTCCTTTAGTATATAATGCCCCATACCTGAGGAAGATAGTTGCTAGTTGCTAGTAAAGGACTAATTGCAAGAGAAGGGAATGCATGGTAGGGTATATACATGCTCAGTGTTTGCACCCACACATATAGAGAAAAGATGTTTCTTATTACTGAAAAATAAGAAAATGGGTTTTGCTGAGTTCTCTGGAGAAGACAAAATGTTGTTCTCTAGCAAAGTCTGCTAATGGAGTCTAGCAGATGCTACCTTAAAAAAAGATGTAAGGTAGTTCTAATTAAACATTGCATTTAAACTCAGTCATTGTTTTTGACATTTACAATCAATCTAAAAGTTGCAATTTTTAAATTTACTGTGTAAAATTTTGAAAAGTTGCTTTAGTATAAGATTTTGGAAGAAATTTAATAAACAAGGATCTCTAGAGCCCTGGAAGATGTAATCACTCTTCTTGGCAAAGCTTCCTCATAACTCACTGGATTACAGTTAGTGCTGCTCCAGTGTCAGAGTGGAGCCTGCCAGCACAGAAACTTCAGTGTAGTGATTTCATTGAACTGGTGTATTAGAGGCAGATCCTTCCTCCTCTATTCTTCTTCCAAATGAATCTGTCTGCCTGTTTATTACCTTCCAGTCCTCCTGCCCACCTCCAAGAGCTCTCTGACTGGAGTTTTCACCCACCATGCTGTAATGGGTGGTGCTTACATATTATATTTTATATATTGTATTTAGATTTATGTATAGGTGTAGTCCAATATTTTATATATCTGATAGATTTTTGGATTTGTTGCCTTTATTATCTGAGTTTTCAAGGATTCTGCTAAAAATAAACTCACAAACCCTTGACAATCCTGATGGAATAAAAAGTCTGCCTCTGCCAGACTCATCTTCAGTGACATCCTTCATCCTTGGGATGGAGATACCAAGATTGCAGATGCCTGGATGAGTCCATTTGTTCTGTGAATGCCCCCTTTGCACTGTACTGACCCGGTGGTTGAAGCAAGGCAGATTGCCATCAGACTTGTCTTTTATTTTCTTGTATTTTTAGGCACTGTGTCCTGACATTTAATACACAAAAGCTAATCCTGATTGCTGTCCCATTGGCTTCTCCCTAGTTTTCTGTGCAGAGATGCCGTGGATTTAGTTTCTGATGTGAATCTAGTTAGGCTGCTGGTGCTGCCAACCCCATGTAGAGAATAATGAATGATGTTCAGAAAAGGTTCATTTTTCTTTCAGGGCATTCTTAATGAGAAATGAACTTTCACCCGTGAATCTATTTCTCTTCACAACACTGAATATGCAAAGTTTGGTGTCTAAGTAGATTTTCATTTAGGGTCTTGGTGAATTGTTCAAATTTTCTAAGGGGCTAATTTCAAGATGTTGGATAAGACATTTTTTAATGAATTAGGCAAGGGAACTTATTACATTGCAAAAGCCTTGTAATAAAACATAAGTTTCTATTTTCAGAGTGTTGTCAGATGGGATTTGCAGGACATTTGCATTTAGGGTGTGGTTTTGCCTGTATGTTGCAAACTAATTCATGCAGTTTGAGATAATTTCTTCTGCATCTTCTTTGGATTTATCAAACAGTATTGCTATTTACAAAGGTACTGTGAAGCGAATCAGATGCTTATCATATTAATAGAAACATATTAAAGTGTATAACACAAGGATAGCAAATCCATGGTGTACCAGATCATGCATATTAGTAATACTGTACTATGAGATGCTGAGAGAATAATAGTAGTTAAAGAGAATCAAAGATTCTCTATATGTTTTTTCTTCCTCTTGATGTTTAATGAAAGCAATATTAATATCAAGCTTTATGCTGGTACTACTTAACTTTTAACTTAATGTGTTCATATTTCTGTATTAATTATATAGGTCGTTTCAAGGGGCAGCTATTATGTATACTAGTAACTTCGGCATCCACTTCACTTAGAGCTGAACATCAAAAAATCCAATATTGTAGGATTATAGCCTCTATCTTACAGCCCTTTTTGATATCGTCAGCTTCTGAAAACAAAGGCTAGTCAGCTAAATTGACTCCTTTATTCCTCCCTGGGGGAACTCAACAGAGAACAGAATTAGTGCTGTTAGCATTTAGAGTGTGAAGCCTTTAATAAAATACTTTGAATCCCTAGAAATTTCAGTCTGGAAAATATGCTTCTGACAGAGGGCTATTGTCTAGAGGTGGAATTAATGTTGTGTTGGCAGGAGATAAGAATGCTCCCATCAGGTGAGGGCTAGTGTGTGTAATTGAGAGAGTGCTGTAGGTCAGCAGATGCTGTAACAGATACTGATTTACTAATGATCAGAAGACTAAAATAAAAATTCTGTTAAATTGGTGAGTTTAGAAGTTTAAGGGTGCTACAGCTTGCATGATGGATTGCAGTCATGCACAAGCAGTGCATTTCATCTGTACGTGCTGATTTCAGCATGCACCCTACACTGGGTGAGCCCTGCTGTTGACAAAAGTCTTAATAAATGTGGATTGGTGGTTCAACAACCCAGATGTGACTGAAGATGCCCATGGAATAAAATAATGAGGAATGGAGGTTCATAGTAATAGAATCCATTATTTTGAAATTGTCTTTTAGAATTATTAAACAGAGTGAAAGCAAACATGCATTTTTAGATTAGCAATCAATGCACATTCAGATAATTCCCATTGCAGTTTTTAGTCTCTGACTGGAACTTTTAGTACCTAGCCAATAGAATATGTCTGAACAATAAGAAAGTTGAAATATGTTTGACTTGTCTGTGTTGGGGTTTATTTTGGTATGTCATTACTGATCCTGACAAGAAGGAGAGTGTTTGCAAAGGGTTTTGTTAAAGTTTAGTTAAAAGAATATTACTGCTCTTGTACAATGCCTAAATTTATGGCTACCCCACAGCCCAGGGCCAGAGCTTAAAGATATTGCACCAGGTACATCTGGGAGGCAGAAACCAATGGGTTACAAATGGGAAAAGGTTGAGGTAAAAGGTTGTGGTTTTTACAGGAAGCTGATGGTGGCTGAGCTTGGTAAAGATTTGGAAAGGTACTACATGAACAACAATAATGCCTATCTTTTTGGTACATGTGAAATAAGGAGTAAACATAAAGAGGTATATAATTCTGCTGTTGATTAATGCTAGCATATCATGGAAGCATCTGTCTGTGGGCCAGGTAAAGTCACCAATGTGTTTCTTTCTATTCGTGTGTGTCTGCGTTGTCCCATTTATTAGGCATATATGCTATGTGCCTCCATTGCTCAGCTTTTTTGACCATCAGGGAGAATATTTGAAGTGGAGAATGTTTGAAACACCTCCATCATCTTTGCTTCCTTTTGCTTCAGGCTGTAAGCATGGGTATTGCAGGCACCAAAAAAAAAAAACAACCCATGTTCATAGACAGCTCTCTGTATCATCAGGCTTGAGGGGAAACATGCTGCTAGAGGCAGAAAACAAGTCCTACTTGAGAATATTTTTGAAATAAGAAAGAAATAAGAAAGAACAGTACAGCTATTATGGAATAGCTGAACAGTTTTGCCAGAAAGATCTCCAGAACTATATCCTAATGTTCTTTTTTTACAGAACTCAATAGCACCCGGTTTTTCTACATTTTTTTCCTAGATAGGTACTGTGTGGAAATGTAAACTTATTCTTAGCAGAAAGCAACTTGTAGAGTTTTAGTTAAGCTTAGAGTTCAGCCCCTGTGGGAATGTGGAGAAAAACTCTTTGCTTTCCTAATAAAATGCCACAAAAGAGTTTAAATCCAAATTTCTGAGACATGAAGACATGAAAATACTGTGAAACTACTAGAATGACACAAATATAAAAGGGGAGCTGATCATCTTCCCAACAAATTCATTATTATAATACATTATTCAGTCTTGCTTTACTGGATAAATGCAAACTACTAATTTATGTATAAGGACGACAGAGATTTTGCACTTTATAAGAAAGACAGATTTTGCACTGTTTATTACATGAGATCATTCATTTGAAATGACTACTCACACAGATCAGCACATTACACATCATTGGGTTATTTATTTTTTTTAACAAGAACATCAAATGACTTATCTTTCTGAATTATGTTTGTATAGCCAAAGCTTCTTTCAGTGTCTTCAAAAGCCTCAGGCACTTCTCCCTGGGCATGGTGGTTCTAACCTACAAATGTGAAATATGAAATCTGGGCTCCTGAAAGAGTGTCCTCAGCTCCCTCCAGAGTCTAAACAACTGCAGAGCAAAACATGCCCAATATGTAAAATCTTCTGCTCTTCTGCAATCATTTGTCGTTTGGGAAAGCAGCATTTGATGAGGACATCATTTCAAATTTGACTTGGGTTTTTGTGTTCCTGTTATCCTCCTACTGTTAATTGCCTGTAGAGTAATTTAATTTCCTCCTTCAATTCATGTCTGTCTGTTTACCTTGTCTGTATTCAGCAGAGGCTAAAAAGGCTGTCAGTATAGCAGCAATAAAGAAAATTTCTTTGATTTTGGTCTCTACAAAATTCTGCTAACCTGTGGTTGATTACTCATAGATGGTCAGGGAGTCTGAATGTGAGTGAGGTTCCCAGTCTTAGGGGTGTTCTCTTGGTTATAAGTTGGCCAATTTTGCCACACAGCCACTGCAACTGGTTAAATATCTTAATATATTTTTTGTAAGTGTATGTGTATATCATTCCCAGTGCAGCTCTCTGTTAAGGACTGGTCAGAATGATGGTCTTGTGGGCCAGTTTAGAAAAAAAATCTTAGACCTCAAATCCACTATAAAATTCCCTAATCTAAAGATCTCAACACCTCTCAATTTTGTACAGAAATTACCCTACACTTCCTTAGCAAAAAAAATACTCATTGCAAAAGAAAATCAGAGTTGCTTTGTAAGACCTGCAAAAGTAACTTTTGAAGAAAATATTTTCATTGAAAAAGAAAATTTTTATGTCATTGCTCCCGATACTTATTAGATGAGTGAATACAATATAATGACTGTAGATTTGAGAAAGCTTGGGATTCTGGAGAACATTGCAGAACTTTGCAGTGTCGCCTAGTAACCCACCCATGGTACAGAATATCTGCTGTCACTGTTTTCAGCATTGCACTCACACTGGGCTTGGTTTACAAGACCAGAAATAGATGAAAATTGCTCAGAAGAGCTTTGTTTTGGTAAAGCAATAATTCTGTCTCTAGTGAAAAATAGAGCTTTGCAATTGCAAATTGTCTTTAAACTTTTTCACACTGGGAAGTTTGTTTTGAAATGATGAAAAAGTAGATGAATCACCATAAAATGACTCATATTAGAAGATCTTTGCAAAGTGGTTATCACAAGTAACTCGTCTGAATCATCTGAAGCAGTTTGTGTCAGGAAAACGAGGTTGTCAGCTTTCCCTAAACAAGAGACAGTAGAGCAGCAGTGCAATTGGAGATCTTTCAAAGTCATCAGGATGATCTGCCTATGATATTGCTGATTTCAGACTACTGCAGGGTCTGACATTTGTTGCAGCCAAACGACAGCATTAAATAAGACATTTCCAAAGTGAAATGTTCAAGTTTTAGGTTATTTCTACATCCAGATGTGATCTTAATTTACAGTTACTAATTACTCTGTCACATTATATTATTCCACCTGTGTGTACACAGTGAATGGAGAGGAACACATTTCTTCTGGCTTCCTTACTTAGAAAGCAGCAATAGGATTAATTTAATGCCAATCAATCAAACTGGAACTGGTTATTATGTAGGGCTTTTTCTGAAGATTTTTGTGATTTTCTTGGGCAAAATTCCATTTTGAAAAGTGATTTAGAGACTTTCAAACCTGTGTATTGAAAATTACAGAGTGGAGTTATGCATAAATATGTCAAAATCAAAAGCCTGTATCCCTGATGAAGATGAATTGCTCTTACCAGATGAGACCACCCTGATGTTCAGAGGTGTCATCATCACTGGAGGGAGGATTTAGTGTCAGTGCAATGGGGAATGGCCAAAGGCTGAAACACATCAGGCTTCACTTCTAAAATTCCGTTTTAGGCCATTTCTCAAATAATTGCACAAAGTTGTAGTCAGCCTTCAAGGAGATTGAGTAAGAGAAACATGAATTCTCTTAGTGGCACTGCAGTCCACAAAACACAGAGACCAGTGTGGAGCTGCTGGCCACGAGCATCTGCACTGTGTCTGCTTTTTAAAAACTGAAAGTCAGTTTTCTCTTGCAAGATACCTAAAACTGCTCCCTTGAATGTTCCTTTGGGCATATGCCTTTAACCCCATATCTCCCTGAACACTTGGATCTATATCTGTTTCAGCACATTGACTTTCCACAATCTTTTGAAGAAAGTGTGGCTTTCCACAATACATCAAAGGCTTATTAGGATTTAAATTCTTCTTTGATTATGACCACTGGTCAGTTTTCATGTTCTTTCTCTAAATGATTCTTTTTTTCCATGTATTTCCACTAGCTCTTCTATCACTCAAAGAACAAACCCAGCTTATGGATACTTACAATTCTTTCATTTTGCTAAATAGACTCTTTAAGTTTCTGGTCTTTTTTTAGGTATTGACACATAAAACTAATTTTCTTCTTTTCTTCCCATCCTCTCTCTTGTTTTCTTTCCCCCTAAAACTGCCTTTATTTTTTATTTTTACCTTTTTTCCCTTGTAGATTGTTGCTGAGATGTCCTCCCCCAGTTCTCACTAGTGCTTTGGAGCAGTAGCTGCACAAAAAATTCTGTTTCAGTGGTGCTATTTCTGGATGCTGCCATCTGCCAGGTTTTACTTCCATTTCAAACAAATTTTCAGTTCAGTTTCATCTTTCATTTGGAGGCACAGCTGCTCCTAAATGCTTGGTAATCACTGGTGTGCAGCACACACCTGTAGCCAAATATATAAAGGAAATAGGAGAAAAGAGCTATATATTCCCAGCTTGTTAGTCATTAAACAGGTTAGTCAGGAAACAGGGACTCTTATCTTTGCTTGTGC
Organism: Acridotheres tristis; assembly: GCA_037013685.1. Classification (NCBI taxonomy): domain Eukaryota; kingdom Metazoa; phylum Chordata; class Aves; order Passeriformes; family Sturnidae; genus Acridotheres; species Acridotheres tristis. Next base: position 11,135,481 of record CM072889.1, on the reverse strand, counting down.
AGATCTTTATTTTATAAACAATATTTTCTCAAGGGGCTAATAAAGAAGAGCAAACACAGAAGAAGGATTACCAAACTTGTCTTAGTGAACCTTTGCTTATAACAAGTTTATCAGGGCAGTGCATGTGCAGGGGGCTTGGCTCAGTGTTAATTTGTCACTACCACCAAATTAACTATGCTCTATTTTGTCTTCTTTCCAATTTTACATCCTTGATTACATATTCATAAAACTGTCCTTCCTTCCAAGCATAAATACAACTGCTTTGAAAATATAATTGTCTGTGTTTATCAAGCACCTAAATTGTTTTACTTGCCTGCTACTAATTACGTAGGAAATCTAAATGAATTGCAAGTCATATATTCCATTTGAAGCACTAAAAGAAAAACTTTCTGAATCACAAAAGTGAATTTAAGTTGCAGTATGGGATACACAATATGCAGTGCTGTCTCCAGCAGTACTAGTCAAAGAAAACAAACATTTTGGATGATTTCACATTCAGATTTGTCAAAATATACTGAGTGGTGAGCTTGTTTTGTTTAACGTGAATTGCTTTTGTAGCCTCTGAGAGCTTTCTCTATCTTTGATTTCTATATATTCTAGTCTATCACTGGTAAAACTTGTTTATGGTAGAGCAGAGAAAATCAAATGCAAAGCAGACTGAGAACATGCTAGGATTTGGTTTTATCCACCATGTCGTTAATTTTATGTCTCATCCATTTTCTGAAAGAGATATGCAAATCCTGTCTTGCTTCTGAGCTGGATTATTGTACCATCTCAATCCATTCAAAGCAATAAAATGAGATTTAATAGACTATGTTAGTTAATTGTTTAGGAAACATGGAGTTTTAATCACTGTGACAACCACAGATCTGGGACTGGAGAGCAGAAGCTCTTTTGCATATGTAGCAACTCTTGCAGAAATTTGGTATTAGCCAGCAAATTCCAGCTTTCACAACAGTCTTAAAACTACTGTCTAGAATTTAGATGGCACTGGACAAACTACAAACTATTTAAGCTTAATAAAACAATAGCATGGCTGGTTACTAAACAGAGATATAATTCTGGATATTTGGAATTTTGGCAGTGAGAAAGAAGAGCACTGAATTTTAAAAAGGAAGCTGATGCTAATAGAACACATCATGAAAAACATACTATCCATCAGGAATAGATTGTAGTTTTTAGGTCCCCAGCAGACACAGGGCTAAACTCGTTGTATTATATGCTTGTAAATGAGTTCTGTGGGTTTTTTCAAGCACACATTACATGGTTATAACATAGTTATCTGGAGAGGTACTTGGGAGCCATCAAAGCATTAGTCCTGGGATTTTCCCCTGTAGTTTGCTGTAGATTAGTATTTATGTTCTTACTAGAGAAGTATATTTACTTCCCCTCTCCTATGAAAACGTAGGGAGTTAAGATTCCTGCCTCTGGTGTTTGCTTGGGTTTGCAGCCCTTGGTTATTTTCCTGTGTACAAACGGTGCAGAAGCACAGACTGCAGAGATGAGATGAGTGCGTGGTGGTGACAGATGGGAACCCTGTGCTACCTTTATAGCCATACAGGTGTGTTTGAGCTGGGAATTTTGTTCAGCCCTGGACTGGGATTGGGACTGGTGTGACAATATCTGACCTCAAAGTAGCTTGAAAGAAGAGATATGTTGATTTCAGTGCACTTCAGCTTAAATCCTATAATTTTTCATGTGGTTTTCCTTCATTATGTTAACTGAAGATTTGATGCTTCTGACTTTGTTGTGCTTGTTCCACTTTCCCTCTCTTGTTATTATTTTTCATGATTTTTATTTGTAGAGAGTTGTATTGCCCATCACTGGAAGGAGTGGTTGTTGAAGAAAATCACAGTTTCTAATGGTGATTGCAGGTAGTTTAGCATAATTATTATTAATAAGCAAGAAAGGTGGCTGAAAACAGAAAATCTGGAAATAAAGCTATCATCTAGAAACCAAGGGTAGTAGGAAATCAGAGTGTTAAAAATGGAGAAATCAAATGCTCACTTCCATGATGGTGGATTCCAGTACATTAATAAGATATTTTTGCTTACATGGGCTTTTAGCACAATTTGCCTGGAAATCCAGAAGAGCAGTTGGATAAATTAAAATGTAATAACCTATCATAAATAAGAATGAGGTAAGCAGAAAAGTATGGGCTTTCTCCCATCATAGAATATTTAAATATAGAGAGTAGCAGCTGAGGTGGGTTTTGTGAATAGGAATCCCTAAGTATTTTTAAAACAATGGCAATTCTCATCTCTGACATTTCCTGTTTTCTTCCTTTTGTTCTACTTGAGTTAGGAAGATACATCTTCACCTTAATCTTTAAGGTTGCAGTGGCTTCAGGGGAGTCATCTGAGATTTGGGGTAAGGATTAGTGCACTTATTTAGCCATGCAAACTAAAATAGATTTTGGTCCAGGTTGTCAAATGCTGCACACATCTCAGTGACCCACTGCACTGTGTCTTCTCTTTCCTTTTTAATCTGGTGAAAGGAGAGGGTAAAAGATCATCCTAAGCTTGCTTGAGAAGTCAGTTTATGGAATGTAATTCCTAGTGATTTGTGTTACACAAGATTATTTTAGTAAGTATTTTGAGTGCTAGAAATGTCCTTGGTGCCATCAACTTAGATTTCATCAGAACACAGTAATTTGCTGAAAGTGCATCATTACAGCATTTCAGTGGTGGTGCTGAGGGAATGCTCATTCTCTTGGCATTTCTAAGGCTCACAGCACTGCTGGGTCAAAAGATGTGGGGTTTTTTCCCCTGTTACTAGCAAGGATGCATTTTTATATCTGTGTATAAACCTTCAGTGCTGTCTATGGCCATTCTTATTTTGCAGTTTCAGAGCAGAAAGGTATTTTTAAATGCCCTTCTCCCCCCTTTTTCCTCCTTTAAATGTCAGGGTTTCCTTATATTTCACCTAAGTATGCTTGGATTGACCTTGGGGCCTTGGTTAATTTGAGGATTTTGTATTTAAGTTTGTGTACTGAAAGAAGGAATTAGAGAGAGTCGTCTCCAGAACACAAATTCTGTTCACTGGTAAGGACTTGACTGAGGGAAATTTGTCAGAATAATTCTAGAAGCCAAAGTTGCATAATAGGCAAAAACATCCCCCACAACAAACCCAAAGCAGGTGCTGAGGTAAAATAATGAGGTAAAATTTGTCTCTGCTAAGGCTAAATGTCTGACTTCAACACTGCTGGGCACTTTAACCTTGAAAGAGAAAGACTGGTGCACCATGTTAGAGCACTGAGTAACTTCACAGGCACTCTGTGCTCTGGCTCTGGATGATGTTTGAAATTTCAGAACTTGGAATGAAACATAAATTAATCAGAATCTGACTGATTCTCTATAGGACTGTTAGGGGGAAGAAGAAGAGAAATAATGCTTGTAGTTTACAGAGGGTCTGCATTGGTTTTATAATTAAATAGGTGAGACACCGTCATGCAAAGCTGCAGAAACTGAAGTCAGTGCAGGGGCGATGCAATTCCTGCAGGATATTGGCAATGAGTCATGTGCAGCACTTCAAATGATGTATGGTTTAAAGAACATCTTTTAAAAAGTGTTTCATCCACTTTTAAAAGCTCACATTCAAAGAAGTTGATCACCTTCAGTGAAAAACTGTTCCAGTGTTTAATTAGCCTTTGTGATGGTAAATTATTTCTTATTCCAGACTGAATTTGTGTGACTTCAGCTCCCATCTGTTGGCTCTTGTTTTTCTTTTACAACAACCTTGAAAAGCTGCCACCACAGCTCTGTCTTTCACCTGTATGTACAGCGATCAAGCTACAGCTGAAGCTTTTCTTGAAAGCTAAGTATATTTAATGCCTTAGGCCCTGCATTGTAAGGCTTGTTTCCCAGCTGGGGAACCACATTAGTGGCTCTACTTTAAATTGCTCATTGCTTTTTCACATCTTTCCTGAATTAGACTGGGAGCAACAGCCTAATGAGAGCTTCAGTGAAGCTGGGTTTAGAGGTGATACTGACTTTGTTCTTCTTCAGTTATCTTCTTTTTAATCACTCAGGGATAGTATTAGTTTTTCTGCTACTGAACACTATTGGGAAATAATTTTGAGGCAATTGCCTGTGATGGTCCCTAAGCTTTTCCCTGTTATTCTGTTTTTGAATTAACATTATGACTTGTCTCCAAATTTATTACATGATAAAGTGATGTATTAAAATGTGTTTTACTTAACTGTAGTTAACTGGCAGCATAAATCAGGTTTATACCATCTGTTCATCTGCAAGATGCCTAGTTACTGCTGCCCTTTCTGCATTGCCTTTGCCCTTTGAAATACACAAACTAAGCTGGCAGTCCTACCTCCCTTTAAAAATTTCTTTCTTTTTGAGACATGCTAAAAGTTAAGCCTCAGTGTTTCAAAGAGATCTTTGGCTCTCTGCTCAGTATTTAGGGTGGTTAATTTGGAAAGAGCAGTAGCTTATGCTGGCTCTTGGTGTCTACAGGAAATTTTTTTTTAAACTCACAGTTTATCCAGAAAATTCAAAATAAATATCTGCTCAACCTTTGCACATTGATTGAAGAAAAAAAGATCTAATGCAAGTAATGGATTTTACCCTCATCTGGAATTCTCTTCTCCTCCTATATTTTCAAATTCTGTTGTACTGGAATTTACCTATTGCCCACCCTTAGTTTGTTCCTTTAACTTCTAGTATCTATCACTATTGTTTTAAAATTAGTCATATGTTAATAGCTAGTTTAGTGTCCTTTCATTTTACACATGGAAAGTCCACATTGTGTGGTTATTTTCATACTTCCCTTTAACGTGGATGGTATTTGTGATGACTTAATTCTTTTGAATACACCATTGAAATTCTAGCTGTTTGATTGAAACATATTTTTAGATAATTTCACCAATTTTATGGAAGTTAGGGGCTAACAGGATGAAATGTTGAAGGAAAAATTTAATCTGAATACTTTTAAAAGGTGAATTTTCATTGCTTGTCAATGAGATTCGGGAACCCATCCCTCCCTTGCCTCCCTGAAGATCATAGTCTAAATCTGGACAAATACTCTGTTATGTATGGAGAATTAGCTTGCAAACTGTTCATTTTATCCCTTCATTCCTCTGAAATACCATAGGGATATATAACATTTTATTCTGGATCTAGTGATATTAACAACATTTCAGCAGTGGTTTCTTTTTATGTATAGAGTGGGCATCTAAATCTTCAATTTTTCCTGCAGTTAGATAAAATTCTGCATCAACTTTTCAGTTCACCTTCAAATGGCCTCTGTTGTCCTTAAGAAACAGACAAGCAAAAAAAATAAAACCCAATAAAATTTTGAGACAAAGGAGAAACAGATATCTAATGTAAAGTCCAGGTATTAGGAGACTGAGTTTGCTGACCTTGTATTTACCCCTACAATTGAATTATGGTGATACTCCTGTGTAGCTGCAAAAAAAGAGTGCTTTGAAAATGAGGCAAAATGTAGCATTGCTTGCCTTGGGGCAGCTGTTTCCTGCTCCTGATATTCCCAGTGCTTGCAGGTGGAATTACAGACCCACCAGGGCTGTCCCTCAGCCACGCCTGACTGGCCTCTCAGAGAATGACCAGACAGCAAGCTTTTTGTAGCTTAATTAAAATACCTTTCTGTTATATTTTATCCTTCCCCATCTACTGTGTTGAAGGTTGTCTTCTTTCATTAAATAGATGCATAACTGATATTGGTGCCAGAGAATTTATTATGGAGAGTGAAGCCATCTCTCCTGTTGACCAATCTTTTCTGCTGAAAAACACTGACCGTGCAATTTTAATGTTGAGTTTGAGATATAGAAACTATTTAATGGGTGGAGGGAAATTACCAATGAAGACTTCACAAGTAAAATTTGCAAGAGCAATGATTGGAAGAGCTGTAGGGAAAGAAATAAAAAGCATCTGAAGACATAAGAACAAAAGAAGAGGTTTTTAAAATAGGTGAAAGAAAAGATGCGGCTCTGACTCTCATAATAAGAGGTGTAGGTGGCAGTGTAACTGGTGGGATTACAGATGGAGCAGCCAGGAGCTCCTGTACTGTTTGTTCTGTTTCATTAGGTAGATGGCTGAGCCCAAGTACATGAAGGTACCGAGGCTTTGTGTGATGCAGGGTCTTGAAGCTCAGACATGTTTGTTCTCAGATAACCAGTGGTTTCAAAAAGAGGCAGCTCTCCACATTGTCTTCTGAACTAAATAAGTGAATACATTTTTTTATCTGGGCTTTGATTTCAACGTAGGCAGCACTACTCATTCAAGGATTTATAAGACTTTAATATTGAAATTATATCTGTTGAATAGAGTGCTCTTTAATGCTCATTCTAATTTCCTGAAAACTCCTTGGACAAAAATCTTTGAATGATTGATGTATTTATGAAAATATATTGCAAGCAGCAAAACGTTCGGATGCGTCATGCCTGCAGTATGAAAAAAGGACGTCACATATAATTATTTTCTTGGTTAGAGACAGGCGAAGAACCTGACTGTGCCAGAGATGGGAGTGTTTTGGAAGTAGCCCAGGACTGGGAGATTGTGCCAAAATGTTAATGAGTGGGACCTCAAGTCTCCAGGCAACTTAGAAATTTAAAGCAATTGCAATTAAAGTTGAATGCAGGAGCCTGCACAGAAGGATTTTGATCTAGCACACTGTGTTCTTCAGATGGACTGGGAGGCTGAAGCCTCTGGGAGCTGCATTTCTTTACTGGTCCCTCTGAGACTGACCCCAGTGCTGCTGGGGCAGCTGTGCTGCATTGCAGGGCTGCTCCCTGTGCTCAGCAGCTGTCTCAGCCAGCCATGGGCACCCTGGCTGTGCCAAGGACCTGTGCCTGTGTACATTCAGGTGGCCAGGGCACTGGCCCAGCCCTGCTGCACACACGATGTCCGTGCAGCACTGGCCTGTTTGGAAGGAGGCTCTGTGCAGGTTGTGTTTTCTGGCAAGTTGCAGCTCATTGCAGGACGAAGAGCCAGGCCAGGGAAAGGTACAAAGGTAATGCTGGGATGAGCCCTGTTCCAACAGGGAGGCCCAGGATGGCTGCTACAGAGACCTCAGGTAACACTTACAGCTCCCAACTTCCCTGAGAGAATTCAGTGTTCACAGCCTGCTGTCTCCAGGGTTGGTCTGCAGCATGCTTTCACTGATTATCAGCGAAAGAGCTGTCACACTTTGCAATGTGGCTTTGATTTCCAAATAGCCAATCTCATGTCTGAAGCAGAGTCAGTGCTCTTTACAATGAGACAGCAGCAGTCAGACAGCAAGAGGAATGTCCAGCAGCAGGATGAACTGTAATTAGATAGGGATAATTCCCTCCTGAGCAGTGATCTTTCTTGAGGAAACTGTCCCTTAAACATTTGTGCTAACATGATTATTGGCACTGCAAATCTAATAAACACCACAACAGAAAGTTCAGGAAGGCTTGCAGCCTGAATGCATAAACAAAACCTTGGGTCTGTTTTATGATGATGGAGTGAGCACTAGTACATGAATACATTATGAGGTTTACCTGCAGCTAAGGTATGGGTTGCTTTCTGTACCTACACTTGGTACCAAACCTCAACACCACTCATACAAGCCCTTGTAACCTCCCTCAGAAAGAACAAGACAAGATCTCAACAGACATGATATGGCACAGCTTTCCTCAAGAAATAGGCCTGAAAGATCGACGTCCCCTTCCTCAGAGAGTCTCAGGAAGCTGATGCTGCATGGGAAAGATTAGTCTGAGGGACTCCTATGTACACTCTTAATTTTGTTATGAAGTTCATTTGAATATCAGGCACCAAAATGGAGAGAGAATACAATACAACTTTCATTTTTGTATATCTTTGGAATTAAGAGCCAGAGATTTTGTTCAGAAAGAAAGCTCTTTTGGATTCTGAACTGCAAAAATTGTCTTCAGACACCTTTTATTTTTCTTTTTGTTTGGCAGTTTTTCACAAAGAAGTCAACCAAACATTGGCTGAAAGAGAGAAATGAAGAATTTCACTCACTCAGAGGTTATTTTTCCTGCAGGTATTGTCCTGTAACATTCCAGATTTGTTTTCTTAAATCTGTAATGAATTCAGTTATCTAAAAAATAGGTGGAAAATTCCTACCAAAGAGCCTACAACTGAGAAATGTATTAGATATATGAGAGAGGTGAGAGTAGTTGCTGTGTCTAAGAAAAATGTAATGTGAGAAGACTGGGAGGAGGGGGAATCCTAAACAAATGCAGTAGAAACAAGGGAGAAACTCTCCTGTAAACAATAAGAAAATAATGAAAAAGTCAATTTTCCCTCTAGTAATGGCCACTACAGGATATTTAGCAGAGGAAGAAGACTTTAAGCATAGTTTGTCCTAGTCCTGTATTGCTAAGCAACATGCTCAGACTTTAACTGTTCTGGCTCAGAATGGAAACAATAAAGAAAATGTGTGCATTGTATGGGAGGAGGAAGAGGAGGAGGCAGGTGACATAGGTCCTCTTGATGTAAAGAAAGTGTATTACAAGCAGGCCCCAAATGCCAAATTTTGTGCTATACAATTATGGGTATTGAAATGGAGCTTGGGGAGAAACGTGGGTGTCAGAATGCTGGATTCTTTGTGCCTGGCTCTGCACTCAGGTAAGCACTGCTTAGTCCCAGCACCATCTTTTAGCCACAGGTCAGCATCCTTCTGTCTCCCAGCCGAAAAGGTTTTCTCCTGTGGGTAATGGACCACCAGAGTGGCACAGAGGGAGCAGACCACGGAAGAGGTTACACAGATTAACTCACTGAAAATGCTGTTTTTTCCTGGCTTACATGGGAATATTTTAAGGTGGCCAGCTTTTGTCAGGGTAATTTTTAAACTTAAACTTTACTGTGAGAGCTAAAGTTTGGTTAAAGCCTTGCTGCATGTGGAGGGGAGGAGCATCTGTTCTGGCCTTCTTCCTTTTGCAGAATGAGATCTGAGGGGGAGAGAGCAACTTTTCTTCCCTCAGGGCAGTGCCAGGCTGAGCTGAGAGCTCTCTGGGGCAGAGTCTCAAGAGTTGCTAAACTTTCTCCCTTGCTGACAGACTGGACAGAGACTCTGCTGAAATCCCAGCATCCACCAGTTGCTCAGCTATGGGCACAATGCTGAGAGCTATTAGCATTACCAGTAACAGTTTACAGAGTAATAAATAATGGAAAGGAGGTTTTCCTACCAGGACAGCATGTACAGAGTGGTTTTATGGTACAAAAAAAATCCCTTGGCTTTGACTTTAGGGGAGCTTTGTTTAATTTCTAGATTTGTCACAGACATATCCAATTGTAGTTATGCCTAATCTCTGTTCCTAGAACAAATGCTTCCCATAGATAATATAATTAGCTAATCTTGTAATAGTATAATACTTTCTGTGACCTTTAAAGTGGCTATGAATTTAAAATTACCTTTTCTTATTTTTTATTTTAGTTTTGTAATGAGAACAAGAAGATGCAGTACCCTTGCTAGTCCCTGGGAGTCACAGTTTTAATACTTATTGCAGCTGTAGAAGCATCATCGACTGGATGTCAGGAAGGAAGCAATGGCTGGGACCCTTCCTTGTAGAAACTGCTGAAAAAAAAAGCCACTTCTACTAAAAATATAATTTCTGCAAGAGCAAGCATTTTTTCCTCCATCAAAAGCTTAATGCTGCAGATTTTCTGGTAAGATTTTCAATTTTTAATTTTGGGTTGGTTTTGATCTGAAACTGCTTTCTTTTTAACTCTAGTATGGAATGGCTTCAAAACAAACCAGCCTACTACATTTTCTTAAGAGCAGCTTCAGCTGAAGTATCATCTGAGTGTTGGTACATCTGAATGTAACTGATAATCACTTAACTCACTCTTGTGCACAGATGAGTTTGGAAATTTTTATGACTGTTTCTCCACTTAGTCATGCATTCTATGGAGCTATGCTAGAGTAACCAATTTTGATGTGAAAATTATATATGCTTAATTTTCACATGATATTACTATGCTTTAAAAAAAAAAACCAAAACACCAAAAAAAAACCAAACCAAAACCTACAAACTCCCAAAAAAACCCAACAAACAAACAAACAAAACCCAAAAACCCACAACCAAAAATACAACTATAAGGTATTTTAATATTATGACAACATTTTTATCCCAGAATTAATTTTCATATTTTCAATTTAGATAGGAGTTTGAATAACTTTAGTGCTGAATTTTGCTGCAGTGGGACTTTTATAATGATAAGATCATGGAATATTCTGAATTGGAAGGGATGCACAAGGATCATTGAAGTCCAGCTCCTGGCCCTGAACAGGACAACCCCAAGAATCCCAGCACCAAGTGCCTGACAGGGTTGTCCCAACACTCCTTGAGCTCTGTCAGGCTCGGTGCTGGGAGCCTGTTCAGGTCCCAGACACTCTCTAGCAGAAGAATCTTTTCCTGATATTCAACCTAATCCTCCTCTGAATCTTGACAATTGTAATTAGAGCAGATAGAAAACTAATGATCTTATTGTAGAAACTCTGCAATATAAACAGCTATTGCTGCTCTTTTAAGAAGGGTGAAATGAATGCAGGGTTTTGGTCACAGTGACCTGCAAAGCTTTGACTGTAGCGAAGAGTTAAACGCAGCAAAATTAAATCCTAGCAGTGCTAAATATAATTTGTTGTTGAAAGACTGCAGTCCTTCCCTGAAGGCTTTAGCAGACTGAGGTAGGAGATCTAACTCTTGTTTTTCCAGTGGCCAAAGGGGTGTTTGGGCAATGGGTCACAGTGTGAAAACACTGTTAATCCTGGTGCCTTGCAGGAAAAAAATGGTGAAGTGTGGTTGGTGACTTTTGGCAACAGTGCTGAGAATCTTAGTTGTAAAGCAGTAAAACTTTCTAGCATGGATAATACAGTAACCAATGATGACTGCATTCCAAGGGGATAAAGGCTAAATATCTAGAGATTAAATATCACAAATATTACCTTTCTGTAGAAAACACAGCAACAGCCATTCAGTACAGTCCATTGAAATCCTGGGACCACTTGAAATGTCAGATGGCACCGTTCTGTATTTTAAAAATTCCATTGGAGAGTATTTAAAAGTATAAATTATAGGACGGTTTTTTTCAATATTTAAATTAAAACTGGTATACTTCAGGGAACTTCTGTGACTTAATGTAAAAATTCTGCTTCTATATCTGATATTTGAATTCAAGATCTTCAGCTATAGCACTTGAATAAAATAATGGATTTGTGAAACTTTTTTGGGTATTCAAGATCCGTAGAAATAAGTACATCATCAAAAGAAACTGGAATAAGAACTTTATTAATTATTTCATACTACACATAAAATTGAATTTGTTGTCTATAGGCTCAAATTTCTAGACTCCAGGCTCATATTAAAGGATTCAAGATGACTGTCTTTTTAAAATATTTTGTTAGGTACAAAAAATACTGCATTAATTCACTGCTTTAAAGGGTAACATAAGCACAGCCAAACTGACATTCTGCTATAAACAGATAAAGGCATCCCCTCACCTTCCTCCATCAGCCTGAGCAGATGGATGAGCTTGGTGCTATACCTTGGAAGTGAACCAGTTTTGGGATGTGTCTCAGACCATGGTGCAAAGATTTAAGGGCCCTCTACTGAGATTTTTTGTCACCAGTCCATATTCCCAGTAGGGGTTTGCTGCCACCAGTCCTGGAGATAGAGCTTGGATGGGAGAGTCCCGGAGTGTATTGGCCTATCCATGACTAGAGGATTTTAAAGGTCTTTCCCAACCTAGTTCATTCTGTGATCTCCATTATCTCCTCCCAGTAATGAAAAGCTGGTGGGGGTCCTGTGATGTTGTACCCCTGAAACAAGGTAAGAGATGATTATTAATTTAGGAGTGAAACAAACAGCACTCTACCAAGGCAGAGTTTTTGGTGGTGTGTAGTGACCTTTAAAGATTTCTGTCAATTTTTTGCAATGCTTCTTAAGATGCTGCTGTGCCCCTTGGTTAAAGGGGCTTCCTTAGACGCAGATTTTGTACATAAGGAAGCAAACCACAGAAACCACAGAAAGCTTGTAACACAATTGTTGAATTAGCAAAATATGCATCATATGTATAGTGCAGTTTTTGCATCAGAGGTACAGTGCAGTTGTAGATATGTCTGTATACAAGTATGATTGTTTCTATCACCCCTGACTGTGAATTTGGAGCAGTTGGCAGAATCCAGCTACGTGTGTGGGCAGCACAGGGATTTCAGTCCCAAGACCAGAGAAGTCAGGGCTGTCACCAGGAGCTGTGTCAGAGCTGGGATGGCCTCTAGCTTGATCTCACTGCTTCACAGTCCCCAGCTCTGCAGAGATTTCTGGCCTTGGCCTGCCCTTCACCAGAACCAGGATACATGTGCATGCCTGAGTCTTTGGGATTTCTGCTCATTCATCACTTTCATCTGATCTGTTACCCTGGATTAAAAAAACTAAAACCCCCAAAGTTTTACTTTAAGAGTTACTGAAATTATTTCTGTTAAATATAGAAATGGTTAGACCTAAAGGTGATGCATTTTCTTAGGAGAGAAGACACAGAGATGCACCTGGAGTTCTGCTTTATTGCTGGAACTTTCCTAAAAATTTCTGTAGCGAGATTGATTTCCTTTTTCATTTTGAATCCCTCTCTCCCTGTAGAAAAATTGTGTCGTGGGGTTATAGGTTGAAGAGGACAGTTCTTTCAAAAAAGGATTGTGTCACCTTACCTTTACACCATCTAGAACTGTTGGCCTTCAGGATGGAAGACAAGAGTGGACTGCAAACTGCAACTTATGAATTCATGTCTCAGATATTTTGGAGGGAAAGTGGAGCTGGCACGGTAGGCTGAGGTATGTGGTTCTGTGCACAGATCTGCTTTGGCTCCAGCTGCCTGTGCAGTGCCCATGAACTGGATGGACTTGTGTTCACTTTTTGTTTGGGAGGAAGCCTGTCAGAGTTACAATGCACTATAGCCTAAATAACCTTTTACTTTTCAGGTAAGCAAGAGAGCTATTTCTGGCAGAAAATAAGGGGATCTTTAAACTCTTGAAGAGAGATTTTTTTTTGTTGGTGGAAATGCCTGTTAGGAGCAGATTTGCTAAAGGAAACATGACATATTTCCCCTTATTGCAGATATACCATCTATTCACTGTGACAGTGTAGTCAGGGTAGACTGCAGTACACATTCTTCCCTTGGAAAGCAAAAATAGTTGTTTAATTGACTTTTCTGAGAATAAAATCTGATTTGGCTTCTGTAAATCCCCTCTTTGGCTGCCAGTTTCCTGTGATAAAGATCCTGTGATTCCTTCATGGATGCTGCCACCACACCCCTGAGGTACAGACACCTGCTGGCTGTGTGCAGAGCTGTCACCTGTGAGTCTTGCTGTCTCTTGTGGCAATGCTCAGTGCTGGCCTTCCCCAGGGATAGCAGTGGACCACACTTCAGAGTGGCTTTCTCCTGATGTGCAAAGCACAGGGAAGGGAGAGTAACACAAGTCAAAGGAGCATCTGCTATGTCCTGTCCTCAGTGGCAGAATGAAGAGCAGGTAGGGACCAGGAGTGTCCAACACCTGCAAAGGCAAATGTTTATGTTCTGAGCTCTACATTAGCTTGGTTTACAAGGTACTACATAAGTCTGATAAAAATAGAATTTAACCAAAACTGTGTTTTACTGAAACAACATGAACATGATGGTGTATCACAGCTGTTACCTCAAGCTTAGCTAGCAGCAATTTAGTGATCAAAATAATGTAGATTAAATAAGGTCTCATTAATAACATTTCATTTAAACAGCTTAAAAAGAAATCAAGTATCAATATGGTTTGGTGTATATTGCTTTTTTTTTTTTTTTTTTTAAATTGTATTGTCAAGTCACATCTGTATTTTGTTTTGTGCCATGACTTTACTACCAGACAGGAGCATTTTTCATCATGGCAAATGTCTTGGGAAGGGGATTGGAGGAAATCAATAGCAAAACTAAGTGCCATATTTGTGTTTACAGTTGGAGGCTGCCATGAGTTTTTCTGAACCATCTCAGGAGTAGCAGCTTCAGCTTCTTTGGGAGGATATTTGCTCTGATATTAAGGGAATGGAAAGTAAAGGAGAACAATGAGCTTTTATTTGGCTAGGATTTACCAGGCTCTATTATAGTCGGTATGATGTATATTAAATAGATCCAACTTGCTGATATAAGTTTGTCCCTCCAGTAATAGAAAGGAGCCCATTTAATGCCTGTATTTATTGTTGTTGCTTCTTCCTTCTACACCATGTGGAAAAATACCTGTATGTATTAAGAATCTAATTCAAATTCTTCCCCTGCTTGCAGTGGATGAGGCTTTTGGTGAAGCCAAGGGTTAATTACAGCCAGAGCAGTACCAATTCCTGGTAGGCTTATGAAGCCTGTGAGAGCTCTGGTGAAGATAAAACTGTGGAAAAATAACATTTTCTCAGCAGCAGAAACTAAAATTCTGCTTCATTGATTTTTGCCCACTCCCAGCAGTAAAACAAGACCTTGAGAATTGTAAAGCTTTCTCTTGAGCAATATCTGAAGTTGGGTAGCCTGCTTGTCTGGGAGATGGTCGAGTCCGAGGCCCTTTAAATGCCACTGCATTGCCTTTTTATTTATTATTCATTCAGGAAATAAATCAAATAGCTGCAGGCATCCATCTGTCATTTTGAGGCCTGTCCCATCAATTCAAATCTGCATCTGCACAAAGGAACGGCCTCTCAATATACCCACCTCTGTCCACAGCCTTCTCACCCGTCTGGAAAATAAAAATAAAAGCTGATGGATGAGTTACCCGAACAACCAGCTATTTTGGTTCTTTCCTCTGGGTTTTGGGATGATCTTTTACCCTCTCCTTTCTCTGGCAGAGGTAAGAAAAAACTGACAAGTGCCTTCCAGGGTGTTCAGTGAAATGAAGCTCTTGATGAATCCATATATGCTTTGTCACCTCTGAACCCCCAGTGCTTTGATGCTCGTGCCCCAGCTCCTGGTACCCAGGGAGTGCTGCCCTGGGCACGCTACCCAGACCCCAAGGCCAGCTGCTGGCTCAGGCAGAGTTCCACAGCTGTCATCAGATGTTTCTTTCAGTTTCTGAGTCTGAAAAGAAGAGGCCAGACTTTCCAGTGTTATTCAAAAGCTACATCTCTCTCTCTCTCTTCCCCCCCCCCATTAGTGAAAACTTCCTTGACTGGTCTCTGTCTCAAACAATTGTTTAGTTAACCTGGCAGATTTCAATCCATTTGCATTTTTTTCCTCAGATTTTATCATAACATACTTTCAACTGAAGCTCTCAAGGTTTTTTTGCATTGGAAATGAGCAGAGTTCAGGGGAGAAGCTTTTAGTGTCACATTTGTGCTCTCTGTTTAGAACATATTTTTGTTCAGAGCTCAAGATACAAAGTTAAAGGCAGAGTTCTTTTATTCCATCCCTCCCTCCCTCCCTCCCTCTCAAATGTGCAAGTGTGCATGAGAACAACTTCACTGCAAACTGCCAACTGTTAAAATCTTCTTTTAAGTTTTAAAATAATTCATCCAGATTTCAGCCTTGTTGAGCTTGTTTAAAGACACAGGAGAAATGCATGAACCACAGACAAAGATACAATTTCATGTGCTTTTAAAGTGCATATTCACAGTTAAAATTGACTTTGTGATTCTCCTTGCCTTTCTAATCTTGCCTAAAGAAATAGGTTTTCAAATGCATACAGTCTAACCAATATCTCTGTTTAAATCTGAAAACCTATTCCAGGGAGAATTTTTTCCAGTTGCTTGGTCCTGTTACCCAGAATCATATCTCTTTTGGAGTACCCTATTATTTATGACAACAGGCATGATGATGATCCACATAAAGCATAGAACCAATACAAATTCCTCCTACCAAATATATGCTGAACATATCCTCGGGCATTAAAGAAGTCAAGTGGATCAAGGAGTTGCTACTACTTTGCAGACATCTGGTAGAAGCCCAGATTGTTACTGAATGTCCCCCAGCAATGAAGTAGTGCTACAGATAAATAACTAGTACTGTGAAAACATCTGTTAATTTTTACGTTCATTGGGGAATTCACACCACAAAAAAATGTTGGTCCTGCTTTTGCAGTTACCTGGATTACTTTTTAATTAGATCTAGATGGTGCAAGTTGGATATTAGCAAACTTATTTTCAGTTGACATGGCTGTAAAAAATATTAATCTAATTTTATTGATTGTGAGAACCAGTGTGAAATGTCTGACTGTGTACTCCTGATGGCAGCTCACAGGGGTTTGTAACTAATTTGTTTCTTCCTTGTGCAGTTCTGCTGCATTTGCTGGGTGAACAGTCTGTTTCTGCAGCATTAGGGATCTCTAGTGTGGCTGGATCAGGCTGCATTTGCAGGAGCAAACTCCCTGGCTCTCCTGCTGTTCTCATCTTCAAAGGAAAATGAGGGAGAAGATTGCAGTGTTACATAGATAGGTCAGGATATGGAAATTTTACAAAGAAGTGGCTGTGTAGTGGTTGAGGCCCGAGCCTCAAGGAACAGGGTACCCATGGGGTAATGCTCCCCTGTGCTATTAACTCCCTTTCCCCAAATTTATCATTCTTAGGCAGCTTCTGCAGAGCTTGCAGGCTCTGCACTGTGGCTTCTCCTAAGCTTCATTGAGCAGCAAAGGGCGCATTATGCTGCTTCTCTTTGGTATGAAATATAAATTCAGAACAACTCTGTTAGGTGTCATCACTGGTGGCACTGGTGTGGCTCTTGGGTATCCTTGGCTGTGCACCTGATGAGGAACCAAAGCACCTCAGCACTCTGACATTTCTGCTTTGTGCTCAGTGGTGAAGGGAGCATGGAGCCCATCGTTCTTCAGTGCTACTACTCAGGATGAAAATATCTCCTGCTTTTTTGTTGGAGGCTGGGCTGTATCTTGCAGAGGGTAGAGGAGTTGTAAAGCATCTGGAGAGAGCAGAAAAATGAGGGTTTGTACTGCTGTGTAGGGGGAACTTCTGTGAATAAGAATGTGTTTGCAACAAAGATTTGAGGTTTTCAGTGGGGAAATGCTTTTTTTGTTTTGTTTCAAGTGGAAGTCAGCTTTCAGCTTATATAGATTTATCCACTTTGGGGTACAAAATCTTGCTTTCTGCTCTGTGCTATTTTTCCTGAATGCCACAGGAGGCTTCATTTTTCCCTGACAGCTAGCTAAAGGGCACGTTTATTTGACAACTCCTTCATCAGTGAAAAAGTAGAAGAGATATTAATCTAAGGCCATGTGCTGCACAGTAGTACCAAGGAGCTTAATTTTACTTCAAAAACAGTAGAGGAAGCTTCTTACAGTGGTGTAGGGTTAACTAGGAAATCAAATTTCTCTAGGTAAGTTCTAACATTGATCTGTGTATGGAGAGAACTGCTTTCCAGAAATAAATCAAGTGACAGGGGATGGGAGGGCATGTAGGAGGAGAGTGGGGGAAACGCTGCATGTGAAAGAAATATGAGAAGTTGGGGTGTTCTTGGATCACACAAGATTAGCTCTACTTGCTGGGAATAACAGCACTGTACTAATTTGCTTCGCATTGATTTTTAAGTTATTGCTATTGTAGCATCATGTAGAGGCTTGGCTCGGGGTATTATGCACACACAATTCAAAGGCAGTCCTTGCACTGAAGAACTTTGCAGGGAAGGGAAACCAAACTGGTATTTTTTTGTGTGCCATTTGTTACTGGCCCTTGTGAGAGTTTTCATGGTTTCAGTGGGATATTGTGTCAATGTAGGGTGAGAAGTGGGTCTGAGGGGACAGAAGTCCTCAAGTGAGCAACATACTTACGTGCCTGCTGTAGTTAAACAGGTAAATGGCCCCTGGAAGCCATAAGATTGTGAGAATATCTAAGTGTAGGCACGTGGCTTAGGCTGCTGTGAAACAGCAAAGTCAGCAGATGGGCAGAGAGCAGAGGATTGTGAACTTCTTGTGTGCACTGGCTCTGGGCATAGCCCAAAGCACCAGGAATAAACTCAGCTCCTCTGAAGGTTTTGTAGTTCTGTACTGACTTCAGCTGAGACAAGTTTTCCTAAGTCTTTGTTTCCATTTTATAGCCTTCTGTTATGATCCTAAGCAACTGAAAAGGTTTGGGCTTCTGCAGATGAATCCTTTTCAGACATTAAGTTTCCTTGACAGTTTTAAATGTCAACCGGTTCTTAGTTGATGGATTAATGAAGCTTATTATAGGTTATGTTAATTAGTCTGTATATGTAGATCTGCATTTATAAGCAGCATGGAAGTATGTTTTAACAGTGTTATACAATGACAGGCAAAACACTTGTCAGTCGATGATTGAATTTTTTCCTGGGCAGACAGAGCCTCCCTGCTTTGTTAGGGGATTTAGAAAGAACCTTTCCTTATGGACAGAGGAAGGAAAAAAAGGTAAATTGCCAACACATGCAGTGGGCATTCTGTGTGTAATATTGACAAGTGCCACCTAGGAAGAGACCAGTCTAATCTGATTCCCATTAAAATGCAGTATTTGAGGTTTTATTCATTCTTGTCTGTACTTGAGGCTGACATTACTACAAGAAACTGCTTTAGTGTTTAAAAAATCCAAACAACCCACAGACCAATCCCCAGACTTTAATTATATAGAATTCTAGAAACAAACCTTGAGAGAGAAAAATCTGTTCCAGCTGTGGGGAAAAAAAGGCAAAATGATAAGTCCTTTAATGACATGTATAAGGACATTTAAAAAAACTGAATTTCTTTGTCAGATTATTTTTATACCAGGAAGAAACCGTGCCTTTTAGAGTTGAGCTGGAACTGGTCTGTGTAAGATGGTTTTTCTGTTATTCATGAGAAACCAGATGAAACAGAAAATGTGAGTTAGTAATTTTGCAAGCTAAAGAGGAACAATCCCTTTTAACACTTAATTAGATTAAGTGGCGTCTTTACAATTTGGAATACTTACTTGCAATATGTCTGAAGTAAAATCATATTTCTATATTTGATTTGTGTAGTTGTCTTATAAAAAACTTGGTTGCAAATAAATATATCCTAATTTTAGAAAATAAAGACTGGCAGGCAGATAAACTGAGTGCTGGGCCCCTCTTGTTTGCACATTATTGGAAATAGTAAAGTTCCCCATTGTTAGGTGAGTGCAATAAAAAGCTGAACATCTATTGCTTATGGAAGAGCCAGAGAAGAATCCAGATTTCACTCCTGTGACTTTGAGATAACACGAGTGAAATGCAGAAATGTTTGTTTAACTTTGAAGACGTGAAGAGAACAAATCTGAGTAATGCAGTGAATGTGGAGTTTTTTTTGTTTTTTTTTTTCCAAAGTCACATTGACAATTACATTCTTCATTCAGGCTGCGAAATAAAGGCAAAATGTTTTTACTAAGTGTGTTTTGTATGGGATAGGCAGCTGAAATGCTTGTCCTGCTTTGTGTGTGACCGTACTAAGGAATGACTCATTTTGCTGTAACACTGAGCAGCTTACACCAATAAGGCACATGGTTACATTTTAAAGTCATATCCTCTGCTCCACTTGAGATTCCAGGATGTTTTTTCTGCTGCTCTGGGAATCTGTGTTAGAGTTTTAAAGAAATAACACCTATAGTGGCTTTAAAGAAGAAATCCAGTTATTTTGTTAGTTTAGATGCTGCCCTGCACATTGTGAAGTTATTGAAGGCAGTATTTTGCTGTCTGTAGCAGCGTGGAACTGGATGGTAAATGCTGCTACCTCTCCTAGCATCTTGTGGGAAAGCCACTCGGATAGGTACTGAATTCACAGTTACACACCACACAAAATTCAGTGAAGAAAGATGGAAAGGGTCTCCTGTACAGAGTTCCAGCAGTTTATTGTAAGGTCACGCTGAAGGAGTCCAGAGACAAAAGACAAAATCACAGCAGTGTCTGGGTTGAGTACAGGGTCAGGGGGTGGTGCAAGGGCAGGGCCAAAGGGCAGTGACTGATAGGGAATAGAGGGAGATCAACACAGTGCTGCAGGGCACCGTGAGGAAAGCCTTTGTGTCTCGTTTCAGATAGTGAGGCATTCTCAAAGCCTGTGCCAGACTTTTCCAGGGCATTCCCCTAGAAGTTCCCCTGATAGGCTCGAGGCCCTGCACAGCTGTCCTTACAGCCTGTTATGAAATTGTAGTACTTGTGGCTGGGTTGAAGGGGTTGTTTGCCTTTAATAAAAAGCTTGGAATATTTTTGTACCTTCAGCTTCACGTTAGAGTGGCATCTCGGTGTTAAACACCTATGAGTTGCCCTTACAAGATGGAAAAGTGTAAAGGGGGAAAATGGTATGTTTATAGTGCTGTAGGATCAAATGTTTGTGGCCTCTGGTTGTAACGGGGTGGCAGAGAGTGACACCAGATCTGCAGGGTTCTATAGGGCTCTGAGCCGTGCTTAGTACTTTTTGTCAAGGACAGGTAGTGAAAGAGGAGAGCACAGGCTGTGCTGAGGCAGAAAAGAAGCCCTATCCAGCACCTCTAGAGGGAAGTCCCATGACTTCCACACATCCATAGGTGTGGTTATGTGGTGTTATGGATTAGGGGCAGTCCTTGGCAGGTCACAGGTGCAGTGGGAACAATCTCAGATGCAGCAGTTCCACTATTCACTATGCAGCAGGTGCGATCTGCTCTTTCAGATACGATCAACTCAAAGCAGGAACAGATCTGCTGCCTTGCAACCTCTTAAATGAAGTTTCCAGTGTGCCTTAGTTTTGGTGTCAGGGCAGTATCTCGTTGTGGGTTGTGTTCTCTGTTGCCTTCACCAATTATAAACTGTGACACTCCCATTCCTACTGAACTCTTCTAACTCTATAATGCTTAATTTATCTGATAGGATATAGTTTTTTTGTGTGTTTCTTTTTACAGCAGCTAGTTCCCTTCATAAACAAGTAGAGTTGCTCTAGTGCTAATGATGCATTACTGTGTGTACAGGGTAGAAAACACATCCTCGTGGCCATATAAACTTTGTATTCACAATCCAACAGTATGGAAATGACCCTAGGGCTGTGTAATGCAACACCATGGGGTGCACCACAGAACACAGATAGTCTGAGTAGCTGAGTTGGAAATCTAGCTGCTGAATTCAAGCTGCCAAATTAGTTTAGTGGGGGGAGATGTAAACCGTTTTTCACAGATTGAAATGAATTGCTGTAGGTTGTGATGCCCCTGACCTTTAAATATTTTTGACAGTACAGCATAACTTGTTCTCATGAGAAGAAAATCCCCATCAGAAAAGGACACCTTACATTATTCAATTCTTTGGTGTGTGTGGATAAGTAATTTTATTTGGAAAAGTTGGTATGATTTCATCACGAGAATGCCCTCTGCTTTAATTTAATCTCCCTGACCTAAGTTCAAACCCATCACACATTGTATCAACTGCAAATAATTCCTTTGTAAAGATTGTCAGAAGGGAAATAAGGTTAAGTCAAAGCCCTACAGCTCTGCAGAATGCATGACTAGTGCATATGAAGGGGTGATTGGCAATTGCTGGCCCAAGGGTCAGTTTTAAATTGTCCTTGTGAGAGTTGTCACCCTCAATCAAAGCTTCAGCTCAAAGACAAGGAAATTAGAGAAGTGCCTGTACGACTTGGATCTCAACTTGGAAATTCTAAACAAGAGTGTAAAAGTTGGAGGTGATAATTTAAGAAATACTAGAAATGTAACTTCCTCTCCACCTGAATGTTAATGACTAATACCACGAGCTACTTTCACACTGATTTTTATCTTCTGATTTAGCTTTAAGTCCTGGTTCCAGCTGGGATAGAGTTAATGTTCTTTTTAGTAGCTGGCACTGTGATATGTTTTGAATTTAGTGTGAGAATTATATTGATAACACACTGATGCTTTAGCTGTTGCTCTGTAGTGCTCACTCAGTCAAGGACTTCTCAGTGTCACCTGCAGGGAGCCAGGAGGGAGCATGGCCAGGACAGCTGACCCAAACTGGCCAAAGCACAGAAGGCCTGCCCAGTTTATAAACTGGGCGAGTTGCTCGGAGGCCACTGAATCCTGCTCAGGGCTGGGCTGGGCATTGGCCAGCATGAGATGAGCAACTGTATTGGGCTTCACTTGCATTTCTTGGGTTTTATTTCTGTCTCTCAGTCTCCTTTTCATCATCATTATCATTATATTTTACTTTATTTCAATTGTTAAAGTGTTTTTGTTTCAGCCAATGGGGTTTATATTTTTCAGTTCCCCTCCCCATCCAACTGAGGGCAGGGGAGTGAGTGGCTCTGTGGTATTGAGTTGCTGAGTGGGTTTAAATCACAACATCTAAAAATAGTCAGGTAGTAAGAATTTAGGTGATAAGTTGGTTTTTAAAGCTTAGCAGAAGATAAACAACTAACTGCCTACCCACCAGAAGGACTTCAGCCTTGGATATTAGGGCTTGTCAGAGGAAAGAAGCTTAGCTTGTACCTTTGAGATGCCAAAATATTTATGAAGACAAAAGTCAGTAATCTCTGAGCTTGTAGAGTCTTGTAAATACTTTTATTATTATGTTGCTCTTTTGGTTTTTGTGGGATTTTGTTCTTGTTGTTGTTTTGATGGTGTTTTTTGTTTGGTTTTGTTTGTTTTGGGGGGATTTTTTGTTTGTCTGTTTTTTTTTAATTTTGGATGAGAAGCATTCTGTGCTTTTATTTTGGAATGTAAATTTTATTTTGAAGAAGAATTTTGAGACTCGTGGGTTAAAATAAGGTGTCTTTATCTAACAGTCACAGAGTCAATATGACTCCAATATGTGCTCCAGTGGAAGTATCAACTGGCATTTTGCATAGACTCACAAATGATGAGTTTGCATTTAAAGACAGCTTCTTCCTGACTTCTGGTCAAAGGTCAATATTAAAAGATCTAAATCCTGCCTGTATTAGGAAGGGGGAAATACTTCAGCATGATTTTATCACTGAGGTTGTCCTGGTGTTGCCTTTCTGGAGTCACCTCCCTCTCTTGCCTATTTTGTGCTAGAATTAGTCTTCCACCCGGTCACAAAAGAGCACAAAAATACACCAGCCACAATGAGTTATCAGTGAGCTAAATTTCAGCAGCCACCAATACCAAACAACAAACAAACAAACCCCATTTACAGAGCTCAGTTTTGCTAATGTAATAGCTGTGGAAACTTGACTCTTAAGAAAGGGGAAACTAAGGGATAGGAAATAATAAGAAGGACTACGTTTCTCTCTCTCTCATTCTCTCTTTTTTTGAATAATAATAATACAGGAAATCAAATGAGAAAAAATATTCTTTACCATATTCTTTGTGCATATATGCAAGATCATTGGAAATGTCTTGTGCAGTATATCCAGCTGCTTTTACAAGCTTCCCTTCAATGTCTCTTTCAAAGTTAAATCTAACTTGACACCTTTCTCAGTGGCCATAAATTTAGTTTGTAAGAGTCTAGAAGCCTTTGATACTGATAGTGTGTTGCTGCAATTACTGCCCATGGTCCTGAGGCCATTCTAAAATAAAAAAGGGCTGCATACTTTACTTTTAAGTAATTCCCTTGGAGGCTCAATCAGTTTGATTTCTGAAACCTGTGCTTGGCAGTGAAGCTGATTAAATTCTGCCTGTATCAGGGCTGTGCACACTGGGTTCAAAACCTAGATGCAATGTCATGTTCTCATAGTGAAGTTTATGATAGCAAATTTTGATCTTTCAGAATCCAGGTTTCAAAAAACCCCAAACAAGGTCTTTCAAGAGTATGAGAAGATACGTGTGGAGCTGGGCAGTAAGTTAGTAAAAAAAAGTAAGTTAGGCAAGTAAGGCTAAAAAAAGTTGATCCAGAGGTACGAGGCACAGACCTTTAGGTCACATCAAATTACTTCTTTAAGCATGTTTTTGTATAGGAACAGAGGTTGCATCTAGGAAAATGATCCAGGCAGCAAGGGGACATCAAGTTGAAGCAGATGTAGACTGCATAAACAAATTAATGTCTACAGTTTGATGCACATTTCTGTTACTTTTGTTTTGCAGTATAAGGAAATGCAGTAAATTGCCCCAGAATTAACTGCTTATAACTAGAACACAGGGAAAGTATTGCTGACTGTCCTGTAGGTTACCAATAGCCTGCACTTAGAGAATAATGTTGCATCTGCTTTTCAAGATGAATGATAGACAACCCTGCAGACCTTTCCCATCAATTCAGAATTAGTTTCCAGGACTCTCATAATCTTTCTTGCTTTGAGATTATCTGCATTAGCTTTTATATGACATTGTCAGGCTTGTCTAATATCCTCCACTTCCAGTACCACAGGCTCACATGCTCCACCCTCCTGTTATATCAGACTGTCTAGAAGTGGCCTAGATTACTGTTATTATTTTGGTTTAGGAAAGAAACATACTGTTTTCCCCCCAATTGCTCTCATAAATTATACTAGGAAATGTCTGTCAAGTAATAGGAAGCAATGTATCCTTGGAAATGAAAGGGACGGAACTGTTAAAAATAATCCACTCCTCAGTAATTGTGGTGTACATCTCTAAGCCTTGCAGTCAAAGCCCTAAGCCAAACAAGAATAGGAGGTGGGTAAATAGGAAAGAAAATTTAACCACTTTGCTAGTTATGGTAATTCTGTTGAAAATGATAAACTCATATCTCATCGTCCTTTACCCTAAAGGACTCTGTCTAACAGAGGCCTGCCTTAAGAAAGATTTTAATGATTCTCAGTAATTCTTGAGTCCTAAGAAAAACTTAGTTCAGTGAGTGATCATGGAATTCAATAAACATCTTCTTCTTGAGGAGTTGCTCAGTAGTGTAGTAGTGTACCCCAAACCAGACATACTGAATTAATACCCAGAGATTTTCTTGAGTGAATTCTGAGCAGCTCTGAGCATGAAGGGCACTGAGCTCTCTTTCCCAATAAATCCTTGCACTAGTGAATGCATATCTGGTTTCTGTTTTACATTAACTTTGTAACAGAAAACTTCTTGGCTGATATATTTTCATCACTAAAGTGATTTTAAACATATATGAAGGGCTATCTATAAAAAAAGAAAAAAGAATGGCATTCTTAAAGGTAATGACATATCTGAAGATAACTAGTTGTAAGCCTTTATTGCTGTCAGTGGAAAAGACAAAATGGTTTCCAATCATCAAAAAAACCATAACCATTTGGTATTCAGTATGGGTGTGAAAAGAATTAATTGATATATATTTCTTCACTCAGGTAATTGAAGAAAACATGAACAGGACAGGCTGTTAGAAAAAGCAGGGGAATTGCACATCATTGCTTTAGAAGGACTGTCCTGGATGACCAAAACTGTGAATGTAGCTGTGCAATACTAAAAACGTGACTACATCCCTTGCAATAGTTTCAATATCTAGGGCAGTCCTGCTGAAGGCTTTTGCTTCTGTTTTTCTGTAGTGTAAATGGGTGCCCAGATTTATTCAGAACACTTGAAATTTTTCAGCTCTGAGATTTGTTATGAAAATTGTTGGTTCTTTCTAAGCTTACAATTACTTTCTGTGAAATTAGTGAAACAGCCTTACTGACGCCAGTTGAGAATACCTGAAATAGCTCCTGGAATCCTGAAATCCACAGGGGAAGGAATTTTTCTCCACTAGAGGAACTTTTATTTTAGTAACTGTAATTATTTGAATGATTTTCTTTTTAAGATTGTAAGCAAACACAACATGATTGTGTATGAAGGTGATGTAAACCCTAACTAAGCAGGGTAATACTAAACAAATGTTAACCACACGACTGCATGCTGCTGATGAGAGACGGGCCCCTGATTTCCCTGAATTAATCTTAAAGATGGAATAAAGAAGTACGAGGCATTATTCTAAGCATGAGAAAAAGCATCACTGGGATTATTTTTTTATGGGAAAACAGATTTGCATTTCATGCTACTGCTTTACAGAAATAAAATTAAAAGGCAGTTCTTGTATAGCTGTGTATTTGCTTTCCAAACAAATGGGATCCCATTAAGTCTCAGTTCTCTTCTAATTCTCTCTCTTGCTGATGCGGATGCAGATTGACCTTTTGCACCAAAATTTAAAATCAAAATGCAGCTCCTCTCTGTGGACACAGTTGGATCCAGAAGGGATGATAAGGTACTTGGAAATAATAGCATAGTTTACATGCAATTGTACATGAGAGATATAAGGTCAAAGCAGCATCTAAATTCAGTTTCTGGTTTGGGGTGAGATTGTACTTTTTCAGACATCTGACAAATCCAGCATTGGAAGTTGATTTTTCGTGTTGTTCATTTTTTTCATTCCCCAGTGTATAATGATTTTGAAACATAAATACCTAAAAATACAGTAAGCAATTTTTCAGTGAAACACAGTATATCTGGGTTTCCAAGGGCAGGCAAAAAGCAGCCATGTTCACAAAGTGCTGCATGAAGGTCTTTTAGTGGGCATCTACAGTACATCCAAGCCCCCCAAATTTCTTAATAATGAGAAGCCAAGTAATGACTCACAGTGATGTCAGGGCTAAGCATACAAGAATGTTTTCAAGCCTGTGGGGGTATGTGAGGGTTTTAGTGTCTCTTACTCATGTTTTTGACAGCTCTGACAATTGCTTATACCGCTCACATGACCTCGTGTTGGTTTGGGTACAGCACTGCATGACCATTACCACAACTGTAGCACTCAATTTTAGGGATTTGATTGATTTTATGTTTATACAGTCTTGAAATGTGATGTCTCATATTCCACTCTAAACCTGGAACTTCTATTCTTTGAATTCTATGATCTCTGGATATATAAATGAAAATATTTCTGCCCCTGAGCTGATTAATGTCTTTCCATCTGCTTTCTTTTTCCTGTAAGAATGAACTGAGTATTTTCTGCATCAAACATTTTAGTTTCATTTTTATTAAAGCAGGAGTGAATAAGTACTCTTTGCTGACATTAATCTGAGCCTTACACTTCTCCATTTCCTTATATAAGTAATATTTCATACACCTTATATCCTTTCTACCACTAGTCCTGGACAGTATGGATAGATGAGCATTGTGGATGGTCATCATTATTTCTCTCTGGCTTTGCTGCCAAATGTTGGAGGAATGTGTGGGATGTCTCAGCAATGATGTAGCAGATAGTGAGCCAGGGAATATGACAAACTTGCAACCAACTACTACTGAATGGATGTGGGAGGAACCTTTCATCCTGTGAAAAGTGGCTGAAGTTTTTTATTTTGTGGGGTGTTTTTTCTCCCTCCTACATCTCCTCTCCCCTTCATTCCAGTAACAAATGTTGAAGCTTTGTGGCGTGTGTATGAATTTTTGGGGAGGGTTTTTGTTATAAACACATTTTCTAGGTTTAACTAGTTGTATTTAATGGTTTTGGGCTGTAGGATTTTACTGCGATGTCCTCGATGCAACTTATTTTGATGCTCTTTTCTTCAGTGTTTAATGCTTATTTATGACTTGATGGACTGATGGATAAGTGAGATGTTGTTCAGCCTTGTGCTCAGCTATTGCCAGGGTTCATGTTCTGCTTGTTCTCTTATGCTCTTCCTGTGGGTCAAGCAGGCTGGCTTGTGCTTTGGATTAGCAGAATGAGCAGAGGAATTGGCCAAGGGAGGAGATCCAAGCCTTTGGTGATCTATCTGCTTCCTTCTGCTGTGTCACTGTCATGGGGCAATAGGAAATACCTCCTAGTTCAAACATGTAGAGTGGGTTCTGGAAATCAAATACAGACAGAAATCCCAATGTTGGGGTGAATTATATTTAACTGATAATTGTTCTATAGATTTTAAATACATAAGCAAAAAGCTCAGGAATTTCTTATACTAAGCAGAATTGGGTCTATGCAAAAGATTACTTCTAGAAGCCGTGCCTCTTAATGGAAGTAATTTAACTCTTGGTTGTTGAAGGAATTCTCAGTTTTACTGAATTAAGATGTTCTTACGTGTGGTGTTTCTGGACCAATTGTAGAAAAACTTTTAGGTATAGCCTTGAATTATAACGTTCTCCTTTTCATTAAGGTATTTAGCTTTTGGCTTAAAAACAGTGAAGTGTGGATTATGCATCTAAACTCATGAGGGGAAAAAGACGTATGAGAGAAGATATTGCAAAATGAAATGTTTAAGTATATCAGGTGCCTATCAGGACTTCAGGACTGGAGCCATGTTTTTAGGATACTTTATGAGCTCTTAATAGAACAAAGTCCTTACCACAATTATATGCTTCTTTTCAATTATGTCTTTGCTTTAAGTTTGTTTGCAGGGTTTGTTTGTTTGGGTTTTTTTGGGGTTTTGTTTGTTTGTTTGTTTGTTTGTTTGTTGCTATTTACTGTATAGTACAGAATTCTGTTTATAAAATTAATCCTTAAAACAGCACATTTGTATAATATATAATATTATATATATATATATATAATATAATGTATAATATAATTTGTATATTTGTCTTAGTATGTTTTATTCAAGTTGATTACCAGTTATTTGCTGGATTATCTACTTAGAGCAAAGGTGTAAGAAGTGTACTTTTCCAGAATACTATTTTGGGTCGTAGAGCAATGCAGATTTTGATTTGGTGTAACAGTGGCATCTCATTTACAGAGTGTGGCTAACATTTAAGGTCTAAGCAGAGTAAAACCTTAGATTAATCCTTCTAAGTAATCCTGTGAGAACCACCCCTGTTTGAATTTTGCAGTAAAGCAGGATGAGAATACCACACCACTTGCCACAGGCAGGGAGCAAGTGGTAAAGTGGGGATTACAACTTGAAAGTTCCTGGCTCACCAGCCTGCACTCAACTCAGCAGACATCACCAGCTCTTCTAATCAAACCTCTGAAACTACAATATATCTTACCATCTCTTGTAAAAATTTCCTGGGGGAACTTCAAGAGTCTCTTTTACACTTCAGGCTCTCTGAAAACTGTATTTAAAGAAAAAAAAATAGAAACTAACCAAAAAAGGCATAGGAGTCATGCATTTTTTTTAGGGTGTTGGTTTGGCTGTTGGAATTGGCTTATTATTGAGGAAAACGGAAGGTGTTCCTACAGAGCACTTCAAATTGCACTTAGGCAAAATGTTTCTTTTTCATGATGAAAAGGGAAAAAACCCAGCTTAATTATTTCCCTCTTCCAATCACCTCTGTCACATTCCTCTTGATTCAGTGACTTGCCAGAATTTACCCATTGGCACAACATTTATTTTTAGACATGTCACTAGATTTCAAGCAAAGCTCGCTGGTGCATACAAATTATCCATTTAAGCATTGATTTGAAAATAATAATAATAATAGCAACGTACAGTTCTTCAACAATTTATCAGGAAAGCATTCAATGCAGTCATTCTGGAAGCAGTAACTGTAAGCCATGTTTTATTGTTGACCATTCAGATTTGAATGACAGCAGATAATGCAAGCCACAAATAAAGAAAAGCAGGAATTGAAGTGCTTGTTCTGCCCTGGCATGCAGAGGTTCCCTCAAACACCAGCTGCCTGCAGCAGCCACAGCTCTGAGCTGGATGCTGGAAAGCACTTCATCTCCACTGCTGCTTTGCAGCACTCTTGTCTCACAGCCAGTCTGCACAGAGGGAGCAGCTCATGTACTGGGGTTAGGAAAAGGGCATTTTTTACCCCTCATTGCTCATTAGCAAGAGGCAGGTGATCTCACTTCTCTCCTGATCTGTGGCCTGTAAGATGCTAATACTTCAAAGATGCCCAGATGCTTAAACATCTTTTTTTCTATGCAGCACCAAATAATAGTGTGCATTTGATTAACTCTTCATAGCTTTAATACTGACCAATGCACCTGTGTGTTGTGATGCTCCAAGACCTCTGCAATGGTGGTGTCTCTGCATTTTGGATGAAGTTCTGCATCCATGCCTGGTTATAAGTAACTTAGTCTCCTGCCTCTCACTTTGCTGAGGTCTCTCATTCATCATATCAGCTGTAGGAAGCTAATACTCCATGTTTCTAACTAAGACAGCACTGAGCAAAGTTGTTTCCCAAGGACTGCCATGTGCCTTGGCTGGAAGCCTTGTGCTCCGTCTGTAGAGTATGTAGGATGAGAAGGACCTGGTGTGTGTTTGTAGCTCAAATGGCTTCTGCTTTACACCTGCAGATTTGTACCTACAGGAGGCACCTACAATTCTGTGCTGCAAGAATTTGTTAGTATTTTTCATATCTGTGGTGAGAAACCTTCTCTGGATGTAGTTGACACCTAAATATCATCCAGTCTTTGGGGACTATCAGATAGTGACTGTTTGCATATTGTTTGTACAATGTGCTTCATGATAAACAAAAAAAAAATATTAATATGTGATAGAATCCACAAGGCAGGGCACATGGATTTTTTAAGGGGATGGTCTGTACATATGTGCTTCTGTTACTGCTGTCAGTAACTTATTTATATCACTTACTTGGTGGCCACTGATAAAATAGCTACTGCCTAGCCTTCTTCCAGGTTTTTTTCTAGAGTGTTTTTTTTGCTCAAAGGTGTAATGAAAACCACTTTCTTAGCCAACGAAAATATTTTGGAAAGCTGTCCTAGTGACTCCACTGGAACTCAGACCTCTAAATCAAACCTCTTCCTTGCGATCTTTTAATAAAGAAAAAATAAATTTAAAAAAGGGGGAGGGACATGTCTCCCTTTCTCTTAGGAGTTAATGATCTGTGAATTCTGTGATAAAAGCTCTAACCTAATCAGGAGAAAAATCAACTAAGAGATGTGCTATAACAGCTAAAATGTAAGAGGGACTTTCTGCAAAAGGTGTGGAATGCCAGAAATTTGTGCCTGTCCCTCAAAAGAAAAGTCCAAGAGTTGTCATGCTTATGTGGGGCTGCTCTACAAACAGACTGTACCCAGACACCCCTTGAGATGCTCTGAGTTTTGTTAATTTGTTTTCAAACGTGGTTATCAGTTCTGACAGAGAACTGTAGCTTCCATCTGCCTCTCACTGCTGGACAGACGTGGTGGATGTTGAGGCTTTCTGGCAGATTGCAGCTGATCTGAGGGGTTGGTGTGTACAAAAAGAGGAGGTGTGCTTTGGTTCATCCCAGTGCCTTATGTGAGTATCCATTGGGAGGAAATAGCTTTGCTGTAAACACCAGAATCTCATATTCTGGGGATGGGGGAGTGAGAAGGGGAGAGGGGAGCGCGGTGAAAGACAAGAGGGAGGCAGAAGGAGTATGTTACAGGAGAGCATAGTGTGCATTTCTCTGGGATACTCTGAGCGGGCTCTACCTTTAGAAAATTATGCTGTCTCCTGACTAAAACGAAGTGCCTTAGAACACAATTTCAAAACCAAAGCTGAAATCTTAGTATTATTTTGTAGGAGTTTGAGTTCCCATGACTATATGACTATATGTGCCTGACAATAATATTCAAGTCCCTTAGAAATGGTACAAGTGCAACAGAGGGGTGAAACAGCTCTGCCACAGTAGGTGCCATTGTTGCTCAAATTTTAGCCTACAGGAGAGTACAAGAATGCTGGTATAGCAAAAATTCTAACAAATCACATTACCAGTGAAAATATTTTCACTTATTCATATGAAAGAGATGGGACAGCACCATCTCTCTATTTCCTCAGTTAGTAGTGGCTTCACTGTCCTCTTGAAGGGCTGCCAGTAATTGTCACTGCCATTTTATCAAGTTACTCCTACTAGGAAAGAGGGGAAATTTTCTTTTTTCTGTAGAGAGGGAAAGCAAAAGCTTCTGACTTAAATTTCATTGCATAATTATTATGGAAGTATTGTTTTGCTTCATAGCTTTGTGTTGGAGATATTTCAGCAAATCCACTGTAAGGATTTAAACAGGATTGCAGAAAAACTTGTGGAAAACCTTGTTAAAAATGTTATTTGGCAACTATTCTTATCATACTGAAAGACCTGGAGGGAACTAAATATACATAATGCATTGGGTTATTTGCATTTACTGACAAATGCTGCCTAATACAGTTTTGAAAGAAATAACTCAAATGTAATGTTAAAATGCATTAAAGAAACATCATTAAGGTTGCAAAATTAAGCAATCAGACATAAAGTTGTCAGTGCAACCCTGATTCAGACCCCGTGTGTGTATACATCATTATACAGTCTTTAATTGCAGGATCATATACTAATTTTTTTCCTCTTGCCTCATTCAGTAAGCAGGACAAATAGCACTCACTAAATGAGCAGCTATTCAGTATTATATTTTCTCCATTGTTCAGTGTGTGGTCCCATGCTTTATTTATGGCACACTATTGAAACTCTGCTCTGAAAAGGAAATCTCAATCTCCTCACAGGCTTTTTAACAGCAGCCACCACTGCAGTGTCTGAGAGCTTCACAAGCACTAATGATGACTTTATCTTCTCAACAAGCCTGTGTGATGAAGCAGTGAAAGCAACTCAGGGAAGCTGAAGCTAAAGAGAAAAGGTCAAAAGTCTTTTGGCAGCTTGTGGCGTTCAATTCAAGATGTGTAACATCTGATATTGCAGTGGCAGCATTGCACTGTAGCTGTTTGAGAGCAGTTTCTGCAAACTGAGTACCTACGTCTGTGTCCCTGCCAATCTCTCAGCCCCATAGCAACCATTCAATTGCCTTTCTTTTCCTGTTCTCTTGGGTCTATGAACTTCTCTGCTACTCTCTCAGATGAGGTTCAATGCTGGCACACGTGTCATAGCTCTGTAGAGCTTTGTATGTCATGGTAATGTGTGGGCAAAGATGGAGCACACTTGGTGACAATGAGATTATGCAGTATTTTAAAGACTAAAATGTGGGGCTTTTGTTGACTGTGTTCCATTTATAGTTCTTCAAAACTAAGTCTGGCCAACTTGGATTGTCTCTTATGAGAATAATATAGGGAATATCTGGCCCTATTGTATGCCTACTGAATTCCACAATTGTTATCTCTAGGGCTTTGAAAAAAATTATTAAGAAGTTGATGGTACTGTGCTGATGGGGTGAATAGGAGAATTGAGCATACAACTAATTTGTATCCCATTTTTTGTAGTATTTTTTAGTTTTTCTCTATTTAAATGAAGTATCTAAACTTTATTCTAATAAAAATTTGACTTTGGATCATTTTGGGAGACCTCGTAGAGAAAACTATCTTGACAGATCTCAAAGCTCTGACTAGGAGTGACAGAAAAATATCTGCATGTGCTTTCTTTACTGTGAAGAATTATTTTGGCTGAAGTTTGTGTGTAATTCAAATCAGATAAAAGATAAGACCCGTTATAAATATATTCAGTATTGTGTACATTGGCTAACCCTACGAGGAAAGAGAAAACAGGCTCCTAAAATGGGAAGACAAGGAATCTTACTAATACACAGAATTACCAACTTTAGCAATGCAAATGCCAAGTTTTCAGCCAGCATAAATGACAATGAGTGTGTGGACTCAAAGATGGCATGTTGATACTGCAGATGACAGTCTTGATAACATATTTTCAAATAATGTTTGTCAAATATGTAATGGAGAAAAAAGATGTTGCAATGCCATCTGTATTGTGTCCCATTCTGGACACTGTTGAAGTGATCAGCACTTTGACAGGATTCTCTTGCATGTGTCAAAGATAGGAAAAAATAGAATATGTCACATTTTTCCTGAGCTGCTAACAAAAGTATTTATGTACATTCTCCTCTTCAGTGTAAATACCCAGTTTGACTCCTTTCAAGTTGCTGTTTTACTATACTGTGGGTTATTTGCTGGGTCAAGTTGGTCAATTTTTTTAGCATTTCTGAGTGGTTGGTGATAAGAGATCTGTAGATTTTGCTGTTATAAGATACTGTGTCATTGTGCATTTCTGCAGCAGTCCCCTTCATGACTTTCCTCCATTATCTGAAATCAAGAGCAAACCCATGTAAGAAGGCTTCATAATTTGCTTTTTGGTGAAAAAAAAAATTAGCTCAATGTTTCTCCTCACTATTCTCTCCATAAGCAATCCACTTCTGTGTAGGGCTGCCAACTTGGAGAAGGATAGACAGATGAGTGAGAAAGAGGAGGACTTACCTTGTGAGTTTGGTTTGTGGCTGAATTGAATTCATTGTATTCTGAAGATATAGGTGTATGTTGTCTACAGAAACTCTGCTGGTATCTGGAAGCATAATGGAATTCATAATGTTGCCTCCTTGAAATCAGGGACTCCTGCTTTGGCTATCTCATTCCAGCCTTTTTGAAATACTGTGTAAGTTATCATAGCTGTTAGCTGTAGCACACAAATTCGCCCTCTCTGAACAACAGTTTGATTTTTTTGATTATATGAACAGATAGGCTGGCAAAGATCAGCTTTCTCCCCTATCATGCATAAAGTTGAAGCCACTGCTGAGCTGCATTTATGAATTCTCCAGCATTTCTTACCTAATTCTTCCGTTGTGGTGATTATGCAAAGAAGCTCGGGGGTGAGAGTGAGTTGAACTAGCCCAAGGATTCCTCATTGGCTGAGTGCTGTGTATTTTTGTATTTGTTTTTTGTCTGGTTGAAGCAAGTTTTATAATCACATAAAAGCAGTTACACTGTTTCGGTAGAAGTGGTCACAAAGTCTTTAGAAGTGGTGTGCTTGTTAAAAAAATCCACCTGACTTAAGCCTTGCAGCTTTCTTATACATGGTTCATTAATTGCCGTTGTAGTTAACTAATGCAGCAGAAGCTCTCAGCTAAGGGTTTTGTTGGTGCTGGCTCACAGGTTTGTGTGTATGTTCATGTCTTTGTGGTGGCCTGCTGGACCTCCTGTGCCTGTCTAGCTGTGAGCTTTGAAAAGTCCATCAAGGAGTTCTCTTTTTGAAACCAGTAATAACCAACCAACTTGGGCAGGGGGAGTCCCTTAAACTCTGCTTCTCCATCTGCTGGCATATTGCACACAGTTTAACTTGCACATTGCAGAAGCTTCTGTTATAGCAGGCAGTAAAAGTCATTATAGTCTGCCAGTTGTAATGTGCTGCTCTACCCTGCATGTCCTGATGGGCTGTGTCATGGTGGGCTGCCTGTCAGGCTTTGCACAGGTGAAGCTGCTGCACCTTGCCAAGAATTTCCAGGCTGGATGTGTGACATTAGAAGCCTGTTAGTAGAACAAGCCTTGTGTGTGCTGCTGGCAGGAGAGAACAATGAAGTTTCTGTAGTAAAATAAATTACTACCAAGAAATCCCTTTTTTCAGAAAGTAGTTTGAGTTCTCTGTGGTGATTACTCTGGCTACTTTGCCAAGCACTTTTGCATTTACTTAGTATCTGTTTGGAGAATGGGGGAAAAAAATTAGTGGCAAAATCATTCTGGTATTTGGAGCAGAGCTTTGGACCATCTTCTCTCACTGTACCCTGCATTTAGAAGCAGAGAAATTATCTTGCCATGATGCTTGTCCAGAAGAGAAACTAGATGGTCCTAACACTGGCCTGCTCCTGGTACTGACTATTTTTTTCCCAGTAGCCTCTGGCAACAGGATGGTCAGCCTTAAGTGTCCAATATCTTAGATGTAGAACATTTGTTATGGTATCTTCAGACAATTTGAGGT
Source organism: Acridotheres tristis (assembly GCA_037013685.1). Lineage (NCBI taxonomy): Eukaryota > Metazoa > Chordata > Aves > Passeriformes > Sturnidae > Acridotheres > Acridotheres tristis. The sequence goes on along the minus strand of CM072889.1, from coordinate 11,100,176 downwards.
GAGGGCCTTTTGGTCCACTCATACTTTTCCCAAGTCTTGTTCCATAATTCTCACAGCCAGACATTTTCTGGTTTCCCAAATTGTGTTTCTCCTTCAGGAAAAAAAAAGTCCAACTGTCCCTTATCTGCTACCAAGTACCTCTGTAAAAGCTACTGCTTTTCTCACTGAGATGGAGGAATTTTGGTAGGACTTTGATTTTTAACACCTCTCTCTGAGGGATTCTCATCTAGCCAAAAATGCAAAGCACCTCTTGCACTCAGCTTAATTTTAGTTAGTGCTTTTACAGTCAAGAAATTTGCAGCAGGCAAGGAAAGGTCTTCTTTGATAGAAGTAATCTTCAAAGTTAGGTGGCCAGAAAAGAGATGGTAGAGAAGAGCTACTGCCCTCAAAATGTCACTGCCTGCCCCATGAACAATAAAATCAGAAACCTCTTTGAGTTGTGCAAGACTTAAAGCACCACTGGCAAAATTAATGGCTGAGCAAGTAGCAGCAGCAGGGAAGGCTGGTGTACTGTGACTCAGTAGGAATTTGTCTCCTGAAATGCGGTGATGTACCTTCATTGACTGAGAGACAGCTTTCTCCCACGATTCTGCAGCAAAACCTCTCTGCACCTTCCTTTAGCAGTGGGGGTGGCTGGGGAGGTGCTGGCAGGACTGGAACAGAGCTGAGATGTAGCTTTGCTGAGCAGCCTTCTCAAAACCTTCTCAGCAACTGCTCAATTTCTGGCTGTAGCCTCAGCTCTTCTGCTTATATCCTTTCTTTTGGGGTTCCCCAGAGTCTAAAAATGTGTCCAAGTCACCTTCAAATAGCAAAGAAGGGTGAAAAGTGTTTAAAGTGTGCATGTGTGTGGTGTTTCAGAACCTTCCTCACAGGTTTATTTTTTATTCAGAAGATGGCTCCAAATGGTCTCTTTTGAAGATAATGTTTGCTATCAGACTTTTTTTTTTTTAGTTTAAGGTTTATGAAAAGAGCAAACTTCTACAGGAACCATACTGGGAAGCTTTTCATATGTCTTTTGAAATATCTTCTCTTATTAGCTGTCGAGTTTTTCCTGCTGGGATCATAGCAGGTTAAGCAATTTTAAAGCACTCTTTTTTCCCCTACAAATGTAATTGAGAACCCTTAATAGGAGATTAGCAAAAGAGGTTGCTGCTATGTTTTGCTCCAAACACTTGGGCAACAAGATGGAGAAAAATTAGTTTCTTGCATCTACTGGATGGCTGGTACTTGGTCTGGGACAGCTGTCTCTGAGTTCAGAGTGCATCTGGCTTCATTTATGTGAGATAAACTTTGTTATCTCACTAACTTACTAAACTAACTTATTTCGTGGAGGAAAAAGATGAAGAAGGAAGACTACACATTTGAGAGTTGGATATTGGCACAGAGTGTTATTCTGGTGGGAGGTGAAGGTGCATGGTTGTCAGCAGCACATGTGAACCTTGCCTAGAGTCTGCCACGTATGAGTTGGGGTTGTGGTTTCTGTAGCATTAAGTTTGGGGACCTGGTAGGGAGATATCTGAGCTCCCTTTCAAGCTGTGCACTTGAGCTTCCCTCTTCATGGAAACCAGGTGTCCTGCAGCTTGGGTGGAGGAACCACAAAGCTCAGAAGTGTTGGCATCACTTGATCTCTCACATAACTGGAAGGGCAGTTTTCTTTGTCCTCGGAACAGATAACAGATATTTTCTGTGATTTTATTCTGGGTCACTTACTAGTGATTGTAAGGAAGGACAATGATGGGTCAGTCAATGTTCTGATTTTCTCTTTAGCTCATGGTAGTTACTGTATATCACTGGGGTTTTTTTCAGTGAGATATATAGTAATATTTTTTGTATTGATCATTGGTGCTAAATCTGACAAGAATATTAGAAACAGAAGAACAGAGAAAACAGACACTAACTTCATTCTGATGAACATGTAAATCCTCAGCACAAAAGGTATCATACTCTGTCCTAAGAGCAGAATTATCAACCTGCACTGGTGGATGGAACAAGCTAATTACCAGACCCAAAGATCATAATTCTGAGCAAATCTTTCAAATTCCTGTGTCAGGTATCACCTTTTCAGGTGTCCACTTTTGGGGAAAAAGGTCTTGTTGTGCATAAATGAAAATCACTTCACCTTTGAAAATAATTAATGTTCACCCAGAGTGAGGCCAATATACCAGCTATATTCAATACAGGATTTGCTTTCCCAACTGTGTAGTTCATTGCTGACTGTTTGGGCATATCTTTCTGATTTTCATAGACAACTTTTTTTTTTCCCCCTCCTATTAGTACAAATGTATTATTACTACTTTCTCTGGAATCCTGGGAAATAAAAAAATATTTTAAGCACTTTCAGGTAATGGTGTTTCCCACAGAATCACATTTTGAAGACATTAGAGGGACTTGGCTACATTTTCTGATTTGTTGCATCTCAGAGGCATGATTAGCATGTGATAAAAGTTCCCTTGTGAACAATTTTTGTTCTCTATGTACTGATCTCTTACCTCCTTCTTTATGCTAAAACTCTGAACATCCTTTACCACTGCCCCTTCTCAGTATCAGCCTGCTCAGTGAACCAGGAGCAGATGCTCTTTATGTGCTTGCTGTTTTTGGTAAAGCACTGCCAGCCTGGCAAACCAGGATGATGGGCTGGCCTGAAAAACTGAAAAATGAGCAGAAAGACTGAGTGCCAAAGGAGAAGCAACAGGAGTCCTTGAGGAAAATATGTTGCTGCAGGAAGATGAAATACCAGTACACCTGTTCTCACCTGCTCTGCTCCATCTATCCAGTTGTGGAGCAAGGCAAGTGACAGCTTAGCTCCTGGGAAGGCTCAGGGATGCTCTAATTTGGTAGAGCAAGACCCTCCAGACAGAGGCTGTTAATATAATTTGAGCCCTAGCCAAGGTTTGTGCCAAGCAGGTTCCCTGATGCCCAGTTAAATATACACATTTAAAAAGCTCTCGGAGCTTGCTGGTTCTGTCTGCTGCAAGGGTTTATCCATTTAAGTTTTTGGGTTGAAATGCCACTGCTAAGGAGAGGGTTGGCCCTCTGTTCTCTTAGGATCTGAGCCTTGCAAAGTAGTGTCATCTTTTGATGAAGGGAGAAAGGATAAGAAAAAGGATGAGTCTGGTTCTGCTTAAATCTGTGAGACTGTCAGTAGAGCTTCTTTCACATCCTGTATCAGACTGTGGCTCTAAAGTGACTTTGAAAAGCCTGGGCCCTTTTATGGGTTAATACTAATGGTATTATGAATGCTGACCACAAAGACCTATATTACATTTGTATTGGGCTTAAATCTTTTTTCCACTGAATGCTATGTATTACCATGAAATAGTTGATCATTTCACCTGTGAAAAGGAGCCACCACATGGAAAGTAAGGGATGGTATCACATTTTGAGGGCGTTTTCAGGGAAATTTGATCACTGAATCACAGAACAATTTTGAAAAACACTTTTAAGGTCATCAAGTCCAGCCATTAATCCAGCACTACCAAGCTCACCACTAAACCGTGGCCCCAAGTGACACATCTGTGCTACGTTAAATGCTCCAGGGATGGTAATTCCACCACTTCCCTGAGCAGGCTGTTCCTGAGAAGAAATTTTTCCTAGTATCCAATCTATACTTTCACTAGTGGAAAGGCCATTTCCTTTTGTCCTAGCACTTGATATTTGGGGAAAGAGACCAACTTCCATCATGCTACAGCCTCCTTTCAGATATCTGTGGAGAGTGGTGAGGTCTTCTCTTTGATGCCCATTAATATATCATGCATTTTTATCTTATGTGTACCTTTGTATTCAACTGCAATAAATTTAAACTTACTATTTAAAGAGTCATTTAATATGTTTTTGTGTGGCTTTGTCTTCGCTTTTTTTGGTAATAAAGTTCTGTGTAGGTTCAACTGAAACTAACTATGATCAAAATTATTCCTTTAAGAATCAACAACATCAAAAGGTTTTGCTGTCTGTGTACCAAGGAACAGCTTTTCTTCCTGCCTTTAACATAGAATAAGATAAATTATATATGTTATGATTGAGAACTGGAGTTTGAAGGTGAAGCATGTGGCTATGTTCCAATATAAACCTTCAGGAGCACATTTGTGGCTATGCATGATAATCCTCATGCAGATGATCCTTCTGTAATTGTTGCAAACTACAGCTCCTCAGGATTGCTTACAATTTTTGAAAAGTCAACAATTTTTATTCCATTAGAAGAAGGTCACTGAATGATATTATGAAAGAAAAGTAATCACTATAATATAATCACAGAAAAATTCTGTCCGTAGTCCTTTCCTTGCAGTGTTCATTCAAAAGTAATTTCTGTCACTCAGAAAACTCTAGGGCTTTTTTGCTGTAAAATATAGAAATAATAGGATAGTAAGACGAAGACATAATCACTCTTAGGGGACATGCCTCAATTCTTTATGTATTCAGCACTAATAAAATTAAGTCCTCTAATTGCGAAATTCTTTTTGTAAATGATCAAAAATGACTGAAAATGTTTCTCATCTTCCAAAATGATGATTTTTCTGTACCACAATTCATTATACCATCAAGAAAATGGACTGAGTATTTTGAAGCAAGTGTTTATACTGGTCTTGTGTTTATTAACTCTTAGAGGGCTGTCTCTGAAATATACTGTTGGAATTACCTCTTGTAACTAATATTTTCAAAAGTTTAAATAATTTGGTTTAGCTGCACTTTGATGCTTCAAATATTTCTAAAAGACCTTTACAGTTTCCCATTCCCAGCTGTTTAGTGACAAATATTTATGAAAATCGTATCACTGTTTCCAGGACTTGAAGTATTAGGAACCATAGAGGGGTTAAAAAGTTTACTTCTCAGCCAAGTCTATAATTGTTTTCTCATTTAAAAGAGTAACTGGTGTATTGCTGGCAGTACACAAAGATTTTATTTTACTGCAATGTATCATTTTTGTTCTCTTGTGGAGAAGGGGGTCTATTTAATATGCAGTCTCAGTTGAGGGATCTGTATGAATAAGTGTGGATGATACTGTGATACACTTTGGCTGTTTCTGTAGCAACCACCTATGGGTTTTTGTCTGTGCTTTCACATCTCTTTCCAAGAACTGCTTTTTTTTTTTTCTCCTGTAACAGTTTTGTTCTCAGAAGCGTTGCTTGAATTATTTTTATGTTCTTCATTTGCACGCTGTCTTATATGTGACAGTCCACCATGAAAAACTGAGAAATTGTTGTATAAATTACAGAAAGCACTCTGGCAGTCATGACGATCTTTAGTGATCCTTACACTTTCTGTAACGAGTGGAAAATTGATTTTTGTAATTCATTTTCTTTCTTTTGAAGATGGTAGGCTTATCTGATGAAATGCTGCTTTCACTCCAAATATAAGTTAAATTTAAATTGAACTTTAAACTGTGATTACTGTTTGCTTTGCATTGTTTATGTGCACTGAAATAATACTTCTCAGATACTTCAGTGTTTGATAAATATTTGGTATCAGAACTTTTTTTCTCCAGTGACAAAGACATACTGAATTCAATATGGATTTTGGTCTGTCGTCTGTATACAGTAAGGTTGTGGGGTTTGGTTTGTGCTTATTTTCTTTGAAAAAGATCCTAGATGTCTGAGTGTGTGTGTGTGAGTGGTTTTGCATAGTTTCTGGAGCTGTAGTTTCATTTTATCAAACTTTTGAAGTAGGCCTGAAGTCCCTCTCTGGATGATGGCGAATAATCAGAATGTGCTTCCCTCCCTCCCAGTTCACTCCTGCTTCAGAGTCTTCATCCTCAGGCAGGAGGTGTGAGGATTTTTACAAGACAGCTGTGCTGTCAGATTTGGTGAACCTTGTATGGCAGCCAGACCCCCTCCAGCTGCTCACTTACATCTCCCCCTGACCCACACCAGCAAGATGGGGGACAAAATAAGAGAAGAAATAAAAATAAGGTTGAGATAAAGGCAGATACGCTACTTATCAATTATTGCCATAGACAAAACATACCTGACTTGGGGTAAGTTAATTTAATTTATTGCCAGTTAGAACTAGAGTAGGATGGTAGAAGCAAAGACAAAAATCGTAGAGCACCTTTCCTCCCCAGTTTGTCCCAGGCTTGATCTCACTCCCACCCTCTGTGCCCCCCTGGCCTGTGAGGCACAGGGACAGTGGCAATGGGAGGTTGTTGTACTGCAGGGCAGGCTCTGCTGGGGCCTGGCACAACTCCTCCATCCTCCTTGGTGCTGCATGGCTTTTCCCACACTTTTTGCCTCACTGACCAGGGGCATTTTGCCCTGTATTAAATACACTTTGCCTAAGGCATCACCAGAGAGAGCACCCCCAGCTCTCCTCAGAGTGGCTCCTGCAGCCCCAGGGTCAGAAATGGGGCAGGGGCAACCCAGGACAGTAGCTGATTATACCTTTTTTTTTCCTTTTTTTTTTAAACAAGACTTCCCCTCTGATTTCCCCTCTGGCTGTACCCTGGAAGATTTCTTTGACTGGTGCAGTTGGCTTCTGCTTCCAGTGCTGTTCCTTGGCACCAGCTCCTCCTCCACACTTGTGGCAGCAGGTCAGACTGTTGCACAGGGTGTTATGCAGCCTGTCTTGACTTCATTCACAAGCTGTTAAACTTACAGGAGATTGGCAAAAATACTTATGTACCCCCTTATATGCCAGGGATAATATGCAGTATTTTAATGGACTGTCTCAAATGTGAAGAACCACCAGCTATAAAGACAAGTGTGCAATTGAGTGCATCCTTTGGGCTGTGGGAAAGAAAGGACAATATTCAACACTGGTTTCTTTCAATGGCTTCAAGTGTTTTAGCCTATTACTATTTTTGAGGTGCTAATTGCTCTTAATATTCTCTGTCTATAAATCTTTCCCAAAAACTTGTCTATGCATTTATAAAAATGGAGATACAGAAAGTACAGATTGCAGGCTTCAGAGTAGTGACAGCTTTCCACAAAGGGCAGGTATTTTATATCATATATTAGACATCTGGTGAAGCTGAGGCTTGCAGATAAAATGACAGAGCAAGTATATAGCTGGGGTAGGTGCTATCCTGAATTAGACTTGATCTGCTTAGTACTTTCATGCTAATGAAGTTAGGAGCTTTTTGGTATTCTCCTGCAATCTAACAAAGCATCAATATTTTCAGTGACAAATGGGTGGTGATTACCTGGTGAAGATTGATTACAGGCTTTAAATTCGCTGGATTGAAGCTTGTGTTCATGGCTCCCTCTAATAATCATTCAATTTACTCAAATCTACTCTAATTTTAGGCCTACAATACCAGTGTTTCCACTTGCTGGTGACAGTTAAATCCTCATTGATATTGGTTAAGCCATTGGGACAATGTGGTGCAAGAAGAATGATGGATGGGTTTAATTTGATATTCGAAGACTGTCTTTGATGTTGCTCCTACACCACTGAAAACTTGTTACAGAATTAATTTAACACTGCATCTGCTTTTGTGTTTGTATTCCAATAGCCAGGGGCCATGTAAGTCTACATTAAAAAAATAAACAGAAACTTCTTTCTCCTGTGGTATAGGGGGACGGGGTGGATTTGGAACTCTTGATTAGAATGACAATCCTGATAGCCAAGATCTCACTTGTTCTCTTTTAGCTGCATCAGTTGTATGTTTTGCTAAGAGGTAAGAGTATTGTATTTGTGCACAGTGCTATTGCTGAAAAAGGAAATAATCCTTAGAGGTAAATGTTTCCTTTTTTTGCAGAAGATCTGAAAGTTTCCTACACTACAAGAAAGAGATGAAATAAAAGTGGGGGAGGGGGAATATACACATGTAATTACATGTTCTTTACTTCATAGTGATTTTGTCTTTCATATGAGCAACTTGAACTTCATCAGTCCTGAACTCTGAAATCTTAAATAATGCTTTTATTGATCTGAAAGAATGCATTAACTTTTCTTTCACATGACTGCTCCTGTGAGCAAGGGCTACATCCCCGTGTAAACAAACATGGCAGGTTGTCTACATCTCTTGTGGCATTTTGACCTACATCAGGTGACTGTCACCAAGTGCAGTGAGAAGTTCCAGTAATTTATTAAAAAGGACCTCAACTTATTGAAGATGGTGGTTTGTAATGGCACCAGTCAGGAATAACTGTTTAGTGATGATTACAGCACTTGCTTTTCTGTTATTTTTTCTGACATCATTCTGGCTGGGACTGTGTTTGTTTTGACATCTGTGGTGATATGGGAGGGGTGCAGGTGAAGGGCAGTGGATAAACCTGCTGCTCCACAGGTAACAGCAGGAGGCATTTTCTTACTTTCATTTTCCCTGTGTCCTCTTCTGCTTGCTACACCAATTTGCTTTTCTGTCTTCACCATGGCAGCATTACTCCAGGAGTACAGAGACTTTCTGAGGCAGAAAATAAGCCATTTCTGGATTTTTTCTTGAACCATCAGATGGCCAGCAAATATATCCAGTCTGTGTGTGGTCTTGCTGGTGGACTGATCTCAGCTAGCCTGCTTGGTAAACTCTTGTGCCCTTATCAGAGGTCTCCTGAAAGGTGAAGTTCTTGGGGTAGTTACTGGTAACATAGCATTGTGTAATTCACAAACCTTTATGTAATCCTTTTGATACCCTTGGTAATTCTTTAATCACTCACCTAGCCCCTTTGCTAATGCCTAAACCCTGAGATGCATAATAAAAATATTTTCTCAGGGATCTAAGAGGAACAATTTTCACGTTGAAATATCTTAATTAACCTCCTAATTTTTGTGACATTTCTATCAGCTTTTAATTGTGAAGGTTAAAATATTTGCTATGTTATGCACAGAAATAAACAAATCTGTTTCCAGCCTCTGATGCTGAAGCAGCTGAAATCTGGTTTTAAGCAAAGATTAGAGTAAAGGCAGAGGTGCATATTTACTGTTTGTTGCTCTGGGAGAAAAATGAAACTTAATATACCAATTAATACCTGATCTGCAATCTGCTTAGATCTGTGAGTACCTTTTTGGATCAAGCCCTGGTGCACAGATTACAAATATTGTATCTCAGACATTTTTTATTCATTGTGGGAGATAAGAAATCCTGCTGAATTCTGTTCATCCTTGCTCTCCAAAGAGCACTCTGGGAAAGGTTCAGCTGACAGGGAGGTGAAAGATGGGTTCTATGGCCAGAGCACAGATTTTATGGCTGGTGTGTGGTTACCTTGTGTGTGAGGCAGTGACGGGCTCAGACACAGACACAGCATGACCAGAGAGCTGTGGGTAAAGGGACAAAGGGACACACGGACAGGGACACTGTGTGATCAGAGAGCTGTGGGTAAAGGGACAAAGGGACACACGGACAGGGACACTGTGTGATCAGAGCTGTGGGTAAAGGGACACACGGACAGGGACACCACAGTGCCACGCAGCTGGTGTCTGCTTGCTTTGGTTAAGTTTAGAACATAAAAATTCTTGGTTTGTTGCAATAAATGTTCTGCTTTGGAGCAAGCAAGAAGGAAATCCGTGTGTCTTTGTTCCTCATTGCTACAATTCAAGAAATGCACCAAGCTTGAGACAGTTCAATTTTCTACTAACACATGCCCTTTTAAGATCCTCAAAGAGTAACATACTCATTGACCTGAGTCCAGGCTACTTCACTCTGCAAAGGCCACAAGATCTTGCAGGACCTATCAGCATTTGCACTAACCTGTTCACTCAGTTTAAATGACTCAACTTCAATTCTGTCAATTGCCTCAATAGATCCATATCAGTAGAGAAGAGAAAATGAGTTTTGCACTGTTGAGGTAAGAGTAGTATTAACAAGATTCAATAAGATCTTTCCAAGGCTTAACCTTTCTTTTGGATGCTTAAATATATTGGGGTGACAGGATGTGCTGTTTGGAGTGGGTTTTGTTGCATACTTTGTCCATCACAGCCAATGGATGTCTGTAGGTCTACTTAAATATATTCCTGTAGCCCATAAAAGTATTTTTTTTATTTTTAAATATTCAAGATAGCCAAGTTATTGAAATACTTGTCACTTCATAACTCACGTGGTCTCACACTGGCAACATCACAGGGGTTAGACTCATGCGAGCTGTCCAAAATATTGTGAGTTTTTTTCTTTATTTCACTATATATCTGAGAAGGTTGCCTGTAGGAGGGAATCACTGAATCTCTCTTGAGTATCTGCATTGGAGGAATTTTAACTCCCCTCCTCTTGGCTCCTCTTTCCCCCCAGTGGAGCTAAGCTGTGGCACAGAATAAATCTGTAAGTGGCTGTGCGGCATCTGTGAAAGTTAAATCCCTCTGGCTTGGAGACCTAAGGATTTTGCAAGAAAATTGCACACACTTGGCATTCAAACAATTTAACTGTTCTTGCTGGTTTTAATCACTGTGAACCAAAAAATCTTTATTCTAAACTTGATTTTCAAGTGACTTGGTTTCAGGAAGGAAGCCATAAGGGAAAGTACATTTCATGGAAATCTTCACAGCTGTACGTTGAATAAGGCTCTTTTTTGAAGACAGGATGAGTCCAGATAGATTTAGACACTCTGTATCTTTTGGTACATGAATTCCAAAGAAGAAGGAAAAAAGAATTAATTTTTTAGATAGCTTTGGGATTTGTACAGATGTTTTCTGAAGAAATGTATGTACCAGTATTTCCTCTGAAGACTTAGAAAAGAATAGTGCTAAACCCATTAAATACTTGCACTGCATTTAGCTCTATGTGGTATGATAGCAATCACAATAGGTGGAATAGTGCATTTATATTATGGGTGAACAGCCCAAGTGCTGGGTGCTCTGGCACTGAACCAGCAGAGCATTTGGTGTCTGGTTAACTTCAGGAAAAATGGACTTGGGTTTTTTTTAAAATGAAATCTGCTTCCATTGTGCAAGTTTGGAGCTGGTTTGAATTATCCCAGTAAAGCTGCAGGGTTTGTGTGGTGAGGTTTGTTTTTGGTTTTTTTGGGTTTTGTGTGTGTGTGTGTGTTTTGTTTCTTGGTTTTTTGTGTGTATTTTTTTCTCTTTTTTTGGTTTGTTGTTGGGTTTTTTGTTTCTTGGTGGTTTTTTTGTGCATGTGAACTTTAAAAGCTAAAATCAGTGGGCAAGACTACTCACGTCTAATGCACATAGAGACCCTTAATTTGTTAATACCAGAGTTCTCACTCTCTTGCATGAATGAACCCATTGCAAGGATCCTTAAGAATAGAGCTGGAACCTCTGCTATTTTTGGTTTAAAATAAGTAACTGTGTATGGGTACTCTGACTGGATTAATATGCATGCTTTGTTATTGGATGCTTTACTTATACATTTATTCAAAAATGTTTTACGAACTCGAAATAATGCACTCGTTCCTGGCATCCAGTATGATTTGCCCTACTTAATCTATTTTGCTTCTCTTCCATTCCCCCTATCTATTTTCAGATTGACTTTGTCCATTTTTTTAATAGCTATTTTTAGAGGTGAATGTCCTTTGTGGTGTATTTTTAATCATGCTGAGTTGCTATATTATGGTAAAGTCTTATTAACAACTGCCATGAACTGAGAATAGTTCATTGTACTGGGCAGCAGAGTGCAATAACTTATGAATTCTTAAAATAACTGGCTTTTGATTTCTCATTTTCTACTTCTGAGAGAGATTGGAAAAAATGCCTAGGACTTTAATCCCTTCTGTTATAACATCATAAAATCCTTAGCTTATCTGAACTTCATAATTAGCATGGCATGATAAAAGAAAGGAAGGGGGAAAATTCCTATTGCTTGTCCTATTCCTACTGCTTGTCCTAGCCCTCTTCCACTTTCATTTGTGAGTCAGTTGCGTTTATTGGTTGAATCTTTTGGAATCAGGATGGTTATTTAGTGGATACAAGGTGCTCTGTAGCAGACACATCACTGAATCCTGTACCTAGAGAAGTGCACAGGAGACCTTATTGTGCTGTCTCTACTGCTTGCTGGTCAGGAGAGAAGATACAGATGACCTTTATGGGGATGCTAAGTGCTTCCCATAAGCTGCTGGCAGACTCCAGTCTATGCAGGGGCAGACTGGAGCCAGAAGCCTCACTATTGCATTATGTCACTCCTGAATACTTCATGTTTTCTAGCACAAATGTCAGTGAGGAATAAAACTATCCTCTGTTTCAGGACTATCTAGAGGCTTATGGCTGTGAGAAAGCATCAAAATTAACCTTCACTTTCATTTCATACTCTCCTAGTGCTAATGGCAATCATGTTGGCTACTTGAACTGAGCAATGAAACTTATGGTGCCTCACAAAGCACACTGGAAACTTGTTTTTGCAGTTGTGAATTCAGAGAGCTGATTTTCCTGGGCCAGAAGAGTTATAGTGAAGCTGCCTAGGCAGAGTGACTCTCCTGTGGGCAGCGGTGCTGAACAGAAATAAAGGCCTTTAGCTCTTTCTCTCAGTGCTGCATGGGGACTTTCCAGCCTGGCTATCACATGTGAAGTGCCATGGTATTTGGTCTGGTGTCACAGGCTGTATACAGACCAGGATTCCTACAGCTGTTGCCACTATTCCACTTTCATTTCCAAGAGATTTTCAAAATTATGTGTCTGAAGAAAAGTATCAGGATAAAAACATTCTCTGTCCCATTTCCATTCCTGTCTCCATACCAGAGAGGCTGGTTTTATCTTGCTCTCTTAGTTGTGCTATTAGCTTGGTCTAATCCCTCTGCTATCAAGCTGCCCTTTTCTGTACAGACTGGCTTGATTAGTTTTCAACTCAAGAGGAATTATAGGTATGGGTATGAAAGAAAAACTGGGGCCTGTGAGAAGGATTAAGGAACTGAGAAGGCTGTGTCCTCCTCCTCAGTCCCAGAGTGATGGGGAAGATAAATGCTCTGCTCGCTGGACCTTTGCAGCAAGCTTCACTGTTATTTTCACTAAGACAAAATATTAAGATTTTATAATCTTATAAAAATTTATCTACCACACAGCATGCACACACATGCACACATGGTGTGGTGAGATAAGTGCCATATGTGAGGAAGGTGTGTAGATTTTGAATTTGGAACCTGGAGAAGTGTGCTGTGATATGAGGTTGGACAGAGTTTAATTGCATAAACTCTTCTTTCTTTTATTGCCTTGGAGTTTGAGTGAAGAAGTAAGAAATTGATAGGTTGTGGCCTAGAGGCTAAATATCAGAAGCTGTATTTAATGTAGTGATTTAATACTCAAAATGTAGGGAAAGTGTTTCATTTGAACTACTTAGATATGATTTGCTGTTCCTATCAAAAAATATTCATGTGATTAATTTGCATTTAGTGATGAAAAAAAGCTTAAACTAAACTATCTACAAGTGATACTCTTCTTCATTTTAACATTTTCATCTTCCACCTTCATGCCTTTGGTGAGTGGAGCTTGTTGTGGAATGGCTTGGTGAAGGTACTGATGTTCTCTTGTATTGATTCACAGATAGCTCTAGCAAATGAGCCTATTCATCCAGCTCTAGATCACTATGTGGTTTTCTCCAGCACAGTTCAGAATGAGTGTGCAGATTAAACCAGACAATCAGATCCATATGTTTAACCACACCGGTTGCCTTCAGCAGTTTTGTTGGCCTGTTTGGTCAGTTTTCAGCTCCATGGATGCAAAGCAGTTGGAGCCTGCTGGTGAAAACTTTTCTGATAAATGTGCTTGTGCTTTTCCAAGACATTTGGTTGAAAACTATCTGAAGACCTTTCTTTGCTATTCTGATTTATTATTCCCAGTAACTGTCCCAAAGAGTATCACTGCTTTATGGATCTAGAATAAAACAACTGAGCTCTCTGCTTTCAGTTCCAATGGAGGAATGTTTGCAAAAAGAGCTGGAGTAACTCAGTGCAACAACTGGCAAAGCTAAGCCCAGGAATGACCTCGGTAGGGTTCTTTAACTGGCTCCTGCTGCTGCATGTGAATTACTCACCAGCTTACACTTATGAATAAAACACGTGCCTCGGGAAATCCAGCTGTTATGTGCAGTTATGCTGTCTTCTTTTCTTCTCCTCTCCTCCCCCAACATTAAGTCTACATTCATGTTTTCTACATTTCCAGGCTAGGACAAGTTTTGTGATTTAGTTATAAGATTTCAGGGAACATCTGCTGTACTCAAGCCCATTTGGATATACAGCCATGCTTATTCAGCTTTTCACTAATAACTATGATTTTATAAGTAAGGATTTTCTGCACTTGCTTCTGCATGTTACAGAGCACACTTGACATAAGCTGCCTGTGCCCCTTCACCATAGTGGTGGGTGCTGCTGCTGCTGCAGGACAAGTGAACTTTTTGCTTTTTTGTCTTTTAATACATTATCAACTTCCATTCTCAGTACACAGTGCATTCTGAAAATTTTCTGGTAATCTGCTAAAATACTATTAATTCTCTTAAAATGTTGCATGAAACATGATATTCATTGAAAAAAAACCTCTACTGCCATCACCCAAACCCATACCCATAACCTCCAAAAATGAAATTTAAATAAAAGGTAAAATCACATACCTGCAGCTGTCCCTGCCCTTCATCTGTCCTTGATTTAAATGTGTCTCATCTGTCACTGGACCTTTATGGATTGACTAAAATCTTTTAGGTTACTTGTTTGTCGTAAAGGATTAGAATTAGATCACAAAACTACTTTTTTCCCATTTAAACGATTTAATTTTTATAGACGGGGAAAAACAGTGCACTAACTTCTTAATGCAACCTGTTTATTTTTTTCCTCTCCCAACGAGAAATACGGTTGATTCATGTGATAAAACATTCATTGGATTTTAGAAATGTCATTATCACTAGACTCTAAACAGATGCTGGTTCAGTAATTGTCTGGTGCTGCATTCATTTGACACCACAGGAGCCATATATGGAGGAGTTGCAACAGCCTGAAAACAAATGTAGCCCTTCATTAGGCTTTTGAGTGTTGGTGAAAGGTCTTGGGTGATCCAAGCTTTAGGGGTGGGCCTTATAAGAGTATTATAGCCCTAATAATTGTAATTACAATAAAGATACTAATGACGTAAGCAGAGGGTAACTCTGACCTGCTCAAATTGAAGATTCCACTAAAGCCTGTTGTGCACGTATGTGTTGGTTTTGCAGCCTTGTTTATGGTAGCAGGGGGGCCACAGAGATGGCTCCTATGAGAAGCTGCTGGAAGCTTCTCCCATATCCAGCAGAGCCAATCTCTGATGGCTTTGAAGATGGACGTGCTGCTGGCCAAAACTGGGCCAATAAGAGAGGCTGGTAATACCTCTGTGATGACAGATGTAAGGAGGAAATCAAAACAAAGGGGGCACAGTTTTTTCTAGCCAGAGAAGAGGAGGAGATGAGAACACGTGAGGGAAACAACACAGTGGCACCAAGGTCAGAGCAGAAGGAGGGGCAGGAGGTGCTCCAGGCACAGAGCTGAGATTCCTCTGCAGGCCGCGGTGAGGAGCGTGGTGAAGCAGCTGTGCCCCTGCAGCCCATGGGGGATGCAGAGATCCACCCACAGCCCATGGGATCCATGGGGGATGCAGAGATCCACCCACAGCCCATGGGATCCATGGGGGATGCAGAGATCCACCCACAGCCCATGGGATCCATGGGGGATGCAGAGATCCACCCACAGCCCATGGGATCCATGGGGGATGCAGAGATCCACCCACAGCCCATGAGGATCCATGGGGGATACAGAGATCCACCCACAGCCCATGGGATCCATGGGGGATGCAGAGATCCACCCACAGCCCATGGGATCCATGGGGGATGCAGAGATCCACCCACAGCCCATGAGGATCCATGGGGGATACAGAGATCCACCCACAGCCCATGAGGATCCATGGGGGATACAGAGATCCACCCACAGCCCATGGGGATCCATGGGGGATGCAGAGATCCACCCACAGCCCGTGGGGAAGGTGCCCAGGCTGGAGCAGGGGATGCCTGGAGGAGGCTGTGATCCAGTGGGAGACCCAGTGGAGGGAGAGGGCCCTTGCTCCCAGGCAGGACTGCACCCTGTGGAAAGAGTGACTCATGTCACTGCAGTTTGGGAGGGCTGTGTGCCCATGGGGGGAATTCACCCTGCAGCAGGTGTGGTCAGGCTGCTGCTCATGAGAGAGAACCCACACAGAGAAGTTCAGAGAACTGTCTCTCCCATGGGAGGGACCCCACAGTCTCACAGGGGAAGGATTCCTCTCCCAGAGCAGTGAAAGAAAACCTCAAGTGACAAACTGACCAAACCCCCAGGCCCTGCCTCCCTGCACTGTCAGTGGGGAAGAGGGAGAAGCTGGGGTGGAAAAGGTGTTTTAAAGGCTTATTTTACTTCTCATTATCCTCCTCTGATTCTGTTAGTAAGACATTTCACTTTGCAACCTTAAGTTGAGCCTGTTCTGCCCTTTGAAGTGTTTTCTCCCAGTCCTTATCTCAACTTGTGAAGCCTTCATTGACTTTTTCTTTTCCCTCTTCTCTGCCCAGCTGTGGCAGAGGAGGGTAAGGGAGCAACTCTTGTGGCCTAGGGTTGGGCCAGTGTCAAACCAGGACAGTGTCACACTTGGCAGTGCATTTCTACACAGCCCTTCGTCCCAAAGGTTGTAAAGTACAGGGCAAAACCTGTAATGCTGGGAGGAGCTAATGATCTGGAAGAGTCTTCTCAAGGGTATCTTTCATGGAAGTTCTTTTGACAGTAATGCCCATGTAATTGTGCTTTCAGGCTAGCTGAAATTTGCTAGGAAGCAGTAGCATCCATAGTTTATGAATCTGCAGGGTAACTCCTGCTTTCTGTCCCTCCTGTGTTGGGATCTAAATCTCTGTTCAGGCTGGACAATGAAGGACTGCAGCCACCAGGGTCATTGAAAAATTTAAACTGGTCATCTGCTGAGGACTACTCTGGGATGGAGAAAAACAAATGTGGGGAAGAAAGTCCAAAGCAAATTTCTAAGATACTTTTCCTCATTCTATTCCCAGTTTGAATTAGGTTTTGGACTTTTCATGCATCTTTTATAGTAAGGAGTTCATAAAGAATGGGATAATGGTAAAGAAGCACCATCTCATTTACAAAGGGGTCCAATAGCATTGCAATGTACCCTTCATGTTTTGTCTCAAAGTAGAGCACAGTGCAATGGCATGTTTTCTTGTGGAAAAGAGAAACTTGGATGATCATCAATATATTTTTGTTTTTCTTAAGATGGTTTCCTCTTCTTAGCACCCATAGAGAGCTTTTCCAATCAAATATTATCGACAGCAAAAACATTATCTAGTGTATAGACAGATGGCAGGATGATAATTGTTTCAAGAGACAGATGGTAGTTTCTTGTACCCACTTTCTAGTTTCTGTGTTTTTAAAGCTCAGCAGTTGCATTGTGCAGCATTCGTGGTGTCATAAAATACCAGCCACTTTAAATAACTCTGAACCAGGCTTTCGAATGATTTGTTTAAAAGGAGCCAGCCCTATTTAAAACATGATCAGCTGAAGATGCCTAGATATTTGACAAGGCAGACTGTAATTTAGAGAAATTGTGCCTAGCTTGATGCTTGCAAATGCAGAACCCTTCTGCCTCCTTTCTGTCAGAAAAAAAGAAGTCTGAAATTGTAAAGAGGAATACTTCTCTTTCTTTTTTTAAAAAAGAAGTCTAACTTGGCACTAAGAAGAGGGCACCATAAGAATAAAAATAATGTATGAGTTGGAGGGAGCTGCCAGAGATATTTGTAGAGACATGCCTGGAATTCCATGCTCGTTTCTTCCACAGACTACTGCAAAAGTGATTAGATCCACAACATAAAGAATCTTATACATAAATAGCTTACCGTGAAAAAACAAATATTTAGTTGCCCTGTGAATCTGAGGATTACATGAAACACCTTTATTCTCTACAGAGACTAAGATCTTTTCAGGAATAATTTTGTGAAACACTTGGGGATGGTTCAGGGTGAATCCTGCATGGTTTAACATATCTCTTTTCTCCATCTCATTCTTTTAAGCTGTGTAAAGAGAAAGGGGAGATACCTGTTCAACAGGTTTGCTTTCCAAAGTTAGGTTGATGGGGCCAGATTTCAGTATGACTGATGAAGCCCTCATCTCAAAGAGGATTGTGGTTTCTGGTGGGTTTTAACCTCCACATAGTTCTACTTTATATAGTACATTGAAATATTTGCAGGCTCTCTGGAGTGGAGGCTTTCATCTGAAGGTGCATTACAGGGATTCTTGTCTTTGATACTTACTGTTTGTCTAAATATAATTTATTGTATATGAAAGAAGTCTATAAAGTTATCAATACAGTAACTTTTAACAGAAATAGCCATAGGCAAGGTGGCTGCATTCCCAGTAACAATCCCATGGCTTCAGGGGTGGTGTTCTGCTTGGGTGGGGAAAAAAATTAAGCACCTTTACATTCAGTAGTCAGCCTTCAGGATGCTATACCATGAGAAACTGTACAGACCAAGACAGTAATTTAAAATGTGAAAGAAGTTGAAACCATAGTATCAGTGTTTTTTTAAAAAACCCTTTGTATCTCTGTTCTTTGTCACTTAGTCACTTATTAAATTATTTTCAGCACTAGAACCACAGAATAGTTAGATTTGGAAGGAGCCCAGAAGGATCATCGAGTTCAGCTCTTTAGTGAATGGCACACAGAGGGATGAAACCCAGAACCTTGGTGTTATTAGCACCACCCTCTCACCTGCTGAGCTAATTTCAGGGTCATTTTGTATAGGATGTATGGAGGAAAATACAGATTTTAAATCTGCATTTAAGAAAGGCATGAAAACTGAACTTTCAGCCAGTGGACACAGACCTTCCCTCTACTACTGAGACTAAGTGCTGTCCAATCTGGGAAATGAAAGTGTGCTGTGTGAGCAACACTAGGCAAACCAGACAGGCCAGTTTATTTATTTATTTATTTTAATCTTGCATAATCACAATGAAGTACTTGTGAGCAATCTGGAATATCAGAATTATTTGAAAGAGATGTTTTGCAAATAACTCTGAATAAGGAGTGCATGTGAAAACTGCCAAGTGTTGTTGGACAATTCGCAAACAGGAGGAGGTTAAACTCATTAAGTAAATGATTCACTACATATTAGCTCAATCTTCCTTCTGAACTTTGAGGCCTGTTGGAGCTGAGAATCAGTTTTGTTGTTTTTTATTAAATATTTTTTCTTGTTTTCCATACTGTAATCATGTTGTTTGAGTCATTAGTGTGAAGGCAATAACAGACTTACTGTGAAATTAAACCTCTTAAGGAGCATCACTGTCTGCATGAACACACATGAAACACCCTGCAACTATTAAGAGGCTGAATTGTGTGGAATTTTCCCTTTTAAAAAATTGTACTATTCAGATCAAGATGAGTCTTGCCCACCTGGATGTTTGTATGATGATCAAACCAACTGAAGCTATGGGGGCTAATTTTATTTTATTTTAATTTTTAAAGGAGGATCATTGATATAGGTTTGTCATCAGTTTCTCTGAGGGTCAGGCTTCTCCTTCCTCAGACTGCAGTGGACAGAGTGGTGCCAGTGCTGGGCACTGTCTCCAAGTGCTGCTCTGCAGTCAGCAGGCTGAGTCTGTCTGCTGTGTGCACTGATGAGATTGGCAGATTCAATCCGAGCCTGCTTGGGCTGTCTTGCAGCTGAGGCTGTCCAGTGGTCTTGTCCTTCATTTCCACTTCTCCAGTTAGCTTAATGCTTTTCCTTAACTGCTTCTGAATTCTTTCATGACAGCAGATATATAGCCAGTGCCATCTGATAGATTTTTAGGCATCTTTGTTGTAAACATGTAAGTATTCATTTAATGCTTGAATTGCTTTACCATCCTTTGTGACTGTATTTCTCATTCCTTTCTGAAATGATCTTTCTTCATCCTTGGCTGAGTCTCCTTCTATACTTTGAGAAAAAGCTGCTTGATATCTAGCACTGCCAGCTATACCTCCAAATTTATTTCAGATTCTTCCCTGACTCTTGTATCCTTTTTTGTAAAGTTTTTCTTCTTCTTCTCTGTTGCCTTGGTTCATATTTTTTGTAAGACATGTTTATTTTCAACTTGGTTGGTCTTCATAAAGTCTTTGTAAAGACTTGCAGTTCCTCATAAAAGCTTAAAATGATTTCTTGAAAAATTACAAATGTCTGCTTAGGTTGGTCATTCCCTAGCCCAGGGAGCAGATCTGAGCTAAACAAATCTCATCTTCCTCCCTGTTTCTCCCTTGAATGACAATATAGCCACCAACAAAACCAGGATTTCTTTGGCAGTTGGGATTTATTTCTGTGCAGAGGAGAAGATGCAGTTAATTGACAGTGGCTGACTGGGAAAGTGTCAGGTGTTGGACTGACGAGCCTGGGCTGGACAGGGGTTGGTCAGTGCTGTGTCCTGGCCATGTCACACTGACCCCCACATCCCAAACCATCCCACCCCAAAGATGGGACCTGGGCTGTGGGGCCTTTCCCAGTGATGGTGTGTTTGATGAGCTCTTTTCAGTGGCCATGCAGTACCCCATCCAGAAACAGAAGTATTCTTGCTCTAAGGCACTACCTTAGAGCAGCAGAGTTGTGGATTTATTGTCATGGTGACTCTGAATCTTTACAAGTGGATGTCATGAGACAAAATAATTTAGTGATAAGGTTCTAAAACTCCTATGAACAGGAAAGCCTAGTACTTTGAACTCAGTGGTGAAATCTACCCTTTGCAGAGACTGAAAAAGTGAGATTATTTCCTTATTAATAGGAATTGTATGATTTGTCAGGCAATTCAAAAATCTCTTGTGCACTAAAAAACTTATTTCTAAGTAAAAGAAAATTACTCTTTCCTTTAAAATTTCACAAATCACATCCCTCTTCCTAAACCTGCTGCCTACACGAAAGTGGTGATTTCTGTTAGCTTTCAAATGTTATGCAAAACACACTTCAAAAATAAGGATAGTTAAGTGTCAGATTATCAGAAAATATTTGCTTCTTCATAATCCTTTGACTTCCCCCCCTCCCCTTCCCATTAATCTATACTACTGTGAAACAAATGTTTGCATTAATTGTGCCAACTTTTGAATTAGCAATAGATGAATCTCTAGCGACTTAAAATTTTGCTAAAGTAAACAACCAATGAATCACACATTCCTCTAGGGTTTTTGAAAGTAAACAACAACTTTTTTCCCAGTGTGAAATAGGACATTTCTGTTTTAAAGATAGGCTGTCAGCTTCAGGCTGGAGATAGACTTCACTTTCCTAATGACAAAAACATTTTTTTTTTAGAATTCTAAAAAGGTAGATTTCTAAGTTTGAAGAAATCATGCTTTGAATGACTTGGAGAAGGGCTCCCCTTTCTCCTTATACTTTGCTTTACTTTGGATTGGCTTGATTTTGAATGTGGAATCAGGCCAACTGTAGCAAAGGAACTGGCATTGGGTAAATGTCATGGTCTCCTCAGCACGTCCAGTGTTGTGCTGTCTTCTTTGTGCTGCTGAAATATGATAGTACGAATGATTAATCTTTATTTCTAGCAGGGCACGTCAAAAACTGAAGCCAATTTCGGAGTATAGGACTGGATCACTCCAAGAGATTTTCTAGGCCTTGTATGAACTGAATGTTCTCAGTGTGCCAGGTTGTGGGGTTTTTTTCCCCCTAGCATTAGTCACATCATTTGGCAGCAAAATACTTATTGACAGACTATTTTCATCAATTATCTCTCTGTTTTTCACATGCGTCATAAAACTTTTCTGCTGCATGTTGCAATGAAACAAGTGATGTTCAGGTGACCAGAAGCTCTTCCTTTTTTGTTCCTAAGGGAAGATGTGGACTGAGTCTTGTGCTGAAAGCCACAGCAGTAACTGACTGTCACTTGGTTTGCTTCAGTCCATACAATTTCACTCTTTCCAGTTCAAGTTAGAGTGAAGATGTACTCTCTTAGTGGTAAGGACAGCCTTTCTTTAAATAATTGTTTTAATGAAGAAAAAGAAATGCTTTAGCATTGATGTCAAGGTGTTATATGGAACAAAGGGAACAATCAAAGTAAATGCACTTCTGCATCTACGTTTTTCTTATCCACATGTGTTTGTTAATGAAAACAAAATTAAATATTCTAAACAAAGTGTAATGTTGTTCTTGCCCAGAAAAGCTCAGGTTCCTAAGTGGTGTGTGAGTGAAGCCCTCTTTAAAGGCAGAGATCCTTTTGTAAAGCAATAAATTGCTCAAAGCCCTAATTTTTAAAATTTTGTGCTTGACCAACCAACTGACATTTTTAAAGCTTTTACAAAACAGCTTTTTTAGGGATTGTGACATTCAAGCCACTTGTGCTTTGCTGCTTCTTAGCCATTATGTAATTATGCTCAACACAGGTCATACAACCAGGTAGGAAAGCATGTTAGCTGAAAAGGTGAACTGCATTGACACAGAATGGAGAGCTGACACACTTGGCCTGATGCCAAATATTAAATCAGTGGGATAGGCAGGGGTGAAATGCTTTATTAAACACAGTCTTGGCACAGAAAATTCAACCAGCAAGTAGTTTAAATTTTTCTGGTAAACAGAAGTTATATGTAACCAAAAAAGGCTTGTCATAAACTGAACACTTCATTAACTTAAGGTCTAAATTAAATTGTAGGTGAAAGTGAAAGTTTATAGGAAAAAAATAACAAAATTACAACAATGAAAAAATAAATTGATGGGAGAGAAAGGAAGTAGGTACACAAAAGCCTGAGCTGTACCTATTATAGTTAACCCTCTCAAGAAAATGCTAACTATAGAGGAGGTGGATGGAACAAGAGTCACTCAGAATGGTGTATTCTGTGCTAACCACAGAAGATTGTAAAAGATGCTGAAGACAGAGAGAGCCACAGTGGGAGAATGCATCACAACCAGGAGGCTCCGGTCTAAGGAGTGTGGACCCAAGGAGGAGCTCCAGGACTTGTCCCCATATACAGCTGCTTCCCAGGAGCCTGCCCAGTGGGCAGGCCAAACTAGTTTGAGACAAGAGAGATTAGAGTCTAGAAACCAAATGGGAAAGAGAGTAGATGCTGTTGGCAGAGTCTGGATCAGCTGTATGCCAGTGGGTGCCTGTTTTAATGGATCGATGCAGCAGGATCTTGCCCAGCTGGAGGTATCTAGTAAACTCCATTTCAGCACAATTTCCTCTGCAAATAGTCATGATTGAGTGGGAAAGGGTCCATTCATTCTCCTTTCTCTGTAGCTGATTCAATGAGCCATGATTTTTGAGTTCTTTCTTTACAGCTGGATGAAATTGCAGAAAGCTGAGATAAAACAACATAGTATGAGCAGGTACAACTTTGGTTTCATTAGTTCACACATTTCTAGATGTTTTGCTTAGATCTGCAGCAACAGAAACATGACATAAAGATATCTGAGTTAGCTCAGCTTCTGGTAAATGGTTTAATTTCAATACTGTTACGTTGGTACAGTCACTTTTAGTCAAAGTGTTGGCTGTTAATGTTGATGCTAATCCTCTGCTGCTGTTGTGCAGATGGTGAGGTACCAGGGCTCATTTGTTCATTCCTGTAAACCTTTTCTGCTCTAAGTGAAGACATAAAGACATTCTTTGCTCTCTACAAGGAAGAAATAAAGACTTTTAGAGATTGATGTTTTGGAAATAATTTCGAGAGAACTCCTGGCGGCTGAGATCTCAAGTTTTGTTGAATGACACTGGATCTATGAGTATGTTCTGATGGATACTCTCTTTAGATACCCCTGATAATATCCAGTGAGTGGTCTGGCCTCATTGGTGCAGTGAACTCAGAGTGTGAGCTGTGTGTGGAGCTGCTGTGGTGGGAAAGCAGCCCCTGCTACCAAAGTGTGAAGTGTGAACAGGGTCTGAAGCTGGGGCATTTCTCCTGAGAAGTTTATGCTCTTCTCACCAGACCAGAGTTTCACAAGGGCCAGCAGCATCTGTGCTGTCTCTGCTCAGTCTGAAAAGCCATGATAGTTGTATCTCTTCAGTGCTTGCTCAGGCTGATCTGGCTTATTTTATAGCTGTTTTATTCCTGCCAGCTTTTCCTGGCTAGGCATGGCAAGTGACAGTGAGCCACTGAACAATTTTTTTTTTTTTTTTCCCAGAATGATAGTTCCTTTACAGTGATTAATCAGTTTTCTGCCTCTCGTTTTACATTGAGATGTAACATCGAGTGTCTCATCTTGTGTTTAAGAGGAGGCAAAGTCCTTGCATAAACAGTACACAGTTCTCTTTGCTTGAGTGTATAATCATTAAATGAAATACAGCTAAGCTCTGGGATACTTTGGGCAGCAGAAACTTAATCACTATTTCCTCATGCTTTGTGTATCTATCTCTTCTGGTACTCATTAAAAAAGGACATCAGTTCCCCAGTAAGTACCACACCAGATGCTACTTATTCTGAGTGAGAACTGAAGGAACCATCACGAAGGAAAAATTCACATCATTTAAATGTGCAGTGAAACCAATTTGCAGTTATGTAGGGAAATACTGTTTTAGAACTGCTATTAGTGAAGTTTCACAGGGAGGCAGAATATGATGGTGAACTCCAAACATGAATATGTTTGTTTTCACAGGATAAGGAATTAATATCTCAGGGTAGAATAATCTAATTCCAACTGGTGCTAAATGGTGAGTCACTCTGTATCTTTGCTTGAGAAGGTTAAGGACTTTGCAGTGTTGTTAAATCATTTTGACCAAAGTGCTGTATGAGTTTCAAGGATGATTCATTATTAAATTCAAAATCACCACCTTCTTAAAATTGTTTTCTTATAATGTTATGTGCCTTTGCTTTTACCTCTGACCATAACTAGTTTCCTACTAGAAGCTAGTAGACTCTGAGCTTGGGGAAAAACCATACTTACAAAATGTTGTATACCTGAGAGTTAGGTTCATATATAAATTTTAACTTAGGTACGGGTAAGGTGAAATTCCTTCTGAAAATGCCTGTTTCTCCCTCTTTATGATAAAGATAGCCTAAGGTGACAAGCTTATACATAGACAACAAATTTCCACATGCCTGTATTAGATTAGGCGAATCCTAAAGAGAGCACCTAAAGAGACTGACAGTTAGGCTGGAGTGTAGGCTAAGGGAATAGTTTCCACAAAATAATCCAATGTTTGATCCCTTGACATGCAGGATTGAAAAAGAAATTAAGAACTTATGCCTGTTTAATATATATTTTACTTAAAATGTTGTAGGTCTATTTCAGTGAGCAGAAATACATATTTTTGCCTGTGGAGGTCCTGTTCACTGGGGGATCTGAAGGGCATTCATGGTGAAGACACTAGCTTTCTAAGAAAGGCTTTCTTAGCTGGTGGACTATTTTTTGTTTGCTTCGGGCATTCTGGTAATTCTATAACCATAAACTCAAGAAAAATCCGAGACCTATTTGTACTCTTGTTCAGAAAATTTGCTGTGGAGTAGTGCTCTAGCACATAATTGATGAGTAATAGCTTTATTGCAAACTGGTGGGGGTTTTTTGCTGTTGTTGTTGATTTGGTGCTTAGGTTTTTTTAAAAAACTCATAACATACTTGTCCAACATTAAAAGGTTCCTGTGAAATATATAGGCACAGATAATATTGGATTTCTCAAATTAACTTGAGTGCTAGAAATCCTTCCTTGTATTTAAAGGAGCAATGTAGTTTTGGATAACATTCTCCTTTTCTGAGTCACTGGGAAGGACATGTGACAGAATGTTTGTATGTCTGAAGACACCTGCAACTAACAGTGGAGGAACACTGACCATAATGCATTTCTGCTAGACAATATAAATTTACCAGCATGCTATACAGTACATTTAAAGCTAGAAGTTCTCTTTCTTCTTCCCCTATGAGCCTACGAAATACATTCAGTTAAAATAAACATTTCCCTGCTGAGAAGTCTGTGCAGTGGCTGTCAGAAAGGATGATTTAATTTATTGGTTATCAAGAAGCTGGCTGGCCCTAGAACTCCAGCAAAGTGCTCTCTGCTGCAGTTGATCCCTATACAAAGTAAACTCAAATTCATCCTCAGTGCTGCTGGTAGCATTTTTATAGTTCTGGCTTCTGAGAGCAGGCAGTGCTGAGTAGTCTCTGTTTTGCCATTTTTTTCTTTGAGGAAAATGGAAAACTTCCCAGGCTATACATCTGTCTCTCTGATTTATAATTCTGAAGATAAGATTGACCAATGAAGCTACTGCATAATGACATTCAGTCATGGAACAGGCATACTCTTTCTCATTATTTCTGTAAGATAGGCAATGCTGATTAGATCTAAAATTTTGCCTCTGGATAGCAGAAGATCACAAAGCTGCATGCTAGATGATGAACTCATGCTGTGATCTGCCTGCAGAGGACACTCAGAACTGATGGAGGGATGCTGGGGGGACCATGATACCCTGCATAGAGGAAGGTCAGCAGCACTCTAAACATTTTCTCTACCATCCTCTTCCTTCTCATCCTTATTTGCTTCACTTTTGTTCTGGTTCTCAATAAATCCCTTGATATTTGATTATGATTTCTTGGCCAGGGAAAAACATACTGCAGTATTGGTAGTGCATTGCAGTGCACTAGATGACACTACTAATTTCATGGGTATTTTACTTTATCTCACTTTAGAGTTTATGCTTGCTTTATGATATTAAAAGGTTAAGAGGAATACTAACACCTTATCAGTGTTGGAAAATCTCTGGAGAGACATCATGCAATTAGTGCAGACTCTCTAGTAACTGTTGCTTTTTAAAATAGCACTGCTTTGAAAATCCTGTCCTTTGGAAATGAAAGAGGCATAAATGAAAAAATGGCACCATGAAATGAAAATGAAAAAGAGCAACAGAGAAGGTCCACATAGATATTTCTCTCTTTCTCTGTGTTACCTGGAGACCCTAGTGGACTCTGCTTGGTTTTCCAATATGTACAAGGGTTGAGTGTTGGCTGCTTGCAGGCAAAAAGTGAGTCCTGATCTTTATCAGGAAAGTTTCTGGAATTTGCTGCTTTATCTCAAATACAGAACAAATGGGCTTGGGGTCTTTCAGTGTTTTTTTGATTTTATGTTGTGACTTAATCTCACTCCACCTATTGGGGGAGCTTCCTGGCCTTCTTTGGTTTATCAAACCCTGCTCTGTCTATATGAACCTTGCAAGTTTTGGCCATCATCTTGTATTCTGTATTGTCATAGCACTGTCATCTTTCATGTTTGGAGCATGGACCCGTGGTGGGTCCACAGGCTCAGGAGCAGGGGCAGCAGCAAGTGAGGAGCTGTTTAACACAAAAGCCGAACTTGCTTTCGTTTGTGGGAGCAGGATTTCACCAAACAACGTTTGTTTAAGGAACATAGTGAAATATGACCAGCCACAGGCCATTTAACCCATTCTGACCTGCTGCATTGCCTCATGGGGTGCAGCCCATATAGGATGCCCACACAGGGTGCAGCAGAGTCCCAGAGCAGGTGGAGACACCAGGTCCAGCTAAGCCGAGGCTGTTCACTCCCTCCCAGGGCTCCTGCAGGTCATGAGTGCTGTGGTGACATGGGATCTCTATGGCAGCTGGAGTCTCCTCTGCCTGGGAGCAGAAGATGCTCAGAGTAAAGCTGTGCACAAATATCCTGGCTTTTTAAATGGAAACTGCAGTCTGGGGGGTTTCTTGCATGGTCTTGTTTCTTGTGCTTTTGTGGAGAAGGTGTTGGCTTAAAAGATATCCACCAGAAGGAAAGGATAGGTCATAGGGTGGGCCACGAGGGCATCAGCACTAATAGATGCTTGTGAAATTGTGTGTTTTCAGTGCTCTTCTATTTCTTTTGTTCCTACTTTATGCTGCATCTTTCTAATAAAATGCTTTCTAATAATGTATTTCTCTCAGCCTGTGTTTGGGTTTTGCCACTCCTAAGAGATCAGCAGTACCAAGGGGTTGCAGTCTTGCTAGATGGAAGGCTGTTTAATGCTGTGGGTTTGGTTTTTGTTTTGTTGGTTTGGGGTTTTTTTGCAGCTGCATGATTCTGTCCCTCTTTATGCCCAGTAATTACTACTGAGCTCTGCAAAGTTCTGTCTTTGCACTAATAACTCAAGGATGTGCAGATAGCTGTTGTTCCTCCTACCATTCTTTCTTGATACAGTGATATGATCACCAAGGGGAGTCTAAGTAATTCTGTCAGCACACCCACCCACCCCCACACCCACACACCTGCCCTGCAACCAAACCAGAGCCCTCCCAACAGTGTTTTCAGTGACATGCAAACTCTGTCATGACTGTCCTTAAGGGAGAACATCTGCTGTTGTCCCTTCACCAGTTAACTCCTCCTTATAGCTTTGCTTTCCTCTTGGGCATGCAATCACAGAGCTGCCCTGTTTGCTGATGTTCTGTGTGATACACCCTCAGAGTTTCAAAAAGATCTGTACCTTCACCGACCTGTTTTTTCTTACAATGTTTCTG
The DNA here is from genome assembly GCA_037013685.1 of Acridotheres tristis. Taxonomy (NCBI): domain Eukaryota; kingdom Metazoa; phylum Chordata; class Aves; order Passeriformes; family Sturnidae; genus Acridotheres; species Acridotheres tristis. The sequence continues at coordinate 11,071,939 of CM072889.1, read as the reverse complement.
AATCCATTTACCATCTCTTCTCATGTTCAATTTTACTCAACAGTCTTGCTCTTTCCTCTCTGCTACATGACCACCCTATTTTGTGCTGTCTCATAGTTCAGACGTGAGATCTGATGAGCATTTCCCATCTCCCTATCTCCCTGCCCCTTTTTGTTTTCCCTGCAGACTTTTGCAGACTCACTTTGGTTAATTGTGCTTGTGTTTGGCAAGAGCTGCTGACACAGGCTCTAACACAGCTTCTTGAAGATTCACCGCTTCTTGAAGAAGCTTACATCTTTCAGTTCTCTGGCTGCTTTGTGCTTTTAACTAATTTATCACCTTCACCTCAGAAAAATAGAGCTTGTCATGAAGAACAAAAATCTATGATTACTTGAGGGATACATCACATCTTGCCTAACAGTGTTATAAAAAGGTTTGCTTGGTCTTTGCTAATGCTAACCTAGATTTTGAATGGAGCCTGATGTTTATTGATTATCCAAATACTAATGCTTGCCTGTTGTATGAAGTTACTCAGCATCCCTCTGTCTCATTACACATGTCTAAATAACATTAATAGCTAATTTTTACAGAATTGTATAAAAAATTCCGTGTAAACAATTGTATAAGCAGGTATTTTTCATTGGTTTTCATCACGTCACATTTTGCCAACTTTCTTGCTTTGTTTTCTGAGGTTTTGGTTGTTTGTTTTAAAAAAAATAAATACAAAGAGTCTCTTTCCAGGGTGAAAACCTGAGAGGAGAGGTCAGTCCTTCCAGGATTAAGTTCTTACATGCAGACTCAGTTATGGAAGGAGAAGTATTGCCATCCATTCTTGCAAGGAGCAATGTAAGATGTAGAGGATTTGCTTTTGTCTGGAAGCACATATTTTAAACCAAACAAAATCTGAAACTGATATTTGCTTTCAACATAAGCAGTACCATTTTTGGTACTACGCCTGGTCTCAGTGCTGTCAAAAATGCTGTAAATTAAACATCTTAGAGAACAACCTGCTATAATGAAAATATAATTGATGTTGACTAATATTATATGCTGTTTATAACTTTGGCCAAATTCCCAATTAAAAATATATTAGTAAATACTTCCCCACTTTTTACTTGCAGAATACCATCAGGTTTTAACTTCTTGTGAAATACTGTAGTACCACTAGAATGATTCTACTTTCCTCTCCAATGTCACTAAGAGGCTCAGAAGTTTTCTCTTTAGCAATAGCAAAAATGAAATCTCTTCCAGGTCCTCTGAATTATTTCTATATGGGCAACTTCAACAGTTGGCTGGAATTTAAAAAATGAATTGTGAGACTGTTCAGGGGCAGAGCCATTAATGGAGTCATTTAATGTGCTTTGTTATGCATTTTATGAGCTTTGTGTGTGTGCTATAGGACATCCAGCATTAACAGCATTGAGTTCCTGGGGCAGTAGTAACATACAAATAATTTTGTGCCAGTATCCCTTGTGTTCATCTGTATTTGTGGTGAATGGGTAGTTGATTAGTCTAAACCTTTCCACTGAGTTTTTGAGATTTGCAATAGATTTAAATGCAGGTAGGTTCAGGCCTTATCACAAATTGTCACCTTCCCACTTTCCTGGCAAGGTAACATGTACTTACTCTTCTGTAAGTCACTGGTCACGTGCATAAGAAGAAAGTATTCAGAATACAAAACTATTTAGAAAAGCTTATTTAATCAACTGTGCTCAGCAAAAGTTTTCTGTGCTTCACTGGAAGAAGAATTGAATCACATCTAGTTCCAATTTGGAAAAAAGGCTGTTAGATAACATAGAGCCTTTACCTGGCAAATATCCAAGCTCAATTTGAGTCACTGTCTAGCAAGTCTTAGTGTCTAAAAGTTTGTCAGACATTAAGGAATATTTTAGAAATTAATCTCTCATGCTTGTCACTTTATACTGCTATCTTCCTAGACCTTTCTTTGCAAACAAGAGGTTTATCTCAGTAATAATAATATAGTGTAATTAACTGGATAAGTTTATTAATTAGCATTATAAAGCTTTTAAATTAAATGCAATGGTGAAAGGCCTCCCAAGGTCTAGCCTTGCTGGAGATTGTTGTGTTTTCATACATCAATCTAAACAGATAAGAGGCTGCAAAAAGATTAGTGCCACTGGTGCCTCTATATTTCATCGCTTTACAGTCCTGTGATTTGAGTCATCAGCTTTATCTGCATTAACAGGTGGATTTAATCCTGAATTTTACCTTTTAGCACTCAGTTTTTTTGTAGCTTTGGGAAGGCAGTCCTATATGGCCCAAATCCTGAGTCTTCATCAGACTCAACATGTGTTCCAAACTGTACATAACATTTCAGACCACCCCATCTGTATCTGTGCTACAAAGAGCCTTACACTCTTCCTGTAGTTGGTTTTACATTTGTGAAGTCTTTTTCCCTGGACTCTTCTTTGCTATTGGACAATTTCTGACTGACTCTGAGAGGATGGTAAAGCTCTGCTGACTTGTTCCTTAATCCATTCAAAAAAGTTTCTCACTCAAAGGATTACCTGGACTGAACCCCCTTAGGCTACTGCTGTGCCCTACTTCTACTTGGCCATGCAAGAAGACAGGGCATCAAAACATCTAGTATTTAAGCTTGGCCTTAGGGCTGCCCTCAATCTAACTTGTACTCTACCAGCATAGATCCCATTTGGATATTTTCCTCCTTGGAGTGGCCTTAGCTTCAATGAGATAATACAATTTTTTACACAGAGAAGGGACATCAGGACAGCTAGGACCATTACTCCACCAATAGTTATGAAATGGCCAGAATTTATGTGAGACCTCAAGGGAGAATGTGAAGTTTGAGCTCCTGGTGTGGTGGTCCTGTATGATGTCATTCTTCTCTATATCTCTGATGTTTATTTGGGATGTTATGTTTATGTGTGCCACAAAGGTGTTGTTCATATCTGGAAATGGCAGTGAAAAAGGACAGTACAAAGCACTGCTGAAAATGGCTCCAATGAGGAGAATGGTATCCATTACTGCCTGGCAATCACAATACTGGAAATTGTAGAGAACTATATGCTGGCATCCCAAGGGTTCAGGCCAGCATAGAGGCAAGGGTATGCTGGTGCCAGGCATGCAGGTGTGTGCTTGTACCAGGTGTGCAGGTGTGTGCTTGTACCAGGCATACAGGTGTGCTTGTACCAGGTGTGCAGGTGTCTGGGTGTGTGTAAGCTCGAGTGTAGCCCTGTGCCATCAAAGGTACCTGCACAGCTCTGCTCCACCTTGGTGGCTGCACTCACTTGTTTTCAAGGTGAGGGAGGGTTGCCCCCATGCAAGCCCTCTCTCTCCTGCCAGCTTTGTGTTTGGGACTTGTAATTGTCCTAAGGGTAGAGAGCAAGAACAAATCTCAGGTTGGTGTGGGTGGGGCTGCATGTTGTAGAAGGATGGGGAGTGGAACCCCTGTGTTCTCTGGCCTGAATTGCTTTGCTTGTTGCTGCAGTCACCTGCTCCTGTAAGTTGTGGTTCAGCTGTTGCAGAAAGATATTGGTGGTGGTCACTGTCCAAAGCTCAGCAGGGACTGCTCCTGTAAGCAGCTGCCTACTGCAGGATATTGAATATTGCCTATGCAGCGAGAGCAGCTGGCATCCAGAAGAAGGCATGGATGCATGTTTTCTTGTAATAAGACTATATAAAAAACTCCATTCATAATGCTTGCTAGGAGGTGGGTTTAATGTGTTCTTTTCCTCTTGATGGGCTTTCATTTTGCTACTACTTTATGGCTGTGGAGAAAATACTGTTTTGCCTGACCCATTTTGCCCTGACCCATAGTGTAATAGCACTATGAGAAGAGGTTTGATGTTCTAATAATATTGGAAATCTAGCCATGAGCTCAGTTCTGCAGAAAAGAAACCCAGACAATTGTTCATGGAGGGTGATCTAAACTTGACCACTATTAGTATTTTAAACTGGTGTTTCAGGAATAAAGCAGTTAGTGAAATTCACATGCCTTGTGTCTTCAGGCATCTTGATTCTAGCAACCCCTATGAGCAGTCCTTTTTCTATGGCTCTCTGTTCAAGGTTTGCATTCCCACAGGGGATAGATCTATGCAGCACACATAAGAAATAATTTCATGCACCACTGCAGTCTCTTGAAACTAATTTAACGTCCTATTTTGTTGCAGCCCTTCTTTGTGGTAGCAGACAGAGCTTACAGTCCCTCTCACATGCTGGCTACCTTCTTCCTTTTTTGTTTGCCTTTTTTTGGTGTTTTTGTTTTGGTTTTGGTGGTTAGCATTTAACTGTTTATATTAGCAGTGTTGCTAATTAATGAAGTCTAGTCTCAGTAGGTAATCATTATCTTTTTCCAGGTGGTTAATGGGGTCTCCTATTAGTATCAGCAAGGACTATGCAGGAGTATTTGTTTACACACATGAAGTTGTCCTCTGGGGTGCTCTAAAAAGAATGCAAAATGACATTTTTGAGTGTCTAACCAAAGCCTGTTTTACATACGTTAGGCCTCAAATAATGCAAAATAATTCAAAGGGTCAGTATTTCTGGGACACACCTAGTTTATTTGTATTCTGTGAATTAACTAAGAATATCATCACAAGCTCTACATCTCTGTATCTAAATTTAATCTTAATTGTTACTCATGTATTAATTAAGTTGTTGCTAGCAATGTTTGTTGGTCGAAAAATTTTCCCCCCTTATCTCAAAATATTTTTATCTTGTCTCTTTTTGAGGTCTCAAGGGATTTTCAGAATTCTCTGCAGTGGAAATCTGCTGACTTCTCTTCAAATGTGTGCTGCTAATCACTTTGGGATGGATTAAAAGGAATGCTTAAGTGAGATTTCAGCAGAATGTACTTGACTCCAAAACTGAGTTGCTAAAAAGCCTTCAGCTAATACTAATCTTGGAGGCACTTGGGGGGGCCTGGGTGTGAGACAAAGCCCCTTTTTCCAGGCACAAAGCAGGGTTTTCACCAAGGAGCTATACCTGAAATCTTGTGTTCAAGAATCAGGTTTTCTAAAGGGAGTATTCATGACCTAGGCTCTCTGCAGTAAAAGAAAATGGATTCTCCTGCCTTTGGAAAAATCATGGCCTCAAGTTGTACATCAGTTAAATCAGGGCTCTCAGAAGCCTGGTGTAGTGGTTGCCATGAGAAATGATACCACTTTACAAGCATTAGAACATCTTGGGGAGCCCTTCCATGGGCTTGCAGATGTAACTGGGCTGTGGGATGCTGCAGAGGTGTCTCTGTGGCAGGCACAGCTTGCTGTGGTCAGTGCTGGTCAGGTTGGGTGTCCAGCTGTGCCCCTCTGGGTTGCTGGGCTCCCAAGGTTGATTTGGGCCCATGGGTGCTGACTGGGTCACCCTAAACCAACAGTCCTTCCTACAGAGCAGAATTTACCACGTGTTTTTATCTGAGATGATGTGTAATGCTGAAGATTGATAGAAGCTTGTGGACAGAAGGTTGTTTGCTCAAAACATTTAAAATGAAACCAAACCTGCTTCAATTTGGCTGAGATCAATACTCTGAGTGTAAGGTCAGTTATATAAGCTGGAAAATGGGGTGAGAAGAAAACATCAGGTTCTTAATCTATGTATTAACAGTGGTTTTAAGTCTTTGTGATCGGCTCTCTGTTCAGTTAGTTTGTTCCTTTTATAAAACTTTTGTTCAGTTGCAGGAGATGACATAGAGTATCATTGGAAAAGAGTTAACAATTCATAATCTATTCGTGGATTTCATAGTTAGTGTTGTACTTGGGTCATAGCATTTCCCATAAAGGAAAAAAATGTCCAAGATCAAAATAAAATGAGTGAAGAGTACTTAGTAAATTCTGTACTATTCATGTATGGTTCAGCTGTATTGTTACTGTGTTTTATAAGGAACATGCCAGGATGTAACTTGCATAAGGAGTTGGTGAAGTGTTATCATTACTTCATCTTTAAGTCCAATGAGAAACCTTTTCTTACTCGAAGGAGTGGCCAGTTCACTATTTTTCTCCATCACTAGAGGGCTCAGATCACTTCCAGAATGTTGTGCATTTGAGCCAACTTTGGTGTTTAAACAGTTCTTCCTCTTAGTGTGACTTGGGTACAGAGGGAGAGGCATTTCAGTTCTTGTGCTGAAGTGCTGCAAGGTTTCTGAATTACCTTTCTCCTGCTGTTAGGAACAGCAGCTGAGGACATGGCTGTGTTCTGCCCTCTGGCATTTCTGTGTTCATATTTTTTTTGAATTTGCTGTGATCTCTTTAAATCTCTTGAATTTTGAAGGGATGTTTTGAAGTGTCTTCGAAAATGTATTTTAAAGCTAGCAGATGTGTAAGCATATCAGAACATTTTAATCTCTGGGCAGCACCAAGTTTATACAGTTTAGTCAAGATTAGGAAGCATTTCTTTGTTGAGAGGGTAATCAAGAACTGAAACAGGCTTCCTAGAGAGGTGGTTGATTCTCCAAGCCTGTCAGTGTTTAAGAGGCATTTGGACCATGCTTTAACTTTTGGTCAGCCCTAAACTGGTCATAGTGGATGATCACCATAGGTCTCTTCCATCTGCAACAGTCTGCTCTATTCTAAAATGTGAGATGCCTCCCTGCTACATGGCAGAATGAGCCATTAGTGATGAGACAAGTTTTCACAGGTTCACCAGTGTGTTGTGTTGAGAGACTTTACTCAGAAAAGCAACATTGTCCCTTCACCTGCAGCATGTGCTGGGAGCTTCTGAGAGGTTAAATGAGCTGCCAAATGACCAAGGGGAAGAGGAAAATAAGAGCAGACTGAATCTAGCTCAGCTTCCATGAAGACAACTAAAAAGACCTTACTCATGGAATGAGAACAGGAATGAGCTCTCAGGAAAAGTATCACATATATGGTTCAGGTCCTTTCTCTTGGAGTCCTAGTGCTGGAAAAAGAAAGGAAGGGATAATTGACACATATTCCTTTGACAGCTTCTTTATATGAATTCTTAGGCTGTGGCTACAATGCTAATGAAGTAATGAATGGAGCATGGGAGTCTGTGTGACTGCTCCAGACTTTATTCAGGCTCTCTTAAACCCATGACTTTCAGGGTCTGCACACAAGCCTGACCTGTGGGAGTTTCTATTGAATGTGTAGGCTTACATAGCCTAATTGCTAGCAAAACAAATTCCTAAAGAAGCTTAAAATCTTGACGGTTGCATCACTTTCAAACCTCTTATGTTCTTAGGCATTCAATCTAAAAGAAATTGAATGCATCAGTGACTGTTATAAATATCTTTAGTGCCTCATATAATGTGAGTAACAATTAAATGTGTCATAAATGATACCTAGGTATTCTGTTGTGTGGCTGAATTAAATTAGTAGTTTTGTATTTGTCTCCTGAACCCAAGTCAAAATTATTTTTATTTTTCATAATAATCCCATTGGCCAGAAAGCATGAAGTATTTTGGGCATATTTAGGAGGAAAATGAAGATGTGCTGTTAACCAAAAAGACCAAAATGCAAGCAGTGCTTTGTTATGTCAGTGGTGAAGCTGATCTAAAATAGCAAGTGAAGAATGTTTCCAAGCTTGGAGTGATTGCCAGTTATAGCACTAGCAAGTGAAAAGAAAATTCCACAAATCATTTATTTATCATTGCCATTACTTTGTTGTGAGCTTTCAAGTAGCTCAAGTGCAGCCCCCCTGAGCTCATATTTAGCTATGGGAGGTGTGCCAGTGTGGCAAAGGCTGGTTCTGACAGTGTGTCATCCCCAAAGTACACAGTACATTCCCAGGTAAAATTGCAAAAAACTATCTGCCCATGGATCAGAGTTTGAAGGTGCATATTTTGCAGTCCTGTAGTCATGCCACATTCTGTGTCTTGGAGAAATTGTGATGGCTGTTTCATTTTGTTTTACAAAAGATGCAGATGGGTGTTGTTTTTGTCCTATACACTGGATTCTGGAAGGCCTTTTGAAGAACAACTTCCCAGTAATAGGTGGCCAGTACCTTGCCATGAATTAATTTGGAGTTATAACCTGATTTTTTGAGAATATTACCCTACAGTTTCAGACTTTTTAGTTATTCTTGGTGCTTTCTAGAACATCTAGAGATGAAGTTTCAGTTATCCATTTTCTCTGACAATATCAGTAAATGGATTACAAGGGTTTTGCATCACAAATCGTATTTCATCTTGGTATTGATATAGGAATGCTTAACACAAGTACAGGTATCTGTATTTTCTTCTAAGTCTAACAAAGAGAACTTTACTTTGCAGAGTCAGAGAAGCTGTGTCTCAAATTATTTTTCTATCATTCCATGGTTAGGGATGTATTGTCAATGATTTTGTGGCTCATCCCCCAGAATGGATAACTTCTGCTCCAGGTGAGGATGAGACACTTATTGTAGGAAGCTTCATAGCCTGAGCAGTTTTTAACTCTGTCATGATCCTTTTTGTTTTGCTTTTGCTATTTCAGTTTAAGCCACTGAAACATGTCCTAAGACTTGTCTTGTTCTCTGTACAAATTAAGATGATGGGTTTTTCTGAAGTTGTGCTTTTATTAAAGTGACAGTCAAGTAAGGAAGATTTTGTTCAATGATTTTATATTATGATGCACAGGAAATTGTACATTGAGACACTGGATAATTTTGTCGCTGCTAAGGCTGGAATTGAAATGTCGAAAATAGTCCTTCCTTGCACCCTCCTACTAGCTGTTATTCCCTCCTACTAGCAGGAAGCAGCACTTAAGATTTTTTGAAAATTTGCTATCAGTCAGGTGCTGATTCACACTGCTGCTTATTTCATCAACAAATATTTATTGGTATTTTTGTAATTCTTGTAAAGTTACTATCATACCATTTATCTGTAGTTAAGAGCCTTGTTTTGTATTTCTGAATATAATCACCCTGTGCTGATTTGAATAAATGATGCCACAGTGTTCAGACAAGAGCCAAAGCTGGCCAAAGACTTCTGAATGCAGATAAATTTATTTTGTTGAACCAAAGAGTGGAGGGATGGATCTCTGACTCAGATCCCCTCTCTGCTGACAAACTGAGAGCTTGCAGCTGGGAAAATGCTATGAGAGGGAAAAATTAAAGCCAAAGTCATCATGTCTATGGACCCTTGCCAGAATTTGTGAGGATAATCTACCTAAGATAATGTTAAAGTTTTACCTCAAAAAGTGAGAGGAGAAGAAGGATTGATAAAAGATGAAATTTCAAGAGTATCAGCTTGGTCATGTATGATGCAAGTACTGGACACAGCAGTGGGAGCAGAGTGGTGTTTCTAAGACTGTCATTCGTCTTGATTAGAATAAATTCAGAAAAATGCCAAGGAGGGATAGAAATAGGCAAGAAGTGTATTAGGAAATGAAGTGGGAGATCCAATTATAGTTGAAGGTTAGATGCTTTAAAATGGGAACGACTGAATCATGCTAGTTTTCTAAGAGGAGAGACTAGAAAATGCCAAAAACAGCTGAAAGAAACTGCAAAGAAAGAGCGAACAAGGGATAGAAAATAGAACTTGCCATGAGCTTAGTAAGCACCATGAGCACCTCTCTGAAGAGGGCTAGGAGGACTGACTGAGGGGAAGAGAAGGGGCAAGCTCAGAGGTGAGATGACACGTAGTTTGACATATAGGGAAAGGCACCACAGGTAACTTACCTGAATGGCTGACATGTATACATCTCCTGTACTCCACCATCACGCTCCTCAGTCTTTCCCAAAATCTGCACTCTTTTGTAACACTTTCTGTGTTATATTATGTTCCTATAAAATTATTTTCAATTATGTAACGGACTGTCGCTATAGTTTTCCTTCTCTTGGCCCAATTTGATGAAAAAACAAAGCCCCAGTTTTGCTGTCATTTGATCAAGAAGAGATAGGGGACATGTCTTGTGCTGGTGACATTTTTGTACTCAGTAGGTTTTGTCCTTTCTAATGATGCATCATAGTGTCATGCCCCAGTCTGCTCTGATGAGACATATGCAAACAAGTGCCAGGAACAGGGCAGGATGTCATAAAACATTAGAAGAATGAAAATTATACACTTTTAAATTTTATATTTGATTGTGTTCTTACATGAAAAGTAAGGGAATGATTTTGGGTTTGATTAAGACAGCGTTTCTCATACCTATGTCTGCTACTGATGGTTCTGCTGCCTTTTCCCTGCTGCCATTTCTGCTGCCTGGAGCATTCATTGCCACACTCCTGCCCCAGCCTCTTCCTGCAGAAGATACTGGCAGTAGGTTCCTGCTTCTCTTTCTACCTTCAACCATTAAATTTGTTTTCTATTTTCTACTAGAACAAATGAGCAGGGGGTTTGATCCATTTTGAGTTTGAGTTGCTTACTCTGTTGTATCATAAACCATCTGTAGGTTCTCAGTGTTTGCTCACAAAATGCAGTCCATGTTCCGTGGGCATTTGGATGTTACTTTCCCTCAGATGAAAAATACTTAGTAGCTCTGTGGACTCTGCTTAGCTGCAGTACAAACTAATTATAGCTTTGCCTCGGCTGAGAGTGCTTAAGTCACAGACTGAAGGACACTACATTGAAAATCATGGTGTGAATAGGCTCTTACTGTCTTCTCCCACACCTGAAAGTGACTGAAAAATTTCTAAGAAAGTAGTATTTTGATAAAAAGCTTTGACTTTTAGGTTAATACATTTATTTTCATAAAGGAATAATCTATTAAGAAAAAAGTAAATTCTGGGTTCAGAAATTCTGCTCAAAAGAGCTGTAGTTTGTATCTGCCTGATGCCCTCACTCTCCCCTAGCCTGGGTTCTCTGTGGTGTTTGGTTCTTTGCTGTGAGCTGGAGCTGAATCAAGAAACATCTGTCATTAGGAAGTGAGAGGTGCTGAGAGGCATTTTTGAAATTTCTGATTTTATCTCTCATGTTAAGGTATTTCAGGTGTCATCCCAAGTGTGGACCAATGCTTCTAGTTCCTACTCTGAGCAGGATGTTCTAAAGCCACATTCAACACAGTCTTCTGTACAGGTAGAATTGGAGTATTTCTTGTGTTCAGTGACAAACAGTCTTGGCAGGTAGTTTAACCTTCTCCCAAACACAAGTGCAAAGATGCCTCCCATTCTTTTCTGACACCAGAGGAGTGAGTTTGTCTAATGAACTACTTATACCACTTTCTGTAGCAATTTATTTTCCTTAAACATCTAACATCCAAATTTATTTACTTATTTATATATTTATTTATTTAGTCTGGAAGGTCAAGTGAAGCTTGGAGCTTTGTGTGTGGGTGTTTCCCTGAAGGAGTTGCCAGTGAAATAGATACAGCTTAGCTGACTGCAGCACTTCTTTCCAGAGCATAGCTGTCAAGAGGATGAATGAATGGTGTGGTAAGGATGCAGTTTATCTTTAGTTTAAGGAAGAAAACAGCCCTCTGTTTGTGATCAATCTAGAATTGAAAGTGCCAGTCACAGAGTACACCATGTTAATCCATGGTTGCACAACTGCAGCACCTTCTGATTAGTCATGATCTGGAACAGGCTTCTAAAACAACTTCCAGGGCAGTTCTGTTAAAAGGAGAGACTTAGGAATCTAAGATGGAACTGATTGCTCTGAGCTGTACTGTGTAAATCTGAGCATGTGTGCTAGGCTTGAAAACGAATTAATTTGCATGAAAAAGAGAGCATCTATGTCCATGTCTAATAAAGATCTCTTTTCCCAGGAATTTTCAGAGCTACAAAATTCTCAGGTCAAACCATGCTTGATCCTAACTGTGCTCAAAAATGATGTTCAGGCTAGTAGAGATAGCAAAACCACCTTGCAAATGGGCACTTATTTGTGCAAAGTTTCTCCATAGGGCAGTATATCTAAACTGAATGTCCATTGTGGGAGAGTTGTGTATTATTTAATTTCAGCTGAATATTGAATAGATGCTGTTACTGATTACTAAGATGTAATTATTACCATGAGAGTCTAATCCCCTGAAACCACTGGTCACTTGGTGTATGTTCATTTGGCTACTAATGCTTTTTGTTTTCCATTTGTATTTTATCATTTAATTGCTTTACTCCATTCAACCTCACCCTTTTTTCATCTCCTGTTAATCATTATTTGGAATGAGAATTAGCCCTTAAGCAAACAGTGCCCCAAATCTATCTTGCTTCTTTATGTGTAGCAATGACCTTGTGTTGAACAGGAAAAAAAATAGCTATCTCTCTAGATTTATAATAAAAATTCTCTTAATTATATTTGAAAGTTGCAGTTGAAAAAGAATCTTAACATTTATTCATATTCTAAATCAACAGATTCTGTATTTGAAGGACCCAAGATTCTATAAAGTCCCAATCTTCTGAAAGCCTAGCCTTAAAAATAAAATAAAGTCCAGATCTCATTTGCTGAAAGAGATCTAGGCATCTAATATGCCTCCAACCTTTGAAGGGATTCAAGTTTGTAAGCATCAGTTTTCAAACTGGGAGTTGGCACCCAGGGCAGTGATATATCTGGAAAATTTGACTCCCAAAATCATGTGACAAAACTCAACCCCAGTCTCTGGCCTGGAGCTGTTTGAACTGGCCTATAGAACAGCACCAGGAATAAAGGACAGCGATCAGGGAGCTGTCTGTGGTACACTTAGGAAGTCAGGTAGCTCTGCATGTCCCCCTAGCCTGGGTAGTTGTTTTGTTTCCAGAGGAGATGTGGATGTGAGGGTGAGGAGGTATCAGGGTTGTCCGGAGTCCTTTGGAGAAGGGCAGCACAGACATGTGGGCTTTGGGTTTGCAGGTTGCACTGCCATGGTAACTCTGCACTCTTAAGCCAACGGGGCTGCTTGGTGCCCACTTTGGAGAGGCAGTCCTGTTTCGCTTAGTCAGTAGCATGGCATTTTCTTCTCTGAACTGAACTGGATTTGTAAGCCCTTAGTGTTTACATTTTTTGTCTAAAATTAATGAGCATCCACCCCCTTAAAAATCTCATTAAAGTTCGCTTTTGGCAGGTTGCCTCCCAGAGTCTTGACAGCACTTTGGGTGCTGATGATCTGATCGGAGTGTCTTCTCATTCCCTCCTCCTTCCCCATCTGTTTGTATCCACCTCTTGTATTACAGAAATAAACTGTTTGGGGTGAGAACTGGTTTTTCTCTTTTTGCTTGGTGCAATGCTCTCTGTGCACAACTTCTCTGCAGTATGATTTAGCTTCTGCTGGTTGCTGCTACACCATCTCCTCAGCCAAGCCAGCTCCTTGAGCAGCAGGCTGCCTGCTGCAGCACACAACAGTGCAAGTGACGGCCATGCTCACCTGCCTGCACCCTGCATCTCACACCATCCACTCATAGCAATGACTCTGGCAACTTGCTTAAAGTCTGAGGCTGAAGCAGAGGGAGTATTGAGAAGGTGAAAGAAGGTATGGAAGATCAGAGTCTGTGGATCTTGTAGGGAAAATTGAGGTCTGGTTCCTCCTCTTCAGTATAATCTGCACTGCTGCCAAATCAGAAAGTGGGGAGTGATGGAAAGCTTGAGCACAGTAAATATGAAAATGTAGCTGTATTTTAAGAAATTCTAAGATAGTTCTTAAAATGCTGCTGTCTACTGTGTTACCATGATCTGAGATGATAAAAGGAACAAAGGAAGGAAACTGGAGACTCAAACAGCCAACACTAGCAAATGCTGTACTTATGTGCCTTTGAATATGTTAAAGTTAAGATTCATTAAATGGAGATTTAGTGGTTGCAGCCATCAGTTAAAAATACTTCTTTTAAACAAACAAGAAGTAATAGAGCCAAATACAAGTAAGATAAAATACGAATCAGTGGTTCTTCACTAGCCCTTTATTAAGCATTTGTCTGTAAGCAATTTTACAGCAGTCTGCATAGTCATGTCTATACAGTAGACTTTTAGAAATTAGGGAGATTGTTGTTGTTTAGGAATATCAAATAACTTTTGTGTCATTGTATAGCTTTGGTGAACAAATCATTAATCGTCTTAAAAACAACTGGGGGCAGATAACATAATGAAGCACTCCTAGGATGTGTTTCTGTTTTATCAGCCAGCAGTTATAAGTAAAAGGCAAAAATGGTGCTTCTATCTACTTTTGTTTATAACAGCAGGAATGAAGAAAGAATTATCAGGATGCAAAATGCATTAACTCATGGCAAGAAAACTCCTTTCATCTTGAGCTTGACTGCTGACTGTCAATAACTGAGATTAATGCTACAGGAAACAAAGCAGAAATGGTAGATATAATGACATTTAAAGAAGAGCAATGACCATTTTATTAAAGGAAAGCGGTTTGAACTCTGTGAGGTTTGCAAATGGAGTTTCAGAAAGATTTTAAGATACTTTTGACTCATCTAAATCACCACAGGACTAAATTAAAACATATCCTGTAAATGAAATCTGGTCTCTGTATCATCTTCTCTAACAGATTAACATACTCCTAATTTTTAAGAGGAACTCAAATGTCCTGATTGTGAAATTCTGTATCCACAAAAATTGCTACATTAACAACTCTCCTGTGTGAATATACTGAAATAGATGCTGCTTTAGCAGTGCATGTTCCATTAAGAATGAAATTGAGCTGTGTGTTTCTTTAGCTTTTTTTCTGTCCCACCGCTTTCTCCGTTTCCAGATTTAATTGCAGCTCTGACAATGCTCAGTGCTGCCGCTTGATGCCTTGAGGAGCTGGAACAGAGGCTACACACAGAGTTAAGGGGAATAAAATGGGTATTTATTGTGAGGCCTACGAAGGGCCTACAAAGGCCACACCCTAGCAGTATGAGTGCTACAGTTTGTGACCCCTGCCTGGATGGCTCCAAGATGGAAGTAAAGGAGGGGTTGGTCACAAAATCTTACCCTTTTATAGGTTTTGGTTCATTTGCATGAACCCACCCTCCATGTAGCTTGTGCTTAGGGACTGAAGTTTGGAGAAACTGTCCTTGAGTTCTTAACTAGAATAGGACTGTTTTGTCTTCATCACCCTAGCACATCAGAAAGGCACATCCAAGAAGAATAGGAAAACTTAAAACTAAAGGCATCACGCTCACTGGGAAGTACAGAGCCAGGTTGAGAGCAGGGAGAGTGTGTAACAGTTTAGTTCAGCCCCTGTTTTGGTCAGTGGTGTGTCATTAGCATGGACCACTCTTCACTCCAGTGAATTACATTCTTACAAGTTCTGCAAAATTTCTAAGGCTCATTACCTTAGGAAAACTGGCCAAAATTGTCTCATGGTGCAGCAACTTTGGCAAAGACAGACTCAAGTCCCCTCTTAGTGGGGGGGACAGACGGAATTTCACCTTGAAGAGCCTGGTTATCAGAGGTGTTGGTTAGAGGCTATGGATGATGATTTGTGTAGCTCAGGGTGCTCCAATAGTTGAATGTATCCTACTTTAGAAGTTTCCATGGAACCCTAAGGATGGAAGGGCCCACCTGTGTAGAGGAGGTGACTGTAGAGGGACCCTTGGTCCAAGATGGTGCTCGTGAAGTGGATGACTGAGGATCTTAGGGGGCACAGTGTCCTTTACCAGAGGCTGCTCCTGCTGCCTTCCCCTTCTTAGTTGAACGCTGGATTTACTCCACTAATTCCTTCTCCATTGGTGTTACCAGTTTCTGTCACAAGCCCAACTGTGCATGTCAGTCTCTTTGATGTGCTCCTGCTTCTTCTAATGAGTTACTCCAAGGCTAGATAATCCTTATGATCATCTTGCCTGTCCTTCCATATAGCAGAACATACAGCTTTCCTGAAATAATTCAGTGATAAGAAGAAGGCATTTCTCTATTATATTTATTTAATTGGATGTAATAAATAATCTTTTAGTCCATCGTTATTTCAGAACGCCCACCCTAACCTACAATTAACTAGGAGCAGTAAACAACAGTAAAATTTTGGATAGGAAAGTAAAAATTAATAGATTCAAATAGGCTTTTGAAGTTAATTATTAGAAGTGACTAATTTCTCTGGCAATTTCTAGTCTTTAGAAACAAGTCTTAGAGGGACTCTTGGCCTTTTTTCCTGCCTAACGCATACCTGGCTGTTAATATAAGCAGGAAGTCTTTAGTGTGAAGCTCCTGTGTGGCTGTGGCATCTAGCAGCAGTGCAGATCTGTGCATGGTACCTCCCCAGACAGCTTGGGCCACGCTGTTGTCTTGGTTTGAAAGACAGATGTCTGCCAAGGAAGGCAGGATCTTCCCTTGGAATGGAGACTTTGTGCCATCTCACAGCACCTACAGGATGGCCAGTGTATCAGACCCAGCCAGCATGGGTTTAGGAGGGGTAGGTCATGTTTTACCAACCCAATCTCATTTTATGACCAGGTGACCCACCTGGTGGGTGCAGGAAAGGCTGTGGATGTTGTGTACCTGGACTTCAGCCTGGACACTGTCAGTCCTTTGACACTGTCTCTGACAGCAAACTCCTGGAAAAGCTGGCAGCCCACGGCTTGGATGGGAGCATTCTTTGCTGGGTTAAGAACTGGCTGGATGGCCAGGCCCAGAGGGTGGTGGTGAATGGTTCTGTATCCAGCTGGCAGCCAGTCACCAGTGGTGTCCCTCAGGGGTGCGTGCTGGGGCCAGGTCTGTTCAGTGTCTTCACTGATGGTCTGGACAAGGGGATTGAGTCCACCATCAGTAAATTTGCAGATAACACCAAGCTGGGAGTATGTGTCAATCTGCTGGAGAGTAGGAAGGCTCTGGAAAGGGACCTGGACAGGCTGGATGGATGGGCCAAGTTCAACAACATGAAGTTTGACAAGTCCAAGTGCCGAGCCCTGCACTTTGGCCACAACAACCCCCTGCAGCGCTACCGGCTGGGGACAGAGTGACTGGACAGTGGCCAGGCAGAAAGGGACCTGGGGGGACTGACTGACAGCTGAATGAACATGAGCCAGCACTGTGCCCTGGTGGCCAAGAAGGCCAATGGTGTAATGTGGGCAGCGGGACCAGGGAGGTGATTCTTCCCCTGTACTTGGCACTGGTGAGTGCTGTGTCCAGTTTAGGAAGTTTAGGAAGGACGTTGAGACGCTTGAGCGCGTCCAGAGGAGGCAACAAGGCTGGTGCAGGGCTTGGAACACAAACCCTGTGAGGAATGGCTGAGGGAGCTGGGGTTGTTTAGCCTGGAAAAAAAGAGGCTCCAGATGAGGGTTGGTCTCTTCTTGAGGGCAACAACTGACAGAATGAGGGAACACAATCTTAAGCTGTGCCAGGAGAAGTTTAGGTTAGATGTCAGAAAAAGATTTTCACTTTTTTGTGACTGGATGATGGGGCAATGGAATCAGCTGGCTGGAGAGGTGGTGAAGTCACCATCCCTGGACATGTTTAAAAAAAGACTGGGCATTTAGCTGATGAGGAGGTGTTAGGTTAGGTCATAGGTTGGACTTGATATCAAAGGTCTTTTCCAACCTAGTTAATTCAGTGATTCTGTGACCCCCTTCCCTCTGAATTATTATAACTTTGAAATTACGAAGCTTTCAGGCAAAGACACAGGATAGTATGTGTGTGTAGAACAAGGCAAACAAAGAGCAGCAGCCCCGAGGAACAGAACACAAACCCAGGGACAGCCGCTCTCGGCTGCGGCCCCTTCCCCTGCGCTGCAGTTCCGGGCACAGCCAGCAGGGGCGCTGGTGGCTCCCGGCCGGGCAGGGGCCAGGATTCCCCCGCGCCTGCAGGGGGCGCTGTGGCGCGAGCTCGGCCCCGTCTCCCTCACGCGGTGATGGCGGCCGGGCCGGCGGGACAGAGAGAGGGACGCGGCTTCCTTTGCAAACTCACAGCACACAGTCGATCTTAGTGTTTGCTCTCTGTATGGAGAAAGGAGCTGTAGCAGGGACCTCTGAAGCAGCAAGCTGGAACAGCAGGGATGAGCAAAATCCTCGAGATGCCATGTATCAGAAATGCCACAGATAGAACCCCAGGGCATCTGGGCAGGCAAAAGGTGTGGAGCTACAGTGTAGTAAAAAACCCATAGCAGTGGCAAATGTTATACATGAGTAATGCGATGGTTGGCTCTCACAATTAACGGATAAATACTATGGGTACTATGGGTATGTGTTGAGGGTTGGTTTTTCTCCTTTTTGGCTGTGGAATTTTTTCCTATTGACATACTAAGAAGCATTGATGGCTTGGTCCTTGAGATGGAGGGGAGGGGGAACCTCCCTGTTTTTTTGGGAGTTTCTCTCAGGGGGTGGGGGGGGCACCATGAGATTAGAAGCAGGTAAAAAGCAGAGTGGGGGCAGTTGCTCACTCTCGCTCGCTTTTGGCTTCGGAGGAGGAAGGTCACTGCTACCACTGCCATCCCAGTGCCGGGAGCTGCCTCTTCTCCTGCTGTTGGACCTCACACCCCAGGCCTGCCATTTCAGCTTGCTGTTTCCAAGCGTCCTTCCTCTCTTTCCATCCCTTCTAGGACACAGTGGCCATCACCCCAGCTTCCCTGCAGCCATGCAAGGATTGTCGCACCTGCCCTGTCCACCGGGAGCCTGCCAGCACTCACTGCCAGCTGTGATGGGAACTGCAGCAAAGGGGAAAGTGCCTGCGGCTGAGAGGACTGGAACGGGGTTACTGTTCTGTTTGTTGTTAATTCCATAGTTGTTGTTGTTTTGTTTGCCTTGTTATACATACTAGTAAAGAACTGTTATTTCTATCTCCGTATCTCTGTCTGAGAGCCTGTTAATTTCAAAATTATACTAATTCAGAGGGAGAGAATTTACTTTCTCCATTTCAAAGGAGGGCCCTGCTTTCCCTAGCAGGCACTTGTTTTCCAAGCTGGAACAGTATGTTAAGAGAAGTTTTGTAGAAGTATAGTTATGTTATTGTAATATATCCTCCCACAGTCCTCTTTCCCCTTGCCCTTGTATTTTTGTCACGGGATGCCCTTGGTAGTTGAGGTGTTTCGGGAGGCCCAGCTCTTTACTAGGAGGTGCAGCATAATGACACCTGACCTCCAAATCAAGATGTAAGAAAGTAGTCTCCACCACTGGATGGCAGAGAAGGAGTTGGTTGACAAGACTTTGGGAGGGGCTAGGGATATAAAAGGCAGAGCATCCATTTTGTAGTCGAGCACATGGTGGTTTAGTCTTATGCTCTCAGTGCTGCTTTTTCTCCTTATTCAGTCTTTTGTTGTATTGTTGTAAAGGTTTAATATACCTTTGAAATTTTAAAAGTGAGCGTTATTTCTCACACAAAGAAACTGTGGAGACCTGGGTAGTGGCAGCTGGGCTCCTGAACACAGCAGGGAGACGGTCCCTGGCAGGGGGAAAGGGCTCGGGATCCCGGGATTTCTACTGAGGCACCTGAGCAGATGGTGAAAGTCCCTTTTTTAGTGAGATGGGATGTTAATAATATCCCAGTTCCGTGTCTGCTGTCACGAGCAAAGGCTCACCCAGGACAGAAGCAGGACTGGACTGGGCTCTGATGGCAGCAGCAAATTCCCTCCCAGTAAGCAGCAATTCCCCCGTCCTCCTCCAAAGCCGAGAGCGCGAGAGAGAGCCAGGAGCTGTGCCCAGCCCGCTCCTCCAGCCCAAATCTCAGGGTATCTCTGCCCTTCCCAGGAGAATGTTCCTCAGTTACAAGTAAAGTTAGTAAAACCAGAACTCTTCGCCCTTCTCTGTGGTTACTACTTTTGTATGTTTTAAGTACTGGTCGTTATTGTTTCTTAGCAACAAAAATGGGAGCAAATTCCCTAAGAGAAAGAAACAAAAGGGAGCCGTGTTCATAGTGTTTGCAATGAGGCTTGCTCCTGTAGTACCTTGTTGAGAATAACTTGCATCAAACACTATGAAAGCTGTTCCCTCTTAAGGATAGTGTGAAACTTTGCTCCTCTAAGAGATGAGAAGCAGAAAGTGTTCAAATGTGAGGGGGCCAAGGACTATAATTGCATAATGGAATGTGGCCCTTGAATGTACTCATTTGGAAGCAGCTTTCGTCATGATGTTGTAATTATTCCTCTAAGAGGAAAATATTCACAGGCATTTAACAGCAGCTGAAAAAACAGCAGCAACAGAGAGGATCAAAGAGAAATGACATAAAGACTGATAGCAAGCGAGTGGTAGCTGGGATAAGTCCTGTTAACCTTATATCTGAAGAATGTGGATTATGGTTTTTCTGGAGCAGGCGATATCTGCACTATTTTGTTTAATAGCTCTCCTTTTTCCATGGTGATAACAAATCTCTGCAACTCTAATAGAAATTATAATTAGCCACAACTAAAGCTTGTGTGAAGAAATTATTTCAGCCTAATACAGTGTGGCAGAAGAGTTTACATGTGTCTGCTCTTTGGAAGCTCTGTGACCTGCTCCATGGAACCAGCGATTTAATCATATTTAGGGACTTTGTGGGACTGTATGCCCTTTTGTCAAGACCCCTTTGTTAATTAAGAAACTATAGTTGCTTTGTGTAATACAGCATGTGGGTTTGCTTGTTGACCTTATCTACATAACTATGAGTTGAGAAGGGGGAATGAAGAGTGCTGGAGGCTGCTGATGGCTTTTTACAGAATCAGACTCTCTGTGGCCTTGTTGTTGGAATGGCTCATGAACTTGGCTCCAATTAAAATCAAGTCCAGCTATATTATGAGTAATTGCTTGCTTTATTTTATAAAACTGGCACTCAGTAAACCTATGTAACTCATTCTTCAAAGGAAAAACCCAAGAGTGATGGAGGAAGCACAACATGGCACTCGGTCAGAAAGCACAATATCTCTGTAGCACATGGTAGATGAACTGAATTTTCCTGGTTCTGATGTATAAAAAGACGTGCAATCAGGGTGGTGCTTTTTTTTTCTCCTATACTGTAAAGCCACTGGTCAAACACAGAAGTCAATATAGTGTTGGGGTTTTTTTTTCTTTGTGTTTGGATCCTTATTTTATGATATGCTAGAATCTTATGTTTCACATGACATAGATGAGTTTTTGTTAATATTTGAATGCTACTTTATTGATCCAGATGTTACAAATGTGAAGTTGAAGTTCACTGGCTTCTACTAATCAGCATTCTGTGTGCATCTAGACTTCTGAGTTTTTTTAAGATAATAATGTGTTTCTAATACTATTTGTACTGCTATGTTCATATTGGCTTAAATGCTGCTTCTTACCAATTCAAGTACAGCAGTATGTGAAGATAGAGGAAGAAATGTTTCACTGAGCAGATTATCAAAACCTGAGAGGAGAAAGTAGTTTTCCAGATGACTTGATCCTGCAGTGTATGTCACTAAAAGTATCAGAGAGCTCCTAAACAAATGGATGCAAGGTTCTGGATGACATTGGCTAAATAAAGTCTGTCTGGACTGATGTTCTGTTGAGTATGAAACCATCTGTTATGAGGGAAAATACAGCAAATGGGAGAATACACTTGGTATGGATTGGAGATTTTGGTTGTAACAGGGGTATATAAGATGGTAAAAAGCAGTGGCTGATTTTTGGCTTGCACTGTCAGTATGTATATTCCCTACAACTGCAGTGAGGTAGGGATTATAGGAGAAATTGAGCTGGGCTCCAGTCTATGGAAATGGGATTTCTAACACCTCTGTGAGGTATGGGGCTCTGGTGGACTTCCCTGTCCTGGTGCAATGCACATGTGTGTGTATTGTGTTCACACTTCACCTGGCTTGATCCATTTTGGGCAAGTAACTGCTGGTGGCTGGGGATGAGTATGGAGGTGCAGAGACACTGAATAAAGTTCAGACAGAATATGATAGTTAGACATTCTTCTACTACACTAAATTTGGCCTTGTATGACACAGCATTAGATAAAGAATTTAAACTTTTTAATGAAGGAGCAATTTGACAGAATGTCCCAAACTGTGACTGTCTCCATTTCTTCTTTCTTATTTTGGTAAGTCCTGTGTAGTATCTCTGCTTCATATAACAGCCATAAATTAAGATTTACAATAATATTTACCTAGTCCTTCAGAGGAATGAAAGTTTTCTTAGCAGAAATAGTGAGAGAATAAAGAACTGCTTTTCTGTATTTGATGTAATACCACAGGAATACATTTCACTCCAAAGCAAAATGGATGCATCAAAAATAATTTCCCCATTCTGAATCTCTATTTTTGTTTGCTTTGGGTATTTAATGAAAGCAGAGTAAAATTTACAAACTGGACTATTGTAGGTTTTATAACATGAGAAAATTGTATATAATATAAAAACTGTTCAAAACTCAGTTAAAATGTTATCTTCAAACTTGGTAATTCTCTTTTGTTCTGAAGGAGATTTTTAGGAACTCTGCAGTCTTCTCAGTGCTTAAAAGATTGCTTTTCAGTAATCTATGTTGGGAGATTAGTCAGTGAACACATAATTTTCCATAATCATAAGAGACAAGCATTTTGAATAGTGGCCTCAGACTCCCCTGGGTCACTCAAATCTTAAATTAACTTCTGTTGGTTTGATATTTGGGTTTTCTTTAATCTTCGAATGTTAAGAGTACCATAAGGCTAGCTAGCAGGAATTTTGTCTATTGAATCTCACTTACAAGGATTAATGAAGAAGAAATGGGAGCTTTTGTTGTAGAAACTGAGTGAATCTTATGGCCTCTACAGCAAACTATTTGTTGATTTACTAGAAATTGTGTTTCACTAGCAGGGTAATTCATCAGCATCAGACACCAGTAGTACTGTATGTGCTGAAATCAATTTTGTATGAGGTTCAGAGCACACTGGAAATCTTATGCTTTAGGAGATCTTTCTGGGTATGACAGAGAAGAATCAAGTGATTACCCTAGACTGAAGAAAACAAGTGTGCTAAGACATGTCTTAGCAAGCTTTATCAATCATAGCTATTTAACGACAACAAAAAAGCAAACAAAAACCAATCAAACAAAAAAAAAAAGCAGCGACCATTTTAATTCATGTTGGCAAAAGTACTTTCATTTTCTGAAAAACAGCTTGGGGGAATTTTTATAATGTTGAACTTCTCAGTCAGTAAGGTTGTAGATGAAGAATGTCAGAAGCACCATTAACTGGAAGCAGTTTATAAGCTGGTAAATGATGTATGAGTGCAGTGGGCCATGATGGTCAGCACAGAGCCCAGCAGAGGTTCTGCCTGGCTGGTGCTGAGGGATGAGAGCTTATCAGTCCTGTGCTCCTTTTCTCCCTGTGCTTCTGGAAAGGCTGTGGAAGGGTGTGGAGGCTGAAAGCCTCACAGCAAAACAGGCTGTCACCCTCCCCTGGAGGTTATGCCCTTCGGCACTCCCTCCTCTTAATAGTTATAAAAAGTTACTCCCAGCATGCCTCCCTGATTCATGTAAATTGCCTGTACCCCATTGGCCCTTCCCCCTTTTGTACCGCCCCTGAGCCCTCAGATGATTGGCTTAATGCTCTACCCCGCCCCCTGGCTTTCCTATATCAACCCTGCTCCCTCACACCCCCTTGAGCCAGTTCGTCCCTGGACCCCGTCAAAGAAAGAAGAATAAAGCTTTGCCTTGGACCACCACACGCAGCTCCCGTCTCTTCCTTCTGTGCCGCTCTGGACCAATCCCTTAACCTCTTACCCATGCCCACCTACCTACACCTTCACCTGTTAGTACCCTACAAAATGGTGCCGGCAATGTGGCCAGCCCCGCCAAGATGCCTCCTTCTTATCCAAGTTTTCCCGCCCTTCCACCCCAAAATGACTGCTTTCCCGCCTCTCCTCTGCCGCTTCCCGTGCCCTCCATCGTGCCTGGCTCCTCCCCCTTCCCTGCGTCATCGATGGATGTAACCGCGTCAGGACCCTCCCTCTCCATCAGGAAACCCCTTCCTGTCGTGGACCCCATCCACACCTCCTCCACACTTGACACCTCCCCCATGGCCCAGCCCACTTCTGGTTCCCATGACACCAGGACTGGAAGTGGCTCTGATGGGGACCATCTTGGCCTCCACTGCCACCCACCATCTGGCATTTCTGGTAAGCCTGAAAAGGTGTCACCCCACCATCCAGTGCTCTCCATCTTCTTCAGAGAATCAGAGGAGCGATTCCTCTGACTCAGACTCACACCCTGAGGTCAAGGATCACTGGGCAAAGACCCAAAGGGAGGCCATCTGGGAGAGAAACTGGGAACTGGCTGATAAGATCACAGCCTTCCCAGTCATCCACAAGAAGAGGAGAAGGGCAACATCATACGCCCTGTGGGAGCCTCTCCCCTATGGGAAGCTTAAAGATCTCTGTAAGGCGGCCAAGGAGCATGGCCAGAGCTCTTATTACTTTAAAAACCTTTTGGAAACCACCTTCTCTGTGCATGTTCTTGTTCCTCATGACATCAAAAACATAGTGCCCTGTCTCCTTACGCCAGCTGAGTACATGTTGTGGGACAGGCACTGGAAAAAACACCTTATAACACTATCAGACGCATACTCGAAAGATCCCAACAAACCAAATTTCTCCGTGGAACAACTAGCCAGAGAGGGGAAATTCCAAAAGCCCACTGACCAAACCCAATTACTATCTGAAACGGCACTACAAGATATTGCCACTGTGGCAAAAACAGCCTTTCTCCTCACCCCTGACAATTCCCTCCCTACACAAAACTTTGCTAATATTAAGCAAGGGGCAAAAGAGTCTTTCATAGAATTTGTTAATAGATTAAAAATTGCACTCAAAAAGCAAACTGAAAGTTCTGAAGGACGGAAAAAAGTATTGAGTAAGATTGCAATGGCCAACGCCAATCCTGAGTGCAAGGCAATGCTGAAATCTTTACCCCTTGACTCTGAGCCCACCATCAAACAGATGGTTGAAGCCTGCACCAAACATGCTTCTACTGAAGACAACATAGTGCAAGCTGTAGCAAAGGGAATTACAGATTGGGTGGGGGGGCATTCACAGTGGTAGCCGCAAAGAACAATCAAAAATGTTTTTACTGCTGCGAACCTGGACACTTTCTAAAAGACCGTCCTGAAAGAGTGACCATTCAAGACCGTTGTCCAAAGCCCGAAAGTCCATCAAAGTCCAGGAAGTCCTATTATCACAACAAGCGCATCACTTTGAGCCAAGCCTGTCCTTCCAGATGGCGACCTTGGTCTAAGAAAGCAAGACTGCAGGACCAAAAACGGGCTGCTTGGAAGAGAAAACGCCGCAAAACAACAAACCAGCAGCAACCAAATTGCCCCACCGCAAGATCCCAAGCAAAAGACACAAAACTAGACACGACTATACAACTCAGTAGATCAAGTGTCCGTCCCTGCTGCGTAAAGTGATCCTGCTGGCAACCTCTACCTCAAAGCTCCATCCCAACCCAACAATGAAGACCACCTACCTCGTTGCTGTCATTGCGGCCGTGTGGAAAATTCACTGGTGGCTTTAACAATTTTCTTGGACAGTTAAGACTCAAGGGATGAGTTAGTTAGTGTTAAAAGCATTTAGTTAGTTCAGTTAGTGTTAGTTAAAAGCATTTTTTGGATTTTTGTTACTGTTTCTGTTGTGTTGCTTTTCTTGTCTTATATGTCGTTGTAAAAAGGGCTGTCGGAGAAGCTTTTTTAATAAATAAAGAAGGGGGAGTCATGGAGGCTGAAAGCCTCACAGCAAAATAGTCTGTTTCTCTCCCCTGGAGGTTATGCCCTTCGGCACTCCCTCCTCTTAATGATTATGAAAAGTTACTCCCAGCATGCCTCCCTGTTTCATGTAAATTGCCTGTACCCCATTGGCCCTTCCCCCTTTTGTACCGCCCCTGAGCCATCAAATGATTGGCTTAATGCTCTACCCCGCCCCCTGGCTTTCCTATATCAACCCTGCTCCCTCACACCCCCTTGAGCCAGATTGTCCGTGGACCCTTTCAAGGAAAGAAGAATAAAGCTTTGTCTTGGATCACCACACGCAGCTCCCGTCTCTTCTCTCCTGTGCCGGCCGAAGTGGGGAGCTCACAAAAGAGCTGAAATCACTCCCCACCCGGGAGCGAGCACGGAGGATGTGCCTGTGCCTTGAGGACATCCTCTCCAGGACAGTTCTCTAGAAGATCACGGCACTCCACCACTGCCCCAGGGCCTGCTACCACAGAACGGGTGACTGTTGCTGGGCATGCCAAAAAGGAACATAAAATGTGAATCAAGACACAAATGTTGGGGGTGATAAGGGGTGGGAAACTGTGACTATATCCAGTAAGGAAGAAAACTACCCGAAGCTTTATCTCCTGATGATATTTGGGCACATAAAAGCTCTCATTAATTTGGCAGGACTGTAAATGAGAAGGGGCCCATGGATGAGAATGTAACTATCTGTGTCCCACAGGCTTTAATTATCTTAAAAAGAAATCAAGTTTCTGAAATATGTCTTTTCCTTCAGACCTCACTGTATATGTATGTTCAGAGGAAAATTAAGACCTATTAGTGCAAAAAAATTTAATTCCATGCTAAATCGGGCTTTCATATTTACATTTCCCCTATTTTATAACTGGTCAAGCTGAACAATTCACATGAAAGACTGCTTAAAGCTGAATGCTTAGGACATAAAAATTACCCACAGTTGGAAGCTAGTAATATCGTGTAATAAGACAAGCTAATGCTTGTGCTAACAAAGAAAGTATTGATTAAATTCTTCACAACATATTATTGCATTCCTCATATTTAGATTCTTGCTAAAGGTTCCCTGAGATAAAAAGTCACTCTTGGCTTGAGTTTCTGTAGACAGCAATTTTGGAATGTGTGCGCTTCATAGCTTATCAAAAGCCTGGCATTAGACACACTCATGGTAGTATTAGAGAACATTTATTAGCACTGTCATTTCTAGAGCAAAAGCATGTAACTGGGAGCATCGTGTCCTGGTGATGGTCTGTGACTTACTGAGACAATGGGAAAGTAATGCATGAAGCCTGTGTCAGGCTGTCTGGTACCCAGCTTCTGAGGTAACCTGTGAAACCATAAGTGTAAATAGGATTGTTTCATTTTCAAAGAAGAAATTGTGTGTGAATGTTTAAGAGTATTGCACGTTAGAAGCTCTAACTTGAGCGAGGGATGACTGCAATCTTGTGGTATTCTTGGTGGTTAAAATGTGTTGATGGACATAAATGATCTGTGTTAGTTCTGAGATTTGTCTTCCATGCTTTCTTCTTCCCCCCCCCAGGAGAGAAATTAACCCCATTCCACCTGTCAGACACAAACAAAGTTCATAAATTTGTATTCAGAGAGTATTTCCTGGTTTATAGCTGCTTACAAAAGCCAGCCTTTTTGTCACAGAGCTCCCTAAATTGATTAAACTGGGTTTTGATATTTTCCATTTTCAGTCACCCCTGTGGTACAGAATGCACGGAAGGGGAACAGGGAAACCACAGGGTCTATTTTGGCTGCTATCTAGACGTTATTGTGAGCTTTTGGAGCTGCTGCTTTCCCAGCAGAGATGTCTGCAGCCAGAAAGTCACTGCACTGCCAGGAGCTGCAACAGAGAGAACCAGAATGAACCAAGGAGACGGAGAGACTTGGCGACAGTACGCCAGAGCTTATTGCTTATTTATTGTACAAATCTTTAAGATGGGCTAATGGAGAAGGGGAACAAATCCTATGGGTGTTGAATTTCTTCTGATAGCAAGAAATGTTAGCATAAAATTACAGCAAAATGGGACAGCCTCTGAAAATTTTCCATGGAGTAAGCTGTTTTCCCCCTACTGTGCAAAACAACTAGAAAATTTCCATTATAACCATGCACTTTGCCTAAGATAATCTCTTTGTATCAGGGACTGATGTGTCTGAGTAGCCTTCCTCAGAAGACAGAGAGGGACAGAGAGAAAATTTTGCATGCTTTAAACTTTACCTTTGAGTTATGTTTTAGAATTCTTGCTCTTTGTCATATTAGTAAGGAGATAAAGACAGAAATTTCCTATTGAAAAATGGAATAAATAAACACACTACTGAATATGGCCCATGAAATTGAAATTGATATATAATTTAATTTTTATTCTTTTGTCTACCAGCAGATAGATCCCCTTCTAAATGCCCCTGGAATATCTCAGAACAGACTGAAATAATGTGATGATAATGTTCCTAATGTTGTAATTTTCAAAGGGCTGGAGCACCTACCCGATGAAGACAGGCTGAGAGAGTTGGGGTTGTTCAGCCTGGAGAAGGCCCCAGGGAAACTTTAGAGCACCTTCCAGTACCTAAAGGAGTTACTAGAAATCTAGAGGAATTTCTTACAGGGACATGTAGTAATAGGACAGAAGGGATAATGTCTTTAAACTGGCAGATTAGATTAGATTAGATTCTTTACTCTGAGGGTGG
Source organism: Acridotheres tristis (assembly GCA_037013685.1). NCBI lineage: Eukaryota > Metazoa > Chordata > Aves > Passeriformes > Sturnidae > Acridotheres > Acridotheres tristis. The sequence goes on along the minus strand of CM072889.1, from coordinate 11,043,914 downwards.
TGAGGCATTGGAACAGGTTGCCCAGAGAAGCTGTGGTTGCCCCATTCCTGGAAATGTTCAAGACCAGATTGGATGTGGCCCTGATCAACCTGATGATGAGCAGGAAGGTGTTCCTGCCAATGGCAGGGGTGTTGGGATCAGACGATTTTAAAAGTCCCTTCCAGCACAAGAAATTCTGTGATTCTATGAATGATTCTTAATTCTTAATACCACATTTTATGAGTGTTTTTCAAATCCCAATATTTCTTCCTCCGCTTTACTGTAAGGATTCCTGAAATCCTTTAATCTGCAGGTGGTAATATCTCCAAACACAGTGCTTCTGTCTGCTATTAAAGAATCAAGCAGTTTGAGTATCCAGGAAGAAGTCGTTAGGGAGTTGGTTTTCTGCAGCTCATCCTTCCAAAATTTTGAAGGATTGGGCATTAATAGTCAAAAGCCTATAATCAGAGGGTGGAAAGGAAGATAGGAAGATAAACTGTTGACACTTCTTACTTTTTAGAAGCGTTTGTAGTCTACCCATATGCTTGTTACTCACTTTCCACTTTGTTCCCTTTAAATGTGTTCAGTTTGTGAGAGAACTGGCTTTTGTTGTAGTTGCCAGAGGAGTGAGTGCAGGCTGTGAAGAGAAGGGGAGGGACAGCTTTGAGCAAAGGCTTTGTTTGGGACAGCTGTGCCACTCCAGAGGCGAATCGTCTTGGTCTAGGTTTTACTTACTGGGATTTTCTTTTTTTTTGCTACAGAGCAACTGGCAGCAAATTCAAGAGCTGAGAAGGTTCTAGTCCTCCACAAAAATCCTATGCTTCTGAGAAGGGATCATATTCTGGTCTAAATCTATTGTACGTTGAATGATAAATCTTGTTCTTTTTTACCTTATGGTGGCACTAGCCACAAATTTGAGCTACATTTCTAGACTGAATGAGGGTTCTGAAATGGCACCGAGAGCCAATTTGTTTTTCTTCCTGTGTACCAGTACCAGTAAAATAACAAATTGTTTGAAAGACGCTTGTGCATATTGAGACTTTCAGTTATTGATCTTCAGAATGTATTATAAATCTTTTTTTTCATAATTTCTTCCAAACTTTGCTCTTTTTAATTTATTTAACTTACTGACATTGAGCTATGCTTTTCCTAAACTGGAACTTGCTGAAGTCTGAAGTAAGAGCTCTGCTCTCTTTTTCCTTGAGTACTAAGCCTCAGTAAGACTTAAACTATAAAATTGGTAACCAGAATGTAGAGGAACTTGCATTATCATCAGCTGTCTTTCTTATCTGACAATACTGTATTATATTCTCAATAGAAAGTTTTGTGAGCAAACAATTAGTGGCATAAATGACTGTGCTGGTCTAACATGGGGAATTTGAATTGTCAGTTAGAAAGGAATAAGGCAAAAATTATACACATGGCCAAATTATTTAGCATTAAACTACTTTTGCTCCTCCTCCCTGCAGAAGGAAGAAGAAAGCTGAGGGAAGAGAGAGGCATATATTTAACAGATGGAAGAGGCTGCCTGGTGATACTACCTCTGTCAGCACTGTTGTCTTCTGTTAAATTAAGTGCCCTGCATTGGCTGCACAGCTGTGGATACTGAGGGAAAAACTGGAAATGTATGTTGCTTAGCAGAAAAGCAAAGATTGTTTGTATGAGCTCTTCACTTATCAGGTGACTCCAATATGTGTGATGGCAGAGGGCTGCTGAGTAAATGACTGGGGCTGCATTCTTCTGGAGTAGACCCTCTTACAGGCTCTGGCCTTCCTCGGCTCATTGCCTAGAAAGCAGTGTATTTCAGCAGAATAGAGCCTTATGAAAGATACATTGCCAGTCACAAAGGATTTTGGCCTTATGTAATATAGTCTTAGCAGAAATAAACTAATTTACTTGCAGAGCTCAGTTCCTTTAAAACAACATTTTAGTGTACTTTATAAAAAAATGTCTTTTAATGAATTTTAACTATGGAAAAATCTTTTTAGTATGCAATTTAATATGTAATTCTGCTCAGTAGAAAATCTTCAGAGATACAGTATTTTACCATCTGTATCACTTTATTATATCTTTCGTCTAACTGACCTTTGTGACCTGATGTTAGTAAGGTGGTACTTCAGCCTTTCTTTCTGTGCTGGAATGTATTTTCCTAGTGAATAAACTGGTCTTTCAAGATCTGTGTATCTACTGTAGTATAATGTCATGTGGAGTGAGAGAGATCTTTTGCCTTTGGAAGCTTGTATCAGGCTTGCTACCTTATATAAAGCAGAATGCAAATAATAGCTGTAAACACAACTGGAGCATCATGGAACTAAGATGCCTGCCTGGTTGTAAAGCTTACAGGTGCTTCAGAGAGATGCTTTAATTACAGGTGAGTTGTTTCAGAATCATCTTGTATGTGATAGAATAGCGTTTGGAGGTGCAGCAGAGATCAGAGCTTTTCTGGTGTAGCTGCAGTGCAGACTCAATAAAAATTTAAAAAGCCAAGAGAAACATCAGTGATGAAAAGGAACTACAGAAAACTGTTTTACAAGTGGGGAAGCTGTGGCAAGTTGGCCAGTCATTGATTGCACTTAAACTGGATTTTTAATTTGGCACATTGAGAATAACTATAGTTCCTCTGGAGAGAAAAGCACTTCCGGAAGAAAAAACTTTGAAAAATTACCTATTTTCTTTATCAGAAGAGGATTTTAAAGATATCTCTGTAATTTATCATAATTGGATAGTCTGAAATGAAAAATACAATTCTGTAATAGAAATTGCTTGTTTCTTTCTCTGTAGCACACTCTGTCCAGAAATGTTCTTGGAGAGGGTACTGCTCATACATGGATCATTAACTAAGCATTCGAGGCACTCTGGTCTAACCTACTTTCATCAGATTAAATTAAATAGAAATCACAAAATAACTAGCTTTACAGATCATCTCACCTCGGTCATTTTGTACTTGCATTGGTGGAATTAGACACTACAGTAGACAAGATCATTTCTTGTAAGGTAAGGGAAATTTTAACATGTCAGCAAAATAACTGCTTTTGAAAATGAGGAGAGCCAGGAAGACTACAGTGAAGGTGAATCACTTTAAGGATAAATTGTGTAATGCATTTAGAATTCAAGGTTTATCCTGTGCAAATAAAAATAACTTAGATAACGTCCATAGGACCTCTGCTACCTGAAAGCCTAGGTCAGGAAGCAGAAACTACAGGGCTGATAGAATTTTAATTTTGTTAGAAACAGACTGAAGACTTATGGTCATGGTTACATGAATCTCTGGGCATTCGTTATTGTATGTTTAGCAGAGAAAAAGTGGGGGAAAGTTGAATCTGTCAATGATGAAGTAAAAATAAAGTCCAGCAATTTTAAAAAGACCCTTTTGCACCACAGCATTTTTGTAACATTGCTCATTATTGCTGTTGTTTGTACCTTCAGGGCTGTGAACTTCAGCCTCAGCTTTTGAGATAGGTTTTTTTTTGCAGACAAGTTCTGAGTTAATGAATGACCTGAGAGCACCTGTCTTGCATGGCAGATTACAAATCGCAGAGAAAGGAAGGTGGTGTCTGGTCTGCCTGTGGAGCTGCAGTGCTGACAGCAGACCTGCAGCTGTAGAGTATCAGCTCAGCAGCTTCCATAGCTCCCCATCTTGGTCCTTTAAGACAGATTCCTTTTTTCTTTCTGTATCTCAAGCTAAATAAGCTTTCTGCCTGTATTTAAATAGATATTTTTAGTGGAGGTATTCCAGTTGTGTTGATTTAGTCTCATTTTTATTTTAAACGCTTTTTATTTTCCTGATTTTTCAGCAGGAACAGGTGGCTGGTTCCTGGGCCGACTTAATGTAGCATCCTCTATTCACATTTGTGAGCTCTGCCAGCACCAGGTAGTGAAGTGCCTGTCTGGGCCAGCCACTGAGCTGGGGAGGGAAGAGGAAAGGTAGAACAAAGATCCTGTCAGTTATCCACGTGCAAGTTTTGTGAGTTTTTGTACTAAAAATGGTGTGAGAAAGTTTTGATTTGAAATGTGGGAAATATAATAACCTAGAAAAGCAAAAGTGTTCTACCATTGCATACATTAACTGGAATATCAACTGCCTTGTGCACAACTGCACTGGTGCTTGTCCTTCCTTTGAGTAACCACCCCAGCAGCTGGGAGGAAATGGTTTTTCAGTCAGATCCTAGTTATCCTGAGGAAAGCTTTCATTTTTGTGGTATTAATTCCTGGAAATTCAAGGAGGTCTTTTTCTGGGAATCGTGTGATTAAGTAAATGTTTATTTTAACTCCACTCTTAGAAGTACTACTTGGTAAGTGGAGCATTAGTTGTAGATTTCAGGATGTGTGAAGAAAAGTCTAAAAGCTTCAAAAAGTAGGAATAAAGTAGCTTCTTTTCCTTTCATGCTAGTTCTGCAAACCTGTGCCTCCAAATTATCAGTGTCTTGGGCTGTTTTGGTAAAAACTCTTTAGCAAAACAGCAGCTATTGGTCTTTTCAAATAGAACCACTTCTTGGGGGAGAAAGTGGAGATTACTATAAGTAAGATGGCATTACTTAAAATTGAGAGTTTAGACATACCCTCATCAGTCTTGCTGTGGTGCCTCAATGTGTCAGTACAGCTCATCCTTCTCTAACTTTCTATGCCACATTGCTGCCAGAAGTTCCCAGGCTACCTCAGAACAGGTGAGACAAAAAAGCAAGTACCCACTCCTTGCTGCCAGGGCAAGTGGAGTGTGCTGGTTGAACTCCCCGCTGTGGGATGGCAGCTGAGCCCAGCTTTGCCCTTAGTGTGTCTGTCCCGGAGCAAGCCGTGGGCTGGGAAGGGCTGGCAGAGCTGCCAGGTGGCAGCAGGAGGATCCCAGTGCTTTGGGCCACCACAGTTGTTCATCAGGTGAATGTGTCACAGCTTGCTCTAACTATCTTGGTATCTCCTTTAAAAAACTCTGCAGTGAAGAAATATGGTGTACCTGCTATCACTAGCTTCCCTTGTATTGGGAGTAGCTTTGTTTTGCCATATGAAAAGTGTTTAGTCCCCTCTTCACCACAATTATTCTTTTATATAGCCTTGGCTTTTTAATCTCCTGCCCTTTTTGCCAGATAATGTAAATTACTTTTATTTATGGAAGTTTTTGTTTATAAAATTGTTATTCTTGCAAAGAGTGCATTTTTAAAGCCAAGAAAGAAAGTTTTCAGGATAGTTGCTTTTTATTATAATATTATGTGTGCTGCATTACCTTGAAATTCACAGGCACTGTATGTTAGATTCTTAATTAAAATCATGATATTACAAGTGATTTTTGTTTTTCTATAAAGAAAAAGTATATGTTTCTATTGTACAGAGACAGAATGACTGTTGAAATTTGTATTTTCCTCTATGTTTAGTTTTGAAATACTGCTTAGTAGTTATACCCCTTATTTGTGCTGCATTTTAAAATAAATCAGAGACAGTAAAATTAGACTTCATCTACTTTGAGAAGAACCAGTGGTCCATGCATTCTCATTGAGGCTAGACCAATTTATGCTGGTTTATCAGCTGGTAAATCTGAATCAATAATTGAGTAGTCAGCTGTCCCTTCAGAAATCAAAATTTGTTGGTGATGTACTGCAAAAGTGTTACAGTTTTCTTGATTAATAGAGCTGTACAGCTTAATAGCAATTTTTACTTAAAGGTCTCAAACCATTTTAATAAAGTAGAAAAAAAATCACCTTTCTTTTCTTGCAAGGGGAAAAGCTGAAAAATACAGGGATGAGCTGCCGGGATAGAGAACCTGTTATGTCTCTTTGGACATGCCCAGGACCACTCCCAGCCCTGCATGTCTGGGATGCAATGGCCGTGTCCATTTAACTGAGCTCTCACACCCACCAAAAGAGGGACCTGCACTTAAACTGTGTCTGTGATTTAACTTGAGACACGGACCATCCCTAAACATTGCCTGGGGAATGGGGGGGCAGAGGGGTGAGTGGCAGGATTTTAAAGTGTGTAACCTTATTTACATGGCAAGGACTGTTATTGTTGTTGCCCTTTTTCCCCTTTGATCCCTGACCCCAAGAATTCCCCTCTTGGCTCTGGGGGCTGTTGTCAATGAGGGAGACCAAGTGGCCTGAGCCCAGCCCTGTTGTGTGAGAGCTCTCCCACTATTCCATGTCCAGAATGCTGCCCAGGGAAATGCTGTGGGAGAGAAAGGGCCAGCGAATGGACCTGTGCTGCTTTGCACTTCCTGAGGGTTTGGCCCGGATTTATAATTGCAGCAGAATTTTCCTTTGCAACTGAGCTGAAAACCCAAGTAAAGAAAAATGGGAACCATAACTGTCAGCCATTTCACATGGCCTATATCAGAGCCTGCTGCAGACCAGGATTTCTGTTAGGACAGAGTGATTTGTGACATTTCATAATACTATTATCATCTGTTTTAAAAAGATCAAAAATTGAATTTTCCTGTGGGGAACACAGATTCATTTTATAAAGATACTGTCTTTGGGGTTTTTTTCTTGTTTATTTATTTATTTTTAAAAAGTAATTTGTCCCCATTCCCAAAGCATTAAGTTGTGGCTTTGAATTTGTGTGGGAGTGAGCTTCAGTACTTCCCTCTTTTGAAAGACGGAGACAGCACAATCTTTGTAGAGCACAATAAATCATAGTGACTGGTGATAACAAAATATTAGTTAGGATGGAACTGTTATGTTTGATTGGACATTAATTGTCATATCTGTGGATGTGGTTTCCATGTAAAATGTTCTCCAGAAAATACATAGCTGGTGTTGAAAATTAGGTGACACTTTACATGGTAATATATTCCCTTTGAAGTAATAAAGATGGATGAGTTTTCTCCTTATGGCTCCTGAGATCTGAATGACAAATATTTTGAGAAGTGACAAATAGCAAAGGATAGGACTGCCGTTAGTGATAACTTGTAATATATGTGTTTTCACTGAAATTTTCAGTGTGTGTGGCATGGATCGATCCTGATCTTAGGCAACATTTACTAAAGAGTTCCTCCTGTTTACAGTATCAGCAAAACAGCGACGACTATAGTAGAAATCACTTGGACACATTCCCCAATCAGAGTAAGATCTGACATTTCTGTAATTTTCAGTGAATTGAAACTCTCATGCTTATGCTGGACAATGACAATGAGCAAGTGAGGTGAGGCACAGGAGCCAGCACCATTTTGCTTTGGAGACTAGATGGCTTTTGTCATGTCTTTCCCCTGTCACTGCCAGAATCTTGGGGGTTCTCTTTGCGTATTTGAGAAGCTCAGCTGTAAATAGCACATGCACTGCCTGGCATGTTCTAGGAACAAAAGGGAGTAAAATGCGGCCTTGACATCTCTTTATTTCATAGAAATTCACCAAGTTATGTTCTAGCATCAGCTGAATATTTCTTAAAATGCACCACCCTCTGTGGGGTTGTGCAGAATACTGGTTGGGTTATTGTAACCCAGAGCCTTGCACTGCTCACATGCCTGTTCTGGCAGGACCCATTCCCACTGCCTTCCCCAAATCCGTGATGAAGGACAGGGCTGGAATAGCAGCAGAGTGCATCACGTCAGGCATGTGTCTCTTCTTCCCTTTCTTCCTTCTTGGACAGTAGTTTGGCCAGTAAAATCATTTCTTGCCATGTTTCAAGATCATGCCTGTCTGCCCCAAGCCTTTTTGGGTTGTCTGTGCTTTCCAAAGCCTTTCTAGAACAATCCTCTTCAAGAGGAAATACAGGCTTTGTTCTTTTACTTTCCTAGCTCTCTTTTTTCCTCCCATCTTCTCCTTCTAGAGCTTTTATTTCTTTACTTTCGTTAGTTTAAATACATTATACAAACGTACATGCAACATATTTGTGTCCCATTACTTTAGAGGTTAGTATTGGTTTGTGGAGCTTCATTCTTCCTCATACATTTGTTTGATTTTGGTAAAGTTTTCCTTTCAAAGGAATTTATTTGGAAGTGGTTTCACTGGCACAATTATCCTACTTTTTCCTTACATAATTTACCTATATGACCAGTAAATAGTTTCCCCGTGGTTCCTTAATGACAGAGAGCTCTTAAATTACATCAGTAATGAGCTCTGTGATGTGATAAACAAGAAAATGTTAATAAAATCCTGAGAGGAGACCTGCAAATATATTTTCTTCCTCTTCATTAAGTTAGTCTGGTTGATCTTAGTGGGAATTGATGACTGCTGGTGTGCTTCTGACAGATCATTTTATATATTTAGGGTGGGACTATCCTGACCAGAGGGAGCAAGAAAAAAATGTCCCCATGCCCAAAGCATTACCTTAAGTAATAAGTTGGGACATGGGATTTGCATAAGGAAGGAGCACCGGTACTGAAGAAAAGGGCTTTTTGTTCCTGGTGTTGCGTATTGCAATCATGGTATGAAGTGATCTTTGAATCCAAAAATTTGGGGTTTTAGGAGTGATTGAAGATTTTTCCTTTTCCTATTGTTAGGAACGCTTTACAATTTGAGATGGCTCCTGCTTCAGCGTTACTTATTTCTTCAGTGTTTAAGACCCTTTTCATAATTTTCCTCCTATTTGATTTTCTTTAAATTCATATATATTATTAAAAAAAAAAAAAAAGGCAGCAATTGGACTTGGCCCGAGATATAAATGTAAATTTCTTGAGACTGTTGTTCACAGCTCATCACCCACAGCTTCAGTTGTGCACTGGAGCACTTTGTGGGTTGGTAGAGTAGCTCTGCTCAGAGCTCTAAGCTCTGTTCATGCAACAAATGCAGGAAGCTCAGTGTGGAACCAAAAAAGTCATTGATGTTACTTTGAGGAGTGACTTGACTGACATGTTTCATAGGCAAAAGCAAGGCCAAGAGAGGCTGTTGAACAGCAAAGCAGCATCTCTAATTCATTTTCATATTCAAGAAGTAAGGTCTGAGGAAACCTTTGGGAATCACAATATCCTCTTGTCCCACTTTTATTGACCTTCACTGAAAACTGTTTTCAACCAACTTAAAGGAAAATTTCTGAAAAAACAGGTGGTTGTTTGGCACTTTGAAGCATGCAACATTGAAACAGGTGTGCATTTTCTAGTTCCTGATACACATGTTCTCTGGGTTTCCCTCTGTCTGCCTGGACAACTGGGTCAATACTGACTGCATGCTTTATTTCTATTACCTTTTTTAAAAAATAATTTTCACATTAAAGAGCTCTTAAGAACTTTCATTTTGAAAATTAAACCATCTTGGTGCACTTCCTTGACCTTTTCAATATTCTGTAATTAGGTTGGCTGCAATTCCTTGTTTCTTCCTGCTTACAGTCTCACTAGCCTTTGGGAAGGAATGGAATGCCCATTAGCTCAAAATATAAAACACTGCAAAGGTCAAAGCTAAAGCTGCATTTCACTGACTGTTCTGAAGGGATGCTGGAGGAACATGAAGCATTTCATTTGTACTTCTGTAGATGAGGTATTGTCATGCAGGTTTCCTGGATTTCCTTCAAAGGACATCCCCCTAATGCATAAAATTTCTTACCTTAGGTATGACATAACCTGGCATTGCAATCTATTGCATTCTATGGGCCTCCATTAGAAGATTCCTCAGCAGTCTAGGGTGCTTTAAAATCCTCTTGACATGGACATTCTTGCAAATGATTGCAGGTTTTGAAGTTAAGGGCCTTCTTTTTTTTTGGATTAATGAAGTTAGAGTGGTTTTTTTAAAATTCTATTTATAGAATTGCTTGACTAAGTCTGAGGTACTAAAATATGGCCAGTCACAACCATCATCCTAATAAAGTCAGAGCCTTATAATATGACAAAGGGTATGTGGGGACAGGGGGAGGGTTGAGGTTTTTTCCCCACATTTTGCTCTTGTGAAGTAGTAGCAAAATTCTATGGGCCATGTCAGTTTCTAAATGTATACCCTTAAACTACCCTCTGTTTAATTATGGTGGAGATTGGCTCTCGATATGTGTCACATTTGTTCCAGTTGCTGTGCATGATACTTCGTTTTCTGGTAGAGAGTAGTAAATAGTGTTCCAAGTCATTTTACTTGAAATCAGAAGATCACTCAACAGTCTTTTCCTCTGTCTTTTGTAACTGGGCTATTGAACAGTTCTGTTGTTTATGTGAAGTTCCTTCAGAATGTCAAACATCAGGAGAATGAAGGTCTCCTCACAAAGCAAAACAAGTTAATATCACGTCATCTGTCTTCATCAGGCCTGTTCACTATTTATGTTGTATCATATAAGGAGGACACATATGGTGTATGGTCTTTACACATCCAGCTCCACAGAGATAAGTCTTCTGTGTGCTTGCTGAGGTGATCATGTAGGAGATGAAGGAATGTTGTCTGGAGTGGAAATTCTAAAGCTGGCTTGTTGCCATTCTACCTATATCAGTAGAGATTGCCTGGTTTCATTCAAAACTGTAGAGAAATGCTGAGGCAGATATTCTTACATATACAAATAGTATTTTATCAACAGTTACATCTCAAATATGAAGCAATTTTGCTTTGAGTAGGTGGTATCTGAATGTGGCCTTTATACTGGTTCCCAAAGAACCTAGTGCTGTTCTGGTCTTAAAATAGCAGATGAGATGTTTGCCATTTAGAATGGAGGGAAAGAAATGGCAGGAAACAATTTAATGTTCATAAAATGGCCTCCAACTCATCCTTGATGCATATGGTGTTTTTATTTAGTGTGTGAAAATTTAAATGCTACAGCAGTGAGCAGTAAAGAAATTCTAAATGTGAGTAGCTAATCTTCACTTAGTGAGCTTCTGAAGGGAACACCTTCATGTTTACTGCTGTTTTGTAGCACTCCCAGTCTGTAAAAGGCCTTTATGTCCTAAACCTTAATTTATGTGATAGTTGAGCTTCCTTCTGTATTTCAAGTAGTAGTATAATTGTCTCTGGGTGCATGGAATGGGTTTGTGGTGGACAATTGCACTCAGTAACAGTGTTGCTTATTAAAAGGCATTCATTGTGCCAGGGGTAGAAGGAACTCATTATAATTAACTTCTATAAACTGCAGTTGCACAAAATTATATATTATGACTTTCTCTACAAATGATATTACTTTCTATGGGAATAAGATCAGAAAGCAGCTAAGAAATGTTCTTGATGAAGTGTTCTGGTTCGTTTAAGGACAGTTTGGGTGGGTATCAGATTTGCCATACAATAAGCTTGTGTAAGCACTCAATTGATCAGAAATGTTCCACCGTTTTTAATCAACTTGAGGGGACTTCAGACCATATTTAATACTTAAATGCTGCTGAACACAGCCAGTGGTACAAACATTTATCTTGAAGTGCCTGTGGAAGGTAGCTTACCTATAGCAGCCCCAGTTCCTGGGTGGAGAAAGGGGGACATCCAGTCCCCTCTCTTACTCAGGCCTCCTCTCTGCCCAGGGATATACAAGACTTGAGATCAGATTGTCTGAATTCCCAGCCTTCACCTTGCTTTTTCTGTCACTATGCCAGGAGAACATTTTTGCTGCAGAGTTAAAATGTAACTCTCTCTCCACTGGAAGACAAATGCTGTTGAATTTGTAGAGCAGGGACTTAATGCCAGGTCTTTCCCAAGTCCACTGTAACTGTTGGGCCGTCATCTGTGCTGGCTGTAAGGAATTTGAGTCTTCTTCCTTTTGAATAATTTTAAGTAAAAATCCTAAATGGATCTGGGAAAAAACTTTGCCAACATTATCACTAAATATGTGTTTTTCAGGAGAAAAAAAAGTATAGAAAATAAACTGAGTTCCAGTGAATCAGTATTTTCTGCCAAAAGGAAATGTTTTTGGGTTTTTTTTAGGAAAATGGAGACCATCATCCTGTGGGGCTTTGAATATATGAATATATATGAATATATATGAGTATACACCTGTTTTGAGTTGAGAGTTTAGTCTTTTCTTTCCAGAGTCTAAATCACTGAGACTGTTAGGAGTGTATGTTCAGTTCTTTCCATGGAGAAAAAATCCAGGAGAGCTATCAGATGAAGCTGGTATTGTGCAGGCTTCTGGTGGACAGTCAGACACCACCCATGCTTCCCTTTCCTTAAGACACAGTGGAACCCACCCAGAGCTCTCTCTGACCATGTTTGCATCATTAATGTGTGCACTCTCTGTGAACTCCCTGGTGATGTTTTTGCTTGCACCACTCATTTCAGAATGTGAATTTCCAGCATATCTGAATTTTAAACAATGTGATATCTTTTACAATTCTTTTGGGTACTATTTGTTAACTGGATTTTGATAATTTATGGTAGGCTAAAGCACCGTTTCTCTCAAGCCTGCCCATTCTGGGCAAGGAGATTTTAATTTCTAATCTGTGTAAAATGCAAAAGTTTAGAAGGTAATCAGCAGCTTCAGAAACAGAGCACTTATGATTTCTTTTTTTACGCAACATAGCATAATAAACATTTTTAGGAGGTGCATTTTGCCAGGAAGATGCTATATTTATTAGGCTGGGATTAATTAAAAAAACCTCAAGCGTGTGTATGTGTGTGTGTGGGGGGGTATTTTCTTTTTTGCTATTTGGGGTTTTTGCTTTTTAAAAAAATATCAGGAAATCCTTTAAATTACCTGTGTTATTCAAATTTATAACCTAACACAGTTTCTTTTGGGGTTTCGAGGTATATAACCAACATTTCAGTTCTTTCTGCATGTATTGAGATTTTACCAGTATTGAAAAGTTCTCATTAATTTTATTCTTTGCCTGTTATACAGTAAATCATGTAAAACAGTAAAACATTAAAATGCATGTTAAGTTAATATTTAATTATTTAATTTCTGGGGTCCTCTAACAGGCTAATCTCATTGCAGAGTTCTCCACTGGTACTGCTCTGCTATTGTAATGCTGAAAGTCAGATACTAATTAAAACTAAATTAATTGTATAATTTTTGTACTTTTAAGGTTAAACAGATTCTGTTTACCATATTCTTTAAGTCTTCTTTTTCCAAAGTGTGACATTAGAGCTTCTCCAATTTCTAAGTTATTAATGTGTGCAGTGTCACCTCTTAATCATCTTCTAGGAATAACAGAATGGCAGAACTGTTTGGGTTCTAAGGGACTTTACAGATTATCTCATTCCAATTTCCTTGCCATGGGTAGAGACATCTTCCACTAGGCCAGGTTGCTCCAAGTCCTGTAAAACCTGGACTTGAAGACTTGCTTCATAAAAGAAGTCCAAAATCCAATAATACAACTCTTGCCTTGTTAGGGTTCAGCATATCTTTGTCCTCAAAACATTAATCAGAATCTTAGTAGAAGAAAGTGACTTGCACATTTATCCTGTTATATTGTACTGTGCTTGGGAAAGGGAGCCACACGCATACAGCAACATGTAGAAAGAAACAGTAGCAAAAAAAGAAAAATAGACTTTTATACTCTGAGAAAATTAAGAGCCTGAAATCCTTTATGAGAAGCAAAGACATTTAACATACCTGCAAGTATTTCAACATTGTGTGACATCCAGTTCAGTTAAAGGCAGGTTTTCTTACAGATAAACCATCAAAAGTGTGGAAATGGTGCCTCTGAGTTCAAGGTGGTATGTTTGGGGTTAAAGGCCCCTTATCCTTTTGTTATTCTTACAGTATAAACTTACAGTAATCTTGTCTTTGCAGTTCTCTAAATGTATAATTGATCAGAAGAAATAACAGATACCCAGACCTGTGCTTGCAGAGTTCAGCCTCATTGCAAGAACTGATCAAAACAGCACTTAAGCACTGAGCAGGAGTATTTAGTAGGAGTGGTTCAGTGTTCCTGATGACCTTTCTGTACTGAACTGATGAGCTCAAAAGCTACAGCAACTTCTTTCTGGAAGAAGTAAAAATTTCAAAAGCTTGAGGAATTTTAATTGGTGTTAATCTTCCTCCCAGTCTACATTCTCCCTACCTCTCTGTTGAGATGCCATTCCTGGAAAAAATAGGCAATATTTAAGATTTCCTCGGGATACATTTTACTCAAGTGAATAGATAGTGGGTATGAAAACCTGGTCATATTAATGGTTTCTCTCCCAGAGCTCCCAGTAATGGGTTTCAGGTTGACTGTCAAATGCTATGTTATACTTAGCAGTTACATGGGGATTACACAGTCTTTATAGAGAACATAAATTGCAGAAACTTAAGTTGCATGGGCTGTGTTTTCATTCTTGGTGGTGATGAAAAGACTGTTTATACTCTTGTATCCTAAGGACACTATGTAATGTTAGCATTTGGATTCATCTGACTGGTCAAAATAAGGTCAGCTGCAGTAAGTGAACACTTCACAGTCATTTTCCAGGTAAGTCAGATTTTGTGGAGGTTTCTTTCAAGCTGCACCAGCAGCACATTCAGCCTAAATAGTTTAGTAATGATACAGTTGAGATGTGCCTAATTTCATGTGTCATGAATAAGACCTTGAATACCTAAAGATTAAAAATATATGCACTTCCTTACCTTGTCTCCTGAACACTTCTCTCTGTTTTTCTCTGCAATGACAGGGGCTATTAAAACAGGCACACAGATATTGTTGTTACAGCATCCTGTACAGCATGGTCAAGCACACTTACAGAATGAAACTATTTCTTATACTCTGCATAGGAACTGCCGGAATTTCACAGTTTACATTCTTTATGGATGCAGATAATTCTGCATGCCCTAATGGCTTATCAGTTTTCCTACTTCTTGAACAACTTACTTCCTGAACCACTCTTATGCTCTCAGGGAAGACCTTTGGGTACATTTCTGACAATTGTAACAGTGTTCCAGACTGAGCTCCTTATCATAATTCAAAACCTATAGGTCACTGAATGCTGGGGCACTACCATTTTCTTCATTCAAGTACTTCAAATAAAAGCCAAGAAAAAAATAAATTACTTAAATGAGGTTGCAGTGGGTACACTCTAATTTATGAAAAAGAAACACTGGAGTATACATCAGCAAAGCATGCTTATAAAATAAAAATACACACTTACAAAATAATTCTATTAGTTCCAGGGATCTGATTTAGTTAGAACTAGGTGAAGATGGGAAACAAAAATTTTATCTTAAAAAATATTTAAGAATTCCAAACAGCTCCCTTTCTATGTCAGGATCAATATGAGACTTTAAGAACAAAATAAAGCAACCGCTCATAGAATGTTTCCTTCTGGACAATGCCTATGGACTGGGCAAGGGATATGTCTAATGCACTCTCATCTATGTTTTGAAACAGAAGAGATTTGAGACAAAGTCTGTTTCTCCAAAGTGCTTGCTATTCCAGGTTACCTCAAATGGTGAAAATTTTGTTCTTTACCTGCAAGCTTTTTACTAAAGAAATTTTGCTGCAACTGATTAATTTGAACAAAATATTCTCTTTTAAAAACAATTTTTCAGAAAGCTTTAACTTCTAGATCATATTTAAAATGTAGTGCTCATGTCAAAAGTATTACTATATAAGGCATGATAGCAGAAATCCTTTAAACTGTGGTCAAGAAATAAATGCTAATTTATTTTTTATAGAAAATGAAAAATTTTACCTATAATGATACTTGTAAAATTGATTTGGTGTTGGTAGATCAATTCGGGGAGTCCTTTTCATGCAGGCTGGGAAGGCATGATCTTTACACAAGAAGACCAAGGTAGACAAAAGGTGAGACTGGTAAAAATAGTTATTACAGAAATCAGTAATTTGCATGAGCTGATTCTACCAAATCAGTGAAGAATGTCAGTTAAAGTTCTATGTTCCCTCATCTTCTCATCAAGTCTGAATGCCTGATGATGAAAGTGATATTTGAGTGGGGATCTGAAGAAAAATGAGTTTAACTCAAAAAGCTACGAATTGCAGCTTGTACTACTTGCATATTTATATCTTTGAACACTCTTGCATTGAAATTTATTCCATTTTATTCAGATCACATTCCGTGAATATGTTCTTACATGTTTACCTGTATTTCATACATTCTGTGTATGAAATTCTAAAAAGGCTTTGAATGCAGTATGTGGGTGAAACTGAATTTCAAGACATGCCTCCATGTTACAGTGCAGCATCCTTGTAAAATAAATGGTGCTCCTTACAGTGGTTTACTTCTACAAGCATGTGAATTTTGGAGGATTAGAAACAAGTAGAGAAGGTAGGAGGGGTAGGATTATTAAGCAAAGATTTGGGAATGGCATCCTTTTGGGATGTTTGGCTGAGATTTGAATTTGAGATGCGCTTTCACTATTTTTTATGTTCTTCCCAAAAGCTGCATTCTTGAGCAGTGCTTGGAACGCAATAGAATCCTGTCCCTCTGTTGTGGTTTGACGCTGGCCAAATGCCAGGTACCCATGAAAGCGTTTTCTCTCTCTCTCTTACTACAGCTGGCCAGAAGAGGAAAACATTAACAAAGGGTTCACGCGTTGAGGTAAAGACTGGGAGAAAACACTCTAAGGGCAAAATATGTTAAAATTTAAAGGTATAAAATAAATTCATTACTAACAGAGTCAGAGGGGGATAATGAGAAGTAAAATAAGCCTTTAAAGCACCTTTTTCATTCCAGCCACTCCCTCTTTCCCAACGATAGTGCAGGGAGACAGGGAGTGGGGTTTTGGTCAGTTCGAGATCCGTTCGCTCAGGGACAGGAGTCTTTGCTCTGCTCTGCTGTGGGGTTCCTCCCACGGGCAAACAGTCTTCCCAAAACTGCTGTGCCGTGGGTCAGTTGCCCTCAGGGTGCAGTTCTCTAAGGACAGGCTGCTCTCGTTTGGAAGCAGGGGCCCTCTCTGTCCATTCGGGTCTCTCACTGGATCACAGCTTTCTCTGGCATCCACCTGCTCCAGCCTGAGCTCTTCTCCCACGGGCTGTGGGTGGATTTGTGCATCCCCCGTGGGTCCCCATGGGCTGCAGGGGCACAGCTGCTTCACCACGCTCCTCACCGCGGCCTGCAGAGGAATCTCGGCTCCGGGGCCTGGAGCACCGCCTGGCCCTCCTTCTGCTCTGACCTTGGTGCTGCCGTGTTAAATTCCCTTGCATGTCCTCACCTCCTCCTCTTCTCTGTCTAGAAGAAAAACTGCTGCCTGTAGGTACCCCTGCCAACAAGTTCCACCAATTCAGAGATTCCTGCAGGGTCCCGCAGCACGGACAGGTCGATCTCATTTAGGTTCGGCGTTGGGGACTCTCCCGCCACGTTTTTGCTGCGGGCCGGGCGGCGCCGCTGTCACTGTGTGGGCAGAGGAGGCGGCCGCGGCGCTGGCGCTGTTTAACGCCTCTGCTCGGGCAGGGCACCGGGAAGGAGAAGCTGCGGGCCCGGCCCTGTTGGCCCTGCCCCGCCGGCCCTGCCCCGGCGCCGCAGCGGGGCTGGCTGGGCCGGCCCGGCAGGCGAGGCTCGCTGCAGCCGCTCCGAGATGGCGGCGGCTGCGGCGGCACATTGCCGCGGGCTGTGCCGGGATGGCCCCGGCAGCGGCGCCTCGCAGCCCTGGGAAAAACTGACCCTGTGCTCTTTGGATTTTCTTCTTAAATCTGTCATCACAGAGGCATTACCAACCTCTGTAATTGGGCCAGCAGCACGTCCATCGTCAGAGCCATCAGAGATTGGCTCTGTCGGACATGGTGGAAGCTTCCAGGAGCTTCTCACAAAAGCTACCCCTGTGACCCCCTGCTATCAAAAAAACAGGCTGTGCCAAATCAACACACTTTAATAAAAAGGAATCTTAAATTTCAGGTGAAGAGGGACGAAGGCTAGGAGAGAAGGTGACTTTTACAACAGTAAAAGCAGGGTCTAGCCGGTTGGTTGGAATTTTGGTTTTGTTTTGGGTTTTTTGCATTGGTTTTATAGTCTGTCAAGCAGAGGGTGAGGATACTTCCAGAATTTGTGATTGATTGGGTGGAAATTGTGTATTTGAAAGTGGTGTCAAAATGGCTTAACACATAGCTTCTCAAACGAAACTGCTATAATGAATTAGAAGGAAAGGTCTTGTAGCATTGTTTTGAAATTGGAAGGGCAGATCAGACATAACCTGATAACAGGCAGGTAGGAATTGGGCAGGGAGGTTCAAGAAAGCTTCAGCCTTTCCTTTTTCCCCCTGGTGCCAGGGGAGGGCATTTGCTCAGGATTTTATCCCTTAATATGTGCACACAGAGAATATATACTTAGCCTTTAGAAATAACCTATATATTTTGGTTAATCTCTGCTCTCAGCCTTCAGTATGTCTGCAGTAAATCTATTGATTTCAGTGAATTAGAGCTCTGTTAAAGAAAACCAATTAAACATGGAGTTCAAAATGGATTCCACACGTGCTTAAAGTTAAGCTGCTTCTTGTGCCTTACTGATATGGGGCTCACTACACTTCTCTATCCATGTGGAAAGAAATTGATACACAGGAACTAAATTGCCTGAAGAACAGTTTTATTAATAGATACATCTTCTTTGGTAGGGAAAATAAATCAGTGTTGTTTTTAAACCATCATTGTCATAGACAACTATTTAATTGGAGATGCACCTGCCAAAAGTGTCATCCAGAGTTTTTCTTATGTCTATTTTCATTAAAGCAATTTTATTTGAAAAACTTATTTCCACAGATTTCCATTAATTTTCTTTAGTAGGTTGATGATAAAATGTACTTCATACAAGAGAAATTCCTTATGCATTAATTGTTGAGTATCTCTTATGAGCTGGATGGGCATTAAACCCCTGATTCTCTGTATTGCATAAGATTTGGGGTTTAACAGACTGATGCAATACGTATGTTCAAATGAAGTAGAAAACTACATTTGAACATCACACTGATGGTGAAGCTTAATCTTTTGACCAGAAGAGAGTTGGGAAGCTTGAGAGAAATGCATTCTTTGAGCAGTAAGATAAAGATGTTAATTCAAAATTCACGAGGTTTTAAGATGAGTGAAACACAGCTCAAATGGGTTTCCTTTTCCTGCAATGTTGGGTTTCTTGTGTGTTTTGGGGGGGGTTGTTTGTTTGTTTGTTTGTTTGTTTGTTTTTGAGGTTTTTTTAATCAGTATGTTAGGTTCTTCTAATTAATGTCTGGGTATCTCATGCCTTTACAGTGGTACTCATGAGAGCATTTACAAATATTAGCTAAAATATACTTTGGCATTGATGACTAAAATATAAAGTATCACTTATGAATGTATAGATGGAGGAAGAGGGAAAGGCCAGGATGGCAAAACTTTAATTTTTCAAGGTAATATCTTAAACAAAAAAGGTATATTCCTCTTAGAAGGAAAAGTTTTGATCTATACCCAAATTACCACGGTTGTGTCCTTGCAGGAGCTTGGGAAGGGCTCAGGCTGGGAGGGAGGGTGGTGCAGAGTGAGGTCTATACTCTCTGAAATCTGCTCTTGCCTCTTCTCCTGGGGCTCCTGGACCAGCTGTGAGGTGTCTCACAGAGCAGGAATCTCAGTAATGGTATCCTCTGCTTTTTTCTCTTCCTTGTGCCTCTTTGGAGCTGAGCTGGTGTCTCAACATGAGCAGCCCTTGGGAGTGGCGTTGGTGACTGCAGCCACAGCACGCTCACCCTGCCTCAGGCCCCATGGCAATGCTCCCCCTTGGTTCCCTTGGAAACACAGTATTTTGTTACTACTTGCTGAAGAGATGTGTCATGTAAAATTGTGTACCAAGTAAAACAGGAGGGAAATAATCCCTCACCAATATAATTTTAAATAAAGGCAATGAAAAGACCATTCAGGCTTGCTGCCCAATTACTTCTTGTAACTGCTTGGCTGGGGTGCCCTGTCAGCACCAATCCAAGTTTTTCTCTCAGCCTTGAAAACAGAGCTGAAACAAATAGTCACTACATGATAATGCATCCTGCAAGTGTCTCATCACTACAGGATACAGAATAATATACACTGTAACCTCAGGTTTGAGATGATCTAGAGGTGAAGAGCAGACAGCAAAAAAAATTAGTGCCATTTTTCTTAAACTTAAAAGTGTTGATAGTTATCAGGAATTTCTTCTGACACAGGACTGAAGTTCCTGGGCTTGTTCTATTTTTGTATGTGTGTGTGTGAGAGAGATGCTCTTTTATGGAAGTTACAGCAGAGCTGATTTTTATAGCACTATTTATTGTATTTGTGGAAATTGGGGAGCAAAATTAGTGAAGCAGGTTTTCAGTGCTGTTCTGGGTATAACTAAGTACAGAAGTGCCAAATTACAGTATTTTGATGATATAAGTTTAATAACTAAAACAATAGCAGACTTTGAGGAATCAGCATAAGAGTACATAAAGAAGCAATCAAAAACGTGTTTTAATGAATTTGACTGAAGAGAAAAATAAAGTAAAACAAATATTTTCCCTAATTGAGACACAAGTGGCTCATGGTACATGCAACAGGTAAAATAACTTTACAAGACCAGCTGCAGTATTTTACAGCTGTGCCAGGCTTTAGAAAAGCTGTTCTATGGAGTTTTTTCCTACAGATAAAAGATGTGTGCATAGTCTGAGAAAACAAAGCCATAGAACCCTGGGTAATTTGTGAGGCAGCACAGCACATGCTCTGGTTTGGAAATGATGGATTAGCAGATTAAAGTATTCTGTAACAGAAGATTCTCTGTAATCAGTTATTCTGCTCCTAAGAGTTCATAAAATTTTTATTAAATATATAAATACATGATATATTTACCTAGATTTTCGGAAAATTACTTTTCTGCATTCCTGAAAATAGACTTCCTAGGAAAAAGGCTGATTCAAAACAGTTATGTTAACATTGTACACTGAAATAAAATGTGAAGTTTGAATGGGAAACCTTTAATCACTAGAGGCTATGTATTTATTGAGCCTGTTTGCAGAATTGAAAGGATTTATTTGCATTCTGATGAATTTCTTGTGAGATCAAGTTTGCAGGATTTGATCCTTAAATGTTAGTTTTGGAAGAAGATTAAAAGGTAGGATTTGGGTTCTCTTAAAATTTTGAAATAGTTCTATTTTGCCAACATTTTGGATTCTCTCCCAAATGGAAGGGAATGCACAGTTAGGATATAACTTTATGTGTTATGAATAAATCTTTTTCTTAGCACCTTTCAAGAACAGTCCAACATTAAAATAGAACTGTGTATGGATGGTATTTGGAAAGTGTTACTGATGTTTATCTAGACATTTATAAGTGTTTCAACAATATTTCTTTATTTCAATAAAATAGACAAAGAAATCCTGTTTTCCTTTTTCCTGCTGGAGAAAAAAAAAAGTTCCTAGTAATGAAAAATTTGTTTATTTTCATTATATGTGAATTCCGTGATATACAAACATACTGTGTACCATTACTATTAGTCCTGGTTGATAAATGAGATCTTTTCTTCCATTTCTGACTTTGAGCAGCCCTGGACTATGATTTCTATAGGCTAAGTCTACCTGAGGTATTCTGACATACCCAGAAGCAGATAAATACCTAAATTTTATTCTGCAGGTGTCATTGTCAGGATAAAACCCTACTACTAAAATAAAAACTGTTACGCACCTGCCTCTATTCTCAGTGCACATAATCACTTCTGTTTGACTTTCTCCAAATTGCTGTCTCTTCAGGGAAGCAGGGGATAGCAGTAATGAAGTTAAAGGAATCAAGACTGGCTTTGTTGAAGAAATATAAATAGATTCCAAATGTGGATAGCAAGGATACAAAAGCTGCTCTGTGGTCAGTGCCTGTTATGTCATTAGGAAGATGAATCTGTAGCAGTCTAGGGCTTTGCTTTCTATCTTCAGTCTGTAACCTTTCCTTTACCAACCAGAGTGGTGGAGTGAGACTTCCTGAGACATTCAGAAGCCTATTTTAGAAATAAAATCTCCAATCGGCTTGAAAGGAGCACTACACATTTGTCACAGTCCTCTTCTTTCTCTGCATTCTGGCAGAGGAATTTATATTTGATGGTGTTGCATCCAGCTGAGCAATGTTTCTTCATATTCAGCCATGTCCTTGTCTTAGAAATCCAGTATCAACAAAAAACTTAAAACCAGTGGAAAACGAAAGGAAAATCCTTGAAAAACCATCCTATGGTAATGTGTTCATTTTTCTGTACATTTTTTTAACTGCCAGCATCATGACTGTTTTATGTTTATACATGCATACTATCTTCAAGAAGAATGGATAGTCAACCAGTTTCTTTTATCTGTGAAACAGGTAGGGCCAGTTGAGTGCAATACCTGTCAGATATGTAATGTAGCATACAATATGGCTGTTATTTAAACAGCATTTCCTTACATACCTGAAAATCATCTGAAAATGAAGGACATTGGTGAAATATTTAGTGTGATAAAAAAACAAGATGAAATTAGGGCAAGGATATTTGTCAATCTCTCATTTTTTAAAAAAGTTGCTTTTTTTCATACTTTTTAAAAGGGAGAGGAAGAGCTTGGTGGATTTTGACATTTTGGTCTCTAGTCCAACCTCCTGCAGAAAGCAAGGTCAGGCAAAAGTACAGCCTGGGTTATTCAGGGCTTTATCCAGCTGGGTCTTGAAAACTGGGATAGAGGCAGCACAACTTCCCTGGGCTCTGTTCCTCTGCTTGACTCTCTTCATGGGGAAAAAGTCTTTCCTTAAATCTTTTGTGACCTTTTTTTTCCCCCTCCAATTTATTCCCCTTCTGTTCTCCCACCATACCACCTCTGTGAAGAGCCTGTCTACATCTCCCTGATGCCCCTCACAGGGGCCAGAGGCTGCTGTTACATCATTCCAAAGCCACATCTTCTCAGGCTGTAAAAAATTACCAGTTTCTCAAGACTTGCATGTACTTGGTGGTGTTTCAGATGTCTAGGAAATGTCAGATGACCTAGAATCTGTAAGCATAAAGAGGAATTTTGGTGGAGGTATATGACAGCCTTTGATCAGTTGCAAATAAATAATTAATACAAAACTTTGCCCATTTTCTTGTTTTAGTATCTACACTATCACTGTGGCAGAATAATGGGAGATCCCTGGCATCAGAAACAATTACAGGTTATTGTTATGGTGTAATGATAGTGATAAATTTTCAACATGTTAGGAAACAAGACTAAAGAAAAATCACTAAAAGCTGTTTTTCGAAATGCAAATGCTCATCTACAAGTATAAATAACTGGCCATGCATTTAAAAATGAATCATGGTCCAGAGAGGGTTGGTTTCATGTGAAACATGTACAATGGTCCCTTAATCCTTTTTGTGAAATCACACAGAAGCAGGCAAAGTTGAGTAAATAAAAACACATTTCAAAGTGTCAGATCTTTATTGCATTCAGAAATATCCAGGGCCAAATTCAAAGCCAGTCTCTGCTTGTCATGTGTTTGCTTGAAGCTAAGTAAGTCTGTGGATACTTATTTTGCAGAAGTGATACCACAAGTGAAATGGTGGAAAATTTTCCTAAATTATTATTTCGGGTTTCAGAGGTAGGGAGGCTGAACCACCTCCAGTTGTCACTTGTAGTGTGATTTTTTATTGTCCTATTAATTATTCCTGGAAAGGTGGATTCAAAGCAACAGGTTGTTGTTCTTTGATGTGAGGTCCCTCACTAGCTCCAGTGAACCAAAACTCACTCTGTATTAAATTTTCAAAATCTCAATGAAACAACAGTCTTTGATCAGCAATAGGGACTGTGTATGAGGAATTTTCAGGAAAAAGCCACTCACTCTCATCATCTCCAATTAGCTTTATAGCTTGAACTAAGTTTTCCTCTGTCTGGAAACTGCTGCAAATTTCTATAATTTTCTATGCACCTGAATCAAAAAGGGATGCATTGCATATGACACACAGGATTACAGCATATGAAGACACTGAAAATCAATAATTTTAGGTCAGGTCTAATTGTCACAGGATCTAATTTTCTACTGAAATATTTTTCGTTTTGTTCAGGTATCTTTGACATTAAAAAAGCCCCCAAAATTGAATCATTGCCAATAAGAAATGTGTAATTTTCTGCTGTGATTCTGTTACATTATTCTTCATGAGAAATCCCTTTTGCTCTTGTTCAAAGACTAGTGTTTTGCTTTCTTGTGCTGTAATGAGTCTGGGAAACAGAAAGGCCATGTGCAAATGGGGAGGGAACTGCATGTGCATTTAAGGATGTAAATGAATGCCTCCAGTCCTGATTTTTCCTTCAGACTGGTATTGGTAATTTAGGTGCCAATTCCTAGCCTTCTGCTATTGTTTTCCCTGTGCCACATGATAGATGAAGGAAGTCCTGGGAAATGTAAGGCTCTTTTACATTGGTACTGTTCTTTCAGGTTGGAGCTGCCTATGGAGGAAAGGCTGAAGGAAGAGTGGAGTGTGCTCTTTGCAGAGTCTGAGCAGTGATGGTAAAGCTGCTTAGACAGTCAGTCTGAAAGCAGGTTATGATGTAGTTCTGAGTGACTGCTAGAACAGAGGAGTTTCACACAATCAAGACTGTAAATGCCACAAGGTTATTTCATTTCTGTGTTCGATTACAAAAGCTTAAATCTCTAAACCTTTCAGAAGGAGGTTATTGAATGCAGTTCTTATATATAAAAATGGGTGTTGGAGACATTTTAAAGCTATCCCCAAGAAGAAAACCCAGTGACTATTTACCATAATGTGACAATATTTTGTATGTAGAAACTTTGCTAGTCATTTTCTTCCCAGTTCTGAAATGCTTGTTGCAAGCAATGAAATCCTCATCTTGTGTTTTGTCAGCCTGCAGTAGTTTGCAATGCAGCATGCTGGGGGATGATCATATAATTTGAAGTGTAAATTGTAAAAGAAAAATGCATTAACTTACCTGGGTTTCCTGCTGTTGTTGAAATAAGCAATAGAGCAGTGCATGTCACAGTTAATTTGCATAATAGAGGAATAGAAAAATATCAAGATTTTATTTTATTCTGCTCACATTAACTTTAGTGCCACAGCTTTGATTAACTTTAGTGAAAAGAGGCTGGATTGTTCATGGTCCATGATTTCTTAGCTCTCTACTTCTGAATAACTGTTTACTATCAGAAAGAGCTCATATACCAGGCAAAATTAAATGCTTCAGCTTGAGGTGGTTGCTAGTGATAATGGAACTGTGCAGGTTAAAGAGGACCTAATTCCTCTTCTTTCCCAATTCTTCTATTCTTTCTCACACAAGACTCTTGCAGTTTACAGTTTCACCAGATGGAATTTCTCTATCATGAGAAAATTTATTCAGCAACCCAAAGTACAGTACAAACTGATTTTACTCACAAAAGCAATCTGTTCCCTGCAGCTGAGCAGGAAAGGGGTAACAGAGTGTGGTGTTTCCTTGTGAGCCACTGCTGAAAGTGGTAAACCTGAGAAAGAAGGTGGGGAATTGTAATGATGCTCATTGGCTGCTTCCAAAGAAACTGAGGACAGAAAGGAGTTCTAGCACAGATGTCAGGCCCTTTATTTGAATGTTCCCTTTGCCTTCAGTGTGATTCACTGTAGCTTGTCGAGATCTTGGACAGTGGTGTCAGTGAAATCACTGACTCTGGATGAAACATTTGTTTCTATAGCTGGTCATCATGTACAGTCTCCCCTAGAGACTGAAAAACTCCCAGGTTAGATGTCTGTACATTGAATTATAATGTAAAAGGAGCTCATTATTTCTTACCTTCAGTAAAGCTGTGTTATCTAAGAACAGTTAAACAGAGAAAAGGAGTGGTAGAAACTAAGAGTAAACTCTAATGTACCTTTAACATTAATAATTTACTATATCATTCATAATTTAAAGCTTAGTGAGAATTATTTTGCTTTATCTTATATCACAAACCAGTTGAAAAGAAAACTAAGCCTGATTGTTCTCCAAAGGCATGTACTTAGATTGGTGTTCAGCTCAGTGTATTCAGCCTTTCAATTTTAATGCTTTAATTTAAGTTGCAATGCTTAACTTGAATATAATAAATTACAATTATATTTTTAATAGCTGTATTTTGAAGTTAGCAGCAAAAGGCAGTCTAGCTAATTCTGTCAGACTGGAAGCAATGCTCAACAGCCATTCCTTATCCCTGTTTACAGTATTTACTCATGATTTTATAGATCTGTGCCATACCCCACTCTTTTCATTTTGCAAGATGATTAAATAGTATTCAATATGGAAAGGATAACATATTTTTGATGATTATCTCTTTCCTTCTCTGTATGTTTCCTATTTCCCCTTGATTAATATTTAAGTAGGGCAACTGAAAGTGTTTAGAGCAGTCGAGATATGGTCACATTGTAGATTCATAAAACTTCATCTTGGTACTTGTTTTGCTTTTTACTTCAGTCCTAGTAATGCCTAACATTTGCTTCCTTCTTTAACCTACCTTTTGTGAACTGAGTTGAGGTTTTCATAAAATTATCTCTTCTAACACTGAGGAGCTGTTTCCAAGTAAGGATAATTTTATATGGAAAATTAGGTTGGAGCTCAGTGTTGTTCCCTCCCCCTCCATGTGCATCACTTTACATGACTGTAAAAGCTGCCTATGAGGAATATTACAGAGCCTAACATACTTGTCTGTAATCAACATATTCTCTTGATGACTGGATACAATAAATAGAACAATATTTAACTGCTGTCCACATCAAAGAACTATCCCCTTTCGTTCTCAGTCTCAGCTTGCTCAGTCCTTTCCACAAGGATTTCATTAGGGAAAATCACAAAGAATCAGGTTAATCACATTTTTGTTTTATTACACAGAGATTTTGTTGTTTAAGAATGCAGGGTTTATGATTTTACTCACGACTGTAATTCTGCCATAGACCCTGTTTTCATTATGGGATAAAATTGTCAGTGTAAGTTGCAAAGGCTTCCTACAGGATGTAGCGCTGCTTTGTTGAGGAAAAAAAATCTGCAGCTTTTCTACCCTATCTTGCTTGTTTACTGTTCTCCAGAGAGGACTATATCACATCTTTTAAATGCAGAACAAGTTTTTGAACTATCCTCTCCTCTGTGTTTGGGTAGTCAGATGTAGGTCAGGCACTACAAATAAGCAAGATGCCAAATCTGTGTGCTGGTTCTGCAGCTTCCAAGCACTTCTTCCTTCCCTCTGCACGGCCTACTTGAATTCACTCTTTTCCTAGATGTGGTTTACCCAGCCTCTGGAAAACAAGTGAACTATGAATCTCTTAAGACCTTCTCTTTTTGGAAGGCACCATTTTTAAAATGGTCATAAAATTGCCAAAGAATCTCTTCTTCTAATGTACCATGACTAATGAACTGCAATAGGTTTTCCTTATTATACCACTGCTGTTATTACCTTTGAAATACAGAAACTTCAATCACTGTGATTATAGGTAGCAAGACAGCCTGACAAACTGTTAAAATACGTGTTTTTATTATAACTTCTATGAGTGCATTTAGAAATTGTTATTTTTGTTTTCATGACTCTCTAAGGTTTTAAAATTCTATTATATAGAAATGAAGATAACTCGAACCTGAGTACATTCAGATGTGGACTCTCTGGGCTTCCAATTTACAACTTTTCCAATATCAGGATCCTATTAGGAATAGAGGCATGAAAACAAAACCAAACTCCTATTTTTAGAAATCTGTGTAAGAACATAAACTTTATTTAAGGACATGTATATGTATATGTATATGTATATGTATGTGTATGTGTATGTGTATATGTGTATGTATATGTATATGTATGTGTATGTATATGTATGTGTATATGTATATGTATATGTATATGTATGTGTATATGTATATGTATGTGTATGTGTATATGTATATGTATATGTATATGTATATGTATATGTATATGTATATGTATATGTATATGTATATGTATATGTATATGTATATGTATATGTATATGTATATGTATATGTATATGTATATGTATATGTATATGTATATGTGTATGTATGGGGTGATTTTGCATGGCCATGATTTTTCTAGTCTAGCAGTCATCCACCAAACCTCACAGGAACCTTTACTGCTAATGAGGGGAGAAAATAAAGCTTGAATGAGCATTCAGCTCCTGTCCCACAAGCTTGTTTCCAACACTTGAAGTGTGGAATTAGGTGTGAGAAATCAGCTCAAATTTGACATGTGATATAATTTAAAGGCTCTTTTGTTATCCCTTAAGCACCCTCTTCAACCTCTCTAATGACGTATTTCTTCTGTGAGGTAATGTGGGAATCATGTAGGTTTTGGTAATACAGAAAGAGAGTTCCTTGCAGTTGCCTGAGAATTAATGACAAGAACTTGATTCTCAGTCAGTGTTGCTGGTTTTGTTGATCGTGAGGGAAGATGCATACACAAGCATACAAGCAGACAAGGGCTTCACCCTCAGTCCTTAATTTAAGGCATATTTTTCTCTAAGAGATCTAACAAGTCTTCTGTTCCATAAAGGAGGGCAGCCCTCCATGTCTGCACAGTACTGCTTGATTTTAAGCAGGACAGCTTACGGAAATATACAGCAGCCAAATGAATAAAAATTAGGCTTATATGAGAATTTTAAAAAGTTTGAAGGCAGAGTTACTTTTTCAAATGCTGAACAATACTGCAGCTCTTAATTCTGTTTTCCAGGGTCTTCAATTTACATAGATGGCAGTTCTCATTAAAAATTTTCATACCACTGACCATTAGTGTCTGAAATTAACAAAATGTAATATTCATGGGTAGCTTCAACATTATATGCCAAGTTTTAGTTTAAAGATGCCCTTTGGAAATAAAATTATGCTCTTACATAACATTATTAACTCTTTTAGTATTGGAAATACTATTCTTCCTATTTAGTGGTAGCAAAGTAGCAATTCCCTTTAATTTAAAGAGAGACTATGCCAGCTATGATAATACTTTTATTAAAACTTTATTATTCTTAACCCAGAAAATTATTTTTTGGCTTTTTTTAGTGATTACAAATACCTGACATTTATATATGTTGAAGGTCAGTCAACAACTCTGTGTACAGTGAGCACACATACTTATTCTATGGCTGGAGACTTCTTCGAAAATCTTTTGAGTCATCTCTGGATAAAAAAACTGGACATTTTCTCAAACCTTCCCAAATCTTTTGGAAGAGTTTGAAATCCCACCAAAGTACTGTGCCCAGATTTATCCAAAGAGAAGAGAGGATTATCCAAACTGCTGCACGAAGATTTTCTTTCCTTCTTATATAATGCAAGTATAAAGTGGGAATCTTTAAAGGCTTATGTGTGAAAAAGGACAGTGATCCTATCTGCCTGTACTCTGGAATAGCCACTGTTTACACACTTTTTTTTTTATTTTCACAGATAAGAGATAGCTTCTCCTCCTTTGTGGGGGCTTGGGTTGCTCTTTAAAGCCTCATATGTTTTGGCTGGAGAAATCCCAAGAGTCCTTTGCAAGGGGAAATGGACAATTTTTTTGTCAAGCAGAGGTTCATGTGATATAACATTTAGCTCCTGCTTTAAAGTGTCCTGGCAGTCTTCTTCAGTGAATTACTGTGAGGTTAATGTCCCATGTTGAGTTGGAGAATAGGCAACTGTGGTGTTTGAGATTCTCAGTTTGCTTGTATTTCTTCCACATTTTTCATCAGTTTTTGTCATTAGCTATGGCACTCATCTTTAATCAGTGGCCCTCTGCTAGTCAGTGTTCTCTGGAGCAGATTGTGTTAAGATATCTGCATGTTTGAAGTGCATTTTTGATGCTCTCTGGTGGTTAAGTTGCTCCTCAGTGGTCCCAGGAACAAATCTGACTAGAGTATTTTAGAGTCCCAGTACTGTTGCTGTTCTTATTTTACAAGTATGCAAGGGATTGGAGTGAGAAGATGAATAAACCATTCATTCCCCTAAATGTTTGCCCCTTATCTATGCAAGGTGTACTGATGTCCCTGGCTTGGTCAGGCTGTGCTGAAGAAGGCTCCTCTGTATCTTGTAGTCTAATCTCTGGCCGGTTCAACTGGTGGGCTGGAGAAGCTGCCAAGAATTTAAACAGTAACAAATGGCAGTTGCAGTTGCACAGCTGCTAAATTAGATGCTTACCGGTTCCTAGCCTGCTGTAGGTTCTTAAACAGAGAGAATTACTAATTGTGGGGTATTTTTATTTCATTTTCCTTTTTGAATAGATCTGCATTGACACCACAGATACAGGGATAGTCTGGCTGGCATTGGTATTACAGAGTGAAGTTAATGGTGACAAAAGTAGGTAAGGAATGGTCTGAAGATTTTCCTGGCACCTAAGAGGGATTCCCACCCTTTGCTGTAATCCTTGGCACCAGGATTATGCCACTGGTACCCGAGTTTTCTATTTTAAAGCTAGAATGGGAATCTGTGAATGAACAGCACTTCCTTTTCTGGTTGTGCCGACACATGCCAGTCTTGAGAGGCTGAACTGTTTCCTGCTACATTTCATTGCTTCTGACCTTATTTTTGTTGCCTAAAAGTAGGGGTTGTTGTGTGCTGTGAAATATGTCTCAAAAGTCCTTGTGCAAACAGGCACTAAAACAGGGTAATCCATTCAGTTGGTGGAGTTATTTTCCGTGAGGAGGTTACAGGAGTGCTCTGAGATATTTGCTGGTAGAAATGTAAGGGTTTGGTAAAAAATGTGTGTTTCTTGAAATTACTGCTTAGATACAGCCTCTTACATGGCTACAGTTTCAGTAGCAGAAATGCTTACACCAATTTCTCCCTGCCCAGAAGTGGATAGTTTGGGATGTCCTTCACCCATCAAATTGAGCTTGGTGAGACTAGACTTCAAAATAAAGTGCCAAGTCCAGCTTTTTGAAAAGAACCGAGAATGTGTAGAGTGAGTTTTTTTCTGGAGCTGCCAGAAGGGATAGGACTGGTCAGAGTTATTATCTGGTAGTTTTATTTTATTTGGCTATTGTGCTGGGTTTAGGGTAATGGATTTTTATTGTTATATTAGGGCACCTAGAAGCTGAGATGATTTTCTGTGATATTTAGATGAAAATAAATAACTAAATAAAATATGTTTGGCTATGTTATTTGGAAATTTGTAAATTGATATTAATTGTGTAATATATGGTATAATGTAATTCGTGTAAAGCTGTACATTGACATGGAATAAGCAATGTTTATATGAATAAAATAATAAAGAAAACTCAGAAACTAAAAAGAGAACCACGGACAAAAAGGACACAGATTGCTTCATTGTAACAGTCAACAAAAGCAGGACAGCCCAGATTAACAAGTGAATGGGCTTGGCCTCAACGAAGATGGCTCTCTTGTCCAGGGAGCACCCAAATGATGAGCTCCCGACAAGCACCCACGATTAAGATAACCAGAGCCATCGGGAAAAATACATCTCAATACCAGCTTCCCTAAACCAAGGCCTGCCTTCATCAGAATTCATCGTCTCCCAGAATACGGTTTTGTCCAGCCCCAGGGAAAGGAGACAAAGACCTCTGCTCCAGGCTAGGAACAATTGTATTTAAACCGGACTAACCAAGGCGGTTTGGTGACCATTGGGGGATCCGGAGCGGTAGAGTTCAGATCATCGTGTGTTCACCCGGCGTCGATCCCGGGCTCCGCGTTGTTCTTTGTGACTGTGGCTGTCGTGGTCCGTATCCCAGCCACGAAATAAATTATCGTTTATTTTTGATTATACTCAATTCGGCTGAATCTCTTTATTATCTATAACAATTGGAAAGTATAGGAATAGTTTCTTTGTTACTTAGAGTGCTATTTTATTGCTTTTGAAAATGATGAGTTGCATTTCCATCATAAGTTTCCTTGAAGAAATGCTAAATTATTATTATTATTGTTGCTGTGCAGCAGAAGTATTAAAGTTTTCTTTTCTTCTATTTTATAAGCCTGCAAAAACCTCCCACACTTCGCCAACTGTGCTGCTTAGGTAAATTAAAAACCGACTAAAGTATATAACATCAAACTCTTAAGCAAGACAAAAGAAAATTTACTAGCAATCTTGCCTTGACATGGTTTACCTGCCGGAAAAAAAATCCTTTCTAAGTTTCATCCCACACAAAGATTTATTTTTCTAGTTAAGAGTCTATAGTTGTTGTAAGTAGAGCATTCAGTAACTGCTCAGGATTTCTGCTTTATGTAGGTGTCAGACTGGTTTGTCATGGATTTTGTTTTTAGCACTGGATGCGTTCTGCTGGTTTTTGCTTCCCATGAAAGTAACTCTCTCTTCTGGGCTGACACCCCCCTGTTGATTAGACAGGTATAGTTCTAGATGGAACACAGGGGTTTCTGAAAAGAAAAAAGAGTGAACCACAATCCAAAATATTCTGGTGCACTCAAATACAGAAGAGGCTTGGATTGGATTCCCTGCTCTCATCAATAATTGTTCTTCAAATGTTTCATTTCCAGTAGGTGACATTGTGAAAAGTTACCCCCAAAATGTCTACTAGCCCTATGCCTGGGAACCAATTGGAGTGCACGAAACAGTGCAAACTGGAGCCAGAGGCCTGAGCTGGTAACTTGGGAGCAGTTTATTCCTGCTCTCTGAGCCCAAACATTTGAACCAGAGAAAGTTTTACAACTGACGTTTAACTCAAACAAAAACATTGCAGCAAAGCGTTTGAGTTGAATGGTAGATTCCCAATAGCAGCATTGTTTAATCCTCACTAACCTCTAGCCTTACATATTGGCAAGGTGTTAAACAGCATGGTGCTGCACAATGTGACAAAATCACTTCCTGGTGACATGCAGGGTTTTCAGACCCCTTTGTTTAATGTCAGGTGTAGGCAAATTCACGTGCTCAAGTTTTGAACCTCTGAAAGCTGCCAGGACCGGGTGCTAAGAGCAGAAATATGGGATCAGTGCCTCTTATGACAGTTATGTTTACACTCTGGATGAAGGACTCTATTGAAAAGAGATGGAGATTTTCACAGTGCTCTGGGAACATTTGTTTTTTCTTTTGATTCCTGCAGATTAGAACAAGGATGTTGAATTGATATTCTTCCATACTCTTCCACTGTTTATGATGCATGCAGGTTTAAACTCTGGCTACTCAGACCTCAGAATGTTTTATTTGTGAAAGATTCTGTATCTTTATTTTGGGGGTAGACAAGCAAAAATTTATTTTTAAACAGCTGAAGAAAATTTTGAAAAAATTTTGGAATAAATACCAATGAAGTTTGAATTAGAATATTCAATTGCAGTGAATTTTGGTTTCATAAGAAATTAAATCCAAATATGAGTAAAAATAAAAAAAATGGAAATAATAAAAATAGAAATAATTTAAAAATATTTTTAGAAATTATTTTTCAGAAGGGATTAGCAAATTTTTTAAGTTGCAAAAAAATTGGTTTGCAATTAATACAGATTTACAGCTGCTTTGGATTTGTCAGTATGTATTTTGTAATGGGAAAACTGGACCAACAAAGAAGTTAAAATTAGCAACTTGACTGAGCAAAAATTATTCTCTTTTTCTGAAGTTTCCGAACTTTCCTGTTTTCCAACAGACTATTTATTTACAAATATTCATACAGATCCTGTCTGAATTTTATACCATCACATACATAACACAGAAATTATTTCTGTAATCTTCCAGTTATTGTTAGGAACGTAAACTGATAAACACACACATGAACACTGCTCAGCACAGGAACTTGGCTTTGAAATAAAGGCAAAAAGTATTCACCCTCTTTTGTATTCATTTCTTATGTACGTGTGGCATATTGATAGATGGGATCTCACAGAAATTTAGAGTTCTGAAACTTCGCTTGAAGTACATGAGGATTGTACTGAAATGTTTTGGTTATTTACACTTCTAAAGCTATTTTCACAGTTCAGAATTTTTTTTTATCCAATTTGTTGTTGAAGGTTACTTGTTTTTTGGAAGCCTTGAGGGGTGGTAACAGCCCAATGCTCAGTGTACTTGGTGTGTGTGAATAGCAGCATCTGCTCTGGAGAAGACTATATATAACCTGCAATTTCACATTCCCATTTGCGGAAAGATGTTGAATATTCCTGTCTTTTTACTTGACTCACAGCCAGTTGATTGAATGAAAAAGCACTTGACAAAACCTTTGCAGGTTATGCTTCTGCTTTTGCTCATTGGAAATACTTAACTGAGTGCTAGCTTTAAAGTCTTTAATTTAATGAAAAGCTCTTGCTCAAAGCACCTTGTTTTGAGCATGATTTGTTTTTCATAATTTTTTACAAAATCTTTGCTCTTTTTAATACATTATGACTCAGCAGCCAGGCTGAAGTGGAATAATCCAGTATACAGTTGAAATGTGCTGCCTAAAAGGAGTTAAGAAAGTTGTGTCAAGTACTCTGAGCTGAAAGAAAACTAGAAGCATTGCCCAAAGGACTTGGCTACTCCAAATTTACCACAAAATAGTCATGATGGCAATATTCACCAGCTGTATTTATTTAAGAACAGGACAAAGCTTATGTATAATTTCACCAGGTATCTGTCTTGCCCAGCGTCCTGTTTCTGGCAGTGGCCAGAATGAATGACTAGGAGAAAAGTTCCCAACAGAGCAAACATTCTGTGATGTCTCA
Source organism: Acridotheres tristis (assembly GCA_037013685.1). Taxonomy (NCBI): domain Eukaryota; kingdom Metazoa; phylum Chordata; class Aves; order Passeriformes; family Sturnidae; genus Acridotheres; species Acridotheres tristis. The sequence continues at coordinate 11,009,739 of CM072889.1, read as the reverse complement.
GCCTCCAACACTTTTGAGTCAAAGAATCTTCTGTGCCAGAGGGTAGTGACATTGTACTCAATAGCTCTAGGAGCCTGCTCTTTCATGAGATTGTCCCAATTTCCCTTGAGCTCAGATCCATTTTCAGCATCTTTATCTTCTGCAGTAAGGCTTGCAAAATCAAATCTCATATGAACTTTGTGTTTGCCTTTTCCTGCTGGCTTTTGTCTGAAGTTCCTAAACTTTTTTCTTTTTTGATGGACATTGAAATCTCCTCTACACCACTAATGATCTTGCAGACTTCTTTCTCAGTTTTCTCTGTCCCTTCCTCTCTGACAGGTTTAGCAGCTGTTCCTAACTTTGCCCATTGTTGTCATACTTTCCTGAGCTGCTTCTAGATTTTCTATATAATTTGTGAAATAATATGGGAGAGGATTAATTACACACATTATATAATTATGTCATGTAATTTTTCATTTTAACTCCGGGCCCCTTTTCTGAGTGGGCACATTTAACTATGCAGTCCTCATTCTACTCATGATCTTTGGCCTGTTTTCCTGCATACATCTTGCTTCGTTTTTCTGCATTTCTTCCCTTGCCATTTGAATGTGGCCTTAATGTAGCTCTTCAGTCAGCCCTCATTTTCCCTGCAGACTTAAAGACAAGTAAATAAGATGTTTTCATCGTTTTCATTTTCAAGGCTGACTCAAAGACCCTATGTACCAGAGCGTAGCACATCCATAAGACTGAGTTAGAAGGTAATAACCCTGGATTCCATGCTTTTAGTGGTTTGTCAAATACAGTCTTACATCCATATAACACTTAGACTGGACCTACTCTGCAGTTTATTTCTCATATGTGTCAGATAAGTTTTCCCTGAATGTATTTATTTTTATGAACCCCTAGAAATGTATTTCTTTAAATTTATCCGAAATGTGAATAACCGTGGAATACAGCATCACTTTTTTCTTTCTTTCTTTTTTTTTTTACTCTTGTGTACCTTTGTATTGATTAGGTTTTGGGGAGATTTATACATTCTGTTATGCGGTCCTCCTCTAGTTTATATCTTCCCTGAGTTAAGAAAGTAGGAAACTGTTGTGTTCTTTACAGGCAGATGGGATTCTATGACCCACCCCTGCAACAGGGATTTAAAGACATATTCTTCAGCTCTCAGCGTGTTCTTTAAAGAAAAATCTAAATGCTAATGTTTTATTAATGACATCCTCCTACATTGCCTAGGTAGGCTGGTCTTCTAAAGCATTACATTAGCACTCGGCAGCTTATTTTTTGGAAAATTAACTCACTTCAAGTCTCTCAGAAACAGTCATTTGTCAATGATTTGGATTTAATTTCTGACTATTTGCATATTAGCTTTTTTGACTCAAGTGAAAGTAGGAAGCACTGCTTGTCATACCTAAAAGCCTCATCTCAGCAAAAATCTCCCACTGGAATTCTAGAACAAAGGATTTCTAAAAAAAACAGCTATGCCCTGGGGTGACTGAGTGCTTATCTGCTGCTAACCCCCCCAAATTATAAATCAACAGAAGAGTCTATAATAGACTATTCTATACTTTGCATTTAATTTAACTCTATTCTTGGCATTTCCATTGGAGAATTTCAGGCTTCATTTCCATTGTCTAATCAGAGTGATTGAAGACTGAGCCTTTTTAGTCTTCACACAGTCCAAGTGCTCATGTAAAAATCTTACTCTAAACATGCTGGTACATGTACAGGGCCTGCATACATAAGCTTCATGTGGAGTCACCTGAAAACATCTGGAGACAGGATCTTGAAAATATGTATACACTAGAGATATTCTTTTCCTCATTCAGCGCTGGAGGCACTGAATTCACAGCTTTGTAACACTGTAATGCTGCAAATTTGGGGTATGCTTTGAGTAAGGTTGAGTAAGAGCAATAAGGATTGAAATAATAATTGAAATAAGGATTGAAATGAGGACTGCAACCCTTAGAGAGGCAAAACAGAAACAAAATGTCACTGGTGATATTCCTCTTTATGCACTTTGTTAGCTAAGGTCTCATTTTTCCTGAAAGCAGGCCCTTTCTTTCAGGTAACATCTTTTGTCTTTTGGGGTAAGAGTTAGTGATTGCTGTTAGAGCCCAGATAAAATCTGCTATTTAATATGCTCTGTGAAGCAGTCAAATCTTAGTCCTGCCTTGATACAATGATTACAATTCCATAAAGGCACCTTTGCCCTTGAATTGATGCAGATGGCAAAAGTCAGTTCAGTCTCTTAGATTTGGGGATTTTTGTGGTATTGGGTTTTTTTGCCAAGGTAACAGTCAGATGAGCAATACCTAAATTCTTTCTATGTTAATTGCTATGATCTTGATTAAAATCCCAGCTTTAGAAAGGGAAGTCAGTAGGAAATACTCACATTTCAAAAGAATTCTGCTTTAGCCGTTTCCCAGGTTGGTTAGAGAATGCGCAGTACCTTGTCAACAGGCTCCCATTGCTTCCAAAAATTCTTACAGTCTAGAACGTTTCACCACAAAGGACCAATTCGTAAATGAAGTAGTGCCCACACTTGAATTTAGAATTCTTCTTAGCAATGTTTTGGTTGCAGGGACTGCATCATGAGTTCAGATTATATGAGAGCAGAGAAGGTGAACTTGAAGGTCAGCCCTTCCTTTGCTTCCAGAAGACATCCAGTTACATGGGTTGTACATGTTGCCTCTACTGCTTCCTTTGTGTGGTACTGTGCTGACTTTCCCCATGGAATTTCAGCATCTAGACAGCTGACCAGGCTCCCTGTGCGCTCAGGGGTGGATTCACTGCATCTGTCTCCACTGACTGTGCATAACCAGCTGAACTTTTACTTCATCACATTAGATTTACACTGTCATCAACAAGACTTTTGGTACTTGTTCTGATGGAAGCAAATGAAGAGAAACTATATTTCTCAGTTCAGCTGCAGTGTGTGACAGTGATTCCTCATTGTAACCTAATAACTATGGATCAAAGTCTATAGGGTCATGGAGGTGCTTGTGTTATTTTTGCTTTTTTCCTTTGCTGATACAAATTACGCAGTGGAGAAGTGAGGGCTGTTCATTTCTTCAGACCCAAAGTTGGTTTTGGGCCAGTTTGGTTTGCATGTGTCTGTGTGGCAATAAAGCCTCTGTAATAATTAGACAATCAAAAATCAGGGTCTTACAAATGTGAATTTATAAATTATCTGATGTATAAATTATACTAATAAATCCATCTTCTTTCTAGGCTTGAACATTTGTTTTAAAAATGTAAAATGTAGTCTCTCCTGAAAAAGAGAATTTGCTTTACAATTATGATTTGGGAATGCTTGCACTTCTTTTATTTAGAGAATACTCTTGACTTGAAAGCTGCAACACAGAGGCTGACAAGTGCTGGCCCAGAAAGGGAAATTAGGCAAAAGATGCCTCGAGATCCAACTGCTTTGTTGTAGGTTAACAATTATAAAACTTCTGACAAATGTGTAAAGTTATATTCAGGGATATTTCTTGCTTGCTTTGAGGTTTTAATAGGCATTGTTTCTGTGAGGAGACATTTGTATTGGTCTCCTCCATTTATTTTGTTCTGCTTCAACATTCTCAATTGAGAATGCTAGAGTGTATGCTTTTATTTCACTTTTTCTTACTGGACCTGACATGAATATTAGCTTAATCCAGCAATTTCTAAGATTTTAAGGCACAAAAATCCACTGAATCAATCACTTTGTATGTATATTGCAACATCAAGCCTGTAAAAGAAAAATGTGAAATTCTAGAATCTGCCTGATGCAAATAAATTTTAACACTAAGACGAAAGTAAGTTTTTCTTCCCTGGAAACAATCTCACAACATTTAGAATACTTCTACTTGAAAATAAAAATAATTTTTAAAAAAGGATCATCTTAAAATCCCATGCTGATGTATGAATTTCCCTATGTATGAAATAATTTTAGTTTGGCCTAATGTAGTTTTGTGGTAATAGTACAATTGGATGTAGCAGTAGCTTCATGTATAGCAGTAGCTGCCTCAGTGTTTCTTACTGATATTGTTGTGAATTAAATGCCACCATTTAAAACATTGCAGGTTTTGGGCTAGAAGTTATTTCTTAACATTAAATCAGGTTGGTGAACCTCATTAAATGAAATCCTTGGCAATCCAATTGTCAGAGCAACTTGTTCCACAGGGTCAAAACAACTGAAGGGGCATTTGGACAGTGGAACTGATTAAAATGTTGGAATCAGTTTGCTACATTAATTTGTGGAGAACACCCAAGATTGAGTCAGTGACTGTATTTTAATACAATGTTATGGACAGTGATGCTACTGTACAGACTCTAACAAGGTTTTCCGTGCTGCTTTAGAGAAAAAAAAAAGCTGCTTATGTTCATTAATGGTATTTTTGTGATCTGTGTGACTAAGAAGACTGGGAAAAAAAGCCCTAAGAATAGGCACTATTGATGGACAAGGAACACTATAAGAGTGCCTCTTTTTCCAGGGCTGGTTTCAGTATGAATAGGAAGTGTGCTTGGATAGTCTGTTTGGGCTCCATGTCATCGTTTGCTGGTGTGCTGGTTGGGCACTAGAGACAACCCACGGAAGTGATTTTTTCTGAGAGGAGCAGCTAGAGCTTCCTCTCTGTCTGACAAAAAGCCAATCAGTGACTGATTTTGAGAACTGACAACTTACTAAACCACTGAGAAAGCTTGACACGCCTCTGTGCATATGCACTATAAAACAAACAAGCCTGGGAAGTGCCCCTTTCTCCTCCTGCCTGAGTAAGAGATAACACCAGCCCCTCCGCATGGCCCGGGCCAGGCTGGGCGGGCTCTGACGCAGGGCTTGGGAAGCCACCCGGCCCCGTTTCCAGCCAGGGCTTGGCATTTGATAGAAAGGGGGAGGAGAGGCCCAGTCGGCTGGTAAGATACTAGCCCCCCCTCCCTTCTTCCCCCAGAGGAGCCAGGGGGCCCGCAGCTCAGCTGAACATCTAGCCAAGAACCCGGCCCTGTCCCTGGGCTCAGCCAGGGGATCCGCGGGGCCCCAGCAGTGACTCTGGGCCAGCCCTGCCTGCTGAGCCAGGCTTCCCCCCTGGAATAAAATGCACCAAACAACACACCAATATTTCTGGCTGGGCCCCTGCTAAGATCCTAGTCCAGCCTAGGGCGGCTGCCAAAAAGACTCTATCGTAAATAGCTTCTGGTCACGGCCCAGGAGAAACCACATCACCATCTGCAGGCCCAGGAAAGATACTCACTCTTTCATTGCCCAGAATGAGACTTGCAGACACTTTGTTCTCTCTCCTGAGTGAAAGAAAAGGACTGACTTGAAGATACACACAGAAACAGCATGGAAACACCGAGGTCAGACAAAAGGAAGAATCAGGTCCCAGATGGAAGGGATTGATGGAGATGCCTCACTCTTGGACTGAAATCCTCTTGTAAGGCTGTGGAGAAGATCTGATTGATATATCAGACTCTTGTTTCCCTATAACTCACAGAAATGCATTATGGGCTGGATGAAATGTTCTAACTGTAGACATGTGCAGAGACATTTGTGCTACAGTAATCAGACGTTGAAGTAGCCGTGATCCCATGAGAAATGTGAACAGAAAGATGAAGATCCCTGTTGCTCTCCAGGGAAGAGGAAAAAAGACCTCTGTTATCAAAGACAAAGAGAGCTGTTGTTTAAACTGTTATAATCCTTAAAGTGTGCCCCATAAGTTGACGTGGTCCTCAATAAGAGTTGTGGGAAGACTGTTAGTCAAGGAAGAGATTTTTATACAGTGATCAGGTTTCCATTCTCCCGGGTGGCTGATTCACTGTGACATGGAGGCCTCAAGAAAACTGTTTCTTGTGAAGAAGTGTCCATAAACTGAAGTCTGTTCTCCCTTACATTAATTGGTGAAAGACTATTTTTAGAGATGGTAAACTGCCTGATTTGTTTCTGTGCATTGTCAGTGTGAAAGAAAAGAAGTTGTGGGGGGAGAAGTGTTCTGAAGATTTTATTCTGATTCTTATTATTTTTTTCTTTTAATTTCTGTTAATAAAGTTTTCTATCTACTCTTTAAAGTTTGAGCCTGTTTTGCCTTCCTCCTAATCCTGTCTCACAGCAGGAAATGAGTAAATAATTCTAGTGGGTGCACTGGCAATTTGGACAACGCCAAACCCACGACAAGTGAGTAGCTGCTCTTCATAGATCCCAAATTCTGCTGCTTTCGGCACAAGCACAAGAAAGGTGTCAGATGGAGCAGCAGAGCTGGGTAAAGCAGTGACAAGAAACACTGGACTGAATAACTACCTGGGGAAGTGATTCAGCACTCTTTCTGAACAAAGAAAAGTCAAAAGTTTGTGTGTGACACTATCAGGATAACAGGACTTAGACCACAGAACTCTTCCATAAAAATGAAGTAACAGAGTATTTCTTTTTGTATTTAGGAAATTTTTGTAAATAAATTATCCCATTACAAAGTAGAAAAAAATTTAAAACAAAAATTAGTGTGATAATAGACCTCCTTAAAAAATAAGAATTGCTAAGTAAAATATTTGCCTTTGTTTATAGTTAATTATGTTTCTATTTCTTGTCCAGACCATTGGCTTCCTTGTACTGAAAGATGCTAATTTCAGCAGCCTTTTAGAGCATTTCTAAAGCAAATTAATTAGCTTGCTTCTAAATGTCAAAGTTTCTTGCACTTTCAGCATCTAGATAGCTTACTGACATTACAGCCCTGAGAGAGAATTAAGCCTATGGGAAGACAATTGATAAAACAAAGGATATTAGAAGGAGCAAACTATGCTTTCTCAAGGGAAAAAAAGTATTTGAAAAAAGGCCAGTGCATAAATTTAGTCAGTGCTTCCTTGCACTCATGCTACATACTCAGTTATGTAGCTAGATAATTTCTATGATATGTTACAAAAAGAAATTTTCTCAGATGTTTGTGTACCATCTGTCTGTTTTAGGAATCACCTGCATTTTTTCTCATGTGAATATCTGTGAATATCTGAATTTTGATTATAAGGGTAAATACTTGATTAGAAATGAGGAAGGCAAGGAAAAATTGCCAAGTTTTCCTTTGAAGATGCATTGTTTCAGATGACTGAAGGGTTTTTTTACCTTATTGTGGAAGTGTCCTGTTTTGGGAAACAAGTTTTAAGGGTTTCATTTTTTCAAATAAAATTTAGAATTTAGTCGTGAATGTGTTACCAGATATCTGGAAAGGAGCTGACTTTTTCAGTCAATATGGTGCTTTTGGAAGAAAAACAGAACAAATATATCATGAATAGTGTCAGACTTCCCTGTATCTTACCTGTGTTCCTGATAAAATCTCATATTCTTTTTCAGGAAGAACGGTTTCTTCCAGGCAGTAAAGGTTTTTCAGTCTGACTCTCCAGATCAATCTCCCTAGGTGATGTTAGGTGGGATGCTAAATTTTGTAAGATAAACTCTTCTCCATGGAGAGTGATACTTCAAGTTACTGCTTTGTTTCAGAGAAATGAAGAGTCACCAAATTATCACTTCAGTAATATCTAGCCTAAAGACGGTTAATACAAGAATAAAAGCTTAACACAAAATGTGAGATTTTGTATGTTATTGATGTCATATCCCAAGACACAATTGACTGTATTCCATGAGTGGATGCATTATTTTGAAAAATACTGTACAATTACAAACCAAATTTCAAAGAAAGATGGTTCATAAATCATGTTGTGTTTGAGGGAAACAATAAGTGGCAGCAGTATTTTCATGACACATATTTGACATGTGATAGCTGATAAACACACACATTACTCTGCAATTGCTATCCAGCAGAGAATAATTTGATTAAAGAATAATTTGTCAGGTGTTATGGAGGTTGAGGATCATTCACCCCAAACTCATTGGTCCCCCATTGTTTTCTGGTCTCAATCACAGCCAGTCAGAAACAATCCTGTTTAGGCCTTTGGATTGCAATGGTTTGGGTGTAGTTTCACACGTGAGCTCCAGCAAATATGTTTTATACCCAAGAATTCCTGGAAGGCACTTGGGACAGGGGAAAGGCTTTTACCTCTTGCACCTTTCCTTAAGTAGGCAGGGGTCGCTAAGGGCTGAAATCCATTCTGCCACCTTGCAGTGTCCAGGTGGAGAGACAGGAGCTCTCTTCCCTGCTATGGAGTTGTTTCATTTTATCCTATGTGTCTTTTATCAATGCTTTCAACCACGTTGTCTGATTTGAGCTGTTTATTTCTGTTTCATTATAGGCTCAAGTAAAGTTCTTTAAAGAAACTGGATAAGGGGACATAAAAACTGGAGGGATTGACCAGCCTCTATCTGTCCTCCCCTAATCGCTGCCTACATCAGAAGAATAAGATGATGAACTTGGCTGTAAGTTAAAACCAAATTCTATCACCTCTAGTTTTTGTTGCCACATTAACATTTAGCTCTCATGTAGTGTAGGTCATTATCCAAAAGGTCTAAGAGGTCCTAAGCTGAGTGGTCTTACTTTGGTACACCTTTAGAAAAGTCCTGATAAAAGGGAACTGAATACAAGTGTTCTTATCTGACTTTCTGAAATTCTGCACCAGGTAAAAATTTCCTGGACTCAACTTGTGTTTCTTGGAGTGAGGAGAGAAAAGGATGTTCACTATACCCTTCCCTATGAGGGTCTGCCTGTGACTTAGGAGAATAAAGAAGAGCCAGGGAACAAATTTGTACAGCAGAACTCATATCTGCAGGTGTTTAAATTTACAGTCCTGGTTTAAAGTTTTTTTTATGGGTGTTTTAAGGTCTAAAGTGTGCTAATAATAGGATGAAGTGCATATAAATGTAGGTTGTCATCTGTCAAATGTCTCTCTTTTGAGCTTCTTCATCTTTCAGTATTAATAAGTTAACTCAATATCTGACCAAATATCTTTTGATTTCTGGCTATTTTTGAACAATATTAAGGAATCTAGGAAAGAAGTAGAGGCTAAAAAAGCCTTATTCCCAGAAAAAAGAAGTCTGTATTTTTAAAATTTTTAAGTGAATTCGTATGTATTTAATTATTTAGACTTCTAATTAGTAAAGTTAAATCTTTAGAAATCTTGATTACAACTGTCAGCAATCATTCTGCATGTATATTGCCTATTTAAACTTCTCTCATCTATGTCTATTTTACACTGTATTTTTAACTATGCTGCAGTTCATTGAGTGCTGTGAGCACTCTCCCACAGAGCTCTAATTGCCTGGCTTCTGCAGCTACCATATCAGCTCATCAGTGTTAATGCAGCAGAAAGCAAGTACCCTTGTGTGCCTACAAAGCCAGTTTAAGATATTTCAAGAATATACTTTTGAATTGCTTTTTCTTCATCTTATTTTAGATAACACTTAAATAAAACTGCCTATGGGGCATTGTATATTGATCAAAAAGGGCTGTATTGTTCTATTAGTTTTAATTCTTGGTGCTGCAATAAATCATTTTCTGCCTACTTCATTTACATTTTCCAAGTTCTTAATTTAGTTTCAGCATAGGATTGTCACAAATGGAGGAGTCAGAGATGTGAGGTGAAGAGTGGAGGAGCAGCGTTTATTGAAGTGGTACAACAGAAAGGATTTTGGCTGAAATATGGAATTAGAAGCTTTTTAAAATGAAGCAAAGGATTTCAATTTACTTCCAGTCTATATGAATCAACAGAAATGTAAAATGAGGGCTGCAGTGTGGGGTGGAAGATTACAAGGCACACAGTGTGTCAGGTGCATGTTTATTAGTAAGATTTTGACCTGCAATAGTCAGATGAAAATGCCTGCGTATCTTCACATAAATGCTAATCTTTAGCCTATACCCTTGGAAGAACTCACAGGGAAGATTTCTTTCAGGGACTTATTGCTCTTCATATAGCTTTTCTTCTGAAATGGGGCATAAAATTTTTCTTTGGTTGTAATTACAGAAAGCAGTTAACTGCTTTTCCTCTGCAAAACAGAACAGTGATGTTCTTTAAATAGGTACATTTATTGAAGAACTAATATATTAAGCAAGCTGAAGATTTACCTTTTTCTTCTTCCCTTTAATGCAAATGTATAACTTCTCAATCCTATAATTATGGCTTCTCATTTTTGGCATACAAATCGTTGGCAAATGGTTTTTCATTTGTTCTTTTGTGCTGAAATGTAGAACCTAGAAAATTGTCTTCTTCGTATGTATATACAACATGATTTGATTTCTGGGCATCTTAACGCCTCTTTTAGCTTGTTATCTCTGCAAAAGTACGAACTATTGGATTTTTTTCTCTAAGAAATGGATGAAAGGAAAGATTTCTTAAATTTGGCCTGTTAATTTTTTTCAACACGTTTTCTTAAGATTTTTTTCTTAATAGTCCAGAGTTGTTCCTGGGAAGATGTTTTCTGGATGTAGATGTCTAGCTGATAATCTCAGAAACATCAAGATTGGAAGAGACCTTCAAAATCATCCAGTCCACAGCGAACCCAGCACCCCAGTAATCCCCCCTAAACCATATCCCCATGTGACACATCCAGACACCTTTTGAACACCCCAGAGAGAGTGCCCCACCACTCCCTGGGACACTTACTCCAATGACTTATCATTCCTTCAGTCAGTGAAAAACCATTTTCTAATATCTATTAGATATTAGAAACCCCTCCCTGACAAAGGCATTATGCACAAATGTACCTCCATATCAATCTGGATCAATTAACAAGTGGTTGACTGCTTGGACTCACAAATCGCTGCCAATATCTTTAACCTAGAATTCAAGGAAACCGCACACGAAAAAAAATCAGGTGAGAAGCAAATATTTCTTTCTATGAAACCTTCAAAACATTCAGTAGATGTCATGTGGCTTAGTCTCCGGATGAAAGGCTAGAAAGAGGCATGAAGTTTGTGGAATCTGTTTGGCAAACAGATTCAAAGGTTTGCTGTTCATCAGCAAGAAGCCACAGGTCTGTCTTGTTCAGAGAAAGAAATATTTCAATGGGGTTGGATGGTGGAGGGTACTGATTCATATCAGAGTTGCAGTGCTCTGGCAGTAGTATGCAGCTACAGGGTGCCAACTTTCTGCATTATAAACTGCAAAAATTCTTAAAATTTCATGGGAATGAGAAACCCAGCAGACACCCCCAAATTCAAGACAAAGCAAGTCTTCTGAATGTGGGCAGAAAATGACTAATTTTAGCGTGTAAGGACAAATACGCAGAAAGCAATTGTATCAATTATTATTAGATTATTTTGCTAGAAAGACCTTTGTTCTGACGTATAAATAGGAAAGAATTAATAAATTAAAATATAATTTGGCAATTTTTTAAGCTAGCAGCCCATAACTTCAGAAGTGTCTGCTGTCCTTTTGTAATGGCTCATCGGCTTTGGCTGTGAAAAGTGAAATCCTAGAGGTCTGAATTTTTTAATGCATGTGAAACAACCAAAATTAAGTTCCTGGTAGCTTTATTTCCTAGTTTTTATGGAAAATATAAATTTATTTCTAATATTAAAATATCCTAAAGTGGACATTATTCTACCATTCACTACAAATGTAATAACTAAATATTAGTTATTTTTGGTGTGCAAACTACTGCAGAGCTGAAAAATGCAGAATCCATTTTAGAAAATGATGAGAAATGTTTATTTTGCTGCATGTCATAGGTCAATTTAGATAGTTTTAGTTCTTAGTAGAGACATATTGATTTTCATGCTTCCCCTATTAGTTAGAATGACATATACAAGATACCAAGTGTGAATAGCAGCTAAGGTTCATATATCACAGTCCCAATGCCAACAAAGACCATTTTAACACTTAGAAATAATGGAAACAGAATTTAATAAAGGCCAATATTCAAATACCAAATTAATTGAGAAGCACAAAAAAAGATAGCTTTTTCTCTAATTTAAAATTTTTCTTTATTGAAGATGTGTCTGAGCGCAGTTGCTTTGATAGCTTGAGTAGCTTAGATCTATTACCATTCTATTGCCTGTAAATCATGAATTAGACCAAATAATACCATTTTTTGCCCTCCCACACCTCTGAGCCGAGCAAACAGACCAGCTTACAAGTCTTGTGTTTAAGGATATCTTCTGCAGCTGATCACACAGATGTGCCAGTGAGTCCAATGAGCTAAAGCCCTTCTTGCCTCCTTACTCAACTTATTTCAGCAAGAAAAGCCTCCAGACTTTGTACAAGGTTGGGATATTTTACATAGACTCTCTGACAGAACTGGGGAGATTCAGGATTTAATTTTTGGACTAGTGTGGGTAAGAGGAACTGCTGGCTTTCAGCTGCTTCCTTTGTGAACATATATACTTTGACTGTTAAAAAATTCATTTAAAAGACCAGTATTTAAGAGTAAATGTAAAATGTCAGTAGATCCTTTGACATAGTAGCTGTATTCTTTTATTTCCTCATTTAATATGTGTATCTATGCATTGATACGTATGTATCAAAATACATAGACACATACATATTATTTATATCAGTACTATTTTTTCAAACTAATGCTGATTATCTTTCATGTATCCATTTGCTTTTATGCATCTTGTTATTCAAGACTAACTCTGAGAGGTCTGAGAACAAAATATTTTAAAGATAGGCCAGGACATAAGCAGGCAATGGGGAGCAGCCAGTTCACTGCATCTTACAGAGTGAGAACTCTGTTTTACTCTTAGAAAAATAAAGGCAGGAAAATCCCCTTATTTCCAAGAGAGCACAACAGTTTCAAAGGACAGACAGAGAAATGAGGAGGCTGTCTGTAGTGATTAGGAGGAACAGACAGTGGCTTTTTTCTGGAATTAACAGTCTGCACAGGTGTAGAAGAGCAGTGGGCAGGTACCATGTGGGTGCTGTGATTTATAGGAACAAAGAAGTTTTCCCTAGTGAAACAACATCAGAGATCTATGAGCCTGGTGCCTGTTCTCTCCATCTCCATTTTATTTGTAGTTGTTAATAGTCCTTGAGCTGTGTATTCAGTCATTTTATTTCCTTTTATTTTTCTTAGAAGGTAAGAGTTTTCTAAACATAGTAGACACGTGCAAGTGTGCTTTAGGGTCAGGACTGGACACAGGGTTAGTAAAGTTAACACTGAAGGGTGGCTGCTGGAAGCATTTCCATTAGGCTCCAATTCCTTTCTGCTTCTGCATGTGCAGTCTTGCCCTGAAGGGTTACTTTAGGTCAGGTCGTGGTTAGGAAGACAAGAAGCTGCAGAGTTTGGCTGCCCAGAAACATCTGAAAGAAAAGGATCCCAAAGGTCAGCATGGTTTGACATGATGCTGCATGGAGCAGGGCCCTCTGTTTGATGTGGTTTGCTGTGATCCAAGCAATTAGTGGTGGGTAAAGCAGAGGCTGCTGAGACCTGTAACTTGCAACTACTGATCAAGACTGCTTCTGACTGGTGTGTACCAAGGGAGTCCTGAACGTGCATGGGTTGCTTTCAGCACCAGGGGTGTAGATGTCAGCGTTGGGGTCAACTTGGAGCCAGACCTCACCTTGTGAACACCTGCAAGTATTTGGTGCTTCCAGAAAGTGCTAATGCAGTGAAGCATTGGCTCTGATGTATTGCTCCTCTGCCCACACAGCACACATTTTCTGTGCTCATGTATGATTTACATGGAGTTTTGACACACAGTTATACTTAGAGATTAGTAAAATTGCAAATTGAATGTCTCAACGCTTGCCGGGGTTTTCTTAGTTCAGAGAGAGACATTAATGGCTGGCTCCTTTCTAGTCTTGTTTTTACCTAGCTTACATTAATGTCTTTGTTTGCTTAGCTTTTGGACGTTGTAGTCTTTCCTCTATGGCAGTCTCATCTGAGAATCATCTCATTCTAGTCCTTGTTTTCCCTGCTCCTTTATTTTGTTGGGTTTTGTTTGTTGGTTGCTTGGTTTTTGGTTTTTTGCAATGGGCATGGAAGGGTTACATTTCAGGACCTGCTGCAAACTCCCTTCTTGCTACAGACTGCAGTAGGAAGGATTCACACATTAGACTCCTGTTGTTCCATACTTTTCTGTGTTATTGTATTGCTGTGGCTATTTGTCTTCTATTTGGTGTTTGTTAGGTTTAGAGTTTGGAGAAGTACAGCACTTGTGATTTGAACTTTTAGAGTGGGAACATGAGGTCTACTTTTCGATTCTCAATCCTAAAGTTTCCATGAAAATGCAGCAAACTTGGGAAATCTTCAACTTGCTTTGGCTGTAGAAGAAATACTGATATGCTTTGAGTGGGTTGTTTGTTGTGAAGTAGGCACTCTAGAATAAAATAGACTTAAAGGATATGAGCAATTCATAAGAAAAATTGATCTATCCAGCCCGAGAAAATTGACACTAAAACTTAAAACTTAAACCAAACAAAATCTAGCAAATTTTTTATTTATTCTTCTTCAGGATTTGATTTTCAGTGCTTGTGGAGACAAGAGAACACTGGAAATTGATTGATTGATTGATTGATTGATTGGGTCGTTCTGTATTGTACAGGGAGTGTTTTCTTATGATGTTCCTATCTGAAATGGGTTAACATCTTTTAAGTATATAGAGTAGCAAAAGTATAAGCTAGTGCTAAGAAAAACAGCCTAGCCAGAATTCCCCAGAAATAGGGATGCTTTTCAGAAGTAGCAAATTGATGCATATGGGTCTGGAATAACACATCAATCCAGACATATAAATGCTCCTTAAATAAGCAATGAAATACAGCATTTATGTTTCAGGGAAAAAATTAATAAAAATACATAGTTAATAAAGTATAAGCTTTTTGAAATAAAAAAAAAGTATTTAAGCATTTATTTTTAAAAATTTTATCAATTCTAAGTATCTACTTGATTAAAAAAAAGACTCATGAAAAAAATGGCCTGGAAGATGTCCAGAAATGTACCATTTTCTCCTTTAAGAGAAAGAAGCAATTTATCTCTTCTCAGAAAACAGACTCCAATTATAGATTTTGTACATGTTACACTCAATATGCAGAAATCTGATCAGATCAAAAGCCTGCTCACAGGGTACACCACTTCAGAATTACTTTGGAACAACAGCTTGCAATCTTTATGTAAATTCAAATGAGTCTCTCTATCTTGTTCTTCCAGTGTTTGGTGTAGCATGAAAAACTGCATACATCGTCTCTTTTGAAGGGAAATGACTGATGCAATTTTAATAAAGGTTACTAACAGAGTGTTGTGAATCAGGTTCTATGAAATAGTAAGAGCTAGGTGGCAAACAATTTTACCTTTCAGCACTGCAAATTCTTCTAGCAGAGGAAAACCTGCCTGTGGAGTGTGACCTCTTCCCCATAGTAGTTCAGAAGGCATTGAAATGCTTCTGATTCAAAATTTGAAGATTAGTTTATTATAACTCATTTCAAATACCAAGTGGAATAAATTACTTCTAAAGCTTCTTACCACATTTCCAAGGCTACCCTTGAAACTTGTACCTTCCTTTTGGTTTTGTCCCTCTGGCCTGAAGGTCAGATAGGGCTTATGAGGGCTCAGGGGAAGGTGTGCTGGTCTGAATTGAGACACTGAGATGAATTTGGAGGTGGGTAGGTGTGAGCGAGTTAAGGAGGGTCTGCTATGAAATCAGCCAGGGATATGTCCCATTCTCCCAGTCAGATCAAATTAATTAACAGGTTGGTATGTGAAAAGTGATGCTTTTTACCTTTTTACATTACAATTCTTAAATATGTGAATTGTCATCTGGGATACACAGCAAAACACTGAGTTAGGTGGACTCTAACTTTCAGTTACTAGGAAAAGAGTAAAATTGTCCAACCTGACAATAAAATCCAGGAAAGATGTGAAAATGGTGGAAAGAAATCACTAATAAGGGAACAGAAGTGGATACAGAGGTATCCACTATTCATACATCTATACAGGATGTGGACTGCAATATTTCTTTAATTGATCAGATGTGTTTTGGGGATGCTATAAAACTATTAATTCTACAGTTTCCCCAAAGGTTGTGCTGTAATGAATGGGCTCAGCTACAGGTGTTTGCTGTGGTTGTTGCATGCTGAGGTGCAGTTCAGGGCACATCCCAAGCACTGTGTCACTGAAGGTACAGTTGCCAGGGAAGCAAAACATCACTGTGATACAAGGGAGGATGATCTGTGTGACTCAGGGAACAGTAAAAGGAGTTTCTTTGAATTTGTTTTCCCTCCAGAAATTCTGTGGGAATAAGAAATATTAGTAGGGTTTTTTAGGTCCGTGGGAGTTAAAGTACTTGCAGGCCGTATGTTTGAGAGAGTGACTTTATTGATGTCACATGCATATTCCAGAAAAAAGCAAAACTGCATTTCCTGTTTATACAGTGATCATTGTGATTTGCCTGTCCTGTGGGCAGCACTTGTTCAGAAGTGGCACTGGTTGGGCTGCCAGACTTTGCCCATTTGTAGCCACAGGCTGGGTGCTCTCAGCTGGAAGCCTCATACCTGTGGATGTTGCCATGGGATTTTGGCAAATGCCATTGCACTCATTCTACAGTCACTACCTCGCTGGTTCATTTGTAACTACAGCCCAGTATGTTCATACTCAACTGCCATTATTTCTGTGACTATCAAAATAGTATCCTTAATCCTTATTAAAAGAGATTCTACTCTTGAAGAGTGGCAATCCTGCAGTCAAACGTGTCAATTTAGAGAGAGAAGTTTGCATCCCATTGTATAAATGCCATAGGTTGTAAAGGTTTAAATTGCAAAATAATTTAAGTCATTGCTGAGATGTGTTTTTATTCAACAGCATAGACACTTGGGCGAAATGCAGAGATCTTAATTAATGTAAAATGTTGTATATTCTCAGTAATTATATTTATAATCTCCTATACCAGCTTGCATTCTTTTTTTTTTCTTTAGGCTTGTCAGGAGGCTTTGAATTTATTTTAATGGGAGTTATTTTCTCAATCCTCTCTAAACCATTATTGTTTGAAGTGTGCTCCTCTCCAGCTTTCTTTCTGAATCATCAATTTATATTTTCATTTTCATCTGGTTTTAGCCATTTATGCAGTGCTTGGGAATTCAGAAGTGTAGCTGAGGAAAAGTGTAATGTAAAAGCAAAACAAATCACTATTGCCACTTCAGGCATTTTTTTCTTGTTTGAGTCTCTGATACCTCTGCTCTGATGCTGCTACTAGGAGTGGAAAGTAGCATAATCAATGAGAAATCAGGCCTCTGAAGCATTCAGGTAGGGACGTAGCATAAACAAGAGCTGTCACTGAAGCAAGTTGCACTGTTGTTCAGATGTACCCAACAGAGAAAATCTGCTCTGTGGCTGTTGGGAATTGTTCCTTTTGTTGTTTGCAGGTGATTCCAGCCACTGCATTGGTGACCAACCATCCCGACACTTCTGGACTTGAGTATCCTTTGTCAGCCCTTTCATGATCATCTCTGGAGCTGTCAAAAGGTCAAACGTTTTGTGAAGTGTTTTCTTTTGTTTTGTTTACTTCCTTGTCTCCCTTTCTTTTTACCTGCTTTTCCTCTACACCGATTGCAAGTGAAGAAAAAGAAGCAACGTGTTTTCTTCTGCAAACATCACTGCAGACAGGAGAGCAAATAGGAGCCTCTTTAGGAAGCTGGTAGGTAAACGATAAACCATCACGAGGAGCTATTTTGGTACAAAAATGCTTCATAAATAAACAATATCATTGTACTCTTTATGCTACAGAAGCATTTGTGCATTTGTCTTTGCTTCCCATGCAAAGCTGTGTAATGTTTGCTGTAATTCCTGCTGCAGTGCTGGGCATGGCTGGGCTGCGAGAGAACCGTCGTCAGTGTCAGTGGCAGCAGGAATCCTCAGCAGAAGTGAACCTCTTACAGTGTAAATGGCAATCAGCTGCAAAACCTTCTCTTTGCAGAGATAATAAAAATCAATAATGGGCCTGCTAATGTAGAAAGGACAGCAAGAGGCAGACATTTAATTTAGTTAAAAAGTAATCGGAAAAGAAAGAGCCAGACTAAATAACCTGTATAATTAAAGAGTTTAAAGGAACTTCCAACTGGAATGGGCTGCTTTTATGTGTGTGGGAAGTAGGAAATATAAATGTATATATTCTGAGCTAAATTTAAATTTTTTTTCTGGCACTACCATAGCCTTCAGCAAAGAAGGTTCTGCTCTTGACAGTGATGCAAATATTACAGCAATTCAAATATTATTGTTATATAGAAAAATCGATGAGTCCCTTAAATGCTCTAAAGACTGAAAGAAACAGGAAACTCACATGGAAGAAAATGAAGGCAGAGAATGGGCAATGAATAAGACACTTGCTGTGAATTGGTAGAGCAAGAGGAAAAACTGGCAGACAGATTGTGACTTTCTCAAATGTCATTTTTCTTAAACACATTTCTCATTCTTCTAAATATCTCACTATGAGGCAGTTTTGGACTCACATGCACCCATGCTTGCAAATAGAAACGAGTAAGAGTCTGGCTCACATCCCCTCCCACAGTAACCACACCATGAGTCTGGGCTGTGAGGAATCAGAGAAGTAACATACCAGTTTTCACTGGTCTCCAGAAACATGCACAGGGCTTACCCTCCACTGTCCACTCTCCATGTTGGGTGTGGGAGCAGCTGCTGGGCACAGACCAGGCTTTGGGTTGCAAATTTCCAGTTGGGGTGGATGGGCAGGAGCATTTTGCATTTTGATTGGCTGCCATTCATTCATTTGCAATTTTCTGATTAGATGTGAGAAATTAAAAGCTTTCAGAACTCTGCCACGTTCTCCTGTTGGGGGCTGACCTGTGCCTCCCTTGCCTCCAGCCAGGTCCAGCTACTGAAGGCTCACAGCTTTTGCCAGAGAGTTCAGAGTTTTGTTGCCTAATAGAGTGAACATTTTTACTAGGATATTTCTGAAAGGGATGAAGTCTAGCAAAAACCCTTCCCAGGGAAGGCCTTTTAATATTTCTATTGTTTCGTCATTAGTATGTGAAACAGTTTTTTTTAAATTGTCACTATCATACACAAAGCAGAAAGATTAATAAATCTTGAAGAAAGCACCAAGATATAAAGTGCAAAAACATCTGAATGCAAAACTCAGCTGCTGCTCCACACTAGCAGTGCTTTAGTAACTCAGTTGGGAGCGGGAGATTTCTCAGAAACACGACTATTCTAATTTTGCAAGATTTTTCTAATTCCTTCAAAGCAAAGAGTAATGTTTTTGTTAGGGGGCATCTCTCAGCAATAGCACTTTCATAAAGTACTGGTCTTATATTTAATAAACCAAATTCAAGTCTGAGAGAAAGGTTCCCAGGACCATTCCCATGATCCCTTCTGATCACTGATGAGATGGATGGAATTTAGAAGTCGTGACGGTTTGTTCCAGCTTGTCATA
Source organism: Acridotheres tristis (assembly GCA_037013685.1). NCBI lineage: Eukaryota > Metazoa > Chordata > Aves > Passeriformes > Sturnidae > Acridotheres > Acridotheres tristis. Next base: position 10,990,519 of record CM072889.1, on the reverse strand, counting down.
TTTTGTGTCAGTTTCTCAGGTACTTCTTCTGAACCATCCACAGTGTTTTCTCACTCAATCTGTTCTCACTCAATCTTCATGTTCTTCCTGCCATAATTACAAGCTGTTTATGACAAATTGCTGTGCAAAGTAGCAATTTTTTCATGTTTACCACCACCACTTAGTTCACTGGAGTGACTGTTAGGAGAGGAAAAAGAAAAGTTGAATGAATGCAGACAATACAAAAAAACCCAGCTTTGCCATGGCAGCAGATGCTGCTGATGGATTTTAGTTTCCCTTAGAATCATAGAACTGTTCAGGCTGAAAAAGAGCTCTAAGATCATCAAGTCCAGCTGTTAACCCAGCAGTGCCAAGTCCACCACTAAGTGCTACATCTGCATGCTTTTTGAACACTTCCAGGGATGGTGATTCCACCATTTCCATGGGCAGCCTGTTCCAACACTTAATCACCTTTATGACCCTTCAAGATAACCTGATTTGCAGTCTCCCTCCATCATGTTGTGATTTGCCCTAGCAGCCAGGGCCCCTGTTTCCTCAGTGTGAGGATGCACAGGACTCCTGATGAGGTGGGCCAGTCACTGGTATCCCCCTCACTGTCCTGATGCCTTTTTGCCTTGAAATTAAGGCTGTTCTTCCATGTGAGTCCTGCTGTGTATTGCTTCTGAAACCGGTGCATGAACATCTCTATCTTCCTGTTGTCTTTCTCCTCCGGGGGCAGGCTTGTTACCTGCCTTGAGATGAGACTGCTCAGCAGTGCTCCTGCAGGTACTCTCAGCCTCCCCTTCCCAAGTTCCTTCAAAGTGACAGCCCTGGCTTCAAGCCAGCATCTCTCACTCCCGGTTCTGTACAGACACACTGCTTCCCCACCTGCAATGATCTTGCACATGTGGGGTCTGATGGAGCAAGCTGGGCTGCTCCCTACCCACCACAGCTTCCAGCATGTCTCTCCTGTGGTTGTGTAATCACTTTATCCTGTGCCTAAGCAACACTCTTGTCTCTAAGCATGGAGCTGGGAAAGCCTTTGGCTTTGGCTACATCCACGTCTGGCTGTGCAGCTCTGCTCCCAGCATGCTGGGCTGTCCTCCTCCCCCAAGCAAGCTCCTCTTGCTCTGCTCTGCCCAGAGCCTCTTTGCCTGGGCTGCCAGCCTTTGATCTGCTGTCAAACACCTCAGCTTTAAAACAAAAGTGTGCAAACAAGAGGGGAACCCTAAGAATGTGCTGGGGACCCCTTAAAATGCTCTGAGGACATATTTTTGTAATTGCCTTCATTTCTGTAATATGGTCTTTTGCTCCATAGCAAAGGATTAGGGCTTGTATATGCAAATTCCATCCTTCTAACTTCAGATAAAAAAATTTAGAACCATTTTAGAGCTTTAAATCCCCAGTTTCAAGTTGTAATATTTAATTTGAATTAAAGTATGTACTGTGATAGGCTCTGTAATAAGCAAGTGACTGGACCATTCTGGGTTTCCTTGACAGTCTAGCTGCTCTCACCAGGTGTATGCTGCAGGCCTAGCTGGGTCCAGCTCTAGGAGTTTCCTGTAACCCTAAAATTGAACCTCTTTTGCTGCCCAGGAGTGTGCTAATCCCAATTTGGTGCATCCTACATGTTCCTTAGACCACTTCATATTTTTTAGAGTCCTTAAGAACAACAGTAAACAAGGGCTGATTGCACAGTAATGATGGGCAGGAGTTGCAGTACAGCCCCTGCAGAGCCCCCTTGGCTCCCTCGGTTCCAGCCAGTTCCTCTGCTCAATCCTGTCTGTCACACTCCTGTGCTGTGCAGGAAAGATGTGACCAGCGATATCATGGGAAGCAGAAAGCATTCACCTTTCCAGAGCCAGAGACCTTCATGGTAAAACATTTGTGGAAGAGGCAGGTTGATTGAGACAGAAGTGGGAAGAGGTAGTGTGTCCTGGTTTGGGACAAATTTGGAAGGGAATTTCCAAAGGGATGTTTTCCTAAAGGGCAAAATTCAGTGGCCCTTTGAGAGATAAACCTCTCCCTTTGGAAATTAAACCTCCTGCGAGAAAAGTGGAGAAAAGCTGTTTATTTAACAAACGAAATATTCACAAAGGTGAACAAATGAATAATATTAAACAACAAAACCTCTCGTTGTTCTGAAGAGATGGCAAATTAGAGAGTCCTTCCTGTGGGGCGTAGCTCTGATTGCTCTGGTGGTGCGAGCTCTCCGTGTTTTTCTGGGTTTTTGGTCCAGAGCAGGGCTGGCCAATTACAAGAAAAAGAAAAGCCACAGTCCCGGGAACTTCTCTGCCTCAGCTATCTGCAAAAAAATTAACTAAAAGGAAAGGAGAGCTCTCTCCTGCTGTCCCTGCTGCAGACAACACAGTCTGTGAGAAGGATGCGGGGGAGCGAGTGCAGTTTCTGCAAACAAACTCCGCGCTTCTCCTCACTCCCCTTCGCTCTCGGAACCAGCCTTAAAGGTGCAGAACTTATTTCTGGGTTAGACGGATGGAGATACAATTCAGAATCATAAAGTCACCCTAAGACACAGTGGGAGGATCCCAGGGGCTTCTTCCAGTGCTAGATGTGAAAAGAAGTAAAGACTGGAGTGTGAGGATAGGTAAATGCAAGGATGAAGACAAACCAGACCTTTATGGTGCAGACTTGTGAGCTGGGGAATGGGCAGGTGCTGCCTTCGAGCTGGGAGAGGAAATAGAATTAATTGGATTGAGGGGACTGTGAAACAGCAGAAAATCAGCAGCGCTGGATAGTCAGTGAGAGCATATGTTGCTTTGCTCAGTGAGTTGAAGGGAGTAGCGAGAGATGCAGTGAGGGAAGTCAGGGAGAGGTGGAAGGGGAAAGCTCTGAACAGATGCATCTGTTTTCCATAGGAAAGGGTTGTGTACGTGGGGAACAAGCTTGCCTGGATCTGGCTTGTTGGTTCTTGTGTTTTGTTGCCAGTCATTTAATTTTAGAAAGAAACATGACTTGGAGGAGATATTTGACTTGTAGGTTACTCTGCTGGATTTGGGGATTTCTGTTGTGGTTTTGTTTTAGCACCAGGCTTGGTAATTCATTTCACTGAATGATTGAATCTTAGAATTGCAGATTGGAAGGGACCTTAAGGGTCATCTGGTTCAACTATACTTGGCAAAAGCACTGCCCAGAGAAGATGGTTCAGAACCTTGTCCAGCCAAATCTGAAGTGTCCAGTGTTGGGGAATCCTGCAAACTAGACCTGTCATTGATGTTTGTATGAAATTTCCCTTAATTTAACTGTCCTTGTCTCTGTAGATAACTGGTACTTGGATTCTTAGTCCTAAGAGATACTCTCTAAAATGTAGATTTATTATTAGCTGGGGTTCCAGTGTAGGGATCTAAGCCAAATAATAAAGTTTATATACATTTGAGGACTAAAAAGTGAGTTGCAGTTTTATGCTGACAGCTGTCGTGACTGATATGACTCAGATATGAAGGAATAGTAGTATCAAAAATAAATTGGGTTTTGTGCAAACAAGATCTAATAGCTATTTTATAATGAAGTTAAAATAAATGCAGTTATCCAAATCTGAATAGGGTTCTTAATACTTACTTTAAAGTAGAGAGGAGGAAAGTTCATTTTAGCAGCACTTTAGGTATTGTGTATTTTTATTTTATTATAAATTAAAATTATGTAAAAATACCTACAACCTTGGACTTTATTGCCTTTTTATGCACTGCACTAAATAAGCAGAATATTTTTATTAGAAATGCTTAGTTTAAAAGGAACCTAAAGGTGAGAGTGGAAGCTGGATATCTTCATTTTGATGGTAGTAAGGAGATTTTGCTCCCTTTATAGTCACAGTGAAAAATTAATTTCTCAGAGTCAATAGGCCAAATAGGGATAATTCAGTGTGCAAAAAGGGGCAGAAAATAATACCTCATATATCTTGGCAAAAGTTTTGGGTTTTTTTAATCTGTATTTTTAAAGAAGCCATTTTTGAAAAACAATGGGAAATAATCCATATTGTGGGGGCTGCAGCATATTTATAAATGTAACTGCTTTTGTTACCAGGGAACCTGTCTGACTCAGCTAAGCTTAGCATTTCAGCAGCTTGTTCTTTCCTCTCATTCCTGTTGTTCTCTATATGATTTTAGGCACATTATGTCCTAATGTACTTTATCAAAGCAGGAATAGATTGTCATAGATTTCTTTAAGTTTTGATACGTGTACCAAATTTCTGTATCTTGTTTCCTCCAGGATGGCAGGAGGAGGCAAACGCCCTGTGCTCTTCTCCAGTGAAAATTACTGATATTTCTGCCTAGCTGCACCATTGGCTCACACATCAAGGGTATGGATCAAACACATCAGGACAGGAGATGGATCAAGCAGGACCTTTGCAGAGCTTGGCAGATTTGGAATTTCTCTAATTGTAGATAGCACCTTCCTTACTGTGTCCTATTTCCAGTCTAAACCAGAGACATGTCCTGGAGGGCATTTGGCTCAGTTTGATCTGAGCTGCAGTTCAATGCTCATTATCTCCATTAATTGTCTTCTCCAAAGCACAAACAGCCAGTACAGTCAATGTTAAATTTCTACTGCTTGCCTTAGCAAAGGTGCTCCATACATGTCTTTGGTGAGCAGACTGCAGAGCAGGGATGGGGATCCATCCACTTTGCTGCTCTCCATTCTCCTGGATTTGGTCACAGAGCCTTGTCGTCCCCACCCCCCCCCAAGATTAAAGGTATGAGTTGTTCTGCAAATTATTTCATAGCATCAAAGCTTACACCATGTGATCTGTGTTTTCCTTATATTGTTGAAACTTCTGTACTATGTGTCTCATAAACCACAGTGGCTTATGCTCGTTTGAAGTGTGTAATAGTAGAAAACTTTAAAAAAATCTTGATAAGTTTTAGACATTGGTGGTCACATAGAAAATATTCCATTTTAATTTAAATTCTTAGCAGTTTTCCGTTGAAAGAGCAGCTGTTTTACAGTTGGTGTCCATAGAAGACTTTTAATTAAAGTTGTATCACTTCAGGGTAAATCTTGAAATACAGCATTGATTGATTTTCTTTTACAGTCAGCAGACCTATATGAGAAACTGTAGATAATTCCCTAATGGTCTCTGGTTGTTTCCATAGCAGTGTTCTTCTAATTGTCTATATTTACATCTTTCTTAGCACTACAATAGCTTCAAAAGCTTATTTTTAAAGACACTGTTAGAGCTACTTGCATTCCCCAATTTTGGTTTTAGAAAGCTACAGGAAAGCAGACAGGTTTTTTTTTGAGGCCACTTATGCAGTGCCTAGTCAGAAACAGTAAGAAAGCTTAGAAACCTAAACAGTCACCTATAAATATAGTTTATTACCTATTGCTACTCTGAACTTCATTCCCTTTGAAAAATAATTTTTCCTGTTGTCTTTACCATGCACCTGCCAATTCTGCATTCTTCAGGCAGTGGCCTCTGTGCTGAATTGCAGAAAATGTGTCTTTGAGGAAGTCTTCCCTGTCGAATCTCTCCTGAAGCTTTTATCCAGACTTTCTCCAAAACTTAAAAACATCTGTCTCATTTTCCTTTCAATTTTGTCTCTCTCTGGCATCCTCCTACAGTCATTTCAACTTAAGCTATGCAATTAACCCCATGCAGTAAATCTCTAAAGAGAATAGCATTATATTCCACAATATTGTAAATCTGGAGGAGATTTCCAGAAAATTCTGGTAAGGACTTTACCTCAAAATTTTTTCAAACTGTCAAAAAAAAAAAAAAAAAATTGTCCTGCTACCATGTTTTCAGGCCCTGTGCTTTGCTTAGAAATACTGAAATTTATAACATGAGGCATTTGGCTGACAAGCTCCTGCTGTTGACATAGCCAGTAAAGCCTTTCCAGAAGCTTTCTTCCTCTTGGGTTATTTCCTTACTGAGCTTGCAAGTACAAAAGCAGTGATCTGGGCTAATTTCAGGATCTGGAGATTAATTGATTATTTTGGCTTTGCAATTCAATGCATTCTTTAACAATGCAATGAGAGGCATTTTGAATTGATTACTTTTTTTGATTTTTCAGTTGCTTTAAAAGACTGGGTTCCTTCAGACTGAATTCTACACTGAAAATAACAAAGTTTAATTAACATTTGTACTGCTTTTTTGTTGCTTTGCAAAGGTTTAATTGACTCAACCTATTGAAACAAAATAGAGTATAGATGGTCACCTGAAGGAGCAAATCAAATGACTGGGCTGAGTCTTGGGAAGATGCAAGAAGAGCTGGAAAATGTGTGTGTGAGGACTGCCCTGAGGGGTGGGTTGAGAACTCAGCTCAGGCTCTGATATCTAACAAGTTCTCTGGGCTGAGATTGGATGTTTCTCGGGCCAGTATAAAGGAGTTTTAATGGAAATCAAAATTAAAAAATCACATAGGATCATACTAAAGTTTTAAGATATTTTGGAAATTTAGAGCATGGAGAAACAGAAAATATGTTCTGTGTACATATTCTGTATCATTATGAATCTAAGCATTGTCAGTCATGGGCAATTATTTAATTGAATATAGAAATTTCAGCTTGTAAACAGTATAACCTGCAGTAATTGCTTTATTACTGGAAGATCTTGTTCTGAAATTAAAGGTTAGACTTCAAAATTACAGCTCTGCAAAATGACATGTTTCCACTGATATATTCACTGTGTTGTGCCCTGTTGGTATTGGTGGCTTATGTTGATCATCCTAGCAATCACCTACTTAAGTAGGGCATGATGCACGAGGAGAGATGTTAAAAATTAATAATAAGTGCTCTTGTCTTAAAACCAGAGGACTTTACCAAAGTCTGGTGAGGAATATGAGATTCCTATAGTCCACGAATTCCAGCAGGCATTAGCACTTATCAGGGTGAGGTCCAAACTAATGGTAAAAGTGGTTTTACTGGTAAAAGTTTATTCCAAATATGGTAAAAATAACTATGAATTTAACATCATGGTGGTTTATGTGCAATTTACCCATGAGGCAAAAATGTTTGTTCTTTGCCATACATTATTGTGATCAATGTGCATCTCTGTAAAACATTATGTATAAAAACTGAACTAAGAACTAGTTTGGCTTTGCCTTGCCTTGTACTGCACTGAAGCTCCTTGTAACCCTTTGTCTTTATACATTGAGACAGAAACCTCTTAGTTGCTGGAAATTGATTTAAACCCCAGTGAAAACGCAGTAATAGAAAAAGGATCAAGTACATGCACAATTCTTGAATTAAACTGGCCAACAGAGGTTGTACTGTATGACATTACCAGTTTTGGTTACTCTGTTCCTTTAGTTTTCTTACATCCAAGCTTGGCTTGTAAAAGAAATCCATGAGAATAATTTTCTTATCACATGTTAGCCATTTTAAATTGACAGCAACATCAGTGCAATTTGTCTTCAGTACACGTTTCCTCATCAGAGTTGTTCTGCTGCTAATAGGTAAAATTAAGTTGTATCCAAAGTATTTTTAAACTGTTCACTCATTTTCAAACCTTTTACATGTAATTAATAGTCATTGTACCATAAGAAACCTTAAAAATTTAGCTTATGAGTCATGGACCATGGCCATGCTTGAGAATGCTGAGAAGTAAATAACTCCAGTAAACATTCAATTTAGATTTAGTAATTGATACAGAAATGTTTAGGGATGTTAAGCTGTATACTGCAGGAAGGAAAAGCTATTAATTGAAGTAATGCAGTTAGTTTAGCAGAAATTAAGATCTGAAAATGTGAATATTAATTGAAGTTCTGATTTCTAATTCTAAAGTAAACTAATTAGGTTGTTATTTAAATGCTTGAAATAATTTCACCATATTATATAACTTGGGGTTTTAAATTTTTTTTTATAAATGTAGTTTTTAAAAAAGAAACTTGCTATAATAAAATGCTGGGTTACTAATGTGGAAGAGGGTGGTGGGTGCAATAAAATTCCTTTCTGCACATTCCACAGTACATTCTGTTGTTTTCTTAAATCCACAAATAGAGCTGAATTTATCTTGAGGCATGAACCCCAGCTTCAGCAAGAAAATACCTGAGCCCTGGTTTAATTTTTTGAAGAAATCTATAAGATTTAGGACTGTTAATAGTTTCTGCTGCTCAACACTATTCGTCTGAGAAGTAAAGACAGAGGAGAGAATCTTACCTGTTTGCAGGATTGGTTGATAAAGTGACATAAAGAGTTATGGAATGGGTTTTTCAGATAGCAGAGTCTTAAGAGAAAGAAACAGCAAGCATGTGAAACACTTGTCATGGGCTATAGGAACATGGAGAGTCAGAAGGCTCAGTAGATATCATCTGAGTTGCTTCTGATTTTCCACCACCTTTACTGAATGGAATGTCAAGCCAGAGATCAGGGCAATGGTTGAGAGTGGGAATCTTAAGATCTTTTAAAGCAAGAAGACAGATTTAGAATGGGTTCCTAACACAGATTTCAAACCTGAAATATGGTTTTGGCTGATGAAACTCATTCCCCTAAAACATCTGTCCCTGGCTGCTGCTATTCACTAATAGACTCTTTGTGCTCATGCAGGATACATTTCATGGACACAGAAATTAACATTTTCTTCCTGAGAAAATATAACTCACCTGTCTGATTAACTGTGCATTACTCCAGATGTACCCTCTCCTTTATTTAGTGGATCCTGACTTGCAGGTCTGAAAAATTGTAATGTACAACTTCATTTGGTGATAGGTTGTTCATTGTTGGAAGTCCTGTTGATTCCTTCAAGGGCTTCTCCAGGAGTTAGTGCAGGATCTACACTGATATATACAAGCTGAGTCTCTTCATGCATATTTGCTTTGTTTTTGGGAGGTGTTACAACTATTGGTACTTAAAACTGGAGTTCATTAACTATTTATTACATTTTATTTCTCAGCCATTATTCTAACAATGTAGTGTTAAGAGCTGAAGATGAAACAGCAACTGCTGTTCCTTACAATTGTTTTCATCTTGTAGATTTAGTGTCCTGCAGAACACTAGGAACTCCTTTTAATTTCTAGAGATTCAGAAAAACATTAAAAACTTACTTCCAGAATTTAGGTGGATGGGCAGCACTCCAGACCTACTACTGGTCAAATACTACATACTAACTATTCCTGATGTTAATAGACCAGAGCCAGAGGGACTCCATTGATTTCAGTGAAGTCGTTTAGCTAAAGATGATCTATGTTCATTAAAATAACAGAAAATCACACAATAGATTTTTTTTTCTTGCCTACAGTCACTTTGTTACTACTGTTGCTTTTTACAGAACTGTGATCCATCCAATACATCACTGCTGAGTGGTCTTGAATCTTGACTTTCAGTTCAAGCTATTTAAAATATACTCCGTGAAATCTAGTTCTTAATTGAAGTTTGCATTTCAAACATTTGCAGAGTTTGTGTGCATTTCTTAATGTCTTTCAATAAATGAGTGTCAGTGCCTTCATACATCTTGCACTGATGCCAAGAAAGAGCAGTTATTAGTATTCCGTAACTACAGTCAGAAAATATGAAGGGGTGGCTTACAGTTTGTGCATGGAGGTTTAAATGAAAAAAAGAGCTCTTTGAATATCAAAGAGAACTGGAGAGGAATAAAATAATTTGGAGCTGGAAACAACATCTCTTCTCTTGTGCTCTTCTATTTTTGTCATCAATACATGCACATACTGTTTTTGCAGATACATTAAAAACAAATGTAAAAATGTTATTTCAGGACTATATGAATTTTTGAATTTGCAAATCTTGAATGATCCTCTTCACTGCAGTGTGTCTGTTTCTGTATATGTAAAAAGAGAGAATTTGGTACATATACAATGTGGAGATAGTTGTGAGCCCACGAGCCTTCTGATCTGGATTTTTTATTTATATGTAGAATATCCAAAGATATTCCTTGAGTTAGTTTTCTCAGGAATGGAGGTTTTTCCCCAGTACAGGAGCAGTTCCAGACAAAGCACACATTTCTGTCTCTTATTCAAGACTGGCAGAAATGGCAAATTTCCCAACACCCAATCTTTTTGGTCCTCCGTTTTCTGAACAATCTGGAAGTCTTTGATAGCTCAGGTAATAGTATTTTGATGATGCCTAGTGAAAGATTTTTTTCTAACACTGCACCATTCTTGCAAATTTTCGCTTTCTACTGGCTTGATAAAAGTAAAGCCACAGGTTTGGGATGGAGCCACACATCATTGCAGGTTGGTCCTTACAGAGAGCTGCTGTATAGCAAACAGAGGTGTGTATTCATAGGTCTTTCTTGCTTTTAATATGGATTCCATTAATTTGTAGTAAGATGTGAAAGCACTGAAAGAATACTGATGAAAGGAGTCTGCTTAATTAAATTTAGTTGAATTTTATTTGTGCAGAGCAGGCACCATAAGAATGTAAAAAAGGTGCGTGAAATGTTGTAGTTGTGGTACTACTTGATGCAGATAGTAAGGAATGGGAGAACACATTAGGTAAAACACTTCTGGCCTGAAAAATACTTGTTCTCTGGTGTGCAGGACTGCGAGCAGGTACCTGTGTCTGATCTCATTTCCCAGCTGAATTGGGTGCTGGGCCAAAGAGGTTGAAGTGCACATTTTGGCAGTTACAGAATCCATACTCAAGTGAAAATAGAGCCAGTGTTTCTCTTTCTACCAGAGGGTGGAATGCTGTCCTAGCTTGAACCTTTCTAAAGTGCAGGGAATATTTCCTGGAAAATGTCAAATACTGTTTAAAATTGTGTTTTGCTTGAAGGAGACAACTTTCTCTCAGGGGACAAGAAAACCCTGTTTCACTGAGAACTTAGATATATCAGGAGCAGTAATATGCTATATTTAGTGATGCATCTATCTTGATGTAAATAACCTCGATGTGTGCAATTTGTACATGATAAATCCTGGGCTGGTGCACTGATCAGAACATGCTCTATTTTCTGTGAAGCAAAGGTGGTTTGTCTTCCTCCAAGGCCATGGCATGCTATGGAGGTCTAGGACTGTGTCCTGGTTTTGTCTGGGACAGATTAAATTGTCTTCTCAGTAAGTGGTGAGTGAGAGGTTGTGTGGTACTTGGTGCTCAGTTGCCATCTGGGGTTCAATCACTCCGGACTGCTGATGGGAGTGTGTTCCTGTATCATCCAAGCACCCTTTCCCCTGAGCTAGGCTTCTTCCTACACACTGAGGCATTCAAAGCAATTTTAAATCCTCTCTGTGTTAGTGCAGCCTAAAGGGGAGCTAATTAGGCTTTGAACATCTGCTGAAATACAGCTCCTAGTGCTGTGTCCGACCAGTTGAGCTCCTGCTCCTTGCTCTGCCTGCCTGGCTGGGTGCGTGTGAGTGCAGGGAGCTATTCCCAGTGTGAGCTCCCAGCCATACTCGAGTTACTGCCTCATTCTCCTGAAAACTGAGGATTTCCTACTTTCCTGCAACTGAGGTTGTCTGTGGAAATCTGTGTTCTTCCCACAGATACCCCAGGACTCTAAAAATGGAATTTCCCCTGGACTCTTTCTGGAGCAGTAATCTTCTTACTTTTATAGCTGCCGCCTGGTGGATAATTTCTTTTGTGATTGCAATTTTATTAAACTGTTATTGTAATATGGTTCAATAATACCGTGAAGACACTATCTATCTACTCAGAAATGGGTAGTCCAGTTCTGTGCCAAATATGCTCTGACAGGGCCATCACTCAGCAGTGCCCTGGTTACATCCTCTTGTTCAGGGCCTGGTCATCTGGGCCTATTCCAAGTCTCTTACTTGCAGTAGTTCCTAATGTTTTCTGTTGTCCTGACCTGTTCTGTTCTGTATGTTTGATTGTTGTTTTTTTCCCTTCAACGTCTGTTCTCCAGCTTCCTTATCAAAATACCCCATCTAGGTTATATATTAAATATAAACAAAGATGCCACAATGTAAAAATTCAATTATTCTTCATATTTTTGAATTAACCACACAATTCCAGTGTATATTGTTGCACAATAATTTAAGCAGTCATCAGTAGCTAGTGGGAGAAAAACATAAAACTATAACGAATGGGGTTCTTTGGGCATCTTGAAGTTGAAAATCTTCACAACGATCTTTGCTAATAGTGTTATTTTAGGTGCTCAACAAGGCTTGCAAACTTCGTTCCAAGTAAATTGCTGGAACTCAAAAGATTTCACTTCTCATCAGGCCTGTTTTGCACTTTAGTTTGTTTAAGTTCTGTGTTTGCAAAAGGAACTGGCTGCCAATTTTGCTAGTCCTGGAAGTCTTAAAATCATGTTTGCACAGTGTGTCACAGCACTTTGTAAGGCTGAGCTATCTGAAAGTTACAACTTGTCCATTTTTCACAAATAGAATCGCAGATATTAGAAAATCTGAGCTCTGCTATGAGCTAGATATGCAGAGGCTAAAAGCACTAATGGAAACTTTCCACAGAAGCACATTGGTCCTAAAAAGAGACATCTCTGAACTGGACGCCTGTTTCAATGAAAGGACAGAGGACATCCTGGCTGTATTTGAACAGATTCTCTTGATAAAAGAAAGTACTGAAAAGAGAAAAGTAGGAGAAAACCAGTTTCAGCATTCAGACTTTTAGATCAAGTACATTGCTGCTGATGGCCAGTATGATATAAATGGCATAAAAGTCATTTAAATGGCCATTCCTGAGTTCTCCAAATCTCTTAGAAAATGAGAGAGGAAGGGCAGTGAATTACAGTGATATAAAGCCGTGTCTAGCTTTTCTGATGTTTATTTTTTGGAAAAAGAGAAACACAACACCTGTTTTTATTCATTCTGCAATGCAATCTCATTGTGCATGCAGGAACAGCATATGTGCTGGTGTGTGATGATGATACGACTTCACAGGCTGTAAAATGGTAGCTAGCCTGGAAGACCATAACAAAAATGTCAAAAAATCAAGCTACCCAACCAATATGGTATGTCCAAAAGGAGACTTAAAAAAACCTTCAGAGTTACATTTTGCATATTTTTATCCTTTGTATCTCTGTTTCTCTGTTTTATTTACATTTTATGCAATGTCTCATATCTGGCTTTCATGTTATCATAATATTCTTAAGCACAGTTGCTTCATGGTTATATGGAAGGCTGGAACAAATTTCCCATTGCAGTTTCTTGTGTCTGTAGTTTGAAGTCAGCAAAACCTTCCTCATTCCAGCACCATTGACTGATTCAATTTCAATGCATCCCTTTTCCATGTATGAACTGTATCAGCAATATGCAGAAGGTCAGCTCACTACAGCAAGGAATATTAATGGTGCATTTCAATTCTTTTTTGTGTTTTGCATCTAAATGACAAAACTGCTGTTGATGCATCACTTCATAGTCGTATCTAATGTGTTTTCTCTGTGTTACATCTAACCTGAAGGCTATTTGTCTCTGTTAGCAAATATTAAACAATCACTGATAGCTTGCTGTGCCCGCCTTTCCTTCCCCAATTGCAAGTTCATACTAAAAGCTTCCTTATTAACCTCAGCACTTAAACGCAGCATTTTAATTCTTGCTGATCAATGGTATTCATATCAAGTTTGTGACCAAGCAGCAAAAAATCCAAATGGAACTTCTGTGGTATGCAAAACCCACTCATATCTGAAGAGGGAAACTTCTCTGAAGAGAAGCCACGAATTGTCAAAGAGGGAGTGCTGAATGCTTTCTGTCAGCCCAGCACCAGCCTTCCTCTTGAAAAATGAATTCAAAATAGTGCAGTGGAGACATTCTGAGCAAGCTGCAATAGGGAGTTTTCACTGCCATTCCACAGCTCTTTGTAAATCAATTAAATGTAGAAAGCAGTCTAATCTCTCAATTTTGAAATGTCTTGAGGTATTTTTGCCACATCTTTTCCTGACTGTTCTACAGAAAACTGGAAATGACTGTGCCATAAAAAAACCCAAAAAACAAAAAACCAAACAATCCTACAAGTTTTCTCCAGGGGTATTTCAAAGAGCTAATCCTAATATCAGATTGAAAAAGCTCTGCTCTACGATTTTCATGTTTTGAAATGTAAAATGAATCATTGAGATAATTTAATTTTATCTGATTACTAATATTTTAATGAGGAATTTGAGAAAATTGACAATTAAATTTCTTTACACCTGTCTTTCAGAATAGCTTTTACTCTCAGAATATGTGTTCCTTTAAATATCCTTAATTATCAATAGTAAAAAGTGGACATTCCTGAACATTACAGACTGCCTCAATAGCTGTGAAATAGTGGTAGCTGTTGCATTGTTTTGCAATGGAAAAGTGGCCCATAGTTTTATTGCAAGTAGTTCGTTTAAAGAAAAAAACACTTGTATTACCAAAACTCCTGTTATTTTGTCTTGGGTCTCTATAGATTTTTTTTATCTCTTCAATCATTTTCATTTACTTCTTTAGCAAAAATACATGTCCCAATGGCTTAGAGCATATTTTTTGTTCTTCACTTCCTACATTGTAGCTCCTGTCCTTTTGTTTTATCAGTTCATTTTTCTTGTATCTCACATATTATTTTTATTGAAAAAGAACACATCTTTGTAATGAGTTATATCTTCTTTCACTAGCAACTAATATCACCCTGTGCTCACTCTAACTTTCACATTTAAAGACAATGAATCTGCTTCACTTTTGTTCTATAGAGAAGCTAAATCTTAATTATCTTTTCTTTATCTGTATCTAGCCATGCATATGAATGTTCCTGATCACCATATATGTACTATTCAATTTGTTTTCAATCCCAAATTGTATTCTTCACAATAAATATAACATCTGAAATAATTAACTTTTTTTTATGTGGACACATGTCAAATGCTGAGACACCTGTCTTATTGATCTTGGTTTCCTTCAGTCCAGAATTTCTGATTTATGACAGTACATTGGAGCTATGCAAGCTTATATTTTCCTTTTATGCCTTCCTTATTCAGGCTGGATTCTCAAAGATAACATGCAAGTGTCAGGCATGAAATTTTACAATCCTCCTGTATTCCTTTCTTCATGAATTTGTAGCATGCTATAAAAGCCAAGCTGCTTAAAAGGATTTTATATTTTAGCCAAGCTTTCACCTCCTAAGAGTATAAGCCTTTATAAATATATCCTTAAATTTGCAGTTGAAAACAGTTCATAATAAGAAAACTATCTACAGTTTTTGCTCCACAGCAATGTTACTACTTCCTTTAAAATAGAATGCAATGTTTTGAGAGGAATTTTTGAAAACAAAGTCTAGAAGACATGGCACTACATCAAGCACATCATCAAATAAATCTGTCTAAAAATACTTAAAGTAGTCTAATATTATATTAAACTATTTAATTCCAAACAAGAGTATCTAGTGTTTTAATGGGAAGGCTTCCAGAATCCTCTGTAGCAAAGAGAGCACAAGCTCACAAGGTCCTTTGAAATTTTTTAATCATCTGAAAAGAGGAATGTTGTGTCAGGCAAATTTAACCCGAACAGAGTAAGGTGTTGTTCTGGGCTGCAGCACTGTATGGATGTAGAAGTGCAGTTCATATACTCTGTCAGAAGGGGGTTTTGGTGAACCAGTAGCTAATTCTGTAGCTTTTTAACCTGTGGAATTCGTGGGACAGACACAGACAAGTCAAGGAAATACATCATCAGTGCTTCTCTGGAGAATTAAGGGTGTTGTTGGATTTTCCTCTTAGATATTTGAAGATATTCTTATAATTTCTGAGCTGGGCTAAATCATGGCTAAGTCATGCCATGGCATTATGCCTGTGCTGTGAAATGCACTTTGTGCCCTGCTGGGAACAACATTGATGTCCTTGGTACTAAAAAGCTATACACAGGTCATACAATAAACAGGATTGCACTTAAACCACACATGAGATATGGACAGAGGTTTAAAATGTCACAAGTTGGTGAATTTGTTAAGTTCTGTAGGTTTTTTGATTTACTGATATGCCTGTTTCTGGAGAAATTCTAATCCTCCCTACTTAATCCTTCTCCAACTTCTGCCTTCAGAACTTTTTTTATTATTCCCTTCCCTGGAAAAGAAATACTTGCTACTTCATACTTCTCATTACCTCCAATAAAACATTCTTTTTTCAGTCTTCCCTGCGGAGTTTCCTTGCCAATGGGTGCTGTACTACACCCACCTTTGCCTGAACTGCTGCAGAACTGGAGAACAGATGGTATATTTTATCTGGTTTTTCTGTGTTCTCAGAAACATTTATGGGTCTCTGTTAATAAAATGTTTATTATTAATGTTGCATTGTTTTTACCCCCTTTCCAACCAGAAGAATATTGCAAAAGGTGTTTTTCTTGCTTTGGTGCTATTGGAATCAGGGGATTACAGAAAAATCAAAATGATTTTGAGAGAATTATTTAGGTTTTCACCTTTTTAATAATTTTCTTAATTTTTTGGCTTTTGCTCCCACTCAGGCAGATTTCTCATTTTAATCGGATTGCTCTATCCATCCCAATTATGTGTTGTGCTTTGCACTGTGTGTCTTAGCAGCACCTCATTCCAGGAACCAGATTTCTGAAAATGGAAAAGCTGAACAATAAGCAGCTAATGTATTGGGTCTGGATGCTTCCTAGGAGCCCCAGGGAAACTGGCCACAGCACAGGTCCAGAAGAAGTTGAATACATCATTTTATGTCCCAGGGAAAGGTCCCCAGGAAGCTTAAGTCATTCTTAGACTATGTATAGCTTTTATCTTATGACAGAGGGGATTATTTTTGCACAGACCTCTTTTGCCTTGCATGGAAGGAGGAAAAATTGCTTGCTGTGGTCAGAACACTACTCTGCTTTTACATTGGAAGGAAGCTATTTACTTTTTCTGGCATTATTTCCTTTTCCTCTGAGGAACTTGCATTTTATAGAGACAGCAGTCAACAAGGAGGCCATGCTGCTCCCCAGTTTGCTGCCATTAACAAAATCAAGGGCAGCAATGGTCCAAAGCCTCTGGCCAGGCAGCTCTTCATTCTTGCAGTCCAAATGAATTATGAAAGCAGAGTCTAGCTTAGTCTCCATGGAGAAGGATGGCAAATCGTGTATTCCTGCACAACATATGTTTAGAGATTCTTCTTTCCTTTCTCAATCAGGGTTTTTCCTTCCATCTATGACCTCAAGCAGGCTGCTCCTTTGTCTCAAACCACCATTTGGCTACATCCTCACTCTGTTTTCTTCAAAGCGCCTGCTTTGATCTCCCCCAGCAGAGTGCCAGCAGAGCTGACAAAGGCAGAGCTTTGCCTTTTCGTCTGCTTGCTGGATTGTTAGCCAAGAGCAGCAGAGAAACATTGTGCAATGTCAATGCAATTTTAAAAACCTTATAATAATAAGTTGCCACAGAGGGCTCCTTCAGTGGAGCAGAAGTCCTCCAAGAACCAGTTCTCTGTGTCTGTTCCCCTCTCATATCAGAGAGGCTGAGGCTTCCCCCACAAATGTTGCAGGATATAAAATTAGCCTGCTGATCTTAGGAAAACTGCTCAAAATAAAACAGTTACTGCCAGTTTGATGAAGTTCCACTCCATTTAACTTATCACAAAAATATCATTTTCATATTTGACCATTTCTGTAAGGAGAAATGATTTACTGAGGGCCACCTCATGCTCTTGCAGTCCAGCTCACAGAAGACGCATCTCAGCATCTTCAGCCAAACTGAAGAAGGCAAAGAGTCAGCCACTTCTTTATATTAATATTTTTAACATAACATCTGCCCCTCTTGGTTTTCACTTTGTGATCAAAATTCCCTCAATTCTGGGTAAAAGCTGAGTAAGGACCTTGGGGTATTGCCTGTGGGTGCTTGGAGACTCTGCTGCCATCAGGCGTGGAATGAGTTGCTCTGAGATGAGCTCGTTCCCTGGTATTTCCTCCTGTCAGAGCCACAGATGTGCTTCATTTCATTAGGTGTAGCTGTGGGCATACTGCCATCCAGCTCTACTGCTGACTTATCCCACTACTGCTGAAGGCCAAATAATCATAATCATTTCAAGTTGATAGCACACTATATTTCCCCGGGGAATGCTATTCAAATTAAATCAGTCATACCAACAATAATTTCATAATTATATAAAGGGAGCCCTCTACTTCAGTAATTTTTCTGAAAAAAATGTGCATTCTATCAAATGTTATTGCTTCTTCCAGATTTTTTTCTCCCCACAAATCTTGATACTCTCTTTTTTATGTGAAAAAAAAATCGTTATTCTGATAATTAGCATGCTTAAGTGCAATCAGTGTCAAAATAAAAACAAATGTAAATTTCAGAATTTATCTCTGATGTAGGCACTGGCTGCCACAAGATGATTTTCTGTTGTTGATGGCAATAAGTCATTGATTAGCCTCATTTTGAAAGAACTGAAGGCCAGATTAATTATTCCAGTCACACTCAGTGGAGAACAAAATTTTCTCATGAAGCTGCCATGATTGATATTTATTGGTCCGTCTCAGGCTCTGCAGCTCCAAGTTCAGCAAGGAGCTCTATTCTGAATGTCCAGAGTAATTTCCTGGGGTTACTTGAATGCTTGTAGGAGCAGATGGGCATCAGGCCTGGAGAAAAACTGAGCCTGGGGGATGTGTTGTAGTGAGCTGGGTCACAGAGAGTCATGGAATTGTTTGGGTTTGAAGGGACCCTAAGGCCCATCTAGTTCCAGGGATTGGGAGTGAGGAGGACAGCTGATCTCTTTGCAAGTGGATTATTCAAATATAATGCTGCTCCTGCCTTTTTGTATTAATTCTCCCATTTTCCACAGCAGAGAAATAATTAGAGTAGAAAAATGACTTCATTTCTTCTACTGCAAACAGATTGCTGAACGTTTATGATGCTCTGAGTTAGATAAGGAAAGCCAGTTTAGGAGCAGGATGAGGCCTCTTTTTTAGCCTAGATCAAATTGATTGCAGAAAACTAGAGCTAAAAGTGCTCCACCTTTTTAGAATGGAATGATTTATATCTCCTTTATGAACAGGAGAAAAAATGTTCTGCTTCTTATACTCTCCACAGAAATAAAACAGAACTAAAAATAAGTCCTAATGCAGACAAGTTTAAAATAGAGCTCGCAGCAGAGAAGTATTCATGAGCAAATGAGTTAATGATTTCTGACTGGTTGGGGCATATACCGAAATATTAAACATAACCTTTCCTAAGTGTGTGTGGTTTTATTCCATTACTAATAATGAGTAGCATCAAATGGTGGGAATTGTGAAATCCTTCCCTGGATGAGGCTGAATCAGAGTTTGGAGGCATAACTTCAGTAGCATGAAGGTGAACTTTGTATGTCTCTTCATCACTCATTTTCCTTTATTGTAGACTACCTAAATGTGTATATATGCAATGACTGATTGCTTTAACGTGGTCAGGAAAGTTTTCCCAAGAGAAGTGAAATCTGAACAGTCAAAATCTAGTAATGAATTTGATTTTCAGTCACAGGACATGTCTGGATTTTATGCTTGTCTTTTATCACAAGTGTTCCTGTTATCATCAAGGACCAGTGAAAAGCTCAAATTCAGGAGGTTTCTGGTGGGTAGGATAACAATGAAATTCTTGATCTAGCTGTGACTGTGGCTTTTGTTCTGGTAGGTGGTTTTTTTGTCTATCTTCAGAAAGTCATTCAAAACTCAAATTAACACTTCTGCCGTCAGAGAGAGGTAAAACTGATGTAAAGTTTCTATCATAGTATCCCACTGGCAGTTCCTGAGAAATAAAATACTGGGTGATATGGTAATCAGTCACTGGTATGTTTTGGAGGCCAAGGTTCTGGAAACAAAATTCCAGAATTAAGTTTGCCTGTCCATTTCAGCTGATTTACAAAGAAATGCTTCAGCTCATTTCAGTTTTGGTGGTCAAGAAAGTATCCTTTGCCTCTCATCAAAGAAAAAGGTATTTTCCATCATTAATTTCCACATCTTCTCAAAATGGAATAAAATTACTTGTCCACTGAAAAATATGAGTCTCATTCCCAGCAAATGATTCATCGAAGTGCACATTGCTACTTCTTCTGTATTCTGTCCTTCCATCACAAACCACATTAATGTAGCATATTGATGTAATTAGTCTTTTAACACCTACAGAGACACTGCACATGTCACACTGTGCCTCATCAGTGGAATAAAGGTTAAAGGGAGACTTGTATCAAAGACCATGTGCATGATGTATATATATGATCTTATAGTCTACTTTCTGTGCTATTTTTTGGCCCTTGAATTTACATCTAGCCCTAGCCTGGGGCTGCACCTTAGCAGTCCTGCATAGCTGTAGGCAAGGACAGTGCTCATCCCTCATTGGGAAGGTGGTACCTTTTTCTTCTGATTTTTTGATAACATATCATGGGGTGTTCTTGCTGTGCTGCTGCTGACTGGCAGATTATGCTGGGAGAGAAGCTGTCACTCACCTAAGCTCCTTCTGTGGTTTTGCCCCATCTAGCATATGGCCATCCATGCATCAGTGAGCAGTGGCCACCTCATGTCAGGAGATGTCTTTTGTCTTGGGCTGTCATTGCAAACATGCCTTGTTATTCATGAAATGCACTAATTAGGCATTCTCTTAATTATGATTGCAGTTTCCTCATTGTAGTGATTTTTCCTGTGATTCAACTCATGTGACATCAGTTTATTGCTTCTTCTGATGAAGCATTTGAAATGCTTTCTTTTAAATTTTGAGTATTAGTCTAGAAGTACAGGTTTCACAGAGTTTCCTTTCCCCAGAACAGTGATTGGACCTAAACATTGAAGTCTTCGTTGTCATTACAGAGGTATTGTTTCCTTCTCTGACCATGTCTGGCCATGGAGTTTGTGACCAAAATTTCAGTGTCGTTACACAATTATGATTTCACTAAGCTGTGATTCTCTTGTGCACCAGTTTTTCCTCAGTCAAACCCCCTTTCTTCTTTCTCCACAGGGCATGCTGCCAGCATTTGTTGGGTCTGCCTCTGACCTTTAATAAACTAATTTACATTCCCTAATATAATTTCTTCCTCTTCAGTCTTTTCAACTCCTGGTTGCCCCACCTCTACATAGTGAATTTGTTTTTTCCTTTCTTTCTCCTTTTTTGGTCTTATTTTTATCATATAAGTGATGAGACCAAAAGGAGCTGTGTGATACTGATTCTAGTGATTAAATTAGAACTAGAGTATCTACTGCTTAGGGCAGCCTTTAACAGCTTGGTAATGTGATAAACTGGGAACAGACAGACCAGTAAAACTTCCTTTTTTGCCTAAATTCTGTTTTCTGCATACATTAACTATGTCATTACCATCCTCTGTGCTGGCAGCAATGCTTGGCATTAATCTAAATTAAAGAATTCACGAAACAAAGAAATAGTGACAAGTTTGGAGTGGACTATGACCAACTTCATGTGGATTTATAAGAGAAAAAAAGGCAGCTATGAATAAATAGCCTCTCAGGAGTTAAATTATGCCTTTACTACCTTGACTCTGGGTACTGTTGCCCCAACTTTACGCTGATCTTTGAGATCAGCCTTTAAAGTCGGTTGTTCAAATGATCAGTTTTCCAATTTCTTAAAATTGCTTTTATTAATATTGTTGCTATTGATAACACAGTTCACAGAAGACTCATGGGTAAGAATGCAAAGGCACACAAATCACATCCTCTCTTAGTGGCTAAAGACCAGGGCCCTGGGACATTTAATGTCAGATGACACAAAAAAAGTTATCAAGTGGGAATATTGTTTTAAATATTCTCCAAGTGTTATAATTAAACAATAACTGTAACATATGCTGGTTGTTTGCCACTTGTACTCACTGGACTTGCATGTGGCAAAGCAATGGCATTGCCAGAATAGATCAGAGTCTGCAGAAAATCAATGAAGCAGTTGCTGGATTAATGTCAGGCTGATTGACTTGCACCTGTATCTGGGGGCTAACTTATTCTGTTTGGAATTTTTGATTTAAGGAAGCAAAGTTCTGGTTTTAGATCAAGTCTTGGAGGGCATCTCCCACACTACACAGTTAATGACAGGGAAACCTTTGCCATTAAAATAGTGTTGTTGCTTTACAGAACTGGGATGTCACCCTACAAGCCTTTGTTCCTGGTCCTAAGGAATAAACAAGCAACTAAAATACACAATTGTCATGCTCAGAATTATATGTGAAAAAAAATATCTTGAGAACATTGGAATATGCAGTAGATATTTGAAATACATCATCAGTGTCAACGAACAAAAAAGCCCAGGAGGAAATTTGGCATTTTGTCAAAATCTAAGCTATTAAAATACCATTCTAATGCTGACCTTTTGATTTCTTCATTAGATGCATATAAAGTGAACAGCTCAGTTTCAAAAACAGTATTTTGAAATTTAGAATGTCAGCTACTTAAAATGAAGTATTTTTACTAAAATTTGGGTAACTTGCTTTACTATTGTTGACTGGCATTTTTGAATCTTTTTTCATTACTTATATTCACTCCATTTTGGACCCTCTAAAAGTTCACATCCTGGAATTCCTTGCAGACTAGAAGTTTCATTGGCCAAACTCCTGCATACTGGATATTATATCTGGCACCTCTTGTGGTACTGAAACCTGTCTAAATATACAGAAAGATTATTTGTCATTAGTGCCACATAATTTGAGATTTTCAATACTCAGACTTCCTGAGTGGTACTTGATTAGTGTTTGCTGGGCTTTTGGAGGCCCTTTTATATTAGAGGTAATTTTTTTTTTTCTATCCAGTCTCTACTGCTTGAAGCTCCAGTGGAAAGTAACCATCAGCTACTGAACTGATACTTTGGGAAAAAGTATTGGGGAAAAAGTATTGGGAAAAAAACGAGCCAGGGTTCATTTGTATATTTTTCTTCATTTTCCCTAAACCAGATTTTGGTGCTTTTAAGATGAAATACCTTTTTCTATAGTGGAAACATAAAGAAGATAGTAATTTCTTACTATCTGGGATTCTGGGTGGGGAATACTATCTGAAGAAGATGGGGTTCATGGATTTCATGAGAATTTGAACAATGAAGGGTTGTTTTGACATCTGTGGGAGCATCTGCAAGATTACACTAAATTCTCACATCCAACCTTCCAATATAATTTCAAAATGACAATAATGCAATCTTACTGCAAATAGGAACAGTTGGTTCCTTAAATGAAAATGACTGGTAATTGCAATTTAATTTTTTATTAGAAAGATAATTAATTTTTTTCCCCAAGTAATTTACAATAATGCCTGTGTGTTCAGGTGTTGCTACTGTCAGAGACCACTAAATATTTGAACACCTTTTGCTTTGATGGGACAGCAACAGCTAAATCCCAAACCACAGATTTTTGTTAGGAGCATCTGTGTTCGAGTTATTTTCTGGTACTTAGGGAAGAGACAGGAGACAGAAGAGGTTTTTCATTCACTCCCAGCCACTTGCTGGCCTGGGCTGTTCTCAGCAGTGCTGCTGATGGAGAAGAGCAGTGACCTGCTTCAGCACTGAGGCTTGGTCCTACCTTCACATCCTCAGAAAAATAGATTCAGTGAAATTCATGGATTATTCCTTTGAGTAGGAAAGAGACTAAATTCATAGGTAAAAAACTTGGCTTAGGAAATATTACTGTTTGGTTTTGATTATTATGGTATGGTCAAAATCTCATCCTGGCTCTGCTGAAGCTGTTGAAGGTCACTGGCATGTGCTGAAGTCAGGAATGGGGGCTGCCTTTGAAATCTTCCGTGTATTTAACTGACAAATATGTGGTTATTATCATAGCACTATTCTATTAATTATCAGAATGGGCAGAGTGACAAATGTAGTGCAAACAGGGACATATATATATATATATATATATATATGGTTAAATTTACAGAATGTGTCCTGACCCTCTTGTATTCTACAGGTGAGTGACAGTCGAATACTGAGAGTTCTTCCATGTTTTTTGTTCCTGTCCCAGATTTCCCATACTCTCATAGCAAAGTAAAACAAGCTTTAAATCTCAAACACTGTTTGGATGGATGGGTGGATGGATGGATGGATGGATGGATGGATGGGTATACTCTACCCATGTGTCTTGGTTTGAAAGACAGGTATTTGCTAAGGAAAGGCAAGAACCCCTTTCCTGAGATGCAGAGTGCAACCCCCGCCCTTCCAATTATTATAGCTTGAAATCAGAGGCTTTCAGGCAGAAGATATGGGGATAGGAATAACAGTTCTTTACTAATATATCTAACAAGGCAAACAGCAGAAACAACAACGGCTATAAAAGCTGACAGCAAAGCAGAGCAGTCTAGCTCAGTTCCAGTCCCTTTTGGCCACAGGCTCTCTCTCCCTGCGCTCAGTTCCCGGTGCTGGGGGCAGGGCAGGGCCCGCGCAGCTGAATGGGGCTGGGGGATGGCGGCAGCGGCCCAGGGGGGAGAGGGATGGAGGAGCGACTCCCCCCTCACGGTGTCGGCCGTGGTGCTCGGCAGAGTGCCTGGAGGTAGTAGGATGAGGCGGGAAGGCAGCACTGCAATGTCTGACGGCAGGGAACGTGGCTCCCGGCATTGGGATTGCAGGGAGGACGCTGGGTAGGAGCCCTGGCCGTCTGCCTTCGACTCCACGAGCGAGAGAGCGAGAGTGAGAGCCCAGGGCCCTGTCCCACCTTTTCTTTTCTGGTATTCCCCCTGTTCCCCACCCCACTTAGAGAGAAAACTCTTACTACTAAGGTGTAGCCACAAATACTTAGCATAACAATGGGAAAAATTCCACAGAAAGAAAAGGGAACAATTCAATCCCCAACACCATGTTAAAAGACACACAGTTAGGGATGATACAGACCCAAACTGTGCTTATGAGCAATAAAGTAAGAGAAAAACTCGAGATCTGTAAGTCTTCTTAACCCACGCTAAGTTACACTGGTGCAGAGACATGTGCAAGACAGTATTTTTGCATGTAAAACACAATGCAGAAGGTCTAGCCTGGTGCTCTTTACCTGGTTGGAGAGTGCTGCAGTGCAATCCCAGCTTGTTTCAGTGCTAGACAGTGCTTCAGCCACAGAGATTCTGCTTTATGGTACATTTCCTAGTACATTTTCACTGTTATTCATCCTAACATTTTAATAATAAAAGTATGTCTTCCATTCCAGTATCTCAAAATATTTGTGAAATGCTATCGATAAGAATTAGGGGACTAATTTGCAGAGTTTTGCACATATACTCTTTATTACATTTTATTTGTTCAATTTTCAACAACATTCTACAGCTTTATAGTAAGAGTGATAAAAATGTATTATGTATTTCATGTCATTATTTGTATGACTCAGTACCTGTAAATGCAACTGATATGAGTGAGGAATGAAATTGCACAGTTGCTCTGAAAACAAGGCTGCTTGTATGACTAAATGGCAATTTGGTTATGTGACATCAGGGGGCATTTCACATATTTTGTTCCAGCATGTCACATCAAGTCATTAGCAACAATTACGATTCCTTTTTAAACCAGTAAAGCTACAATATTTTCAAGCATATGTATCCATATTCCCCCACCCACCTCTATTTCTTTTTGCCCTTGTAATCTCAGCACAAGCTTTCTGATTTTTCTTCTTATGTGCTCCCTACAGGAGCTGGGTAAGGCTCAGAACCAGAGTTCTTGTTTAGCTCCTCTCTGGAGCCTGGACCAGATGGTACAAAAGAACACACATCCCCAAGGAGTTGCATAAAAAGTCTGTGGAGGCCTGGAACACAGCAGAGCTGTACTGCCTAAAACATTTGCATAAATCTTCCTGTAGTTCCATTAAACAATGGCTGTGCCTGGGAGGAAATAAAAGTTTTGGAGTGCTTCTAGTTGGGGGTTTCTTTAATTTGATTTTTAGAATAATCAGTGCAATATCCTAAAGAGGTCAGAGAAATGTCCTGGAAGGCTTGGCAGGGCTGTCAACCAGGGCCAATCAAGAAATTAAACTTGATGAACCTCTTATCTTCTAAAATTAATGTTTTTCAGCTCAATTTATGTAATGTCTTTTCATCCCTAGAAAATTGACTTGTCCTTTATTGAAAATAAAATGAAGTAAATTAGTTTTCAATCTATTAAGTTTATTAGAATTACAACAATTAAAGGGCTTTTGAAATAAGTTCTGCTAAACTGTAAGCACATTTTATGTGTTGAAATTGACAAAGCCTTACAACACCTGTTGAGAGATGCCTAATTTTAAACTTGTTCAAAATTATCTACATAGTCAGCAGTTGAGTTAGAAACAGACCCAATGAGTCCTGATTAACTGGACAACAGGTAAATAAGCCACCTAAGCACCTTCCTTGTTACTTGTGGCTCGTTTGATTAAGTAGCAGAACTGTTCTTTAGAGAAGAGGTTGATTCCATTGTGATCTGAAGTTGACCTCAGTTGTAAAATTTTGCATCAAGTAACATGAGCTGTGTTGGAAAGGATGAGTAAAAAAGGCTTAAGAAGGCCTAAAGAAGGGAGGGTTTGGAATACAAATTTGTATAAATTGGACTTGGGAGAAAAATCTTAACTTTGCTCTTAGCAATCCTGCAGAAGACTGGTTCCTTATTCCTAGAGATGCATAGGTTCATGATTCTGTCATGAGTAATCAGGTGGTATTTGTGGAGTGTTTTGTGAGATTCATTACAGACCTGTGGTAGACGGTTCAGATGTGTTACTTTGAACTTTCACTGGTTTTCCTCACTAAGGAAAAAACACTGCGATAATGTGATTGGTAATTAAGAGCATCCTTGAGGAGTTGTTTTTAAATTTCTCTTGAAAAACAATGTATTTGGGGAATTTCTTTAGATATAAAACAAACATAAGGTTGTGTGGGAATTCAGACTTACTTTCTCAAGCCACAAAGAATATAAACTTTCTATTTTAATTAAGTACTGGTATGACCAGAATTCACAGGTCTGTTTTGAATGAATTTGTTTTAATATGGAGATAATCAGTCAATGAAAATGCATTCATCTGGTCTGCAACCTACTTCCAGTTCTCATTTTCTCCTACTAAATAGATCTGCCTACCAACCATCATTTTGGTGAGTTTTTGAGATGCAGGAACTCTCTGAAAAAGATTTCACTTTAGTTGCCACCCAAATGATTTAAATCCATGTATGCACATGAAAGAATACTCTGAATCACTTGCCTATTCAGCTCTTCTCCAGTTCTCATTCCCAGCAGCACTGACAATGATAACACAACAGTACTTTTGGTCCCAAATTCAGGTTTATCTACCAGGAGTTACTACTGCTGTGTCTGTTAAAGCTTTCTCAGTTGTAAAAAGAAAATCAATATTCATTTGATGTTTGCAGCTGGAACCTACACTAGGTAGAAATGTAACAATATTGCTGTTGTCAGCATAAGTCCAGAACTGAGCTGACAAACAGAATTTCAGAGGAATGACTGAAAAAGCTTGTTAGTATGCCTGCTCTTAACTCAAGGAAGTAGTGAGCATTTGAACATTATCAAAAATGCTTTTCAAGCATAAGGTTTGATAACACACCTCTTGATTCAAGGGGATTTTTTAAAGAAAAAGATCTATTTGTTAAAGAATTTATTAAATGTAATAGTTGGAAGGGGAGCCTTAAAATGCAGAATAATGTTTTTTAACACTTTTTCCTCGTTTACTTCATTAAAATATTCCATTTGACTGAAAGTGAGAGTGTGTGCTGCTCTGTTGGTTTTACTTTTCTTGCTTGTCTTCCTAAAGAGAGGGAACCTTCAGTTCCTGTCTTTGATCAAGCCTTGCTCTTTTTCTGAGAATATCAGAATTCTGGGCCCTCAAGTTAAAATTTTTTAGGCTTTGTTTTAAGTACAAATGTATTTCTAACTGAAGAGCTCTGTTTTCAAAAGTGCACAACACCCTTTGAAAGAAGATTTAACACATTTGTAAACAGGGTTTGGCCTCTTACCAGGTTGAAAAATTCAACTTTCCTAAATA
The DNA here is from genome assembly GCA_037013685.1 of Acridotheres tristis. Taxonomy (NCBI): domain Eukaryota; kingdom Metazoa; phylum Chordata; class Aves; order Passeriformes; family Sturnidae; genus Acridotheres; species Acridotheres tristis. The sequence continues at coordinate 10,962,837 of CM072889.1, read as the reverse complement.
TAGATACAATATTTCAATGTCTATTGTAAGACAGAGTCATGGAAAATTAATTCCTTGATAATAAGGAAACACCTAAAAATCCTTGGGCAGAATCTGTCACAAGCTGTGTCAGAGAGATTGGCATGGGAGAGATATTCCTTTCTTAGCCTCCAGAGCCAATCTGCAGGTTCATTTTGCTACAAAAACCAGATTGCTTGTGAAGGTATTCATTCAGTAACATTTGTCTGTCCTTCTTGTATCACAGACTGCATAAAACTGCTATAGCAAAAATGAAAATGCAGTTAAAATAGATATGCAATGTAGAAAACAACAGTAATTTGAAAGAATGGAAATCCTTCCTAGTGAAGCCATGTCCTTGACCCTGGAAGGGATCCTGCCTGAGCTACCAGAGCTCTTGGCTGTGTATAAAATGAGAAGCAGAAGCACAGCCCTAGGAAACTCACCTGGGAGAGCTCAGACCTCGAGGGGAACAGCATTGTCCTGGTTCACAGTGGTCATGTGAGCCTTGGAATCTGCTCCTGACAGCAAAGGCAGCACCTCTCAGGGGGAGATCAAAGGACAGGTGTGAGAGTCAAAGCAAAGCTCCTGCCAAAATAAATGTTATTTTTCCCTGATCTTTGAAAACATGAAGGTAAGAAAAGCTGCCCATTCATCAGTTCAGTGGGTACCACCCAAAGAGCATGGGAAAGGACATTTTTAGTTAGGGATTTCTTAAATTCAAAGCCATGTGAATTTAAAAGCAGGAAGATAGGGTAAGGTAAGGGTTGGTGTGTGTGAAATCATTTGTGCTAATTGTAGAAACAGTGACCAAATTAATCAGACCCAGATGGCAACATTGCTGAAGGTTTCAAATTATAGCTCTGATTTGCAATGTTTTCATTGCAAAGACTTGGCTTTTTGGTCATTGTTTTAATTTTGTTCAGATCAAATTCTTTGGATATATTTAGCAAAAATGTTCTAAAAGAGATTTAAAAATATGAGGGTTCTTCAAACAAACTTTATGCAGAGTTGTCAGAAACCCACTCTACTGGCTAAATTGTCAGGTAACTTTATTTCCTGTGAGGAGGAAGTTAGATAGAGATGTAGTCGTAAGATGATTCATATATTTCGTGCTCATCTCCCAACTGCTTCCCTCCTACATAAAATAGAAGATGCAGTTTCTCCTACAGATATCTGTACAAGTCAGTCTCACACACATTTTATTTCTATACACAGATAGGTGAACAATCCAGATATAAGCAGATTAAAATAGTTTGACAAGGAATACAGTTCATAGAATTTTAATAGTTCCAGTAAATCATCTGCATTTCTGCTCACTTAAACCAAAGAACTTAAATAAGATCTTTGAGATTATTTTATTTTAGATTTTAAAAATGTATGGTTTTGTGCCACCTTTTGAGGATTAATATATGCCAGGCTCTTAAACATAAGCAGAATGTATTTCTCTTTCAGAAGAGCATAAGCATTTTAAAAACACAGAATAGTCTTGAATTGATTTACAGTGATTAGAAATGCTGTTCATATAGCCTGCTTTCTGGCAATATGCAAGTGTAGTATTCTGAGCACAAGGGGTCCAGTTCTGCCAGCTCTTCCATCCAGACAGTTCCATTAAGATAAATAAAAAATTCTTAGGTGGGATTAAACTTCACTACAATATACATAAATATTTTCTCATACTAAGAAGACAATGAGTAGGCTTTTTTATTTAACTGTATGAAGAAGAAGGGAGATCTTTGCTCTTTTTCCCATAAAAACACGGGTTTTCAATGTGTATCTAATTTAGTAACATGTCTGTAAAGATAAGAATGATAACAATTCTGTAAAAACAAGCCCCCAAATAATATTTTAGTATTCAAGAATGGAATGCATAACACTGAGGTACATTTATCCTATAAATTGGCTGGCACTGAAATTGGGAATCATCTAATATAATGACAAAAAGCTCCTCCAAAGGATAAAGTGATTCAGCTGACAAACTGGCAATTACTCACACAGACTTTTCAAGTCTGTCTTTAAATAAAACATTAGTTAAAACATTACGCTATATGCCTCGTGTCATCTGCAGCAAGATGAATGCTGCATTACCTTCTATCAGTTACTTTCAATTAAAAATATTTAAAAGCATGTTGATGTAGCTGGAAATGCACAGGCTTTAGATTTTTGGAACAGTGAGATTTACTTTTTGGTGATGACTAGCAAAGGCTAATGAAATGAAATTAGTTAATTTGCAGGCCACAGAGTTTTATTCATTCATAGGAAATCTACATCCAATATATTCTTCATAACCACCATTGATCATAACTTCTGTAATTGCAGAGCCAAATGAAGCCAAATTGGATTGCCTTCACTTGCCCCATTGTTTTCTGCCCCGTGCCCTGGTTAGATATTTACAGCAGTTGTGATTCTTTGGTTGCTCTTTTCAGCAAACAAGCTTTAGGATAACAAGGCACCATGGCCAATGAATATTACTAAAAGGCATTAATCCAGTCAGTTTAGCATAATTTATTAGGCAGCACACAAACTAATAATCTGTTCCTGTGTTAAATATTATGGCACTGAAGAAGAGAAAGATCCCATTTTTTAAGCTGAAAGAATGTTCAAAGCAGAGTTTGTTGAAAGAGGCCATATATTTAACTTAGTTAATAGTTATGGTTAGAAATAAGGTTTGCACGCAGCTTCTTGTACTTGGAACCAGTGTCCCTGAAGAAGAGAGCTAAAGAATACCATATGTGCCTGAAAACTTACCTTTTTGCTCCCCTCAGGGGTACCACCTGGGGTAATAACAGTCCTATACCTGCCTTTGGACCTCGCTCTGCTGGTGTGTTTAGACTGATATTGCAAGAACTGTACTGTTAAAGCTGCATGTGCATCCACGTTATATGTCAGTGTCCTGTGGATATATAAGGTTTGGCAGAGGATTGATAGCAAGCACCCTATCATCTGCTAAAATCAATGGATTACATACTACTAAATCCTTAGGACAATTTAATATCTGTGTGTGAATGCCTTGCTTACCAAGGACATTCTGCTAGAAACTAGCCAAAATTATATCGCAAATTAAAAACAATTAAAGTAAGAAAAATATCTCTTAGTCATGAAATGAAATAGATATAAATTTTTAACCTTTTTAAGAAACATTGGGCACAATTCTGAGGAACACCTGGAGTTTGTGGTGTTTTTTTTAATCTTAAGGCACAGTGAGTGGAAAGTCATTATGAGGACCCAGCAGTCTGTGCTATTTATTTATGGTAACATGTATCGTTTTTCAACATATATATGATCAAGGTCCCACTGTTTTCTAGTCTTGTGTTAGTCTGTGTATGTAGAACTACATCTCAATCAAAGCTCTTTGCTTCTGCTCTCACCAAGAGCTGTATTTTCTGCTCACCTAACTGCAAAAGGAGTCAGCTGAAAACCAAATCTGTCTGGGATGGGGTGGGAGGAGGATGCAGCAGGGGATGCTGCCATGACATCCTCACACTCACCTGCCAGAAAGCCCCAACCCCAAAACAAAAGGGTGACCCTGCTTTCTAGCTGCAGCTCTCTCAATAAACATCAGTGGAGGATTCCCTTTTTGAGTGCCTGATTACTCCCTCAACAAGGAATTGGCATATTTGAGACTTGGGACAAAATGAAAATGGAATGAAACCCCAGCTTGTGGAATTTTTAAGGGAACAGAAGCTGGACTTTGGAAGTTTGAGTTTCCTCTAGTCCAGGAAACCTTCTTGTTTTTAAAGATCCAATATAAACTGAGGAAGGAGTGGTTTTACAGAGTTGTGGCAGTTTACAGAAGAGCTAAATGATTGGACAAGGGAGAGTGGCTTTAAACTGAAAGAGAAGGGTTTAGATCAGCTATGATAAAGAAATTCTTTACTCTGAGCTTGGTGAGGCCCCAGCACAGGGCACCCAGAGAAGCTGTGGAGGCCCATACCTGGAAAAATATTCAAGGCCAGGTTGGATGGGGCTTATGGAAGGTGTCCCTGCCCATGGAAGGGGGGTGGAACTGGTCCCTTCCAACCCAAGCCATTCTGTGATCAGTGGATGAAGTTACAGGTACAGAAAAGTAATTATTTCTTGACTCTTTTGGTTATATTTTTGGGCATAAAACCATGTACTAGTACTGAGAAAAGATGAGATGAAATTGTGACATTAGAAACTTTGTCTGTTCTCCCAGTGTTTTATATAAGTTTTCAAACATTTAAATCACCTGTTTAGAACTTCAGAATTTCAACTTCCTTCATGCTTATTAATTTATAATTGCTTTAGTTCACCTACATGGGGTAATTTAGTATTCTTTGAATTTTTAATATCCTTTCAAGATTGATATTTATTATGTGTTTATAACATTCTGTTTGAATGCTATTAAGCTGTGTGGTAACAAAATAATGTAGTATATCTGCTACAGCATGTTCAATAATGTATATGATTGTTTCTCTGAGAAAGAAAGAAGCCTTAGGTGTTGAGAGGTTCTAAGCAGGAGGCTGTGCTGACAGAAGGGAATTTGGGATAGCAGGGTTCCTTGAAGGTCCTCAAGAACAAGACCAGAATTTATTTGTAACACATTTACTATGATTGAAGTTAGTTGCTGCCTCGAGGTAGCATTACTCCCATTAAAAAAATTCTGGAGAATAGTTCATAGAAGCTCATGAGCAAAATTAAATTGTGAGCTGAGACGGTGAATTAAACCATCAAAGGTGATATGCATCCGGATTAACTCTTAAGAAAACATTAGAGGCTTAAAAAAATTAAAATTAAAAAAAATAATAGTCCGCTCTCGCTCTCCTCCTATTTCCTTTCGTTCTGTCTCTTTTTGCTGCTGTAATGTCTGCACATACATCCTAATGTCTATGGCGCTCTGTAGAGGTAGTAATAAATAATTGTATCTCCAACTGATGTTCCTAGAAATGACAGCTTCTGAAATATAGTCAGTAATCTGACATATAAATCTTCTTTTGGAATCTTGGCAAATTCTACTTCTCTTCTAGCTTTGTCAGCTGCCTTTCAGATTCATGGTCTCTGTGGTTTGGTTGACATATCTTTCAAACCACATGGGATATCAAAGTTGCCCTTGTTGGATCCCATTAGAATCTTGTTAAGAAATCCCAGGGGTCTTCAAGAGGCAATACACCAATAGACTGCACACCCCCAGAGCCTGGTGCTCTTGAGTTACTCATTATTCCTGCATGGGTTTCAGAAAACTGACTATGAAGCTCTCTCATCTGGGAATCAGTGCTAATCCAGATGAAAATTAGAGGATTCTTGCTTACAGGGTGGCCAAAGCTTAAAAAAAAAAAAGTTACAAACTAAATTGACCCTTCCAATCATTTTTTATTATTCTTCTTTTTTTTGGGGGGGGGGTGGGGGGTGGTGGTGGGTGGTAATATTTGGGGGCTTTTTGTTTGTTTTTTGGTTTTTGTTTGTTTGGTTTCAGTTTTGTTTGTTTGTTTGCTTGTTTTATCTCATTTTATTAAGCCATTGTGGCTTAATAAAATGGTTACTCATTTTATACTTCTGGTTCCTAACTAAGCACATTGTTCTAATAGCCCACCTAGCACACTGTCTCACCTAAAACACTAAGGAGACTTCTACAGCATGTAAAAACAAAGCTGAAGTAGGTAAATCCAACATGTGAATCTTTTGTCCATTTTTCCTCGTATGGGAATTCAAAACTGTGCAGTGGCACTGATGTGGAATCCTGAGGCTCTGGAACAGGACAGACAATAACACAGGAATCTGGCATTCATGTGAGTCTGCTGTTCTCTTGGTGCCAAACAAAATATTCTCCAGTGTTTCCAGACAATTTTTAAGATGAAATAAAACAATCAAACTTAATTAGCATATTTTATCAGTCAGATAACTCCAAATTTTTCTGTGAGAGTTAGAGAGTACATTTGAATGATCTATATGGTTTTCATTTCTTAGCAGGAGCTAGACCTTTGTTTATGGTAAGTCAACATACTCAGTATCTACTGAGACTCTTGTTCTACATCTCAAATGAATTCAGCACTTTGTAATTTGCTGGACAGACAGAGATGCACAAAAGAATCACTGGGGTTCTGTGTTCATTTGCAACAGGGCAGATGTGCTTCAATGCAAAGCAACCACTGGAAATGCTTCAATTTGATGTTATTATTTTGTTGAGAGTAAGGATTTGGAAAAAGGGGTCTCCTTTGGCACTGTAACAAATGGTTTACCAGATCATGCTGTAAGTTTAAGTGTAGGTAACATAAAGATTCTTTTACCTTATTGACCTTAATCAGAAACCCTCTTCAATTTTATAAAACAGGTCTGTGCCAGAGTGATACAAGGAGTGTTTTGCTCCTGTGGTTCCTTATCTTTGGTTCTTTATCTTCAGTCTCTTATCTGAACATGCATTTGATTTTTCCCCTCTGAAAAGCCCAATAATTTTAGAGTTGAAAGCAAATCCTTCCAAATAAAAGGTTTTGGCCCCAGTAAATCCAGAACTGTATAAAATACTAAGGAATGACAACAAATAATACATGGAGCTTTGGAATATTTGGCCTAGAGCCAAAATATACAAGAGTGTCAAAGACACAAGGCGGAAGAAAAGGAAAGCCTTTGTCATCTGCTGCAGCACTTGGGGAAATTTGGAATCATTTTGTGTACTTTTATTGGCCAAGGGGCAAGAGATCCATGTCTTCTTGCAGTTTCCTGCATGTACTGTTTAATTTCACAGTTTTACTTATGTGATCTTGAATAATCTGGAAAGAAGAAAAGGGCAGCCTGTTTACAGGGAAAGGGCTTGTGTGCTGATGTTCATAAGGTGGCATCAGCACGATAGGGTGGACAGTGTGGGGACATGTATAACCTCTGGATATTTTAAGGAAAATATCAGGCCACAATAATAAAATTTGAAGGCAAAAAGAACTCCGAGCCTGCAAACAACATACTTAAATAATATGGGAGTTAGATTATTAAGTCTTTATAGGAAAATTTCCTTCTGATAGAATGGAACAAGGGAAGAAAAGCCAGGATTTAAGCTCCTGAAAGTGAGCTATAAATGTGCTATAAAAAATGGGATAGCTGTATGTGATTCTTTACTGTTCTGACTGGGCCGGATATGCATTAAATTAAGAATTCTGTGGGTTTGTAACATATCAAGCTGAAAGCTTGTTTCTGTATACTGCAATAACCAGGTAAGAAAGCAGTTCCACATATAAATACATGCTAATTGCTATCAGCAGTCTTGTTTTGAAGATCATGCATTTTCATGCATAGCAAGCTGCTAAAATATCCTTACTAGTTATTTCTGCATCATAGCAGCCTTACAGGAAAAGCACTAGCAAAAAGGTATTCCATTTTAGGATTTCCACCAAGAATTTTGAAGCTCCTGGTAAAAGTGCAAGAGGGATGTGATAGACATTGCATTGACATGAAGCTCAGAATACTTATTGCCTTCTGTTTCCCAGGGAAGCAGTCACTCAGGTTCCTGTGGAGCCAAAAATCATAAAGAGACTGGGATCTGTTATCAGCCCTCTTGGGCAGAGCTGCAATACAGAGTGCTCTGCTTAATATTGCTTATCACTAAATTTGTGTGTGATAACTGAAGCATGAACAATATCCAAGTGAGAAGCAAACTAGATCTATAGCTTCATAGTCAAGCCTATCAAAATATATTGCTGAGCTCCTACAGCCAAGCAGTTCTGCAGAATATCAGTTGAAACAGGATGTTCCAGCTCACTGGGCCTCCACTCACCATATGCTTGTGCAGCCTTACCTGTAATATCAAATAGCTATGCTCAAGGGCAGGATGCATTAAAAATTAGGAAGGGATGTTGGAGTGAACCTGCATGATATTGAAAACTGATGGGCTTCGTAACTTGCTATGTCCCACTGAGCTGTGAGGCAATGATGATGAAGTCACAGAGTCTTTCTGAAATCACTCACATGAGTGAGGATTGTATATTACTCTTAGAAATCTGTATTTGCAAAGCCATGCTGTGGAGATTACCCTGGAGAAAATCCACTCTTGTCTGTGTCTTCATTCTATGAGAGAAGTAAGAAAGAAAATGATGGTGTTGCTCTGTGGCTTATCTGTTTAAACAAGAAATGTTCTCTCTTCTAAGCTTATCCAGTACAGGAGGAATCATCTGTGTAATTTGACCCATGTACAGGCAAACATTTTCTCTGAGAACATGGGATACAGGGTGGGATTTCCTGACAACCCCTGCATCCTTCATGCACCTATGTTAGCTGTGGGTTACAAACCTTACACTGGTGAAGAGCGTGAAGATGCTGTCTGGTTTTAAAGCAGATCCTAAGGATCATTGTGATTTTTTTTTCTGTTTCTATGTGGGGAAACAGTAAGAATAATGCCAAAAAGAAAATATTATTGTCTTGGTTTATAATAATATGTCAAATGCATGATTTTTTTTTTTTTTTTTTTTACATGGTCACATGTAACTACAAACTATTTTTCTGGGAATTATTGCACAAATACTACTATTAGACTATTGTGAGGAAACGCATGCAGTTTATATTTCCCTGTTCTTTTAGTAGCAGAAAGTCTATGACTACTCTTAGAGGAAGTAATTGACAAGTTTAACTAGATGTAGGGTGTATTAATGTAACATTTTTCCTATATATAATGTTAAAAAATATTCCAAAAGTTTCAAGGCCTGAGGACTGAGGTGCAAACAGGCCCAGCAACACCTAACAGTTTCAAGTTAGTTTTCTTTCTTAGGAGGGGAAGGATGTTTAGTTTTAATTCCAGCACAAAAGCTTATAAGCAAAGAGATATCACTGTGTGTTTACCTCACTTCCCTTTTTATTTGGTCCTGCAATTACAATTTTATCTGAGTGGATGGGTCCCAGCACCTCCTGGAAACCTTGGTGGGTAGCTGGTGCTGCTTCCAGTGAGGTTGGGACTGAGCTACCATTGAAGTGTTAGAAATTGAAAGAAGAAAATCTCTAGGCAAAGGGAACAGGGCTGTTGTGTTCTTTGGTGTCTGCTCCAGTCAGTGCAGTGGAACACTCGTGTGTCTTGCTGTGAGTAAAACATCATTTTGCCTCTGGCAGATAATCTCCACAAAGACTCTTGCCTGCTGGCCCATGGCTTGGGAATCCAGCTGGGGAATCCAGCTGGGAAGAGAGTCCAGGCAGGATTGTCATGAGCTCCCTGTGAAATCTGTTCAGTAAATGGGGTTCTATACCCAATGTTGATCTGGTTAAACAAGATCTCAGGCTGTACAGATGTAGTTTTAGACAGTTCACTGACCCCCCCCAAAAAATGTTTTTCTGTTTTTATTCTAAAAATCAGTGTTTTTATGATTAATGTTAATGCTAAGGACATTTCTTTCCTCTTTAAATATGGCCTTCTTGTAATACTGAGGGCAATAACAAGCTGGTGCCAAGTGCAAGTCAAATAAATGGGCAATTGCTAAGGGAAAATACTAGCAACTGCTGTAAAATAATATACCATTAACAGCATCTTATTTTGACCATAAATGGCAATAATTATTCTTTTATTAATATTTCAGAAGACTGGGACAAGTTATTGGGACAGAATGAAATAGGAAATTGTTCAATTTAACTGTACTTTCTTCACATTAGAAACTCTGGCAATGCTATTTTCCTTTTTAAAGCACAATTTGTCATTTCTGTCCAAATAATTAGTTTGAGCAGCATGTAAATGCTCTTGTGATACCAGTTGCAACTTCATCTTTCTACTAAGTGTATGTATAAACCAGCACATGAGCATGGAAATAAACTTGTAGAGTAATTGGTAGTTACAAGATGCAAAAAAGCATCCAAAGTAAGTTTCTAACAGAGCTTTGTAGGCCGTGGCATGAATTTCATCCTTGCTGAAAATCCTGTGTGTCTCAAACCATCTTGATAACCAGAATAAAATGATGAATTTTGTTCACATTAATTAAACATATTACCTAGATATTGTGTTGGATTATGAATACTCGTATCTTTGCTGTTTTTCATTTCTGTGTTATGGAAAGGCTTACAGAGCAAGAGATGTGTTAAGGGGAAAGAATTAGAAAATACTTTGAAAATTTTAAAGAAAACATTCCATATAGTTCTTTTCCTAAGAGCGAAATTACAATGCATTTAAGAGAACGAGAAATGTCAGTCAAAATAACAAAAACAATATTAATAATGACCCCTCGAAGATTTGCAAGAAGGCAGGGTAATCTTTTATTTTCAATACACCTATCTGAACTCCAGCACAAAGTAATTAATTACAGGTTCTGGTACAGAAATGCCTCACATATCATCTCTGGATGTCTGCCTTTTCATAACATACTAATTAGTCCTTTTTACACTGTGACTTTGTTAAAACGTGGGGGGTGGTAGAACAATGTTGGCATTTGAAAGGGCTGGACTTACATTCCCTGATAATCCACTGGAGTCACACGAACTGCTTTTCTTAATTACCAGACAAAAGCAACACATTTTCCAAGCTGCCTTGCTCTATAGATGTATTAATAAGCCTCAGTTTATTTAACTGGTGTGGTTTTCATTTCTGAGTAGTCTGGGGATGTTTATTTACCAGGAGCAGCTGCTACATCCCACTGCTGCTGCTGCCAGGCTGTGCTGACCCGACCTATTGTTACAGAGGGATTGCACAAGTCTGCCCTGACTTCAACCTTCCTTCTCATGTCCAGTTGCTCTCCTAGTCTGGGTAACTGAGTTTCTGTCCAGATCCTCCAGGATCAGAATCTTCCAGAATCAACAGATTTTGGAGACTTGGCCAACTCATTCCCCTACCTTCTCTGACTCCACCTGTGCATGTGAGGTTTTCCACTGACATTTTCACTGAAAAAAAATTTTAAAAATCGATTTAACATTTGAAGTAGAGAAATTTCTATAAAAAGGGAGGAAGGAGAATGTGTCATTTCCAACTTTTGAGAACATCCACTCATTAATGCTGAAAAATGTATGTTAGCTGTGGAAACCTGATCTGACATCACCTCCGTGCATTATAGATAGTTTCTACATACAAGGGGGGTTTATTTTTCATGCTATTTCCTGAAGGTACTAAGATTTGTGTTTCATAAGTTAGGTGGCTTTCTCTATACCCAGAGTAAAGGGTGTTTTCTAGAAAGGGTGGGACTTCGTAGAGAGTCTGGTTGATTACATTTTGTTCATCCAAGCTGTAAAAAAGTAACCATGTTAGATCTGGTAGTGCAGCTAGGGCTGCATACATTAGGCAAACACAAGACAAAGACAAGCATGTTATGACTTCCAAAATAAAAAAACTCAACGAACAATCCATAAATTATTTTAAATCTATGAAGGCATTATGTGTTTATATAATATTAGATTAATTGTTGAAGTATAAATGTTACTTTAATTTTAAAAATTTATATAATTTTATCTTAGACAACATTGAAAATCCCTTATAAAATGGATTTTGTTATGGCCTGAAGATGCAGCTTATCGCAGGTAAGTAGAATATTGCATTGATTTCTGCCGTAGATAAGGAGACTGCCAGGGAGCAGCTGCCTTGCCACATGAAAAAATGCTGAGCGCAATTCAAACATACTGGGGAGTTTCATATTTGTTCTGAACTGAACTGTAATAAAAAGGGCAAACCTGTGTTAGCAGGTACATGGGCAAGAGGAGTCTGCTGGGGAACAGGGAAGAGTCTGGAAATAGTGCTCAGGGTCTGCATGGACCCCAGGATCAGGTTTTGAGTGAGGAGGGGAGGCACCTGCTGCCCTGACCACCTCCTGAAGGCATGGACCTCATGGGCTCTCACTCTTCAATGCATGCCAGGGAACAGAGCAGCTTTGCTTGCTTCTGCCCCCCATCCTGCCGTGGAGCTGGTGCAGTGAGTGGGACACTGTGCACAGCACCCTTGGGAGCCTGGCCTCTAACCAGGGGGGGTGAGCCTGCTGCTCCTGGCAAAAGATGCTCTTTGCTAAGAATGTTATTTAAAGAGTATCAAGGGACTGAGCGAGTACACTTGTCTTACTGTGTTAGATGAAGAGCTATTACCAAAAATAAAGTATGTTGGCACATTTTGAAATGATAGCACTTAAAAGATGAGCAGGATTTGTGTTCCAGAGAGTCATCATCAGGTACAAATGCATGCATATGGTGTGCCCAAGTGGCTGCTTAGTCATTCAGGAGGAAGGTGGAGGAGATGGAGTTACCCATAGCGAAGGAAGGCTTTGCCCAGCCCTTCTCCTTGCTGACAGAGGCTGCAGTTCTTGATCTAGCCTCTGATCTTGCCTGACAGGATGTTTGGTACTGCACATCTCCAGCACTGGTGGTGTTGTATGCAATTGGGAATAAGATGTGGTGGTGACACTCACCTGTTCCCCAGGAGCAGCCACTGCTGGAGCAGACAGCGAGCCATTCTAGAAATGAGTTGAGCATTCTATGAATTCTTCTGTGTTCGATCATTGCAGTCCACATAATATAATATATCCCTAATACTTACTACTTGCTTCTTCTTCCTCTGTTTTTCCTCTCAGTAAGCTCTTCCTCCTATGGCATTCTGCTCCATGCAATTAAGGTGTAAGGCTTATCCTGTGCATGCTTCGTGGCTGGCTGCATGGTACACTTTCAGCAATCTTTTCTTTAAAATATATTAGTACAAGTAGACAAATGATATCTTTAAGATCTTGGTCTACAGCAAAATGTAACATTTTTCCTTTAAAGCTTCCAACTCCTCCACGTTCCCTGCCCTGCTGTTGTTGGTACTGTCATCATCCACTGTGTGTGAGCCAAAATACGAGACTATTATGCAAATAGTTAATGTTAAAGTGGATTGGATGGCTTGTTGTGCTTATTTATATAACCTCTAAATGCTGTCTATGCACTGTAAGCTGCAGGGCAAACAGCCAGGCTCTGCTCCCACGGTGTCATAGGAGTTCATGTTTGCAATAGCAATGTATCCCAAATTACAGGTGTACTCTGAACCCAAGCTGTGCTGTAACAAAGGAACCTGGGATACTACCTCTAGTAAGGAAACAATGGCTATGGAAGAGTGCACTAAAAAAAGCTTTGGTTCAATAAATCCCTGTGTTTTTTTGTTAGGAATCTGGAAATGTTGGGCAAGAGAGAATTTTAGTCTGACCAAACATGGCCAGTTTTGAATGATAGTGCAGCCTTAGGAATATACAATTTTACATTACAGATTTGTGCTTTGAAATTAAAACAAGACGTGTGGAAATACACATTGTCAACATGTCAGCCTAGCCGACACCTTACAGCTGGCAATGAATACTGATTACCTTCTCCATGGCAGACAATTCTTCTATCTAATATAATTTCATTCAAACAAAGCTGAAATTAAATTCTGTTTGATTCAAATTTTAAAGGAATTTCTTGGATAAATTAGACCAGAAACACATGCTTTCCTTTAAAAACAAAATCACAGAAGAATATATTTCATTTGAACATCAATTTTTTTCACAAACTAAAGCAAGTTTTGCAAAGGAATTATTTCCTGACTGCTGATGGAAAAGTAATGCCAGCTTTTGGGGGGACCAGTCAACACCCAACTGTTGTTACCTCTCTTAAATGGATTTTACATTTATGCTGTGTTGCTCTAAATGTTGTATATTTGATGCCAAAGGTATAAGTACAAGTAGTAAAGATTTTGTGATAATCTAAATGTTAGAGACCTGAGTTACACCAGCAGGCTTCAAACAGATCTGTTCAATTTTTCCATTTCACTGGAAGGCTAAGCACACTGAAATGATTGAATTGGAAACATAACTTTTATCCTGTTCATAATTGAAGCAGGGTACCCAGTTGCCCTGAGGGGCCTCCCTGCCTTGACCTCTGGGTCTCTTGCAGAGCCCTGTGATCCTCATTGTGCCCACCCAAGGCCATGCCAGCTGGAGGCCATGAGCTGGAAGATGTTCTTTGGGTGTTGTGTCCATGGCCTGTCCCCAGCAGCAGGCTGGGAAGGCCAGTTTTGCCAAAAGGCAGCAAGTGAGCCACATGTGGGTTTCCCATGGAAATTCCCAGGACTTTGGCAGACGTTTGCTAAACCTGAGCTATTTCTATAAAATGTCTGTTCTCATTGCCCTTGTAAAAAATCCTTCTTGTCTCCTTGAAATTTTCTGCAGTGTCTTCCTGAAGTTCTTTATGTTTCTGGTACACAAGGAAGTCTGATTTTTGTGATATCTGTCTTTAAACACTTACTTATGGCACCTCATGAATTAAGGCATTTAAAACCATGTTTCATCTTTGGAAAGGGGAGTCTTTCCCCACTGTGTGAAACACATACTTTAAATTGTCCTTATCTCTGGGAACTTTGTCTAAGTGAGTAGTCAGAGCTTGAGACTTTGGTCCTTAATGCAACTTAATAAAACCCAGCCATTGTTTATTGGCTTCATATGTCAGAGAGGTGATGGAAGGGGCATGTCCCAGATTGCTATCTCTAATCTGAGACCTCGTATATTGTCCATTATCAGAAAAAAATGGGAATGAAAATCCTTTATAGATACCACTTTGAGAGCTTCAGAAATAAGATTTCAACAGTGCTGAGATTTTTATGACAGCATAATTAGAGCTTCCACCAGATTGTAAAAACTCAATTTGTTGAAAATTGTGTAAGCTGATTTAGGGTCAAATCCCACACTTCCTATTCAGGCTTTTCTCTGAATTTCCATTGATCTCAATGGCATAACTCAAGTACTCTATCTCTAGCAAAATATCTCTGTGCTTCTTTCCTTGCCATTCCAATGAGCAATCTTCCTTCTTACAAAGTGTATTTCAGAGACATGCATTGAAAAGATGTTACTGATGCAGTTAACAGAGCAAATAGGATCTGCTGTGCTTATGATGATGACTTTGACATTCACTTGATGGTACAAAGATGTGAAGGTTAGCTCCCACTTCGATAATCTCTTGTAATGTAGCCTTGTGTCAATAAAGCCACAGGTGTGGGCATAGAGATAAGATGATAATTTTAAGTCTATTTTGTGTTCTCTCTTATTTTTCTCACAGTTATGTTTAAAAGTTCAAACCTCTAGTAAATAGGATAGAGAATCTCTGTTTTCTATCTCTTTTCCTTTCTAAAATGGTGTCATGGGGTTGTTTCTCAGCAAGTCTGATCAAATTGACTGAATTTACGAATACAAAGATGTGTTTTTCTACCTGGCAGCTTCATCTAACCTCACACTTGCATCTGAAAGCCAGGATGTATTTGATGTGATCTAGAGGACCACCTATAGAGGCTCACCATGACAATAATGTTATGGATTCAGTTCAGTTAACAGAATTGCCCTTGTGAGGAGGGTTATTAGTGTATATACCAGATGGAGGAGCAGGTTCTTACTCTGCAATCTTGTTTCTAGGTCAAAAACCATGGGTAGGCCCCAGCAATGATTCCTGAATTATGTTCCCTCTCAAATCCTCTAAAGAGGAAGTAGCATGAAAAGTTGCTTTTCAAACATCAGATACTGGATTCCAAACTCATGCAAGTAACGTATCATTGAAAAAGAATGTTCTGGGATTTCTTAGAATCATTTTTTAAGTCTCAGTAGTGTGTGGGGAGACACACTTCACATGTTTATTATTATATTATAGTAATCCTATACAGACTCCACCTGCCCCCGAGTCCCTGTGGGCTGCTGCAAACATGGGTGAAGCAATATTTCCACATAATGGAGTTTATTATCCTCATAGCATAAGGTAATCAATGGGTAGAAGGAAGTGAATACATCCCTTTTTACTCAGGAAGAGGATTGGAGGACAAAATCAAAACTGGGTTAAGATTATACTGGTGGACGGAAGAAGATTAAGAAATGACCTTTGATTTTCTTTACTGTTGTACAGAGGTCATGCTGCCCAGCAGGCTTCCTGCTAAAAACTACTAGAGAAGTCTTAGCAGTGCCAGAGCTATTGCAGTGCTATTCCAGACCTCCAGTGAGGTATCACCCAGGAAGCTTTCCAGGCTGAGAGGTCTAGAATCAGCCACACCTGACATACAGGCAGCTTTGATGCAAATTCCCTTTGGTGAACATCTAGGGAGTTTTTCCAAGCTCATTCTGTCTTTTTTCAGGGTGGGCAGCAATCATAATGTGCTTCATTGGCATTTCCCTTCACTGAAAAAGGAAAGGTGATTCACAGGAGTCTCAGTATCCCATTTTACTCATATCTCACATAACAGACATATTTTTGAAAGAGACAGGGAGACCATAATTACCACCTTCTAGAACCAGATACAAAACCATAATTCTGCATACAACATACTTTTCTTAGCACTCAGAGTTGTTTCATTACCTAGGAGTTCACAGCTTTCCAGAACCTGACATTGAAGGGAACAGAGATTACAAAGAGCTTGTAAGCTTTTAACAAGACAAGTCATCTTTTATACCAGAATTGCTGTAGTATCTTCTTAGAATGGACTTTTCCAGTAAATTGCTCTTACCACCCATTTCTAACACAGCTGAATTCAGCCCTCCTTCTCTAGGAGACTTCAGATCTAAATTCTGCAGTTTATTTAAAGCATTGAGACTTGGCCCTGTAACAAGCTGGACCACTTCAGTCTGTTTAAAGTCATTGCCTACAGGCAGAGCTCAGTGTGTCCCACCCCTTGGCTCTTGTCTCACTGCTGGAGTCTCAAACTCTCTGTGTTTCTCCATGTTTCCTTTTAACAAAATCCCACAGAAAGGGTGTAACACTGTAAGACTAGCACAACATCTGCAGGCCAAAACATGCTTTACTCTCGTTGTGCTCTCCAAGGGGCAGATTGCATCTCCTCATCCACACTCAGGTGTTTCCCACCCTTCTGGGACCCTCTAACTCCCAGAAACTCCCATTAATCACTGTAATACCAAATTTCCAGGGCACACACTTCTAGAGGTCAGCTCTAGGTAAGATAAACTTCTTTTGGCTGCCAAGACCTCTGTATGCAGAAGGCAGGCTAGGGGCATATTTCTCTATTTATTCTTGAAGAACCATCCTGTTTGAGAGCTGTCAAGAAAAATTTCAAATACAAGTTTTCTAATTCATTAGTTATTAATCTTTTTTTCTTTTCTTTTCTTTTTTTTTTTTTTTCAGCAGACTGCACTGGCAGGGAGGAAAGAAAGCCAGTTTGAGACATTTACTAAGATTTTTGTTGGGGTTTTTTTGGAGGTGAGAGGTGCAGGGAGAAATTCTCCGACTCCATCTAAGTGATACAAGGTCACTTCGATTGGCATAAATATACATTCTCTCTTGCTGCTGTGGGAGATATAATCGATTTATTTCAATGGCCAGTGAGCAAGGGCCGCCAGCGCCACCTCGGTGTTTCTGTCACTGCTGTTCTGTTCCAGTGCCTGCCCTGGGGCACACATGAATCACACTTCCAAACAGCAACAAAAATTTTAACATTTTAGGTAAGTGATGAAAGCTTTAATAACTGTAAACCTCAGTAAATGTTTGAAGGAAAATAGTCACCAATTTCTCTCTTTGTGTGAACAGATGAGAATGACATTGTAAACTGCACAACCAGGCTGCAGCAATCTTGATGTAATTCCCAACACGGTTGGGAGCTTTTCATCTGATTTTTGGGCCTCTGGCTTTGCATGCCCTGTGCCTCTGCTCCTGCTTTGAAATGGGATAATGATATTCCCTTTTTCTACGTTTTGACCACTGCAATTACAGGGTTGGATGCCAGTGGCACATTAAGTGTTTCTACAGTACTTAATAGATCTTTGGTGTTGCATAAAAAATCAAGCTGCTTTAAATCAGTAGCTTACATAGAAAGTGAGTGAGTAAACGATCATATTTTCTGAAAAGCTGGTAGAAAATATATGAAATTATTTTGAATATTTTTTAAGTCTAGTTTGGAAACTTCATTTGTAATGATAAATGAGGTTTTTATACTACACCATTTCTGTGAAGTGAGCATTTGCTCTGTATGGGATTTTTAAAAAAATCTCTTCACAATGATAGATGATGTATTGTAATCCATGTCACAACCTCATAAAAACATCATCTGAGTTTGCTTGATAAAATGATTTTTGTCTTTTTCATTTACATTGCAATCTTTCTCTTTAAGAAAATACTTTACATCATGTTGTCATGACAACAGAATATGGTCGAAGGTTGAAATGCTGACATTTTTCCCAGTGTTCATAATGCACCCTCTTCTCACTCCTCCATTCTTGGCCAGTTCTGAGGGTCTCTACAAATAAATGTAAATCTGCAACAGAGAATGGATTTGGGGGCTAGAAAAAGCTGACTGCTGTATTTTTCTTTTTCTGTGTTTGTGAGTCTGTGTGAGTGGGTAATCATTTTAAAGCTTGGGGACACTACTGTACCAACATCTGTATTTATAATTCAAAGACACACAGATACAAGGGCATTTTCTATATCATCAAAATACATCTGAATTGTCTCAACCAAAAATGTCTGTGCCGAAACTCATGTTCAAGCAGTCTTGGGTCTGTTCCAAATAATGTTAAGGGAAAAAGAGCCTGTGCTGAACTTGAAAATATAGAAGACCTAGAACAGGCTATAAATAATAAGTAAATGCTATTTTGTCTTATCCTCTGGAGATGTTAATAAAATTGAATAGATGAATATGTGAGTCCTGCAGTCCTCAGAGTATTCAGATGCCATCCAGGTATTTCCTCCCTTATCAAAGACAATAGGCAATGATGAATTCCAACTGTACCTATTCCTAGAGAATTATGTCCACAGTAAGTGGAGGCCATAGAAGGGGAAACATGGAATCACTGTAAACAGTAACTGATTCACTCAGAAGAGTAAGACCTAAAGATGACCTTTGAAGTTCAAGTTTACAGACATTATTCCCTATAATAGTGAAAATAATCATACCAATTTGTCTCTCCTTTGCTTTTCCAAATAACATATCAATTTTCATTTAGGGAAATCTCTTATCTTTGAGAAAAGTTAAAAAGAACAATTTAAAGCTTCTTAAACCTTCTTCAATACTTGCATATTCTTCTGAATATCTGAAAATATGTTTGTAGGTAAAGCGAGTTCCTGGAATGGACATCAGAAATAACTGGGAGGAAAGGTTAAAAAGAAAAAGACTCACAGGATACGGCTGGTGAGCCTACATGTGAATAAATGCTGATACTGGAAATATGCCTTTTTTCAAGCTCTAAGAATATAGATGAACTTATGGATATAGTTCTGCATATGAGTTAGGCAGAGCAGATTGTTTCACATCTGCTTCCTGTAGGGTGTTTTATCATCTTCTGAAACATCTGGTACAACCAACTGTTAGGATATTGGATGATAACATACTGTGAATATGGTCCACCTTGGCCATACCTTGTTTCTTCACACAATATTGTAAATAGGAAAGTCTAACAGGGACTGCACAAGCATAAAAGAAATGATGTGGCTTGGGGGAGAAGCTGAAGTAGCAAAGTAGAAGAGTAAATGATGGACTGATGCAATCCACAGACGATTCAGCAGCTTGTGAAGTGGTTAATTGGCATTGATCATATTGTTAGTTAAACAAGAATATTTGTTTTTATATGCAGGATGCAGACAAGGTTAGAACTTCCTTGCTAGACCTTATGGCTATTCAAACATTGAAGCACCACTTGAAATCTCTGAGCAAGAAATCTCAGAAAATAAAAATAGCCATAATAATGTATTTTATCTGCTTGTTTAGTCCATATAAATATAACTATAGAAGAAAATGGATGGATAACTCAGAACAAGACTTTCAGCTACATGAAAAAATTCATAGATTTGAAGCTTTTGCCCTAGTACTGAATGAAATCCAGAATATCTAATGAAAATTAGGTCACTCGAGGAGCTTCGTAGTGAGGGAATTGTGAGGGAATTGTGAGGCTGGCGTTTGTGGACTCAGGGCTGTTCTTATAATGCAGCATGCTCAATACCTCTTCTGTTGTAGATGAGACTTAACCTCTAGGTTTGATTCGTATTAGCTAGTGACTCTTCTCTACTTTTCACCCGGGAAAACTTCAGATTAAAATTTTATTAAACAGGATGTAGGTCTCTGAAAACTTTCAATCCCAACTAATTGGCTTTTTTGGGTTAGAAAAACTTAATTAAAAAATCCCCAACCAGCTGCAGTTATAAGCCCTTCGTATTTCATTACATATGTGGGTCTTTCTTCCTCTCAGCATACAACTTTCCAATCCAATGCTACATCTGCAGGAAGACTGGTGTACATGTGTGTGTCTGTGTGTGAGTTTAACAGTGAAGATAGATTAGCTCAACTAATGAGTGTAGCTGAGCTCAATTAAAATTAATAGTGAATTTAAGAATGTGAAAATAATTATGGCACCAAGTAAAACAGCAAGATGAAGAAAGCAACTTGTAGAAGATTACAAAACTGCAGTAGGAAGCTGCCAGAAGACCTGCCTTTGGCTTGCTAAATGGAATAATGGATTGTAGAATCATTTAGGTCCAAAAATACCTCTAATATCTAAGAATAAACAAAGCAGTCATTTAACCTGTCTCTGATGTCAAGCACAAAAGAGTTTGTCCACTTAGGAATTGATGTAAGTGACAGGGAATGAACTCCTGGTCTATTACAGTCTTCTCCAGTGTGGCGAGAAGATAAGGCAATAGAAGCAGAGGGGTTCCTGCATTGCAGTGACTTCTCTTGACATTTTTGTGTAAGGTCTGAATGTGATCCAGAGGTCCAGTCATAGGAATCCACCTACCAAGTGTAGAACAGCAAGTTTTCTCCTTGAAATGCTTTCCACAATAAAACTAAAAGAACTCACAGGAAGACAGCTTGGGAAATATCCCCAGTGTTGCACCCTGCTGGAACCCTGCTATAGATTATGGATTACTGCTTTGGTGCCTCAGGTTTCTACTTCAGCTAAGACAGCATTCTGACCTCCCACATATTTCCAGTTTTAGCTGATAATATATCAACAGGATGACAAT
Organism: Acridotheres tristis; assembly: GCA_037013685.1. NCBI lineage: Eukaryota > Metazoa > Chordata > Aves > Passeriformes > Sturnidae > Acridotheres > Acridotheres tristis. Next base: position 10,942,008 of record CM072889.1, on the reverse strand, counting down.
GAAGAGCACTTCTCTAAGAGTAAGTTTTATCTTTCTTTCTCTCCTATTCTGGGCATTAGTCTGGTTCTGACAGGTCATTCCTTTGAAGCATCGTGAGTGACAAGCATTTAGCTGAGGTGCTCGTATCAAGATTCAAGCTGTTAAAAGTCTCTGTCAATCACCAAAAATGAGTCTTTCTCCTTCTGCTTATCTCTCTTTACAATTTCCTCAGGATCGTAATTCTGTCCCAGAATTCCACCACATTTTCCTAAATATGGACATTTGTGCAGATGACAGTGTGAAGCATTTTAAAAGCTTCAACTAAGGCACTTTAATAGAGCAGAGCTATTTCACATTCTCTCTGCTCTGGTTTTTGGCTCAGAGGATTCTCCTTGATAATTTGTAAACTAAATCAAAATTCTTCAGAAAGCTGTGGCATGCCAGGTTAAGTGGGCTGTGAGGAGCCCTTGTGTCCTGAATCTTGTGCACAGCCAGGGAATCTGGGAACTCTCTGAAAACTTTTAATAGTATCTTCCTTCTCTAAACTTGAAGAAAGTTAGGATGTTTCCTGTCCATTGAAGTTCTTTAACAACATGATTGTAGCATTTCCTGAAAGAAAGAGGAATGAAAAGCTTTTAATTCTCTTGCATGCATTGCTGATTTGTTCAGCTGGAAGAGATTTATGTGTGCTGGTTCAGTGTCTCTCCATTCAGTTAAGAGTAACCTTAATGGTATTTCAGGTGGGCAGATTTGCTCTCATGCTCAGCTTCTCTGACAGTCAACTCATTTATTTTAGTTTCCATCTTTTGAATAAAACCAGGTCTGAATTAAGTGAGCCAGTATGTCTAACTAATAATGCCTTATTGGAACACATTATGTGATGACTACAGATATTCTTTCTTTGCAGGACATTATGTATTACTACTGGAGGATGTCTGCTCCTTCCAGAAATCATATCTGGGGACTTGGAACTGATGGTCTAATATCCCACCAAAGGTGAATAGGACTAACTCTAAGTGATGGACCAACCACATCACATTTTAAATGACCCCTCTGATAAAACACCTGAAAAACATCTATGCTTCACCAGAGACATCACAAGTCAATAATTTTATACTATAGCCTTCTCATTTTAATTTGATGCTTAACTTCATTATCCTGTAGTTCAGACATTTCATTAGTGGTGAGCTGTAGGTAGCCATCTCATTGTCATCTTTTTTTCATACTCACACCACCAAAACACTGAATTCTGTTTCCATGCTTTTAAGATTTTACAGTGGTATATATTTCCTGATTGTAACATTTACTCCTCCTTGAAAGATAAGAATGATGATAATCTCCTGCTGTGCTGTAGCATTTTTAATTAGGTAATGTGGGAGTCACTCTATAGATTAAAAACCTCATATTTTCATGTGTTTCAGTACTAGAGCCAAGTGAATCAGATGAGAGGAGGGAAAAGAAAACCTTCAATCACTCCAGCCTGATTTACAGATGTGTGTAGCAAAATCTGGAACCAGAAGCACATTTTTCTGTGTGTGCTGCAGTGGCTGGATATTAGTGAGCCTGGCTAGGCTTTTGGAATTCAGCAGGGAAACACTTGTGGCTTCTGCAGCCCTTCTACAGATGGGTGTACAAGGGCAGGGTCACCGTCATCTCTCTGATGTTTTTGCAGTTATCAGACTCAGAAAAAACCTGTTCTGATGCCATGGAGAACGTTACTTCTGAAGCAGTGTCTAACAGCAGAGGAGTCAACAGCCAAACCAAACTCAAACTCCAAAGCCTTTGAAGTTTGCCCATCATAATTTTTAGTTTAGTTCCTTACTACTTTGAAATAAAAAGTAATAGTGACTAACACAAAATTGCTGAAATTTAAATTGCTTGTACATCCACAGAAATGCAGTGAGTTAAGAGTTTGATGCACAAAAAGAAGGAATTCACAGCATTTTTCACAAACATTTTAAATACCTAAGTTAACACATAATTTGTGATAAGAAATGAATTTAATACTTTGTAACGCAGGCAGGACATGATAGAAAATTTTGCTTTTTGCTAAGAGGCACACATATCTAAGGCAGAGCATAAATGAGAACCTGGAGAGCAGATTAAAAGAACCTCAAGAAAGAAACTTGGCATGTGAATCATGTCAGAGTTTTACAAAAAATTATACATTTTCTGGATCACAACACATTTGTAAAACTTGCTCTGAGTCTAAAAGAAAATGAAGGTCAGTGCAGAAAGCATAAAAATATTTGTTGTTCTGGCCTAATGAACAGTTTGAAGATGCTAAATTTCTGCTCCATTTGCTTTGCTACTGAGTCATCTTTTTTTTTTAATTGCAAGCAATATTTTAAAATACCAGAATTGTTCTGATTTCAATTCACTGCATGCATTTTAAAAAACTGAAATACAGTTTGGGTATCATATTTTTGCACGTTTTTAAACAAAAAATTATTTCACTTAAATGAGAATTTTGTCTTTCCAGTTAAAAGGTAATGAGATTGGAAATCTTGCACCCATACCCCCATTCTCATTCAAGTCTTATTTGAGGTTTTTTGTAGACTAAATTATCTTTGAAATAACAGATATGTATGATACATAGTGAGCAAACCAGCAAAAGAACATGATTGCTATGTAATCAAAGCCTAATGGTGTGAAGCTGCTTTGCCATTGTTTGCAAGTACTGCTGTGTGTCTTGGAAAATTGGGAACAGTTGCAACTATGGGTAGAGCTTTTGTATACCAGATCCAGCAGTATCATTAAACACAATGTGACTCTATATACCATCTATTGAAATATTTATTTATTTAGAGAAGAACCCAAATTATTTTTAAGGAATTTGTAATCGTAAGTGAATTTGGTGCTGGAACTCTCTTTTGCCTTTGAATCTAATGTAGACTGATGGTTAATGGGCTTCTCCCTATGGTTCACTAGTTCCAACAACTGTGAGGTTTTTCTGCCACCTTTTGTCTTTTAAACAAATTATTGACTTCTACTAATGCAATATCTTTCACAGATCCATAAGTGAGAGAAAATGTAGTAATTTTTTCCTAGTGCTGCGTTTTTCTAGTTGTGAAGGGCTTGAGAGGCTCAGCCCATTTTATGGATCTTGCTTTAGTAGCCTTTATAGAATTCAGATATATGGGCTGTCCTGCAATCACAGTTTCTGTCTCAGTGCAGTTTGTTCTCCCCATGAAGCTTCTGTGTGCAATATAGTTGTCAAGAAGTTATTGATTAGGTTGGAGTAATCACGCTGCTCCATACAGACTCTTCTTTCTAACTTTTTGTCATTTTGTTTGAATTGGCTTCAGTCTTCATAATAGTACTTCTTGAGTATAGTACAGAAATTAGTGGTCTTTCCAATGAGAACATTCACATCATCATTAAGAACATCTGATAAGTTAAATGGAGGACGATGGTGAGTTTACCTGCTTGTTTTCAGCAGTGACTTTTTTTAAGAGCACATGGGGTCCCTTTCTGTGACTATCACTTGTGCAACAGTGATATCACTTATCACATCAGCAATCTGGTGAGGTTACCTCTGGTTTTCTCACCTCCACCATTATGTGCTCAGTCAAATAATAAATTTTAATGTTGATCTGTGCATCTTTTCCCTAAAAATGCTGGCTATATCATGGATGTTTTCAGCTGATTGACTAGCTGGCAAAACACGTTGTTGGTAGTGTTCTCCATCTGCTTTATGTTCTCCAGGATCTGGTAACAGTTGGTAGCAAGACTACCAAGGCAGCAGTCCAGACTTGCATTGTGTCTAGTGGGTAGGATTGAAGGAAAGAAATGGAGGGAGTGTTACATTTCCTTTCAGTCTCTGTACAGACAAGTAGGACACCTTAAACACCTTTAGAAAGAGTTTCACTTGTGTAAAATTCACTTGTCACTGAAAATATATTAGAGAGACATTTTTCTAGTAGACATTGTTCAAGTAGTCCTTTATTGTATATCTCCAGTCTTAAAAACTAAATAAATCTCATACAGTTTAGCTCTTTAACAAAATTATCTGAACAGTGAATAAAAATGTATTTCCATCACTCCTCCCACAATGTCTCTGCCTTTTATGGACACTCTGATGCATTTGTTACCCCGACTATGTTGAATGTGAGCCAGGACAGAAGACGTGGGAGCTGTAACTTGAACAAGCTATTCTAGATAAATTCCCAAGTTTAGGAATATCTTAGTTTTAGTTTCAGATCTTGTTTCTCTTCTGCAGTTCATTAGCTTCATCCCCTCTCCATTTTGCAAACATAATGTAGGCTTTTCTTTTGTTTTTGGTTTGCTGGTCATGGTGCATAAGTGTGAGGCCCAGAGATTGAAATCTGGGTGTCTCAGGCATCATCTTAGCAGCAGCAGCAAAGCAAACCTCAAGTCCCAGCCTTGAAGTTGTAAAACAGTGAGAAAACGCTGCCTTCTCAAGTAAATTTTTAGGCCTTCTGCTGGGTCTCCTAACAGGAGTAGTTGCATGGTGCAGATATTTCTTAGACAGATACTAACTCTTGAAAATGAACTGAAACTGTGAATTCTCATTTCACGTAAACAGTTATTGGGATGATCTTTCAACTGCCCCCAACTTGGGCAGAATTTGAACTGATGCCTCCTCCAAAGGCAGAAGGCTCCATTTCTTATTGCCACTCCTCTGAATCATCCAGGTATTAAAATAGTAAAATCCAACAGTTTCCATAGTGACTGTTCTTATTTAATAATTTACTTCTCCTGTCCTCTATCTGCCTTTAGAGTTGCTATTGCTATACCATTTATTTTCTTCTACCAATTACACTATATGACTGATGGTTAAAATACCGAACTCCAGAGACCTATTGTCCCTTCTGTATATGCCCATGGTTGCTTTAATGCTAATAGAAATCACATTTGTGGAGAAGCTTCATCAGTTTGTAATTTACCCCCTTCACACTAGAAATGAGAATCTAGTTTAATAGCATTATAAACGTACCCTCCTGCCAACCTTGGTCCTGTCCATCCTTGCTTGCCTCAAAGCCTCACACTCTTCCTGGAGCTTGACCTTATGAGTACAAAACCAGGTCCTAAGACAACATAAGATTAAACCTATCCTTTCTGTGGCTGTTTGTACAGTTGCTGCCCTAAGAGTGCTCAGCTTGTGCACTGTCAACTTTGCTGACCTGGGGTCTGGGGAGAAGCTCCTGGTTGAGCAAATCCTAAGAACATTTTGCACTAAGAACATTTGGCACTAAGAACTCTCCCTGCTTGGGAGAGTGCATTCAGGAAAGCACCATCCATTTGATACAACTGTGCAACTAATTTCCAAGGCCTATCTTTGATAATGGGTTCAGTATACAATTTGAAGTACTTCCATTAGGATAGAGAAAAATCTTGACACTGCACTGCTTCCGATTGTTGAAAAGGTCAGTAACCTTTGTTTGTTTGGAATAAAAGTCTCTTAAAAGGAGATTTAGAACAAGACCCTGGAAAAGAGGTTTAAGAGAACATTTGGGGGGATGTCTTCCTGACCGCCGGCTCTTGAGAAGTACCACGTTTCAGACTGGAGTTGAATGTGTGCTCAGAACTGTTTCCTACCAGAAATAACTGATTTGCTCAAATTAGGGAATCTGGAGCAGAAGTTAATCATCAAACTGAAACCAAACAAATAAGAAAAACAAATAAGAAAAAATTAAGGCACAGTCCTTGGGGTTTCGGTAAAAAAAAATTTCTATTTTTAGGCTGTCCAGAACTTGAATCCAGCTTGAATTCTGCAAGAGGAATGTGCCACCTTTGAGGTGCAGCTCAGTCACAGTGAAAGAAGGGTCAAAAATCCACTCATTTAGGCCAGATACAGCAGAGATACAGATGATCACAGAAAACAAGTCTGTCACCGATCCCTTTGTCAAGAAGATCAGGTGAAACCAGACATTCCTACCAGCATTGTTTATGTCATACTGTTAGTACTGTGCCCCTACTATTCTTTGGCAGTTTTCTGTGACCTTAATACAAAGAAAGAAGGATGGATGAGATTCCCAGTCCAGGTACAAATTTCTAAGCATAAATAACCCCAGAAAATAAAGAGTTTGACTAAGGCATCCTACCCACAGCACAGAAGTACCAGAAGCTGCTGTTCTTTCCTCATGGCCTTTTGCTTGACAAATACATGTGTACTGCCCTTTGTGAATAGACACTTCTCCCTCTCAATCTGTTCCCTCAGTCCTCTCTATCCTGTGCACCCACTTGTATGAGGCAGGAACTGATATATTTTTAACTTTGCATCTGTGTGGGTGAATGTGACTGGCAGGCTGCCAGTGTCTGTTGTTTCTGAACTCTTGTCTTCAATCATTTTGGAAGTAAGCCTTGCAGGGAGACACTAAGCAGGGATGAGAAAGGATTTCAGCCTACCTGCTATGTGTAGCAGTAACTAATCACTTAAAAGGAAAACAGAGATAAAGTTCAGTGCAGAATGGAATAGAGCAGAAAAATTCAATTTGTTCTTTTAAGTCTCAGTTGTGAAACACTTCAAACAGACGATTATGTATTCAAAAGCTAAAAATTACAGCAAGATTTTCTATGGGGCCAGATAATATTCTGGAACCCTTCTGCTTTGGCTCCATTTCTATCACCTAGAAAGATTGTGGAAACAGTGCAGCCAACCTGTCCATGTCAAATGACAGCTCTACTAGGAGACTGACTTATGTTTAAATCAAATCATACTTTCCAGGTGTGATTATTTAGCCCAGGCAGGGCACATTATTACTTTATCTCCTAAACTTGCTTCCAGCTTAATAAGGTGCCCGTTTGTGAAGCAGCATTCTGACATCCAGCGTGGGCATTAATGTTATTTACAGAATATAGTGTGAAAACAGTCAATTCACAAGTCACTGAAAGATGTATCTTCTTTCAAGGCAAGTTTGTTATCTAATGCATATGTGATATGAAGCAAACAGAAAATCCAGTGACAGGCATTATGATATGATGTTTACCATGTAGGTAGAAAAGGAAGTGTTCTGTTGTCATTAAAGGTATAAATACAAAGAAACATACTCTAACATAAAGGTGATACTCAACATGAATCATAAAATGATTTCAATTGGAAAATACCTTTAAGATTATCAAGTTCAGCAGTTAACCCAGCTCTGACAAACCCACCACTGAACCATGTCCCTAAGCACCACACCTCCACATCTTTTAAATCCCTGCAGAAATGATGAGCCCACCACTTCCTCGGGCAGCCTTTTCCAATGCTTGATCAACCCTTCAGTGAAGGAATTTTTCCTTAAGGTGCAATGTAAACTACTCCAGGCACAGCTTGAGGACATTTCTTCTTGCCCACCCCTTTCTTGGGAGATCACCCACCTCACTGCAACCTTCTTTCAGCGAGTTGCAGAGAACAATAAAGTCGCTTCCCCTTCTCTGTCTTCCAGCTTAGGGGGCTAAAATCTCTACCCAGAAAACCTGTCTTTCTACACAAACACTTTTTCATAGCAGTTGAAAACTCCCTCTTTCAGCAGAATTGCTGTAGGACCTGTGGCCCACCTTAGGGAATACTGGAGTTCCCTCTGTTTATATATGCTCTAATGAGCTTTAAATGGTCATTGTTGCCTCAGAGCATGATGAGCATGAATGGTGGAAGATAGCTCAGACCTTACTTGTGGCTATAGCTCAGGTTCCCTTGATTATCTTCAGTAACACCTCTGTCCCTGTTCATGTGTCTGGAATAACAGGAACATATTGCTGTTTCATAAAACACCAATATAAAAGCACTTGAGAAACAATAATTAAGTATTTCAGCTGTTCAGCCATGCAGGAAGTCCAGAAGACACAGTATGGTCACTTTTGTTTTAGTTGGAATAACAGCACAAAGGTGTTAAAAGGGTTAATAGTGGCTGTGCAACATTCCAGAGCTGTAATATGCTAATTTTTCATACCTGTGTATAATTTCTTTGTATTCTTTCATTTCACATTCTTAATTGTGACCTATTTTTGTCTCAAACCTGTTTTGGAATATTCAATATGGAGTTAAATTTTACAGCTCTTTTGTCTTTTTTGCTGTGCTAAGCCTTCTAGGCTGAGCATATTTCTCTGCTGTGCTCTAATGCTCTCCTTTATCTTCAGGGTATTAGTTGTGTTTGTCATAAAATTGAAGAGCACCTGATAGAGGTAAAGTTTCTCTTTCTTTTAAATCATAGGAAAATGTATTGAATGTAGTGTGTGGTTTTACAAGTCTTTTATCTCTCTAGTGTTGCCTTCTGCCATCAGATGTGTTGTGCTGTACTTAAAAAACAAGGCCTCAGTAACTTTGGTTGCTTTTAATATTGGAGACATCTTGTTTTGTATTGTTTAATCACATGTTTTTACTGTTCAACTTAGTTCGCTTCTCTATGTGATGAAAGTAACAGATCTATGTACTTGTCTAAAATAATAAACACAGTCTTTAATTACTAATCTTAATAATTGAACTGAGAAAAATTACTTAGTTTTGCTAATTTACTGTAATAGACTGCCAATACAGAAGCCAAAAGCTAATCCTTCTGCTAAACACGTTGTGTGGCCAGCAGACTGGCCCAGTAAGTCAGTTGAAATAATTTCATTGACTTTAGATTAGGCTCGATGTTATTTGTCTGTCATGAGACTGTAAGATTTAGTGTAATAGCAGGTTTTGTGCTGAATCATCAGTAGGTAGTGTCCAATTTATTACACTGGGAATGTGAAGCTTTTGAGCACAGAGTATTTGTCCTCTCCCATCACTGCCTGTCTTAGCATTGGCAAGGAGTCAAGCCTTGTCACAGTTCTTCTAAATAATGCTTCAGAGATGGAAAAGCTTCAGGAAGTTGGCATGGTCACTAAGGCAGGTAAGGAGGTAGCCTTTTAATAACCTGCTGAAACTGAGGCAAGATGAATGCAGAATTTCACACTCTATACTGTATATCTGAGTATATTATTTCATACATCCAACTCTTTAGGTATGTTGAAGGATTCTGCAACAGATAAAATTGTCTTTGGGAGCTCCGAGATGAGGGCAGTTACTTGTGCACTCACCACATTCCCTCTTACTGAGAACAGCTCTGGTACATCACTGGCCACCATGCTACCATAGAGGCTTTTCCCTCCTGTGTGCTCTCTCCTGTCCTACATCCTGGTGTACTCACACAAAACATTATTTGCTGTGAGATCTGCTGGCTGTGAAAACTGTAATGTAGCACAGCTGATTTTAGGGGGAAAAATTTGAAAATACCAATGACCATTAAACTCATGGACCTTGAAAGACAAATCAAATAGATTCATAAAGTACAAAACACAACAAAACTCAAACATTGTTTCAGTTCATTGGGGGTTTATGCATTATTTGTTGGTCTGGTTACTGTGATGACAGAGAGAAGATTGAAAAATATAGAGAAAATAAAGGGTGAATGGGATAGGGACTCATTTTTGTCCTTGTAAACCAGTAAGCTGCTAGTCCTGGCCCATCTGTCACTTTGCTTCAGAAGCCCATGCCAGTATACGTGTATGAGGCACTTTTTTCTTACCTTTGAAGAAATCCATTTCCCCTTAAAAGGATGCTAAACTCCTTGTGGAAACACAGATATCAAAAGATCATGTTAAATTTATTAGTGAGTAGTTTTCTTCATTGACAGAGTCTAGTTTCAGGAAGTATTTAACAAAGAACAGATAAATGTAAGATAGATCATAAAAAGTAATTCCTTATTTTTTCTCAATTTAGCTTAATTTAGACTAGCTCAGAAGACCTTCTTTAATCATTTGATATCGTAACACAGAAATGTGTTTAGTCTTACAAAAAAAATCTCAGAGATGAATCACTGAAATAATTGATCTATTTAAGTTCTGCTTCAGACACATTTCAAGGGCATAAGTTATTTCTACATGTCATTAAAAAGACTTGGTGCATTGCTACAATTAATTATTTGATTGATATTAAAGTGGAATGAGATTTTTGGCCTCTCAACTCAATTGTGTGTAGGTTTTTTTAATGTGGTGTTTAATTCTGTGAGGACTTTGTAGTTATATCTGTTAGCTCATAGTTTGAAACTGAATCCTGAACCCCTGACTAGTAATGTATGGGAATTTGAAGGCATTACATGAAAACTAATTCTTGGAAGTTTGGATGGATAAAAAGGAAATTGAAAAAGCACACAAAAGTTCAAACCATATGACTTACAAAAGTTGTCAGTTACAACTTAAAACACTTGTTTTTCACAAGTAAAGTAGATGTCTGTAGAGATTGTAATATTCACGGAGATGAGCAGTTTTCACCATTTTTTATTTCTGAAAATGTCAGCACCATGTCCTGTCTTGGGAGACACAGCAACAACACCCATCATGTAAATCTCACCTCTCCTTAGAGATGGGAAAAACAGGGGATGGGGAACTGAAGTGACATTTGGGACATCACCCAGCAGCCAAGACAGAGAATCCAGATCTTTGGAACATTTCAGTGCTGGAAGGACAGTTCCCAAAGCCTTCTTCCAGAACTCACTGAAAGGTTTGCTGTAGGAGTTTCTTCCTGGCCTGAAGCAGTTTGTGGCAGCAATCAGAGACAGTGCACCACTGATTTAACCTACCCCTGTTCAGGAATATTTCTAACTTGCTTTGGAGCCTGACGTCTCTAAATCAGGGAGCTGCACAGTGTCACCCTCAGTGTTTAAATTCAACTTAGATGGAGAAAAGAATTGGGCCACATTTGTCTAAACTTTTTGTGAATACTAAGTGCTTGGTCTCAGTGACCTATTGCAGTTCTGACTTGACAGATTAATTATAAGTTATGTGGAAAAAAAAGTATTTATTAACTTTAAACTTTATTGCACTTCAGCTTCACTTGCTTGTTCCCTAATTCTTGTTTTAGTAGAAGGTAGATAGGACCCCCACATTTATCTTACTATTTCTTCTGTCATGTCCGCTATCCCTGAATTAAGTACTGCACATTTTCTATATTTCTACTCTCTTACACAACAAAATATATTGAATTCTTGTGAGGGGAAGAAAAGACCTTGCTCTCATTAGACAGATGCAATTTGAAAGGGCTGAGACTATGTTTCAACATTGTCAATCTGCAGCTGTAGAGAGGCTCAAGTTCTCTGTCTTCCCATGATTATACCTCTGAGACAAAGGCCGAGTAGGAAGCAGTTATGTCTGTAGAGAAAACAAATGACACTTTGTCCTATCATTCACAGGCTGTGAAATCTCTTTAGTCTAAACTGAGAACAGAACACTATCCTGAGAGCAAGGAACCCATTCAGCCAACCATTTGAAAATACTTCTTAAACCAGTATGTCTCCCCTCTCTCACTTACAGAATACCCATTACGTTTATGTTTCCCCTAGCAAGAGTTGCTGTCCCTTCAGATTTCTTCACCACCGAGTTTGCCAAGCTGGAGCTGTGCAGAGCAGCAGCTGGGGACCAGGACCAGCCTTGTAACCATGTATGGTTATAAGGTGAATGAATCCCACCCAGGATGCAAGGGGAAGTAGAGGAAGAAGATGAATTTTTATCCCCAGTTGGAGAGCTGGCACAAAGTTCGTCTGGGCCCAGTAAAGCAAGGTGTCAACTGCAGGGTTGCTGCTCTAAGCTGGATATCAGAGACGCCCAAGCTGTTCTTTCTGAGGGAATTAATGGTCTTCATCTCCTTTGGCACTGGCATTTCTAATATTTTCTTCAGGGAGGAGCCCTGCAGGAGAAGGGCTACTCTACAACTCTGTCCATGTCCTAATGCACTCTCACTACTGCAGACCAAATTTCTGCCTCTTTTTTTTTTCTGCTGTCGGTGTCTGAGTGGCATTTCTTTCACCACCAGTGGTGCCTCTAGCTTTGTAGGTCCAGCCCTTAGTTCCTCTCAGGAATGGTAAGTACTTATGTTCTCAATCGCATTCTGAATTTGGCTTGCAATGAGCATTTAAGCTTTATGGTATATGGCATCTTTTATTCCCCTTTTCAGCAAGGAACACTAAGACTCTGAAATGCTGCCTGTTCCATGCTGCTGTGGGAGAAGCAGTATTTGCAGTACTGAAATTCATTGCAATATCAAAGAACTGTCTTGGGTTCTCCCAAGGCAGATAACCTGCTAGAGAATCAATTGTAGCATTCACAATTGCAGCAGATGCATTAGTGCAATTAACAGGGTCTCCTTAAAAAGTAATGTCTTGTCAATACTACTGGAATTCATCCAGTGCTATATGATATTTTCTGTGCCATCCTCTGTGAAATACTTTGGCTTAATAAAATTGCGTCCTTTGGCATTAATAAACAAATGCCTTATGTTACATTGGAGCTCAGGTCAATATTTTTTTTTGCCACAGAATTTCATAAACCCAGCAGGCACACATGTAGATGCGTTTGAATATCCCAGCTGTAGTTGTTCTATTTCATAGGCTGGCTTTGCTGTTCTTTAACCTCTGCCATAAGGCCAAACCTAGGAGAAATGTTGTGAGGAGGTGAAAGAGAGACAAAGGCTGGAAGGGGGAATTTTTCAGAATGCAGGGAAAAAGTGGGACGGGCACATGTCAGCTGAGTCTGCTGAGTTCTAGAGTTCATGGAATTGCTGTTAGCTGGAAGGTAGGATTGCACAATGCTTTGTCTTTCTGGGTACCACAGAGAATAGAGGATAATTCTTCTGGAAACTTGCTGGTTTTCTTTCATTTGAAATGGCCGTTAATCAGGTACTATGAGCTTCTGAAGAATAGTTTAGAAAATCTATCTTCCATTTACTATTATCCTTGTTTCCCAATCTTTTGTAATTGTCTGTGTTATAGCAGAAAATGCTGCTTCTTCCTTCTAAAAAAATATTAGTTTTTATTATACCATTATGATTTTTAAAAATATAATTATTTTATTTGTTGTTTGTGCTGTATTTAGAAATCTTGGCAAGGCAGGAAATTATAAAAAATAAAAGGAGTGCTGCTTCTGGGCCATGATGGTTTTGCCTCTCTCTACTTTTGTTCAATAGATAACTATTCTCATTGTCTTAATTCACAATCATTTGCATTTCATGAAATACCAAATCCATGAATCTTGTGCTTGTACAAGCAAATACTTGTACTTCCTACATTTCTCTAGGTATCTTTGCCAACTCCTGTTCTGCTGCAGGTAGAGAAAACCTTCCTTAGCCTGCAAACAAACTAACAGCAATAGAGACAGTGCAGATTCCACATGTTCTTTTCAGTTCGGATGAACAGGAAAACGTGGGCACAGAGCCATTTTTTCTGTTTTTACTCGCAGGTCATCTTTGGGGGTAAAACAATGTCCATCTTGGGTGTGTGAAATGACAGGCTTGTCCAACATAAGCCTGAGCAGCTGCGAAGATCAGCCTGAAGGCCTGGAGGAGATGGCCTGCCATATGGGATTCCCAAGGCTCTGTACCTATTCACTGCAGCAGCAACAATGCACAAAATGCTGATGGGAAGAGTAAGCACTAATTGCTTCTGAACTTCACTGGTTTATGGCAAAAAGTTTACTTTCCATGTCCAGTAAGGTCATCATTCAGTGAACCTTCATAATGCTTTTGAGCTAAAACCAGCCTTTATTAAGTTTAAACATAATGTGGGGGGAAAAGCTGGAATATAAGAGGTCCCTTCCATGTATGTGTGATGAGATGTCTCAGCAAGGAGAGTGGTGGCACTTTAAGGGCAGCATTAATTGCAGTCAGTTCCACGGGGTTTGACTCCAGCACACACAGGGAGTGTCACCTCCCCAAGTATCTGGGGTCCACAGGAATCTCTCCTTGTCCCTCTGGAACAGATGGAGTTCTAAGGTTAAAATCCTGACTCCTCCCCCAAGCTGGAGATAAAAAAAAAAGCCTGTTTCAACCAGATATCCTTTCATTCAAACGTTTCATTAATTCAGTACCTTTTAGGTGAGGTTGTGGCAAGTGCCTGTCTGGTATTTGTGGCAATGGCCATGTCTTTGGCTAAGAGCACACACTGGTAACTCAGGTGACATCCGAGCACAACAGGAGGGGAGATGTTCAGCCTTACTGGCTCAATGGTACCAAAAGCAATAGAGTGTGGATAAGGGCCAGGAAAAACATCTCTGGAATTGTTTGTTTGAGAGGCCCAGCATGGACTTGTTGCAAAGGAAAGGGAATATTACATTTACTGAAAGAAAAATGCCGCTCCCTCCTTCCCTTCTTTCAGTTTCTCTGAGTGGTTTGAGAGGTGGATATTTATTTTTTTATCTTTAGAGAAGTAATAAGCACTATAGAAGAGCCAAGGAAAACAGAATCAAAGTGATGCATTTCATTTCGTATTGAATAAAACAGGTCTGCTTTTGAAGAAAAAAAATCCCCTTCTTTTTTCTTTTTCCTAGGGAAAAACCCCACTATGGCTTGCATATTCCAATTATTTTGAAGCCCTTTCTTTCATGAGGAGGCAAAGATGAAATTCTACTGAGCTGATCATGGTTTCCCAAAAGTTCAGTTTAGTTCCTATCATATTTTTTTTCTCTTCTCTAAATTTTACCCCTGTTCTGCTCTTGTTTTGCTTTCTTGCTGTCTCCATCCCAATTTTCTTTTGAAGTAAATTTAGTGGGACAGTGAAGACATCACTAAGGACAAGTGCAGAATGAAGACACTGACTTACTTTAACACACAGGCTCAGATCTCCATCATATTGAGTGATTTCTGTAGGACTGCAGAATCTGACACTGCATGTGCACAGATAGCTCAATTTTAATATGATATAAAAGAAATATCTGCTTAGTGCTCAAGTAGAAATTTGGACTTGGCCTGAAAAAAAAGAAAAAAAATCCGAGTGAGAAATCTATCTTGATAGCTCCATAATGTTTCTTCTAGCTCAAGAGAAGCAACTGTGTGCTTGCCTGTTTACAATGCAGGTGAAGGAAACCAGTCACCTTCAGTGATGTGAGCTGCAATTAACAGATCAATGGCCACTTCCCCTTAATAAAAGTAAAAAGTTCTGTGCTGGGTTGATATTTTATTCCTTTATTGTAATCAGCACAATGGATCGTTCTTTAGTCACTCAGGTGTGTCCTGCCAGGTACAAAGTGGTGTGGCAGAAATAGGTGTGAGCAAAGCTGAGCTCCCTGCACACCCCCAGCCCTCACAGCAGCCACGTCCTTCTGCTCCACTGTGCAATTAACTCACCTTGTTCTGCTTCAGTGCCCTGTGCACATTCCTAATGATTCACCAAATGACTAAGTAGAACAAATCTCCAATGACATAAAAAGCAAAAAGTACATTTTAATCGGTAACATATTTAGATATCTGCTAAGTGTATGTTTATGAGAAAGTTCTAATCACTGAGAGGTGCTCTAGTGGAACTAATTATGATAGATTATTTTCTTGGCTCTAACGATTTATCTGATGAATTTCGGCTGCATTTTTTCTTTGTCAATGGAGTTTGTCTGGACTTCTCTAAATATATGTATTATTTGTAAATGTTTATCAAATTGCGTTACCAATGGTTTTTGGTTTTCAGATCATTTGTGAGCTGTTTGCAGCCTAGTAGTTGCCTATTAATAGAAGAGCTATGCAAATTTGTTTGGATTAGTCATGTGGTCTTTAAGTGGATGAGCAGGACTTCTGATGTGATCTTCAATCATAATGAATTCAAATTCTGCTTCTTATCACTACTTATTGATTCACTCGTGGTTCATGGCTGCTTCCTTTTTGTGCCAATATAATAAGTAATAAATTTATTTAAGGAAAGCAAGCATAAACTGGACATGAATATACAAAGCTTATTCTGAGCTTGGGAATTTTCTAGGGGGAAAAAGATCAGGGGAATTAAAAATAAATGATAGGCAAATATTTATGCTTCAAGAGTCCTTCACTCCCACTGAAACACACACAACAGATATAGGTGTCTCTAAATAAGTGGCAATGTCTCTGGTGGCTTTACACTCAGAATTCCTGTTGGCTTCCACTGTCTGGAAACTGGCTGAAGGTTAAGTGTAAAGATAAAAGGTCACCTGTAGTCACAAAATAAGTCATAACTATTACAATTTGTCATTTAACAACCTGAGAAACATTAAAGTAATGAATTCTCGATTATCCTCTCCTAGTAAATGCATTCTTGGCATGATAAGAGCATCACGTAAGAGTCAAATGTATGAATGTAACTCTGATAAGAAAAATAGCTGACACCTGGGCACTGGAAAATGAAAAGCTAACTTTTCCTGTAATGTAATTAACTCTTGAAACAGTTAAGGTTTATTTGAATGGGGAAGCATCACAAGATAACTTCATTCTTGTCATTGGGTCATTTTTACCTTTGTTTGAGAGGTATCATGCTTGATAGAAACCAATTAGAACTGAATTTGATTTTATTCATTTAATTCATTTAATAAAAAATTCATAATAAATTATTCATTTAATCTTTAGTTCTCATTAATGAGTCTAGAAAATAAGCTAATTGGAATACATAGTGAACATTAATTGATGTATATTATAGGAATGTTTGAAATTTTTTTAATAATTTTACATATTTTGGTCATCAGGAAGTGTCTTCAAAGAAATTGACAGCTGTCATTATTTGCCACACATACATTTCAAAATCTTGTTTATTCCAAAACTGAGGTCTTTGCGCTGTTTTTCAGACCTATATTTCACTCTCTTTGCTTTTAATATTAATGGTGGTGTGGCCATGATGGTCTGAGATATATGAGAAGTAATTACAAAAGTGTAATTGAATATCAGTGGATACCTAATAGGAATTTATAATATTGTCAAGGCACGATGGTGTACGCATGATACTTACACAATAAAATCAAAGTTAACTTTATCAGGAGTTTGGGACTGTGTTTTCAAATGTCAAGGATCTCTTGAGAGAGAACATACTCTGCAAAGGGGACCAGCAGTGCTGCCCAGCTCTTAGATGGATCCTTGCATTGGTTCAAAAGATTCAGCACAGAGGAACAAATAGACAACTATGCAAAACCAGTAACCAGACCTGTTACAAAATTATTGAACTTCCTCCATCTTTTGCAGTGTTTTTCCTCATGTTTTTTCTTTACTGTTTTTGCTTTGTAGGTTCTGTATATATCATTGTTTGCCTCTGAGATTATACAAAGATTCAGCCCTCCTGTGCTAAAGGTTAAAAGCACATGAACACTGTCTTCTCTTAAGCAGACACTGAACACAAAACCCAACAGAATTGCATGGATGGTGGATTGAGGAGATTTTATGGATGAAAAGGGGTGATTCTCAGATCTTCTAAGAGTGTACAAAAATTCAGATGAGCTGGAGACATCTCTCCCAAAACAGTGTTAAAGCTGCCCTGATCTGTGAAACAGGGTTCGAGAAGGCAGCGCCAGGCTTTCAGCCAGCTTGTGCCTTCCTGAACCCATGGCAGCATTTGAAACCTCTGCTTTGTAGGGATATGACAGACTCAGCCCTGCTGGAGTGGGCCTGGGTGCATGAGAGCTCTGGGTCCTGCGTGCACTGACAAGGACACTCAGCCTGGGAAGCGAGAGACCTGTACGAGGCCATGATGGGCAGCCTGTTTTCTAGGGAGCAAATTCCAGACTGGCAACGGCTAAAGAACCTACCCATGCCAGGAAATGTTATGTCTCTCTCTAATGTTTGAGAATCCAGGGAATTTCTTCTTTGCTAGCAGTTACCTGGATGACAGAGTCACAATAGGTGTGAATGCTCAGGAAGACTCAGATGAGTTATACCTGGATCCAGCTCCCTCTGCTCTTTATTCTGAAAGATCCATCCAGTTTTGTCAGTGAGAGACTCAAGCCCTTCTCCCTGCCTTTTCAATGGTTACTAAAAACTGTGCTGTCTTCCCAGTTGCTCCTTTCTAGTTCAGGTCTGTGTTTACATGTTCCTCACAGTGGATAAATAAGGCTGAAGCCAGCCCAGACAGGCAGGATTTTAATGGTCCATAGACTCCAGGCACATCATATTCCTCCTGATTTCCCTAGTGCATTGGTGTCACAGGTTGATATATTGCAGTCAGTTTTCTTCTTAGTCATTGCTGGAGTCCTCCAGTCTGGTACTGCCATCGCTGAGCTGGAGCTGAGCTTCCACATGACCAGGGCATTCTGGCCTGCATCACATGGCAGTAGGTACAAGACTGATGTATGCATTTATGATGCTGTGGTTTTCCACTCAGGAATACCCTTTAAGAATACTTTGCTATTTCTGGGAAGCCCCAACCAGTGTTAAATTATAGCTCTATTATATGGCAATGGCACCTGGTGGTTACTGGAAGCAGAGTTGATGCACTTATTAATGAATCAGGGCACCACCAATACAGTACCAGAGTAGGGGGTAATATATCAATAACCAAACTTCCCTTTGAACCAAGCAACAATTGGAACTAAGAGCTTGGTTGATTTTCTGTGTCAGGTTGGGTACAACTTTAAAAGGTTGTCCTTTTAAAGCACATAGAACATCTTTGCATTCTGAATAGCTCTGTTGGTCAGAGCAAAGTAGCCCAAGTCCTTCAGTCTCTTCAAATTTTGAAATTAAACATATACCGCATTTTATTAAACAGGTATTTATTTCTCATAGTGCTTTCTTGAATTTTGTTTTTGTATCCTGGAATATCAGTATGCATTTTCTAGCAGCTCAGATGGTTTCTGTAATACAAATCATGGAGTCACATCAACAAAGAAAATTCATCTTTCCACTTATTTGTATTCAGCTCATGAATGGTAAAAATAGGTTTGAGAGATTCACATATAATGTTCATCCAATCTTAATGAATGTGTGAAGTGATTCCATCACAAATGTGTACTTATAACTTCTGCACAAGGTCAGACTTTGTCAGTATTGATTGGGAACAGAATTAAAATGCCAGAAATTGTCCAGTTTATCATCAAGCTGCTGAAACCATCTCCTCTCTGATATTTCAACAAAGAAGCCTCAGGCAATCACAGTAATTATTCAGAAAAGCAAATCTCAACTACTTTTAAATGCAAAATTCTCTGTCCTAGCCAAATGATTTTTAGCAAGGGATTACAGCATTATAAAACATACTTTGCCCTTCCTTATGCATGAATCAATCTTGTTTACATCTGACCAAAAGATAAAAACTAAGAAAAAAAAACAGTCAAAAAATTCTAGAGATCAGGTTTCAATGCACAGCAGATGATGTCAATAAATACAAAATAATTCAAGAGTGTTCAATAATACTTAGTTTTTAGCTGAAGCTTCTTGAGAGATAAATCAATGCCCTCCAATAAGAACAAAGTTTGTTCTATGATAACCTTCAAGTTAGTTCAGTTAAAATAAAATAACAAAGTATTCCCTAACCTGAAATAATCTTAAACCTGGTAAGAGAATTTTTTCTTTCAAACTCAGAGGAATAGGTTTGAAAGCAAATGAGCGAAGGAGAGCGTTAAATGTGGGACTCTCTCTTCTTTCACTGAAGCAAGTCTTCTTACATGCTATCAGAGTAGCTGAGATGAAAAATAAATAAATAAATAAAAATAGAATGTTAGGGCAAGGAAAAAATTTGTCAGCCATAGCCTGCTCCTGCTACAAAAGAAGGCAGAGAGGAATGAACTACAGCAGAGTAGACCTGGAGAGCCAGGTTCCATGGCAAGCAACAGTTAGCACCTCCTAATCCTGCTGGGTTTTTAAAGGAGGTCTTACCTGTCTGTCTTCAAGGAAGGGCTTAGAGCAGGGATCTGACTGGAATTGAAATGCTAAAGCTGTAGTGAGGAACAGGCTATACATATTTAAGACGATATGGCTTGACCTCAGTTGAGGCTGAATTCTCTGTTTACATTAAGTGACTCTTGCAGGCTCTTGTAGATCATGTTCTGCTAAAACAAGGCCTGGGCTCTCTTTGGCCGTGGTGCAGTGCAGTATCCAAGTTCTCTGTGCCAAGGACAGTCTGCTATGGAGTATTCCCCTTCTAATGAGGCCAGATCTTCTACCTGATAGCACTCTACATCACTCAACTGACTAGTTCATTTAGGTTTAAATGGCCCTTCTGCCTGAAGAGAAGTGTTGGCTGCTGTCTTCATCTGTCATGGCCATCTGCTCTACTCTTTTTTTCTTCTCAGCATGACTTAAGTAACTTATGTATGAGAACAGATTGTGGGACACACATTAACCTCTTTAGAGACCATAAATGATCCCCCAGGAGCAGAGAGTTTACCATTTAACTCTGATTCCCCTTCTCTTGCAAGCACATGTGCTATCTTATGTTACTATTCCCTCATCTGAGTGTTTCGGGCTTCTCAAAATAACTGTCTATCTAATTTTCTCTTTGGGCACATTTTGCTTTCAGTTTTTACAGACTTCCCACTGACGTCAGTGAAAGCTGTGTGCACATATTAAGGCCAGCATATGTCCCAGAGTCCATGCTTTCTTTTTTCCCGTGTCCTTTCTACTATTGTGGAATATCATCTTAAATCAAATGTGTTTCCTTGAAACATAATAACATGCTATGACTTTTTGAGCTCTGTTATTGCACTCATTGAATGAACTTAGACATACACAAGATAATCATCTCAAGTACCTATCAACACACACCCTTCCTTATAAACATAAGGTAGGTGGAGATTAGTTGGATATCTTACTGTCAATGGTTCCTAGAAGCAGGTTCTATACAGAAAGATATAAGCGGAAATGTTTCTCTATTTAGTGGTATTTTAAAAAAATAATATATAATTCCATGTTGATTTACTTTATATGTCTAAATTGTAAGGCAGTTGCTACACAAGGATGTATCAGATTTTTGGAAAGTCCCCTCTTTCGTTAGTTTATGATACTGGTAACAGGTTTGAAATGTTTCCGTTATTAGATGAACCTACAGATTAACAGCCACACATTTCAAGTGTTTGAACCTTTCTATACCTTTTTCTTCTGTAAAACTCACATTACAAAAATTTGATCATTTGACTGTTTTGATTTTGAACAGAACTTACAGGACTTTTGAACTTGGGGATATATTTCTGTAATCAAGCAACACTCAAAATCACACAGAAGTTACTGTGCTGATCATAAGAAGGTGATAGTTCACTAGAACTCAGTTCATCAGAATCACCTCATTTCCTATTAAGACCTAAAATCTTCCCCCAGGTTTTCTGACAGTGCTGAAGTATACCCAACTCTGCAATTCCTTAGAGAAAGGTGGTGCCTTTTTGTTTATTCACATTAATTTGCTAAATAATGCAACATACTGTAAAGTACAGTAATTTAGCCAGAACTGAATCAAGCTGCAGTATCAACAGAGATACATTCTGAAGGGGAAAAAAAAACAAACCATGAGAGCAAATAGGGTGATTCCTTTGAAACTTGTCCAGAAGGCCCCACATATCTGTAAATACTTCCTTCACTGCATCTTCTTCAACTTTCCATAGGGGAAGAAAAACCAAAACCAAACCAACAAAACCCCAAAAGGAGCAAATGTGGTTTATATTTGAACTGGGAGATGGAGCTGCAAGAGACAATATGGTCAGAAAATACTCTTTCCTAATCTGGTCGCTCATTGAGCATTTAAATAAACTGAGACACCAGCTGTTTTCTGTCCTGCTTTATGGTCTGACTCACAATCCTCTCTCCCATCAAACAGTGCTTACCTACAAGAATAAACCTACTGAATCCTGAATGGCCAACCCAGTGAAACTCCCTGTGCTGCCCAGGATAAGTGAAGAGTGCTGATTAAGATTCTGTTTGCATTTTAGCATTGTTTGCACTTTACTATCCAAAATCCTACTTTTGTATCACAGGAGAAGCCTAATATTCTTCTGAATGGGACAATTATTTTGTCAGCTGCCCATCAATCAGCACCATAGAGAAACAACCAGGGCCTTGTATCTTTGCATGTGCAGAAGTTTCCAGGTTTAGTGTAGGCTAATAGCCCTATTCCAAGCTTACAAGTTGTATCTATGTGTATCTATTTTAATCGAGGATTTATAGGTTCCATTTGTTCAGGAATTCCATGCCCCTGCCACTGATAAAAATTAGAAATTATTTTTCTTCCTTGAAAATTAATAAGATAGGAATGACAGAGGTGAATGACAGAAAGAAGCTAAAATGGCTTGGGCAGCAGATATTTCTGTTTGCAGAATCAAGACGAGCATGAATTTGTCCCTGCCTGAGGGTGATGGTTAATTTTGGTTAAAGATGTCAATGTCAACATAAAGATGTCTTTCTGTTGTGGCATCCCCAGTTGCACAATGAGGATCATAGTTCTCCCTCTCACAGTGACTCTGTAACCTTTGCTGATCTACCCAGCCCTCAGCTATCAAAGAACCACAGCCCTGGAGAGCAGGAGCACAAGTCCCCAAGCTGCTTTGGTGAGTTTTCAGTTTTTGTTTTGGACAGCTGGTGTTAAGCATGGTTTGTAAAGAGTTGAGAAACCTTGTGATGAAATAGCTGACTGCTTCCCTTCTTCTTCTGAGGGCTCAGAAGCTCTGCAGCCAAGACAGGAAACACCAAAACCTGCAGGTTCACAGATTAAGCCTCTACCCAGAGAGATTTGTCTTCTGTTCTTGCCCTTTGATGTGAGATTCCCCTTCAGCCTAAGTGACTTGTGGGTGCTCTTTCCCTTACTCCACCAGCGGCTGTACAGCTCATTTTGTTCCTGGCTGATATACTTTAAATATTGTTTAAATATTAACAGAAAACCAAATATTCCACATGATATAGTTGAAAAAGCACAGGGGAGAAAAATGATAGATCAGTAAAAAGGTCAGACTCTACCTGTCTCTCTCCAAGAACAAGTGTTCTGCCTCCTGGTAGCCACAAGGAAGAAAGAAATTATCAGAGATCTCAGGTAATAAAAGCTTTTTTTCTGCATGATTCAGCAAGAGCAGCAAGGGGTAGTCTGGCCTTTGGCCAAGCTAGCCCAGTAGCTGCTGCCATGCTGAATTGGGAATCTTCTCCATGAGCATGAGAGCAAACTCTCTGCCTCCCAGACAGTCTCAGCTCCCCTGTCATCTTCTATTGCACAGCAAACAGGAATAACTGGGATTTTTTGTATGGCCCAAGCATCAGAGAAAGGAGGAAATATAAATGTCTGAGATTCAGCTGAAGGCACCACCCAGGTTGGGAGCCTGGCATCAAAGTGGAAAGAGCTTCAGTCAGAAACATTTTAAAACTTTTATTGTAGGCACAGTATAATGTATCCCTGTGAAGATCTCGTCTTGGTCTCTGCTAATTGCACCTCAGCTTAATCTCTAAAGCATGAGATTTTTATATTCCTTACAAGGTTTGCTTGTATTAACTATTCTAATGCCAGATATTCTTGGCTCCCTGCATGTTGTGATTCAGTCCTGGCCTGGATTCTGGTAAATTTCTGAAAATAAATTTACTTTCATCCCTATTCCACCTGCTCTTCTCTTGGCAGTGTCCAAGACTGTAGAGTTTGTGCTGAAAGCTGTGCTGACCTATTGGCATGTCTAACAGAAAGGATTCTGCCTTTAACTGCAGTTTGTTCATGGTTATACAGCCTTCACAGAATCAGAGAATCAGAGAATGTGCTGAGTTGGAAGAGATCCATCAGCATCATTGAGTCCAACACCTGGCATTGTAATTAATGTGTTTTAGATGAAAATACTTTTTCTATTGGCTCTACCTGATTAACATATTTATTTATATATTTAAAAATACTTTTTGTTTAACAATAATTTCCAAATCAATACTTTTGGCATGCAATTTTCTTTAATAATATAGGCCAACACTTAATTAGTGCCTCATAATCATGTCAAAGTTCTGCTAACACAGTAATATAATATGTACTGAATGTCTTGTTGTTCTTATCCTGGCCTGCTGAAAAGGAAGCCATAATAAACATCTTTTATAATTAATATACCAATGTAAGGAAACTGAACTTGGACCCTGTCATCTGGAGCTTTTGTGGAAACAGTAAGTGATGGTTATGTAAGTTTTCTAGGCCATCCAAATACAGTCATCCCTAAGGATGTACTAGAGTATGTGTGTACAAGGTCAGGATTAAAATGTCCTCACTGAGCCTCTCTTTAGCTTTATCACGTGCAGCTGTGTCTTGAAAATATTTTGGGCCAGTGACTGGATTTTTCCATTTGCTTTTGGAGATTCTGTAGGAGCACTGCAAGCAAATGATAACAACTCCCAGTGAATCTCCTGCTTTTAGAGTAGTCTCATGGGATTTTCCTACCATCTCATGACAAAGATGTTGCCCTATTTATTGACTGACTGGGGGTATATGCCTTTTGGAAACAGCTGAAAGACCACCCCAGCTGTACTCTAAACAGCTACTGTATATAAACTGCATTATAGGAGCTCCTAAAACTAGCATGTTCTCCCTACACAAATAGTGCAGCAGAGCTGAAGAAACCAGTCCAGGATGGGTCAGCTTCAGTGTGTGCAACTTAGAGAATGTCATGTACAGGCACCAAGTCTTTTTTTTTTTTTTTTTTTTCAGAATCATCCATTTCTTATGGTAGTTACTGAAGAAATCCTGGAAATAAGCAGAACAACTCTAAAAAGAAATGTATGTTGCCTTTCTCTTTTCATTTTTGTATTGAATTTCATTGCCACAGATGATGCAACACCATCAAGTTAATGGTCTTAATAGTGTAGCACATACCTCTGTTGGTATGCAACTTTTCTGGAGCCTCAATCACCTTCATAGCATGAAGAAAGTACTTTGTAGGTACAGAAGGCACACGTCCTGTGGCTGCATGATGCACACCTGAGTTTGGCTGCAGTGAGTACCCACACATTGGATGGAGGTGCCCAGGATCCCTGTGAATTGCCACATCCTCTGAGTCTTCTTTTAATCTCATTGTCAGGGCTTTGATGATTTCTGACATTGCTCTGACTGACCCTACACAGTCACACTTTCCATAGGCATCTCTTAGAAAACTGGTTAAGAAATAATTGAGCATTGACTACCAAACATCTCAAGGCTTGCAAAACAAGTTTTAAATCTGCTGGTTTAGGTGAAATCACAGCCTACTGAGAGCCACCTGTAAGCTTCCTTTGTTTATACGTTTGGGGAAAAGACTAAGTAGTGGCTCCATTAAGCCATATGCATATTCATGCAAGATTTGTTATTTGTATACTCATTTTTTTTTCTGTCATAAGCATTTAAAAATCAACACCTTTTGTATGCAAATTTCTCCTTAATAATACTTGCCAGCCTTCAAATTAATGAATTGCAAGCATAATTTTGCGCATGACTTTGAATCACAGAACAAATTAAGATTCAGTCACAAAGATGCCATTTATCTTTAGTTTTGCAGTAGATGATTCTCAGTGCCCTGTGCGTCAGCATGTAAATATTCTGGCTGGAGATACAAGCAAATTAGTGAAAACTTAATCTACTGATAGTGCTTATTTTCTTATGTTCTTATATGTTTTCAGTAACTGCCAGGTACCCTGAGCATTTTCAGCAGCTCTGTATGTATTTATATACACACTGCATTGACAGTACCAGCTTAAAACTATGCACAATATATAAAAGGCCTCCTCCTCACAGATCCATGAGGGTTATATAGGGTTAAGTAAAGATTTGTGTGACTCAGGTGTGCCTACAAATGTTGTCCAAATCATAGCAGAATCTAAACCTTGCACTTTCTAATATACTAATTAAAATGTGAAATTTCATTGCAAAGTTCTCTAACTGCTCTTTCTGAAACATTGCTTTCTTCAGAGGCCCCAGTAGCAGGACTGGCTGGGCGTTTCCACAGCATTCTGTAGAAGGTGTTTCTTGTTGTCTAATTGCCAGTTAATGCATCCATCACATAACCCCGGGGCTCAATGTTAATATAGCTTGAGTCAGAGGAGTAAGAGAGACTGGGTATGGAATTCTTGATGCTGTAAAGAGCAAGGCATATGTGCATAGCAACCAGGTGTGGCAGCACAGTGTTTTGGTTGAATGAGTGATTCCTCAACCAGGAGAAATGATGTTTAAAAAATGCAATGAAGTAGATGCATGTTACTGAAAGTTTCTCCTAAATGGAACAATGCTGGTAATTGAGGGCAGTTCATTTCACAGTTGAGGACAGGTTTGAGGCAGGCTGTTATTTTGGTTTCATCAGATTTAGTTACTGCTTGGTTGGTAAAGAGGAAAAAAAATTAATCAACTGCACTACAATTAATCTGTGATATGATATGGCATGAACAGTTATTACTCATAGGGAAAAGCAATTTACCAATTCATCCAAAAATAGCAGAGGAAAAATCTTATCTGTAAAAATGATCATCTTATGCATTATTTCCATTTACACATTATCTCACTACAGCTACTTCTTATTAACTTTGGAAACTGTTAAGCATTTCCCTAGTGTGTATATCTTAGCAGGACTTTCCACCATTTATGTTTCCAGTTGGTATAATAAAATTTCTGAAGAAAGGGTTCTTACTTGTATCCCATTGCTTTTTCTTGGTTTTCCAGTTTTTAACACCTGCTTCAAAAGCCTTTTTGGTATAATTCAGATTTTCTTATTTTTGGGGGTGGGATTTTTTCACAATATTTGTTTTTTCAGGAAAGGTGCTCAAATCAGAAACAAGGAGACAAAGATTTCAGAATGTTTTTCACTTAATCTGCTGGGGATTTAAGAATTTTTGGTCAAATCCTCATTTCTCAGAGCTGGTTGTGAGGTGTGGGCAGTACCTTGGGGTATTTTACTATAAACAAGGACTTCTATTGCACCTCTGTGGTGTTCTTGTCTTCCTGCCATAGTAAAAAACTCCAATATTTTTTTCACTCCATTGCTATTTAAATAGTCAGTAGAAGCACCACTGAGTGCTCCCAATAACAGACCAGTGCCAGCTGTCTGAGCTTCCATCAAACCTGTGAGCAACTTTATTTTTATTATAGCTGCGAGTCTCATGAAACATTGTGGTAGACAGCTAATCAGGAGAACAATCTGCTTTTCTCTATTTGCTGATTGCTTTGCACATAACTGCTATGGGCACGGGCTGGTTCTCATCCAGTTAGACTGTATTTGGTATCAGCTAAATTGTTTGGCTGTTCAGTCTTGCTCAGAGCAGTCTGTAGAACACATGAGTTATGGCAAGGTGTTGTTGGAGCCCTCTGTGTTTCCTGGCGCAGGCAGGATCTACACCTACCTTGTCACTCTAATTGTTTGCCTTTTTTCATTCACAGTTAGGTCAGAAAGATCTACTTAAGGTTAATGAGCCAATTGTTGTAAAAAACACCAATCACAATGACTGTTTTCCTGCTTCTTATTATGTACATAAATTGATGCTGAAGATTGAGAAGTATTGTAGCATTCAGTATTGTTCTGTATACAAGCAGACAAAAATTGCTTGCTGGAGATAATTACCCACTCATGTACAATTCAGAAGAACAAATGGCTCTTTCATTAAATTCTTGATTCAATACACATATTTTCTTGCACTTCGTTCTTAAATGTAGCACATCGAATATGTATTTTTAAGCTGTGAAACAAATTTAGATTAAATTATACCAAGGTGAATTCTGTTAAGTTCTTCAGGACTTGTTGATCTGTCCATTTAGTCATATGCAGGTAAAAATTTGAGTCTCTTAATGTAGCATTCATGCTGATGCACAGGAAGAAAGCAAACGTTGTGCTAGGAAATTACCCTTTTAAATGACGTAGCTGTATAGTGAAATACCAGTTTTCCAGACCTTTTCAGTCTTTATATTGCCTATAATCACTAAATATGCAATTTGCTTTTTACCTTACATTTCCAAATTTCAACTTCATTGTTGCTTAGACTACAGGCATGAAGAATTTTCTGAAAACATCCTCTCTTGGTTAGTAAGTCTCCCCTCCCAGGCTTGGTGTGGGAGTCTCCCATCTCCCAAAGGAGAGCATTTTCAACACAGTCCCCATCCTATCATCTGTGTCCACATTTAACCCCTGCTGAGATACTTTTGCTTGCCCACAGAATCCACAGTAGACTTAAGTCTAACTAATCCATGCATATCCAAAATTATTATTGCTTTTCAGCACACTTTCTCAGCTCCTTCATTTGTTATTTTTTATGATCACCTGACAGTTTTCACTAGGATAGATCCAGCTCTGCTATTTTTTAGTATCCTCAAACCTTCCGTTGTCTGCCTTGCTGCATGCAATAATAGTTTACTAAGTACAAATCCGTTTTCATTTGCTTATAGCAAAATGATTTAAATGTGATAAAAAAAAGAAGACTGACACTAATGAGAGGGATTTTTATAACATTGAGAAAGCTGGGATTGCCACTTGTGATTGATATGTGTAGAGCTTCACACCACACAGTTCTGCTTTCTTCAATCACCATGCCAATTATTATACTAAAATGTTAGTAATACAGTCAGCAAGTCGTATACAGCTGCTGATTTCTCAAGTTAGCAAAGAAAATGCAGGTAATTCTAAAAGACTACAGTTTTAGAAGATTAATTTGTCACTGCCTGTTGAGAAAAAATGGAGAAACCACTCAGAGATGCAGAAATAGGCCAATTTTGTAATAGCTGCAGATGTTCATTACAATTTGTATCATGAGAATTTTGTTCAAACTCTGTTCGTATCACAGCTAAAAGACTGTTATGAAAGTGTTATAGGAATTATTCTATTTTCTGTTCACTTTTAATCTTTGTAGCAGTAATGAGTCATCACAGAATTTCAGTCTTCAGTACATT
This sequence comes from Acridotheres tristis, assembly GCA_037013685.1. Taxonomy (NCBI): domain Eukaryota; kingdom Metazoa; phylum Chordata; class Aves; order Passeriformes; family Sturnidae; genus Acridotheres; species Acridotheres tristis. Next base: position 10,913,527 of record CM072889.1, on the reverse strand, counting down.
GCCAGTTTCACAATCACATCAAAATGCTTAACAGAAACTATGCAAGTTGAATCCCTTTTCATGAAAAACTTTTAAGAGATTATTGGTCTGTTCATGATAAGTTGTATTTCTAGGGCTCTTCCTGATGCAACATTTTCTAATCATAGCTATGAGGTAGATTGCCACGGACTCCCAGACAGAAGATGTGTGAAATATCATTAGGAGTTTTTAATGTGTATAATAAGTCATATCATCCATCAAATGTATGCTTGTTAAAACATCATGATGGATAAATTACCACCTTATTCATGGTAACTGAAATCACACATACAGTTTCAACAATAACAACATTGGTTTTGTTTCCAGTCTGTAAGGGGCAAAATTACACAGACAATCAACAGTGCACACTTTGTTGGGCACACAGGACCTGGTGATGTGTGACGAGTCCATATAATTCCCAGATCCTGGAAGTACACAAGCTACCCATTGGAAAAGACTTGGCAAGTCTTATTCCAGATATACAAATTAATTCCTGATCCAGGACGTGTGTCAGATAAGGTTGGCCCTAACTGGACAAATCACATCTGCTCACCAGTACAGGGAAGCAGTTGGCAAGACAAGGGTGTCCATTTCCCTACCAGAGCAATGAGGATTTATTTTTATTCTTGCTAAATTGCGTTGACCTCCCAGTAGTAATGTTCAATATGTGTAATTCTATTTGTCTCCTGAAGGATGGGCTAATGGAAACCATGCCTATGATAAATATGTTCAGTCCAATTTGCCATTTACAGATGATATGGTGACTTGTCAACTTTGCAAAAGAAGTGTAAAATGATGCCCCACTCAAAGCAGCAGTAGGTAAACTCATTTTCCACAGGCTTAGGTGATAACTCAAAATGCAAGGCAAGGTGAGCTACCATCAGTAGTTCCTAGGGATATGTGTATCTTATTTATATTGTTTCTCTTGTTTTATACTTTGTACAGCCCAAAATCTGTTATTTAACTACATAAATCACTTTATGCACTCTATCAAAATAAAAAGATCATTCAAAAAGTTCAGCTTTATAATGGACTAATTTTATCCTTAATTTTAATCTTTAATTTAACCAGAAAATAGGTTCTTACAAGTGTTTTAACATTAACTTTCTTTTATTTTTAATGTACACAAATGAGGTTTAGTCATTCTCATTTGAGCATCCTTTCTCTCTGAATTTGGGTGTCATGAAAAATCACTTTTCTTGGATGGCTCCTGCAAGCCACTGAAGAAAGAGTGAGAAATGGTGTGGAGGTTGCCTTAGGAAGCAGAGTAGCACCCGGATCTGACTTTTTCCACATGAACTTTCCTTGGCGATTGCAATCAGGAGAAAATCTGAATCTTTCCCTGGATTTTTGATTCTCTTGTCTTTGGTATGGAATAATTTCCTATATGTTTAAGAGCATTCAGAATTTCTCTCAGTAGTAGGAAATTTAGGCTGAGGAACTTTAGGAAATTTAGCCCCTACTTGAAAACCTTACCAGTTCATTCTGTTCCATCTACAAATCTGCTTGCTGTAATCTGTAAGTGAAGATTCCTGGATACATCACTGAAAGTTGTATTAATGTTAGTATTTAGAAGAGGCTGGTTCAGGCCACATGGAATGCTCCCTTCCCGTCAGTCACTGGCCTGTGCCATTTGTCCCTGAGCTTACTGATGCCATTTCTCTACTGCTGGTTGGTGACTTGCCCACTTTGTATAAGGACATGCTGAGGTAATAAATTTTCAATACTGTTTTATTAAATTATTTTCAGTTACATATACTAAGTAGTTTCTGTGATTTTTTAAAAAATCTCCGTGTTTAAATGGGGAAAGCATAACAGGAATTGCAGAGCAACAATCCACTGGATTGTTTCAGAACTGCATTTACCCTGCTCATCATTTCCATCACATAGTCACTTTCACACTTCCTGAGTAGCTACTCAAGGAAGGCAAAATTAAAAGCAAAAATCCACATTCCATCACTGCTAATAAGAATTGCCATCATTTTCATTTTAATTTCAAAGAGTCATCTGAAGAATGGAGCCTGGTGTAGCCAGGCTTAGTACAGATACACAAGCAGACACAGACCTTACTTCATCATGCAGATGATTGTTACTCATACTGAAAAATCATTAAATTAACTGCAAAGGACAATATTTCACAGCATAAATGAAACTGTAAGAGGATTCTCTCATCTGTCCTTTAAAATAAAAAAAGAAAAAGACAACCCAAGTGATACTGTATCACAGTATCAGGGCTGATTATTTCAGGGCAGTGTAAGTTAATGCATGAAGAGAACAGCAGATTTCATGTTTTAGTTTAAGTGTTAATGGACACATTCATTTCATTGATAACAGAAAGAAATCCAGTCCCATAAAAATATGAGGCGAAATTCTCTATCCATATTAAAATGAATTTCAGACCATTGCTCACAGTTGCTATGGAGTATTTAAAGGAAGAGGAGATGTTTTATTCAGTGCTGGCACAGCTTATCAACAGCATGTGTCACTAGCAAGGGGAGCCTGCTGTACTCCATCAAAGGCTGGGGCAGTCTATAAAAACATTCAAGGAACTGGGAGAAGCAGCAGACTCTGTTCCAGCTAAGAGAGACAGCAGCTGTGTGCCAGGATGTCGTACTTCCTGCTGTAACAAGTAACAATAGTGAGCATAAATTAAGGAGGTGGAATGGGAAGTGAGGGAGAAAGAGTAGCTGAACAATTTAGTGACAGTAATTTGCAAATTGTTTAACTGCTTGGCACATCCCAGAGCCAACAGGGCTGGATCCAACTTGAATATCCCTTCCTGAACATTGCCATAGTTCTGCTGTTGGTTGGGATGGAGAACCTGACAAATAGTCCTAGGAAGCTGAGCCTGTGAAAAAAGGGACACAAGGGTGCCTCATTCAGACAGTGCTATGTTCAGGAACAGTGAATTGTTTCTGGATGGGTCTCCAATCACTTGACCCATGGCTGAGAACAAAGATTCATTTCACACAGGTCAGATGACAGCCAGCAGATAGAGGTGACCTTCAGGTACTCAATTTGGTTTGTCCCTCTGGGTTGGAACTGAACAGCCTCACATCATGCTGCCAGTTCTCTGACTCACACAGTTCTCTGTTGGCCTTTTTTTTTTTTTTCCAAACCTTGTGCTTTGGTTCTGTAAAATCTCTGAACTGACATAAGGAAAAAAATTCAGCTTCGAGCTTAATTTGTGTTTTTAGACAGCAAACTTCAGAAGGGGAACAATTCATCTCTAAAGTATTTGTACCTTCCAACCAGCAGTGAGGCCCCAAAGGAGCAATAGAATCTTGAAAAGCAGGCAGTGATGCTGAGAAAGAAACAAAGCCATGGGATGTCACCACACAGATTTACAGATCCCCCAGCAGGATCACCCTTCCAGGGTACTCAGGAGCTTCTATTTAAAGTTACCCTGCCCAACGTGATTATGTCCACCCAGAAGAAAACAGGGCAAACAGCAGCTGTCCACTGTGGAGAGAAATTGTCTTTCCATATGTGTTGGGATTTCTTTCTTCTTGAACTTGCCAAGAAGGACATATAAAATAAATAATTCATTGTATGGAGCAAGATCTCTCACTCAAGACCCAAGTATGGGTACTCAAGCTAATTTCCATGGCCTCCTGTAAAATTCCATAGAACTTCAGTTTCACTCCCAAAGGATCTGTGTTCTCAAGGGTCAGCATTTGTTTGCAGAATCATTTCAAGTTTGCCAGGTGATGTTTCAGCTCCTTTAATTTCCTCCCCTTTACTTCAGAGCATTTTTATTGCTACCTTTCCAGTATAACATTCTATCAGCCTCATAGAGAATATTTTGAAGTATTTGGCCTCCCACAGTTGTACAAAATTCCCTAGCAAATCCCCTACTCTTTTAGAAGAAAGTATAATTGCACTATGTCTCTTTTTCTTTTCCAAAGCTGAGTGGGATTTACAATAATACAAGTAGAGCATCAAAGGAAATAAAACCTATTTGTCAGTTTTTAGCTAGCAAAAGAGAAGCACCCACCCACCTCATCCATGTGGGTGTTCTTGGCCTGTAGCAACAAGGTACATGCTTTAAAATAAGATTGGAACAATAAAGCTTGGGAATCATTCAGCTGAAATCACCAGCCTGCATACACTTGGCAGATTAAAACTCTGGAAAATTTCAGGCTGACATTTAGAATGAAGTGAAATTGTTTAAACTACATTTAGCAGTAACTTTTCTATAGCCTCATCTCTTCATCTCCCTAGCACGGAGCCGATGGCAGCGCTCGGCCTCTGCACTGTCTGTCTGGATGGTGCCAGTCTGAATGGACAATATACACTGCACATGCACTGTGGTCATTCAGGAGGCTGCAGAGACCCCTGGCAGAAACTTTGCAGAGGTCAGGTTGATTAACCTTTTAAAATCATAGCTGAAAGATATTTTGCTGTATCCCATGCTGGAAAACCATCTCTGGTTCCTGCCCAACTCACCTCTGTGTTAACCCCTAGACTGTGTTAACCTTTAAGGTGTCTCAATCCCTAGTTTAACATAATGAACTGCACTGAAAACTGCAGTTATGCTGTGCTTAGTACAAGCTGTGGCTAAGGCTCAGGAAGCAATTACTTAATCTTTACTAGAACTATAGATTTTCTCTTCCGTTTTTTTGGAGTAGATGTATCAAACGAGTTATTGGTTTTGTCTTGGTGTTGCAAGGCAGCCATAAATGCCAAGAACTTGTTTTCCATGATTCCACAGTACTTTGTGCAGTAGCAGCAAAATTGGCCCAGCTCTAACTAAGTTTTCTTTCCCTGTTTTATGCTAATGCCAAAGTTTATAGTTTCAGTGACATATCCCCTTTGGAAAGTGGTAGTAGAAGGCTCATTTTCTCATCTGTGCAATTGGTTTCACTCCCCATCTTTGTCCACCCAAGTTTTGATAATCTTTGATAGAGGGGAGAGAGAGAGAGATAGTATAATACTATGGTCTTTCTTCCTTTCTGTTCCTGTAAAGACAGACAATCAAGGAATATACTCATTGAGGAAAAGCAAGCTTCAAAACTGCTGATTCTTGCATACAGCTGAAAGAGGTTATGGAACTTATTTCATGTGAAATAAAAATTTTTATTCAGAACTTACAAGTTTTTGATTTTTATTTTTAATGGATAGAAAGTTTCTGACTCATTTCTATCTGTTAGAGAACCCAGACTCCATTTTCCTGATTTGTACAGAACCATACCACTTTATAACAAGTGCTATGTTAATCCCTACTCCAGACCAGCTAAGAGTTGTTCCATTCCCCTTATTTTACCCAAATTCTTACTCAGTTGTTTGGCTGATGCAATTTTTATATTCATATTTTTATATTCATATTCTACATTCCTAGATCATTTGTATTCTCAGACAAGGAGAGCTTTCAGGATGCTAATTGTGTTGTGTAATACCTAGCCAAGAGGGCAGTGACTTCCTTATGGATTGGAGTCATGACTTAAGAAAAAATGTTAAATAATAATAACAACAATCCAATACACCGAACTAAGTAAAAAGTGTTATTTCTTTAACTGTCCTGCTCACCTCTTTGTGTGTTCCAGTGATTTTGAAAGTACATGGAGAAAGGTCTCTGTGGGAGATGTTTGTCTCACACTCTCAGTTAGCTACCTAAGGAAAGGATTACTGTCTGGAGAGTCTGTTCTGTCTGCCTTGATTAGATGTAGAAAGCTGCTTAACTTGGAAACAAGTAATGGTGGTTGAGATATATTGCAATGAGAGTGGGAGCAAATCAACTTACAAAGAACAGTCTTAACAATATGTGGAGAATAATGGGATTTCATTTCTTGCCCGTTGCAAGTGCAGTATCCTACAGTCACTCACTGAAGCTGGAAGTGGCCTGGATGGAACTAGCCCAGCTGCTTTATACAGCATTAGCTTCCACATAAGGATTCTGTATCATGCAAGTGTTTTCCCTTCAGTGGGAGGCAGAACCGAGAGATAGGGTGGGAGATGAACACCACCTGGCATTTCATAGCACAGTCATCACAGGAATGATAAAACCTACTCACAGGATGCTGTGGCATTAGCATCCTCCTCCCAGACACAAACAGAATTTCCAGGAGCTGAAATCAGCTCATAGCCTGAGCCTGTATGAATGTGCTGCAGTGACATTTGGGCAGGTCACGTTCTCAGATCCCTGGCAGCTGGAGCACCATGGAATAGCCCTGCCTTGGGGCACAGCCTGGCTCACTGCAGAAGGCTTTAGTGATCTGTGTGAGGCAAGCAGGTGGCCTTGCTGTCCTGTTACATACTCACCACGTGCTCTCACAGGGCAGCTGGCCTTCCAGGCTCCATAGCTGTGGTAGTTTGCCTTTAGAAAAAGGAAGCTTTTAGTTATCCAAAGGAATCATTCCTGTGTCATATCCTAAGACCCACTTCAGTGGATTTTGGCTGTTTTACAGTAAGTCACATGGAGCTTCTGTTCACCTCATGAACAGTATTGACTTGATTCCACTAAACAGAGTGAAGTGAGCCCTCAGATATTAATGGTAATGTGCTGGAGCTTATTTTTAGAAGATTAGAGTACTTAATGTAGGAGAGCTCTGTCGTTCTAGCAACTGCATGTGTACCTATCCTCAAGAGCAAATCATTGCAGTCAAACCTCATCAACTACCAATAAATAATTTATCTTATTTTCCACTATGATGATATACATAAAATAGTACTTACCTACTTTTGGAAATATAACTATATAATCCTTCATTCAGTCCTTGTTCTTAATGGGCAGAATTTTAGTGAATACCTGTAACTACAGGCAGTTTTGCAGCTCAGAGAAAAAGTCAGATAAATAAAGAAATAGCTCACACTCCACTAATCCTGTGGAAAGACTCCTATTGACATCAGTAGGATTTCTACAAGGGTTTGAAAGTTTAATCCCCTTGTACCCCCTTTTTCCACGTAGTCATAACTGTAATCTCCTCTGTTAAGTACAGTTCACCTTGTACATGATAATAAATCCCTATATAAGGGTGAGAAGAATCTGTTCATGTATAGGAACAAGCTGATGACAGAAGCCTGTTATGGTTTCACAGAATTATGGTGGCAAAAAATCTATAGACACTCCCAGAAATTAGAATTTTGCAAGATTTTCTTCCACTTTAAACCAGAATACTAAACCAGAACACTGTGTTCCTTAAAGATATGAGAAAAATTAGGAAAGCTCCTGGGCATTGCCTCACTAGAGAGTCTATCAGGACCAAGTTAAGTGAATTTGTTTCTTGAAAAGCTAACCAGGATTTCTGGGGGGGGGTTTTGTCTGCTTTCTTTAATATTACACAGGGAAGCACTCAGAAGGTCTTTAGAACCTTTGTTCAAATGAGATATAAAACAGCATCAAATTAGGTGTGAGCTGGAATGCATGACTGATATATATGATATTTGTTTGAAAGTGTATTTCAGTTTCAAGACTGCAAATCTAGAGCTGCCTCTTTCCTAGCAGACTGTGAATAGAAAAACTAGGAAACCTTCAACATGTCTTAACTTTATAAACAGGAATTTGGTGCTTTTCTCCAATTATCTTTATTTTCTTTTCTTTTATTTTTCTCTCTAACCATCTGCAGCCTCAGTGAGATCTTTGCCTTCCAAAGCCTGGTAAATTCACATTTGATACAGAAGCATGTAGGCTGAGCACCAAAGCTGCAACAGGTCTTTGCTGTGCTTTCCCTGGCAGCAAAGCCACACTAAATAATTCCCATGCTGTCCTGTTCCCTTTTCCATTCTGCTTCTTGCTTTTCTACCTCCTCTAGGTTACTTTCCCATTACATTCATTTGTTTGTAGGGCTTTGTCTGTAGGACTTGAAAATTAGGATTAAGAAGAAAATACTGCAGGATTTGGGGGTTTTTCATAATCTCTGTCAAAGATCTAGTTTACAGCTTGTTCCTTAAAAGCTAAAATAGTCTTGCTTAGAGGTCAGCCCTACAAATAGTTGCATCACTCTAGCAAAGGGAGAAGAAAAGGACAGTGGTGAGCAGCAGTGGCCAAGCAAGGCCAAATACTCCCAGCACTGGCCTTCACAACCAGCAAAACCCTGATGTTGTGACACTATGAGTAAAGCATGAGGCCAAAGACAATTAAGAGCTGAGTAAGTTATGTGTAACTTTGCAGACTGCAAGTTGTCCTGCAGGACCCACTGAAGTGTAAAGAGGAGTGGGTTTACCCCATTTTTTTTATGTCACATGCACTGCTTACTGCTTAGGCCTGGTTAAGGACAGATGCATCTTCCCGTGGGTAACTGACATGCTATAAATCAATATTTGGTCTGTCCTGTTCATCTGCCATATCCTAAATTCTGTTTAAATGAGTGAAAACTCTGATAAAGATCCAGCAACTCATTTTTAAACTTATTTTCGTCTTTTAAATTAAGGTTTTTTTGTATCCTATTTAAAATCCTCCACACGCTTTCTCCAGTTCTCCATACACTACAGACTTATCTGCTGCACACACTCTCCAGTGATTGAAAATGCTGTGCTTTTCACTCCCAGAGCAGCCAAGTCAAGCTGATAAACATGCTTCTCTTCTCCCATGTGTCAGTTTGCAGTGTGCTGAACTTACATTTTCATTAACTTGACTTTAACAAAACTTTTCTCAATTCTCCAGGGAGAGCTGTTCCCCAGTGTAACTGCTGAGAGCTCCACTGAAGTCAGACAACTTATGACAATTGCTACCAGCTGAGGTCTGGCCTGAGAGCGCTGGGTTGTGTCTGACACATCAATTCCTCATGAAGCAAGGTTCATTCTAGACTGCTGTCCTTTCACTGGGCAGCTTTCTGCATAAGGATTGCGTGATTTCACCAAATATGAGTCGATGAGAGGGTTTTTCAGCAGAATATCTGCAGCTATTTCTGCAGAAAGTTCTTTGAAAGCAGTTTTCATTGAAAGGGAAAACAGAAAGACAACCTCATTGTTTTGAAATGTAATTTTGTTGCTGAATTATTTATTGCCCCTTCTGCTTCTGTTGCCTCAGGTGTTCTTTCAAGTGAAATGCCCTTAAAGCTGATCACATCAATGCCACTCTGTCTCTTTCCTCTCACTTTTCCATAGTACTACATTTCCTTTTTTTCTTACATCTGCTAAGAGAGCTATGGCATATCAATTGCAGAGCTTACAGCTTAACAAAGTTACTGTGCTAGACAGCTTCGAGTTTCAGGAATGCGCCAAAGGTTTTCTCCTTCCCTTTTGTCCTTTTGGAGAAATACTGGCAAAGATTCTGTGGTTGTTTCTTCCTTTTAGTTACACTACAGGATTCTGATTATCAGATAAATTTACAATCTCATTAGACTCCCACCCCTATCTCTTTCAATTTGGTAAATGTCATGTTCTTTGACCTGTGACTTACCAGCATGCTTGCATATTATGTTTAAAAGTCAAGTTCAGAAATCACCACTGTACTTTAAACTAAATATTTAACTCATGTCCTTGGCAATAAGACAAAACCCTAACCATGGATTTAAAAACAGCCTTCAAAATCAGAAACCATTATCTACAAAAATGGTTTATTCTCGGTTCAGCCATCTATAATTACTGTACAATATCGAGCATCTGTCTATTCTATTTATATTGCCAAGATGAAATTATAACCATGGGTTTTTTTCACTTTATTTCTAGACTGAGAACTAGCATTATCCACAATATTTGCAAAAGTAATCACTCTTAGCCATTTAATGGTATTAGTTTTTCATTTTCACTGAGGCTTCAAAATCTCTTTCCATATTAAATTTACTAACAGTTCCCAAATAAAAATATTTTCTAGGTATAACTATACGATGTTCTTATTGTATAAATGGAGCAGCAAGATTAGTACCACTTGATTAACATCAGTAGCATTAACATAGAATTTTATACTGAAAAAAGAAGGGAATAAGGCTCCTGATGCAAGTCTCTTCACCAGGGTCCTACTGAACAGCGAGGGTTGCAGTGCTCAGCTCAGCCAATAACTGGAAACACATTCACTGCATGCTGGCTCAGACTGTAGAACCAGGCACATATTCCTCATATGAATAATTCCATTGCCATCAATGAGATAATTTATATAAACTAAATTCACATATAGCTGTATGTTTTCAGTCTTATGCTGTATAAAATCACATAAGTGTGTCTGCAGAAATGAGAGGGAGTTCTGGGTTTTGGTCATAGATTAACTCTGCTGCTTTTTCCAAAATCTCCTCTTCCACTCTGGCCATTTTCTTTCAATTGATGTGACATTTGTTTCATGTCTTACATCCATTTCCCGATGTTTTTAATTTCTGAGGCTCAGCCTTGTCCCTCTCTATCCCCTTAGTCTAAGTAGTAGCAAACTGGAAGTAAGCTCTTTGATATCATCTTCTTTTCTCAATCATGTGAAAAGACACAAAATGCCTTGACATTCCTGACCTGCCTGTCCCAGAAAAATCCTTTCTTGAGTACTGAGACTCTGGGTGACAAGGTGTCTCATAGATTTTGCCACCTCTAAGCCACCTTGCTGAGAGTGGGTGGGGTGGCGCTGAGCTCTTTCAGAATGAGGAGTGTTTTTCCACTCCGTGTGTATAGAGTGACACAACACTCCTTGCCAGCACCAAAACAAAATACCAGCAGCTGAAATATTTCTAATAAGCTGAAGAGGTTAATTTTTCCTTCAGTATTATCAGCTGCTTTTGGTGGGATATTAAAATCCAAACCATACCTACATCTTACAAATTCAACAGCATCAGAGGAACTGGTGGCAGAAGTTTATTGACTACTGGTATCAGGACCCTCCATGTGTAATCCAACCCAGCCACTGTAATGTATTCCTTTCTGAGCACAAGTACTCTCAGTGCATTATCTGCTTGTGCCAACCAGCTCCTTGTAGCAGGATTTCAGATACCATAAAATGTATAAGATACACAAGGAAACTAAGCTGCACCAAGATCTACATAGACCTCCCTGTAGAACAGGTCTTAAAGACTTGGGGTTTCCTCAGTTGTGTCTTTTTCCTTTTGGTGATGGGAAATAAGGATCAACATCCATGATTCAAAACAAAAATAAAAAATTGAAAATTCTACTTTTAGAGTTAGAATTCATTTTTGTTTTAATGCCCAGACTTGAAAAACAATTATTTTAAAAATAATATAGATTGATTATTTTTGCTCCTCTGCTGATATTTATGGGAATTTTTTTCAGCACAGATTAGCTAATCTGAGACTGAAAAAGAGTGAAGACTGAAGACTGAAAGTGGATATGCAAAATTCAGGCTAAAAATCTTGATAAATTGTTGGCAGTGTGGATATTTAGTCTCCTCAGTTTCAGCAGTCTCAGTACTGGAGACTACTACTAGCAGCAGAATTTTACTGTGTTTTTATTAAGTTCCAGTAATTTTAACTGTGCTAGTACAAGACTTTCAGGTAAAGTTAGGGAAAAATTTGTAATATAAATATTACAGTAGGGAATAATGAAGTAGTAAAGATCAAATTCTGTGCTGGAACACAGGCCTCTAAGATTTGGGAGGGGGAGAAAGGTTATTTAGCAGCTCATTTTCTTCAGTTAATTTTAGGTTGTCACTTTTTTCGGGCATTAGAAGTGAGCAGATGGTACAGATATTTTGCCCACTTTTATCATCGCTAACTTTTTCATTTTGAATATTCATATAGCCTCATTGTCATGGAAATGCACACACAGGAAACTTTAAATCAGCCCAGCCATGTATGTGCTTTTGTAAACCTCTGTTTTCCTTATTTAGCTTTAAAATTAGCCTGTTTTTTCATTAATCTACGTAAATTTAACATTTAGTGTTTTAAGAAAACTTGGTGAGCAAGTGTTGGCTATATTGAATTAATTTTGGAGTACAAATACTGGGGGACAGAAGCTTTGGTAATGGATTTAGCAAAGGCAATAGAGTGGTCTCAGAAAATTCCATTAGACCGTAAAACATTTACAAAGGTTTTGGCTATTCCTCAGAACCATTAAATATTTATGTAGGGTCAGCATCTCCCTTCAGTAAACTGATCAAAGTAAGATCAATGATGACCTCTCCTCTGATGCAAGGATCCCTTGATGAAAGTTCCTCTGATCCCTTATCATATCACAGAATATTCCTAGAGATGTAAAATGGAGACAAGATCTATAAGGAAGATGAAGAAGGCAAACAATAGTAGCACATAAATTTGGAGAATCTGTTCTTTAGAGTGCAGTGTGTCTAGGGAGGACTTGCTTTCCCTGCAGTGGTCGTGTGACCAGACAGGTCCCTGGACAGGGAAACTCAGTGGCCAGAGAAGGACTGAGCTCCCTGAGCTCCTGCAGTGACCCCAGCAGAGCAGAACTGTGGTTCTGTCCCGATCTGCTCCCAATGCACCAGAATGAAAATTGTGTTTGTGTGCTTGTGTGTGTGTGTGTGTGTGTGTGTGTGTAGAAATGATTCTCCTGATAAAGCCAGGGCAGAAGGAAACCCACAGAGGAAAGTGGAGATGCTGTGAAGGCCAAAGTTTTCCTCATTTTCTCCTCTGTGCACAGCTATTCTTAGTGCTTCTCCTTTTAAAAAGAAACCAGCAAAACAAACAAAACATGGAATGGCTGCTCTCAAGTTGGACCATCTTCATTCAGTGCAATTTTCAGCTTGTTGGGAATATGAGAGAGTCTGGTTTAATTTTCAACTTTTCTGTTTTTTTAATTCCTGTACCAGTCTTGTCTCCTGAAGGATGTTTTTGAATCATCAACCAAAAATTGCTGATGTTTTACAGTCTCTCTCATCACAATGCCAAATCACATTCTGAATAGCCCTTAATCTCAATTTTAGTTGAAATCACATTTCTGGAGTTAAAATACTTGAAAAAGTCTGCTTATGTTAACTGTCAAACTTTTCTGCTTCTATAGCAGATGGTAACTGTGACCTTGAAATTAGCGAGGAGATAAATAATTTGAAGGTACAGATTGAGTGATTTATGGGCTTCCCCTTTTCATTTCAGTGCTATTACAGACTCACTTGAGGTCACTGCTGGAACCTAGATGAGTGTTACAAAGGTTTTTGACAAAGCAGAATATGGAGTCTGCAATTGTATCTTGCCAGTGCCTCTAGAAGTGTTATTTGGATAAAACTTTAAACCAAAACTACTGGCTCTGAAATTATAAATTAGCTGCTCAGAGCTCACCTGTAAGTATGATGAATAGTACAAGAATCTCCTTGCTCCTACATTTCTTGTCTCTTAGTAAAATCTCTGAACAAGTAGCAGTTAATCTAAATGAAATTTGGTCATTTGGGGTAGTGCATGAGATGTTAAAATACAGAAGAAAGGGTATGTGTACCTATGACCCACAGCCTAATCTTACTTCAGTCTATTTCCAAATGTACTATAATTTTCTAGTCTGATTATATATACAATTACAGATTTTTAACATTTCTGGACATTCAGTCTGGCTATCTAATTTTCTTCGATTCCTTTAAAAAAGGTATACTCTTCTTATTGCAGCCAGAAATACTGCTTTACTTTGTACTCAAGAAAGTAATCTCACTTTTCTCTTCTATTCCTGTGTATCTACATTGTAAAATTTTAAAATATGTTTATACTGCACTTAAAATCTCCTTCTGAACACTTGAGATAGGATTTAAGCAGGAGCTAATAAAATTATTGGAAATCACTTGGGCATGAATTCCTGCACACTCCAGTTAGTCCTCTTAAGATCCTCTCTGGTCTTTGCTGAAATTTCAGGCATATTACTGAGTCTGTAGGTTTGGACAAATTATCTCTCTTTTTCAGAAATCTGCAATTGCTGTGAATGAGCACCAGGATTGTAACATTGCATAACCTCTGTGCTATATTACTGGCCTTTCTTAAAATCTAAATAACTAAGAAAATAGAAAATTTCAGCAAAATTATCAAATATCCTTCTCAATTCTAAAACCTGCTTTTGAAAAAGTACTTTTGAGAGACTATTTTGATCCAATACTTCATTTTAGTGTAGGTATAACTTCTGGGTATTTAGTAGCCTAACAATGAGAGAATGAAAAGAAGTCAGCAGCAGAACTTAGGTCAGCTTCATGAAATTTCTCCTCTTTTCTACTTCAGCTAGAGGACAGATTCCCAGATCTATGGCATTTAGTTCCTTTCATTATTGCAGTTTAAGTGTGCTTATATGTTTTACATATCTGTGAAGGCATCTTATTTGTAGTTGTAAAAGTTCTTTTATACCAACCTGTGAACTGAGAAATCTCTCCTCTATCCTATGTTGTCTTTCTCTTTTCCAAACCTAACTACTTGCAGGTATAATTGGAAGACTTCTACACCTTTCTGTTCCCCTGGAAGAAATTTAGAGTAGGATAAATCTGTCAAAACTCCCATTGGATGAAATAATAAATTTGCTCATTTACTTTTTGGTACTGTGCTCAGAATATATAGAGCAGAGAGTATATTGCATAATATCTTCTCCTCTAGAGACAGGCTGTTGTAATTATATTAGCAATATTATTCCATTGTAGTTGAGCTCATGCATACAAATAAAAAATAATTTAAGTAAATTTCACATATTTTTTTCTTTTTTTAAACAGGCATTAGACGACAACCCTCTAAATGAGGTTTCTCAAACATAAATGTAAAGCTCTCAAGTCTGAATGGACCCTCAGTCTTCCAAGACTCCATTATCCGATGATCACTTGACATTTGTACTGCATGTGGTGTTGTTTTGGAAAGGTTTTGTTGTCATTGTTGGGTTGCAATTGGAGCTTCCACAAAAAGGTAATTTGGAAAGATTTTTAAAAGAAAGCAAATATGCAAAGTTTGTGTGATCCCTCTATTTTCCTTCCTGCTTCCCGTGCACAGTAAGCAGGGAGTAGGATGGCTCTCTGTAGAGTATGGAGTAGTAGACAGGGCTTGTGAGAAGGATCACAGATGTATTTTCCTCAAGAGGAGAGAGGGTGCCAGGCATCAGCTGGCATGTATGTTGAGACCATCTGGGATGTGAACAGGGCCCTGCACTGATCCCACATCCTTGACACAAGGATGAAGAGGGGAGGTCAGTCACTATGAGTTTAAGGAAGCCTGTGGCACAAAAGGAGCCAGGGAAAATAAGTTCTTCCCCCTCCCTTGTTCAAAGGAGGTCCAGCATGAAACACAGACCCCTCTCCCTGTGCCCTACAAAATTCATCAGATTTGAGGGCAAACTCACGAAGCATGCAGATTTTCCAACACCTGGCGAAACAGCCTGAAGAAGGAAAGAATTTTCATCTTTCACTGTAGCACAGAAAATGCTGTCTTGGTGTGTGTGAGCCATATGTACAGTGCTGGTGTATGAGGGAATTCATTTCCCTTCTACAGACTAACAAAACCAGAAACACTCTTGTCTCACTGGCGTATTTGTCATGGGTGGAGATCAAACAACAGCTGCTTAAAGGGCTGGTAAATTTGACCAGTCAAGAGCAGACATGACTGAGATCCACTCTGGTTGCACAAGTGCAAAGTGGTTACATGGCTGCTGCTGAACTGCTGCTGGTTCTGCTCAGGTGCCTTTTCCAAAGTTAATGCAAAGTGACGGATCAGGTCATGTCTGCTCTGCATCCCAGGACCCTGCAGGGTCCAGGTGCAGGGCTCTGGGGCTGGCTGCAGCAGCACAGCTCTCCCCTGGCCCAGGGCTCCAGTGGGACAAGGCTGGGCGTGCACAGGGGGCTCACCAGCTGGTGCAGCTCTCTTTGTTAATATGGCCAAAGGTGAACTGAAGCATGTGGTTCACTGCTTTCCACATCTTTGCAAATACTGTTAGGCCAGTACACAGTAACAACACAGGAAAATTAGACAGAAACAACCAGCTATTCTCTTTGTCAAGTGAAAAAAAGGAGGATTCTCTTTTAAAATGTCAGTTTTGCTGAACTACAGAGTTTGCCCAGAGTGCAAGCAGTGAAGAGAAGCCAGTAATGAACTGGGGCATGGTTTTACTCAGCCTTCTGACTTCAGAAGCCAGGGCTCAAAATCAATGAAATCAATAGAAGCCCTTTCTTTGACTGCAATGTTCTTCACTGTGGAACTCCGGTGATATTTGAAGTATGTCTGTATTATTGAGATACATTTCTTTTCATTTGCTGTGCACATTTACTGGACATGTGATCTCCTTGTTAGCCTAAATAAGCTTATGATGATCCTCTGAAAGAAGGAAAGAAAGCAAAAAGAGAGACAGATCAAAGGCCAGGAAACTTGCAACTGCACTCTTATAGGGAATGAACAATGAAGTACACACGATATGCATAGTTAGTTAGTCAAAAAAAGGCATTGAAATTTTACCATTATAATGGAAATATTTTATTTGCAAGTAGAAAGAAGTCTTATTTGGCTGTAATTCCAATTATCTTAGTAATGACCCAAAACAAATCACAGCTACACCAAACAAGGAATGTTCAATGGTATCACTGAAGAAAACAAACAGTAGTTCACGTACATTATTGCCCTTAGGAGTCTAAGTGCATTATTACTCATAATAGTTCTCCTAGTAGCCACCAAACTCTTATTTAGTAGAGGAAGCAAAGAAATAAGGCAACACATTAGGTCCAGAATGGACAGAGAGGTCCCCCAGTACACAAACTGGAATTCAAAATACACCTCTTCTAATTCTAATGGCAATCATTTCAACAGTGTAAAGCATATAGCAGTAAAGCCATTTTCAGTAAAATACATCTCCTCCACCAGACCTTTATCTTCCTTTTCACATATATCCAGCACAATAAAACATGGACTGTGATATAAGCACTGTTTTGAAGATGGTGCACTGTTTAGAGATGGTGTACTGTATTGATTTTCCCTCCTAGCTACCTCAATGTTTAATAATAAAAAGAAACAGAAAATAATTACATCTGCTGTGATATTAAAAACACTTCACACTCTGCTCTGTTTTAGTCCCAGAATTTCTGTTCTTTTCTTTAGAATGACCCCAGCTCATTATGTGGGAGCCAAGGCAAGAGGGAGCTTTTATTAAGCTTTTTATCTGATACTATTCATTTTGATTTAAGAGCATCTTTTTGTAACATAAAATTCATTAGGATTTTTCTGTGTTCTGAGGCAGGTGCGGGAGTCTGGAAAACAAGTGTCTTGCTGCAGTTCCTCTATTTCATGTGCTCTGTATGTGCAAATGAAGTCAGACCTGTCATGAAAGAAGAGGAAAAGTAACTGAAATATCCATCGATTACTCAAAGACAATATGGATATTAATGTACCCAGCTGAACATCCTGAAGGCCAGCCTGAGACAGCAAAGCTGTTGCATGAATCAGAGTGGTTGTAAATAAGCTGGGGAACATTTTCTGCAGAGACTGCAGTTGGATGGATCAACACTTTACAAATGTCGTGGCTGGTGGAAAATGTCCCTCATCTTCACCTCACTGGCCTCTCTTAGTGCTCTGAAATGAAGACACAATCTGATGATGGGAAGGTAAAGAGGGCTGCACACCTGATTCAGCAGGACTTGCTTCTTTGAGTGGTAAGTAAAAGCTAATCCCAGTTTGTGCAAGGGCATCAAAGGGATGTAAGCACTGCAACCAAACAGATGCAAACTGCATCCCTCCATAGACACCCAAGAACCAAATTGCCATCTAATGAGGTCAGAGACTACAAGGCCAAGAGAAACCTCTGTGCTATTATTATCTAGCATGTTAAACATCTATGAACTTACTCTTCTTTGAACTGGAGTTCTAAGAAAAACATCTGCTTTTGATTTTCAAATTATCACTGATAGAATTCTTCACAACCTTGATTAAATTGTTGCAAGATCTCCTGCTGTTAAAACTGTGTATCCTATTTTTAGCCTGAATGTATCAGGCATTCATATCTAACCACTGAGCCTTTGTTAAAGCTTTGTTTGCAGACTGAAGATACAATAGCAGAGTTGTGCTCTCCACATTGGTCCTTATATACAGTTGTCTCCTTTCCCCTTCATCTTTTCATCAGTAAACTGAACAGAATAAGCCATTCTAAGCATTCCTACATCTCTCCATAATCAAGCAAAAGCCTTTTAAATTGTACTGTTCCAGTACAGGCCTCACCAGTATCAAATAACAAAATAATATTTCCTCCTAATCAATATTTCTCTACCTGTATATTCAAAGACTAATCCATTTGATCTCAGCATCACACTGTGATGGTTATCTACCAGGATCAGACAACTTTTTTACAGAGCTTCCATGTTAGTCTTTTATCTTGTAAATATGACTTGACTGGATACGTAGGTCTTGACTTCTGTTTGTATTGTTTGTGTATCTTTAGACATCCAAGGATGTGATCCAGTGCACTAGATAAATAATCCATTTAGGCTATACATATCAGGATATTTTTTCCACTTCATTTTTAATCACTATTACAATATGTTCAACTTTTGTTAGGTTTTAACAGCTCAAAAATGATGCCTTAGTCCCTGAAGATAAAAAGGAATCAGTTTTCAGAGTTAATAGTCAAGGGACAAGGTTCACAGGAAGGGAGAAGAGAAGCCATAAGGAAACTGCCCTTATAATCACTGAAAGTTTATCTAATTTAAATAAATCATGTTACATTAATCTTAAAAACTCATGTCACCGTATCTCCTAGCTGGTTCTCCTCAAACCACTGTGCTCGATAGTAAAGTCCCTGAGCACCTCTAATTGCCAGACTCTGAAATCAGTAAGGAATCCAGCAAGGCTCAGGGCTGAATGCATATTTTCACTGTACCTAAAAACATTTTAATACATAATAAGTGATCTATGCTTTGTGATTTTGTTTTTCTTTTAACGTCAAGAAAGAATTCATGGTGTGTAATGATCACCTGTATCAGTGTGCAGCTCCTTGGTCCACTGCATAACAAAGATTGAAGAAAAGATTTTATCTTTATTTTAATTATAGAGTTTAGAAATGTTACTGTGATCCATAACAGCTCTCCTGACACATCAGCTATTCTCCCCTTTAAAATGTTATCTTACTTCCTACTTATTCTCCTGTAAAGGTTGCTTGCTGGCAAATCCTCTTCATGTAGACTTTTAAACTTGTGGCTGAAAGTCATTCCTCCACAAATAACTGATTTCAAGGGTTCATGTTTGCTAAGTTTTCATTGGCATTGTGCAAATATAATAACATTATCCTAGACAATCTGATGAGGAACACATTTTCTATAGGCCAAAAAATTAAGAAAAAAATGTTGTGGTGTATTTATAATTTTTAAAATTTTTCTGGCTGTAAATGTTCTTGTCTGTCAGCATTTCATGAGGTTAGTTACTAGAATAGAAGGTCAGCTGGGACAAGAACATAATGTGGAAACAGGAAATCAAAATAAGACGTAGAAGATGAGGTTTCTCCATTGTACTGGTCCTGTGCAGGGTCATGTTAAGTATCTTCTGTTACTTGGTTGGCTTTAAAAGCCCTGCTTGGCACAAAACAGTTAAATAAGCTTTATGTTCAACAGAAATGTGTACACAGGAGGGTAGGAGCAGGCTTTTATATGGCAGCATGCAATTTAGGGATTTTTAAGGCTGCAGTGTCAGAGACTCTTAAATTGTAATAAAGTTTTGTGTTAAATTTCATAGCACTGAGTTCTGTGCTTCTGGGTAGTTTTTCTTAATTGTGCTTCTTAAAATTTACTTTAGAGTTACACATCTCAGACCAAGATTTATGGGTATAGATCTTGCTTCTGCTCATAAATAAGAAACTGTGCATTGTCTCTAAGGCTGCCTAACCCATGAGATACTGTAAAGTTGCACTGTCCCAGCCAGTCCTTTATTCATTCCCTAGAGGCCATTACCAGAGGTTCTCTTAGTTTGCCTGGTTTTGGGGTTTTGTCTGATCTCTTGTCATTCTGACTATGCAGTAAATTAGTATTACATGAGGAGGCCCTCAGCACTTTTTGTGGTCAGCTTTTCAGGTATTCTGCCTCAGGCCTGACCCTAACTGCAGTCAACAAAATCTGTACCAAATTAGATTTGAACCTTATCTTCTGCCCAGATTTACATCCTCCTGAAGCTCCATTCAAAGTTCACCTTCTCCTTGTTACCAAAAGTGCTCAAACTACAAGCCAGCCTTCATAAATTTGACATATAAAGCCTCATGAACATCTGTCTTAGACACTTCAGCTAAGATGAAAACCAAACACTATTCTCGTGTGCTCTGGTAAAATAGGAGCAGATTGTAAGAGGGTCTATTTTGTATTTCTATTTCACAGATATCTAGTTCAGAATTCAGTTTTGAAATTTTTTTAGTTTCTTTCCTGTAGAATTTATTCCTTTATATGTTACTGCAAGTAGTCTCTAGTGGTTTCTTTTTGTTCACTCTGTGGAGTGAATCTTGCCTGATATGTCATTTTTCTTAAATACTCAGAACTCCAACAGAAGTTTCATAACAGTATATGTGCTCACTAGGACATTTTGTGAAAACTCTATACACATTCTTAATTAAATATGCTAGAGATGCAAGCTTTATAAGCAACATTTGGCTAGTAAATGTTATATTTTCACCAATATAGGAGGAGAGCTACTCTAGCTTTAGGAAGCTAGGATGGCTTTCCCCTTCCTAAGCCTCTGTTTCCCAGATGTTTAACAAATTAAGCAAAGAAGCTGCTGCTACTGTGACTCTTATTTGTTTGTTTATCTGTTCATTTTTTAGAAGACAGTTTGTTTTCTCTGAGATGTTTACATGCTATAGCATTTTATTGCTCCTGGCCATGCACACACATCCATGGTAGCCACTCTGAAGTGCTGTTGCCCCCGGTTTGTTTGGAGAGGTAAGGCACAAGGACAAAAAGAGCTCTGAGCAGCAGACAAATGCAGAGATCCTGCTCGATCTGATGGTAGAGTGGAGCAGCACAGGCTCAGGTGCAAGAGGCAGGACTGAAATGCTGCCTTCCAGGGCTCAGCATCAGCTCTGGATTTCTGCAGGACATTGAGTCACCAAATACAGGCATGCTGAGTGTGATTTCTCTAAGGTTGCACAGAAGCAAATCCATGTCTCCTGTGATAACAGTAACCATGAGACCATCCCGTCTCATCCTTTCTCTCCTTTCTCCTGTTTTTTATTTGGTGGGTGTGCAGATCTCACTGCAGGGACTAAGTGTTCTGAAAGCTTTGCAAGCATGCAGCTGGAAAGTAAATAGAGTCTTAGGTTGCAATACAAGATGTGACCAAAAGTATGTATTCTATCACCATCTGTTAAAACCAAGAGGGGCAGTGGGATCTCTCTGTGGGAGATATTCTCTGCTAATGGGCCATCTGTTAAAATCAGGTGGGGCAGTCATCCTTATCTTTTCCACAACCCATCATTCTTCCAGGAAGATATCATCTGTTAAGGGGCCATTGAATCCCACTGTATGACTGATAAAATTACATCATCCCATTGGGAGATGCTCCTGCCAGGGGGAGGAGCCAAGCCTTTCCTACCTAGATAAAAACTGAGATCTGGAACACCAAGGCAGCCTTTTTCCAAGGAAAAAATGGACCTTTCCACATCATCACTGGATCTTCAGAGGAAAACTGCCCCTTCTACAGGGGCACTGCTTCAGCAGAACCACACCTGTCATCCAGGAGGATGCAGCCACCATTTAATGGGACTGCTACCAACACCCTGACTGACAGGGTGTCAGGTTGTATTCTGACTGTCAGTGGTTTTTTGGGATTTGTTCTCTGTAATACTGTATTTCTATTTTAATTTTCCTAATAAAGAACTGTTACTCCTATTCCCATATCTTTGCCTGAGAGCCCCCTTAATTTCAAAATTATGATAGTTTAGAGGGAGGGGGTTTACATTGTCCATTTTAAAAAGAGGCTCCTGCCTTTCCTGGCAGACACCTGTCTTTCAAACCAAGACGGATACCAACCTTACAATATGTATCAGAGACAAGTGGAAGAAAGGATACCACTTACACAACACTGCTGAAACCATTAGACTATACTGTTTCAAAAATACATTATTCTTTAGTTTGTGTCTATTTATAGTTTCAGCTGCAGAATATGTAAATTCTTGACTTTTATTTTCAAAGATCCATATTCTTCAGTTCTAGTAAATGTCTTTGAAATATTTCCCTTAAATGAATACTTGCATATGAATATTCAATGAGTTCTGCTGACCAGAATAGATGTGCTCATTTATCCTTCAGGCAGACATTTTGGAGAGTCAGGAACAGTTATGCTTCCATGGGGTTTGGTGCAGGAAGTATCTTTTAGTGTCAAGCTTTTCTGTTGCTATGAGCTCAGTATCCACACCACACTTGGGATGTTGATACAAAATAACAAATATGAATCCTATTATTACACTTCATTTTTTTTTTCATTCAATTCACTATGCTGGAGATTGTCCCTGTTCATTGCAGGGGGGTTGGACTAGATAACCTTTAGTGATCCTTTTCAACCCAAACTATTCTATAATTCTATGATTTCGCCCTCCTTTCAGTTCCCTCTCATGTTTCTCAACTTGGTTTCATGTCTTCCACAGCCTCTGGTTTTTTTTTGCTTTGCTCACAGGCTATGTTTTCTGGGCTTGATTTAGCATCTATTTTCTGAGCAGACTGGCCAAGGCCTGTAATGAAGTTAGTGCCAAGAACCCAGGACATAATATTATTTGATAAACAGAACAGCTGTAGTTAACAAGAACTGGAGATTTGGGAAGCCTGTTTATCTTTTTATTGAATGATAAATGCACGGGAATATGAAAAAGAGCAGTTAATAGCATGTGTAATGCCAGAAAAAGACAGACTAAAAAGGGACCAAGTCAGATTTATCTCTAACCAAACCAGAAAAACAGCAGTGGATGGTAGATCTTTACAGAATACAGTATAAAATTAAATAAACCAGGTTACGGTCGTTTTTGTATTCAGCTCCTATAGCTGCAATCATGGTTTAGTTCCAATTTCTTTTTCCTGAATATCTCCATAAATACTGTTATCCTAGATAAAATCTGTTTTAATCAGAATTAGTTCCATTACTAAGGTAATTTCTGACCTCTGTTCTATCTCAGTTCATACAACACAGCCCTATCAAGCATACTAACACAGGCTGGCAAAATTGCCTTCTAACATGATCAAATTTTGCATGTAGCTCACCTAAGGATGAACTATAACAGAGCAAATATGTTCCATGTTATTGAAAAGACCTTACATATCTGTGATCAATTCAGCTTTTACAAGAGCTTACGACATTTAGCATTTGCAGAGGTAGTCTGAAATTGCTTAACTGTAATGAGCAATGAATATCAATTATTGTGATTACTAATGGAAATGTAATCTAGCCTAAGCACAATTAATTTCTGTTGGAATCTGATCCCTCAAAATGTAAATTGACTTGGTTCTGTTTTAATGGAAAGAATTTTTTTTAACATTAATATTTTAACAAGCCATGTCAATTTGATATAACAGGGTGTCCAGTTGCAAAAGCTTCCTCTTTCATTTGCAGATCCATACATCTTGGAAAGTTAATACAACATATGTAGTGAGAAATCCCTCCACAGCGATTTAAAGCACAGAGAATTGTTTGTACCCAAAGGCCTCATCTTAAAAGACGTGTACACACTGATCCTAATACCCCAGGTACACTCTGTAAGTCAGAAAGCTTGATCCTTCAAGCTTCTAAAGAATTATGTCATCTGATGTTCTTATCAAGATCCCTTTAAAGGAGGGCAGCCCTTCCTCTAACGTATTGCAAAGACCACTGCCAAGAGAGAAGACCAGGAGCAGAGGAACATCAGAGTCAATGCCTAAGGAACTGAGATATTAGTGCTGTAAATCTCCCTGCCAGACATGACGAGGATTGGAGCTGCTCTTCCTGTGTGCATGGTCCTCAAGAGCTCAAAATATGTGAAATAGATGAAAAGGTTCATTTGTCTCAACTGCCAGTGAATGAATTGCATTTCAGTAGGGCTGTTGTACCAAAATATCTGAGAAGACTTGAGGTTATTTCTGAGATTAGAACTGAATTTTAAAATCGGCTTGCCACACTGAGCTTAGTGGAAAATGTTTGCCCTGGAAACTATCAAGCCATTATGAGAGAAGCAAAGGAAACGAGACATTACAGGAGTTACCAATCACTGCTCATCTTTAATAGATGGTAGTTCCAGCATTTCAGCTGAATATGGTTCAAATCTCTTGAAAGGGGCTTGGCTCCGCAGTCTGGATGAATGTCCAGATCTCCCAGTTCTGAAATCTCTCTTGTTTATCTCTTCCAGGTCAGTGAGCAGTGGATAGAGCTCCTTCTCCAGAGGAAGGCTGAGGATGCTGCCCTGGCTCAGCAAACACAGCACAGTTTATGACAGCCTAGGACAGTGGCCAGGCAGCAGTACCATCCAGGTTCCCACCGCCCCAGAGCCTTGTGCTAGCCACTGGACCATTGAAGGACTACTAGCTAGCTGTAAATCTACCATTTTCATCTTCCAACTTTAGATTATTTGTTGCATGCTAATTAAATTTGAGGATTTTGATCAGCAGCAGTAGCCAGCAGTTCAGAAATGGACAGGAATTCAGTGGTAGATGTTTTGGAATGTTTATTCATTTTTGTGCTTGACCTTAACTGATCACTTCACTTTGAAAGAAGCTCTGAAAAGAAATGCAATTAATAAATACCATTATTAAGCTCCATACTTGTTTGTTATGAAACTCATTGTTTTAAATCAGAATTTTAATGCTCAGACATGCTACAAAGTAGGATCATTGTAAATTTTAGCCCAGCATTCATTTATTGCAGGGTACAGCCATAAAATTTCCAGAGGTTATTAGATGTTTTTACTTGTAGGTTCTTTATTATTGATTTTAAAGCTGTTAGTCAGAAGGCTTGGTGACATCACGATTTTGTTGTTTTATTTTTTTACAGTGAGGAAAGCTGGTCAGGACTCTGAGTCTTCACACACTGATAATATGTATAATATTATGTGCAGCCTTTTAATAATACAGCAAAAGGATATGCAAATATACCATTTTCATTTACCGAGTTGAAATCTGCTTCAACAATTCTTATGAGATAAAAAGAGATAAACTATATATACTCATTTGCATCAAAAACCTATTGACAGCTAGATTTTAGGAATAATTCTGGTGCTTCCTTTGTCCTAAAGTACAAGTTAAAATTTCTATTTTCTCATAGAAACGGGATATTCAAGTGAAAATGGGCATCATTTATTAGCTGCTTCCTATACAAGGCAGCCTGCACTGGTGTCTAGCTAGACATCTATCATGCATCTTCTTCAAGAGCCTAGAGAAAATATTTTCCTTACTGGCCATTATCAATCCAGTCCTTCTCCTGCATCTATTTGCCAGTCAATGTTATATAATAGCGATTATAACCTGTATATTTAAAATAAGCAATTTATTTATGAGTTTTCTTCATGGTGCTGATCCCAAGTAACAGCTGGAGTGCAATTTGTACTGAGGTGAACTTCCCCAATATAGTGAGATGCCCCTTCAAAAATCTTCGACCTCTTCAAGATGATCCCCTCAAAAGTACATACTTATAAAGCAGAGATTGTATGTAAATTGTAAGAAACTGCAACAAGGATATCTGACATAAAATGGCCTATCAACAACTCTCTGATACACAAGTTAAATGAACTCTACTGTTAGCAATCAAAAATTTTTAGCAGTAAAAAGAACAGAGTATTAGTCCTTTTCTGAGTAGCTTGAGGTTGTTCAGGGACACAAGGGGTATTTTTGTTGTAAGAAAGTGATTCAGCCTAACTTTGCTTCTCTAGAGATAACCAGAAAATGTATAGGACGCTTTTAGCCAATTTCCTTGAATTGATCTTGTTATTCTCCAGGGTGTAAGTGTACCACCATTCTCATGAGTAGATGTCAGCTTTGTAAGCTGGTGCAACAGTTCCTTATGAACAGTATGATTAGTCTGTTCAAGGTGGTTTGGGGATGTCAGCACAGCAGAATTCAGAGGGCCCACTTGCCATTCCTGTGGTGGGGACTGTGAGTCTCAGGTCTCCACTGAGTTGAAGATCAAAGGACAGGCAGTGCTTGCTTCTCTTGTCAGCTCTGATAAAGCCAAGGTGCATGTGCTCTCTCAGACAGACAAATCTCTCTAGGCAATAAGAAGGCTTGAATTAGTCTTGCAGGTTTGGTTTTTTTGTTGGTTTTTTATTGCAAGCAGAGTGTTCTTCATTAACTCTGATCTGTTATTTTTTGAAAGCAAAAATATTTCTAATGTTAAAATCTGCTAGAAGCTGCATGCACATATTCATGATTGAGGACTAGCAGAGACCATTAGTTTCTTTAGATGTCATAATGGTAAAATTTGCTTAGGTAGCCAGTCATAGAATCCCAAATGTCATTGGTATTTATCATCCAACCACACAGCTGGGCATTCACTGTATGATACAAATGGCTCTGGCTATGCTCTTTGTCTGGGGAAGGATCCTGAAAGTGACATTTCCCAAATATTTCCCTGTAAATGTAAGAGAAAGAGGGGGCCAAAAAAACCCAGTGGATTGCAATGCCTTTGTGTGTCATTTTCATTCTGAAAAAAAAATCAGTGAGTGATTTAAGGGGAAGCCATGAAGTTTAGCAGATTTTGCCTAGGTTTATTGCTGAAGCTGCATAAAATATTTAAAAGTACTGTAAGAGGCCTAGAGTAAAGTACCTCTAATGCAGCTGTTCAAATCTCAGTTTATGAAGAATTCACACCTGGCAAAACTGTCAAAAGAGGGGGGGCGATTAATAGCAGATAGAAACATAAGGTTTTTTCTTGACCTAGTTCTGACTGAAACCTTTAATTCCCATCCCATTAAAGATAAACGGTAGAACAACAGGAGCAAAGAGAACAGTGAGTTATCTGGACTTGATCCTGTAGTTAATATAATATGAGGAAGATGTTCAAATTAGTGGCTCAGCTTTCTGTATTCAGCCTGAGACAAAAATGAGCATATCAGATAGTATTTGCTGAAGATCCTGACTGGCTGAGAGTCGCAGTGAATTATTTGATGAACTGGCTTCCTTCCTCATAGCAAGAATCCTGACTTTGAAGCCTTTAAAACTCAAGTGTGCTCTGAATAATGAGAGAACCCTGACATATGTTGCTGTAACAGTTAAAATTACTATTATTTTGTGTGCCATCACTGCAAGTTACCACTTCTATACAAAAATACAGAGGAAGCATTGGCCTTGCCAGTGCCTAACAAAGTGTCTTAGATCAACTTTAGCAGAAATGGCAATGGATCAAGCTGGCCCTGGACTGAAGCAATTGAAAGGTGTCACTGGTTGACCACTATGTCAGCAAAATACCATGAGTGGGCTGCTGGGAAAAATACTTTCTTAAACTCATTCAAAGAAATTATCCAAAGATCATGCCATTGCCTGTTTTTAATACTTAATATATGTTCCAGGGTTACCTTATGCTAAATGTTGGATTATCACATTCATGTTTCATCCTGTACAAAGCAGAAATCATTCCCAGACTCCATCAAAAGAAAAAGCTTCTGGGAAAACTCTGTGATGGATCAAAACTCTTCTACCTCCCCACACTGGCAGTGATCCTTCAACTGATTTCATAGAGGGATAGTTTCAAATAAATATATTCTCTCTATATAAACATCTTATTATAAACACATTTTAAATTAATATTCCTTGCAGGTCTTACTTAAGAATTGAAAGTGCACCAATTTGGGCTATATTTAAGCAATAATGACGGATGGAAAGGCTGTTTCTTTCCAGCTAAATGTGCCAATACTTAGCTTATGTGTTGATTAACTGCTGTGAAAGGCCACCCTGTCAGTCATTGCTGCTTAAATAAGTATTAGATAGGGGGGCGGGGAGGAAGGCTTGTCATTAATCACCAGGAAATTTCAGACAGCTGCTGTTTTGCTGTAATAGAACATGCAAGTATAAAGAAAAATCACCAACAGTTACCTTTCAAGGTATTATAATTATATGCAGGCCTGCAAGTTGTCTAAGATATGGCTCATTTATATAAGGCATTTAGACATCAGCCCAATAACTGGTAAGAAAATAAGACTATAAAAAATTTTTAATTTTCAGTACACTCTCTGTTGCACTTGATTGCTTTTAGTGTGCTTTCAAGTGAAAAAACAACAGCATTTCCTAGGGACAGCCATGCATCAACTTTCAGAGACTGGAAAGAGCTAAAGTCATCAGCCTCAGGTGTAGGTAATAAAGAGCCTGTTCTGAGCAAGGATGATCACTTGATATTTCTGTGTGGTATGATGCTTCATTGCAATATATAAGAAGTATAATAAATAAAAAATGTAGTAGCAATTACAAATTACTAAATATAAATATATATTTCATATTTTTATAAGTATATCTTTCTTAAAGGTAAAGCAAAATTAAATTTATATAGATGACTGTCACTTTTATAAATATGTCAAAATATAACAAACAAATAAATTTAACCTACCACGTAAACAAAACATGGTGAAATATCTTATATTTCCACATAGACAAGGAAAGCTCAATTCATAACTGTGTGGTGGTACTTTAGCTCCAACTTACTCAGAAACAGTTGCATGGAATTACTCTCATGTCTACAACCCATGCTCTCCTACTGGGCTGTTAAGATGAAATTCAACTTTGTCTAGCCCTGAGCTGCCCTGTGGAGATGCCTCTGAGAGCACTGTGCCAAGACTCACATGTTGTCCTGTCCCTGAATTATTTGGGCCCTACTATGAAACCAGTGTGAGCCACTGGCAACGGATCCCAAGTGAAGCATCCCTAAAAACTCTTCTAAAGTCAGTCAAGTGCCTCTTCACCTGAGATTAAAAGGGACATTGGCTCCATCTATTACTCTGTGTACATGTGCCTGTCTCAGGAAGGGATAAAACTGACCCCCATCTTTTCACAAGGCAGCACATACAGGAGGTGTCTGCTCTGCCAGGGGGATTTCGGGCTCTGCCTGGCACATATTAGAGACTTGCATGCAGGTTCAAATACGTTCACATGAGGAACTGGCAGTCACACAAAGGTTTTTCTTCATCTTAGCAAAAGGGTGGTTCATGTCCCTTCCCCTTTATAGCAGAAATATTCAGTACAAAGAACCTTCACAGCAATGCATTTCAGGATGAACAGTCAGTATCGTTTCCCATGGATGTTATAAACATTACCGGCTTTAAATGTTGGTACCCACATGGACTGAAATTCTAACTCATCAAAATGGGTGGGAGCATTGCCAGTCACTACACTGTGATAAAGATTTCACACACTGTATCTTTAAATGCAAAATACCACCATATGTGATGCATGCAAACCCCCACCTATTTACCTTTGGCAGATATTCTGAATAAAAAATGTTAAGATCATTTCTATACTACTTACTTTTCTGAAATTTCAGTCGAGTTATATGTATTGATGGCACTCAGATGAGAGTAGCTGCTTCTAGATATACTGGCAAATACCTCTAGTTTGAATCCTAAGATTTCAGAACAAGAGCTCTAATAAGGCTTATCAGAGACTATAATAGCATAGTAGGCTGCCCTGGGGCAAGTAGCAACTAATGAAGCTAGAGGATTGATATTTTAGCCCAGACACAAAGCATAGTTGATAATTTGATACAGATACGTTCCCCTCTGCAGCCAAGTTGATGAGCTTGCCTATTTTGCAGAATTTGTACACAGCACATCAGAGAGCTCCCTCCTGAGCAAATCAGCCCAGGTGTGTTCACACTGTCTAACACCCACAGCAGGATTGTGCCTGGCTGGAAGGAATGCCATAGCACAGAAACAGGACAACACTTCATAGAAAGTCCATGTCACATAAAAGAGAAGATGGGATCAGCCACTAAGAACTTTGTTTTCCAACACTGAAGACTGAACCTAAGTCAAGTAGAACAAAAGAGTACATTTGTTTATTGTATGCATGAATTGGAAAGTATGCATTTTTTCTGGTAACCACAAATTGTAAGTCAGGCTTAACAGGAAAGGAGAGAATGGAACATTTTCATTGAGACATTTCATATATTACTTAGTATTTAATGTGATTTTTAAAGTAACTTTAGATGTTTTCAGATTTATGCATATTCATATACTTAATGCTTTACCCTAGTTTTAGGCTCTGTGGTTGGAAGGTGCAGAGCCATGCAGCTCCAGAGGGGATTTGCTTCATTGGAAATGCTGCTATCTCTGCTCCAGCTGCTCTATTACCTCTATTACCTCTGCTTCTGCACCTGGTGGCCCCTAACATGAAAGGGCTGCTTTCTTTGTGAGTTCAACAAGGGAGTAAATTAGAGAGGTGGCCATCAGCCCAACTCTCCTCCACTATGCAGCGCCTCTGACAGCTCAAGACTGGGAGCACATTTTTGAGCTGTTATTATTTCTTAAGCAGCTTCAAATTGCCTGAGAATGCCACAATAAGCAAATGAAAGACAAATGAACTCAATTAAAGATAAAGGGAGAGGGAGGAGCTGGATTTTCAAAACTGCTTATATAATTTAGAGCCAAAACTCCTGTCATAACTCCCAATTCACTGAGAATTGACTGTCTGAATCTTTCAAGCTCTTTTGAAACCACCACCCAATAATTTTTCCCTGGGTATATATCACTAGCTATTGCTTTTCCCCAGTGAGATAACTGTATCATAAATAACATTCAGCAAAATAACTCCATAATACATAATTTTTATACACTTTTAATACTCTTTCACAAGGGTAAAATACTGTCTGTATAAAAAGTTAAAATGGTTTAGTTCTGCCATGGATTAATACATATTTAAAGGGTAAAATATTGATTTCTTGCCAAATCTCATCTGGAGTAGTGCTTTCAAGTCTGTCTTCCATTTTACTTTGGTTTAGAGGATCAAAGAAGTTCCACTGCCCAATAAGCCAATCTTTGATCGAAAATGAAATGCATCTAAACATTTTAAAAAATGTGTTATGTTAGAGGTAGGTAAAAGCTGTAAAAATGTATTCACTTCACTGAAATGAAACCCAAGCCCACCTTTGTAGCCTACAAAGTTAATTTTTCAGTGCACATGAACAAGAGGCTTCTTTAGTTCATGCTGGAGTTTTTTGGAACACAAATTAGTCCTTAAGTTACCAACAGAAGCAAGAAAGTTGATATCCCTTCAGGAACAGCTACATTCTGTGGTCATTCAATGGGCCAATAATCCACCTAAGATATCCCATTTTACATTGCTATTATAAGCATTTTAAAATCAAATTTTTATGTGGTACTAAGTTAAATAACTTGACGAATTCTGTACCCTACATCAAGAGAGCGGCCATTGTCAACTAGGCACATACTTCTGCCAAAATAACAAGATACGCCTTCTAGGAATGCTGACTGGAATTCCTTATGTTTTTTGGTTCAGATGCTTTCCTGACATAGTCCTGAATTAACTGTTTATTTTTTTCAGTCAGTAATTTCAGACTAACTTATCTGTTATTCTCTACATAATTTTTCTCATATATCATGTTGGCAATCACCAGCTGTTTGATTATTGTCACATTGTCAAAGTGTATTAACATTAGTATTTTTGGTTGTGAGAGACTTCAGTCAACTTTAAGACTCCTGGGCTGGAGCTATATGTGTAGGTTAGTCCGAAAACATTTTTGGTTTGAATATTTAAAAGATGTTTTGCAACATTTTAGTTTGTTTCATCTAATAAACTTTCCTGAATACTTCTGCCTTTCATACATATTTTGTGAGATATTGCTGTCTTAATACTAGAGGATGCATTTTGAGTCCTTCCTTAAGAAATCCTGTAATCCTGAACATTGTTTTTCTCATTGGGATAAAATAATTTCAGTGAAATGGAAGCATAAATATGAGAAACATTTGATCAAGACTTCATTGCATTTCCAAAACAAATAGTACCCAGTTAGAAAATTTAGAAAAAGACATGGTTTAGCCATGACCTGTCTCCAGTTTATAGACAGATAGACACAGGGCTTTAATCTGATATCATAGTAGTGAGGCACAGGCAGGTGCAGGTTGCCCAAAGAATCTGTGGATGCCCCATTCATGGAAGTGTTCAAGGCCAGATTGGATGGGGCTTGGAGCAACTTGGTCTAGTGGAAGATGTCCCTGCCGTGGAATCACTGTAATTAGATGATCTGTAAGATCCAACACAAACCGTTCTGTGATTCCATTAACCTTTGCCACAGATTGATTGTATTATCCATTTTAGTATGTGATTTTCCTTATATGTAAATATATTTTAGCAAGGCCGAGTTTTAATTTGTACCAACAACAAAGACCTTACCAGCTCTCTGTTCTTATCTGCTCTGCTGGAAAAATAATATACGAGTGTACATAAATATATAAATGTACAACAAAAACTAAAGCAACAAAGGAGGGAGAGAGACAGATGCAGGGGCCAAAGCAAATTGAGTAATTCCGGGGATGATCAGAAATTTTAGAAAGAAAAATGAATCAAAATTCAATCTCACATTGGAATATATTTGCAGAATAGTCCAGTACCTCTGGCCATGAGGCAAAGCAGGTGTTTTGAGGATGTAAGAATGTTCTCATGTTCTCAGAGTGGATGCAAATTTCTCCTGTGTCATCCTTATTGCTCCTCAGGCTTCGCACAAGGCTAAAGGAGAAAGCAGCAGGATCAGAAATAAAAATATTCCCGTTTGAATGTAACTGTTGCCAAATGATATGGTAAGATTTACATGTGTACAGTGACAAACCAAATAGGTTCACTCAGTCATGAGAAAATAATATTAGAAAGGTTGATATATTGTTGTTATTACAAAATACAGAGTGAAAATACATCTGGAAGTAATTTTTTCCCATTTCATTATAGTTTACAATATGCATGCTCAATAGTAGCCATTAGCTCTGCAAGCTATGACATAATGACTTCCTACCTAATCCTAAACAGTGCCATTATAAGCAATTCTAGCATATTTTATTGGATCAGTGAAAATTTAATTCTCTGAAAGACTGTAAGGGAATGAAGTACTTTATGAAAAATACCACGTAGTACCATGTGCAGCCTGGAGTGCTAATCTACCACCAGTGAGATTCCCTGGCTTTTATCAACACCCTGAACCAGAAGCCAAGTGCTTCTCCTCTTTGTGTGGGTGGCATGCTCATACACAGCAGTCAAGAATGTCTCTCTGGTAACACTGGTAGACCTGTTGTCAAAGTTCATGGTCTCCAGGAGCCCCAAGACAGAGAGATTCTTCTGCAGCTGAGTATTTTTCAAGCACGTTAACTTGGTAGCTCCCGCTGAGAAAACTGCTATTTGCTGGCAAGTATTTCCCTGTCTGGTACCTCCATCACAGGAAGGAAGAAAGGCAAGTGCTAAGGGGAGCTTAAGTCTTTTCCATTTGAAGACTCAAGACTCAGGGAGTTTCATCTTCCTAGGTGTGAATCCTGAGTAATAAGGAGAAGGAAGGGGAGGGTATTAATGGTAGATTGAGGGGCTATAGTGGGAGTGTACTGCACTAAGACACCTGCAAGGCTTTTCTGAGCATGGGATCTTGTGATGTGGGAAACCTGGAGGTTGTGCACTTTGCTGGCTCTTCTCTACTCCTTGTCACAGCCTTGGACTGGAAAGAGACTGAGACAAGATTGGTGTGTGAGCCTGTGAAGCAGTAACCAGACATGTCAGCTGATGTGGTATTATAAATCACAGGCTTGATTGTGGCAACCCATACACAGTGATTTTCAGGGTTTTTTAGTATAGAGACCCTAAACACTTTCCAAAGGAAAGGTAAGGTAAAGTTAAGACTTGTGGGTTTTTCTCCCTTACTTACTTTTCTTGTATTCCTGATAGACCACAACCCTCTGGGGCTCATAGACTGTAGGCTGAAAACTGCTACTGTAAACACAATAATCAGGCAGTGGCACTAATACTATTTATAGGCTGTCGTTCACTTCATGTTTGTTTTTACTGTCTGGACTGCAAACTTTTCAGGGCAGGAACTGCCATTTTCCATCTGTAGTGCTCAACACAGCAAGAACTTGATTTAAGGTGACAATACCGGAACATTGTTGGAATACCCAACAATGAACAACAATAATGAATGAACACAATGATTGTTCCCTAGTGTCAGGAAGGATTCCTCCATGGAAACCAGTAAGCCAGAGACCTGATTTATGAGGCAGAGGAGATGAAAAAAGTTTTACTTCCCACTACTGAATCTATGTTTTACTTATTTTTGCAAATATTTTATTGATGTTGGGTGTAATGGATATTTCTTTCTGTAGCTATTTGCAAAAAAAGTGCAGTTAGAGTGTATAAAATGTTGTAACATGCTTGCTCTCTTACAAGTGGCTATCCACACACTGACACAAATATTGTACCCATGCTGTTTGTTCCAGAAAACTGACATTTCTGAAGAGGAGGCCAAATGGGTTTACAGATATATTTCTGAGTTTATTCAAGCTGAAAGGTACTTCTCATCTTTTGAAATGTCAGACTGCTGCTCCAAGAAAAATGAGTACAAGAGATAGGGCCACTGTTGCACAGCTCCATTTTTAAATGAGCATTATCTGATTGAAGATCCCAGGATTCATACAGTGCAGTGTTTTGCTGTGATATATTGCCTGCACTGGCAAAATGTTGTTGAGTGCACTGATTATTTGCTTCCATTTAGTGCCCACAGCAACCCCCAAATTCTAGTATCCTTCACCACCCTTATATCTGTTTAAACATCTGTGATATTACCTGAGGGGATGTATGTTCTAAATGAGAGATTTGATAAGCTGCAGGGCACAGGTTCACTAAAGAGCTGCTTTGCAGATAGGTAAATAGAGGCATAAGGGGAGGACAATGTAGTGAAAAGTCTCACTGTGAATCTGCAGTGAGCAGGTTCCCTGTATGTCATGGGAGCAGATGGGGAATAGCAGGACTGAGAATGTCAGAAAAATCATGATCTGTCTCCTGATTCAACTCCCACTACCTATACCTCTCCTAAAATTTCTCTTGACAACCTCTCTACTTTAGAGCCTTCTATTAAAATCAATGTGTAATACCAACCCTCATAACCTCTTTTTAGTTCTGGGCTTTTCCAGGATCTTTTTAGTTTTGACTTCTGCATTCATTCAAATGACACTTAAAGCAGTTCTTTGAGGAGGCCTGACAGTAGCTTGAAATCTTTTTACAGTTGTCTTGGGGTGACTTTCTGATGCTTGTATCCCCAAATCATCTCTTCTGTTGGTGTTGAATATTGAATTCTGCAGCTTTAAGTGAAGGGCGGAGAAAAGAGGTGCAGAATTTGTTATCAGAGACTGCACCTGCTCCCCCATATCCTTCTCACACACTGTGTGGTCTGCAGTGGAGAGCGGGACAGAGCTTTCTTTTGCTTTTGGTAAGTTTTTCTAACTAGCTGAGGCAAAGAAGTTCCCTGAACTGGATTTTTTTTTTTCCCCCTCCCTTTTTCTTGGATTATTCAGACCTGCTCTGGACTGAAAACCCAGGGGAACACGGGAGCTCACACCTGTGTCCCACCAGGCCTGGCCTGGGCCATTTTCCAGCACTGGAGGGACTGAGAACAGCCTGAGTGAGCCAGGCTGCAACCACGGAAGGGACTCTGCTGAATCCGTCATCTCTTCAGAGCAGCAAGAGGTTTTGCTGTTTAATATTGTTCAGTTTTTGTGGTGGAGAGTGTTTTGCCTATTAAATAGTTTTTTCTCCACTTCTCTCCAAGGAAAATTTTTCCCCTAACCAGCTGGGGGAGGGACTGCTTGAATCTGTTTCCTAGAGGGACCCCATTCAGAGGTTTCCTCCCAAATTTGCCCTGAATCAAGATAATAGTGAGTTAAAACAGGGCACTATTTGTGTTCCTCTGGTACCAGACACAGGGCAGCAAATGTTGGGTTATTCCTCTGGTGCTCTGGGCACCATTTGTGATTGTTTTCTTTAATGATTCGAGCAGCTAATAGTTGCTCTAAAGTTGTTTATTGAAAAGGCACATCAGTCTCGAAAGGCAAAGAGTCACAAGCATTAAAGTCCATGCTAAAGTTTTGGTATCGAGTCCTAAATAGAAGTAAAGTCCCAATTAGAAGTAGAAGCTGCTCCTGTTAAGGTCCTGGAAAGCTGATATTGCTGCCGCAGCTTCTATCTTCTTCTTGGGTAATGATGATGGCAGTGAGGAGAGAAGTGAGAAAGCAAGAGCAAAAGCAAAAGGAAAAGGAAAAGCGAAGTGAATCCCTCCCCTATGCATAGATTTTTATATACAAACTTCTCAACAAGCTAAAGACACAAACTCGAACCACTTCTTCTTAACCTATTAGAATTCTAGTTTCTTAGCACGCCAGGTTATGTATAAACTATGGTCTATCTTGTTCTATCTAAAAAAATGTGAGCAATAGTCTTACTATAGCTTTAATATGTCTAAAACTATGTTCCTGGAGCCTCTATGGAAACTCTAGTATCTAAGTCTATGTTTTTCAACCTTCACTAGAACTTGCTGGTCTCTCACTGAGAAACTCAGAGAGGCCTCTGTTTTCAGACTCCAATGCTGTTCCTGTACCTTCCTTATATATGATGGCTGTAGATACTTTTGTGTAAAGCATCTCTTAAGGGTATGGAATGTGTAATTTTCTTATTATCATAGATGAACTCAATAGTTAATTTTGAGTATCTATCTCAAAATTGCTTGGATATGAAGAATGCACCACACCAGGAAATCAAAGAGGAGAACAGAACATAAAAAATGGTTAATAAATCATTTTACTGTTACAAAACCCTATTTTTGTTCCTCTGGTAGTATTGGAATTCTGTTAAGAGCTTGCTGCAAGATAGTAATGTGTATTTGCTATTGCTATTGAAACTCGATTAAATCTGTGTGCCAAATTACCCAGTCTACTCTTGGCAGTGGAACCACTTTGACCCAGCTCTCTGCTAGAGTAAGATGACTTGTTTAGTTTAATATTGTTCAGTACAAAATTAAAGGTTAGATTATCTGAAGCAGCTGCAAGGTTTAAGTGTGGCAAAAGCCTTGTGAAGGATCAGGTCAGCCAGTTTACATTAAAGAAGTAAAAGATGAAGTGGCTTGGAAAATTTTCCTGCAATTTTTCGATGTTTATCTCTTAGGATTCCTTTCCCCATAGTGAAGGTGTCTGTTGTTGGTGCTTATTACAAACCTCTCTGCTTGACACAGGCTGGTTTATTTTCACTGCCTTTCATACAATTTCATCACAGTCTCTCTTCTTTTTTTCCCATATGACACCTTTCTATGAGAACAAAAATTGACAGATATTTTTTGCTTGTGCAGAGAATAAAGGTATAATAATAATTGAATGGCTTTTAAGTAAAACTAGTAATAGTTACTTCAGAGAAGACAAGGGTATACATGGAATTTGTCCTAAAGAATCTATCCCATGGGGAATTTTACAAGATAAGATTTGTATAAACAGTCTGTAAATAATAACAGTCCCTAAATAGCACTTAGGGAAAAAAATTACAAGGTCAGTCCAAACCAAGGAGAGTAAGATCCATAACAAATCCCTGGTCATTGCCAGTAGACATAGGACAAAGAACTCAACTTGCTATCACTCTGTTGTCATGGTACAACTCAATGAAGACTGAATTTTTCCAGCATCTTCTACATATCTGACTTCAGATGTCTTTTTTCTGGAGACACCATGAAACATGCTGGAAAGTTCAGCTGTGTGTAACATGGTGCTTTAAAGGGATGCTAGAGAAAGCAAACACACTGTTCCCTTCTCTGCCTTCACTTTGGAAAGCCATATAAAGAGGGAGGCTGAAGGCTGTTACAGAGGCAGTCAGTGCTGCCTCTTAGTCCAATAATTTTCTGTAAAAAGCAGCAAAAAATATTCTCTTTATTGAACAACTTAAGCGACGGTGTGGAGCTCAGCACTTCCAAAAAGGCTCCAGACTCTGGTATGTGACCTATCACATACACAGATGGGAAAGTTCAACCCTTCCAGGTAATAGACCCAGGTGCATCTGGTTCAGATTATGCTTATTAATAGGTACTTGTGGTTTCATATTGAGATAGTTGTAACAATTACTAAGTATAAAAAATTGATTTTAATTAAGAACAGCATAGAAAGAAGGGGATTAATGTGCAGAGCTCTCAATACAGTATCGATGTCTAGCAAGATTTGTCTAATGCGTTTTTTGTTAATAGAAACTGTTATAGTTTCATGTAAGTTGGAATAAATTTGCTAAATGCAGTAAGTCTGATATCAGATAGGATTTAGACAAACACTCTCCTACACACAACCTCTCAGAGGGACTGAGTGTCACACGTTTATGAAGCTGTGTGTGGTAGACTAAGTCTGTATTTGCTGCTGCAGCAAACATTTACACCTAACAATGACAAGTTTATCCTCTTTATGCCATAAACAATTGATTTTGAAGCAAAGATAAGAGAATTATATATTATGTATTTCATCTGTAAAATTAATTAACTCCTTTGATTTAGCTGAGAAAGGTGATGTTTTCTGAAGTTCAGCTTTACTGAAAATTGACCTTTCCATCTACAAACATACCATTTAATTTACAACAGAAACAAAACCTTCGAAATTGTATTTACTCAGTAACTTTAATAAAGGTCAACCCTTCTCAGAAACAATTGTAAATGTGGCATTTAGCCTTCATATTTTGGA
Organism: Acridotheres tristis; assembly: GCA_037013685.1. Lineage (NCBI taxonomy): Eukaryota > Metazoa > Chordata > Aves > Passeriformes > Sturnidae > Acridotheres > Acridotheres tristis. The sequence goes on along the minus strand of CM072889.1, from coordinate 10,875,106 downwards.
AGTTGTTACTTGAATCTTCACATCCAAATAGAACATTGCCTTTGAATTAGAATCAGCTAAATAAATAAGAACAAAGAAATTTTACAAAATTGTCTAGATCTCAGCTGTTGTAATTAGCCTTTAGCCTTTTGTCCTGGTTTAAAGATGTCTGCCAACAAACGAAGGAACATCCCTAGGAGTGGAAAATGTGACCCTCTTCCCTCCAAATTATTATAACTTTGAAATTACGAAGCTTTCAGGCAAAGACACAGGATAGTATGTGTGTGTAGAACAAGGCAAACAAAGAGCAGCAGCCCCGAGGAACAGAACACAAACCCAGGGACAGCCGCTCTCGGCTGCGGCCCCTTCCCCTGCGCTGCAGTTCCGGGCACAGCCAGCAGGGGCGCTGGTGGCTCCCGGCCGGGCAGGGGCCAGGATTCCCCCGCGCCTGCAGGGGGCGCTGTGGCGCGAGCTCGGCCACGTCTCCCTCACACGGTGATGGCGGCCGGGCCGGCCGGGGAGTGAAATGGGCTGCAGCAGGAACCTCGGAGCGCAGCTGGAATGGCAGGGTGGGCACACCCCGGGGCAACAAAGAAACTGTAGCAGAAACGCCACAGCCATAGCAGGAACAGCAGGGTGTCAGGCAGACAGGGAGTATCAGGTTCCAATGTAGAGAAAAACTCAAAGCAGAGGCAGAAAACACTGAGGCTGGGCAGTGGCAGCCAGGCTTCTGCAAGCAGCTGTGGCACACAGCTGGGAGACAAAGGGGGAAGGGGTGTTGGTTCCATCCCCAGTGAGGTCAGGTGTCGGAAAGGTCCCAGTTCAACAGCTGCTCTTGTGAGTGGAAGCTCAACCACAGTAAGTAGAAGCCACGCAGGACAGGAACTCCACAGTGGCAGTGAATCCTCTGGGCAGCAACAATCCAGCACCAAAAACTGCACCTCTCCACTCAGATCCCAAGAGCCAGAGAGCGAGGAGCCAAGGCCAGCCCCTCAGCCAAAATCTCCCAGTATCTCTGCCCTTCCAAAGAGAAACCTCCCCAGGTAAGATAGTAGCCAGCAGCACCCTCCTCCCCACCTTGGCCACTTCTCTTGTCTCATAAGTACTGTCGTTATCATCTCTTAGGCAACTAATGGGGCAAAATTCCCTGAGAGAAAGAAAAGAACTGGGAAAAATCCTAACCTCCAATACCCTTATACTTCTACAGGACTGTTTTCTTGAGTTCTCTGTGACTAAGGTCAACTAATGTTCAATACCTATGGTACACACAGAAAGAATGAATATAATATGGTTTAAAAGGTCCACCAAGTTCAGCAGGAAATAGAATAGGCTTTTTCTTTGACCTTTAAGAAGGAGACTTGGAAAATTTACTGAAAAAAAGCCTATTCGTCTGAGATACAGAGGCCCTAGCAGAGCACTTTAGTGTATGGTTGACCTCAAGTGTATGGTAGCCCCACTGCAGTCAATGGGTCCATCTGTTGGGGGTTTAATTTTTCCCTTTTCTTTCTGCTGAATTTCTCCCATTGTTATGCTAAGTATTTTGGGCTACACCCAGAAGCTCAGATAGCTAAGTTAACAGTTTCTCTCGAAGAGGGGAGGAGAGGGGGAACATTGGAAAAGAAGAGGTGGGATAGGGGCTCAGGCTCTCTCACTCGTCTGGCTTGGAGAAGGATGGTCGCTAGAAACTCCACTCTGCCATCCCGACACGGGGGACCTGCCTTCCTTGGCTATGGGGTTCCGCAACCTCCCTGCTCGGACACCCTCTCTCTCCTGCATCTCCTGCTCACCTCAGACATTCTTTTGGAGCATTGGGATCCTTGAGCAGCGTCTTCCCTCCACTCTTCTCATCTGGGACACAGACATGATTCACCTCAGCGACCATCCCACCATGTGGGATCACTGCATCTCCTCCCTGCTCACCGAGAGCTGGCAGGCAGTGCCAGAACAGTAACTGCACCACAGAATAAAATGTGTCCACAACCAGGAAAACTGTTCACTGTGGTTTCTGCTCTGTTGCTGTTGATCTCTCAGTTATTGTTGTTATGTATTGTTTCCTTTCTTATATAGATATATATATCAGTAAAGAACTGTTATTCCTACTCCCATATCTTCACCTGAGAGCCTCTTTAATTTCAAAATCATAGTAAAGTGAAGGGGGGAGGGGTGTTGTACTCTCCTTTTCAAAAACAGAGGCCCCTGTCTCTTTTAGCAAATACCTGTCTTTCAAACCAAGACACTGTCCTGAGCTGGAAGGCAGCAATAGCTATTTATTATGTGTATTGTAGTTGACCCCTGGGGTGTCAAGCTGGAGTTTTCCCCACAAGAAACCAACAACTACCATGAGGGATCCCAAGGGGAAGCCTGCATTGAGCAGGAGCTGACCATAGAAGAAATCTGCAACAACTACCATCTGTCTGATTGCGATGAAGGCATCCTGGAAGAGCTGTCCCACAGCATTCTTGGTTGTTACCAAGAAGCATCAGACTGGGAAGAGTCCGCAGACCAGGAGCTCTCTGAGGAGGAAGACTCCGTTCACCAGGAGGAGTCCACACGGAACGGTCAGACACCCTCTCTGCAATCTAACTGGGAAGACGACAGCCACCCAGAAGACCTCATGCAGCACAGCTGGGAATGGACCATCGGGGACAAGCTCTCGCTGCATGAGGAAGACGAGTGGGATGGAGTGAGCGTCCTCGAGCTCACTGAAGATCAGGAGGAGCGAGGGCGACGATGGGCAGGTTTGTCCGCAGGCGGGTTCCCTGGGGCTGCCCCTCGCGAGGCCTGGGTTGAGCCGGCAGCACCTGAGCCGAGCTCCCCAGGGCCGTGCTGCGCCTCCCCTGCCCATGTGGAGGCGCCCGTCCCCATCAAGAGGCGTCCATCACGGCTGCGGCGAGCACTGCGGGCGCTGCGCCGCCTCTGCCGCTGCCCCTGCCTGGCTCCACACACCGAGCAGTAGGGGCCGCAGCCGGCGCCAGCCCGGGCCTCTCACATGGCGGCCGGCCCGCAGCCATCCCCGGCCTGAGCCAGCCACATGGGCTGCCTCGGCCTGCGCACGGCCCTGCAGTCTCAGCAGGACCCACCTGCTTTGCACCATCCAAGGGATTCTACCAGCCCCAAACCTGCCTGCCACTCCGGTCCCACCCAGCGTCTGGCACCACCACCACCATCCTGAGACCATGTCCCCAGGTGCCACATCCAGACGACTCAACAACTTGCAGAGACACCGACTCCACCACCTCCCAGAACAACATCGTCTGATGCTTGACAGCTCTTCCAGGAGAAAAATTGTTTCTACTTTCACATCAGAACCATCTGTGCTAAAAACTAGTAGTAGGGGGTAAAAAAAGAAAAAAAATCCAAAAAAACCACACAAAACCCCCAAATAGAAAAACACAAAAAAATATTTAGAATAGGAATAATTAGACGAATATGAAGAACAGGAAGAAACAGTAGCAGTAAATAAGGATAGGAATTAAGAATAGAAAAAAAATGGAATAGGAATAAGAATAAGAATAGGGATAGGGATAAGGATAGGGATAGGAATAAGAATAGGAATAGGAATAAGAAGAATAGGAAGAAGAGTAAGAATAGAAGAAGAAGGAAAAGTGAAAGAAGAAGAAAATTAAGAAGAAGGAGAAAAAGAAGAAGGAAGAGAAGAAATAGTAGTAGAAGTAAATTATTAGAATAAAAACTAAAATCAATAAAATATTATGCTAATAATATTATGAGTAAGTCAAGTTGAAGTAAACATCCCCACATCTTTTAGAGTCATAGTATATTTTGGGTTGGGAAGGACATCAAAAATCATCGAGTTCCATCTGATTATCTTACACACTCTTTCTCTCCCTCTGAGTCCTCTGAACTCATTCTTGCAGGTCCACGTCCTCCTTATGCTGGGGCCCCCACACACGGATGTCGTGCTCCAGGCAGGGTCTCACAAAAATGGCCCAGAGGGCCATGCTCACCTCCCTTGGCTGCTGCCCTTTGCCCCTTTCCATGCAGCCCAGCCCATGGCTGCTTTCTGGGCTGGCAGCACCCACTGCCGGCTCGCGCTCAGCTTCTCCTCCCTGCGCACCCCAAGTGCTTCTCCTCAGCCCCTGCCCCGCTCGGCTTCCTGTCCCCCTGCAAAACCCCTGCTGAGGGCAGCTCCAGCCACTCTCTGCTCCATTGGCAAAGCCATTGCAGAGCCCCGGGGCCGAGGCAGAGCCCTCCCTGAGGGACACCCCTCATCCCCGGCCTGCAGCCGCCCATGGAGCCGCTGACCACAACTCCCTGCCTGCGTCCATCCGGCCAATTCCTCTGGCCCCGCACAGCCCAGCCTGCAAAGCCAGGCCTGGCAGCGTGGGGCTCGGGGGGGTCTGTCCTGGGGCACCGGGCCTCACAGGGCTCTGGGCTCAGCAGCCGTGTCACACACTGAAATGTGATGGGAAAAGGCTTAAACACTGCCAGGGAGGAGATTTGCACATTTTGGCTAAACTGAATAAAGAGGCTGAGACCAGCCCAGCCCACCCCTACTTCACCTGACTGCAGCTTTGGCCTGGGACTTGAGTGGCCCATAAAGGTGACACCACTGATCAATTGCCTCTGGTCTAGGGACAAGGATACAAGACTCAGGCAGGAGAATGTATCCAAAGAAAGCCAAAGCCAGCAGCTGTCTGGAAAATCACCTTGGGCCAGGCTGGGGCTGGGGGAGGCCGTAGCCCACAGGCTCATCTGCTGAGATCGCCTTTGCACACAGTGCCCACAGCCAGCCAGGGAGGACGAGAGTTCTGGGGCTGTGGGGGAACCTCTGCTCACAGGCACTCAACACCCATCCTCCCACACACAGACTGGCTCCGCTGGAAAATCCCCACCCCCGCCTCTCCTGTGTAATGACTAAAAACAAACAAACAAACAAAACACCAAAAGAATAACCAAAATTTTAAAAAAAACCTAAATCAAAACAAAACACCAGCCAAATCAACAACAACAAAACAAACAAACAAAAAAACCCAAACCTCTATATACACAAAATCTTACCAAAAAACTCCCAAACAACAGAAAAAAAACCCAACAAACAAACAAAAAAAATCCCAAAAAACAAACAAACAAAAAACCCCAATGCAATAGATTATGCTAAAAAGCTGAAAATTTTCAGGATGGGTTCATTTCCTCATTAAGACTTGTCTGAAATTAAAGAATCCAATTGCCTGGTGTCCAGGTGTGGAAAGGAGCATCTTGGTATGGAAAATACCATCCAGACAGAATTTCCTTGTTATTTCTGTCTCTCATCCTTAACTGTATAGCTGGAAGAACCAGATTTTTTAATCTGACAATTCTCAAATACAAACTATAACAAGTGGAGGCCATTTGCATGAGAACACCTTGGAGTCTGAACAATCTGAAGAGGAAATAGCCAAACAAGAGAGATAAGCAGGGATTTGAATCAGTTTCTCGAACTCCTGGTTTCTTGCTGAAAGAGCATTCTTTCTTAAGGCTAGACCCAGGTAGAAAGCTTTCTGCCACCTCACATGATGCTGCAACAAGAAAAAGTTTTGGAAGGTTCAGACTTTCTGAAGAAAACTCCATCTTTTCCATGGAATTTATGATGTGTTTCAATGTGTGGATCCCACAAGCAACTGCAGAACCCTTCCAACAGCTTCAGTGAAGGAAGGATTTACATAAATCCAATAAAAAAGCTTACATTTGTCATCATATGATAACATTTCAAACTAGCATGTGGAAAATGCAGCCTAATACAATTAACCAGAGAATTGGATGGCTCAGGACATTTCAGTCAGATTAATACTAATCTTACAATGATTTATAGTGTAAGGAAACTTTCTCTACAAAATAAACATACTGGAGTCAGTTCAAAAATGTCATAACTGTTGACTTCAATGCTATTACACCTGAAATATATTAAAATTGTATTCGCAAGAGCCCTCTTCTACAGTTTTTAACCACTATTAGTCCCATTGCCTTTAAGAACCTAAAATACTTGTGAATTGATCCAAAATTACTGTTTCTTTGATCTTCTTCAGAGTTGAACGCTTGTCCTGTGTTTTGTGGACTGAGCACTGTGGGCTAAAATTTAAGTTTGAGAGCTGCTGAAGCAAGAAATTGTTTTGCAGTGGCAGCATAAAAAACCTCTAAAACAAACTCACTGTACAACAGGGCTAAGCCAGAAATGTCTTTCTAGGTGCCGAAACTGCTCTGGACTGTTGAAGTTCCTTATGGGTTCAGTAACAGATAAATTCAAAAAGCTGCTTGCCTGTAAAACATTTGACTAAAGGTGAATCAGCTTCCAGCATTATTCATTCTAGACAGTCATCATAGTCTTCAACCTTGACATCAGCATCTGACCTAAACCTCTGCATCCCTGAATCTCTTGAAATATCTCTGTTCAGAACCAGTTTAAGTCCTTTAAGTCCAATGCATTACCTTGTGTGACACTGAGATAACTCTTCACCCCACTGGACTGAGCAATCCTGAGGAACAAAACACGTGAGCAGAAAGGAACCCACTTCAAAGAACTTGGAAAATAAAGCAGTTAAAATGAGCATAAGTAGAAATTTTATTATGTCCAGATAGAGTAAAATGAAACACACATAGACTGGCTTCAGGAGAATTTCTAGCAGCTTTTCACAGTGTCTGTTTGAAAAACAGATGTCTGCTAAGGAAGGCAGGAGCCTTTCTTGAAATGGAAAATGTAAAGCCCTTCCCTCCAAATTATTATAATTTTGTAATTAAGGAGCTCTCAGGCAAAGATATGGGAATAGGAATAACAGTTCTTTGCTAGGAAAATTAAAATAAAAATACAGTAATACCAAAAAACCCAAAACACTGACAGAGTCAGAATACACCTGACTTGACACCCTGTCAGTCAGGGTGTTGGTAGCAGTCCCATTAAATGGTGGCTGCAGTCCTCCTGGAGTGACAGATGTGGTTCTGCTGAAGCAGTGGTCCTGTAGAAGGATGCAGTTTTCCTCTGAAGGTCCAGTAATGATGTAGAAGGGTCTGGTTTTCCTCTGGAATCTAGTGGAAAAATGCTGATGTTCCAAATCTCAGTTTTTATCTAAGTGGGAAAGGCTTGGCTCCTCCCCCTGGCTGGAGCATCTCCCAATGGGATGATGTAATTTTATCAGTCATGCAGTGGGACTCAATGGCCCCTTAACAGAAGATATCTCCCCTGGAGGAAGGAAGGGTTGTGGAAAAGATAAAGGACACTGCCCCACCTGGTATCAACAGATGGCCCATTAACAGAAGATATCTCCCACAGAGAGAAGGATCACTGCCCCACCTGGTTTCAGCAGAGGGTGATAGTATACATACTTTTGGTTACAGCCTGCATTGCTACCCAAGACACACAGGAAGACCAATTGCATTTTGTTACAAGCATAAGCACCTTCACTAAGTTGCCAGGCAGCTGCTCAGATCTTGGAGGCACACTGTGGGTGTAGGTGGACAATCCAGAGCCATGACAGATGAAAAAGAACAACTCCTGTTTCTTAGTGCATGATACTTTACCCCACAGAAAGAGGAAGGGATGCATGTTCATCTTTCCCTTTGCTTCTGGAGAGTAAGAGCAGCTTGTTGGTGTTCTTGCAGCAAAATGAAGGTTCCATGCTTTCCCTGTTTTGAATTTTATATTCATATTTAAGGTTGCATTCCTGGAATTCAGTTGGTCCCTAAAATATCTGTAAGCTGCAGAAGACAGTGTCACCAGATTATTATTTGTTATGTTAAATATGGTAGGACCCCTAGGATAAAGTGGAAATAAGATCTTGGTTTTTTTGGCTTCTTGAAAACTTAGAGCCACGTAAGTGTTGACAAGACAAACTGGAAGAAAGTAAAGACACAACACACAAAGTGAAGAATGCCAGTGCAAAACCAGGTGGGTTATAAGTTTTGTTTTGTTTAAATTTGGGCTGGGGAAAAGGAACAAGCTGTGTAAATAAGTATCATAGAATCCTTAAGGCTGGAAAATACCTCCAGGGCCATTGAGTCCAACCTCTGAATGCACCATGTCCAAGTAGGTATTAAACAATCACTGAATAACCAAAGGTCCTTTATTTTAGCTGCTCTATATCTGCTTTATTTATCTGAATTTTCCAGAGAGCAGACTCTCACAGATTTTGACAAAAGCAACATACAAAGAAAGACCTTATCCCATCCTCAGTATAGTTTTGCTCACAGATGATTTAGGAGTCTGAATTGAAATTTTGCAAATATTACTATACTAATTCCAGTTTTATTGTCTCAGTTCTACTAAAAACTGTCATCACTTCAGCCATAAAAGGCATTTCATTCTATAGGAATTAACAGCTCCAATAATGAAAAGGACTAGCTGGAAGTACCTGACAGATTTTTTTACTGCAGAGGAGATTAGTAACATTTTGGCTACCTGAATTATTTATCTCACTACCAAAAGAACCAGAATTCTTCATGAAATCGTCCTGATAATGTGGGTTAATGATGCAAGTCCTCTTGATCTTTCTCATGCTCACAGGAATGCTTGCTTCACTTTCATAAACTGACTGTATTCTCTCAAATCTTTCAGGGCCCTTTGCAGCATTGCCACCAAAACTTCAATCTCACTCAACACAGTAATAAATCTCAAAGCCAGCTAGAGAACTCTTTGCAATGTATTTTAAGTGACACTTCTGTCTTGTCATGTGTCATTTAGACAGTAATAAAATGGCAGTGGCTGGCACAAAGCTAGAAGGATCAGACTGTATATATTAGATCAGACAATATATACATATATAATATGAGCTATAATGCTAGCAGTAAGACAAAACAGTCTGTTCCAGTTAAGTTCTAAAAGTCCTTTAGTATATCCTTTCCCTTTTCCAGAACAAATTCCCTTTTAGGCTCAAAAGGGGAAATGGTGATGTTTGAAAGTCTCATTGCTTTGGAAATTAAATACAGTTTAGTTTAAACATCAAAAGAAAATAAAAATAAATGTGTGGATGTGGAATATGGGTTAATAAAAAAAAATGTTAAGTCAATATATTTGGTTATCTAAAAGAAATACTAATAAATGCATTGCTACTGTCTTACTTTGAGTCTGAAATCAGCTTTCACTGTTAACAAATACAATTTGGTGCAATTTACTGTGTTAACATATTTAGCAATGTGCACTGCCTTGAACCAAGTAGCAAAAGCAGTCTGAGAGTGAATACTAAAAAGGTTCTTGTACTAATGAAGAAATCTCCTTAACACAAAATTTCAAGAGACAAATACATCCACTGTCAAGCACCAGCTGTTCTAGAATTTTGTGTTTATCTTATAGAGACTGTAGGTACTAAAAAATGTGCCCTTCGCCCTTTCAGATTGGGCATAAATATTTCAGTAAAGAGAATTTTGGACGTACTTATTCTGTATTTTGAAAAAAGAGTAAGAAAAATCCTGTATGTGTTCCTGTAAATACACTCTGAACAGTGCAACAGTATTTGTTATTTGTAATGGTATTTTTGAATGGGATTGGTCTTTGAAAACTTAGTCATAAGGGACTGCAGCTACTGCACTTGCAAATGTTAACGCTTCTGGCTGCAGTTCCAACGTTCCAGCAGCCTGCCAAAGGGGTGATTGGGAAGCATTTGACATGCTGCACTATCTAGCTCTGTTCACATTCCCTCATATTCTCCTTCCTTCTCTCCTTCCTTGGTTGACACAATTTTCCACTAGCAGTTTAGAAACTGAAGAGAAAAAATTACAAGTTTCCATTTGTTTCTTAATATTCAGAAGTCCCACTGATCCTTCAGTAGGAAGTTTGCATATGAAAGGATGACAAGGTTGGGTTGTAACCAAAATTCATATTTGAAAAATGGCAAAATATGCTCTAAGCTTTAGAGATAATTAGAATGCAGCAACCCCATGTTTCTGTTCACCCGCTACTGTAATCCAGGCAACCAGACAGCACAAAGTTATAAAAAAGAGACCAAAAATGTCCTGTTAAAATCACCGTCTTGCTTAAAGGTATTTATTTTCACATTCCTTCAAAAGAAATGAACAATAAAGATACCATCTTACCTAAGAAAAGCATGCAAAAGGCAACAAAAAACTGAAGCCAGTTATTGATATCTCAATGATGCCATATTTTGGTGCTCAAGTATTTTGTATCCCATTTGTGGTTTCTATGCTGCCTCAAGCTCCTGGTTAACATTTGATTGAGACATCACATAGTGACTTGAAGGTGATATGGCAGCTGCTTCCAGGCAATTTGAAGCAAAAAAAAAAAAAAAGAGAGGTGTAATTGTGCCCACACACATATGGACTGTATTGATTTACACATAACTATCCTCTGAGACTGGTGACAGAAAGCCAATGAGTCTGGGGCATCATCTGTGCCCTGAGAAACCCTGTTCTGACTAAAGATTCTGCTGCCTTGTTTGGAGCAGTGTATTAACTCTCGCATAAACTGCCTGCACACATTTCTCTATTTTAAATGCGGTTCATTCTTTCATGGTTTTGTGAGCCTCTGTTTGATGACAAAGTAGCTCTTCGCTTGTCAAAGGCTGAATGCCACTTCTGTACAGCACTGGAGCTTTTTGTGCCTAGCTATCAGTGCATGCCAGTGTTCAACGGCAAAGTGATGAATTCATAAAATGTACTAGCTGCTCAGCATTAAACACTCTGCACTACTAAGATGTGATAATCATACTGACTTTTGAGAAAATGTTTTGGGGTTTGGTATCACAAAAAGCCTTTGTGTCTTGGAATTGATGCTCTAACCCTTACACTAGCAAGAGCAGACTTCTTCAGCATCCCTTCTACACCCTACCCACCGCCCTCCCCCACCAAAGAGTGTCCTTGCTGATGTGCTCAACTTTTGCCTAGAGAAGGATTCCTTTCCCTTTTTACAGATGCCAGCAACAGAATAAATTTTCTTTCCCTCAAGACTGTTTTTGGAAAACAAGATATCACAAGCATTTGAGCAAACAAGCATTCTCACTGAAAGTATTCACACAGCTGTTTTCTAAGTGTTTGCAAACCATTCAGATACGGATCAGAAACAATGATGTATGATGGAGGTGACCAGTAACACTTAAAAAATCGGGAGAACTGATACTTCATTCATTCAATATGTAAGGAAGATGAACAGCTCTCTTGCCTTTAATTCCTCTGGAGGGTTTTTCACATTAATATGTATATGCAGGCCCTGTTGTTCTCTTTATAGATTAAGTTCTGGAAAGCTGAAAGAGTTTCTTATTAATGCTGAAGCTAGAAGGTGAAAGCACAGCCATTGTCTATATGTGGTTACAAAGTATATATTTTTCTACATGTAGGCATTAAGTTGCTTGTATCTCTGAATATAGTGTTAAACAGTTGCTCTTAGCAGTTTCTCACGTTTATTTGAGCACCTCATTTAAGAGATGGACTCCTGGAGGTAGAGCATTTTATGTCAGAGAAATGAGAAGAGCTGCCCTGAGTATACAGCAGACAAAATTCTCTAATCTAGACTTGCTTACATATAGGCTCCTACATCTATATTTCACACAGTCACCAAGCTTCTAAGAGTTACAGAGCTTCTGTTGCTTTCACTGATTTATATTGTTTTCAGGAACCTAATTTAGAGACTTGATTTCAGGAAGTATTATTCACAATTTAAATGTAATGCAAAATGCAGCTATTTAGTGCAGATATTCTGACTGCTTTAAAACTGTGTTCAGGTGTAGAATCAGTTGCTTAACTGGGGAATCAGAGTGTGTTTTTCACCTCTCTATTTCAGTTTTTTTACACCAGTCAGTCACCCCTGGTTGTGCAAACACAAAACTGCTAAGCCTTTTTTAAAAAATGTGTATCGCATAATGTGTTCTTTTAGTGTTTGAGCCTATGCCCATTGAGGTCAATGACAAAGCTTCTATTGACGTCCCTGATACAGAATCAGGCCCCAAGGCTCAAAGAATTGGTGCATTGTTAATCTCTTGGTGCTAGCAGGCAAAAGGGCTTGTAAATGCGTATCCCACTGCCAATAAGTGGATGCCAAGCAGTCAGCGTCTCTTGCACCCAAAGAATGCATACTTCATATCCATATTGGTTTTTTAGAAGTCTAAATGAAGTATAACTGCTCTCTAGGCTTTCAGAGCTAATTTCTGTACCTTTGGATTAAAGTATCATTAATGAGAAATTCAAATTTTGCTGAATTAATCAGACCAAACACAAATCTAGCATATTTTTGTATGGAAGAGAGGTAGTCTCTTTGTTCTATTATCTCTTCTGTCATCGATCCTGTACAGTACATTTTACAGGGTAAAGTTTTGAAACTATTAACTTCCCTGCTCCCCCATAGTACTTCACACATTTGATCGATTTCTAGTCATTTCATTCAACCCTGACCTTGCTGTGTTACAGTCATTTCTATAGTTCAAAATCCAGTTATCTGTGCTCAGTGCCTGAATTTACAGCTGAACAACTAAAATATTTAAATATTAACTAACCTTTGCTTCTTTCTAAATTCTTTTTGGCTTCCTAAATTGTTATGGTATTATCTCAGTATTTTACATGCAAACTGTAGGGACATATCCTGAGGTCTGTAATCCTTTCTTTGGCAAAAAAATCTACTGAAAATGAAAGTACAGTCCCAAAATCTGCAAGGCTATTTAACTCAATCTCCCATTTTTTTCAGGAAACAGACTATTTAGAGAATACCTACTGAGGTCTTGGAAACACTGAAAAGCATTAGGCAAGGGGAGGTAAGGATTGGCAAGAATATAGACAGTTTTCTAATAATCTGAATCCATAGATAGGGAACATTATCATGTTTATGTGAAACACCTTTCCTATTAATGCTGCTCCTGGAATAAAAGAGATGCTTTTGAGACCAAACTACTTTTCATCTCTAAATCGATTTTTGATTTAGAGTACAAATCATAGCATCACAGAATGGTTTGGGCTGCAAGGGACCTTAAAGATCACCCAGTTCCAACCCACCTGCCATGGGCAGGGATAACTTTCACTAGGCCAGCTTGCACAGGGCCCCATCCGACCTGGCCTTGGATACTTCCAGGGATGGGGCAGCCACAGCTTCTCTGGGCTATCTGTCCCAGGGCCTCACCACTCTCACAAGAAAGAATTTCTTCCTAACATCTAATCTGGATCTACCCTCTCAGTTTAAAGCTATTCCTCCTTGTCCCATCATCAGGAGCCGTTGTAAAAAGTCCCTCTCCAGCTCTCTTGTACGCTACTGAGCAGATCCCCAAAGAGGCCAAATCTGCTCTGCTGAAGTCCAGGGCAGTGAGCTTTCTGTGTGCCCTCTTTGCTGCCCTAAGGATCTAGAACTCCTCCACTTCATGGTCATTTCATGTCCCTCCACTCAGCTAGTGGAATCATGGGCTCTACCAAACAGAAAGAAAAGCCATTGAGCTGAAATACACACTAAGCCCTACGTGAGCAGTACTGCCCAGAGTGGAAAATGTATTTCTTGCACATAGCCACTTAGCAGCACTGCTCACATTTTTAAGAATCAGTTTGGCTGCCTTTTGTGAAAAAAATAGGCTTTCATTTCTCTCTTGCTCCTATTTCAGAATGAGCTGTTTTTCAGAGAGAGACAACACCGTTTCCACATGCACATCAGATTCTTATAAGCAACTTCAACAGGACTGAAAGTTTCAGAAGCTTCAGTGTGTTACAGTTGATAAACCTCACTGACAAGTTTCAGGCTGCAAGGACGTCACTGGGGGTACAATTAGAAAGCAGTGGTATCTCACAGAAATCACTGAAGGCCTTGTTTGGCCTTTAAAGACTGTACTTGGTTGTGAGATTGGGAAGGGAGAGAATATGACTTGACTCTCTCAGGGCCTCAGACAAGTTGGCAGAACTAAGAGCTTGAAAGTGCATTTTTAATCTTAAAAGGAATATGTTTGGTACAAGTAATCCAAAGACACATAGGATTCCACAACTCTGTTTTCACAAAGCTGCTGTGAAGTATTTATTTCTGGGTCAGTTGGAAACATTCAACCTTCTGAATCAGAAATATATTTCCTGTTGGGAATGTACACATAAATGTACTGCATGGGTTTTTTTTACATGTGATGATCATGGCCTAATCAAAATAAAATTAGAATAGTATTTCCTCCTTTTTGCATTTGACATCTAATGACTTGGAGTCCAGTCTGATGTCAGTGATGGACTGTACACAGGACCAGAACTTTATCTCAAGCTTACATTTTTATATTTCTAGACTTATCAATCAGATCTAGCCTGATGACCTTGAGACAATCTCTGAACTTTGAAAAATGCTATTGCTACTAAGAGCTGCCATTGAGCTTCCTTTTGGCTTGAATAGTCTAAGCGGTCTGTATGTTCCAAAACCTGACTAATTCAGCAAAAGTCTTTTGATGAACACCAACTAAATCGAGAGAGTAGATCTTCCCTGATGAACCAATTTTGGAAATTTTAGTTATGTTTTGTCATCAAAATGAGTGTTGCTGACGGATGTGAGAAGTGCTGTCAGCTGATCTTTGTGGGTTTAGCTTACAGCTACAGTTCCAACTAAATTATTTTCATGTATCTATTTCAGAAGATCGTTACCACCTCATTTGAAATATATCATAATCAAGGCATATGTGAGTGCAAAGTTATGGGGACCAATGACTATTTGTAAATATGAGAACTATAGGAATAATCCATTATGAAAAACTGGTATCTATATTTCATCCTGAAAATATGCAGAAATTTGTTGACTTTTGGTTCATTATTGTGCAAAGTAAAGAAAATGTATTCACTGAGAACAAGTGAAACAGCTGGATTCTGGTCTTGCTTTAAGTACAAATCTCAGCACTTGCTAACTTCCCAATGTCATCTCCAATGTGAAATAACTCTTTCAGCCTGTGCAAAGCTCATGCTGCAGTCAAGGAGGCTGTGGCCTGAGCAAAAACAGCAGAACGTATCTGGAGAACACGATCACACTCACATAGCCCTACTGCCTACGTGGAGATGTCCATCATGGCCCACTGTTTACTTGGGTTGACAGTAGGTCTGCAGGGATGTTTCTCAGACTGTTAATTGTCAGTAACTGGAGTTTCTTTAAATATTGACTCATGGACTGTTCTAGAACAATTTCTGCCTTTTCTGAATATTTTTCATCCTCTGAATTATAGGGTCATCCCTGAGCCTCTTTTTCCTAGTCAAGCAGGGTCTTCTCCCCAGAAATTGTATGTGAACTGCCCTGTTAGAGAAACATCACGGGCTGGTAATTATTTGTACACATATGTGCTGTTGACTGCTAGCTGAACAGGAGTTGAGACAATTCCTGGCACTCTAAGCCATATTTTACAGCTACCCATTGTTGTGTTTACAACAGTGCAGCTGGCCGAGGTGACATCTTTCAGCATTCTTCTGCAAAGAGGGACAGAGTATGTGGGACGAAGGGTCATCTACTGAGCAGAGGTATATAAACTGGCAAGTGGCTTCTAGCAAGAGCCAAGTGGGAGATAAATTATTCAAAAACTACAGGGCCCAGGAGATGCAAATCTTGAAAAGCTGTAGTCATTATAGCTCAATTCACAAAGAAATAGAATACTCTGTTTCTTCCCTACTTAGCACAGATACTTGTTTTTCATGATCTCAACACATTATTAAATTTACATTAGTAAATCCATAAGAGAGAATATTCATCCTCCAAGCTGAATCCATAATCCAATCAGATATATACAGCAAACACGTGACTTCATGTGTGCCTTAAAGCCAAAGCCCTCACTGAAAAATTTTGGAGTGCTGCTCTACTTGGAAGTTGAATTCAGCTGCAAGAGCAAAGCCAGGTTCAAGGTTCATGTATATTTAGGCATAAGGGATTGTGTGAAATTGGTGCAATGGGGTAGCTCTAAAGCTATGAATGAGTTTGCACTGAAAACATACCCTTTGGTGCTGCTGTCATTAGATTCCACCTTTGACAGCAGAATTTTTTCCTCAAGAATAACAGAAACAAATGCTTTCCAAAAGATTTCCAACATGTCACTTTTCATATATACTTCAAAACCTTATAAGAGCACTCCAGAAATTTACAGCAGCAAAGGGACCTATTTAGCGATGCTTTTCCAGTAATCTGCTTTTTTTTTTTCTTCAACTGCATAATTATATTAGAAATAAGGAAAGCAACTGTGTACTCATGATCCAATTTAATAGGCCCCAATACTAAAGCACTGCAGTGGATCAGTTGGAGTTAATTATTATACAAGATTACACTGCAAATAACAAGAATATGTCAAAGTAATGCATAAAGTCTGCTCTGCAACACAAAAGAGAGAAATTTCAAATTTGTCTAAAATTATGTCTTTGCATTTCCTCAACTCACTGCATAACACTTAAAATATTACAGCCCCAAAGAAACCTTGTGTAAGACTGGCCACTTCTTAGCTAACCCTTACTGGATACTGCTTACAGCTGATTAACAAGAAGGTCTTAAGGACAACTCTGAATTGTCTTACTTTGGGGAATTTAATTAACTAGTTAATCACTGTGAAAGTAATTGTGGAGGTGGATGCTGCTCCAAGTCAGTGTCATAACTTAGGTGCAGGAAGCAGAGCTATTTTTTCTGAAAAGGAGTGATTTTAATGTAAATAGATTTCAAGGTAGAACTACAAGGTGACCTCGCCACCACTTTCTTCTTCCAAAAAAACCAAAAAAACCCAAACAACAAAAAACCCCATGCTCTTGTTTTTCTATGCTTTCCAATGTAAAATGAACAATAGTTCATGAATTATTTTAAACATAAAAATTCTAGTCCTTACTTTTCTGCTGTTCCCTAACCTCCCTTCTATCTCAATATTATGGATATGTAAGAACAAAATGGGCTATCAGCTTTATTCAAAGACCATTGAAGTCAATAGAATGCTGCTTAATGAATGTAATGGTTTTTAGATTAAACTCTAGGCTTCTGCATCACAAGTATCAAGGAAATAGCATCTGACTCATGGAAAGGAAGGACTTGATTTGCATTCATTGTTTTGTATTTGCTAAAAGACATAAATTATTATCCGAGATTGAGCATCCGTTATGGTTTGATGTTCTAAACAGTTCTCTGTAGCACCAGAGGGGCCTCCAGTAGCAAGGGGAACAATCACATTTGATATCCCTAATATTTAGAATGCAATATAACAGGTAAAATAATAATTTGAAGCAAGAAAAATTGCAGTGCTCATATTTTTTAATTCAATTTTTTACTCTTTAAACAAGGTTCTTCATGGGGTACATATGCAAGTAAGCTAAGCAGTAAAAAAAAATTGTTAAATTTAAGATTTGGGAATAATTTTTAAATGAAAGGAACTAAAGCCTAAACTTTAGTCTCATGGAAGTTATATGTGATATATAGATCACTCAAGGGTGTGCAGCTTTGATCAAAATCTTTGTGTCATGAAAAATATATTTACTGCAGTTGCACTGCAGAAAAGTTTAACAGTGACCATTTGCTCTACTCCACAGCAGAATTTATTTCATTGATCTAAGCTGCTTTACACTGGATTAGGATTTGATCCAGTATATTTTGAAAAGCAACAGAAAGAACTGTGGGACTGTGAACACCAAAGAGATGGGTGCCCCTTCCTTGACTTTGCCTGAGCCAGTTACACTGCGAAATCTGCTTTCAAACTTACTGAAAGTAATGGTTGTGTAAACAACAGAGCTTCATCATCAAAAGTAGGGTGCTTTAGCAACATCGTGAGTTAGACTAAATTCCTAAAAATAGACATTCAGTGATACCTTCATGTTAGTGCTTGAGTGCTTAGCTGATACTGAGTGTTTATGAGGACCCAGCAGAACTCAAAAGAGGATTCTAGCAGTTCACATGTTCAAGAGCTATTTCGGGTTAAACTGCTACTAAAACAACATCTAACAGATGATAGTAAATAAATATCTCTTTTCCTGTAAATCAGTCCTTGGGACACTTCTGATCTGCTTCTGAAGAATCCACATAAAGTAATTAAGGAGAGTAAATCTATTGCCAGTCAACTTTGATTTGCTCTGTAAGGATCACTGCCTATCTTGGAAAATGGTTAAGACCCTTCAAATAGATATAAGGTGAGAATTGCTATTACAAAACCCTTCTGCAATTGTGGGTTTTTTTTGCTTCTTATGCCTTCTGTTGTGCTGAAATAGCGATCAAACAGGAAGTCAGTTTTACGCTGTAATTATCAAGACAAAGAACAATTGCTACAAGGTGTGACTTACAAAAGCAAACAACTTTTAATTAGGGATGGAAGTTTCATAAAGCATGAGAATACTTCTGTTAACATTGGCTATATTGTTAATATCAGATATTTTCAAATAATAAGCCACTGCGCTTCTGAAGGATTTGCTTTTCTCCTTAACACTGCAGATTATTAGAACCACATTGTTGTTCAGAACAGCCTAAGTGTACAACTGTAGACATCTTGTACTCTCAGTTCACCTCACTGAAATCAATGAAACAATCATGTTGGATGAAATTCATCTCTGTGCAGATGGACAACGCAA
The DNA here is from genome assembly GCA_037013685.1 of Acridotheres tristis. Taxonomy (NCBI): domain Eukaryota; kingdom Metazoa; phylum Chordata; class Aves; order Passeriformes; family Sturnidae; genus Acridotheres; species Acridotheres tristis. The sequence goes on along the minus strand of CM072889.1, from coordinate 10,856,692 downwards.
GTCCTTGACAATATGACAAAGTAGGATTTAAGGACTCTGTATTAGATCTTTCAGTATACAGGGATCACAATTTCCAGCCAACGGGGTACACTGCAATGTTGCAATAGGATATCTCTCTCTTCCTATGATTTTTCTCTATTGCCTTCTCAGATTCTGGACTGTTCTGTAAATTCCCTATATTGACAGTTTGCTAACATGCTTGGTGGTTTTCTTTCATTTCTTACCCTGTTAGACCTCGAACTATTGTAATTGAATGGTAGGCAGGTCTCCAAGTGAGAGGGATGAAAAGGTCTTAAATTACCAGAGCCATTCGTTCTTACCATATATGCTGTATGCACCTCTTTCTTCTAACGAAATGCTTTCTTTTCATAGCAGTTACATAAGAAAATCTTTTCACATTCAAAGTGATATTTCTTGAGCAGTGACAAAGCAAGGGAGAGACTAACAACCCACAAATATTATATTCCCCAAGACTAAAGAAAACAAAGTTAATTTTCTGTCTGATTTCCTTCCCATATTAACTAATACCTTATTTATATCAATTAAATGAATTCTAAATAAAAAGAGAGTTGATTCCATACCCTAGTTCTGCAAAAGCTCACACCAAAAGTAAAACAGGTATTTGAAATTAGAAGAGAACTGAATGTCTGTTTTCTGCATGACTCTGAAAACTTTATGAGACTGCTGGCTTAGGGGAGGGTAGGAACCTCTGTCTAATCAAATGGAAAAGAAAAATAAGAATTCCTTAAACCTCTAGTAAAAAGTTTATATTCTTTTTGTCTAAACATCTACTTCTAAGTATCTATGTCCTGTTTTCCAAAGATGTTTTCATTAGAAGACACTACTGCAGATTTGAGGTAAGTTATGGTAATACACAAATGCATACAGGTAGAAAAACAGACTTTTGATTGGCAAACACTCATCTGAAGTGATTATTCACTACTTGGATCTAAACGAGATTCTCTTCAAGAAGAATATATTTCAGTAATGATATACAAAAATTAAATATTCAGTGGTCAGATGTTTCACAATTGAAAGGGGTATGAATTGAATATAACTCCCAAGATTTCTTGAGAACTGTATTCATACGTGTAAAATTAAAAGAGAGTATCCACTTTATTAATAGTATATAAAGGATAGCACCACATTTTTATTTAATTTACTGCTTCCTGATGTAATAAATATAGATGAGCACAGCAAAGTACAGGTTTAAGTAAGAATTGCAGGGTTGTGTTATGCCAGCAGTGCCTAGTGTACAGTTAATTGGAAAGCAGAAGGTAATATAAATTGTTTCTGATATTATGGGATATAATAACACTACATTTCCAGCAGCTCCATAGCTCTTAGAATTAGAAGTATGTATCCTGGAGATACCAGAAACCCAAGAAATATGAAGATATTTCTCCATACTGACTGTTTCCATATTTGTGTCTTAGTTGTGCAATTGTAGTAGCTATGTTATTAGTGCTACAGTCCATGTACAGTTCTGATAGAAGTTGCTGGATTAATTTGCTTCCACTACCTAAAGTTGAATTAGATTCCAGTAGCGGAGTAATGACTTTTATTTATGAACAAGTTTCCTCTTTGACTCTGTTCCTATACAAATCTTGATCATCCTTCCATGTACTAGAACATATTCCTACGTGCCAGACCCAAAAACTCCGCCAGGATGTATTGGGTACAATCTTAGCTCCAATGATAGGGGTAATAAACCTACTACACATCTCTATGTTCTAGGATTTCACCTGTTAACTGTTCTTTGGAAAAACATATAACAACAAATCAATGACTCAAGTAGCCTCTGAACGTGTCTCTAACCAAAAAATAACTCTCAGAGAACTTTAGACATACTGTAAACTCTCATCATGAATAAGAGGAGTAAGTCTTTCTTGAGGCAGCAAGTAACAGCTTTTTGCAATGAATTCTGAATATTAATCCCTACAGTGTTTTACTAGATAGTCTAATGCATTTACTCTGCTAATTCACATAAAATTTCCAACTTTAAAAAACAATTATTTTTGCCACGAATATTGTGTAGAAGACAGCTTTATAGATTAGCTGTAAACCACACAGCAGAATATTTGTTAAACTCTCTCTCATCTGCAGCTTTCTAATTTCATTTTATGTCTCTGTTATTGCCTGGTAATGAAAGGTAAACAAGAGAGCTTCAATAGTTTGTTCTATGGCCACTCATAGTCAGATCTTAACTAGTTGTCCTTTTGACCTGTTTTCCAGAATGTATGAAGCTGTAACGTCTGTATTAATTTTCCCTTGTGACACTGTACTTTCCCCTTGACTCCTTCTATCTGTAGTTTCATCTTGTCCCTGAATCCCTTTTCATCTTTGCTTCTGTCTCTCCCCACTATCACTTTATCTGTTAACTGTCTATTCCAGAATTAATCACTTTAGCTAATCAAAATGCTGACAGTGACATCAAGTTTGGTTACTTGTGTATCCTTCGCTTTATGAAGAAATACCTGGTTTAAAACAAGCAAACAAAGAAAGGTGTAAGACATATTTGATAATACATTTATTAGCAATTATGACATTATTTGGTTCACACTGGAAGAGATGTGAACCAAATATTTGTTAAAATCTCTCTGCCTGAGCTTCTCTCTCACAATTAGAAATAGGAATGACAAAAGTAATCAAGTCTGCTCAGTGTAGTTAGGATGAAGCTTCAGGAACAGAATCCTGCTGTAGATTCTGCCATGACTTTATGCCAACACTATGGGTTTAGCCTAGTGACATCAAAAAGCACAGTGAGAATGCTGTGTCCCAAATTCCATAGCATTTTTCTAATCCACTATTACAAATTACAACGAAAACACATTAGCTAATTATAAATCATTACCTTCTCCTGCTCAGGTAGATACTCTGAATCCCCAGTGTCTCAGAACACCATATATCATCTAAACATGATGCTTGATTATCCTGCAAAATCTTGGGCATATTTCGTAAGGGGAGGTATGGGAAAGCATCTGGTATGACCACTGTTACCATGGAACTCGTTAATTCTAGTCACTGAGCATCCTTAGCAAAGTATATAAAATATCTCCATGGCACTGATATCCACATAAAGGCAAGCAATCTACTATTGTGTCCCAGGACACGCTGGGTTCACTGTAAGAAAGATAAACTAGGTCGAGGTCTCTGGATTTCTCCAAAATCCATATGGAATGGTGTAGGATATGGGGTTATAATTGTTAAAGTGGTTAAGGCTTTTGCTCACCAGAAGGCCCTGTGGGAAAGGCACAGCTGCAGGCTGGACGGTTGGAAGTCGGCTGAGGGGTGAGCGGTGATTGTAAGTGAGGAGAGTCAGTTAGTGACAGCGGGAAGTGAGACTGTGATTGGCTGGAGGAACGCGTGGACAGCGTATGAGTGGGAAGCTGATTGGGTGGAAGGACACGTGGACAGCAGCACTGCAGCTGAGCCAGCCAATGGGTGCCCTCTTTCTGTTAAGTTCTGTTAGGCTTTGGTTTGGTTTCAGTTATGGTAGGTGGAGATTAAAGGTATAAAAAGGGTGCGATTTCTACAATAAAGTCATCTCCTTTGGACGAATAAGGGAATCTGTGTCGCTTTGCTCCCCATTGCTGCAAATGGTTGTTGTGCCATTTGTACCTGCTAATCATGCCATAAAGCTAACTGCATAAGCAAAATAGCAAACTGCATATTCCAAATGCTAAAGGGAATAATAACAACAACATGTAAGGGGGTTCAGAAGAAAAAATATGGGTGATAATTAAAATTTGTCTCTCGGCACAGATATGTTTTGGATCACCACACAACTGTTCATTTGTAGATTAGACTGTGAAGCACCATTTTTTTGGAGACAAGGTACCCACCGTGCTGGCAGTGTGTGAAACTCAGACTCTGACATGCTACATTAATTCATGGCTATTTTATCTTCTTACTTATTCTAACATCTATAATGCTATATATAATTTATTTCATATTTTTTTCAGTGCACCATCAGCTGTCAGTGTGGCAGGTGGCAATCAGCCTGCAATACTTAGCTGCAGAGATGGAGAGAATTTCGCAAGAGCAAATGAACAGGAAGAAAGTAGGACCACTAGCAAAGGGCACCAAAAAAAAGAGAACAGCAGGACTTTTTAGAGAATACATTAGAAAGAGGCTGGACGTGTGTAGAATAGGAAAAGGTGAGTAACTTGGAACAAGATAGAGAAATTATTTGCTAAGAGGAATATGCTTCTGACAACTGTCCTTAATGTCTAAACTTCCTGCACCTGTCTAGCTTTCAGATCTGCTATCTTAACCAAAGGACATTTGTGAGCAGAGTGCTCTACAACAAAGCCAGGCTATTGCTCAAGATGCTAATTCTGGTCTGAAACCTCCTGGTTAGGTGAGCTGGGCCAGTTGCTCTCCCTGATTTTTAAGTTTTTACATCTGTAAAAGAATAATATAATCATGCCTCATGGGGATGCTTACAGGAATTCCTAGGTAATATGTGTTCAGAGCTTTGACCTTGAGGAGTGCTATAGATATAATCATGAACCTGTCCATACAGACTATCATTTCTTTAAAAAGACAACTGCCATCTCAGTCTAAATAGGGAACATTACCATCCACCCTGCAGCCTGATCTCTACCTCTGCCTGATCTGGAACAGCCTTCATCTTCTGGGAATGATTCCCATAAAGGAACACAGTATGTAGCAACCAATGCATGTACCCTAGAGTGAGCAGATGTCACACATATGTCACACACTAAAAGCATGTGTTACACTCCTGCATCATGACTGTAGTGCCCTGCTCTTCACCTCTACCTCTGGCTTCCTTCAAAAGTAGTGTTTTGGATCTCTAATGTTTTTCATCAGCATTTGTGTGATAATCTGTGGCAACCTTCAATCTTACATCTTGACTACTTACATGATGCTACAGCCAGTGGCACCAGTTGATTATTTTAGAATATTATCCCTAACTGAACTGAACATCAACCCAAACAATGCCACAGTCTAAGACTAAGATAAAAAAAGAAGCAGAGTAGCATTGATATAAAGTGACCTGCTGAAATCAGAGGAAAAGCGAATATTAAGGGAAGAACAGTCTTTGCTGGGCCTATGAGATGGACAACTCCACCTAGTATCACTCTTCTCTCTCTATTTTGTACAGTTTTGTGAGGCCCAAAGCAGCAAAAAGAAAAGCACTGCAGGATCCATACAGAGAAGTGTCGAGGAGATGGGTAAAAAAACAGAGAGAACCTGGCATAGGCAGATGCATTGCAGCTCCCTGTGGATATGAAGGCCAGGTGCATCTCAGGGCTGGTGCTCAAGACACAAGGAATGTCCATCACCCATCCCCCTGCTCCCCTGCAACCACCAGGCTGGCCCTGCTGTGTGGTCTGTGCTGGGGCAGCTCAGCAGCTGACACACATGTTGTGTCTTCTTCCAGCATCAAGGATGAAATGGAGACTTTATTTGAGTTCCTTCCTTTAGGGGAGGTTAGGAAGGACCTAACATTCCCTTGTGTGGGATTAAACTCTTGTCTTTCTTCACTTCACGGCACTGTGGGCGGATGATGCTTCCCGCTGATGCGCTGGCACTGGAGGAGGGATGGGGAGAACTCGGGCGCAGGGCCGGCAGCCCCTTCGGGAGAGCGCACGGTCCCTCAGCATCCCTTGCTGTGGCCCTTTCCAGCCTCCTCTCGGCAGCCCCTGGGCTCAAGTCTCTCCCCAGCCCTCGCCCCTCAGGCGGGGCCCAGCAGCACCCGCCTGCCCCGGCCATCACCGGGCCTCCCGCCCCCGGCCCCGATCCGCCTCTGCTGCCTCCCGGCCCACAAGTCCTGGGGCGCCCGCACCGCCCATCGGGCACGGGCACAGGCAGGACACGACCACCTCCTCACCATCCCCGGCCTCCTCTGCCGGCCCCGGCTCGGTTCCCCGCCCCTCCTTCCTTTCCCCGCTCCCTCCCCCGCCCGCCCACAGGCGCACGCACCGCACTCACACTCTCACACACACAGAGACACACACACACCCGGAGCCGATGCAGCTTTAAAGGGGCAGCTGCAGCCCAGGGGCCGCCCCACGTGAGGCCGGTGCGCTCCCGCCGACCGCAGCCCCGAGCACTGAATTGCGGCCGGAGCCGCTGGGGCTGGGCAGGCAGGCGGGCCGGCCGAGCGGAGCGGAGCGGAGCGGCTGCCAGCCCGCCTCACGCCAAGTTTGATCGATAACCCCCTCCCGGCCCGGGCGGAGCAGCCTCGGCGGCTTCGCTACCCACCATCTTTGGGGGAAGTCCCTGCGTTGGGGGGGGCTGCTGGAGACGGGGGAGAAAGGCAATCTCGCAGCCAATGAGCCCTGCTAGACTGGGGTGAAGACGAGAGCAGAGGGATTTGGGGAAGGAAAGGATTAAAAAAAGAGACGAAAGGAGGGGGACCATCCTCCCCACCACCTCCGCCAGCATCGCCACCACCGTTGACACCGCTCCGAGTCTCCAGTTGCGCCCATGCCTGTGCCGCCAGTTTCGGTTTAGGGGCTGAACCGCAGGGGCTGAAGAAAATGGGGCAGAGCGCGCCCCGGACCCTGCTGCTGCTGCTGGCGGGGCTGCTGGGGGAGGCACTGGCGGGGTTCCCCAACACCATCAGTATAGGTAAGCGCCCGCCGCGGCACCGCGACCCGCGCCTTCCCTGCCAGCCGTGGGGAAGTTGTGTGCAGGGGAGCGGGGGGCGAGCCCGGGTGCCGCGGGGAAGGCGCCAGCCCTGCTCCGCTTCCTTCCCCTTTCTGGGGGCGAGAGGCAGCGGCGGTGCCCGGGCTGCGCCGGCGGGCGGCTGCGAGGGGCGCCGGGCTGCCCGCACCCCTCCGAGCAGCGGGGATCGGGTCCGCGCTCTGCGGAACCCTGCCTTGGAGCAGCGCATCCCGTGGAGCACATAATGTGAGAGAGTCGTGGCGTGAATCTCTAGCGACGTGCCCGAAAGCCGGGGCCGAGCGAGCCGTGAGGCTCCGGGCAGCGAGTGAAGTGGGGGCTGTTCCCTGCCGTCTCTCGGAGCATCATTTCCCTCGGCCGCACTATCGCTCCACCAGACCGTGAAACCGCACGTTTGCCACGCCGCACGCCGCCGTGTCCCCGCACATAACTACAGCGGCGGTATTTCGGTAGTCTGGACAGGATTTAGGAGCCACGGTTCCGCAAGTTAGACTTCTAAATCTCTGTGTGAGCGAGCATCCGTGTAGAAGTGGCCTGGTTTTCAAGGTGCACCTGCGGCTCCAAGCAACTCAGGGGGCACCTGGATGTGGTGTGTGGCTTTAAAAGCCTGACTTTGGACTTGGAATAAGTGTTTCATGTAGGTACTCTGTCAGAGTTATGTGCTCAGGTTCAGGCTGCTCCTGTTCATTCTCTCCTGCAGTGTGCAGCAGGCAAATATAGCTTATTGCCATTGTTTCTCCTCAAAATTAATTCTGAAATACCTTTTCCCTTTTTTCCTTTTTTTTTTTTCTCCTCACCTAGGTGGACTTTTTATGAGGAACACTGTTCAGGAGCACAGTGCATTTCGATTTGCTGTGCAGCTATACAACACAAACCAAAATACCACAGAAAAGCCCTTCCATTTGAACTATCACGTAGATCACTTGGACTCTTCCAACAGTTTTTCGGTGACAAATGCTTGTAAGTAAATACCTGGTTTTTAAAAATATATTCATTTATTATCTATCCTGCATTCAATTCCTTCCTGCTAGCCTAGAGTTCTTGGTCATACAATATAGTGCAACAAATGTGTGTAGTGACTGGAGGTTTAGTAGATTTGCAGAATTATATGGAATACCTTAGGAAAAGTTCTCTCACCACTTCATGCCCTTAGTTTTGTTTTTCAGGAAAACAACCATGTTGTTGATAATAGCAGTGCTGTGTAGCTTCAGTCAGTGAATTGCTGCTGAAGTAAGATCCCTCTTCTGTTGAGGCTACAACCTAGCTGTGTGAAAAGGCATAATTTGCAAATAATACGTAGGGGAAAACCAGAAACAACTGTTTAGAAGTGACCTTGAGGTGAGAAGGCTAGAGGGGTTTGCTTCCTTCATCTGCCTTGAAATACTGAGTTGTTTTCTTCCAGTTAGAGTCCTGTGAAAAGCTGAGGAGCCTGTAAACTGACACATACTGTTAGAGCTGAGGGGAGAGAAAATGGAATCGGAGCACTTGGCGTAAGGAGAGATAGCTCTGCACAAGCAGTGCACGCGTAGAATTTAAGCTTTTATTAACAGAAGATGCAAAATAGAATTTTGAGTGTTGCTAATGTGGTGTTAAAATGCGAAATCTCTTTCAGAAAGACTTATGCGTGTTCTGCATTTTAAAAGGCATTCCTTTACCAATAGTAGTTACTGGATATTTGTTTTACTGGTGTATCCAAATTTGATTCTATGCAAGTTTTATTGTAAATCTTTGAAAATGAAATGAGTCCTCTTCCAAAGTAACTAATGCACTTTGCAATCTGGAGATATATGTCTGCACATGATCTAATGGACCACTGAATGCAATGTACTAACTTTACATTATGAACAGGTTTCTTTTCACAGTTTGCAGGTTTATACTCACAGTATAAAATGGTCAAAGAGGAAGCAATGTACTGAAATAATGAAGTACTGAAGTACAGAAGACTAGTATTTTTTGCTTTAAAACAGTTCTAGGTTTTCAATGACTTATTTATTTTTTTATTTGCAAGAGATAGCATAGTTCTTACATTCCTGTCCCACTGTATATTTTGAGAAAGTTGATGGTTAAAAAATACACAATAAGGAAATATTTGGACAAATTTTGGATTGATATTCTAACATATCCCCCATGTGACTGCTTCTTGGTAGTGCAGTGTTACACTTTCCAAAGGACTTTGAAGTAGGACCTTTAAAACTTTTGCAGGGGGGTTAATTTTGTAATATGCAATAAAAATAATTGGTCAGGATGGGAAAAAATGGTAAATAAAAGTGTGTCTCTACTTTGCATCTTATTTTACTAATCCTATCGAGCCTTAACAACTCTTACAACAAACATCAGACTATTAATCCTTAATCAGTGTAATCCCTTCAAGAGGCTGTATCTCAAACACAGTTTCCTAAATATCAATTATATGGATTTAAACTAAATATGTTGAACTGCTTGGGTGATTAATTATTAATTGTTTTTTAAAAGTTGTTACCAGCGCTTCTTCCACCAACAGAAATGATCCACTTGTTCATGGGCAGTCAGTATATTTAGTCAGTGTTCTGCTCATCTTCTGACATCTAATGATTTTTGTCAATGCTTAATAAATCCTGTGGCAGTTTTAGTAAAGTGGGACAGTTTTCCGTAGTACCAGGCTCCATGTTCCAACACCCATATTACCAGTATAGTAAAATTGGGAAAACTTAAATCTGTGGAGAAACTGTTGACCAAAGAATATGTACTTACAGCAACCTATTTAAAAGCAGAAGATGTGAAAAAAGAAACAGACAAAAGAAAATGAAAAGGCGACCTTGTCTGTACTGTGTCAACCATCTCATAATACTGTTGATAAGAAAAGAATATGGCAAGTCCAAGACACCAGTCATAGGCTTCAGTAGCTCAAAATATAAAAAACCTCAGAACAGTTGTTCTTTTGAATCTGGTACCAGTTAGCTTTGAAAGTCAGAAAACTTATGAGTATCAATGCATTAGGATGAATTAATAGCTTCTCACACTACCTGACCAAAATTGCAGCCTTTAACCATATCCTCATTTCGTATGGGAGTGGCAGATCATTTCACCCTGCTGCCATATCCATGAAGGAATTATTTCCACAACATTTTTACCTCACTTGGAGATAAGCATATATTGTCTCCAGTGCTGTCACACCGCCGTTAGATCAATATTTGCAATTGGCAGGGCTCCATAGGAGAGAAACCTGCAGTGACTTTGCCTTCACTGGGGAGGGAGGCTGGGGCTGACTTTGTGGTGGGATAGGTACAGGAGCTGAGAGGAAATTGAAGAAAGGAGCATGTGTAGCCTGAGCCTAGTGCCTATACTAGTCAGTAGCCATAAAATAATACTTCTGATTCTCTTTCGCATTGATTTGTATGATAGTGACTGTAGTAAGTGTTCCTGTGTGCAGGGATTGAGGGGGGCACTGCTCAGAAAGATTTATGTTCTTACTGTGCAGCTGCACATCACGCTTGATGCAATCTGGTGCATTCCAGAGGAAAAAAAAAACCTCTTCTGAAGTATTCTCATGAGCCTGAGAAAAAAAAACCCACCTCTGCTACGCAGATTTGGCAATATCCCGACATGGGAACAAATTCGTTTAGAAGCAAAAGAAAATTCCTGCCCTAAGCCCCTCCCTCTCATTCCTTTTTTAGTTAAATGATACATAATCTGATTTATGTACATGTATTCCCTGCTTCGCTGCTAGCACCAAGCCACTCTCTGTATATTTAATTTACACACATTCATACAGTATTTATCCACTCTCTATTTATCTGTCCACTTATTTATTTAGCTGTATGATATCTTAACAGAGAACAAATGCAAACACAGATGAAAATTCAAGTGTATTTAAAGGTGAATTTAAGTTTATCAGTTGGCTCTAGGGAAATTATCACATTTCTTGAAATAAGCAACTTTTTGCTGTCCGTAGAAACAGAAAGCAAGCTAACTTGACCTATGAATGTATAAAAGCAAAATCAGGTTATATTTTCTTTAAAAATGCTCATGTAGGGAGTGAGCTAGCTTTTTCAGAATATTACTAATATAGCAACTCAAATATATAAATACGTTACTGAAGCAATAACTTCCATGCATTTCTCATAATCTGATGAAGGATGTTTGTGTTAATATTGAATTGTATAGTTCTGTAGATCACATTCCCTAGAAATAACCCACGTCTGTCATTCTGCTCTGCACTTGTAGTGCACTATACTAACACTGCTCCAGCCTCTGCAGTGTCAGCTCATTAGCACACAGATCTCATATTCCCTCTCTGCACTGTCATTGCAAAAAATTGCTGTTGTACACCTTTACAGCCAACAAATGTGCACTTGCCTTATGTACAATTTTCAAGAAATATTTAGAAAAGTAAACTAAATCTTATGTATAGTCTCCCTTGCATTTCTCAAAAGAAAGCATTTTTAATGAAAAGCATTATTTTCATTAAAATCTGTTGATCATGTAATGACAGTGGTGGGATGTGTGCAGGTGAAAAGGGGCTGTGATTGTAGAATCTAATTAATCTACAGACAGATTCCATCTCTCATCTACACTTAACCTATCAGCTGCAAATTCTTATCCCATTTTTTTGAGCTTTTTCTTATGTATCTTCTAAATCCAGAAAGCTTTTCGTATTTTACCAAATACAGATGTGTAGTGGGGTTTTTTTCAGTAGCATTCATTTTTCAAGAGACAAAAAAAAAAGAAAATGCAAAGACATGCTAACCTTAGGTTGCTAAAATCCTGTAGGTGGTTGTATTAAGTCTGATTTCAGACGTATAAAAATTTACTTTAGCATCCTTGTAGTCCTTGTCTTTAATCTTAAAAATTCAGCTTGGAAGATTTTAATGGAAGAAGTGCGTGTTCATTGTTGTGAGAGTGTTGCAGAAAATGATCCCTCAGGACTAGCAGCAGACAGATTTTCCAGTTTAACGGAGCTCCTCCCTTTCCCAAGGCACAGGTGTGGGTGTGTGTGCTCACATGCACCCTCACTCGCACTCGAGCACACGTGCACAGGCACGCGCTTCCTTTAGGTGCTGTTCAGCATTTCTTTTTGCCAGTGGGCAGACAATTTGCTTCCCTTGCATCTGTGTGCTCTTTGGCCAGCTGGCAAAGGACACTGATGCTGCAAGTGGTCAGCTCCCTTCTGCCAAAAGCATAAGCATGTGTTGCTGAAAGCATTGCCAAGTTTGGGCCGTGTACTGGTGGTTTTGCGGGAGCAGCGAGCACAGGAAAGATGCCTGAACTTCCCAATATGGAATATACTCTGGTTTCTCTGGTGTTCTGTGGTAAAACACCTGGAAATGTGCTTTCTACACAACTCTATTCATTACAGACCACTGAAAATGCCTTTTATGCTGCAAAATGTGCTCAAGTATTGTGTATAACTGCTGTTTGACCAAGAAAAGCAGCTGGCTTCAGTTTAGGGGTCAAAGCTTTTGAATTATTTGGTCTCGGTTGAAACATGAAAGGTGTGTTCCAACTAACATTCGTTTCCACTTCATGGCAGAGCAGATGATTTGTCATTAAACTTAATGTGATCTCAGTGTTAGCTGGAGGAACCATACCACTTTCAAACTGTTCTATTATTTCTTAAATTAATTTCAGAAGAAGCTTACTCTCTCTCCTCTGCTGCATACATAACATTGATGTACATTGTGTGTTTAAATGTGAGGGTTCCATTTAACTCACACAGCAGAAATTAAAACAGTATCTTGCATGGATGGACACTTTTTTGAGAAACTGAGTTCACCGAATGAGTAAAGAGTAAAGCATGGTAAAGAGTGCCATTTACTTGTTTAGTTTTGGAAAGATTTTATGCAGATGCAGATATGAAATTATTTCATTTTCCTATATAGCACTGGGCCTGGATGACACATGGGGCTGTTAGGATGAGTGGAAAGCTCCTGATTAACTACACCTTCCCATGAGATGTATAACAGCTGTAGTTTATCTCTGGAAGGAAATGGAGATGCCATGATGGGAAACTAGCTTGTGACAGAAGCTTTTAACCACAAAAAAAAGCCCCACAATTTTGTTGAAGGCTGAGTTGGAGGCTTGTCCAAGGGCTGCAGAAAACAGTGGGTTTCTTTTCTCTGGGTTCACTGTGTTCAGTGTCTGGGAGGTGGGAGGCCATCCTACTGCCAGTGTAGGACTGTTATGCAAGAAGGTGTGAAGTGAGAGAGCTGATGTATTTTCAGTGCTTCTTTATTGTCACAAACCATCGATTTAACATTTTCCACTTAAAGTACATACTTTGTCATTGCCAGTTTTAGAATGCTAATTTGATTTAGTTCGGCATCCTTAAAATGTTTTAGAATATGCTATTTTTGAAACAGCACCAGTGTGTTTTCATAGTTCATTTCAAACCAAGCCAACCCATGTAAACGAAAACCTATGTTCATTTATTGTGAGAAAGTTGTTATGTGAATTGGTGTTGGGCATTTAAGTTACACCTGAGAGCAGTACTTTCTATACTGCTGGAGAGCAGAGATCACTGGAAGGCCATGTCCTCTTTTCTAAGGAAACTCATAAGGCAGCCTAAAAACTCTGTGCCTATTATCAGGAGGTTTGCTATATGAAGGCTTGTACTTCCACTGGAACAACGTGGTGATCTAAAAACAAAAATTTAGAAATGATTGTTATAGATTAAACCACTTTCTGCGAAGCTGTGATGATCACTGCAGTGAAGCAATTTCCAAATTTCACCCGTGGAGATTTTTTCTTCTAAATATATATGCATTGTATTTCCTGTCAGAGCTAGAGGCTTCTCTCTGTTGTATCACCTGCTTTATATTATTGTTGATCTTCGGAATGTCAGACGCCTTTGAAACTTCAAATTTGAAATCATCTTTGAATTTTCATGTGCAGTCATCTGATGGAGACTCCAGAGTAGACACTCCTGTTTTGCTGTTTGTAGTCATTGCAGCTGGACACTAATAACTGCTACTGCCTTACAGTGCACACTCCAGCCTGACTCTCTTGGGAAGTTTGGAGATATTTCTGTATCACCAGATATAGAATGCAAAGTTCATTTTATTAGTGCACAGCAATGTGTGAAATATTCAAAGGCGGTGAGTGCCCTTTCAGTTGATCTCACAAAGATGTAACTGTTAGTGGTGAAACTATCATATGTGCACAGAGCAAGAGAGAAACAGGTGATAGGGTTTCTGTTTAAAGAGAAAGAGTGAATGTAGGAACGAGTTATGTCAGGGTCAGAATTATGTCAGGTTATGTCAGAATTCACTGAGCAGTCATATCTGCGTATCCTCATCATTGTGTCTGAGGCTCTGGATCTATTTTATCATCTTAACTGTTTCTAAAATAGCACATGGCAATGTGCAGCCCTGACACAAACACCACACAGGAGGCACAGAAGCCGTTACTGCATGAGGATCAATTTGCAGAGACACAGTGCTGTGGATAACTTGCCCAGGCACTCGTAGGAAGGGTGAGTTGCTCTCCTGGAGTGAATAATAACCCAGGTGAGCACTCTTGTGCTGGAATGGAGCGACCTGTCTGGTCACTTGATATAATTATTTTGCCAGACTGTTTGGATGTTTCAGATACGCTGAAAATTTTTTTGCTTGGTTTCTTTCAAGTGCAATTTACATGTTTACTTTCAGTCCACGTATAACTTAAGTGATTGGCTTTGAATGCTTGGTTCTGCCCCTGTTTTGGGCTGGTGTTTGCTGGAGTTTATTCAAATGTAATGTTTGAAATTCTGGTCAAGAATTTTGAAAAGATGGAGGGCTGTATGGGTGTTTCAATAGCTTGAGACTTTTTTAGTAAATGGGCTGTCTTTAAAATTATATGCAGCTATCTGGGATAGCTAGTGTCTGATGGTATATAGTCTGTTCATAGTCACTCATTTTGTGTATACTTCATTATTTTCACACGTCTTTCTCCTGGGCTGATGTGTGTAATGGTGCTTGCTGATTACACCATGGGTAGTTCTGTCACATGAAAACATCAAGCATTTGGGCCTGGCCTATCTGGTAAGGGGACTGAATCTGGGAAATGGTGGAATCCTCTGGTGGCTCATAGCATGATCTGGAGTAAGTTGATTTGTCCTTTTGGTAGCACAATTTTGCAATCTCTTATACAAGGGTAGTAAAATTTACCTCTGTCTCAGAAGTACTGCAGGGCTGTTTCCAGTAAAAAACTTGGAGAGCTTAGGCTAACAGCTCCTTCTTCGATTTATTGATCACTTCTACTTCCTAAAAAAGACAAACCCAAAACCAAAAAACAGCCAGCAAAACAAACAAACAAAAACAGAAAGAAAAAATAATCACCATCAAAATCCAGCCTACTGAAAGATGATTTGAAATTGGCAATTACAGATTTGCTGTCCTTGCTGTAAAATGTTCATTCCCACTGATGGACCTGGGACAACATGTGTCACAGCTGTAGAGCAAGACAATCTATCACTTGGCTAAGGAGGAATTTTCAGCTCTTTACCTGAAGTAAGCAAAGCTGTTGGAGAGAAAAGAAATTTAATACTGGAAAGCTTTTTGTCTCCTATGCCCTTTGCGTTGTTATAATAGGTATGGTCCATACTACTGCAGCACAGCATATGCCCAGTTCTTGCCTACCTGACCCCACACTCTGACTGCTTATTTGGGTGATGGGAGAAAGACCTGTCTTTACTAGAAATGCTGCTGTCTGTTGATTTCTCCCAGTGAGGTGTGTAAAACGTGCTGTAATCAGTATCTCACAGCTGCTAGCTTTTCCAAGAGATGTGCAGCAGTGCGTTTCAGGGGCTGCTGCCTCCCGTGATTTCTTTGTCTCATTTTCATTTCAGAGATCTTAGTCTGATATAGGTGCTGCAGCCCACTTACTGAACATGGATCGGGTCTTCTGGATCACAGGGTTTGCTGCCTGTGATCATGACACACATCTTGATTTGTCTTTGTACTCTGCTGTGCATGCTAAATTCCCTAAAACTTTTTGGTGGTTGTCATTGTTGTAATTTGTGTTTTTCTATTGGGGGGAAGATAGCTTGGGGAAAAGTAGTAATGGGTAAGTTTTTTCAGGTGATGAACTTTTTTTCTACAGGAGAGCTTGGTGAAACACTGATTTTTACCAGTTACAGAGGTTTTGTCTTTTTAGACTTTACCACTTGTGTCACCAAATTTGAATTCTAATGAAGTCTGCTGGTCAGAAAACTCAAGTTCATGCATGCTGTTTTTTTCCAGCAGTTAGATGAGAGCTAATTAGTGTCTATTGATTTGCAAAGGACTGACCCCAGCTCTAACCCTGGATTGAATCAAAACTGTTAGGGGGATTCTAAATTGTCTAGCAAGTTTAATGTACTCACCCATCTTTCTCTGAAGTGTTTTGCACTGGTCAAGTAGCATTTCCGGAGTGGCTTCACTACTGTTGTGGAGTATGTGAAAAGCACTTGGACCTAAGGAAATGCTGAATGAGCAAACATTCTGCCTAATACCTACTATCCAACTCTGAATTTCTTTTTTAAAACATTGCTTTTTGTGCCTATTTGCTTATGACTTCTTGATAAATAGAAAATAGGGCTAAAGAGAAAAAAGGTCATGATCATATTGTCCCAGCTAATCCTATTTCTTTCCTGTTTCAGCCATGTCAGCAGAGTGATTCTCATGAGTAATGATAGTTTTTACATATTTATATTGAATGCCTCGGCCAACTCAGACCTACTTCCTCTGCAGAACCATTATCCCACCGTTCTGTGCATCCCAGAAACTAATTGTATATCCCAGAATAACATGATGGGAAATGATGGGAGCTATGTGACTTGCTAATCTTTTGTTTCAGATGTAGTTCCAAAAGAGTTTTAAAGATTTAGATTGGGATCAACCAGAAAATGAGAGAATTAAAAATAAAATCTTTTTTGGATAGTTTCAGATCTAAAAAAATTACTCAGCTTCAGTTGAAGTCAAATGTTTTGTTTTGGAGATTATGATTTCTGTTTTGTGCATTTTTTTTTCCTGGTTGAAACAATTGATGAAGCCCATCCAAGTTAGCAAGATGTTTCTGCAAGCATGAATCTGACTTTTTCAGAGTAAAAGCACCTGTTCTGTCCAATTTTTGTAGCAACATATATATTATGAATGTGAATATGAAATTGTGTGTGATTTGGAAGAAATCCTACTTTTTTTCAGGGTATATAGTTCAAAGTGCTTGTGATGGGTTTTATGGATAGATGACTTTTGTCAGTCAAGTATGTGTAGCATGTATTTCCAAGCCATCTACAGGCAATTTACTTTATTACCTGGAGAGGCAGTGAGATAAGCCCAAAATTGATCAAAATGAGACCAGTTAACCCTCCTGAAGATTTCCAGTACTCCGGTTTTGCACTCCAGGTGCAGAAGCTGCTTTAAAGCATGGAACAGTGTAGCTTTACTACATGCAAAGGGTAGTAAATGTTGTGAAGATTTCTACAAGTGCAGTGTCCTGTTCCAAAGATGTATTCATATGCACCAGGTGTACTTTACTGACAGTTACTTTGTTCTATATAACACAAAAAGAAATTGCAAGTGGTGATGCTTAGTTATGCCTATCTGCAATGACTACTGGGACCTAATGTTAAGTGCTTCATTGTTCTACCCTCAAAAAAAGAAAAAAAAGCCTCTGTATCCTATTAGAATAAATAGGGGCATTGAAGATATGTAATGGGATCTTTCTCTGGTGTGATTTACACCAGGGTAGATTTGGAGTAGCTCTGTGAAGTCAGTAAAGGCTAAAAGCAGAGTGGTCCCTCCTGGGGTGTTCCTGGCTCTAAGTGGGGAACATAGGTCCAGGACAGCCAGTGGATTCTTCAGGGGAGATCATGAACATCTTAATCAGTAGCACTCCTTTCCTCCAGGGCTGTGCAGGCTGTCCAGACTTGACTTCAGCAACTAGCTGAATACACTCCTGTGTTGCATTGCACGTTATTTCCTTCTGGAACTCTGGGAAATTTAGCAAAATGATCACGTTCAGCAGTAATAAGTGTCCCTTTATAAATGATGCTAGGTATCTCAGAAGTATCTGTAATAGACTGTGTAGAGCAGAACCTGCCAAGGAAAGATTTCGTTTTTCAGTTGAAACAAAATAGTGTAAATCAAATAGTCTCCAGCAGAAAGTGCTGACCCTGCTTTTAGCAGAAGTCACTTATACCATGTCTAGTTTCAGATTTCCTTTCTTTTCCCCCTTTCCCAACTACAGGTGTATTTTGGTAGCTGTGAAGCTTTCACTATTCTCTGCATCAGTTTATATATTTTGCAATTTTATGAATAGAGGCTGTGTGGCATTAAAGACCGTAGACCCTCCTGTGAAAATAAACTGCTTGTGTCTCTCAGGTGCTTTGCCCGAGTAGTGATAGTCATGATTGAAAAACATTGCACCTTTTTCTGAGTTATTCTAGAGATAATTCAAGAACAAGTCTCTGGTAGAACAGGACCTTTTGATAGAAGAATAAAGTTAACATTTTAATTTATTTTCACGTGTAAAAACACACTGTTGTTTTTCATAAAAAGGAAATCTATTGTGGGTAGTGATGCTGCTAACTCCTGTATCCTGGTCAGGTTCCAGCTTGGATCAGCATCAACATAAATCAGTTTTTCTCCTGGAAGCTTTATTTAGATAAATTATCTGCACTTCCTGTCTTAAATTCTTATTGTGTTGTTCTACAGTGCTAGCCCGTTTCACATAAGATGCATTTGAGATTTGAGGCAATCTTTGCATACGCTGGAGGATACAATTTGATATTAAAGTATATTTTCCTTGCGGGCTTTTCTGCAAAGATTCTGTACTTCCTTAGTACTGTCTGGAGATTCTCTGTGTTAATAAGAATTGTTTTGTTAATTGATTCCAGAATCTGCTGCTCTGGAATAGTCTGCCTTAATCAGGATCTCCATATGAATTTTAAAATGGCATATTTCTGGACAAAATTCTACTTTCTACTATGTTGTCTCTAAAACTGGTTATATCAGCCCAGTCTATTTCTTGTATGTGCTTGATTTCAGTTTACCGCAACATTCTCTATAGGGGGATTAAAATCAAAATTAACAGTGTTTTCAAGAAGCCTGGGTGAAGCTGTGTATGAGATATGAACCATCTCAGTTTCTCAGAAATTCAGCTCTGTAACTGAATGTACATGAAGTACACTTGAAAAAGTATCTGAAAACTCCAAAGACAGGAGACCTTCTTCTGCAAAATGGGTGTGAGAAGGACAAAATTAGTTTGACAGTCTCCCCTGCTATCCTGCCTGCCTCATTCCTGGATGAAAGAAGCTGTAGAAGTGTAGAGTATTAAGATCAAACCTCCTGGATAATCAGGACTGTGACTTTGTTCTGTCTCTGACTGGCCTGCAGTCCCTGCTGCTGCCTGCCTTTTCCACTGAGCCTGCCAGCAAAAGGATCAATTAGTGCCAACTGCAGGAGTGCAGCTCCCTTACAAAGGCCTGTGTCCGCTTAGAACTGTTCATTTAAGCTCTCATTATGAACTTCAGGTTAATAACAGTGCATGCTGCTACCTCATCATTTACCTGAAACTGAGAGACTATTTTAACAATTTAGCCATCCTGCAACCTAGTTTGGGTGGTTTTTTGTGACTGAGTCCAACTTTAAATCATCAGGAGAAGTGGCTCATGTTGTGCTGTGATGATTACAGTTACAGTGTGTTGAAATTTATTGGCAATATAGAATAAAAAGTAGTCACTTTAAAATATTGATGATCAAAGCAATAAAGATGTGCAGCCTGATAAATTTGCTCATTCTTAAAAGCTGGCTTTTCTTTATTAATGTCCTGCAGACAATTTACTTTAACAATAAAATCAAGGCTTTCATTTTAAAGCAGCCACAGCCTGCCTCATTTCTCAGAGGTGTAGAGGTAGTGAGGTTCCCCTGTTTGTCCACTGGTAAGTCAGTGTTCTCTTTTCAGGAAAGTTGGTGTCATTAATCTTTTTGCTTTTGGCGGTTTTGCTGAAAACATCCCACTGCAATGTTGACTTAGTGTGGCTGGGCGTGCTGATTGTCATTAAACTAGCAATAAGCTTGCAAATTGGATAACGCTACAAGTTGAAGATTATTTTAATTGCCAGGTTATAAATTTTCTGAGCAACAGGCTTTAAGACTGAAAAGAGATTTTGGATGTAGATGGAACAATGTGGCTTTTGAAGCTTAGTCCAGCAGTAGTTTGATTACCTGGGTGCACACAGATGTGCTGTTGCTTCCTCTTCAGACTGTGTTCAGAGGGTTTGGGCACTTCTGCAGAGCTCATCTGATGGAGTTTCTTTGGAGCATTACACTCCATGTGAAGGAGCTGAGGTGATGGCCTTGGCTCCCATTCGTGATATCTGCAGAAAAGAATTGCTGCAGTCCAGTGGTGTATTGAGCTCTCTGCAGTGGTGGCTCATGGCACCACAAATCCTGCCTGGAAGCCAACCTCTAGGTCCTTGGAAGAACTGATCTTTCCTCTGTTTTCCCTAGAGCACACACCGGGCATCTTGTAATTCTTAAAGTGAAATAGGGTAGAAAACCTATTAAGAATTCCTGATGGTTAGGAGATTTTCCTGCAGGAGCAGGAGATCTGTGCCTCAGCCCAGGGCTGGTGACCCACCAACGTGCACTCCCATGCTAAGCAGCAGTGGTGTTGCAGTGCTTGCCCACAGCCCTGCAGGGTTGCCAGGGAGAGACTCACTACAATCACAGCAACTGGATCTTTTTCACTTCAGGGCTTTAGAAGCTTTCTTTGGGATTTGTACTCTGCAGGTTCTTCCCTTTAGTCAGCTGTCTTTATTCCTTTTACTCTGTTCTCTGTTCTTGCTTTTCTTTTATAGATAGGATTATAATGAAAAAAAAAAAAAAGAAAGCTATTTGCCTTCCCAGAGACAGGGAACAGGACTGTGAATGGTGCCTTCTGTTCCCTGTCTGCCTGGGTTCACCTTGCACTCATCAGCCTTGCAATTAGTCTCACTCACATGGAGCTGTTTGGTTTGATTTACTCTCAATAACTCTTTTGAGAATGGGCAAGTTTCACACTGAAGTAGTTAAAAACCCCAAACTTGCTCATGTTTCCTTTTAAGTGACATTAGTGTAAGCCGCTACTGAGGCTGGGTTTGCTCAGATCACTGGAGCTTTCTATGAATCCAGTTTGACTTTTGAGGTATTTACCAGTCCTTGAGATTGTGTGAGTTTCCTGCAAAGGTAGAACTGCTGAAGCACTGGAGGGATCGTGCAGCTTTCAGTGCAGTCAGTATGTAAATACAATAACTGTGTGAATGAAAAACCAACAGTAAAATTCATCAGCATTTTTTTAGTTTCTTGAAGGCTGCCATGCCTTCTGCTCTGATATGAGACTTCTGTAGCTCCCAGTGATGAACCCCCTGAAACAAATGACTGAGATTAGTATTATTTATAGATAACCATTGAGATCAGTCATCCTTCTCAAGCTGTTTATTTTTGGGCAGCCCAGTGAAACTGATGAAATTGCCAGTTGTCTGAAATGCTGCTGCCAGTTGTTTGAATGAACGGTATTGATTATAGTTACAGCACTATTCATCTCATACTGGCACGCATACAATACATGGATTATAAAAATGCTGTCTCTGTTGACAGCTGGGTTATGAAATGATACACTGAATTATATGTCCTTGCAGGCAGTGCCTGCATTGACTTTTCTTACCCTAATTCAAAAGTATTAAAAGTTACTTGAAGGAATACAGAATGGAGCATCAGACTCTGAAAATATTAAAGTACCTTTGTTAGAAACAACCAGTTGACAAGTTTATGTTGAAATGAGATGACACAGCAAAACTCCAATGAGTACTAATTGGTTTAAACAATCTTTTGCTGTGAAGGTGAAGAATATTTGTTTTATTAAAAGAGTAAAGGACTTCTTGGAAGTTGCAGATAGAGAAGAGACCATTTAAATGTACTCTATTACCACAGTTTTGTTTAAAAATCAAAGAAAACCTTGAGACAAGCCCTATTTGCAAGGCATATAGTAGTAGTCTTCTGGCTTCAGAGCAAATACCTTCATATTTCTCTTTTTTTTTTATTAAAAAAATACATTGATGCAGTGATTGTATTTGTCTACAGTTACCCTCAAAAGTTTTCCATTCTTCATTCTGTCGCTTACTTAATGGCGTGTATCCCAGTTGCCTGGGTCGTTCCATCACAATGTCTTTTGCCGTGGCACTCACTGGAGACAAGGTCAGCAGATGGCCTGTTGGCTGTGGAACAATCTGCTCTTATAATTCGAATGAGTTAGAACCCCAAAAGTTGAAATGAAAGCCCCTCTCACATGTGAGAATGTGCTCTCTCATTGATAAGTTGAGGTATATTTGAAGGATTCATGTTTTGAAAAAGTGTGATCATTAAAAAAAGATTAGATAGATTTTTAAGTACTGTTCTTGAAAATTTCCATTGTCTTACTCTGTAGCCACGAATGAATGAAAATAGATTTAAGTGCTCAGAGCATTTTTATTTTAATTTTACTCATTCTTACTTGTTTATATCAGCAGCCTCCAGCTGCTGTTCTGAGAGCAGACTTTCCCTATATTTACCTGAACTAGCTGGTACAATGAACATGACTTCAGTAGTATGCAGTGGTGACAGAAGTAACTGTAGAATTCTAGGGTGTGTTTTAAAATGTGTTTACAGTTGTAGCCAATTTATTAAATAATTGCATTTAAAGTTTCATTAAATACCTGAGTCCAAATCACTCCAGCTGGAGTAGATTGACTTATCGTGCCTCATGGAAACAGATCTATGTCACTATGGGCTTTGAAATGATATTTAGCAGTTCTTTTTGGCAGTACAGTGTTTACAGATTTGCTATGAATTTGTGTGTTGCTCGTTTGCCAAAGGGTCATATTCTTCCACAGCTTGCATTACTAGTGATAACTTTCAAGTGGAATATTTTTACTATAATTCCAGGTTTTTCACAGCATGAACTACCAATTTCCCAAATAAGAAAATAATATTTTCTCTTGTTCTTTCTTTCTTTTCCTTCATAGCTTGAATTTTTTTTAATCTGTAAAATTTGTAACCGAGAAAAAGCTTAATTTGAGTGTCTCTTGTCATTGGCTTTTCAGATCCTAGCAAGCCACTTTTTATCTGTCTGCTTCCTTTTGCGAGCTTTTCCTTTGTCTCAGTCTCTGCAGTGAAGCTGTTCTAATACCACCACTTTAATTGTTGATGTTTTATTCTTAAATTATTTCTCCAAAAATTTAATCTCCTCTTATGAGACAGGATATGCCCAATCTCTGTGTAAGTGGATGAGTTAGCAGAATAAATATGTGTTCATGGGAGAATAGACACCCCCACACCCGTGCTGTCAGCAGAGAGAGATGGATTCTGTTGATATTTGTGTGGTGCAGTGGCTGACAAGATACAGTAGCAAGGATAAAACACTAGCGACTTTACTTGGCAAAATTTAGTGGTCTCTTCAGCTGAGAATGGGTCTGCTTAATTGTTCCCCTGCTGAAACGATGCATCAGAGCAGCACAAGCTGAGCAGTTGTGATGGCTGAACTTGCTCCTGCTGCTCAGGAAGCAGACCGACTGTAAATGCAAACAGTAGGTGCTCCCCTTACCTCTAATTAAAGCATGGATGTGAGTTTGACTGCTCAGCTGCACTGTCAAGTTACT
The DNA here is from genome assembly GCA_037013685.1 of Acridotheres tristis. NCBI lineage: Eukaryota > Metazoa > Chordata > Aves > Passeriformes > Sturnidae > Acridotheres > Acridotheres tristis. The sequence goes on along the minus strand of CM072889.1, from coordinate 10,833,423 downwards.
CACAAAGCCAACTTGGGAGGTGATAAACAGGTATTTTTGCTAGATATCTTTGCCTTTCTGGCTTCCTCAGCAGAAAGGACGGCTTGAGGGTGAAGAAAGGTGCAGTGATGAATCTTTCCTTTTTTTCTTTTTCCTTTTTTAATTTTAGAGAATGGTGATATTTCTACAATTCACTTTAGTGTAAAGAGGATGATTTCCTGTGAATCCTAAGGAAAGGTGTCCTTCCCTAAGCAAAATTGTCTCATTCTTCTGTGGAGCTGCAATATGACTGCTTCTGTCTGCTTGTGTTTTAAGGATACAAGATCAATTGTGGTAATAAAGATTTACCTGTGATGGTTATCTGGGTTCTTGAGAAAAGAATGGCAGAGGAAGAAATAAGAAAGGGTGATAATGTCATTTGAGAGGTTTCTTGTACAGGGTTGTAGCTGAAACACCTTATTTAATATTCTGCAGTGTTCTGTGCTCTGTCTATAAGGGCGTTAACACCTTGTAGAAAACTTGGATGTTGAAAATGAACATCCTAATGTCCAGATTTGCGTTTCAACAATCTGCTCTGCTGTATAAAACAGCTGTGTGGATATCTAATTCAGGCCCCAGCTTTGTTCTATGTGAGTAGCAATATCCATTGCAAGAGGCAATCTGTAATCTCTGTTAGATGTCAGTTGGGGTGAGTTGTGTTGTCTTTCAGGAGAATGGGAACATGTGGGCTTGCTTAGCTAAAGAACTGGTTATTTTTCAGGTATAGTTAATCACAAGCCCAAGTTCTTCACCTGAACCATCCTTCCAGAGTCATACATTCTGGTAGCTTTTACTAATCTTGGGCAGCAATTACATTTTTAAACACAAAAATTCTGATTATGTGTTTTGGAGGAAGAACCCTTCCTCTTGTATTTGACAGTTCTTATTTTTATGAACTCTTGGGTTTTATTTCTATTTTTCTTTTGATGCAAACTTGGTTTTATTCTTTTTCACTGCATTTGTGTCATGGACTAAATGTACGTCTTCTGCTTGCACAGACAGTATCTGCTCATATCAAGGACATAGATTTTAAATTATGTGTAAAGCAGCATCTTTGTGTAATAGTATTGTGATCAGTACTGTTTCTTAATAAGCAACACTATATTACTGCTCCATTCCTGAGGATAGTCTCACAAAGATGAGTTAAGTTTTCCAGAGTGAGATTATTTGTCACTTGCTCCCCCCTAGTCTCCAAAACTGGTATTCAGAAATAAATCTTTTAGGAGTAGAACTTAATTATCTTGCATTTCCCACATTGATGGCTCTAATTAGCTGACTGTGCTTTGGATTCATGCCCTCATTTGGGAAGTTTGAATGGACTCTGTAGATACAACAGTTTTAGAAAGAGACTGCAGAATGTCCCTTGTCAGAAGGCTCCAGCTCTGTAGAGAATGATTAGTTTCACTTATTGGTTTGACCCAGCACATTTATTTTGCTTAGCTGAAGTCATGAAAATCCTAGATACTCAATTTATTTACATTCGTTTGAACCATCTTTTTGGTAAAATGAAATATTTTTTATTGGGCCATTTCTATGGTTTGCTTTATTTGCAGTAATTCTCTCCCTCTTATGTTTTTATTCATTGTTAATTGTGTAATAGCAGGATATGTTTTATTTGAGAACAGGTTTGGGTGTTGGGAGAGAGGAAGAATTTGGAAAAGGATCTGGAGCCAAGAGTTAAATTGCACTTCTTTCTAAGACGTGAAATGGCTTGAAAATACTCACTTCTAGGGGACAACCTTGGTGTGTTTGCTGGTTCTGTCTAGAAAGATTTTCAATTACTGCATCATGCGTAGATTCTATGGAAGGGAAAGTTATTTTCTAAAGAATAGAAATTAAATAATTTGGAACTAGTGTTTAGCTCATGTATTCATGGCTACTAAATTATCCTGTTACTGTCAATCTCTTTCTGTTCCTATAGCTCCTCAACAAAATAAGAGGAAAGACTCTGTGTAGTTTTGTTTTGATTCCTCCATGTGAAGAGGGAGCTCATATCAGCTGGCTACCACTGAATCCTTGTATGACCTGATAAGTTTGATAGAACGAAATGTTGCTATCAAACATAGATTAAAACAATAAAATCCCAAAGGTTCTGTGCTTAAAGAGATAGGGTAAATTTATGAATTCCATATACTATGTGTAAAATAATTACCTGCTGTCCTTACTCGTAGCATCAACATGACAGTCAACCAGAAGGGACAATATATTTATTTTTCTTTTTTCTCTCATTTTTGTAAGTGGCAGCAATTGCTGATTTGTTACAGGATTATATTCCTGTGTTTGTTAGTCCCATCACTTTGTCTTCTGTTTATTTATCTAATAACAAGAAAAGAGAAAGAACTGTATGTAAAAGTATACTGCTAAATCCATAAAAAATTTTGAACAGTCCGTGATTTTTCAATCCATGGAGTTCATAATTTAATTTTTTGAGATGGTTTCTGTAGGTCTCAGAACTTTTTGAAATGCTGGAATATACTGACAGTGCTTAACTAAAACTAGTGATTGCCTTTGTTTGCATTTCTGGAATGTTTTTGCAGACTTTTCTTGGTTTAGTGGAAAACCATAAAGGTCAGTAGCTTGCTATGTGTCCATACAGTAACTTCAGGGTTCAGAACCATGATCCTAACCAGAAAGGGTGTTACAAGTGTATTATTCTAATGAGAAAGATTGGAAGCAAATCAGAATATGTTTAAATGTGTCACATTTACTTACAGCAGATTCAACAGTGAGTTTAGCCCCAGAGGCAAAGAACAGAATAATAGAGGGACTTGAATGCCTGCTTTTCTTTTATAGGTGATATCTGTAGAACAGGAGGTAAGAAATATTGTCTGGGCTTCTTTGGGAAGCTTGGAAGAGCTGATGAATTCATCAATCCCTTTTATGCAGCTCTTCCAGAGGATTTAAATCTTCCTGTCTTCAATTTATTAAATTATTATGAGAAAGTCGTTCTATTGTTATCAAATTCATTTTTCTTATGCAAGTTTCTGTGCTATTTTTGTTATAGAAAGGTATTGTCTCACTGATAACATTGCCTGTGGGAAGGAGGGCTGGGGCTCGCTCGTGCAAATGGAAAATAAGTGGAGAAAATCAGAGTACAAAGAAGTCTTCTGTGCCTATAGCTGACATTTCTTAGAAAATGAGGTCTCTTAAGCTTCCTAGTATAGTCTGGAGAGACACTTCACTTAGTCCATTAATCTATCTGAAAAGCTTTACTACCTGAGTTCAACAAATAAATCTATTCAAGGCCTACAAAATTTTCAAGCCCAAAAATAGTCTGTTGATGGGACACTTTAAAAAGCTTGACTCTGTCAGGGAGTTGGTTTGATGATCAGAGTACGAAAATTCAGTAGAACTAGCCTAACATCATCTCCTACAATGCCTCAGTTTAATCAAATGCAAGGGCACATTATCATACCCCTTTCTGTTGTCTGCTGCTTAGGCAGTATAGAATTGCATGAGATGCATTTGTGTGTGTTGCAGAGGAAGAGAGGTTTCCTGGTTTGGAATCTTTGTGATGAGTTGCATTTTTGCTGAATGATGGGAATGCTTCTCTTGACTATTACACGAGTTCTAACAAGAGACAAAAATTTTAAATTGCCTTTCAAATTGGCAGTGGAATTTTCAGGTTAAAATTCAAAATTATTGATCTGTAAAAACTGGAAAATATTGTGAGTTACTTTATAAGGAATCAGTAAAACAGAAATTTAGTAAGTTTTTATTTGGTAGGACATGGGTACATTTAAATTAAAGTAAGGCATTATTTACAACCTCAAACTGCAGTCACATATCAATCCCTATTCTGTTGTGCATCGCAAGCTGATTTTTTAAAAGCTTTTTTGAAAGGCAGCTGAAAAATGAATGGAGTTCATTGAGTTCGTGAAATGGTTTCTCCCATCACTGTGTCCGTGCCTGCTGTGAATAAGGGCTGCCCAGCCTCCCGAGCCTGGGCATGTCATCCAGAGCTGGCAGTGACTCTCTCCAGTCTCATCTCTCACCAAGATTCCTCCTGTCCTTAGCACAGTTTTGTTCCATGGTTGACCTCCCAGAACAGGTGGTGCTGCAAACAAGGGATAAGCAGCAGTGGGGGCAGGCCTTCAGGGTGTTGATGTTCTTCTGGAAAGAGCTCATCCTGCAGCTCACTGCAGAGCTTGAGGAATGGTACAGCCCTGTGGGAAATTGCCTTAAGGCAGAGAAATTTACTGCCATCTGTCATCCAAAGTGCTGCAGTTGAGCTGTTTGGTAAATTGGATATCAGACCTACTGTCCTAAAGATACACGCTGCCCTTTTGAGACTGTTTCTTCCAACTTTATACTGATTTGGGTGTTGCACAGTTGTGTTTCAGACAGTGGTGAGACTCATCTGCTTGTTTCTTGGCTTAAAAATTATCCCCTAAATGGGATAATTCCTGATGGTTTGTCAAAGACTGATTGAGAGTTGTAGTGTGTAACTGAGGGCAGGATCCGTAGTGCATTGCTATTTAGAAATCATACTTGCTTTCTGCCATAAGGATTAGCCAGAAAAGGTTTGGATGGTGGTGTTGTTTTGGACTTCCCTCTGCTTCATTTTTCCTCCCCTTTCTAAGTTTACTTAATAGTTTTGCAGGACGCTTGGAATTTATTGGTGTATAGAAGCAAGTTAGCAGATTTAGTGATTCTTTTAAAAAGCCAGAGAGAATAATGTTTTGATGCTTCTAATAAAGTGTCAGAATATTTTCAGAAGAAAGCTAATGTTTGCTAACCATATTTCCAGTAGGGAGGAGCTGTAATAGCAATAATGTAATCCAGATTTTTTTTAAAGTATCTGTGGTTCTACATCCATTTATATTCATGCTGGTGAGACTGCAAACATGGTAAGATCACCAGAAGATTCTCTGGCCTGAATAATGTTTGTGAATAAAAGAGTTTCTAAGTCATAGGAGTGGAAGTTACAGGAGTCTTCTCATTTTCTGTTAACTCTCCTAGTAAGTGAGAGAGACAGGGAGAGGGAGAGGTGCTTTGAAGGCATGGATTTGCAGGTTTTTTACTGCAAAGAGAGATTTTACTAAGTGTTAGTAGAGAAGAGACCAAGGATATGTGGAAGTGTAATGGTGTAAATCAGACTAAATCACCTGATAACCCCTCATACAGCTAGATTGTAATGCCTCATGGAAGGGGCCCACCACAGTGAACACCATGGTAATTTGACCCTCAGCTCTGATTCAGTGTCTTGAGCTGACACATGCTTCAGTCTGTGTCTGTCCATCAAAACTGAAGCATGTTCTTAAATTTGTGCACACAGTTTTAGGATGTAGGACATTAAATAAAACTGTCTATGCATGTAGAGCAAGGTTAACTAAGCTGTGGTTCTTCACGTGTGTGTGTTCTAGAGGAAGTCAAGTCCTGCCCCACACTGCCACTGTCTCATGACACATCCAGTGTTCTGATGAGGACTTCTAGGATCTCTTGATCCTAGAACCAAAGGGCTACTAGTCTGGCCTCGATGTGAGGTGGTTAGCTCTTTTCTGTCAATGAACATGTGGGAAGAGCCCCCCTTCTCTACCAGCATCACTCACACCCCTGCAGACCACAGTCTCATGCTGTTGCTGATGATTAATGAGATTGTTCTCTGCTTATGAATGTAGCAGCATCTTGTGGAGCACAAAAAATGCATATGCACCATGTTAACATTTCACTACGCGGGTGGCTGAGAGCAGATTTTAAACCAGTATTTAAAGCTATGACACTGTGTCCAAACCCTCTGAGATTCACAAATAATTCCAATCTAGGTCTGTCTCTCTTGGCTTTCCCTTCCCCCTCTGAAAGGGCAGCAGTCACTTAAGAATTAACATGTAGCAATGTGACTTTTCTTTTGCAATCAGGCTTTTGCTGTACCATTTCCATCAATTTTGGCTTCCACATTATTCAGCTGTGCACCAGACAACTCTTTTGTTATGTGCCAATTAACCCAGCTTGATAAATAGTGATTATGCATAATTCATAAAGAATAATATTCTTGTTGTTCCCTGTAAATAAGGCACTGGCTTAGCTGAGTGTACTGGTCTGTGAATTACTGTCAGATGTGATCATGAAGGTTCAGGAGGCTGGTAGCAAGGAGAACTCTGAGGGCTTAGGCAGATGGAAATAATATCAACAGAAGTAGATGGGAGGATGCTTTTGTAAGGGCAGTTGGGATGTTGATGTGGCATTTCTGTAGTTTGTGCTTTCAGTGTGAATAGGTCTCTCAGTTCTAGTCCAGCTTTCACTGAATTCCCTGTGAACTTCTCCAGTGGTACTGATGGGTGCTTTATTGGACCCCTAAGGAGCATCTTCAGATAATTTCCCTGGTTCCTGAAGCCAGTTTTCACAGACATCCTGTTTCTGCTTTTGCATTAACTCATCTGAAACCTCGCAGACTGATAAGCTGACAGCAGTGGAACACAAGGGTGAGAATTGCATAGCTCCATGAACTTTGAGTATAACAGGAGAGGAGATACAGAAATGTAAAATCCAGTCCATTGTCCAAGATGTACTTACAGTGACAATGCTTGCTGGAATACCATTGCAGAGCCTCTAGGAAAGTGTGAGGGACTGTTGCTTTGGGTAAACTGGGCTGTCTGTCATCCAGCACCGTGCTCTGCAAACACAGAGCCAATTGGAAACCCTCCAGAGCTGGAGGCTGCTTGCACAGCTGCTGTTTTGGCATTTGTGTCCCTGTTCTCCTTGAACAACCTTAATCGTGACCTTCACCTCCTGGTGAATTTTACCCAGCTCAGTGCTTCAGGTGTGTCAGCCACTTTGCCTCTTCTATCTCATCCTCTGTAATATATCCCCACAGGCCTATAAATGGCACCACCTCAGCAGAGTCAGCTCATCTTTCATCACACTGCCAGAGCCTTGTTTTGATTTATTGCCTCTCACCACAGTGGCCCAGAATGAAGTCAACTTCTGAAATCACTTAGGGGAAGGATCTGCTGAACAAGCACACATTTAATAGTATGCCTCTGCCTTTTTACTTCCTCCATGCTAAGATCTTCCAATGATATAAGAAATCCCTTCAGAGTGCTGGGGTGCTGGAGATGGCAGCTGCTAATTTGTGTCTCTGAGGCACAGCATTGCCCTCAACCCTACATTCTGCCTAACATCTGCAGCTACAAAATGCTGCCCTTTTCTGATAGGTATGATATATTTTCTTCTTCATGCCACAAAGCTCTTGCTTTCCCTTAGCCTGAGTTTAAAGTATTGTTAAGATAGATCATCTCTGGAGAAAGTAACAATAGTGAAGTGGGTCCTCCCTGGTCTACCACATCTTGTCAAATTCATATTAAAAATACTTTTTTGAACGTGTCTTTTTGTTCCAAGGCAGAGTGCTTAATGGCTTGTGGAACTCTTATTACTTTGAATATACTTACAGAAACATTTGTGTTACTGTGTTTTTTAGAACATGTATATTATTAGACTATATTGCCTGCTTGTAAATGACTACTAAATTTTCTAGTGTGTTATAACTGGACAATTTTTGAAAGAACAGAGATTTTCATATTTTCCTCCCATTGGCATTTTTAGAAAAATTGCTTCAGAGAATAAGAGATACGGTTACAATCCAAAGTGATCAGAGTGAGCAGGAATGACATACGAAATTAATTTAAAAGCATTTCAAATGGTGCAACAGATGGAAACAAGTTATTTCACTTGAGTGAGTGTTAGATATTTGTGTTGCATGCACACTGTGTGTTTCTGCAGAGATTAGTCACAGAGCAGGAGTTGGATATTGGATGTGAAGAGCGCAAATGATCATTGTTCGCTGTGAATATATTTAGACTCTCCTGCAGAAAGCTTTGACAGGTCCTCTGGATCCCTCACACAGGTGTTAGCTCCTCTCCCATGGTCCATGTATCTGTATAGGATTGGCGAAAGCTTCTGCGAAGGGCAGAGCTCAGTGAACTGCTTTACATCCACTCATTAAGTCTCTGACACTCTCTGAACCTGAGGGAGGCCCGTGCCATAAATCTTCAGCATTCAGGATGGTGGAGCTGCAATCTGGAGCAGTGTTGGCATTGCACACACTGCTGCTGTTGGCAAGGCATTGATTATCCTGGAGCAGCTGAGCAGAAACATCTCTTCAGCAGGGTATGAAAGGCAGATACCAATACCTTTCCATTTCTCTCCAGCAGTGAGTTTAACTGTCAGCCAAGAGAAGCCTCTTGTTCTTCTCCTGCAAGCATCTACTTTGTTGTTAAGATCGCCCTAGGCAGAAAGCAGAAGAGGTCACAAATAACATAAATCCACAACATTTAAATTTGACTTCTACAACAGTGTTACAAAGTCTTCTTTCTAAAAGCTCTTTGTTTAAAACTGCGTGGTATGTGATGTCTTTCCTTTAAAAGACACGCTTCTTGTGAGCAGCTTGTGGGGATGGCAGGATCAGGATGAAAAGTGTTCTGTTAACAGTAGAAGATCGTGAATTACCAGGGTGGGCTTAAGAATAGAAAGCTTGGCTGTATCTGTGGTGCCTGGTCTGAGAGCTTGAACTCGATTTTGTAAAGACACAAGCAGGATAACGTAGTATTCCAATCAGCACGTACCTAAATATAGTCCTTAACTGCCTAACACAGTTTTTAAAATCATCTTCCGAAAAAATCAGTTGATTTTTATGTCACATATATATCTTCTCTCACCTTTAATCCATTTTAAGCTTAAACCCCTATTTTATTTCTTTCAAACTCCAGTGCTTTATACTTCAAAATGAGTCATGATTATCTGACTCACAGCCTTTCAAAAGGAATGTTCTAATAGTACTCAGAATCAATGGTATATTTTTTTAAAATCAGTGTATAACAGGATCTCAGGTAAACAAAATCCTTTCATATTTTGGTCCTGAGAAGAAGCTGACATTTCCTAAAACTGGCTGGATTGACTCCTGGGTTTCTTCCACCATCAGAAATGTGTCATAATTACACAGATTCTGAATAGCAGGTGATTTTTCTTTTCTTTTCTTTTCTTTTTAATTAAAACCATGCATTATAAATTGGTAGGTTTGTGGGATAAAAGACTCATTTTGTGCTTGAGTTTTAACAAGATTTTACAGGAAAAAAAGATATTTGGGGTTTTTTTTTTTAGCTTTATGGCCAGTAACGTGAAAACAGAGGGAGTTCAGACTCTATACCATTTTAAGTTTGGAAATAGCTTGGGAGCTAAACAGAAGTGAGTAGAAAATAACAATACAAGTAGCACTGCCTGTTCCAAGCTGCTCAGGCTATTTGCAGTACCTTCTCAGACTAGAGCAGTTTTCAGAAAGTTAAGCACAGCTTTCTCAGTAAAATCAAGATTTATGTTCAGCCTGTCTTGCAGTTTGGTACTCAAGATTGCCCTTTTAATTTGCATTTTAAACATATTAGCTAGTTTTTTAAATACTAAAGCTTTAATTCACATATATATCAAATTGGCAGTCTGGGCCAGAGAGGTTTTTATTCTGGTTTACTTTAATCTTACTGAAGCTGTACTGATGGACAAATACTCCATTGTGGCATGTGTGAGGTGTGGTGCTGCTGGTATTCCCACTTAACACCATTGCAGCCTCAGTGACTTGTTTTTGTCATTGCAAGCTGGCATTTTTCATACACTCATAAAATTCACACAAACGTTTCAGTGTGAAGAGAAGATCCTGCATGCAACAAATTCATGTACATTGTTAAGGTTTTATTTAACCACAGTTGTATATATAAAAGCCAAACTGTGTAAAGTTTAATGAGTCCAGTGTGTCATAATAATTGGGCACACTGAAAGATACCAAGGTTGTGGTGATGGGTTTATACAGCACTCAGCACCAAGGCACTGTAATTGTGATCAGGGTTCCAAAGACATCTTGAAAAGCAGATAAGAAATAAAGACTTTAACAGTTTGTGATGGAGTTGTGAAATGGTGACCAAAGTAATCTTGAACAGGATCATGACCAGTGTTCAAGGATGCTTGGATCTGAACATGTGTTTTGAATTGCTTTCCAGTAAATGGTTTGTAAAATATGAATGGATTAAGCCTTATGCCTTTCATTTGCAATTTAATAATATCCCCCCTCCTGCTGCCTGAACATGCTGTTTTTATTTTATTTGCTCTCCTAAAAAGAAATACAAACTGAAGTAAGTGTGTGTATTTGAAGAAGACATTAGATAGAACAGAGCAAGTAGTTCTTTATAAAAAGAACTAGATAAAACATTGCAATTTCATCATTGAGAAAACTGATGCCGTAAGTGAAGTAACAAGAGTAAATGACAGTTTTGTGCTCTGCTGTGAGGTTTAGGGTTGGGATTTTTTTGTTTCCAGGGGATTTTTTGTTGTTGTTGTTTGTGAGGGCATATCTTCTTCTAGGTAGGATAAGAAGGCATGTTATAGCCAATATCTCAGGAAGATTTGTATCCAATTTCACGTTGTAGCTTCCTTGGTTTCCTCCTGCCCTCAGGAATTTTCACTGTTAACTATTCCAGGAATAGCTGTTTTCAGAAATGCATCTTTTCTCACCAGAATTTTAAACAATATTTCCTTCATGACAGAATTCAGTGTCTTAATTAAAATATAAAAGATGGTTTTATTGGCTATAGGTAAATGCAGTTCACTTCATTTTAAATTCTTAATATGATGGGCTTGTCTTGAAAAGAAGCTCTCAAGTCTGATTGCCTGGAGCCCCCTGAAAGTAGCTCATACTGCATTCAGGGGCACTGCTGTGCTGATCTCCTCAGGGCTTAAGGTAGAGAGAGTTGTTGCTTTTCATTCTGTGTAGTAAAATGAAAGGAAAAGAAAGCAGTAGAGGCATTGTCTGTCTCTAAGAGTAAGTCTGTATTTTTACTGTAAGAGGTAATGTTAATGGTAGCCCTTGCTTTATTACAACAAGGAGGTCGGGATGGAGCCCTAGAAAATGGCAACTGCTCTGAGATAGGCTGCATATTATTCCATTATAAAGTAGTCCTATTAGTCTGTTGGCTGAAACTGGCAGTGAGAGCTGTCTGGAATCCAAGACAATTGGCAGAAAAAAGTGGTGGGAATGCAATTGTTTCACAGCTGAGGAAAACCCAGAACACAAAACTGAGGCACCGGTATGAGCCACATGCAGTAATGTCAGCTGAGATGGAGCTCGCACGGCGCCCTCCCTCCCAGAGAGCCGTGGGAGGATCGCGGGAACAGACTGACAGTGCCCCGTCACACAGGGTAATTTTGTCAGACCTACTTTATAAGAAATTGATATGGACAAAGGGAAATTACTTTCTCATAAAAAGACTAATGAAGGAGGAATAGTGTCTGAGGTATTGTAACCTCCAACCCCTGACTCCAAAACTACCGGGCTGTTGTGTCCAGGGCAGAAGTGCACATCTGGGAGGATCTTGCTGACTTGTACAATTCAGTCGTTAATGATATCATCCAGTGGAAAAGCATATATTATGATCCACCATTAACATCTCTCTTTTGTTAGCTTTATACATCTTTTCTTTAAACAAGCAAAATCCAAACCTACTTGTAAATGTTCCTAGTAACGCTTCAGTTGTTTATAGTAAGAACTGGAAATAAAAAAAAAGGTGTCAGAGAAGTTTTGACTTTAGCTTCTAGGCAATAGACAGTAGAAATGTCAGGTCTTATACAACCTTGTTGTGTCAAGAATACTCACAGTCACTAAAACATAGAGAAACTAAATACCATTAGAAAGCAAAAATAAATTTTAAAAAGACATAAAATATCTAATAACTTATGTGAAGTGGGGCATCTTTTGAGATTCTGGCCTGCAGCCTTCCTGGGATCTGAGTGCAAAAAAGACTTATCTGGTTAATCTTAGCAAGTTTCAGTGGTGGGCCTGATTTGACTGGAGGGAGGATGGAAATGCAAGTAAAAGAGATGTCTGGGTTTATTGGATTACACTGATGCTTAGGATGGCTCAGCTGCTATTCAGTATGGGAACTAAGATTTCTATTTATTTGGCTTCAGTAGTTGCATTTTGGTTGGTTGGTTTTGGGTTTTTTAGGGTTTGGTTTTGATTTTTTTGGTTGGTTGGTTTAGTATGGTTGTTTTTGGTTTGGGGTTTTTCAGTTTGGTGGGGGGTGGGTGCTGGTTTTTGTTTCATGTTCTTTTTAAAGTAAATTCTGCTTACCACTGTTATCACTCTGCCTCTGAACATTTTCCTTCCTTGGCAGGAAACACCAGTCTGTCATGACCTGAAAGTTTCTCTTGACATGCTTGAGAATTCACAGACTTCTGTCATACCATCACTTCCTCTCCTGGACATGATGGCATGTGGCAGCTCACTCTGAGAACGAGTCCAATGTTAAATCTCCAATAATAAATATTCACCTTGCACCTAATGCCAAAATAATGGCTTATCATGATCTTCCATTGGATAATTACTGCTCAGGACCTCTCTCCCTCATTTGTGGACATTGAAACTTTTTCAGCTCAGGTTATAAAGCAATTTGGTAATGTGCTGTCCTTGGAAACAGATGTGCATCCACATAATTATGAGCAGTTTCATAACTCGGCAAAAAAAATTACTTTTTTTCTCTTGGAATGAGGTTGAACTAGTACCAGTCCAAATAATCTCTTTAACAGCCAAAGTATGTGTTTGAACATCTGTATTTTTCAAATAGGAAAAAAAGCCTATAAATCAACTGTGATTAATTAAGGAAAAAATATCAAAATTCTTACTCAAACAGGAAGATTGCTCTGATTATCAGTAGAAAGTAGTTTGTAAAAAGAGCTTAAGGCTAAGGCCTAGTTAGCCTTTTAAAAATTTTTCTTGTGGCTCAGTGGTGTTAGAATAATAATGTAATTAAAATTAATGTAATTACACATTTGTTTTTTGGAAAATAAGTAACAATATGACTGTGGGTTCATGGATATTCTATGGGTTTTTCTGATCACAGAGGAGATTAGGTCACAACAATGTGTGGAAAACCTAATGTTATAAGATTTTAACAAAACTGTGAGTTCAAAAATGCAAATGAACATGGAAGACCAAGATAATTGGCCTTTTAGCTTTTCCTTATAAAAATAAAGGTTTATTTGCCATTTAAATAGGCTGGTAAAACTAAATTGACATCTTACAGTGCATGCAGAATAGATGGCCAGGAATAATAAGCTACTAATAGAAGACAGTCTATCAAAGGGTTAATCTTTGAAATCTGCTGTGAATACAAACCAGAACCAGGAGAAATAAGAGTGGGCAGGTGATTTCATTTGTTAGAAGACATTTTTGGTGATCCTCCAGTAGGAAAAACAGTTGCAAATACTGGGAGGACCAAATCAGAGCTCTCCCCTCCATGTGAGCAGCAGCTCCATGTTGGCCCTACGACGTTACTTGGAGAAGGTCCTGCTTAGTCAGATTGTTCACAGATTGTTTTTTTCTCTGATTACTCACCAACTGAGGATGGGCTCTTTGCATAAACAAGCACAATCTACTATGAAAATATGCTTTAATTCAGGTGAGTCACAGTTCAGAAATATTCCTGAGTCTTACACCTGATAAGAAATAATGGGTGAATCCAGGAATGTTTGAAATATTCTCCGTTTTTAAGATCAGGAGATCTTTGAGAATGTGTTTGTTTACATTGCAAGAAGGGATGACTCCTGGAATACTTGCTTTTCTCTGCAGTCCAGAATCTACATAAAATCTATGCCATTAATATATACGTAAAAGAAGCTTGATCTGTGAGGTACAGGCTCAGTGTATGTAAGGACACTCAGCTCCATTAATCCCACTTCACTGTTTATTCCCTTAGAATTGGAGGGTTTACACAATATTTAAATGATTTGGAGATTGCCAGACTTTCTAATGTAATTTTTGTTTTTTCCCTTTTTTTCCACCCATAAGTTAATGCTTTTTATTTGTTACTTCAGCAGATAATTTTTTATGGTAGCTTTTCTGCTTTATATCATGCTGGTATTTTGTTTGACAAAATGTCTTTTATAACAGTATATTTAATTCCTCAGTCATGCCTCTGGGAATAAATTCTTACTGTATTATAACTTCTTTTGTATCTTTGTATTTCTTTTCTGTGGTTGAGAACCTCTACAAACTTTCCTTTCAGAAACTACCACCTCTTATTTCCTTTCTATGTCTCACCAGCTGTTATTTGCTGCAGGTATCCACAGCTGGTCATGTTCTGTTACAGTGGCTTATATACTTAAAAAATTCCTTAACAGCATTTCTAGTTTCTGCATCTAGAGCTCCAAGAAGAAAATCAAATTTTCACACCTGACTGCTGATTTTAGATGTTCTCCGTGATGCTGTGTCAATGAGCTGATATTGTGGAGAATCCTTTTCAAAATTACTTTAATAGTTTTTAGTGATCCTGAATGGTAGCATTTATGGTGGAAAATGTGATGGTATTTCAGAAGTAGATGGTATTACAGCATTTCAGTGCTGTACATTTCAGTGTAGAAGCCATATCTTCCTTACTGGTAATTACTTTGCTTTTTTGCAAAGTTAGATATGCAATGTTTTTGCAAAAGTGCTTAATGGATGTCTTGGTTTACAGACAAATTTAGGAGAAAATGCCCTGGAATTAGCGTTTTCTCTAAAGAGAAGGGAGTTTACCAATGAGAGAAATGAATACCAGTGGGTGAAAGTGAAAAAAACTCAAAATGTTTATTAGCCCAAAAAAGGGTGTATGCAAAGCACAGAAAAGTGTGGAAAACGAAGTTTACTTTCTTGGTAGATTTTAAAAGGTTTAATAAAAGACAATAAGAGACAAACAATAAAGCAAAAGGTTACAACAGTCAGGTGCTTGGCATTCAGCCAGGAGCACACCTGCTATTTTGGAGACACCCCTTGAATTCGTCAGCTCGTTGCATATGTATAGATCTATCATGCATTTTCAAACTTTTCTGTAAATTATTTTCCATATTCCAGGAACTGTTTTACATGGCCACTCCTTGAGTCCGCCTTTTTAAAGCATGCGTGTTTCTTGGCTGTGGTTTTAATTTATTTTTCTTATCAGTTTTAATTTGGGTGTTTCTACATTTTCTACATTTCTACACTGGTGTTGGTAACTGGTATATTAGTAGTAGGTGTTTTTATTGGATGTTATCTAACTAAGCAGGTAGACAAAGGCACTTTATCAGCCTCTGTTACTCTTAAAGAAAACTATATCATAAAAACCATTTCAACACTAATATAGTATCCACCCTAAAAGCCAATACCATAATATGTATTTATAACAAAAGGATTGAATAAATGCTCAGTATTGAAATTTCAAAGCCTTGACCTGCGTGGCCGGGGCAGAGGTGGGGCTGCCCCTTTGCCTGGGGGAAGGGGAGGCACAGGAGCTCAGGCAGAGCAGGTGGGAACCTTTCTGGCCTTGCTCTCCTCCTCACACCGGGCAAACCTGGTGGGTTCTGGTGTGCTGTCCTTTCTTCTGCTGCCTTGATCTCTCCTGGGGCCCGGATCATCCGGCACATCCACCCAGGCTTCCTAGAGTGGATGGGGGGAAAAAAAAGAGCTGAAACAGTTCAAGGTGGGGAAAAACACCCAAAAAAAACCTCCACAAAAAACCCCCCAAACACCCCAACAACAACCAAAAAGAAAAAAAAAAAAACCACAAAACCGAAAAAACTCCAAACTGCCCTCCCTGAAAAGAAAACCCAAACCAAATTGAAAAAAGAAAACAACCACCAAAAAACTGAAGGATCTCTGCTGGAGTCCAGAGAAAAGGGTGGGGAATGAAAAAAAGAGAATCTTCTTGCCAAAGGAAGCAACAGCTAATCCAACAACAGGAACAATGTCACATCCATGGTGCCTGCAGGATGCTCCAGTGTTTGAACCCCCTGGCTTCCCCACTGGGGTTCCCAGGCTCCAGCCCTGCCCCTGGTTCATAGTAAATCTACAGCAGCCATTTCTGGGCATAAAGCAGATGATTAAGCAATGGAGTATCACCATAAATTCACCCCAAGACAATGGGGCTGGTTGTAAATTGTTGCTAAAGCCAGTTTTTGAGAAGTGAAATTGTTAATGTTAATTGTTAATGAATTAACATTTTTCTGGGAAACCTTTTTTTATTACAAATGGGTCTTGCTCGTCCCTGTTCAGCAGTGGTATGATTAGAAGTGCTGCTGTGCTGTATTGTATTGCAGTTGTACAGTCTTTTATAATCCAGAGCTCAGCACCTCACAGATCGGGCTGCCTTCCTCTCTGTGATGCAGACTCTTTCCATGGAAAGAACCCAGGGTCACAAGAATGTTGCGCTTTTCCTACAGAGCTGAACAACACAGAAATTATTTTTCTTTCAATGCCCATGAAACTGGCCATGTTTACAAATTGAAATATTTTCATTTTTGTCCAAAATGGTCATTGTTCAATCTCTCTAAAGGATGGGGAATAATGAAGTGTTTTCGCAGATAAGTACATGTGAAAAAAATCCCCTTTGACTGCATTTTGATTTTTTTCTAGTACAAGATGAGTTCCTCAGGACAGCAGAATGGTTAATGACTAAGAGCCTTCAGCATAAGGGATATCAGTTTCAGTCCCATGAAGCAATAATACGTGCTCCTCATTTGTGTTGTCATATAATAATTTACAGACTTTATTGCTTCTGAAATATTTTAACACTCTGTTAAGAAGCCACCATAATTTCTTACTGCAAAAGACCACACAGAAATTTCAGAGTTGTGGACTATAAAGGCATAAAACATCTAGATTTCTTTGAATCAGAACTGAATCAAGTTTGGATACCAGGAAAAAATGCACCTTAACATTCTGACCTTTAGGCAGGCCTGACATTTGTCACGTAGCTCCTCACAGAGCTCTCAAGGTGCTACTTAAGGAAGAAAGGATATTTTACAGACAGGTAATGGAATCCCATGTTAATTTTTAAAGAATAAAGAGATATCAGTGGATTGTAGCAGCCCAGGACAAAATGCAACCAAAAATAAATGTGTTCAGGACAGCTTAAGTGCTACAAAGTTGGTACAATTTTTTGCTACACTGAAATTAGTATATATTATCTCATTAATTCACTCCATCTGCTGCATCATACAGAATAATTTCAGGAATGGTTTGAGGGCTTACCTCAAATATAGTTTGAAAGTTTGATTGTATTCATTATATTTCAGATTTTAACACCCTTGTCTGTCTTTCTTAGTCTGTTCACAGTTTTCCAGAGGAGTTTATGCCATCTTTGGATTCTATGACCAGATGTCAATGAACACCCTGACGTCGTTCTGTGGAGCCCTTCACACGTCCTTCATCACACCGAGCTTCCCAACAGATGCAGATGTGCAGTTTGTCATCCAGATGCGGCCAGCATTAAAAGGAGCCATCTTGAGTCTCTTGACTTACTATAAGTGGGAAAAGTTTGTATACCTCTATGACACAGAACGGGGTAAGCACTGTCATTTTAACTGATTTTCAGTTTCACAGATTGCTCTAAGTACTGCCAGCATCAGTACGTGCAGCCCAGTTTTCTTCTAATTTAGGTAGAACATTCTGATGGTCCTAGAATCAAGTTGGTTCTGAAGAAACTAAAATAATGGATAAATAGCAAGGAGGCATCTTCATGTTACTGATAATTTTTAAAGAGATTGTCTGAGAATAGTGTTAGCAGTGTAAGTATTCAATTTGTTGTGCCTGGTTTCCACAGAACTGCAGACTCCACACTCGCCAGGGTGTTTGAGTCCTTGCAAAATAAATTAGGTCAACACATGAAATAGGGTGATAAGCAGGATCTTCCACTGTGCATGACATTGCAAATCCCACACCACTTTACATAAATGCACATTTCTCCTGTCACTGGACAAAGACAATCCATGCTAAGATACGCTCTGGGGATGTCTAAGCATTAATAATGGTCTAAGCATATTTTGTGTAAAATCTCTGCTGGAGTCCAGAGAAAAAGGTGGGGAAAGAAAAAAATGAAGCTTCTTGCCTAAGCAAGCCAAAACTAATCCAACAACAGAAACAATGAAATTTGGCTGTGCTCGGTTGGAGAAAAGATGCTCTAGGTAGTTCATATTCCAGAGACAAATTGACATACATGCCAAGAATGCCAGAGTTATGTTTAACTGAGTGGAAACATACTAAAACCAGTGTTTTCACACTTAAGCCAATTACTAACTACTAATAAGCAGAAAATGTAGCAAATACTGTCAAAAAGAGGTCTAGACATCAGAAACCACTTTCTGTGAGGAATCTTTCAGCTGCCATCTGCTCTGAGTGTATTGAATTTGCTGTATTTGCTCTGTTACAGATTTCACCTGGGTAACATTTTTTGTATCAAATAGATGTGCCACTGCCCTTCTTGCCAGCTTCATGATTTTCAACTTCAAGAAGTTTTTCAGATCAAAGGGATCTCAATAGAGACAAAGAAGCTTAGATTCTGTTCCTGGCTCCCATGACAAAATTTCCTTAGGCTACTTCATATTGTTAAGGATCAAGTCTTCAGTGAGTGTGCTTTTCACACTGAAGAATAGTAGCATCATCCAACTAAGAACCCAGTTAAAACCTAAAAAACTATATATTGATGAAAAGTAATTTTCAGTCTGATTTAGGTGAATGCCAGGAGTTTCAAATTTTCCGAGTGATTTGGAGGTGTTAAATATTTCTACCACTGAAAAACACTAGCTGTGATATTAAGTAGGAAAATATGGAGAAGAATGCCATTACATCACTACCCATACATCTGTTTTTCTGGCTTAGTCCACTTTTAAATGAAAGCTCCTGTGAATAAGTGATTTGTCTGAGTAAGAAAGGCTTATTTGATGTGGTCAAATACAATGAACTTACAGTATGTGATGAAGTAAAATGCTGTTACTTTCAGGACTGATGAAACTTACCATGATTAGGGCTAATAAAGTTTGCTTCAGAAAGAGTTTCACCAATCATTCAAAAAATTTAGTGCTTCAGACTAGAAAAATTATCCAAACCAATAAGAATTTCACTAGGACTTGTCTAGATGACATGATTGTCAGACTAAGTGAGATAATAATAGGAGTCAGGAGGAGGGGAGACTTGCAGCCTCAAACTTGCATTTATTTGCAGTTATCAGCATGTACAATCTTTAGGTAGACACAGTCTGAGTTTATTATGATGGCTAATCCCTTTGGAACACTACTCATAATTGTACAATGACTAACCAAAATCCTATTCTGAATCTTCAGCATCTCGCAGTGGTGTTACACTGACCCTGTGTTTTGTCAGCTATTCTGACTGTCAGAGTGACAGATTTGAATGAGACGACAGTGAAGGTCACTGTAGGATTATAAAATGTAGCACAGGCAAGAAGATAAAGGACAACTGTGTCTTTAGGATGGAAGAAACATCAGTGTATATAGGTAGTTTGATGATGGGCTTTAAATTGTTTGGACGACACCTTATCCATTCTTCCTACTTGCTTCTGTTTGGTAACATATCTACTATTTGCTAAAATGGGAAAAAATGAACAGTTTATTAGCCTCACTTGCTGCTATTTTAGTTTGCTTAATTGAAACTTGGTAGCCATCCTATCGAGATTTTTAATTCTTCTAGTATTATAATAAATAAAGAAGTTTACTATAGGAGAGATGCAAGGCAATTAGGTACTGAGAAATGGAGATTAGATTCCTTTTTTTGAGGAGTGGTAATCATGTATGACAGCACCTGAAATATTTGGCAATTCCAGTAAGGTCACCAATTTCTTGTGATAGGCTTTCAAATACCAAAAAATCCCCAAAAGCTTGGACAGTAATAATGGGGAGTGACTGCTTGTGTCAGGTAGTGAATAGACTGTACATGTTCTTTTGCTAAGAAATGCAAACCCTAGAGCTGGCCCGATCTTTAATAATTCCTGTCTTAGATTCTTAACTGCTTTGGGGCACAAACACTGTAGAGAGAATGTGTTGAGCAGTTAATTGTCAGTTCCTGAGATAAACTATCATTTAAATAGTGCCTTTCTAGGAATATTATAATCTCACTGAGAACCTGAGGAATCACTAAATATTATACTACTCTTTCTTGTGTTCAGTATTATTTATGGACTGAATTGATGTTGCAAGTAGCTTTACCATATTCTGCTGAAGTGAAACACCACCTTGTATTAAGCATTGCATGTACTAATAATACCACAGCATATTACACATGCCTGAGTAAAATAAGTTACAAAACTGAGTAAACCTTCTTCTGGTTTTATTGAACTCTTTTGGTTTAAGCTTAGGAAAATGCAGTTTTGTGAAATTGTTTTCTTTTTGTTCTTTGCCATCAAGTCGTGTAATCATATGGTTTTCTCCTCAGTGATATTATGTACAATACTGTGATGTTTGGCCTCTGCAATGAAGACGAAAGATAAATCTCAAACAATAGAATAAAATTAGGATGTATAATTACCTAGATAGGTGGTGAAGCTTTTAATCAGTTGAGTTAGTGTGTACATCGTATATAGTTACATTCTTAATTATAAAATATTTTCTGTTGCTATGACATGACTGCTGCAGATTGTGCTCTCAAATGTATATTTAGTGAAGGTGTATAACTCAGTTTCTTAAAAACTGCTAAAGCACACAGGAAAAAAAAAGGATGAGTTTCATGAATTTCGCCAGCAAGAATTATGTCTTACTGTTGTTAATTTCAGTTGATAAACTTATTCTTCTATGAAGAAACAGAAATTTAAGAAAAATACCAAATCACATTTCTCTTCTAATACCAGCAGGTAAAAACCCAAAACATGCTTTGCAGAGAGCAATGATGCCTTAGGAAATGGCTGCTAACAAAAGAAAGGACATTAAGTGATGTGCAGAAGAAATAATCATATGTTCACTCCATGCCACATGCTTTTAGTTCAAGTGAAAGGGAAAGGCAGGGTTGACTTCTGTTTATATTAACTCACATCAGTAAGTTGACACTGTTGGTTGCTGTTGATGCATGTAAGATATCTGATTAGTTGTATGGTGCTAACTGCCTCAGTAGGCTTCTCTTCAGTAGGACTAAGACTAATTAAGATTATGTCAGGATGAGATTAAATGAGGTGAGGTTATGTACAGAAAGCTATTAAGAATTTGGGTAGCACTTGTCAGGAAAGTCACCTTTTGTATCTCATGCTGAGGCTTATGTTCCTTCAAAACCCTCAGGTTTACTTTCAGTCTTCAGCTCTGTTTCTTCTCTTGCTTTACTTTAAATCAGATGTTGTTCCACTGAATTCAGAGAACTGAAGTAACACAGGTGTGAATGTGTGCAGAGATAAACTTGTGGGTTTCACGATCATCTTATTGTTACTTGAAAGTATGAAATACTTCTTAATTATAAAAATGGTATGATGAACTATAACACTGAAGCTTTTGTTTATTTAAACTGTCATAATGTTAAGCAACATTTTAGTTTATTTTTGCCAGAGAAACACAGTTTTGTGCAGATTGTTCACTTTCCATCCAACACAGGCATTTTTTCCTAAGTTATTTAGATTTTTCATACCTACTGTGCACAAAGACTGATTTCTGTCAGGCAGATCATTTAAACAAAACCACACCAAGTGATTTCTGTGATTTGCATCAAGTCTCTATCTTCTTCAGATGAAAGGCATCATCACAAGACAGGAAAGCCAGCTTCCTACTCAATGGCAGCTCAGTCTGGACAGAGGTATACAGACATCTCAGTTTTTCATGGCATTGTAACCAGATCCCTCACTAAATCTGAAGTCATTTGGTTTTGATTTAGTCTATCAGTAGGTATCTAGCAAGACCTAAAGTCAAGGAAAAAAAGCCTTAATAAATATGATATTGTTGGGTAATTTTTTTTCATTGGCTAGCAGTGGCTAGATGAAGACTGAGGCAGGGAAGTGTTAATCTAATGCCCCAGGTTATTGGCTAAGGAGAGTTGAAAATACCTGCTTTAAAAGCAATTACATCTTTAATCCTTACTGCTACCAAAAGGCAGACATTTCACTTGAATGTAATGGATAGGTAAGGACACAGAAGGCCTCAAAATATAAGTTCAGAAAATATGACCAGTCCTATTTCTTCTAAATATAAAACCTCCTGGTACTCTGTTGCATAACGTAATGCCAGGTGAAAAGAGTGGGGAGGAAAAAGAAGTTACAACTGGAAGCTTTTCAATGATCATGTGTAAGGCATCAAATTGCCTTAAAATGGGTTCAGCACAAGGCAATGAGGTCTGATTCCCTGCTTCTGCTGAAGACAAAGAACAGCTCTGTTGAGTTCTGCTTTTACAAAATGAGGTTAGTTATCTATCACTATCAAAGGACAAGACACTTCTGTACTGCTTTCCCTGGAGAATGGGAGATTGGAGCTGATAAAAGAAGTGGTGTGTGGAACCAGGCTCATTATAGCTCCCACAAAATTAAATTGATGGATTTTTATTTTTTTTAATTAAGTAAGAGTTTCACTGAAAGTTACTCATATGTAGAATATAATTTTTTTTTTTTTTTTTTTTTTTTGCAAAACATGGGGTAGGATTAATTTTTATGGTCTCTCAAAGGATGGTGATTTAATACTTGGTGAATTCCTAGGGATTTTACAATGTTGGGTTCTGGTGGACTGATTCTCTCCTGAAAACAGCAGTGAAAAATGTAAACTAAGAGAGTGACTGACTCCTGTTTTTAAGCACCTTCCATCAGCAGAGAGGTGCAAAAGAACTCCTTCCACATAGCTCGTTTCTTAGACTCTGTACTGTCTTTCTACATGTCAGGAAGTTTTATTTTATTATAAAGATCATTCTTCAATGAAGGGGAAAATAAAAATAGTGGTAGCAGCTACACCAGCATTAGTAAACCTTGAATTCAGCACCTGCTGTGCAGCCAAATGTCAAAAGAATCGATAGCTGAGCTGTTCATTAACATGTTTATTCTTCAGAGCAGGGAAGTTATCTCACTTGCTGAAAAACTACTCTGAATCCCTTATATAAAGAAAAAGGGATTTCATGCCAGCTTACAGTTTTCTCAGAATTAAGCATGGGCTTGGTCCATTTAAAAATTATAATTCTTGTTTGCTAGTATATTTATACCTGCGTAATTCTTCTCAGTTGCACCTGTGAGATTGATGCATTGAGTTTTGCTTACACTTTCAGAAGTATGAAGGGTTTTAAAATTTTGACATTTTCTTTTGTAAATGTGAGTCTGTGGTGAAGAATAAAGCAACATACAAAGCTTGTTTGAGAGCCTATAAAATACCAAAAGTGACCAAAAAAGAGAGAGTTACTGCAAACTTTGATTCTTCTGAGTTTTTTGGCTCTTTGCAGGAGTGTTTTGGGAACAGTCCAGGATCATGGGAGTGACATGCAGACAGTATAATTTGCTGGCATTTAGGTAGCTATGTAGATAAGCTGTCTTATTCTCATTTCCCACTTCATATAGTGGGAAATGCACAGTAGGGAGTCAAATCCTGACAAGACCTCCTGTGTCACTGGACCAGGTGTCACAGGTCTCTACATTTTAAGACTTATGTGCCCCAGTAACTGCCATGCAGAAATTTTCTTCAAAACAACTGGTTTTTTGATCAAAAACAACTTGCAGCATGTCCACAAAATGTGGCATCTTTTGCGTGGCTTTTCTTGAAAGGATGTGGTGTAGTGTCAGGTTTTCATGCTCTGCTACAACAGAGAACACACACAGTGTAAAGATCCTTATGATGGAATGTCCATTATTTAGATTTAAAGAACAATCTTCATCTGCTTACACACTATACTTCATGTACTTACATGCAATAGGAAAATGATCTGTTTCTTTCACTATCAGCCATTTGGGCATGAGTGGTTTTACCATATTATAATACCTAGAATTTATATTTATATAGGTTTTAAAGTCATAGATACTGCTTAGAGATGCTTGTATAAAATATAAGTAATTTAACCTCACGAGGAGGTAAGCCTTGACATACCTATATTTAGGGCACATTGTTTCATTGCTTTCAACAGTATAATGTATGAACCAAAGCTCTATTCAGGAAACAAGCCAAGACCTCAAATGAAATATTTCAGAATTACTGTTTGATTTTACTGTCTGAATGTGTTCAGGAATAATCTGAGTCTGAGCAGTTAAATCTAGCTTTTGATGATCATTTTCCATTTATTTCTTCTGAAATCTCTGGTGTCTCATATCGACTCCTTTTATCTTGGTCTCTGTGGTACACAGATACAGAAGAAAGTCCTTTCACTGATCCTTGCCCAAACAAATATTGAGACCCTGTGTGGGAGAATGGATGTTAGCCAGTTTTTAGGTAGACTGAGATCCTTAAGCATTTTTCTCCTGATCTTTCCCATTAGCTGCTATTTGTTTAGCTTACCCCTGGTAATCACTTAAACCATTTTTCTAGCTTATGAACAAGAGGAATAAATCAACTTTGAAAGTCATCCAGCATGAGATGTATCATGCTTTCAAGATGAAGCTTAAGACCAACAGCACAGGGTTCGTGGGGTTATTCTGTATGGCAGCTTTATGCCTCTTTACAGCAGTTGTGTACACACAGTGGGCTCAGTTTGGTGTTGAGATGCCCGGGCCCAATGCCTGAGCATCCCTTGAAGCTGTTGGAACACACGTTACTGTCAGCAGTTTTCCAACAAGAGGAGTAACTGCACATGCCCAATACATTTGTGTCTTGCTCCATGGAGCCTCAGAAAATAAGGAAGTATGTCAACCCATTCATAAAGAAAAGGGTATAATGGTATCCTCATATCCACAATCACAATGTGTGTGAATCCAGTTGTGATTGAGAAAGTGTCAGAATTTGTCTTGACCTTATGTGAAATCAAGTCATAAACCCGAGTCAGAACATTCTGGATACAGAGTAGGAATGGCCAGGTTCGGGATAAATGATGCCTCGAAGTCTAAAGCAGGATGTGTCATCCTTCTGGTCCTAATGAAAGCAACCAGAACTCTCAGGATCATGAGCTGAGGCCCTGAATATCTTTTGTAGTAAACAGGAAAACTAGCAGCATTGCTACTCACTGCCTTGCAGAGATAAGTCTGCAAGTCATTGTATTTATAAACTGAGTTGGGTAAATGCGTGCCTTTAAATATTTATCTGTTCATAAATATGCATGTTTTATCAACTTTTGGTAGAGCCATCACATTTAACTTTTTCACTGTGTGCATAAGTAATTTAAGTGGCAAATGCTTTTGTTCTCAGTTGATTTTATGTCTGCAACAACAAGGCTTAAATGGTCAGAATCTCACTTTTCCAGATTCCCTGAAACAGAGCTAAAGTTTCAACAGTTTCCAAGTGGACATGGAGGGGGCGAGGGTCTGAAAAAATACATGAGAGGAATTGTTGGCCCTTTTGCTCTGAGGAAAAGGCAAGGACTTGACACAAAGCCAAGCCTTAGAGGTGATGGACAGGCTTTGCTTGGAACCAGAGGAGGCAAGATAGAATTTGTGGATCCTGGGAAGGAGATAAGACATTTTAGATTAGCGGGTAAATTTTTATCAGACCTTTTTATTTATTCCATCTCACCCAACAGATCTAGGAGTGTCTGAAAGTTATATTTCTAGAGTTTATTATTTTGCATCTGTGTACGCAGTCCAGTTTTAAAAGTTGGAAGTCTTTGATGTCTTTGGTATATGGATGCTCCAAGAAGCTGTGCTTCCCAGGCTGACTCCGCCTGGGAACTTGGGCTGATTCTGTCCATGGACGTAAACTGTCTTGCTGAATTAAAATCTGTATAAGTGAGCTGGTACTCTCAGTGGGACTGAAGAAAGCAGCGCTATTTAATACAAAATCAAGATGAAGTAATTTTGAAGTATGTACCAAAAAGAGATGTGTAACATTGCATTAGTATGTGAACTTGACTACTTCAGTGGAGTAGCATGTTCTGGTTATCAAAAGTTTTCAAAAGGAAGGACATTTTGACACCTTGTTCCTTAGTGAAGTTAAGGTGACAGTTACTTAGCACATTAGTATTGTTACAAGTTTGCAAATGTCATCATCCTTCATTGGATCTTGACTCTGTGTTTGCTCTTCCTGTGCATCCTTCTTCACCTAGAAATCGGTCTTTCTTACCCTGAGTGACAACTGCTACTGGTGGCCCATGGTATTTATGGGAGAAGTGTGGTTACTCTGCTGAAAAGAAAAAGGACAGCAACACACACGGACCTCTTTAGGGAAAAAAGGCCAACTTTATTGTACAGACAGCCCATATTTAAAGCATGTTACGTGCAGCTAGGACAGGAGAGTAATTCACTGGACAATTGGGAAAAACATCCATGGGACAGTACCTCAGGATGTATCCCACGGGAAAGATACCAGGTGTTAATTTTTATTGTGAATTCCACTCTGTTTTTCACCATATTATCACCTTGGCAGACTTCCTCCCTAACTGAAGCTGCAGTCAGCTTGTCAGCCTGGGAATGGACATGAGTGTCAGGAGAAATCCAGGCCTGAAAAGGAATTTCCAAGCTGTAATTCCCTAGCTCTCCAAATGTGTGTGTCCACAGAAGAAAGGCTGTTTCTTATTCTCAATGAAGGAACAGGTTCCCAGCATACACTGTGAGAGACTACACACTTCTTTCGACTTGATGTGGTGGTGAGAAGGTAGTTTTCAGCCCAGGCAAATGGACCATTCACCAGATGAAGAACTTTTGTGGAAGGAGCACAGGCTGTTGTAGTTTAATAGAATGACTGTAATAGTTGGAAGTAGAAAAAGCACCAAACACAGAGGAGATTTCTCTAGGGTTTGAGAAGTAAAATGGAGTATCTCAATCTGTTAGCAAACCAGAGCTTCTCGTTTCATAGAGTGGCCTCAGATGCTCCAAAATAGCTTTTCAGCTGAGTAATGATATCCATGTTCTTTTCTCACTGCTGGAAGAGAGTGGTGTGTAAAAATTCAGCTTTGTTAAAGTCTTTGTGCTTTTGAAGTGGTTTTCATTTGATGGTCTCAAAGAGCAATGAGAGAATGCCAGTATGGGGGTTCCAGTCCCATTTTTCAGATGGAAGATTTTATATACTGATTAGCAGGTTAACAACCTGGTCTTCATCTGCTTACATGTATGGAAATACCGTTGTTGAGTTGAAAGCACTGTGAGCTTTGACTTAAGAGATGTGCAGAATGTCATGCTCTAAGTCATGGGCATGCAATGGCTATCGTTACTAATGAGAAGCAGTTTTTCATCCTCCTGCACAAGAATTCCCTTAAATTTTACCATGTATTTCCCCTTTCACCTAGAAAAATACTTGAGCCTCTGAAGAAAGTCATAATGGATTATTTAGAAGCTTTGTATTTAAGGTAGTTATTTAAAGATGTTTGCCATGGAGTTTGTATGAACAAATCCATTGGTTATGTCTTCAGTACTTTCCTTCATCTATGATACTTAGCCAACTTAGATGTAGTTTATTTCAGGCTTCAGAGGATTTACCGAACTAGTTTGACCACATACCTTTTTCTTTCCAGAAAATATCAGCTGTTTCAGTAAGGATAAAGATGACTTGAGTGCTTTGTAGAAGGAGAATGAATGTGAATGCATTTGTGACAAACCCACTCAGCTAGCAGGTAAAATGGCTTCATATTGTATTTAGATTAAGGAGTTTCTAAAGGATTTTTCTCTCACAGGTAGATTTTTCTCTGGTTTCTCTTGAGACATTTCATATCAGACCTTCTTCTATTTTTTTTTTTTTAATTCTCCTTCCTGCAATTGAGAGTAGGACAGCACTGTAAGCCTGCATTTCAGGAGGTACATAAGATATGGTACAGTGGGATGAAAAATAGCTGCATAAAGTGATTAAGTTTAATCTCTAAAGAAAAAACGTTAAAAGTTCCTGACATTAATTTTATACTCAATAACAAGTAATTATTCATTTCTTCAACTCTAGATGCATAGCTTTTCCTGACCACCTCTTTAGCTTTGACTCATGATGCAAAGAATCATCAGGAGGGAAAGGTGACCTGAGGTTTTATCCTCCTCAGCCTGAGCTCATCGTGTTCACAGCCTGTTGCTTTGCACTTATATGTATTTCTGACTTACCTTGGTTGTCAGCAGCCCAAGGAAACAAATCAGCAGTCAATGATTCGCACAGCTTAGCAGCATTATTCAGGGCCCCTCTTCAGTTTGTTACACTGAACAGAATTGTCATCTCTTACAGCAGCAAAGTATCCCCTTTAATGCTGAAGTGTTTCTCCTCCAGTACTTAGGGCCAGATTCCTCAGGCACTGCTCCATGATGCAGGTTAGCCCTGGAGGCTGGATTTGCACATAAAGTACATCTGTGCTGCTTCCAGCTGAATGGGATAGAGCCTAAGTAAGGTGCTTTTGCCAAGGTGGTGCTTAGTGAGCGGTGTGGGCTGCTGTGACAAACCTGGAAGTGAGGTATTTCATAAGCCAGAGCTGTGGCTGCTGGAAACACAGCTCGGGTCAGTCCGTGCCCCAGCACAGTGATTCACAGTGGAGCTGTGAGTGCTTGGGAAGCTGTGAGCATCCCAGAGCTGTGCTGGCACGTACCAGCAGCAGTCTGGAAAGGTTAGCACATACAAGAAGTGGTTGGTAAGCTTTCTTAGGAGCTCCTGAGGTGTTATTTGCTTAGGGAATATTTTTGTCAATAGTAATAATTACATGCAGTGAATTGTCAGGGCTGTGCACATATTAGGTGTAAGAAGACTACTCTTATTTGCATAAAGTGCTAATATCTTTATAACATTTATTCTGTTGTTTATGGAGTTATGAGTTATTTCTCCAGTCTATATTCATGTTCAGAAGAGCAGTAATTCATTCTGATGATCTGCCCAACTGTACTTGGGAATGGAGCAGGACCACTCTGTACAGTGCATTGAACCCTCCTGCCCAGGGCCCAATACACATCCAAATTGCTTTGTTCAGTTGTGGCATTTTTTAATCAGCAACTATGTCTTGTGAGCATTTAACTGAAGCTTCTTTCCTCTTTGTTAAATAAAAGACACTTCTGGCTATTCTGTCTCAGCCTAATGAAAGACTGTTCAGTGAAAAGCCCTTTTGCTCCTTTCCTGTTCTTGTGGCATGGTGTACAAAGCCGACTAAACAGTGGTTCTGAGCTGTTCTTAAGCTGTCAAGATCTCATAGTTAAGAGGGCTTTTCCAGAGAAGAAAGTGCATGACAATGGTCATTGAAGATTTTCAGAGGGTACCTTAGCATATTTTAGACTCTCTGGAGCCATTAAATAAATATGGCAAATTATGGAGACACCTTCAGGTGTTTCTTTTAGCAAAAGTGTTTCATGCTGGTCACTCTGAGGACATAATACTGTAATTTTTGTAGCTGGATATGGTTTTGTAAATTCATACTGTGATTCCCCTTGGTGATGTAAAAATAATGATGTAGTCTCAGCATTAACATGGAAAAGCATTCGTTAAAACGCCTGGGTGCCTTCAACTAGAGTGGAGTAGTTAATACAGAAGTATGTGAGGTTCTAATGGATGAATGCATCAAATAAACTAGAATGTTGGATGGAGGTGTGATATAAACAATATCTTTTCTCTATTAAATGTAATTTTCAGTTCCATTATGTCCTGCTGAGCCATTTAAAATATTTCAAAGAATCCATAATTGTCACTCATTTTTATGAAATGCCAGTCATATACTACATTGACCTCAATCTATGTGCATTATTAATTCACCAAAAATTTTATTTGATAGGTTTAAATCAGACCTGAAGTATGAAATCCCTTCAGTGCAATTTATTTATTTTATCAGCATTATATACACCATCATAGACTGGATTCTGTTGTGATCTGCTGTTACGACTGAAGATACTGTAAGTGTTTCTAGATCAAAGATTGCCATTTGCTGCAATTTTAGTTCTTACTGGCTTTTTTCCCTCTGCTTAAAAAAGGAGATATTATGATTTTAGGAGCCAATACTAGTCTACAGTTTGTGTAGTTTAGCACATCTTTTATTAGCAAGATTAGTCTTTATTCTTCTTCAAGGGGAATGAAAAAAAAAAGAAAGAACAAAAATAGGGATATGAAAAACAAAAGAAGTCAGGCTCCTGACATTGTTTGGTTGAGCAAGATCAAGCCTTTCAGCTGACTACACTGGTGTCAGTAATTGCTCTTTAGATGGAATTGCCTATTCCTCAGTAGTGCTGGCATTATCGATCAGTTGGGTTTGTCCATGAACTGACAGTGATAATCTCAAATTAGATCAAGTTTTTATTAAAGGAAGAAAATCAAATTATGCCTGACTGTAGACAAATAATAATGAATTATATAAACACATAATTATTGCAGTACCATTTTTGTGGAGATTTCTTGAAAGTAAGGCCGCAAAGCCTCCTGGGTTTTTTTTCTGACATTTGTTACACAGTTCTCTGGGCAGGCCTGTGGATTTTTAATGGTTTGTAAGGGTTGCCACAAAGAGGTGGAGAGGTGGGGGTGGGAGTGGAGAGCTGAACTTCTCTTTGAAAGGGGAGGTGTTTGAGGGGGAATACAGGGATGCATAAGTAATTGCAGCCTCAAGGCAGCAGTAATTTATGCACTGACAGTTTGAGTTTCATGCTATGCTATTTTAAAAAGCCTTACAATGAACTGTTTCTGTTACACAAATGTCTGTGGTGCTTTAAGAGATATTCCACATCATGGAGACAGTTTGAAGAAAAGCTTTTGGAACACATTCATCACAATGTTATAGTTGTCTTGTTTCAGTAAGAAAAAAGGAGTGCTGAAAAAGCAGACTTATTTTCCACATCTTAACATTGATTTCGACGCCCTGAAGCACTTTGCAGCATTGTCTCATTGCTTATTTGTCTGGTTTTAGAAATGTTGATGCAAGTGAAAAGTGTGTGCATCTATATTGTTTTAATGTAGTTACTATTGGAGTCATCCTATGTGGAAACACTTAGCTACACTTTTTAAAGAAAACAACAAAATGGATGTGAATGGCAGACAATAGTGATCCACCTGGTTTTCATGTTTTCCTTACACTCCAAATCAGAGGAGAGAATAACTGCACACAGCATTCAAAATATGTAAGGCCAAACAATGCTCCCCGTTTGATGTGACCATGTAGTAGTATCTCTGTATTAAAGCACCATTTCCTGATAGCCAAGTATTCAGCTTGGCTGTTTGATTATGAACTCTCAATTATACAGTAGTAATTCATTATTTTAACAAATTATAATGAAGCTACAGATCTAGAGGCACAAATAAAAACAGTGACTTTAAAATTTTGAAGTGTATAGAACTACACTGATCTTTCATTAATAATAAAACATACTGACTGTAAGCAGCTGTAGACCATTACAATTTAGATTTAATTTAGGTAATCTCTGGGTTGACCTTCTTCAAAAACTGGCTGCAGTAGGCAATGTAAACACATCATTGTCTGTCTTATAGTGAATTTTAGATGCCAGCTGCATCCTCATAACATTTTATTTGGTCTCCTATGAAAATTATGGGTAAAAAGATAATGTGAGCAATGATACTTATCCTTAAGTGCGATTTCTTTTGCATAGATATCTTCCTGCTTTATGAGATATTAATTTGCATTTTTCTGGAGATAATGTTTCTGTGACTTTAGTGACCTCCCTCTGACTCAAAAGCTGGGTTTTGTAAAAATGTTTTTAACGTTAAAACTTTTACTGCAGGGAATTCAGACTGCTACTGAATGTAACCAAGTCAGCTCAGTTGTGTAAAAATCAGCACATGCCTCAGAGCGTAGCAAAAGCCATTCATTGCATTTCTTTGAAGTGAAACTGTGCAGATTTGCACAGGTGAAGATTTGACCTAGTATGTTTAAAAATAATTTATTTACTTGTCCGTTTCAAACAACAGAATTGTAACACAGGGATAAGAACTTGTACAAAACCATTCTTATAAAAGATTAAAAAATCTGCCATTTTTGATATTCAAATGTGCTCTTTTTTCTCAATCCCAGATAGGTAATCTTTCGTACTCCACATGAATAATGGATGCTATTTAAAATGTTTGCTTAAGAACAATGAGTTCATTGTATCAATAATGAGAAGTTCTGCTGTGGACCACTTTGTAATATTTTGATTGTCGTGATTTATACCACTCTGGAGGTCAAATGGTAGAACTTCACTAAATTACTGTATTTAACCTACAGTCATTACTGAAGGTGGGGAGGGAATACATTTTTGCTCAGTTCTGCAACATCTGTCACAATGGGGATTCTTGAGAACTACTTTAAACAAATAATTGCAGATTATTACAGTAGAGTGGAGGGAAATGGGGAGGCTTCAGTGGACATTTTGCTAGAAAATTGAGAATTAACTTCAGTTTTATCACTTGAGGTGTGTTTATGGGAGTTACAGTAAGAAGAATCGCAGCCTCAATTGTCACACAGAGACCAGAGTATAGAAGCAATAAAAGTGGAAATTGCTGTGTCATGAGGGAAACTGGTTTTCTGTAAACTAGTAAAAATGATGTTTTAATGACTTCTTTGTGATCCCTCAGGGATTTTTAGGGACATATTTGTTAAAGAAACCTGAAAGCTGTTGTATTTCCCTGGTTTCAGTTTTTTTAATGACTGTACTGTACAGAATATTCCTTGGCACAGTGTCTTCTTCTCAAGTTGTTATTCACAGTCTTTTCTCATTTCCTTTCCAGGAATTTGTACTTTATTCTGTGATAACATAGGCTCTTTAACATAAGCAAAAAATTTCTGCCTGATAAAATTAAAGCTCAGAAAGAATAACTTAAAGTCAAGTGGAACCTGAGAAGGAGTGGGAAATGTTGAGTGAAACAGAAATTGCAAAAATTCATTTTGGAGCAGGCTAAAAAATGTTACTTTTTCTGCAAGAAATCTGGTCCATGCTATTTCAAACCTAACTTTTTGTTTAATCTTTGCTCAGTTTTGAAAGTAAGAGTCTTTAACTTCCATTTTAAAAAATATTTTTCTTCCTTTTTTTTTTTTAAGCCTGAGTTACAGTTTCAGTTTGGTCTGCATTAATTTATCATTGTGGTCCCTTATTCTCTTAAAGATCTGTTATTTCCGATGAATATAATGTCAAACTTTTCCATGATTGTTTTATTTTCTGTTCACTGTGATCTTGTTCCCATGACATTTCCATACTGTTGCGTAGTGATGATCGTGCACTGTCTTTGTAGACGTCTTAGACATTGTTTTATTGGTGTGAATGAGAGATGCTTTTCCTTTGCCCCAAGCGTTAGGCTGTATTTTTTTTCTTAAGGAATTATTATCAGTAGCTTACCAGAACCATATCAATTTGTAAGGACCTACTCAAGAGGCTTGGATGGTGGGTATAAGTTCTAGCCAGACAGAAGAGCCACGAGGCAATGAGCAGTCAGGTTTGCTTGCTGTCATATTGCTTGCCTGTTGCATTCCAGACAAGCAGCCTGTGTTATTTTTGTCTTGCCTCATACAGAAGACGAATGGCACCACAGGAGTCAAATGAAGCCATGGTACAAAGTTGCATCTTCTAGTGGTGAGAGTATTTTTGCAGATGAAGTAGATCACCTACACAAAATGAATTGTTAAGACTCTTATCTCTTAGTCCTGGTGGCATGTATTGTTCATTCTCACACTAGCCCTTACAAATACTAGGATGAAAATCCTGTTAAAACTGCGACCTTTTCCATCATCATATTCACTTTTCAAAGCAAAACCCCTAAGCAAGAGGAAAGAGACTCAAATCCATTAAGTTACATAACAAATAATTGCCTTGCCAGGACAGCAAACTTGTTTTGTATTCCTTGTGGAGAATGGAGAAGTTGATGTCTCTACCATCAGCTGTGGCTCTGATCATAAAGGACCACTGCATGTTACTGTGTTTTAGCAGCCAGTTCTACCAGTGTTATAAGAAGGTCCCTTCCAGGCCTCTGGTCTTTTTAGATGAGTCAAATTGCAAGGTAATAATTTTTTCTTACAAAGTTAATAGAAATATGTAGTTTAAAATGCAAGTCTCTGTACATTGGGGTCTTGTTTTCTAATGGTGCCTGGAAGAGACTTTATGCATGAACTGTGCTTGTTTCACTAATTGGATTGTTGCATTCAGCTGCTGTGAGTTGCTTTGACAATACCCAGTGGAGCCTCTGCATTTTGTGAGCAAGGGTACAATCATGGTGCATCAGTTTCACCACAACTGTAGCTGTTTTAAAACCATCACATTTGCTGACCATTCAATAAAGGTCATTCTGTTTGTGACAGAGCAAGCCAGCCAGAAAAGAATTATATGGCTTCTGGCCAAAAAAAAAAAAAAAAGGCACCATGGAAATATTTTATCTTTAAAGATGTCTCCCTTCTTATTTTTTATTTTTTCTTGGGATTCCATCCAAAGAAATGAAGTGTATTATTCATGTGGCTTTTGGGAGAAAGAATATTTGAAATAGCTTTTTAGCAGTACATCACTGAGGTCAATATGTGTACATCAGTTACAGGTGTTGCAGTTTTATTTACTACTCAGTGTAGAGGGATGCAGTCTGATACATCAAAGTAAGGAGAAGCTGGCTTCCACCACATTCCACATGAGTGTGGAATAACTCATTTAATGCAGTCTGAGTGCTGCTACATCAGTGTCTTTATCTCCCACCTTTCTTTGTACTGGTAATGTTATTCTGGAACACTTGGGAGAAAAGGCACAATTTTGGTTTTCAAATGCCAAGTGCAAATTTAAGTCATTCTTTCAAAGACAACTGCTGGTGCAGAATCTCCCTGAGTATGTCAAAGCAATCCCATGGCACTGGAGTGTTAAAGGTGGGTCCAGAAGTGTTTGAAGGTCATGCTCAGTTTTTTTGCTCTGAGAAACTATGTGAAGGACACGGGAACTGAAGCTTTATAGGGAGTGAAATCTATCTCAAATTGTTAGTAATGTATTTTATTTAAGAGGAAAATCTTTTAAAAAAATACAAATAACAGTAAGGAAGAACTTTCCCATGGCACGCCAGATGTGCAGCTCCATTTAGAATTCCTAGAGGAGTTAGTGGGAGGTATGTCCAGTGTACTGGACTTTTCCATACTGCTTGAATATCATGTCAGTTGGCCATGAATTGATCTCTGTGACTTTCTAAAATGTGATAATTTGGATTCAAATTTACGCTTTCTCCCTTCTTTGGCCAGTATATTTTATATATTTTAAATGTGGAATGGCAAAGGGTCTTTCCTGTCATTCAGGTTTAGATGTTTAGATCTAAACTGAGTATTTTTGTGAACTCTTTCTGAAATAATAGACACCAGTCTCTTTGGAAATATGGCTAGAATAATTGCAAATTATCTCTGAATTCCCACAAAAATTCCACGTGGCTTTAGCTGAAGCAGATTTAGGCTAATATTAATTTTCAGTGTTTTAAAACTCTTGGCAGGCAATGGGCAAGATCTAGAACATACACAATTTATCTCTCTTCCTGCTTCATTCCCAAGGTGTTATAGCTCCAGGATGTAAGAGGGAGAATAAAATACTACTATATGTGGAAAATGAAGTGGGAGTATTATGTGGAAGGCTGAGGAATTAGAAAGTCAAGTTTTTTCTCTTCTGCAATCCGGGATAGATAATGTGCTAAGTCCACTCATCCCCAGAGTCCTGAGTACAGAGGATGTTTGGGAGTGTGCTTAGGATAGGCTGAAGGTCTGAAGTGGTTTATCCCAGACTACCTGGACCACTGATGTAACAAAATCAGTGGAGGTGTAGAAGGGATGTGCTTCACTGCATGCCCATAGGACCGTGGTCTTGGCCCTCTGTGTTTCACAACGCCTTTATTTTGAATCATCCCTCAGCTCCACATCATCCAAAGTGACAGAGGTAAATCACAATGGGGAAATAAATTGAGTAGAAGCCATGAAGTGTAGCAGAGGAGGACAACAGTGCTATTTCTGAAAGATAGGAGTGAAAATTTCCATTAGAGGAGAGACAAAAGGGTTATCCAAAGAATGAGGACAAAGATGGAAAGTGTAGACCTTCTAAAACAGAGACAAAACTTCTGCAGCATTAAAAAGAATAAAAAGAAAAGGAATCAATGAAGTGTTGAGGCATGCTCCCAACAGTGAGCAAGAATGTCTGGCACAGGGAGCTAAGACCTTAATGGGAGCTGTTAAACATAGCAGTACAGCTGGAATGTGATTCTAGACCTCTTTTACACTATTTTACATAGCACAGTCATAATCCAGTGTTTAAAGAATATACTTTATAAATGTTTGTGCTTTTATTGCTTTATTGCTCTTTAATTTTTTTTTAGGTTTTGGATTTTGGGGGGGGTGGGGGTTTTTTGGGTTGGTTTTTTGGGGGGTTTTGGGGTTTTTTTTTGTTTGTTTGGGGTTTTTCTGTTTTTTTGGGTTTTTTTGTTTGTTTTGTTTTTTTAGAAACAACAATAATAGAAATTTTTGCTATAAAAAAAAAGATGTTGGCTTGACATTTCACTGCAGGGAAGAGAGTCTTGGTTAGTATTGAGTACAATCAGTCAGGGGGGACCAGCTCCCTGGAGTTAGCACAGGCATCATATTTTGAGCCTAGGACATCTGTACATTAATAATTAGTAAGGTTAGATGGAAATTTCTTTTTGAAGTCAACTCCATTTGCTTGCAGGCGTGACCGACCTGGTTTTAACTTGTATTTCATACCTGCACAGAGATAACTACAATGGCAGGAAGTGTTAAAGAAATCTTACTTAGTTTACTTGAGGGTAAAAAATAGAAGTAGACAAGAAGTGTTACCCTATTGCAGGAGGGTAGTGATAGAATGAGAACCTTTTGGTTTAAAGTATTGATTTGCACAAAACACTTGCAACTTTTCTGTTCTTCATACCAGGGACCTCCATTGTTCTGTGAAATCTTGCTTTGCTTGAATGACTACAGTAATAGTGAACTGGGAGATCAAAACTATCAGTGCTTGGGTCTCTAGCTGTGTATGCCAGTTACTGTGTATTTTCTCCTTCAGATTAGATAATGCTAAAATTCTTGCATATTTTAGTTTGCTAACCATGCAATCAATCAGATTTGTGAGACTTTGTGTTCATGGAAGAGTAATGATACATCAGTATAATATCAAAGCAAATGGAACAAAAGAGTTCTTTTGTTTCACTGAATATCAGATTGAATATTCAAATAATATAGAAGTATTTTAAATAATAACAAACACTTGGCAGCACAATTGTGTGTAAAGCCCAACATAATTGGAATACTGACCCTGTCTGGTCTCAAGGATGTGTTTGCTACAGCTGCCTAATTTTACAAAGCAGTTCTGAGAAAACATTAAGAACAATTTAGTTTGAATCTATGAAAACAGAGGGTATGTGGCTTACATGCAATCCCTTCTTTGTAACAGTTAATCTACTGCTCTGCAGCCTTGGAGGGGAATTTTCCGTCTTCCTTTTCTTCTTCAAGCTAACAATTGATAGTCTGTCTCAGATATATGTACATCCCATTTAGTCAGACAATCCTTATCTGTACACTTGTTGAACATGTTACAGTGAAATAACTAATTAACAGCATAGTCTGTAGAGAATTCTGTGCCACTTTTTAAGCAGGCCACAGAGTACATATCCTGAGATTCAGATATGCTATTTTGGTAAGTGGAAAGGCACACGGGACAGGTCTTTGAGAGGTATTTGCACAGAGAATGACATTGTGAAAAGCACCTCAATGAGGGCTGTGTGTGGCTTTAGAGCTATGTGTGTCATTGAAGGTAGTGGAATGCAGATACCTCACCTGCTGAGGTTCTTCAAGATCTGCATCTTGATTGCCTCTGAAAACCTGCTCCCACCACCCTACCCAAGTCACTTTTGGAAATGAAAGACAGATGTCTGTGAAAATGTTACCTCTACTGCACTGTGAAGTGAGCCCGTTTCTGAGAGAATCATAGGCAAAAGTATTAGTTGTTTCAAATTCTCTGCTTATTGATACTTCTAGATAACTTAACAGAATCTTTACTATTTGCCACATGATTTTACTGTATCATCATGGATAGGTATGAGTCTGTGGTTCAGCAGCAGTTAACAAAGATCTGGAGGACATGGATTCACAAAGAATGCATGACCTCTAGCTGATACCATTCCATGTTCGTGGTGATCCAGCAGTGTACACTTCCATTATGCTAATTTTTGGAGAAATTTTGAGGGTATATGCATGTCTGTCAAAAGGTTCTTTATATGCAGGACCAGGTTTTGCCCAAGGTAAGGTAAGGTTGAGCTTCTGCTGAAGTTGCCTTTGAAGTCATATAGGTTACCTGAGTCCAGTTTCTCTGTGAACCCTGTCATAGTGGTATTTCCAAATGACAATTATCAGACCAGTAAATTAGAAAAATTCCGTCCATGTCTAAGCAACATTACCTTTTTTTTTCTTATTTTTTCTAAGTGTCTTGTGCTGTAGAAAAGTCTGGATCTGAAGCCCAGACCTTGCTGATTTG
Source organism: Acridotheres tristis (assembly GCA_037013685.1). Lineage (NCBI taxonomy): Eukaryota > Metazoa > Chordata > Aves > Passeriformes > Sturnidae > Acridotheres > Acridotheres tristis. Next base: position 10,795,204 of record CM072889.1, on the reverse strand, counting down.
TGGAGCCAACTCCAAGAATGCCTCTCTGCTTCTTTCCCCAACTGAGCACATGGAAATTTGGAGAGATGAAGCCCTGTGTCTGTTTAGTGAATCTTTATGCTGAAATGTTTGCACGCTTCTGTATAATCCAGGCTAATATTTTATGTGAGCTGCCTTCCTGAGCTAAATCAGGAACAGCATGTGCTGTAACTGACCAGAGATCTGACACACATCTGGGGTTTCTTCCCCCATCTGAGCTTACTGTCTCCAACCTCTTTATTTAGAAGGTGAAAAATAAAATATTCTGTTAGTAGAGAAGGGATATCTGATGCTAAATTTCTGATTTTTTGTGCAGTGAAAAAATTCTAGACTTCTCTTAGCCAAATGGTATTACAAGGTTAAATAATAAGAGCAAGGCATTGTTTCCCCTTTAGTCTCTTTCTTGAATAGCAGGTAAAGCCAAAGGGATTTCCTGACTGACAGGCAGTGGGAAGTCTCTAATCTGCAGGTTACATGAGCCTGTTGTGTGTCATCACCCAGCAGAATAAAGCAGGGGTTTTTTGAGACACAGAGCATTATGCTGCAGGAAGGAAGGGAGTTAGGTCACTGATACAGAGCACTGAGCCAGTCCATCCTTGTTCTGCCACCTGATCTATATGAAGTGTTCTGAAAGGGAACTTGTTACCCCCAAGCTTTGTGCTGGGTCAAGTGTTGCCTATTGGTGCCATGTGGATCCTCCAGTAACTTTGTAAATTGTCATCCTGGGCGTCACTACAGGAGGAATCAGTATAAAGCAGATCAGATCATACATCCGGTGTCCTGGTCAGTGCAGATGAACCATATTTGTATGTTCAAGCTCAATTCAGACCAAATTACCGAGTATTAGCGGGTATACAGACTGATTTAGAACTAATATGAGGCCTAGTGATTAACAAATACATCATTGTTATGAAGAGAAATGTACTGAAATAATACAAGAAATAGTGATATAGGAAAGTTCCATATTGCAAGCTATTAGCAAAAGCGAGGTAGAAATAGCCAGCTGAGTGACAAAAACAAAACACATATGCAGACTGTGAATATGGAACCATAAATTATCATTTATATTACTATAAAAACTCATTTAAATTTCAGAATACTTTGAAGCTTGGTAGTCACCTTTTGATTGGTTTTTTCTTTTTTTTCCCCTTTTTTCTTTTTTCCTTTTTTTTTTTTTTTTTTGTGGTCAGAATAAATAAAAGGAAATTAACTTACGGGTTGAAATATGAAACACATTCCAGCTTCAAGGGCAGTTAAAATGCTGGCTACTAAGGGGTGAGATGTTGATGAAGAGAGACTTTGAAAAGCTGATAGCATCTGTTAATGAAAATTCTCAGAGGCAAAAGATCTGTTTGCTCAGGTAGTTTGAAAACTGAAAGTGTAGATAAAGGTTAGGAAATGGAATAAATATTTTCCTAACATGATTGACTGAAGGTCAGATAGAAAAAATAATTTTAGTATGTCTGAGGACATTCAACTAGCATTATTTTTTTCCAAGACATTTATCTGAGGTGAATCCAGGGGTTTTTTTTTGTGATGAATATGTATTTCAATTCATAGTCTGATTACCATAATCTTCTGTGATTGTTTCTTCAAAGGAATACTATTTACCACTTTTCAAACTCAGCAGTTCCAAACATGGTTTTAAGAGAAGGCAGACAGCAATACTCTTGCACACTCATGCTAAAAACCCTAATGTATCGTGATAAAGAATTAACTTGTGTTACCAATATTTTTAAGTTTACAGCATACTTTGAAATTATGTTTTTCACTCTTTGAATATATGAAGCCAAATTTTAGGTATTTTCAAAATCCTCTGCTGTTGATAAGTGAGTAAGTTTCCTTTTTCCAGAATACCTATGGCCTTTGACAGAATAAAGGCAGTGATTCTCTGTTTTGGCTGAAAAAGTTATTTAAACTTAAAAATAATTAATTTTTATTTCCTTTCTCAGATGATAATTCCACACAATACTTTCCTTTTTAACTCTATTTTTAATTGTATCACAATTATGCAACTTTACCTGGAATAATAAATATGGTTTCCATCAGTATCCCAGCTCACTGGCAGCTTGTAGCTATTCAGCTTTCTCTAATAAATAAGAGAAAAATGTATTCTGAAATGCCATATGGATGGAATGTGGATTTAGATGGAATGTAAAGACAGGTTGCCTTTTCTAGACTGATAATTGTTAACTCTGTGATTCCTAATTAGAATCTTTTTTTCTGAGAGGAATATGTAAATACAATGAGATATGTCCTTTCAACATGCAGTGAATCAGCCTCATCGGTTGAGTGCTAGTCAACACATTTGGATTTTTCTCCTGGTTTAGTTTTTCAATGGCAGGTAGAGGTTGTGAGTGATACCTGATGGTGATGCTTTACACAGCTTTGTTTTTTTATGTTTTCTTCCATTGATTTCCATGCATATTTCAAACACAGAAAAATTACGCAGCATCTCTCTCTCTGCTGACTAGAAAGAGAATATAAGAGACTGCCATACAAATGTGCCTGAAGTTAAGGACAGATGAATTTCATTTAGGCCTCATTGTGGTCAGCTCACCGTGTCTGATGTCAGGAGGATTATGGCTGAGATACTTTCTATCCATGGTGATTAGGTCTGTTTTTTTCAGTACCTATGCACAGGGGTAATGAAAAAAACAAACAAACAAAAACATCTCTTGTGGGTCTGAAGGAAGTGGTTGATAATACCTGTGTATCTTGGTTTCTTCTATTTTTACCCGAAGAAACTTCTGTTCTGATTATATCATTCAAATGCTTTTCAGCTGAAGGCTAGTCTATTGCAAGCAGCAAAGCTTCTTGCTTGCTCCATGCAAGAGTCAGTAAGTGAGGCTGGAAAACCGTGGTTGTGAGCTAGAAGAGCTCAAAGGTGAGGAAGACGAGGGAAAACCTCTACAGAAAGCTATGTCTTGGCAAGGCTGTGATGTTGTGCTGAAGTTCTGGTGTTAGCTTCCCCATACCAGTAGGATGCAGAATACTCAGCAAATTGTTCATTCTGGATTTGCTGATGGCACTTGAAGCATGTCCTTGTTGGAGAATTCAGGGCACTCAGGGAAATTGGTGGTGGTGATAAATGCCATAGGAATTCAACTCCATAGATTTGTATCTGACTGCACATGTAACAGTACTGTGCTTCCTGCCTAGTTTTAGGGTTTGGGGTCTGCTGGACAGGCAAGGCCGTGGACTTTTGTAGAGCTCCCCTGGTGAAGTATCTGTACTTAGGCATTTTAATTCGTTTTTTGTTATTCAGATATTCTAAAGCTTGGAAGTTAATTATTTTTAATACTAATGTAGTTTTACAGTTTTTCCATTTGCATGTAAAAAATTTTACCTTTGGGAGAGCTCTCCACTACTCCCAGGTCCATGTCTTCCCGATCTCGGCACTGTCTGGTGACAGAGTGCCCTCACAATTCTGGTAGCATCAGTATCAATTTCCTCAGCATCAGTACACAGAGGATACCCTACAACCCATATCGCTGGACAACACAATGCTCTTCACCTTCTGTCACTTCTCAAAATTCATTATTCCTTTTTCTGATTTTCAGTGCTAATTCTGCCTTCTCTACACAATTGTTCATGTGTTATATTTTCCTCAAGTGGAAGCTACTCTGGTTTTGACATGCTTCATCTTATCTGTTCTGTTACCAATCTGTATCCAGAAGCTGTTCACTCAGTTAGTATTCCTTTGAAAATTATTTAAATAAAGATTTGCATAGCAAAGCTAAAACCAGAACACAGCTCTTTTGATAAACTTTGGATCATATCCTAGTGCTGAGGTATCCTTATCTGTCCTACACCAGCAGATTTGCCCACAACATTGTGAAAGTCATATGAATAAGTCCCCCTGTGGAAGTGACAGCATTGCTTACAGCATCGTTTTGTCTTGTCCTTGATTATTGAACTCTTTGATCCCTTTCTACATTGCTCTCATTTTACACTGGCACAGCTTCATTCAAAAACAACATAGTTGCACTGACCTAAAACTTGAGTGAAATGAGAGGCAAGTTAGATGCAAGATTGTTATGAAAGAATAGATCAAGGTGAAATGGATTCAGAAAGAGCCATTTAGGGGGAAAAAAAGGTATTTTGCTTGCATTCAACAGCTCTGAATTTCTGCAGTTTTAGCTATATTCCATCCCTAACAAATATGAACCAGATGGTTCCTGTAAATTCTCCTTTACAGCCAGGGAAGTTCACATTCACTCAACCAAGCTGTCATACCTATTTCTGTATATTTCTCTGTTTATGGATGACATGTTGCAGTACTGTAGTGTATGTACAGGGGAAACTAGAGGTTTACAGAACAGAAAAAGCAGAAATTAAAAATTAAAAAAAATCATTAGAATGTGTTTGCTACTTGGTCTAGAAGGTTGTCTGCTACCAGAGTAGTGGAGTGTAACACTTTATGTGTTGGTTACCAGTTAGAAGTGATCAAGTCAAAGCCCCATGGACTGCACTTAGTCTATTTTATTTAATAATTTGAACATAAGTGTGTTAGACTGAAAGAGCATCCCAGAGTCCTCATCATTTGCTGAATTGCTTCCTGGTGACTAGTTTAGTAGCTTGTGAAGTTGTTAAGCAGACCTGGGTTATGCAAAGCATACTTGCCCCACAGACATGTTGGGATTTTGGATGATGGGGGATTTTGAGGTTTTTTCACTCGTGCCTAACATGTTGATCTATTTGTTTTCAAATTAGTGTTAGGTTCAGTGCCAAACACACAGAATATCCAAATATATCTCAACTTACTAACCTTTGGTACGCTTGAATTGTAAACTGGCATCATAGAAATTGTATTTGTCAGGGGGAATCACTTGCCTGGATGGTCTCCTTTTTTGGTGAGTTCATTGTGCCCTTGACAAACACAGCTCAACACTTAAATCTCTGGAGTTCACTCATGGGCCAGAAGTGCAGATCTCTGTATCATGTCCCATATACATAGTTCAAAACACTAGTATTCAGATGAGAGCCAGTGTTCATTCAGGTGGCATAAACATGCTGCATGTCAGGAAAATATACCCCTCATAGATCATTGGTACTCAGCAAGGCAAAAGGGAGAGCAAGTGCTCTTTCATTTCTGTGGAGGCTAAAGGCTCAAGGTCTTAGCAAGAACATTCAGGAAAAGAAATTTACATAAGTGATAACATTTTTCAGTAAGTACTTTGGTGCCAATTGCAAGGGCTCTCATGATACTACAGATGTTCCAGTCTGATCATTTAGTCATGTCACATTAATGATTGCTGTTATTGAAACAAGAGTAAGTTCAGTGATGTAGCACATAGATTTTCATATGGCTGAGCAAACTGCTGATGTGAATTTTGCCTATGTGCATGTGGGAGAAGTTTTGTGAGCTTTCAGAGATGCAAAAGAGAGAAATGTCCTCTTCACTTGTGTTAGTAAGGTCAGTGGAGAGATGCTTTTATCATAGGAATTATTGGAAAGACAGGCGCAGACTACTTCCCTGGCAGAAATTGGAACATACTGGCTGAATTTGTTTCTTAGTCCAGCTTCAGGGAGGACTGGCCAGAATGTAATTCCATCTGCATTGCTTAAAGTACAGAGATAGCATTCCAACAAATAAGATTTTCCATGCTTAACGAGAAATTTATTTAGAATGTTTTTCTTCTTTGCAAGCTTCAGTCTGCAAAACTCAAAATACTTGCTTCAGCTCACCAAGAGGCAAGCTGGGCACTTGTTTTGTTCTAGTTTTATTACTATATTTACCTTCAGCCCAATAATTTTGCAGGCTATTTAGATGAGGGCTAGCTCTTTCAATTCATCAGTATTGTAAGAATAAGCCAGACAATGGCAAATTTGAATGTTAAGGCCAGAATCGTCTATGTTTTTAGCAGTGCAGATCAGATTGACTTGTGAGATTGCACTCAAAGATGATACAGCAGCCTGTGTGTTACATGACCTGGCAAGTATGGCCACAGCCATCATTGAGCAGACTATTCTTAAATCTGTATGTAATGCCAGCTTATTGATGACATAGTGCAAAGAGGGGATGTAACGCCTTCAGATGAACTAACCCCAGAAACAGTGCTTCCAGAAAAATGCCTGCCTTTCATCTTACTATTTTTCACATCCAAGGTATGACTAAAAAAAAAGAGATTGAAAGATCACATTGGGGTCTAAATAAATCTTTATTGTGGTCTGTATTGGTGTTAATGACTACAGAATGAGCAGCCACTGAATATTGGTGATAATATTATGTACCCCATTTCAAGATAATCCCATTGCTGTCACCTTCTAGGAAGATGACAGTTTTTCTTGCCTTAACTAATATTTTTTGGCTGTCTTGATGGAAATAGTATGAACTGGCAACAGTATTGATGAAAGTCCTTCCTGCACGACTTCTCCACAGACCTGTGGTGAATTTTCAGTTCTTTAGTCTTTTGGAGTAAATGTGATGCACACCAGACAAAAGACTTCGGATTGGAGATAGTTGCCATGGCTGGCTATTGCTTTGTCCTTTGGGGGACCAAGATGAGAGGTACCTGTAAGAGTTCTGCACCTCCAGGGTTCTCAGGGGTGAGCATTTCTTGAAGAGCTTTCACAGGTGTATGTCCTGAGGGCAGGGTGTGGAAAAGCACCATGTGCAGACCTGGTCACTGACAGTGCACACAACATGGAAAATAATTTCCCTGTCCATTACCCAGCCAGTGTTCCCAAAATGGCACAGCTTGCATTGTTATGCTAAAGAGAAATAAAGGTCCACATTTCAAGATGAAATGGTCCTTTTAGTTAAACAATCATACTGCTTATGCAACAGTTCTTTTAATGGCAAAGTACAGCTGGAGCCTGGAACATGTTGTTTACAGGAATACCACGTAATGGGTAACAATGTAAAATGCAGTAAATGGTGCTGAAGGCATTAGACATGGGGAGAGACCTGAGACTGGAACAGTGAGGATGCAGGTGCTGCCTTCCTGAGAGCAGGAGGTTTGAACCAAGCTTTTGTAAACCAGGAGAATGGACTCTGTAAAGGTCATCAGGTCGAATGAGCTGCTGCAGGAGGGGCAAATGGTTCTTCTCAAAGCAAGGATGGGAGAGGGCCCAAGAGAGAGGAGTTGGCACAGCACAGATGGTGCCCATAGGGAGGATTTCAAGAACTGGCAAGAGTAGAGGGGACTATGATTGTAATGATTTGATGTGACAAGGAGAAAGAGGAGGCTGAGAAGACAGAAATGACAAAGTTCTGAAACGTTTTGGTGTATGCATAGGAGAAAGGCTGCTGAGTAATCTTGCTCTTCTCTTTCTTGAAATGGTAACTACTGACTAATACACATGCATACAAAAACACACATATACTCACACCCACACAAACATGCAATTGCACAAAACTAGGAAAATTCCCCAACTTTCTTCTGAGATATTCAAGGTTTGACAAAGCAAATTCTGACTCAGTGTTAGCTGAAAATGGGAACACGGTATCTTCACTCCAGCATATTCATTTTCCTTCTTTCCTTGAGATAGTTCACAAGCTTTGTATGTGTCATTGGGAAAAAATAGAGCTACAGATATGTTTGTTTTTTTCTGGCAGATAGGTCAGTTTTTCATAATGTTTTGAACTGATTTGTTCAGTCTGGAGTAACAAAACCTGGACTTACAGACTGTTGTTGTTTACAGGAAGCTCGAGGTTCATACTTAGATGTTATACAAATGACGAAACAAAGTTGTAAATATTTATTACTTAGTGGAATCATGTCTTTTCAAAAGCACATCTTTGTACACAAAGCATTTGTAAATCCCCATTAGTGGTATTTATGTTTCCACATAAAAATTCCTCATTTGCAGCCAACAAAGTATCTTTCACTTAGATCTTCCTGCTACATGTAATGCAATCACAATGCTGTCACAGACATCACAACCATTTTTGTAAAATATGATGTTAAGGAAGACTGAGTTCATTGTACTATACATATGTTAATGCCTCTCTTTCAGTAGTCTCAGAGGAAAGAAGATGCCAGAAAGAATTCTCAACCAGCATTCATATTAATTGTCACCACCTTTCATGGGATAGTGAAGTGCATTCATACAAAGAAAAGCATTTAGAATCAAGGAGGCTGCACAGGGAAAGTGAGGGCATTTGAGTGAGACCTAAGGAAGCCGCACAGTAAATTATGATAATCTAATTGTAATCCAGAAAATCATTCTTCCCTTGTTTGTGTCTGTAATGAGATAATGGTGCAGCTCCTCTGGCTTCAGACAGCCACTACAGATTTACAGCAGGCTCTGGAAGATCAGGCTGCAGCACAAGTTCTTTGTTATTGTTGTACCTCTACAAGGGTGTCTGAGCTCAGAATATCTATTGGTGTAATTCACAGCAGTGAACATGTTGTTCCTCTGTAGCTCAAACTCCTTTCAGTTTCAGAGAACTGGTTATCACAGAGAATGGTTAATTGGTTGTTGATCCTATATGTTTGTGTGGTTGTGTGTAAGCTTTTTAAATCTGGCTGTGGATAAGAAATCCACAGTATGACTAAATAATTGGACTGAAAGTTTTGCAAATAAATTATCTGGAAAGAAACAACACTCACATGGGTATGCTCCATAATAAAACTCTACTGAAAACCACTGGGTGTGCTTGAAGTAGATGACCTCTGATTGGCATCTGCTCAGAATTGAAGCAATTAGAACTATGCACAAAATTAAATTTTCTGAATAAAAACAGGTTCCCAGCTACATACTAAAATAAAGAGTTACAAATCAATATCTGATGATTGTTGCATAAGCTTGACTTGACAGAGATTCTGTCTTTAGTTCCACCATTTTTCACTTAGGGACCTGACTTGGGTTCTGCCTTTGACCGAGGCACGGCTGTTCACAAGAAATTGAAATGCTGCTTGCCTCTGTAATTTCCCACTGTGTAGTCCTTCGTCATTCTGTGCTGCTTCTCTCCTGCAATGAGGATGCTAAACGAGTTGTTGTTACCTTAATGAACACATTGAAAGTGTGCTTAATTTTGCTAGATTCCACGTTTAAAAACATTTTTTGAAATCAAAGTGAGTATCAGTAAAATACTGTCTTGTAGTTGTGGCTCCAATGACCGGTACAATGACTTAATTGACATTCTTGTGCAGTGCTTGGATCCCTGCCAGCTAATGACCCATTGCTGCAGTGTGCACAGACAAATCACCCCTTTTGTCCCCCTCCTCAGGCTGATGGACTTCTGCCCAAGTAATGGCTGCAGGCTCCTATTCTCAGCTGGCGCAGACCCCAGCATGACCATAAACATCCCTGAGAGGATCATAATATGGTATATTGGACAGATTCTGATATGCCTTGCAGTAATATACCACCAAGACGTTCTGCTGAAGTCAGTGACTTTGCCAGTGGCATAGCTAAAAGAAGAAACTGGTCCCTGCACTGTTGTTTTCTCAAGCAGTGAAACACTTGCAGGCTCTCAGCTAGTCTGTGTCCGTTTAGATGATGCAAGTTTTTGTGAACCCTTTGTCAAACATTCAAAATCGTTTTTTGGTGGTTTTTTTAATTCTGCTTTTAAATGGTTGTGCTGTCTCTTCCCCCACAGGATTTTCCATTCTTCAGGCAATTATGGAAGCAGCAGTACAGAACAACTGGCAAGTGACAGCCAGATCTGTAGGAAGCATAAAAGATGTTCAAGAGTTCAGAAGAATTATAGAGGAGATGGACAGACGGCAAGAAAAAAGATACTTAATTGACTGTGAAGTAGACAGAATCAACACCATTTTGGAACAGGTATCTGCTTTTCAGAAATTGTGATATCTGTGTGACAGACATCATTAATATTTCCAGAACTGCTAATTTCTAGAGATTATTAAGTATCCTTCGAGATGTGAGTCCCAACTGCTGGCCAGTTACCTAGTAAAATAAAAATGCCCCAGTGATGCTCATAGTTGGTAACAACACTTACATGTAACCTACCAGGAAACGTCACCATATTTTTTCCCAGATGCTAATAATGAATTATTTTTAAGCAGGTAAGAAACCTAAAACGTTAGCTGACAGAGTAATATTACTGGAATCAAGGCTGCTTGTAAGGATTCCAACACAGGTGTGGTTTTTTAAGTGGAACATGAAACAAGAAATAAAAAGCCAGTGAGGTATTACAGAATCATCTTCAAGAACTCTCAGAAGGAAATCCTGCTAATGAAAAATTCAGCTGGTAGTCCAAACGATTCATTAGTACATTTTGGTACATAAAGCCCTCCCCTCTGCACAGCCATTGCTGTTGACAGGCTTAAATTGTGGGTGACGGAGTCTAAGCACCTTTGTGGGGGAAGATGCATTTGGAGTGACTGTTTTGCTCTTGCAAGGCTTTCCCAGTGTTTGCTTCTCTCCAGAGGAATGGCTGTACCCTCTGGCCATCCCGGGGTGCTACCCATTATGCCTGTGTCACTGGTTGGGCTGTGCAATGTGCTTGAAGAGGTGCAGTAACAGATACAAATTGTCAGAACAGATACAGGACTGCTCCCTGCTGGCTGGGCTCACAGTAAAGCTGGTGCTGGTGTGGCACCAAATCCGTGCTACTTGGTTATTCACAGGCATGTGGGAATTCACTTGCATTAAGACTGGAAAACCCTCTGATTACTGCCACTTTGTAAATTTAACTGTGGGTTCGTGGTATGGAATAGATTAAGAGTAGCATTTAAATTTCGTGCAGCATTAGCATATCTCTTAGAAATGTTGTATTGGAAACTACCAACAAACTGACCTGCCATAAACACTGGGAAACATGAAAAATATATTCACTGTGTTCCTTTTCAAAATATTCAGTTCCTGTCAAGCCTTGAGGTGTATCACCAAGGGTCGCTCTGTGGAGACAGCCAGATGCCATAGCTGCTACTTACAGAGCAAGGGAAGAGATGCTCAAGAGAACAGGGCACAAATGAGCTGGTCCCTAACTCTGACAACTGGTGTGGTTGTGATGCTAATACACAGCAATGCCTTTTATGCTGTATTTTAGGCAATATGATGAGTACTCTCTTTAGGGAAATTCATACTGAAATGTGTAAGAAACTTCTCTTTTTTCTTTTTTGTTTGCTCATGTTCTTGGAAAAGATGCAAAACACCATACCTACCCACAGCCCACTCTTCTGAAAATGCTGCAGGAGAACACTCCTGAGCCAAGCTTAAAGAGCTTTTTGAGCCCACTCTCAGCTGAGAAGCAGGCCTTTTTTTGATCTGAATTCATTTACATTTGTTCCAATTTTTCTTCTATTGTCCAAGTAAGAGAAAAAAAAAAGTCAAAATATTTGACTTTGCCTAAAAGAAAAGCTGTTTACCAAGCAAACCATATAGCAAAAAAAAAAAGACCATTCTTTTCTTCTGCTACTATTCTAAATTCAACTCTAGTGAAGTTTAAATGTTGTTAAAATGTATGATTTGGTCTTCTGTCAGTGTGATTAGCATCTGTTAAGTAAAAATTTGCTACTGGGGCCTCCAGGTTTCCCTAAACTCTACAGCACATGCTGGTGCCCCTGATGCTGAAAATATCTTCTGTCAACAATTTCCAGTGGGTTCTTAATTGGATACTGAAAAGCAGTGATTTAAATTTCTGCAGGGAAAGTCAGTAATGGTGGATGGACCCTAGGTTGATAGCTGAACAATTATTGTTTGTAGGCTTCTCCTTCCATCTCCTCTGCTTACCGTGTTATCTTCTCATAAATGAGTTAAAAGTTTTCACAAACATGTCGTATTTAAATCCATCCATCCCATTTGCCCAAGGGAGTGGAGAGCTGTCTTTTTTTTAGCCAAGTGTGTTTGCTGATAGCGTATTATTGAGGGGAGAGATAAGTCTGGATTTGCATATTTGAAATCTAGCGTTTTATTGCAGTTTAAAGAGCCAATTTGGTGCTGTGTGTGGAGTCTAGAAAGGCTGCTCAGCTGAGAAGCAGTAACATCTGAGCCTGTTACCACTTGCTGATGCACATTTGCAGATGGGTTTGTTTTTCCCAGTGACAGCAAAAGGAAGCCAAGGCACTCTACCTGTCTGAACTGCTGTGTCAGAATACTGATGGACAAACCGTGTCCCATAGAGGGCTGGTATAGGCTGCCTCAGCCCAGCTGCCTCTCCATCCCTCTTCTGTTTTTGGTCTCCTAGGAGCAGAACTCCAAAGGTTAGCCCTCCTATCAGCTTCTGGGAATGTTGCCTCCCTCCAGAGAGGGGCTTTATGTGGTTACTGTGTGGCACCTGCTATTTCTTTCTCTGAGTCAGCAGCAGCATTTTCCAGTGACCCTGGATTTCAGAGGCTTAAATAGAACTTATTCAAGAAGAAACGTCATAGCAGAAATAAACAGACTGTAAACCACTAAACAGTCTACACACGCACTGAGTTTGCTATCAGACTTTTGGGCTCTTGGCCAGCCCATTCAGCAAGCTTGTCAGTGCTCTGCTCCAGGAGCCATGTATCATGGCTTTGTGTCAGTGCTTGGATTCAGTAAGAGTGACCTCTTTTCCTGTATCAGGCTGGTGAGTGTGTGCACTTTTCTTCCTTTGATCCTTTTTTCAACCAGTTCAGACCAGGGTATACATCTTTTCCAAAAATTCAGGGTCATCCAAAGACAATTGCACGTCTGGGGATTTTCTTCTGTGACTTCAGGTCATTCTGGAATATTCTGTACCTTCCTCCAGCAATGTACAGACATGTGAGTCAGTGACCTTGAGTATTCCATATGCCTTTAGCATATGGCACATGTGTATGTCCCTACATTTCCAAGCCCTGTAAACTGTCATGTAAAGTATTTCTGTTCTCAGGGCTGTCTGGTACCTGATCTTCCCAGCTGCAAATGCAAGGTCAGGGAAAGGGGGCACCTCAGCTCTACTCTGCCTGAGTAACCTGTTTTGTGCCAAATTTCATACTGCAGGCTGATCTGTTTTCATTCCTCATTCAGAAGATTTTGATGGACCTTATATATTGTCCTGGAGGTGGATACCCTGCCTAAACCTCTTCAGCTGTAGAATAGAGGGAAGCAGAGAAATCAGTAGTTTCTCTGTAAGTTGCTGTCTGTTTGTTCACTTGCCCTATAGTTCTGTAACCACTGAGCATGTGGATCTTTATCCCCCTTGCACAACAAAACTACATCCAATTCAATCATCTACTGGCCTCTCAGGCATACAGATAGCAACACTTATATCATGCAAAATTCATAAGCTCCCCACACTTCTTGTCCCTTGATGCTAAAATATTCTGTATTTCTTCACAGATAGATATAAAATTTTGTTCTCATAAAAAGAAGAGCATTTTCTTCTGAGAGCTAGCAGTAAGCCTTAGCCTGTTTGACCATGTATTTAGAGACATGTTTTTGAGTTAAGAAATATGTTTTTCTTATTCCCAGGATAATAAACTGTATTTCAGACTAGAGTGGCTTTATGTCCACTTAGAAGAAAATCTCCTGAGGGCAGATATGGAGGAAGAAACTCCATTCAGGATCAAAATGGTGAAACTTTACAAAAGACCTGTTTATTCCAAAGACTGCATGCTTTTGTCAAAAGGACACTATCTCCAAACATAGTCATGAAGGTTAGGCCCAAGGCAGTGTCTGTAGTAAAGTGAAGGCATCTCACAAAGCAGAAGCAATATTACAGTACAGAATGCAGAACCCAAAGTTTTACAATGATAGCCAGACTGTCAAAGACAATCTAAAGTGAAGCATCTTTAGGATTAAGAAGGGTAATCTAATTGACTGAACTCTGTCCTGTGCACACACTGTGAAAACCTTCCAGTCTGAAATTCTGAGATTAGGATGGAGGTGTGCAGGTTTTCAGTACAGCCCCAGCAGCATCTCTCTGCTGAGCTGCTCAGATCTCAGAGAAGTGAGCTCACTGCACAACAGCTTTCACATTTAGGGTGTCATATGAATAAACACAGAACTGCAGTATTGGGTTGACAAACAGTCATTAAAAATAACAATGGGGGAAAATGTAACTGAAAAAATTCAAAACCGCTGTCATGTAAACTTCCTGGTTTATCTGTTCCATTATTAACAAATGGTCTGGTGGGGGTTTGCTGTGTTCTCCATAGCAATTTAAAATACAATTAATAATACAATATTAAAACAATCAATACAATTAATAAGCAATTTAAATACATTCAAGTGTCCCCAGAGGGACACTTGAAGCAGAGCTTTGAGTTGCTTTTGAAGCCCAGCAATGCCATGTCCTCTGAAGGCACTGCACTGCTCAGAGCAGACTCTCCAGAGCAGTGTGCCCTTCTCCAGAGCTTGGGGCACAGCTAAGTCACAGGCTGATTTTTTCCTCTCTTTGGAGCTGTGTGGAGCAGTGGGGTTCAGTTGAGGCTCCAGGAGAGTATCTGCTTTGTAGACTGTTGTGTAACATCACTCTGAAACTGGTACAATTCATTTTTACATTTCCAATGAACTAGAAACTTAAAATTTAGGACGTTTCTCCATTAGATACCCATGAGGATTGTTGAAACCAGGATGTAAAGCAGAATGAAAGGTCACTTCTTTCCCTTCACACCCAGGGAGTTTCAGCAGCTCACAACTCTGTATGGGCATATGGGGAGGAAAGGGGAATTACTTAGGTCAGGCACCCTCAGGACATAGCCAGCAGAAGAATAAGAATGGGCATGAGTCAAAAGTGACAGCTGTATCTGCCTTAAAGGGTCTGCTCCTGTCAGCTGTGAAATTCATAAAGGGCAGGAGATGAATTGCTAAAGCAGAGAGAGTAACATCTTGGGTTAATTGCCCCACATGCAGCACATTTCACTCATACCTAAGGAAATAATTTCTTGCTTGTAAAAAGGAATGTCTCTCCACAGCCATCATCCAGATTTCATGAAACAAGCCAGGTTGTATATGACAGGAATTTATCAGAGCATTATTAGTCATCCTGCAGAATGATTGAAGTAATGGCACACAAAACTTAAAGTGTTCAAAAGACATTAAAGCACAGCTTTAAATGTATCTGATCAGTAGTAATAATAATTAATACCAGAAACATCTCACTGTTAATGTAGAAGCTGCTGTACATAGAAGATTGCTGCCAAGCAACACTTGTTTCTTGTGCCAGGGGCATATGAACTTGAAGTCACCATTAGAGTTTTTATTTTTCTGTGATTGTAGCAGTTACTCATTTTATGCTTTATAATTTATGGGATATGAATGCACACACCAATGCACACACAGGCATCTGCTTTTAATACTTTGTATATTTTTACCACAATATTTGTAGTATGCAGTTATTCTGTTATAGTCATATTTATATGGCAACCTCTGCATTGCCATTAAATGTACCAAAATCTTTGTTTAGTTATGCTGTTGCAAATAGAGTCAACCACTATTCTGGAGATGATATTTAGATTGATATCATTGTGCTCATACAGAGATTGTATTTGCTCTGAACTTCAGTTAATAGGTAATTATAAAAGCTCGATTTGCTGTATAGTTCACCTTTCTATGCAGCTTTTCAGTGCACAGAAATGGTGCATGTGTTTGCCCTGATCCCTGTGAGGGTCCCACTCGCTGTTTAGCCTGTGTCCACGCTGTCTGAGCTGCTCAAATTGTTACCCTTGTGGACAAGTCTCAGGTGCAGATGTCCTGGGGGCCATTGGCCCTCACCTTTCCTTGTTGCATTTGGTGAGCTTTGGGAGCAGATCTACTAATGGATGCTTCTTATGCCATACCTGCACTGGAGGAGAGGATTTGATCTTCCATTAGCTCTACAGGTATTTTTCAAAAACAACATTCACAAGAAGTGTTTTAAAGACACAGAGTATTTGAAGGAAAGGGAGTGCTGGCTGTAATTTGTTCATCATGTGATCCCCTGAGTTTTTGTCTTTACCTATTTGTACGTCTCTCCATCTCTAACAGCTTTGGGAATCAGTTCTAAGATTCTTCTAAGCTCCTGACTGATTTTGAAACCACTCGCTCACTCATCTCTTCCAGGTTTTAAAAATCAGTTTGTATTTAAGTTGCTTTGTTGCAGTCCTGGCATTTAAATGTGGTTCTTTCTTCTTATACATAAAGGATAACCCCTTTCATCTTAGCAGACATTACCTTAATTTCTGCATCTGTCTCTCATATAGTTTAATGCTTGAAACTCTGCTTCTAACCAAAGCCTTTCCTTAATTAGTTTCCAAGGCAACCAACCATCTTGGCGACAATTCAGATGAACTAACTGCAGGGAGAGGAAGGAAACACACTATCAAAATGAATAGCAATTGCACAGTACCACTGTGCAAACAGGCGTTGTACATCACCAGAGACAGCATGATAGTTCTGGTGTCTCATCAGTTCATTTACAAGGGAAGAAGTCCCAACTCAGTAAAAGAAAACTGCACAAGAGTGTGTGTCTGTTTTTCAAAGCTCACTAAGCTGGGATGAATGGCTTCAGTGTAACATGAATCACGTATCATGGGGAGGAGGAGAACCACTGGGGCTTTTCAAGGCCCCTCATGGACCAAGGTGTTCCCAATTGCATCTCATAGAGCACAGTTACACTGCAGCTCAGACAGCAAAATTTTCAGAATGGGGGCCAACCCACTGAGCTTTTTGAACCCACCTGCTGCTGGTGCAGTCTGGAACACCCTGACAGTTCATAGCTACAGTCTTGTGGAGAGACATCCCCAGATGTGAGGTCCAGGGCTGTGACCCAGGGCTGTGACCCAGAGCTGTGACCCAGGGCTGTGACCCAGGGCTGTGACCCAGGGCTGTGACCCAGAGCTGTGACCCAGAGCTGTGACCCAGGGCTGTGACCCAGGGCTGTGACCCAGAGCTGTGACCCAGGGCTGTGATCCAGAGCTGTGACCCAGAGCTGTGACCCAGAGCTGTGACCCAGAGCAGTGACCCAGAGCTGTGATCCAGAGCTGTGATCCAGAGCAGTGACCCAGAGCTGTGATCCAGAGCTGTGACCCAGAGCAGTGATCCAGAGCTGTGACCCAGGGCTGTGACCCAGGGCTGTGATCCAGGGCTGTGACCCAGAGCTGTGACCCAGGGCTGTGACCCAGAGCTGTGATCCAGAGCTGTGACCCAGAGCTGTGACCCAGGGCTGTGACCCAGAGCTGTGATCCAGAGCAGTGATCCAGAGCTGTGACCCAGAGCTGTGACCCAGAGCTGTGATCCAGGGCTGTGACCCAGGGCTGTGACCCAGGGCTGTGACCCAGAGCAGTGACCCAGAGCTGTGATCCAGAGCAGTGACCCAGGGCTGTGAACCAGAGCAGTGACCCAGAGCTGTGACCCAGAGCTGTGACCCAGAGCTGTGACCCAGGGCTGTGACCCAGAGCTGTGACCCAGAGCAGTGACCCAGGGCTGTGACCCAGGGCTGTGACCCAGAGCTGTGACCCAGAGCAGTGACCCAGGGCTGTGACCCAGGGCTGTGATCCAGAGCTGTGACCCAGGGCTGTGACCCAGAGCTGTGACCCAGAGCTGTGACCCAGGGCTGTGACCCAGAGCTGTGACCCAGAGCAGTGATCCAGGGCTGTGACCCAGGGCTGTGATCTAGGGCTGTGATCCAGGGCTGTGATCTAGGGCTGTGATCCAGGGCTGTGATTTGTTGGCTCCATGCTCCAGATGGGTTTGGATCAGGCCAATCTATGGCACAGTACATCCGAGTCCAATCTCTCACTGCTGTAATTATACATTCATATGGGATTCTTATCTCTTCCCCACCCTCTTACCTGTTCAATTCCACCTGCCTCTGGGCAGCAGATTTCAGACATCAGGGGGAGCCTGGACTGAATTTGTAGAGAATGAGGCCCTATCAATCAACTCAACTCAACTACATATTACCCTGCAGCATCCAACCAGTGATCTGGAAAGCACTGTAATAATTTTAGAGAAAACTAATGTTCCCTGGCTTTAAAAAAGCCCATGTTACTAAATTAAATTTGTTCGTGTCACACCATAGGCATGCATGTGGAGGTATAACGGTGCATGTATTACTGGAAGCTCTTTTTTCCAAAATGTGTAATAAATAAAATTATCAACAATATACATAGACCCTAAAAAAATACCCTAAGTATCTTCTGTCCTGGGAAAATTCATGTAAAGAGTCAGAAAAGAAAAATATTACTGTATGTCTATTACCTCATATAAGTAAAACATTCACCCCTGCTGTATAAACTAAATCTAGTGAAAATAAATTAACTCTTCATAATATTTTTCAGTTCATGGTTTATGCACCAAGTTATATGGGAATATTGCAAAGTGCTGCTTATAGTGAAGCAGAATAAACCTTTCAGACTCTTTGAAAGCATTGAAAAAAGCAAATTGAGTGCAATTCCAGTCACAGTAAAAAGCTATTTATAATAAAAAAAATAAGAAACAGTAACATTGTCTTTCCTAGAGGAGATTGCACTGACTTTTTTTCCTTAATTTTGTAGGGCATTTGAAAAGCAAATGAAATGCTTAAAAAGAAAAAAAAGAATTACTACTATTCAGTATTTTTGGTCTGCTTGAAGGCAGTGCTCTGCAGTACAAAACCCCTTCCAAAAAATTCTCGTGTGAGCACAGGGACTGAATTACTGCGACACTTCTGGGTTATATCCAAATAATAGTTTGAAGTGATCCTGACATGCAGTAATAGTTTATATAAGCAGAATTCTTTTTCCAAGTACTCTTGTCCAATTCCAGGGAATAACACTGGGATTTTTACTCTGACATGCAGATGGGAAGTATGGAGAAAATGTGAAATTTGTGTGTTTTTAAAATGAAAACTGTGTGACTCAGTTTACCTAATTTCTTTCTTTCTTTTCCCAGTGAATATAGATATTTTTATATTTTGAGTAGTTAAGACTGAAGAAGATTTGGTTTGGGGATATGAAAAGAAGGAATGAGCATTGTTAATGTGTGTCTGTGATTGCAAGGGTGTGCTTTTAAGGGTGTTGGATGTACAGTTTCACGGAATTGAAAGCCAAAAAGCACGGTTGGATATCTCCTGTGTCACAGGGGTCGGGCACATGATCCAAAGGGCACTAAAGAGCTGCCTGTTAGTGATGTGGATACACCATCACACTGTGTGACAGTGCTGAAGCACTTCTGGCTTCTGCAGAAACTTAGGACAAGTAAGAATAAATGTAATATTACTACTATTAGCAATCTCTGTGAAAGTGACTTCAAGTGTTGTGGAATTTAGGGAAGCACACTAAGCTAGAAGTCAGCTTTGATAGTGATGGTTTTGATCTGCCTGATATGGACTTGTAGGTCTGCAAGAGCTGCTGAGGAGCAAGGAGGCAGTGAAAGGAAAGAGGGTATGGGAAGCTGGAAATGAGGAAGGTATTGTGGTGGGGTCATTGTACATGGGATTGGAGCTGGTTACGCTGTAGATTGAAGGAAATGTAACTACGAATGTTGCGTCAAAAGCAACTTTTTTGCGATTTCTGTGAGATCTAAAGCCTCTATGGGAAATTTTAGGTGAAGTTTAAATTTCAGAACTTAGGATTTTACAGAGGTTTGAAAAAGTACTGAAACTTCTTGGATGTTAAATCATCTTTCATAATCATTTCTCAACGGAGAATATTTCTCGAAAAGTATACTAGAAATGCATAGACAATTTAAATATTATCTCCTTAAAATTACCTATGTGTGAAAATGACTGCTGCAGAGTAACATATGTAGTAAGTCATTTGCTTCCCATAAATACAGCTGCAAAAACTCCTCCAGAACACAACTGGATTTTTAGTTCATTACCCTTACTTAAGAATCTAAAGAATTCACTAATTAAAAATTTTTATGACACATCTCTTCAAGGAAGCTGTTTGGGAAGAATATATTTTCTTGAACAAGTGTCTTTTCTTGGCAAAATAAGGGGGAAAGGTCTCAGCAATTTTGAGTATCCTTTTCATATGGTACAAAGAATTTTTGTTGTGATTGTAATATCCCCTTTTATCTGATCTTGTTTTTAGTGAATTAGCTTCAAGTGATGAAAGGTAGTTTAAGTTTTGATTATTTTTGACATGAAGGTCTTTGTATTGAAGGATGTGAGTTGTGGAGAGAGAGCCAGTCCTGAGAGATATAATTCTGGTTTTGTCTGTCTGACCAAAGAAGAAATTTTGATAGAAATTTTATTTGATGAATTTTATTCTGCTTAAAGAGTAAATAATGCTGATTATGAAAGGCAGTTACCAAAGATCATAAAACTCTTCATCTCTGTGTGCTCTGATCTGATGTTTTACAGTTGAATATGTTCTTTAATTGTGCCAACAGATTAGTTAATATGAGAATATTACTAAGTCATATCAAGAAAAACTAATTTAAAATATTTTTTCAGGGCACAGAAAATTTTGTCAGCACACAGTGAAAGAAATTAGGAGAAAGGATCATGCCCTCAGACCCAATGGTGCAGTTTGTACTTTTTTTCTGAAATAATTTTTAATGTAACCTTTTATGCACAAATTAAATGTGTATTCCACTACACAATCTTCAATCAGCAAATGTCAGATTAGTTATGGGAAAAGAAGTTTTTGCCATATGGAAGGAGAATGAAGCACAACACAGCTTTCAGATGTTGTATTTAATTACCCTCTAAGGACTAACATGTACAACCATCATCTATCTGGAGATGGCCTAAAAGCAGAATTTCACTCTTGATGTGACTATCATGAAGGAGAGAGGGAAGGGACAGAAGGACACAAGAAGGGGGCCAGAGGGGAAAACCTAATGAAGTGCTTCAGAGGCATCAATTCCCTGCACCAGCCAAGCACATTTTTGTCCTCTTCTTCTAGGAAATTCCGGTTCTCTAGGAGAGAATCTCCCGTGAGAGATTCATTGCAGAACAGCCAAAAGCTGTTTGAAGAATGTTTTATATGCCCAAACAAATGATCTTGAAAATGTGCTGTAGAGAAAAGTAAGGATTTGATTATAAAGTGTAGTCACAAACGTATAAGATGGCAGTAGCATTGAAGGAAAATTCTTAGGTCTATATACTGCACAAAATACATTAATTGGGACTGTGTGTGGATTTGTGACATTCTCTGAGGGGCATGAAGACTCTGAAATGGTGGATGAATTAATCTCAAATATATATTCACTTATTTTTATCTGCAACAAATAATACGTGTGTGGAATCGTCCTCTTAATATTTAGCACATTCTTCATTTAATATTTAATTCAAATTTAATATAGTACTCATTCTTCATAATAATGAAATCATTGTTTACTGCATATTTTACAGCATCACTATCCCTGGCGGCCAGATTCCCACCCCGTTAATACCAAGTGAAGAGATAAATCGCCTTCCCTGTGTTTGCACTACAGTTACAGTCATGAGGTTTTGACCCTTTGTGTGAGGGAAGCAGCTCCTGCAGAATGTGGAAGTGGTTTTGTCTCTGCAGAATTGAAGGCAGGACAGGCATCACTTCTTCGGCAGTGACAGACCACCAGTAGTTGAGATGTATCTTTTGTCACCATAAATTTGTGGTTCCTGTGGAACCTCACGTATTGGCACTGGTGATGTTGGTGTGATAGAAAGAGACAAAATTGTGACACCAAAGAAACCCTTTTTTATAAGTATACTGAGAGAAGGTTGGACCTTGTCTAGTGTTTATGATCCTCAAAGGGAATTTGATCTTCCTTCAGAGGCTTGTGTGTAAATTGGAAAACAGGTGAGTGGGCTCTGCAAGCTTACAGTAAAATTGAGCTACTGAGGTTACAAGAGATTTATTTTTATTGTGATATCTGGTTAGATGAGGAAAGTCCTGCTCGTACAGGAGAAGTTTCGTTTTCTGCTCTCCTCCTGTTTTTCCTTCTCCTATCTGGAAAATTTATGTGACAGGGGGTGAGCTGCTCAGGGCAAACCCTGTGAGGAATGATTCTGTTCTACTGCCCATTGCTCACATGGTAACAGTCAGGAGGTGACTGCATTGGTGTTGTAGTGCACTGGCTGCAGACCCCGTGGACAGCTCCCCCACTGCAGGAAGGGTCAGCAGGAGAGGGCAGGTGGCCAGGGAGAGGACTCTGCAATCCTTCATACGTTCCCCTTTTTCCTGAGGGGTAGGCACAGAGCTGAGATGTAGTACTTGCAGATGGCACTGGAGAGGTTAAACATCTTGCTAACGTATTGACAACTTCTTGGGCCTGCCTTCAGTTTCTATTAAACTAATTAGATGGTCACCCTGATATTCTGTTCCTCTCCTTTCTTCGTTTTGTCCTGAAGACAAATTAGCCAGTACCTCTGGTTCACTAAGGTGCTGCATCACCTGGCACAACTTTTGAGTCATTCAATCCAATATAGGTAGGAGCTGCTCAGATCTGAGATAAACTTCAAGTAACTCCATCCTCAGAACAGAAATATTTTCAATAGGGGTAGGATCTAGAAAACAGTTGACCTGCTACCCAGGTGAGAAGGCAGTGTGCTCCACAACAATTTAGGCTTGCCAGACAGTTGTTGCTCTGTTTGATATCTCTCTGTTCCCATGAAGTGCAGTCAACACTGATAGCTCATCCTGATGATGCTGTTAAATTTTTTTTATCCCTGAGTCCATTTATCAGTTTTGCTTGTTTGCTATGGGAAAGAAAGAATTGTGCCATCACTTCTGACATTTGCTCACTGCTTTGAAGGCAAAGGTGTCATAATTGTCTTTCTATAGCAAGGTGTAAAGGCACATTACTGTCTAACTAGAGGTGGCTAAGTTCTCCTGTCCTCAGAAATGTGCATGCATACCTGAAAAACAGTAGATTCTTTTTTAAGTGTGGGCTTTTTGCAACAATGGAACCCAAATTATTGTGCAAATTACCTCAATAAAGACAACAAAATACTTTTAAACTCTGATCTTATGGGAAATCTCATTTTTCTTACTACTGTCTTACTAAAACCTAGGAAAGCTCTAGGGTTAACACTGCCTCATTGTTCCCAGATATGGTCAAAATGGAAAGACACATTACAGCAGGTCAGATCTCTGCTTGTCATTCCATTAAAGTATGGAAAAGTAAAGTGGCATATTTCTGCCACTTGTCAGGTATGAAAAGCACAGTAAAAATTTTCTGATCTTCTTTGTGGCAATACTGCATGTCAGCATCAGTATTTTATGTGATGGAAAGATCTAATAGACTCATAAAATATTGTTATTCTGAGCTGCAGATGAGGTAGTCTGTATTTTGTAATCTACTTTTTTTTTCTCATTTGTAAATAAAGGATGATAAATCCATTAGTCTGACATCCTGGTCAGACTCAATTGACCAGATGGCAGTGGATTCAAGTGTAGGGAAGATATGCTCCTAACAGATATTAATTGGCCATAGTAGTTTTCCTTTCACTGCTGCCAAAGTCATGATAGCCCCTTCTCTCAGTAAATATGCAAGCATATCCTTTCAGCTTGTATTTTTCAGTGACTTTTTAAAATTAAAGCCCACAGGGGCTGGAAGGTGGATTTAAAAATGGCTGAACTGCTGCTGGGCTTAGAGGGTTGTGATCAGCAGCACAGAGGCCAGCTGGAGGTTACTCACTATTTGGGGTACCCTGAGGGTACTGGGGTAACTGTTTAACCTCTCTCTGAGTGATCTTAAGGTTGTAGGATGGAGTGCAGTCTCAGCAAGTTTGCAGATGATAACAAATCAGGAGAAGTGATACACCAAGTAGTTGTGCTTTAGTACTTTGACAGGCTGATGAAGTGAGCAGAGTGGAACATCACGAAGGGAAGTGTAAAGCCCTGCCCCTGAAGAACAACCCCATGCACCTGTACAGAGCAGGTAGAGGCTTCCTGGATGGAAAGCAGCTCTGCAGAGAAGGATCTTGGGTTGCTGTCAGTCAAGCTGACCACAAGCCAGCACTGTACTGCTACAGCAAAGAAGGCCAGCAGCATGCTGGGCTGCATTGGATTAGCATGGTCAGCAGGTCACTAGAGGTGACCCTTCCTTTTTAATTTGCAGTGGTGAGGCTGCATCTGAAGTGCCATGTACAGTTCTGAGTTCCCCAGCGTGGGAAAGACCTGGGAGTCCTCATGAGAAAACTGTCATTATTGCTCTAGAAATACCACAGTGTTTCATACCTACTTAATATTAGCCAGTTAATATCTTTAGTGCAATCTTCCAAAACTTTAAGAAAAATCTAAAAGCTAAGGCAAAAATTTGTAGTTACCTATTTATTATGATGATGACTGATGCAATGGAAATCAAATTGTCTTTATGCTTCCATTCAAAAAATAACTCCTCTAGGCAAAAGGAAAAGTAAAATTGCCAATGGTGACTTAATTTCTCAATCTGGCATATAGGTCTGTACTTCAAGTAATCCTGGTGCTGATTACTAATTTTACTTTATTTTGAAAGCAGCTACACTTTAGTTATGTTCCCTCTAGATATTCTCTTAATTAACTGGAAATATCCAAAGAGTAATTAAAAATACAAACTTTATTTGATTCTCTATGAAACCTGACATTATGATCTTTTTATCTACAAAGCAAGAATAATGTGGGATCAGAAATCTGAATTATTCATTATGGTTTCCAGCCATTTTTTTCTCTTCTCCTTTGTTCAGTGTAAAATCTTATAAGCTTTTCTTTCAGTCAAGGTGAAAGCAATATTAAGTCTCGGAAGTCAAACTTACGAAAGACACGTAGCTCTGTGAAATCCTTGCCCTGTAATCCTGGCTTTCTATTCACCACCACTATTCAATATCCCACTTTCTGTATAAGCTTCACAATATATCAGCAGTTGATGAGATTTATTTGTTATACTCCTGTTATACTGTTATACTCCTGTTTTCCTTCTTCATAAAAAAGCTTTATCCATCACCTTGCTCCCCTGGGAATTAGCATGTCTGTGATTGTTTCTGCTGGGCTCGCTAATCCAGCAGCTCCCTTCAATATGCTGGACAGTTGGTACAGGGTGGAAAGTGAGGGAGGAGGAGAGTTGTTCTTGTTAAGATTTAGGACAGCTGTGTAGTGTGTAGTGAATTTTAAACACATTGTTAAGATCTGGTTCAATAGTTATGAGCCAACATGGTTGATTGTATGAATAGAAATGCTGTCAGGTCACTTCTGAAAGATGCTTTATGAATTAAAGCTTGACTGTAGTACGTCGGACCTCTCAGGTTTAATAAACAGAGTCATTTTGAAGACATGACAACAGATGAGGCCAAGGTTGAGTCTGATCTATGCTAATGAGTCCTACATTTCCTGTTTGCAGTGTTGTTCCTGATGCCTGTAGCAGTTCCATGTGTGTTTTTCTTACAGCCTCTGACTTCATCTGTGGTGATATTTTTCTCTTAAATAAACACATTTCTGAATACAAATGTAAAGGCTTTCTTATTTGCTGTTAAGGTTAAAACTACAATTGTTGTTCTTAAGTAAGATTTTTTCTGTAACCTGTCTTTAAGGTGAAATTAAAATATACAGAGAATTCAGTATGCAAATAGTATGCACACCAGATGATCTGAAGGAAGCCTGCACATTTCCACAGAAAACAAATGTGAGTATAGGAAAGCAGATGCTTGCTACCAACAGAGTGTACATACAGTTCTCAAGAGGACCTGAACAGCAATTTATTTTCAGGCTGCTGGAAGTATGCAAATTCCTACAGAATTTAAAAGAAATGGCATCTATTAAGGACAATACTACCCAAAGAGGCAATTGGGAACTTAATAATTTAATCCAGAACTTGAGCAGGCTCAGTAGTGTATCTAAAGTCAGTGACTCAAATGTCGTCTGGTTTTAGCAAAGACATAAGTGGTTATGTTGTCTTTCAAAGTGTGGCATTTGGAGTGTTTTCATGGAGTGTGATCATGGAGTTCATTTGTATGGTTATGTATAGATTTTCAGATGATTCTCCATCAAAAAGCATCATCTATTTGCTTGAGCTGCTTGTAGGATATATACTACAGTGATACTTGTTTGTATTGCTAGCATTATGCTTGCTGTTTTTAACCTAGCAAGCCTGGGTATAATGGATTATGTATTGACATGCATGCAATCACCACAACTATAAATTAAATTCTTACTGGTGAATGTTGTTCCATTTGATGGCTGTGGGACTGGATGGATGTTTCTGAGATTATAATCTGAAGGCAAGGGCACAGTCTTGCACAAGTGGAATTGCTGGTGAGCCAGCTGCCAGCTGTGTAGACATGGGAAGTGTGTGTTTCCTTCCTTATGCAAAAGTACAGCATTCCTGGAGTCAGGGGGAGCACATAGGATGGCAAAGTTCAGGCTTGCCAGGCAGTGCTGCCTTCACTGTTCCCCATTACCCTCAGAGAATTCAGCTGCTGAGTTCATCCTGCTGCCCTTTTGTCTCTTAGCAATTCCATTTAATGACTGTTTGCACAGAGAGATGCCCAAGTGAGGTCAGCGAGGGCAGGAGATGTTGCTTAGTGGAATGTGCAACATAACGTTTAGTAGCAATTTTGACACAACATCGCAAGGTCAGATGTATCCATTTAGATGCATTGGAAATGACAAATCTTCAAGCCCTTTGAAACCTGTCAAAAGGCAATGAAGGTCGCTGCTTATAACTTTGGGAATTTAACTTCAGGCATTCATACATGGAAAGGCTTGGCCAGGGTTCTTGTAGGGAACTCCCTGTATCCCTGTACAACTTGGAGCCTGCTCAGCCCTGCTGTGCTGGTGCAGGTTAGCAAACAGAGAGTGCCTGGGCAGTGTCCTGCACCTCTCCTATGCTCCACAAACAAGGAATGAAGTAAACAGGAGTTTACTTTGGGTAGATACAGTATTACCTCGTTTCAGAGCAGAAATACTTGAAATAATAACTAAAATTAACCTGGTCAGCAGGGAGGACACTGTGACCACAAGAGTGAATTTTCCAGGTAAGGTCATCTCTGCAGAGTTTTCTCAGCCTTGTGAGTTATTCTTTGTTGTACTCTGCCCATGAGTTTGAAAAACACAAATGACTACATCTTGTCTGTAATGCCACAGATCTGGAATACTTGTGCTGCCCATGGATTGAACATGGAAGATTATAAAAATATTCATTCTCTGTCTCTTTTCCACTGGTTAAGAGTCATCTTTTACAAACAAATAATATGTAATGTTTTTCTCCACACAGGTTGTAATCCTCGGCAAACATTCTAGAGGCTATCACTACATGTTAGCTAACCTGGTAAGAGCTTTTCTTCATGGAAAGTATAGCTACATTTTAGAGGGTAAAATATGCTGTTCAGGTTGTGGAAACTTTAATCAGGAAATGGAAATGCATGGATGAGTACTTGGATTTTGAGAAATTACTTCAGTAAATACTGTAATTGGTATGTCATGTCTACTCAGTTTCTTTTGTCAGAAAATGTCATGTGCTCTACTAATTTTAAAATAATAATTTAATTATATATTTTCCACTAATTTCTGTCCTCATAAATTAGGTACTTGTGACTGTAATTTTGTATATATTTTGAATTTAAGCACTCCAGGAAAAATAATTGTAGCATATTTCTGTATAAGTGGTAAAAAGCTACAAATCAGAAAATTCTATCTGGTGAACCACCAAGGCTGTTTAGCTTTTCTTTTGTATTTCAAAGTGTAGGATTGTGCCTTTGTATGTGCTGACCTATCAGGAAGAGGCTGTACATTTTTATCTGTATCAGAGCTTCTTCTGGAGCGTAAGATTGACTTTCAGGGACTTTTGTGATGCTTTTGAAATGTCATCTACTTAAGTTCCTTATAAAAAGTCTTGTATTGTAATTAATCTGGCAGGAAGACTCATTTTTAGGTTCTGTGTACTGCAAGTGGAAAAATGTTTCTCAAAAACTCACTTTGTAGTTCGCCATCCTAATTACTCAAAGATTCTCTGTATCCATGTTTTGGTGTGATTAAAGCAGAAAAGACAAATTTTAAAATATTCTTATTTAGTTTAAGTACTGTATGAATTTAAGATGCATCATTTTGCATTATACGAAGCAGTCATGATTTTACTGATTAGCTCATGCATAGAAATGCAGAGGTTCTTATTCTGGGTTGCCTTTTAGTATGTGTAACCATTGACATTCAGATAAACATGACTGCAATCAAGTCATACTAATCAAAAAGGCTCCAATTTACTGCCTCAGGTATAAATAACAACAGAGTGGGAGAGAATCATCCCATTCTGCTTGCACGTGACATGCTGAGTAATGCTGCAATGGAGAACTGCCTGGCAAGAGATTGAGTGGTTTTCTTTCCCAGCCCTGAACCTTTGTGTTCACTTTGCTGTACAAATGGAGTTTGAGGTCCTTGACCAGTTTTCACCATGATCAGGACAAAAGAGGAAATGATACTTCCAAGTTTCCCTGCTGTTTCCTTTCTGACTGGCAAATATTACCTACCACATTGCCACAACCCAAAAGGGAAGTTTTCTATTCAAAGAACAAGAAGATGTTTTAAATTCTATTCTATGCCACTATCAAAATCCTAATTGTGATAGTAGTTGTCTCCTTGGTAGAATATTTTCAGCTAACAAGAGGGACATTAAGCAGTGTCTTTAGTGCTGCACTTGTCACAGGTAAAACTGAGCCAGAGGAAAATGTCTTTGGATGACAATGATTCTTTTTTTCTATGTGTGTCCCCTCAGGGTTTCACAGACATTGTTCTGGAGAGAGTAATGCATGGAGGTGCCAACATTACTGGATTCCAGATTGTTAATAATGAAAACCCAATGGTTCAACAGTTTCTACAGCGCTGGATGAGGCTTGATGAAAGGGAATTCCCTGAAGCCAAAAACTCACCATTAAAGGTATTTATTTTAATCTGTCAGCAATGGATATTATATGCTTTTAACAATTCTTTGGGAGTTTTTAATCTCAGATATGTTCATGAGTATGATACAGATCCCTGATGAGAATATGTCACAACATTCACTGCCCTTCCAGAAGAAAGAGGCAGAGGCTGTTACACACAAATGCCCACCATGGTGGGAGTTCCTCAGAAACAAAGGCTTGATCTTGCAAATCCTATCACTGTGCAGTAAATGTAAAAACTTCTAACATGAACCTCCTGAATTAGTCTTGGGCTGAATATGGGGGCTAGTTAGGTTAGGTTTTAGATGCAAAATGTGAATTATTCGTCCATTTTAATGGTAATAGAGAATTTCACATGCAAAATGAAGTAGCTCTGAATTCACTAAGGAACCACTGCAGCCTCCTAGTTACTGCTGGAAATTACTCTCATAATCTAACCCTCTGTTTTACACCTCTGTCCTTTACTTAAACAGTCTGGCTATCTAACTGAAACCAATAAAATTTTTCAAAATTTTTTTGGATTAAAGTCCCAGGTTCACCAAAACTGTCACAGATTAGATGAAGTAAATGCACCTCTTATTAGGAAACTTACAACCTGTTACTATCTCACTCAGATTTTTTTTCTGCCTAAGCATCTCTATCATTGAGGGGGATGCTATTCACTGTCCAGTGGAGTGCATCAGGAAAACCCTTTCCAGCACAGAAGTCATAAACTCTTCTAGGACCACTGCATATTAGTAATATTCCTATTACGTTCCTTCTTTTTCTTCTTCTTTTGGTGAGATCTGTTCTTCTTCACCATTCTCCATAAGTGAATGAAACCTGGGTATGGTAGTATACAAACTGATTTCTCAGGGCAACCAAACCTAAAAACCACTGCCCTGATGGGAAAGTTCGTGTCTTTCATGTTTGATTTGGGAAGGACACATGCAAACTGATGGAACAGATTTAGAATTCAAAATTACTTTGATAAACTGGAGTAATGTCTCGGTATGAATAAGACAAAATTCAGGAAAGCATTAAAATACTAGATAGGAAGGAAAAATCTAGTCCAGTTCCATGCATGGGGGGCACCAGGGTAGGCAGTAGCACTGGGCTGGGCTTACAGACAGAATGGGAGCCACTTACGAGGCTCTTACTGCTCTTTCTGGCAGTGCCATTCGTGAATGACTGGTGATTTGGAGAGTGACTTTTCCATCCCTGGGATCATGTCATTTCTGTGAGGGAGGAAAATTATCTTAATCCTGCACCATCCCATAGCCTTGCTGGCATTTCAGAGGAAGCAGAGAAAGACAAACAGAGGCCCACAAAAACCAGATTAGTGTGTTGTTGCCTGTGGATTAGAATTTAGTCCTGCTTTCTAGAGCTTTCTAGCAGTGATGCAGAAGTGAAGATAAGTATCATACTAATCTTAAAAGCTCGGAAATACACAAAGTTAACCTGAGATGATTTTATTCCACTTGAAAGCAATTTATCTTGAGGAAAAAAATTATTGTCCCTCCTTAAAAAAGGATCTTAAGTATATAGTAAAACCACAAAGATTACATTACCTTTCCACAAATGTACAGCTCATTATAGAAATGTGCAAAGTATTTGTTAATCAGACAAAAAGCATACTTAAAAATTGGTGTACAATATTTTTGATTAGGAAATAAAATTGCCTAGAGATTAAAGTCCTGATGTTTAATTTATTCTATATTTTATCAGCCTTTCCCTTCTTTCTCTCTTTTTTCTCTTTGCATGCTCATGCATTTATAAGTAGAATTCAAATAAAGTAGAAAATTAGATAGCTCTCTTGGCATGACTTGGAAGGGACTGCATTAAGGTTACTGACAATTGATGCAGTCTGCTGAAAAAATTATCAATGTGTAAATTTTATGTACTGCTAGATTGGGCAGCTATTACAGGATTTTTTTTTAATACAGGAACAAATAGCTTAAAACTACTGTCCAGTTCTGTATTATTTTGTGGATTGAGCTTTGTTACCTTTCTGAAAGAGGAGAGAGTGATTATTGTGAAGCATCACAGGGAGAGGTAAAGGTGGGCAGGATCAGGAGAGTGAGTGCCTGTGCAGGAACCACCCCCCATTTCCAGTAAGTTTATAAACTGCTGTCATTTAAAGCTCTGTGAAATGTCTGCTCTATAACTTTTTTCACAGCCCTACCTTTGCACTCTTTTTTATCAGAGACAATTCTCTTGATCTGCATGTGCAAACTCGCCTTGTTCTGTGCAGAGTTCCTGAGGCTTGATATCAAACTGAAGAACTTGCAGTAAAATAATGCTCAGTTTTAAGAAATACAGAACCTCCAATTGTGCTATCCTTCCTTACAGGATAGAATTAATTTCTGAATATAATAAATCTTATCCACAAAGAGAGTAACTGAACAAGCAGCTGAAACTTGGATTTCTGCCTTTCTGGTTTGCATGTGGGCAGCAGGTCTTGTGGCCTGAGCTCCAGCACGAGGTTCCTCAGGAGGCAGGATCCCTATGGGCCCACAGGCAGCCAAAAGAAGTGCACCTTCCATTCTTCATTTCTTCCTTCATTCTCTTACAAATGATGTAGAGGTATTGAGGATCACTTACAAGGGACTTGAAATCTGCTCTTACAGACCGAGCATGTTCAATTGCTCCCAGAAGGTCCGTGCTGCAAGGGTCTCCTCTGCACAGACCCTGAAATGACGGATTTGCTGTAATGCTAATGGAATCCAGGGATGTCATATACAAAACCCAGGCCACTCTAGGAGGGAAGAACTTTCAGACAAAAGATACATGTGGAAAAAGAAAAAAAAAACCTGTTTGATGATATTTGCTAGGTGATACTAAATTTATAGCATGGTGGAGGTGTCACCAGGTAACATGTGATGAGCAGTGAATGAAGATGACAGCAGCAGGAACACGTAAGTTAAGTTGTCTGGGGGTTTTGTTCAAGAGCTGCTGCTACACAGAGCTTACCACCCTCTGCAGATTTATCATGGAGTAAGGGAAGGCAGATGGGGAATTACCAAGGTGATGTAATGCCTAAAGTGAATTTTGTGATTATTTGCTTATATAGCTATTTTCTAAGAAAAGTAATTTTATCTATTCTTTGCCACAGATGCTACCTAATCAGGATTGTGATCCAAAGAGAAATGATTTATGTTAACTTCAAGTCAAAGCTGTCTTGGCAATCTTGTTAAAAACAGCAGCAAAAAGTCTAAAGCAAAAACTCAAATATGAGTTTTCCTTTGGTAACAGTATGGAATTGCAGACTTGTGTAATAAGCTCATCTAGATGAGCAAGTTTCCAATTAAATTGAAATTTTATGCAACTATGAACTTGTATTGCTATTTTGCTGCTATATGCTATACAGAGTGAAAATATTTTTAATTTGTTAATTGAAATAGATGGAATTGTTACAAAGCACCAGCTGAAAGAGAGCAAGCAAAGGGATCTGCAAGCATGACTCTTCTGTTCTAACAGAAAGGAGGAGTTGATGTGATACACCTGGGGCAATTCTCAAATTGCAGTTTGTCACCGTATTTTCTTTGTGTCAATTGCAGTACACGTCTGCACTGACCCACGATGCAGTCCTGGTCATAGCAGAGGCTTTCCGGTACCTCCGAAGGCAGCGTGTGGATGTGTCCAGGAGAGGCAGTGCTGGAGACTGCCTTGCTAACCCTGCAGTGCCATGGAGCCAAGGAATTGATATAGAAAGAGCACTGAAAATGGTAAGGGCAAAGATGACAGCTCAAGAGCAACAGCAGCAATTCTGTAGTGCCTGTGTCCTGCCTCGTGTACACAGAGCTTCTCTACTCGCACAAACAGCTGCAGCGCCTTGGCGAAACAAAGTAAAAACAACGTTAATGAGTAACTTCAAAGGATGGATAAAATGTATTCAGTAGAGTAACATACTAGCTCTCAAAACTTTGACCAAAGTCCCTCTAGCACTGATGGAGCAGCTGCCTGACTGTCCCCACCAGAGCACCTACCATCCCTCAGATCCCTATAGCACCCCAGCATCCCAGGAGAGTGAGCATGAGCCATTTTGCAATTGAACGTCTATTGGGAGTTTCTAAAGTCAGGCTGAGCCTGCAAATCTGACTAACAGAACTAGACTGGGTCTTTGGCACACGTATTGTAATTCTTGCAGGGATAGATTTGTTTATGAGCTTAAATGCATGTGTGCAGTTTTGTTAATTTGCCAGTAAAAAGTCAACTCAGATTAGTTTAAAACAGTGGAGAAGTTGTTGTTGATCATGGCAGTATTGATAGATCTCAGCACCAGCCTGAACCTAGGAACAGTTTAGCCTCCAAGAAGTTCTGATTCTTGGTATGTCTTTGCACTCAGCCAGATTACCTTCTACATGGCCAAATTTTTATCCCTAACAGTAGTTACGGCATAACAGTAGTTATGGGATCCTACCTCACTTATGTCTCTAATTTTGTTGATTTTTATCTCTTTTTAGTCTGCTATTTGTGTTAAAGCAAGTGACAGCAGGAAAAATTGGATAATGTTTTTGTAGATGCAAAAAACAAGATTGCTTTTAATCTGGCTCAAATAACTCTAAACAAACCTATTAGCATTGATTATATTAATGCAGACATAGCACTGGTATGAGTGAGGTCATAAATAAGCCTGTGTTAGGTGCAAACAAATCCTAGGTCAATCTTCATACACTTATCTTAATTACTGCTTTTTCTCAGCTACCAAATTGGAAGGATTGTATCAGAATATTATAATGAGTTGTGAATGGCTATAATCAGATTATATCACTCTTGAAACTGAGATGGTTTAGTCTCACATAAAAAGAGCCAGAGCTCTTTTTTATGTCATTTTTTCACCTTCTAACATATTCCATAACTGCACTTTATAAATTCAATCTTCACAGTAGTTAAAGGATTTGTACTGTTCTGATATACGAGGTATTCATGTCAATAGAGAAAACCAGCACTGCAATAGGACACTCCCTTATGTAGGAGAATTTACTTTAGAAACATATTTAAAAGCTATAAAAAGGCATGATTGGCAAAAAATGCAGAAGTTTGACTTTTAGCTGGTTGCCTTGAATTTTTTTAGCTATTCAGAATCACACCTCCAATGAGAGCTACCCAAGATCATCCCACATGGCATTCCATACCCATCCTGTCCATCACCTTCTCTCCTTCTATTCAGACAATGATCTTGAATCTTCGCTCAGGAGAAAAAAAACAACAATGATTTAATAATTTTTCCTCTCCACTCTGTAGCATCAACTCAGATAAGAATGCTTTTTTCAAGATACCCTTGAAATATCTATCCTGTGCCAGCAGAAGGTCCAGTGCCTCACTATAGTCATTAGGCATTACTTGAAACTTCTTCCCAACAGCCTTGAAAACTGTGCATATCTTTGTTTCTGAAGCTGGTTTTAATACATCAGTTAGTGGCAGACAGTTTACCTGAACAGATGTGGACACTTATAAATTGTCACTCTGCGGTTACCTCCACACACTCCCACCAAAAGTGTTCGAGTCCTGGCGAGCCTTCCTGCCTCAGTGCAGCCATGTTCTGCAAATTGCTGTTTTCCCACCAAGGAGAAACAAATTAAGTTTGAAGCCAAAAGGTGTCCAGTGCACGAAGCTCAAATCTCAGTGGGCACCAGGAGGGAGCCAGTGTAACAAGCTCTGTGAGACACCCAGTCACTGCTGAGCTAAGGTAGCCAGACAGCTCCTAGTAAATGCCAAAGGCAGGCACAGCAACTCACATCTGGATACAGTTTATGTGTCAACTGCCCTACAAGTACATTTGCTCAGTCCACAGTTGATAAGACGTCTTGGGGTCAAATTTGGCTTTCAAAGTGCAGTTCATCTCTCTAGCTTTCTGTACACAAGAATACTCAGATTTTTTCCAGCCCTTATAGTGATATAAACTATTTTAAAGAAGGTTCAAATCCACTTAACGATAAAAAAGAAACTCCCTGTATGTCAGTGTGGATTAGGCTTGCTGGATAATTTGGGGCTCCCATGGAATTTTTGGTTGATGTAGCACCTCATCTCTAAAAAGTGAACAGCAGATCAGTCACCAGCCCTGAACAGTTTGCCTTTGACTAGTCTAGATTCACCTCTTCCTTAACTTCTACAGGTTTTGCTATATATTAAAGCTAATTTGCCCCTACTGAAGCTTGAGACTGTTACCTTTTCTGCCTGAGATGACAGCTTGCCATTGTTGATAAGTGACAAATGAAAATACCTCATCCTTTCATACAGGGAAATAAGAAAGGCTCTTTTTTTTGAGACAAAGTACTTTATACTTCCCCTTCAGATGATTCATGTGAGTAGGTAATGATAAGACTGTCTGTACACCCATCCATCCTGACTGAGACCAAAACTCCATAAGCAGTAGAGACAATTGTCTGTGCTCATTCAGAGAAGACATTCGTTCCTTTCTCCTACACTGGGACTGATCCTAAAATAAAGCACTTCCCAGAATGAGCAATGATTTGCCATTCTGGTCTGTACAGCAGATCACTCTGTGCCATATTGTGAGGGGTTTAATTGCACTAATTGTTGCTCATGCCTCGCTGGTGCTCCATTCTGTATCAGTGAACCCAGCGTGACCAAGCATGGCAGAATCAGTCTATCTTACATTTAACATACCTGCAGGGCTCATTTCACTTAAATGCAGCTCACTCTGGCACTGAGTCACAAGCTGAGTTCTCAGGAATATGTACAGCTGGAACTCAGAGGATGGAGACTGGGATTGTTTTGAGCAATACAACTGACTGTGTCAGAAGCAGTACAAGTCTCTTACATAGATAAAAAATAAAGTGAATCTTCTATTAAAATATTTTTCTGTTTATTCCCTCGAGGTGCAAGTTCAAGGAATGACAGGGAACATCCAGTTTGACACCTATGGGCGAAGAACAAATTACACAATTGATGTGTATGAAATGAAAGCTGCTGGGTCAAGGAAGGTGAGTTTCAAGACATGAATTCAGATTTCATACCTTCACAAACATTTATTCCAACAAACCAATGAAATTCAAAAATACCAGACATGCAGTGTAATAACAGGGTCCTGAGGAGTGGCCCCTTCATTCTGTCTTCCCTATCCCAGGAGCCTTGTTATATTCAGTTCCTGGACTAAACCACTCAGCCTGCTTAACATCTTCACTGGTTTCCATGTCAACTTCAAACACAACTTTTTCCCTTAAAATCATTCTGGAGCTTTTTCCCTGCCAAATGTAATACCTGCTGTCATGGTCCTGTGCCTAGTCCTCCTATCTTCTAAATTCCTTTCCATCTTTCCCTCCCTCTCCATATTGGGCTTTGGTGCCACGGTGAAGCTGAAACCTTCTGAAATTAACAGAAAATACATCTGGTTTTAATTAGAATTTCATATTAATTCTCTTGTCTTCTAAGTAAAGTTTAGATCCTAAGTGGGATAGTTGCCTAGATCAGTGTTATAAAAGAAGTTTAAGGCAGATGTTAAAAAAAATTAGGTAGACAGAGTCAAAAAACTACTGAGAAAATAATCTGTGTGGTTTGAGTCTCTTAAATCCCCTGATTCCACCTATTTGATCACCACTGAGACTCTTAAACATTTCTGCACATTTAATAACCATATACTTGTAAAAATGGCCCAGCTACTCAGGGAGGTGTACAATGCAGAGAACAGTGTTACTTCTGTGCTGTGCAGAAATACAAAAGCTATTGTGATAGCCTAGTGATGCAGCCAAAGGTCGACACCAGCCAGCTGATAAAGTCACCTCATGCTCACGGAGGGTTTTGTGTCCCACAGTGGAGATAATGTGGCTGTGCCTGCATTGCTAACCATGTCTGCAACTGCTCTAAAGCCAGCTCAGGTCTGCAGAGGCTGTGTTGGATAAAAATCACAAAATCAGAGAATTTTACTCAGAATGCTGTGCTGTTTATTTTCTTGTCTGTATTATGTTCTTATGCTGTGGATATATGGGAATTTATTCCACAGGCACCATACTGATGTGAATTGAGATAGGGAGAATTTAATATGTATTTTCACTTAGATTTGACTTGCACTGATTTGCTCTTGGGCTTGAGAACACAGTTTCTTTAAGGAAATGGATGTAAAGCTAATGTAGTCCCTTAATGACAAAAAACGGTGAATGAGAAATGTTACAAAGCCTTAGGCTTTGACAGTTGCTCTTACAAGTTCAGGTACCAGAGTCTTTGTAAAGGTATGTAATGAGGTAACAATCTCCATTTTTGTAGGCTGGTTATTGGAATGAATATGAGCGATATGTGCCAGCATTAGATCAGCTGCCCTCTAATGACACTTCATCTGTGGAGAACAGAACTATAGTAGTCACTACCATCTTGGTAAGTTTTATGTTCTTAGTATGTTTGTTTAGGAAAAAGGCACATGACTCCTGTGGTGTGTTAGACACCTTGTCAGGAGGCAGATGTTGAATACTACATGAATTCAAGTGACTGGAAAGTTCAGTATCTTCCAGAGATACTGAGGGCTTGACCCTGCTAACTTATATATATATCAGTACATCTGCTCACAGGAGGTGCTCACTTGAGCTCACCATTGTGCTTTGATGCTTCCCAGACACTTGAACTCAAATTAAGTGCCTCATGTAAGTGAAGTTATTATGCATGCATGTAAATGAGCACAGAGATTGGCCTTTCTGCTGTAGAGTCAAATCTTGCACCCCTCACTCAGGTACAGCTCCTGTAAACTCAACCCCTGTGGACTGAGTAAGGGTGGCACAATGAAGCCTGTAGAGAACTGGACCTGCTCTAGCACTGGGTGAAAAGCAGCCTTTACCTGTGCAGTTCCAAAGGAGCAAAGCTCTTCCTGTGTGTCCCCAGCAGCAGCACCTGTGTCCCAACGCCTCTACAGACCTGCTCTATACAGCATTTGTTGGGACTTCCGTGTTTTTTACAATTCTGCTAAGCATGAATCAATTTTATGCTGTTTCCTGAAGCATTGTATTTTATACTCCTATGAATTTAGTGAGATATAATCAGCATTTCAACTAGAATTTTCCAATAAGGCTAAGGGAATTCAGTGACAAAAAATGCTGCTCTGAGGATTTCAACCTAGCTTGCCTTAGACTGCTTTGAAAATATCTCCATCAGAGCCCCGTTCTTGGCCACTGGGGCTTAGGAAATTGTGGTGATGGTACAGGCATTGGATATGTCAGTCTTTAAACACTAAAACTTGAATTATTGCTAGAATGATGCTATTTGACTCTAATCAGGTATAATTCTGCAAAAAGAAGTGTAACTTTGTTAAAAAGTCCTGTTGCCTTCAATGGCTCCTTACTAGGAATACAGTCAATAGTATGTGTGGCTGTAGGATCAGCCAAGGATTTTTATGCTGCAGAAGACTGTCTTTCTAATTTCTGTAC
Source organism: Acridotheres tristis (assembly GCA_037013685.1). Lineage (NCBI taxonomy): Eukaryota > Metazoa > Chordata > Aves > Passeriformes > Sturnidae > Acridotheres > Acridotheres tristis. The sequence goes on along the minus strand of CM072889.1, from coordinate 10,757,218 downwards.
CAAAGCAGGAAATATTGTAAATACTTGCCAGTAATATAAAGGATAATAGCAGCTCTCATTTTGTGTGGTTTACAGCTGTGTTTTACATTCATAGACTTTTGATCTTTACTTTTGTTTCAAAGGAATCACCATATGTAATGTATAAGAAAAACCATGAACAACTAGAAGGGAATGAGAGATATGAAGGATATTGTGTAGACTTAGCTTCTGAAATAGCAAAACATGTTGGAATAAAATACAAACTGTCAATTGTTGGAGATGGGAAATATGGAGCTAGGGACCCTGAGACTAAGATATGGAATGGCATGGTGGGTGAACTGGTCTATGGGGTAAGTTTCTCTTAACCTTCATTTCAATGTTCTTTATAAAAAATTATGCTCAAAGTTAATAAACTGCAAAATAAACCTCATCTGTTTGACTACTACCTTTAAAATTCTATATATTTCTTTGTATTACCATTTAATAGTCTATTTTTCTAATTGTTTTATTGCAGGAAAATGTCACGTTTTTATTGCTGTTCTCCAAATCAGAGTCCATAAAATGTTGAGAAGTAGCATTGGGCAATCTTGAAATTCTTATTAACAGCAGAATTTCTAGTTTGCTCTTCATATGCTTTTTCTTCATTTGCCAGATCTCCTTTTTCTGTATCAGTCTCTTAAGTGCTGGGGGAGTATCCCTCTCATTAAAGGTTTGATCTGGGATGCTGAGCCCTTGCTGGGTCACTGATCTTGGTTTGTGTTTGATCAAACCTCTTTAAATGCATGGTTGCTTTTCAGGGTAAGAAGCAATGCAGGTGTGAAATTGCCCACATGTTTTTTTCTCTTTAAATCCTGAGTTTGGCTTCAAAAATCAAATGTCAAAAAAAGAAAAGAAAATTAAAAAAAGCTAATTCACTGCATTCCTCTTTATATTTCTATATTGGCTGTACATCACTTTGTTTAGTAAGAACAAAAAGAGTCCGGAACTGCCATTTTAGAAACTTCTTTCTTCTTTGGAAATGAGAATTTTGGAATACAGATAAACCAGATGGAAGGGGGAGAAAATTGGCTTTGCAGAAAAGACTTCTCAAGCTGATATTTCATCTTTTTTTTTCTCAGATGCTAATGAGATGATTTGTGATTCCACCCAAATCTTTTTTGCAGTTTATTTTTAACAAGCTTTCCTTTATTAAAAATATCTGAGCAGAAGCGCATATTTCAATTGCCTCCTTTTGTTCTGTGGCTGAGTGTAATTTCTAAAAGTCACCTCAAAATTTCCTTGGGATATTGCATCATCATTCTTGCAAAATGTTTGGTGAGAATTCTTTTCAAATGAATCAGTCTTTTTAAAGTAATTGCTGGGTTTTCACAAGTTTTCTTACTCTGGAGCAGTCAGTCCTGATGCCTTGTTATGTAATTGGTAGCCTGTTCAACTTGAAAACGTTTTATAGAAATGACAATGTTTTTGTTGTATTGTATTATGGCAGGGAGGGAAATCTACTGATTACAGAAAGTAAACAGGGTTCTAGAGCCTTGAGTTATTTCTTTGCTTCCCTGTTGCTTTGAGGTTTGATTATGCAAATCTTCTGAACTCCCCATGACTCAGTTGTGCAATTTGGGAAACTGATGTTTGCTGTCTTAGAGAACACAAGTCCATTGAGAACCTCTGAAGGTTTAGTTTAGTTCCAAGCAAATTGCATTGGACTGGAAACCTATACTCTCAGTTGCTCTGTGTGTGATTCAAGAAATATCAAGAATATCAGCTGTAATTGGGTCCTTTTGATGTACTTGTAAGTGACAAAGAAATAACCATACCATGTGGAAAAATCATGGCAAAAGAGAACCTGAAATTGCTGGTAACAGTCAGAGCACAGGGACTGTCTACACTAGGGGAGGAAAGGTGTGATGTGGGCTACAGCTTTTGTGTCTTGAGCCAGTAAGATCAGTCTGTGCAGCTGTTGTGCCATGCAAGATCTGCTTGCATAAAGGGCCTCAAAAATGCTCTGAAGGCTGGAGCACCTGTCCTGTGAGGAAAGGCTGAGGGAGTTGGGACTCTTCAGCTTGATGCTGTGAAGGCTCCAAAGAACCTTAGAACACCTTCCAGTACCTAAAGGGGCTACAAGATAGAGGGAGGGATGTTTTAGAGGGTCATGTAGTGATAAGGGGGAATGGCCTTAAACTGAAAGAGGGTAGATTCAGATCAGATATCAGGAAGAAATTCTTAATCGTGAGGGTGCTGAGGACCTAGCCCAGGTTGCCCAGAGAGTCAATGATGCCCCATCCCTGGAAACATTGAAGGTCAGGCTGAAAAGGGCTCTAAACACCCTGATCTAGTGGAAGATGTCCTGCTTACAGGAGGGAGATTGAACTAAATGATCTTTAAAGGTCCTTTCCAACCGAAAACAATGTGTGATAAGCAGGTTGGCTGCAGCTGCCTTTTCCACAGCCTCTTGGGACCAGCCTGACTCAGAGAGTTCTGCCTCCTTAGCATCAAACTTAGCTCTAACCATACTTGTGACCTTTCCACACCAGCAAAACTGGCCCTGCATGCACCACAGACCATTCCTTAAAACAGCCCGAAAACCACCCCACCATTCTCATTTTCCCCTGCAAAAAGGTCAGTTCCTTTGTATTCTGAGCACAGTTTTCATCTGTGTTTTCTCATTAATGAAAAATTGAGGAATGTTTTCCTCCCTGACCCCCAACAGTTCCTGTACTCATGCTGTGAGCTCTGTTACTGAAGCCTCTCCACTGAAATGCTCAATTATTCAAAGGTCAGATGTGTCCCATGAGGCTTGAGTGCCGACCTAGGTTAATGCTTCCAGCCCTGCACTGCTGAGCCAGCTCCCCAAACTGTCCAGCTGAACTGAGCTTGCAAGCTGCATGGAAATCCACCTGGCTTTCTGTAAGCAGGGAAACCAGCCCCTGAACGCTGAGTACAAACCTCCCCAGCCCTCCAGACCTTTTCCCAGCTCTATTTGTAAACATTGTGAAATACCCCTGGCCTTTTTCTCCATCCATTGAGAGGGGGCTGTGTACCACACTCACAAGGATGTGCACTAAGCCCTTTGAAGATGAGAAGTGCTCTAGAAGTGTTAATTGTTTGGCGCAAGCGCCTCATTTACATGCTGCTTTTCCTTTATCTCTCACTGGCTTAAAACTCTATTAGGGAAATAAAACTATGTTAATGTAATGCCCCTGTGAATCTTGTCAGCAAAGTGACTCCAGTTTGACTCCTCTGGATTCCATTTTGGGAAGATAAGAGGCAGATTAGATTTTTAAGCACCTTTGTTAGCATCTATGGAAGATAGACTTGGTAGGATAAAAGGGGCCTGATTGGTTTTGGTACCAGTTATCCAGCAGCTGAGCTGAGCTGTGGCAGAAACACAATCCTTTAGATTGCATTTGTCTCAAGTGATAACCAGTGACTAGTCATGTGTCAAATACAGCATATTCCTGACCCAGCAGCCTCCTTGCCACCACTTGGCACTGCTGGGGCATCTCAGCCAGCTTTTTGAATACTGAGCCCTTTTTTGCATAGCCCCATGCATGCAACTCTTTTCTAAAATTGCTCTTACGACAGTCATAGGAAATGAATGGCTTGTCATTTTAATGTTAAAAGCATAATTAACTGTATTTAATGTTTGGGTTGTGCCAGTTTAGTTGCTATTGTTCTCACTTCCTGTGGAATGCAGGCAGCCCGTAGTCAGGGGAGAAAAGGCAGCCTCCAGACCCCTGCATTGGAGGGGAGGGGCCTCAGTCTGCCCTGAGCTGTACCCAAAGCTACAGGGGTGATGTGTCACAGTGCTGCAGGTCTGGAGCGTGGCACAGCCCTGGATCCAGTGTAGGACTCTGGAGGTCAGCATTAGCTAAGCCAGCTGGAGTAGTCCCAAGACTTACACATTGCCATTTACACACTGAAATGCTTCCCATTAGAAATTCTCTCTGCCCTGTCTCATATCACATCAGGTCTGGTTGGAGGGCATAAAAATCTGCTGTACTGTAAGGCCCCTGAAATCAAGAACAATCTCAGCTGTCCCCCTTGGGCCTTTCCTTGTGGCTTTGCAAGGGGCTGTACCTATGCACCTGGTTGCAGAGGGATTGCAGCCCCAGAGGCAGGGAATTCTGCCTGAGATTCCCAAACTCCTTTGCTTCAGGCAGGTGAACCCAGCAGTCTTGTTGGAGAGGAAATAACAGAGCTCTGTGGTTTGTTAGCAATTTTTAAGTGTTAGTGATAGTAGTTATAGTAGTAGTAATGATAAGTATAATACTAATTAATAATAAGAATGAAATTTGTCATGAAAGGAAATGTATTTGGTTTTTCATAAATAAAAAAGTGTCATTTCAGGCTGAAAAAAGCCCCTTAATTTCGCTCTTTCACTCTGATGACGTCAAAATAAAACTCTTCATCCTACCAGATACCCATTCAAGCACTGGGGTTTTTTTTTTAAACCAAGAAAAATTTTCAAAGAATAGTGGAAATTTTCAGCAGAATAAAAATAGAAAATAGGTAAAGCTTTTTTCCTGGGCATTTTAGAAGGGAAGTAGCTAAATCATTCTAAGAGGTTGAATCACTATTTAAATCTAACCAGCAGAGCAATCCAGCAAGGCAAGTGCTGTCCTGCAGTGACCTAGAGTGTCCTCGGCTGGGGCTGAGGAGCAGCAGCACCTCCCTCGGCCCCTGTGCTCGGGGCTTTGTACCCACCAGCTGCTGAGCACTAGACAGTCGTCTTTTCTCTTCTGTGGGGTCAGCCTCTTTCTGTAGGCTTTTATTTCTTCTTCCCCTTTTAAAGCAGACTGCTGTTCTTCCCTGTTCAGCCAGGGGAAGCCATCCCTCCCCGGGCCTGATGCTTTTCACAGCACTAAGGCTAATTGACAGTAGTTTTAACATAGATCCTAATTGTAACTACAAATGCTTTGGGAATGAAAAGAGCAGCCAGACCTTACAGCCTTTAAAACTCTCCTCAGGTTAAAACAAGCCTTTATAAAGACCTCTCAATATGTAAAATAGCACAAAGGAATGAAGCAGGGATGTAAAGGACAGGCGGTCCCCACAGCACAGAAGCCTCCACAGTCTGTCAGAGTGGGACTGCTGACACATCTCCCTGCTTTTAGCAGACTAACCAGCCTCGTGTGGGGCTGGCCTCTCTGGCTCTACCAGCAGCATGTAGAAATACTAAAGATGGCATATACACCCTTTGAATCATAGCAGAGAGGCAGACTAATTTGATTCCTACTTTTCCTTAAAGCCTCCCACATGCTCAGTCTGTGGCAGAGCCCGACTGTGCCATGAGTGGATGAAGCTTGTTCTTTGCTCCTCACTCCAGGTTTCTGCAGAGGGGAAGCCCAGGTCCCCAAAGGCAGCTGTGTGATGCTGCTGCCCTGCAGCTCAGACAGGCCCTCATCCTGCACATATGGACAGATGTGGGGTCCCTGGCCAGGCTGAGCTGTGGTGGGGGACAGGGTCACAGCCCTGGCACAGAGCCACACTGCCATGGTCCCGGGCTTTGGCTGACCTGGGTCCAAGCACAGGCAGAGGAAGCACACATATGTCCACAGCCCCAGAAACAGATGTACCCGTTATGTCTCCATCTGTGAATGGCAGGAGTGTGTCAGAATGAGCTGTGGGCATCCGCAGAAATCACAAATGGACTTAACTTTGACGAACTGTGGCAGACAGGGCCCACTGCTGTTTTAACACCTTAATACCTTTTCACATTGCTCAGCTAGGGCATATTAAGACTTCAGTGCAGCATGTTGCCAGTCAGATATGACCTGTTGGCTTTAAGTAAGTGTGAGCTAATGTGTTAAAACCACATTGCCCCCGTGACTCAGCCTCTCAACACACCTGAATATCCTCGGGTATATTGGGCTGCCTTTACAAAGGTAGCTCCTACCAGCTGATACCACAGGCGATGTGTTGCTTTTCTGGTACCTGGAAACCTCAGACTGCACTAGAAGTGTTAAAACATGCTCAGAGACAAGTCCCCATTGCCGGGCAGTCTCTTCTGGTGCCCCTGTGTTCCTGCGTTCAGGACTTTCGGGGTGCCCAGAGGTTTGGCTGCCACTGGAAGTCAGTCAGTGTCCCTCTGCTTCAGTCTGCACAGAGCTGGGATGATGCCTGGCTTCCCATCAAACAAAGTGACTGCAGTCCAGACCCATTTCTTAAAGAGTATCCCTTGGGCAAAGGAGGTATTCAGTTCTGCAAGCAGGAATGACCCAAAGCATGTGCAGGCAGGAGTATAGCCCAGATCTCTCACTGTCTCTAGTGCACAGATTTGAATTTGGGAGAGTTATCAGAAGGTCTGTAAGCAGAAGAATCCCATCCCTCCTTTTGAATTACAGAGGTGGAACATTGTATCATTTTTCATTCTCCATGTAGAAGGATATTTCCATTTGCTATTTTTTTTCTCCCTCCCCATAAGAGTCTGGAGGTTTGCAGCTCCCTGGGGTCATCTTTGAGCAGAGTGGGCAGCGCCTCTGTGCTGCCTGTCCTCTCTAAATCCATCCCTCCCACACTAGTAGGCAAAGACAGAACAAGCCTCAGAGGAATGCATGACATTTCTTGCCCAGCTCAAATGCCGTGAAGATGATGTTTGAAACACCATTAGTCATGAGTGATTAGCAAAGCTCAGTTGTTGAGGTTCTTAAACCCCTCTCCAGTTCTGTACGAAGAAGGGCATGTTCGTGGCTGTGTTCTTTTTAATCGAGCTCAATTTGTTTGGGTTCTGCTTATCTGCAGCCATAACAGGGAGAGAAATTCTCAACAGTGCTGCAGTTATTAATGATCCTTTAGGGTGCTTAGAGCTCTCCATAAGCTCTCCATTTCAAATACTGTATCTCTAAATAAATAAGCAAAGAGAGAAGTGTTTTTTAACCTCCCTAGTGCAGCTAATATTCAGGGAAGTGGTGAGCAACCAGGCTTAGTTAGATTGTAGCTGGTCCACTCTCAGTGCCCTGGTTTCCCAAGACTCTGTGTGTGAGCCCATGCTTGTTCCCTCTGCAGAAACCATTTGCTGCCATGCTCACTAACCGATGAGGGTGGGTTTTGGTGTTTCCAATACAATGAATGCCTTTTGTGGGGATGGTAGGAAAGCATGAAGACTGAAATGTATCAGAAAATGAGTATTTGTATCCCATTTAATATTAAAATGCAGTTCAAAATTATTTACAAAGAAATCTGTACTGTATGATATGAACATGGTAACAGTCAGGGCTTTAATAAGTGATTTGTCTGTGCTTCAGCATCAGCTTCATCCTCCCATAGGAACATCCTGCATGAACTCAGTTGCACGTGAAGGAGATACAGACCTTATTGCATGCTGCATCAGCACTTATGAAAAGTTCCACCATGTCTACTTTGGCAATTAAAATACCACTTTAGAAGAATTAAAATTCTCCAAGTCCATGAAAATGCTCCAGAAACCAAATGCTCTTGCAACTGAAGCTGCCTTCCCCTCCCTTGACGGGTTGTTCCAAGGCTGGCAGTCCATGTGCAAAAGTGCCTGGTGGGAAAGCACCTGCCTCCCACCTCAGCTTCACTTCACATGGAGCCATTGCTAAGTCTCCACAGGGGTCCTGATCCATTAAGCTTGCTCTAATAAGGATTAATTTGTAAGTACCTCATTAGCTCAATAGGAAGTACAGTGGCATGGTCAAAGTGCTTAGTCTTCCAGCTGGCTGTGGACTCTGACTACATTTAGAACTGATATTCTGTGTGAATCTCACCCTGACTGCAGACATCTAGTATTTAACAAGAGCTCAAAAAGCAGCAGCTATAAGAGAAATACATGTTTTGGGGAAATTCCTCAGTGAATAAGTTCCAACACCTTCCGAAGATGTTACCTTACTGTACCCATATCATCCCCTCCGGTCTCTCCATTCCTTAGGTGATGAACACATTCATCTGCGAAGCCAGTAAACATCCAGGCATCCAAATGCTGTCAGTTTTTATATTCAAGTGATGTTCAGCTAGATTTTTGCAGTAAGTGACCACAAATCAGCTGAAGTTTTCTCCTTGAGGAGCAGCCACTCAAGGGTAAAGGCAGTGTCCCAGTACACGAGTGTCAAAAGGGGCTGAGCAGGGCTGTCAGAGGGGACACCCAGGGCCATGATTTCCAAGTGGCTTCCTTACATGCACGGGCATGGTTTTATCAGATTATTCCAAGCAGTGAACTTGTGCACATACCTTGTAGCTGCACATGCCAGTGTGAACTGTAGAGAGCTCTTGGGTGGCTGGAGCAAACCTTGAGGTTGTGTGTGCATGGGTGCCCTGCAGAGAGAGGCAGCTGTGGGGAGGGCCAGCCCTCACCTGACAAGGCTGTCACTGGCCTTGGTCTGCAAACCCTGAGCAGTACTCCAGGATGGCTGCACAGTGCTGCCAAGCACCAGCAGGCACCAAGCCCACGATGCTCTGATCAGTTGTACGAGAAGCCTTTGCTGTTTCTGCTTATCAAATGTAAAACCCAAACCAATAGCTAGGAGGAGGAGCAAACCAGACAGTAATGAGTCACGTATATCACCATCAGATTTACATAAAGGCATGTTCAATTACTTTATGGCACAGATTTTAATCCTATCTTATTAACATTTCCCTTTAACTTTTATTCAAACTTCCATTTAATCAGGCTTTATTTTTCCACCAGAAAGAGATGCCTGGTTACTAGAGGGGAAGAAAATCTGATTTAAAAGATGCATAGTGGTTTAGCCTATGATAAATGAAGGTTTCCCCAAGAACCATTTTTTCTTTCTGAAATTCTTAATTACCAATGAAAGACCTTCTTTAAAAATATCAATAACATGAGTAGTTTGACTATTTAAAATACTGTATGTATGTAGACTCTCATAACAGTCTTCAAATTAAAAGAACCCTTTTTTTGCATTCCATTCCACTCTTGTACAAACACTGACACCTGCTTGAGTACTTGGCTGGATCAAGGCTAGGGAATCTAAGTAGCATGACTTGAATCTTTGTAGCATAAGAATACAGGTACAGTTAAATATGTTGAAAATCTATTCTGGAATTTTATTTTTAATCAGGAAACTAAGTCATTTGTTTTTATATGCCTGCCTACCTATGCAAGGATGTATAGATTGAAGGGAAGGGTATTCTTTCACCAGCACACAGGTGAACAATGAATGATGCAATAAATGCAATTGTGCTTCCAGGTGACACAGCCCCAGAGCAGTCTTTTACAGGCCTGTAGAGCCAAGGTCTCTAAGACAGGAGGGCATACATGACACTGCATTCTCCTCAGATTATCCAGGCTATTTGCTCCTCAGGGATTCAGAAATCTGTGTTAACTGTTCTTCAGTGGCCACAGAAAGGGTCTATCTGATTTCTATCCCCCCAGTACTTACTATCTTCTGTCCCTTACTGCAGTGGAGTTTTAAAGGACCATACAAGTAGTAGCACCCAAGTGCAGCTGAAATTCAGTGACTGATTATTTCTCATGGGTTCCTTTTAAAGATCCTGGACTAATCAGTAAGGCAAGAGAATTTGCTGAAAGAATGGAAAATAGAGAATTAAAACTTGGCAAACACAGAATTTGTCCAAAGTCTTCAAGACAAATGAGTGGTTACAGACCATTACAAGAAAATGACATTGTGTTGGTTACCATCTCACTGTCCAGTTTGCATAGTGTTTATTCATCTGTTTTAACTTAATAGAAGTATCTGCTGCTGTCATGAGCCCCTTGCACAGATTTGGTTGTAATTTTTCTTGTTAATAATTTTCTGTTAATATCATGTAGTCCTTAACTTCAGTGACTGCAAAATAGCCTGCAAAGAATTTATTTCCACTCACTCTTGTAATTTATCATCTGGTTCATTAGCCTGAGACTCTAGATTATGATTCTGTTGTGTCTGACTTGTAACTAACTTGGGTTTGTTTTCCCTTTTCAGAGAGCAGATATAGCTGTTGCTCCCCTTACCATAACATTGGTACGAGAAGAAGTCATAGACTTTTCCAAACCCTTTATGAGCCTGGGCATCTCCATCATGATCAAGAAGCCTCAGAAATCTAAGCCGGGCGTATTCTCTTTCCTGGATCCTTTGGCTTATGAAATTTGGATGTGTATAGTCTTTGCTTACATTGGCGTCAGCGTAGTTCTTTTCCTAGTCAGCAGATTCAGTCCTTATGAGTGGCACTTGGAAGACAACACTGAAGAACCACGTGACCCTCAGAATCCTCCTGACCCTCCAAATGAGTTTGGAATATTTAACAGCCTTTGGTTTTCCCTGGGTGCCTTTATGCAGCAAGGATGCGATATTTCTCCAAGGTTTGTTCCATATCACTCCATCACCTTTTTGCATTTTATGGTCATTTTCTGATGCCATGGTGCATATATGTTACTTTCTCAAATTTCTTTTTAATTCCAAATTTTTTATTTTGATATTTCCATTCAATATTCAGCATCCTCATCAAGCCACCATGCTTGCTAACATTCGCCTCCAGAGTAAGTAGCGTTGCTTATAATGCCATTTATGCATTTCTGCCAAACTTATATTCACCATGTTGAGGCTGTAAAATGCATAGGGTTTTCTGTTTTCAGCAATGCTTGGAGCGCTACCGTGTTTTTGCTGCATATCTCATTTTGCGGTCATCTCCTTGGTGCATATAGCACATTCTGCTTTGCAAAATAAGATTTATTTTTAAAAGTCACATGCAACAGCACTTTAAAGCATCTCCATTCCCATCAAGGCTCCTACTAGTCTGTTTACTTTCTTTTGAGCCTAATTTCTCCAGTTTTGTTCTTCTTGAACTTCTTCATCCTTCTGCTTACCACCATTTTGCTCATATTCATGTCTCCAGATGTACTGTGCTACTGTCCTCTATGTGTGCTGTTATTTCAGTCCAGTCTAATCTGTTTCCCTCTGTTCATAGTCAATATGGTCTAATAAGCATTGCCAGTTTCCATAAAGACTTTTCTTATTCGTGAAGATGTTCTTTCTGGATAAGGATGTAATAAAGTATGAATGATATTAGTACGAATTTAACAGAGAGCACTGTTATTAACTATTGTAGAATTATATTTCTTTTTATAGAAGTATTTTAAATACCAAATGAAAATAGTGAAGCTCTCTCTAATTGAACAATTCATACCACAGATATTTTTTAGTAACATCAATCATATTTCTGCATTTACACTGTTAAAATACTTTGGTGATGTGCTTGTTATAAGCAGTAAAATTATCTAGTTTCTTAGTGATAGAGCAATAATTTTGTTTTGTATGACAATAATTTAATAACCAGTTTCCAGCTATTTTATTTATTAAAAACACCTGTGAAGACAAACAGAATACAGTTTTCCATTTAACAAGGTTGTTATTTAGAGGAAGAGAGAGATCTTTTTCCTAAGTGCTGACATTCAAAATGCAACTTGTTCTCCAAGTTGCCTTTTTTAATATCTGAATCATTGAAAAGGTGCCAGATTTTCCTGGTCCATACAGCATTAGGAGTCTTGAGCTGCCTCACTGAAGCAAATGACAAGATTTCTATGAAGGTTTTTGGGAAGGATCATGATTTTGTCTGTTAGAGTGCAATGATCATCCTATAAATTTGCATTAGTTTCCCCAGTTCCTGGTGTCTGAGTGTGCTGCCTCCCTATGCACTGACAGCTGTTGGCTCCCTTCCCCTGTTTGCATTCCCTGATTCTGCCTTATGCCTCAAATCTTCATTGACACTTTGCCCCACTGCTTGCTGTTAAAGGGGATGAGTAGTCATAACATTTAAATTGCTGTTGACCATGTGTGTGCCCAATATCAAGGACCGGGAAATAAGCACTGGGACATCACATGGAAAGCTGCAGGCATCGCACTGTTTCCACTAGATCTACTTATTGACAGTTAAATAGAATGCATAGGATTTTTGGGAAGCTCATGTGACTCTTTGGCATGGTCAGCCATTTACCTTATATAACAAGTGGAACACACTGGTTTTTTTTCAATAATACCACAATAAGTGCCTTGGAAATACTTACAAAAAAAGGAGGAAGACAGCAGTGCATCTATTTATTTTATCTGTCCGTCAGAAGCTATTAACTCAGTATTAATATATGGCCCTCATTTGAAGAGGGCCAGTTATTTTGTTGTCTTCCATTTTAACATTCCAGTCAGTTACATGCATTGTTATGGAAAAAAAAGAGAAATTTAATACCTTGGTTTAAATTCCAGAAACACTGTTCCTTTGACTGATATGTTGATTTAGGTTGATTAAAATGTCAAATTCCTTTTCCGTAGAAGGGACTATTCCCAAGTATTCCATTCTTAATCTGTATCTTTGTAAGGTTACACCATTCACAATACATTGACTATATGAATGTTTCATACTATTTTATTGCCACTAAAATGGGCTTCATTCTTCCATTGTGAGTTTTGTCTGAATAAATTTCTTATATGAGAGCGTACAGCACTCGTAGAGAGATGCCGACAAGCAGTCTGGAGAGATCACTTTTGTACTTGCTGATAAAGGCTCTTTCAGCTGCCTTTGTGTGGAACAGCTGTGACATCTAATGACTAGTTAGATCTGTCCTCGGTGAGTATGCTGTGTGGATATTCCAGAGGATATATCCCTATACTCTCCTCTCTCTATTTAATAGGAGTCGTCTAAACAGATTCAGAGAGCAGCCAAAGGCTGGGAGTTAGTGCATGCCTTGATGTAATCAACATTTATTTCAGCAGTTTTGTTCTGCTATCAAAGGTTGCTGTGTTTTCTGCAGAGTGAGCTAAAGCATTGAAAATTCACTTTTGAGGCATCAAAAGTAGATTATTAAACTTGCTTTTATGTAAGATGTGTACAGCAAATGGAATCAGGAAAAACAGTCAAATTTGTAACACTGATATGAGCAAAAGTGTCTTTGAAATCTCTATGAGAGCATGTATTTTCATTTTGCTCTTTACTCATGTAGAACAAAGAGGCTAGATTAATTAATTTCTGATGGAAAAAGACAGAGGGGTTATTAAAAACTATGTCAAGAGGTTGGTCATTTAGAGGGTGTATTTCTAGGTCCCTGCGTTCACAGCAGAAATCTCAAGAGACTCCTATTAAAGGCCATGGGAATGACTTTGTGGGACTTTCACGCCAGCAATGAGAGGGTAACCTGACATTCTTGAAACTCCCACTGCCATTCCTATGATGGAGCATCTCAAGCCAGTGCTTCAGATGCTGTGTCTGCCTGTTGTGTCTCCGAGGCCAAGGGCTGGCTGGGCGTGCAAGCAAAAGGCTGGGCCCAGAGGTTGGGGGTACCAGCTCAGGTGTGCTCAGGACATCGAGGGGCTTCACACTAGGACAGGTGTTCAGGGTTATTTGTCAGCATAACAACCATCTTACATCGATACAAACAGCCCAATTAAAAATGGAGTAGTGTGAGAAGCTTGTTATGTATCTGTAATATAGGAAATCAAATACCTTTTATGGCCTTGAGCAGAAACAAAATCCAAGCGATTTTGATAAATGAAGTTTTGTTTGAATGTATTTTATGTGTTATTCTCCTGGAAACTGAATGTGAATTTGAATGTTTATTTGGTTTTTTTCTCTTGTTACTAATTTGCTCTCATTTGACTCCATGCTTCCTTTTAAATTTCCTCTCAAGGTATGCACTCTTCCTGTTTACTTGCTTTTGAAAACTCCATCTGACTTTGTTTTGACAATTGAGTTATAATCCTGTTGTTCCTGATCTGTGTTGCTGCTCTCATTTGTTAGCATTCTAATTCACTTTAAAATAATGTCATACAAATTGAGGTGATTTGGAAAACTATATTAGCTAAAGCATTAATTGATTGTTTTTAATTAAATTATTGCACATGTGGACAGGTATGGCTTACATCAGAAAAAGTGGTGCTAGTATTAAAAGCTCTGAGTTTTCTATAATTATTGTCTGAGTAATAGAAAAATATTTTTGTGGTTCACAGTATAAACCAAACAGGCACTCTGATTACCAGCCTGGTATACTTGTACTAACCGTTTTTCTCCTGCATCCCTCCACACCAGCCCCTGCAGTGGGTATAAGGAGTCTTCGTTTGAGCAGATGGACGGGGAGAACTGGGGCTCTTTGGTCAAGGAGGCTGCCAGGCCATGCTTGTCCATGTTCTTGTTCTTCAACTCTCTGTCTATCTGTCTTTTCTTCAGTGTCAACTTTATGGTTTATTTGATTTTTCTTTTGCGTCATCCTGTGACACCAAGTGACACCAAGCTATGTCAGCCCAGACTGCTCGGTAGTAGCTGCTGTTTAATCCTTCTTTCTGTGCTCCTTGGAAGACTCTGGAAGAAGCAACTCTAGTGACATCCAGTTTTCTTTGAAGTGACTTCAACTCTTCTGAGAGCAGCCATAGTCCGCATCTAGCAAGACCCCTCTTTTTCACGTAAGACCCTTGGGCAAGTGCCTTTTTTGTCAAGGGATTCCCCCCATTCCCATCTTCTCCTGCCTCTCAGGTGGTCTTTGTCCTGTATCTGTCTGACTTAATTCATGCAGGTTGCCAGACCTCTGGGGAGAGGTATTTTTACCTTTCTCAGTGTGTAGGACGGTATCTGAACATGCAGCCTGGCACAAACCTTTTATTGTTGCAGCAATGGGAGCTTGAGGTTTGACTGGTTTGGAAAACACTTGTCTTCTGCACATCTCCATCCTAGCAACCCACCTGTCCTACCAACAGAAGGGGCAGCTACCAATGCAAGTAAGACATTTCCTATGGGAAACTGTAGGGAAAATGAACACATAGCTGTTTTATTCCCAATGCTTCCACTGAATTTATCAGAACACTCTGATAAGTCTTTTTTCATCTTCCTATTTCAAGATCGCTTACCTTAAAGCAAGAGGGCCTGGGGAACCTGGAAACTCCAGATAAAGCTTGTCCCGTTGTAGGGAAGTAGATGTTTCATCTGCTGGACCTGCTAGCCAAACTCCTCCTCAATCTGGCTCTGAAATTGTCCACATCACTGCAGGGAGGAGAAGTTCAACTCCAGGTCTTCTCTGAGGATGGAAAGTGTGTAGTGAAAAAAGGAACTAAAGAAGGATGAATTTCACCTGACGTAGCCGTCTGAAAGCAATAGACTGTCGTTTTTAGTGAGGCATCTTGGTTCCCTCTGAAGTCATGAGACAGATGGACAACTTTAGATTTATCCCACACTACAGCAAGTGAGATAAATCTCTTTCTGAGGGTGTCAGGCTCTTCTCTTTTTCTCCGCCGGCTCCAAAGGAACTCTTTTGTGACAAATTCAGCAGGTGCTGATTTATAGTTGGAGAAAATTGTGTCAGCCCAAGTAAGAGGGTATCAAGCTTTACCAGATAGCTAAAGCCAAGACCCTACCTGTTAAGGAAGCTGGCCAAAAAGGCCTGCAGCCATCTGTAAAATCCAACTCACATGATATCTACAAAGAATGTAGAGTAAGGTAGATAGATTCCTTGACTTAAGGCATTGTGTTCTGTATTTATATTGCTGAAAATTCCCTTTGCAGCAGCTCAGTAGCATTGTGTTAGTGAGCACAATGGCTGCGCAGCCCAAGCTGAAACTTGGAAGCCTTTTATCCTCTTGGGAGACCCTCAAGAAAGGCAGGGAGGCCTCCTCCACTTGTGGGTGATCTGGTGGATGTGTGCCTACTCTGAGGAACCAGCCTTCATCTGCCCTCTCAGTGGGAGCTGCTGCTTTAGCTCCTTGGGCAGAGTAGAGTAGAGGGCAGTGGTGCTTCACCTTTCTCCACATTCCTCTCACATATTCCAGATTGAGCTCTCTGTTTTTATTGTGTTGGTAATATTTTAATTTGTTATGATCTGTAATGTTGGATGGATAAGTTTTTTCTTTATTTTTATTTTCTGAATAATTTAATGGCATTTTTTTAATGGCTCAGGCAATCTCAGGCGCTGGCCAAGACTGGGCACTTTACCAGCAAAGCCCCCTGTGTGGGTGGGGTGGGGGCACATCATGAGATTTTTGGGTTTTGCCTATCTCCATCTGTTGGTAGGACAACTTGTACCCACTGTCTGGGGATGGCACTGAGGGGCTTGAAGGAAACAAATAAACAGGTAAGAGTTTTCTATTTCTTCTCTTCACACAAACTGAGGAGTACAGCACCCAGGTTCCACAGATGTGTCTGGGATTGATTCTTCCTCCATTGGTATCAGTAGAGCTAAGGGAAAACATGAAATAGCTTTGTCTCAGCACTTCACATGTTTGTTGGTCATCATGCTGTATTTGAAGAACAAGCAATGTACATGGCAATGAAATGCCCCACCCAGCTGAGTGATGTGTCACTGCCATCCTTCAGCCCAGATCAAATACTTTGAGGCTGATCTTAAATTGCTGTAAAGCACCAAGAGCTCTTGCTGACAGGGTCCAGACCTGCTGACCATTAGGCATTTTGTAATTATGTGTTTGCAAATAAGCTTTTTCTTAAGTCCTTATGGAATCCCTTTTTAAAAAAACAAAAACCAAAGACTGCAACAAAAACTAAACACAGTTTTTTTTCCGTTTCCTTATCTGTTGCTCTGGTGCTTATAAAGCAGGGATATGCTTGACTTGGAACAGTGCAACATGCAAATTTTAATTAGCATAAAACATAAACCAAACCAGCCTGCAGATTCAATTTGTACTTCCTAATAGGCTGCAATGAGAGAAGGATACTGGATCATTTTTGGTACATTCTTTTGCATATTTACTCAGATTCCTTTTTACAGTTTACTGGATGTTACATTTTGGGAGTGGATGCAGTAAAAGATGCATTTGTGTCCTCCAAGCTGGGCAAAGGGACATGATGCTGGCATATTCCAGCATATCCAGTACAGGGAAAGGCTGGGCACACAGAGACAACAAAAACCTTCTGGCAAAAGCCTTCTCCAACAAAGGATTTGTGGAAATCAGGAGAGCTTGTTCCTCTCCTCAAATGAATTTTCTCTTGTTTTCCCTGAAGGACTACAAAAAGAGTTGCACTAGATAAGACTAGGTGTGCACTGATGTTTCACTCCTGAGAAAGGTTATCAGTAGCTAGCTCACAGTCCATCTGTTCACAGATACCTGGAAGATCTGGACAAAAGGGTTGTGCATGTGAATTTCTCTTCAGTGAAGAAAGAAAAAAAATCAAGGATTGTCTTCAAAGCAATTTAATGATATGTGTTTTTCCACAGATCTCTCTCAGGGCGAATTGTTGGAGGAGTCTGGTGGTTCTTCACTCTCATCATTATCTCTTCCTACACTGCTAATCTCGCTGCCTTCCTTACGGTGGAAAGGATGGTTTCACCCATAGAGAGTGCAGAGGACCTGGCTAAACAAACTGAAATAGCCTATGGCACTTTGGATTCAGGCTCAACCAAAGAATTCTTTAGAGTAAGTATGTTAAATCTCCTTTAAGTGCCTAATTTATGGGTTTCAGTTGTTTGATTTTACCCAGCTGTAATAGTCGTCCTGGTGAAAGCTGCGTTGTGCAATCAGGACAGGCCTGAGTGCAGATTTTAATATCAAAAGGCATTGTATCAGAAATGGGTGGTTTTGCTTAACCTGAAGCATCTCAAAATGGAAAACCCGACTTCTGCTGTTACAGGAAAGGTTTTGTAACACCAGTTTCAGAGCTTTGGTCTGACGAGCAATAATGCAGTCGTTGGCACAATATTTAGTGGTGAAAACTCTTGCAAGGAGTGATGCTCTTGACCTACTTGCTGTGCGTGCCCAGCTGGCAGGCAGTAATGCCATCCGACGTCGGTGCTCACTTGCCAGAATGAAGGGGGATGGGAGGCCTGTGCTGCTGCTCATTCCTGATGGAGCATTGATTGCTGCCGTTGTTGTGTCTTCATTGCTCGCCAATGTCTGGCTCTGGCTGTATCTGACAGCCAGGTAAAAATTTTGTACCCCAGAACTCTGGTCGTTTTTCACCTTGGTTAGGGAGATGCAGGGTTTGCAACATTTGGGGGTAGGGACAGGTGCACACTTTTATTTAAGGTCATCCTTTCTTTCTCCTCTTGCCAAGCCACAGGCTGAACTGCAGAGGGTTTGGTGAGAGGCATTAGGAACACTAAGTATGATCTCAGTCCACTTTTATCTCTCTGAAAACGTCATCCTGAAAAGCTCTTATTTCTTTCCAAGGGTGAACTGGAATACTCAGGCCTTTCAGGGAGCTCTTGGTTCTCTCTCAGCACTGCCCATCAGATGCCATTCAAACCAACATTTGTTTTGTATAGAAGAGTGGTCGGTGCTGCAGGACTAATTACTGCTTGTCATGGATACTGGCCAGGTGCAAGCAGGAGGGAGGAGGGAGGCAAAAAACCCCTTGCTGCTGTAGGCTGATGAAATACTGAGTGCTCTTTGGAGAAATACTCAGGGCTCCTTGAATTTACTTAACATTTCAATACATGACTGCACACACACATATATGTACACAGACATCTGATGTAAACCTGAAAAGGAATGCAAAGGTATTTTATGAAGGTTTTGCAGTCTGCTTGTAATGTCCTTATATTAAAAGAGATATTCAGTGGTTCTTAATTATCTCTGGTAGCAGGTACATTACAACAGCTTCTGATTGTGTTAAAATCCTGTGAGATGAACAATGACCTTGTAAGGGTGACATTAGTGTATAAAAATTTTTATTCTGCTTAATTATCAACCCAAGGCAGTATTATCTCTACAGCAAAAATAAATTGAGTGAACCTGTCAAAAGAAGTAGCACAACTTGTTCAGAAATATTGGTGCTGTTTATTGTCACTATACTGATCTTAGGGGGAAAATGCCTTCTTTGACTGACTTGTTACTGTTCATATAGAAAGAGGGATTGTATGGGGATGTTCCTTCATTTCCTTAATAGTTTGACACAACAAGGAAACCCCTTCTCCTGGAAAGATCAAAGGAATGAATGTTTCATGTGAAAGGATACAAAGTCTGGTAAATGTGTGAATGCTTTGTTGTTCTGCTAATAATCTTGAGATGAGCTGTGTCTCTCTGCTGGTGCTGGGAAGAGCAGGGTTGTAAATGAGCTGATCTGTCAGGAGCTGCCAGCTCCATCAGGCCAAGACAGGAGTCGGATGGGGATGGACGAGAGCAGAGCCCCAGCAGTGTGGAGCAAGGCTGTATGGGCCAAGTGGGAAGAAGAATGAGCTTCTCTCTCTTTGGCATTCTCAAGGCACACAACATCATTTCAGTTGTATTAACTTTTGCAGAGTAATTAATTTGAATAGAGTGATGCATCCATGAGAGTGTTGTAATTAGAGTCTTCTTCAGTTGATTTGAAAAGGGCAAGAGCTTTGCCTTAGAATAAATGCTTGTGTTCACATAAATACTTTATTGTACAGTCTTTATTAGTTACTTAATAAGATGGTAAAGGTGGCTGAAACTTGAAATAACTTAGAGGACTCTTGCTTTCCGAGGTCCTGCAGCACAGATGGCACCTCTCTGTGTTTTAGGGGATTTTTTCTCCCTTGGCATCCAGAGGCATCAGTGGGAGTGACAGTGCTCTGAGTTGGATAAAGCCGTGAGTTCTCCTGAGTGCAGGGCGATACTTATCCCCTGTGTAAGGGGAATATCTTCCACCCATTTTCCCCCAGCATTTTGCTAGTTCAAACAGCAGATAGCTGAGGGGCTCATGATCATTTACTCAGTGAGAAAGGAGTAACTTGGTTTATAGCTGGGCCACGGCTTCACACAAGAGGTTCAGGACAGTCTCTCCAAGATCCCTTTAAGAATGGAAGTATGTATGGGTATATCTCTTTCTAGAGCTATAAGGCTAAAATGTGTCTCAAAGGTACTAATCAGATACTGATCTTAGTGGCTGCTGTTGGCCAGTGGAAGGTGCCAGACTGACAGTAGAAAAGAAAAATTGCCTCCTGATGCACCATGAAGGGATGACATGTAAGTGAGCTTCAGATCCCCACCATCTGCTCTGCATGTGCTAGAAGGAGCTCCTTTAGAACCTCCGGGCCATGGCTGCCTTCTGCCAGCCCCATTTCCAAACAGGATCACTTTTGAAGGTTCTTTTTACAGTGTGAATACCTGAAACTGGACTGATACGAACCTCTCAGTTCAGATGTACAGATGATAATGACTTTGAGCCACTTCAGCCCTGGGCAGACTCCAGCTCATGACCTATTTTCCAGTCTTGGCAGTTTCTTTAAACATCACAGTGTCTCCCAGGCAGGCGATCTCCCAGCTATGGGGGTTAAGCTGGATACACCATTGCTGCTCTCACAGTGCCATCACTGCTCTCACAGTGCCAACACTGCTCTCACAGTTCCAGCCAGAGCTGGTATGTTGTTACAGTTTCACAGCAGACACTATTTACACTCCTCACTTGGTGATTCTCTGCATAAGGGTGTTTGTCCTCCCAGTATATCTAAGATTCAGAGGAACCTTCCTGTATTCTCACGGTTGTTGCTTGTTTCTGCTCAGAAACATCTTACATTTTGCACTAATTAGCTTATAAAGGCATTTAAATGGCAATCAATAGATTACATCAATTCCCTTTTAGCTTTCAAAGGGCACTCATCCATATTGAAAAGGAAAAGAAAGAACCTCTCCTGTGATATTTATTAACACATAGATTAAGGTCTCCAAAATTCTTCTTTCTCTTTCTTGAAGGTTGGTGAAGACCTGTATAAGAAAGAAGTTTCAAATCCCTAAGCTACTTTTAAGGGCATATCTGGTAGAATGAACATTTTATAATACATTCAATTAAAGTATCAGCATATCTGAACAGCTTATCAAATCAATATAATGCCATTTAATCCAAATTCAGCACTGAGCCTAAGTATAATACTACACTCTAATACATTTCACCTCCAATATGCATATATTCAAAAGGCATGACCTTTACAACCAGTTAGTGATTCTTGTCTAAACTTGGCTATATTTGAACTTCAGCAGAAGCAGAACATATTTGTAGACATTTAGAAATATAAATTGCCTTTGAATTTATGGTGATTTCTTTTAATTGATAGGAGATATCTCTGTTAAGAGGGTTCTGCAAAATAGCTTGCCAAGTGTATGTTTGATCATTGACAAACACAGCTGACCTGCTAGTACACTTCACTGAGAACTTGTGTAGTTAATCATTGTTAACTAAATTCAGGAGAAAAGAAAATCTCAAATTAATGTTATTTTATTGTAGAAATTTTTCTTTGTATATTTCTCAGCACAAGTTTAAGGATGACCCCATCCAAATAACTCAGCTACTGAATGGCTCTCCCATACTTCAGGTGGAATGACTTGCTGCCTTGAAGTCAGTTCCTGACTTTTCCTCCTGGAAATGTCATTAATTGCCAGATCTGTTAGGAATTTCAGTAGAAAGGCCGAAGATCCTTTGGGCATGATGGTTGTCCCAGCTCTTACAGTTGGTTCATCAGTTTCCTCGAAAAGTGATTCTTTGCAAACCGGGTTCAGATGTGAGTCCTTTCTGAACTTTGTCTATACATAAAATATACATAAACCTACCGTTTTTAAGACACAGGAAGGCATGCTAAGGATGGCCACTTAAGATATTCCCCATTTTAGTCTCTTCTTGGTTTCATTAAATCAGAGTAGTTCAGCAGGGACAGATAGAAAAGCACGAGATGGTAGCAAGAGGCTTTGCATTTCTGGTTGCCCATACTGAGGAGAGGTGCTTTGACATGCAAACAGCTATCAGAAAAAGTGTAAGTGGGAACAGGACTGTTGAGATATCTCTTGAAAAGAAACTTAAGTACAAAGTTGTTTAGCTGGTAAAAACTAAAGGCAACATAGAAAACAATTAGTTTGAAAGCAAAGAAAAAAACACCAGGCAGATTAGCACCAAAACAGAAAATGAACATTTATCTGAAAGAACAATGGAAGAACAAATGAACTCCAAATTCTATTGAAATTAAAAGAAAACATTCCTTTAACCCATCAAAAGGATTTTGAAATACACTCAGCTAAAAGCACATGGGGTAACTCAGACCTCCCCTCCTGTTTGGTAGAGCCCTGTGTTGGGCTTTGTGAGGAGGGGCTATAGTGGCACCAGTGGGTCCTTCCTGGCTCGAAAGAGCCAAGTGCCATTTGCCCCGTCCAGCTGGCAGCATGCAGAGAGGATTCCCCATTCAGGTGTCTCTGACTGTGGCAGACGAGGCCAATGCCAGTCAGGCAGCCAAGGAGGAGCACAGCTCCATCCCAGAGCCTCAGGAGAGAGTGAGGAATTGTGACTGTAATGTGTTCAGAAGCACCAGTATGTTACACCCCGTTATAAGTTAAAGAGCTCATTGCTTTCCTCTGTTGATAAGGTTGTTTGAAGACGAGAGGGAAATAAATTCCATGAGCAAGCAGTTTAGGTAGGGAAAAGCCTTGGGTTATACACCCATAGCTGCCATACGACTTTTATGCATTCTGTGCAATCAAACGATATTGAGATCATCATTAGAGGCTATTAAAAACACCATTGTGAACTCTGTCACACAGCACTAAGGGTTTCATCTGTAGTTAAACTCTTTGATTTTTAATTTCAAGATTTATTGTGCTAGTGAAGATGAAGGACTTGTTTCTAGCACAGCAGTCATACAAATGCTTTGGTTTTGCCTTAGGATAAAACTATGATTAGCAGTTTGGAGCTTTCTGTGTTCTTGACATCAAGCAAAACAACACAGTCATCATAACAAATTCCTGACAAAAATATTGAAGTGTGATTGTATTTATGGGCTTTAAAGAACAGAACATCACAGAAAAGTGGTGGCTTCAAAGATGAGTTTACTGATCTGAGATATGCAATGTGGCAGTGGTTAATCACAAAAAGTACTGTAGTTTAACTGTTTTTCAACACAGAAGGTGTGAAAATTTTATTCACCCATATATTTTTTCTCTCTTCCCCTGGTTGATAGAGGTGGGAGCATGTGCAGATATTAAAAGGTGAATGAATGCGTGCAGAGAGATCAGAGCCTCTCCATTGCATGGATGATAGATGGTCTGCTTGTGGGGTTCGTTTAATCTCTTGAACCTCCTTTCTGCCACATGGCCAACAGGCAGTTTTAAAGGCAACAGGAAATCAAATGTGACATAATTGCAAAAGAAATGGTTTTCCATGAAGTGATTTAATGTCTTTAGGCCTATAGATTGGAGAGGAAAATGTATCCTTACAGGAACTAAAATTAACAGCTCGTCCATCATCCACTCTTTGGAAAGGAAGCATTTGAATGGTGCTGGGCTTAAAGTGGCTGAACCATTTTACTAATTTCAGCAGGCAAGCCAGGAGTTGGCAAAGCTTTCAGTTAACACTTAGTAACAAATATTTGAATAACTCTCTCCATTGTCTTCAATAATAGACGGCATTTGTCCATCAGCTCTAGTGTGTGTGGTTTAGGCTTTCCAGCTTACCACCCAGCAGTCACCCTCTGTAAGAGCAGGCATGTGGGTTCTGAGGGCCAGGTAGTGAGAGGGGCTGCAGTCCGTGGGAAGGTGGGCACAGAGGGGCTGCAGTCCGTGGGAAGCCAGGCACAGAGGGGCTGCAGTCCGTGGGAAGCCAGGCACAGCAGCTCGCAGTGGGTTAACGCCATGTCTGTAGCACAGAGGCGAAGCAGAGAGTGCCTGGGGGGAAAATCACTTGCTGTTTGAATGCTCTACTTTTTGGAGAGCATCTCTATAATAATGATAATGACATTGCTCAAGACAGCGAGGACCCTGGTTTTTCAAGTCTCTACTACTTTATGTAATTCTGCTGTGCCATATTAGTACATGCTTATTAGAGTTTCATTTAAAATACATGGGTGCTGATAAATGACAGCACTGCTCCTGTTGCTTTTGCATAACTAGAAAATACATGAAGGTTTAGAAACTCTAATGATGTGAATATGAAGCATCCCCTCTTTGCAGTCCACTGGGATTTCTCCATCATTGCCTGTATATTGGCCTTTTCTGTCTGGAGCTGAAAACTCATTAGACCTGACAGTGTTCAGATCATGTGCTGGAAATGCTGTTCTCTGTTAATTTATTACGGGCCAAATCCAGAGCAGGGCTGGTTGTGCTGCTCAGTTGCCCAGACAAGACAACTCTGCTGAATATGTCACTGCTGGAAAGATGCCCCTTAGCCTGAAGGCTGACGTAAGCCTCCCTCTGGCCAGCTCAAATGTGTGCTGCTCCTGCTCCCCAGGCAGACAGACAGACAGACAGGCTTACACAGCACAACTGTCCAGCACAGCACAGCTGGCATGTGCCACCCAGCCCTTGTCACCCCCCAGCACTGCTTCCTTGGGGCGAGCGCTGCCCGAGGCTGGCTCTGTCCCTGAGTCACAGAGAATTTACAAAGGCAGCTTGTGGCTGGTAAAGACTTTCATTTTAATTTCCCAATCAGCATTGCAACAAGGAGGAATGGATGGCAGCAGTAAAGTGAGGAGATGAGTATAGTCTGAAGTTCGGTGTTGTGCCAGGAAAGGACATCTTAAAATCTTGATTTACATTCTGCTTCTCAGACTGTTATTGACATGTCAGCAACGTCTGGTTGCAGCTGGAGTGACTCTGCTTGTCTGTTTGTATGAGCAGAGCTCACTGCAGAAAAGGTGCCTGTTAAAGCAGCTACAGCACATCACCTGCCTGCTGCCAAAGGTCACACTTTGAAAAGGACCATGATATGCAAGGAGAAAGTCTCAAAACACAACTCCTAAAACACTGTATTATTTCCTTAAGACTTTTTTGTAATCAGGCCACTGTCTATGTCAGGTATGGCAAAACTAATGATGCTGAAGCCTGGAGAGGTTTTATTAGGCTGATTCCCCAGCTGTTTGGGTGGGCAGCACTGCTGTGGACTGTCCTTCCCCACCATCACCACCTCCATCAGCCTCCTGCTGGACTCCCCATCTCTCAGCCCCATGCAGGGGCATCTTAACATAGAGGATTCCAGAGAAAAGCAGCAGCCCAGGAGTTTGCAGGCCTGATCCTGCTGATTTCTGGGCTTCGTTTGCTCCAACTGGGAAAGAAAAATGCCATTTCTAAAGCCTAAGTTACCATTTGAGCAAGAAAACAACATGACAGTGTCTCCTATCACGTGCTTGGCTGCAAAACATTATTGGTCACCAGGTCACCCTTTCTTTTACGTGTGTGCATACACTCTCAAAGATTTGTGTGTTCCTACAAACATACAGACTAGTTTACATGTGCATGCTTGAACCTCGCTTTTCTGTGGCAACCCACAAATTCATAAACTGTGGGTAGAGATTGGCAGACTCGGGGTTTGGCCTTGCTAGAAGAAAAATGCCCTGACCTACTTTCTTCTGCCGAGAATGTAATAAAAGCAAGAGGTTCATGTAATGATGGGATTGATTTTTCTGTCCATATAGGTAAGTGAATTGCTGGCATCACAAGTTATCTGTGGCTAAAAGCTGTGACATTGATCTATTAGACTCTGCCCTATGACCTTCAGTAAATGACATCTCTGCTTTCATGTCCTCACTGGGGAAAGGGGACTAATGGTGCCCTCTGGCCTTCATGAGACCTATTTTTACCTCCTCGGTAAAGAGCTTGGAAATCTCAGGCAGAGGGACCTTACTAATAATATTTATCCTGTTCTTATGTGGCATCATCATTAGGCTGGGCCTCCATGTGCTCCAGGGCTGCGATTGGGCTGAGGGCTCCCACCAGTGTCCCTCACTCCCCTGCAGAGGCAGCTGTGCAAGGGATGACTCAACATCAGGCTTGGGGGGGAGTGGAAAGGCATCAAATCAAAGCCATATCCAAGCAGCAAACACAGTGGTGCCGCTCCATCACCATTTGCCATATTAGAAGTTCAGTCAAGCAGCTGCCTAAACCCAGTGGATATCAGTGGGGCCCAAGCCAGGCGGCAGCAGTGGTACCAAGGCAGTGTCTTGGCAGTTTTTTCATTCCTGTGTAGTAGCTTGCTTTTAAATAGTTCATAGGCTCCTGGACTCATTAGCTGCTGCAGAAGAGCAAATTGCACATGTGGAGGAAAAGCTATGAGTGATGATAATGAAGCTGCAGTTCACACTTAACTGCCCAAGTTCGTTCCAGTGAGATGTGCATCTGTATAAAGGCAGCATGTATTATCAAATTAAAGACCTGCACTGATCTTAGTATGGACCTTTGTGTTTTGCATCAGCAACATCTGTCTGACTTAAGGGCTGTAAATCTCCCTTGTTAAGGAGCTATAATGTAGTCATAGGGCCCATGCAGCAGAGGAGAATAGTAAGTCTGCTGCTTTAGAACTTTTATTGATATCTCTGCCTACCTTTATGTATGTTCTGCAGCCAGGGAGGTCCACATGCTTTTTTATTTTGCTACACTTTGTTTGTCACTCTTAGTTTTGAAGGCAGAGGTAAAAAAACTAACATCAGTATAATCTATTTTTTTTTAAAGTATAAAGCAGAGAATATATAACTGGATTTTAAAACTAAAATTTATTTGGGTAAATTTGGCTCATGACTGGATGACCAGCAAGTTATAGGAGAACAATTTGAGCTTGACTGTTGGGAAATCACTTTCTGGTGCCTGTCACAAGAAATTAAGGACCATTTTAGTAATTTTCAATGAAATATCCCCACAGGGTGCACAAGGACACATTTTGAAGAAGACCTTCAGGTTGTGGAGGAGGTGGTAGGGAGAGTTAAATGTTCTAAAATAGGTAAAGGATATCCCTATAACATACTTCAACTACAAAGGAGAAATGTTGCTTCTTTTAAACACAACAGCTTCACCCCTACGCAGTAGTGGGGGAGGTGACACAATGTCACTTTTAGCAGAAGTGTGAGACAGATGTCTGCAGAGGGGGAAGGGAATTCAGTCACTGGGAGAAAGCTTCATATTTTAAAGCTAAATTTAACCAGTGCCAGGGAATTGTCCAAGATGTGCTGGGATTTGCTAGGTATCTCTAGGTGATTTGGAATGTGCAAAAGTGAAAGCAAGGCACCAGGTTTAACTCATCTGGAGCCACGTTTGTGGTTGCTGGGTTTTTTGGTTGTTGGATGGATTGAAGAAATAGCTGCAACTGAGAGGCAAACTTGCCTCCTTCTCATGCCTGTATCACTCACCCAGCCCTGACTGGCCAACTTCTGGATGCTACCACACTGTCTGATTTTTCATTTCACTGCTGGAGACAATCACACATCAAAACTAGGAGAATTAAAGTGGAAGACAGTGTTACAATTGTGGACTGATGGAACTGGCATCTTCTTTTCAAACGAATGCATTAGTACCCAGAAGCAGCGTGTATTTAGGTGCAGATTAGTAACGGGCCAAGTGAAGTGAGTCCTTGGCACGAGAGCTGCTGTCTCTGCTAACACAGAAAGGAGCTGCCTGCACCCTTGGCTGTGGTGTTTGTGGCTCATACTTCTGCATAAACATATCCCAATAAAGAAAAAAAAAGCCAGCATTATTGACAAAGCAAAGGCCAATTCTATTTATATCTCCAGTAAGGCTGCAATAATCAAAAGACGCTTTAATGTGTCTCAGGACCTAGATGAAACACTGAAAATGTAGCTTTTAAGAAAAAATTATAATAATATCCCCTTGAAACCTTGAGGAAATGCGTGTGGCAGACTTCTGGAGAGCAATATCAAAGAAATAGGAGTTGCAGAGCATAGGGAGTTACTGCAGTTATGGGCTTTGAATTGGCTTAAATCTTTGCTTTTAAGTTGTTCTTTTTTTCCTAAGAATCTCTTTAAAAGTAACACTTTATTGTCAGGGAAAATGTTTTACTGAACTCTAGCAACAGTGCAGATCTGTCAGACCTTGCCTTAATTTGGAGTGTAAATCCTTTGTGATTGCTTCTGCTGTCTGGCCCCTCTTATGGGTGTCAGACTCCTAGGAGGGCTGGGAGAGGCAGTGTGAATGTCTTCCGAGGGGGACAGATGGGTAAGAATGTTCTTTCAAAACATAATTTGGAGCTTTAAACTTAGGAAAGGCATTTTTATTTTCTGAAAGTCTTTTAGGGGCTTCTGAGTTGGTTGGGTTTTGTTGAGGCAATTGGAAAATTGGAAAAAAAATATTTGCTAGAAATTCCATCTGTCATTTCATCCCATTGCATCTTTGAGCAGCTTTAATCAACTGTTTTGTTTCATGGCATTAAGCAGGTTTAAAATATGGCTTCTGGAGTAGAAAATGCCCTCGAGCATTGCTGAGCACTGTGCAGGTGTCACAGCTCGTCTGGTGGCACTGTCCCTTTCCCCAAGAAGCCTCATCATAAGTAATTTCTTTCACCTTATTATGAATTTTATATTTATATAAAATTTATATATATATTTCTTTATATTATGAACCAAGCAGGACTCAGTGGCCAAAGCCCATCACATTCCTGGTCCTCTCTCTCAGGACCCCTGGGATCCTCAGCCAGACTGTGCTCTGAAACCAACACAAGCCTGATGCGTTTTAGATTAACCTTAGTCAACACATGCTTTGTTCATTTCTAGCTTGATTTTTTTATCTATTTCTACTAGATCAGACTGCTATTCTTACTTAGTTAGTTTGATAATAACAAGATATTATGAAAATCCCACTTGGCAGAAGAAGAGGTGGGCAATGACCATATAGAAATGGGACCTGATTTTTAGCTACATCATCCAGAAGAGTTAAATGAAGGCAGCAGACTGTAAAGTTTAGGCTGTTTGTTGAAGTTGAAAAGAGATCAGGTTTTCAGTTGTAGAATCTGGTTTTCTGAAGCATGAATGATGATATTCACCCTTTGCCCTTGGAGCAGGGAACATGCTTTGTTTGGACCATGTGCAGCCCTGAGCATGCTGTTGGCACTCCTCAGATAACTGTGATTATTAACAATTCACAGATGTACTGGCCATTGCTTTCAGGTAGTCAGGCTAGGTGGAAACAGTATGAAAGAACTTATTACAGACAGGTATTCATGTGTGAGTTAAAAGATTGTAAATAAAAGAAAATCTAGTTTATCTGAGTAATTAAAGGCACACTCTGCAGAGGAAAACAAGCATACATAATGCATGCACAATTTGGAAGGTGCACGACTTCAGCTTGCTGAGAAGTATAAAGAGTAAAGATGGTTTTCTACCCTCCTTTTGACCCTTGGGTGCCTATTTGCACATATAAATGGGCAGATGTGTTTGTATTATTTATGTTAAAAGAAGATGAAGGTTGTAAGGAAGAGAACCTTGAAACTGAGACACACCAGGATTTCCACTGCTCTGCAGTCTCTGTGCTGGCCAGCCGGGCTGTTTTATGTTCCCTTTCTGCCCACGAGAGCTGCGCCAGAGGGGCTGGCAGGCTGGCCACGGGCAGTGCCTGCGACACTGCCTGCACTGCCACCTGCAGTGGAGAGCTGTCACCCTGCTCTTCTGCCCACGGGGCACACGGGTGGTGGCAGCTACTGAGACATGACAGCCACCACCTCCCAGCACCTCTGGTGTCCCTGGAATCCCCGCAGCCCCTCTGGCTGGTTCTTGGGAGTCATGCAGTGCCCTGGGTAGCTCCCAGAAGGGCAGGAGATGAGATGCCCACATACATTAGGTGGGTTGTTGGAAAAGCAGGAGTTCCAAGCCAGTGTGCTCAGAGAGGGCACCTCGAGCAGGCAGTGACAAAGTGGCTGTCAGGTGTTGTGGCTGCCAGCCCATGGGTGCTTGGCACTGAGCCCCAGTGAGGTTCCCTCCTTAGGCAGGATCCATGGTCCTACAGTCAGCTGAGGCTCAGCACTCCCTGCCAGGAGCTGAGCTGCTACACTCCCCACTCAGCTTCAGAGCTGCCACCATCATCATCTCAGGCTATCCAGCGTTTGCTGTTGTAGGGGAAGGTCAGGAAAATCCAAATTCCTTCTTTCAACTGCATAGGGACCATTCCAGACGCCAGTTACATCTCTCTTTATGCTGATGCTGGGCAAACAAAGCTGTACAGCCCCTCTTTAGCCAAGAGATGCTCTCTCTGACTTGTTTTTCACACCCACCGCCCAGCCAGCCCTCTCTCATAACTGGGCTATATTATTGTCTCTCTGATTTCCTGTTGTCCTATGGGCTGATTTTAATTGGTTTGCATTTTCAGTTGTTTTTCAATTCATCAGGAAGGATAAAATAAAATAATATCCTGCCCTCCATGCTCCTCTCTATCCACCAGAGCAACACCCGCTGAGCATAATCTGAGGAGCAGTGTGTAGGCAGAGCTTAACCCCTGTGAAATGTTTGGAGGCTGGTTGTTAAGCATTACATTATTTAAAATGCATTAAATTGTCCTGAATGAGGAGGAAACGTCTCAATCATCAAGCTGATGGACATTAGCAATCTTTCACCACAAGTTTGCTAAATTTGAACTAGATTTAGCTACTGCCTGCTTCATTCCTATTTTGCAAGGAAGGTTGTGGAACTGGCAAGGAATAGGAGGCATAAATTCGAGGTACCCACAGATTGGACTGAAAGCCTTATATAAATCCTAGGATTTCTAGACTTTGGAGAAATGCAGTTGGTATTACTGCCTTCTGTTGACCAAGCAGGAAAGTTTAACCGGTAGTCCAGGATACAAATTCTTGACAGTCTGGAGGTGGCTTTAAGATCTGAGGGTGGCTTAAATGCTGTTGGAGAAGAGTGAGAAGGGGAAGTAACACATTTCTCAACATTTCCAGGTTTACAAAGCTTGTATGCTGAGCTAGAAGCTGTTAGGGTTTGCTCAGTCTGAAAACAGGGAAATCGGAAAAAAAATATAGATGGTGACAGGCAGTTAACCAGCAATTTTTTCAGTTTGTTGCTAATATTTGTATTTGCTGTTTTTTAGGAAAATAGGAAACCAAATTTTGAATATTTGACTACTGATTCATAAAAGATTTTGTAATTACTATTTATATCCCTTGTTTGAACATCTCTGTTGGCAGCCACTAGAATGGCATGGTCTCCTGTATCATAGACCTGCCGTCACCACTAGGAAAAACACACTCCTGCCTTGCTGAAAACTTGTAATAAGCAAATGCCCGCCCTTCCTAGTTGCAGTTACTGTAAAAAAAAAAACAGTGCTGAGGATTTGTGTGAAGAGGAGAGGCTCCTTTTGCATCTGTTGGCCATGGTGGATGAGCTGGGATTTCCCATCCTCCCTCTGGCAGAGCAGCACACAGGGTGAATAAACGCAGCACAGAACAGGAGCCAAGGCTGGGTCGGGCACACACTGTTGCTCATTCCGAGGCTGCCAGTAACTCAGCGATCAGTAGAATAAATGTCTGAGGTATGCTCCTCCCTCCCCAAACATTTTGTCATTTGGTCTTTGTTCAGGGGGCAATATATCTCTCTCCGAGCTGCCTTGGCTTTTTTGCCTGTTAACCTTAATCAGTTACAGGGTGTCATTATATCTCTAAGCCAGCTAACCCCAAGAAGCTCAGTCCTGCCAACACGAGTCTTCATTTCTCTCCTTTCATCTCTCCCAGAGATCAAAAATAGCAGTCTATGAGAAAATGTGGTCCTACATGAAGTCGGCCGAGCCCTCGGTGTTCACCAAGACGACAGCGGACGGGGTGGCCAGGGTGCGGAAGTCCAAGGGCAAGTTTGCCTTCCTGCTGGAGTCCACCATGAACGAGTACATCGAGCAGCGCAAGCCCTGTGACACCATGAAAGTTGGAGGCAACCTGGATTCCAAGGGCTATGGTGTAGCAACCCCCAAAGGCTCAGCATTAAGGTGGGTGGAATAATATAACAATATCCATGTTGTTATAGTATTCCACCTACCCTGATGTATTGTGTTGTCATTTTCTTTCTTGTGGATTTTGAGGTAACTTAAAAGTTTAAAATCTTCAATATTCCATGGAGTTAAATAAGACGGTAAATTATGGTTTCATTTATTTAATGCATCCACTTTTTTGTGTTCTCTTCGTGTTGTCCTCTCTGATTGTTTGTTGCTGTTTTAATTTTACAGTTCAATGGCTTTTTCAATTTAAATGGTAAAAGCCAAGTTAACCTGCCATATGTGACGAATGTTAACTGCATGATGTGGTGTTCTTGTTACTTTTTTTCTCAAAGACAATTTCCCCATCCCGCACACTTCAGTTTTGAGCAAATGTTATCTTCCATGCCACCTTCCAATATTTAACCCTGTATTTGCTGTACAGACATTTTGATAGCTCCACGTTCTGTGAAATTTTAGCCAATTTGTCCTCTTGTGCTCCTTTTTTTATACGTTACGATTTCCTAAGCATTTGTGCATTTTTTCTTACAAGTTATGTTTTATCGTTTCAAGAAATGCTGTTAACCTGGCAGTATTAAAACTGAATGAGCAAGGCCTCTTGGACAAATTGAAAAACAAATGGTGGTACGACAAAGGAGAGTGCGGCAGCGGGGGAGGTGACTCCAAGGTCAGCCTCAATGTCACCACAATCGGGTACCTTAGCAAAGAGTAATCGGCAAGGCTGTTATTTTGCTTCTCAAGGAAAAAAACTCAAAAAGAAAGCAGATGAAAACTATTTCACTAATTGTTGTGGGGACAAAAAAGCTATTTTCTTGTTCAGTAGCTCTTTCAAAGAAACTGTCTTATTTAATATCATCAGCGGGTTTGTTCAAGCTTGGAAACCTTATTTAACTAACAGATAGAAAGTCTAGTGTTGGTGGGACCTACGCAGAGTAAATCAGAGAGGTAATTGTACAAGAAACCAGCGGTCACTTCTTGTCGCTGTCCCAGCTGCTGAGGGCAAGGGTTTTTGAGGCTTATTTTTTGCCAGGACTAGCTGTGCTAGCACAGACCTGGAGGTAAAGGAGCTCCTGTTTCCTTTCCCTTTTGGGGAGGTTTCGGAAATTTTGCCTGGAGTATTCAAGTTTCACCTTTTGTACAGCACTGACCAGTATTCTACACACTCCTGTGCAAGAACCCTGTATCTGTGTTTGACATGCCTTTGATACAGTTGTGGACTCTAATCTGGCTCCAGTGGCAGCAGTGGCAACCTTATCACTGCCTTCTCCTGAGCTGAGGCTTCCCCCAGCCTTCCAGGCAGCCGGTACTGTATCTTCACAAAGTTACTTCAATGAGCTTATACATTGCAAATGTTAACTAGCGTGCTTTTCTCTTTCCGACTTCGCCCTGTAGGACTAGCAGTTTCTGCAGTCTTTAACCCAACAAGGATAAGCTATAGCTAGAGTTGGCTGGGTGCTGTTGGTCACTTTGAGTGCAGGAATTACCAAGAAAATTAATTTAAATGACATTGTTATACTGAATATACTGAAATTCATTTTTATAGTGACACTCTCCTACATCTCGTAAAACCAGATCTTTAGGGAATGATAACTCCTAATCTTGCCAATAAAAATGTTCAGATTTGGTCCAAAATCAATAATAATAGTAAACTGCAGTTTCAGACAATTACTGCAAATTACTGCTACAATCTATTAATAAGAGTTGCGTACAGTTGGCTACAAAGGAAATTGCTCAGCTCGTCATGCCTGCTGCTAGCAAAAGCCACTGTGTAATACTAAAGGAAGGAAAAGCTCTTGAATTTGGATTGGTTCAGTAGCTGGAGGTCTGCAGTGCTCAGCAGCAGCCTGGAGATGAGCACAGGCTTTTTTATGCTTTTTAGCTGTGCTGCTCATCCTTCACAGAAGATTTCTATATGTCATATTTGCCAGTATATTAAACGTTTAATATCCTCCTGGGATCCAGCACGTCATTGTCTAATGCTGCTCTCTGAAGAGAAAAAACTCTTCATGCAAACCAGCTTCAATGAACTTCATTGCTTCAAGTTCATTGAATTAAACCCTGCCAATAACACTTTCAGCCCTAAGGAAACTAAAGAGGGCTTTTTAAATGATCATAATTAGGGCAGGGCCATCCTTCTATTTTTGCTTGTGCTGGAAGATACTTTACAAAGAACAATGCTGTCTATTTGGCAGGCCCTTGGCCTGGTCAGGCAGTGTTGAGGGAGTGGAGTCTGGGGTGCTGTGGTAACATAAGTTGGTACCCAGAGAAAAGAGAAGGGGAACAAACACATTAATATTTTTCTGGTTTAGTCCCGAGTGATTTCTGTCTGCAGTTTGTTGTAATATGCTGTGGTGAAGGACTTGTTTGGCCTATAGTCATCAGCTCTTGGGGTACAGCTCAGCTGGCAGAAGTGCCCAGAGAGGAGAGCATGGGATGTAGAAGACCTCTCACAGAAGATTAAGCTAAGGGAGGCAGGGAGGGGGTTAGTGATGTTTCTAGAGGTGTGGTAAATCAAAGGGCTTTTTTGTTTAGAAGTGTCTCTTTCTTTGAGGTAGTTCTGTAGGCCCTGAGTACTGCAGGCTGCAATGCAGCAGTTGTTGCAGCAGACAGGCAGTGCCTTCTAGCACACCCCATCACCGGCCAGGCCCTGCCCCAGCCCAGCAGGAGCCCGCTGGGGAAAGATGAGCTCTGGTGCTGCCCCTGTGTACTACAGCTCCAAGAATCTCGCTGGCCTCTCTCTCCTCACTGTCCTCCCACCAGAAGCTGACCTCCTCATCATCTCATCCCGTCTCTCCAGTTAATTGTTTATATCAGCATGGCTTCATTTGTAGAGCATTCAGAGGAGTCCCTTCAAAAGTGTTGGTTTTTTTTGGATAGGGTGGTGAAGGGGCCTGAGGTGGAGATACAGACCTTGCCCTCCATCTCACAGCAGCCATTGCACACTCGGGGCAGCTCTCTCTACCGGCTGAGCTGACAGACGCCTCTCTCAGCTTCCCCCGTAGAGACCCGGACTTGGGAAATCGCCACCCCCGAGTCCGCAATCAGCCGCCTCCTACCTCCTGACAATGGGTTGTGTGTGAGCCTTGTCAGACTGGTGGTGCCAGTTTCTTAAGCTAAATTCCTCTGTGACTGATACTTTAGCTCACGCTGAAAGGCAGAGGTAAGTATGAGCCTGTTTGCTTATGCCAGTGCCCTTGGCTGTACTGCAAAGGACCCGCTCTCCTCTCCCATGCTCGTCCTCCCTGCAGTCCCACATGTGTGCGTGTGCTTGGAGAGGAATGACGCTGAGTTGTGAGTTTGTCTCTTGTATCTTCATCGCCTCTGGAAAACAGTGACTTCCATTTTCACAAGGATTTTGAGTCTTGCAGCAGGAAGAAGTAAAGGTATCGAGTTGGCTTTTTGCAGGTTTTGAATCTGTTGGCTTCCAGAGTGTAAGGTTAGACCTGTGGGCATTCCATGCTCCTGGGGTTCACTCGTAATTCGAGACTAAAGAGATTGTGCCATTTTAATGAGTTTGTTTTAAAGGCCTCAGCTGATAAGTGTCTTGTTTTCAGTGCTACCAGTCTGTGTCAGTGCTGGTGTGGAGCAGAGGGTGCCGGTGTGCTCTGCAGTGCCTTAGCTGTTGGTACTGCCCTGGCAAAGGGAATTACTCAATTTTGGTAGTGGTCCTTATTTAACAAGTCTGAATGGGAATATGCTCTACCCACACATAATTTTTCTGGGATGCACGTCAATACACGTGGGTTGACTTGGCTGATGCAGACGTTCTGGTACATGCATCAAAACTTGTTCACTTAGCCCTCCTAAGTGAGTGTGAATTTAGTTTCATGGCAAAATTATCCTCTCTTCAAATGCTCTTCTACATGCAAGCTGAATTCTCAAACATGAGAGAATACAAAACAGCACTGTAAATAAAACATATTCCAGGAAATATGTTTCAGTGTATTACAAGTTTGGAAACTAATTATTTTGTTTATTATACAATCCTATAATCTTGGAGCTGAGTGATGGCTGAATAGGGATTTAACAGGAATTAGACAAAAGGGAACACAGACAGCGGTCACAGGCTGAGTGACTTAAGTGAAACTAATTATTCAGTTGCATAGGAATAATTTTCTGCTAAGATAAATTTCTATGGTTCTGCTGTTGATAAATTTCTTGTATTCTTATACCTTCATGGTAACATTTAATAACAACCAACATGGAAGGAGAATGTTTGAATGAAGCTTCTCACCGACTTCACTGCCAAGATTCCTTTCT
Organism: Acridotheres tristis; assembly: GCA_037013685.1. Classification (NCBI taxonomy): domain Eukaryota; kingdom Metazoa; phylum Chordata; class Aves; order Passeriformes; family Sturnidae; genus Acridotheres; species Acridotheres tristis. The sequence continues at coordinate 10,721,447 of CM072889.1, read as the reverse complement.
AATTATTTGACTTAATTTATTTAATATATTATTTTTTAGGCTGATACCTCTTTTGGAGTACATCAGAGGAATGACATGCAATGTAATATTATTTCCTTTTCCAGTTGTTTCGTTTTAATCATAGAATTACTTTTCCAGTGTGCTAGTTGAGGTCTGCCCTCAGAACTGTGCTCCATACAATATCCCATTCCCAAGACCTCTGGAGCTGTGAGTGTGGCCATTAGCAGATAGGATCTGTTCCCCTGTGTCTGTGTGCTGTTTTGCTTTGATACATTTTCAGCACAGCCGTTAACACTTGCAGCATAATTTTTTTAAGTGGCATATTTTTGGAAAAAATCTGTTATACGTTATTTTAGATGATACCTGATGCCTAAAGAGCACCATTGCCAAACACGTTGTGCATAAAAGAGAACATTTGGGGAAATGGCTATCTTAAAAAGATGCAGCATGATTTATCTGAGCAATTTGTTTGAAATTATGTTCATCAGCATGAATTTCCTTGTCATCCATTCTATAGGCCTGCGTTATGAGCTGGAAAAAGATAAAATGGCTGATCTGAGCCAGTGGCAGTAACACAGAGCTAATTCATGCTCAGAGCTGGGAAAGCAATATGAAATTACTGTATTGTGCAAATTAGTGACAAAGCAAAATAACGCTTTAAAAGGAAGACACCAGAATATTGGTTTAATTGACAGCTATTACTTTATAGCATATTAGGAAATAATACTGTGGATGTTTTGCACCAGTGATGAAGTCTTAATGCTCTAGGAGTTCACTGGAGCATCTCAGAGCACTGCCAAGAAGTACAGAGGGCCTGCTCTGGTTTGCAGAAACAATGCTGCTGTTGCACAGACTGTCGAGGGTATTTTCCTGGAAATGGAACTGAGAAAAGAGTAGGTTGCCTACACTGGGAAGGAGTCGGTGGAGTCAGAACCAGTGGTGTCCAAGAATTGGGAACTGTTTAGTATTGCCAGCATAGCCTTTAACATCGTGGAGACTGGCTTTGCTGCCTTGCCAAAGTCAACTCAAGACAGGAGTGTGCAAGGAGACTGTTTGTGCGGTGTGAATTGTGGCAGACCTGGGGCTTGTGCAGGGACACTATGTCCTGCTTTTATGGCAGCAAGAAATCTTAAAGACTTGTTAATTGTGCACTCCTTTTAATATTATCTGTGGTTAACAGTTAATTTCCAAAGATTGCTTACATGAATAATTTATCCTGCACTGTCAGTATCAGTATGGGAAAAGTCAAGGCGGAAGGCTCTGTGGTACTGGAAAAGGAAAAAAGGACAACCAGCAGCTGGAAGTGGAGCTCCCAGCAGCAGGAGTAGGGCCTTTCCTTTGAACATCTCCCTGGGGGTCTGGGCTTGGTTGTTGGTCTTTAATAGTAACTGCTGTCATTTAACATACAAAGGGAAAGTAAATGCTTTTCTTCTTCTTCAAAGTGACTCTAATGTTTCAGCATTGTGCTCAGTGGACACTGGCACTGGTGCTGCTCTGTGGATTTCTCTGTGTTTGCCGGCACAGTAGCCATGGGCCGAATGCCTCTAGCTTTTGTACACACTACGTAGCTGTTCTTTGAATGTCTTGTGTAGCCTTTGGACTAAGCAGCACCTACCTGCAGCCTGCTGAGGAGCCAAGAGCAGGAGTCACAGAAGAAGCCGTTTCAAGAGGAAAATAAAGATGGGGGAAAAAATGGATGTGCCTAAGACAAGAGAAAGAGAAGGTGAGGGGATAGCTGGCATGCAAGGTAAGTTGAGTCTCTTTCTCATACCCATTCAGGTTAGAAAGGACTCAAGCAATGGCAAGAGAGGTCCATGCCACTCTCTCAGATGTTGTAGGTTTGAGTGTGATGTTGGGTATCTGCCCTCCTTTGCTCTTCCTTCCACCCTCTCGCCACATCCATACTTCAGGTGTCAGGCACTGCTGTAAATGAGCTAAAGTGACTTGTTATGGCTTGTATTTCCTAATCCAATCACGTGTATTATTGCATTAACACTTGGCACTTCTCTTAAATTATGATCCTGTTAGTACAGAGTTCAATTTGTTTGAGCTACATTTGTGAAACATGTAAATATTCTTTCATAGAGACAGCTGCTGCTGCCAAACACAGGCTGCAAACCCTGCAGAGAGCAGAGGAACTTGCAGCCTCTGTTGGTAACACATCTGGCTCTGTAGAGGTGAGCACACAGTGTCTATAGATGATGCAGTGACATCATGTGCTCATTCAACCACCCGAATTTAAAATATGTACCTGGTGACCAAAAGAAAAACACTTCAGATTCCACAAAGATAAACTGGATGCTCCAACCTGCAATGGCAGGTTACTCCTGCCTAATTATGGAAACTATAACAAAGTTCTGCTACGGAGAACTATTGCAGCTACTGAGCGCTCAGCAGGAACTAAACTCATCTCCTGGCAGCCAGGGAGCTGCAGCCTCAGGATGCTCCTCACCATCACTCAGATTCCCGGGGCCTTGAGCAAAGGGAACTGCTGCTAGCTCTGCTGTTGAGGAAAAAACAACATCCTCTGCCAGGGGATTTATCACTCTGCCTCCAAGCACTACCCCAGCCATCAACATGTAGCATATTTCTTAGGTGGCTGGGGGATATATAGATCTTGAGGTGCTAAGTTTAAGTTACTAACTTTGCGAGCTCCTTGTCTTTCCAAACTAGATGGCTTTCACTTTTATCCCTTCCTCTGCCCACCCATAAAGCATTTCAGTCCCTCAAATGTTTAATCTTGGCGATGTGCAACTACTGGTAACACAGGGCAGAGAAGAAGTGGTGTGGATCTGAAATGTTACCAAAAACAGCCAAGGGCTCGTTACTTAAAAAATAAATGCCTGGTACTTTTTGCATTTTTTCATTGAATATTAAATGTTCAGTGTGGAATGCCAAAGATCATGTTTTGAGACAGAAAGTAGGAAATAGTGACTGACAAGAAGGAACAGGGATTGACGATATGGGTTTATGCCTGTATTTTCAGGGCTCTTCACTCTTCCTTGAGGTACCAGGCAACTGTAGTCTTTAAACAAACATAGTGGGTTTGGATAATGAGCCCGTTTCCAAACAAAGTCTTCCCCATCCCTCATGTGTGGGTGTGTTGCAAAACGTGAAGTCATGGCACAGAGACATTGCTAATTTGGTAAATTGCAACAGGCAGATGGATGATCTGATCTGAGCGAGAGCAGAGCCCTTGGACAGTGCATTCACCTGCAGGTTTTGTATCTCTTCAGAAGTTATTTCAATAACAAGATCTAACAAAAAGTCCATTCAATAGTTACAGATCAGGCTGGGATTTATACAGCTTAGAGGAATAAAGTGCCTTATTTGATTTAGATGGGTCTTTAACCTCAAGCGATGCCCTCTAGAGAGTAGTGCTGGATTTGGTGTAGCTTCTTAGATTGTTTCTATCTTTATAATTTAACAGCACCAAGATAGTTGTTAGTGACATTTTTTATGGTATCCTGTCAAATTAAGCAGAGAGCCTGGGCTTGATTTCTGCCTTTGTCAGTCCCTGCACGGCCATGTGCCTGGGCAGGGGCTCAGGGATCCAGCAGTGGTCACTTGCCTTCTGGCCCATTCAGCTCCAGTCAACAGGACTGCAGGCCCCACTGAGCATCACCTCTCCTCCTCCTGCCAGCAGGGCGGGTAAGGCTGGTGGTGCTGTGTGATGTGTGGCAGTGAGAGATTTCTCCAATGCACTGCCAGGTAGTGGTGCCATCGTGCAGGATCACACTGGGGGTAGCTCAGTTGGTCAGAGCAGGGTGCTGATAATACAAAGGTTGTGGGTTCAATCCCTGTATGGGCCTTTCATTGAAGAGTTGGACTCAGTGGTCCTTATGGGTCCCTTCCCACTCAGAATTTTCTGTTCTGTAATCTCTGTGCTCTTCAGGTATTTGCCTCTCGGATCATGGTAAGTGTGACATGTCCCACATGTGTACAGCAAGCTACCCTCTGTGCTTCCCCTGAAGTTGATGGGGTTTAACCAGTGACACCAGCAGGAACAATTAATTGAGTGTTTCAGTAGTTTTACCCAAGATGATTTTAGGAAGCATTTTGGATTTAGAAAATGCTTGTTTGTTTGCACCTCATTTCACTCGCCTTTCTCTGAGACTATGAGGTAGATTTTAGAAACTCAAGTGTTTAACATCTGAACTCTTTGGTGTTATGATGGTTTTGGTTGGGCTGTGCTGGTGTCAGCAATCCCAGGGATGTTCGAGCCAGCAAGGACAGCTCTGGTCATAAGGAACAAAGGAAAGCATTTCTTGCTGTAGAAGTGAGGGTGCTCTAAATATGTCAGATTCCTAAATTAAAAGGATTAGGCAAAACCAACAGGGATTATTTAATTATAAAACAAGTTTATTACTATTTAATAATAAACAAGTCAAACACCACTTTATAATGTACTAACCAAGACCTAGTACCACCATGGACTCTCACCTCCTTTGTGTCACTGAGATTTGGACAGGAGGGTAATGAGCCCTCTGCAGAGGCTGAGCCCTTGGTCTGACCATGGGGCTTGGCCAGGGCAGCACTCTGATACAGAGGGAAGATGTCACCTTCCAATAGGAGGGACAGATTTGCCAGAAGCCTTCTGTGGCTTTCTGTTGCTCTGATGCCACGAATCAGCAATAAATCTGGCCTAGCCAAATACTAGACCAGATTTCTGACTGTTCTATGCCATGCAGTGTGACACAGCCAGAGCCCAGGGTTGTCTTTGGCACTGTGATTTTGCCTTCTCCTGTGCACCCAAAGGGCCAGTACCAAGGTACAGGGAATCACGAACAGCTTTGCTGTGAGTGCTGTTTCTCAAGTGATGTGCCTCCATTTCCACACTTCTCCATCCAGAGGAATTTGTTATCTGCTGTTGTACTGCTGGGAAAAACGAACAAGGGCCTGTTGGTGACCACACAGGATTGTGCATTGTGGTAGCAGCAGTGTTAAGTACTCAGGGAGGTCTGTTAGCAAAGGACAGTTCTCCCAGTGACCATATTTGCTGTATGTTTGGAGCCAGCATCCATCTGCTTTTGTGAGAAGGATCCCCACTGCCACTGGCCATAAATTTCTTAGCTTCACCTCTAAATTAACTCTGTATTTCTGGGTGAGATGGCCTATGTCCCTCCTCAGTGCTGCTGGGGACATGGATGTCCTGGCCAATAGCCCTGCAGAAGCCTGTGGAGCTCTCCTGTGCAGGGGCCACTCATGAGCAGTGAAGCTGCAGTGGTTGGAATTCTTGCCTGGTATTTGACATCTCCTGATCTAGCTGGACATCCCTCCGTGGCTGAAGTGCTGATCATCTCTGCTGCAGCTTGTGCTCTGCTATCCTGAGCCACAGCTCCAGGCACACATGAAGAAATTATGTTTTCAAGACTAGAGAGGAGCACTCAATGCTGAATGTTTTTCTGGTCTTCCTTCAAGGTCATGGGTGATTTCTTTACCCTCTACCCCCAAAAAGGCTACGTTTGGACTCTCAAGATGCTGCAAGCAACGTTGTTGCAAAAATGCCACACTGTACACTGAATACTCTAAAGAAAATCAGGAAGCAGCTGATGGTGGGTGAAGGGACTTGCAGCTATAAAACCCAGGTAGTGAGAGGTGCCAGGGCAGCCCATGAGCAGTCCTATGGCCTGGGAGATTCTGTACAGCCCAGGCACTGCCCTCCTCATCCTGTGCCACCCTGAGGAAGCCCTTTAATTGGTGCTTTGAAGAGCCTTGCTTGTTACACTTTTACTTTGCAGCTTGCTTTTCTGAAAGTTTTCATCTAAAAATTCTAAATGAATTCTGAGCAATGGTTCATCTGATTTCAAAGGAACAGTGTGTTGTCTGCCGAGTTCATTCACTCTCCTTGGCAGTGATTGGGTTTGGGTATAACATTTATATGACATCCATTAGAGCACGGAATGGGAATTATCCAAAGCTGTTCCAATCATCGCTTAAATCTTTATAGATTGCAAGTAATAAACATAACTGCAGTGTTGCTGAGACTTCATGCCACTCAAACACCAGTTAGACAGAGCTGAAAAAGTCTGCAGATTATTGGGTGAGATGTTCACGTCCTAAAGTGACTTCTGTTCCCAATTCCTACTTCTAGTGGTCACTGACTCCTTATATTGCCTGTTGTGATTTGTGAGGACCAACCCAAACACTGGCTACAAAGGCACTGGCATTTTTCCTGGAGAATGGCCCTTTCCTGGCAAGATCCCAATGTTCTTTTCATAAATGAGCAGTGCTTTTCCAAGAAGCTGCTCAGACTCTTCACTGCAGTGCAAGTTCCTTCAGGAAAGGGTCCTGTTCACAGCACTGGCACACAAACACGATGTAACTGGAACCCAACTGCCAAAAGGAGCAGCCTGGCCAGCTCTTGCAGTCATATGTGGGACTGCAGCCTGCTGGGCTTGTGTCTTAAGCTGGTAGAAGTTGGTGATAGCAATAGATAGAACATCTGGTTTGGGGTTATCTTCTTTAAATAGGTGCAGGTGGAATCATGACAATTAACCCAAAAGGCCATTAATCACACTACTAAAAACCTGTTATGATTTATAATTTCAGAGGGTCAGTAGTTCTACCTTCCCATTTTTAGGATTAATAAAGATCTACCTCTTTGATGATTAATTTACTTGTCTTCTACCTCAAGCTTGTTCTGGCCAGAAAGAATGGAAAGAAATATTATAATGCCACCATTTTTCTCAGTGGAGATAAAATTTGCTGCAAGTGACCTGAAACTGGGGCTTTGGTAAGAGGAGGCAAGACAAGAAATCCCTCAGACAGGTAAAGCTGTCTCAAAGAGAAGAGGCGAGAGCAGATTTCCATATTATTTGTGTGAATGGAAGATGGGTAATAATGAAATATAAATGCAATAAATGCTCTGCAAAGAGCACATAGCAGCTCCTTCTTCTGAGAAGGAGGCTTCTGGACTTCACCCAGACAGGCTGAAGTGCAGCAGGGAGGAGGCCCCAGGGCCATACAGCAAAAGGAAAATGAGGTTCCCTTTAGGATGGTGTCATATTAAATCTGGAAAAGCACTGGTACAGCTTGCTTTCTAGCAATAGCTGATGGCTGAAGAGGAGAAGGTTGTGCTGCGAGCACCTGAACAGAGTCTCCTAACAGGATGGCAGAGAAATTATACAGGTGAAAGACCAATAAAACCCATTTCTGTCAAGGTATAAAACCACGTTTGTGGCATTCTCTGTAAAGCATATGAAACAGGTGGCCACTGACAGTCATGCCTCTCTTAAAAAAACAACCACAGCAGATGGCTTAATCCCCCTCTAAGGGTAGTACTGTCCTATATGAGGCTCCTGGTATCGTTTCTCTAAACTCAAGTCTTCCAGTCATTTGTAGAAGAAAATCTTAGCAGGGTTTGGTAGAGCTGTCCAAGAGAAACTAGCCTCACAGGTTTAAGCCTGGATGATTCAGATATATTGGATGAAAAGCAAAAGCAAGGAAACAACAAAATCTTTCAGTTATGGGAAGGAAGAAAAACACTGCAAGTTTCTGGACAAGAATACCATCCTGTGGAATCCAAAATGCTGACATCCTGATCCAAATGGCCTCATGTCAATTTTCTTGGCATACAGAGTGCATCGAGAGAACACAAGCTCTCAAACCTCTGAACATTTTACTTTTATCAGAGCAACCAAACTAACAGGGAGGGGTCTGGAAACCACACAGGGGAGATGAAAAAGAATCCCATCATAAATTAAAGCATGGAAGAACAGTAGAAGCCACCTAGGAAAGGGCCGAGGACTTCATAGGATATCCCATACAGCCCAACAACAGCAACATAATTTAAAAAGAAAAACTGGAAAGCACAAAAGCATCCCAAGAAAACTACAAGAAGTGGAAGTCTTTTGAGACAGAGCCCCAGAAAACGAGGAAATGATCCTCTGAGGTGGACAGTGAGAGAAGTAAATGGCTGATGACAGCCTTCCCATGGGACTCAGGCAAGTAATTTATTATCTCCATTCCTCTGCCTCTAAGGTAATTCTAAAAATGCCCCCTCAGTCAAGCAGTGCCAGGGCAAGATATGAATAATCCCCTTCCTAGACCCAGCAGCCATCACTCCTAGAAGAACCCTGAAATTCCCTCTACAACAGCCAACAGAACACTTCGCATCTTGGTGGCCTTGGACTGGCTGGCACAGGCACAGCACTGGCACTGCCCAAGGGACACCACTGGGACCGGCTGGGTGCCAGCTGAGGGGTGGCACAGAGGATTTGTGTTCCATGGGCAATGCTGAGCACTCAGTGAAAAATGCCAGGATCCAGACATGGCTCTCTGCACTTCCATCAGGATCTCAGCCAAAGCCATGACTGACTCTGACTGTTAAGTTGAACCAGGCTAGACAGCTACTCAGAGATGAGCAATGGGAAAATATTTCAGTAACCAGGCTCACTTTCCAATATATCTACTTATCTTGGGAATTTGGGATTTGAGGAGTCCATCCTGCACCAGCTCATACTGCATTCCTGAAGTCCTGGACCAGGAGTTGCAGAGGCATCACGCCTTCTCCCACTGTAAGGTTTCTCAAGTCCTACTGCAAAGGAAGCAGCTCATGCATTAGGAGGCTTTGGTATTTATTTCCTGGAATTATTTCCAGTGCCTTACCCAGTGAAGTAGCTGAGCCAGGGCAGGCTGGGAACTTGCTGAGGCAAGTCTTCAGGTTATTTGTGTGCTGGGGATAACAGGACAGGCCAAGGCAGGGAGGGACAGGCACCAGCTTCTCTTTTATGTCTGATTTGTCTCCCCCAATCCATCTGTAAACAGCCTGACCCTCTGGTGCCAGCTACCTGCTCAGCCCCCGTGACAGGCAGGATGGAGACAGCCCCAGCACCAGAGCACCCTGGCATGGGAACAGCTCCACCAGCAAAGCCTGGGTGGGTCTGAAGTGAGGAGTGACTCCTTGGCACCTGTTTGCCCATTCCACTCAGCTCCTCATGCTAGGACACATGGATGAACCAAATCACCTGTCTCCTACCCAGGCTGAGGGACTGTGGTACCTCACCTGGCTCACAGGGCTGGGATGAATGATAATGAAAACCTCAGTTTAGGCAAATTCCCATCTGTTTAGTTAAGATAATTTTAGTTTACTAGTTTTTCTTTTTTTTTTTTTTTTTTTGGCAGTTGTGCGTGCACAATTAGCTGCAATCTTGGCTTAAAAAAAATAAAGCACCCTAATTAGCATATTAAGCCTCCTCATTTCCCAATACTGTATAATGTTGTGAAAGCTAATCTATAATGTATTGGATGTTATGCAAATTTTCAGTACTCCGTATGGGGTTTACAAAGGCATGCAAATTAAAAATAGTGTTCAGAATAGGACTGGGGGGAGGGGAAAATTTGCACAATAAAATATGCAGGTAGGAGGAAAGGTGTTCATAACCTTCTTCCTATTGTTTGTGTATTCTCAGCTGCACAGTGCTTTTCAAAGCTGAGAGATGTATTGCATAAAATCTCTCCAAATTGGATAGTTTTTAAATGAAATTTAAAATGAGAGTACTGTTGTCTGAGCAATAATTCACCCTGCTCTCTGCTGGGGCTTGTAAAGGGAAGGTAAAAGCACTGAGCTGTCACTGGCTGGCATTGCAGGCATGCACAGCTGCTCGTAGCATGTTCCTCTGGGGGTCAGCGGGGGTCTCGATGCAGCCCAGCTGCCCCAGAGGATCCATGGTGGTGGCTTGGCCAGGACCTGGCAACTCCCCATTGGTGTAACCAAGTGGGGCAGGTGCGTTACCTGCACCCCTGGGTGTTGGCAGTGCTTTGGAATGTGCTTTGATCCTGTTAATATTTTATAGCCCTACCTGTAGGAGGATGCAGACATAGCTGCAGCACAGCTGGCTTTTTAGGATGCTGCTTGCTCCTGGTGGAGGAGCTCTGCCTGCTGCCAGTGCCAGGCCAGCAAACACGGTCTGTCTCATGTGGCTTGTCACCACCACCCGTTGGCTGTGTCCAGCTAAGTGTGTACAGCCAGCCCTGATTGATACTTAATTAGATTACAGCTGCCACTTAAAAATAGCCATTTTATAAAAATAAAGTCTTGGCTGGTGTTAAACTGAGCCCCGTGCAGGCCAGGAGTGAGTGGTGCTGCCTCTGCCTGGGCAGCTACAAAGATCTGCAGGCAGTGCTGGCAGTGCTGCTGCTGGGACCAGTGGTTGTCCCCACCGGGATGGCTTTTCCCTGCTCTTGCCTCCTTGCTGGCCTGGGTAGCACTACACATAGGGTGATATAGGAGCAGCCTGTAGAGTATTCAGCTCAAGAGCTCTTGACTGTGATCATTTTTCTCATGATACCCCACGAGCTTCCTGGGCTCGGCTGCCACCCTCCTGCTGAAGGACATGGAGCAGCTCCGAGAGCAGCTCTTCCCAAGATCAGCCACTAACAGTCTCACAGCCATCTCAAAAGCAGCTTCTTGTCAGATGAAGGAGTAGGGCTTTTCTTTACCAGCTACTTCTTCCAGCATCTTGGCCCTGCCCCTGTCATGGCAAGGCTCAGCCATTCCTGTTGCTCGGAGTTGTGAGCCCTCCCAGTCCGGGGATGTTTCCCTAAATGCCACTGTGCGATTTAGCTTATATTTAAGGTGTTTTGTGTAGATCTTGCTGCTCTTTCTCCCGAGTCTTTTCTGCTCTGCAGAGAGTCAACACAATTGGCAGGGGTGGGAGAAAGGCAGGGAGCAGCAAGAGCCGGACATGAGGCTGCGCTGGGGCAGACATGGACTGAGCTCCTACATCTCCTGTGCTGGCAGCAGGCCTGAATGGACTCAAAGCAGGTTGTGCATGTGTCTGCCTGGTATCATCCCATGCAAAGTGGCACGGCATTGCTAAGGATAAGGACCAGCCTTGTTCAGCTGTGAAGCAGGGATCAGAGCTGTTCAAGAAGGACCAGGACCTGAAGATGTCCCTTACACTGGGAGCCTGTCTCATGAAAACGTGTAGGAAAAAAAAACAAGACATCACACAAGGAGGAAGTGAAAATGACAGAACCTTATTGAGAGCTCCTCAGGTGCTACTTTCCCACGCAGAAGGGGCAGATGAGCTCAGCCCTCCTGGGCTGTGGGCTCTTGGCAGCACCAGTCAGCAACTCCGTTTATCCTGCCAACATTTCCCACCCTGGGCACTTTCAGCCAGCGTTTCCATATTCATTAATTCACTTCATAGAGGTCTGCATTTGCGTATTTTCTGCTGCAATTCCCTGGACTGGGCGAGTTGGAGATGCAGCAGTTCCGGGAAGTGCAGGAGAGCACGGTGCCTCCGAGCGCAGCCCTGCAGCGCCAGCGGGGAAGTGGCTGTGACAGCTGGCAAAATCCCCCTCCACGGATCCAGCCTGGGGGTTTTTGCTTTGCAGATGTGCACAGAGACCCACCAGGTGCGAGGGCTGCCCGGGATCGGGGGCTGGAAGCATTGTTCCACCGTGAGAAGCCGCAGTGGCTGGTGGGGGGGCTTCTGTCTGTTAGTGCAATAGGGGGGTCCTGCTGGATAAACCCACCCAGATCTGTAAAGCTACTGCAAGTGCCTGTGGTGCACCAAAGTGGGAGATTGGCCTTGCTTTGTTTCTACTGCCTTCATTTAACAGTGAGTGCCGATTACTCAAAGCGATATGGGCAGGACCTGGTAATGTAGAGATGCTCTAGAGTTAACTTAAGGGGATGATCCAGTTGCCTGCAGTGTAAATACTTTGTGGCCAGGAACCCTGCTTTATCGCTTTGTATAGTTTTAAAGTAGTTTAAAGATTGAATAACATAAAATAACATAATATAATGTTATTTATGTTATTTCCCACGTGAAGAACTCCTGTAAACCTTGCAGTATTGAAACTCAGTGAACAAGGCATCTTAGACAAGCTGAAAAACAAATGGTGGTACGATAAGGGTGAATGTGGAGCCAAGGACTCCGGAAGTAAGGTCAGTCGCTGAAGGTCTTTTTGTACTGATTAGCAATCACATTTTGACCCACTGTTTGTTTATACCAAGAATGACTTTCAAAAATTGCTATTTACATTTTGAAGGTTGAAAGAAAAGAATAGAAAAAAAATAAGTAAGTCTCAGAACATGACAGCATTTTTCTTATATGCAGTAACAGACTGTAGTTGTAAGTATATTTCACTGTGTATTTTGCTAGAAACATGCTAAGAAACATTTAAATGTGCAAGACAGTCACTGTCTATTATTCAGGCCAGCATTTTTTTCTTCTTTTTATTGAAAAAAAAAACAATTTTTGTTTCAAAATTATTACTTAGGTTCTCTACATGTCAGTTTGGGAAACAGTCACATGCTTGCTAAGGGCACAGATTTTCAGAACAGACAGCTGATAAGGAAAAAACGCCTTCCCTGCCCTATTTGCCAATTCATTTTGAAATTGGTTGGATTTTTTAAAAAATCTATAAATACTAATGGTGGATAATCACCTAAATATTGTATATTCCTTTTTGTACTGCTTTGAACCATTTTGCTGCTGTACTGTCCTGTCATCCACCAGCCTTTTTATGGGGCTGTCCAGCCTCATGCAGGAACAATGTAGACCCCAGGGCAGGTCCCACCCCTGAGGTGGATTGGCCCAGTAGCTGCACACTTAAATTGTACGGAATATTTATTTACATCATTCAGTTAAAAGGAGGATTTTTTTTTTTTAATGCTTATAGACCCACTGTGGAGAAAAACTCTGTAAAAGTGCTGGGCTTGTTGGAGTGAAGGACATTTTCAAAGGCACCAAGAGGAGGAGGAATCCAGCTCCAGCTGAAATTGGTCGCAGTTGAGTGCCTAACTCCTTTGGTGCCTTTGGAAGTGTTCTCTGCAATCATTCAGACAGAAAACTATAATTTCAAAGCACCCTTTCAGTGTCGGAGGACAATTTCAAGTTCCAGCGGAGCCAATAATAAAATTTCATTGATTTCAGTAGGACTGGAAGTTGCTTAGGGCACAAGCCATTAGCTGCTGTATCAGATAAATTTGGGATCATGGGATATCTGAACACACAGCAGCTGCCAAAGGGAACTGTGATCAAAAAGAGGTATAAATGATTAAGATCTTTAGTTTAAATGGCAGGTTGTTTGCTATAACCACATGTATCCAAACTGCCTGTGAAACACACAGACATTTACAAGGTAGATCATATTTTACTCTGACTATATGCAAATTCCGCTCTCCCTAGAGAGACTCGTTAACCAAGACGCTGTCAGTAGTGTCTTCTCTGGGCATAGACAAATTTCTTTGGCACCTGCTTGTCCACCCCAGCCATTGTGGTGTGGCAGCCCAACCAACTGTGCCAGCCAGGAGCTGTTCCTACCCACAGCCACCCACCCATGCAGCAGCAGAAGGGTTGCAGCTCTCTTTAATCTCATTCCAGAACCCTGTTTTTAAAAATGCAAGCTTCTCCCCCATCTGACATGTATTGAAGGAAGATAAACCCTGACCAGTGATTTTTGTGTTATGATGTCTGGTTTAATTCAATAACTCACTCTCCAGTAGGTGCTAGTTTAGCTCAGGGCTCTGCTACTTGACCTCTAAGTAACTGACCATTTTTCTAGGCTGGGTTTTTTTCCTAACTGTTGAAAAAAGGTAGTTAAGTTTAGCAGCATCTCAAGAATTTTTCCTACATTGACCAAACCCAAGTGTGTAGTGGTTTGGCTTTTTCCTTTTCTAGTTTTGTCATGGCCTCCTGTAAATTCTGCTGTTTTATCCAGCCACCGGCCCAACTCTCCCCCAGTGCCTTTGCTACCAGGGATGCTCAGCCATAGGCAACCTTGCTCTGGGATACCGAAGGCCTGGGGAAGTCAGTGGCCAAAGAAACATCATTGCCTTGGACTCAGCCAAGGTTTCACCCACCACAGGGTGGAGGACAGAGCAGTCACTGCTGTGCAGCCCCGGGCTGTGGGGATGGGGGGACAGCACTGGTCCATGGGCCGGACACTGAACACCATGAGTGTAGCTATTCCAGCTAGGGCTAATGCAAAGCAGCCTGTTGTCTGTCTGTCTGTCTGTCTGTCTGCTCCTCACAGCAGAACTAACAGCGTGGCTCGTTTCTCTTAGGACAAGACGAGCGCTCTGAGCCTGAGCAATGTTGCTGGTGTGTTTTATATCCTTGTGGGAGGCCTGGGGCTGGCCATGATGGTGGCACTGATCGAGTTCTGCTACAAGTCTCGGGCCGAGTCCAAGCGAATGAAACTCACCAAGAACACACAGAACTTCAAACCTGCTCCCACCACCAACACCCAGAATTATGCTACCTACAGAGAAGGTTACAACGTGTACGGAACAGAAAGTGTGAAAATCTAGGGGTACGGCTGCGGGCCGGGAATAAACCCTCTGGGTTTCCCTCTTTCTTTCCTTTTTTAGCTGTCTGTGCTATTCCGTTGTGTGCACCAGGGGGCTGCTGCAAGAGGCTTTTGAAACACCATCTTGTGGCAGTTTTTAAGTATCAGTCATTTAAATTTCTTCCCTGATCAGAAGTAGGATCAGAAAGGTACCATTCTGTTTTACACAGAGGTAGCTGGCTTTGTGCTGAAGTGAGTAACTCTTCTCTCCAGCATCGTGCTAGTTCAAATGAAAGTATTTTGTTAATTGCTTTAAAAATCACTCTAATCAGAATTCTCACCTCTCTTGTTGCTGATCTCTTCCTCTTTGTTTTGTAAGCTATAATCAGGTCAGGTAAGTGCTTTTAGGAAATTTCAAAAAAAACTTGCAATAGAACCAAACCTTCTGCACTAGAATTCATGAGTTCTAAAGCGGGAAAAGTAGAGCTGAATTGCTGGCAAATGATTCTGAAAAGGCCTGGTTAGCCTCTTGCCCACAGTTTATGCCTGTCCATGGGCTAAGCTCCCCTACCCCTCGCTGCCAGGCAGTGATGAAATCTCTCTTTTATTTTAGATCTTCACCCTGACAGCATGCAAGACAAAAAGCAGCAGAGAATGTGGCTACTTCATGGATTTGGACCATCTGAGCCAGTTATACTCTCTCTGAGGTGTCAGGCATGACACGCATTGATGATGGTGCAATGTACTTTTAATAGGAAAAACTGGTATTTTTTCCTTCAGTGCCTTATGGAAGACTCTGAGACTCACAACAATGCAAACCATCACTGAAATATTCTTGCTTTGCTTCAAAGAAGTAAAAGAAAAAGAAGAAGAGAGGAAAAGAAAAGAAAAAAAAACGAAAGGGAAAATGGACTGGAACAAAATATTGGTATGTGAAAAATAAAAATTCTTGTAAAAAAGATCAGTGCAACAAAAGCCATTCTTTGATACCACTGCACAGTAACTGAACTTGTGTCCTGAAAGCAACCGCAGCTGGTTTCATCAGCCACCCCAATCGTATCAAATTATGAAACTCCTCCTGACACAAAGCCTCAGAAATCTGTGTGCAGATGCAGACTGGCCTGCCACTGCTTGTACGAGCTGATGTCAAGATGTTTCAGTATTTACTTACAGTGGTGCGATTTTATTTTTTTTCTGAACCACTTTAACTTCTCCAGCTAATTTGAGCAATTCTGTATAGCAGCAAAAGGTGTAACACCTGAAGGAAAGAATCCGTGCATTCAAACCAATTAAGGTCAATGACTGTGAATCTGTAAATCCAAAAGGAAGTAATTTGTGGAACTGCATGTCTTGCTTCCAGATCAGTAAATTAATTTCTTGACAAGGTAGCTATAGTGCGGGCAGAAAATATTGGATTCCTTTTTTTTGTTCTATCATCAGGCATACCTACAGGTGCTTTATTAAAATGACATTGGGTGGCTTTTAAAATTAAAAAAAAAGGAAAAGCTACTTGCTGTTTAAGTTCAGACCATATATCTCTTTTCTTGCTGTGCATTTGCATTTTAATTCACTGTTTAATATCAAGCAATGAAGCAAGAGAGGGCAGGTTAGTTTTTCTCAAACCTGCTTCTGCTTCTCCCCACTTCTCTTTCCCCATCTAGCACTGTGCTCAGCTAATGCTTCTCAGTAATGGTCTTTGTAAAACAGAAGCAAGGAAAGAAGATAGTAACTCCAGTTAGAGCTCCAGTTCCAGAGTAATAGTAAGCGATCTAACATGACTCCTGCTAGTACTATTATATTATATCAGCTCCTGCCAACTCTTGTTTCATGCCTGGTGAGAGGATGCCTCTCCGTGAGGAGGATGCCGTGCTCCGGCCACCTCTGCTCCAGGAGGAGCTCACTGTTACTCACATCCAACGTCTTAGACAGCAGCAGCATTTCAGCCTTGAACCTCTGCCTGGAAACTACTTAATTGCATCTCTAAAAGAAAAAAAAAAAAGAAAAAAATTTAAAAAAAAAAGAAAAATTTAAAAACCCACAAAACTTTTAACATATTGTCAATCACATGGGAAATGTTCAATGGAATATCTGCATACTAATTACCGCTAATCGACAATATGTATTTTCTGTAGTTTATGATAGAGTTTTATTTCATCAATAACATAAATGAAAAAGAAACTCATTTAAAGCAGTCTGACCCTTAGGCATTTAGTTTGCTGATGATAGATTTGAACTTTTAATAGGATTTAAAAACAACAAAAAAAAGAAAAAGAAAATAAAAAGTCTTGTCAAAAATATGTATTTCCAACAAAATGTAATATAAAACCATTTTAAAAGCTCATAGGAGAATAATTTATTGTTCAAGTTTTTAACAAGATATTGACAAAAAATAGTTTTATTTTCATTTTCTTTTCATGAAACTCTGATTTTTTTTTCAACTTCTGAACATGATCACGTCCCCAGCAAGGGTGAGCTAAAGCTGTGCAGTTATGAGTTGTATTTAAAACAAACGTTTTTCTTAAAAGCTGTATAAAAGATGTATGTTTATCAGAGCAATTTTTAAGAGTGGAGGCTTCACACCAGTGAAGGGAGTTTGGTAAATGGTTCGATATTTTTTAAACTTGCATGTAAATCTAAAACGTGTTGAGTGCTTACCAATTCTGGCTACCAACTTCAAGCTATCAGAAGTTTGGCAGTAGTCTCATGATGATTTGTTTTGGTATATTTTTTAAAATTTGTTTTGCTTCGGGGGCTTTGGGGGTTCTTTCCTTTTTCTTTTTTTTCTCCTTTTTTGTTTTTTTGTAATTTAAATTCCTATTTTTGGTCGTTGAAACTGCACTTGAGTGAGCAGAAAAATTGCCGAGCAAACTAATGGCTGTAAAAGCATAAACTGCATGTGTGGGCATCAATTACTGAGCCTCATTTTGATGAGGTGTTGTACAAAGAGTTTTAATACATTTTGTAAATAAAACTGTAAAGAAAAAAATATTAAAGCACTTACTTCTCTTTTCTTCAGGGGAGAAGGAGTCCCTCCCTGCTGCTCTCCCTTTGGCCAGTCTGGGATGCTCCTCAGATATTTACCACAGAACCCTGGAAGGTTTGGGTTGGAAGGATCATCCAGTTCCAACACCTCTCCCTAGACCAGGTTGCTCAAAGCCTTTCTAGCCTACCCAGTTTAGGGGCCCCACACTGAACTGAGGATACTGCTGGGAAATGGGTATTTCTGGTTTGGTAACCTGCAAACCAACTAATTTTTTATTTTCATGCTGATAGAAGCTGGTTGATCCTGCAAGGACCAAGGAGCACCCAGTGAGGAGCTGGGAAGGAGCAGGGGAGAAGCCTCAGGGCTCCAGCCAGGGTGGGAGACGCTCTGCCCTGCCACTGCAGCAGGGTAAAAAAATTGCTTAAATGTTCACTAAACAGATGTATTTTTCTGAAATTCCCAGCTTTTCAGCAATTCTTCCTTAAGCAAAAAAACTTTTACCCAACATTGCAGTTAATCCCAGCTCTAATTCATTGAGTTTACTTCATCCACAGTGTAGTTTCGCCAAGTCACCACAAACTATGAGCCTTGGAAAGTAATCCTGGTGTTAAACAGCTGGTGTGTACCCAAACCACACCTGAGCAGGGACAGGCCTCTCTGGGGCTACCCCTGGCCACACCACCCTCAGGTCTCCCATCAGGAACCAGCTCCCTGGGCTCTTTGCAGGGACCACTGAGGGTGACACTACTGTTAGCACCGAGGGCCTCGGGGATTGAGCTGGAGCAGCTCCATGCTTCTCTTGGATGACTGGGGATGAACAGATCAGCCTCTGAAAAATAAAAAAAAAATCCCCCAGTGAAGGTCTTGGGCAGTAGCACTGCTGCAGAGCAGCTGGGCATGGACCTGAATGGTTTGGTATCTGCTGGCCAAAATATACCCTGCCAAACAGGAGAGAACCTGTGGCACTGCCTCTGGCTGCAAAGGGAAACAGAAAATAAGTACTGGCAGTCACTGGTACTTTTCCCAGCTCAGCACCTGGTGCCTGGAAGGGGTCCCAACCATGGGGCTGATTGAGCCCAGCCCCAAATCCCTGTGGGGCTGCCACTGGTGTTCATTGTACATGAGTGCAGGGGGGGGACAGGTGCTGAGCCCACCTTGTGTTTTCAACCGAGGCTTCAGCGACTGCAAACTAGCTCAGCAATAAGCAAGGACTAAATCAGAGCAATAAACAATTATTCAACCCTAAGCCACCTTACAAGAATGAATCTTTTAGGTTATCCTGTGTGTAAGCAGGGTGCTGTGCTGAGCATACTGGGCTCCATATGGGGCCACCCCTCCTTCCCACAGGGAGGCCTTGCTGAAATGAGCCTATTTATGTGTAAAGTGCCCACACAATGAATGCAGGGAGGCATGGAAGAAATATTGTTCTGTCCTTCAGCTTTCATTTCATGCTCAACATCCAGGCCAACATGGGTGGACTGCATTTTTGTAGAGAGCTGTCTTGACCCACTTCCTGATGCCTGACAGTCACACAGCCCTGCAGCAGCCACAGGGGTGAGTTATGCTCCCTTCACCTGGACCTGCCAAAATGTGTCTGCAAGCAGGGCTCAGCGTGCCCACTGAGCCCCAGCAAGGGCCACGAGCCATCAACCAGGCTGATGCCATCCCTGCCCTGAGTGAGCAGCCATTGCAGTGCTGCCCTACCAGGGGCTCACCAGATCCTGCACAATGGGTGTTAAGTTTTTCTAATAAATATGTGCCAGGTGAAACAGGTTAAGGCTGTGGCGAAGTGGCACAGCTGCACCCAGTGAGCTGAGAGAGCCTGGCCTGCTGAGGTGGGGTGGGGGATAACTTCACATAGGAGATGGTCTGGTCTGGAACTTCCCTGGGCCACAAGTGCACTTTGGGCTAAAACCTGGACTTGCTACACAGACTACAGCAAGGACAGCAGGGCTGCATAGCACCCCTGGAATGCTGGGCTCCAACACACCCTAGCATGACCTTGTCTCTAGACTTCTGCAGGTGGGGAATCATAATAAAAGGAAAAATTCAGAATAATGCATCAAATTCCAAGAGCCATCAGTGGCAGCAAAAAGACTTCAACAGTGTTAAAATTTGTGCCTAAAAATCCAAACCAATAGCATGTCCTCCCCGTGGCACACACCTGACAACAAAATAAAATAAATACTGTATCATTGTGGCATAGCTTTTCTTTCCCAGGTTTTGCAGTGCAACATTTATTTTTTCAAAAATAATTATTCTTTATGGTTATTAAAATAATGTCATGAGTATTAAAATTAAATTACAAAATTTGTCTGTGGTGCCCATATTCATCATTTCAGTCTGGAAAATTTGCTCTATTTTGCAGACAGCAATACATAAACAAGATCTGGATAATGATAGCTCTATCCAATTAACCTAAAGGATTTAAGTACAGAGATAATATTTGCATGGATATTATCAATTTCATAGTTGTATTTACTAAGAATATAATACATCTGAAACTGGTATCTGGGGAGGACAGTGTAGCCAGGAGCAGCAGCACCCATAGCCCAAGGCGCTGCTGAGCCACACCCAGTGTCTCCGTGGCTGCAGGAAGAGCCAGGTCTGGCATTAAACCATAGGACACCACCAGTGGGGCCAGGGCACCCACTGCTGCATCTCTCCCAGGCTGGAGCCCCAGCACCATGATGGGACTCCCCTCTTACCTGTGCCCTGTGGGAGGTAGGCTTGGCCAAAATCTGCCGTCAACATCCCAGTCCTGCTCTGACTCTGTAATTGGGCTTTCCTGGCTTTATTTCATCAGTTAACAACAGAGAAATTACTGAGACTGATTTGTAATATGGCATCATCACTGCAACAGCATCAACAAAAATGTTTTCCAGCTTTCCCTGTGTACGGGCATAGGCACTGGCAGCAGCTGCCCCGCCAGGCAAGAAGAAGCCAGACAGCACACAGTACCCAGAGAAGAGTCTGAGCACAGGAGCTGCCATACACACCCTACAGCCAATGCAGCAGTAAAACCTCTGCCCTTCCCTGGTGCAGCTGGTAAAGCTCACTGGAAGCACTTGCAGTGCTGGTTTTGCTGGACACCATGGCCCTGGCTGATTGATGTGCTGGATGGTGGTGCCTCCATGGGCTGACACCAAGGGCAGGATAATGAAACCTTGGTGCACACACCAAGTGTTTATTTAGTGCTGTTTCTATCACTGAAGTGTTACAGCCTTAAATTATTTATGCCATCATGGCATTTTGAGGATGATAGGACGTCTTACAGCAGAGCAAGAGCAGAAGATCCTACTCTGCAGCAATTTCTCACTGGTGAGGAGGCTATTGGCACCTCCAAGCAAACAGGCAGAGCTGACACCTCAGGGTGAACTTAGAGCTGATTTGTAGCAGCAGATGAGGATCATACATGCATACAAAACCAGGATGTGTGGTGGCACCTGGCCTGCCCCAGCAGACCGTTGTGGGGGATTCTTCCATCATCATTTTAGTAGTTTCAGGGTTTTCTTACTTCATCCTGATTTCAGGCAGGGAGGAGTTGAAGGCAGCAGTAGAAAACAAGATAAATCCAAAGAGAAATGGCTCTGAGGAAGGGCTGGGAAACTTGGCAGTGATTACTGACCTGGCCTCTCAGAGTGGGGACCAGCATAGGGCTCAGGAATGGGACTGAGCTGGTGACTAGATCACAAAGTGTTAACAGGGGTACAGGCGCACACCCCAGCCTTGATGGCAAGGAAAGGGTAAGGCAATTAAAGCCTGTAAAAAATGCTCTACACAAACTGAAGCCGTGATGCTGGTAATGACTGGTGCTTTAGATAATGTTTAGCACATAAATAAAGTAATTGACCAATTAATGAGCATGTGGCAGATGCTTGATATGCTGTAACAAGTAGGGAAGGGTATGATGTAACACCAGAAATTGGTTAAAGCAATACAGAAGTAGAGCAGAGTGTGGAAGAGCAGTGCCTGGGCCCTGGGCCAGTTGACGTGGGCAGGTTTGGGGGAAGGACCACACGGGCAGGGAGAGGAGAAAAGGGCTTGGTGCCTGCTGCAGGGACAAAGTGGGGCATGAAGGGCAGTGGGGGAAAGGGATAATTGTGGGATAACTTACGTTCACTTACAGCTCAGAAAACCAGCCATATGCTGGGCAGCATCACAAGGAACATGGCCAGCAGGTCGAGGCAAATTATTGTACTCTCTCTGCTCTTCTGATATTGCACCTGGAGCAGTGTCCAGCTTTGGGGGCCACAACATAAGGGCATGGACCTGCTGGAGTGAGTCCAGAGGAGGCCACAAAGAAATACACGGGGCTGGAGCCCATCTCCTCTGCAAACAGCCCCAGAGTTGGGGCTGTTCACCACACAGAAAAGAAGGCTCTGGTGAGACCTCAGAGCACCTTCCAGTAACTAAAGGGGCTACAAGAGAGCTGAGAAAGACTTTTTGCTAGTTATGGAGTGATAGGAGAAGGGGGAGTGGCTTTCAAGTGAAAGAGGGTCGGTTTAGATTGGATACGTGGGAAAAATTCTTCCCTGTGAAGGTACTGAGGCACTGGCACAGGTTGCCCAGAGAAGCTGTGGCTGCCCCATATCTGGAAGCACTAAAGTCTTAGAACAAACTGGTCTGGTGGACGGCATCCCTACCACGGCAGAGGGTTGGAACGCGGTGATCTTCAAGGTCCCATCCAACGCAAAGCGTTCTGAGGTTCTATAGCGCCAGGAAGCCATGGATTTAGGAAGGCGGGGGGGGGAATCTGTGCGGTGCCGTGCTCGGTGCAACACTGACATGCAGCGGTCGGGACGGGGGGAGCGCCCCTTTCTGCCACCGCCGCCCTGGCTCCAGGCGAACGCCGCGAGCCTGAGCATCCTCCTTCCCCTGTTCACTGCTGAAGCAGATTTTTAATATCATCCCAAGCCTTCGACAAATATTGCATTTGATTTCTAAATATGGCCTGAGCAGGCTAATTGCCAAAAAAAATCCTCCAAAATTAATGTAAGAGCTGTGCTTTGATCCGAGGCAAATAAATATAAATGGTGTTTATTTAATATTCTCCTGCCCTTTAAACAAGGGATGCTTTCCAGCGTTGTGGGAAAACAACTTATTATGAAATAGCTGAAGCTGTGACCTATCACAGATGCTGCAGATTATACAGAACAATTAGAATATCACATTAGGGCTTAATTAATGGGTTCTGGGTACCAGGTTTTCCCTCAGGACCATGGGCCAGGACCACGGGCTAGGACCACAGCAGTGCAGGGCTGCTTCCCCACCCTCCCAGCCCTGTCTATTATTCCCCACAATCCTCTCAGATCATAAAAACATTTAGGTTGGGAAAGACTTGCCACTGAGTTCAACCCTTAGCCCAGTGCTGCCATGATCACCACAAATCCATGGCCCTGTCACATTCACACATCATTTGAACACTTCAAGACGGCAGCTTCACCACTGCCCTGGGCAGCCTGTTCCAACGCCTGATCAACCTTTCAGTGCAGAAGCTTTCCCTAGTATCCAGTCTAAACCTCGAGGTTGTTTCCTCTTATTCTGCTGCTTGTGGCCTGGGAAAGTAGACTGACCCCCCCCACCTGACACCAACCTCCTTCTAGGGAGAGGTAGAAGGTGTTTAGGTTGCTCCCAAGCCTCATTTTCTCCAGGCTGAACATCCCTCCCTCAGCTGTTTCTCCTCAAACCTGTGCTCCAGATCCTTCCCCAGCTCTGCTGCCATTCTCTGGACAGGCTCCAGCCCCTCAAAGTTTTTCCTGCCGTGACAGGCCCAGAACTGAACAGAGGATTTGAGGCGTGGCCTCACTAGCACAGGGGATGGTCACTGCCCTGGTTCTGTTGTCACACTATTGCTGATGAAAGCCAGGGTGTCCTTGGCCTTCTCAGCCACCTCAGCACAAAGTCCATGAGGGTGCCAGTGGCATGTACAGCCACACAACCTGGCCAGCTCCATGCTTTCCCCAGCCCTCTGGGACTCACTGATTCCCCTTAGCTGTACTAAGGGGAATACAACACCCATCACCCTCCCCTCACTGCTGTCTCCACAAATACATCTGAGTCCCTGGAGAGACCCACATAAGGAAGAAGGATCAGAAGGACCAGCGGTCTTTTGCAATGTATCTAGGGGAGAAAACCCTCCCACCAACAGGCATGAACTTGGCCAAAACTGCTCCTGTGGCCCCTCTCAGGAAAGAAGGACATCCAAGTTATCCCAGCCACAGCACAAAGTTTAGTCGTTCCTTTTTGACTGCTGCAGTTCGCTGGGGGTGTGTCTGCACTTCTCAGACCCATGGCAGTCTCAGTGTGACATCCCACGTTCCTTCTCCCCACTACTGCTTCCAGGGATGTGCAAACACCACACTGCTCCTGCCATGCCAACAGCATCACAGGTGAGAACAAACCCTCCTGTCAGGACAGGTACATGCCTCCTCCAAGCAGAATTCTAAATTATTGTTTCAACTTCCCTGCCAGTGCCTGGAATGACAGGTGGCTCCTGTCTTTGGCGATTGCACAGTACTCAGTGACCATGGTGACCTTCTCCACACACCTTGGTGCAGCAGCCTGGAGCTCTGGGGAGGCCGGTGGCTGCAGCCCTGCCCAAGCATCACCTTATTCACATTCCAGTGTGCCAAAGGACTAGAGTGACTTTGATAGAAGTGTTTCATTTTAGATTGCCCCGGTGAGGTAATTAAAAGGATCCAAGTATTTAGCATAGTTACTCTTCTTTTTAGTAATTCTTTCTCACCTCGAAGTAGCTGGATAACTCTTGCCCAATTCTCTTCCTAATTTGGCTTGTGTCTTTCTTCCACTGCAGGGCCAGGATTTGTAATCTTCTATGAGTCACTCAGTAACCAGAACAAAGCTCATCAAAAGAGTTTTACCGACCAAGTCTGTAAGTGTTGGATCTCAGGAATCTGGAGTTTTTGAGCATTCTGTGCTTCCAGACACAGGCCCCCTGGAAAACACTGCTCTGGACCTGAAACCTTGGAGAAGGCTTGTAAATATAAATAATGAGTTAGAAATCACAAATGTGTAGTGGGTTAGATGTGTGTATTTTCACTGGGTGATGGGTTTTAAATTGGAGGTTGTTGTAGTATAGTGGTAGATATGGGAAAAGATGGAGAATTTTAGGTGGTGTCTTTTTCTTTGTTCATAATTTCTTCTTCACAGAACTTAGGTAGTAACCTTTGGTTGGTCAGTCAATTGTCACTCTAAGGGTCATGGGAATCTATTATTGGGTCAAAAGGATAAATAATATAGGTGTTAAACTTCTATTTGTTTAGCTTTATAAGGCCTTGAAGCAGGCTCAGCTGTAACCATTTTTCCCACTTCTAGCAAGGAGCTAGAAGTGCTGTCGTACTTTCTGTAATTCTTTGATAAGATATAATAAACACCCAAGTCTGAACACGAGAACCATCTCAATTGCCTTTCTAATAATCCTGGCTCAGAGGAAAAACAGACAAGACTGATGACAAACCACTAATAAGTGGTGCAAAGCCCAGCATACACCCCCACATATAAGCACTACAGTTTCTTAATATTTAGTATTTTGAATACACACATCAAGACAATATGCTTCTGTTACAAATCCCAGATTACTGGAAGCATACAGCACCAGGATGCTCAACTCTTGATCAAAATTCCCTTTATATTTAAAAAAAAAAAAAAAATCTCACCAAAACCCCAAAATATTTGAGAGACAAATCCCTATGTTTAATAGTATTTGATACAAACCCGAGATTTTAGTGGCATTTAGACAAGGGACAAATGGCTCAAAAGAAAGGTGTAAACTTGACTGAATGCAGGAAGGCACACCCAGAGCTCCTGGAAACCCCTGGAGAAGGCAGCACATCTGTCACTCCACAGCAGGCACCACACTGTAACCAGCCCTCGGCATCTAACAAAGGGCAGGCTCCTCAGCAAAGACAGGAACACCCCTGCCATGAGTCCAACTAACATCCAATTTCCCTAACGATCCACAGAAATAATAAAGTGACCACACAGAGAATGATTTACGACCCATTGAGAAAACTATTGTTTATTTAGAAAAAAGGTTACACTGGTAGAATTTAGCAGATAAAAAAATTCTTTTTTTTTTTTTTTAAAAATGTCATTGTGAAATTTTCAGACTAAAGTTCAGCAATACAAAGCTCCTGTAGCTGTAACTGAAACTTAATTTATTTCAGTTTTGAAGAGAGCATTTCCAATCAATCTAAAAACAACATGACAAACCAAAAGTTTGACAGAGGACAACTGAGCACAGGTTTAGATTGGGATGGGACAAGGTTCATTCATTGTTTTTTTTTAAACAAGTCAACGTTATACACAATATACAAATAATCCCTAAGCATTGCATGAAAACAGTGCTCCCACTTAACTTTGTTTTTTTTTAGTTACTGATATTAAAAACAGGCCAAGTAATAAATAAAAACTGAGTTTAAATGAGGTAAATCCAAAAAGGTTCAATAACTGTTTATTTGTGGTTTTCAAACATCTAAAAGAATGCAATTTCAAACTGAAAGAATTACTAAACTCAGGCAGTATTTTCAACAAACTGAAGTGGAACTATGTACACATGAAACCTCATTTGCACTATGGCAACTGTTTGTTTGCAGCACATTGTGCTAAAATATGGAATAGGTAACACTTTCAGCCAGGTACTGAAAATAAATGCATAAGAAACTAAGCAACAAGTTAAAAATACAGTAATGTACAACTTAACAATTAAGTCCTTAGCATGGGGAAAATAAAGCAGAGAACTGAATAATTTAAGGAGATGCAGATGGGTCCTCTTCATTCACAATTTTCTGTGCAATCTTTACTCTGGAAAATACACTTCTGGTCACAGATATCTTGGATATAATGGATATCTTCCCATTTCAATGTCACCTGCAACAAAGGTATACATAATTAGAATTAGATGTTCAAATGAACACTGATCTCACAACTTCACAATTTATTCCATTCACAACTCAAAGCATGAGGAGGGAAATAAAACTATCATTCCCTAACTCTAGCTTACTCCACAGCAAGAACTACACTACTGTGAGCACTGCACTGTAAGTAGTGAAACGCTGATTTAAACATACAAATAGGAAACAAGTAGTAATTTGTGAGGGTATAAACTCCTTTAGAGGTGCAACCCCCTCCCAAAATCTTACTATCTCTAAATTAGGCAAGAAATAAATGCAGTCAAGCAGACATTGTACATTATGAAGAACGGTATCAAAGATTTAACAGGAGCACAGGATGAGATTTCATAACTGTGTTGCTATACAAAACACTTTTTCATACTTCACTATGCACACAGTGGGATGCTGTCAGTTCCAGGCCAGAAGCTCCAGCCCATTACACAGCTGGATATGAATTCCACAGAAAAACTGACATTTACCTGAGCACTTGTTACTTACAGTCAGCAGAACACAGTTGTGCTTTTTTAACTTATGACAATCCTCACTTTATATAGAATTGCTAGTCAAGACAAAACTTTGTATTTTATTATTAAAGGAGCTGTAAGTGCTCAGTAGCGAACTTCATCTACCAAGACTGCCTTTTTTTCTTTTGTTCCAAAGTAGCATTTAAAAGAACAGGGAAAAAACGGGGATCCCTCTACAGTGATCAGACAATAACAGATATGAAGGACAAAGAGTCAAGAAAATTTCAGCAAATGTTTTCCAGAGGATGCTTATAAATTTCAGTTTAGAAACTATTCACAGAATTACCTTTCATTATTTCAAGAAGATAGAAAGGAATAGTACTAAGAAGCAATAACTTGAACTCCCATCTTTCTACCACCAAAGAGCATCCGGTATCAGCACAAGCTTTGTTACCTAAACCTCTTCACTTATGTACCCTCAACTGCCAAGGCTGAGTAAGCCTTGACCCCAAATGGGTCACAAGATCCCTTCTGAAATAAGCCCCCTTTGCTCTGAGGTCACAATCCATGAGTGGAAACTTTCTCAAGACATCCAGATTTTGCTTTTTCTGTTTTTTTTCTTAACAAGTAAAATTGTACACTGCCTCATGCATAAAGATCAACAGCAGTCTGTGACTAAAGTTGGTTAGATGGGTGAACTAATTTAAGTTGACTGGGACACTTTCCTTCCCAAATAATTGAAAAAAAACCATTCAAGACTCTTAAAATGGCTCAGTGTAGGGGAGAAAAATCTCCTACCCTCATACCCATAAAATAAAATTTGTATGTCCACATAGCTGCATAGGTCTGAAAACAACCCCAAACCATTCAGAGCCCATTCATCAACTTCAAAGAACAACTGATTTTTCCAGAAGATCCAGTCTGAATAAGGGTTACCCAAAATACCCTAAAGTTTCTTCTCTTTCTTTTAATAGTCCATGTTTCCATGCCAAAATTTACCTTTATCTTTTTCCTCCTCAGATCAAACCAGATAAAAGATTATGCAGAGACACTGAGCTGACCAACTGCATTATGGAGCATTGTGGTTTAAAAGCTACTGCTTTTGTTGAAGTAAGAAGATACAAAACATGAGTTTGCCACATATTAGGCAAGATACTGTTAAGTAATATGTAGATTATCAAGCGTGATGACTGTCAGAATGACACGAATCCACCTCTGCTTTTGTACGGCAGCTTGGAAAAAGTAACGAAGACACAACTCCACCAAACGCTGCTGACATGCCACATTCCCTGCCTCTTTTTTAATTCCAAAAAAAATATGAGCATCTATACAATCTCTGTGATGATATCTGTGAAATATTTTCCCCTGGGGTAGTAATAAAAACTTACAAAGAGTAATAGTATTAATATTTAAAAATAATAATAGTAATAATAAAAAAAAACCCAACCCAAAACCACACATGCCCATAAAAAACCCCAAACATGAAACACCATCAATCAAAACAAAAATTCCCACAAAACAACCAAAAACCCCCAAGACACCACCCTGCCACCCTGGGTGATTTAAGGCTGTTTTGTCTGTATATCTTTTACCAGTCAACAGGACCCATGGGAGATACCGAATCAAACAAATTAAATAACAAACATTTTTACCTTTCCTGAAAGAATCTTCATTATCTATGCTTGTCTGAAGATTTATGAGTAAATTCAGCGTTAAGGAATATATATTTTGCTACATATAAAAAAGGGAAGCTCATTTGCAAAAATTTTCTGAAATGTCAATGTTTAAAAGGATATTGTTTCTTTTCTTCTTTTCCCCCAGTACTGTCCCGTTTTTCTTTCTTCTCTGTTTTTTCTTTATCATGTCTTGATTCCTTTAAAAATACATATGGGAAAAGCTTATTATGGTACTCATTGTACAGGACATTTAGGAGGACTGTAACATTTAACATTATAATTGGACATAGCTAAAAGAAAATAATCATTCAAAATGACAGTACTCAGCTTCTATGATTTCTGAGATTATTTTATCTTTCTCATTCAGTTCTCCGGCAAATGCCAGCAGCAGAGCTGCAACTGGGAACCACTGTTTGGAGAATACAAATGTAACTGCAACATAGCTGCTTTCACCAAAAGCAGCTGTGGTGACACATGTACTTGGAAATCTGGATTACAGACTTGTTTATATATAAAGTTAAGTCTATTTTCATCTACTTGCTTACCAAAGCAGTCTGCAAATATTTAAGTTCTGAATAATCTGAAAGTATAAAGTTCTGAATTTTCCTGGCTACTGCCAAAATGAACTAGCCCTCCCAAACTATCCTGCTCCTGCCAGGAGTGACTGCTGAGATATTTTAAGCCACAAGATACCAGAAGTTTCAGAAGCATTTTCTTACACATTCACAGCATATCTTTTTAATTTAGGCAATAAAACAGCAATAAATTTTAGGAAAAAATATCAGCTTGTTCTGTCAGCAACAACAACAAATAAACGAGAGAACAGCTTATTTTACCTTTTTGCTACCAGAGGAGCTCTTCTCCATCTTTTCTGCCTTGATTGAGTCACCTTTCTCTTTTCCTGAAGATTTTGATTTGTTTTTCTCCTTCTCTTTTTCATTTAAGCGAGGGGAATCAGAAGGACTTTCACTTTTGCTGTGTTTTGAAGAACCAGCTAAAAATAGAACAGCAAGTTGTAATTCACAACACGTAAAAGCCTGATGAACACACACCCAAAAAGTAAAATACATACTTGTGCCGTTTTCATCTTTGCGTCGTTTAGTTGAATCCTGTGGTACCTCTCGGTCACTGTTTGAATGATCCTGGCACCAAACACAATTATGCAGATGTTAGCAGACTAAAACATACTCTGAAGGAGCACCTGCTTGTATTCTTATTTTGGAGAACTAATTTTTGCATCCTTAGAAAGTAACTGAGGTGTTACATCTTGTGTGAAGTTTCTGGAGATCGGTTTGGAGGGAGAAGAGGTTTGAATACATTGTTGCAAACCAACCTTTGAAAGAGTAGCAGAACAAAAAAGCCACATCTGATAGAGATCACTTCTGCTCAGATGCGTGTACAGCCAATTATTACTGCAAGGGCTTGGAACAGAAAGCTTTCCAAGCACATACCAACTGTCTAAACTAGTTCATTAAAAATGTCACTAACCCTTTTTCGATCTTTCCTGTCCTTTTCATCTTTCTTCTCTCTCTCTCTGGATCTTTCCCTTGACTTGTCCAAATCTTTCTTCTCCACTTCTCTCTCCTTACTCTTGGACAGTGTTGGAGTAGTGTGGTTTATGTAGTGCTGTTAAATTAAGGCAACATCACCAAATATTAACATGTATTCCTAGACGTGTAAATAAAAATAAGTCTTATTCTAACATATCCGATCTAGCTCAAATATCAAACGTAAATATTTTATTAGCAAAATAAAGAGTAATTGAAGACATGTTCAAACTCGTCATCTATAATTTAACCTACTGCTTATTTATTCCATTCAAGAATATTTTCTCTTAACTGAAACATTTATGTTAAATACACACAACAATGTTCACCAGGACAGATGGATGCATGAACACAGATCAGACACAGGGCTACAGAAACAGGATATGAAGGTTACTGGACTCAGTTAACGCCTGCAATCTTGCCTGAAACAAATGAATTGAATCAGCTGTTTAAACAAGCTACAATTTATTTTTAGAGAATAATCTTTATCAACAAAGTATTTAAGACAATACTTTGAATAATGTCTTTTAATCTAATTTCTAACCTTCAAATGAGAAAAAACAGCTGAACATAGAAAAGAATTGTTTTTTTCTGTTAATGTGTTCTAGATTGTTATTCCACTACTACTTCTAACCAATTCTGGTAAGCAGGTAGTGCATGTGTTATGTAAATATGGATACATTACAGTGATGATATCTGTCTTTTTAAAAAGCTAGATCTAAGAAATATTAAGAGCATATTTTAAATCAAAACCACTTCCCTTGGTATTCAAGTTACACCAGCAGACAGATTTAAATCATTGTGTACTTCAATCTTTGCCCCATTCCATAAGTTGACAATTTTATTTGGGGACCAAAATATCTTTATTAAACTGTTCTCTGTATTTCTTTTTAGAGAGACACCTTTCTTAAAAGGACACCAACAAAAGAGGTAAGTGGAAGATTATTTTTAAAAAACTCAAACTATCACTTGAACCAAACCAATGAGTGTTTCAAACAACATTCAAAATTAAAGCAATCCTCTCCTTCCCCAGTTTCAGTAAATGCTTAATTTACCAAAACCTGATGTTAGTGATGCTATGTTAAAAGTCACACTGACAAAATTTAGGTCTCTTTCACTGGAATTTTATTATCCTACAACAGAGACTGAACCTTCAATACTTCTTGCACTAGGTATTTCTTTTTCCTCTTTTCCCTCACTCTTCTTTTCTTATTCAATTTCCTACAACGACATTCCACAAGTAAATTTATCCCTGTTCTCTACTTTGCTGACAGTAACATGCAAATATGTTTTCTCTAAAAAGCCCATTCAGTTGTCTCCCAGAGCTGCTTTCCACAGGAGAAGGCAAGCTCATAGCTCTGCTTTCTCTTATTCCATTTCTTGTGTTCTCATGACTATTCACAACAGATTCCACTGCCCCTCTACCATTCCAATGCAGAGTTTTGGAAAACTACATCCACCCTCCCCTAACTTTACCAGAAAGACTTTATCAACTTGCTTCTAGAAATGCTGTCAATTGATGACACATCAAATTTTGGGTGTTTCGGTGTGGTTTGTAACTTGGACAAATGCCAAAGTAAGGGGGGGAAAAAAAAAACCCACCTAACTCAAGTCTGGCACCATTTATTTTATAACCTGCAGTGTAAACCACTATTTCCATTTTCTGGCTCCAGAAACTGAGCCAAGTCAGGAATAAAGAAAGTCCGCAAGCAGATAAAGCACTAGACTTTTAACTTTCAGTGGAAGATGAACTTGTAAATCTTGCAGGCTTCTGAACATCCCATCCCTTCCCCAAATAAGTACATGGAAGTAAAGAACATTTAACTTGTCTTACACCATGTACAGGGAACATTGTCATGAAGTGCTTTATGTCTGTTAGAACGGCACTGAAGAGCGAAGATTAGTTCATTAAGTGAAAAAGATTAGAAAAGTGCATTTAGAAAAGGAAGAAGCAGGTTGGATGCCCCCCATTCCCCAAACACGTAAAGAATAAATCCATTAAAAGGTCACACAACTTCCAGCTAAGTCTACACAAACACATTACAGTTAATTCTAAAATATAACTTTTCAAATTAACTAGAAAAATAAAGCTGCTTGCTGTTAATTTAATTACAAATTGTTCCACTGCCCGCTTAATTAAATCAATGTGCTAATAAGTAAAATAAATATTTTCAAATAAAACTTTAGCTTAAGTAATAAAAATACAAGCAACATTTCAATTAACCAGCTGAATCTTGATTCATACAGTAAGGAAGTGAAAAGATTTTACAGATTCCCATATACTATTCTTCAGGGCAGAGGTAAGTTCAAAATAAATACTATCATTTTCTAATTTAAAAAAAATTAAATATACAAGATATGATGATGATTCATAAAAGTATCTGGATTAAATCTACAGACACTGTAGTTTCATCAATGGTAAGACTAAAGGATGTTTCCCATATACACTATCCCTATAATCAGATACAGTTGGTATTGGAAAGATTCAATAAAAATTTAAAAAAAAATCCACCAGCAAGCGTCCATGACAGAATCCCAGCTATTCTGATTTAAAACATACAAAGTGTTCTGAACACTTCGCATGAAGATAACTACAACTAAAACAACATTGGAAATACAGAACAGAAAATGGAAATTCATAACATATTTTTAAATAAGGTGAATATAACTAATCTTATAGGTAAATCCAAAAAGTATCCAAAAAGTCCAAATGGTCAGCATTTTCCAAGTGCTAAACCTCTGTGCAGTTTAGTTACCCACTGGTACCAACTGTGTAATCAAAGACTTAAAGAGCAACTTTAGAAGATTTGATCCATTTCCTATCAGTCACATCCCCTGACGTACCAGCAGGCATGCAGTGGCTGTGACTGTTACTGTACAACAGTTACAATGTGCTTCAGTGTTAAAAAGAGCAAAAAAACAGCTACAGAATCTGTCTAAAATACAGTATTTCCAGTGCTTGTTAGGCATATCCAGAACACCGGGCTCAGATTTGGTGCCTGCTATACAAAAAGGATGTGGACAGGCTGGAGATGGTGCAGAGAAGGGCCACAAAGGCTGACCCAAGGCTTGGGAAGCCTGACACAGGGGAAAGGCAGCATGAATGGGGTTTGCTCAGCCATGAGAGGAGGCGGCTTAGGGGAGACCTTAAACACCATGTCCCAGTATTTAAAGGGGGGCTACCAAGGGAGATGCTCTTTTAACAAGGAGTCACATGGAAAAATAATGTAAAATGGATATAAGTTACACCTGGGAAGATTCCAACTGAACACAAGAGGGGAACACTTCACACCAAGAACTATCAACCATTGGAGTATCTCCTCAGCAAAGTGATGGATTCCCCAACATTGGACGCTTGTAAGATCTGGCTAGACAGGATGCTGGGCCATCTTGCCTACACCATGTTTTTGCCAAAAAGGCTGGACCAGATGATCTTTGAGGTCCCTTCCAACCCGGGATTCTGATTCTATGAACTCCTGAGAACATTCTTTAGTATCCCTTCTCCTGAGATAATGAAACTGAAGTGTATTTACAGGAAGCAAATACACAAAAATGATAATCCAGGAGGCTGTCTCTGAATCTTAGAAACACAATACTATAGTACTAGAACATGAATACAGTTGTAAGGCAAAAGAGTATCAACATTCTAGAGACATCTCAAATATTCTTTAACTGGTACATTCAAAATCACTCAATTCTAAGAACTATTTTAGCTATTCCATTAGCTTTTCAGCTGAACAAATGGCTTAATCATAAGGATGTTTCTGTGCATTCACAAGTTTTAGAGGGAAAAAGAAGAGACACTGTTGTATCACATCTCTTCAAAATATTGACAGAAAGGTAAGTTCAGGGGATTTTTGAATGTTGCATATCAACCATCTCTCCTGTACAGAGGATTTACATACCAGGACAAAAATCCCCCAGCCCTCTATTACGATGCTAGTATTTACAGGAATAAATTTGAATTTCTGATGGGAGTTTGCCACGAGCAAAAGTTAACTTCTCTCTGTGATGGAATATGAAAATAAAACTTGGCTGGTTTCTAAAAGATTCAAACCTTTGCTGAAGAGTCCTTGAGTTCGTTGAGGTTGTCCTGTAGAAAATGAACGGAGATGACACGTGAGCTGGAATAGTTTTCAGAAACCAGAGGGACTTTGGGAAGCACGGCCGTGCCCTTGAAACAAAAAACAGCTACTCCTGGAACAAATCTTGCGTTAATACCGTCCTCTGAACAAGGCTAGAAACTGAAATACTTTTTAAAAAGAAAGTGGGGGAGGGGGAAAGACAGTCATTATCTATTTGCTAGACTCTGTTATTAGATTAACTACCAAGTAAGTCTATATCTAATTCTCCCTAAAACAGTGAAAACACACTCTCCTGCCTAGACAAAAATACAAAGAAAAAGTGGTCTTAACTCTAAATTTAGCTGAACAAGGGATGAAACAGGTTTCAAATACTTTTAAACCTGCATCTTCTCCACTTTCAGTTAAATGTGGTAGAAGTTACTCTAGAATGACCTTATGCTGCCATTTATAGAAAACTTCATCACTGAGTAGTTATCACTGTCACCTGTTTCCTCAAAACTAGTAAAAGCTATCTGAATCCTCCAAAATTAAGTTAAATCTTTCAAGTAAATCTTACATAGAAAAAGATGTACTTTGAAAAAACAGAAAAAAGAGAAGAGCATGTTCTAAAGTTGGTAAGATGGTGAAGTTTAAAGACCCACATAATCCATCACAGTGCTCTTGATCAAGTATTGGTAACTTACAGTTTTAAATGTTCAACGTACTGCAAATTCAAAGATTCCATGAATATAGATGGTTTAGAAATAATATAAATATGGAGCAAGGAATGGCTACCCTGAGTCTTCAAGTAGGCTACGCCCATGGTTTTGTGCTGCGCTTGAGTGCTTGGGGTTTCTCTTTGCTGGGTAGGAGGCTTGGTGGCCACATCTGGTTTTATCGTAACGCAGGGCTCAACATGGTGGGAACCCATTGGAAATAAACAAACCTCGAAGGGAAGGTACAACAGAAGCTGCATGCGCACTGAATATACACAACTACAGGAGAACTGATCACCAAGGAGACTTTAAAATGGAACTCCTTTCAAGACTCCTCCTTAGAAGGCACATATCGGTATGATGCTCATCAAGAAGCCTGATGAATTCAGAGGTATCGTACATCCCGTATCATCCAGGAATCTTCAGTGCTATAGATTCTTCAAAGAAGTGCAGAAAAATATGCTCCACTCTGTTGCAAAGACTCATTTGCTTGTAGCTACCATTGCACTCCAAAAAAACTGACTGCTTAAAGCAATGAGGCACTTCTGTGTAAAAATTCTCTTGAAATTTCCAAACACTATTTTACAAAATTTGTGCTAGGTCCTTGAAGCATTATTTTGGTTAATTAAAAAATATTTTTATAGAAAAAAAGACAGTCCGCCAATAAAGAAAAGGAATGCATTTTCTAATGCAACATAAAACCTCCAGTGGTTCCAGTGTATACTTGGCACAAAACTTGAAGGAAGTCGAATACTGGCATCCCAAACTTGTGAGCCTAACATGGGTGCTGCCTTCCTCAGGCTATACTAACCTTTACTGTTGAGGAATGTGATGGAGAAGAATGTGTATCAACTTTGCGGCGTTTTTGTTCTGAGGAAAGAACAGAACAATGGTATTGTTAAAACACAGTTCAAAGAGGAGAATCAAATAATAATAAACTTTCTAAAGTACCAACATAATTACAGCTAGATTTCTTGCCACTGTGTGAATTTGTTTTCCTTAAGCTATCTACAGTTGGCATCTTTATGAAAGGTGACCATCTTCATGAAAGTTTGCAGCGGAAGTGCTCACTCCAAACCTCCATTTTATGGAAGTCAGTATCTGAACTTCAGAATTGCTATGAAGACCCTGAACAGGTGAACTTATGAAAAGTACTAGAGACCTCCCTTATGTGGTTTGCCTTAAGCAGCACCAATATAAAACCCAACATCAGCCTCAGATAAAAACTTAAGGATTTGCTAGCCAATAATATAAGAAGGGACTGATACAGCTTACTGCATCCTTCTTAAGGATGCAAAGGCATATATCTTTCACTTTCCCTGTTTTCTTCCAATTCAAAGGCTATAATGAAGCTCTCAAAGTACAGTTTTTGCATTTCACTTTTGCAAAACTTGCATGGTCAAAGTTATACTACTATGTTTTAATAAAAGACTATTTAGACTTATATTAAAAAAATGGCAGGCTTTGTGGGAACAAGCATTCACTGGAGATATGTGAAGTCCACACATTCACATAGTTTGCCTTTTGGAGATACTCTGACCACCTCCTTTAGCTATTGACTGCATTGAAAAGCCAGTGCCAAAATCATACTTATTATATAGGAATTCTCTCTCAACTTCTCTAGCATTTTTTGACATTCAGTGATTTTCAAGGCACATTGTATTTTTCTAGGCAAGAACAGAAATTAAATATTCAAACTTACCCCTTTCAGATTCTGATGTTTCTGATCGGGGAACAGGTGACTTCAAGGACCCAGCTACTGGCACCTTTTCTCCTCCTTTAGCATTTTCCTTGGATTTCATTTCCTTTGCTAGATCTCTTTCTCTGGATGGCTCCTTTTCTCTCTCCTTTTCTACAGTTGACTTTGACTCAATGATGGTAACAACCGTTTTGGACTTTTCTTCTTTTGAAGCTTTTTCTTCTTTCTTCACTTTTTCCTTCTCTTTGTCAGATTTTGGCGTTTTCTCCTTGATCTCTCTTGCCTTCTCATCTTTGTTTGCCCGTTCTTCCTTTGGTTTATCTTTCCCATCTTTCCCAAGTGCCTTCATCTCCGGAGTGGCAGCTGGAGTCTTGTCTTTTTTTTCTTTATCTTTTTCCTTCCCGCTTTTTTCTTTATCATCTTTCTCTTTAATAATTTTGCTGCATCAAAAATAAAATGGCCAATTAGCATGGCTACAAAACACAGCTCTAGTTATATCACAGAAGTTTTACTCCTGAATGTTTGATAGAATTTCCTGGAGCAGACACTATAAGATTTCAGATTTGCTCTTTCTTTATCCGAACAGCTACAAGCAAATGTTCTCATAGCTAAAATGAAATGCATTAATCAGTAAAACTCTGTATTTTGAAAGAAATAATATAATTTTTTAAATTTAAAAAAAATGGAAAGTATTTACACAGAACCCAGAAGTAAAAATAAAAGGCAGGTAATTTTCAAGTGTATTTGTGTGGCTTGGAAGGAAGAAAATAGAGAATGTGTAAGAACAGTTTTTCTCACCTATTAGATGCACTGTTTCCATTGCTTGTTGTCACCTTCGGTGTAGCATTGACAGTTTTATTAATAACTTTCACCACACCCTGAGACTTCTCCTTTAGTTTATCTGCTTAATAAAGAAAGAACAGTACTATTTCAACAAGTTAATCTATTTCATATTGGTTAAAATACAACAAGTAGCTGAGCATACTCATGTCAGCTAAAATAGACAGTAAATCACTCTCTCCCAAAACCAAGTAAAAATAAAGAACACGCATTGATCCTATTTAGTACTGCACTTATATTTTTTTCTTTTTAGCTTAATGAGGCAAATTTTGAGAGAAGCTTGAAATGTCAGAAAAATTCTAAAAATAAACATATAATAATCATAGGTATGTTTACCAGTCTCCTCAGTAGTGCCCTCTTCCAGTCTAACTGTATTTATTGTGAGAGACGTAGGCATCCCAGCACCACCTGGCCCATTTTGTACTGTTGCAGGTACAGCATTCCTGGCAGGTGGGTCTTTGTGGTGAAATTCATTTTCAGGTATCATGAAAGGCTTCCTACTTTTCAACTGTCCAGAATAGCTGCAAGTCGCACAGATTGTTAAACATGCACAAACATAAAGCAAAACATGGGTTGAATCTTAAATGTGGATCTAATCTAACAGTTCATCTGTTATTTATTTCACAGTTTTTCCTAACTGATATGCAGTTTCTTCCCCCTATATTGATGAGCTCAAAAGAAAAAGGAAAACAAACAAACCCAGTAGACACAGAAGCAGCCCTCCTTCCACACCATCTTCCTCACCACCACACACACACACACCCCCTGGCCAAACATATAGAACAAACTGACTACTGACAACTTCAAACTGTTAGGGCAACCTGAACAGCCCCTCAGGCATACAAGGATGATTCCACATTCACCACAGGAAGATGGAACATGTAACTAACCATTTTAGAATCATATACGCTTTCAACATCTAACCAGTCTTGCAGCAATAGCCCTTGGCTTTCTTCCTTTTACTATCCCTCCTATCTCCTTGCTGCTATACTGTTTCTCTAAAATTAAGCTATCCCCTAGTAAGTAGGAACCTTTACTATTTTAAGGGTTTTACTAGAGTCTTGTAAAGGAAATTAGTGATCATCCAGCACAAAATGAATGTTTTCATTCACACTGCCAGCACCGAGATGCAGGATAGCGAAATCTTCTGTGATAAGGTAAAAATCAAATGTTAGGACTGTAACAGTTCCGAGTCTTTAGATGCCTTTCATGATCCACTTTTAACCACTTTCTTAAATAAGTTGTTGTTACCCCATAGCCAATGCATATAGATCAGGTCTCTTCTCTTTCTCTTCCTGACATATCTTGTGTACTCTTCTTTCCAAGGCTTGACCCAGGTTCAGCACTTTTGGATACCATGGAAGGATTTTGGTCAGCACAATCAGGATGTTTCTGATATGTGTATATTCACCTGTTTCCAGACAGTGCACAGAAGCCTAAAACATAAATCAAATCTAATGAAGTTTGGGGGTCTTTTTAAAGCATTCAAAAAATGTAAGGTTTCTGGCATCTCTATTTACCTTAGTTAATTTATAGTGCCATTTGTGTACCACGTGTCTAAAATTCTCATAATCCAATTGATCAGCCTTATTTCCACCATCAAAGCCAGTTGCTCGTAATATAGTTAGGAAGCCTGGATAGTTGCCACATTCCTACATGCACATCAAAGAATAGGAAAAAATTATTTTTCAGGAAACAAAACCAGTAATTTAAATTCTAAACTCTAAAAAATGAGACACAATCACACTTTACAGGATTCACATAATTTTTTTTAGCTAATTTATGTTGAAATTTTAGTTGTGGGTGACAGAATGGATTTTTCATTATTTGACTAGGTGGTACAAGGAGTATTAAGAAAGTTTCCTTCCATATGCTTCCTAAATTATCTTCAATACAAGCTATGTGAAAATCAGAAATGCAAAGCGTTTTTTTAGCAAATGCATTTTTTAACACCATACAAAAATCACGTCTATCAAAACTACATGAATTATAGAAAATACAAGTCAATTTTATGATTATGCCATCAGAAAAATCCAATTGCACTCATTTTAAATAACAGTTTCACTAAATCCATTTTTACTGGGCTGAATTACACAAGTGGTTAGTAGATATTGAGAAATGGTTCATAGGTACTGAGCAAACTCATTTCAGTAATTTCCCATACCTTTTCATATATGACTCTGTCACTGTGCCATCTGGTTACAGTCTCCAGCATACAGCATAAAAATCTGCCATATCTACTGGCTTCATTTTCTGTGCAACTTGCAACTGTATATATAATATCAGAGAAAACCTGTGAATAGAGCAAGAAACTGTTACTATGACCTTACTAAATTATAAAAACAAAAAACCTAACAAAAATTACAAATTTCTCTCATCTAAACCACCATTAAGCTGGTTTCTAAATACAACAGAGACTCATTATAAAGTATTGTTAGTTTCCCAACTGCTGGTCCTTCCCACATAGCCCAGAATCCAAGCATACAGCTGCTGCTGACACACTTTTTGACAGCTCAAGTGTCTTCACTGATATAACTTTTATTATCAAATTAATAATGATTTGAGCTGGTAGAAGTAAACATCTAGCCAAGCTGCTGCAAAAAGTATTTTTCCTGGCCCACACAGGTGCATCAGATAGGGCTACTTGAGTAGAAATGCTCTTTTGGAACATGAAATCAGAGCAGATGCAGTGACACAAACAGGCTCGCTGTCTGCAGCACCATTTGCCAGGATCAGAAAGGATGTTGCTGGTGAGGGAAAAGCATAAGAAAATTGGTTCCACAACAGAAGGGCACACACAGCTAAAAAAGGGAGGATGAGAGCAGGTCATGGAAATGCAGATCACTTAAAGGTTACAAAACCTGAAAACAACTTGTATGACAGCTAATGACTTTGCTCTGCAACTCCAGACTCACTAGGGTAAAACATAAACATTTCTTGAAAATAAACCCCTGAAGCTTTAAGAAAATATTGATCAGAAGATCTGAAGTACAAAAGTGAACTTCTGATTGTCAGAGATTCTAGAATGAAACACAAGTAATGATCTGGTTTACCTCTTGTGGGAGGCAGGGGGACACTAGTTTGGGACATTTGTAGTGATAATGATGAAAATACACAGAGTTGTAGCTACTTACTCGGTCATAGCAGAGAAGTGTGGAGAAATTGGGTGTTTTCTGCTGATGCACCAGTTCAACGAAGTGAGCACAGTAAACTGCATCAATTGCAGAAAAAATGCATCGAGGAAATATACACAACTGTAAAAATTTGGTGATAGTCTCATTTTTGGTAGATTCTTCAAGAAATAAAAGTTGAGGGGGAAAAAAGAAAACAAAAATAAAGTAAATTAATAGTTTATCATTCAACTACTCTCTTCCCAAGATCCATACTGTGGTGTTTGTACATTTGGCCACTTGTATTTCAGACCTATCTTTGGCATTGATCAGAAAAAGTCAACGTAAGTCCAACTGCTTGAGGGTGAGGATAGAATAGCAGGGTGGATGTAGCAAATGTTTATTTCTTATTGGCAAAATTCTTCTTTCACACAACGAGGCTAAAAACAGCTGGGACATCTTCAGTAAACTTCTCCACCTGCTCAAATTGTACACATCAGCAAAGCAAACACCACCTGCTATTTCCCTAGAACACTTTCATCTTTCTACATGGGGCTGACTTTCAGTTTAGTTTCCTTCAAAACTGAAGAACATACTGTCTCTATAGAATCAATTCATAATCATTTTTCCAATTAATCAAACACAGAGGAATCTAAAGAAGAATAGCCTTCAGTAAACCACCACCCCAATACAGACACATTTTGTGAAAGTTTCATTCTACCTCTGAGTAAAAGACTGCACTGTATCAAGTTCAAGAGTTACCTGTTTCTGTTTGACCAACCACGGGTTGGTAAACTCAACAGCCCAACACATACCCAAACTGGTCCCATGGCAACAATGAGCATAAAAGCAAGCTGAGATGATGGTACAGAACAAAAGCAAGATCAGAGGAAAGTACAGAACTAAAGACTGCAAGTGGATGGCTCCAAAGGAAGAACAGTCATGATCCTCACAAGGGCCACTGGTGGTTTTGCAGAGGCCACAAGTTCTAATACCCAGGGTTTACCTGCTTCAGTTTGGTGGTGCTCATGGAATAAAGCTTTCTCAAGAAAGGACTGTCAGCTTTTACTTAACTAAAATCTTCATGTTGACTTCGTTTAATTCTATTATTTACCCCTCAAAGGCTATAACAAAGATTTGATACCTAAAATATAATAAAACAGCTATCAAGGGAATCACAGTTCATAGGGTAATCAAGTATGTGTTGCTCCAGAAGTGTACAAACAAAGCAGAATAGCCAGTCAGAATAGGTAGTCTCCAATTGCTAAAATTACCAGGCTACTCTGCTAAAAATTAGCTATTCACAAGGGTACAAAGACTCTATCCAAAGTTTGGAGACAGGAAGCTAGTCTTAAAAGAAAATAAATATCAATAATTTAAAAAATACTAATAAATCCCACTACTACACTGGATGTGCTGTTCTAGTTCTCAAGTAGTACAATTACAGATTATGTATTTTAATGGGCAAACTGCTGAAATACTAAGTTTGCCTGTGCATACAATGCTGGGAAACTTCCTTCAGCTGAAGCCCAAGCACAAGAGCCAGGAATAAGCTATTCCCAGCATCCTGCAAAGAGTTGTGTATACCTATGCTAACTACTTTCTATACATTTTTGGGTGCTTCTTTAAGTAGACAAATTTACCAAGTCACCTCTAGACCAAGTTTTAATCAGGAATTTTTCAACCAGTAATTTCTTATAGTTCATCTGCTAGAGTACATTAAATATTTAAAGGGAACAGTGTTTCTTCATAAAACCAGTTGGATGGATCTTACATGAGTTGAACAACAAAACTCTTTTCCACTGGATTATGCTAGGCTTCTTGGGACAGACGAACTACTACTTCCAGTTACAAACTCAAAGTTCATCCAGAGAAGAAAACTGACCAGAGAAAAACATTTCAGATTAACCATACCAGCAGAGTTCACAAGCAACATGAAACATTACAGATGTTTTCTAGGAGAAAAAACTTGATTCTGTTTACTGCATATCAGCCCTATGAAACATGCATGCTGTTTCACTGCATGGGGCTGTTAGACGGGCACAAAACTTATCTTGTCATTGGAACAGAGTTTATGCCACCACCCAAACCCTGGCATATTGCTGCTAATCACAGGACTCAAAGTAAGCCAACTCAAACCAATCATTAAGACTTTACATGCCCATTCTTAGTCCTGCAGCAATTATACTAACTTAGCAGCATTCTAACTGCAGTTAGCAAGTACAAGCCAGCTTGCAATTACAAATTTCCACTGAATTGGTCGATCTCTAACTTATTTTCTAAATAAGGGAAAAATTTAAAAGTTCTTGACATTGCAAGAAACCAAAAAGTTCTCCATGAAAACCAACTACTCAGCATTTGCAAAGACACATTACATTCTAACTAAAAATTTACCTTAATAACAGATCTCAACATATAAAGAGATCAAGTTTTCAAATCAACATTAAGAGAATTAGTGCAAGGAAGTTCTGGAGATAGTGACAACTACAAAAACATCCACAACATTTCCCTTAGACACACTTACTTGCCAGAAGCCAGTTATCTTTCTCTAGTTTCAGCCTCTGTAGAACCCTCTGCACATGCTCCAATTGCTTCTTCTCCTCTTCAAGGAGCTTGTCCTGCAGAGCTGTGCAACGTTCTTTTTCTTTTTTCTTTTTATTTGGAGGCTATAAAACGCCAGAGTAACTCATTTAGTATTATACTAAAACTTGCTATAGACAGAGCAGTAAGTTCTTGGTAATACTAAAGAATTAAAACCTTTTCACTCAAAAATGTTCTGCTATAATAATCAACTGATTTTATGAATGCTGGCTGACTGCAGTTAAGACAAGAGTGAACAGACAAACCACAGATACAGGTGTCAAGATCTGCTTTCTGAAACCGGTTTTCCAGTAATTTTCACTTAGTGGAGTCACTAGTACTTTTAACAAGGGAATTATGAAGGAAAGTCAATCCAAATTACGTTAATCTGGCAAATCAAAATGGATGAACCAGGTGACAAAACTTCTCAGATCTAAACAACCTTAATACTTCATGAAAAGAAACTCTTTCAAGGCTAGAAAGTTTAAACTGGACCACAAAATTTTATCCACATACCATTTCCTGATTGTCATCTATGGCTTTCATCTGGACTTTAAGTTTATTGACTTCTCTGTCATAGCTGCTGTGTGGCACAGCAAGGTCATACATTGTTAAAGACCAGAATGTAGCATAAAACTGAGGGCTGATGTCATCCCAAACTTTAGGGAGGTGCAGAGAAATCACAGCTTCGTGAACAGGAGCCATCACCAGCTCGCAAGATGTAATGTATTTGTGAACTTTGTGCTGCTGTTTATTTCCCTTCTCAGCTTTTT
This sequence comes from Acridotheres tristis, assembly GCA_037013685.1. Taxonomy (NCBI): domain Eukaryota; kingdom Metazoa; phylum Chordata; class Aves; order Passeriformes; family Sturnidae; genus Acridotheres; species Acridotheres tristis. The sequence continues at coordinate 10,677,833 of CM072889.1, read as the reverse complement.
TTAGTTCATCATACTTTGACTGTGGATAGAAAGATAAAAAACTGTAATCTATATATACAAAAATTAAACGGAATAATATAATTTAACTTTTCTCAAAAACTTTTCTATACAACATTTACTTGTTAAATGTAAGCACATAAAGCACTAAAGAACTTAATATGGAACCTTTAGTCTTCATCCTTATTGGATGGATTTATCTTTCTTCAATGATGCTGCTACCTGTTGTTATAGTAACACATTATACTACACCAAGTAAAAACCACTCTCCATATAGAACTTTTTAGATGCAGGAACAAATTCATTTCTGACAGTTCCTGAGACAGCACACCATTTGGCAGCTGCATCTAAAACACCTGCAGAAGAACTTACACCTTTAAGGGAAAAGGGAGGGAGAGAATTCCTACTGATAACCCAGGACATCCAAAGAGGTGACTTCATTAGCTACAACTTCTGCCAGTTGTGAGAAAGGTGACACATAGGCCATATTGTCTTAGGAGATTAAAGACTACCTCTTCCAGCCCACAGCTTCTATTATTTCTAATTCTACTCACAAAACTTTGCAAGTTTTATTTAGCAAACAAACTTTATCTGGAACCTACCATGTGTACTGGCAACAGGTACCAGAACAGCACTACGAGCAGACAAACAGAAAAGCTGTACTCACTGAAATGTGGTGTGCATACATGGGTCTTGAGAGGAAAAATGCAGCATCGTGAGGAGTGTGAAACTCATTACAGAGAACATCAATAGAAGGCACTCGCTTTATGTAATCCTCTGTGCTTAGATTGGATGCTAAAAACCCACCAAATTGTACCAGGGTGTCATGGCACTACAAGTAAAAAATACAAAAAGTTAGCAAACATTATTATTTTGTTCAACAATTAAACTAGGGAGAGCTTCAGAGCTTGCTCTTTTTTTCCTTTTTTGTTTCTTTTTAAAAATGCTAATACTAAATAGTAGAGCAAAAAATTTCTCATGGCGGAAGAACAATAAAATAAAAAGTCCCACCTAGCAAAGCCAGCAGAACTCAAGAGCATTCTTCTCTACCAGAATGGAATGTAACTAGTTCCTACTGCCTAAGGCAGCGAAAGAATTATTTTTTTAAAAAAAGGAAGTTTCACTACCAAAATAAGACTATAAAAACACAATGGACACTTAAAAAATAAGAAATTAACTTTTTATGACAAAGGATGCTTGTACTTTTACTCAGAGGTCACCTGTCAATATACTTTTAATACACCCATGTATTTTAATAGAGTAACTCTGCAATTAGTTTTAAAATTTGTATGTATCTGTATTTGTTGTACTGGATTCCCATATACAGTTCGATATATTTTGTTATTTATGCGCTGAATCCTCACATATTGTTCTGATATACTGGAAGTCAAGAAAAAGGAGGGGATCTCAAATACAGGTGTTTTTACTTGCCTGATCATACAGTTTTCCCACCAGCTTCAGATGTTTTTCCCCTCCTTCTTGAAAGACGACACCATTTCTCTGTTGAGCCATAAGCAGGCACAGTGGGAGGGCAAGATCATGGTCCAATAACGCATCTTTTAATCTCTGAGATGATTTCTTCGTATTCCTGATCTGGCCGAAGTATCCACCCTGCACAATACAGAAAAAGTTATCCAAGTTGGAAAACAGTGCATCACAAATGGAATCTATGTGTGCTGACTGCAGAAATACTGATTAATTAACAGCAATAGTTTCCTGTTCATCACTAAAACTCTCCGGATCCTGTACTGCAATTTATGTATAGAAGAATCAGAAACTAACCAGTCTTGCCTGCTTTAATTAGTTTTTTACTACTCCCTCCCTGAGTAGGGCAGAGCAAGCAGGACTGCTCCACATCCAAGCCCAATAGCTGCTTCCAAGCTCACTGGCTGCTGGAATGCAGAGGTGTGTCATGTAACACTTTCTCCTGAATATGAGATGCTGTGATGCACAAGAACTAAGGTTCACATCTACACTGCCTCAGCTGCCTGCCTGAAGGCCTCTAAGCTCAAAAGAGGGGTAAACTCTGATAAAGCACACACCTCTCTCAGCTATGCTCTGGTTCTTAAGCCAGAGTCTTAAGCCAAGTCAATAAAAAGCAATAGTTATTAAATTTAACACAAACACACCTCAGCTTTCAGTTGTTCTCCACCAGTCATGGCTTCCAATTGTTCCATTGTCATTTCTTCAGTAATTTCTATTCCCGCCATTTTCTGCACTACCTCTTTTAAAATAAGCAAATCAAAGCTGCAAAGAAAACAGAAAAGTGGAGTAAAACCAAGATAATTTGTTTAAGAACCGGAAGCTATGACATTCAATATACATTACATAGCAGCACCACAGTGCATGTTAAACAACATTTTCATTCTGTTTTCAAGAAGAAAGTGGTATGCCAAGCACAGGGTTTTCTTTACTGCAAGCAAAAAGCTAGTACTTAAAACCAATGCAGTCAATCATCAGTTGGATTTCAGAACCCATTCAGAACAACTTAATATATTGTTTTTGAAGACGGTAGTGAATCTGGTGCTATTAAGTATCAGCAAATTAATCAAACTTCATTGCTCCCTTTTGTTGCTTTCCATGTGTCAAACTGTATCTATGCAGTTATTTCATGAATATGGAATATTTCAGATATTGGAAAGAGTTTCTAGAATAGCACACGGCCTTGGAAATGTACTGGCAAAGCTAGTCTGGAGAGGTTATTTGGAAACATGGAAAATATCTTATTTTTACCTGAAACACAGAATATATAAAATACTCCAATAAGCATCCTGCCCAGAGACTAGGTTTTACTTCCTGCTCTGAATACCATAAGGACAATGACTTTTCCTAAACAGTAGTAAATTGTATCTCAATCACACAGAGCAGCAATGTTTTCCAGTCAACTTCTGAAATTTGTGTGACTTACTTATAAAAGCATTGACTCATGCCTCCCAAAATGAAGTTCCATCTTTAAATAATTCATATGGCTTTTATTTTTGTTTGCTGCTCCAACCATAAGTATGTTTTCTGTCTAGGAACTGTGCAACACCAGCATAAGCTCCAATTCAAATACCTAAATATTGCAGTCCTGTGAAATTGGTCATACCAGTAAATCCATTTTATTTTTACAATCCCAAGTACCAAACTTTTTTTTTTTTCCAAAATACTTACAGCCATGATTTTGGGGAAAGACAATGAACATTACTTACCTTTCCTCTGCAGCGCAATGTGATTGCCATTATCAGAACAAAAAGTAGGGACAGAGGAGCATATGAGACTGAATGTCTACATTGCAGGGAAGGGAAAAAAACCTACAATTCTCAACATACCTACACTAAAATAACATGCTCTGTTATCATCATTGGTAAGCTGCCTTTCAATAATCATATGGAGATTTTTAAAAGAAAAAAGTTGATACTCACCTATGCGATAAAATTAAAATTAAATAAGTAAATGAAACAATAATATTAAGTGATGACAATGGAAAGACAAAAGGAAAAGTCAAACTGGAAATCTTATTTTGAGTTATGATTAACACTGATGCTTGAAGAAGCAATTCAACTACCACTAAATAAATGGGATAGGCTATTTAAACGCTATTAAAATGTTAAGAGCCATCCCTGCAGAGAAGACATTATGAGAAAAGAAAAACTAACAGCCACACTACTTTATATAACGGAAACTTATTTTTTAAATAATGTACAATAACATCTATAATGAAATTACACACTGGCAGGATTTTGCCCATCTGGTTAGCTGTTAAGAAAACTATTAAAATAAGTGAAAGATGAAAAATCAGTGCTTCAAGAATGTCACAGCTACACAATTAGAGGAAAAGTAATATACTAAAGAGAGTATCATCCTTTTTTTCTGCTATTTAGCCTTCCCAGTGCTATGAATGGAGTTTACCACTGCTAGAGCAACAACTACATCAAGCGTCTGTGTATCAGCAAACATCTGAATAATACTTTATAAAAACTGAGTTTATAAGGATCCATTGTGCAATACTTGCCTTTTGCCAGCTTTCAGCTGGTTGGCTACATACTGCAGGAGGCCTGCAAGTTCGATTGGGTATTTTCGAAAAACGGCACCACAAAAGCTTGCCAGACCTAAAGCAAAGAGAAACAGCTGTGACTGCACCTCTTTATTAAATAAACATTAACAAAGTGCATATGGCATCATAGCAATACACGCATTTCTGGAATACAAAGGAAGAAAAAGAAATTCTTCTTGATTAAACTTGCCAGCTCTCCATTTTAGCCAGTAGGTGCAAGTGAACTATTGAAATATTGATCATAATGATCAATGGTTGAAAAGATCATGGGGGGTGTGAAGTATTTTAAACATGATTGTAATAAATAAGACAAGAATACTAACTTTGCAGCCAGCTTGAGATCGTAGTGTCATCATGCTTCATTCTCTCTTTCTCAGGGTTTGCCAATGCTTCAATGATACAATCTTTAGTGGAGTTAAAGAGGGTACTTTTCCTCAACTTACAAACACAAAAGATACAGAGACTTGTTTTTCTGGCTTTTGTAATATATGAACATGATATATAAGTATAGCAAGCACTAGCATGGTTTTAAAAAAAATAAAACCATGAAATAGTAACCTAAAAGCAGTATTTACCTCACTATTTACAAGATCACTATGCCTTCAAGAGTGAAAGTAGTAAAAACAAAGAATAATTTTCATAGTGTGGAAGAATTAATAGAGAGGGTTCCATAATCCACTACAAGCGCAAAGGTATTTGCAAACTTCACTAAAATTTCCAGCAAAAAGCAGTAAGAAGAGAAAACAGGGACGATATTTAGTAACAGAGAACAGATTTATTCTGGCTACAACCGCAGCTTTATCAATAAGTGATGTAGTAATTTACATCAAAGGATACATGCCAAGACATCGTAGTTCAGGGAAGTGAGGTATTTCAGCGAATCAACAACCGGAGTGATCAAGTTATCGTATTTTTGTATTTGCGATAAAATCTGCAAGTTACAACAGACATTCAGCTGAACAGGGAGAGTATTCCTTATCTTTCACATAATAAAAGCATTTAACAATATCTGTCTTCAAAACCTACACAAAACATGCTTAAAATTAATTTTCAAAGGCCCAAAACAACTGTCAAAGTACATAGGTAATCTCATTAATCTATCTAGTACCTCAAAGAGACCAGCGAAACATGTCTATAACATGTTTAAAAACATTTCTGTATAATTTCTCTTTTCAATTATCAGCAAATAAAATAATGACATTTTTTTTAACTAATATTTCCTACAAATCCTAAACCTTAGCAGCAGGATTTCCTGTTGCTACATAGAGTAATAAAAGACTATTAAAAAAAAACCCCAAAACCATGAATCTAGGTCATGAAAGACTCTTTGGTACATGACACACATGCGTACAGTGCAGCTGTAATTTCTTCAAGTACAGTCTAAAAACTGGCAAATCAATACCCTTAGGTCACATTTGTGGATAAGATGGAGGCCCATCAACATATTTTTACACCTCTCCAGCACTTAGTAGCACCAAGCAATCTTAAAAATCCATCCCAACTTCCCAAGTGTATTTCAGATTCCGAAGTTTTAAGTTTTCTTCTAAATGACCCTGATCCATCTCCACCACACTCGTATAAACAACTGTCAGAGCAACTTATCCTGAATTTGCACAACCTGTTCTGCATAGCCTGATCAGCCATTCCTGCACCTGAGCCCCACCTCTGCTGTCCCAAATTAACTTTTTTTCAGAGTTGATTATTCAAGAGATGTTTCCTTATTTAACATGTCATTAAATATTATTAAGTAACGTTTAGTATCTTACTATGTGAGCTACTAAAAAAATCACTGTATTTCAAAATTTGCAGCAAAAGTAAAAAAAATAATGAAATTAGAACTGCAGGTCCCTTCCTGAACTTCCAATTATCTGTTGTCAAGATGAAATAGTACTCAAATACATGGAACTACATACATAATCAAATAAAATTGTAGGATTGCTGTGGCTGAGCTTCCCAATTTGTCTTCCAGAGGGTTTCACATTTTCCTTAGTTAAACGCCTGTAAAAGAGGACATTATTTTATTACAAAAGACAAGCTAGAAGAATATGAAGACAACAGGTTAGTTTCAGTGAAGAAACATCTTTGCTAGTCTCAGAGACTACACTGTCACTAGCAAATGTGTTTTCAGGACATCTCATCAGAGAAATACTAATCTGTTGAGAACTGGAAATTGAGTAATCCTCCAAGATGCAGACAGTACAAGTACACTTGCCCCTCTATTACTATGGACCACATTCTAGCTTCAACTTCGAACATTTTGCTTTCAGAAGTCCTCAGTGAAACCTGTACCACAAACACCAAACTACCAAATGATTCTGTTAGCTGCTCCTGGAAATTTAACTTAGCAACAGATCGGTTGCATTCTGTTCATTGAAAAATAGTATTTCTTTCTTTGTGTTGCAGTTCCACAGCATTTCCTACTGAAGATTTGAGCTCAACCTGAAACCTGAAGTTGACAGTAAATTATACACATAGCATTCTTCAACAACTGACAGCACTGTGGTTCATCTGCCCAACTGAAATCCATTGTACAGGGAAGGAGGAAAAGGTTTATGGTGTATGGAGCAAGTCAGAAGGCAATCAAAACAATTGTTCCTAACTTTCACAGCTCTGAGTCCAAAGTCTTTTATCTAGAAACAATCACTGTCTTGCCTATATGGAAAGGTTCTGATAATCCACATTGTAACACCACACCATTTGCTTTTGGAAAATGGAGAAATTAATTCCCTGACAGTGACATCAAATGTGAGGTAAATCTGAAATTGCTGTGAGCCCATTTGAGGATGAGAATAAATCATTCTGTTCAACTTACTGCCATACATTCGAATCTACAAAGAACATGACAAGATTCTTGAGACTCTTTGGAGAGTCTCATGTAGCACTTACACATTTCATAAGCAAAGCAATTTATCAAAAGTCTTACCCATGGAAAAGGTTTATAAATCATTTAATGGGACATTTTTCAGAGATTATATATCCCTATTGGTGACAGATTTGTCTGTATCCTTGCTTATTTGATAGTTTTTAACCACAATACATTAAATACTTTATGAACAAAGACTATGTGGAAAATTACTAAGTCATTAGACAGGGAATGTATTTGCCAAGCTTTTTTCCTCCAGCTGGTGATATGCAATACACTGTACTACAGTTCATAATTATTTATGGCAATAGGATACTTACTTCATAATGTACTTGGCTCGGTCTATGGTTTGAGCTTTAACTTTCACAAGAAGTGGGTGACTATTGTATGTTTCATTCTTCCATTGCCCATAGAGACGGTACCTGGAAAAGTTATACAGGGAAAGAAATTTCAGAACTGACAATTCAACAGCCCATTCCAAAGGATGGAAACAAATTATTCTACTCACCGGTACTGGTAGGGAAAAGTTTTGAACATTCCCCATAATTCCTCAGACATGCATGCATTGCAGTCCATCAAGGAAAGAGATGGAAGCAAGACTTGATCAGTAATACTCAACAAACAGCTGAACAGTGTCTCCTGAGATAAAGACAAAACCCCAAGGTAACTATCAAGAAGTGCTTCTGAAGCAGGGTTATACATATAATGCACAAATGGAAAAATTGATTAAAAAAAACCCAAAAAAAACAAGTACACCACAAGATTAAGACTTCCAGAACAAAACTGTAATGGGACCTAGAAGTATCTCCCATCATAAATTACTCTAAAAACTCATTTTTATAAGTTAGCTTTCTACGGGATACTTGGATTTCATTGTGAACAATCCTGATAATAAATTAGAAACTTCTGAAATAAATAAATTGTGCAATTAAAAAAATATCATTGTACCAATAAATACCTCCCCTACTTCCAATTTGTCTTTTCTCTATGCTTTTCCCCACTATGAAGTGTTATTTATAGAATAAATAGCTGGATATTTCCAGTTGATTCCAAGTAAATAAGAAGTAAAATGCACATTTGGTCACCATTACAATTTTGCATAAAAACACCTTCCTCCAAAACAAACTCACCATTTTCTCTTTATCTTCCTGTTTGCCTCCATCAGACTGAAACTGTAACAAAGACAACCATGTTAAGTGTAGCACAGTTACTGTAAGTTACAGTTTCAGCACAGGGCTATCTCAGCAAAAGCAGAAACCTGAAGGGCCAAGCATCTCTTCAATGTTTAATTTGCCACATCTGTCAGCATTAAAGTATTTTTAAACAGAAATTCAAATGCATGGATAAAACGCATTCTTTGCATACAGAGGGGCTCTGTACTATTTTGTCCAAAAAGAAATAAAAGCTAGAGCTACAAGGAAACTTGCTATTACATATGAAATACTGAATTTTCTTACTGGAGACGAAAATCAATGCCTAAGCATTCTACCTAAGCACCTTCTACCTAAAAATCTGAGGACTTCCAACGCAGTTACCAAGAGCCATAGATTATTTCCCATCTTTCTCTCACAGTAACACCCTCTTAAGCTTTTCATTTTCGTTATTAAATTACTCTCTCTGCTTGCTCCACTCACCATGAAAAGCATACTAAGCTATCACAACAGTAAGTGCACAATTATTTTAAAGGTACACTTTAGCATGAAAGCTGCAGTGCAATGTTAGTAGTCTAACTTTTAAACTACTGCATGGGTTAACTTAGAGTCAAATTACCTTCAGTTATAAGTATTTCTACTGTGTGTTAAATGTAGTTTCACAACTAGAACATGCTGATGGCAACAATGCATTTAAAATAACTTTCCCTATGTTACCTTAGCCACTCTGTCACTGACGAATTTCTTCACAGTTCCAACCTAGAGCAAATAGCTAAAATGTTGCTCATTCTTGTCAGAAACACATTAAACTGTTATATATTTACAGTAAACCTGCACAAGAGATTCCATAAACAAGTAATTCTCCATTTCAGTGCACATATCCTCAGAAATGGGGCTTTTTCACAAACCTTCAGTACTTCAATGACAAAGTAGTCCTAATAGTCTGCCAACAGCAATAAAATGCATTAGTCCCTAAAATTACAATTTCCAACTTAACTGCACTGTCAGTGCAAAATAGCCTTCATTGAAGTTGTATCAGTCTTCTCACTGGCCAGCAAGAAATGAGCATGCTATAAAGTCAGAGTATTTACCACTGGGAAATTTTACCATTCTGGAAGTAGGACAACAGTTGAAGTTTCCACGATTTTATTACAAAGACTACCTGGAACCCAAAATTGTAGGTCTCTCACCCTGCCACTGCATCTTGGAACTTAACAAGAACGAATTCTCTTGACAAAATCTCCTATTTTCAACAAAAAGATCTTCCCAAGAATTATCTGTGTTCTTAGCTCTGCATCATCAGATACAGCTGGACACGAAAGCCTCTCCTTAGGTAGTATATAAATTATGAGCATTCCAATATTTGGTAGTTGCAGTTGAAATAAAAATACTTTTAAGAAAAAGAAGTTATAAAACTGAAAACTTCCCCTCCAGTGCCACTTGGATCAATCAAACTTCCCAATTTTCTGTCATAAGTTAAAAAATAATGCTGGGTAACAAAATCCATAATTTTTAAGTCTTGGAGAGGTGGACTGGTTGTTCATTGATAATAATAGCAATTTAATTTTTTTTATTCCAAAGTTTCTCTGAGCTGCTGTTTAAAAAAAAAAAATTAAACCCCTATTGTTGACTTGAGAGCAAACCCAAATTGCCAGAAAAGCAGCAAAAGAAATCAATCAAAAAGGCTCAATCTGAACTACCGAGTACATGTTAAGGGAGTTCAGGATATAAATTCAACTTGCAGCCTTTTAAAACAGGTCATACTGCCAATCCTTCAATAGACATATGGTAAAGACATGGTCAAAAGACAGTAACCCATCTCAAGAGATCAGTTAATTTCTCAAGTTGGCAACTTGAAGCCATTTCCACATCAAACTCATCCTTAGCAGCATCTAAGGCTTGTCACTGAAACAAGATCAACAGCAGCAGATTTTAACTAGGCAGAACAGGGGGGGAAAAACATGAAGTGAAAGGATGCAACATTCCCCTAATTCCCAAGTAACATAACAGCTGGAACAGAAAGCTGAAGTTATTTGTACTGCACATGTATTAGGTTATCAATCCTTGTTTATGACATTGTAGCTGTGATAATGTAGAAGCTTGCAGGCAGTCAGCACCAAATGTCCATTGGGTTTTTTAATTATACACACAGAGATGATATTTTACAATAGGAATACCATAATGGGAAATTAGGTATCACTAAGATATCCGTGGTTATAAGCCTGAAGTGCCTTAAGTTGTTCATAAAGATGTTTATGGATCATATAATAGATCAAAAATTAAAATAAGATTATCCAAGTTCGCCATTAGTCAAAATTTTCTTTTGTTTCAGCATTTGAATATGACACAATTAGCAAGACAAGCATTTTTTTATATCGGAGTAATTGTATTTTTCACATTTTGACCAGCTGTTGTGTCATACCAACCTCTTTCATAAATGCTTTTCCAAGGCGCACTACTTTTGCAAATAAAATGGGATCATGGGACAGATGAGGACCAAGGTAACAAAGCATGTTGAACACTTCCTTTCTCAATTCCTCAAAGCTCTCTGCTTGTTTTGGTGCTCTCTTGTTTGGCAAAGAGGAAATTGGTGACCCTTTAGCTCCCTTAGGTACACCAACTCTGAAAAATAAAATATGCAGCATTTCACATGAAACAGAAGTGAAAATGTTAAAAATGTATCTAAAACTAGGCTTATTAGTGAATTCATGCTGTAAAGAAATTGGTTTCCTCCAGAGTAGCAGCAGAACTGTGGCTGTCACTTTACCTGCGGTACAGAGGCTCAATTGTCACATGGACAAGCTGGCAAAGTGCGATGGCAATCGGCTTGTGTGAAGTAGAGTAAAATGGAGGCATCTGATCCATAATACTTTGTGCATGGTGCCAGTCACCAATTTTTAATAAGGCTTCCAATAAGCCAAGTTTTTGATTATCAGGAGGCTGCAAGATAATAAAGAAAAAGTGTGTTCATAAAGTCTCCTTAATACTCCTTAAGCAGCTGCAATCCACAGCTAGAGAAAAAAAGCCTTATATATCACCATGTAATAAAAACATATGCAAAACAAAACTTAGCTAGACATTTAGACAATCAGCAAACCTCAAAAGAAATCATAAACTAATCCATGTAGAATTTAACATCTGCATCAAAGTTTAAAAAAAAAACAAAACAGACATTTATAAAGTTGCCTGATGACACATTTTTCAAACTGTCACAAGCTACTGTGGCTTATTTCCTTACAGGACATTTTAAGCACAGTGCAAGTACTTAAGAATCATTTGTGCTCTGTGTTTTTCTGGGTTTAAAAGCCCAAACATCTCTTGCAAAAGCAGATTAGGAAAAAAAACCCAAAAAGCTAAGCCACACTCAAACCCTTCCTCTGTCCTAGTGTGCCTGTACAGTAAGTTTCACATTAGCATCTGTTCTAGGAGACTCTAGATTTTAAATGCAAGTCCACATAAAGTTTTCCAGAGATTCCCTTTGTAATACAGGCATAAGAGAAAACAGGGGTCTAGAGTTAAGGTCATGCCTTGAAGCAGTTTTTCAGGGACATGGTATTGATATATTTTATTGTTATAAATTTGTTTTCCCTGGCCCCCGAGGTAAAAGTCTATTCTAAAGTGACTAACAGTAAGGAAAACTAGCTGTAAATAACTATAAGCCTAAGACGATGTTTACACCCAGGGAAGGAAGATTACAAGTCTAGGACAAAATGTTATTTTAGAGCAAAATATAATTCTATTTAAATCACACAAGCAGAGATGGCCGATTGACAACAAGAATAATTAATTACAAAAAGACACTCCTGTGGTTCTACAGTTTGTGGGCATAGCACATGGCAACATGTAGAGGAAAGCTCCATAGCAAAACCAAGTAAGGGCTCTATTCATGCTAAACTTATGGAGCTCACATGCTGCTTGACTTATGGGTAAGCAAGGTCTGACAGGAGCTCTCCAAAAGCCAAGACGTGTCCAGTACAGAGGGGTCAGTCCAGAACTGCTATCAAACCCATTCCTGCTACCCACACTCTGACATGTCGGGATGTCCTACCACACAGTTAAGGTAAATGCATCTAAAAAGGCTAAAGTAGGTAGCACACTTGTCGAGATTAAATTATTCATATTAGAGTCATGAGATAATAATGAATTTTAACCACACAAAATAAGCACTTTGTGGATTTAAAAGTCAGGTCAATTTTTAAACACTGCTTTCCTTCTGCAGGCATGATACTTACTGTATTAAAATGACATGTTGGATACAATGTGCCTAAACTTAGGCTAACAACAGCTTTCACATGTAGCTACTCCCCTAACTGCTGTGAAGTGCACAGCTAAGCATATACAAAAATATTTTTAGAACAGAAACAAGTTTTTCAAGACACAGCACACACTTTGTAACAGTGTGTGCAGTCACAGATTGGTTTCTGTTAAGTACAGTTCTTAATTTTCCCATCACACAGGCTCAGATTTTTATCCTTCAGAAAAATGCTGCAGTTTCTGGTAGAGCTTAAAATTCCTTAGTTCTTAATTCTAAAGCTTAGCATGAAAGCTGTCTTAATTCCTCTGACATTACTTGTAATGCATACACTCCCCACGTTCAAGGGTTTATTGTTCCATCAGAACAGAGTGAAAACCATGCTTCAGAAAATTCTGGGCAGCCCCATCTGACAGCAGAGAAGGTGGGCCAAAGCAATGTGGTGTAAGCAAAAGGGAGGGAGATCAAAAATTTAAAGTGATGAAAAGAATCTGTTTAAGCAGCAGCTGTGGCTGCAGTTGAGAGTCAGAGGGTAGTGACTGTATCAGGTGCCTGAGGGAAGAAAATGGAATTAGATCTTTCAAACTAGGAAAGAAAAATGAAAGTAGGAAGGAAGGTCAGAGATTAACAGAATCAAGGTGGAGTAGAAGAAGTAGGAATAGGTAGACAAACCAGGTTTTAAATAAAGTGTTTAAGAAGTACTTAAGCACTCAAATGAAGATGAAAACAGAATGGCCTCAAAGAGATCAAATAATTTTGTTTCTAAAATTATAAATTTACACATATAGACACACAGGCTTGAAGAAAAGCACAGAGAGCAGTTACAACTAAAAATCTTCAGTTTTAAGCTTTTTCTACAATGCAGGATAATTATACCAACATTCTTAAGTCCAGCAATTCTTTATATCCCAATTCTTGATTGAGAGAACTAATGTCCTTACTTTTAGGAAATCAACTAGGATTATACTGTCGTGAATCTGACAAGGGCAGTTGCTAAAGACCGTGAAGTGTATAAATGCTGGGGCATAATTAGTGGAGCCAATACAACAAAAAGGACAGAAGAAATCAATTACTCATTGAGCCAAGAATATCTCACGTACAGAAATCGAGAACAAACCCCAAACTAGGCATTTTTGCACACCAGATATAACAGAAGTGCAGTCAGAAGACAAATACAAGCCATCCAAGAAGTATATAACTGTTGTTGAAATAAACACAAGTACGTTTTTATAACAATAAATTTTAATTAAAATAATTTTACTGAGAAGAAAGCTACTCGGTCACACCTTTTCAGTTTTCTCCTCCTCTTTTTCCTTTTCTTTCTCTTTCTCCTCAGTCTTTTCAGATGATAAGACGACCATTGTAAGTTTTCTGACAATTTGTTTAGCTTCCACTATCTCTCGCTTGTGTTCCTCAATGATGGCATTATCCCCCGGTAGAAGCTGAAAAAACAGAACATTGTATCTGAAAATTGAAATGATCAACTGCTACTGTGGATCACCTGAGCTTAGAGAACTTTGTTGTTTCTGGTTACTAATCTGACAGTCTTTTGGAGAATCAGTTTTTTTTTCCTTGCTGCCATCATTCCAAATAGGGAATTACACTAATAGCACACCAGTCTGAAATCAGGGATTCATGAGAAATAATACCACTCTACTTCTTCACAACTATTTGTTGTCTGAGCCCCCCTTGCCCTCCAATTTACTATTCAGCTGTAGCTTTATGGTGACAACTACACACATACTCCATGGTAACATTAACACAACTCAGCACCTTAATCGAAGTGAATTCAAAATATTGCTCATCTAAAGGGAAGAAAAATTTGATCACCAAGGAAAACCAGGTAACCTACTTAGCCACACACTTTGATTGCACCTTCATTTTAAAGAAATACCATTTAAAGCTTACCAAATTTTTTATTTATGAGCAATGTGGGTTAAATACATGTAACATCTGTTCATTTGAAATCATCTTAGATAAAGTACCTGGCATGAAAAAAAAACTCCAGCATAGTCTTGTACTTGAGAATAATCAGGGTGAGGAATATAAACATGCACTCAGAAATTAAAAGGCTCTTTTTCTGATAAAGCAAAACTTCAGTTTAGCTCCTGAAACCAAGAACACACTTTCCCTGCAAGTAAGTAATCAGAACTTACTGCAGAGTCATGACCTCTTTGATACATTCACCTTTTCTTCTAATGTTTTTAACAAGAGAAGATTTTCATTGGTTTTTCTTTGCCCAAACTGATCATTGAAGGAGGAAAGAACTCCTCCATTTCACAGAAATTTGGGGAAGAACAAATCCCACTTGGAAAGGTAAAAGGTCTAGGGAGCTGCATTTTTCCCATTTGAAAACACAGGAAACTACTAAGCTTCACCAAGCAGCATCTAGTGTGGAATTTCAATGGGTAAATTCTATCTTTAGGATGCCATACATTCTATATGGCTCTGTGTATACACACACTAATTGAGAACAGTTTTGACAGGCTTGGAAGGGCAGGGAGGAGAGAACATTCTTAATATGAGTGATAATCCTGGCAGGGCTCTCGTATGGGAGCCACACGAGCATCCCTCCAGAATCAACACCTACATGCTAATTATTTGATATAAACTTTCATAGCAAGTTAAATTAAGCCTGAATTGAAAAGATATTAAAAAAAATATACCATCCCAAACATGCAAAGACAGCTACTAGCAGAGAGATTCTGGAACGAGACTGAGAATTACCGTCATGCAGGCGAACAGTGCAAACGACTGCAGGGACTCTGGAGCCATGAGACTGGCAGAAAACATGCCCAAACCTGTACAAGTCTGAGCTGAGATTGCACAGGCAACTGCAACTCCAAGTCTGAGCATGTTTTGTAAGCTTACAAACATTCTCTTAAAAACAAGCATTATCATCACACATTCCTCACTCCACACCAGTTATCTGAGACATGCACTCCTGCTCTTGCTCCACCCAACACATTTTCAGACAAAATACTCCTATGAAGCCAGTGAGCTACTGATGAGTCAATATTGATGAGACTGGGACTAAGGCTATGAAATGCCCTACAAATTAAAGGCAGGACTACCTTCCAAACCTTCCACAGGTGTAACTAGATTTCCTTGACATCAGTGGAAGAGCTGAATCTTATTTTTTTTTGTCTTAAGGCTATGGATATTCTGAAATTAAAAATTCTTGTATAATGTAAAATTCATTCGATATCTGCAACACTCTGTTAACCAGTCATGAAAACGGAATGCTGGTTGGTTGATAAGTCTGGCAGAACCACAGAAAGTCTCTGATTATATCTGAACACATAAGTCCCTTTCCTTCCTTCAACCTAACAAATGGTCAGAATTCTTGTAGAGAATGAGAGGCCTAATCAGGAACATGCAATCATTTTTTAAAAATAACCCAACTTTTTAACTAAAAGAATGTTTGGAGCTGATTGTCCTACCACTTTTTTCAAAAACTGATCCTGTAAAGCAAAACTCGATGGGTCTAACTCTTAAGGAAGGTTACTTACCTCCAACTTCCTACTCTGCCATAACGTAAACAATCTGAAGGATGGTACACAGATAATTCAAATAAAGTTTATCAGCATTCATATTTCAATGTGTGCTTATTTGAATATGTGGCACTGAAAATTTTAACTAAAGTCACTACATATTGTACACCTATAGGTATTACACAGACTATCATGAATCTGAAAATTTAGAAATAGGGTAAAATATCTGATTTGCTTTTTTTTTAGTGTTCTTAAGCTTTGGCATCTAGCAGAGTAGTACTGTCACTTACATGAACATAAAGATCTTCCAAATCTATGAGATTATGTTGCAAAAGGACAGCAGCAACTCTGTATAAGGAGGAAGGGGTCTCACCACTTGGATCCTAAAATGGACAACATGGGAAATTTAAGAAAAAAGCAATGAGACCACAGCAGAAGGTCATAAAGCAGGAACCACTCAATTCCTGCTCAGATGAAACATATTAACCCACAGTTCTCCTTGTTACTTTGTTATTTAACTGCTATTACTTCCAAGTCTCTAAACTTAATTGTAATACACATTCAGTATTTTCAGAAACAAAAACTTTTATCTTCACACCCTATGGTTCTTGTATGCAAGTCCTAACTATACATTTTAAAAAAAACCCTTGTGTATATTATCAAATATCAACTATGACTCCCCAGCAAACATGCTCCTCACTCCTGAGGATAAGTCTTATTTATAATGTACAGTTTCTTTGTTAATGCCAGTCCTTACATAACTCCACAAGTTCAAGTGGAAGGTATCAAGATTGTTTTCAGCTCTTTTAAGAGAACATTAAGCATTCTCCTGTAAAATATGGTAAGAGACTCCCCCTCAAAATAATAAAATTATTGCTTTTAATACCAGAATTTTACAACAAAAACTAATTTATATATGTAAAAACAAAAACAAACCCACAAAAAAACCAAACCAACCACCTGCAGAAAATCCATTATTACTGGCTGCAGTTCAGCCATCGACCACAAAACCCAAAAATTAAGAATGGAAATACAGTACCTGATAAAATTTGAATTTGAACCCAAGGATATGGCATAGAGTCTGAGGTTCGCACATGTACATGTAAGACTCTATCAGTGGTACAAAGAAATCATCATACTCAGGCCTGCACTCATAGACTTCTAGGATGATATCCAGAACTCTGTTAGGATCAAGATTGAAACATCCTAGTGGAAAGGACAGAGCAGAAAAGTTTAACGAACTAAGCATAAAAGTTAAAGAGAAAAGTTTGCCAATTTTCATCTTCATTCTGTTTCTAAAACACAAAGGCATTAACTTTTAAAATTATTTTTTTTTTAGTGAAACTTAAACCTGACTTATCAATAGCAAAATAATCTGGATCATCTCTAAGTACAGCACCAATCATTTTGATTTGTCGAATATTGAACTGTGCAAAAATACTAAACAGGACTTCCAATGCAGATTACAGCAAAAGTAGAAATTAACACCTTAAAGGGAACATTTAATAATTAAAAACCTGATCTTGCCAACACCATAGGGCAAGCAAAAGGTAGGGGCTGCTGCTTCTTCCCTTGTGCTGCCACGCATATTCCGTCACACTAATCAGTCAGCTAGCAATTATTTTACACCCCAAAAACTGTTCTGGTTTGAGCTAGACCCTGATCCTCCTGGTGGTACTGCCCTGTCAATTCAGCATTATTACCAGCAGAAGAGAGAAGTTCCTTTATTTGAAGGGGAGCAAGAGAAAAGATACAGATCAAGTAAGTTAATACTGAAATCATACCTGTATTTTACTATACAAACTTTTCCACCAAAACTCCAGGAGCCATACTTGAGGCAGAAATATTACTTTTATCCAAAAAATCCACATCTAGACTATGTTCTTCATTGTGCCACGACATGTTTTATCCAGGCACATCTACTATGCAGATATATAACTGCATCAGTCTTTCTTTCCCATAAGCCACTTCAATTACACCAGAACCTACTGCAAGATAGTACTTTAAAAGAATTGACATATTGTAGGAAGTCTTTTTGCAATTCCTAAAATTCCAGGGAGAAAAACTTTTTATCACAAAATTCCTCAAAATGAGTGGATTTTTTCACTGTAATAAGTAGAAAAACTATCCTATTCTCTTGATCTCTCCCAAATAAGTATTATTGCTACAGGCGTTTGACACTCAGGCAAAACGCTTTGATAAATGAAGTTGGTTTTTTTTTTTTTACAAAATGGCAGCACAGCCTTTTGCCCATTACTGCACTGGCACCATATGAGACAGGCACTAGTACAAACATCAATATATTGTACAAAATTCTTTATTCAAAAAGAAAGTGTAAAACAAGGGTAATTACAGGTATTTCCTGTTTTTAACATTTTCTACTTTGTGAGATTCTTATCACGACTCAACTTAGAAATATGGAAAAATCACTAAAATAACAAGATAAAGGAAGAACATTTTCTGCTTCTCATTTCTCTTCACAAGGAATCACTCATTCAATATCTTCAATAATGTAAGAACATTCATTCACTGAACTGATACATTCAATAGCAAAAAGCATAACTTCGTTATGCTTCAATCTACCTGACAAGCACATCTTCAAAAGATGTTAAAATCACAGCATGCGTATCTGAGGCTATACCATAAATTCAGTATTTAAGTAAACTATACCTACACAGCAGTCCCAAAATTAATTTTCCCACAGAAAGGGGAACTTCAAGACACCATGATTCTATCCAAGGTGATCTACCTTCTGTAGTCATAAGAACATATAGGAAAACCAACACCCATATTCTTTCAATAAATTCCTTACCTATTAAAGACTTGATATTTTCAAGGATTAAATCACTAGTGATATTTCCAGATAAGTCTTGACCCAGTTCTGCAATGAGCTTTGCATAACCTTCATTCTCCTCTCTTAGCAAATTAAACTTCTGTTGCTTATAACTGCAAATAAAGGGAAATTAAATACTGTTGTATAACATGCATCCAGTGAAGCTTATTCATGCTCTTAAGAATTTGTTATACAAAATGCTAATTTTGAAGACATTTTTAAGAACTTATTATTTACCTGAGCTGTTGCAAGAACTATTAAAATCAGCGTATGAATACCTGTAAGGGAGCAAGCACTCTCCGAACAAATTCGGCTCTTATTTCAAACGCAGACAATTAAAAAGATTAGAGGTACACTTGACAGGAAAGCCTGCTCTACACACTACTCTGGAGAACTGCTCTGTGGCAGTCCATGCTTAAGAAGCTATTCTTATTTCAAGTGATGTTCTTTGACGCTGAAACATTGGATGAAGAGACAGAAACAAAACATATACCAAAAACCATAACCCATGTTGCCCAAACTAATATATTTGCCTAGTTATGAAAACAAAACCTATTCTTAACTGATATATAAGAGCAATAATTAGTTTGTTATACTTCGTAAATTCACATATCACAAATAAAAATTCACCCGCATATACGGAATCACTGTAGCAAAAGCCATAGCTAACATGAGAAAGATTTTATACTTCTCAAGAGTTTGAAAACTAAGGGCTAACGAAATTCTTTAGTCACTGGCGAAGTGAAGTGCAACAAAACATATTTCCCAAAGAAAATTGAGTATTTGGTAGAAAACATTGTTGCCAGACTAATCATCATTGCCCCTCCTCACCCACTCCCCAAACAACCCTTGCCCCCAAAACTTACAATAGTTTTGTCTTTATTTTAACAGATTTTTGATTGAACTGTTGAGACTGCTTGATAAGTCCCAATGACTCCAATGTCTCAGGATCTAAACGCTCCTTGAGGACAGTGTCAGATACAAGATACTAAAAAACACCAAAAACACACACCAAATCTGTCAAAGACCTAAAAACCACACAGTATTAGTTTATGCTACATGTCCATTCTGACTACAACAGAAAAGTTTGCATTTTGCTTCAAACACAAAAGCAGAAAAAACTGACACACTATTAACTGAAACTGGAATTTTGCAGTGGTAGATTTTACATACAAGAGTATCGTGAAGAAACAAGCCTTAAGAGTCTAATTGCTGGTTACTAAGTATATATAGCATAGCATCCACGGACATTACTACCAAGAACTACATATTTACAAAGCTTATTCTCTATTTTTTAAAAAGTCCTATTTTCATATCCTGGACTTTCCTACAAATCAAGCTTATTCCATGCATTTAGGAATGCTACTTCTAAACACAAGGGGAGGTTACATAAAGAAGTGCAACCTGAAGCATACTTCAGAAGCAAAATTTCTGGTGAACTTGCAGGTGGAAAAATTTAAGTTCTCTCAAAACTCTTTAAAGAACTCAAGGGGGAGCTGTACTATATTCTTCTATTGCAACACTATGGAGACAAATTTTTAAATTATTTGGGCATTTGGAAAACACTTTTCTGGAGAAGAAAAAAAAACAAGCTTCAACACTATTTTTCTTGCCAATTTTCAACATGCAATTTTGCCAAAAGTCTTCCTAGGTGTAACTTACCAAACAGGCCAATACCAATTGTGTAAAATGATCCCTCTTATTTTTTTCTTCTAAACAACTTGTTTCGATATCTACAAAAGAAGATGGGGGGGAAAAAGCAATTTTTCCTTGTGAAATGTTGAGAGTTTCGTCTTTCAGCAACTATTCTGATAAATGCTAATGATAACACAAGGCAAAGAAACTTACTGATAACATGGCAGCTTCTTGCCACTTCCCACCCACTCATCCCCAGAGAGGTTCATGTAATATTTTGATGATAATTCCCACAAATTCACAAGTCTCATGAAAAGGTAAAACTGAAACCAGAGGAATGCTGCAATAATTTTTCTTGCCATTCTCTTGACTGCAGTAACACTTATGGCAAGCATTACATATCAATAATAAGCACAAAACCAGAAATACGAACTACTGAAGAGAACTGCATGATCCCGGCCTTAAGGTAATGCTCTAACTTTTTTCTGCATGACTTTAGAGAATTACTATTTACAGTCTGTCTGCAGTCTTTTACCAGCTATGCTTCTGTATTACCATTAATTTCTTCTGCATTGGCTACTACTGAAAGCAATTCGCTCCTATGGGAAGACAGGCTATGGAACAGTGGGCAGGGAAGCAAACCTAAAGCAGTTTTAAAAAGCACATCATTACAAGAATTGAGCTGCAAAACGAGTAGAAAACTCAGGTAAAAGAATGAAAGGCAGACATTACAATAAACAAACAAAAAACCCACCACACATACCCCTATTAAATCAGACCCACAGAGAAAACATCAGCAACAAAGACGTGAGAAATAAGACCCTAAAGAGACTGAAAACCAGTGATGTAGCAGGGTAGAAGTGGAGGCAACAGACCAGCCAGATCTGTGTGGACCTTAATGGCCAAGACTCAGCCAAAGAACAAGCTGTAGTAAAAAAATTTTTCAGGGTATGTGGACGAGTGGACAAATCAAAACTCTCATTTACTGAAACACAAACAATTGGGAAAAAAAATCCTTATGGTAGCAAATACTGATTAGAGTAAAAAAAGAAGACAGTGGAAACAAGCAAGAAATTGTCAAACGTCCTTTGTCCCAAAGTTTGAAAACTAGCTCCTCAGCCATACTATTCTCTGCTACTAGTGAAAGCATGGCACTTGGCCACACACTAATTTAAAGGAAAGGGGGAAAAGAAAAATAATAGAAAAAGGCAGATAGATAACACTAGGTTTCAGTTATTCAAGTAGTTCAAGAAGCAGCTAATTCAAGTCTTCTAATGCAGATTTTAAAAGAAAAGGACATCAGTGTAATATTGCATTATGGAAACTAGTTATTATAAAATGATGATACAAGTACACAGAACGGAACAGTATGAACAAAGTGAAGTCAATTATAAATGATAAAAAATTATTATTCAGATGTATAAAACCAAGGCTGCATATGCAAACTTAATGAGGTGCCTCTCCTCACAGGCAAGCAGAGCACAGAAGATGCCTCACTCCTTCAATACACAAAACACACAGGATCTGTGATGAGTAGACCAGCAAAATAATTTTCTGAAATTTGTTGAAAAACACAGACATGGAGCAAGACAGAAACTGCAGGCAGTTAGAGCTGGAAGACATGAGAGCAACAGCTTTCAATCAATATTACAACATAAAAATCCAGAAGTTATCACCAGAGTAAGACGTGCACATCTTTAAAGCCTGCTCAACTGGCAGTGACTCAACGCCATTTGCCTTTAGATTTCTGGACAATTAGCATAAGCTCCATTTCACTAACAGTAACTGTACAGACAAAAATATTTACAGAACACATTCTGAGGAGAAAGGATCTACCTACCAGTAAGTCAACTTTTATTTAAAATATTTAAGAATGATAACATCACTAAGTCACTGATTCCATTAGCTAACATCCAACATTCTTACAAGCTACTTCCTTTAACTATTCTTGGCAGATCAACTTCCACTGCCTTTAATAGGCAAACTTCTGGAAACTATAACAGAACAAAGCAGAATGAAAAGACATTAACAAGTGAGGTATAGATACACTGAGGAAGAATCAACACATGCTTTGTAAAGAGAAATCATGCTTTACAGATTTAATGAAATTTCCTGAAGAAGTCAACAAGCAGATACACAAAACATGAATTTCTCTAAATCTGTTGCAATGCTGAAAGGAAGGGAACCCAACTTACCTAATATGCAGAATACATCAGCTAGGATAGATGGCATGTCTTCTCGGAATTCCTAAGAAGAAATAAGATCCCATTTAATGAACACAGAAATTACAATACACATGCACAGAAATTTTTTGCATTATATAAAATAACGCTTCATCATAAAGTTCAGATTAATTAGTAATGCATATTATTAATTATGAAGTTGCTTAATTACTGACTAATATCTAATGTAACTGTTATCTAATTAGTGCTATGTGGTGAAACCTCATAACCTTGAAATGTAATTTAAGTGTATTTTGTGACCAGGGACAAAACCCCCGGTTAGTCCCTCCACCTCTTTAGCCCTGTGTGAGGAGCAGGAGTCCAGAAAGTGACCTGCAGTTTCTCAAACACCAAATAGATGACGATTTCCTACAGCAACCAAAGATCCAACATTTCACATGCCACCCAAACAGCAAGGTGCCCTACAGCCTTGCCTTCCCCCTCAACACCAGTGCTCAAGTTCAAAAAAACCTAAAAAGGTTACACAAGATTATTGCAACACATTTCTCCTAGTGTTCCATACACGTCAAAACAGCAACTTACCAAAACAGGAAATAATTTCTAAAATATTTTTAACGCATTTTTCCTAGTTTGCTTTTTTAAGGAACAGCAATATTTGGTAAGTTTAGAAGTTTAGAGGAAATTACTCTTTTCCCTATTTTCTCTACTTATTCAGAGCATTTTAAGAAAATTCTTCTTCAAACAAAAAATAAGTGTAATGCATTATTTCAAGGGCCATCACAGAACTTGGACATCCCAACAGTAAAATGGCACATTGTCACACTGTTAAAAAAACCAGTAGGTGGCATCACAGATGTGCTGCATGAGCAAGTGACATTTATTTTCTAGCATTTATGAACAACTTACTTATTAACAACTTCAGTCTTCATGTGCCCTTAAAAAGTGACTTATTTAATTTGTGCTGAAACACCTATTCCTCACCATGAAATGTAGAAAAAAAGAAACCCTGCCAGTTTACATACATATCAAGTGTACAAAAATGACGAATTTTACAAAAATTACTTTTTAGACACGTCAAAGAAAAACCCCTTAATATTCTCCTACTTGGATTTCATTTGGGCTTCTCCAAGAAAGATTTTACTAAGTATGCAATTATTGCAAATGTATACTTACTATGACATCACCAAGAACATTAGAAGCTTGATCATGCTTTAAGTTTCCTCTTACAACGTGGTAAGCAAGCTCGTACAAAGCCTGCTGAATATCTGTTGAAAGACAAGAGATGACTAAGGAATATATTAGCGAATTCTCTAACTGCTAAAGCAACGTTTACAGTAATGCTGCAGACTTCAGGCAACAGACAAGTAAAGGAGATATGTTTCCCTCACGAATAAAGGGGATTACTTTGTTATTGCTGATGGATTAAAATTGATGAACAACATCTAAGAATTCATACCAGCATAAAGTGAGCAATGATCCACTTTCTCTGGAGAGTTCATGGAATAACAATAAAATGGGAAGAAAAATTACCATCCTGCATATAGTAACTTGAGTCTTGATAGTTGGCTAAACAAAGACACCTTCTAATTCACATAAATACTATACATACACAGAAAACATTACAGTACTTTCCTAATCATGTCTCAGCACAGATATGCTTTCAAAACCCATTTCTCTAGAAGAAAGTAAGATTTAATTGGAGAAAAAATGCTTGATAAGGATTATTTTTCGTTTCATTTTTAAAGAAAGTCTCCTATAACTCAAGAATACAACCTTACAAATGCTTGTAATAAGCTGAAGCACTAAACAGAGGTATTCCACTTGTGAAAAACCTCTCAACGTAAACATGGTGGTTGCAAAACCAGCTGTGAGAAACCTGTGAGGTTGTTAAATAATACATAATTTTTTAATGTTTTTACTATATGAAAAATAACAAAACCTCATGCTTTCACCCTGCACTTTTACCACATGGTTTGGTGAATAAACTATATTCAATAACAAGTTATATAGATCTTAATACCTTAAATCATGCAGTCAGTAATGTGGTGACTACAGACAACTGTGGGCAAATTAAAACAATTTATTTTTTAAATAGACAGGATAATTTCACACTTGCATACATTAGGGTTCATATCTTTAACTTTCAAAATAAAATCTAGTTGTATGTTGAGTTTGCAAAATGGAATTCTATTTTCTACAGGACAGATCAAATACTGGACGATGCTGCCACGACCCACTACAAAGAAATCCCTGGATGTCTGAAAGCAATCCTTGTAGTGGATGTTTGTATTTGTAGTATTCACCTTTAGCACATACTAGTGGTCACCATACAGGAACGTTCCAAGCACATACATGCAAACGTACAATAATGAACCGTTTCCAGGCTTGTTTTTCATTTAACTAAAATCAACAAACAAACCACACAACTTACCTCTGAAACCCACATCATGGTTTTTGTTTTCACTGAGAGCACGACACAGCTGCACGCTAAAACAGAACAAATTTTTTAATAAATCATTAGATATTAGCATACATGTTTAAAGGTTCTTTTTTAGTTGATGCTCTGAGTAAAACAGCTTTAGATTTGGGCAGTTTATACAGATGATAACAATTTTTTTCTGAAGTTAACCCTAATTCAAAGAACTTACAGAGCAAAGAAACACAAGATTCCCAATAGATCTCATACACATATAAATATACTTCCTAACATTATGCCTCCTTGAGAAAAGTAAGAACATGAGGCAATGTGGAAGCATGGAAGTCCTAGCAATAACCTACTGTCATTATTCAATGAGGAAATGCTTCTCACAGAATTACTATGACTATGGTAGTTTTCAAACTCCTGCTTGTAAAAAACTTTTAAATTATGTGCACGACTTCCTCATGCAATGTTTTACCAAGAGTAAGACAGAATTTTTCTTTATTCTAGTCCCTAAAAGAATCCACTATAGGAAGCAAAAACCTGTCATGTTGCATCGTCACTGGTTGCTCCCAGGGTTCCCTCAACCAAACTGCCATATGCAAAAAGCATTCTAAGTACTGTTACATGAGATAAATTAATAGTCTCCGAGTTAAAAAACAAATGCTTAAAGAGCAGGCTTCTTCACTACCCTGACAGCTTAGAAATGGACATGTTTCCAAGACACAAGGATCTTCCCTCTTCTCTACCACTACTGTCACCCCAGCATGGGGTTTCAAAAGGAGTTTCATATTTAAAAGTGACAGCATTTTAAAAGGATAGTAATTTATCTTTATCATAACAGACATCAGGGAATATTTTAAGAACTTTTGTCAAATTTGCGCATTTTCAACCAAAAGTTCAGATATTTTTCAAAATATCTTTCATGTGTAGAAACTGAGAAGGGTATCAGAGCTATGTCTCATTCCTATATAAGACGACAAGACTGCAGTTTGCTGTGGGAGCCATTTTAAGCTGTCTCAAATAAGACAGATATGTACAATTATTAGAGGTTTATCACGAAAAATAACAGTAAAAATAGTTCTATAGCAATCCATTACTCATGCTATTTGAATCCTATATAGATTACTACTTCTCTAGCAGGACTAAACAGCTGTTGCAGCAATCAAAGGATTATAATTAGCAAATATAAGATATACACACCCTTTAGACAACTGGGAACTAAGGAGTTTCACACATAATCAGCAGAAACATAGAACCGCATCAAAAAGCAAAGGTATGGCTAAGATGTCATAAATGCCATTGAAGAAAATGCAGTATATTTGGAAATAACCAGGATAGCAAAAGTAGAACAGGAATAGGAATTTTATTCTTCATTAATAGTAAGCAAGTATTTTTTTTAAGAATAGATTTTTTCCCCCAGTTGTCCCCAAGGAGTGCATCAATTAAATAAAAATCAATTTTCTTAAATTTTAATTACTCCTTCATAAAGAAGATACTCTATAAGTACTCATTTCTAAGTTCTGTATACAAAGAACAGTAAAACGAAACAACAGATTAAAAAAAGAAAAATCTGAGATACACACTTTGGCCCCTATGTCCTAAGATGGTACCCTCAACCAGGTTACAAGAGCGACAACCCCGTCTGCTTGAATTGATGAGTACTTTTAAGTACATCTTAATACAAAATAAGAGTTTCAACCCTTTCCCATTCCTTTTCCACCAGTATCAAAACAGTATAAACAAAACCACGTTACTTTAGGACATTATTCTGTTTGGTCAATACAACAAAAAACTCTAAGATTAATCCGCAAAACAACATGCTTAGAATTTGCAATTATAACCCCCGAATTATTAAATTGGAGGGAAAAAAAAAAAAAAGGCGGCAAAAATATTTCTTTTTATTATTCTATTCTTTTCTGGAGGCATTTTCTCAAAGGAGGACCACTTTCCTGTAGGTGCTGCAAGGCAGTACAGCTGCACTGATTTAATGGCTTGTTGCTGCAGAAATGGGACACATTCACAAACACTTCCTTCCTTCTCAGCAGCATAGTTTTAGCCCTCCCATCAGTTACACCAGCGCCACCGACAAACTTGGCAGAAAACTGGTCAAAACCCAAGTCTTCAGTCATTTCTGCAAATTGAAGCACTTACCAGAAGGCCACTGAGGCACCCTGGTGACTGAAGACAAGGCAGAAACCCTCCTTTCCAAGTAACAAGCAGCTGAGAGATTAGTTCACCTAGTTACAGCTAAGTGCATGAAATTAAAATCAAAACAGTTGCACCTTCACAAGACACAATCTGGCACGTGCTCATTTGACTTATTACTCTGACCTGGTAGCTCATTGCTGCAAACTTAGGATGGAGAATTTCCCTGCTCTACTAAAACCTACATCTCTTAATCTGAAAGTAAAACTGTAATGAGTGTAGAATACGATTAAAAATACTTTTTCTTTCTAGGTTATCCTATTTTTTTTAAAAAACACACAATCACTTTTGAAAACCACAGTTTCAAAATTAAAACTTATTTTGGACTATGATGGAATAGATTTGCTTAAAACCCAAATTCTGAAGCGGTGTGAAAAAGTTTGCATCGCAGAGGCAGCACCAGAACTGAGGCCTCCCAAGTGATACACCACGTCCGATAACCTCCATTTCACTCCCACACATGGATTAAAGCAGTAATTACCTCAAACTGCACGATCCTGCTAGCATTTAAGTTATATGCATAATTCAACTGATGCAGGTAGTTCGTTAGTTGAGATGAAGTACAATCAATTGCATTTTGCAGTTAGGAAGGCACAAGTACAACCAAACTCTCTTTTCCTGATTCTCGGCCCTTGACTTGCATGAGCAGTGTTACAGTGTTGAGTTAAAGTAACAAACAAGGTGGAAGGGCCTAAAAGATCGAGTCTCAAAATTTCACATTTGCAGAATGTTAAGCTTCTTCAGTTTATCTTGAGGCTTAACACATTGCATAAACTGCAAGGCACGTAGTTTATTAAAGCCCTCCATCCATGTTAAAGGCTCCTTGATGTGTTGAATCTCTCACAAAACAAGGTACGGTACCAGTTACTATGAGTGTTACAAACGTCCATGTAGGCTGCAGTCATAGAACAGCATTTTGCTGGGGAAAACATAATTTTCCTGCAAAGACAGTACACACGAGTAGATCTACGAGGAGTCCAGACTGAGCAGCATAAGTAATCAGCCTCAGACTTGATCTGCACACTAGTATCTGAAAGTAGCAAATAAATGAACATAATTTGGTAAACTGTACTTAGATAGAGAAAAACAATCTGAACAAAAAAGCAACATGTAAGATGATTACAGCCTGACCAATGTAGTTTTGGCAGGTACATACACTTCAAACTACCATATTTATGTATCTTTATTAGATACTATTATACATCAGTAGCTTGATTAATTACATTCAAAGCTTGTACAGCTTTAACCAATGTCTCTGAACAATGTCTTGGAAGCATTACTAATTAACATTCTAACACTTTAAGACATACAAAATCCTTACTTTCTGATTTCTGGATAGTACTGTTAAATCATGACAAGTTGATCACACAATCAAAAATATCAAACCATTAAAAAAACCAGAGCAATTATCTTAAGCATCCCTTATTAATCCCAGTAGAAGTTGAAATGCCAAATGAAAACGAACCATTTACTTCTCTCAATATAGTTACATATTCCCCTAAAACACAGAAATGTGTTTTCATTTAGGTAACTACTAACTGCCAAAATACTATCTCAACTGATCTAGCCAGATCATGTAAGCCATTTCATGTTCCAGCAAGTATTTTTCCATAAAAACTAAGCTTTTCCACTAATTATGAAGGCTTTTTATCCCCTTAAAATACCTACAAAAAAGCCTTCTAAATTTCTGTAATTCTTCTATTTGCTAGTAATGTCAGTTTTGCCCTTCTACAGCATCTTTCCCCTTCCCACTTTTCTAACATTATTACAATGAGTTGTCCTCACTTTTAGCCACAAAGACCAAGAATGAACTTAGGCCTAGACCTAATTTTTATTCTTGGGCATACTGCTATTAGATAAATCATTCAATAAAAGTAAGTAGGCTTACTGCATTTATTCCGTTTTTACTTTCATGTTTAAAAACATTTCATGTGCTTCATTCTGAAAAGATAGCACCCTACCTCTGTTTTCCTCTAGTAAATCAGGAGATACGAAGTTTTGGGAAAAGAAACAAGAAGCTACGAACTGAAAACCCTTCCAATAAAGACGGCTTCCTAAAAAGTTCTCTAAATATTGTCTACATGTGTATACTTTAGATTCTAGAAAATAAGTTCATGTATATTCCTCGCATTTATAAACCTACCACTGCAAAACCTGACAACTGTTATCCAGACAAAATTACGTTTCTTTTAAAACATATGGCCCCATCTGCAAACTGCCCTTTAAGTCGTGCCTGGAACATCATTTAAGCAATATTCCAAATAAAGTGCGAGTACCACAAATACAGGAATCTAGCTAATCGTTTTGTTTTATTGGTCCCACAGCAGATGAACACTTTCTTCCCATCATGTTTAAGAAGTACTGCTCTGAGGGGAGAGAAGAATCCTAAAAGGTTTTATCACAGTCAAAAGCTGAGGTAAGTTGTCTCTTACAAAGCTCAGTGCTGAGAATCCAGTGAGAACAGTACAATTGTCATTATATGATCAACTATGAAATGTCTGTCCTCTTGCAAACTCCATATAACCTCTGAACACGTTCAGCTTGCATATTAACACGATAATGGTTCCAGTATAATCCAAACCAAAAATTACACGGCTATTAAGGGGCCCCCTTTACTACAAAATGGTGGCTCTGGAAAGAACAGTGTTTTGTGCAGGGATTCTCTGCATTCTCTAATCTCCAACCCACTGCCATTTACTTCATGCACAAGGAAGATTCATTGCCTAAGCTGCACAACCTTCCAGAAAATACGAACGAAAGAAAATAATAAAATTAGTAAATATCAAGAAGTGTTTCTCTAAGTGATCCCTTCAACATCCCTATTTAAACCTGCAGGACTTTTTACTTACAACAAAAAACAAAAGCACATGGAAGAATTGAAATAAGAGCATGTAAAAAACATATAGCTAGTGCAGAGGACGCCCCTGTTTAAACTAACAGAGCAACATGAAATGACCAAAGTGGTGAATCATCCCCTGAAGAACTGTACTCCTGAAACACAACATTTAATGAAGCTGCCACATTAAGATGGCATAAAACAGACACAGGCCAAGAATAGAAAGCTGCTGGCACACCTGGATTAATTTCAGAGGTCGCAACCGGACCCCTCCGTGCACAAAGGTTACTTTGTAGGATAGAACAAGCATGACTACCTGATTATATTTTGCCTGAGTCAAAGAATACGGGGACAGACCCATTGGAATCGGTAAAAAGGTGGGAACGGCGGCTGAGGCCTCTACCAGAAAGATCAGTAATGTAGAGCCAGCGACACAGAAACGCTTCAGGGTGTGTATTACCACGAGGGGCGGCTGAAGATGAGCCCGACCCCCGACAAAGCTGGCCCAGAGTTTGGAAGGGGGCGCTCGGGGCGCCGGGCCTAGCTACGGGGGCCGAGCGTCGGCGAAGGGCGGCAGCACCCGGCCGAACCGGACGGGAGGGCGGCCCAGGCTCTCCTCCCGACCACGATTTCGACCCTACGCCCAGCAGCAAAGACGCAGCTCCAAGCGGCAGCCTGTCCGCCGCCCCCTGGCCTCTCAGGCCGGCGAGGCCCGGCCGCCCCCGCCTCCCTCCCGCAGGCCGCAGCGCCCCATCCCTCCCCACAACGAGGCCCCACACTCACAACTCGCTCTTGCCGCCTTTCTCCCAGTTCTTTATCCACTCAGCCGGGAGCAGCGCCGCCATCTTCCCTGTGTAGCGCCAAGGGCCCGGATGGAGCAGCGGCGGCGCCGGGTCAGAGGGGACAGACGGGCCGCGAGAAACCGCGGGACGCGGCCGCGCCGTGCGGGGAGGCGGCGGGGCAGACTGCGCCTGCGCGCGGGGGCCGCGGGGCGGTGCCACGACCGCGCGTGTGCCTTAGAACAGCGGAGCGGGGCGGGGCGGGGCGGGGCGCGGTGCCTCCCGTGCGTGCGCGCTGAAGGCCAGGGGGAGCAGGGCGTTGTGTGCTCGCTCTGGCGCCGTGTTGTGGCGCGGCGCTTTGCGCGCGTTACAGCTGCGGTGCGGTGCGGTGCACGTTAGAATCGTGCTGTGCTGTGCTGTGCTGTGCTGTGCTGTGCTGTGCTGTGCTGTGCTGTGCTGTGCTGTGCTGTGCTGTGCTGTGCGTGCCAGAGGCGTGGGGCGCCGCGCCCCGCGTGGCGCGTGTGCGTTGGTAGAGCGGGCCGTGTGTGCGCATGTGCGTTGTAGTGGCGGGGCGCCGTGTCCTGCGCGTGTGCGTTGGGCGCCGCCAGCCCCGGGTATGGCGGAGATGCGGGGTGTGTGCTCGCAGAAATGGCGAGAACCATAAATTGTACGAATAAATGAACGGTTAGAAAAGGATTTGTGTAAAACGTACTGTGACGCATCTAAATGATCTTTCCGATACAAGCAATTAGGATAAACAATAGCATGGACGTCGTATTCCCAGTGTCACCCCTAATGCGTGTGCCTATTTTGTTACATGTCGCTCGTCTCCATTAAGTTATCTCTAGTTGTTCTGTCTTCCCCTCAGTTGCTAATTGAGGGTTAAAATACTCTATCAGGCATCACGTATTTTTAGTCTTTCCGGACATTTCTCTTTCAAGTCTTTATTTCACCCAGTATCACGTGTGCGTCCCCAGTCTCGTACATGCTTCTTCCTCTCTGTAGTGTAAATTGTTTCACAAATACGATGGAACTTCAGAGAACGGGGAATTTTAAACAAAATCAAAAGCTGAGGCCTCAGTGCTCCTGTACCTGTATCAGTGCCAGCACTGCTGTGCTCTCTGCCTTGTCCTGTGTTCTCTATGCTGGACTGAAATGTACAGCTTGGCAGCCCTTGGTGTAACAGTTTCCCACTTACAAAGTAGCTCTGATCAGAAAGTCTAGCATTTCAGCAAGTCTCTAGAACTCTGCCTGAGAGGGGAAATAGTGCTGTTTCCATTATTATTCTCAGCCAGTTCCTGCAAGCTGTATATTGTGCAGAATGCTGCTATTCTTAGGTTCTATGAACAGCACCTACTAAAGGGAATCCTTTAGAGCACCTCAACTCTGCACTAACACAAGTAATAAAGAGGCAGATTCTCTGCTTTTCGTATTTATATCTTAAATTAGATACAACCACATTCCAGGCATAGCATATGCAGTGTGATAGAAGGTACACTCAGTTTACAAGTGCCTAATCTATTAATGATAGGTTATGTTACGAACAAGCTCATGTTTGTTCTGTTAATGTTCTGTTAACTGGTTATTTTAAAAAGAAAAGTTAAATAAATGTATTTAAAACGTATGTGTGGATGATAAGAGGCACAGAATTGCAGGCCTAAGGAATAACATTAGAGGGTGTTATAAGCAAATGCAATAAATCTAGTTAGAAGATAAGCCTAAGAGATACATAAACAGAAAACAAGAATCTAGCAGAATATATCAGGTGCAAGGATGTATTGGAGAACAGATCTGAATGTAAAAATGTGAGATTTTTCCTTCTTGATGAGGAGGAAGAGTCAGTTGTGGAGAAATGCAGTAGAATAAAGCCATAAAGTCATTGCAGGACGAACAGGTTAAATCCCAAATTTACTTAAAGAATCTAAACCACTTTTTTCTTGAAGTATATTAGTAACAGACTGGGAAAGGCTGAAAATAAAAGATAGTACATGCAACATAGAAATACACGTGACAGAAACACTTTTAAAATCTACTCTGAGAAGAGTCTGATTCCACAATATTTCTATGGTACCATACAAAACATTTAGTGGTAAAATTTATATTAAATATACTCTACTTAATTAATATGCACTATATATATTGTATATAAGCTCTAAAACATAGACAGTCATGCATTTTCATAAAGTAGTGTAGGAAAAGCAAAATATTTTTAAAATAAGTATATACCAATTCGTCTTCAGAATAATATATTTTTGACACAGAATAGACTTTGTTCCAGACTATAAAGTCATATTCAGTTTTGACCTATCCTTGCTTTTGTTGCAAGATGTGGACATCTTTATGTAGTGAAAGGTCTTTCTCAGTACCACCTGATGTTAGCTGAATTGTGAGGAATTCCTAGGTTATAAAATAAGACTTATATTTTAGTTCTATAGAACAGTCTTTATAGTTTATTCTTCATCTTTTCATGAGGCTTTTGTGTGCTAGAAAAACCATCCTAGGCATCCTAAGATTTGTATAAACAAGTCAGGGAACCTTGTTAAAAGCCAGCACAGTTTTGTGCTTCCTTCTGTTATTTCTACAGGTTGACATTCACCTTTCTAAATAATGGAATAAAATTAAATTTTGAAAAGAAGGAAAAATGATGCCTGCAAAGGCAGGATATGTCACAGCACAGTCTTAAGTCACCTACTGTGTTTCCTGCCTGAATAAAGAAGTACTCTGAAGGCTTTAGCCCAGCTTCATTAAAGGAAATGCCTGTGTCACCACTATGGTAACAGCTGGATAGCAGCAGGAAGTTATTTAGGTGAACAGTAAATACAAGATTTTCAAGGGTGTAGTACATTATCCAGCAAATACATCGCTAGAAAAATATAAGTGGTAATTTGATCTTAAAAAAATATATTTATTCCAGGTTTTCTAAAAAAATACTGCAGACATCCATTGAGAGAGCTGGAAATATACAAAAGCAGAAGAAATTAAACATCCAACAGTTAATTTCCCCTGTATTAACCAGCTCCACGGAACTCATGTGACAAGGCACAACTTTATTATCTGCTCTGAGGGTTAAATAATTCAGTGCTTTACTTTTTCTGCACAGACAATTAAGAATGACCTTTTGGAATAAAATGTCTTTTATTATTTGGCTTTTGTATCATGTCCGTTTAAAAATTAATTGTTCTAAATTCCCTCATTTTTTAAAATTGTTAAACAGTAATTGTTTCATGATTGATCCTGGGTTTTTTTCTGTAGACATTTACTAAATTCTCACACAGAAGAAATAAAGGTACAAAGGAGACACGATTCCACATTATTCAGATGATTTCCATTTGGTAAATGCTGTTTAGGCAAATAAGAATCCTAAACATTAGCTAATACCAGCTGTTTCCATTCATCTGGACAACTGAAATTTGAAACATTCTCAGACAGTGATTGTCAAACACATCTTGCAACTTTTGGGCTTTTTCGTGGCTAAACTCAGAGTCACTGCATCATCCTGAGGTATAAAATGTCCCAGATTTAATTAAGATCAGTGATTGTGGAGGATTACACCATTTTGGAGAGCTTTGCTTGTTTTCAGTTCACAGAAATCAGCGTTGTTTCAGTCAGAGTTGTTTGCTTTTCTTACCACTTGCCAACACAGCCAAGAGCCAACTGTAGATTTAGCTTCCATTTCCAAACCTGATTGACCTGGATATCATCTGGTCAAGGCTTAACTCGTTGGTTCTGTGTACGTTTATGCAACCTGCTGGTGAATAATGAAAGGTAGAAAGACTAATTAAACTCTTCTGTATAATGTTTGTGAAGAAGGGGCTTTGTTTAAAATGGTGCTGGAAGCAATGCCTAGAGTAAAGTGATTGGAACAGCATTTGGTAGGAAGCAGATCAGTTATTTCCTGGACAATATGTTTCACTACTTCAATGTGTATTTCTCTTCCATCAGAGCATATAGCTCTAAAGAATCCTGTTGGTTTTTTTCTGATTATCATTGACAAGGAAAGACAAAAAGACCCCCCACAAAATCTGTTCAGCAGATGCTTCAAACAATGGAGAAACCTACAAAAACAGGGGGAAAAGATAATTATTTCTTTAATCACAGTATCACCAAATGGCAAAATGTTAGTGCAGAATTGGAGATCTGTAAGACGCTGCTGGGATTTATTTGAAGAATGAAGACAAGCTGATCTAATGGGCCTTACTACCAACCTGGGCCTTACTCCTGGGCTGGAACCATTGCATTGACAATTCCTGCTTGCCTGCTCTAAAGAATGATGGCACAATAAAAAATCAATAAATTAATTAAGCAACATTTTGTCTTCCAGTGCATACATCTTCCTTGAAAATTCCATATCAAGGTCAATTACTGGGATCTCAATATAAGAGTATGTAAAATGTGAAAATTAAAAAAAAATATGAATTTTGCATAGCTTCCAAGCTGAGCAGTGACAGTATCATTGGCAGTGTAATTTAGAGTCTTGTAGTGCTTTTTAAATCCACTAATGCAGAAAGGCAGAGTAAAATTTGTAAAACAGATGTTCCTGGACTCATGACTCATCATTTAGTCATTGATCTAATAGCTGGATGTTCTTCAGGATGGTTCTGTATCATTACACCTCCTGGATTACATATATCCCACAAAAAATTGAATGACTTACTGTGCTCTGCTGACAAAATCCCTTTTGGAACTTCAGCCTGTAATGAGCCTGTGATTACACACACTAAGGGTTTGTTGTATAAGCTCCCTGGCAGAGTCTGTACAGTGTTGGGTGAGCCAGGCAGCCCACGCTGGTGTCCCAGCAGCTCTGCAGCTTACAGTTTGTCCTTCCACCCCTCTCCTCTGGCCTGTGTGCAGAGAAGCTCCAGGTGGCTGGAGCCTCTGGGGAGGATTGGCTGGGTGCTGGTGATGCCATGAAGTGTAGGAAGCCAACATTTGCAAACAGTCAACGCTTATCAGTGGGTGGGAAGTACTTGCAGTTTGCCAGAGCTATTGGTGTGGCTGTTAGTGAAGTTGGCACCTATGCCTGGTGCTGATTTATTGTGAGAGGTTAACAGTATTAGTGCATTGATAATGAGAGAATACAAAGGTTTGAAGGTAAAACCTGAATTTGGTAAATCAGGCTCTTCCCAGCACGGGCCACGCCCTTGTTTGGGTTATGTACCCCAGATACCAAGTATGTTAAAGTGAAAGTATGTCTGTGGCTAATGATAATCATGTCAGAGAAATTCTGAACCCCTACCTAAACTTGGGGTTGGCAGACTGTTAGGAGTCAAAGAAGGTATTTCTGGAACTTTCAGTCGGGATTCCTCATTCTTGATCCCAGTCTGGAAAGCAGTCTGGGGCTCCTTGTCCATTGCTCTATGTTCTGCTCCTGCATCTCTTCCTGGTAGCTTGAGTGAGTTCAAGTTCGGAGGATACTTAATTAAATACACCTGCCTTTCACATATGAAGAATATCCTTTTTAAGCTTCTACAGCAATATAAAACATTTAATAAACTTATTCTGCTAAGATTTGGATGGTCATGTTGAGTTGCCCACATATATAATAACTCTCAGGCATTGTCAGCAGGATATTGATGGAGTATAATTAATGACCAAAGTGATCAGTTAAAGGGACATGTTTGTTAACCACATCATTCCTCTTTGCTCCTCTTTGTCTCTTTTCTCCTGTCAGGGCATACATGTTGAAGCATGCAGGGAATAGGCAAGCATTGCCTTGAATTTGCGATTTTTCTTCTTATTATATCAGACTTACATAGTACCTGTGTGCCAGCACTAATATTCCAGCATGAAGGAAGTATGAATAGAAAACCATGTATGTAGTCATATGTCACATGCTTGCTAAGTTCAAAGTCCTGTCTCTAGATAATTATTTCTTGCATTAATCAGTTCAAACAGAACTAAGATAAATCACTAGTTGCATTTTCCTCTTCATTTGGCATTTATCTTAGCTTGTCTGCTCAGTGGATTGTGAAAGAATGTAAACAGTTTGTCTCTGATTTGACATCACACTGAAGTGAACTTAGAAGTAGTTTCAGCAGCAGCATACTGTCATCAAAGGAAGATTCAGTTTTTACATGTTTAGATGTTAACTTTCCCACAGGGCATGT
Source organism: Acridotheres tristis (assembly GCA_037013685.1). Taxonomy (NCBI): domain Eukaryota; kingdom Metazoa; phylum Chordata; class Aves; order Passeriformes; family Sturnidae; genus Acridotheres; species Acridotheres tristis. Next base: position 10,641,040 of record CM072889.1, on the reverse strand, counting down.
ATTATCAGGCTCACTACTGTTGCCATTATTTGATGGTTTTAGTTTTAATGAGAAGGTCATTGTCTGATCAACGATGGCTTTGGGAGTTATAGGAATGTTTGTCCTGCATAAGATTTCATTGTTGAAGTTGAAAAGGCTCATCAGGTTTTTTCAGCTTTTCCTGTTTCTATACTATAATTATGCCTCTGTTTTTCTCAAACTTCCCTTCAGACTCCTCCACTGCCTTAATGAAAATGTAACAAGAATGACATTTATCACCTGCTTGCAGCAAAAAGAAAGAATGAATGTGCTGTAATAGTAAATGCTATAGATAAAGAGTGTGCTACTGTTTTGGAAGAGAGAATTAGATTTGATATTTTGTGGACCAGCATACAAATGCATGGCTTTCCCATCAAATGACTGGATCTTTTCTTCCAATGGTAATGAAAGCACTGGATATAATTCAAGGGAAAAGACAGCTTTCAGACATCTGTTACTTACTAGTTATTCGATTTTCTATTGTCATATTAATGAGAAAATATTCCTTGTCAAGTTGCCAAATATTTCCATATTTGATTTTCTTCTTTGCTGCACCTCTGAAATCCCAGCTCTGGATTGCATAGCTTTTTTTAATCCATTCATTAATCTGGTACTAATGATTCTGGTACAATTGATAAAGTCAATGAGATGAGTAGGAAATAAATTACATTAATTTCTTAGGGATTATGTAAGCAAACATAGTTTCCCATATGAACCTCTGTGACTCTTGATCCATTGTTGACTAAACAGTTTATGTCAAAGAACTGTGTGCTAAGTCCAGTTTATGTTTATCTGACTTAGCTTGTAACTGATTGAAAATTTTAACGCAATTGTGTAAAGAAAATTTCAATGAGACTGTACTTTTGGTATGATCTGATTTTTTCAGTTTTATTTCATATTTTTTGATGGAAAGGTTTTCAGGAGGTGATCTAATCCAACCTTCTGTAGGGATGAGAGCTTTTCAATTTAAACTTTTACCATAGTTCTTGATTTAGACATCAAAACCTGAAAGTGGATCTTTGCAAAATCGCTTTGTAACCTCTTGTAAGAGTCGGTCCGGAGTTTCTCTTTTTTGCCTCACGACCATCGCAAGAAGACCCCAAGGACCCCCACCCAGTTCTGGCCTGGTCGAGGTGCATGCTTGCCAAGGGACTGTTTGCAGGTGCTTGCTGTGCTTCATGGCACACTGCTCTCAAACAGGCACTGGCTGGAGCGACAGGTTCTGTACACCCGTTTCTCGGAGCAACCCTCACAATGGCCCATAAATCTTCCCACCTCTTGGCCAGAAGCCACTCACTTTGGAAAAGGACTATAAAAAAGTGACTCTCTGGCGAAGCTTTTGAGTACTCCCCACAAATGAAGACTCGTCTATTGGTTGCGGACCATGAGGGTGTCCATCTCATCTGTTGGTAGCTATTCCCCCATCCCCCTCTTTTTCTCCCTATACTTTGTTTCCTGTATCTCTCCCCTCTATTGCAACTGAGTTGTTAGCATTCAATAAAAATGCATTGCTGTGAGTAAACTGATTTGTCCCCTGCTGTTTGCCTTTTGCTCCTCTGAGGTCCTAAAACGAACCATCACAACCCCCGCCCTGTGTTGGTGGATTGTGACACCTCTGAAAAACATCTGCTTCATTTGGAGAAGTATCAAACCTCAACAGAGCAAGGGCCTTTGTGAAAATCACTGCTAATGAATGTATTAATAATGTGGTATGACAAGGACTTAGAAGATTAAATATTCATGTTCACACTGCAGTGTTAAGGTGCAAACTTCTTATTGTGCCAAAGATTCTTAAATAAATGATCTTGGCTTTGGACTGATGTGGAGTAAGTTTAGATGGCTGTGACTCAGTACTGCAATAGAGCTGTTTATTTCTTGCGTGCTCAGCATCAGCATTGTGCTGCATCACTAAATATTATGATTGCAGGTCATTCTTTTCTGAACGAAGAGCAAGTGATATGTGGAATTGCATCCTAAGTTATTGAGTATTGTTGTTGATTACTGAATAATCATTATATGTTTTTTCTAACCAATGTGAGTTTATTACTATTTCATTACTTACTGTATACTGTAGTTACTTGTAATAACTAGAAGCTTTTGGTCTTAGTAGGTACTGGACAACAAAGTGAGAAGCAATCCTTTCTCAAAAGGGCTTTCATTGTAAGCCCTGGAATCTGCAAACATTCTAATACATTATATAATTACACTGCTTCTCCTGAAATTGTCCGCACTATCTGCCAGAAGTCGTTGGAGATACATGGTTTGAAAAAAGTGAGTCGCTACTGTTGACATGCACAAGAGGAAAACTAAAGATGTTTGAGAACATTATTCCAAGTAGCTGAGTTTTCCTCAGGATAGCAGGAAGCAGGTCCCGAACATACAAGCAAGTACCCTGGCTACATAAAATGTGCTGGTCAACAATGTGGTCACCTGAGATTTTAAAAAAGAGAAAAAGGTTAAAGTAAAATTTTAATGTTCAGGACCATCTTAGTCTTAGCCATGAGAATGGTTAGATGGTTTTTGGCTACAACTACCAAAGAAAATAGGCTGAGATTTCTGTTTGATTTGGAAAATTCAAGTCCCAAAATAGTTCTGGTTTAACGGACAAAATAGTTCTGGTTTAACAGACTTAAATCATAACAAGCTGTAATTTTGCGGGGACAAGAGGTGAGAACAAGGAGAGCGTTGGGGTGAGCATTTTCCAGTCATGAAACCGTTTGGAGAAGATGGTGTGACATGAAGAGGCTGCTGGAGGTGCTGAGGGAGGGGAGGCGAGGCCGGCACGGAGCCGTGAGCAGTGGGAGGTGAGTCACTAAACGGACGGAGAAACGGAAGGAGCTGACGAGTGGGGCCGAGGGGACGAGGAAACTGAATGGGTTGTGGCGACCGAGCGGGCTGAGGGGGATGAGAAGCAGGGCTGTGGGGACAGAAGGGGCTGAGGGGGATGAAAGGAACGGGGAGCGGGGCTGTGGGGACAGAAGGGGCTGAAGGGGATGAAGGGAACGGGGAGCGGGGCTGTGGGGACAGAAGGGGCTGAGGGGGATGAAAGGAACGGGGAGCGGGGCTGTGGGGACAGAAGGGGCTGAGGGGGATGAAAGGAACGGGGAGCGGGGCTGTGGGGACAGAAGGGGCTGAGGGGGATGAAAGGAACGGGGAGCGGGGCTGTGGGGACAGAAGGGGCTGAAGGGGATGAAGGGAACGGGGAGCGGGGCTGTGGGGACAGAAGGGGCTGAGGGGCCGCTCTGCGCTTCCCTCCCGCTGCCGCCACGCGCCGCCCTCCGCCGGCGGGAGCCCGCCCGCTCCGCTCCCACCGCCCCGCCAGGGGGCGCTGCTCTCTCCCGGGCGGCGCTGAGGCTGCCGGGAGCCGCCATCTTCTCGGAGAGCGCTGCCGAGAGCGGCTCTGGCGCCGGGAACCGGAAAGGACGGGATGGGCCTGGTGAGTGCCTGCGGCAGCGGCGGGACCGGGGCGACGGCGGGACCTGGAGGCGGGCCGGGTTTCCCGGCTACCCGCGCTGGGGCTCTCGCTGCCCCGGGCGGCTCAGCGGGGCTCTCCGCGTGGAGCGGGGGGCTCGGTCTCTCAGCTCTACCCCCGCCCCCACGGCGGTGCCGGGGATGCCGAGGGCCGGTGCGGCCGCCGCTGCCCCGGCCCGTGGGGCGTTGCCATGGGGACGGGCGCGCCGCCGCCTGCGGGAGCGCCGGGCCGGGCCGGGCCGGGCTGGGGCTGCTCCCTCGGAGCCCAGACCCGGTCCCGAGACGTGCCCCGGATCGAACCTTCGAGTGCTGCTCTTTGCAAAGGTGGATGAAAAATTTTCTATGCTAATAAGCGCTTTTGTAATCTCTGTGGTTCTTTTGAACCACATATATTTTGACATATTTAAGTATTATCTCTCCTTGCCCACTCTTACATTATTTTTATTAGGCCCATCTCTTTCTAGAACTGCTTCTTGTTAGTAAAAGTGCAGTTTTATTCGATTACCGTAGTTATTAAGAATTCTATAGGCAGAAGTTCACTCAAAGTAATTTTTTCAGCAGTAATTTAAGTTTAAGCAGTTCTCTTCTACACAATGTGCAAAATTCACACTATCATAGGATTGTATGCTTATATATTTCTCTTTAACATTAACTGTATTTCTACTTCTGTACTACTTGTCTGATGCTTCTGTCTTCCTGCTGAAAGCCCTATAAATAGCGTAAGTACGCGTTGTGGTTTGGGTAATTTTTGCGCTGTTTTTAATCTGCATCTGCTGCAAAAAACAAACGTGTTTTTGCAGCGTTACTTTCATCATCCCTTCACTGCTAGTCTTACATTGCAATTTTAATGCTAATACTTCATGTAGCTAACTGGGAGAATTTAGTTTCCTGAATTAATATATAGAAACGACAAGATCTTACAATAGACCAATTTTGAAGGAAAAGTAACCAACTGTATGGAAAAACCCTCTTTTACCTTGTTTTGGTTTTTTTAACCTAATACCTGGACAAAGAGCAGTAGGATACAGATTAACTTAATTACTCATTGTTTATCCTGAAGTAAATCACCATGTAACAGAGAAGACAACATTGAAGTATTGTCTCTAACAAAGCAAGTTTTTGTGTGATGGATTGGTTGGGTAAGCTTTTTTATTTGGATATTTTTCATTTTCTTAATTGCTTTCTTTTGCTGTCTACTTGATTGGTTTGCAGTTTTCTTTGAGGTCCTTTAACGAATCCCCAACTCCTTCTTTTATGAAAAGCTTGGTACCTACAGCTCTGGCCAAGAAGGGCAAAGGAATAAGTTAATGATTGTTCTGCACCTCCCCTGACCTTGCCCTTTGCAATCAGCAGCAAAAGTGAAAGAATGCTGATGAGGATGGTTGATTGTAGGTTTTTTGACTGCATTTGTTGTTAGAAAAGTAAGGAGATATATGTTCATATCTCAATTTTAGAAGTATGAAAATGGATTTAATTTCAAGCCACGTGTACCTGTGACAGGACTTCTCTGTATTGCTGTCCTCCCAAGGTGGGTGGTACAGCTGCAGGGAGCTGAAGACTTCCAGAAATCCAATTTAAAGTCAGATACAGAATTTCCTAGGAGAGAGAAGTCTGGATCATGGAATTTAATTCTGTCTGCTTTACCTTCTTTCTCCTTTTTGCTGCCCTCTTGTTTTTAATTCCAGGATTTTGTTTTGTTGTCTTTGGATGTTCTGGAGTATCCCAAACTTATCTCCCTTGCTAGTTTTAGTAAAACATCTGCATTTCAGACTTTCCCTGACCTCAGACTCTTTCAGCTTTAGATTATATTTTAATTTGGATTTCTTGGCCAAGGGAGAGAATTTAAAAATGGGTTTTTTTGCTCATAGGTTTGAAGTTTTGGTCATAGTTTGAAGTGGCTTTATAAACAATGCTGAAGGTTATGTGGAAAAGGTTTTTAACCTCTTTTTTTTTCTACCAATAGGTATATAAATATTGGAATTTGTTCTAAAGATTGGTGGGAAATAGCAATGTAACCAGTATCTGCTTTCATTAATCTATTGCTATTCTTGATCTGATTGGATACTAATTCCTTAGGGAAAACTGTTTAAAGTACCTTCTGTATTGTTTTGTTTAACAGTGTACAGTCCTTTGCTGCTTTTTATTTTTCATAGCATGGGGTCTTTTTTACAGAGTTCTCATCCAAAATATTCTGAGCATGATGATTCAAAGTCAAGCTTGAGAAACGATTTTTTAAGCATGAAAAATGTAGCTGTAAATGAAGACTGAAAGGCTGTTAAGATGAAGAAGGCATGCTGCAAAGCTTGAATTGAGTGTCACTCCTATCATATAAAATGTAAAATGAAGCTGCACATGTCTTGCAGATCGTTGTCCTTCCCCTTCAATGATTTGGAGAGTTTCTTATTAAATGGAATGCAAGCAGAGTATTTTCAACTATCATATTTCATTTTTGGTAAAATATTAGAATTGGTTGCCAAGTCATCCCCATTTCCTGACAAAAATAAAATATAAAGGATAATCCAAGAGAGATTTCCAAGTTTACAGGTTAATGAGAGATGTGTGTGTAAATACACACACTTTATATGTGTATATAGGCAGATTCTTCCCATTCTTTAATAGCAAAACGTTCATGCTGTGACTCCAGAAAGTATCAGGATTTTGTCTCCCAGGCTGCAGCTGAGTGACTGTGATGAATTCAGCGTGGCTGCTGGGGGGAGGAGCAGGGAACGCCCTAGGCAGGAGGTGAGGCAGGAGGTGTCGGTCTAGTGCTTCTCCAACTTTGCTTTAGAGTCCAGAAGATTCAGCAGTTTTGCTGTGGCATGAATCATGTTGCTGTAGCTGAAGTTTCTTATTATAATATCTCCCCGATGAAAAACGCCCTCCTTTTCCATATTTTTCTTCAACTAGAAGTTTAAATTATTTGTGAAAGAAGGATGTAGCACTAAAAGCTGAAGCACAGCTCATACTCAGGAAAGAAGATGCATGTCAGGGCACTGCAGATTTTAGTAGGCATTTTTTACTACTGACTGTTCTTTTTAATAACACCTGTTGACTCAGTAAATTTTTTTTGTTTCTTAGTAGCCACAGGAGCAGTATTTTACTTGGGCTATAGCATGCCAGTTTTTTCCTATAGCACCTGGTATTTACTCCTTCCTTCTCATACATACAGCTAAAGTTCTGATGACATTTAACTTGGAAGTTCTCAAAAAGGATTTTTTTTGTCTGCCATTAGCAGCCATGAATCCTTTTTTTTTGTTTGTTTGTTTCTCTATTCCATACCCATATAACTTCTTCATGAAGAAAAATGCAGTGTGAAAATACTTCTCAAAATTGTATGTTTATGTTGGCCTGGTTATGTAATTTTGAAGATGGGGAGAGCATAAAAGTCTTTGTGACTTAAGTCAAAAATTAGGAGGGTGTAATATCCTACTATAACCCTAATCAGCTGACTGACTTCCTGTGATGACAAACCCTGATGGGAGGCTAAGTAGGACCTGTTGGAAGAACAGACAAATAAAACTGAGCTGATAGGGTTATGTAAGCTTTGGCACCGAATCAGGAAGCATTCTGTAGATACATACCCTCTTTCTAAAATAAATCAAATAGATCTAACCAGAACTTTTTGAAAAAATGGCTGTTGATAATTAGATGCAAATATGCTGAAATTTGCAATTGCTGTTTAAATATATCATGTTTGTGGTAATTTTAATCTTTATAAGTAGACTTTCAGTTAGCAGCATGCACCTTCCTTGATCTAATTGCAGCTGAGCAAGCAGAAACTGAAGTTCATTGAAGTGACATATGCATAATCTGTGTGTCAGCTGGTACAGTATGTTCTGTTTGATATTTACTTGGTGCACTACTCACATTTCAAAATTCAGTCAACAATAAACACTAACGTACCCTTTGGTCAGGAACATGAGGCTATGCAAGTATATTTCTGACTTGGAGGTTACTGCCATGCTAGTCATGTAAAAGAATTAAAAATAACTCCTTATAGTGCCGATATAGTTTGGGGTTAAGTATGGAAATAATCAAATCTAGTAAAATATACTTGAAAGGGAAAAGTGAGTTTTGTACTTTTCCTTTGAAACTTTCCAGATCTAGACAACATGATGGCGTTGTATTTTTGCATAAAATCAATACCTGTCAATATTTTTAAAGAATTAAACATGTTTGTTTTGCAGATCCACAGTGTACAATTTTGCATTTTGAATAAGTTAACATTTTTGCTATATATTTTTGTCTCTGCTTTTTCTTCTGAAACATAATCAGTAGGCTATATAAATCGATAATTCAGGTTGAAAGGGGGTGATGTCTTGTGGCAAATAGCCTTCAGATGTTTAAAAGCAGGATTAAACTTGGCTCAGCTTCTGGAAGCCTTTCAGGCTAAAATAGACTTTGTTTACTCACTATATGAAAAGATGTATAATGCTTCAATAATAATTAAAATATCTGGGTTTTATAAGCGAAGATGATCTTTAACATTTCTGGACCTTTTACCTTTAATTCATATGTGGTTAATTAAAACCTATGCAAAATGGCTTAATCAACTTTAGTATACACAGAGTATACTCTGACCTCAGGTTGGCTACTGATATATATTGTAAAGTCTTGTGTGCCCATCTTAGGTGGCAGATTTTTGTGAATTTATGTTTCTTAGCTGTAAACTTCAAAAATTTACCCTCACTCATTTTTCTGCTGCAGTTAATATCTGAGTGTGTTACGATGACAGGGACTGTTCTAAATCATTATTCCAATTAACTGGAGTTAGGCAACTGCTAAAAAACCTGTGCAGAAAAATACTCTTTCTAAGCTAGCTGTAATTTTACACTTTTAAACTTTTAACAGTTGTTTGAAATAGAAATAATTGAACATGATACTTCATTTAAAGTAGTACTAGTGTTGTATGTAAAACAGTACTTACACAGGCAAGGAGTTTGCCTCAACGCTTGATAAAGATGTTTCTCATAGATAAAACTATAGTGAAATGTAAACCAGCCATGTTTCGAGGGGCTGTTGTAAGGGAAGGGCTTCATAGTGTGGCTGGAGCATTGTTAAACCTTGTCTCTACCTGGGAGGGCCTGATCCTGCTTCTGTCATTGCAGTGGTTAGACTTAGCTTTGAGAGCCTTTTAGACTGATAGTTGAACCTTTCTGCTCCAAGTGATCATGATTAAATTATGTGGTTGATACAATTTGAAAAAGCTAGTTCATTTTATTAAAGAATAGATCTGTTGTGACTGTACCTTCTGTGTCAGTACTTCTTGCTCTCGTGATATGTGCTTTTCATACTGTTTTGATTGTGAGGATTGACTCCAGAAAATCCAGATGTGGCAAATATTTTCATTATCACCATGGGGTGGGCATAATGTCTTTTTATTCACCATGTTAACAGGATTTTTGAAGTATTCATAGCATTAGTTTTTTTCCACAATGTACATAAAATAAAAAATTAAAATGTAAAAAATTTAAATAGGAAGATTTTTTCACTGTTTCTGAACTCATTTCTATATAAATAGAACAGAAATAAAAGTATACTGCTATTCGTACAGCAAAAGCCATATACGTTTGTTTTGTTTTTTCCCAATGGACAGTTTGAGAAGGAGTCCTGAAGGATGTGAGGTAGGCTTTGTTTGTGTTCTTGTAGAAAGCCTTTCAGGCACACAGATAATGCAGGTAACTGGTTTTGAGTAATACCAATTCTTACATGAATGCAGTGTATAGTGATGGATGCTTAAGGTCACTTGAGATCTTTACAGGAACATTTCTAGAAGCTTTAAAGTGAGGTTTTATAAGGAAATAGACATGAAAGATTTAAGATTTCATTATAAAAACAATTATTTTCAATATATGTATATACATACATATAAAAATACATGTTTTATAACAACTTTCACATTACTGAATGGAATTACTGGTTTGGAGTTTTTTGCCCTTCAAAGTCAAAACAAGCATGTCAGATTTGTAGGTCAGTCAATGCAGTTTATTCAGATGCTATTTTTGAATTTGCTAAGCTAAAACAGAAAGCCACAGTATAATTTCTACTATTATTACATTAGTCATGAACTAATGGAGAGAAGGAATTAAAGCTGATGCTCAGAGGCCTTGTATCCATTATTACATGAAGCACCCATGCCAGGTGTCTGACGTCACGTTTCCTCCACCTGCTTATAGCTTAATTATCTTTGTCATCTTGGCAGAGGATGCAGCAATCCTGCAATACATAGGCATTTTCATTTCCCTCTCCCCTTTCTGACCCCTAAAAATGTTTTGTAGAAGCTAAATCTGGTGTTATAGAAGTAATCATTGTAACATCTGCATTGATCTTACAGAATGTATAATCAATATTAATGCAGGTCTTGAGGAAACTTATTTTGTGTGCTGGCCTACCTTATATAGACTGGAAAAATATATATTTCAGGATTCCTATGGAATATGGAGATGAACACTTGCTAAGTACATATTCTATTCTTCCTTCTATGCCTTTCTTTTTACTAATTGGTGAACTATTACTGCTTTGTGCTAGGAAGTTTATTTGGGCAATCTCATATAATTTAATTTACCACTTTAAGATGTGTATCAGCAATAGCCAAAACTTTTTAAGTTAATAGTATCACTGCACTTGTCTGGACAAGAGATGAAAGTTTACTGTGCTTTGACTTCATCCATGTTGGGATGAAGGTGATGACTCAATTTGTGGTTCTTGCACAAGACCTGCTATAGCCAAGTTGCTTTGTTTCATCCTCAGCAAAGATGGGGCTTGTTTGAGTGCTCTTAGCAGCCTTCTTGCACAGAAGGGACTCGAGGCAGAACTGGTAGTTGGTACTTACCCTGGAAAAGTATAGGCAGGGGTAGGAATGTGTGACAAGTGCTAGGAATGACATTCCTTCAGGGAGGAGGATGATGGCAGAGTACAGGAATTTTTGTAGAGGGTGTAGGCAGGGTGTGGAAAAGTGGAAGCAGTATGCTGGACATGAACACTAGTGCTGGGTTGTCCCAGCACACTGATCTTAAAAGTAATGCCCAGCACTTTGGTAAAATGCCTCAGTGAATAATCTGATAGTTTATTTCACAAAATATTTTGCTAAAATATAAATTGAGGTATGTCTTTACAATAAAGTAAAAGAGTAGAAAAGAGCCAAGTAAAAAAGCTTTTTTCTTTTTGATGACAGTTTTACCAGTTGCTGCCCACCTGTAATGGACATGGAGGTCATGACCTTCATATGAGGATAACATATAATTGTGTTTGAGAATTGAGCTCTAAAATCTTTCAACTATGGTCTGGCTCAGATCAGTACTTTAAATTTAAACTTCGTAACTTTGTATTTCAGGTTCAGAAGCCTTTTAGCAGGGTTTTGGCCAGATCTTTATTAAAAGTATTTTTTAAATTTCATTCTTGCAATCTTTATTAAGAAGTAGAACATATTTTTAAAGCTATAAACCTGTGTGTTCTCTAGGTAAATGTTTATAGGCTTCTAAGACATATTGATCTTTCTGCTTTTCTTTACAACTTTTTTATTATTTTGGTTTTCATACCTTGGTGTTTGCCTCTGTGTGGCAGGTAATGCAGGCAAGGGTGAAATGGAGGAGAAGAGGAAGAGTTATTATTTTAATACATAAAGGATAGTACTTGAATTTAGCCGGCTTCCAGAGTTGTATGTGGGTATGATCTATCCTTTTGCCTGGGAAATTAAAACGTATATTCTTTGTTTAGGAAATCTGAAGTGGAGCCCTGCCTATGAAGAGATGATGTGTAATGTCCCACAGAACTCAGAAGCTTGTGCCTCTGCAGACACTGATGGTGCCCAGGAATGGGCACAGGAGCATGACCGATGGAGAACTTTTGTTGGATTTCCGCAGGGCTGTCCCGTTCCCGTGTCAGCTCTAGCACAAGCTGGCTTTATTTATACTGGAGAAGGTGACAAAGTGAAGTGCTTCAGTTGCCATACGACTATTGAAGGATGGATGCCTGGGGATTCTGCAGTTGAGAGACACAAACAGCTTGCCCCCAACTGCAAGTTTATTACTGAATCTGCTTATCTGGAAAGTAACATGGATCCTGTTGCCCAGAACTACCAGAATAGAACTGAAAATGGTACCAGCAATTCAGCCCTCCCATGTGCTCTAGATGACTCTGATGTGGAGGCAGATTATCTTTTGAGAACTGGGCAGGTTGTGGATATGTCAGATAGTCTGTATCCTAAAAACCCTGCTATGTGGAGTGAAGAAACAAGATTAAAGTCTTTTCATAACTGGCCCCTCAATGACCAGTTGACACCACAGGAATTAGCTAATGCTGGATTTTATTATACAGGTGTTGGTGACCAAGTGGCATGTTTTTGTTGTGGTGGAAAATTGAAGAACTGGGAACCCACTGATAGAGCTTGGTCAGAACACAAGAGGCATTTTCCCAAATGCCTTTTTGTCCTGGGCCAGGATGTTGGAAACGTTTCAAGTGAATCTATTCCTGCTGAGCTTGGAATAAGTGGTCTGAACAATGCACAGCACCCAAGGAATCCCTCTATGGCAAAATATGGAAAGCGTTTACAGACATTTTTATCTTGGATATATCCTGTTGGCAAGGAGCAGCTTGCAGAAGCTGGATTCTATAGCATAGGTAAGCCAGACCTTGAAATAACTAATACCTTTTACGAAGAAATTGTGCATGAGGAAGTGTCTTGTTATGAAAAAACCCCAATTTAAAAATTTTTATATGGAACAATTTGTCAGAATCTCTTTACTCTGTAAACTACATTCCACAGTTCTTATGTAAAATTGCATACATTATATCACACATGTTTACTTGCAAAGCATAGACTTGATCACAAATTTATTCTTAGCAGTAAAACAGCCAAGTATTTTTCTTGCCCGTTAAAACCTTTATAATACATCCTTCACAATGACAATTATTTGAGTTAATATTTTTTAAGAAACAAAGTGCTTGTCCTCCAGACCTTAGGTGTAAGGAACGCACAAAAACCTGTGAACAAGACAATCCAGGCTGTGTGCTATTGTACTTAGTTAACATTATCATGGCATGTGGACACCCAAAACCAGCAAATACTACTGTTGCCTACTTTATGAAGACAGTGGTACCAGTGGAGGAGCTTTTACTCTTTGATGCATAGTGTTTGATTTAGATAAGACACCATCTCTGTGCATTGGTTTCTCAGTTAGATGAATTGCACAGTAATTTTAAAGACCTTTGAAATTCCCCACTGAGAGATACTATACAAATGCAAAGTGTTGCTCTTACTTGGTCACGAGGAAAAGGGGATTATCTGAGGTAATTTCTTGCTCTCATCTTACTTGACTTCTCTCTTAGTAGGTCTCAGAACTTTATAGTAGAATTCCATTTATTTTACTTAATAAATAAAATGGCCATAAATAAAATCTTTGCTATATTCCTGTGTGGGTTATAAATGGGCAATATTTGTGCCCAGTAGAACTATTTTATTTATATCTTCTTGGGTTCATGAAAGTACTGAAAGATCTGTATGGTGGAGTTGCACTAACTGGGCACCATTTTATCAGACCTAGGACTCTTCAGGTGACTTCTGTGAAAACTGTTCCCTGTGGCTTGAGAAGAATTTAACTCTAGGGAAACATCATCCATATCTCCTCTCATTCCAATAAAAACAATATTGAAGCAGTTTCTGGGGCAGTCTTGGATCACAGTAGGCACAGTGCTCAGCTGGTTTTGCTATTGCTGGGTAGGGCCTGTTGATCTTAATGGGAAATGGAGGATCACAAAGCCATGTAAACATCCCTCATTCTTTGTGACAGACATCTTCAGGCCTTGTTTACCATTGGATCGAGTTTCACGATAACAGATGATTTTCAGCTTCTGTTTTTTATCTACGTAATTACTTACAAAAAATAAAATTCAGGAGACTTGTTTCTCTTATTTTGTGTTTCTTTAAGCTTAATTCTCCCCTGAATATTTGTTTCAAATCATGTATGTTGTCCTCTAGTAAAATGCAGTTACTTTCAGTTGAAATTGTAAATCAGTAAAAGAAATACTTTTCTTAACACAACATTTTAGTTGAAAACTTGGTATTATGCCTGCACAAAGTATGTAACTTTATTCTTGTGTGTTTCCTCAGGTAAAGGTGATCACGTTGTGTGTTTCCACTGTGGTGGAGGATTGCAAGAATGGAAGGAAAATGAAGACCCTTGGGATCAACATGCCAAATGGTTTCCTGGGTAAGGTATCTCTTAGTATTTTCTTGATGTGTGTCTGAGTCTTATTTACAGTATATTGCATTTTAATGACAGAGCATACTAATAAAGGCTTGAGAAGGTTGATTATGTCTTAACAGTGTTTAGATTTATGCAAATAATTTTATGTTGTCTTTATTTGTAGTGTTATTAAAGGGAAGATACCTGTGTCTGGATTTAACTGAGGCTTGCTTTCTCAGTAACAAGAATTGTGTAGTTTTGTCAGTATGTATCTGAGGGATTTTTCTTGTTATCTAAGCGTTACATTGTAATGGTTGTTTTAATAGCTTGGTACATGTAAAAGTTTGTAACTTATACCAAGATACAAAATGACTAAACAGCTGCCACAGAGCAAGCATACCTGAAGAGGTCGGTAGTGACATAGAATATAAAACATAGCTTTCTCTAATTTGAAAGGATTAAGGATTCCAGACAGTGGTGTAGTAGTAGTAGTAGTAGTACCAGAAGTAGTCTTTAGAAAGACTGCCGATGTTGTCTCAAATCTGTTTTGAGGAAAGGTATGACTCAGTAGTTCTCACGAGTGGATGGAAGCCATCCAAATACAAAGACTTAGTTACTTGTGTAATGTTGATAAAATTAGTGTCTCTTATGCATTAACTCCCAAATTTCTCTGCTGTGGTGAAAGACTCTCTGTAAGTTGGAGATTGGTATTTATGCATTAGCTGTTCCCATTTTTTTAGTGGAACAGGCAGATTTTAATGATTAGCTTCTGTGACTTGAAAGAGACACGATTCCAAGTTTTCAGTGTGGTGAAGTGAGTAGTTTAAGGAATGTTTTCTTGCTACATTTCACTCCTCTTTTATGGGTTTGATTCTTGGTTTAGGTTGCTTAAATAATGTCAGGTTTGATTACTTCCTCTCAAATCACGAAGAGTCTTTTTTTGTGCACATGAGCCTCAGTGGCAGTGTGTCACTCTCACAGCAGCTGTTCCTGAAGGTGAAGTCACTGCTAGAGCTGCACAACTCTTGCCGAGGAGTTTCGGATTAGCTCAATCTTCTGGTAGGGAAGAGCTCTGCCCAGTGGCCAAGACTGGCTGGAAAATAATGAAAGAAAGCACGGAAGGCACCTGTCTGACCAGTGACTGTTTGCTTTGATTGTGAAAGACTAAAAGAATCAGTATTTTAACATAATGTTTGTTTTTCATTTGAGCGAGCTTTTACTTTTAGAAATCTGTGTCATGAGCTGTCTTGGCCAACAACTCTTAAGCTCTCTTTTTCACCAAAAATATGGGAAAGATAAGTACTGCTTACGTGTTCAGGATGTTCTTAGAAATATTACAGTGACATCACAGATGCTGACTAAACATTTAGAGATTTTAGAAGCAGGCAGTCTGTATGATGGAGGAAATTGATCAAAGCTTCCATAGCTACATAACTAATTTTTGCTGCTAATCCAGTTCTATTAAATCTAAATATTCTTATTTTTAGGTGCAGATTTGTGAGCAAGGAAAAGGGGATAGAATTTATAAATAATGTTCACTTAAGAGATGGATGTAGGGATTCAACAGTAAGTTTCTTGCTTATTAATCATTTTGTTAAAATAGAAAAAGTCAGCATGGCTTTTGTGTTACCTTTTAATTACGTGCCGATCATTTAATTCATCTGCTGCTACTTTCATTGGCAGAAAGTGAAAGAATTGCAGTATGTTTTGGTTCTATCAATCAGAGTGTACCCATCTCCTAGTTCCCCATAGCTGGGTTATGGTTCACAGCCAGGGCACATTGTATCGAATGTTGTATATTGGATACTGAACAAGTGCCATTTGTTTTATAGCCTGGAAACCTAAGATTTATGATGAATTATCGCAGATACAAGTTCTTTTCTTGTTGGTAGAGCATTGTTAAACTTGTGTGTAGTCGTTAAAATGTAAAACTGATAATGTTTAGAATTTTGTAGACTAAGAATCATGTACATATAAATATTGCTGAGATGGGTTAAAATCAAAACAAAATACTGATCGTTTTGTTCAGAGCAGATTAAATAGTTTGTCACTAAAATAACTTGAGATCAAATAGCTATTTTTTTATTTTGTAACTTTATGCATTTCCTTCTACTTTCTCCAGAATTGTAATTTTGTTTCTTTATATTTCACTTTTAGACAGAAGCTGCTGAAGGGACAATACTTCCTAAAGGTATCTGTTTAAAACACACAGCCTCCCCCTCATTTTGGAATATCTCTACTTGAATGTATAGTGGCAGGAATGGTTTATTTTTAAAATAACCCTATTACATTTTTAAAATAAAGCACAACAGGCGAATTATTGGATGATTTTCATTGCTTCTAAAGAACTGCAGAAAGTATTTTATTTCTCATAGAGGAAATGTAATTGTACTTTGGCAAATATTGTAAAGTAAAGGTAGTGAACGATGGAAGAAGTTTGTATAGGATGCAGTCTTACAGCTAGTGAGCATGTATCAAATATTGAGTTTGTAGTGCTATGGGATGAATGTTAAAGAATACTGAACAGAAACATCCCTTTTTCATGGGGCAGGAAGAGTTGGTCTGTCCAGTGGCAAGGCCTAGGAAGCTGAGCAAGCTGAAGTAGTTTATTATGTGTATTACGAATTCCTATAATGCTTTTCACAAATACCCAGCAATAAAAAGACAAAACAATTTAAGGGGTAGTAGGAGGCCAGAGGAGCAGCTTCACTGGAGCTATTGCTAATAGAAGTGGCTACACAAAACCTGCTTAGAAATCTCTCCCATACTGCTCATTTATGAGAGTGAAAATAAAAGAACCTTTTAAAAAAAAAAAAAAAGTCTTAATTTTTAAAAATTGAAATATTTTGCTGTTGGAACAGTGTTGATAAGTAAAAGGAAGAGGAAGGTCCAACAGACTGAATAATGGCTTTGCCAAGTAGTGTTGTGTCTTACCATGGATAGACCTGCTTGCTTGTTGATGGTGCTATGTTTTGGTCTTATAAATGCAAATTACTTATTGTTTTCTCTCAACATATGTATGAGGTTCTTTTCTTCCCTGAACCCAATTAAAATGGATGTTATGTTCTTTATCCATTGTGACTTGTAATTTTGGATTAATTTCATTTAACATTCAGCTACAAAATTTGTGATGGTAGTTATATGAGATATGTTATTTAATTTCAAGTAGTTGATTTGAACAGCAAATCTAGGAGGATTTCTGTAATATAAATAGATGAGGGGCGAAAGCTAGGATAAAAGAAAACTCAAATCTGCAGTCTTTACAATAAGCAAAATTCTCAAATTGTAAATATGGTTCCTTTGGCTACATATTTGTTTGCAAATATGTGTCTTAGAGTACTGTAGTCAATACTGTCAGAAAATCAGATTCATCTTTCTTAAAGTGTTTTTGTTTTTAATTTCTTGTTTTAGATGATCTCTTACAGAATCCTTTGGTACAAAGTGCCATAGCCATGGGTTTCAGTTTGTCTGAGATTAGGAATACCATGGAAAAGAGATTGCAGATGACTGGAGAAAGTCACACATCTGTTGAGGATCTGGTAGCAGACTTAAGTGCTCATAAAGAAAATACAAGGGAAGAAGAACCAAATGAAATCCCAGTTGAGCAAGATGAGCTTATTCAGTTACAAAACCTCTGTGTGTACTTTCATATCAGTTCTTTAGTCTGTGAAATATTTTTTAATGTTATCTGTTTATTCTACTCTCTGATCCCAGTCTTACCTATGGTAAACTTAAAGTATTGTAAGTTAAAGACATTTGGTTTGGCACATTAAAAAAAAAATCATGACCAAACAGGGTGTTAAAATATTTGAGTGTAGCAGAATTTATAAATATCATCTCTAAAATAAGTAGTATTGGTATCCCAGAAGTGACAATCACTCAGACACTGACAGTCTAGCGTGCTTCTGGAAAAGGTTGTATGTGCTAACAAAAAAAAAAAGCCAAAATTGTTGTGACAATTATATTTAAAAACAAAAGCAAGAATAACTACAAGAATATAGTTATAAGACAAACTATAGATATGGCAAAATGAAATAGACACAGAGACACTCTCATGTTCAATGTATTCAATACGAAAATGTCACAGTGGGGGGGCCATTTATTTTGCAGTAAATAATTTTGCTTGGGGTAGAAGTATTTTCGTTCTTGGCCAATAGTGCATCTAAATGGTGTTTCTATTCAGTTATTTATGTTCCAGCTTTGCTGGGACTTACAACTTATGCTCAGAAAGCCCTTGTGGTTCACTCTGCAAACAGACCAAACCCAGGAGTTCTGATTCAGGAGACTTGTAACTTAAGGCAAGCATATGGGTGAACTCATAGGGAGGGCAAAGACCATCTGGTTGGCATGATAAGCTGAGATCTTACCAACCCACTCCTTTTAATAAGATTTTTAATAGGACATTGTAGGGGAAGAAGAACTTGCAGTGCAGCTGGACCTTATTTTGGTGATTGGCTGTTAAGAGCTTCCCCCAAGTGGCAGGGAATTTTGTATTTTCGAATGGGGCATATTGGAATAATAAAGAACTCACGTACAATGCCAGATTGACTCTTTCTGTGTTACAGATTTTAAGCTTTTTGAAAATGGGGGCAGGGAAGGAGGTCACATCCTCATTTTTCTCATTGGGAAAACTCAGAAAAAGAAAATCCAAATGAGTTAAGCAATAGCAAGGAGCCTTTCTTTCACCTTCTGATCAAATTTTGGGGAAATTTTGTCAGTGAGTGGTCCATGAAAAGAATGGTTCCTGATTGAAATATTCATATCCTAAATTCTAAAGGTATTTCAAGCTCTTATGAATGCAAACAGATGCACTCCCTGCTTGCATTAGCCTGGGAGATGTAATGGGATAGAAGGGGAAATAAAGAGGATTCCATGCTGCAGCTAGGATTCCTTTCTCTTGTAGTTTTTCTTTGTTCTTTTTAAGGGTGTGATCTTGAAATCATATGAAGAAACCTTATCCTTGTGTGTAAAGAGAAATAAAAAGAATGTGATTCAGTGGTAGTAAGTATGTTAACTTCTTTTTATGTGTCTATTTTCCTTAGATCTCAGTACTGAAGAGAAGTTAAGACGTTTGCAGGAAGAAAAGCTCTGTAAAATCTGTATGGCTAAGGACGTGTCAGTTGTCTTCATTCCCTGTGGTCACCTAGTTGCCTGTAAGGAATGTGCTCAATTACTTAATGAATGCCCTCTATGTCGTAGAGATATTATGAAAATACAGGAAATTTTTATGTATTAGTGAAATGCACAGCACTATGGATGCAAATGTTTCCTGTTTTATTACTTTAAAAATGTGTAAAGTAATGTAAAAAATGCAGTTAATTCCAGAATGTAACCATATGGCAGGATTTAGATTTTTCTGCTGTCAAACCCTACCCATTTTAACACTTTACAAATTATTTTCCTTTAAGTTAATTTTTTGTATGTAATAACAGTATCTATGAAATGCAAATATGTATATTTTGTAACTTCAGTTCACAGACCTGATATGGAAAAGCCCAAATAATGTAAACGTTTATTTATGTGATCATTCCTTTGCTTCACTTTGGTAGGACTCTGTATGACTGAATTTTGTGCAAATAGAGTTGTACAAAGAGCCTGTCCCTATATAAAATTTGTAAATAAATTAATTCTATACATGTATATTATACCTGAGATTTTAGCTTTTTAAAAATTATGTAGGATTGAAAATAGTCTCTTTTTTGTGTAACTTTGGTTGTGACATAATTCAGCCAATACACATAAACCTGCTGCTGTAACATTATGGTTACTTCTGCTGCTTTGTAGATTTGTATGTTTTAATTTAATTCCTGTCTCCCTATCTATTTTTCTAGTTCAGATGTATAAATTGTCTTCAGTAAACTGGTTCTAGCCATCTGTTTTTCACAAAGATCTATCTTTATATAAAATGTACATTAATTTTATTAATTAAAAGAGAATTCAAGAGAAATGAAGATTTTATGTACCCTGTGCCCTTCATGAGAGTAGGCTCATTTTAAATTTGCCCCCTACACAAAAAGATGTTCAGTTTGACATTTTTCTTGTTTTTTGGTTTTTTTTTAACACAGCATCATCCTACTTGATTTATCTGCTAATACTTCGCACTGCTTCATATTTTATATTTTCATAGGAGAAGATGAAACTTTCTTTCCTAGAATGACTTTTTAAAAAAGCAGTGTTAGAAATCTCAATAGCAATGTTAGAAATCTTTCATTTTTGTTCATGTCAATTTGCAGCAATTAAATTTAAAAGTTAAGAACTATTCTAATGAGAGCTACCTTAAAATACTTAAACCATTTCTTACTGGACTGATCCTCCATTTCTGATTTTGAAAGTATCACAGCTTTGTATTTAAGTACAGCTGTTTTATAATCACTGCTTAATTATGTCACTTCCTTATTTTCTGGAACTACTGATATCTTCGTATATATATTTTTGAGTTCTACACACTAAGGTTTAGAATATAGAATATACAGAACATAGTTTTTCACATTATGAAAGTTTTGAATACACAGAAATGTATTGTCTACTTTTTCTATTTTCTTAAATCTGTGCTGTGTAATGGCATGAATATTTAAAATAAAGTGCAACCCAGAGGTTCCTTGATCAGTGTATTTGATTCTCACATAAAAAAGCCCTGGAAGCCTCCTTTCTGTTGCTATTTTTTTGTAATTAAATTATTAATTTAACCTGAATGTTATTAAGGATAATGAATATATTTTAATCGGAGAGAAAATAAAATCTATTGTTTGTATAGATTAAAGTTTGTTAATTGTACATCTGATGATATTTTGCTATTTTTTGTGGTTGAATATGGTCTTGGGAAAAGATGATGACTAGAAATTCATAAAGAAATCAGTTTTATTTTTGCCTTTCTGTGCCTTTGTGAGGAGTTTAGCATTTCAGATAATTCATGGTTACAGGGATTTTCAGGACAGATATGGACTGGCAATCCTGACAGCCTTGTTTCTAGCACCCATTCTTCCTTACAGGGAAGGTTTTCTGTCCATGTCAAGGGAAATCAAAGGGGGGTTGTTAGCCTTGAGCTGGTGTATTTTGCCTGAAATATCTTGTTTAGTTAAGGCTGCACTCCGTGAGGTGCTGACTTGTTTAAGCAGATGGTTGGTTACCTAAGCCTGACCTGAGTCATGTGAGAGAGGCTGTTTGGATCAGCTGGATCCAACTCACAGGCTGCAGAACCTGGCAAGCAGCTCAAAGTCCTGTCTGTGAAAGAGATGGACCAAATTTAACTTAAACTGTTACAAAACTAAATCTCAGAAAGAAAGTGATTTAGGGCGTAAATGTAGTGTGTAAGTTGTCTGAGAAAAGCTGGGAAGTAGGTCACACACAGAACCTTCTACACTGCAATGGAGAGCAAACACATTGTCCTACATTGCATGATTGCTTCATGGTAAAGCTTGTTAATTTTTTAAAGGTATACTTTTATACTTTTGTAGACGTATCCCTTACTGCAACTTTTTCGTCAATATTATAAAAGATACAGCTATATAGCAATTCAAATTGTAATCACTAAGGGACATTAAAGGGTTAAAAGCCTATTAGTGAGATGACAAAATAACTGCTCTGTAGGTTTAGGGGTTTTTTTTAAAAAAAAACCCTATAATCAGAGTTCTATTCAGACTAAATGTGAAAAAATAATTAGCGTAGTCATCAAATTTTGACAGCTTGAATTAGGAAGATTTTTTTTTCAATTTACTTTGATTTTCAGTATCTTAAAGAAACAGAAGAAATTCCATGGCCTCTAATACTGCGCCGAGTGTTTAAAGAGACAGAAATGAAGGATGCAAATAAATGGAGTGGAAGCACAGGAGCTTTGAAAAGGAGGTTAGCAGCAGGATGCAGATGCCTTGGGAGTTGATTTTTATGAGTTACCTGGGAGCTGTGTGCAATATGTTCAAGTATCAGTATCCAGTAACTTTCTTCTAGTGGCTTCTGTATACTATCTTTCTTCGGTGTTACTTGTAGCAGCAGAACTACTTGCTACTCTGGATCCATGAGAAATTTATAAGGGTTTTCAATAAGGTCCTGGAAATGTGTTGCTTAGAAAGCATGGGAAGTGCATAGCTTATTTAGAAACAGAAGGCTAAAATAAGGAGAACCCAAAGAATCAGTGTTTTTGTTATGCGTGAAGCTTTTTCTCACTGCCTTGAAATGTGAGATCTGGATCACACAGACTTAGCTGATGGCCACAGCTTGTGTCTCTACGGCTTGGAGCTGTGTGGACGTCTTTAAAATTTGTATTGACACTTGATCTTAAGCTCATAATACAATGAAAACTTCTTTAAATATTATAGCTTGGGGATTGGTTGTTGGGCTTTTCTTGTTGTGTTTGGGTTTTTTTTTTTCATTTGGTTTTTTTGGGGTTTTTTTGTGGTTTGTTTGTGTTTTTTTTTTTTTTTTAATTAGAGTATTTAAATATTAATTTTAACATTGTCTGGTTAATTTTGACCACAGCTCTTCAGTGGGTTTTTTTGTTAGCTGTATGTGCAGTCTGAAGCTACAGGACAAATAGTGTGTTAAAGTTTTCAAAGTGTTGCTGTTAATCAGCATGGATTTTAAAGTTACTTTTTCTATTTTTTAATTGTAATTAACAGAAATGTAAATACAGTGGGTGGTTGGAATTTAGTTATAACTGGGTGGAAGGTTAGTGCTGGCACTTGAATATGGTGTTCATGTGAAACCAAGCTGAAGTGGTATTCTCTAGGATGGAACATTATCGGGGCAGTGACCTTTGCTGCTGTGTTCTTCAGGAACTACTTGGAAGAGAATCTGCTCTGCCTTACAAGGTGTGCAAGTTCAAGCACCTGATGTGTGAAGGTCAGCTCTTCATAGAGCAAAGGAGGAACTGGAGGTTTTTCTGGCTTTTGCAGTGTTTCTGCAGCAGTGAGGATTTGAACAGTGAGTTGTCACATGATGTTTTTTGTTACCCTCTGCGTTGTGTGTGACTGAGAGAGGTGTTCCCAGTGCAGCTGCTGAGGCTTCTCCATGTTGGGCTTATGCAGAGCAGCTGGATTGGGCTCAGTTCTTGAATGTGGCTCATGGAAGGGTGCTGGTCCCCTTCTCCACAGGATCAGATGGGAAGAGCCAGTCTACCCACATCCACCTTAATTCCTCATGGAACTGAAGTATGAGTGAATACTCTACCTCCTACCAGTTTTTTAGTGGTTTACATGCATGAGTAGCTTGAAAACTTGATCATGGAAATCTTTCCTCCCTCCTCCTCCTGCCATGGCTTTGCACTGATTCAGGTTGTTGAAAGTACCTTCTCATCTTGGCAAATGCCACTGTGTCATGTCACTCCAAGAGCTCTACCAATGCTGCTGTACAGCAGTTAATATGCTGTAATTATATTGTGACTTTCTGTGAGAAGGCAAATGGCTTGTGATGATAACCTGTGATGAAATTCAGATATTGTCTTTAATTTTTTCTTAACCATGAATTCCTATTAAGCAATAGTGACATTACAGTACAAGTGTTAACTCAGGGAACATGGCTCTGTGACTAACTTTCCAAGAAACTTTCTTTTTCCTAAGACAGGAAAGAAGATGGTAAATATTCATTTATGAATGATTTGGATAAACAAAACCCCAGGAAAAATCTAGGACAAAACGGTATTAATTATATTGCGAGAATATAATATTTAAAGCTGATCGAAAACTATTTGATTGCCTTTAGATAATTACTAATTTACAGTTTTATAACCTGGATAGCTATTGTGTTGTCTGAGATAAGTTGCTTGATAAGTAAAAATTACTGGAAATGTATTGGAGAGATGCTGGAATTAGTTTTGCTCTCAGATTGAAAATGGTGCTTACTATCAAAAAGTGAAAAACACATTTGCAGAGTCCCACTGTGAAAACATCTAGAAGAAGCATTAGAGTTATTGCTGAAAAGCC
Organism: Acridotheres tristis; assembly: GCA_037013685.1. Taxonomy (NCBI): domain Eukaryota; kingdom Metazoa; phylum Chordata; class Aves; order Passeriformes; family Sturnidae; genus Acridotheres; species Acridotheres tristis. The sequence goes on along the minus strand of CM072889.1, from coordinate 10,617,453 downwards.
AGGTTTAGTATAAATGTGTCACCTTCAAATTTTGGAGAGTGAAGTAATATAACCTTCAAAGATTACCAAGACAGCATTTAAATTTATTCATGTTCTGTCTTTTTGATTTTGCTGTAAATCTCTTGACACAGTTTCTCTTATGTAACTTAATTTTGCAGTGTATGATGAGAATCATCACTTAAGCCAAATAGTTAATCTTCTGAATACAAGTTTTTCAAAAGTGGGTATCAAGCCAAAGGCATCTCTTCCTTTTAACTCTTGTGTTACAGAGAGAAGCTTCTGAGTCCAGGACTGATTTCACCTCCCTGTCCTGCAAAACCGACCTATGTGATGTTACTGGAGTCAGCATGGGAGCTCTGTCCACAGGGTACAAGCCCCCAGAAAAGTAATTGTTGCTTCAAATGGGTGTTTCGCAAAATAGATGTGCCAAAAATAACAATTTAACATCTGCATCACAATTTAGGACTTTTATACCTTTGCCAACAGTTGCTTTCTTAAAGGCCTAATTGCAATTGGAAGACCCATGTTCCAGGCTGGAAGCTTCACTTCTGCTAGGCCTACAGCTGGAACCAGAGGTACAAGGAATGGAGAAATGGGAGCTCCTTGGGGGAGTGAGAGTGGGAATTGCTGTCCTCGGTGTTTATGGTGAGCATCCCAGGTGTGCCCTGTGCTACGGAGAGGAAAACACTTTGTTCACAGCTGCTGGCACTGAGGCTTTGCAGGACTGCTACTGCCACATTAAAGAAAGTTACACTCTAAAAGAAGTATTTTTATCTTAAGTTTTGAACATCTGTGCAACCCACTAACATGTCATAAACTGTTGTATTCCTTCCTACTTGTTATGCATTGTGCCATTTACAAAAACCTTTAATTGCAGCTAATGACACAATCACACTTTGCTTTGCTTCTACCACCCCCTGTGTCAGAGTTGAGGCAGCAGAAAAGGCCTTGAGCCCCAGACACAACTGGCAGTAGGGGAGTGACTTGTGAAAATACAGTCTGAAAGAAATCTTGAAGTTGGTGGTGAAAAACTAAACCAAAGGAAACTTGTGTTAGGGACAGACATATATAAAGGACCTTGGGAATGTGGTAGATCAGCCCCAGAAAACCTTACAAGTTTATCTGAAAGAGTAATCTATTCCTTGATCTTATCTGTCAGTAACAAGCCCCTATTGCCTAGACTTCCTCTTTAACCCCCTAAGTTCCAGCCTCAATAGTTTGTGGGTAAAAGGCCAAGGTACATCATCCAAATCTTGTGTTTGCCTGCACATACAGAGGAGTGCTGTCCCATACATTTGAAAGAGAGAGGATTTTCTTCAGAGCTTAAAACAAAAGTATTTGACTTTGTTATTTATAATTGTTTTGCTCTATGATTCTGGGCAGAGGTTGAGCTGAATAGTGCCGTTTCTATCTCAGTTCCACTCTAATTTCACCTAACCACAAGCCAGCCTCCTTTCTCCCCTTTTTAGACAACCCCTGGCTCCATGTCAGAGTCTCTAGGAGGCTGGAGCCCTACGAGCTCTGACCAGCTGAGAACTGCTTTGTGTTCCTGATGAGTTAGGTGCTCTACACATCCAGAGTATGATGTAGTTTCACTGGGTTTTAGCTGTTTGTCGGCTAAAGCTGCTTCCCTTGCTTGGCATCAGTTGTGCTGTTTACCCTGCTTGACTTTATTTCAGTTCTTGGCAGCTTCTCACCCCAACCCTTTTTCTGTTGCACACTGTTCTCTTTGCTGCCTTTAAGCGGGACCTGCCACTTACCTGGCTTACTCAGTTTGAAACATGTTTCTCTGGTTCCTGTGCTTCCTCCTCAGACTTTGTCACTGATGCTGTCATAGTGCCTGACTCATAAAATGGACCTTGATTCATGGTTCCTCTGCCTGGACTTAGCTACAGGACACAAATATTGTCTTGCAAATGTCTGTGTCTTCCAAAACTTTCCTACATCCAGAAACTGGAGCACATTGTGTCCTGAATCCAAGAGACGTGGCCTGATTGGTAACACTTGTTCCTGTACCTAGGGTGAGGAGATGCCTCAAGTGAAAGTGACTCGTCCTGACTGCAGTCAGAAGGGCTTTTCATTGTTTCCTACCAAAACTGGTGTGGCCTTTACACAGTTTGCTGATGGAACTTTAGAACCTGGCTAAGGGATTTTTATCTCAAAGAATGGGACCTAGAAAGAGCACCTCACTCAAACAGGGGAATGAACATGGGACTTTGGGTAACAAGTGGCACAGAGGACTGAGTAAAGCTGCTGCTCATAATGCAATTAGCAGGAAAGTATCTGCAGCTTACTGGGATTCTGTTCATTTTTAGAGCTGATAATGAAGGGGAGTTAAAAATGCCTTCCTTTGTAGTGGTATGGGGCAAACTGTGATTCTGTGCTACTTCACATAAGGAGCAGGCAGAAACTTACTGAATCAAAGAAAATTCAGATATGAGTTGATTGTTCTGGAAAGACCTGGTGAGAAATAGGGGCACACAAGGGACACTTACATAAATGGAAAAAGGAAGAAATTATTCACAGAACAGGGAAAGACCTAAGGAGCTACTGATGTGCAATCTCTCTCCTGCAAATTATGGGAAAGTAACCCATTTTTTGGTCTTTATTTTTGTTTCTTATGTAATAGCTCATCTTCAAAAGGATTTAGAGCAGATTTCCCTGGAGTGACTAAGCCAGGTTCAAAAATCTGGGGAAAAAATTTGACTGGGAAGACTGCTTTTTCCCTCTGTACCCATCTCAACAGACAAAAGTATGGCTCATTCAATACAGGTCATCAAAGCTACCACCTCACCTTGGGATGAATCCAGTATACAAATTCTGGTTTCTTTTTCCAAGTCTCAAAAGAAAATTATTTAAATAAATAAATAAATAAAGGATTGTGGGTGAGAGTTTTTTTGTTGTTGTTGCTTTTGATTGGTTGTTTTGTGTTGTTTATAGGGTTTTTTTTAATAATACAAATGAGGAAATAGAACTGCAGAGGGGGTTCCTATTCTGCAGGAGAAAGAAAAGGAAGAAGCATGAAAAGAAAAGGAAGCAGCATGAGCATGAATCTCCTGCCTGGGAAAATGAATCAGCCATCTGGCAGCTTGAGTTTATTCTGATCTTCTCTAGTGGTGAACTTCTGGCCATTAATTCAGAATTGGTATCTGCCCTCTCCTTGCTCAGTTTCCTGTGTGACTGATCATGAAGCTCCCTTTGGATCAAGCATAATAATAGTGCCCGAAAAGTCTTTGTTAAATCCTCTCTAAATTGGGCTCAGTATCAGAAATTGTGGGATTTGAAGCACCTAAATAGCTTTTTTGAGAAAGATGACATAGTCCTGTGAAATACTTTCTCCTAGTTTTTCATGGAACTTCTTTTCTATCAGATATAAATCCTTTCTAGACAGGTCAGAATTTAAGATATCTCTTTCTTTATAATGTTTAGATAGCACTTATTTTTCTTTTATATTTTTCATTGTATTGGAAAGGATGCTAGTGTGCTAAAACTATACAGAAGCTTCAGGATGGTCTTTGTTTTTTTTCCCAAAGTCTGAACTGATGGTAGAAGCCCACTCTAGCTTAGAAAGAAGTGGTGTGCTTGCAGAGGAACTACTTTTCATCATCTTCCCTGTTGTACCAACTGGAAGGCTCAGCCCAGAAGCACGATCTTTTCATAAGGAAAATGCTGGAGTTAGGCTCTTCAGTGAGCCAGTTTGGCCCCCTTAAAAGTGAGGAATCCTCGCAGGGCTCAGTTGACTTAAGAAATTTCTATCTTCTGGTCACTGGAGCAGAGCAGAAATTTTCCTGGCCTCACTGCTGCGCTCAGCACCTTCAGCTGTGCTGACTGAAGGACTCCTGCAGTTGTACTGGAACAGCTCAGAGAAATAATCTGGGGTGGGGGAATCAAACCAATCCCTTAGAAAACAAATGTCCCTCCCCCCCTTCTCTGATGAGGCAACAGTTTTGCTAAGACAGGGCTGAGCAAACAGCTGAATGAAACAACTGCGAGGGAGGAAATTGAACTGGAGAGTGTAAAATCCTCTTAGGCAGGCTCTGTGACCAGGGGTTTGTAATGTGCTGCTGCACCTGGAGTCTGGTCTCTAGAGTGCTTCCATGTTTTATCATAAGCAGAAGAAAACAAATTCTGACGTGTGAGTCAGGACACCCAGAAATGTTATGGATCTGGGCTTCCAAGGCCTGAGTAAGCTTTGGAAATGAGCTGAACTCTCTGCCATGGTATTGTCAGCACTTGCACACTCGTTTCTTCAAAACCACACCTTAAAAACAATGTCATTTTTTTTTTAACATTACGTAAGCACATTTACTTAAAACCTCTCAGCTTTAAGCTCAAGTGTGAACTACAGTGCTTTTGGAATAGAATTAAATACATGTGCTGTACATGTACTTCATGCACAGCTGACTGGAGCTGCCTCCTGTTGTGCTCCTGCCAGCTCCTGCAGTAAACTGCTATAATCTTGCAAAGTTTTGGATTGGACTTGTAATACAAGTTATCTCTATTGTATCTCCAGCAGAAAACACATTACTGGAATGTTATAGTTTATTTTTATGGAAAGGTTGTCTATCCGGCAGCTGTCAGAAGTCGACTTGTATGGTAAAAACACAAATGGATCCAGCTCCTTTCCATCTATTCCTAAGGCTTACATTAAGTTTGGCAAGTTTGTTTTTATACACAATTCTTCTACAACTTCTGAACGCTATCAGGTTAACATTAAAGATCATCATCAGCACCTGTAGCTGTAACTTGAAACCGTGAACATAGTTGTATGACTGGGAATTCAGGATGCTATTTTAAAGTGTTCCCTACAAGGCAGTCTTTCTGCTTATTTTCTTTCTTGTTTCCCCTGAACTTGACAGAAGGTGCAAAACTATCCTGAAATGTGAATTGAAGCTACAGAATGTAATTTATTTTTGTAAGCCTGTCTCACATACTGACAGATTGTATCTAGAATTCCTAATTGTCATCAGCTTATATTACACTAGCTTTACTTTTTTGTTTTCGAATTTTTAAATTTTTATTTTAAACTCTCCTAATTTGATCACGGTTTCCATTGTAAGCATTATTTTCTCTGCGGGATGCCTCATCTTAATTTTGAAGACTGGAACTGATGGATACTCTTAAGTATCCTTAAGGATAGGCAGGTGGGCAGAGTAACTCGGTTACCGCTTAGTTATGCTAACGCTGTCCCCAAAATTATAAGTAGATAGACACAAGAGGGTGATTAGAAACTAACTACCAGGACAAAACTATTGGGCTGACTGATCTAAATATACGTGGAACTATTCAGCATGAGTAATGTGCTTAACATTACACAATAAAGCGAAAAAACACCAGGTGTCACAAGTTGTATATCTGGTTACTTTACGAGTTCTGTACTGCTTATATGCATCGCTTTAGATTCATATAATCCTCATGCAGGGACAAAAAAAAAGGAATCCCGCAAATGCTTATTTAACTAGGAACACACTGAGCGATGGGCAGAAGCAGAAAGCGTTTCTGGAGAACGCTCCTGACCACGCGAGCTGCCATCGGTGCCAGCAGACATTGCTTCTGTGCGCGTCCTGCAGCTCGCCAGATAAGGCACCCCGCATCCGTATGGGCAACCGTGCGTTTATCTCCCAAGCCACGGGCCCCTTCACACACGACTTCGCGTCCTGACGGCAGAACGCAGGGAGCAAGGGCGGCCCTACCGCACTGGCTCCGCGGGGCTCTTCAGTAAGGCCCAGCTTTGCCTCGGCCGGATAATTACGTCCAATTACCGCAGGGTTGCAACGGCAAAGGGCTCCAGGCCTGCGTGCGGGCGGGCGCGTCCCATGTCCGAGCGGCCGCTCCTTTTTAGGCCGTGCCGCGGCCCCGCTCCCGATCCGCGCCCGGGCCCGCCCCGCGCGCGGCCCCGCGCATGCGCCGCACCTTGTTTACCCCGCTCGGCGCGGCACTGCCGCGGGCGGCCGGCAGGTGTCGCCCCACGCCCAGGAGAGCGGTCCCCGCTGGGCGGCCGCCAGGTGGCGCCTGCGCCCTCCATTCGCCCGCGAGCCGCCGAGCAGCGAACACCCCAAACAATCCCCAGCGCCGCCGCCAAATTAAATAACCCCGACCCGCCCGCGCCCCGCGCCCCCTCCGCGCCCACAGCCCGGTACCGGCCGGGACGGGCGCGCAGCTGGCGAGCCGAGCCGGGGTTACGGGAGCGGAGCTGTGCGCCGGGGCCTCCTCGCTGCCTACGCCGATACTGGGCAAGGTAAGTTAGAAAATGGCGGCGAAGCTTCTGGAAGTTTGGCGGGGGGACACGGGATCGTGGTGCGCGGCGGCGATGAGAGGCCGGGCCGGGGCCCGCAGCCCCCGGGCCCGCGCGGGGCGCCAGGCCGGCTGGCCGCGGGGACTGCGCGCAACCAAGATGGAGGACGGCGGGGCCGAGCCGCGAAAACACTCCAGCCCCCCGCTTCCCCACCCCCCGTTCCCGGCGCGCCGTGGCGGGGAGGGGGGAGGCGAGTGGAGTGCGAGTGAGAGAGACAGAGGGCGCCGAAAGCGGCCCCCCTGCCCGCCCCGGCCCCCTTCCTCCTCCCTAGAGCCGGCCGCGGGCAGGCCGGGCCCGGCGCTCGGCGAGCTAAAATGGAGAACCGCCTTCTCCTCCTCCTCCTCCTCCCCCCTTCTGCCGAGCTGAGCAGGGGCTGCCGGCAAGATGGAGGACTCGGGCATTGTGTGCGTGGGGTGTGTGTGCGGGCGAGCCGGGCCGGGCAGCTCGGGTGGGCAAACGAGGGGAATGGGGTCGAGGCCTGAGGCGCGCTCGGGGGGAGCACTGGGCCGCGCCGAGAAAATGGTGGGGTGGCTGCCGGTGTCCCGGGGTCGAATGTCGGGGGAGGCCGCGGGCAGTGGACTCGCACCCCTGACAGCGCTCGCCACGGCTCCCATCTCCCTGCTCCCCGCTGCCCAGCAGCCGAGTTCTTCCTTCCAGCCCACTCCTGGCGGGTTCCTCGCGCAGGGAAGTGCCGAGGAATCGGGGTTTGTCTTCTCAGTCTCTTTTCCCAGAGCTGGGGCAACTCTGGTCGCCCTCCCCCATGACTGTATACGAGGGCCGGCGGGAGCAGGACTCTTTCGGCCCAAGTGAGGACGTAGGGACTGACCTGCACCTTCTCCCCCGCCTCCCTTCGCTGCCCCCCCCCTTCCCCCGGCGCCCAGCTCGGGGAAGGCCTTTGTGGGTCGAGTTTTCCCCTCCGAGTGACTTTGGCCGAGCTCCTCGGCGGCTGTCCGCTAAGAGGAAGAGTTGTGGCAGTTTCCGTTCGGCTTCCTTTATTTTTTTTGTAAAGAAAGGGCGCTTGCCAACTTGTGCCGGGGACGCCCGATGCTGGGAGCCGCGTGTTGCAGGAACCCCGCTGGGCTCTCGCCGGCCCCGGTGGGGGAGGGGGGCAGGAGGAGGAGGAGGAAGGAGAATGCTTCTTACTGGGGGGTTTTGGCGCCACTTTTGTTTTAGATAGTGCTCCTCTGCCCCCTCCTCCTCTGCACGCACTGAACTGAGCTGAACCCTGCCCAGGTAGGAAACGAGAGCTTTCCTGGTGTTTCTCTTTTCTGGGCACTTATTTTCTCTACATGGAGTGAAAAAAAACAAAACCAAATATATATTATATGTATAGTTGTTGTTGCGGTTAGGGACGGAAGGACAGAGGAGTGAGCAGCTGCAGATGGCTGGGCTGGGAGGCCCTGTTTTCCGAGAATTCCTCTCCCTGCCGAGTGTATCCCTGGTGCGGGGCGTGCTGGCCTTGGGGGCCCGCACCGCTGTGCTCCCGGCCGCGCTGCCTCCATACCTTCCTCTGTTCTGCTAGCGTTGTATAATCCGTCTACCCCGTGGAAATCCGGGACCCACCGACCTCGTTTCTTTTTTCCACCCCCCCCCCCCCCCCTGCCCCGAGAGCGGGTTCCTAAGCGATCGGGCCCCTCTTTGGCTGCTTTTATTTATTTATTGTACTGCCTGGGCTCGGTTCTCCTTTCTTGTATTCTCACGGGATGCGGCGTTAGGAGGTGACACAAAGTTTCGATCTCCTCCGAGTCCGGTGTTCTAGTTTTTGAGGGGAAGTGGATGGTTGTTTGGTTGGGCGTTGTTTTTTGGGTTTTGTTTTTGTTGTTTCCAGTTTGTTTTATTTTTAAATTACTTTTTGGCAGCTCGGGTAGCGCTGCTGCCCCCCCCCCCCCGCCTGCCTTGCCGGCGCTCGAAAGCTCTCCCTTCCCGTGCGCTCCCCGAGCCACACCCTGGAGTGTCCGGTCTCCTGAGCCGCCGGTGTGACCCCGCGTTTTCGCTGCGCGCCCCGGGGCCGCCGCCCGGCGCGGGTTGCGGGGGGGCCGTGCCGGCGCGGGCCGGGCGGGCGGGCGGTTGCCGAAGTGCGTCACGGCGGCCCCGCCGGGCCTGCTCGCCGCGCCTCGGGCCGCGCCCGCCGCCCATTGGCCACCGCGCGCGGGAGGCGGCCGCTTCCTCCGGGCCCCTCCGCTCGGCTCGGGGCGAGCGCGGCCGGCGCTGCTCGGGCTCCGCTCGGCGTCCCGCTTGTACGGCTGGAGGGGCTCCTGGAAGGCAACCGGAGGAAAACGCCTTTTGGATCGCTTCTCTGGAAGGCGTTGCACGACCGCTTTTGTGCTCTCTGGGAGTTTTGTTGAATCCTGTTTTATATGACCAAGAATGAGAGTTCCTAGCGTTTCCTACAGCGAGGAGTTGTTCTCCAAGCATAAGTCTCCCTGTTAACTCTTGGCAGTTCCGTCACTTTTTGTTGTTATTGATTATTTCTTTCTCGTTTGTAATGCTTGGCCATTCAAAACAACTTTCTCCGTTTTTCATAGTCTCTTGTCCTTAAATCAGTAACCTATTTGTTATTGTTCCTGGAGTATTTATCTGGTATTGAACTCTCCCAAGACTTACCCATTTGCAGGCTGGCTGATTGTGGCAGAGAAAGAAATACCACGAGTGATTGTGCAATTGAGCATCATTAATCTCTGGAATCTTGGTATCACTTGTTCATTATCCTCAACTCATAATTTTGTGGATCTGTCTTCCTGGTGATCTGTCACCAGCTCAGTACCACAGATCTGGTATAGGGCTCTTTATTGGGTTACATAGTTTGTTTTCTATTATGGCATGATAACAGTTGAATTACTAATTGAAACATGGTGTGAGAGCTGCCTTGCTTTTAGCATAAACATGAGTATTTTTGCTGCTGAAAGCCCTGGAGGTGGACGGGCTGGAATCCCCACACTGTTCTGATTAATCAAAGACTAAAAAAGCTTAGAAGTTATACGAAGGAGAAAAATATTAATTGAATCCCATTTCTGACAAATAGATCTTGCTCTGCGTCTCATGGGGGTCATGTTAGTCCTTCTTTACAAAACCAGTGACATTTTATGGTCTTGTGTACACGTGGGCTTTGTGCAACCTGTGACACAAATCCCCGAGTTTCTGTTGCTTTTGTTTGTGTTAAGTTAGCTGTGGTAAACTTAAGGTTGACTGTTGTATAAGCTTAAATTCAAGCAAGCAGCCAACTGAAAAACTCACAGGCATGGAACTAGGGGATAAGAGAGATTTTAATTTTTCTGTGATACTTCCTAGCCTTCAGATAACTTCTAAGTTATGTACTTGGGCCAGAGTTATGCTTTTGGAGCTTTTTCATGCATTCACAGTTTCAGGAAGATAATGCTGAATAAAGTCAATAAGTAATGTGAAGATTCGTTAAACTTCTATTTAAGAAGTTAAAATTTATGTACAGCTCTCATCTTTTAGATATAAAGTCTTGATGTTTTGCAGCTGAAAACTGAAATTAATTTGCGTTGGTTCAAGTCAAGGATTCTGTAATATTTTAATATATTTTTTAAAAATTGGGTTCTGCAAAGTGACAAAAATTGGTAGCTCATAGATTATTAAAATACTTAAAAATGCATTGTATTACTTGAATAGCATTCATTTTATATATTGGAGTAATCAGTTAGCGGTTGGTAATCTAACTGAAATTCCATAGATATATCACATTTGAACTTTGTGTGTTGAAGTCTTTCAATGTTTGGAGTGAAATAATTTACACTTGGAAGGAGTGTAAATGGAATTGTCAGTTAAATACTCTCTAGATTTATTTTGTTTCAGTATAACTTACCAATAGCAACTAAATTATAAAAAAAAAGCAATGTAGACAGCTTCTCTTGAATATTACATGCTACTGCAGTCTCCTGTAGAAAATAGCTGCAGGCAACAAACCACTTGAAAGTTCTTGCTCTTGGTGGTGGGAGCAACTGTGTTAGACATAGTTAAGTCATGAAATGATGTTGGCACATCAAAGCTTTATGAACTTTTTAGAATTAGATTGCTCTTTGTCACTTACGGTTCAAATTTAGAATGGTTCCAGAATCCTTGTTTGTCATTTCCATTTGTGGTCTTACTGTCTCAGTTGTTTTGCTGCGGGCAAATATTTTAGGAGAGATGAGCACTTCTGAAACCTGTGTGCCAGTAAAAACAGGTTGTATGTTTTACAAAAACCTGAAATACTTCAATTGCTTATTTTCACCAAATGAATCCCAGAAAATAAGCAAATATTTCTGCTTGTTACTTGTACTTGTTGGTTGTGGCACTGGAATTCTGTGTTTTGTGAGATGAGACGAGCTTTTCCACTCCGTGTGATCTCTGCCTACAGTGGCCATTTCTTCTCTGACTAATTTGAAGACTTTGGAAAATATTGTAGGTGTGAATTTCCAAAATGATACTTTTGGGTTTTGGTGGTGTATGTTGTTTCGTGGTTTTTGGTTGGTTGGTTTTTCCTCTTTTTTTTTTTTCTTTTTTTTTTTTAGTGTGTGTAATTAAGAAAACATACTGGAAAGAGGAATATGTTGTAGATTTGGTCTCTGTCAGCGAGATGTGAGAATTTCCAAGAGCTTCATCTGGTTCAGTACTTGTTTTGTCATGGAGAGAAGTGATGGATAGCAGCCATCAACATACCAGTTTAATACTCTTAAATAAAATCTTTGCTTTCTTTCTCAGTATCACTTAAAACATTCGTATTTTGAAAACTTAATCTTAGATGAGGATCCTTGACAAAGAAGAAGAGAGTGATAATCTAGTCCTTGGGAAACAGGTAAGCAGGGAACTGGACTTTTAGATTGGAAAAAAAAGCTTGCACACAGCAAATATATGGAGGAATGGGAAGAGCTCTTTTTCACGTGCATCACAAAAACTTAAATGGTGACAAAGCCTATAGCTGTGGTTTAGATCCAATACCGTCCAGCGTTTTAGATGAACTCCCCTTTTAAAGTCAAAGGCGAAGTAAAAACGGGAATTCTTCAAGGTCCCACAGTTGGCACCGGCAGTCCTGCGTTGTGGAACTGCTCTGGGCCTCCTTCTGCCTTCGGACCCCGCTGTGCTGTCGAGTCCGCACGGCGGTGGAGCGGAATGGGGCAGCGGGCAGATGGACCGCGCTGGTTCCGGGCGCGGAGCCGCTCCCGGCGGGACGGAGCGCGGGGCGGGCCGAGCTCCCGGCGGCCGCGTGCGCGCGGCGCGTGCAGCGGCCGCCCCCGGTCCCCAGGGGGCGCCCCGGCGGCGGGGCCGCGGCTGCGCGGGGGGAGCCCGCAGACGGAAGGGGCGCACGGCAGTGCCCGCTCGCCTCGGCAGGGTCACATCTGCCGAACTGCTGCTCTTGGGCGTTTATTCCGTCTAAAAGACTGCCTTGAAGAGTAAACAGTTAAGCTCTTCCATTCGGTGAACAGGATTCATATTTGAAAACTAGTACAGTGACTTCAGTTGGCTTTTTATATTAGAAAAAAAATCTGCTTTCAAAAAGTTCGGCACCTTTGTGGTTTAGGAGTAAGCCTTAGGATCTGATCTGAGTTTTGACAAGGTCAGGTATTTACTTTAGAGTGCTATAGCAAAAACTAATTTTGAGAGTACAAGGTTAAAATTGTAGTTTTGATCCTGTGTTGTTTTAAGTAGAATTTATTTGCTTTGAGTATTCTCATCTTGAAGTTCATAAAAATCTGGTAAAGTTGGAAATAATTTTTTTGTGACAATAGTAGAAAGTAAGGGGAATCTCTGAAAATGACCCTCGTTTAGATCATCACAGGCAATGGTGGGACTGGTGCTGATTAGCTGAAGTCGGGAAGCTTGTCTCAAGAAAGATGTTTCAGTGTTTGGATATCAAACATGAACTGTGTTCTTTTTTTTCTTGGTCCTGTCAGTTTGGTGGGTGAGATCACTGAGACTAGACCAGAATCCTAGATTTGATGGGTTATGCCATTTCATTATTTCACAGAATACTCAGTTTTTAGTATCTCTGTATTTCCAAGTTTTCCACTGCTTAATTGTCCTAAAGTGATGAGATCTTGGGTAGAGAAGAGGGAAAGGGAAATATTTCTTTCACAAACATTTTCTTAGATCTGGCACCCAATTTTGGAGATGGGAATGGGGGAAAATTTGATCCCCCAGGGTACCTCTGTAGCTTTAATGTGACAGCTGGCTTTTCTTAGGCTTTACTGGCCATAGATTTGTATGGAGGAGCCCAGGCCTAGTCTGTATTTAAACTGCGTTATGCCAGTTTGAGTCAGAAATGAAGGACATGTAGGACTGTATCTGTGTGCAGCTGCATCTTGTCTTATTGTGGCCTCAGAGGGAAAATGAGTTAGTTGTCTGCTAGCTGCTTTTTCCAGGTATGTACTTCATTGTTGTTCATTCTGTGCATTTTTTTGATTGTGTAGCTAGCTAGCTATGGTTCCTGCCTTTGGAAGGCTTATTTTTGTAAAAGAATATGATGAGAAGAGGGAGTAGATGTAAGAAGATTGGCATATATGGCGAGGTAGTTAGTGCTTGAGAAGCTGATCACAATAGCTACCCAAAAAAAGTATCTGAGAACGTGTGTTGGTTGGTTTGGGGGCTTTTTTGTGAATTTTTCTTTTTTTTGTAGGTAGGTGAGTAATTTATTTTCTTATGGCTCTGAATTTAATGTCTTATTAGTGCTGACCTTACACAACCTTTTATGCATTTTATTTTTCTTTTAGTAAATGTTAATTATTATATTAGAGCCAAGGGAATATGTGTGATACTAGGAATAATTTTGTTTTCCGCAGTAGTTTTTTGTTACTGCTTCTCTGTAGCTCTAGAGAGGAAAGTGTTTTTGCATCTATTCCCATTGTTCAAGGGTTGATGGAACGAGCTGATTTCTGCATGCATTTTGAAAAAGGTCCCAAATGGTGCCTATTGCTGTATAATGGATATCTCTGCAGTGGTTTAGATTCATAAGAATTATAGCTGAAATGTCAGGATTTCCTATTAACAAAGTAATGAATTTGAATATACTGATATTTTGGAAAAGACAAAACATTTCTGAAACGACTATTTTAAAAGGTATCAGCAAACCTTAGATAAGCATGTTTTATTTAAGTTGGGGTTGCATTCCACATTTTGGTTTGGAGTTGCTGCAAGGGTTTGGTGAAATGCTGCTTAGCTTGTGAGCTGTGGGTGATGTGCAGGACACCTGACCTTACCTGCAGGCTCCCCTCAGCTTTCTCCCTTCTCCAGTGGTACCTCAGTCCTGGCGAGTGCAGGCAGCATATGATGAACACTTGGTGCTTCCTGGGAGGGTGTGTGTTGTACTTTGTGAGGTCGTATAGCAAAGAGGGATTAATGCAGTTATTTCCCTATTGTTTAGTCCATGTGAACTGACTGGAAAGAGATGGGCATTTTTGATGGGGAGGTAATGTTGTGGTTCTTGGTTATGGCTGAATTGTGGTTTTTTACTGAACATAGGATTTCAGCCTAAGTTTTAATACCTTCCTTGCAGTATCATATCTGGGCAAAAGAAAATTGACTTCTGCTTTGTTTACAAATAAAAATAAGCTGTTCAAGCTAAGGCTTTTTCAGTCTTTCATGCTGTTATTCCTTTATGTGAAACTCTCAGTTCATTCCTTAAGAAGGATCAACTGAAAGTTTGGACCAAATCAAGTCTTAGTAAGCAGATAATAAGCAAGTGATATTGGTTGATTTTTTTTTTTGTCAGAATGTAATCTTCCAGCAAGCAGAGTTCATTATAAGTAGAGTTGGTATGGAATAGGTGTGTGAATATTGAAGGTCTGTATTTTTTCATGTGTTACTTTTATTAATATGCTGTGGGTAATTGAATATATAGATTACTGAAGTTACAAAAATCCCCAAAGTAAGTAGTAAATGTCAAGAACACAGCCTTGTAATTTATGTGTGCATTTGAGGTGTCTGGTTTTCAATTTGAAGGTGACTGTCTGACAGGAGTCCTGGAATAAGACTTTTTTTTATCATTATGGCTATAGTGGTGAACTGATTTAGTTTGTGTAAGATGGCAGTGCATCCTGACCACTGGCCATATTACTTCTGATTTTCTTAGAAACAGAGGACTGATAATTATGATGTTCTTTCCAAGGGAGCAAACTGGGAAGACTTGATTGAGCCTCTTTTTTTCCAAACAGGAATGACCAGTGGCTGCAGTCTACATATCATATGGTAGAGCTGTGCTTGCAGCAGGGAAATAGGGAAGAGAATTGATACATTGTATTTTGATTTAGGGTAAAGAATACAATTTAAATATATTTGAAAAGGAAAGATTATCATACTAATAATTTAGGATTAATAACATAAGAATTTGTAAAACTTGGCTGTTTTAAACTGTTTTGGGATGGGGGCAGTATTCTTGCAGAAAAGTTCCAGTTTGGTGTATGGCTATATACAATTTTTATTGTTTCTTATGTACCTGTTTGGACAACTGCATCCAAAATACTTTTTTAACACCACATGAAATAGAGCTTTGCACAATGAATGCACAGTTGCTTCCTAGAAGTAATGCCACAATGAAAAAATTATGTTCTTGGTCACAGGATTGCTCAGGTGGGAAAGGACCCCTGGAGGTCTAATCCAGCTTTTTCCTAAAATCTTGTCCTGTAAGGTCATTTGTCAAGTTTGAATGTCTCAGGGGATGAAGTTTCCACAATCTCTGACAGTCTATTAGTCTGCTCCTATTGGAAGTTCCTTCTTTATTTCAGATTTTAAAGTTGTCTTAAATTCCTGTGAAGATTCATGTTTTTCACCCCCCAGTATATGTTTAGAAAGTATCCCTAGATGTTTGAGGCTTGGGACTATAATGTCCCAGATTAGAGCTGGTGATGCTTTTTTATTGGGACTTTTAGAGAGAGAGAGAGAGACAGGTAAATGGCTACTGAATGACTTCTTGGTACCAACTTTTCACTTCCCTCTTGTTCCATGTGCTGTACGTATCCTTGTGTCTGTGCTCAAGCTTCACTTCCTGTGTCTGACAAAGTCTTGCAAATAAAACTTCCTTTCCTAAGCATTTACCTGTTCACTTAAGTGTCATTCATACACTAATCAAAATAATTATTCTTGCAGTTTTCATATGTAAGCAGTGATATTTTTTATTCTTTCTCATAAGTAATGTTTCTACAGATCTGCAGTTCATTTGAAACTATAGTAACCAGAAAGGAAAGCTGCACAAGTATCTGTCTTGGATCTGTGGTATAGGCCTGTTGTTATTTGCCTAATAAACAATTGGCTAAAGAAAAGGTGAAACTGGCTTTTGCATATTGATTTACCCAACATGGAAATGTTTTAACAAGGCAAATGCTTCAATAACAATGGAAAATGTTTGGGCTTTCTTCTCCACTCAATTACATTTATTTTCAATATTCTGTGTTTAAGCTGTTCTTGTTTTATTAAGTGTACTTCCATTCAACTAGTTTTGATAAGTTGTGTTTTCAAAACTCTTATATATTAATATTTGATTAATTTTAAAATGTTTGTTTTATAAAGATTATTGCTGATGAAGTGACATGTATACTGTATTACCACTCTGCTATGAAACAAACCAGATTTTGTACACAGAGAAGTTGTGACTTGACAGTTGAAATATAATAAAAAAAATCAGCCTTTAGGAATTTTATTTCTCTTGCTGCATTGCATTGTCTCTGTTAAACTTCTCAATTTCTATTCAGCAATACAGTGGTTTTATGAAAGTTAACTTAGAATATGATAGTACCTCAGGGCAGTATTTGGTGCTAAACAGAAATTGTCAAAGGTGGCAAGACACAGATTGTTTACATCAATATGATATAAAAATGTCAAAAACACTTCACTTTCAGTTCAATAGCATTGGATAGAAGAAAATACAGAAAGTCGTCCTCTTCATATACAGTAGGTCACTCGTTAGGATTCTTCCTATTCACCCCCAAATGCAGTAACAATTTCTGTAAAATAGCATTCTCAAGGGTTTTCCCTTTTTGTGCCAAGGGGCTCTAAACTATGCAAAGCATACCTTGCATACAAAACTGGTTAGAGAAGTTTTGTTTACAAGAGAGGATTTATGCATTCTTGCAAAATCCTGCAATGAGCTTAGTCTTTCCCTATCTCCAGTGGAGGGAAGCATGGAAAAATTCTAATGGTTCTTTTGGATGCAAGGTTGACTCAGTGTTCCTGGTAGCTTGGGGGTTTAAGAAACTTACTGAAGTTACTGAAGTTTTTCAGTTCCTTTACAATAAGCACTGTTAGTATATAAGGAATTAAGCATCCTAGGAGATGAAATGGGATTACTACAATGAAGGAAAATATAGCAAGAAAGTTAGGAAAGGTAGGAACGTGTAAGAATATGGTGATGAACACTAGAGCCATTTCAAAAGTACGTTGTATGTCCAGTTCTATCATCATCTTTTTTTTTTTTTTTTTTTTTTTTTTTTTTTGTTGTTGTTGTTGTTGTGGAATATGCTGGCATTGAGTTATTAAATATGTACAGTATAAGTAACTGTTTTAATGTAAAAACTTAATTCTGGAATACATTGTCAGATGTGGAAAGATGCAAATGTTTGTCTTGAATGTTTATTTTTTCAATTTATAACCAAACATTAAACATTAAAGGCTTTTTGAACCGGATTTCGAGGGGAGAAATCAAACTGGTGATCCATTGAAAATGTAGTTTTTTCTGTGAGGGTAGTTGGTGGAGAGACTAGTTACTTCAGTGACGTGAAAGAACAGAATTGAGCACTTGTGTAACTGAGTAATCTTTCTACATCACTTCACATGCAGAGTTTCCTCTCTCATTCATGGTGTTCTCCCTTCTGTGCTTGCTCACTTCCAGCTACCAAAGATGAGCCTTCCCATTCAGGGCAGTTCCATGGCAAAGTGCTGCTACTGGGGTGGTTCTGTCTCTGTGTCCTGACCACACACTTTATTGTTAGCATTTTGCCTGTGTTTTATGACCACTTCAACCCTACAGGTGAACTGGTTTAGGGAGCTAAACTCTGAAGGAGAGTATTTTTCTGTGGGTTGAATTCCCGTGGAGTCAAATGTGTGCTGCTTCTGCAGGAAATACAGAAGCACTCAGTATTTCAGTAGTTGAAATGTTTTATCAGTTACCCGCTCCAACATTAGTAGCAATGGCTTCTGTAACTGCAGAACCAGGAAAAGAAGACTTTATTCCCGCTGTCATCTACTACTTTTCTACTGGTCTTACTCATAAAAACCATCAGGCTGACATGCCAATTCCAAAAGTAGTCCTCTAATCTTTGCAGTGATTTCCGTTTTATCTTCCCCCCACCCCCCGAAATGTTGCAAAGTCTGTCATAGATCAATTAGAGCTCCACAAGGAAATTCAGGACTGCAGTTGATTTGCATTAATTTATGCAGGAAGATGATGTACATTTTTCTCTAGTTTCAGTCTATGTGCTGGCTAGAAGTTGTGCAGGTGTTACTGGGAATAAGATGGAAGGGGTAAGAGAAGATTTTAAAAACAGTTATAAAATATTTTTCTTGCATCTTTGGAATGGTTAATCAGATGCTGTTTTAAAGACCCTGCTAGACTCCTCTTCCAGCTGGATGCTTACCAGCCGGCTGTGGTTAGATCTTATTATGAGCCTTTGCACTCTTGAGTTTTCTGTGGTTCCTGGAAGCTGCAGTGCCAGTTCTATACATGAGGTCTGGCTTTGGCTTCTTTACAGAATATGGACCATGTTGTGCAATGATCCTAAGTCCCATCCCTTCTAACTTCTGAAATTTTGGGTCATACTGAGGCTACAGGTCTTATCTCTGAGAGTACCTGATAATTAAATCATGGATACTATTTTTTAATCTCATAAAATACTAATATTGTCATTCAGAGATACTGAGAAATGCCTGAAGACGTCATGTGCCTCTCCTCTTTACCTCACTTTTGGCGCAATTTATATGAGACTATTTCGTTTTCTTCCACTCTTGGAAGTAAGCTTGCAGAGTGTTTTCTGCAACATGAGATCCTAGCTAGGAAGATGTGGGATTTCTTTACATGTTTGGGAAGAGCTTTCTTTGCTCTTGAATGATCAGAAGCTATTACATTGTGATTCATTGTCTAATTCCTCACCATTTTAGATTTTAAATCCAGGAAAACTAGTTTGCTCTAGGCAGAACTGTGATGTATTGAAAATAAGGTTCTATATGAAAATTAAACTGACACCTGTAGGCTGACTTTGCTTTGTGAAGTTGTAGTCTGGTCAGGAATACTAGGCAACAAGAAAGTCATATTTGCAAGATGTTTGGAGTTCTGCAAATCATTTTAGGTTGTACAGAGGATTATAGAGATGTGGGTTGTTCAGCATGCGTTTATATAAGCTATGTTGGAACAGGAGCTTCTTTTTTGGTGTTGGAATTGGAAGCAGGCAGTGGGCATTGGTTCTCCCCAGTTTTGCAGGTGCTCCTTTGAAGGACTGTTGTGAATATAGCTGCAATTGCCTGAGCTCTCTGTTTCTCCTTACTGCCGTTGAAATGTTTCTGTGGGACTTCAGTGCTTGGAAGCATGCCAGAATGAGTGTGTGGGAAGACTTAATACTGGCTACTTACATAGCATTTTGTATGTTCAAACTCTTCTGCAAATATTAACTAATCTGTATTTAACATTTGAGCCTAATTTCTGTCAATATAAATCAGTAACAGGCAGTTATGACCCCTATTTTTTTGATGTCAAAAGAACAAAATGCTGTAATTAGAATAGTAATAATCTTTATCATCTCATTAACATGACGTTTTTTGTCACTGTACCCTTCTGGTTTCATGTGGTGTTGAAAAGAGTTATAAATGGAGTGTCGTGCTACTCCTCAGGAGGTCTCTGCATTTTAGGATGCTTCCTGGGAAGGAATCGCATTGTGTTCATTTTGTGTGTGGTATTTCAAGCTTTTCTGTGTTGGTTTTTGTTTTTGCAATGTTAAGGTTTATTTCTTTCCAGTCTGGGGAGCCATAGCATATTCATAACCAGTAATGCTGTGAGAATAATGTTCATTCTGAGCTTGCTGCTTAAGAACTGTCATTCATCTTAAAATGTATAGTTAGGTTGAAAATTCCTGTGAAAGTTACTAAGGTTTACCCTACTTGTGTTTTGCTATTATAAATGCCAGTTTTCAGTTAAATGATATTTATTAAATAGAGCTGCTATGACAAATTCATTAAGCTGTGTTTTAAATACTGTAAGGTTCTCACAGCACCAAAACTAAAGCAGCTGTGGATGTTTTTATTAGGGTCTCATATTTTACTTTGAAAATTACTGTTATATTGTTTTTTGTTGATGCTGTTCATCAGCTCTAAATGGCTACTGTGTTGTATGGAAGTGTTTTGCTGCAGCAGTGTCTAAAATATCAGCATATAGATTTCAAACAGATTTATAATTAATAAAAATGTCCCTTTTGAATTGTAGTTTTTGCAGATAGTTTGTTTTGCATTCTACTAGCCAGATTTTTTACAGCTTCTTTTTATTTTGAAGAGATAATAAAATAATTTTCTTCATGTAATCTGCAACTGTAGTTTGCATGAAGTGATAAATATGTGTCTACAATTTGGATTGGATACGTTTTCATATTTAGCATCCTTTTAAAGTGTGGCCTGGCTTATCAGTTAAGATTTTGTCATTTCAGCTTTTGCTTTGGAAATTAAACATTAAAGAGGTTATACAGTGAATTGCATGCTGGAAACAACATGGATTAATAGGAAGAAGTATTGAGGTCAGGGTCCTTAGTATAGGTGTGGTAGTGTGCTAAACCAGCTCATTTTCTGTGCCACGACTAGCCTGGACACTTTTCTGTTGTATTGTGTTCCATCTTGGAGACACAGAATGCTAAGGGTAATGAAGTGGTGGATTTGGCTTATTGGTCTTAAATTTTAACAGAGAATTCAAAGAGAAATTTGAAAAAGTAATGAAAATTTTTAAAATTTGTTTTCATTTGTAATAGCATTATTTGTAAAAGCTACACAGATCAATGAAGAAAATAATTAGAAATAGAACTAGTTTGCATTACATACTCTTGGAATTTTGAACTACTCAGTGGTGAGTGCTGTCTGTGTTGGAATAAAGCTGGTCCTGGCTTTGCATGGAGGAATGGTAGAGTCTGATGTGTTGAAGTAACTTCGTAATAGTAATAGATTAGAGAACCTAGATGAGGCCACTCTAGGTTGTACTTGGTATAGTGAGTTAGTGGTTCATTTTTCTGCAGGAATTTAACAATTTTCTATTTCTGTTGCATCTCTGCTGGTTTCATTGCCATTTTGTCTAAGCTTTAGGCAAAGGTGATCAACTGTTGCCTTATCAGAACATTGAATTTATTCAGTCAGCACAAACCAGAGTGAGTTAAGAATTTTCATTAAAAAAACAGCATGTGGGGTCAGGCTTTTCTGTTTCATAGCTGGCTAGGTAGCACTTGGTACAGGCACTTGGGTATGATACTAAATATTTCTCATAGTGCCATAGCCAGAGAGAGTAGGTTGGATTTGGAGCAGTGTATGGCAATTTCTAAAGCAGTTGTATCTACCAGAACAGTACAGACAACTGTTTGCTTTTGATGGAATTGGATGGTTGATTATGTCTGCCATAGTGTCACTTATTTTCAAAAGAGCTGTTTTGCACCAGCCACGGACTCTTTTGTTGAGACAGCTCAGCTTATTAAACTGTTGGGAAGCTAATTCATTTGAAAAAAAATTAATAGATTGTTGCTCAACGAAGAGTATGACAAGTGCCCATGACTATGAAGTATGGCCAGAAGTAAATGCAAGAAGGGGGCAGTGGAACTGCTCTTTTTCCAGTAGTAACCCATCTATTTTATTGTATTGTCAAACTGCTATGGTTATTGTTTGTAGTTTCATTCATTATTCAGCAAAAATGGGGATAGTTAATGCAATCTCTTCAAAAATTGGTGTAAATGTCGTCTTGGTTGATAAGTGAAAGGAATAACAGAATAAAATTTGGAATTGCTAGAGTTTGGCCAAGCTACTCTTGAACAGCTTCCTTTTCTATAGGTCAGTGACGAGAAGGTGTAGCAAAGGCAAAGATTGTGAAATAGGAAAGTGTGAATGGTGAAAGTGCTTAAGTTATAGAATGCATTTTGTATAACATGTAGCATGTTTTATATTCTAAATATTCAATAATAGTGGTGTAAAACCTTTTAACTGCTGGAGGGCATGATGGTTGAAAATGTATATTTAATTTTTAGATTTGGTAGTTTCTGTACAAAATACTTAACAATGACATTTAGAGTTGAAGGGTTTGTTTTGCAGGTCATGTATTGGACTTGTGTACCATGGTATGATAGAACATAGTCAAGAGTCTTCAAAACATGGGGATGTCTGTGTTACTTCTATTTTAAGTGGTTCTCTGGAGCCACTCATCTGGAAATCTGTTTTACTCCAAATGAAAGGGAGGAGGGTTCTTCACGTATTTTGGAGAACCTGTAAATGGCTGAATGAATCAATTAGATATCAACAGTATAAGCTGCATATTGCTGTAAAATCACTGCTGTTTTGGGCATCATACAAAACTTTAATTATTGCAGTTGTCACATCCTGAAACTTTATCTTGTAGCGAATCAGAAGTTTTTATCTTCTGTGGTAATAAACAACAAGGGAAAAAAAGTTATTTAAACGATGTATGTCACCAGTGTTGTAACTCGATCCTTAAATCTTAGAAAGTGATGCTAAGGAATGTCTTTCTATGGATATACATGGAATGAGTTCAAAAGGAGAGCAAAATAGGTTGTTTACATTAAGAGAAATGTAAATTGCTGAGAAATAGAGTTGTCAAAAGTGGTAAGAAAACACTTTTAATGATATACTGTAATGATAAATCAGCATTGAAGAAAATGCAAACTCACAGCAGTAAGGAGTGTCTTTAAGGAAAATGTAATTGAGTATATACTACAATATTTTGGTTTGTTATAGTCTATATTTGTTTCACTGGACAAATAAGGTGTTTACTTTTGGGGATACTTTGTCCTGCTATATAAGTTCAGGTTTTTATTCCAAAAATACTATTGCATTTTTAATTCTTTAGCATAATGGTGACTTTTGAAGCTGTGTGTTCTGTATGTTTCTTCTCTTTTTGTCTGCATTCTTGAAAACCACCCTTTCCCCAAAGCACAAAATTCAGCTGGTGCTACGTAAAGGGAGAGCTTCCATTGTCTGTAATACTGCTTTTATTACTCCCTCAGATTGTTTTTTAAATTAGAAAATAATTAACTATCATATTTAATGCCCACCTTGTGTGCATAAGGCCTGGCAGCACTCTGCAGTGACAGTGAATCAAAAATGCCACACCTACGTGTCAGGAAGATGCTGATTTATTCTTCCTGTTTGTAAAATCCGCCTGTAATCCAGCACGTTTAATGACGGATCACGTACCTTCTGTTCAGGACAGATTTGGTTAATGCAGAATTACAAAAATGTAGTTGTGGGTCTCAGCCTAAGGGACATCAAGGGTCTGTGAGTGTGTGGTCTGATAGTGCTTGTGTCCAGGTATAAACACTTGTGGTATCGCTGTCAAAGGACTCCTGGGTGGTGTTCTGTGTCTTGTTGGCACAGAAGGCAGATGTTCATGCAGAAACCTGGAAGATGGTGTTGTTTAAGTATAGTGCTGTAATTTTTGACTGTCTTGTAAATTAGTCTGTGTTTAGACTCTTTGGTGGCTTAATTTTGGAACGAGATGGTTTTTTGTCCTGAAAATGCTACGCAGTAGCTTGAAACTGGCTGGGTTATTGTTCCCCTGTGTTGCTGCTTGTGGACTGTGTATGTTGACACTATAGGTGGCCATAGCTGTTGTGTGCATTATCTCCTTGTATTGCTTCATGGGGTACAAAATGAAATTAATAAGTTATGTTATTGTTGAACTTCCTAATAACTGTGAAGTACTAGTAGACTACTAAAATGCTTTTCACTGAGAACTTAATTAAAATAAAGGCAAAAGATACTGCAGAAAAGCCTAATTTTACTTCATAAATACTAATTTTACATAGTAAATACTAAATCACATCGTAGGTAAATACAGTTCCTGTCATAATGGCAGAATATTAATCTTCCGATTATAATTTGGTAGCAGTTACTTTCCTGAAGTAGTTCTTTAACCATGCCATTTTCATTTTTTCCTCCTGCTCTCTCATTCCTGTTCCCAGCTATTTAGATTTAGGATTAGCATCTGTCATTTAACACTCTGAACTCCTCTTTCTTCTGGAATTCTCTGCAAGACATAGTAGTGCTACCCTATTTAATTGCATAACTTTTTTTCTTGCATTGATGTTTGCTAATTCATCTTGCGAGGTAAATGGTCTTTGGAGTAACAAGTAGGAAGGGGAAAGTTGTCAGTAATGGAGATGTAGGCTAATGGGTCCACATCAAACACTACCACTGACAAGGCATAAGAAACTCCACCAGGACCTTTTAAAAAAATCTGCTAAACCAGAGGAAGTGTAAGGGACACCCTGGGGTTTTAGAGATCTGTTCATTACTATGAAAGTAGACTTGATCACTTAATGCCAGTTAGGGCAAAAGGCTGGAAAGGGAGAAATAAAATATTTTCCCTGATTTTGTCACTCAAAATTCTTTAGCTAGATGTGCAATATTACAAAGGCTGTTTTAATTTTTTTTTTCTTAAATAAATTTTTAGGCTTCTGTAGATATGCCTACCTTTAAGATTGTGAAGGCCCACAATCTACTTAGTCGTGAATTCAAGTTGATAAAGCAGTCCTTGAACTTAAATTTAATTTTATTCCTGTATGTATTGATGGAGAGGGTAAAAAGAAAACACTTTTTCACTGTATCAGGAAAGGTTTTCACATTAGATCAGTCAGCTTTAATTGAAATTATTCATTACTTTTCACTGAGAAGTACAGGATTGTACTCTTGAATAAATATTTGTAAGAAATTTTCTGGTCATAACGTTCTCCACATTCTCTCTCTCTCTCTCTCTCTTTTTTTTTTTAAAGTGCGTTCTGCTTCTAATCTTACTTGGATATGTACTAATGTGTGCTGCCCAAGCTTAGAAAAGTGATTGTTGAAGGCCCCAATAAACAGGCAAGCAGGTGGATTGCTGAGCTCTTGAGGGAGATGGGGTTTGTTAGGGTTAAGTCAGATGGGCACTGCAGCTCTTGCAAAGCTAAGGTGTGAGCTTTGGTGGTCTTGCTCTTTGCTTTGTATGACTTTAGTGATGGAAGCTTGAAACTGAGGTGAGCTATAACATTTCAGTTGTTTAACTCTGGAGTAGCCAAAAGTAGGTTGACCATCGTGGGTAGTCATCCAGCTCCTTATGCTTTGGCCAACCATATTTAACTTTATACAATATACGTTGCTTAAAGGTCTTTTGTAAAACTCACATCCTGCTAAAAAATCCTCTAATTTCTTGTCAGTAGCATTTACACTGCATTGGTGTCCAGCTGTGGAGGAAAAAAAAATTGCATGCTTTGGGTGCTTAGTGTTTTTTCACATAACTGAATAAAGCGTGTGAGATTCAGGAGGTAGCCACTAGAAGATTCTCGAGTGTTTTTCACAATTTTGTGCCTTAAATTAAAAAAAAAAAAATTGTCTTACAGCAGTTATTGAGAATGCTTCTGTCAATGTTTTGACTTTTTCAGGGAGCTTTGTCTAAAGGGTAACTGTTAGATCAACAAACAGCCTGTTTTAAGGACTAAGCTTATATAGTTGAAAAGCTGCCTTTAAAAAAGATAATGGTTACATGTTTGCAAATATTTATAGGGGACAATATTTTTTATTTTATACACCTTCTCCAAATAGATTTTACAGAACATCATTGTCTTTATGGTATTAGAGCCACCGATGAATGAGCTGATGAGTTACTACCTGAGTTTGTGATTTGACTGCCCATACTCCATGCGTTTGTAGGATTTTTAATTTGGGAATTGCAGAAGCCTTGCAGGAGTTCATAGCAGTTGTCACAAGCTAAAGTGAAATTTAAAACTTTTGTGAGAATACCTGGTTCCCGATTTTCTTTTGATCAGTGAGAGATCATAAAGGAGCCTGTGCTACAAGGATGGATAGATGGGGATGAAAGTGTGAGTGCTGTCTATATGTTAATGGTCAAGAAGGTTTTGAAGAACTAGATATCATCTCTTACAATGTCTTTTTTCTTGTTCCCCACATGTAAATACACTCAGCACTGAAGCAGCCATAGCAAAAAAAATTATCTACTATAAAAAGGCTACAGGAAGATTAGGAATATGAATACTTTTTATTCCAGGTTTATGGTTTTCTTTGGGCTTTTTGTGGTCATTTTTATTTCTGGTTTCAAGCTGTTTCATTGGAACACAGATAATCTGTGTCTGCTGTCACTTATAAATGTTTGGGAAAGGTTTTTTTCACATGACTAAAAATTAATGAATTATAATCAGTTTTTCTTAAAATACTATTCCTCAGTGATTCTGTCTATTAAAAATACTTAAATATCAATATTTCCTGTGAAAGAGGAGAATTTTGCTAATTGTGGCTCAACGAAGGTTTTTAGTAGTAAGTTCTCTTCACTCATGACAAAATGCTTATATGTCCCTCCTTTAATGTGACTGAGGAGACTAGAATACTGCAGCAGTGCTGGCTTGATATATTTGTGGCTTTGAGCTGGAAGGGTAACCCAGTCATGTGGTTGTTCACTTTTTGTTCTCTCCCTGGCAGTGGGGGGGGGATCGCTACCTGTGTGTGCATCCATGTTATTGAAGCTGCTTCAATCAACCACAAGCAGTTTCAAGAGAACATCTTGAAGACATATTGTTTCCTTGGGGATTTTTTGCATTTGCAACATCACACCTCTGATCCTGCTGCTTACAGAATATGATTATCAGCCGTTAGGGCTGAATGTTTAAACGTGGTCACTACATAGTGTTTCCCTTCTCATCTCTGTTTTTTTTTGTTGCTGTTCTTCATCATTAAAGATCTCTCTCCAGTCTGTTTAGTTTTTATGGGTTTTTTCCATGTGATGTTTTTCCTGTATTCATTGTTCCAGTATGAGTTCTGTCTACTTCTTAGTCTTGCTGACAGACATGTTGATAGATTTTTCCAAAATTAATTTCTATACAAAATACATTTCGTTCATTTTTCCCGAGGAAGATAAAAGTTGTCTTTTTTTCTAGTCATCAGTCAATCTGTGGATGCTATATATTGTTTCTCCTCCCCGACCCCCCTGTTAGCCTTGTGTATTCCAGAAAACCAAAAAAAAATCCACAAAAAATGCTTAGATTTTGCCATCATGTTGCCTGGATGAGAACTGCTGAGAAGTAGTATGTCACTGAACATTAGAAACTGTGTGATACAGAAAACATCAAATGGTACTTTTTACCTGTACAGTTAAAATATTTTTTATTTGTTTGGTTTTGTTTTTTCCAGCACACCATGTGGTCATACTTAATTTGCATTATACTACTGTGCAGGAGATGCACATATTTTAAACATGTAATTTATTAGTAAATAATAAATAAGATTTATTTAGTCTATTATTTTAATGTAGATTTTGGGAATAGTAAGTATTAAAACTTGTGTTTTATATTCTAGTTTCAGAATAGGGAATTGCATAGTGTCTGTACCTTGATGTGTTAATTGGTGAGAGATGTGGTTTAAATAGGCAGCCAGGGCACTTCTTTGTCTTCTCTCCCCTGCAAATATTAGCTGCCATTGTGAACAAGCACATAGTTTTGGTAAAGGGGAAATAATTAATAGCATAATTTTATGCCAGTGCTTGAGGGTTGTCAATATTGCAGGCCAGCAAATACTTGGAGATTTCTTAGCTGGAAGTTGTTGCATGTGTTGCTCCAAGGTTGTACCTTGCATGTAAAGTGAAATGCTTGATGATGTAAAGTGAATTGCTTGGTGAGCACTTTTTCTTCAGAGTTATTGGAGGACATGAAAATATTTTGGTATCTGCTTTTGGACATAGTGTTGGACAATTGTCTTTTTCTCTGCAAATTGATGTTTTCCCTTCTATTCAAATTCAGGGTATTGATTCTTGGGGAAGTCAAATTGTTGATATTGTTAAAATTCTCAATTTATACTATGCAGTACTTAACATATTAATTGAAACAACTTGAATTTTCTTCATTAAATATTCTTTTGAGGGGCTTTAGGGGACTGTGATTGCTGTTCTAAAATGTGTATATTCAAGTTGGGCTGTAATACAGAATTAAATACAGAAATACTGTAATCTGAATTAAATACAGAATTAAATACAGAAATACTCTAATCATTATACAATTATTTTGCTTGGAAGGAAGAGATGTGTATTTGTATATGTACAGAGAATCCTGAGGACATTCTGTTAGGCCTAAAAGGGTAAGGTAGCCTTTGTGGATTGGATTCTTTTGTAGTCATAAAATACCAGAGTTACTTCCTTAAGTATGTCCTAGGTTTTAAGAGTTTCATACATTTGTTTGTGATAAGCTGTATGATCAACAATTTTGATGGAGTACTATCGCTATAGGAGTGAAACTGAAAAGGCTCATTTAGAGCTTGTCACTGCTGGTATGTTTACTGTGTGTAAATTCATGCTTATATTTGATATCTAAATTTTAACACTTGCTATGCTTTCTTGTTTTTATTAATATACATGGACGATAATTGGTGTTAATTGCCTCGGAGACCTGTGCAGAGTTCTGTAAAGTGATTGATACCTCCTGGGTCTTACAAAAGCTTTATTGCATTTCTCAGATGGTGTTTGTGTGCTGTGATTTTCTTTTGCTGTTGAACAGCTGTGGCTTTGCCATTCTCGTGCTTTAGTCTTTCAGCTACTCCAGCTGTGTCCTTAGACCTTTCCTTACCACCTCAGTTCAGTTCAGGAGGAGCTAATTACTTCTTGTTTGGGGCCGTCATCTCTGACCTTTTAAAGGTTCGGTGCTGCTGTCTGGCTCCCTCTCTGTTGGGCTGCTGCTCTTACCTTTGTTCCTTCCCTGCAGCTAAACCTTGCACAAGAGGAATTTTACTACTTTGTGGCCTAGCAGGTCTGTCTTGCTATGATCAGCTGCAAGAAGTGCTTACGTACCTTTCTAATGTTTTTTTTTCCTTTCTGCCTTGTTTTCCTAAGTGTGCTGTGTATTATATCAGGATCTCCAGTTCTAGGATAGTTTTTGCACTTAGCATATGAAGTCTTAAGTTAATTCACATAGTAATAAAATTTATGTTCTGCAATTAATTTTTTTGGCAGGCATCTGTTTCACAGTAATGAATTGGTAGCAGTTCCTAAAATGTCTGTTGACTGTCTAGAGAATTGTAGGAAAGCTGGCATTTGAAAATATTTCTCATAACTGAAAGAAGTGGGTAGCTTTGTTTTAACCCATCTTTTCTCAGAAAAACTTCAAAAACTTCCAACTGAAGTCTTTCTATCTAAATTTTATAGAAGAGTACATTGTTTTTATCTTGATCTCTGAATTTAAAGGATAGTTACTTTCCCTTAATCTCAAAAACATCCTGAAATAAAAAAAAAATCATATACTAAGGATAGAGATGGTAGTTGTGTTTCTTAAAAAAACCCACCAAAAAACCAAAACCCAAAATCCGCCAAAGCCCAATTTGACATTGTGTTATCTATGATCACTATTGTCTGTAACACTTAACAGCAGTTGAAAACTGTGGCTCTGATTGTAGGCTGATTTTAGGTTGCTTGCAAGACTAAATTTGTAGCATTTAATGATCTAGGATTTTCATACCCTAGGGCAAGATTATAGTAAGTGTAGGTCAAGCTGAACAACCGCCAGACCTGATTTACGCTCGGATAAAAATATTCTTGTCTAACAATTAGATTGGATGATATTACCTTTTCTTAACTTGTGCTGGAAATTGTTTTATATTGTTTCAAGACCAAGGTAGTAGGATGCCAAGAAAGCATCCTCTACGTGTAATATTAGTCTTGCCTTTCAAGTTTATGGAATCATAGAGGACCCAGGTATATATATCAATGACCCTTGTGTATTGTGGGGGATAGGAAATTTATTCCAAACAGAATGTGATTTTCATACATGAACTCTTCTTAATATGATGTCCATATGAAAGCAACAGTTAATTAGGCTGAAATAGGGAGAAGAAGAAAAATCTTGGAAAGACATAACTTTTGATTATTGATATTTGAATCTTCCCAGACATAGCTGCTAAGTATGTTTCAATAAGGTTTATACAGTTACTTCTCCAGACCAGTTGCTTGACTAATAACCGATGTTTTGACACTTGTTTTGATCATGATTTTTACACAATGAGAGTTTTTTAATGTATGTTAGGTGAGCAATTGAACTGTACTGTGAAACAGTAGAAGTGTTTACATTTAGTTAAACTGAAGGAAATATGGTAAATACATTTCTGTCGGAGCACTGTTACTATAACTAAACATTATGTGTAGCTACTTTGTCAGGTGATATAACTTCCAGTGTCTGTATAAGAATTCCATTTCAGTTGAAACAAGATATTATACTTGTAATCCTAATTAGTGGTACAACAGCATGAAAATTCTGTACTGCTGATTTATTGCCAGAGCAATTCTAAACAGCAAGTGACTTTGGGTAACAACACAAAGTTGGCAGTTTGCATTAGTAATGTAAAGAGATTACTATAATATAATAGTAAAACAAGTTCATTGTTCATCCAGTTTCTTTTGAAATTGGTGCCTGGGGCATAAAATGATGACTTGAAAAAATTTGCTACTTGATGATACTGAAACATACTAGGTTATTTTCTGTATAAAGGTATTTAAACATGCATGAATCCTAATCCAGTTACCTAATTTTAAATCTCTTCCCTTTTCCCATAATGTATAGCTAACCCTGTGATGACAAATTAATTAATTTTTTTTTGTAAGCAAATCATGGTTTCAAGAGCTGTGAACTTGGTATAAGAAGTAAATGATTTTGCAGAATCTTACCTGGTTAAGGAGATTTTTTTTTTGCCCCTAGGTGTTATGATTTGATTTAAAAATCTTGAGCAATCACAGATTTCTGATGAAAGTAATTGGAGAACCAAATGTGTTAGACATGAGTAAGAGCAGACCCTGCTGAGTTCAACACAGGAGTAATAAGTAATTATATAATTGACGGCTAACTAAGTCAAAGAAACACTGCTCTTGAGTACGTATCTAGAGGAACTCAATAACTTAATATGAGGGATTCAACAAGACTGAAATTCTATTTCAGAAAATTAAATAAGTGTTTAGAGAAAATGTATTGACTTACCTTCAGCATTGCATCAGTGCACAACATAAAATGGAGTAGAAAGATCAAAGCACTCTGGAAGAGGTATTGCCTATTTTAAATAACCCCTCTTCAGTCCACTTGTTCAAAATACCTGGATTATAATTTACTGAGAAATGTCAGAGAATGAGAATTGAAAAGCCCTATATGTAACAGCATGTTGTGTTCTCAATTGCAGAGTTACCTGTTTCTGATTTGTATGTGGGGGCATGGGGGGCAGGTATTTGGTACAAAACAGAGAAACCTATGCTAGGAGTAGGAATGCAGTTAATTGCAAAACCACAACAATTCTTGGGGAAGACAATGGTGAGAGATAAAGCACTTGCATTCTGGCCATTCTTGTTTTAATAATTAAAGGTAATTACAAACTGATAAGCAAATACTATCATGAGCTGAGAACCACAAGAAGGTGACACAGTTCAGATAATAAATTAAAAACTGAAACTATGGGGAATATTTTTCCATGCAATTGTTGGTCAGCTATAGATTTGTCAGTTTTTCTCTGGTATTTTTTTGGGTTTCCAAAGTCAAAAAAGAATCATAATTAAATAGTCTGTCTAATTAACTAAACCTTACACCATTGCAAAAAAAAAATATTATATATGTACTATTTATCATCATAATAATCACAGTATTTATACTTTATCTAGTTCAATATAGCCAACAAAAAGTTAACAAAACTATCAACACAATATTCATAGTTCAAACAAAAAAACCCCAAGAAACTTTCTCTGTGGCAGTTGAATTTTCCATCCCTCTGTGAGAGGTTACCTCCTATGCTGTCAAAGTAAGCAGGATGAGATTTGTCAGCTCTTCAGTCTTCTCTGTTTGCAACTTCAGAATATTGGCTTTAATTGTCACTGCCGATGAGTTGCCATTAATAGATCTGACTGTATGCCAGAGCATACGAAATGGTTTCTTCCATTTTTTTGAGTTGGGTGGTGTTGGGGGTTTCTGTTTTGTTTTTTTTTTTTTTTCCCCTTTTTTTTTCTTCTCCAGTGGAATGGTAATTATCCATCTAGTAGTTTCCCCTCCAAGCTCTGCCTCCCCATTAATACTGTTTTGTTAAGAGTCCTAAAAAAGGTTGGTCAGCAGCAAGTATATCTGAATTTGCCACACAAAATCATGAGTATGAAACTGCTGCACAAGTTAAGCTGCAGGTGATGTAAATTCAGTCAACACTGCAATGTAACCTTATTTTGTCTTTTGTATATACTTAGCAACTAACTTTTCGGAGGCAGAAGTGGTTTTTGGTATGCTCTATAATGAGGGAGCTGGTAAACTATGATGGCTAAAAAAGGATGTTCTTTTTGTGTTTGACATGAGGTAAAAACAATAGCTGGATTTCTTTCCTTATGCACAAGATAGCATTTTTGTCTCAGCTGGAAGGAAGGAAAAAAAGAGCAATGTTTAGCCTGTGAGCCTTGTTCCCTGTGCTGGAGGTGAGGGGATTGGTACCTCCAGGTGCTGGGAAAATGCTGTGGGTTTCACACACCTCCAAGAGCATAGAGCAGTTGGGAATTCAGCTCACCGGTGCTATAGGGTACACCCTGTTCCAGAATGCCTCTCTTGGAGTGGGGGAAGGGGGAGGAATCATAGCACATGTAGCTTGTTTAAGAGACATCTGGCACTACTGCTTTTTTTTTTTTTTTTTTTTAAAGAAAATACAGGAAAAAGGCTGAAAGTGAGTACCTTAGCTCAACAGCTTCTACTGTGTTGCTTAGCTTGTAAGTCTGATAGTTGTAGTTTTAATATTTTCATTGCATTGAACATAGCTTAACATAGCTTGAATAAAATATTTACTACAAATTATGATAGTTGCATAATGTCATCAGTAAATTTTTAACATAATATAAACTTAGTTGTAGAGTATAACTATCTTTTGAAAGAGGAGGGAACTACTAGCTTTATTTGCATGATGAATTTACTCAAGAGGAAACGTGTAGGGGTACAGCTTTATGGATTTTTTTTTTTTAATTTTAAGATTAAATGAAGAAACCAAAGGTTTAATTTTGGTTGATTTAACAAGCTTTACTTGTGCATTTTAGGTCTATGTAGAATGGATGCTCCTGTGTAAAGGATACTCCTGCACAGTTACAGAGGCAGTTATAATGGAACAGAACTTCAAAAGGACAAGTCTCACTAACCTTTTCTTCAGAACATTTTACAAACATCAAGACTTCCTCAGTATTTGTCAGCTTACTTGGTAAAATGAGATTGGTCTCTAAAAAATCTGGGTTTGATACTCTTTTTCATGTTAGCTTTCATAAAACAGGCCTGGTTTGTTAGAACACTCTCAGTTAGCTTAAATTTTTTACCTGCCGCAAGTAAGCAATTACAGAGTTGAAAGAATTTATTAACTTAAATAATGCCAGTATTTTTGCAGTGTTCTCAAGACATATGCAAGTGGCCAGGCTGCTTTCCTCTGAATGTTCAATGGATGTCAGTAGTTAACCCTAGGTCTCCATACATGAGGTTTCAGTGTCAGTCATCTCTCCCACAAAATTATTTTAAGAGGACTCTGTTTTAGAATAAAAAAAAAAAGGGAGAAAGTTGTGTTTAGCCTTAGTAATGATAATACGTATTTTTTTTTCATCCAGTAATGAATTAATTAATGGGTTATGAAGATTCTTCATTGTGGATATATTCACTTCTCTAAACAGTATGTGGGAAAGCCATGCACATCACAACTGCTGTTTCATGTAAAATTAGTATTCAGTACTGCAAATCTCCAAACAAACCAATTGGGCTTTTAGCCCAAATGTTATGAGGGAGAACAAGAACAAAGTGTTGGGTATTAAAAATGTTTAAGTTATAACTGAGGATGTACGGAGCGCAGATGTTCTGAGGTTGGCAGAGTTGCTGAGATAAGTTTTTAATGAAAGATAATAAGGGTTTTATATTTATTTCTTCAGTTTTAGAAGCAAAGCCAAGTTTTTCATACGTGTATAGTTTGCTTGAATTTTATTTTGTAAGGATGATTATTTAGGTTGATTGTTGAAAGAGCCTATTGCTTATGAAAGGCTTAGGTTTTAGCTGTCATGCTGCTTGATTTGAATGTGGCACAATGTTTATTTATTTATTTTAAATATTCCTTTTCCTTTTTGATGGTGTAAATTTTCATTTGGGGCAGGGAAGGATGGACACAAATGGCAAGGTAATGGCAGTCTTTGGAGCCACACTTTCAGTGGGTTTTGCAGTGCTGCTGTGAGACTGTGGGTGCAGTGGTGATGGAGTGGGCAGGTGGGACAGTGCAGGTGGCCCAGGGGAATCCTGGGCAGTGATGCCCTTGCCGAAGCCCAGGCCTGGCAGAAAAAAAGCTGTGCTGCTTTGGCAGAAGACAGCAGTATAATATTGAATGAAGTATCCTCCCCACTTTTTAATTATTTTGAAGGTCCAGGTAAGACTGACACCATTTGACTTGTGTCTGTATTCTTTTTATTTCTGTGGTGAGTTTAGTCTCTTTTCGTTACTGTTTGGAGCCAGTTCAAACATTTTTATGTAGTGTCAAGCTTCAGCTAATAAACTTGTGAATCTCAGCTGACCAAACATAGAACAGAGTTGGTATCTTTATCCTTCTGATCTTGGAAGGCTTGGGATCACTCTGCTGGGGAGTACGAGGGAGCTCCGCAAAGGACTATCCAAAGTGTGCTGTGACCTGGGCCAATACAAGCTGACTGGGAGATGTGCTTGAGAGATTTTACTTTCTACTCTTCAGTATTATTTTATAGGGTTTTCCCTTATTTGAGCTGTCTAATACTGACTGTATCTTAGAATAGCAGCTGGAGCTATTGCAGTATGTGCTTGTATAGTCCCTCCTCCAGAATTTGTAATCAAATGCGGTTGTTCTTAAAAAGGCCCAAAGTTTTGGGCACAAACCCCTAGTGACCTGGACTTAGTTCTGTTGGGAAAATCTATATGGTAGGAGGGGAAACGGAGGGGCTTCACTAAAGTGAGGCAACTTGAAGACTCGAATTGATTAGTGGCAGAACACAAAATAGAACTTGCTAGGTGGGGGATGCCTTGTCAGTTGGGCAACCCTGCCTCCACCCTGTGTACTGAAGTAATTCATTGCTGTTGGTTATACATTTGACCAATGGTAATTCTGCTCAAGGATTTGCTGTGGAGCAGGTTACCTGCTTGCTGTAGACTGTGCATGTCTTCATCCCTGGATTTTTCAAGAGCAAAGATTTTGAGGGGATGTGCAAAGTACATTTTTGAAAAAACAGTATGTGAAGAGGCATATTATTCTGTAGTTTAGTTTGGAAGTTTACGGCATTTAGGCAGTTGGAGGGTGTTCTTGCCTTGTGTCATAAATGAACCAGTACTCCTTTCTTGACTGAAGTAGACATATGTGGCTCTTTTCCCCACTTTTTTCCCCCCATTTTTTTTTTTTTCCAAGTCTTGGTTGTTATCTGACTTGGCTTTTATTCTTCCTAAGAGCCTCATTTTCCACGCAGTCAGACTACAACATCTGGAAGCAATCTCTTCTTTGGCAAGAAAAGATGTGACAAACACAATGAGGTGTAACTTCTACTTTTGTTATCTTACCTATGCATTTTTTAATACATCCAAACACAAACTGTTTTACAGATATATGGGAGTTTCAGGTGCATTTTAGCAGAGCTTGGGAATATTGTTGGGCAGTATCATTAGACAGTAACACAAGTATTTTCACCTATAATAAGCATAATAGTTGGATTTACTGTACAGTTCTATAGTCTTTCAGATATTGTAATGCAGGTATTGGGTGTTTTAAAGCCACATTTTACTGGACAGTGTGAATTACTATTGCTACTATAAAAACCTCATAGCACTCAAACAGTGACAGTGTACTTCTGTTTTAAAATAGCATTTAACTTCATTAAATATATTGATGTTATTAATGGTACTTTAATGAGCGATCCTATGACTGTGAAGCACTCACTGTAGCAAGCTCTTTTACTTCTTTAGTAGTTGTTCCACGTATTTAATAAAACTAGCAAAAATCAAAAAGTACTCTTAATGACAGGAGGATTATTTGGTGGTGTAGTTGAGATTGGCAGACTTATTAGGGTGGTATAAAGGTCCTTTTAGATTTTTCTCTTTTTAAGTCTCTAAAATTGGAGTAAAGTCTCAACCTTCACTTTGAGTTTTAGCTTTCTTTCATACACCATTTAAATTCAGTTTTTCTTTCATTCTTCCTTTTCCCCCTCAATAAAGCCTGTTTTAAGATTTTGCTTTCACAGCATTAAACCATGAAAACAAATTTTACTTTGTGTTGACCAATGTGTGCATTACCTCTGGGAGCCCGTTTCCATGCGCTTGGCTGTTTCCTGGCTGGTTCTCTCAGATTTTGGGAGTCCTCAGCTGCTCTCAGCCGAGCTTCTGGCTGAGGGGTGGTGAGGGGTGAATGATTCTGTAGGTACGTGTGCTGTCTGCCGTGTAATGAAAATTGAAGAAATGCATGTGGAAAAGGAGTAGGAAGACATCTGAGACTGGGCAGATGCCTGATGAATTTAGAGACAGAAGGTGCTGTCACAGGTGATGTGTGTGTCCCAGGCACGGTGCTTGTCTCCGAGGCTGCTCCCCTCCCTGTGTGAGTGGGAGTCGTGGAGCAATTAGGGTCTTAGTGCCTGCTTAGCCCCACAGAACTGCAGGCTTTTGGAATTGGCTCCTCCCAACAGAAGAGTAGGAATCCCAGCAGGAACCATGGAGGCAGGTTTTGCCACCTCGTTAAGAGGTCCTGTGTGGCAGCCGAGCTCTGCTGCTGGTGGTGATACTCTGACCCTGGCGAAGCTCCTCATTGGCTTCATTGTCAAGGTAGAGTTCAGCTGCCCATGCTGCATCCAGTGACTTGTGTGGCTGCAGGTGGTGTTGATTCGGGTGGCTGATCCAATGGAGGGCTAATCATGGGGGAAGAAAATGGTTTTGGTTTTATAATTTACTTGCTGCTGGTTTGCCTGTGTGCCAAAAGGAGCAGAAACTTTCCTGTGTGTTTAGAGAGAGGAAAGGAAAACCTACTGCTTTCAGTAACAGCCCACAGTGTTGGAAAAGCATCAACAACCGTCATAACATGGCTTTTAAAATTTTTTTGAAAGATGGAGAGGTATGTGGTCCCAAGTGGTGTGGAGAGGGTGTAACAGCTGGAAGTTTAGGGGAAAAAAGTAAAGAAAGAGACTGAAAAGATAAGAGCTGTGTTAATTCAGTCATTTAGATTGTTTGTTGGCATGTTAACTGTTCAGTGGCTTTGGCATAGTGGACTGGTCCTGTGTATATTGACTGTGCCTCTCTCAGTAAGCAAGGAAGAATGCAGACTGATGGTCTCTAGTTCAGGTCTTTCTGTAAAGGAGTTACAAGTCTCATCTTTTAAGCAAACAGCACAAAACCACACAGATAAAGGTATTAATTGCTTTATTGTTTTGTTTAGTCTTCATTGCACTATCTTAATATGGTCAAAACTGCTGATATGGTTATAAATAATATTACAGTTACATTACAGAATTATACTTGAAGTATGTTTTCTGTATTTTACTCAAATTACAGAATTGCTTTGAAGCTTTTTGGCAGCTGAAATATTAGGTTGTGTACTATTAGTAGAAATAACACACTTTGAGGTCTGTAGAGAATGTCATGCACTTGCTCAAAATCTTGCTTAAAAGTCCACTTACAGAGATAAAAGCAAAAGGAGTTTGAAGAAGCAGATTTGTCTAGGTTTTTTTTTTTTTTTTTTCCTAAATAGCCAAACCTTATTTTATCAAACAAAAGGTTAGGCACATTCTAGCTAATCAGAAAAAGGGGTGAGAGGTATAATGCAGCTGATATTGCCTCTCTCTTCTGAAATAGTTAAGGGAAAATACTGGACATAATTCTGATCCTTTCTTTAAATTTTATCTGACTAGCATTTTAATTGTTGCTGCTGCATAATTGATCCTGAAGCATCAGCATGTCTCGTTCTTGCATAGGTAAATAATTCAGGTATTAACTTCAGCCATACTCTTCAGCATCACAGTTTGAGAAGTTCTAATTTTCTGAATTGAGGTCCTTGATTTTACAGGTGACTAACTGAATTACAGGGAAAAAATCAATACATCTCTGACATTACCCAAATCTTTGTCCTGACCATGTAGCTATTTTTCAAACTTTGTATCTCTGCCTTCCCAAAAAAATGATAACTGTTTTACTGATTTGCATTATAAAACTTCCAGATGATAGAGGCCAGGAATCCAACAGCAACCAAAATAGACAGCCTGTGTAGGAAACACTCCCCAACCAAAACCCATCTACTTGAAACCTCACAGTGAGCTTAATCAGTAACACTGGAGTTCCTGCACTTACACAGGTGTACAAAGCACAAACATTTTGGGCTGGTTTTATGATTCTTTATAGGGTGTGTGTGTGTTTATACATATATAATGAGGTATATTCTCAGTGCAGATGCTGCTCACTGACTTGCATTAGTATATCTGTGCATGTAATAGGAATTGTGGGAGGACAGGTAGCCCTAAGCAACTGCCGGTGGCAGCATATGTGTTACCGAGTGAACTGTGCTGCTCAATTCGGTCAGCTTCTGGCAGAGTCAACGTTTGGACAGTGTATTTGAGTTAATCGCGACCATACCTAAATATTCATGTAATAGGGATAAATGGCCTTTAAGTCTGCTTTTCACTGAACATGCTTTTGGAGTCTTGATAGTGTTTTGTGCTTGCCCTCTTGCTTTTAACAGTCAAACTCTTTTAAATAGAAACCCCTCCTACATTTTTAGTTGGAAGTATTATGTATGTTTACTGTTGCTGGACTGCTCCTGTTGTTCCAGGAGGTTTTTTAATTCATTAATGTTTTGTTAGCAAAGTTTTAAATAGCAAGGTGCAATAAAGGGATACATTATTTCTGCTCTTAAATGCTTTTTGAAATTCTTCTGCTTGTTTTGAAAGCTAAATACTGAGACTAGTCACAGCAGCTATATGGATTTCTGTCTTTGTAAAAGTCATTGGAATCAAACACATATGTGCCTTTTTTCACAAAAGGTGAAGAAATCCTCTGATGTCTTAACAATCTAAATACAAATCTAAAGGAAATGTACTACAATATTTTTGCAATTTTAGCAATCTGTTATAAAGTTTATTGCAGAGAAATAACTAGGTCAACCTCTGGATGACCTGTCTTTTAGAATTTCTTCAGTTAGCTTTAGGCTAGAGCTCCACCTTGTGATCCTTCAGCAGGATACATTTTCTTTTTATAGTTAATAATTTAATTATGATTTCACAAAGTTGAATGCCTTTTAAAGTTTTCACAGACTTGAGAGATTTCAGTATCTGCTTCGGAAAATTAAAGTTGGAATTCTGTGAACATGCCAGAAAAGAAACTCAAGAGCTGATTTTTATGATACAATTCAGTTTAGAGTAAACCTCCTAGAGTTCATAGAATAATCTATTTATTAGAACACGTTTAATAGATAATATAGACTTGCATTGTTTGGAATGGCATCTGCAAGATTTAGTTTTTTCTTTTCAGATTTCACTGTGATATATGAACTTGGTATATTTAGAAAGTTTTGGTAGGAATATAATTCCTATAAGCATCCTTTCTTATTGACTTC
Source organism: Acridotheres tristis (assembly GCA_037013685.1). Classification (NCBI taxonomy): domain Eukaryota; kingdom Metazoa; phylum Chordata; class Aves; order Passeriformes; family Sturnidae; genus Acridotheres; species Acridotheres tristis. The sequence goes on along the minus strand of CM072889.1, from coordinate 10,578,395 downwards.
CTGAACCGCATGCTTTGAATGAGTCATTCAGTATGAGCATGAAGACGACATGGCTGGTGGTAGTCCTGAATTTCCAGAAGATGTTTAATGAGATGAAGGATCTTGGGGAATGACCAGTGTTGCTCTTTTCCCATACCAAAACAAGAGAGCATGACATAAAATTGGAAAGTGATGAAGTCAAGGTAAAGAGTATGCATTTTCGTAGTATGGAATTTGGCTGTGGGAGTTCTTGGATGGAAGACCTTCCACTGGGTATTGAATTGAAAAACTATTTGGAAATACTAATGGAAAAAATAAAGTTTTGTGAAGTGTAGGGACAGCCTCCCTGGCCAGCAAAATCCATGGATTATTTCTGGATGGCAGGAAAGTATTCGGGGAAATTTCGCTATAAAGGAAACAGTTTTCTTCCTTGGGCAGCTTCTCTTGGCTATTACCACAGAGGGCTTACTGGACTGGGTTGACCCTGCTGGCTGAGCATCAACAGATTTCATTCTGGATGTGTGTGAATGTTGTAAAATTACTCTTTACTAGGACAAACGCAAGGGGTTTTTTGGTCATTGCTGGAACTTAAGCTTGACACCTGAGATCCCTTACACTCTTCCTTTGTACTCTGTTGCTGGGTGTTCATCTCTACCTTCTGTTTTCCAGAACACAAGTATATAGTTGCACTCATGAGGGCTAAGTTTGTTCTACCTTAAAGAAAAACAAAAAATATCAATCCCAGTAGTTGAAAGCTTCAGCATCAAGCAAGAACTTGATATGTCTGTTCTGTTCTGGGAGATTATTCTAAAAATGTTTTGTGATCTGTACTAAGATGAACAGTTCTGACAGAAGTTCAAGTTGATATGAATGGCAGACAGCTTTTGTTAGTGATTTGTTTGGCTTGTTTGATGTAGAGAACAAGTACTCTAATAATTTGCCCATTCTTTTTTGTAGTTTTGGGTTTTTTTCTTTAATTTCAATGATTATAAAAATTTATTGAGATTTTTAAAAATTTGTCAGGATAGTATGTTTGGGTTTCATATAAGGAGCCAATTTGCATGTAAGGATCCTGATTGTCACTTTAGTAGATGTCTTGCCTCTTAACATTGAAAAACGTAAACTAGGAAGAATCAAATGCCAACACATTGGTAGACAGGTTGAACCATTGGTAGACAGGTTGAACTTGAAACTGGGCAGTGTCATTTTTGAAGTTTGCATCTCTGCTTTGCACTGGGACTGAATCACAAGCATGCCTCAAAAAGAATTTGTGTAGATGTTTATCTTTCTTCTGCATTTTTCTTTTTTCTGTTCCCCCCTTCCTGTACAGTTGAGCAGGTGCCAGCCTGATGATTAAGGCATTAAAGTGTGTTCTTTTTTCTAAGTTTGAGTTGCTGATTGGAATAAAAATAAATATCAAGAGATAAATAAATACAAAATACATTTAAAAATGCCAAAGCGTAGAACTTTCCAATGTGTTAGCTTCTGAGCATGGCATTTCACAGATGGCCTGGATGGTATAGTAGCACCTTGCCATCAAGAAAAAGAATTTTACCCTTCTTCTCCTGTTGATGGCTATGCAGTCTTGTGTTTCCTGTGCCTTGACTCTGGATATCTTCTGTTGAACCAGTTTAACTTGAGAATCTGGGGGAAAAATACTTTAGGGTTTTTTGCCCATTTTACTGAGGACTTTAATTGAGTGATACTGAATTGGCAGAGTCTACAAAGGTGAATGGTTGGGCAGGGGTTGTTACCATGCCTGGGACCATGGGTTGCTACAGGGAGTGTAGATGGAGTGCATTGGCCATGTGCCTGTGTGGTGCCTTTAGAGAAGGGACGATTGCAGTGGCAGAGGGTGCTGCCATTCTACAGCATGGTTTGTCTTGAAACTTTTTATCTTCTGCTGTGTTTTGGATGGAGTATGCTTCAGTAATTGCAGACTGCCTTGAGAGTCATCATCTTGAACCTCCTTGCCTTTGCCACTATTAATTTCCACTGTGGTTCTCTGCTTTAAGGTAATTATATGAAATGTGAAGAAAGAGAACGTAGTAAGTTCAGGGTTTATGGTTTCTCTCATCTCTCTAAATCCTGGAAGCTACAGTGGCCCCTAGCATTCAGAATAAGCACTTGCAGGAGAAAGCCAGTCCAGCCTCTCTGCCACATGCTCAGTTGAAATGCAGTCTCTGGAGCAGAGCTACCAGACTTTGAGCAACATGTGCTTAGCATGCCAAAATGAAATCTTCCCCTCAAATACCTAATAATTCCAGAATGCTGTAGAGTCAGCAGACTGACTCTGAAGGCTTTTCCTCCTTGGTGTTCTGTCTTTGAAATACCTGAGCATCATGCTTTCTTAATTCCACTGTGTAAAAGTTAGCTTGGGGAGCCAAGTGATATAGAAGGCTTCAACCTGGATGGCTAAAACTTGCTTTGGAAGTATACAGGGAGATTTTTTTTTTCCCCCCCTTAAGAATAGGAAAAATAAGAGAAAAGCCTAAATTTGTTATAATGAACTATAATGTATTATAGTGAAGTTTAAAACAAGTATTTCACAATCTTTAGTTTTCTTGCTAAAACAATTGTGTTTCCAGTGTTTTCCTTTATACTGTGTGGATAGTATTATCTTCCTTGATACTCCTAAGAGTCTTGACGTAAGTCTGGTTTATCAGCTCTGGAAGACATGGGGTTGTGAAGCAGCTGGTTATAAGAACGTGTTGTAAGAGCTTATTTTTATGGAAAATTACATGGAAGTTGGCAAATTGGAGATGCAAAGTTGTTATATATAATATCCTGAAATATACATCTATTGTGCTTCAAGTTCAACATCAAGTCTGGTTTTGGTTTGGTCAGCTAAAATTACCCTGGTGTTGTCAATTCTGGGTGCCTCTACTTAGAGGTGTTAATGAAAACCATTCAAGTTTGCTCATCCTATTCAGAAAATGTGGGTGGTGGGTTTTTGATTGGTTTTTGGTTTGTTTGTTTGTTTGTTTGGGGTTTTTGTTGTTACATTTTGTTTGGTTGGGGTTTTTTACAATGTTTCTGTATTATTATTTTACTGCAATGGTTTTACCATTTGTGGAGTCACTTTGTAGTAGGATCATGAGAGGACTCAAAATTTTTAAACAGGAAAAAGTTAGTTGGAAACAGGATAGTGTGATCTACATTTTCTGTGTTTCCAACTCTTTCATCCTTCCATGCGTGGAATAATTTTCACTGTATTTTTTGATTTATTTTTTCTAGAAGTTGTCTGCTACGAAGGAGGAAAGAAAAGTAAGCTTGCTCTTCAGACTGCTTTTTGAATATATTTCTAATACAGTGGTGTAACAGAAGATGATAAAGAAATGATAGCAGCTCCAGAAATACCAACTGATTTTACTCTCCTTCAGTAAGTGCTTTAAAAATGTGTAGTTCTATTTGTATATGTACTGTCTCTGTTTTGTGTTACTTTGTCTTGGAAACAGGGAAGCAAAATAAAGGATAGTGTTCTTTTTTTCTTTTCTATTGAGATGTTGATAAAAGCATTGTTTTAATTTTTTCTTGAGTATTAATTCAGTGGTAACTTAAATTTTTAAATATTTTTTAAACCTGATTTTAAATCAAGTAGTTGAAATATATGCCCTTAATTGGGGGGGGTCATTTAATATTTAAAATATGTAATGCCAAATGCTTTAGTTAATGCCAAAGTAATGGCTTCCCTCAGGCATCAGTTTCTTGGTGTTTTTGATATAATTTTACTAAGCCTTTAGTCTTCCCACAATTCTTAAGAAACAGACATTTGAGTTTCCACGATTTAGAATTATGTACAGATTACACTTTTGGATATAGAAGTAAAGTGATTATTTTAAGCAGGCCAAAAGAATCCAGTTCATCTCCTTTTATTGTTAAGGGATTGGCATGGATACATTTCTGTAGACTGTTGAAATGGATTAACCTGGTTATGAAGTCTAAAAAGATGCAAACGTGCATCAGTGAGTTTGTGTGGGTGTTTTTTCAGAGAGAAATAATGATTGGAAATAAATTGGAAGATGGTTTTATATGAAATAATGTTTTTACAACTGTTTATAATGGTCTTGTACTCTGTTGGTACAGCTTATTGCTTAGTTAAATGTTTGGAACTTGTATTTAGTTCTTTCCTGTGAAAATAAGAGCATCCAGGAATCTTCAGAGAGGAATTTTTTTCCACCTTTTTTCTTTCTTCTGTTCTTCCCCCCTATGTCCTGGTTTGCAGGCTTTTCCAGTCTATATCAGCTTACATAGTCAGCAAAACCAGGCATGGCAAAATCCATGGCAAAAGGCAGCCTGCTCCTTTCAGACATTTGCAGTAGTGAGAGACTGTAAGTTTCTGGAGTGTTTTAGAAGGTTAAAAATAAATCCATAGGAATGAGTCTCCCTTGCCTCTGGTCATCTTTCTGATTGTTTGGTTAATTGAATCGGGAAGCATGTATCAGAAATTTGTGATAGCAGCTGAAATTCATTGTACTGCATCTATGTGTTAAAATGATCTCATATCGCATCATTTAAGTTAATTTCAACGGGAAATGCAGAGAATACACAAGCCAAGCATTCTCTATTAATTCAGGTCATTTCACACACCTTCCTAGCAATGTTGCAAATCAAGGATTTGTGTATCAATGCAGTGTATTTTAATGTGTAGGAAATCAAACAAATGAGTTTGCATATTTAGTGTGCTTTTACTGTGTAAGCCTAAACAGATCTACAGCTTCTTTTTGATGAGGAAACCTCACCTAAACTTCTTCTCTGTACCTTTCAGCATAAGTGCAAACATCTTAATTATTTCCTAAGTTTCTAACAGCATGAAGAAATTTGTTGAGTCACTTTGATTGTCAGGGAAAGTGATGCTTTTGGATTTTTTCTCCTTCTATTTTGTTTAAATTTTTATGGCCAATATTTAAAACTCTTCGCTTTTTGAGATGTTGTCATGTTTGTCACATGTCAAAGATGTGGTTCCCAGCCTGCTGCTATTTTCTGCCTACCCTCAAATCTTTAAATCTTCGTTGTATGGCTTCCTTCACAGGTACATTGTTTGGAGGAGACAGGATAGACTGCAAGTGTGGGGATATGCTCTATTCCTCAACAGTAGGCTTGGGAAAAGTTTCACTGTTGGTGTTGACTTACTGGACTAAGAATATGCTGTGATTTTATATAGTATGTTTAAGAATGTTTCTGATGAAACATGTGAATGGTTTGTCTTTTTATCCTTGCAGGGAGTCTGAAACACACTTCTCTTCTGATACAGACTTCGAAGATATTGAAGGAAAAAGCCAAAAACAAGGCAAAGGCAAAGTATGTTCAATCTCTAGGGACACTGAAATATTTTTACTGTCTTGAATTGAAGAGTTTAGCACTTGCTTTGAAGTTGAATGAGCAAGGAATATTTTCTGAAAATGCAAGTATTCTGTGAAGAGAGTTCATATTTGTATTTGCGTGGAAATGCTTCATCTTTACTATTTCTGGGATATTTTCTTAGTGCACTGAAGGCATAAGGGAGGTAGGGGAGGAAAGGATAAGCTTTGATTTGATCAGTCTCTTTGCATATTTTCCATCCTATACTTAAATTCATTGTGTATTCTGTGTCTCTTAATTTGAAAAGTGAATAGAACAATAATTCAGTTAAAAGAGGTTTTTTTAACAGGTTGCAGACAGGAAGTTGTAATAGTAGCGTGGGAGGTCTAAGCCCAGTTCCCAGCCCTTCTCTCCCTTCCTTGGACAGTTGTCTTTCCCATGTGCCTCTTACAGGTTTCACAGCCCCCATGTGTGGCTCCTTCCCTGCAGTGTGCTGGCTTGGGCTGTGATCCCTCACTGGACACCCCATGAGCCTGAACCAGTGCAGAGCACCTGGTTGTTGAGAGCTGGTGATAGATCTTATACAATTCATGTAATTTGTACTAAATGTTCTTTTGTCTTTCTGTAAGTCATACTTGATTTGGGAAATCAAATACAATGACACCTGCCTGGTCTTCTTACCCCCCACTCGCCAACATATATTCAAATAAAAAACCAAAAGGTTAATGAATTGGAGACTTTGTGATGTGTAAAGGGAATTGTCTTAGCTGTTTTAAAGGAAATACATATAATCTGTTTTACAACTGAAACAAGAGAAAGTTATACACTATCACTCATCATATTTTTAGTTGCTAAAAGATTTTAAATGAGGGAAGGAGGAAACTGTAGAGTTCTTGCTGGTCTTTGTATCATTCAGGATCTGCTGAGTTCAACTCAGATATCAACTTCTGAATTTTTTTATTTTTTATATATACACACACACATATAAAACATTTTAAAAATACAGTTGCTGAAAATCAAAGGCCTTGTCTATATTTGTCATGGTATGGATAGTGATTTTTTTTTTTTTTAATACTTTGTAATAATTAAGTAAAACCTCTTGTGTTTGTGATTCCAGACCTGTAAAAAAGGAAAAAAAGGACCAGCAGAGAAGGGGAAAAGTGGAAACGGAGGAGGGAAACCTGGTGGTCCGAATCGGATGAATGGACATCACCAACAGAATGGTGTGGAAAACATGATGCTCTTTGAAGTAGTTAAAATGGGCAAGAGTGCTATGCAGGTAAGACCTGGGGATAGCTCTATGACTTGGATGTATATAGAATTCAAATATAACAATATTTTCTTCTACATTCAACTTAATCAAATGAAAGCCAATGTAATTTTTTTCTTCAAATTGCAGTTTTTACTTGTGTATAAGAATCAAAATGTTTTTGCTTTGTTGATGTTTGAATTTGAAATAACTAATTTTTCATTTCTAAGTGTTATTCATGAATAATTACATATGAAGTGAATAAATTCATACTACAATTCAAAGTATCCTGAATGAAGAAAGGTTATTTTAGATTGCATAACTTTAAAGTCCTTTTTGTGTGTTAGTAACTAAATACAAATGTGGTTTAGACTTACTGTTGTCATAGAACTTAACAAGAATCCATAGATTTTGCATAGAGCTTAGATTATCTGAAAATAAATAGTTGCTTCTTTTCTCTCATCCAGAGTAAAATCACTAGCTATAACTTACAGGCTCTTTAAATTTCCTGACCCAAATTCCAGCCAATTACAGTATAGCTGTATACCCTGGCCAAGTCAACTTATGGAAAATTTAACTCCTTAAAGTATCTACATTAGGCACTTTCCCCACTGTATTTAGTAACAGAACTGAAGTCAGACTATTAAGAAATACAGCACTGTTTTTGTTGGTTTTTTTAGAATTCAGGTAAGTCACTAAAGTGTTTGCTTGTCTGTGAGTCTCCCAGTTGACAGACTCACAGACAAGCCTGTCAGCCTTGAAGCTTTGCTGCTGACTCACTCATGTGACTCCTGGCAGCGTGGAAGAAAGGCTATCTTTGGGAGTGGAAATCTAGAGTTTGCAGCTCCTGTAATACCCATGCAGGGAAGCTGGATTTTGCTGTGCAGTCCTCTCAAGGTTTGGAAGCTGCTTCATTACAGCTGAGGACAAGAACAAATTACTTGGATGTGTTTGCAAGAGAAATTCTGATTCTCCCTTCATTTATTTTGTTCTATTTCAAAGCAGATGGAAAAACCGTACTTCTCTAACTGTTGCTCCATGTGCAACTCGTTCAGCCAGTTATCAGTAATTGTATCTTCATGACTTTTTAACTGTTTGAAATTATAAACAGTCAAAATATTTTGCTTTCCAAGGGCAAAATGGACCTTTGCCAGGTCGGATTACTCTGTTGAATTGAGAAATTGATACCTGAATCGCTATCAATTTTTTTAAATTTGGAAGAAAAAGATTCTCAAATTATTTTTAAACTAAAGTCCATTTCAGCAGTCAAAGTCTTCTCCATGGCCTTCAGTGTTTGCTTATCTGGAAAATTTTGGTAATGATTTGGAGTTAAATAATTTTAAGTTAAGTTTAAATTCTGTTCTGTACCTTCTGAATTAGTTGACAAGGTGGTATTAAGTCGTAAGTTGGACTCTATGACCTCAAAGGTCTTTTTGTGATTCTGTGAATTAGTGTCTGTTCCCTGGCAAAGAGAGGTGATTCATTCACAGAGACAAACTGTTTTGAGAATCAACTGTTTTGCTGGAGTTTCTTTAAATTGAATAGATTCTGAAAACAAGGCTGCCTAATTGAAATATTTGTTCCTTTCTATCATTCTTCAGTTCTTGCATAGTGACCTTCTTGAGAAGCCAAATTTGTTTTCCTTATATTTCATTCTTCCCTTCAGGTCAATGCACTCAGGTCCAGTTCATAGGTTCTGTTGCTAGTGGAAAGACCATGACAGTTTCACTTTGAGTTTTTCATTCTTTTTGCTGTGCTGACAAAAGTTATGCATCACACTATAAACAGTTAGAGATTCAGGGAAGAGGGATTTATCTGTATCTCGGTACAGAAGTTTTTCTCAATGGCAGTATGTTTTATTTGTCCTCACAGCAATATTGCCTGTGAGAGTAAGCACTGAGAATACAGGCAGGAAGCTTTGGAGATGCTGCATAGTCCAGCTATCTTTTGAAATCTGAATTATTCCATCATATAGGAAAGGGTACTAATGTATTAAAAAAAGTCAAACCTGAGAACCTGATACTGAAGCGAGTCTCTTGTACCTGTGTTAATAAAATTGTGTGAGTCTGTGCTTTTATGACCTTGGTGGTAGATGGTTTGTACTCTGCAAATGGATGGTTAAAACATAATTGCATGTAAATTCTGTTTTCTCAAAATGCATGTCACAGGTTTAATTGCTTCACATTAAGGTCTTTTAGTAAAATGTACTTGTTCCTATTTGTCTTAGTGACTACAGAGTAATTAATATCCATGGAGTGTAGGGCAGTGCTGTTCATCCTATTATGGCAAATGTGGATGAAGCAAACTTCATCAAGGGGCACATTTTAAAAAAAATATAGGGAATTGTAGCTGTTGGAATTGCATGGACAAATAGTATCTCCAGAGAAACGTTAATGGCTTGGCAGAGCAGGGGAGGGTGTAAATAAAAAACCTGATTCTGTAAAATACCCCTATTATTTTTGCATTCAGCCTCCAAACACGTTACTGTAGGAGTATATATGGTATTCCTGTGCTTTATGTTTCAGTGTTAGTTTTGTACTGGTATGTATTTATAGAATGAGTTCTTGAGAACATATGGCAGTAAAATATCATTTAAACATTTAGTTCTGTAGTAATCCAAAAAGAGGGTCAAAGTTAGTTAAAGAGATAAAGAATGACTTACTGGAAAGCAGTTAAGTAATAACAATGTCTTCAGTTTATGAAAACTGAGCAGTGCCTTTTTATTTGTTTTCTTTCAGTCTGTAGTGGATGACTGGATAGAGTCATACAAACATGACCGAGATATAGCACTTCTTGATCTCATTAACTTCTTTATTCAGTGTTCAGGCTGCAAAGGTAAGATACTGAAACGGTTCATTTAAGTATTATTATAGCATGATTCTCAATCTTTGCTTTCATACTATTGAGTCTGTAAGACTGCTTCATCCCCAGAGACAGTTTACATCATCAGGTTCTTGAAGTTAAGCAAGTATTTCTAAAGGTGGGAGCAGATAGAAGTCAGTACTGGTACTTAACATCTGTTGCTTCTTCCTCTGTTCCTGCTTTCTGTATTTCAGAAAATCATCTCTCCCATCACTGTTCAGCTTGTTCAGTCTTGGAATTCTAATTTGGATGTACCTGTTTTTTGTCATTGATTAAGATTGCTTCATAGCTTTTGTAGACATTCTCGTTTCAAAAGATATTATGGACAACTTTATGGTAGCCTGTCTACAGTAAGATTGTGTTTCCATATATTTTTTCTTTATTATCTGGTTTTTCTTTTCTCATCCTCCATTCTTTTACCTCTCGCCTCCTTTTCAAGAGAAGGCAAGAGAACTTGCCTTGAAGTGTCACTATGCTTGATAGAGGAAAACTGGATATACTTTGTTCTGCTCAAGTGTTTCTCTGTCCTGATAAACTTTTAACATGTGTAGATCTCCAGAAAGCTAACAGTGTTCTCAGAGACTATCTGCACTTTCAAGAGTAGTGACCTTTTGATTTTTGTTGCAAGATAAAGCTGCAGAATCTTTTAATGCTTTCTGTGATGATTCTTGTAATGAATTTTGGGAGGTCTAACAATTTGAGGCCAAGGCAAATAGAAATTGCATGAAAGCACTCTGTTTACTACAGTGCAGAAGATAATAAGTAGCAATTGTTCAAAATTGTCTTGCACCATTTACAATCTTGAGTCCCAAAAGGTCACTTCAGATGGTGTGTAGTGCTCACTGATACAGAGATCTTGCACAGGTATCTTTGACTTCTGAGTATGAGTGAATGAGTAAATTCTAGAAACGTGTGTACATGCACACAAGCATACTTAAGAAGAATAACCCCCACATCAATAAATGGTGCTGAGTACTTGTTATACAGGGATGCTAGAAGAAAAAAGTGAAATTTATTAAAAATACACATGTTACCAATAGGTTAGGTGAAAATGGGTCATTTTGACATTGTAGCAGGAGACATGTCATCTGCCATATATGGCTTTCATATTAACAGTGCTAATGACCTAATATCTAAATTGTAGGAGTTGTTACAGCAGAGATGTTCCGACATATGCAGAATTCTGAAATAATCCGAAAAATGACTGAAGAATTTGATGAGGTAATTTAGTGAAGTGCTGATTATGTGTTAATTTTTATTTTCTTTTTACATGTCCTAATTACATTGCTAGACATTTATTTCAAGAATAAGGAGTTACAAAAATAATAGAACTTTTATGAATGAAAATATTAAACTCTTATTTCACTGAACTTTACAGGACTCGGAATTTATTCATGGTTTAAGAAATCAATGTTGACTTCCAGTTTTTAAATAGTGGGAGCTCCTACTATGGGGGATGCCTCCCTGTCTTTCTGTTTATGTAAGGCCTGAAATTATCTCTTTAAATAGTCACTAAATTTATTTCTATGCATTCATTAATATACAAATTTTGGGGATTTAAATTTGATTATTCTCTGTTTGAAGACCAATACTTTGCCTTTCATGGGGATTATATATTTTTTTCCCTTTAAACTGTCATTTTCTGTTCCACAGTGTTGGGGTAGATGAGATGTACTGGGGAACTTTTTTGGTGGGTGGTGGGGTTATTTTTGGTTGGTTTGTTTGTTGTAGGTTTGGTTTTTTGTTGGTTTTTTTTGTTGATTTCATTTGGCTTTCATTTGTTTGTGGTTTTCCTGTATTTGAGTGGTGTTCCTTTCATCATGTGTTCCAGAGAATGTAAATGTAGTTTTAAAATCTCCTCCCCAGATTTGTGTAGTACAGAAACAATTCCCTCCAATAATTAAAAAAATCCATAACTTTAACTGAGGGGAAAATGTAATATCCTTTTCTTTAAAAGGATTTTAGTGCTCCTTAAAACTACCTCAGTGCATAAATAGATTTGATTACTCTAAGGCAATATTGTATGAAATTTGTAAAGCCACACCTGGGACTATTGGTACATGGTTTTTTTATCACTATGTCATGCTCACTTTTTCTTGTAATAGAATTCTAATGAGCAGCTCTCAGATTTCTAATCTCTTTTCATGGATACTTTATTTTTCAGCCTGTATTGTTTAGCCTCTTAAAGAAATGGTTCACAGAGGCACCAACACAAATGATTCTTTTTTTCTTCCTATCATTTTATCATTATTTGTAAAGGCTCCCATGTCAGGAGAGGACGGACACACATTTGTTATATTCAAGGTGTTGTAGTAGGTAATTTTATGACTTCAGAAGTTTGTCTGATATGTAAGCATTTATCTGTAAACTTCATTATGATCCCAACCTGTTCCTAAGCTTGTCACCTAACTGTTCATGTGATGGTTGTAGTGTAATGAAGCAGATTTCTAAGGTAAATAATTTTTTTCTTTTTTTTTTTTTTTTTTGCATCAAACGGAAAAGAGAAACTAGTAGTTAGAAAGTTGTCTTCGTGTTATAACATGTCTCAACTGCAAAGTATATTCACGTTTATGGAATCATATTCTTCTGATGTATCATTTTTAAGGCCTCTGAGATTTTGGTTTTAAAGTTGTAGCCATCACTTCTTAATCTTTATTTAATGAAATGGCTTCTGAGATGTTTGATAGAGTTTCCTGTTTCCTTTTCTGTGTTTTAACAGGATAGTGGAGATTATCCGCTAACTATGGCTGGCCCCCAGTGGAAAAAGTTCAAATCCAGTTTTTGTGAGTTCATCGGAGTACTCGTCCGGCAGTGTCAGTATAGCATCATATACGATGAGTACATGATGGATACTGTCATATCACTGCTCACGGGGCTGTCAGACTCACAGGTCAGAGCGTTTCGGCACACTAGCACACTGGCAGGTCAGTGAATTATATTTGACTATTGCTTACATTTACTGTTCTGTGTTGCATGGGACAGAATTACTCTGGTTAAACTTCTTGATATTCAGCGTTCAGCTTGTGTTTTATTGTGTGATACAGTTCTCCTCTAATGCAACTTGCTTTGGGATATTTTTTTTATCTTGGATTTTTGTTACTGAGAAACACAGCACTATTTTAAAGCATTTTTTGCTAGTTGTCTGGTACTTAATTTTTATTGCCTTTAGTAGAAAAGTAAATAGAAGGAAAATTTTTAGTTGATTCTAGTAGTTTGTCTTTGGTCGTAAATAAGGGTGTAAGTGTCTTTTAATCTAAAACATAATTGAACCTGTTATTTTGCTTTGTATTAAGTCAAACAGAAGTTGTAGTTTATGTTGGATGCAATTTTTACTACAAGCTTAAATTGTGCTACATATTGAGACCATGGCGCTATGTAAAGTAGAATTTCCAGTCTTTGCATTAGAAATAATTTAAAAGAATTTTTTCACCAGTAATTCAGTCTCTAATTTTTTTAATGTTATTGACCTTTTCACATTTTTTTCCCAATGCATTATATTGTGAAGAAATCCCTTATGAGTTAAGTATAGAGTATTTCAAAGAAATATGTCTTTGTGTGGACAAAGGATGAGTTTCTTGGATAAAGGAGTCTTAAACTTGCACTGATTATTGAAGAAGGATTGGGAATGACATTGTGTGGCTGTCAGTTTGTGTGAGATTATTGTAACAATTTACTGTGAACAAGGTAAATTTAGGCTGTGTATGTAACTGAGGTTTTGCCACACTGGAAGTAATTACTGTTTGCTTCCCTTGACCTGGCTGATTTACAGCTGGCTTCAGTCCTAACTGTCCTGTCAGTCTTTTTGTATCCTTGATAGCTCTCTTGAATTTACATTAGCACACTGCAGATGGAGTTACTGCTGTGTGAGACTTCTACCAGCCGGAGCATTTCTTATGCAGAGAGGAACAAGACCTTTTCTTTCAGGAGAATTTACATGTTCTGGTGTATCATCAATTCTGACTGCTGTACAATATGACTAATACAAATTCTAGGTCTTAAAAAGCAGGTTTTTACCTCTTTGGTTTTTTTTTTTTTTTTTTTTTTTTTTTTAGTTGTGCCTGAATAAAAGTTGCAGAAATTACCCTGTTGCATGTTAGTTTCTGTCAGAATATTTTTTATAAGCCACATGTTTTCATTTGTTCACATTAGTAATCAGTTCTGTTGGTTTTGTGTGTTCATCTGAATTTTACTGTTTGTATTGTTGAAGATTGTATTTTATATGGAAAAGACTGCCAACAAAATCCATGTACCCATATTTACTAGTACTTCTGGTAATTTTGGCTTCTGTGATTAAAGAACAAGTCTGAGTTAATCTTGGAGATGGCAGTGTGAGATAGTATTTTAATATAACTGCACATCTTTAAGCCTTGCTCATCAGCTTTATGCTGGTGATACATGCACAAGAATTTTCTGTGTGTGCTCTACCAGTGCAAGCCCTTCTGTGCCTTGTTACAGAAGCTCACAAGACGAGCAAGTACACAGTTGATCACCTTCTACTTTCTGAAAAAGGGATATTTATCTGCACTCTTTAAAAAGGACTGATCTAAAAATAAAAAGACACCAAAAATCCCATACAAGTGTCTTTTCTATTTTGGTTTTCTGTTTTCTGGCTTGTAGTTGGCTAATGTGCTATCTCTGCTTTTGCTAATAAATGAATCTTTGAAAAACCTGCACCTTGTTAAAATTAAATTGAGGGAAAAAGACTGGTGTGATATAGTGGTGTTGGTTGTCTAAGACATTTCCTTTTGAAGAAAGAAACTTTTTGTATATTTAAGACTGAATGGTATCAGTCTAACTTACTCTGATAACATAAGTCTTTTAGTATTTCTTGGACTATGTTTGTAAATCTTACATTATACCTTCATTTTGGGGAGGAAACAGATCGTATATCTCAATTCAATAATAATAATATACTTTATAATCAAGATAATGCTTAAAGCATTAAAGAAGTAAAATAGCATTAGAGTTTCTTAAAGCATTAAGAAGACAGAAAAGAACAGAATAGCAATATTGTATCTACTGTCCTGATAAATAATGATGCTGTGCTTGGAAAAATATTGCATAAGTTTGTGTATCAAAAAATTTACGATGTATATATTTTCATAGATACAGAAAGGGTTGACAGGAAGAGATGTCAAGATTTTTCTGCTAAGTTTTTTTAGATCAGGTAACCTTTTAAATAATCCTTATTCTTTTCACGTATTTTTATAGCCATGAAACTGATGACTGCTTTAGTGAATGTGGCTTTAAATCTAAGTATTAACATGGACAACACACAACGGCAGTATGAAGCAGAACGAAATAAAATTATTGGGAAACGAGCTAATGATAGGCTGGAACTCTTACTACAGAAGAGAAAGGAGGTTAGTGCAACTCTAGCTGGTGTGCATATGATAATTGTTCAAGTGGCAGCTAATAATTAATCTTGTTCTGTAGTTGGTTTTGGTAGTTATCTCTCTAGCTCTTCAGGTTATTCATGTTTAATGCTTAAAAAACTTTGAAAGGTGCTTCTTATTGTCTGGTTTTCTATAAAAAGTAAATGTAGAGTCTTTCTGTGATCTTGGATCAACATACTGCTTTCATAATGTTAATAATGATCTCAGCAGAAAGTGTGTTTAAATGCTTTAGGTAAGGCTTTTTTCATGTACAGAAAGCACTATCAAAGTTGAAAATGCAGTCTACTTCTGTTTTCTTTCTTATGTGTAAAAGAGACTTGCTGATTCATTGCTGACAATGTTGTCTTGTTGAAAGCCCTAATTCAATCAGGTTTCAGTTTTTACTTTTGAAGCAATTGGTGTTTTTGGTTTTGTTTGTTTTTTGGTCTTTTTTGGGTGGTGGTGATGTTTGTTTTTTTCTAGGTTTTTGGTTTTTAGGCATCAGGAATAACTTCTTCATGATCGAGGGAAACATCTCACCTTTGCTCTTCAGCATTTTTAGTGTTACCTGTTAAGCATTTTTTTCCTGACAGTTCAGATAAACTAACATGTTTATCTTCTGATCATCTCCCAAAGATCTTGCAGTTTGAGACTGATCTCTTAATGACCCGTTGAATGTAGTTTTGTTAGATGTATGTGCAGGGCCAGTCGTACTGTGAGTAATACATGTGTGAAAAAGCAATAATGTTACTAGAAAATTAAATCAGGTTTTCTTATAAATTAAGAAGGACCTTTCAGAAACCTGAGATGTCTTTGTTACACTTGAAAAACAGTTTTCCAGTGGTCAGAATTACTAAAATTTGTATGCTGTGGTAGATACAATTTCTTAAATAATAGTGTATTGTAATGTGAAATAGATCTGTGAGTATTTCTGAATCTGTGAAAGGATTTAATGGTCACACTTGTAAATGTTAATTTAGTTTGTCTAGCATCAGCACGATCTGATCTGCCTGTAAAAGTGCTGCTCACTGTTTATGTGCTCTCTACGTTCTTTCAGCTTCAAGAAAATCAGGATGAAATAGAAAACATGATGAATGCAATATTTAAAGGTGTTTTTGTGCATAGATACCGGTAAGTTTCTCTTAGTAAGTAATGTGTAGCATCATTAATTTTTTCTGGAAGCTATGGCAGGTTATTTCTAATTATTCATCTGTTTGAACTTACTGCCCCACTTCCCTCCACAGGGATGCAATTGCTGAAATAAGAGCCATCTGCATTGAGGAGATCGGAATATGGATGAAAATGTACAGTGATGCCTTTCTCAACGACAGCTACTTAAAATATGTAGGGTGGACTATGCATGATAAGGTAACCTGCACTGAGCAAAAGGAGCAGAACTCCTTGGTTTTGATTATTGATCTTTCCAGACTAGGTTTGGATCTCTTAACTTTCAATCAGTTGCTGCTTTTCTTATCACTCAGAAATACTGGCACTTCGAAATACATATAAGCCAGATTTAAATATTTTGAATGTTTTTAGAGAGTACATATAGATTTTTTTAAAGAAACTGTTATTTGTAGGCAAGTGGTCTTTTCTATTTGTTTATTGCTGATGCAAACTTTTAGTTCATAGTGCTTAACTACTTCAATTCAATGCATGTCATCCCTATAGCCTGGCAGTACTCTGTCTTGCCAAGTTACAAAACTCTCTAGCATTCTCATCTGGCTGTGAAAAGCATGGGAAAAGCCCCCTTTTGTGCTGGTCAGTGCCTCAAGCTATTATTTACCAGCTACCACCTCGAGACTATTCTCTGCTTGGAAGGAAATAGTATATATTACATCAGTATAGTTGACAAATACTCCCTGACTCATTACTGAGTCAGCACAATGCCTCAGTTTTTGCATCAGAAACTTCACGCTGTTGAATTTTAAGTGAAAGAAATGAGGGATGCTTAGTCTTGCTGTGCTGTTCATGGGCTTAGTGTAAAAACCCAATAACCTCTGGCAGTGGGGTGAGGTCATCTGTACTTTAGAACATGTTCTCTGCTGAAGCAGATAGTGTATTTCAGGAGGAATATTTCTGTCATTATGTACTTAATAATTTTGTCTGAACAAGGGATGGTTGTCAATGATAGAAATACCTTGAGTATTTAGAAAGAAAGAATGAAACAGGTGAATTTTGATTTAAGAAGGTGGTAACTGCAGTAAGACCTTGGGAGGCTTTGTTTTTGTTTCTTCACTGCCTTGTTACGACCAAGGTTATATTCTTACATCATTAACATGATTATTGGTAGTGTATTGTGACAGCATTTAGTCTTTGTTTTTGAATTAATTCTACTGTAAAAGAAACTTGTCTTGGATGACATGAAGATCACATCTGTGTCCTATGCCCGACTTTTAATTCAGTTCTTAATTTTATTTTAGCAAGGAGAAGTAAGACTCAAATGCCTAACTGCTTTGCAAGGGCTTTACTATAATAAGGAGCTTAATTCCAAATTGGAACTCTTCACCAGTCGATTCAAGGTTAGTGTTACTTCTTACTTCAGGTATATATGAAATTTTTTAAAAGTCGCATTACACTTCTTTCCTCGTCAAAAATATTTTCTTCTGTGTTCTTAGGATAGAATTGTGTCTATGACTCTTGACAAAGAATATGATGTCGCAGTCCAAGCAATAAAATTACTCACTCTTGTTTTACAGTAAGTACATGTATATTTCGTTATCTGACATACAACAAATACTGAAACTTACATGTTTCTTGTCCTTGTGGGTGAGGCCAGCAGCATGACACTTCAGATAATCTGAAGGCTATAGAAACGTCTATGCATCTTACACTCAAAGAAAAAGTAATCTGTCTAGATCAGTGTTACTGCTTATCTCCCATAGTTCAGTAGGTGTAAGGACTAGGAACTTTGAATTCAGCCTCGTAGTCAAAAACTATCATGGAATGCTTGAAATGAAGAATGTGGAATATATTGAACATTACACAGTTGAACTCTTGAGCATAACCTTCTAGCAATAGCTCATAGTTTATCAGTATATTTTTATTCAGGAGGACTTTGGAACTGAGACTCTGGAATTTTAGGATGATAAATTGAAGGAAAAGGTTTAGATTCTCATTCATTTCCATCTCCCTCATTAGAGTTCATGCTTTGTTGACTCAGCCTTTTTGGTTCTTTCTTTCTTTCTTTCTTTCCTTCTTCCCATCCCTACCCCTAGGAGTAGTGAAGAAGTTCTGACTGCAGAAGACTGTGAAAATGTCTACCACCTGGTTTATTCAGCTCATCGGCCAGTAGCAGTTGCCGCAGGGGAATTTCTTTATAAAAAGTAAGATGGAGAAATTACAGTTAACTTTTTGCTCCTGTAGATTTTTGTGCATTTGTATACATTAATGTGATGATTCTTATTAGATTTAATCAAGAAAAGGAAAAAGTGAATCATTAAGTGGCCTTAAGAAAGAAGAGACAATGTAACATTACTGTATTTTCTGAACTGCTGTAGTTTTTCTAAGTGGGAAATAGCAGTTTTGAAGGCTGCACTTTGAAAGCTTGTACCTTCAGGGAATATAATAAAAATGTTCCTATGTCCTTCTCCTTTCCCATTCTTCCTGTGAAACATCTTAAAATGCTTTTGTAGTTTGGGGCCTAAAACTTGGGCTTGCATCATGAGTATTTTCCCATTTGTAGTTACTTCCCTGTGCTTGCCTCCTCTCCATTGTCCCATATGACCATTTCATAAAATATTTTTCATTTAAAAAATCTACTAAAAATCTAACATGTCAGGTGTGTAGGAGAACAAAATTGAGTTTCCATCTAATACTTATCAGACCTCCTTGCAATATTTCTTAGCTGCTTTAAAGTCTCCTGTAGGGAGGTTCAGAAAATACTGTTTATTGAGAAGGAGCATAGGACCTCAAGCACCTGCAAATTATCACTGATGTTTGTAAAGCATTTTGTTGTAATTATTCATCCCACTGGAAACAGTCAGTGGAATACCAGTTCAGCATATATGAAATGGTTCAAATGATACTTGTCCCAACTTATTTCCTTTAAAAATAAAATATGGAGCCAAGCAACAAGGTATTTAGTGTGTAAAAAAAAATGGGTATCTTCATGCGAATTGACTGTGGTGAAGGCAATGAAGGAGAAACTTGTCAAGAAATAATTTTTCTTTTAGACTTTTCAGCCGCAGAGATGCTGAAGATGATGGAATACTGAAGAGGAGGGGAAGACAAAGTCCAAATGCTAATCTTGTGAAGACATTAGTGTTTTTCTTTTTGGAAAGTGAAGTAAGTTGGGTCTCAGGGATGTCCTTGTTTTTGTGGTGTGTGGAGGTTTTTGTTATTGTTGTGGTTCTAATTTTTGTCAATTAAATTTTGTTGTTGTTTTTCTTTTCCCCACTCATTGGTTAATAACCGTGAATCTGTCCTAGCTTTCCTGTTGTTTGAGCAGCCTGGGAGGTCAAAAGATTGTTTTGTGTGGTTGTGTCTATTTGAAGGATCTGTCAGTACAGTGTTGAAACAGAGTGTGAGTGCTACTCTGACAAACATGACAATGTATAAGTGTAAAGAAATTGTGATTTAATAGATTTAAAAGGGGAGAGAGGAAAAAGCAAAAAAACCTCACAATCCCTACCCACCTATCCCTCAAGTTCCGACAGATCTTGTTGCACTACTCCTTGTAGCTGTTGGTCTGGATTAATGGTTTTAAGTTAATTGGGGAAGAAAATCCTCTGTTTAACCAGAGAGCTCACAAAACTTGCTCTGTATTCTTGCCACAGGCAGGAGCCAAGCACAAGAAATACTCTGTATTATCTGTAATAATCTTCATTGCTGATAAAATACTTAATCTCTTCTTATTGTAGTTGCACGAACATGCTGCTTATCTTGTGGACAGCATGTGGGACTGTGCAACAGACCTCTTGAAGGACTGGGAATGTATGAACAGTCTTCTGCTGGAGGAGCCTCTCAATGGAGAAGAGCGTAAGAGATTTTAGTAGATCTTTGTTTGTATTGCTGTGTAGTTTCTTTTAGGCTTGAAATCAGGAAAAAAGATGTTTACATATCTTTTCTGTGTTTCCATGACTATAAGAAGTCATTAATAGCAATTATGAAATGTGAGGAAGAGTAGAAAGACATCACTACCTGGTATGGAAGTGTGATACAAGAACAGTGGTTAGAAAAAAGAGACGGAATTAGCATGCAGTGTTGCCTTGGTGTTCCACAAGTTCAGGCTGCACTTTTTACATTAGAGAAACTAAGTTGCTTGTGAAACTGATTAATTTATTGTTAACGACTACCATATGGAAAAATACAATAATTTTTGTGATGACAGTAGACCCAAACAAAGCCCCTGACATAATTCTGTAATTTATAGGTCCTAGTAAATGGACCTCTGAAAAACAGGAAGGAAATAAAATAATTATAAAACTTAGTGTTTGTTCCATTCTCTCCTGTGACTCAATTTTTCAGTGTTTTCTGGTGTCATTTTATAAGGTACTTATGTCCTCTATCCCCTCTGCCACCCCCATCTTTGGAAATGATCTGTTGGGTTACACATCTGTCTTTTTGCCTTAAACAAAAAAAAAAAAAACAAAAAAACCCCCAAAACCCAAAGACCTTAACATATCTTAATCCTTGTGGAAAATGAAAAATAAGTTGTGTGTTGACATCTGTTTCTTAAATTTTCAGCTTTAACAGACAGACAGGAAAGTGCACTGATCGAAATAATGCTTTGTACAATTCGGCAAGCGGCTGAATGTCATCCTCCTGTGGGAAGAGGAACGGGGAAAAGGGTAGGAAGCAGAAAACCTACTCATCTAGAGATGTAGGAATGGCTCTGTGGGGCCACTGTGGGACGATGGAGAAGACTGTAGGCTGTTGTTGCTGAAGGGACTGAGATTGGAGATTCAGCTTTGGTCTCTGCATCTCACTACCCTGGCTAGTGCTTAGTACTGTTTGAACTACTGCAATTGTTGGTACTACTAAAGATGATAAAAATTGATTTTGAAAACAATATTGGTTTGAAAAGAGGACAAGAGTCAATGTTTGGGAAAAGCTAAAACTATTTTCAGATTGAAAAAACAAAATGAGGGAAGGGAAGAGGGAAAAGGACACTCCATAGTCTCTTGGAAGAAGGCCAGTCCACCAAGTGGCTTTTCTGTGATTATGCAGAGTTTAGACAGCCTCGTTAGCTAAGGCATTAAGCCATCTTCTCTCGAGACTGGTACATATTTTGGTAAGAAACCCATTTAAGAACAGGTTGAAAGCTTGTATGAAGATAGGATTGACAAATTAATTAACTGTTGTTAAATATTGTAAACTGAAGGGGTTCCCATTCTTACATTGTCATGGTTTTGGTCATAGTGTTTTGTTGCAGGAAAGGTAAACCTTTTGTTCTAGGTTATCACTTCTGTTTTCAAGATAATCTTTATAGTGTTAGGACTGACTCTGAATTGCAGTTTTTGAATGCTAAATGTTTTTTTTTCTTTTTTTTTAATTACTCACTTCCCTCCTGCTTTACATTGATCTGTTACAGTGATTTTAGAGGTCCATGTATCTAATCATAATTTCATTAATGATAATGAAACTTTGCACCGGAACTTTTAGCTGCAAAATCCTCACAATACCAATATTTTAGGTGCTGACAGCAAAGGAAAAGAAAACCCAGTTGGATGACAGGACAAAAATTACTGAGCTTTTTGCGGTGGCACTTCCTCAGTTGCTAGCAAAGGTAGGTTTAATTCCATTTCTTGCTGATGGATTGTTGCTGAAATGTTTACAAGTGTATTTCTGTAATTAATGATACAGCTTGCCACAAGTTGGTTTTATCTCTTATTAATCTTTGTTTATATTTACTTGTTCTATAATGAATTATGTTGTCCAAGAATTTTTTCATCTAAACTTTTTTCCTTAACAATTTTACAGTATTCTGTAGATGCAGAAAAGGTCACCAACTTACTGCAGTTGCCACAGTACTTTGATTTGGAAATTTATACAACAGGGCGATTAGAAAAGGTATGGTAATATCACTCATTAATATAAAAGGAAAAGTCACAGAATTTAGACTTCATCACTGGAATTTTGATCATGATTTTAGGAGTGTTTTTTTGTGTGAAGGAGATTTTATTTATTGTAACCCTTACTGATAGTGCACCTTTGATTTCAGAGTTATGACTGGCTGCTCTTCTTAGAGATATTGAAAATTTTAGTTTTCTAAGTCTGGTCAGTTTTAAAATCCTGCTAGTTAGATGAACTTTAAATTGAGAACATTTATTGCTGGGTTGTGGTCATATTTGAGATAGCTGTCACAGATAAAGCTTGTAGAAACAGCCCAGTAACTTTTCTTTTTCTATCACTGAAACTAGAAAACCACCATCATCATTGCATGAAAAAGAGGAAGAATACCAGATCACAAATGATGTAGTTACTACTTTCATTTTATCTGCTATGATGTTGAAGTTGAAGCTGTTCACATCTCTATTGTCTCCTTCTCAGATGTGCTATTGCATTTTGAAGGAAATAGCTGGAAATCCTAAAGTCAGAAAGTGATAAAATGTGTAGTTGACAGCCTAGCCAGCAGTGATCAAGCAGCAGTGAGCAGCTCAGGTTGAGGGGATGAATATATGAACAGCTGAAGTTGGCTTTAGTTAGCAGACAGTAGAGTGTTACAAAACTAAATCTTCAGTTAAACAGCTTTTAAGACACACAAACATGCATAAATGTTTGTGTGAATGGGAGGTAAATACTTCTGTGTTGTTTAGTTGTCATTGCAAATTCCAGATGTTAGATAAGACCATACCAACAATAGCAAATTTTTAATCACTTCTATGATTCGGTCTTTGACAAGCTCCAACTTAATTTTTGATAAATAAACTTAATTTCTCAGAAGCTTCACTGATTTTTCTTGAAGGTGTTTGTGTTCTATATAATAATTACAAGACTAATAAATAGAATTTACCTTTTAAAATTCTTTAAGGTTTATTAAAAATGCATGTGTGTATTTATGTGTGTGTATGTATGTGTATGAAAATTGAAATACATATTTTCTTCTTTGGCTCATCTTCCGTGTAGCATTTGGATGCCTTACTGCGACAGATCCGGGATATTGTGGAGAAGCACACAGATATAGATGTTTTGGAAGCCTGTTCAAAAACCTACCATGCTCTCTGTAATGAAGAATTCACGATCTTTAACAGGGTTGACATTGCAAGAAGTCAGTTAATAGATGAATTGGCAGACAAGTTTAATCGACTTCTTGAGGACTTCCTGCAAGAGGTATTTTAATGTGCAAGATCACCTTTTCCTGCCCTTGTAAATATTTTCAGTACTTTTTCTGTCTTTCTCTGCAAGTCGGAGCTAGGGATGGGAGCTTCCTTCTGATTTTCAAAACTGTTAAGTCAAGTGCAATAGTGCAACAGTGTCACTGCTGTGATTGTGTGAACACAGACTGTTCTTTAAGATAGTGAGTCTTTAATTTTAATCTCCTTTTGACAAGAGTCCTTTGGGAATTTGAGGTAAACATTTAAATACATAAACTTTTTACTCTTAGATTTTGAGGCTTACATTTTTGAGAGTTGTAGTATTGTAATTCCCCTAGGATTCTCCTCAGATGTACTACTGTAGCTAGTCTTGCCTGTGGTTGCATGTTGCTGTTGTTAAATATCAAAATCTCTAGAAAACACTCCTCCTCCCTTCCTGAATGCAAGCAGATGCAGTTAGTAGATCAAAAATTACTTTGTTCCCACACTGTGTTGATCTGAAAAGTGAGAATCTTCTGATAGAGTATTTAACTTCACTATGTGCGATCTCTGATACTCAGACAAAACTTTTCTCCTTTTCATCTGTGGTAAGGAGCATAGGAAATGTCTTTTTGACAGCTTCATTCTTAGCATTTCTTAGATGCATGTCAAGCTCTCCTTTTTTCTCTTGCTTTTTGTTCTGATCTAGAGCTCCATTCTAGAAATCCTAAACAAGAAATGTGCCCATTTGTTTCCCTTTGTGATGAAAAGAAAAAATGAGAGATAAAGCAAGGAAATGAGATGTCAGAAGTTGGCTTGAAGGAAAATGGCAAATACTCTGGTAGAAATGTTGAAATCCTTAGGTTTAGGTCTTTGATAGATTTTGCAACTACAGAATAGTAAAACTTACATTATCTCTGCTAGACTAAGGAGGAGTTTCTTGATCTCTGGTAGTTTATCTTACGTGCTAATAGATACTTTATCGACCCTTTCATTTTTACTCTTTTTTCACTAAATGCAAGTTTGTCAGAACTTATGGGAAGATTAAAACAAACCAGTTCCCTTACCTCACTCAAAGACTTTTCTATGATTAAAGTAAGACTGAAGTACTGACCTGTGGCCCATCTAGTTCAGTGTCTTTTGTCTGACAGTGGCCTCTGCTGGATTCTTCAGAGAAAATAGAAGCACCTACATTATACATTGTATTCCACTATCCTAGGCTTTTCCCATTTTTTCTCCCTTCTCCTTCCTCCCCACCCCCCTCCCCCTCTCTCTTCCTCTGCCACTATTTTATAGAATCGTAGAACTGTCTAAGTTGGAAAAGACATTTAACATTGACTCCATCTCTAGATGTGAACTGCCCTATGTCTCTAACTCTTCTAAAAGCATATGTGACATGATAAGTAATTTAGAATCAGGTCCACACCCTCTTCTCCCCCCAGTTTGAGTGTGTGTGTCTTTGGTTTTAGTAAGTTCCCCAGTTCACTTAGACTACACTGCTTGACTCACTGTGTGATTATTAAATAGGGGGAGGAACCTGATGAAGATGATGCATATCAAGTCTTGTCAACATTGAAGAGAATCACTGCTTTTCACAAGTAAGTTGGCTTCTGGACAAATCTGTCTGTCAGGTTGTGTGGTGTGGGGGATTGGGGATTGTTTGTTTTTTAATTCAGTATCAGGGTTTGTGTTGAGGGATGATGTATCTTACTTTTTAATGCAATGTCATGGTAATTTTTTTGTGTGTGTGTGTTGGTTTGGGTGGGGAGGTATTCAATGGCTGGGTTTCTCGAACACTTATTTTTTTTGACCAGTTAAGCTTTTAATAGCTGTTAACCTTGAATTGCAGAAAAAGTGTTAGTTAAATAATATTTTTTGCTTAATTTCTAATGCTTCCAGTGCGCATGACCTATCAAGATGGGATTTATTTGGCTGCAACTACAAGCTATTAAAAACTGGCATTGAAAATGGAGACATGCCAGAACAGGTAGTTAAATTATGTTCTTTACATGCAACAACAAATAGCTTTTGTTGCTCTCTTTTATTGGCCTTTGTCATTTAATGCTTTTTCC
This sequence comes from Acridotheres tristis, assembly GCA_037013685.1. NCBI lineage: Eukaryota > Metazoa > Chordata > Aves > Passeriformes > Sturnidae > Acridotheres > Acridotheres tristis. Next base: position 10,553,320 of record CM072889.1, on the reverse strand, counting down.
CTTTTGATTTCAGATTGTTATTCATGCACTGCAGTGTACTCATTATGTAATCCTTTGGCAGCTAGCAAAAGTTACTGAAAGCAGTTCCACAAAGGTATGCCTTGTTCCAGTTGTATTAGTAAATAAACATTTGTACATAGCTGCAGTGTCATCAAGTGGAAACTGTGATGGAATTAAGACTAGGAATTTTCTTTATATTGATACGTACCTAATCCTGTTTTTTTTCACAAGTTATTCTGATTAATAGTTTTAGTAATCACATTCCTTACTTAAAACCTAGTACTTCCTTTAATTGCTTTTATTATTTAAATGTCAGTATTATGTTTAATTTGACAGAACTTTAAAATAATAGTAAATAAACATGATACCTGTCAGGCACACTAACAATACTAATAAAGGGTAGAATGAAGTTACCAAACACAGTATAGTCAATCTTACTACTCTCAGGTAGTGGGTTTGAATTTGTTTGGAAACCTTGAAGTATGAGTGACAAGTTGCTGAGATCTAAGAATTAGTGTACACTATGTGGTATTCTTATTGCTCGGTATGTTGCAATTCCTACTTTATTCTTCATCAGTCTTTTATATCTAGCGTTAAATAAAGATGTGAAAATATAAAGTTTAATTTCAGATTTTTTCAGGGAATGATGAGAGGCCCTTTTCTGGTTCTGTGTATAGTAATCTTGAAGGGTGAAGCTCTGACAAATGTCATTTTTCCCATTTCACCTCTTGAAAAATCTTAGAGAAAGAATTAAGGTTTCCTGTATCCAACATTGCTTGAAGAGGTTGATTAGGTGGTTCACTCTGTGAACTGCCAAATGAAAAGAGGGGTTTTTTTGAGAGGCCTAGATAGTTTAGAATGTAGTTTGTAAGTGCTGAAACATTTTAATGGTTTCTCTACCTAAAATTAAAAAATGTAGGCCCTGAAATCAAACATACTTTTTCTGCAGTCCTGTAAGAAGAGTGCTTTTTTACTGGAAATCTATGCTGGAGTTGCACTTCATTACTGGAACACCTTTCTTTATGCCAGAGTGGAGACAATTAAATTCTTCAGGTTTTTTGAACACTTTAATTATCATGCTTGTAATTAATATAAGAAAAAGAAGTATATGACTGTCACAATATACTAGGGAGAAGACAAAGGGAACTCATGGCATTAATAGTGTATGAGTAATTAGTAATCCGTGATTACAGTGCTCTTCTTTTAATATGAGGACACATACATTTTTCCTGTAATTTTTTTTTTGTTTTTTTTAACTTTAGGATATGGTAGTTTGAGCTTCTGGTAGATGCAGGAGTTGAAAATCATGTTATGTAACTTGTACTAATGATTTTATAACAGAGACCCCCTGTATCAGATTATGGTGATTTTCCCCTATCTGTTGAGACTTCAGTCCAGTGAGTAATTATAGTCTGAAGGTGTTATAGATGAATAGGAACTTGACCACTGGCTGGTTTACCCTTCTGTGTTTTAATGGCTTTTAACATTTCCAACCACAAATACCTGATAAGAAGTGGCTGTGCAGATCGTTAAGAGGCGTGTAGGTGTGTGAAGAATTTGGAGGCTTTGTCACCTTATTCCTTAAAGGGTAAACAGCAATCTTGAGGTTTTTGTAGCTGTGATTAAAGGTTTATCACAAGCCTAATGGCAAAAGATGAGCTAAGTACTGACAAGTTAGTTTAGAAATGAAGATTAACCTACCTGTTTTGCAGCAAGATGTAATTTGTAATACTTTCAGCAGGAATGAAAAGAACCTAATTGAAAAGTGGTCCCTTTTGAGACTATATTCTGCTCCTACATAATAAAATTTGGTAAATTAAAGCTTTCATTAGTTTAATTTTTTGTATTACAACTATTTTATTATATTTATCTGCTTGACTGCTGCCAAATGGAAGTGGAATGTACAACAGCCAAAAATTAGTGCAGAGACAGACGTGAAAGACGTATTATGCCTAAAGATTTGATTGATTGGTTTTTTTTTAGTTGGTTGATTTGGGCTTTTTTTGGCCTCTGACATTGTCAACATCTGCTAACTTTGCTCTTTGTGAACAGGTTTGTGAACGAAGTATGGGAATTAGCTTCGTAATACATGCACTAAATTAAAGGCTATATAAATTGTTCTAATAGAAAGGTAAACAAATAATTCTGTATAAAGGAAGGAAAATATCCCACGTGTAGTCCTCTTAGCATCAGTGTAGTAATCTGAATGGTAAATGTTGAGAGAAAAGGTTTTGTGTAGAAAGGGACTTCTAAAATCATGTTATACTTAAATTCCTGTCAAGAAGTAGCTGTTGCTTTTGTTAATCCTGTTGGGATTAAACGATGCGCTGTACCCAGTGTGTTACCCGCTTTCTTGAAGGGAGAGACTTGACAGGCATGGATTTTAAACTTCCCTCAGGTGTATTCTGTCTTTGTTTGGACTGATGCTGGTTACACAGTTGGCCTTGAACTTTGTCAGTTTTACATGGCTAAATCTTCACATGATTGAGTAACACCAACTGTGTTACATATGTGGGTGGTGCGTAGACCAATGTGATACTTTGTTTGCTCAGTAATCTACTTTTTGGTAAGTTACTGCAACTCAGAAAGCTACCTTCCCCCCCCCCCCACACAATGAAAGAGGATAAGAAAACTAACTCTAATCTGATATTCCACTTTATCCCAAATCAGTTAATTAAAAAAATAAAATAATACTGTGTAGGCTTGTCTTTTTTGGTTATGAACAGCTGCCTAAAATTTATCCTTCAGGCTGAAAATACAGGTATTTTAAAGAGAAAATGCATTATGCTCTGGAATTTTTGACGAGTGAGGGGAGGTGTTAAGGTTTTTTAGGTTTGTTTCTGCGGTTTTTTAGTTACTACTTTTTTTATAAAATAACACTATTTTCATCCCAACTGCCATCTCCTCTTTACTACACAGAATGACAAAATTAGAAGGATTACTACTTGCTAATTTTATTTGTGATAATAATATTTGTAATATTTTAAAATAATGCAGTGGACTTGAATGTTCAAATCCACCACTGAGATCTGTGGTGGAATGCTCTGTGAAAGTGCATGCACTAAATGGGACTATAAAATTGAAAAAGCACAACTGTTACATGAAATCGTTCTCTTTAAAGGAGGATCTTCTACGTCTCAAGAAGCAGATGAGAGTTTTCTGTCAAATCTGTCAACACTATCTGACCAATGTAAATACTGCTGTTAAGGAACAGGTTAGTGGATGTTGTTACTTGGAGTCTTCTAATACTGTACTTTTAAAGCAACTGAAAAGTTTTTCTTGGTAATATTTTTGGCACTTGTGTGGGAACGTGATGTCCTGGATGTTCAGGCTGAGTGCCCTTTTTGAGTATGAATGCACTCTGTACTTGTATGCTTGTCCTCCTTATGTACATAGGATTTCAGAATCAATTTAAGCTTGATCCTTTTGGGTAATTTTAGGCAGCATAATGTTTTATGTAAAGGAGCTTTTTGTTCCTTTGAGTCATGACTCTGCAGGTGCAATGTAGAAGCCTTCTGGGTGTGAGCTGAGTGACTTCCATTTCAAACCTCTTGCTTACCATGTGCTAATGACCCACATCTCTTGTGGAGCTGTGGATTCATAGGCTCAAAATTGGAAGAGCTAAAGATGGCAATTTAAAAGAGGGTTTTTTGTTCTGTCTTTGAATGCATGCAGGTGCAGCATCCATTCTCTTCCTTCTCTTTGTTGCTCCATAATACAATAGATTCCTTAGTTTTTCAGAGTCCCAAAACTTTGGGGATCTCAAAATCAAGAGGAAAAAAAGGAGTACTTAAGATGAGTGTGTATATGTTTATACATGCACAAGTATGTACTGTAACCTATGAGAGTTTGTTGTTGGGAAATGGGAATTTTTGTAGTCACCTTTGGGAACGCTCTCACACTGCTGTGTTGGTAATAGTATTGTTTAGAGATATTCTAGCAAAAGCATGGAAGCCTCAACAATGATACACTGCTTGGAAAAGATGTGAGCAGTTTTGTAGTTAGTCCCTCATACAGTTGTTCTTTGTGGGGAGAGCTTTAACTGGAACTAAGTTCTTAAATATTTCAGACATAAAACACATAGATACTAGGTTTGAGTAAGTAAAGTAATGCATGACAGTTCAGACAGGAGACAGAAGTCCTGACTTTTTTGAAATGCTGGCATGAAGGGTTATCCTTAGTTTTTGCTTCTGTTTCAAAAAGAATTGAGACATCATCTTGAGAAACACTTGTCCTGAGTTTTGAGGATAACAGAGTAAAAAAAATAGGGACTGAGTCTCTTCTATCTGTTCGCAAATAGTTCTTTGGCCAGGACACTGAGGATTTTGAGATTCGAGTGATGAGCACTGGTTATTGATAGCAGAATGAATTCTATGTTAAATGCCTTTAACGATCTTTAAAATGCTAAAATGAAAGAAAATTAAGTATGTCTCTACAAGGGAAGGACCAGATTATCTTCTAGGTAGACAGTTTAATTAAGGAAATAGAAAGCCAAGAGCCTTTTGCTGCTGAAGATAATAATAAGCTGGTTAAAGTGGAAAATCTGGTCCACTAAGTCGCACAATTGCAGCTTTTGAAACTCTTGTTAGAACAAGAATATTCCTGGAGCTTAATAGGCATGTTCTATGTCAAAGAGCTATCTAGTGTAATAGTCACAAGGTGTAGGGTGTGAAAGTGCTAGTAACAAAATATTACTGAAGTTCTGAATAGGTCTCTCCAAGAGGCTGTATGACTCTCAGACTCTGGTGAATGCTCTAGAAACTAGAGCTTCCTAGTTACACGGGGTACCTGCCACATAGGGTACAATGTTCCACTTGATGTTAGTTCCAGTTGCCTCCTCTAATCTCATGAAAGAGAACAAGGGACTTCAGAGGAGCACATGTATTTTTGTGAGCAGGAATTAGTAATATTCACTTTGAGGGGTTAGAGAGCAGGCCTGTTTGGAAGTACTTGGGAGATTAGAGCCAAAGAGAAGGTGCAGCACTATGAGCAGCTTATGGCCTTGGTATGTTAATTTGAAGAATGTCAGTCTCTGTCAGGTACTAAGACGTTTCAACCTTCTGGGGCAGTGGAGTACAGGCTTTTAAATTTGATATCAGATACACAAGCCAGCCAGCAAAACAAAAAGTTGTTTGCAGTTTTGGATTTTTTGGCATTAGGATTTAAAGGGATTGAATAATCTCAGCTGTTACATGTTAAACAAATCAAAACTATTTTAAGAAAAGACAGCAAAAAGGAGATTGTACTGTGGTCAAGAGTCCGTGAAGTTCTCTAGAGACCTAATGTAGTATCCATCAGGTAGAATTTGGGAGTTTCATGTTTTAATTATGCAATATTTTCATATTTAGTTGGCATCATATTTTTATGTGGAGAGCCAGTGTTGATACAGGAACCTGCTGTATGAGGCTGTGTACATTTTGACTTCAGTTGGCCTTTGTAGTTGTGTAGGACTTTAGTGGCCTGTGTACACTGTTGAGATCTTGAGTATTTTGTCTATTCACTTTCCAAGCAAGTATTTACTAAGGTTTCTTTTTAACAGGCTTTCACAATTCTGTGTGATGTGTTGATGATCTTCAGCCATCAGATTATGACAGGAGGACGTGACATGTTGGAGCCACTTGTTTACACTCCTGATTCTTCCTTGCAATCTGAACTACTCAGTTTTATTTTAGATCACGTCTTCATTGATCAGGATGATGATAATAATAGTGCGGGTTTGTAAAAACTTAAATTTCCTTTATGTAATTTGTTTTGTAACGAATAGCTTTGTTTCCTTGTGCATTTCTGGGTTTTTGTGGTGGTGTTTTTTTGTTGTTGGGTTTTTCTTGTTTGCCTGGTTGTTTTTTTGTTTTAATTTTGTTTTGTCATTGAGAGGTGTGCATGTGCACAGAGGTAGGTGTGGCTTTTAAATGTCAGCATCTGATTAAAGGATTTTCTGTATCGGGAGCATGTAGGATAATTGCAGTAAAGGTTTGGTTTAATAGTTTCAAATATATGTCTCTCTAACAGGGCAATAGACATGTCAGTGGACAGTGATCTGATTTTCTGAATCATGCCCACTAGCCCATACCAGTTTTATATATAAATGTTTAAACGTGGAGTCTTTAAACCTGACAATTTTCCTGTTCTGAACTCTTTGTAGACGGACAGCAGGATGATGAAGCCAGCAAAATTGAAGCATTGCACAAAAGAAGAAACCTACTTGCAGCTTTCTGTAAGCTCATTGTATATACTGTGGTGGAAATGAACACAGCCGCAGACATTTTCAAGCAATATATGAAGGTAAATTTGAAGCTTAGTAGTGATACTTCATCAAACTACTATAATGCAGTAGTTGTAGAATTTTTAACTATTACTTGTTTTTTTACCTTCCAAGATAAAAGGTTCAAAATGTGAAGAATTCAAAAATTACTGAGATGAGTTTTACAGTTCCAGTGTGTGGGTGGTGGGGACTGAGGAGGGAAACTGCCTATTTATTTTAATCTTGTTTTTACTAGTTTTATTTTCTTATTCTGATTGATGGTGTTATTTTTAATTCACTTATTAGTTTAGTAGGCCTTTTGAGACTGTTCTTCCCAAGATCAACTCCATGACGTCTAGCCTCATCAAATAATTTAATTTTAAAGTTTGTAGAAGAGAAGTAAAATTGAGTTCCCTCTACCCCTTCCCCCATTATCTTTATATATGTTTCCAACTTACTTAAATATAAAAACCTCTTCTGGCTCATGGGATTCACAGCTGCACACTGAGTTCTCATTTTGTGAACATGATAAAGCTTTGCTCCTTGGTGGTTACCTTAAAAATTTGAAATATGGGCAACCTGCTTCTGTCTGTCTGAGTGCCATACATATATTTTGATTCTCCAAATAAGTAATTTCGTCTTTCTTAAACCTGAAATACTTAAGAAACTGAACAGACAGCTATCTTAATTGGACAAATTTTGGCTATGATGCTGTTTATAAGTGCCTCCTTTCAGCAAAGAAAATAAAACTCTCTACCAGAGTTACATGAGTTACTAAAAAGATGAGATTCTAATCTTGTACCTTGAAAAGGTAAACACGTGTCATTAACAAATATGTCATGGCCTTGAAGATAAATAGGTCGTTCTGTCTCTAAAGTAATACTCATTGCAAGAACGAAAAGTGGGTTTATTTCTGCATTTAGTTTTTAAAAAGTTACTATTCTGGAGGTGGTTGAAGATGTAATTTTGGTGTAATCATTAACATGTTGGGGTTTTTTCCTTTAGATAATATTTGATTCTTCTTTTTAAACGGGCACATCGTAGGTTTTGTTTTCAGAAAAGTTCTGTAGTTGCAATGTTTTCAACTAACATTGTCAGTTAACCTTTTCTTTCTTTTCCTAGTATTACAACGATTATGGTGATATTATTAAAGAAACTATGAGTAAAACAAGACAAATAGACAAAATCCAATGTGCTAAAACACTTATTCTTAGTTTGCAGCAGGTAAGAGTTTACAGTATTTTTATGCATCAGATTCCTTGCTGTAGATGACATCCTGTTGTTTAGTAACTAGTTTGAGGTATTGATGGAGAAATTCTTATGGACGGTAGGGATAAATAGGTCTAAACTGAAACACATTTTCTGCCACTATGTGAAAAACTGCCGGAAGTCTTCCTATACTTACAAATATTGTACCACAAAAATGTAGGAGAGGCCAATAAATACAAAATGAATGTAACTCTATGAAACCTTCGTAACTCTAAAGCAATCGTTTTTAAGTAATATATTTGGATATATGTTGTGAAATGGCCAGTTTGCTTGCTTGTGAACAGATAAATACTTCCTGCTTGGGTGGGGGGTTGGGGGGTTTCTGTGGGGGTTTTGTTTTGTTTTTTGTGTTGTTTTAGTTTAGGGTTTGTTTTTTTTTTTTTTTAACTATCCTGGGAATTGAGGGTTTAGTAATTTCTTAATGTTTAGTAGGGACTTCGCACATTTGATGTTAAAACATAATTTAATACTCTCTTCAGTAAAGTTTGTGTGGAAACCTGATAAATTCAGTTAAAGTTAGCATTTGATTCATCTGCTCACATAAACCGTCTGCATGGATTTTATTCCCAGGCTCAGAACAGTAGAGACATATATTTCCAAAACACTGTAATACAGCACAGATCACTGCTATTCATGAAAGGAAAATCTACCCAAATTTATTTTCTCTATCCCTGTTTTTTTGACTAAAGGTTATAAAGCTACATAGTGAATATAGATCTAGATATTGATCTTGGTGCAGACCAAACAGAAATAGTCCTTAAAGTAAGGACTGATCTATCAGTATGGGTATTCCTGAAACAAGGGAGGATGAGGCCTTTCCTTTTGATAGATACATGACTCTTAAGTAGCTGGTGGAACTTCAGTGTAAAATATGTAACTAAACACTCTGTTTTATTCATTGTGATGCAAAAGAGTAATGGGTGTGTTAGACAAAATTTTTAAAAACAGAAAAATTTTTTATTGAAGTGAATTACAGTCAGATTTAGTAGGATGAGGAAAGGATTGATCAAAGAAAAGACTGTAAAGTTCAGAGTATTTGGCTTTGACAACTATTGATGAGTACTTAAAAATCTCATAATCGGTGACAGAATTTCTGGTGTCTTTGACAATTTCCCTGAAGACATATTTCCATTTTAGAATTTCTTCTTTATACTTGTATTTTGAGAAGAAATAAAAAAAAAGAATTGGGAATTAGTAGTTTGACAAAATATTATAATCAAGACCAGGTGAGAATTGCCCCATTTCTTCTTTGTTAGTGTATGTAATTAGGGAATCCTACTAATTTTTTGTATTCTCAACTTTAGAACACCTGATTTAGTGAAGTACTGAAATCTGTCATCCGGTATATCTACAGTTTGAGTGCTTGGACACTGCATTTCAAAGTTTATCTCTGGGGTGCAGACTCTTCAAGAGTGTCTTTCATTTCGCTGTCCAAAACATCCATATTTGTCTCTTGCTGTTGTCAGCAAGGAGTGGGGGGAAAAAAGCTGTGAAACATACTTTAAAATTGAAATTTAGCTTGTGTGTATTGGTCCAAAGTTCGGCATAATCTTTTAGTACATGAAAATTTCCCTTTTATTCCATACAGCTCTTCAATGAGATGATTCAAGAAAATGGTTATAATTTTGACAGATCATCACCGACATTCAGTGGCATAAAGGAACTTGCTCGTCGTTTTGCTTTAACATTTGGATTGGATCAATTGAAAACAAGAGAAGCTATTGCTATGTTACACAAGTAATTGTGTGCTTTGTATTATTTCCATTTGTGTAAACACTTCTTGGCTAACATAATCTTTTTAGTCATTGAAAATCAGTTTAATACTAAGTGCATCAGCCCTAGAGATGATACAGCCCATGTATTAATTAGGAGATGACTGCCGGTTTGTCTCTGAGTAAAACCTAAATGTTTAATATTGTTGGTGTTCTCCAGCATCATTGTATAAGCATGTAAATGATAGCAGTGTCAATGCTATAATGAAAAAGCCTTTTTTGTCTTGTCCATAACAAAAAGAAAAGGTCCACTTCATTGTCAATGGTTATCATGTTGGCCTCATGCAGAAAACTTGAAATGCAAGGTAGTAATTCCATGACAGAAAGAGTGTGTCAAGATTCAGACAATGGCTAGTGTTCACTTTTTTTGCTGGAGTGTGGAAACATCAAATTATTGCTTTCTTGACATAAAGGAAAGGGGTTCGATTTTGGTATCTTTGAACTTCTGTTTGTTCTTTTTCTGATGTAATTTTTAATTTGTTCTTAGGGATGGCATAGAATTTGCTTTTAAGGAGCCTAATCCACAAGGTGAGAGCCACCCACCATTAAATTTGGCATTTCTTGATATTCTCAGTGAGTTCTCCTCGAAACTTCTCAGACAAGATAAAAGAACAGTGTAAGTATTTTCTTAATATTCTTAGTATTTGTAATGATAACCACAAGAGACATGCATCAGAATAAATATTTGAGTATTGTATTCCTCTAAAGTGAAATCTTTACACATCAAGGTAAGTTTATACTAATGTAGTCAAGTATACTCACAGAGGGTGAATTGTATTTATTGTATTACTGTGATTTTTCGTTTTATGGTGCATGAAAGAAATTGTATTCCAGATCTGCTGTTGTCAGGCCTCTGTTAACGAGATGAGAAAGGTCCGCTGATAATTTCGGTAGTTACTTATCTTGACATGGTAACAATTTGTTACAGATTTCTTTCATCTCTTTATTTCTTGTTTCATTTAAAGGTATGTTTACTTGGAGAAGTTCATGACCTTTCAGATGTCTCTACGACGAGAAGATGTGTGGCTTCCTCTCATGTCCTATCGAAACTCTTTATTAGCTGGTGGGGATGATGATACCATGTCAGTGATTAGTGGAATCAGTAGTCGAGGATCTACAGTAAGAAATAAGAAGACAAAGCCAGCAACAGGCAAGCGGAAAGTACCCGAAGGTAGAACTTGTCTCGTTTAAAATTTACTAGGACAGATGTTCATATAAACAGCACATATGGATATTTTTTAGTGTGACTATATTGATATGCCTTAATGTATTTTTTCAGAACAGGTAACTTCTGACTGTGTATATGTCTTAGTGGGAAAGGTCTTAATCTGATTCACAAAAGGAAATAAAGGCAATACACAGTGTTAAGTCATACAATAGTAAAGTATAGAAATGCTCCAGACAGTGATTATAAATCCAGGCCCTTTGAGGCACACGTAAGACTTCGTGGCAAGAAGTAAAGCAATTGATTCTCTGAATCACGCATTTAATTTGTATTTCAACATTCGCTTTTAGACTAGTTTGAAAAAAACTTCATGGATGTTTTTCCTGTGTTTGCTTCCAGCTGAAGAAAGCAGCAGTAGTGACAGTATGTGGCTGAACAGGGAGCAATCAATGCACACACCAGTCATGATGCAGACACCTCAGCTCACTTCCACGATAATGAGGGAGCCCAAGAGATTGCGACCTGACGAGAACTACATGGGTGTCTATCCTATGCAGCCCGAGCACCACCAACCGCCGCTCGACTACAAGTACGTGCACGAGTAGGTCTGCTTTGTGTTAGTGTTCATACACAAAACCAGTACATGTTTAAAATAGAATAATGGTCTTTTTAAGCACGCAAGTAACGTGGATGTTGGCTCAAAGGCAACAGGAAGAAGCCGCGCGACAGCAACAGGAGAGGGCAGCGATGAACTACGTCAAGCTGAGAAGCAACTTGCAACACGCCATGTGAGTGAAGTGCAATGTTCCTTCGGCGGGTCAGGGAGGGGAGGGTTTATAAATGCAGTGGTAACACCTGTACCTCTTAAGGGGGGGGGGGGTATGTCTTCTGAGTTTAAGAGTTCTCTGCATTCTTAAGGACTGTGTAGTTCTACAGAAAAAAAGTGCAGGTTGCAAACAAAAACTATGGGCATATGTATTGAGGAACTTTACATCTTTTCCCTACTTACTTTTGATTGTTTCGTTTCCAGTGTTTCATGTAACATAGTTTCAGTGGTGTTTTTTTTTTAATATAGTGAGACCAATTAGTGTAATTAGAATAACTCCTTAGTTTTTTCATAAGATTTGATGTTTCATGTAGAATTTATGAGGAAAGAGGATGAAGAGCTGTGTGAGAGTATTTCTAGTGGTTTTACACATCTGCTTTATTTCAAAGACGTATTTCCTGGCCTTATCACAAGGCAGAAACAATTTTTCTTTAGGTGACAAAACTTAAGTTCTTTCTCACTTGAGCATAAGTTAGGTATGAAGTAGCTCTGCTTATCAGTTCTCACACCCTCTCAGAATACCCTTTTAGCAATGTACCACAGTTATCTAAACTGACCTTTGTGAAACATTCTCCCATACTGTCTTAGTATCTTCTGGTTAAATAGCAGCTTTCTTTAGTAGCGGTTATGCGTTTATTTCATTACTTCATTTTTGTTTTATCTAATGGGATTATCATTTCTTGAGAGTCCTTACTGAGCATTAGCTTTTTAAGTAGATAAAAGTTAACTTGATTTAGTGCTAAACATTACTGCTTTTCATTTCAGTCGACGTGGCACAAGTCTAATGGAAGATGATGAAGAGCCAATTGTTGAAGACGTGATGATGTCATCAGAAGGACGGATTGAAGATCTTAATGAAGGCATGGATTTTGACACCATGGACATAGACCTAGTAAGAAATTTACTTCTCTTTTAGTGGTCTTGGGATTTGTATTTCGGCTTTTAAAGGAAGACATCTGAATTAAATTTTCCTTCTGATAAAACAAAAATCATTCTGGTTGCTTTCTGCATTGTTAAAGGACTGTGCTGTTGTCTGTATACAAGAGCCATCTGCTCCAACTGCCATACAAAAAGCAAAAACACTTCCTGTCATAACGAATGACAGTTATCCCTTGTGTATTCTTACCCCTTGAGAGTTCAGCTTCACTGACTACAGTGTAAAACCTCTGTTTTTCTGGTGAAATTACACTTAACCTGTTTGTTTGTTTGTTTGCTTTCTAAAGCCACCATCAAAGAACAGGAGAGAAAGAACGGAACTAAAACCAGATTTCTTCGACCCTGCTTCAATCATGGATGAATCGGTAGGTTAATTTATGTAAGGGGAAAGTAATGTAAATCAGCCTTAAGGCTGCCATACTCTTACTTCAGATTTTAAATGGAAAGAATGCAATCTTCAGGTTGTCATTGTTAGCTTATTTTGACAGACTGGTACAGTAATTCAGCTCCGTACATTCTAGGATAGTCAGTGTTCCTTGCAAGTTTATAGGATTTTTGTTGTTAATATCTGTTTATAGCTATGTAAAAATTAAAAGCCTATGATTCTGAGCAGAAAACACATCTGTTATGGAAAAGACCCTTGCAAGAGGCTGGTAGCAGTGTTAGAAAAATAAAGATATGTGCATACATGATCTTAAAGGCAAGTTTCCTGTTGTGCTGAGCTTAGTTCAGTGACTCTGGTGTCATTACCAATGTCAGCATTAGATAGTTTGCATTTTGTGGTTTTTTTTTTTAGTTGGCGTATTTACTTTTGTGCATAAGTAAGATAATGGAGAAAATAAGAGATAATACAGATATCTGGTTATAGAGATGAGAGGTATTTTTTCTTTCCATATGAAGTTTTAGGTCCAAAACATCCGAAGTCTGTAGTTTCTGCTTGCAGTTGCCCTTTTATCCGACTTCATAAATCTGCAGTCTCTATTCTCTTTTAAAAATCTGCATGAGGGATTCCTTCTGTCTTGAACCACTTGTAAAGTATGCAGCCATTTTTGACCTTGAGTAGCTGGTACAAATTACACTGGAAATAGCAAGCTGCAGCAAGCCAGCAGAGGACAGTACAACAAGGCTTCCTGGGAATCTTGGACAGCTTGGTGGAATTTGGAAGATGGTTATGCTTTTTTTTTTTTACAGTATTCTTGCAGCGTGAATCTGTTCTTGTTTATGGGAGAAAGAAGTCCTAAATACTGTTTTAAATGCAAATCCATATATTTTGTACCAGTAGGGCTTTGCTTTAGTAATAATGAATCAGTTAGGTTGTGCATCTGGCTATTATGCGTTCTGTTCCTGAAGTAACACCAAGAAAATACCTTGCCTGTTCTCTGACGTTCTGTTTTACAATAGTTCTTCCCCTCCTCGTCTCGATTTTTCCTGGACTGATCTGTGAAGTACCAGTCACTTTTTAGTCTGACAGTGCTGAAACCTTGGCCTTCTCCAGGTTGCATTTAATTGATTTGAGACCCCTCTTAACTTTCCAGCTCTAGCGCTAGCTGGGGCCGCTCTGAGAGGCTCCGTCGCCGGGCCCGCTGTGCCGCTGCAGTGCGCGGGAGCGGCCGCGCGGGGGCAGCCGCCGGCAGCGCAGGGAGCGCGGGGCGGGGCCGGGGCTGCGCCTCAGGCGCTCCGTGACAGAAGGGCCCGGCGGGACACAGGCCCCGGGCAAACACGCCCGTGTTCGGCGTCAAAAAATGATTTCACAAATGCAAACAATTCTCAGAATAAAGTTCCTTTGCCTTATTCATATGATTTATTTCAGAGAGCCCTTATTCTTGGAGTTGTTGCACTTTTTTTTAATAGGTGTAGACATAAAAAAGCTGTTTAATTTATTCAGATTCACATGGTTTATGATGAGACTTCTAGTTTGATGTGCCCAGTTATTGATCACACCAGAGGCAGTTCTTTCTGTGTGCTCTATTTTAGGAGGTACCCAAAGTAAATTTAATTCAAAGAACACTAAAAATTGGATTTTAAACAGATAAATATGAACAGCTCTGTGAAGGTTCAGGAAAAGTTAGTCTGTTTTGGCTCTTGCTGATTTTATAATGTCCTGTAAAAACTAAGACATTCACAAAATCTGGCTCTTCTGGGGTTTTTTTGGCACATAATTTGTCATACATACTTCCATTGGCATACAAAACTGTATGGCTTCTTCTCACATGGGAAGTGAAAACTGATTCTGTTTCAGGAACGCTTTTTCTTTCCCTAGTTACACGATCTCCTGAAGTACAGTTGCTTGATTTTACTGATGATTGTTTGAGTTTTCACTGTCTTCCTGGCAGTGGATACATTTCCTTGGAAATGTTAAATTTGTGTCCTGGTTGGCTGATGTGGCATGGCCTGTGGTTTATGTGATCACACACACAGCAGCAGCCAGTGTCTGGAGTGTTTTGTCCCAGGTTTAGTCACTGGTAATAACACACTTCATTTCAGGTTAACACAGATAGAATGCCATTGTCAAAGAAATTTGAGTTAGGCACCTAATTAAAAATTCTTTTGCAATTATTACCTAAAATAATTAAAACACAGACCTTATTCCTGCTGGATCTACTTAATTTCAAGCATGAGGAAAATACTTCTAACGAACGAGGAGCCCTTTTCATATTTTTATCTAAATCAGAAGTGTGGTTAATCTGGTTTGGAAGAAAAATAAATAATGCCTTAATATATCTTGAAGTGTCTTAATCTTAAATTATATACTAATTGCTTTGTTATTTGTTAAATGTGTATTAGACTACAAATTGACACCATTTCTAACTTTTTTTTTAGGTTCTTGGGGTGTCAATGTTTTAATACCAGAGCAACAAATAAATCAGTGGTGAAGTCATTTTCTAAGTGGAAGAGGAAGTTTTTCAATACAAAATTGTGGTAGATACAGTGAAATTCTGAACAGATTTTTCTCTAAGGAGAATGACATGCTTTCAAGATCAAGTGCATTGAAGGGGCAGTTTTGTTTGCCTGAAAGAAAAAAAGAAATGTAAAGGACAAGTAAACAATTTGAGGATAAGCTACACTTTTTGTTGGGAAAAAAAATCAATATTTTATTTATGTGCTATCAGTTTATTTCTGGATCATAAGAAGTATTCCCTCTGAGTTTTAATCTTAACAATCTGAGAGGTGTTTGGTACAGATTTGAGCCCCTCTCTATACATTTGCTGGCTATACTAAATAACCATGACCTCTGCTGGATTGCTGTTCACATCCATGAACTGTAATAGTAGGTGGATTGGTTTTCTCACAGTGATAGAATGAACCAGAAGAGTTGTCAGTATTTTTAATTAAATGCAAACTTCAGCAACAGAAGGTTTGTATTAATTAATCATGGAAAAAAAATACATAAATCAGAATTTTAACAGCTTTTCAATCTAAAATACACTTTTTATTCCAAAAGCTTCGTGTTAGCCTTCTCAGAAAGGTCGTAAGCTATAAGCTACCAGAACATAACAGATTTCACTCTTGCTTGCCCATTACCAACCCTGAAAGTTTGCTTGTCCTTTAAGAAAAATGTAATGTTGTGAAATTCCTTCCAGTAGTGCCACTGTATTTTGTCTCCAAATAAAAGAAGCTTATTGTAGTATGTTTGCAGAAAAATTCTAAACAAAAATTATACAGCTTATTAGAGTGTGGGAATAGGGATCTAAATTTTAAATAAAATTATATATATATATAAATTGGTGCTGATTTTATAATTGCGCAGTTTGTTTAGTTTTTTCTTACTTTTAAATTCCAACTTAAAATTATGAGGTTTCAGAAATATATTGAAAGTTTAACAATGTTTAAAAATAGAAGAGCATGAGAATTCATGCTTTAAAAATGATTTTTAAATTTGTATTTTATATTGTTTTATCTATCTGTCTTTGCAAGCAGTCTTCAGGTTAAAGATACTTCTAACAGGTTACAGTACATTTCCTCTATATGTAAATTAGATTGGATAATAGAAACTCATAAACAACCCATAATATTCTTTGAAAGCTAAGCTTTAAACTCCATTTTGTGTCCATTCACAAATAAATTAAATTTGGTCTAAAATAGAAAGTGGATCTATGCCATTTTGACATTGACTCATTTTGCAAGGCTTAGGCAGCTAGACATCATTTTAAAGGAAATATTAACTTATATTACATATGTATATTTTTTGTCAGTTGTCTCTCAGTTCTTGAGGTATATTATTTTAATCATTCCATGCCTTAATACGCTTGCAATACAAGAATCTCCCCAAATGGGTGAATACAGAAAGGCTTCCTGTTTTTAGACTCAGAAATTAAACATTCGGCTGTGGTAGCCAAAAACCATAGATTATCTAAAGGATCATGATAAAATATAATTATTTTACTAGGTCATGGGGTAACAACAAAATCAAAACTAGATCTGCCTAACTCATTTTACATAAATAAATACTCTCATGTCTAAAAGTACTGCCTATATTATTTTCCACACCACTGCATTTAATAGAACTGCTGAGAGGACTGTATATATGATTTTAAACTTAAGTTGATTTTTCTTACTCTTGAAGGAGTGTTTCATTGTGAAAGCAGTTCTTACAGCTTTGTTTTCAACCAGCTAAAAATGTTTTATATATTTACCTTAACCTGTTGTCCTCCACATTCTATTGTCCTAATTGTACTGTTTTCTGATTTGTATTTATGTCTTGAGACAGTAACTTTTTGAATAAAAATAAACCTACAGTATGTTGTATGTTTGATCTTTTTAAATTGGGGTTATGGGAGGACAGTGAAGAAAGGGGTATGAGTAATGCAAATGTTATGTTTATAGAAATCAAAATCTTTTTCCATGTCTTTTAAGTGTTTGTCTCAGAGTTGGGATAATGTATGAAAAACTGCACTGTTTTATATTTGTAATAAATTGTACAAGTTTTTAAAATGTGAATAAAGCACTAATTGGGTAATAATTTAAAGCAGAAAAGTTAATGCAATCATGATTGTTTTAAATATGCTTTAATTTGAGATAAACTTGTTCACAGAATTAGTGTAAATACAGAGTGAGCTTTTGAAGAGGTTAGTACCTGCAAATAAAATTTTTAAAATTTGTATAGAATTTTTACATGCCAAGGAAGCAGTGGTTAATTATTTTTGTGTTATATTTTTAAAGGTGTATTAATAGCCTTTCTGTTGGTTTCTTTTTCCTAATAACTGTTATCTAATTTTACTCAGAATGCTTTTGATTCTGACATTGGAGATGCTGTACATAGTCGAATAGAAATACTATTAAATGTGTATGCTATTTGCCATTCCTTAAATTGATCATACACCTGGTGAGCATTCTGAGCTTAATTGGCCAGACAGCAGGGGAATGATGGGGAAAGCCCTAAACATCCCTTCCCCTCCCATTCCCCTTTCCTCAACTGCTGAGCACCTCTAGCTGGGGGTTGGAAACTCCTTTCTGATACAAGAGTTTTTAAAGCAGTAATTTTAAAATCTTAAAAAGATAATACTTTTAATCCTTGCTAATGTTACTTTAGGAGTTTTGGGTTGTTTTTTATTTTAGTTACTATTATTGCAAATGTTCGTTATTCCTGTCTCTAAATCTTCCTGTAAGTTTAATAGTATCTTGTGGAAAATTGTTTTAATAGGTTCTAAGTTTATAATGCTAGAAAAATACCTTCACTATACAATGTAAAGTCTGTTCTAGGTAAACTGTTTTGGTACAAAGGCCTGTAAATGGAAGAAACTGGAGTTTTGAAGAGAGATATGATAAAAATGTGGAAAAAAACCAAACTATTCAGAGAAAATAAAGCCTGTCCTCTGGTTTACCAGAGGCCACGGGGAAGGTATTGACACAGAATGAATTTCAAAGGAATAGTCTCCACGTATTCTGTAAAAAGTATTTCTTGATATTAAACAACCAAAGATAATATGTAAGATGTTAGTGATGACTGTTTGTTTGATTGGTTTTTTTTTCTCCTTTAATTGGTGTAATGCTGATTCCTGTAGTGTGTTAGAGGTCATAAATCCCCGTTTTTAACCTCAGTATAACTAAAAAACACTTCTTTAAAATGCGACCCTCTATTTTCGCCCTAGTTTACCCATACACTTGTCTTTGTGTGGGATTTCAGGATTGCAATACAATTAACTTCCTACCCATACTGGATGTTTTGAGTTGCTTTGATTCACAACAGTGCTTTGCTGGGTTTTAACCTATAGATTCATTGATTTTTTTTTTTTTTTTTTTTTTTAATAGCCTGATGAATCATATCAAGGACTCTTTCATTCTTTGAAGCATTTGTCACAATTGTGAATTTTGCTTCAGAATTCCTTTGATAAAACACAAATATTTAAAAATATTTTCATTCCTATTTAACTGCTTTAATTTAATACTTTGATCAATATGTGATACTGAAATGTAGCTTATGGCATTGTCTCATTTTTCATAATACTATGTGATTTCTTGTCTTGAGATTGTTTCATTTCATATATACTTGTTGGCATCCAAAAGGTATCATATTTTTGATGGAGGTGGGTGATGACACATACTCAGAAAACTAGGTAATGCAGGACTGTTATATAATAATTCTGTTTTAAAAGTAACAATTCTGTGTGAATTGTGCCTGTCATTTTCCTCAGCTGTCCTTCTCTCTTATATGCCTTCTTCATGTTGCTGATCTTTCTTGAATCTATTTCTTTGATTAAATCTCAATTTTCATATTTCTTTAAAGATTTTACCAGTTAGATGTTGTTACAGCTGCTGTAAATGGTGCCTTCGAGCTAGAGATGCAGTTGCTGCTTTTTGTTGGGATTTTTTGTAGCTATTGCCAGGTTTTATGAATGTAAATCATAGTGGCAGTACAGTGGTAAGAAGCTATAACTGTGCCCAGAAAAATGATCCGAAGCATGTTAAAGTGGTTGGATGGCTGGCTGACAGGAAATGTCCCTGTCCTTCAGAGAATGTGCATGGTTCTTTAATGTCACCATGCTTCCAAAACCTCATTGTGTAATTTCTGCTGAGCTTTTCTCAGCAGTTTTTTGATTGGAAAATAAGAGGAAAAGTCGTGTTTTGTGTATATTAACTGTGTTTTTGTCTAAGAAAAAGCTGCAGTTACCAGCTTTAAAAGTGAAAGTTGTGTTCAGCTGATAACAGCTTGAGCTCTGCACTTTCAGAAAAGCTATTTAAAAGAACCTAATAAAATAGAAAAGTAATAAAACCTCTGGAGGCCTAGAACTCAAATTAGGAAGGAGATGTGAGGTTGGTAGTTCGTGAAAACATTCAAGTAATACAACAAGGCTTGGGAAGACGGATTAATGGGCTTGCAGACAGTTTCCTGTTTGTTGAGGTGGGTAATGGCAGGTGAGAGATCAGTGCACACAGCAGCAGCTTGTTCCCAATCTGGTGGGTTGTGGGTACAGCTCGAATAATCTCTCAGAAGTTTAGCAGGGATGGTCCTTGTGCTCATCTAGCCCTTCTCTAGACTGCTCATTCAGTACCTTTGCCCTTAAGTTTTTGTTCTTAAATCCCCTGTACCATCTGTAGAGCCCTGGCTGTGGAATGTGGTGTGAGCACTGAGGTTTCCGTGCTGGAGAGCTGCAGCCCCTATATCCTGGCCAGAAGCTCCACATGGCACCTATTTCCCACCCCATATGGCTGTCAGGGAAGCCTTGCAAGTGGCTGCTGCTTTGTGAAAAGCAGTTAAACCACAGTTCTTGAGTGACGTTTGCACCTATCTCTTATTATTTTAACGCACTCTTTTCACAGGCTTAAATTCTGTTTTCTTCTTTTCAAACTGCTTCACTCCACCAATAGCAAAAAAGCAAACCACATCCACTTGTTTTTCATAACATACAAAAAAGCACTTAAAGATGTGGCATATCTTATATTTAGCCTGCTCTTTGTATTGTTCATCTTAAAACACTGAGCTGTCTTTTACACAATTGTTCTTGCGTATCAACTGGCAAAAAACTGTCTTTCCGTTCTTTCTGTTGCCAGTTTATAATCTTTTAAATCTTGAAAAGCAGATTTCTTGGGGTGCTTTTTTTCAACTGAACTCTTCCATTACAGACAAGAATCAAAGTGCTCTGAAACCTAGCATGGATTAGGGAAGTGGCATTGTCAGTGAAAACAGTATCTTGTCAGTTCCATCTTGTTTGAGGGACTGATGGTGCTACAGTTTAAGGGCTTATTGTATAAATGCTTGTAACTGGAGAAATCTATGGATTTGGACTATTGGTGATTTTCCTTGTTAAGGGACTATTTCTTTCTTGCTCATACCAATAGCTTGTATGTGGTGAAAGCAGCTTGTTGAAGTGCTGTGAAGTAAAAGAAGCACATGTTCTATTTAAAGCTGCTTTCATTACAAGTTCTCTCTTTTATTTATTTTTTTTAACCTTGCAGTGCTTCATCTTCTACTTCAGACTGACTTTTAACTGCAGAGTTCACTAGCTCACTTGGGTCAGATTTGTAGATCTGACAGAAAGAAAGGGTGCCCTGTAGAGCAGAGAGACTGCCAGTGATGCAGTATCAGCTATTTGTGTTGGCTTTTCCTGGGATTTGTGTCGACTTAACCACAGAGAAATAGGCTGTTTGTGTTTGTTCTGGCACACTACTGATTTGTCTCAGATTGTGAGAGAGCTGCAGATTTTGGGGATTTAGACAATTTAGAAGCATCACCTCTGCACATGCTGTTTCTGTAGTTAACAGTCTTCAATTTAGGCTACTTGATCCATTAGTAGAGTTCAAAAGACACGATCCCTACTCGCAAGGCAAGTCAAATTTCTTCTTTTCTTTTCGAATTTGATTTGCTGTTCATCTCTCATTCATTTACCAGAAATGAATCATGTGTGGAGTGGTCCATGGAGCCAAACCACAGTACTCAGTGATGTATAATCAAAACTGTGGTAACTTGGCAGGGGGAGTCTTGTGGGTGGATAACGACTGGTGTTGTACCAACCACAAGCATTCCCGCAGATGACAGCTCTAGATCTCACGTACACTGGCGTAACTCAGATCTGGAGGGCAAAGATGCTCTGACCAGTTGCCACATTGGGCCCTGGCTGACAGCTTGGTCACCATGTGGTTCCTCCTCAGGCTCTGCCTCCTGCATGGTATCAGACATGTGGGGTTCCCATCTTCTCTGAAATGGCAGTTAATTATTATTAATTATCATTCCTATTATCACCAAGCTGTCAGCTGCCTTCCTAGTCCTGTAACCCTGGTTCAGCCACCTTCTGACTCCCTCAATTCCATTTTAAACTGCTTAGTTTGGTCAGCCTGAGCCAGGAAATGCAGTCATGTCTCATCTGCCTGCAGAATGAAATAATTAATTTTTTTCAGAAAAATGTTATAAATAAACCAACTTGATTTTGGGCCAAGGCTTTCAAGACATCATGGTCCAGGAATAAAAGTACAGATCTGATGGATCAGCATAAAGTATACCCCTAATCCCTGTAGGACTTGATGAGGACCCTCCTTCGCCTGTGTAACATGGGATTGAATTGAACGGGGTGATTATTTTCTGAATTCCAGAACAATGGTTCTTGCGATGAGGGACTTTTCCCCATACAATTTTAAGGTAAAGGAGGGTGCATGTTACAGGAATTTGGACTGAATGAGCCATGTCTTGGCTCAGGTAGACATCATTAAATAAACTGATGTTTGTGGTACAGCTGACTCTAAAGAACTCTGCTTCCAAGCTCAAGTTAGTAGTACAGGCAGCTCAGATCATTATATTTTATAAGCAATGCCTTGCAGCTTTTGCAAAGTCAGAGAATTAATCCTATTTTCTTTCTAGTACCATAGCATTTATGGGAGAGAGTTCCCAGGCTTTGTATGAGAGTCAGCTCTGGGTAGATAATTTGTGGTAACTTATTCATTGAATTTGGCCTCTTTGATTTATTCAAACATTGGATGTTCTTTCCTTTATTTGTATTTCTGTTGCTGCTATTTCTGGTGGAGATTCAGGTATATTTTTCTGTCACTGTTCCAAAATACAGGGAGATTTTCTAGTTCTCTTTGGTCCCTATTGTATTTTTAAATATAGATCATTTTTCAACAACCAGAGCTTTTTAATGCTGTTTCAGTATAGTTCTTGACACCTAACAGATTACCAAGTGAAGATAACCTTTATCTTGGCAGACAACTTTTATGACAGCTCCTAGTCTCCAACCAGGAGAAGAAATTATGACCAGATGGAGGAAAAGTTGCAAGTAACTTTTTATGGCATCCAAAATGTTATAAAAGCAACAAAATGTTTGCTACTGTATCCAATCAAGACATAATTTTCAGTGAGATTATAGAGTCATAGGATGGGAAAGGAGTTCTGTGCTAGTCCCAGTGGAGCACCTGGGCCACAATTCCTGTCTCCATCGCTTGCCCCAGCCAGGAGGAGCCTGACCCCTCGTGCTGGGGGCTGCCCTGTGTCCCCCTGGCACAGCCTGGTCCCTGCTGTCTCCCAGCCTTCTTGGGGCTGGATTTGACCGGATGTCGTGATGTGAATATTGCTGCCATGCCTGGTTCACAGCTGTCTTCCCCCTGGGATAAGGTTTCTTGAGGGGCTGGGGATTCCCCCCACCCTTTATTCCTATATTACTTTATTCCTCCAGTTCTTCACAAACTAGATCTCTACAAGAACATACAGATAAGCAAGTAACAAATTATTTCTTTTTTCAGAGCAGAGAAACCACAGAAGGGTGAAGATAAACTTGGTTAACAAGTTTCATAGGGAAGAATAATAATGATGAAGAGAGCAACCTTCTTAAAGGATACTTTCAGGGGTTTTGTGGTGAGAGCAGGGCAGAGGATTGATTCTCCACTGTGTTTTTTGAACTGTGTCTGGGGATTTCATCTCTCCCATGTGTCACTGGGGCCCCAGGAGCTGTTGCAGGACACTGAGAATGGGTGTGGGTACACAGGTGTCTGGGACCTGGAGCCTCTTTGCAGTTCGGAGTGCTGAATGCTGTTCCTGCTTGAGAGCAGCTCTGCAGGGTGCTCCAGCCTCCCCTCTGCAGAGGGTGGGGGGTTACCTCTGCATTAATGAACAAAATTGAAGTACTTCTGGAGTCAGCAGGAATTAATTAATCCAAATGGGCTGTGTTCTCTGTCTTACAAAAATATTAATATGGAAGAAAAATACTAAATTACAGGAACCTCTGATAGAAATGAAGGGCCTGACAGAGTAGAAAAATGAACCAGGAGACTTTTGTATGGTTTCAGTGGCTGAGAAATTTGAGACCAGATTGTACTTTTCAGCAGTGTCAGGATGTGCTTTACAGATGCTCTGGTTTAGATGTATAGTGGAAAATAGTTTTTAAGTGCTGGAGTGTTGCTGTGGTGAGGACGGCTGTGCTTCTCCCTGGAGAGGGGCCAGGTGAGTGGTGCTGGGCTCCCTGGAGAAGACTTCAACATTCTTCACTTGCCAGAAATTTGCGGAAGAGAGAATATTTTTGTTCAGGCCTAAGTGCAGCATAGATGTAGCTAAATTTATACTAGTACCCAAAATAGCCCAGAAGTGAATGCTGTGGTGCTTTATGCTATACAGATATTCTTTTTATCTCTCCGTGTAGGTCCTGCAGTAGCCTGAGAGACGCCTATGCTTGCACAACTGAAGTGACCCCTGCAACAGCAGGGTTGTCTCCCTGGTGTTCTAGGCATACATGGCCACCAGAAGGGCTCCCTTAAGAGACTCGAATTACAGTATAAATTCCATATTCTCACTATGATGTCTCTGGGGAACTATCTGGGCTTGTTTCAGATCCACATTTCATTATGGATGGGTGGGGATGAATGCTGTGTAAGCTGGTTTTTCTGTTTCCATCACAGTGACCGTTCCCTGTTTCTCCTGTAGGGCCCCTCTCAAGATAGTAATTAAAAGTGGGAGTTCCTCACCATGTAGTAGTGGTCTCTAGCTGAGGCCTTGGGAAGATATTCTCTCTGAATCATCCGCAAAATAGGGTGTGTATCAATGTCTTCTGGATTGTGTTCTCTGCTAATATGTCTTGCCATATCCTCTCAGTGGCCCACCAGCTAAAAAGAAAAATAAATTTAAAAGTCTGAGGATGTTCAGCAGGAATTTGGGATGACAGTTCCACAGAAGCTAGTCATTCAACTTTCCATATTTTCACCACATTTTCTTTTAGTCTGTCTTCTGAATGGATTTGTCACAACAACAAAGTTTTCCAGCCTGGGAAATTATGATTATTTCCCCGGCTTTGTGGCTGCCTGGCCTAGCTGTAGGACAGACATCTTGCAGTGGTGTCTGGGAGCACCCATCCTCACCTTGGCCTTTGGGGCCACAGACCCTCTGTATCCAGTAAAGCCTAAAAGCTGTCACATGGGAAACTGCAGGGCTACTGCCAGGTAGCTGATGATAGAAAATATACAGCTATGTAATTTCATTAATAGCACTTAACTTCATCAGTTCTTTTCAGCCTTGGGTATGAAATTGACAGCCTGAGCGCAGTGCTGTCCTTAACTTTTTATTGCTTTCCTTAACCATTTCTTCTCAAATTGTTGCAATTTCTTGATTAATTCAGCATTTGCACAATTAATTGTCAAATATATTCTTGGCATAGGAGAAGAAAAAAATCCCACAGTTTTCATTTAAAATTCGAGTAGTTTTCCACTTGACTTTGACTAAGTATTCAACTCCCAAGCACCAATTAGAACTAGTCTGTCATTTAACAAGGAATTTAGGATCTATCCAACTTGAGATGGTTTCCATTAAATAATTAATGTTTCTGTCTCCACCTTCCCTATGGTAGTTGAAGTCTCCTTGGCTCTGTAGATGGATTTGTTTTAAGCCAGACTAAAATTTTACAGGTTCTTCTTTCCATCAGTGAGGCATTGTTTGAATGGTAAAATAAATGCTAGAGGAAATGGGAGCAAAACCCTTTTCTTCCTTGAGGAAATGACTGCAACACCCTGGATGACTTGGTTTTCTTTGTCTCCCTTTTGTGCTTCATGTAACTATATCCATTTTGTTTCATCTCTTCAGTGCCACTCTACAGAGCATTATGGCATGGAGCTGAGCTGGTGGCTCTGTGTTTCCAGGGCTCTCACTGAGGAGGGACTCTGGGCTGGGGAGCTGTGGAGGAGAGCCAGCAGTTTTCTGGAGGTGGACTGGGAGTGGCTGGTGAACTGGGGCAGCATGGGAATGGGTGGCCTCCATCAGCAGGGAAACAGGCCCAGGAGAGCTTTGGCTGGGAGGGTTTTAAACTGCTCCTTACTGCCCTCCTTGAAACTATGCAGAACAGTGTCTCCTGCCTCAGAGGGGATCATGGAAGTGCTTTGCAGAGGTGAGTTCTCAGCGCTCCATGACATCAAATTTGTGTTGAGTGGGGCAGTTCCCCACAGCAGGACAGTAAAGGTTCTACAAGTGCTCTGGGTGCAGCAGAAATGGAGGGATGGGGGTTTGAACTTCTGTAAACACTTTCCCAGGCTGTTGGTGAGGCCACGTGTCTTGTATTGTCCTGTGTCACAGCTGTTTCTGGATGGGAAGTGTGGATGTGAACATCCAGAGATTTGTGTAGGGGGAGGGTTGGGTACTGGCTCAGCAGGTGCCCTCGGCTGCTCAATTCACTCCACAGTGGAATTTTAGTAAAAACCTGATCCTCTCTCACTGCAACTGCTCAATAGAAGGCTGAGCTGTGGGAATGACTGAGGTGTCTGATATACACACATCTTCTCCAGTGCCAGGTTCAATGGTCCAAACCATTGAACAGATCTTCTCAAATCATTACAGTATCTTTCAATAGTGAAGTCTGTGATTCCCTGCAACATGTTGGAGACCACATGGAGCTTCCCATCTCAATTGTGATTTCCTATTATTTCCTTCATTCTACCACAAAAGACCACCTTCTGCAATTTTAAAAGTTCATGTGCAAATTAAAATCAGAATTCCACTGCATACATCTGAATAGCACAGCAGAACACAGAAGTAGACATTTTACAATATTAGGGCACATCCCTACAAGCAGCATCACACAGTGATACTGAGTGGTACTGAGGAGATGCTACAGTCCTGTCTCACTGGCCTTCCCAATTTCTGGGAGCCCAGCTAGCTCAGAGGCAGGGATGTGTCAGAGCTCCCAAACCTCATGACAGATGGGCAGGAAATGGCTTGAGGGAAGATGGACAGTACCAGTTGGCTTGCTTCATTTAGAAGCCTTTGGATTCCTTTCTGCTGTTTCTCTGCTGCACAGTGGAGCTCTATGTTTGTTTTCCATCCATAAATGAGGGTGGGGAGTGCTATGGGTTGTACAGGGCATCCACCTAAAAACCCAGTGTGAGAGGAGCTGTGACAGCATGGGGCGAGCTGTGGGCTGGCCTGTCGGGTGTGATGAGCTGGAGTGTCCCTTTCATAACTAAGTTTGGGGGACAGACTGAGAGGAGATAAGAGGAGGAATAAGAATCAAATGAGGTATAGCTAAGGAAATGAAAAAAATACTGTAAGAAAGGGGGAAACAGGAAAATTTGTTCATACCAGTCAAGCTGGTTATTTGTTGGTTCGGTGGACCCACACATATCCCGGCAAAATAAGCCATTAAGGAAAATGGAGCTGCCAGCAAGTGGAGAGAGATATGATTGAGGAGGAAACTGCTGATACTGCTCTAAAAGCATGGGCTTTGAAGGAAACTTTAGTGTTGGGTGGAAAATCTGAAGTCACTAAAATGGAAAGGAAGTTGGGAAGCTACAGAAGGCAGAAAGCTCTGCATAAACCTGCTTGGTGATTGTGAGCTGGCAGGAGCCCTGCTCAGGTAGGTGAGGCAGGAAAGGCAGCTCCTACCTGCACAGAATGAGCCCTTGTGGCAGGACAGCTTCCCCTGGCAGTGGGGCTCTAATGCTCCTTACCATTGGTCTCTTGCAGCTTTATGAATCTCTTTAATCACAAAATCGTGTGTGCCCCTGATGAATAAGATGCCCTGTCTTGCTTGTTGTACGTCTTGGTTCAAACCCCAGTGGATGAGAGAAAAGTAGCTCCAAGGCCTGTGTTAGACTCTGGCTCCTTCCCAGCTCTGTGTGATCCCACAAATGAACACTCAGCCCTTCTCCACACAGGAGGGGGTTTTTGCTGGTGTTGCAGGATCTATGGGTACAAACCTTCCTGCAAGTGAGAGTGGCCAGTTTGAGTCCCTGTGTGCACAGAGCACACAGGGGAGGACCCAGGGAGTCCCTGGGCACTGGGATGGGGCAGTGGTTGCAGATGATTCCAATCCCACAACCAGTCAACTGTGGGCAAGAGCTGAGACCTGGGTGGAAATAAGAGTTTGTGGATTTCCAGTGTGCTTGGCAGCAGTGCCCTCACTTTAAAGAAGTAAACGAACGATTTAAAAACTGATTTAGTCAAGCACCTCCAGTCCCTAGGTCGTCTCTCCCAGTTGGGCACAATAGTGTTTTCTGTCTCTGACAGCTGTACCCTGTGCTGTGTTCCCTGGGGGCTGCCCCTGTTGGGTGAGGGGCCGTGAGTGCTGGACCCTGTTCCCTGTGTGCCCAGGGAACACCGAGTCATGGAATTGTTTCGGTTGGGGAAGATCTCTAAGACCTTGTTGTGGTTTGACACTGGCCAAACACCAGGCATCCACGACAACTGCTCACTAACCCTCCCCTGCCACAGCTGGGCAGAGGAGAGGAAAAAAAAAAGAAGTAAGTCTTCATAAGTTTATATAAGGACTAGGAGAAAAACAGTCTAAGGGCAAAACAGGCTCGGCTTAGAGGTGCAAAGTGAATTTATTACTAACAAAATTAGAGGATAATGAGAAGTAAAATAAGCCTTTAAAACACCTTTTCTCCACCAGCGCCTTCCTCTTTCCCACTGACAGTGTAGGGAGAGAGGGCCTGGGGGTTTGATCAGTTTGTCACCTGAGGTTTTCTTCCACCGCCCTGAGAGAGGAGTCCTTCCCCTGTGAGACCTCGGGGTCCTTCCCACAGCAGACAGTTCTTGGTGAACTTCTCCAGCATGGCTCCAAATCTCATGAGCAGCAGTCTGACCACACCTGCTGCAAGGTAAGACCCTCCCATGGGCACACAACCCTCCCAAAACTGCAGTGACATGAGTCACTCTTTCCACAGGGTGCAGTCCTGCCTGGGAGCAAGGGCCCTCTCCCTCCACTGGGTCTCCCACTGGATCACAGCCTCCTCCAGGCATCCCCTGCTCCAGCCTGGGCACCTTCCCCATGGGCTGTGGGTGGATCTCTGCATCCCCCATGGATCCCATGGGCTGTGGGTGGATCTCTGCATCCCCCATGGATCCCATGGGTTGTGGGTGGATCTCTGCATCCCCCATGGATCCCATGGGCTGTGGGTGGATCTCTGCATCCCCCATGGATCCCATGGGCTGTGGGTGGATCTCTGCATCCCCCATGGATCCCATGGGCTGTGGGTGGATCTCTGCATCCCCCATGGGCTGCAGGGGCACAGCTGCTTCACCACGCTCCTCACCACGGCCTGCAGAGGAATCTCAGCTCTGTGCCTGGAGCACCTCCTGCCCCTCCTTCTGCTCTGACCTTGGTGCCACTGTGTTGTTTCCCTCACGTGTTCTCATCTCCTCCTCTTCTCTGACTAGAAAAAACTGCGCCCTGCTTTGTTTTGATTTTCTTTTTAAATCTGCTATCACAGAGGTGTTACCAACCTCTGTAATTGGTACAGCCTTGGTGTGCAGCAAGTCCATCCTCAGAGCCATCAGAGAGTTCTGCTGGACATGGGGGAAACTTCAGCAGCCTCTCACAGAAGCCCCTCTTTGGCCTTGCCCCCTACCAAAAACCAGGCAAAGCAAAACTAACACAGACCATCAATTCCAACCATTAAGACAGCACTACCAAGGCCACCACTAAGCTATGTCTAAGGGCCAAAGCTATATGTCTTTTAAATCCCTGCAGGAATGGGTACTCCACCACTGCCCCGGGCTTGATAGTGTTCAATGCTTGGCAACCCTTTAGGCAGAGAAATATTCACAAATATCCAATCTAAACCTACCCAGGTACACTTGGAGGTCATTTCCTTTCATCCTGTCACTTGTTACCTGGCAGAAGAGCCCAACTGCCACCTCTATTCAGGCAGTTCTGGAGAGTGGTAAGGTCCCCCAAGATTCCTTTTCTCTAGGCTGAGCCCCCCAGCTTTTTCTCTTCAGATTTGTGCTCCAAACCCTTCCCCAGCTCCATAGCCCTTTTCTGGACACACTGGAAACACCACTCAGCTGCCCCATGGGAGGCAGGGAAAAAGATTTAGGTCTGTCCTGAGTAAATGACTGCAAGGTGGTGGAAAAAAGTCTTCAGGTGGGGTGAGCTCAAGGGTGCGGTCCCCAGGGCACAATAATTGATGGGGATGGGAAGATCAGTCCCATCAGGTATCATCTGACATTTTTATTTTGTCAGGCTGGGCTCCATCCTGTGGGAGTCTGTCTGTCCATCTCACAGACATCTGTCCTGCTTTCCATGCCCTGGAGCCTGGATGTGAATACCCACCCACCATCTTGGCATAGGACCCTGCTGGCTGGAGAGGAAGCCCACTGTATTCTGGGCTTGTGACAGAAGTCTGCAAAGATTTTGACCTTTCTTGATGGTTCAGGAAGGGGAAAGAAAAAAAGGATTTAAAAAGAATGCTTTGTTCTTGCTCTGGAGTACTGCAGCCTTTCAGGCACTCAAGTAAATGTTTGTTCTGATTAACTGCTCACTCTGCATCTCTGTGGTCAGACTGAAGTAGCTTTTACTGGGTCACTAATAAAAAGTAGGGATTTGCATTTCTGTTCCGAACTGTGTTCAAAGCACTAGGCATTAGTGATGGCACTCAGTGAGTGATTACCATGTTTCCTTGCATGGTCTCTGACTCCTGTCTGTCTGCTGCTTTGATGCCAGATCTCCAAAAAAGCCCAGAACTCACCTGGGGATGGATTTTTAAATGTGCATCATCTAATTCAAGTACAAAGCAGATGAGCAGTCATATAAATGTGATCAATCACTCAGGTGCTTAAGTTAAAGCACTGTCTCTTTGTAAATCCAAACATCTCTTAATCTTCAGTCAGAGCTGCTCGCTGCTGTGTTTTTTCACAATTTATTTATTTTTAATATCTAGCTACTAGTATGGCAGCACTTCACTCTTCAATGCCAGGGGGAAAACCTGTGCAGCCTTGCTGGCAAGAGTGTCTGGGGAAAGCAATGAGATTTGTGTTTGTGCACGAGCAGTGACAGAATTGAAGTGTAAATAAGGGTTCAGGCTGTGTAAATCTGTGCTGCAAGAGGTGCTGCTTGGTGGTAAATCCCTGTGTCCCAGAGGGAGGAGGCAGCAGGAACCTGTCTGGGCTCTGGCTCTCTGCAGAGCACAACAGTGGATGAGGAAGGAAACAGCGAACACACGAATTTCCCCCTGTCCCAGGTGGGACTTTGCAGTTATGGGGTTTGTGCTGCCCCACCGCTGAGCCCGTGGTGATCCCACTTCGAGGGTGCTCCAGGATGCTTCATGGCTGTGCCTTGTGCCCCTGGGACATGGAGGGAGGGTTTCAGCATGTTGGGGATTAGTGAGTTAAGCCTGGATAGGGCCCCAGAGCAACAGGGGCAGCACTGCTGGGACAGTCCTGTAGTCCCCTGGAATGGACTTTGTTTGCTGGCGCTGGGGAAGGTGCTGAAATTGCCCCAAGGAGCCCTGCAGTAGGAGCCCCTCTCTCCAGGAAATGCACCTAAACCTCCCTGCAGGTCACACTCAGCAGGCACTGAGTGGAAGGGTGAGCTCCTGCCCACTCCCAGCTCCCTCAATAGCTGTAGCTGGGGAGAAGTTGTTTTTAATCCAGAAGGAATTTTGTTTAGGGAAGAAATGAGGCCAGTTGCAAAAAGGAGAGGTGAGATGCTAGGCAGAGGTTTGGCCTCTGTCTTTGAGGGTGGTTTCCAGACAAAAGGCATATTTATAGAACAGTCCAGAAATAGCAGTGTGATCTATCTCTAAGACACTTGTTCCCTGCCAAGACATTTGGGGTGGCTTAGCCATTTAAAATATTTTAGGCACAGAGCAACATCAGCTGCCATCAAAGCTTGCACGGAAGAGCAAGAAGTGTCTGGGTATGGTGGCAGCAGCAGCTCTGAGCCCTCTACTCAGAACTGCAAACTAGCCATGCTGTATTTGCAAGCACTGAAGTCTAGTATTAGCATCTTTAACTTATTTATGTTTGGAGTGCAAGTATAATGGAGAGAAAAACAGTTAAACTTTTCTTAATCCCTTTATTTGTTCCCCCTCTTGCTCAAGCCTGGCTTTCCCAAGGGAGCTGCAGCTCAGCCTTTTCCAACTCTCCTT
This sequence comes from Acridotheres tristis, assembly GCA_037013685.1. Lineage (NCBI taxonomy): Eukaryota > Metazoa > Chordata > Aves > Passeriformes > Sturnidae > Acridotheres > Acridotheres tristis. The sequence goes on along the minus strand of CM072889.1, from coordinate 10,521,839 downwards.
TCACAGAAGGGGAGAGAGGAAGGCAAGTCCCACACCCAGATGAAAAATAATACAAAGGGAGATGCTCAGAGGCCTGGAGTCCCTCTCCTATGGAGACATACTGAGAGACGGGGCTGTTCAGCCTGGAGAAGAGAAGGTTCCAGGGAGACTTTATAGCACCTTCTGGCTGGAGAGGGGCTTTTGACAAGAGCATGCAGTGGTAGAACAAGGGGAATGGCTTAAAATTGTCAGAGGGTGGGTCTAGGTGAGATATTAGGAAGTGATTCTTCCCTGTGAGGGTGGTGAGGCACTGGAACAGGTTGCCCAGAGCAGCTGTGGCTGCCCCATCCCTGGAACTGTTCCAGTTGGATGGGGCCCTGGGGAACCTGGTCTGAAGGAAGACATCCCTGCCCATAGCAGGGGGTTGGAAGCTGATGATCTTCAAGGTGCTTCTAGTCCAAACCATGCTGTGATTCTACAATTTACCTTGAACTAAGACCCTGCAGGGCCCCAGGGCACTTCCAGCCATACACAGCCACCAAGAACATACACAGAGTTGTTCCCTCTGTGCTTTGGATCACTTGTAGATCCTGATGTATGCTGGAGTGGAAAGAGGAGCACTGTATCTGCTTCCCTCATGGATGAAGTAATGGTTTGGTGGAACTGGAGATTTGGCAACACTTAGATAAATAAATCAAAAAGTTGGAATAGAGGGGCTGGACAAGAAAGCATCTCTGCTACTTCCCCTGGAGACAACACCCAATGTTTGGTCTTTTGGACCCCCTTGGGTGCTGCTAAATACTGGGGGCCTTTGTGCAGCCTGAAAGGGAGAACTACTCAGTGGTGCTCCACAAGCCCCATGGACCAGTGGAATGCAGACACCCATGGCAAAGGACATAATTCCATTGGTTTCAAGAGGCTCCATCAAGACTGGAAAATGTGAGTGTTAAGATGAGTTTTGTTCACTGTCACAATTGCATTGATTTGTCCTGTACCAGCACTGTGCTGTGAAGGGGCATGTGACAGTCCCCATGGGGCCACTTACACAGGCAGATCTGTGCTGCACGCTGTTGGGAATAACTTGTGGACTCTACTGTCTGAAGGATAGCTGGCTTTATGAGTATTTCTGGCTGTATGTTCTTTTCTGATAGAAAAGGGAAAGAAGAGCTTCGTCTGCCCTTCCCAGGAGTGGCCAGTGCAAATTTCATGTGATATATGTAATTTGAGGGCTGGGGGGCAGTGGAGCTTTTGGAAGCTAACTGTACTTAATAATGATTTAAAAGTAACTCTATCTCCTTCCTCCAGGTGAGGGTTGGACCTTTCCTTCCCCTTGGAATACTTCTGGGGCTCAGGCAGGTGGAGGAGGGTGCTGCTCCCTGCAGCTGCAAAGAGACAATTAAATGAAATGGAAATTAGGGTTTCCTCAATCAGGATGGGGACTCAGCTTTTCCTGCAAGAAAGGGAGAATCTGTTCTTGAGCAATAGAAAAGGCCATGAAATCCACTCTGTAGATCCAGGTGGAAGCATTGTTTCCCTATACAGCAGCAGGACCAAGGGCCTTCTGCTGCCTGTCTTGACTGCTCTTGGCTTATCCCATGGAAAATCCCCAGTGTCTTGCTCATGTGACCTTGGACTTTTATAGGAAAATACCAATATATGCTGTTAGAATGAAGCAGCAGCCGAAACATAGCTCAATTAAGACAGGTTCTTTCCACTGCAAAACGAAACAACTAATAAACCACAGCAAAGGTTAAATCTTCCAGCAAGAGAAAGTTTGGTTTTCTATGAGAAAAATGCTTTCCATGGTCTCTTTTATTTATTTGTTAATGGTTCATGTGTGAAATTAAAATCCCCACATTACCACCTCCTGTCTGGTGTAACCAGACTCCAAAAGCTGGTGTAACCATCTTTCCCTTATGGTAATGCCTGCTGCTCTTGCTCTGCAAGCAACAGAGATGTTCTGCCCTGTGTAAATGTGGTAATGCGACCATCGTTCAGCAGTTTGGTGTTTCAGGGGTTGAAGGTTTTGCCCCACTGCATTCTTTGTGGCCCAAAAGCAAGCTATGCTCATGCATAGAGGAGCAGGAACAGAGGCTACACAGAGTTAAGGGGAATAAATGGGTATTTCTTGAGAGGCCTTCAAAGGCTACACCCTGGCAGTGCCAGTGCCACAGTCGAGGCCCCTGCCTGGATGGCTCTAAGATGGAAGCAAAAGAGGGCTTGGTCACGAGATCTCACACCTTTATAGGTTTTAGTCCATTTGCATGCAGGAGTCAATTGTCCAGTTAATAGTCACAAATCGTGAAGTTTCATCCTCCTTGCTTGCCTGCTTGCCCGCCCTCCTCTTTTCACAATGTTTATGCTTAGGGCCTGAAGTTTGAAGAAATTGTCCTTGAGTCCTTAGCTGGAATAGGACTGTTTTCTCTTCACCGCCCAAGCACAACAGAAAAGCACACCTAAGCAGAACAGAAAAACTTAAAATTTAAGGCATCAGTGCCCATCTCACCATGGGCACATCCCTCTGTTTTGAGCCAGACAAAGCAGGCATTACTGGGCTGCGTTCCAGGAAAGAGGCCAGCTCGAACCTTCCATGTCTGCCCAAGCGGAGTCACCCTTGGCACTCACAGGAATGCTCCAGCAAGGCAAGTGAGGCAGGACCATGTGAGTGGTAGAGCATCCATCTGCCTAGTGATGAGACCAGGAGATGGGGGTGAGATGTGAGGTACCAATAACATGCCAAGGTGCTGTTTCAGACAGCAACTTCACCCTATTTCCACCTCCATGCTCCCAAGCTACTGAAAGTGTCCCAGGTTATGTGTGGCCCTGCTCTGCCTGTGGTGGCTGTGACCCCTCCTTCTCCATCGAGCACCCCTGCACAGGGCCAAGGCTTTACTTCAGCTCAAACAGGGCTGCTGTACTTGTGCCTCTGTCTGGAAGGTATAAATACAGACAAGGATGTTATGGTGTCCCAGCTCCTTTTTCGCAGCTTTTGGCCTGGGTCAAGCAAGGCCACAGGGCCAGGGGTGGGTGTTCAGCCAGACTCAAGGCTGAGCCAGGGCTCCATCATAAAGCCCATGTCCCCTCATCTCCTCTTTAACATTTATGCCCAGACTGCAGAGGTTGAAAGTATTTCCAATCAATAAAACATTGTTTTGGTTTTAAATTGATTTCCTGGCCAGCACACCAATAATGTTATAGTTTTGATTTGCCAAATTAAGTATATTCATTTTCTGTTGTGAGACAGAACCAGGAGCAAAAGCAAGGCAGGCCTAAAACTTAAAAAGGGTATAAAAAACTTTATTAACTACACAAAGAAAGAGAAAACAAATGCAAATTCAGAATAAGACCTTCAGCCCACTCCCTCCTCCCCTCTCCCAACCTTCATAACAACAAAACAAACATACAAAAAACTACTTCAGTCAGTTCCCAACTTAAATCGTCCTTTTCAGTTCACTTCAGAGAGAGGTTTTCTCTTGTCAGGCCATAGGGACTTCTCCACAAGGAGGGAAAAAACCAGTTTTCTCGTGGCTTCACTTTCACGATTCACATCTACCCTGGAAAAAAACTTTCAAGTTGTGAAGCTCCTCCCATCTTGACAGATTTCCCAAAGCTGTGCTTATGGGCCATGTTAAACTCATGGGGTATTTACTTTTAAGAATGAACTGTTCCAAAACAAAAATTCTCTTCATCTCTCTTTCTCTCTGTTCATGCTTCATCTCCAGAAATAGAGATCCCCTTTTCTCCTCTGGGCGAAGGATCCTTAACATGGGTGTTTTGGTCAGCAACCTATCAAATGGAACACTCCAACCCCCCCATGTCTTTCTTCATGGTTTATAGGAATATTCAGTGCAATATCAGTTCATCCCTATAACTTGCAAAAGGATTTTCAGCCAACCTTCATAGCATCTTCTCATTCTCCTTCCATTTAAAGAAACTTAGCTCTTCTATTCTTTTTTTCCTCTAACTCAGGTGAGAATCAAAAGTCTGCAAGTCTTATCTGAGCATTAAAAGAGTTAAAAACTTACACGGAAGAGTGTAAAGACTGTAGCCAAGCCATGCTGGAGCTGTGCCAGGATCTCAGAACACTTTGGCCACGCTGGAAGGGGCTGGCCCAAGCTAGAAACGTCAGCGGCCGTGCTGGAAAGGGGGAGGCAGGGGAATGGCTGGGACCTCACTCAGCCTCCCTGGGTCTCAGCTACAGCACCCACTGTTGATGGCCACCCCTGTTCCCTGCCGGGCCATGCCAGCTCCCCACATGAGGGGCCTGGCCCTGCCCCCCTGCCAGGCCTGCAGTGGAGCCAGGCCCGGGCCCTGTTACCTGCACTGCTGCCGGAAGAGAAAAAAGAGCCTTTTTTTCCGGGTTACCTCCTTCAAAATGTGTGTTCATGGAGCAAATTAACTTCTCTAATTGGTGTCTCAGGCTGTCAATAACTCAACCAGCCTCCAACTGGTCCCATCAACTCACAGAGAAAGTTCTCATGGAGAAAAACCTCTCTGACTCTGTTCTCCTCCAGGTGTAACTAGCACAAACATTCTAAAAAGCAGTTAAAAATGGAGGAGAGATCCATTGGCTGTAAAGCACTAGCTCTGCGTGCAGGCTCTCCAGACTAGAAGCATGAATTGCTGGAGGTTTCCAAAATCTGACATTCTATGGGGTGAGGAAGAAAAGCATCTCCTGGGAACAGGAGCAGCTGCTGGGATGGGCTCTAATGGCATCAGTGGGGCATCCAGGCTCTCTTCTAAGAACCACATCCGCTGGCAAAACTTCTTGATCATGGGTCTAGAACAGATTGTGTAGAGGCTCTTGGTCTCCAAAGCATCCCTGTGCTTCAGCACCTTCCTGCTGCCATGGGCAGTGTAGAGCTGTTGGTGGGGGTCTGAGGGGCTGCTTGGACATGAGGGAGAGGTGCTGGCACGTCAGGGCAGCAGCAGGGAGTGTGCTGCCAGCTGAGTGTCTGTGCTGGGCCGGGCAGTGTAACGTTGACTGGCACTGTGCTTCAGACAGAAAACAGCACTCCATGGTCCTTGTGACAAAAAGCCTCTTTATTGTTCTGACTTCACCTTAAATACCTTTCTTAATGTTCCCGGGTAAGCATCTGTGATTGGTTCAAAGTTCAGGCCGCTCAGCTCTCTGACCAATGGCCTCTGCAGCTTGGGCTGGAACTCATTGGGTCACATCCTTGTCTATCTCCAATTCTGTGCTATCTCTGGTCTCTGGGGGCCTGTCTATTAGGCCAGGCCGCTTCTCCTGTTTGTAGCCAGATTAACTGCCCAGTACAAGCCAGCTCGCACTGTGACAAGGCAGCAAGGCCCCTGGTGCCACCGTGAGCAGTGAGAGCTGAAGGTAACCCAGATGATGTTCCATGGCAAAAGCATGAAGCTATTCATCAGGATCTAGCTAACCTTTCCATCCTTTTAATCTGGAGGAAGTGGTAAAAAAACTTGGAGGCCCAAAGCAGGGAAGATCAGAGTGCTTTGCAGAGCTTGTGTGATCACTAAAGCCACGCACATTGTTTTTCTTTGGTTTGACTAAAGCCCCAGGAAATGTAAACTGTGATGGTTCTGCAAGGAGGAAGCTGTACCACAGTTCACTTCCTTGGCAAAGGTAATTAGAGGTGTTTGTGGTTTTTGTGTGATCTACAACTGTCAGTGTGTGACCACTGGGCACTGGCTGTCCCTGTTCCCTGCTCACACTGGACACCTGGCCTTGGAGTGGAGGCAACAGTGACATGTGGTGCCAAGGAACAGGCACACAAACATTAAGCCTCACACCCAAAGGTTAAACCTCACAGCGTTGTCTGCTCCTGGAGGATAGAGAGAATTTAATTCAGCAGCTCAAAGCCAGGTACCACACAAGCCAGGTGGAGAGCTGGGTGAGAGGTGCTGGAGGGAGGGAGATTGGAGGGAGGTGAAGCTGAGGATGTGGATTTGCATGTGCTGAAATGGCAAATAAAGAGGCTAAACAGAAAACTAAGCAACTACTCTCCTGTACCTGAGCCTGGTGCTGGATGCATCACTGTGAGCAGCAGCTTGGTTGTGGAGCCACTGACTGCATCCTCTGTTGAGTTCCATGTCAGTCCATCTCAGTAACTACTGACTTTGGAGGAGTTTCCACACATCCCTCATTGTGTCAACCACTTTTGCTGTGACTGATTTACCCAGGGACCAAATCTTGTCCAGAAAACCATCTGAACTTTGTGAAAGACTAATCCTTTTTTCCCTGTGAGGTTGGTGAGGCCCTGGCACAGATTGTCCAGAGAAGCTCTGGCTGCCCCATCCCTGGAAGTGTTCCAGTTGGATGGCACCTTGAGGAACCTGGTCTAGAGGAAGACATCTCTGCCCATAGCAGGGGGCTGGAAACAAGATGATATCTGAAATCTGAATTCCATGATTCTATGGTAAGAACTGGGGCTGAGTTCTCCCACCCCACTTGAGCCCTGGGTTAAGATGTGGGGCAGCTGCTGCCCTTGATTGACAAGTAGAGTTGGGCTGTGGGCTATCAGGAGTGGAGGGAGATGGTTTCTCTGTCTTCCTTTATTCCCAGGGTCTGGTGCTAGGTATCCAGTGCTGCTCAGATAGTAACAAAGAGCTTGGAGAAGGCAGAACTGGAACCAGCCTTTATTTCTGTGGGAATCACTGAAGTGTCTTAGCAGTGGGAAAGCCTCACCTCGCTCAGTGCTCCCACTGGATTAAAGCTCCTGATGTTAGATATGCGTGTTTCTGTTACCCTGGCAAAGCTAACAGTGCTTGGCTCTAAGGGAGGATTGTAAATCTGAACCTTCCCCTGTCATCCACACTCATCTTGATTTTAGAGCACTTGGTGGTACCTGGAGTATTTAACAGCACCTGGCTCTGACTAATGATTACAGAAGCATATAAGATAGAAAGATTAGCAGCTCAGCTCTCTGTTTAATATGTAAATGTACCCAGTTATGTGTGAGGGCTCTTAATGAAGTAGCTCTCACTTCTGCCTCTGTATATCAAAGGTGATTGATGGAAAAGTACTTCAGGTGCTTGCTGGAAAATGTAAAAGTTGTTTTTGTCTACATCTTGTCTTCAAAAAGTGGACCTAGGGCTGAGATTTCCTAAGGGAGGAAAACCAACCCAGTCTGAGTTTAATCTCAACTAATCCAAATTGTTGGCCATGCTCCTGCAATATCTGTAAATTCTCAGATAGGAATAATCCATCAGGATCTTGTATAGCAATCCACACAGTGCCTTAAATAAACCTTCCTTTTGGCTGTAGCCTGCAACTGACACCTCCTGTAAATTATTTGATGATACTTTATATGAAGGGCTGGAGGCTGAAATGAATGTTGTAGTGCAGGCAGGAGGCCCCAGTCCCATGGAAGATGTTCCTGTGCTGTTGCTTCCAGACAACTGAAGTCACATCACAGCCTCAGTACAAGAGCCTTCTGCTGGGCAACCCTGGGCAGCTGCGTGGATCAGGGAAATCAAATTAAAATCCTGACACATCATTGGATTTGTGGGATGCAAGGATTTCCCTGCTGGAGAAGGAACACCACCTGAGATCTCCTCCCTGCAGCACATGGTGGTGCTGACTCCATCCAGGGCAGGGGCTGTCACTCTTGGGGTGTCCCTGTCACAACGCTGAACACTCTGTGCCCCTGGTGGGTTCCCTGAGATCACCATCCTGAGTCATGCCAGGCTTTCATCCCGCCTCTACAAACCACTGTGTACATTTCAAAATCACTCTGCAAAATAAAGCGCATTCTGCTGAAACTGGTCGAGGAGTGGAAATTTAGTGGCAGTAAAAGCTGGGGCGATGCAGCAAGCGGAGCAGTGTGTGGTGCCTGCTCCAGGATGGGGCTGTGAAGCGCTCGATGCTGTGAGATCTCACACAGATAAGATGCACTATAGCACCTGGCTGTCAGAGGAGTGCAAAACGTTCAAATCCTGTTACAGCTCTCTTTTGCAGCCTCCTTCTTACTCCTGCAGGTATCTGGGGGGCTCAGAGCACACATCATTTCCACCTCCTCTCCAGGCTGTGGGGAGCCCCAGCCTGTCCCCCCACAGTGTGCCCTGGCCCAGCAGTAAGCAAGGGAAGAGGGAGTGAGTGACAGGGCAGAAAGGCAGCAGGTTGCAATGCCACCAGCAACCACACGAACCATGGCCACACACTTGCCATTCCCTGGTTTCAGCTCTGAGGAGGAGCATCTGGGACACGGGTACCCTTCAAAAGTCCTTCAGGAGAGCCCCACGGAAGGTGAGGGCAACAGGGTGACCCCTGACCCAACCAGGGCACGTCAGTGAGGATGGTGCCAGCCTCTGACCACCATCTGGGAATTTCTCCATAAATAAACACTATTGCTGGTTCTGAAGGGTTTTTCCTGCCATCACATTTATTGGCAATCATTCACATAATTTTTCCCCTAACTGCAGCAACTTGGGTACACACTGGCATTTTTAAGTGTAGCTTCTTATTTCCTTCCAGTTCCTCTGATGCAGGAGAACCACCTCCTTGTAAGCACTGGCTCACATAACAGTTTATTGTATTCCTGATGACAAATTGGTTTACGATAATTATTAGGCTGATGTTTAAAGCTTTCAGTGTAAATCAATGCAATTAAAAAGCAAATAATACTCCATAATTCATACAAAGATATTTGTTGATGGCTAAGGCTTCAGAAGAAAATTTTATATGAGAATTGTTCAGTCCGTGTGACACCAGCGTCCAGCTAATGATGTTGAACTGAGACTGTAACACTGTTATCTCTTTATGTTTCATGGCTACCACATGCATCGGTCCCCAGCTCCCCTGAAATGCTGAGGGACTGAGTTCCCTCTTCTGATTCTTCATGATGGCAGAAAGAGTTGGTAACTTCAACATCTTCCAGACTTCCATGATCCATCTGCTGTGAGTTCCCTGCTCTGCCTTCTCTTCCCACCCTTTCCTGAAAGGTAGGCAGGAGAGCAGATCAATAGACATTTGGTTGTGTTTCCTGTGAGTTGGTCTGTTCTTCAGCTGGAAGATATGTCAGACACTGAATGTTATAATTTATGGCTTAAACATCTTCATGTAGGCATCATCATGCCTATTATAGCAAAACTGTATCACAAAAACTGCAGAGAAGACCACCACACCCTGAATAGGCTTTCTGACTAAGGCTCTGAACTGCTTGCTGGTGGAGATAAAGTAAATTCAGGTCTGGGGAGAAAAGAATGCATTCACAGAGGAATCAAGCTTAGCACCTTTGGGTGGAGACCACAGTTCCCGGGCTATCGGCTGCCAGGCTGCACAGACCCTCACACCAAAGCAGGGGAGGAGGCGAGGCTGTGGGTGTGTGGTGAAAAAGCCTCTGGTGAGAGGCAGTGAACACCCATCCTCTGCTGTGCAGAGCTCAGCTCTGGGGTCCTTCACCCTGGGAAAAGTGAAGGACAGTAAAGGAGGCATCATGGCCCATCAGAGACACTCCCCTCAAAGGGCTCCCCAGACCCTACACCAGAGATGATGCAACAGATGCACCGTGTTGCAAGGGACAGTGTCAAACTTTACTCCCCAGGGGAGGCATGTGGGTGTTCCCACCTGCCCAAAGTGTGTATTAATCCACTGGATTCTGTACTCTTCTGCGTGGTGTGGCACAGCGGTGGCAGGGGACCCTCACCACCAAGAAGACCAGATGGAGGGGAGCAATGAGACATCGTTGGGACCCTTGGAGGGGTGATATGCTTCCACCTAAGCCCTGTCACTCTCCCCCTGTCCCCCCACCCATTCACACACAACTTTTCTTACTTTTTCTTTCTTTCTTTTTCTTTCTTTCTTTCTTTCTTTCTTTCTTTCTTTCTTTCTTTCTTTCTTTCTTTCTTTCTTTCTTTCTTTCTTTCTTTCTTTCTTTCTTTCTTTCTTTCTTTCTTTCTTTCTTTCTTTCTTTCTTTCTTTCTTTCTTTCTTTCTTTCTTTCTTTCTTTCTTTTTTTTTCTTTCTTTCTTTCTTTCTTTCTTTCTTTCTTTCTTTCTTTCTTTCTTTCCTCTTTGCCTCTTTTAAATTAAAGAGGCAAAAAGAGAACTTATTATTAAATAAATTTTTTTGACACCAACATCTAACTTCATTTGGTTTTAATCACATTTTGGGGTATATTTTGAACCTTTCTGTGTCCAATCCATGTTATTCACAGAGGCTTAGCTTCCCTTGGTCTTGTGTTAAACCTGTTTGTAACAAGATATTTAAGGGTTCACAAAGATCAGAATAGTCAAAAAGCTTTGATCTCCCAGGCAGATTGGGGAAAAACACAGGGAAAAATACAGCCCTCCTTTGACAGACAGAGGAAAGAGACTGGTCCATCACTCCCTCACACGATGAGCAACTGTTTGTACCAGGTAGGAGACACCCAGAGTGGACTATTCATTCCTGCCCGAGATGACTTTGTGCCATACCTCCCCTTTTTGGAGATCCCTTGCCGTCAGGCTCTGGGGTCCCCGGGGTATGAGCAGCTGCCCTCTCTCACCTCAGCCCCCGCCAGCAGCAGGAGAAGGAGGAGGTTCACTGGGCTAGGAGGGAAGAACCATGAGGAATGACAGTCTGAGTTCTGAATTTTGTGACAAAATTATTAATAGATTTTTACCCAATGACTGTTTGGTGGTTTTGAAATGTAAATATTCTCAGTATAGAGTGAAATTTAGGAACTGTAGAAAATTGGGTCACTCCTGGGTCACTCCTTTACTAAATGATATTGTGGCTCACAGACCTAATATATATATACACACTTATATATTTATATATATTTTAAAATTTATATAGTATATATTCATTTTGCTGTCATGTAGCAGGTTACTCATATATTAATAATTACTAACAACACAGATCTTAGATCTGGGTGGAGAATATCCAAAGTTTCTGCAGTTCAGTTCTGTTTTAAGGCTTCAAATCCTTTGATTCTACATTATAAAAACAGACCTAAAATTATTCAAGAGATATCCAGTATTTCAAGGCCACATTTCTTAATGTGACAGTACTTTAAAATCTGGCCACTATGCAGTCAGCATCTGTGTCCCTTGCTAAGGGACAGTTGTGGGTGTGCATTGCAAAGTTCTAAAGCAACATCATGATGAGTTCAACTTCACCCTGTAATTTGCATTCAGCTGTTCACAGCTGTATCTGGGTCTTTCGTGGTAGATTTCTTTTTTCTTTTCCAATTCTAAACCAATTAAAACCTTTTAATGGCAGTAAGTGTACAGCTGATCTGCCATTTTCAAGCTGCAACTTACGGTGTCTCACAGCAGCATTAATTCCAGCCCCGAGGCAGGAGAAGAGCTCAGGGCCGGCAGGCTGATAAGCAGGAATGGATCTGTGCTATTTAATGAGGAGCAGCAGCCTCTTCCCACAGTGCTGCCAGCACAGGACCTGCGGGCAGCCCAAGCAGCAGACACTCCGTGGGGCAGGGCCAGTGCTGGCCCCAACCCAGCACCCACCCATGGTGCTGGAGCCCTCTGAGTGGGCAGAGCAGGAGAGCAGCTGGCACACGGCTCCAAGCCCCTCAGCAGCACTCCCGAGAGCAGATTTGCCATATCAACCTCTAGGCACAAACTCCATCACTTTTGAACTGAGATTCACCTTGAGAGCAGTCTTGTTCTGGGAATCCTGAAGATTATGTGTAGCTCTGTGTAAAGGAAGAGATAAAAACCCCGCTCAAATTTCCCTTTCTGCGGGAGAGCATTGATTTTTTTGTGCTACAAATTGCTCTTTGTTTTTAGGAAGACTTTCTGACAGCCCTGGTGAGTCCTGCTTGCTCAAAAACATCTGGGACCACAAAGCTGTCACTCTTAGAGGGAGGATGGCTGACTAGAAACTTTCTGTGTTTTCTAAAACCAGAGAAAAATTGTCAAGAAAGATACATCGCCATGTATACTGGCATTGGTCTTTAAGGTGTTTTCCAAGGGCAGAAGTGAAACTGCACATTATGTGACAGGGACATAAACCATCATGTAAGTGTCAGAAGAGGTGTAGTGTGGTTTTCTTTGCCTTTTCCACTTCCTTTGTCCCTGGCTTTGCAAGTGGGACAAATGCTTCTGGGAGACTCTGGGGGAAGGGAAAGAAAATACTAGGAAAGAGGCAGATAAAATGGGAAGCAGCAGGACATGATGGATATATTTGCATATCATTTTGCATTCGTGAGAAAAGTCATAACCCGGTTATAGAATGATGACATCAAACAAATCAGTTTTAAAGCCTTTCATTTTGTTTCCAAAATAAGTTCTCTGCAGTTATTTTCCTTTTTAATCTAGGTCCATCCAATCTGCTTACTGGGATTTATGGACTGAAATTTGGGATAGCTTTGTTTTATCTGTCATACTAAAAATCAGATAAATAAACACAGCCTTGCTAAGTGGGACTGGAAAAACTGCGGGGCTAAGGGATAATGATGAGAAATGTGCCTGAATGGGAGATGGGAGCATGGTCAGACACCGGCAGCATCATGGGGTGGGGCCAGTCTTTAGGTTTAATCACACAGAGCCACTGCCACTGGGGGAAACCAGTCTCCAACCCCTTCTTTTCAAACATTTCCCTGCCTAATTCTGGTTCCAAAACTTTTCTATATTTGAGAAAATGGGGATTTCTCTGGAAGAAATATGGGAAGAAAAATGATACAAGCAGAGCTCAATAATTTTCAGAATATATTGGGAAGGCATTTATTTTGTCAGGTACCAGCTGAGCCCTGCAAAAAAGATCTTTTGACAATGCAGAAAAGCCACTGATAATGCAGAAAAGGCACTTGATCCTTGCAGAAACATTCAATAAATGTGTCATGTTTGGGGGAAAATAGGTTCAGCTGTGACCATACCGCATGATGGAGTGTCCCACAGTGACCCTGACCGAGCAGCACAGCATGGGCCACCACTGGTCACTGATACTGGCACACAGCTCTCAGAAGTAGTTGTAATGTCTGTCAGTGGTGATTGGGCCATGAGAGATGGGCAGCAGTGAAAGCAGGCTTGGAAACCAGCTGAGGACAGCCCAGCTTAACACCAGACCTAGACATACATGGAACAGCACATGGGAGGATATGACTAATGAAGGATGGGGACCTATTCCAAGGCTTTCCGTTCACTGTAGGGTTCCAAAAAGTTTTCATATCTTTTTAATGATATTACAAATTAGACTGCTAAATGTAATAATGTTATTGTAATTTACAGAGATATTTGATTCTTCAAAACTGTCGATTAAGGAATTAGAATTATATAAAATTAATGTAGTATATACTGAGTGCATTTCAAGGCAAGGGATTTACAAGCCTCACACAACAGAGCTGCAAACAGGGAAGCAGGGACCTTGTGTCTGTCTAGCTCTGGTGAGGCTCAGGTCTTGCTCTGTCACAGTTTAACACTTCTGTCTGTGGTTTTGGGGAGAAAATGAAACAGCAAAATGAAACAGTAAAATCAGAAGAAAGATGAAAAGTGAGGTAGTAAGTGACGGAGGCCGAACATTTGGGCTTTTTAGCTTAGCACAAATAAACAGTGATTTTTTGTTTGTTTGTTTTTTAATAAGGTCAAGCATCAAGCCCTGCATCCTGGAAGTCAGGAGCCAGGCTGTGTTTGCAGGACAGGGACTGCTGCCCAGACGACGAGCAGGGAGACAGAGAACAACTGAGAGATTATGGAGAATTAAAGCTCCTCATCTAGCACTGTAGCTTGAAGGTAAAGGATTGATTATGGTGGGATAGAGGGAGGAATTTCAGCGCTGATAAGGAGACACTCTTGTTTCTGTGTTGGATGACACGTGAAGATTTCTGAAACAGAGCTGTTATTGATAGGTAATATGATGATTGGCTCTCGCAATTAGGGTATGGATATTGTGCGTATGTTAAGAGAAGTTTTATTGATGTACAGTTACGTTGTTCAGATGTCCTCTGTTCTCCCCATAGCCCCTTCCTCCCGCCCGCCCCCCGTGGCTGTCGGGGCTGTTGGGGTTTCCATGACAACAGCTGGCTTCCAATCAAGTGGCAAGGGAGTCGTGTCCGCCAATGGACGGCAGACAGGGGATGATTGACAGCCCGGGGGAGGGGCCAGGTTGGCTGATGCACACACACCCCCCCACACCCCCCCCCCCCCCGGGATATAAAAGGGGAGCGGCCATTTTGTACATGAGCGTGTGGTTGTTGGTCCCAATGACTCGCAGTGCTGTGATTTTTCCTTACTCAGTCTTTGGTTGTATTTTGTTAAAGTTTAATAAACGCTTGAAATTTTGAAACTGGGCGTTGTTTCTCACAGAACCTAGCTGAGACAGGGCTGGTACAAGGGCCTTTTGGACCTGATAATCTACGAACTGTGCTGCATGTTTCAAATAATGCCCGGTGTGGGTGGATGAAATGTGTGCCAGCTCAACCCAGATGTGCCTTGTCTTCTCGGAGCCTTTTGTTGGAGCCAGGTGCTCACTCCCACCTCCTTGCTGAGGCTTTGTGTGCTCTGGATACGCTGATGAGTATAGAGGGGGGAGAGATTCAGGTGGTACATTTTACATTTCCCCTTTGCTGCTGCCTTTTGCTCCTCTGTAGCTGCTTAGTGAGGGCCAGCTGCAGCCTTCAAGCATTAGAAATATTTAAAAATCATCTGCTTTGCTCAGGGGAAAGGTGGCATAGCAAACAACTGCCACGTTCCCCGAGAGATCAATAACACCCTGCAGGAAGCTAAATCGTCCTTTATTAATCTGATGAATTAGCCTGATACAGGGAGGAAGAGATCAACAGCATGGAAAATAAATGCATGCCCTGAGGCAAAGCTTGTCAGGTATGGAAATAGAAGTGTCTTTCATTTTATCCATAACAAATAATGTTGAAAGTTAGGCTGGAAGACCAAAGTGACTTCTGAGATTTGTTAGTGCAATGTGTACAGAAAAACTCACTTGTCTCTTTGAAAAGCAATTACACACTCACACAGAGACAAGCAGTTTTCCTGCTGTGCTGCTGGATTAGAAAGCCTGGATATCTTCCTCCTTATACTTCAAGAGGGACTGATTCAGCCGAGTACTTAGGTATATGTTTCAGCTCCAGAGTCATTTCAGGGAGCTCAGCTTTAGCCTTGAAGAATCAGGGTCTAGGGAAAAAGACAAAATGAAATGGTATCAGATTTCTACCTTCTACTGAAGAGGGCAAATGAGAATTTTCATAATAAGGAACAAAAATCAGCACTCCTGATCAGCTACTCTGGAGAGGCAGCCCTGGCCCTGGGTTTTTCCCTTGCTCTTATGGGAACAGGTTGCACACTGCCAAGAATCATTGTGGTTTTCTCTCTGAAAATGGCATGATTCAGCCATTCCTTAGAAAATGTGATCAACTTTTTGAAAGCCTCCACACTACTTTTGGTTGCATTGATTTGACCAAATCAGGGCTGGCTATTTTGAGTTTTCAAAGCATATTCAATTTTGTAGTGTGGAGAGACTTCTGCTGTGACTTAGGGATGTGGTTTGGTGGTGGACTTGGCAATGTGAATTAATGGTTGGACTAAATGATCTTTGGGTCTTTTCCAGCCTAAATGGTTCTATGATGGTACTTTATGATTTGTGACTGTTTTCTTTCAGGAACATGGTGCATCATCGCCCAACCATGCTCTTCCTGGGCCACAGCAACCTGAACCCAGTAGCTCTGCAGAACTGAGGGAGGTTCTTGTGGCTGCTGGAGAGTTTTGTTTCCTAAAGGTGCAGGGGCTCAGCAGGAGCTTTTGGACACCTGCTCATTTCCCAGTAAAATAAGCATGAATGCTCATTCCGGAGCCAGGATGGTTGACATGTCAACTGTCATATCACTTAGTGTTTTCGCAAGAGTGAGAATTTCAGTTTTCATTTCAAAAGTCCACAATTCTTACTTAAACTGTCAGAAACTGCTTGAAGAAATTTTAAGTCAGATTTAGGATTTGAGAGCATGTCAGAATTTGCAAATGGCTGTGCATGGCAATGTGAATTGATAAACATGGCTCTAAAATTGCCATTGGGGGTGGTTTTTGAAGTGTGCTATAGTAACTCTGGAAGATCTTCAACCAGAGAACATAAGGATCTTGGTGTATTTTCTTGGTGTAGAGTTA
Source organism: Acridotheres tristis (assembly GCA_037013685.1). NCBI lineage: Eukaryota > Metazoa > Chordata > Aves > Passeriformes > Sturnidae > Acridotheres > Acridotheres tristis. The sequence continues at coordinate 10,505,829 of CM072889.1, read as the reverse complement.
AGGGCTCCACTGAGCTCCACAGCCTGAGTCAAAACCAAAATACACTGAGGTCTCTAATTCAGTCTTCACAACTTATTATTATTTTTTTAGTAGATAGAAAAGTCAAATACACAAATAGTCCGTTACAGTTATTGGGTCCGTGCAAGCCACAAGGTGTTGCCAAAAAACAAGAGGGGGATTCTGCAGGTGCAAAACCCAATTCAAAAGATAAACTACCTCCAGTGTAACCACTTTGTTCATTTCCCATTCCTATGGGCAAATATGAATTTTTTCTGAACCTTTAGTCTACAACACTGAATAAAGTTATGTAAATCTGGTGCAATGAAGAAGGCTTTTAAGATGTGGTAGGTATATCATGGTTCTCTCTCATTCTGTGAAATTGCTTTACAGCCAGGCCATAATCACAATGACAGACATGCTTGATTGAGTTTTGTCTCTCTCTTAATACATGGAGTCATTTGCAGTGAAAATGAAGAGCTGTGTGTATCTGGGAAACTGGGGATGCACTGAAAAATAATCCTTTTAATTTAAGCATGGAGATTCCCTTGTGCTATTATAGGAGTGCATTTTAGGATTAGAGTCTTTGGAAGCTTCTTGTTATAACTATGATTTATTTTTAGTGTTTTTCCCCATGAAGTAATATTAGATATTAAAGAGCATATATTTCAGGTGATAGTGAAAAACTGAAGATTAAGACAAGGTACTGTGAATGTGAATTCATGAGAGATGGTGAAGATGACTCACTTCTCTAATGCACAGGGTGAAAGCTTAACTGAAAGGGTGAACAGATGAGAGGCAAAGCACAAGTGGTGTTTTATTGTCAAATCCTGAGAAATGTCATTTCAGACTCTCAGGGGAATTCTGCCTGGGCTTTCCTGTTATAAGTACAATTTGTTGTACATGAAAGAAACCGATGACAAGGGGACGGATGGCCTTTCACAGTGGGATGAGGAGAGCCACACGTTCCGGGCAGGGTGGACTTGCAATGGCAGGTACCAAAGTAGCCAGGAAGGCTATTTGTGTTCTTTCCTGGTAAGGATGAGCCAAGGAGAGCTACATAAAAGTGGGGGAGGATTATCTTGAGTCTACAATAATGGACTTGGTGGGACTCACCAGATCCTGAAGTGGTGCATGAAGTTAAATCCAGCCAGTGCGGACTGGAAGGGCTTTTCTCCTTTTTTTTTTTTTTTTTTTTTTGCACAAGGGGGTGCGTGCTGCTGCTGGAACCTTGTGTGGCTGCAGTCATCTTGTACAGCCCTGGAAGGGTCACATTGCCACTGAGAAAAGGTGATAAAAGCTCTTTTTATCTACACAGCTCCTCTCAGATATCAAGATGATTAAGCACATGTATTTGTGAAATGTGCCTCAGCACCTCTTATTATTGATGACAGGGATGACTGGGAGCAGTGAGTCAAAGTGAAAAATCAAAAGACAAGGTGAGGCAGGGGGAAGATTGAGACTCCCAGTGAACAGGCTCTGCCATGGTTCTTGCTGACATGGCTGCTTCCCACCCAGAATAAAGGACCTGACAACAACCAGGTTGCAGATGGGACAAAGAGGTTCTGCTTGCTCCTTGTTCTAATCGTCATCATATGAGCTGTCCCCCTGTCCTGAAAAGGCTGTCCCTGGACTGGTGACAGTGTGGGGCAGTGCCAGAGCAGACATCAAGAGGCTGAAGGAAGGAGAGAGTCACTGGAGTGGACTTGGCCCTCCTTGCACAGACCTGTTTGATTTTCCCATTTCCCTTGGAGAAAGAAGAGGAAGAGTAGGCAAAGTGAAACAGAGTACCTTGACATGGAGTATTGACTCATTTCCATGCCCAAACCTATGTCCTCAGGCTCCCTGCTGGCTCCCCTCATCTGCACCCAATTACACACCCAGTAAGAAGGTGAATACTGGGAGAGCTGATCATATTTCTGTGAAAATGGCAAGCCTTCTCTGGTGCCAGACCAGGCTTCTGTGAGGCAAATGGTTCTTGTGAACTAGAAAAGTTGGTGGGAGAAAAAAAAAAACCAACTTCTTAAAAATCCTTTGCAGGGATCAGCATTTAAATATAGCCATTCAGGGACTTTTGATCCAATGTAAGTGGAAAAATGTAACCTTTGTTGAAGACCGTGATTCTGCTCACCGGGAGGTGGCAGGGTGCTCCGGATCTCATGGGATTGAACCCAGAGGGAGGTTTGTTTTTAGGTCTCATGTTGACTAAGTTCTCCTCTCTCATTTAGAGAGGGCAGTATTACTGTAAGGAGGAATATTCAGATGATCATTGCCTTGGGCTCTTCAGAAAAATTGCCACATTTTACATTAAGGGCAACCTTCGTCACATTGTACATCTCTGCAATTAATTGTTTTGACACATGATTAGTACCTAGGGGCAAGGACGGATCATTCTGTTGATTGGGCAGGGATGCGTTATTAATTGTATAAACTGGCTTATAGTCAAAGGACACAAACCAGTGGCTGCAGTTACTGTCACCATGGATATTTGAAAGAGTGCTGGAGATTTATGCCAGGACAATGCTCCTTTGCCATCCCAGTATGATTAAGATTCTCTCACTGCAACTCCTAAAAAATTAGTCTTTAAACCTCTTCCCGTGCAACACCAGGTAAGCTGGTAGTTCTGGTACCATGATGCATTGTCTCTTGTTTGTTTTCCCTCATTGTCCAGACGTGGAATGTGGCAGACAGAAGAGTACAGGCAGCTTCTCCCCAGCTGGCAGGGAGCAGTGTGGAGTTTTATACTTAAAAAAGGAATTAGCTGACCTTGACTCATTCTGAAATGACATGATGTCCCTTTTAGAGTTTTAATACCATTTTTTCTGACAAGAAGTAATTTTGAAAGGAAACAAGTTCATGAAAGATGTTACAGGATTTAGCAGAAGCAAATGTCAAAAAACTAAAAAATAATAATGATCATATAGTGTAGTTTCTTCTCTCTGCATCCAATGTAGCTGAAGCAATTTTATAGCTATTGTTACACTGTGTGGGATCTTCTCATAGTATTAATTACCAGATGAGATAATACAGTTCAAGCCTTACATACTTCACTAAAGTGAATCCTAAAGTTCTTCACTGCTGATTACACACTGTTCATACCAATGATGCTTTGGAGAGCAGACCTGGACATACAGGAGGCAGCCACAGATGAGTAGGAATGATGGCTCCTTCCACAGGTAAACTCGTAAAGGAGAAGCTGTGAGGTGGAGGCTAAAGGAAAGTCCAACCGCCCAAGGTGGGGGGAATGTGTGAGATGTGATGAAGATATTAAGGGTTATTTCAGGTTAATGTTATTAGCTGTGAGTTGTGCATTGCAACACCTGCAACATCTCTGCTGCCAGAAGGCCGTTCCATGCGCTGCATTTTATTCATGGTCTTTCTCTTTGTTTTGCGCTGTGTGGGCTCTGAGGGGAGCAGTTGGTGCTTCCACGCCTTCAGCACCTCTCATGTGAGCAGCTCCCATGCTCATTTCTAAACCTGTTCGACCTCCCTGGAGCTGGTGGCAGTGACAGGTCTCTGGTGGTGCCCAGGGTGGGGAGGACACTCCTGCCTTCAGCCTTGGGGTGACTCTGCTGCCCCCAAGTCCTGCCCAGCCACATGACAAACTGCCTGCCTGGGTGCAGCTTCACACAATGCTGCCAAAATTCCTCATCTTGACAGCATCACCCTCTGCTCTCATTACTTTGGAAATAGAAATTGTCCATACCAACTTTTTAGAGTGATACCTAAAGGGAAATGCATGTTATGTTACACAGAGTCATTAAGTGCCTCAGGCACCAGCAATCTCTTTTCCTGCCAGCATTGATTCATTAAGCAGCATACGGAAGTATAACAGTGACTAGTATTAGCTTATATCTCCCTTGCTTACCAGACTCTAATTTGTCTTCTTCATTTTTATTTGTTTCTTGCATCGCAGTAATGAAGAACAAATAGCACTGGAGAAAAAGCACCTACAGAACTGTAGATTTTTGGCTTGTGCATTTCTACTAGGCCCAAGTGGTTCACTGATAGGACTTTTATATATTACAAATTAAAAAGGAAAGACTTCTTGACCTAAAAATTGTCTTGATTTAAATGGGATCTCAAACTGAGAATAAACGTCTCAAGTTTAAGCACATTCTAGGATTGCAGACGTTGTACCTGGTAATGTACAGAGATGTCCAGGGCCCTGGAAGCTTATGTAGAAGCATAGGGAGGAAAAACAGATAAACCAGATAAAAAAGAAAACAACTTAAAAAAGGCATCATGAGAAATGCTGAACACTATACTCTCTCCCCACAGGAGAAAACCGCTCAGACGTCAAGAGCAGCCCGGTTTGGTTCAGCGGAAGCATGTGTAGTGCAGGAGGCTCCTGTGCTGCCTTGCGCAGAACCTGCTGAGGGCTGCGGTGCCCTGGTTTTCGCAGGGCCCTGCAACACCTCACATTTACAGTTGATCACCTCTGTGTTTGTGTCAAACCTCATGGAAACAAGATTAAAAATTAACGTAAACCACACAATGTACAGAGTGAGGTGTGGGACTGCTCAGGGCATGTGGTGGAGATGGACTGGTGGCCCCAGTGCACAGGAGGGCTGAACAGCCCCGGTGCACAGGAAGGTGAAATGCTGCCTGGCCCTGGGTGGATTTTACATCTTGCTGGACGTTTTTCTCAGCCAGTTGTGTGGAATTTCCTTTGTTTCTGCTTTCTCCTCTCTTTTACACCTGTGGTGACTGTGCAGGAGGAGAAGTGACAAAAAGCTCATCCAGCTAGGAGACCCAGTGTTTCAACCCTGTACACCTTCCTCAGCATGAATATCTTCACTAATGCCTTTTTTATTTTAAAGCCACCTCCTGGGAAGCTCTAGGTTTGTTGCTGGGCTCTGTGGTGCTGCCCTAGGGCTCTCAGTGCCAAGAGTAGCTTGGTGGTGGCAATGGCCCTTCTGCTCTCAGGGCTTGTATCCCATAACATTTCTTTCCTTGCTCTGTCAGAAATAACCCCCTCCACACTCATGCTGCCCATGTCCTGAATTTTTAAGTGTCTTCAGATAGTAATGACTTCAGAGCGGCTCCTGAAAAGAACCCTGAGATTAACACTGCATCAGCAGTAAAAGTGGTGCACTAACCTCTAATAAAGTTTAAGAGCTCTGTTAACCAGATACTTCATGTCTCAATTCAGTTTAAGCCCTACTGCGAAATATTTGTTCCTTTGAAGTGGACAAAAAATGTTTTCAACTGATGATGCACATTTTAAATTAATTCTTAAATTATTATATTAAAGTACACTAATGACAATGAAGAGGTGTGTGTTGGTTCTTGAGGCAAGACCAGAGCAGACATAGTTTTCAATATGAATTAATTTCTGTTATCACCTATTATGTAATCACCCATCATGTGTTTTATTATTGTTAATAATTAATTTCCATGATATTAATATTTATTATTGTTCTGGCCCTGAGAAGAATCTCAGGGCTCTGGGGAGCAAAACGAACTCTGTCAAACTCCTCATGTTTCAGCTGCAGTGGAAGGGTGTGATCATATTGCTCCAGTAGGTAGAGGTGAGCTCTGTGTCTGAATTTAAAACGTCTCTGAAACAAAAATGGAAAGATAGTCCTGAGGACGGGTGGGTTTCCCTGGGTCACAGCTTCTTGCAGTGTCTCTGGTGCTCTGGGTGTGAACAATCTCCTGTTTTATTTATTTTTGTGGTAGGCAGTAATTTTGTAAGTGGCTTTCTAGGCAAAGCAAAGGTTGAACTTTGGAAGCAAATGCACACGGCATGACCTTTATGTCTCTTAGCCACTGTCAGGCTTCGCTGAGTGCTCTGCACCCTGACATTCAGTAAGGCAATAAAGAAATGAAAAGTACTAATGTAACCTTTATAAAAATAGTGGAAATGATAGTTTAATTTTTAATCTCCCACTATGGTGTTAAAATAAGCTCAATAAACTTTCGTGGTAAATTACATTCAGAAGGAATTAAATTTAAATGACATTATGGTTATGATAGTCAGCAAATTATGTCCTAAACTGCCGCTTCAAGAAAAGAAAGACACATTTAGGGTGGGATTGTTGACTTTTCCAATTCGTGGAGAATACTTGGGCCACTATTAATTTTTTGGTAGTTGATCTGGAAGCTGAGGTCCTTTCGTCTTGCATATCCTGCCAGGAAATCAAGCAGAGGTTGTAGGTTTGCACCTCTCAGCAGCCAGGGCAGATGAGTCTTGTGTATTTGAGCTGCAGCATTGTGCTTCATGCCGTCTTTAGAAAAGATCTGCACAAAAAATAGGACCAAAAAGCCTGTTTGAAGTGAAGAGAAAGAAATGAAACAAAAGAAAGTTTTAAACAAGGTTATAAAGTTGTTTGATAGTGAAAATAATTTCTCAGCCTTCATATAAAGTGACATGGTTTGCAGAGTGGTCATTGCAGATCAGGCGATAAAATCGGGCTGAGCTTGTGGCTCTGAAGTACCTGTTGAAACCTGAATGTGGCATAGGCTCACATATATGAGTACATGCTGGAAACAAGTGCTGTGTGATGACTGAAGCCTCTGTGTGAGATAAAAGTTAAGTAGAACTGTATATACAAGACTATGTCTTGCATCTTACATGGAGGGATCTGAAACTATTTCTCAAACATATATTTCTCAGAATTTTTTTACCTAAAATTCTCTCCTTTTGCAGTCTGTGGTGATAAATAATCTTTATCCTTTGTCCTGGATGCAATTTTGAACTCTGTTTTGTCTAACTGTGCAAAACATAGGAAAGTAAGGGTCATGTTCCCAGCACTGATTTTGTTAGATGTTTTAATTCATGAGAGATATCACTGTTCTGTTGTTCTCTTGCAAAATGAAATCCTCTCCCATTTTGTCAGCCTTTAATTGCTTGTAGTGCTAGGACAGAGCTTGGAGAGGAACAATAAAAGGATTTTTAAAAATAGGTAGGACTAGAGAAAAACATGGTTCTCGAGCTCTGCTCACCCTCTCCTGCCTCTGTCTGCTCAGCCTGGCTGTATCTCTCACAGTGGGACTTGTGGCCCAAGCACAGAAGCACCAGAGAAGATGAATACAGTGAAAAAATTCAGTATTTCCACCAGTTCAGATAGACCAGGAGCTATTTCTGGAGGACTGGCTTTATTTCTTACAGCTGTTGGGAGGTTTCTGTTCCTTTGAAGCTGAGGAGAACACAGTGAAGATGTAGGAGGTAATGTTCAGTGCGGGCAAGAGGGACAGAGGAAAAGCAGTTTGCACTGCCAGGGAAAATGCGCCGAAGGGAAGGAAACAAATCTTGCCTGTGGGTGATAAAAAGATAGATGCACATTATAGACTAGTGGGGACTATTTTCTGGAGAAATGGTGATCTCTACTAGCAGGTGAACAGGATTGCATTGCTAAAGACTCATTGCATTGTTCCCAATGCTGCTCTAGGCTTAGGTAATTTCACACTTTCACACTTTCTCTATGAAGAAATAATCTGCTAAATGAGTTTTACTGTATAATTTTCAATGAATATGATTTTAAAAGGTTTCAGTAAAACAGCTCTTTACCCCCTGAAGGAAACTGAGAAGTAGGAGGTCAAAAATTAGTGATGTAGTTTCATGTTATTAGATTTCCTCTAATCAAGGCAGTGGCGAATATACTGCATTAATAGAGCATCCACTGGGTAGAACAAATGGATTATGATTTTTTTAAATGGTGTTGCTATAAATACTTTTTCCCTACCTAGATTTGCTGTTGGAAGTGAAGTATGACATTTTAACACGTGTAAAGAAGGCACATAATCATAGCTGCATAAAATTTTAACTTTTTTGCGACTGATTAGGAATATAGGGACTTTTAAAAAAGTCTCGGTTCTTTCTTCTTGAAAATTAAGGCAGATGAATATGTTCCAGATGCTGAATTGGAGGGGGTTTAAAACTTATGGTTATATTACTAGTTGGAATTTAATAAAACTGGGGGCGTTTATATATCCTTATTAATGAAAGATGTGGCTTGTTCCAGGGGGTAAAACTGGTAAGAGAGGAATGGGCTGAAAATGTGATACTCCATGAAATTATCTGGGAGTTAAGAGAAACATTTCCACTGGCTTGTAGTCAGGACATAGCTTAGTAAAGGAAAAAGCATATTTCATGTTTTTGTTCAGTGAGTATCCCCTCTTTCTATTAAATGCAGGATGTTATCTAGAATTCTCTCATTTCTTGCCTTTTATTAGTTTTTCCTTTTTTTACTCAGTATTTGCTCAGTAGTTTTTTCTGTTAAAGTATGTACGTGTTACCATAGAATATAGAAGTTAGGTTTACTTTGCTGAAATTTTTGTAAAAAGAGAAGAAATTTTAGAGAAGTTATGAAAATAAAATGCCCTAAAGTCTGCCAGGTTTATTATATTGCCTCTTAGAAATTTTAGGTGAAAATACTGCAGGAAGAATAGTAAAGAAAGTGTTTCCACAACACAAGAAGGCAAGTATTTAATGTAGTATTTATGTAAAAACTAATTAAATGAAACTAAAATCAGAATTGTATTTTACTTTAAAATTTGTAACGCAATATCCGGATGGGGGAAACCCCTTCATATTTGGTGACAAACTCTCTAAGGTAGAAAAGAATTCAGGTCAGAGATTTCTACCTGTTTTATCTGCCAAACAAGAGCGGGAAATTGAAGTCAAACACCTACATTTAACAACACAAAATGATGTGCCTGCTACAGCCCACATGGCTGCCACTGTTTCCTCACCTGGCACAGGTGTGGTCCCCGAGTGTCCCATTGCCACTGGATTGCACCAGACCAGCGGGCTGGGGTCTCTTTGGAGGGCTGGAGTCTCTCTGAGGTCACTGCAACCTGGTACTTGAAGATGTTCCCGAGCACATTCATTTCTCTGAATGCAAACCCCTAATGGTTTTTTTGGACAGCCCTGAATGTGCTTATGAAAAGTTCATAGTAAAAGCTTCCATGGAGAATATAAAAAGCAATTAAATCTTAATGACCTGATGTTTACATTTTTTGAACTACAGGTTGGAAAGCCTGAGTGCAAATTGTTCTGACACAGCTAACACTTTTGCTATGAGGGGATTTATGATAAGCACTGGGCAAAAAAAAAAAATCTAACCAATCTAGTTCCTCATTTTTTAATACACATTTTCCTTATACCACTAGAAGTGAGGATTTTCAGTGGTATTTTAGGTGACAGTTCCCTCAGCAAAATGACTGTCAGTACATGTGGATTTAAGGTCCCAGGGAGAGGGGAATGTGGTCTCACCCAGGCAGGGAGGTCAGGATGAAAATGCTGTCCCCGAACACTATCAGGATGTTTAGACACCATCCCCATGAGAGCCATGATGACTACATAAAAATAAAAGATGACTCAAGTACTCAAAGTACTTTATAGCTGCTTTTAAGGAGCCAATCCTGCAGGGGCAGCAGCCTCAGGGGGGTTTCTACACAGGCTGGGACTTGGGACCCACTGACGCAGACCTGCTACCAACCTTTCATGGGTATGTTATGCCAAGTCAAGCAGCAGGTTCCAGCTCCAAATAAAACTTCCCCTTTGACACAAGGGAGGATGACATTTTTGGTGCTTTTAGCTTTTTCTGCTCCCTTCTGGCATTTGCCATCTCAAATTTTGTTACCAACAGGCCAAGAGACACATCAAGGGAGGCAAAGACAAGGCTTCCCTTTCAGCCTTGAAGACTGTGTGTCTTTGTGCCTGTCACAGTTTTATTTATCTTAAAATACAGTAGTAAGCTACCCCAGAATCATAGAATACCCTGAGTTGGAAGGGACCCACAAAGGTCATCAAGTCCAATTTCTGGCTTTGCAGGGAACAACCCCAAAAACAATGTGTTTCAGAGTGTGGTCCAAATGCTTCTTGAACTCTGACAGGTTTGTATCCCATGCACTCTTCCTCATCTTGTCCTTCTGGCTCACCTTGCCTCTGACATGGAGGGGTCAGCTGTGCCTGGGACAAAGCTTCCCAACCAACAGGGCTGCCAAGGCATGCCAGCCAAGGGGCATTGCATGAGTGCACTGGCTCTCAGAGGGGACTGATGTGGTACAGATTGAAAGCAGTGACCTAGAGTTATGTAGATCCTCTGCATCACCCAGACTTCGTCTGCTTAGCTTCTAACCTTTGAAAAACCCTCATCTGCCTCAGGGAATGGCCTTAAATGCACAGAGCTGTGACAGTGATACAAGGAGTAAGAGTCTCTTGTGGCATGTAAATGTTGTTGTCTTGGCCAGCTCAATTTCTTTCGCTCTTTTCTCAGTGTATTTGAGTCTGTAATCAATAGTGAAATTAAAAGAACGTGGGTTTATTCCACCCACAGACTTTCACTGCCCTGCTTGGGGATGCCAGATCTGCAGTATTCTACTAATCTATGCTCAAATGCTGGGTAGTTCTTGCCTAAAGATTGCCGCTCTCCAAAAAACCCCACGTTTCCTGTTGTCTGTCAAGAGTAGTTTCACTGGCTCATGCTCTCATTACAAGAAGGGCAGCTCTGCTGTTGATTTCAGTAAGAATAGGATTGGAGCTACTGTCATCTTGGTATCTGTGTAGGTTATGAGCAGATGGTATTGCCCGACATTGAGACCAGTGCAAGATTTCTGGCTTGGGCTGAAGCAAAATAACTCTACTGGAGTCTTTAATCAGTGAGAAAAGAGAACATTTAATGAAGGCATTTTTCAGGATCTGCCAGGAAAAAAAAAGAAATTTATTACACATAGCTGTTTTAAAATGCATAAGCTCCACATGCATATATGTGTGCATGTACATGAACACATCAGTTCTGGGATTTTTGGTTTTGGATTCTCTTCTACAGATATATAGTTTTTCTTATTGCTGAAGTCTGTGATGTAGGCCGGAAAAGCATGCTGTACTCAAAATACTGAGGCAAAACTTTCCAAGAACTATTAGTATAACCAGAATATGGTTTATTTCCTTATTGAGATTGTGTCTGTTTTGGTGACAGCCTGGTGTATGTGAAGCAAGCGTGCAATGAAGGCCATCGTTAGTGTGGTGTGCTCACTGCTCAATACTCAATACTCAATGCTAGTGTGTGTGTATTTCTCTGTGCTGAGACCAATAGAGTATCACCACAATAGCTTTTGAACAACTCATGAAATGAAAAATCCCAGTGCAATGAGGGAATACCTACCGGACTGTACTGAACTATCTGTTCAAACAGTTAAACTTGTTTTCTAAATTTAGTAAACAACCAAAATCTTAACACCTCCCATCCATATGTTTTCCTCTGTGCTGTTACAGGCAGATTTATGATTGGAATCTCAAAATATTAGAAACTCTAGCTGAACATAGAAATGTGCACAGAGCACATTTTTATTTTGTCATGACCAATGTTTGGTTTCAGAGGAAGCTGTTTGTGCATCACCACAAATTGATAGTATGTGATGATGAGGTGAAAACCGTCCTACAAGAAACTTGGATTATACAATAAACTGCTCCCATTGGGATCAACTGGTACATTCTGAATTCTGTATTTATGAACCTTCAGCACAGTGTCATTTGCCTCACCCTACAGCAGTGTACTGGGAAGGAGACACTTCATTATAGACCAGAAGTTCCTAACGGGAAACCAGGTCAGGACATGCTGCCAGGGTGGCAGAGACTCTGTGCTCCTTGTATGCATCATTGGCACCATGCAAAACATCTGGGCACTGTTGAAATAGATATCAGGTAAAATAAAAATACACAGAAGGACTGCAAAAACAACTTTGCCCCATGAATTTTCAGAGTTCACCAAAGGTTATTAGAAAAAAAACCCAACAAAATACTTGAGAGGAGACTTGACTCCAGGGAATAAACACTTACACAGGGGAAAAAATAATGAGTGTCAAACAGCTTTTTGACTTAGCTCTGAAAAGTGTAATGAGATCCAGTGAATGGAATCTGGAGCCAGACACATTCAAATTGGAAACATGACCTACATTTTAAATGGTGAGTGTGCTTAGTCATTGGAACAAAGTACTCACAAAGTGGTGGATTCTCTCCTCTTGATGGCCTCAAATCAAGACTAGGTGCCTTACTGGGAGATAATCTTTAGTCAAAAATAGCTGTGCTTTAGTCAAACACATGTTACAGGGCTCGATATAGAGGTAATTGGGAAAATGTAATGGTCTGTAGCATCCAGGAGGTCAGGCCAGATGGTATAATGATGCCTTCTGGCCTCAAACTCAGTGAATCTCAGAATGAATATAAATGCTATCATCTGGATCTGCGTTTGAAATAATTGCAGGCAGAGATTAGACACGCAATTGCATATGGTTCAGAATTGATAAACTTTCTTCCCCTCCAGAACAAAGGCCCTTATTTATGCCTAATTACATGGTGCTGTTGTAATTCAGATAAATATCCGTTGGAAACTCAGATGCGATGTCAGCAAATCAACTTTAACTTCTGTGTGTGTGGTGTGGAAATCTAGTTTCTAAAGCTGAATATTCAACTGCAGACTTGCACAGGAATGTATCCAGAAAGAGCTCCTGTGTGGACATTTGCTTTGCCCTGAGAGTACCCTGGTGTTATTTAGCCCTGTCAACTTTGAAGTTGATTCAGCTAAATCATAAAGACATGGAGGTCCTGGGCTTCAAAGCAGCTGGGTTCCTAATGCTGATGACTGCCCACACATTGCTGAATTTTACAGGAAAGAGTTGTTGAAAGAGTAATAGCAAAAACTAAAAAAGTTCAAGCTTCTATGAGTAGATTTTCTTGTGCTGATATTATCACAAGCAGCATCTCTGCTTGGCAATGCACATGCACCTGCAAAATAGCCATTTCTTGCATTGCTTCTGCAGAAAGAAGATATAAGAAATATTAACTGGCAAAAGAAACCACATTAAAACACAGATGACTTTTAATATGAGTTTCACCTATATTATGTAGCTTTCAATTTTAGTGTTCTCTCACTCACAAAACATTCAAAACAACTGTGCAGGTAAGCAGTGAGGCTGTGCAGAGGAAATAATATTGTTAAAGTTCAGTGAAATGTCGTCATTGATGGTATTGTGGACTTTTACCTATACTCAGAAGAGGAATGTTGATGAGTTTCATTCATAAAGGTCCATAACCTTTTGCATTCTCAGTTCTTCTCCACAATGAGTTCTGATTGATGGCACCAAACACCTAATTTCCAGGTGATGAGAAAGTTTATTTTTTTCAAGTTCTCAGCATCATAGGGAAATTCTCACAGTAGGTTATGTGCACCTTGAGGACTGAATATTCTGAGGTAATGAAGTTTTTCCTTAGGCTATAAGTTTAATTTAAAGGGGGGAAAAGCCTGGATCTACAACCACCCTCACAACTACCATGTTCACCATTAAATCATGTTCTCAAGTGCCATATCCACATATTTTTTGAACACTTACAGGGATGGTGACTCCACCACTTCCTTGAGCAGTCTGTTCCAATGCTTGACCACACTTTCCATGAAAAAACTTTTCCTAATATCTAATTTAGATCTGCCCTGGTGCAGCTTGAGGCCATTCCTCTTGTCCTGTCACTTGTTACCTGGGAGAAGAGACTGATCCTCACCTTCTGTCACCCTCCTTTTGGGGAGTTGTAGAGAGCAAGAGGGCCCCTCCTTTTCTCCAGGCTAAACACAGGTTGGCCTTTCTCAATATGAACGATGTGTGTGTCCCAGAATATAAAGCTAGAATCCACACCTACATCCAAATTCTATTTATTATAACCAGCTTCCATTTCTGCCCCCTTTTTCCCAAGCAGCACACACAGAATATGATGATTAACATGGAGGCTATATAAACACATGCTTATCTGTGAATTTTAAGCCAGAAGTTCTCTGTATTCTCCTTCTGCATTGATGACCAGAACCTTGCAATTAATTTCACTGTTACTAATTGTAGTCTGCTTTTCTCAGCTTCTTTCATTTCAGCTAAAAAGGAAACATGATAATGGTGACTCTGCAGATACTCTAAAATAACCAATGCTTTTCTGAATCTCAGCATTATTTTCTTATGTGGAAGGCAAATATCTCTCTGCTGATACTATTCTATGCCGTTCTGAGTATTTTTTCAGATTAGACTAAAAATGAAAGTGACATGAAATAGTGAAAATCATATTTGAAGTTAGCTGTGTTTTAATGTGGCATTCTACCAGTTAGATATTTTGTCCAGAACTTTTCAAAAGCTCCTGATTTTGAAGGTGCTTTTTCAGTATTTCTGCAGGGATGACACTTACGATAAAGCTGTTGTATTAGCAAAACCACCAATGCAGGTATTTTGCTTTTTGTCTTGCTTTATAGCCCTTTATACAAGGCCTTCTTATAACAGTTCTGCAGTAGCATTCATTTCATAAAGGTCTCGAAGGTCATTCTTATTTTCAGTCAAATAACAATAACTGAGAATTTTAATGATGATCTTGCATTAGTGTTATAATATTCAGAATTGTTATAAAATTCAACAATGTATGAAAATGTCATTGCTAGGGATGAATGAAGCAGCTCATCTGAAAATGAAAATCGGCCCAAATCTTTCAAAAGATGTTAAAAAAACTTCAGGTAATTTCATTTGCTCTCTCCCTACTGCCACTTCTCAGGTACTTCTACAAGTTCCGGCACCTGAAATATCATCATAATTGATTTTTCTAGACAAAGGAAGTGCTTAGAGCTAATTATCTAAACTTAAGTTCAGCATTTGGTACAGTGCCATGTGGGAAATTATTTCCTAAAAGGGAAGACAGAAATCAAAAAGTGAATAAGAATGTGAGGGCAGGAGGAGATCAGTACTGAGGGAAGGTAGTAAGGCTTCTCAAGCATCAGTCTTGGGCCTAGTAATTTTTAACTAATGATGATCCTATTAAAAAATTGGTGTGTAGTAATGGAATTTACCGGTGGCATAAGGGAGGGAGACACTGTCACTTCAAGGATGAATAACACTCTCATTTAGGAAGAGCTGAGTGACCTTGAAAATAAGATAAATTAGACAAAATTCAGAAGGATTGGACTGCCAGTTCATGCATCTGGGTTTTGTTAATCAGGTTTCTACTATACCTGCATGCTCATAGGTAGGAAAGCACTAAGGAAGGGAAAACACAGACCATACAAATCTGGGTATTTTCACCAGGGTAATGAAATGCCTGTAATGGTGTATGAGTCAAGTGTTAGAAATCATCCAGGATAATGCACACTATTCATAAATGATTTGCTTCAGTTTTGCAAAACTGTGGAAAAAGATGATTAGAGTGACCATGAAAAGGGAGAGCCTGCAGTGCAGAGGAATTTGGCAAAATGAATGCTGAGGGAGGCCACTATAAATCCAGCATGGGCATAAGCTCTAGGAAAATAAAACATCTATTTAAACTGAAGGACAACATTGGCACAAGAACAAATGAGCATAAATTGGTCATGAATAAATTTAGGATAGGAACTGGAAGCAGGTTTCCAAACAACAGAATAGCAGTGTTCTACAATTGCTTTCCAATGAGAACAGTGGGAACAACAACAAATCCCAAGCTACTTTTAAGATGGACTTAAATGAATTTCTGAAAGGTATTTATATGATGTGTTTGGCTAAGATAGCAGAGAAGTAGGTTTGATGACCCAAGAGGTCTATGCAGTCCTATCTGTCTAAACCTGTTTTTCATGACCAAATATTTCAGAGCACTTTTAAGTACTTCCTTTCCTTCATGTATTTTTTAGATAAATTTTTTATAGCATACTGCAGGGATTGCTAGCTGGACTGATTTAGGTAAGGCACAAAACAGTGGTGTCCAAAATATGCTGAATACTCTCCAAACAAAACAAATGTGCAGTGTCCTACAGGGCAGTGCTTGGGTGCTTAAAGAAATCACCATTTTCTGTGGAAGGTAATGGGGACATAATCCCCACAGGAGCAGCAGCCCTTTGAGCCTCAATTCTCTCTCATTTCCCTATGCTCCCAAGCCTGCTGCTCTATTTTGTCTTCTCAGCCCCACAGCACAGATGCAGCAGTGTGAAACAGGATGGCAAACAATGCTTTAGATCCACAAGATTAAATGGATGAAATCTGGAGCAGTGGGTATGAATCTGACTGGATGCCAATCTGCAGTGAAGATGGATTGTTTGGGGGCATTCCTTCAGCCTCACTGGAGTGAGCCTCCATTCCTCCAGCCTCACAGGTGAGTGTGGTACAGAACTGTGTTAGTATGCCATGGTTTCTCTTCTATCAGCCCAGGAAGCCCCTATTTCCTTTGGTTTGGTTTATCCTGCTTGGTGCTGTTATGGTCTGGTTTTTACAGTTATTAGAAAAGCCTCTGCCTGAATTAAGGTGCAATGAGACCATATGCTGAAGTCAATAGTATGGATTTTATTTAATAATAAATACGTGTGAGAGAGAGAGAGAGAGAAAGGAAGAGAAAGAAATAGAAAAGAGGGGGGATGGAACAGAAAGAGAGTGACAGAGACAGAAAAAAGAAAATATCATCACTCTGTGGATCTCAACAATGTTTCATTGATCCTCTCCCGCTGGTCTTCTTGGTGGTGAGGGTCCCCCCAAAAGCACAGAATCCAATGGAATATGCTCTGGCCAGGTGGGGATGCCCGGGTACCTCCCCCCAGGGCAGGGGCAGTTTGACAGTCTCTTGCAGCAGACCAGATCTGTTGCATCACTTTGTGTCACCTGCAATGCTGTGGTGCAAGGCCTCAAGAATGAGTCTGGGGAGCACTTTGGGAGGTTTTTGATGGATTATGACACCCCCTCAGCTGCCTCCCGTGTGGATGTCCCATGCATGTGGCCTGTGGGGTTGGAGATTTCACAGCTGGGCCTGTTTGTGTAAGGGAGGAGTCTGTGTAAGCTTGGCTGTGGTCTCCCCCACTCCAAACCCAGCCAGAGACGATTCTCGGTGCAGCTGCTGGGTGTGGCTTTCTTGTGGATGCATTCTTCTCCCTCAGCTTGAGATTATTGAACAATAGTGTCCCCTTTATTTTATCTACATGACTTAACTCAGGGTCCAAAGTTCCAGTCAAGCATCTTCAAGGAAGGGTGGGCTTCTGTGCTTGTAGCTTCTTTATACAGTTTTTGATATAATGGGCAAAACTCCTTCATAACAATGTTTAAGACATGAGTCATTTTAGTCCCTGACAGGTGCCTCAGTGTTACTGTCTGTTGTTCTCAAACACAGCATTTCCATGATTTCTTAAAAGCTGCAATTCCCCTAGTCAGTGGGACCATAAAAGGATTTGTTTGGAAGCCTGGAGTTGAGATTCAGAAGCTGGAGTTTTATATATTTCTTAACCAGACTAGCAAAGCTGTGTGTTTACAGCTGTTTTACAGTAATAGATGCTTCTTCATCCAAGTGCTGGAGAATGCAGGTTGGCTGGGTGACTCACATTAGGAGAGGATCTCACAGTGAAAAGTTTTATGATTTTCTTTAGTTGAAATCTGATGAATGGGACAATGAAATCTTGCAGAATTAAATGGTTCTGGCTGGTTTTCCTCTCCAGCTAATTACACACATACTTTTTATGAAATCAGCGATTAATATTGAGAATAGGTTAAGAAATGGGGAAGTTGGATGAAATCCCCAAGAGCACAGGTAGTTTGGAAAATGAGAAGAAATAGGCAGCAGCTTTACAGCTTGTTGCCATCCACATTAATCAGATTTGCAGTAGGCAGCAGTTACTTTATGTGCAAATACTTTAACAACTGGTTTTAAAAACCAAGCAGGATGTCTTGAGTCCCTGGGTTCATGTAAAGGGAGTAATGAATACCTGCATAATGAGATAGAAAGGCCGTAAACTCCGTGGTGGGAGTTTTCAGTCTCTCTTCAGCGGAGGTTTCTGCAGCTTTCTCAGCCTGTCAGTGCCAGCCAGAGAGGCAGTCACTTGTCAGGGCCTCCCTGTGGGGAAAGAGGCTCTTGGCCTCCAAACGCTGCAGCTTTGCCGTCAGTGACTTTGTGCTGTGCCCCATGCACGATCTACCCTGCGATTCTCGGATCAGAAATGCCCATCCCTCAAAAGGAAAAACTAAAGCTAGTTTGAAAAAAATATTTCCAAGGAAAAATTATATGGAAGATCAAAAAGTAAAAACATGCACTGTGAAATGGTTGAGAGAAAACACTTTGATTGATTGAAACTTAAAAAGAGCAACCATTATTTTTGGTATTTTTAAATTTCAATTCTGTTCCTGAACTGTGTGTATCTTAAAAGCTATTTTTTCACCTATCCTTAACTTCAACAGGGACACAGTATCTGTGAGCAACTGAATGAGATTATTTCATTCTGCCCTGTCCTGCTAGTAAACTCAATTTAAAAGCAATCAATCATAACCACAACCCATATTTATTGCTATATTTTACTGACTTCTTGCTCATGCACACAGGTATGAGAATGTGGCTCTTTGAAGGAGGGTGGCAGCCTCATGCCAGAGATGAATTTAGCCCTGAGCTTGCTGCAGCCTCATGGAGCCGACCTGGTGGGCATAACTGTGGGGAAACATGCTCAGTTTTTCCATGGCTGGAACTACCTGTGGGGTGGAAATATCTGTGGGGGTATGAAGCACATTGACAGCTTGTGTTCAAACAGACCTGCATATGCATGTGGGAGCATTCAATTGACAGGTGTACTGAAGAAATGTCTTCAGCCACAGCAGGTGAAGAGAAGTGACTCTTTCAGACATGGCTCTGGATTTTTGATGCCAGCTCATGCCCCACATGAAGGCAGCATTGGCACCGATGGCTTCCAGGAAGATGTGCGGGGTCTCCTTGTGTGTGCCAAGGCTGTTGCCTTCCTCCAAGTGGGAGTAATGACCACCCCGACATTAACTGTAATTAAACAGCACCAAAGGCTTTGAAAACAACCCCTCATGAGGTGAATCAGCTGCGGCTTGTGTCCGTGGGCACTGGAGCAGCTGGTGTGGAGCAGAGGCTGTGCTTGCACCTGCAGCCTGAGGTGAGTGGGTGGGACAGTGACACGGAGGTCAGCTGACTTACTTTAGTCTCATCCCTGGGGATTTTAAAAACAAGAGGTTAAAAAATAATCCCTGCTTGGGATACCAATCCCCTTGGGTTAACACCAGAAGAGAGAAGTGCCTGGCCCAGCCGCTGGGAGCAGTGCCCTGATCCTGCCCTCCCTGTCCCAGCCAGGGCAGCCATTGGCCCCGTGGCCATCGTGTGCCTCATCAGTCCCACATGGCGGAGGGTCGATGTGAAATGACACCTCTGCAGGAGAGCTGCGATGGTGTGAGGGTGTTACAGCCTATGTAAAAGGAAGACAGAAGGGGGCACAGGAAAAAAAACCCACAAAAATTCTGTTCCTTCCTCACTCTTCCCTCAGTGCTGTCTCACCCCGTGCAGAGGCTTCAGAGGTGTGAACACATCCTGTTTACATCTGCCGCCAAGGCGGGGAGGCTGAGGGAGCACACGGCTGCGGCACAGTCGGAGGGAGCTGCAGCTGGAGACGGCCCTGGCATGGACACAGTGCCCGTCTACCACGGGGCCATCAGCCGAGAGGCCGGGGAGAAGCTGCTGCTGGCGGCGGGCACGGATGGCAGCTACCTGCTGCGGGACAGCGAGAGCATCCCGGGCGTCTACTGCCTCTGTGTGCTGTGAGTGCGGGACCGAGGGCACGGCTGGGAATGCGGGGCTGGCAAGGGCTGCTCCGGGGACAGCTGATTCCAGCATTCCCCTCCGCAATGTGGTCTGTCCCCACAACAAAATACATTCTGATGTTACCATCTGCTTCCGTGAGTGAGACTTTTGGCTTCTTCACCTTAAGACAGAGGTCTGCAGTAAGTGGTGTGGGGTCCCTTGCAAAGCAAAGAGGAGAAGGTTTTGCCTTGCAGAGTCCACGCTTCTTACAGACAAAAAACCATAAAGAGAAAGCAGGCAGGCACATGGGAAGGATAAGCAAGGTGCCTTGGAGAAATGCCAGGTGACTTGGCTCAAAATGGCGTGTACTGCCTCTTTGTGCTGGATAACCCTTTTGCTTTCTGCCTGTGTTCTGCTTCTCTACTGTCCTCATAGTGTGCTCAGCAGCATCCCCAGTGACCCTGTCATGGGGAAAGGTAACACCGAGTGCTGCCATCCAGAATGTGCCTTTGTTCAGGATGCTTTCAGTCCCACAAGTCACGAGGGTTGAAGCAGATTACCTGTAATGCACATGAAATACTGATGGTAACAAATTAGGTGATAATGTTTCATCAAATAGGGTGAAAAGGGAGAGATCTGATGGGATGGTCAGTCAGAGAGAGGGTAAAGATTCGCCTGGGAGAGCTGGGGAACTTTGTATTCATAGGACCTCATTTTAATGAGGAAACTTAATTACCCTCCTGTTGGCAAAATTCTTGGAAGTCCTGGTGGCACTGTACTGTTGCATCAGAAGAACAGATGGCACTTATGCCTTACTTCAGTAGGAGGAGGAACACTAGAGAAAACCCTTTCAGGTCCACCATGAAATTAGCTAACAGAGGCAACTCAGGTACCTGGCAAAAAAACACAAGAGAAAGAAGGGTTGTCAGTCAGGTTTTTCTCAAATCCCTTGAATACATTTCTGACACTAAGTAATTAAGCTCTGGGCGAGCATCATTATCTTCCTGTTACAGACCAGAAATGGAGACACACAAGAAGGTTATAGACAATCCAAAAATACACAATCCTCTTCTCTGGGAAAAGCTTTGTGGCAGAGGATGTATTTTTACTTCTCTCATGAAATCAGGTGAACCAAGTTAGGGGCTCCTGCTAACAAATACCTTAACAGTGAGCTGAAAAATGTGAAATGGGAAGCATCTTGACTTAAATGAAAATGGAATAGACATAGCAAGAGGTAAGGAGTGCTATGATGTCTATGATGGGAATAGGCAATAAAAGCAGAATCTCTTTAAATAACTATCAGAGGAAATGGGGATATATCACCCTTACACTCAGAAGTCATTCAGTGCAGGTGAAACTCTAAGGCATTAGAAAAAGGGTCAGGAAAAGCGTTACAATTCTGCATAAGACAGAGAATACTAGAATTAGTCCACCATCGGTCTAAATCAGGATGCGGGTATGTGACAAGGTCTTTCAGTTGGACACAATCAGTTGGGATTTTTTGTATATTAGTAGTAATTTATGCCCTTTGAAAAAAATTCCATAAATGAAATAAAATATGGAAAATTAAAATAGGAAGAAATTAAAACATTTCTAACTGTGAAGCTCTGCAGACCAAATTGCTTCCAGAATGTGACCATTCATGTGTTCATGGTATGTTGCATTCAAACATATGTATGACGAACGAAAGGGTAAAAGAAAAAAAAATAAATTAATGGTGAATGTTATGCAGGCTTCTTACAGAACTCAGATCCTTAATAGTTATTCTATAAAGGAATTTTGTAATAGCATCTTGGATAAATCCAGATAAAATTGAAATGAAAAATATTATTATGAGTATGGGCTGATACAGAAAGAAAGGTGGCTGAAGAATGGTAGAATTAAACCTTGGTTCCAATACTTCTTAATATTCAAATAATTAAATAAGAAGTAGCAGATATGGTAAACAGCATATCACACAGTGACTGTGGAGACAGTTTTCATACCAGGAAAGGACCCCACACTGAGACAGCAATGACAGTTTGAAGAAATGTGGGCTATAAACTAGAGAAGTGCTTTGACAGGCAAAATTTGCCAAAGCAGAGCACTTTAGTGGAGAGACTGGCAAAGCAGGAAAGGATGGCATGAGGGATGGATATATGTGTTCAGTGGAGAATGCTAAGCCTGGCTTTGGCAAAAGAAGCCAGTTGACATAACCTGTCCAAATTCCAGTCTGAGCATCGTGGTCAGAGATGGAAACAGGTGACAAACATGCATGCATGTGCAGGAGACCTCTGGTAAAAACTGAGGGAAATGTGCTGTTGCTGTTAAAACTTCATTCTAAATAAATAATGGAAATTATTAGGAATAACAAAGTTATTCAGCAATTTACATTTTGGTTCAGAATCCATGCTGAAGATCACTATAAGAATATATAGACATATGAAGATCAGAAAAAAGATGAATTTACTAGAAGTAATGAAAGGATCTTTGAAACATGGGAAATAAAGCTGGTCAGCCATTAGATATACTGCAATAAGTATCAGAGCTAAACCAAATATTTTGCATGTTTCCAATGAAAATTTCTACCGGGATGTATCTGCTTTCTACTGCCGGTAGTATTTCTCTTGCCCTTCGAAGGCAAAAAGAGAAAAATAGTCCTGTTTTCCAAAATCAAGACATGTTCAGTCTGTCTTCTTTCCCCTCTCCCTCCACTTCCCTGGGGAGCTAAAACAAACCAAAACAAACATAAAGCCCTGCAGCTTCCCAGTTCTAACCCTCTTAGGGCTCCTTTTGCCATCACAGGGGAGTTATAAGGCACAGTTCTGATGAAGAGAAAAGGAATATTTATCAAAAGAGCAATTAAGCATATATTTGGATGACAGTGGTATCATGTGCTTGAATTCACATTAGTGGCTGCTCTGCACTTCCAGCTCCAGGTACTGTAATTGTCAAGCCCTGTGATTTCACTGCATTGCTTATGCTCAAACAACGTCTCCTTTTCCTGAGAAACTGCATAAATTTGTAATGCCACGATCACCACCACATCCTCCCCCTCGAGCACATCCAAAAAGCCCTGACATATTTTGGCAGGCTTTGAGCTTCTTAAGGCACAAATAAAGACACAATAAAGATTGCAGTGTTCATGGTCAGGCTCATTCACCTTTTGCATTTCCAATTAAGAAGCAGAGCCCCGACCTTTAAAGAGGAGAAGAGTCAAAGACTTCATGAATCCCTTGTGACTGATGCTGATTTTACAGGGCAAGCATAAAAGAGACAGGTAGTAGCATAAAACCTGACCTATAGAGGTGGGTAACTGCAGCAGGCAGGACCCTGTTGGAGCATTCATCTAGAAAACTCTGCTTTCTCTCTTTGTTTCTCCTGAGCTACTGATTTGTCTCCCTTGAATGCCACTTTCCACTTTCTGAAGCTGGGATGTGCACATGGTGTGCTTGAAAGCCTTCAAAGAGACAATGAATATTTTCTTGGACTGCGGCAAAGCACAAAGGACCCACTTTCAAAAATATTTTAAGACCGCAATTAAAGCATGCATGGAAGAGTAGGAAGGTTTTGATTTGCAATTGTGTGCTCCAGGGCTCTTGCAAACAGACAGAGGTGCTGCTTTTTGATTTTGGCAACAATTTTAATACTAGATGCACCCAGGTCTTCATTGTATGAATATCATTATTGAATTGATAATATATACTTCAAAGATGTTGTGAATATGTCAACAGATGTACACAATTGTTTCCTGGAAATTTTTGGAGTTGCACTGAAAGGCAAATTTTTGCTGTTCCTGAAAACTGGTCTAGAAGAAATGCATATGCTTTATAAAACATACACGTTTTACCCATAAAGAAGTTAGACACTATGCACAGTACACCAGGGGTTTAATAGCAAACCTGATTGTTCCAGGGAGCTTTCTTTACTGGTCTGGTTTCCTCCTTGCTCAATGCAAAAACCGTTTGACATTTTTAGCACACTCAGAAATCCTCTGTGCTCACAGCTCCTAATGAAGTCAATGGGGGACACGGGACACACTAATGGTGACTACTTTGAGGAGCAGCCTCTTAAACCTTGCCTGAAAAATGTACAAATAAAGTGCCTGAAAATGCCAAAAGCCCCGCATTCCTTTACAGATATATGAGCACACATGCAGAAACAAGCAGCTCATGCCTGAACTGGCAAAGATAAAGCATTTTTAGTTTGGGTTTTAAAATTCATATACTTGAAAATACTGAGAATGTTAGTAGTTGTTTCAGAGCTTTAAGTAAGACAAACACGACGTGCTTGTCAAACTGTATGTTCAGATGATATGTTTGAAGTCAGCTGTTCGTGTACTGTGCTGCATTAAATTTGTGGAGAATAATCAAAAGCTGGAATTGAAAGCTGTTTAGAACTCTTGAAGCAACTTTAATGGCAACAGGGATAGGCTGCAGTCCTATCAGATTTTATGTGTGCTATTTTTGCTGTCACTGTAACCACGGTGAACAAGTTCAAGGCAACGTGCCGAAACTTTCTGATGCAGCAGATATATCAGCTGTACAGTACGAAGGTGTAACACAGGATCACAAACCAGCTTCAGCTTAGCATTTTCTTTGTTTCCTATGTATTATTTTTGATAGAAATGGCAGAATAATTGCATTTTTTATAACACTGCATATAATCATACATGTAATTTAAAATGTAATTTGAAACAAAAGAAGAAGCCCCTCAATTCAACATTGCTGTTGCAAATATCACACGCTGTTTTCAGCTTTGAGAAAAGTCTTCTATAGCACAATGGTAAATTTTACTGAGGTGAGTATTTCAGGTACTTGCTAACAAGAGTGAGTGTTTTATTTTCTGAACATAACTTGGCTAACTTCACATATTCCAATGACTTTTCTTGGAAAGGTAGACAGCCTGAATCATAGAATTGATGAAGCTTAGTGGGAGGCTAAATTATTGGCCTGCCATAAGGTAATACCCTTCTACATAGCATCTCAGATTTGAATAAATTCTTGCTTTATTTCTGAATTTGAAGAAATTCCTCTTTGAGGCATTGCTTTTGTCAGGAATTTCCTTGTATCAAACTGACACAAACCCTGCTCAGAAAGGCTACAGACTTGCTCTTTAGGTAAATCAGCAACATTTCTTCAGATGATTAGGAGTGTTGAAGTGGTGAAGATTCCGACGATTTTCCACAGAAATCTCTGCATAAATTCAGAGCTTTTTCACAAGATTTAACTTTCTGTTTTAAGCTTTTGTTAATTTCAGAAGAGAAAATCAAGATAATGCATTTTTTTTAAATCATTCTACAGCATTACAGTAAGTTAGCATGTGTTAGTGATGCAATATTGAGGGAAATTTTCCCCTCAGTAAAGGAATAAAGGGTAAAGGAATCAGTGACAGAAATCAGTGACAGAAGTGTTAATTCAAGTGCTGCTGTGAGTTAAGCTATAGGCACTCTGTTGGGCTTTTCAGATGTTGTAAACACCAGTTTAACCGATTTTATTCACTCTTGCAGGCAGAGAGCTTGTGTCTTGTGATACAGTGATCTCAATGTGAATGCTATTTCTTCAGCTTGAGTTAGCTGATGGGTGGTAATTTCTAAGTTGCTGTACTTAGCTGAGACCTAAATAAGGAGGGAACCAGACTGTTTGTCAAACAGAAAATACGAATTCTAGGAGAGAGTGAGGAGAAGATTGATGGCTCCAAGGCACTGATCTGTATTCCCCTAAATTCACAAGTTTTGGCTTTGTGGTAGCCATCTCCCACCTCTGTAGCTCCTGTTGTGCCCATGCCATCACTCACATTCCCAGTCCAGGGTTGCCCACCAGGAAACTGCCTGAAGTTGGTCTCTGGGCATTCAGGAACTGATCTGCACCTGCATCAAACCTATGATAGGGCAGAAGAGGGTCCAACCTGACCTCCGTGCCATTGACCTCCACTGCAAAAGCATGGAGTCCCCCTTGAGCTCCTCTCCAGAGCACTGTGGTACTCGTCTCCATAGCATTAAGTGGTTTTTAAGCTTTATCTCTGCTTGAGAGATGAAGAGTTTATGAAGAGTTTAACTGTTTCACAGAAAAGTGACACAGGAGGCCCAGATCTGTGGTATCCTCTAGCTTTGGGTTTCATGGGAAGGGATTCTGAGGCTACCCAATGTTATTTGGCACAACTTGCTGACTTTGCTTGCATTGCTGAGATCTGTTTCCTTGTTTCATACAACTTCGGCTTCCAAAACACCCATCTTCTGTTCCTGGTTGTTTCAGCATTTTGTGCTGTTCCCAGACCAAGCTCTCTCATACTTTACCTCTCTATATCCCCTTCCTTACTCATTTACTGCTTCTGTCAGAGGTTCAATGTTCATTGTTGTTTCCTTGCCCAGCTTGCATAGGTACTGGTCCTCTTTTCTTTCCTTCCGCATCCATCCCACCAAATCCCAAACTTCCTGCCCAAGATGCTCAATTATTAAATTACCTTCTGGTTTTTATCTCACTAATCTAGGCTAGGCAACACACATATATTTTAGATCATGGATACTGCTTGGCTGAGTGCCCATGGTACAGCCAGCCCAGACATGGTGATGCTATGACTGCTAACAACCTTTAGACAGTGCCTCTCTTGCAGCCTAGAGGGCCACTATTCTTTCAGAGAGTGCAAGAGATATACTTTCTTTCAAACAAATTTTATGTCTTATTCTGAAAACTGGGCACCTCCTCCTCTGGCAATTAGAAGATAATATTTTTAACATGGGGAACGTTTTGCCTAACGTGTTCCCTTCTGCATTCTCCATCCCTAAATAAGGGTGAGACAAGCACCTAATAAATGAATTTTCAGTCTGAAATGCTGAAATGTGGCAAAGTTATAAGAAACTGATTCTGGGCAGTATAATGCTCAGAACCACTGTTTGTAGGCTACACCATGGTCTGGTTCTTAAACTATGTTTTAAAGTGAAATTCCAAGGTAAGGTCAGGTTGTAAATGTACCAGGAAAGAAGAGCTGAATGACATGATGCAATGACATCTGAAGAGAAAGGTATGTACAGAGGAAGCAACTGATGTAATTTATTGCTGACATAGTTTTCCCTTGTCTCTCTTTCTCCCTTTAAATTTGTTCAATTTTGGGCTCAGAAATGAATAAAAATTTGTTTAATACATTTCCCAACTGAGACGCAAAGTATTTGGAAATTATTTTAAAGTATACCATGCAGCTGAAATGTCATGGTTAATTTTAATCTGCAGCTTGCATCTAATGTCCTTGGGCAATTTTAATGGTGCAGAAGATTGTAATCATTCACCTGTTAAAGTAAATGCACCTTTAAGAGGTCTGATCACAACTAAAAAGGAGGAATGGAGAGGACAGATAGACAGATGGTGTTTCAGTATGTCATCTGTGCACAATGCCTTGGTAAATCTTTGGGAGGAATTATCTGGCTATTTAGAAAAAAAAGCCTATAATATAAAGTGGACTGATTCTTGTAACAGCAACTTTTTCTAGGTTTTCCTTTGACAAAGTTTTCCAAGGGAAAGTATTGAAACAGAGACTGTGTTAGTGCAGTTCCAAGCTGGTATAACATATCTTTCCCCGTGGAGACAAAAAAAAAGAACTGAGATGTCATAAAAATGTCATTAGTGGTGACCAAAGCACTCTTTCCTAAGTGCGATCTGGTGTTGTCCTTACAGCAGTGGCTCTTTTCTGCTTCCCCTCACCATCATTTTGACATATTTTGCCTATGAACAAAAATTTATAGAGACTCATTCATCAAGGTGTTAATTCATGATTGCTTCTGTCCCTTGAGCTTCACTGTCAGGAGAGAGGAGCTTTGCTGTTT
The DNA here is from genome assembly GCA_037013685.1 of Acridotheres tristis. Classification (NCBI taxonomy): domain Eukaryota; kingdom Metazoa; phylum Chordata; class Aves; order Passeriformes; family Sturnidae; genus Acridotheres; species Acridotheres tristis. The sequence goes on along the minus strand of CM072889.1, from coordinate 10,478,539 downwards.
TGAGTGAGGCTGTGTCTGTCCTTGGGACAAGTGAAGGGATGGGGGAGCCCTTCAGTGAATCTTTACCTGGGTGTCATGAACTGGTCCTTGTCCAAGATGTGCTGGTACACCAGTGTCCCTGAGAGTGCTCTCTGAGCTCACACCACATATACAAATACATATGCAAATAAGAACATTGTGTCTCTCTGGGGGCTTTTTTTCTGCCCTGAAGAGAGTAAAAATGTAGAAAATTGAGCTGTCCTCTCACCTTGGCTGGGAATTTCTCATTTCCTGAGGCTTAAGCTTCAGTAAATGAACTTTTTCATCTGCTTTTGCCCAGTTTTATGTGCTTTACTCTTTGGAAGGTAATGTCCACTACAATCTCAATTTTAATTCCTGTATTTAATTTTTCTTTTAAGAAAAATACCTCGATCTTCCTTCAGCCCCCCCTGATCTTAGTTCATTTTAGGTAGATTAAATCATAAAAACCTCTCTCATGGGAGGCTTTTGCCCAGGTAGCAGTAAACTTGGCCCAAAATCATATAACTTGTAAAATGGAAGGTAAAAAACTCTTAGAAGTGGTAATGAAGTAAGTTCCTGCTGCAGGACAGAAAGTTTTGATAAGATCACATTAATTGGGAGAGTACTTATCAGAAGAACTGTAATTCATTTTTGGGAGACCAAGGTTCCAATGGAAAGTAGTTCAATGGGAAGACCTAGCTGTTCATCCTCTTAGCAAAATGCATCTTCCTTCCTTTGTTCATCACCTTTGAAGAGGCAGATCTGGATGTCCAAGTCATCTCCCATTTACACAGTGTTTCACTTTCCTGGTGGCTTCAGAGCCAATAACATGATAATGGCATGTTTTTCAACTTAAGTGCAGTAAAATCCCTCAAACCTTTCAGTGTTTCCTTCTCTGGGAAAAACATGAACATTTGCCAGGAGAGTGGAGAGCTTTCACTTGTCCCTCACGAGGCTGTGATAACAATGTCATTCTCTTCCCTTTCTCCACACTGTGCTCAAAGCATCCATCTCCTCAAACTCTTGTTCCTTTTTCAGAATCTCATGGGCTTTTAATCTGTACTGTCTTTTGTGCTTTCCCTGTGCTCAGCTGAAATATTTTACAATGTGATTTTTTGAAAAATACAGGATAGGTGCCTATCTTGAATCTTAACATACTTCTATACTGAATATTGTTTTATCTGACCTCTTCTTTTCAATTCATTCTGCTTAGCAAACCTTTCCAACAGAGAGCTGAGAGCCAACAGACAGCTCAGAGTCAGAACAGCACCACAGCCCCTCAACCTCCTCAATTCATGCCATCTCTAATGTAGAGAAAACAATGAAAGAAACAACAAATGGTGGCTTTCCAGGCAACCGTGCTATTTGTGGAAAAATCATATTTTAAATGGAGTGAAACAGTTGGAAAAACATTTCTTTCAGGAAGACCAAGAACCAAGTAAGGATATCAAGAAAGGATAGTAGAATCATAGAATCATAAAATGGCTTGGGTTGGAAGGGACTTTAAACATCCTCTAGTTCATCCAGTTCATCTAATCATCTAGTTCCAACTTGCCCTGACATGGGCAGGGAAGCCACCCACTAGACCAGGTTGCTCATACCGTTATGCACAGTGTAGTATTGAAAACAGAAGGCAAGAGAATGAGTTTTAGATGTACAGATACTGATTCTGGTGGATTTGAGACTTGAAAAAAAAACACTGCAGAGAAGGTTAAATATCCACTTCAAAGAGATGGAACAAAATACCAGGACCTCTCTGATATTTCCCAGTACATTTTGGCCTGTAAAATCTCATTTCAGTAGCCATGTATTGGCTGGTGTTCTATATACTTAGGTACAGCAAAACTCCTTGTGATTTTTAAAAAAAGATTAATGTGAACATCATGTTATCATGAAAAGTTCATCACAGGCACAGCTCTCAGTCTTTAAGAAAGAATATGATGGTACAATCATCTGAGGCTCCTAAAGGGAAACACTGGGTTCCCTGAACAAAAAATATATAATCTAGTGGCTTAGAGGAATGTGCTTTTAATCAGCTGGGCTTGAGCTGTGGCCTCAAACACCACTGACCATGGTGCCCAGGCGTGGACAAGAAAGCAGTTTGAGGGAATTCAGATCCAAATTTGGACCAGAGCAGCATCTCTGCATTACAGTTCCACAACACACAGAACCAAAACCTCAACTCAGCTGTGGTCAGGCTGTGAAACCTCCCACCTTGGGGCAGCTCAGGGGAAGGAATGTCTGCAGTGCATCGAGGAAGTCAAAGAAGCCAATAAAACAGCATTTCTAGTAAGAGACTAGAACTGTTAATTATATGCCGAGTCCTGAGAGGGCCTCTTAGGAAACACAGATGTATATTCAACCATTTTTATGCTGTAGGCTATCAGGCAGTGTGAATTTGGGGCAATTTCCCCCAGTTTCAACATAGTTCTGGCATAGCTAGGAGGAGACTTGACCTCAAGTTGCTTACTGGGATTTTTTTTTTTTTTGAGCAATGCAGAAATAGAAAGACCCAATTATAATCTTATTTAGACCAAACTAATTCCATTTGCTTTAGCAGATTTGTTCCTGATGGCTGTTTTCCTCCTCGGGTTTCCATGAAATGAGCATGGCCAGCTGCTTTTCCTGTCTATCTGGTGGCATACAGAAAGTCCAGGAAAAAGCCTCTCTTGGTGGACATGAAGAGGTGGATGAAGTTGTGGTGGGATTGTGGAGCACTATCAGGCACATTCCCATGCTGGAGGAGAGGAGGGCAGTGTCTCAGCTGTGCACAGGGAGCTTGTCCCTGCAGCAGCCCGGATGGGAGGGAATGGCTTTGTGTCCTTCACCTCTGTATCTAATCACAGTGGGAGCCAAGTGGTGGGGGAGTGCTCACAAATCACTACAGGCATTTTGCTCCCACTTCGTGGGGTTGTAGTAGAGTGCCAGCTCTTAACAACTTCCTGCTTGGGCAAATTATACCAGACAACACTTTGCAAAGGTTGCTGTAATGACTTTTAAACAGGAATTTTTCCAGGAGCCATGACACAGATCATAAGTAATTGCAATCATATGATGTCTGTATCATTGATGATTTCTCATATTTTTTAGTAACTGCTTTAATGCCATGCAAAACTGGGAAGAAATACAGTATATTTCTGCTTTCTTAAGAATAAGAATTGATGGTCAAATAGGGAATGGTCCCTAAAATCCTGCTGTGTATTCATGCAAATCTATGTAGTGTGAAATAGAAGCAAAGAATCATAGAATGCTGAGTTAGAAGGGACCCATTGGGATCATTGAGTCCAACTCCTGGCACCGCACAGGACACCCCAAGAATCACACCATGTGTCTGAGATCACAGCCCAAATGCTGCTTGAACTCAGTACAGTCTTTTTTATTTGGTACCATCTAAACTAATGTTGTACCCATGGAGCTGCTATTAATTGATTCTGAGCTAAATTTTTGGATATTAGTGTAGTGATCTACCATGTAAATCATTCACTGAGTTGGGTTCATGAGAGAAGCAAGAGTGACTTTGGCACAAGTTGTGCCTTGTGTTGTTAGTCTTTTAGGAGTTATTAGGCTCCTTATTCCCCAGAGACTCTGATTTTAAAAGAAGGAAGATTCCATACTCTTTTATGTCACTTTCATCAGTATTTGAAAGTTTGGAATGTATGGACAAAGCAAAGAGTAATTGATTTAACTCCTTTTTGTGGGTATGGCTTTCCAAATAAATAATGTAATGGCATTGCTTCTGTTAACATCTGCATTTAAATGAGTCACAGAACAGTAATGCTACCTGTCAATAATACACCTTCTCTTTTTGCAGGGAAAGTGTTTCTGGTGTGTGTCAGTGAAAGGACGTCACTGAAAAAAATTAATAAAAATTCCTAGGAAGGAATGAAAGCAACACCATTTAACCTAAAATAACTGAATACTGCTAAACTAGATCTGAGTCAGACCAATCCCTTTCATCCCAAAAGAGCCAAGTAGGTTTAACACTGCATCTGGCCAGTAGGGTTTTTAGCTACCTAGAGCCTTTAGAGGTGAATTTATTTTTAAGGAAAAGTTAGCAAATGAGCTGATTCTCACATAACAGTGTAGTTCTTGTGAAAACTGTCAGTAGAAATGAATAAGAGATATCTGTTTTTTATTTTTTTTTCCCTATAGGCATCAGGGTTATGTTTATACCTACAGAGTGTCCCAAACGAAAACTGGTTCCTGGAGTGCTGAGGTATGTATTTCTCCTTTCCCTTCTGAAAATTTCTACATCCTGTTTGATATAGATTATATATTTAATGAAATATATTCAAATTATTCATGTTTCTGCCTAGTCTGATTTTCATTGATGGTAATCGATCTAGAGCACATCCATCAGTCAGATGTCTTGGTGCCACTTCTGACAGTCTAGATCTCATAAATTAATTCCCTGATTCATTTAAGTTGTTGCATAATGCAATAGTGCATCATTTTGCATAATTTTAAATGGAAAAAAATATTGTGGTTTTATAATTTGACAAGCACAGTCTGTTTCCTTCTATGCTATGTAACATCAATATCAGAATATTAAAGAAATAAATTTCAATGTACAGTGTTTTAATTAATTATTCCAGATTAATTCATCATTAATACAAAATATAGAGGATAGCCAAAACTTGATACAAAATATATTTTCCCCCATCTGACAAGAAACTGGTAATTTGGGTACAGAAAAACATTTCTTGTAATATAGATAACATTTAGGTTGATGAAATTGGGATGTTAATCTCTATTTATTTTATGATTTTTTTTTTTCTTTGGATGTAGTCTGTGTCTTGATTCATAATTAGCTTTCTGTTTGTATGTTAATGAACACTTATTTCAAATATTATATAATTTCTAGACAGGCATAATTCCTTGGCTATTACTATACCAGAAGTGATTCTGGAAGACACAACTGATTCTGTGGGTTACCCCAAACATATTGTGGGTGGAAGCAAATGACATTACTGTGGAGTGGATAATTATCCATGTGACCCTTGGGAGCAGTGCCCAGTAATTCTTTCTACAAGACATCAGGAGGTTGATGTAAGGGTTAGGATTTGTAGTGCCCAAGACTGAAGTTTTCCAGGACAGGGTGAGGATGACAGTGCACCATCTGCCAGGGCAAGCACTGGCATCTGTGAAAGGATTCCAGGATGCCAGGGACCTCCACCTGTGGAGGGTAATTCCCTGAATGAGGCTGAGACTCCCTGGAGACATCAGTATCTGCAGTGAGGTTTTTCTGGTGTTATATGGGCCACAATATCTGGCCTGTGACTTCCACTGGTGTTCTATGTGTGGCTTTTGGGCTTTCTCTGGCTGCCTTTTAGGCAAACCTTACCTGAGATTCACACCATAGGTGTGCTGAAGGCCCAGGCTTCTCTGTACATCCTCTGTAGGAGAAGGTCCTAGCTACAGATCTATGTTCCTTCCCTTAAGGAACAGAAACCTTTAAGTAAATGTTGTTAAGACCATGCTGGCCTCAGCTGTTACACACAGCAGCCTAGCTCCAACTTATCCCCATGGAGTGTGCCTCCAAGGCCAAAACAGACTCTAGATGCAGCTGGTCCTTTCCTGCTTCTGCTTCCTTCCCTGTGGCTGGTTAGTCTCTAAGCAAGCTCAGGTCACATCCATCTTTCAACAATGAGGCAGGAATTTAATTTAACAGTGCTGGTGAAATCTCAGCCAGTGTGAATACTCCAGCTGGTGCCAGCAAGGCTGGATTTAGCTCACGGCTGCTGGGTGAGAGCAGTGTCCCTTGAGTGAGACTATGCTGGCAGGACCCATGCTTGTCCTCCCTTGACTTTGGTGAAGAGAAGTTATTATGAGAACACCCTGAAGGATTTAGCACAAACATTGGATTTGTGATTAAAAGCACACATAGTTTCATTTCATATTGTTTGAAAATTTGCTAATGTAGAGAGATAGAAAGACTCCCACTTTTAATAAATAGGTAACGTTTGTCTTTGTACAAGAAGTGGACAGGAATACTCAATGAACACATAAGTTAGCATTGAATGCTCCAAGAAGAGTCTGCAAAGATGTTGTGTCGTTGCTGAAATTTAGTGGTGTGGGGACTTCCTCTCTGTGGTAAGCCCAGGTTGCTCTCTAGGTTTTCTCACTGGTGTTTCTAGGATGGAACTATCTTACTGATACAGGCTAGGAAGTTATTGGTAAGGAGGATAATCACTGGCTGCAGTACGTCAGGGTCAGAAATAGCAAAGGGTCACTAGTAACTCTGCCTAATTAGTGTGGCAGGTGAGTGTGGGTAATGAGTGTGGGTTTCTCCTGCAGCAATTAAGAAATTGTCCCACTTCCAACTTTTTATCGCCATGCTGCTGGAAACTGCTCAGTGAAGGAAGGCTGGAATGCCTCAGGGAAAGCCGAGAGCAGTGCAGCAATTGACTCACCATGAACTGGCACATCAGGGGGTTCACATCCATGGCTGGCTCCTTCTCTGGGAGCAGGGAAGTTCTGAGGACAAGGCCTGTGTGTCAGCACAGGCACCCAGCACCCCTTCTCACCTGTCCTGCTTTGGCTTTGCAGACGGCGCCTGGGGTCAACCGGAGGCTCTTTCGGAAAGTGCACAACCTCATTTCAGCCTTCCAGAAACCCAACCAAGGCATTGTAACACCCCTGCAGAACCCAGTTATCAACCATGTGAAAGCCAACTATTCCCCAGGTACTTGTAGGGGGAGGAAACCGTGGCTGGAGCTGAGCAGATCCCTCCAAGGTGGCAGGGATAGGAGTCTCCGGCTTATTTGTACATTTGACCTGAACTAGCTAGCAGAGTGATGCCAAAAATGTGCATCTTTGTGCCAAAATGTGCTAACTTTGCTATTGTGTCATTTGTGCCCTAACTTTGCTATCGTGTCACCTGTCACTCAGGTGCTCATTGTAAACAGGGCCTGTCAATGTGATAAGAAAATGGATTTTGAATATATATTCCTGAGTGCTACGGCAGCAATGGCTGCCTTCCCTTGCCACCACCCTTGCTCATGGAGGTATGAGCCTTCTGGACTGTCCATTTTCTTAACTGTTCATCTGTTCATATATTTGTGATTATTTCTCTTAGGGAGAAATGAAGGCTATGACTTCCACCTGCAGCCATCCTGAGGATGTCTCCCCAAGTGTGACACAAACACATCTTCCAGCATCTCCTCTAATCCATGCTTTAAAACAGAATGATTTATATGATAGTAAATACAACTCTGTGAGTTTTCTTGTAACATTTGCAGAAATGTGTATTTCATAGAATTTATTGCTCAAGATGTAGAAGTTTAAGTTTCAGAAGCTTAAGTTTCAGAATACTTTGAACTTAGGGTGGGATATTTTTTGGTTTTGTTTTGGTTTTTCCCAAGAGAGGATAAAAAAACATGAACTGCTAAATCCTTTATGTCTTTTTTCCCCCTTTGTACTGTCAAGTAAAAATATTTTTCCCTTAAAGATCAGTTCTTAATTAATAATTAGTTATTAATTTTACATTGCTTAACTTTGGATCCTGCTTTTCTTTGTTCTGGTTGGCATTTATGCAGAATTGGGCAAGTCCCCTTTTATAACCTTAGGAGAATTGTTTATATTAAAGTGTCCTTGCCTTGGATGGGCTGTGTGTTTTTCATTCATACAGTTCCTAAAGATATTCCAGATGCAACACCATGAGGATCCCCACTAACTTATTGCCCATCAAACCAGTTGCTCTGCCCTCTAACAACATCTGTAGTTTTCACCAATGACCTTAAGTAATGAGCTTAAGTAATGCACAGAGTAATCAAGAACACCCGATGAAGTAGAAAGCCTTGTTCTTTGCTTTTAGGTGTTCCCCGTACTTGAAACAAGCCATCCTTGCATACAAGTTAAAAAAATAAATTATTTTTGCATGACAAATTTTCTTTTCCTCTCTGTGTGTTTCCATGCTGCTGCTGGGCTCCTGGAGGGGGGTTTTGAATCTACAGGACTTGTCAGCTGTGCAGGGTTAGCATGAGGTACTGGAGAGCTGAGAGGATGTACCTTTTGCACTTGGGGTGGAACAAGTGTGATGACACTGTACTAATGGACTGGCAGACAGTAGGAGACACTTTTGAACAGACTGGGTGTTCTATGGCCCTCTTGTTTGAGGAGATTGGGCTGTGTTTGAGGAGATAGGGCTGTGTTGCACTGCAGTCCACAGCCCAGACTACTTCTACGTGGGTTTTTGCCAGGTAGGTTCACGTGAGTTCCTGTGGGCTTTGGGAGGGACCCCATCTAGGGCCCAGCTTTGTTTGTGTGCAAGAGGGATGCACCTGGTCCAGATGGCTGGTTTGTGCCACCAATGGTCATGCTTCAACAAAAATAAATGGTCCTGACCACCAAAAGAATGTGAGTCTCAAGTGCTTCCGTCCAAAGCAGAAGACTTACAGTGATTGCAAATGGACTACAAAAACATATGCAATTACAGAAAAACATTGTATATGCACTTTTGGGTTGATCTGGTTATGTTATATGCCTGTACTTTTCTCTTCTGCAGATACTGGAAGGCTGAAAATATTTCCTAAAAGAGAAAGAGCTTTTTCCAGAAATGCTAGGCTACAGACTCAGGGAGAACAAAATTGACTGAATTTCACTAGACACTGCCACCTGCAACTTGGTGGCACAGTAAGAAGCCCCACACCTGCCTTGTTTTCACCTCGCTAAAGGCAAGTTGGATGTGAACAATTGCAGAACTAAGTGGGCTGCAAGTCCAGGATTCAGCAAGGTGGGGATGCTCCAAACAACATTTGATAAGGTTGAAAGGTTTACCTTTTTACCCCCTCTGAGTGAGACACTGTATGCAATAAAAGATTTTCTGTGAAGCACAAGTTTCTTGTAAAACAGCAATAGGATTAAGTGCAATAAATGAACAGCTCCGTCTTAACAGGGACTAGTGGGCAACAATGTTGCAAAGTTGTGTTTGAGGCATTTTCAAGTCATTACTCGGTTAATGTCTAATTGAAGGACAAATTTCATCTATAGTGAACTGTCCTGTTGCATTTTTCACTGCATGTACGTGTTGCTCTGTGCCTTCTTTGTACATGTGCTTGTTGGTTGAAATTAGTCTTACTTTAATACAGTGCCATGCAGTGGCAGATCCAGCATGATTTCCCCTTCAATAAAACATTTAAAGGCTGTTTTTTTAATCGTTACATAACTCAGCAAATGCACTGGCTGTTTTGCTGTCACTTGTGCCCATTGAAGCTTTCCCTTCTCCTCCCTGCCTTAAAGGTTTCCCAGCCTGCTGTGAGCCTGCCACATCTGGTCCCTGGCAGCTCCTCTCCAGCTTTGCAAACCAGGCTTCCCCAAAGCCCGCTGAGCTGCTGGGTGCTGGCAGCGTGTGTGTGCAATCCCAGCCTTTCCAGGGAGCTCTTGTGCTTTCCAAGTGCTGGGTCTAAACCCCTCGTTCACCGACCTCTCCTGGGAGCAGGAACAGGTGTGCCTGGAAATCATCCCTGGCAGACGATTGCACAGTGGTAGGGATATGTGCAGTAGGAAGAACCTTGCCCAGGGGCTATTTCCCATAGAACTGTCCTATTGACTTGAGGCTGAGGCTGCATGTAGAAAACCTGCAGCACACAAGCAGCAGCCGCTCACTTGCTTTGCAGTGCAGTGAGCTGAGGATAACTGGTTTGACTGTGGTTGATTCCAGAAGTGCATTGTTCTTCTGAAAAATATACAAAATAGGCCAGAAGATGCCATTTCTATTTAAAGCTGAGAATGTCATTTCAGTTTCTTGTGTAAATTATTAAGACAGAGGCTTGTATTGGTTTTTTTTTGGGTTCCCAAGGGTCTGGAATTGCTGTAGGCTTAAACAAGGTGGAAACAGAGAGAAACTGATGGTGCCTGTGAGACAAGAAATAGATGCTTGGTTATGGGAACAGCAATATGGAAATTATATTGATTTCCTACAATGACTTAGGTGTGAAGAGCTACAGATCCTTTTAGAGAGCAGCAGCTGCATTTTGCAGGTATGACTTCCCACACGACGTCAATGTTGCCTGCTGCTTCCTTCCCACCATCTCCTTCAGACTGCAGCCCCATTGGGCTCAGCCCCTCACTGTTCCCCTGCCAGCCCTCCCACGCCTGACCCCTCGCTGCCCCAGCCCCAGCTCTGGCAAATGGTTTTTCAGCTCGCTGTGCTCCCTCTGCTCTGGCCCTCTCCCCAGCAAAGGCAATGCTGCTCCTCTGCAGCAGCTGGCGCTCCCTCAGCTCTGGCTTTGCCTCCACTAATCCCTCCCCTGCTCCCTGTCTATGGCTGTGACAGGCTCCTGCAGCACTCAATCAATACAATATCCCAGGCTGGTTTCTTCCCTTTTCTACTGGAGCACCCATCCCTTTGGAATCGTTTCCTTCTCATCCACCCACCACAGCTTCAGCCCCCCTGCTTGGTTCTTACCCAGCCTGGCTGTTCTATGGTTTTTCACCATGTAACCTTTCCTTTAGCCTTATGCATTCCTTGTGCCCCTCCATTCATGTGCTCCTTCTCTTTGCTGAATGTACTGGGTTTTAATGTTTTATTTTCCTGGGCACATACTTTTGATAACATAGAATCATTTACCATCATCTATTTGAGGCAGCTCTAAAGAATATGCAGACACTTAAACTTCGCTAACTTTGCTAGTCACACTGCCAGCAACATTGACTTCACCCACTCTGTTATCAGGAGTGCAAAGGCATTTAACAGAATATTATTTTCTCTCTCACATTTGCTTTGATGAAATATAATAACTTTTACACAGAAACTGGCTGGGATTTCACCTGCAGTGAAACCTGCAGAGTTATAAGCATGAACATTGGTGAATCAGAAGTAAAATTAAATCTTGCTAAGCAACATCCTGCCCCCAACTTTTGAGTCAATCAGTATCGGCTGAAGTCCTCATTTAGCTCTATGGAAGCATATGATGAGAATATCTCAAATACTGATGTAAACAAAGACAACATCACATGCCATAAGTTTGCACCTTTATTTTTTAAAAATGAAATAGTCAAAGTACTTTCTTTTTCAAATATCGACACATAATATATTAACTTTCAATATTTACAGTGTGTTGCTGGGATGTTCTTGTAGAAAATACATGCTTCTGGTCTGAAACCCAGAGCAAAATGCATCAGACCATTTAACTGCAGCCATATAACATAAACCTGTACAGTATCCAGTCACTATTCAGCACAGGAGTCAGAGCAGGAATAAAAAAAGTGGGATCTATTGTTTCCTAGCAACGAGGCTGAGGCCATTATAACACAATTTCTGTAAGATCAGAACCTCTAACTGCTGTTAGACAGAAAGTGAAGATCTTGGCATACATTGTAAACATTTTTTACTGTTGATGAGAAAGCTAAAAAGGAACATTACTTTGACATATATCGTATGCTATGCTTCTCGTTCTTGTTTACTGACACTTCTGCCAGAAGAGTTATGAAGATTTTAATGTTTTATCATGGTTCATACAAGTAAAATACTGTCAAGGACACGATCTGATATACTAACATTTATTAAAAGGCTAAAGTCCACCACGAGATCTAAGGAAAAACTGGAAATTGTCAAACACGTTTCCTTAGACAAATAATGGCAGGTGACAAATGCCCAGACAAATCTACAGCGAGTCCAACTCCACCATTCCCAGTTTCTGCCTGGAAGTGATTCCTCTGGCAGTCAGGTGCTTTCGACCTGGTAATGTTTTGCATCAAGGAGAGGTTTAAATAACAGCCAGCGTTTGATAGGAAAACCCTTGGGGCTATTGGTGCAGTCTGAGCCGGGTGTCACCTGCGTGTCACCGTGCTGGATCAGCTGCACCCTGGGCACTGCCTGCCTCCTTCGGCTCGCCTAAACCACGAGCTCCTCTGCCGTTAAACCACTTTCCCTTTTGGAACAGCACCTTGGCTTCCAACAGCGCCCATCGCTCAGCCTGGAGGAGCTGCTGCCCCCGGCCCAGCGCCGGGCGCTGCTGGGGAGCCCCGAGGGCAGGGGGCGCAGGGTGGGACCCCAGAGCACGGCCAGGGCACGGGGCCACCTCTGCCCAGCTGAGGGATGCGGGAGAGCTCAAACCAAAGAGCCAAGGTGGGTATACCCAGTTGCACATTGACCAGTTCATATATATTTATTTGGCTATGTTCTACATAGATATCTATATATATATTTATAACTTTGAAATGTTCTAGATTAATAAATAAATCTGAAAGCAAAGGAAATATTACTTGTACACACTATATGTTTGGCTGTCATAAAAAATATACCATGTATTTCTCATGGTAGGTACTTTGCTACAGGATAGGGTGCAATAGTGGATTTTATTTATTTTTATTTATTTTATACTTTAATTATTTTATTTTATTTTTCCCTCTTTCAGAACCTTGTTTTCAGTGCAGAATGCTAGCATCAAATTATCTGATCTAAATAACGGTAAATATTTCCATGCTATTTTTTTTTTTCTCCATTGGGTCTCTAGGTTATAGTGCAAAATACAAAATAAAAAAAAAAAAAGGAAAAGAAAAAAGGAGAACTATATAAAAAAATCTAAACCCACCAAAAAACCCACTGAGAAATTGGTCTAACAACTCGGGAAAAAAAATGGAGATTGAAATATTCCCTGCCTCCATCTGAGGTTGTTTGTTAACAAGATGGTCCAAAGCTATTTGTTCATGCAGTTCTCACAAATCTCTGCTGACTGGCCCATGCGTAGCTACGATATGACTTCAATCTCCCATGTTTGCTCTTTCAGCAATAACTTGCTTCTTGAGCACGGTCATCTCAACATGACATTTATATTTAGTTTCCTAAATTTAAGAAACTGTTATGATGAAGGCATTTTTTTGCTTTTGTAACTGGGCCATGTAATGTCATGTGAGTCTTAATGAAACCGTATTCTCATAAGAAATATTGTTCAAAATGTACCTTAGACTGCACCGAGGAAATAGGAAAATGCCAAATCTACTTTCAAAGACAAACTTGTAACACATCTAACTCTTTGACCTTTTGGCATGAGAACAACAGTAATCAAGGCAGTATTAAAAACCACAGCTGTAGGTAATACAAAGTGCATTTCCTGCATATAATACAAATATAACTTTAAGAAACTAAAGGCACAAGCTAACTAAATATGTATTACATACTAGAAATGCACAGTTCAAGGTAACTCTAATAGCTCCAAATATTTGTTTATAATGGATATTTAAAGCAGTTTGAAAATGATCCTCATTAGTGAATTGCAAAAAAGTATAATTGCTTAAAATATAAGTAAAATAGACTCTAATATTGACATCTTGGATCAGAGATAAAATACATCATCACGTTTATGAATGCACTCTATATACAATTCATAAATTATTCTTCCATTGATTAAAAGTGTATTAGAGGCTCAAGGATTTGAAGGTCCATTTTTAGGCTGGTGTGGAGGTATTCAAATTCTCTGTGATTTTATGGAAAATTACAGAAATCTGAGCTGTCAAACCTGGATATTGCCAGCTCCCTGTTCTGTACATTAGTTAATGATGAGCCTGATCACAATGTGTATGTGCAGGTTTTGGTCCACAGGTCCCCCTGGCTGGGGACAGAGGAGGCTTTCAGGGGGCAGGCTCCCACTCAGCCTGATCCTGCACCCCCAAAGCTGCACTGGCTCCCAGAGGAGCAAAAGGAATCTGGGAAGAGACAGTAATAGGCCGAGGCTGAGACCTGAGCTCAAACCCAAAGAACAGGCTCAGATCTTAGCTACCAATTCAGGCTCATCTCTAACTTGGGTACAGTCTGCTCCACTTGCCCAAAAAGAAAGGAAAAAAGAAAACTTGGGGAAAAAACAGACAGAAAGATAAAGAATGCACTTAATTGGCTTCCATAAACAAGAGCAGAAATTGTTTCAATGTATTTACTATGTCTGTTCTGAAAGAAATGTGCAATACATTCACTGTTATGGATGCACAGGCTCTATAACAAGACTTCTAGATCCCTCTGGAAAATTGCTTGCCCACCCCCTCTCCCTGTGTGCCTGACCCACCTCCTGATAATCAAGTCTTTTAAAAATAACAAGCTGGAGGAAGAATCATCTACTCTGCTATGAAGTAACTGTGCCAGTAGTGCATGTTACCTTGGGAAATAAAAATTTCTGTCCATGCAATATAATGCTTTTTAATGTGCTCTAGATATTGAGCTGAAAAAGTGAAGAGTCATCCCCGAAATGTTTTATGTTTATCAACATATTTACTATCCACACTTAGGTTCATCAACTCCCAATCCACCAATCTTCTTCAGATTCAAAAAACCGAGTACGACAACAGGATTATTAATTTGAGATGAAAAGAATGTGATGCCTAAACCCAACAACACTGCACCTTCCAAATCATCTGAGTGAATACGAGTCCTGGCCCAGTGACTATAGACAGGACTGATGATGCATGGTCTGATATTGCTCTCTGAAGGCTCCCAGCTGGGGTGTCCTCAAAGCACTGGATTAAAGCCCAGCCTAGAGCACACATACCAGTGGAGAGCCTCCAGAAGACTACAGGGCCCACTAAGCCTGCTTTAGCCACCCCATCTCTGGCTGAATCCTGGCCAGAATGGTGCCACCAAGCAGACTGGAAGCTCTGTGTGCTGCCAGACTGTAGTATATCCCAGAGCCTAGGAAAACCCTGGGAGAGAGGCCTGACATGCACGAGTGGACATAATGTGATGTTCAGCATGGAGTGGCTGAGGGGAGGCCATGGCCGAGCACAGGCCATATGGGACATCCTTGTAGGTACTGAATCCAACCTAAGTCAGATTTCACAGGTTAGAAAATCCCTTAGCTTTTAACTAAGGAACACATGTGAGGAACATGTGTGGGGCTGGTGAGCAGCTGCGGAGTTTCCATACACAGTCTGGTTTCTGTATGCAATCCCTTGAACTTATGGGAGATCTCACTGGGATAAAAGACACCCAGTAAATATGGGTTACAGAATCAGGCTCTGTAACCATTTAAATAACTTGTGAATTATTAAATCAACAACAACAAAAAGCTTGTGTTTCTTTAGGAGAAGGCAGAGCACGTGGTGCTCACCTGCACCCTGCAGGGCTGTGCGGTGTCACCCCGGGCACCTTGCGCCACAGGTCGCGCCGCTCAGCTTGCAGGACTCTGCTTCTAAAATTTTTGAATACTGCCACACAAGAACTAAAAATTGTCACTGTCATCTCTCAAAGAGTTAAACAAACAATATTAAAATACCATCTTCTGTCACATTTAAAGGCAGTTGGATATGTTTTTTCCTCTATATGTATATATACAGAGTTCTGATCTAGAAAAACCAATACAATAAACCATTTTACGTTTAAAAACAGGCAGTCTTTGGTGACGCAAAGGCAGAGATTTTCTTTGTTACCTTCTGCCTATTTCACTCTGTCTCATGAAGTGAATATTATTGGCACTGTCAGAAAGTTCGAGATACTGCTCCACAGATAAAACAAAATATCCATCGTAGCCTTGTACCCGCCCAGTGCTTAAAAGTTGTTGTTTCTCTCCATCTGTCCACGCCCGAATTCCTTCTTCTCCCTCCTGCAGTCGCCTCTGCTCCTTAGTCCAGGCCTGAGCCACGGCTCGCTGCCTGGCTATCTCCAGGACATGATTCTTTTCCTCTTCCACCGTGGTTCCGTAGCGCACGTTGAAGCAGAGCGCGCTGTGCTGGAGCTGGATGTCAGCAAAGCGTCTAGTCCTGCCATTGATCACCGACGTCATCTGCGACACCGTCACGTTGACGCCGTTCTCCAGGATGCGGCGCCCTCCGGTGCTGCCAATCAGGGCCAAATCCTCTTCCAAAGAGCCCAGCTTGATGAAGTAATGGGTGTCCCTGCCCTCAATGGTGAAATGCAGGTTCTCCAGATAATGGGCGTTGTTGAGGATGGCAGCAATGCGCCGGCTGTCCTCGTTAGCCACCCCGATAATGTCAGCTGTCACTATACCGTCCTTTATTGCAAATTTTATGCCTTTTCCAAAAACTGAAGGAGCAGCTGCAAATCTCAGTTGCTTAACTCCTTCAGAACACTTGCTATCACTATACCTGGGTGTCATAGGAAGTTGGTCCAAGGATATAAAGTTTCGGAGTTGCTTTTGTAGCTCACATTGAATGCCAAGGATAGTCTGGAAAAGAAAATATCAATCAAGTTTGTAGGCAATGTACCTTGAAGTTCATGACAGTATCTCACCCTATTTATCTCTTAATTGCTTAGAATGGATCTTCAATTTGTTTGGAAAGTATCATGCACACCTACAGAACCTGGGCATATGCACAGGCTCTTTAATCACTTACAGCAGTGCTTTCTGTTTCTTGGCTTCCTTCATTTCTAGGAAACAAATGGAAATGTATTTATCACAAATGCTATTTTTGTATTTATTCTTTTTATTCTTCCTCCCTCTTGAACTGTTACTCTAATGACTGGTTTTTCAGCCCTTAGCAGTTCAGGGAAACCTGAATTTAAAGCTATGCCCTTTCACACGGCTCTGCTTAGTCTCTGTGTTTAGTTATCTCTTCTGTAGAACCATGGTAATGAGTTTTATAGCCCATTCTTTAGGGAAAGCAGGTTGTGAAGGTCTTGAGACACTAAAACAATAGGCAAGTACATCACATCTGTAGATTTTGCTCCCCATAGAAGCTAGAAGAAACTTCACTCCAATGCTCTCTTTGTCTTTTAACATTATTCCTATCACCACATCTTTTCTGTGCCTTGGAAAAGCTTAACAGCTCAGTGATAATTTTCCATGGACATGCTCCTACATGTGGCATGAGCTCTAACACTCTAGCCTTCTGCACTTGGTGGATGGTAACTGTCTTAAATGCTGGGAATATGAATGTGAACTCTCAAATGCTCTATACTTCTGTTTCCTGACTACAATAGAGGAAAGGCATCTTTACAAAATCATATTTCTTTGTTAAGAGATGCTCACATGCAAAATGTGAATGCCTGCGCAGAATATCGGTAGTTGGTCCTGCTGCAGTCACATTGATTGCCAGACTCTGATTGCTGCTGTCTGCCTCTTTGTTACTGAAAACAAGCCCTGGAGTAAGGCTAAGATTTACAGACCCCTTAAAACCCCATAGCAGGATTTCTGTTTCCTCCAATAATTATGCAGAGGTACTGACTTGTAAAGCTGTTTATACCCTCAACGATTTTCCAGTGCTTGTGGCATCTTGGCTAAAAAAGATGAAAATTTGCTGATTTAGTTTTCTAGTTCTACAAGATTTTCTGTGTTTTTTTTCAATATTCACACAAACACTTTTACCCTTTTACCTATCCTGCATCTCTAATTTGAATATTTTCTCTATAAATATCTGTGAATTTTCTTCACTGTGGTGCTAAAAGCTTCTCCTTGAACCTCTCCTCCACTCTGATAGTAGTACAAAACTGACAACATTAAAGTTTCTAGCATTCTTAAACAATTTACTTTGCCTATTACCCTGAAAGATATAGTCACATTTTTTCCTTGATATCCAATATTTTCTATTAAAACTCCTTAATTTACTATTAAAAGCAGCTGAAGAGAATGGCTGCTAACCTTTCCAGGATCCCACTCCTGGGTTTTTGTTTGAAGCTGTAGAAGTTCATATGTTGTCCCCAAAGCTTCTATCTCTGGTTTTGGAAATCCAGGCAGCACGTTGTGCAACTGGAAACCAAACAGCTCTAGCCAACTTCCAATGTCTACAAAAGAAGAAAAAGATGCTGGCAAAAAGGCTCATAAATCCTAGAAAAAGTGAGGGCAGTCTGCAGAAATTCTAGCTATGCAGAAATGATTTCACATCAGTTCATGTTTCCTGCATTAGCTACAGCATTTTTTGTAGCTAAGAGGTTATTTGGTTACAAAGCATAGCTATACTCTAATCAATAATGTTCCTTCTATCTATAATAGAAAAAATTCAAATTAAGCTGCTTCCATTCTTCCCCTAATTTTAGCACTGAGAAAAGCAACAGAAGCAGCTATTAATTATTTTCTTGGTTAGCATAAATGTTAAAGAAAACAGATCAAGCTCAGTAAGATGCAATCTATTAAAGAAATTACTTCAATAGATTTAACATTAGAGACTTTTTGTATGCAAAAGATTTCCAGAATGTTGAATCTATACCACAATTTGAGAAAAAGTTTTATTTTCTTTAGAGACATCTTCATGAGAGATAGGCTATTTTTACCTGTTGTATACTTAGCAACGTCTTGGATTTTGCCAACTGGGTAATTATTTTCAAATGAGTAGAGATTAAAGGGTTGTGGGACAGCATTCAGGTACTTCCATATACGGTGATTTGGTGTCGTCCACCGACCAGCAATGACGTCATAGTCCCGCTGACCCAGATGAACTAATTTAGTAAGAGAATCATAGAGTCCTCCATGAAAACCAATGATAACTTCAAAATCTGGATTAGTGTCCTGATAGATCTCTCCATATGGGGTGTACAAAATTTCTTTTATGACTTGGCCTCGACTGCTGAACACAGCTAGAGGTGTCCCAGTGTTATCACAAGCAACATAATATTCTTCTCCACTGCTTAATTCCATTGCGATGAGATGACCTTGCAGATCATAATATAGGGATGTTATTTCTGAGCTAGTGTGATTGTACAAGTGAGTAACTCTTATTGGGTTGGAGAGATCAGCATAAAAGAACTGTAAGTGTTGTCCTAGGCTTGATTTGCTTGCAACTCGTCTTCCAAGACCATCATAACAGTATTGCACAGTCCAGCCAGACACTTTGTTATACGCTTTGTTCAGCAAACCATTAGAGTTGTACTCAAAGATCTCATTGCCTCTTTGCCTGAGAAAACCATCTTCATCCATTTTATACTGAATTTCCCCAAGCCTGGTAATGCGATCTCTCAGGTCGTATCTCAGAGGAGTGAGGCGCGCGCTGTTGCCATGGCTCAGCAAGTTGATGTTTCCATTAAGGTCATAGCTGTAGCGCCACTGGGTTTTATCATTCACAGACACAGTCTGGAGCTGACCATCAGCGTCATATTCATAAAAATACCTTGTTATATTGGCATCTACACCCACACGTATGTCACAGATCACCATGCGACCCATGTTATCATACTGGATGGTCATCCAGTAAGCAATAGACTTGAGAATTTCATACTGTACTTCAATCACCTGACCATTGGCACTGAAGATTTTGGTATGCTTCATCACAGTGGTGGTTATAACTTGGTTTAAATCATAATTAATGACACTGAATTTTCCAAATTGTTCAGTCCTGCCAGAAACATCGACGTAACGGTACAGATCTATGGGAAGGGGCGTCTCGTTGATCATGGCCTGCATGCTTGTGACACGGAAGTTGTTATAGCTGTAGTCAAATCTGGCATTTACAAGCCCTTCTTCACTAAACCTGAAGATTTGGCGACCAATAAGAGGACCTGTCCAAAACAAATAGAAAGAGGAAAACCAAGAAAAATAATTAATTATGCCCCTGGTTTACTTACCCTACAGATCTAGGACAGACAGGAGATGACCTCAGGTATGCCCTTTAGCCTTACTACTCCTTAGATATCTCAGAAAATACCATTAACTAAGAATATGTTAGATTTTTCTCTCACAAACCTTTATTAATGCTTGTTCTACAAATTCTTTATATTTTATTAATATTTGTTTAAATAAATGTTTTATTCATAATGATGATTTCTATTTACTTACAAGATAATTCTAAATTAAATTTATTTCACATGGTGATTTCCTTCCTCATATAAGAGGTCCTTTTTGAATTTATGTTATATTACGGTGTAAACAGGGAAACTTGAAAATACAAACAATAAACCAACTTGATTTAGTATTTAGCAAATATCCACACAGAGGAATAAAACCAACAAAACATTTGAAGAGCTATTCCACACCAAGCAATAAAAAGAAAACTGTATTTCAAGTGGGACAGCTATATTCACCTATGGACACAGACACAGAGATATATACACATATTTTTTTAGTGAAACATAAAATGTAAGAACTTGTAGACATAAAAATAATGGAATTTCATGCCAGGTAAGTGCAAGATCAGGGTGTTGTGAATGAGGAATGAGTGTCACATTTTAAGGGGCCAAAAAACTTTAGCAAAGCCGTTAGACAAACCTGTTTGCCTGTATCTGATGGTACAGATGAACCCATCATGCATTAAATGTATTGTTTTAATAACCCCAGAAGATTCCTCATAGGTGAAAGTGACTTGCGTCGTGTCATAGAGGATCTCGGAGAGCCGGGACTGTTTGGTGTACTTGTACAGGACCCTGCGGCCCGTGCCGGGGTACAGGGTCTGCAGCAGCCGCCCGTCCCTGGCGAGGTCCTGGATGAAGGCGGCGCCGCTGTCCGGAGGGGTGTAGATGTTGCGGTAGTAGCCCACGGACAGCACGGTCTGCAGGGCGTGCCGCACCATGCTGGGCATCGTCACCGACTGCAGCGACTCCGACTGGTCGAACTCGAAGATGTAGCGCCGCTGGCTGTGCAGCAGGAGCATCACGGACTGCAACCAAACAGCAATGGCACCGTGAGGGGTGGGTTAAGCACACGGGGATCCAGCTAGCGAGCGCCTGAAGGTTATGGAAATGCTGAAACAACCACTCACTCTTGTAGTTTGCTCTTACTGTTTGTACAATTCCAAGTGAAGCTTTCAGCTTCAGGAGACCTGGCCAGCAAGGTGGTACAAAACAGGAGGAGGATCATAGTAAGTTAGAGGTAAGGGCCTCCAAACCGGAAGGCAGATGTGGCTCTCAGTAGCATTTCAGCCTCATGCTGACTTGCTATGTTGCTTTGAGATATTTAGGGCATCCTCTCAGGAAGCAAAAACAGAGGGAACCTCTTCCTCACACACAGGCAGAGCATCTGCACCAGCAGATGTGTCTAGAGAAGTAGGAAAGGGGAAACTGTGCATGTACAAGGTGTTTAGCTTTTATTGGCATTCTGTTTATCTCCAGCACAGACCTATCCCTTTTCCTGTATGTCTTCTTTTAAATATACATTGCCTCAGAGTTCATAATACCTTCATGCTTACAGATGGATGAAAATACTCTGCAGATTCTTTGGTGTGACTACTATTGTTTATTTTTAATGTTTACAAAGAATATAATTTCTATGCAGGTATACTTGATATTTGCCCTGTGTTGGTTAATTGTGGCTTGTTAATGAAATCTGGTTTGCTTATCTGGAAGATGAATGTGCAAGCATAGCAGACTTTTTCTATTGATAATTAAAGTTTGGGTTCTGTACACCTTCTCACCCACCATGTAAAGTCACAGTGTAACAGAGCACAAGCTGGCTGGTGAACAGTCACTGTTGAAACAAAGGTAATGAAAACAGAGAATGAAAATATATGGAGGAACTCTGTAGCCTTCCCCCAGCTCTAGCAAGTGACTTGGCTGGACCAGATCACTGCACATTCCTTGCCTTCTCTGAGTTGTGCTGGAGCACTGACACTGCCCAGCTCTCAGCCCACAGCTCAAACCTACCAGGCACATAAGCAAATTTGTCAGGCTTCTGCAGGACTGGGACATCACACAAAACAAAGTCTCACATGGAACAGCGTGACGACTTTGTCATAGAGTATTGGGGAAAGAAATCTGAAAAACAGGATCTTTTCCCCTCTAAGCTCAAAAATCTTCTCTGGGAAGAAAACCACCATAAGATCAGCCTTGCAGTGTGTTAAGTAACACTGGCCCTGAGCCACTTTTCTCTGACAAATAAACCAACTACCCATTCAAAGGGCCAGAGATAGGCTCAGCCTTGGCCATCCTCTCTGCATCCCCTGCCTGCCCAAGATGTGTCTCTTCCTGCCCTTGGCAAAAGACATCTGTCACCTGTACAGCAGCCAGAGAGCATCAACACATGCCACTCCAGGTCACCCTCTGCCAACTGGTGACGACAGACCTTCACACCAAGCATTTTCTGATCACTTTATTGCTGCTTCACCGACCATTTCCAATATGCACCGTGTTTATTTTGTTTCCACCTTCAGTCAAGAGTCTCCAGTCTGCAGTAAACCACTGGCTGAACTGTCTCCTAGCACTGCTGTGACGCCTTTTCCTATATATTGCTCCCATGCCTGTTTTTAAGCTGTCTGCCATTGACAGAGTGTGAATAACAAGATCAGAAACATCCCCAATATAATTTTAGTGCCCCTGGGTACCATTTTTACAGCACTTTGTGGCTTTTCCACGATTGTCCAGGATAGTAAAAAGATAGACAGTACAAGGGCTAGAGACTGAGTATCCTCTCAAGCCTATTAGAGGATACCATAAAGAGAAAAGAAAATTAATTCCCTATTCATCCTGATAATATTACAATGGATTTTTCAACTTTGTACAAATTGGGTTCTAATTGTTTTAAAGGATTTCAGAGGGTAGCTCATAAAACATCCAAAAATCTGTCTTTTATTAAAGTAACCAGAGCCTGGTCAACCACATAATGATTGATGCCGTATGGTGTATCAAGACAAACAGCCAGTGGCCAATTACTAAGAGCTCTGCTGGGAATAGATAAATGCTGAGCATCACCACTAGATGTCATTTCTGTCCAACAGACACACACAGACACTCATCTGTTTTGTCTGCCAGATTTTGGAAGTGAGCTTGGAGTATTCAGGAGATTTTATAACAGCATTAACTAATTGAGGAAAGTGACCAAACGAGAGGTACTGAATCACATCAGTAGGAATTATTTACAATGCTAATATTGTAGTGCTTTTTAAAACCTTAATTACTTGAGCTAATTTTGTAAGGGGCCGAGATTTTTGAAGAGGCACAATTAACTCATCTAGTGATAAAAATGAAAAATTAAATAACTGAATTGGAAGCGATCTATAGAATTGATTTTTTTCATATAAGGAATTATCGGGTCTTGCAAAGCTTCAGACAACCTTTAGCAATCATTATATAATTAACACAATGAGTTATTGACTTTAATGGAGCCACGATGTTATATTTCAGTGTCTAATTTTGATAGTGAATTCATCCTTTTTGGTCACAAGAAACAACAGTCATGAAAGTACATTAAATAGCTGGGAGATTATTGTTCATGGTGTGAATGACTTTCCATAGTTTTAATGACAAGTTTCAGTATTACCCAAGCTGCTACCTGAACCAATAAGCTTTTTGCCACTTGCTTCTACAAAATCAGGATTTGGTCTTTAGTGTAGAATTCTAGAATAACAGTGTTAAGTTATATGACTTTCTTTATGAGCGCATCATAAACTAGGACCAAAGTGGTTTGGAAAGATAAGAAGCATATATCTTTCCAAAATTACAGTCCATTAGGTCCAAAGAAAAAAAATAAGAGATTCCTCCAAAAGGCACATTGCCCAAATATTTGAAAGCTGTACAAAATGCCTGTTTACTTGTAATTTGCAAAAGAGCATACAGACAAAAAGCCCTGACAAATTTATCTGAAACAAACTTCTGAAGCTCCTGGGGTTTGCCAGTCTTGTTAACACATGCAAGAACCACACTGCATGCAGACACGAAGGAATCATATTTTTATGCATTTTCCCTTGATCTTTTTTTTTTTCACTGGGTTAGGTGTAAGTTTTTTGAGGATCAAACTTAAATACATTCAAAATAAGTACAGCACAGTTTATCTTAAAAGTACACATTTGGAACTCTTTAATATACAAGTAACTTCAAAGTCACTGGATTTCCTGTGTGGATTTCCCATCAATGTTACTCTTCTGCCCCCAACCTCCCATAGCCTTTTCCCGTGGTTTACAGGTTCAGAGAAAATGTTCTGCTAACTCAGGGTGCATTGGACAGTCCAAGATGTTGCTATTTAAAAAAAACTGAATATGAGTTCGCACTGAGTTCTGAAAGCTTTAAAAAACCAGACTGGCTTTCTGGTTTTGAAAGACAACACCAAACAAAATGTTACTACAGATGAAGATGCTCCTCCTTGGTTTGTACAATATTTATCTCCACATTTTGTGACCACTGCCTCTAGAACATACATAGAACTCACAATATTCAGGGAATTTAGATGTGAAGTCATCATAAAAGCAGAGCAATAACTAATTTCATATTAATATTTTCCCCCCAAATGGCCCCCATAAACACTGCAGTAAGCTTTCTCCTCACAGGATCAATCCCTTGTTTAAAATACAGCATTGAATAGGTAAGCTTGTGCTCATGGGCTCCTAATTTTGGCTTAAAAGAACTGTGTTTGTGGGGAGAAAAAAGTTCTCTTTCAGGACTGTTATCTTTCTGACTGTTATCCAGAGTAGCAACACAATTTTTAGCAGTTACAGTGTGTTCTTTGTTCACTTGAACTTGGACTGAGACCAGAAAGATGTTCTGACCTACCAATTAAACAAACCTGAGGTGCTGATAACTTTCTTCAGAACTAAACTGTGTCAGGTTTGAGCAGGTGACATGTAGGTCTGAGCATATCCATAGATATTTTTGTCTAGTTATGTAATTCTATGCATTTTCTGTGTTAGAAGTCTTAAATACTCTTGCAA
Organism: Acridotheres tristis; assembly: GCA_037013685.1. Classification (NCBI taxonomy): domain Eukaryota; kingdom Metazoa; phylum Chordata; class Aves; order Passeriformes; family Sturnidae; genus Acridotheres; species Acridotheres tristis. The sequence continues at coordinate 10,454,092 of CM072889.1, read as the reverse complement.
GAGGCAGCATTATAACACAGTTCAAAATATAATAAATAAATAAATACAATATAATAAATATAATATAATAAACCAAAATGGTTTTTTGCCTTGGCACAAACCCCACTTTTAAAATAATTTACCTTTTCTAGATATGTGTAACTCCATATTTTACCATCTGCCCATGTTCTGGAAACGATGTTCCCACTTGGATCATACTCCATTTTCTCAGTCCAGGTTCCTCTTTGGATATAGGTGACCAATCCAGAATGTGAATAAGTGATATTGACCTCATTGTACTTGCTGATGGGGGACCATAAAATGGGGCGTCCTATCTGGTCATACATAATTCGAAGAGTGAATTTTCGATGATCATCATAAATCTTCCCTGTTCTGGTTACATGGTCGAAGTCAATGGAGAGCAGGTTTCTGTTGTGGGTCTAAACACAAAGGTACAGTACAGTAAGAACACAATGCATCCTAAATACACCTGACACAGACATATCTGTTTCAGCCCTGATCAAAGTGAGCAATGGTTTAACATTTTGAGTTGGGCCTTACCGAAGACAAGAAAACAGAAAAGATTCAGATGAGAAAGAGAAGGACCAAAAAGAAAATTGTTCCTTGCATTCACTGTTACTACATTTGGCATTACGGGATGTTTCCATGTGCTAAACCCTCACCTCTGCTTTCACCTTTCCCTGAATTTTATTTCGTTCTTCTCAACTGTGGATGAAATTCTTGATTCCAGCCAAAGATGTGCAGTTACGCCCACAATCTAAGAAAGATCTACGATTTCACATCCTCTACTGAGCTCTGTTGACACTGACAGGTCAGCTTCTGCTCTGGGACAGCCTTCATAGCCCAGGTCACATCCTGGTGCTGCAAAGGGCAGAGCTGTGCTTACAGCTCCTGCAGACCCTGCTCACCAGTGTCCTCATACTTCCTCACAAAACCAACTCACTCCCAGACTCCTGAAAACCAGCAGCAGCCGTGCCTGGTACTGGCTATACTCCTTGCTGCAGCCCTCATCACATCTGGGACCAGCAACTCTGTGTCTGGCAGATGGAACAAAGCCCAATGCTCAGTTTGAAATCAAATTCAAAACTGACTCAGATTCATGAAGACAAAATACATTTATCCAGTGCTATCATCATCTGCCGCCTTAGATCATTCAGTCACTGGGAGATCTCTATTAAACACCATTTAAATCAGATATATAATTTAGGGAACCATAAAATATTGTTCATTGACAAGTCATTTTCAGATCAATGCTCAATGTGCTTGTTGCATTAATCTACCACATTTTATCTGATCATTCTATTCCCATGATTAACTTCCTTACAGCACAGACAGACAATGCCAGTGCAGGTGTCAAGCACAGAGCACGACTCAGTGCTTGCTCCTCTCTGAGACCTGGAGGCACAGCCACGAAGTAAATGGTTAATAAGCCCTGGTTAAAAATTCAAGATGGAATTAGAACGAACATTTCTTTTTTGTTCCTCTTTCTGTTTTTAGATACAAAATAATCCGAGAATCCAGAAGGAGCAGGTGTTCTTTCTTCAACTACCATTTCTGGAGTTTTATATACACACATATCTAACTTTAATAGTGTTCATTTACAATAGCTGTAAAATACCTATATACTCCTGTAGACTGCTGTAACTACTATAATTTATGCCCTAATGATAGTTAAGGAGCACAAGTAAAATGTGATGCTCAGTTCAACTACATTTGCTTGTATACAGACTGATGGTTTAAGTTTAATATAATATATTTTTTACCAAACTTCTTAAAATTTCTGAAAAAAACAAAAAACACTTGGTGGCAAATAACTGAAAAGCAAGCAGGAGATATAGCCTATGTCATATTAATTCAAGTTCTATGTACATGTTTAATGTTCTTATTGCTATTACTATCATTGTAGAATGCAGTTAGGAGAAAGAAGAGCCTTGAATATAAATGGCTTGCAATCTGAATTTCGGAGACTATACAACAAATAAGAATGAAAACCAAACAGAAGCAGAATTAGCAGTGAAGTGGAAAACAGCAGTAATTGAAAACTCACAGAGTTAAAATAAGGTTAAAATACTTCCCTTATATTGCACATTTTATGTCTCATTTGTTTACTTTCTTATATTAAAGTTAACACCCTTCTCAAGGCAAGACAGGACCATAAATGGGTAGGAGGACTCATCTCAATGTTGCTATTGACAAGCTGATTTCAAATCCCAGTGGCTTCGTGAAATGACTCCTCCACAATACATAAACCATAGTAATGAGCCCCCTAAGAGTGGCCAGAACTTGTGTTCTGCTATGAGCCAGGGAAAACTGGTTTCTGAAAGCAATGTCAGGTTGGAATACCAGCTAATGAAAATAGGGAGAAAATTCAGCTGACTTCAATAATGTTAGAAGTGTATAAAAAGATGTATCTATTCTATATTTTTAAAACATTTGTTGACTCTACTTCCATTAGTTTTTTAGCCAGAAATTTTGCAGTGTAAGTATCACATAAACGTGCACTTCTTTTGATTTCATGTCCAAGCATACCCTGTCTACCCTGCTTGATTTTTAAGTCAGATGAGATAATAAATTCATACATCCTGGCAGAGGACTTGGTCCCATCTTTAGAATTTGCTGTAGGACTGGTAAATAAAGGGAGATAATTTGGTAAGTGTAATAATGAACGTGGCTGTCAAAGCCTGTGTCTGCAGGACTTTTGAACTGAGGCCAGTGAGTTATTTCTGTTGTTGTTATTAAAAACCAAACCAAAACAAAACAAAAATAAGTAAGACTAGCCAAGCATTCAATTTTCAATTTTGTAGACATTTCGTTATAAAACCTGGACTGCACCCAATGCCACGTTCCTCAAGTTATGCAAAAGTCAGGAGGGAGCAGAGCTGCATTCTAATCAGTGTATTAATATGCATCATGCTCATCAGATTTAACAGCAGTCTTTGCTTCATTTTTAGAAGTCAATTAAAGTAGCAGTTCAATTGATAAAAAAGAAGTCTTGCTAGATTAAGATTGATGTTAAAATGCCTGATTGTACATAGATTTATTATTAATATAAAATGCATACATGCCCAGAGACTGTTTTATATACGTTCAGGAAGCACTGGGGCAAGCAGTTCTTCACTTAAAGGAAACCCATGGTTAATTTCTGTTTCTCACATTGATTTAGACCCTGAGATAAAGTTAGATGACTGTTCCAGCATTTCAGTTAACTTACTCACTTCTGTCCTATTTCCAGAGCAGGGAATTCACACCATGCACAAATCCGTTTTTTAAAACCCAATATTTCCAGCATTATTCAGAATATGCTAACAGCGGCCTCTTTCTAAAACTGGAAATAACACTAATAGAGTGACACGCTTTCAAGATGGTTGCTAATTGCTATTAGAATTTTAAAAAGTTAGGACTAGGCAGAGAAGGAAAACCTTCATTCTCTTTCTTCTCTTCAAGTAGGTCATCCTTTATCTCATCCCCAGCTACCTGCCTTCTAATTTATACCTTTTAGCAGTCAAAGCCGTTTGTTTCACTGATGGTATCAGGGCTGATTTCTAAGTAACATCTTTATACCTGATTTCTATGCTTTTTTTTTTTCTTTCTCAGAAAACTTTTCCATTGTGCCAGGCTTTTTTTCTTTAACTGAGGGCTCCTGCAAGTTTGTTCATTTCCACTGAGATCTGCTACAGTCCCCAGAGCTTTTCTTTACATATATTTTCAAAATTCAGCATAGTTCTTTCTGCCCTACATTGCAAGCTTTCTAACAGACTTCCTATTATGCCAGGCATGGCATATTAAGTGTTTAAATACTTTCTTTTCAAAATATAACTCACTAAAAGTTCTCAGAAGGTCTGTTCAGAATCTCATCCAGCATAATGACTTTCAATAATGCTATTTTTTTCCCAGCAGTACTCAAGGATCTGTCCACACTAAGTCCTAAATCCATTTCATTATTTGAAAGAGAAAAGAGAGCTCTCTCTGGCTAGATTCTTTGCTCTTCCAGCTCTTTCCATCTCCACTGACTCCCCATTCCACCAGCATACCATGCAGGTATCTCAGTGCTAAAGATGAACTCCAGGATCCAAATATTTCTGCTCTTCTCCAAAGTCTTTCTTCATGATATTACCAGCCTAAGTAGCACATCTGTCATTTTCTCTTGTGCCTATTTACATGGTGTCTCCTTTGTGCAGAATACAATTGGACATGACTATCTTAGAGGTCTTTTAAAATATAAATGATTCTATGATTCTAACGTTTCTCCTCCTTTCCACTCTAAAATCCTCCTTTTAGAGGAACCTGTGCTATCCTACCAAGTTCCTTCCATCCTTGCCCTGACAGCTCTCAGAACAACAGTCCCAGAGCTGAGTACAGCCAAAGGAGTCAGTACAGTCAGGACTGCAATACAGGCTTGTCCTTCTGAGCAGGCAGGGACAATTCCTAAGTCCTCTTGATCTTGGATAGGTATAAAAAGGCACAGCTTACAGAAATAAGAATGCAATGTTCAAGAGCTGTGTTGCTAGTGTGTACTTTTAGAAGGACAAAGAGTAAAAGACGTCAGCGTATCAGAATTATTCTTATGCTCGTCTTTCGCCTTCCATCCTCTCTCTGGATGAAGGTGGAGGGAGAGGAGGAATAAATTAGTGGTTTTGTCAACCAACGGCCTATTCCAGAGGTAGGTCAATGAGTTGACCTCTGGATACCTTCAGTGTTGCAATATTTCAGTGAACATCTTATGCCTCCAGCCAGAATGCATGTAATCCTGACCACTTTGTGAATTTGCTTTTAATTTTTTTTCCAGGCAGTGCTAAAGATCACATAGAAACAAATGAAAATGAAAAAGAAACTTCAATCAATTTCAGCAACAGAAAATACAAACTGCCTAATGACGAAACTCTGCAAGATGAAGTAGTAGTATTAAACAGAATTGTAATGAACAACTAGTCCCTGGCAATGTAAACAAAATAGATGACTGACTACATCCTTTCTGTTTACGATCGTATTACATAAGATTCTTGTAGAAAAACGTGCCATAATGTTATTTAAGCACGAAGTTACACAGAAAGCCTCCAACTGAGTAGGCAACATGAGGCAAGGAAACCACAATTTGGATCCTGCCATCTTACCATGTTTGTCATGGTGCCAAATTCAGCTACCTCCCCAGGCTGGGCTATGAGGCCTCACACCAATTAAGAGAGGAATGATGCAGAAGGTGGGCAAGAAGAACTCAAGAAGCTTTTGCCCCCTTGCAATATCCTAAAAAGTAACTGTGACTGTCAAATCTGAACAATGCCCTTTCAAACAGGTGTTTTACATACAGTAAATGATCTGGCCCAGTCTGGTCAGATCTTCCAAGTCTTCCATTTTTGGTTGAGAAGTTGAAAAGCAAACAGATGGTACACTTACAAAAAATCTATAGTATCTCATAATCAAAATGAGATGGTTTTGATTTCGGTGATTTTGACAATCCAGAGATTTTAATAACCATCTCTGTATTTTCAGAGCTATTTTTCAGGTCTTCAGACATAACTCCTATCCAGAAAGGTTGTAGTCAATAACACAATATTTTAGGACCAAATTCCCAGTTGTACTATTGGTACAGGCATTTTAAGTGGTGTTCATGTGAAAACCAGAACTGATTTAATAAAAAACCTGTTTAGCAAAGTAGAAATCTCTTTGAGCCATGGTGTTATGTAATTAAATGCTAAATGTTGACCATCTGTCATTGTACTCACAGGTAAAAATAAACCAACAATGCAATGTTAAAGCAAGCATTTCTTGGAGCCATGGTGTAACCCAGCCAGAGAGAGTTGGAGGCTTGAGAACATGTGGAAGAGGGAGAATTAATACACAGCCTGTCTGGATACACAGGGAGGCTCTACATCGGTCTGAGTCGAAGGAAACACAGAAGCCAGGACAGCCAAAGCGTGTCCTGCAAGACCCTCTGCTCTGGGCAGCAGCTGCCACCTCTCAGCTCCCCCAGAAGAAAGAGGGTTGATAGATCTGAGAGGCAAAATGCAGCTCCAACTTTGCTGCTGTGCCAGAGTAACGATGCACTGTCCTTTGCTCACAGTTTCTTCCAAAGCCATAATTAAGTTCTTAGTTGAAAAAGAAGAGGAAGAAAAGAAGTAATTATGCCTTGAGGTCAAATCTTACCATCAAAATCAAACAGAGATCAAACATCCCTGAGACTGTTGGAGTAGTTTGGTTTTGAAATTCATAGCTGGGGTGCACCACTGATGCAAAATTTTCATTCTTACAAAGTATAACATTTCAACATGATTTTAGTTCAATGATTTTCAAAGGGAACACTGCACTTACACAGGAGGTAGCCTTACCCTTAGCCTTCTCTCAAATGTGGAGATATTGCCTTTGGTCTGTTCCCTCCTTTGCCTCCATTCAATGAGATTTGAGTTATGCTCTCCAGGAAGGGAGATATTGCACTTCCCTAATGTGGGGCTGACAACCCCTGCTAGAATGTGAGGTTCTGTGTTAAGCGTGATTTCCATTCCACTGGCAAAGGTGACTCTCAGAGACCCATCTGGGCTGACCCGGTAGATGTTCTGTGTGTTATCTGTCAAAAAACAACAAAAATCAGGGAACAGAGAGAAGTTCAGATCTCCAGATTTATAAACCAAACGTTAGGCACAACAGGGCTCAGTTTGTAACCCAGGGAGGTTACAGACAGCTGAACACCAACTACAGTATGAATTTTGCAAGCTGTAACCTCCAGGCCTTCCTAAGTCTGAAGAGCTTTTTATTGCATTTGGCCTGATGATTTCCATTGTGAAGGTTTCCTGCAGCAGGAAAATTTTTGAAGAATTTTTGCTTTCAGCTGAAAAGTATGTAAAACCATAAGCTGAGTACTGACTGCTGATATTGTGATGATCTTAGCATGTTGCAGATCCCAACAGGAAAACGTACTGCTTTGAACAACTGCAAGAATATCTGCGGTCAAACAAGAAAGCTGTTTTCCAAATATCTAGGGTGACAGCTAGTCTCCTATTCTGTCCCTTTTCCCTTTGTCACTGTACAGAAAGCTCGTCCTCTTCCCCATTAGCAGCAGGACCCTGGGTTGAGGCACAGGAATGATCAGCTACAAGGCTGAAGCCTGGTGCAACAGACCAATTGGGAAGTGACTATTAGCAGAAAAATCAATGGATCAGCAGTGGTGGCACAGTGAGCAGCTCCAGAGGCTGAGGACTGTGACACAGAGGGCTGTTAAGGGACCTGGGGTGACCCAACACAGCCTGCCTCTCCTCCCCAAAACTACTAGAAATATGTGGAGGTCTCCACTGAGAGTATATGAAGCTGGAGCTCCTTTCCCCTTGCCTGGGCAGTGCAATTCCTCCTCTGCAGGCAGAGCTGTACCACATTGTCTGGCATCTGCTCAGGCTGGGATATGGAGGTTCCTGCAGCCCAGCTGCCACGGGGAACTCCAACATTAGTTTAGTGCTAACATACAAAACAAAAGTATCACCCTTACAGTGAGACTGAACACACTCCAGCTAGGGAGTACCCAAAGCACCCTTTTTTTTGAAGCTAGTCCACATGGAAGTAACTGGTCCAGCTCTTGAGATGTGAATACAAGGAAAATAGTAGGGTATGCCAGAAAGTAAAGATAATTGGATGTACGGATATCACACCTGACTGGCTCTTCACAGGGTGCTTTGTGCTAGTTTCTCAGAGATACGTAAACATGTAAATTATATGAACTTATATGACACATACAATAATAACTAGAGCTGTTGATTTCTGGCACTGCCTGTTGTGTTGCAAGCACTTTCCTGAGATAAACTTTGATAACCTACCAACTTTGAAGACTTTCAGATTTAAGGACAGACCAATCAGGCACCAGACAACACAGGTAGCAGATAGAGTCACTTGGACAAAGCCTAACAGGTGACAAAAAAATATAATTCTTCCTATTTATGCAGTGTTGTCTCTACCACATAATAGTAAAGAAGAATGAGGGGTATCTTGTGAGGTTAATTCTTCCTAGTTTTTTCTTATAGATCTAAACTTGAGAAAAATAAAAGTTCTGTGATGTGCTCAGTTACAAAGCTTTTCTATAGCAGACCTAGAAAGACATCAGAGAGCTATTTCCCAGCACCTGCTCTCTCAAAGCCTGAGCAATCCATTGACAACAAAAAAACCCAACCAGGACAAAAGACCCCAGACCAATTAAACTGTGTAAACCCAGAACTCTGGTGATAAATCTGCAAAATATGGAGGAGGACAGTGGAGCACTTCCATTAGGCAAAAAGCTATTTTTTTTTTAGATATATGATATTACCAGGGAAATCTGTGGTGTCTACAGGGGTTGAGTCAAAATCTAATCCCCAAGGTGGCCACCAGCAGAGGTGGGCCATGCTCTCCCCCTTACTACGAATGCTGTCACCAGGTCACAGAAGTACCAGAAAGAACACACAGCATTGTCCAAACAAGGCATTTTAGTGCTAAAATGTCAGTGAAACCTGTCATTCTTCTGGGAAGTATTTCTTAGAATAACAAAGCTCAGTGTATTACAGGTTAGTCCAAGTCCTCCAAATACTGAAGCAGAGAGTAGCATGTAAAGGTTGGAGACATCACAGATTTCAATAATTCAATTTTATTCATGGGATTCTTCTAGGAGAAGAAGAATTCACTTGTGGCTTGTTTCTAACTGGTAGCCAAGGAGAACTGTAGCTGTTTGTGCTGAAGCAAGGAAGAAACAAATGAACTAATTCTAACGTCTTTTTTTCCTTGGCCAACAGTTAAGAATGCAGTAATGTCTAGGGTTCAAAACACAGTGATTAGGGAAGAAGAAACAGAAATGCTTTAATTACCTTGTTTTAAAGTATATATTGTAGAGGTAGCTGAGAAGTTTGTGGCTGTGATCACATTCTCCCTGTTTGAAGTATCAAGTTCCACTTGTGTCAGTTTTTCAACATTGCTGTGGAAGCTGCTGACTTCCCCTGTCGGGAAGGTTGCATTAGTCAGGTGGCCGTCGGAGTCATACCTGCAAAATGATGTTAAAGAGCCATGAAAATACACCACTACTGTTGTGCAGATACTCCTAAAAGCAGAAAAAATAGTGAATAAAGTAGGAAGCATTGTCAACACTGTACAGTAAGTAAAAAGGTAAGAACTGGTCTATTTAGTCACTCAAAATGCATTCAGTACCTAGCTTGAATTCCTGCTTGGAGTCTTTTTCAGTGGTGCTGGATCAAATACAACTGGGAATACTATGAGATGCTACCTACATCACTCAGCCTCTGCCTGAGGGCTCTGTGCTGCTCACAGCTGGCTGGGGCTTCCCCCCGTGGGCTGCGATGCAGGAACAAGGCCACTGGAGGTCACTCGTAGTCAGGCATCCAACTCACCCCTAAAACGGCATTTTCATACCCATAAGATTACATAAAACCAGCTCTTACCTTCTGCAACACTTAAAAGCTGCCTTTTGTCATAGACGTGTGAAGCAAATAATATGAGTGGTGAATGTAAAAAGGGGACCTAAAGCGTAACAACAGTGAAAAAATTAGATTGAAATCTGCAGGAAATAAGTTGCTTACACGGGTTTTGCTCTTGTGCTTCATTTCCCATGGGTTTACTTAAACCAGCAGGAAATTCTCACCTAGAATCTAGAGTACCACATTTCAGTTCACCTAAACTGCATCAGTGCTAAAGAAATTCTTGTCGCTCAAGGTACTTGATTGTGAATCGGGCCATGTTACCAAAAAGTCAATAATTAATTCCAGAGCTCTGGAGCAGAATTTCTAATAGGTCTTTTCAGTTCTACCAACGTATTTCTTCTTTCTGATGGTTCACATGGAAACTAGCACATAACATTGCTTGGTGTTTGATATTGTTTCACAATAATGCCTCACATCTTAAAAATCTTATTGATGCTGACATGTTTTTATTCACGTAAGACAACTCACTGATATTGCAGAGTATTTGCATGAGGAAAACCAACTCATGTTCATAAAACAGAAACTTATTGTGCAGGTATGAAAGCATAATTAAATTTTCATGTTTTGTTAGCTGTCTCTTCTCACAGACCAAACTGGTATATCAGCAGGCAGAAATGCACTGCCACCAATGAAGCTCTTCCAATTCACATCAGTAGATGATCTGCCTTTGTCCTTCTCTTGCAGGTATTGGCATAATTTCTTTAGGATCTTTATTTGACTCTAATCAGTGAGAGAAAATCTATACGTCACAAAAAGTACTGGTGAAAAAATATTTGGATTTTTTTGTCTTCCCCTCAACATAAAGAAAGAAAAACAGAGCAGCTGTTCTTTTCCAATTAAACACTAGAGAATGAACTACAGAACATCTTGTGTTTTTTTACAAATAAGTTAAAATTAATCAAACGTTAAATTCAAAATAATCTCTCTTCTTTTCACCTCTCACTGCCCTTCTATAAATTGTGTGACTTATTTACATTCTCCCCTTATGCCGGATCTGTGCAAGCTGACTGGGTGCCACAGGCAGCGATTAAAATTGACTCAGATCACTACTTTCCATCATTAGAAAACTCCACGAACATCAGGCAGTTATATTTCATTTACTGCTTGATCAAACAGGTATGACAGCTTGGTAGGTTATTTGGATTTGCTACTGTACCAAAGAAAATCCCCCAAAACTTCATTTTTAAGGTGCAAATACAGCCGCTTTACTGCAATGTACTTGTGCTCAAGACCTGGGATCCATCTTCATTAAGGAGTTCAGAGTCTCACTGCTGATAGTGCTGCTGCTGAGATACAAAACTCCCTGTCTAGCTGAAAATGGGATAAACTGTTCCTGGCTGGCTGGCCAGATAGGTGCTGACTTGTAATGAGACCCAAGCACATGCCAGAGGCCTCTCACTCGTGTAGATGGTCCCACTGACTTCAAGGAGAACATGCAGAAGAGTGCCTCAGTATTGATTCTACAGCATGATCATCTAAAGGGTTTTTTTTCCTTCCAGATTACTCCAAGAAACTCAGCCCTCTGAGGACAGATTCTGTCACCTTCCACATGATGAATAGCAGCACACTGAGACTCAGCTCCTGCAATGTCCTACCCATACTAATGGGGGTGGAATCATGACATATTTCTTAATGGTAATTTGGGGCTCAGTTATGCCACTGTTAATCATGTCAGTGACCATTTAATCATGCAAATAATTGCATTGATTTCAGTACTCACATGAGGAAGTGCTCACCAGTATTTTGAAATGCACACATGGGGATATTGCTTCACAATCCATTTGCATTTCTATGTGTAGCACAGTTTAGAGTTATATAATTTCAAAACGGAAGCAGCCTAATTAATTTTTTTCAGAGAGTTGTTTCTTGCAGGTATTTTCTTGTCCTTGATTTAATAGAGGCCCAGTGCTTCCCCTCCCCTTTTACAGCTTTAATGACACAATATTAAAAGAAATATAGATGACTTAAAATTGTACATTAGCTATAATTGTATGCAAGAGCTCTTTCAGCACTTCAATTCCATCAGATTAGAGCAGATGGATGACAAGTACTTTTGTAGGTGGTTTTCTACCTCTTAATAATTTCTCTCTGCAAGTGATTCTGACATACAGGTAGATGTTTGAACAGGTCATTATCTTTGCTCATATTCCCAAGTATGTGTGATATGTGTTGTTAAACAAACTCATCCCTATTTCAGCTTGACAGTGCCATGGGTTGAACTTTTGGATGTGAATGCAAATCTAGCTTAAGCACAGAAGATGATTTCAAGCAATTTGAAAGTTGCTCTTAATTTCAATGCTACATTCTCATAGTGCTCACAAGCAATTCATATATATAATAAGTAAACCCTTCCAAGAATTCTAATTTTCAAACTGAAATTAGCTGTCAGTACAGAATGTGACCTCCCTGGAAAACAGTATCTGGGTAAAAGATAATTAAGGCCATCACAGCCCGTGGACCTATTCATGGCAGCAGGTGAGCAGCATCTCCTGAAAGCACAATTCAGCAGAGAGGTGATTAGAACCCACTGCCCCTCTGCCTGGAGCAGATCAGGTGACATTCGGTGTTTCAGCCATTGAGGAATTTGTAATGTACTATGAACATGATTTAAGATACTGGGTTGAGCATAAGTAATAATGATATGATTTTATTTAATTGACATCATTTAATTTTGTTGCTGTTTTTGTAATGCTAAAGTTAATTTTCCCTGACTGATGTAGGCTGGCAGGAGTGTGTGGTCATGCAAAACCTGGACGACTCAAAGCATTGGTGAAGACAGTGTTACCCAGCCTGTAGCTAAAGCTGGGCAAGTATGTAAAACTGTTTAATTTAGCAAAATTTCTTTGTGTTAATCATATACATAACATTAATCCTCATAAGTCACAGGTTCTTCTTCGTGAATAAATTTATACTACGTACAGTGGGAAGCACTTGCAAGCAGGTAAAGTTCTTTAAAAGATCTTTCAACATTTGAGCTGTACTTTAAAAAGAGGAACAAGCAATAGTTGTGTGAAATGGTTTATGCTCAATGTCAGTGAGACAGAGTAAGAATGACAGGACAGAAAGGCACATGACTAAAAATAACCTGTTCTCCCATGCTCTAACTATCAAGGCCCTGCTACAGGGCCTGCTGTTCAGCATTTTAATAGACATAACTTGGAGCTACTGTAAAGTGTCTTTGAAAGTGTCATTGGCCTGTGGCCTGGACTGACACCATCATCAAATGGGGATAGAAATGGCTAATTCTCAGCACCGAAATTATTAAAAAGAAGCATACATACATTTACAGTCATTTCTGTTTACAAAAGGTGACTCCGCTCAGTGTTTGAAGAGCACCAAGGTAACAGCGAGCTTTGTGCTGTTGCAAGAGAGTTTAAATCTCCATCAATGGCTGTTTGATAATGAAAACCGAACCAGGAAGATCCTGTATGCTTTTGTTTTCCCATGTATTGTAAAAAAGGCCCTCTCTAATGGCTTATACTTATGCCCACCCTATTAATTTAGTCTTTGGCAGAATAATAGAGAACATGATGAACAAACATCCTGTTGAATAAAAAACCCACATACCAGGCAGCGTTTTCTCTGCTTTTATCCTACTTTCATTTGAATAAATTATAATTCCAAAAACCTGTAAAGACAGAGATTTAACTACCTCTCCAGGTGGCTCAGGCAGTAACTCACTTCTTATCAATGTGTTTTTTGTTCCAATCTCACAGTCTGGATGGTTTTAATTTTAGCTTTTGTCCATGAATTCCTATGGTCCATAGGAAACAGGTACTATTATCCTCCTTGAGGACTCTGAACTAGGAACATGATTTCCATCCAGTACTTGCTGCATCCTCAAACAGGGATTATGACAATCAATTACAAATAATGAGAAATCCTGATACAACACACCACTTTATAAATCAAAAATGAACTTTCTCTTGGGTTGTTCTTTCTCTGGGACCAGATTGGGATGTTCTGACTCCATCTCTAACTGCCTCGCTTTTTTTGAAGTTCTGTCAACGGTCTTGTTTATGAAGCCTTTCCTACTTCCCTTATTTACAGCCATTTGCTATTACATATCCTTTTGCTATTATTATATATCTTCCTCCCCTGCTGATAAAGACAAGCTCACTCTTGTCTTTGAATATTCCTTCCACTGAGATTCTCAATTTCCTTTGCAACACTCCCTTCTCTGATGAGTATGCTAATTTTCCCCTTTTTGCCCTCCTCAAGAATTTTGCAAATTACTGATTCATATAACAACTTGCCTGTACCACTTAAGTTGCAAAAAAAAATTCTCATATTTTCATTTAGAGAAACAGATTCACAACGAGAAAGTGCAAATGAAGTGCAATTTCAGGCAATTTTTGCTGTACTTAACAAGCACTGTGCATAGAGCTTTTACATACGACAGGTTTAGGCACATGAGAAACAGCAGTACTTCATTTTAAAAGCTTGTGTAACAGCACTGCTTCTCCTGTCTCACACAGTGTTAGTAGCAGGGCGTCTTTTTTAAATGACTAAAACCGTCTAAAAAAGTTTCAGTGCTCGCTTAAAACAGGGTTCCTTGCACCAGGCATTAATGTCGTGGACTTACTCATACACAGTTGTCCATCCGTTTTCATCACTCTTGGTTGCTAAAAGCCCTGTATTTCCAGGATATGTCATCAGGGCCAGGTTGTAGCCTTGGGCATAGACCCTTTTCAGAACCCCATTGCTGCTTATGGTGAGCCAGTAGACCTGGCCCCCTGGCACCACGACCCACAAGGGCAGCCCACTTGTGTCCCTGCGGATGTGAACCGAGTTCCCATTGCTGCTGGTGATGGTGCCAACATCGCCCTCCCCGCTGTAGGAGAAATTGTAGATGTAGTCCCTGGTGATGAGGTTGAGGGTGTGCAGGTGGGTGCCGTTGATGGTGAACTGGTAGAGCTCTTGGTCGGCGGGCGAGGCGATCTCGTACAGGTTGGTGTCGCTGAGGTGAGCCTTGTTCTGGCTCACGGCGCGGATGCGCACGTTGCCCAGGTCTGCCACGTACAGCGTGTCATTGGGAGACACTGCTAGGGAAGAAGGTGCTTTCAGCTTTGCATCTTTGGCATATCCACCATCACCTGAAGGAGAAATGGTAATTTTAGCAATCTCAAATGTCCTTGTTTAAGCTGATCCCCTAAGCCTGACACACTGCTTCTCCTCAGTATCATTTACAGGTCAATAAAACAATATCCTCTTCCAACTAATTAAATCCCTATTATCTAAGGTTGGTGCAATTCTAAATTAGACTCAATGAAGACAAACAGGAATATAAATTATCTAATTCACAGCATTTTTGCTGAGTCTCAAACCCTGCTGTTCAGGAAAGCTTTAATGCAGAACTGTGAAAGAAAAGATCTGAAGTTTCATCCCCTACTTACTGTCTGTTGGCATGTTGTTAAAGTAGAATTGAGTTGTAAACAAAAAGAAAATAAACACAGTAATTCAGCTAAAATGACACTGCAAGAAAGATTAGTATATACTTACTAAAAACTCAACACTACAGGAAAACAAAATCAGAACAGTAGCCAAAAAGTGCCTTGAGAAACAATCCCTTTCAGTATCTCTTTGACAATTTACTTGGTTTGTGTCATTTAAGGTTTCAAAACGATTTTTGCATTATCATGGACTGTATGTGTCTATCAAAATGAGCTTACATGAGCAAGATTTTCTGTAACTAGCAAGAAAGCATATTACACCTCACTCTCAGGGATAACCACATTACTGTGTATATTGCTCTCCTTCTCCTGACTGAGACATGAAATTGCTGGAGTGTTTGAGTATACCCTATGCTTCCTTGGAAATGGAAAAATCACTGGATCTTTCTGCCAACCTAAGCCTGCCTTTCACCAAACCAGGCTGACATAATCATTAGACTTGCCACAGGTTTTTTTCATTTTTCTCTCAGCACTGAGAGCAGTTTTCCTCAATAGGAATCCTGTCCAGGATTCTGTTCCTCACTGTCTTCCTGCAGCCACCACTAGAGCTTGTAGCACTTGGCAGTGCACAGGAGGGTCTGATTGTCATTACAATGCTCGGTCAGCAATCCACCTTTTTCAGAAGACCATTTGCATTTTTTCCTCTCTGTTCTCGACATACTTAATGTTTTCTTGTCAGTAATTAACCTTTTACTTGAAATGAGAGGCTTAAGAATTATGATGACATTATTATGGAACTGAACATGGCGGTTTGTAGAGATGTCAAGATGGCAACATATTGCACACCTCTGTATGGGAATGCTGCCCTTTGTCACATTATGTTTTCATGAAATAAAAGAGCCACACTTTGTTTTGGTGCATGCAGGGGAGAGTGGCTGTGCTGCTGAGAATGCCCAGCAGTGCACTGCAGGCCTGGCACTGGCTGCTCCAGTTTAAAACACAGAAAGAAAAAGAAATTTTGCACAGTATATGTTTGCACCATTTTGCTGGTGGTGCAGCATGACATGAGTGATGAGGAGGCATAAGCTGGTGTTCTGCACTTGATACGAAACCCCTTGACACTCTTCTTGCTGAGCAGGGCTGCCTGCTCCAGTAGCATTTAGGTAAAACTTGGTACCATCTTCAACAGGGCAAATGCAGCTGCCACAGCAAGACAAACTTGGAACTAATTCTGAACAGTGTATAATCACTGTATCAAAAGAAAAAGCTAGGACCATCCCGAAGTTCCTCCAGTGGCAACAGAAGACTCATATCTCAGAAGTTAATGGATAAAATTCACAAAGATCTACTGATAAGCTTTTGGGCTTTCCAAGGAAAATGAATCACTTCTTGTCTCTCCTTCCCCTTGTCACTTTCCTGATCTGCAGTTTTATCAGAAAATCTCAACAGATAACAGACAGGAAATAACAAGCATTCCCTCACCTGAAAAACAATCACAATTAGGATCAATCTTGCAGTCACAATCTGACGGGGCTCCAGCAATGACAGAAATTTCACCATTGGTTGTGACCTGCTGGATGCGGTTGATTTTCCTCTCATCCGTCTCTGCGATGTAGAGGATTCCACTGTGGGACACGGCGATGGCCCGGGCTGACTCCAGGGTGGAATGGATGGCCACCTTGCTCACCAGGAAGTGGTCAATGCCGGGCACCTGGCAGTGAATGGGGCGCCCCGCAATAATCCGCACACGCCGGTTCTCAGAGATCTGCAGGACAATGTTGTTGTCCAGGACATACAGTGAATTGTCCAGAGGGTTCACTGTGAGGTCTGTTGGCCACTCTAACCGCACCTGGAAAAAATATTAAGGGGAAAGCACGGAAAAAAAGGGAAAAAGAATGATTAAGGCAGTATGGCAGTTTTATTCAGCCATCTCTCATCACATCAGCAAGACACTTGGCAGATTCTCTCAGCACTGCTTCTCTAATACCTTTAATTAGGTTTGGAACAAATTTCAACAAGCATACTCTTTTCTGAGGTCCCACTCCAATGTGGAACAAGATTTGATTTGAAAAGTAATTTAGCACCCTCTGAGAGGTATTTGCACAAGTCCATTAAAGTGGGAACTTTATTATACCTATGCAGTCTTGCAAATAAAAACACACTTCATGTCATGCAACATCAGCCAGAAAATTTTCTAGGTCTGAATGTTATTGTTTCAAGGTTGCAGTCAGTGCTAGCAGAGTAGAAAACAGTGAGAGGTTGTCAATGTCAAAACACTTTAATTGCCTGTTAGCACAAAAGGAAAATGACATACCAGAAGAGTAGGACACATTTCCACTATTTATTTACTAAGCAAGAAACGTTAATAAGACTTATATGCCACAAGAAATATAAGCTTAATACTTTGTAACAAAATAATACACCAATATATCTTACTTTGTACGATAATGTAGCCAAGCCTAATTATTTATAATGATTTTGCTCTGTGAACTCATTATTTCCATCATGGATTAAGTAAATTTGTCACACTTAAGGGTAGCTTTTTGCCTTTCTCTGTGTAGGTGAGAGTGCCAACCAAAGGAAGTTTCAAACCAAGCTGGAGAAAATAGCTGAAGAATGACCTCACTCATCTGATACCTTTTGCATTGTGATCTGGAGGAATTAAACATGCTTCAAATTAAAAGTGGGGATGTCTGTCAACCTGAAAAGCAAACAGTACACAGGCTGCTGATTACAGCATGTGCTGGCCAGAGCTTCAAACGACTTCTGCTGAGAAAAGCAGCACAGGATTGCTTAACTGGTAAACAACAGAGCAGCTCGTCCCTCTCCCCAGCTCACAGCCAGCAGAGGATTTGGACTCCAGGTTATCTCTGGAAATGTCAGAAAACAACTGAGCCCCTGAGATTGCAAGAGATCATATTTCTGTCTGTCCCAGGATGCTTTTACTCTTCTCCATGAAGAGATGGCTGTTTTTATCTGAGTGGAATTTTTATTATATTTCAGTCATCAGAAGACAATAATTACCAGCCTAAAATGTAACTGTTTCATATGCTTTATATGTCACAGAAGCTTTTCCTATTTCACTTACTGATTTTGATGCAGGTTTTGCTCATTTTTCCACTGTGCTAATTAAAAGCACTATGAATGTAGAGACTGCTGATGCTAATGCAGTGCTCAGCACTGAGGAATACCATATGGTGGAGTGTGTGGCCATCACCGGCCACCTGCTTGCCTGGGGTCAGCTCGGCAACCAGGCTGGATGCCAAATTCTCTCCCATTCTCAAGCACCAGTATTTCCTGAATAATCCTATTTCCAGAATTGCATTACTGGTTTGGTAAGTGATGTTTTGGTAATGTGAGGGCACTGTGACCGCCGTGTCTCATCCTGCGTGGTTACCACACAATTATGAAGATTCACAGAACAATCCAATTCCTCCTGTGCCCAGTCCTTTTGATCAGACAGCATCGTAACTGGCATTAAGACCAATGCTGTTGGGCTCAAGATTTCTTCTGAACCAGGTGGTCAAGTCCTTCCAAAAGATGCTAAATGTGGTGAAGTAGTCGGAATCAGATTCCTCCCATAACAGTGTTAATTTCTGTGCACGTATGACTGCCTGGGTTCCACTCACTGCTCCGAGGCTGGTTTGCACACCACTGTTAGCTCTTGATTCAGCTGAGAGTTCACTGGGACACCAAATAAAATTCTTCCCTTAACAGAGGAATCTCTACACGGCTTTCTCCAGGAAGCTTGGAAAAAAACATATTTGCAATGCACCTTTTAATGCAGAATAATTGTTGTTTCTACCGAAGTAGATGGATTAGTTTTAATGGCAAAGAGACACCTTCAACTTTAAGGGCCTCCACAGATGGCATTGCTGTAAGAATAATCTTTGACTAACCGTAACTAGATCATTCATAATTAAAAATCTGGGACAAAACCATCTATTTTACCACAATGACCTTGCCTAGCACCTGCCATGTTTTGATAGCTGGTTTTCTTCTGTGGATCAGCTACATTGCCTTTACCCAGCAAATAATGTGAATTCCTCCGACTGTGAAGGCATGTCTGGTGTCCCGTAGATACACAGGGACTGGTTTGGGCCTAAACAACTTTTCCTCTGGTTTATTTGAGGCTGATTTGGTTAACTGAGATAGAAGAAACTCTTATGCAGCTGCACATTTCACTTGAAGCAATGTGCCTAAAGCTTAACAGCTGTTAACTGCAAGCATATTTGCTTTCCCACTGCTCACATCTATAAAACTAGCTGCAGTGAGGTAAAAATGAATAAAATTTTAGTTGGAAACATCCAAACAATTTTTGCTACTACACCAGAACTTCTGCCCAGCTCTCTGCTCTGCAAAGCTAACTGAAGGTTATTCCTACAGCTTCCTTTCTGTGGTTTAAAGCAGTCATGGATGTATCTGAAATACTAAAAGTAGCATACACCTGTCTGGAGATTGCAGCACAAAAACCAGCTGCTGCATACTGCAAGCTTATGCTGGTGAAATAACCCTATTAAAATCAAACATACACAATAATACAAATCACTGAGCATTCCTAATCTGAACAAAAATTTCATAGATTTTGAAAAAATCTTCACTGTTCTCATCAGGATTAGCTTTCATGACATTTTAAACTGATGTAAGATGGGACTGCCCTGTCTCCATCCGTTCTCCCAGTGCAGTCCCCAGGAGCGAGGCCAGTTTATGTGTTCCAACAGAGAGCAGGTTCAGGACAGTTTGCTGGCAAAAAACGAATCACCTAAATCAGCTTAAGCTGAAGTGTAACTGCACCCTCAGGTTCACTCTTACCTTGAAAAGTCACTGGTTGTTTACTTCTCGTTAAAGCAAGCTGCCCTCTGGCAGCTTCTGTGACCAAACCATCAGTTGTGCTTCATTCAAAGGCAATAAACATATTACAGAGAACCACCTCTATTTTCATCCAATACCACTGTGCCCACCACAAAGTTTTTCCAGACAAAACCTCAGTTAGAGTTAGAATATGAAATCCATTAACATACCTTTAAATTTGAAGCAGTACTTCACAAATCTGTGCAAAAAAAGTCCTTTTCCATATATGTATAAGTTTTTTGTAACTCAAAATTGGGCCAATTCCAAGCATTTTTTTCTTATATTCAATGGGGCTCTTCTTTTTATTTTCTCTCTCTTTTTTTTTTTTTATTTTAGAGAAGTGACCAGAAATGGCATTGCTGATTATCCCATTATAAACAATCACCCAGAGTTTGTTTACTCTTCACAGACTGAAATTTTCAGGTGACAATTTTAGTTTGGTTCACTGGAGACTGAGTATATGTAATAGAAATCACTGACAAAACAAGTGAACCCTTAAGCAATGAGAATTTTGCATGTAAGTATTAGCATGTCAGCTTTTCTGGGAATTCAGCATTTAACCGTCCACATAAAGACTCCAGCTATATCTAATAATCCATCTCTGATTTGAGAAGTGCAAAATTAACATCCACCAGTCTGGCTTTCTAATACATTTTTTCATTTCAAGTGTTCTGGAAAATACAAATTGCATTAAGGTGACTTTAATTTAAATGAATTTTCACTGAGAGATCTCACCATGGGTTGCAACACAGGCTGCAAAGGAATCTCTGCTCCAGCACCTAGAGCATCTCCTCCTCCTTCTCCATTGACCTGGGTGTCTGCAGAGCTGTTCCTCTCACATATTCTCACTCCTCTCTCTAGAGGAGGCCTTTTTCTCCTTCTTAGAAGCATTATCCCAGGCGTGCTACCACTGCTGCTAATGTCCTGGCCAGCACTGGGTCCATCTTGGTGCCAGCTGGCCATGGATCCACTGGACACAGGGGCTTCTCACAGAAGCCATTCCTGCAGCCCCCCTGCTAATGCAAACCTTGCCACACAAACCCACTCCATTTTCCCACAGCAAAGCTTGACAACTAAATTAATAGCTTGAGTTTTTTGCCTAATGGTACTGCTAGGAGAGTCCACACATACACTTAACCATACGTGCCTGAAGATGTACACACATCCATGGGTTAGTTTGTGAAGAACACTGCTTCACTTTTAGTTTTGAAGATATGGAAAAAACTTTCTGCACATTTTGCATGGCATTTGATGGCTGAGCCATTTTTGGTACTGTTTTAAACAAATCATATCAAACAATTGATACTGTTCATATCAAAGTAAGACAAGTAAAGAGCGAAAAATTTATCCTTGTCTGCAAATGCCAGTTGTAAGAGCTTAACTGTTTGGTTGTGAGGGTAAATTTCACTGGGATAAGTTTTATTTATCATGGATTAAAAGAAGCTGCATAAATCCCTAGAAAGGCTTCACCATTACTTTGATTTCTTGCCATGCATTGCTTGTTTATTTTGATTCAATTTCATGTCGTAGCATGAAATTCATGCCAAAATTTTTCTGATAGTCCTGACTGATGGATTACTTCCTATCTGTGCTGCTCAGCTTCAAGCAATTCTGTTTATGATACCTCTGCCTTTCTTCAGCTTTACGATATGCACTTCAACATCTGCTCATGGTCTTTTCTGTATTTCTTTTTTTGCTGCTAACTTCCTTTTTTTAATCTCCTTTTATTTATCTTAAGAATCACAGAATATCCTGAGAGGGAAGGACCCGCATGTATCAAGTCCAACTCCTGACCTTGCACAGCACAGTCCCAAAAATCACACCATGTGCCTGAGGACATTTTCCAAATGCTCCTTGAACTCTGTCAGGCTTGGTGCTCTGAACACTTCCCTGCTCTAGTGCCTGACCACCTTCTGGGTGAAGAACCTTTTCATAATATCCAACCTACATCTCCCCTGACACAGCTTCATGCCATTCCCATGGGTCCTCTTCATACTCACTTCAGATGTTGTTTCCAGGCCAAAGCCTTTTACTCACCACAATGTCCTTTGAAATAACATTTTTCTCTCTTCCTGCCTAAACCCTTCTTTCTCCTACCTCCTGGGAAAGAAGTGACTCCAAGGAACAACTCACACAGGTAGGCTATTAGGAGTGAGCTGGTAGTTTACAAGGCTGAAGGAGACTGGTTCTGCTTCTGTGAACTCTTCACAGGATGTCTCACTACATATATTTTTCTCTATTTTTTTGTGTTGACAATCTTGGATATTTTTTCATCATTTTCTGCTAGTCTGCTCTCACTCTGGGCTCTTCCTTTTGTTGACACTGACACTGTCAACTCTCCTCATCAGCTTTTCTCCTTTCTTAATGACACAGCAACACAATTTGGGTCCTGTGGTTTGATGCTGGGGAACCCTACCCTTCCCTACAGTGGGATTACAGCCTCATCCCACGCTAGAGGACCTGTTGTATCTCCTGCTTCTGAGGCTGCGTGGGATAAAATGCAGAATTTTACAGTTCAGCTATAGCAGTCCCTGTACTAGACTTCACAAATATTGCTCTCTGCACTCTCTGGTCCCCAGTGAAAAACCCATATAAATGAGTTTTACAGCCTAATGGCTGCTGTTTTCTACCCTGGGCTGGGTAAGCAGCTGTGGCACATTTACAGGTGCAGCTCAGAGGTCTGAGGCCACCAGTCCTGCAGGATCTTGGCTCAGAGTGTCTCCCTGCCAACGTGCTTTTGCTGTCAATTATTTCCAGCTGATGAGGGACCCGCTGCAGGAGTACGAAGGAAAGGCACAACTTCACAGCTTTCACTTCCTGTCTTTGCTTTGTCCACAAGACTTGCTGTGCTCTCATTTCCCAGCTCTCTACTTGTTTCATAATTTCTTGTTATTTTTTACTGCTTCACAACGTCAAAGACCATATCTAGGGTCTAGTAAATCGATAGGAAAAGTTGATTTCTATGGGGACAGTTTTCAAATCATCTTTATTTAACAACAGAGGGAATATTATCCAGTGTCACATAAGCACAGTGACTATGAAAATCAATGGGACTTAGATTGCTAAGCCATTTAAGTAGTTTAAACATGGTACCCATGGTTTTCACAGGCTATGAAAGAAGCACTTTGTTAAATGCCCAGAAGGAATTTATAAAGTATTTGGAACAGACTGGTACCTCTGAGAGGAGGAATCTTAGACTCTTCAATTAAAATATCTCAAAATAGACCATGCATTTGAATCTAACCCAAGCATGTCTCCAGTGCTGGAGTGGGAACAGATGTCCTCCAAACATGCTGCTGCAAGTAATTTGCACAGCCAAAAGGAGGGAATGGGACCAGGTGGAAATCTAGCTAATAACAGGACTGGCTCCATTCTGCCTCACTTTGTAACTTGCAGTTCCAGGTCCTGGGGCTTGTCAGACAAGATGGTACAAAAGTGGGGTTGCATAAATCTTGAGTTTTGGCTTCATCTCTCTGTTTTGAGCTCAGAAATTCTGGATACAGAAAGCCAGTGTGCTGCCAATGCAGATAAGGTGAAAGTAGTATCTGGAAAAGCTTTAATTGAGACAGTAATTAAGAACAGTTTGAGAACAGTGAGAAGCTGGAGCTAACATATTACTGTGTCTTTTGTTCCCAATAACTGCTGAGGTTCATAAAAACATCTGGCCTGAAAACTGAAAGAATGAAAGGATACATAAAAGGAAATTTCCAATACTGAAAAAGGTGAACTCCCTGCCTTTCAGCAACACCAGCCACTGTGAATATATCACTTAAATACTCAGACTCTTCCCTGAATTCTGAGTCAAACTCAAAGTGAAAATTAAAATTAAATTCTTGAAATTAAACCTTCCTGCAGATTTGTGCCCAGAAAACTGCCTGCCTCTGCAGCATCTTGACCTCTGACAACAGCTCTGCTTCTCAAGGCCGAGGTCCTTTAACTCCAGGGGTGGGCAGAAAGTGGGACTGGGGGAAGCAAAGGACGAGAAGCTGCTGCCAGGAGGTTTCCAGCTGAGATGTGAGAGCTAAGAGTGCTCCTCAGACAGATCACGGCTGTGAAACACATTTCCACAAGGATCTGAACAAATGCCAACTCCACAGCTTTCACAAGAAAATACAAATTCACTTCTGTGGTTTAAGCTTTCCCTTAAGAGTTAAACTCACAAATACAACTTCTGCAAGGGAAAGAAAATAGGATGGAAAAATAGGTATCCTGCAATTCATGCTTATGACAGGGCATCTTCTATGGCAAATTCCTACCATGTTATGCAATTCAGTAGTAATAGCTTTTAAAATTCTATTCTAAGAGTGAACTAATTCTTTACTAAATTGTAGCAGAGAGTTAAAACAAAACAGTTACAGAAAAGTTTCATGATTATCTTTAAATTATATATTTTCCCCCTCGTATTTATAAAAATGGTAGGCAGAATAAGCAAAAGAAGTAGTTTGAATTCTTACTTTTACAGAAATTAGCACCAAGATCAATTGTTATCGCAAGTTGATTTTCTACAACTAATCTTTCACAAGTATTTACACAATAGGTCTTTCAACTGAGGTAAACGAATGCAAACAAACTAGCTGTGGTGCTGAATGGAAAGCAAACACATACTGCTGTAAAACTTCAAACAACTAACAGAAAAAAGATTAGACACCTTGCATCTTGCAGAACAAACAAGACAACAGCATTCTGTGCAGCAACCCTTCTGTGTGAGCATTTATGTTGATTAAATACAAGAAAATGCACTGGAGAATGTTTGATTCTAGTCTGAGATTGTAAGCAGGCAGTCTTGATTTAAATTTCTGTCAGTTCAGGGCTTTCGTTACTGCTGTGATGCATATTTTTGGATACCCATTGTCAGACTGTGCCAGAACAGCTTACAATGACAACATTTAGGACTAAGGATTTTTTAAGCAAAATTCAGTAACTGCCACTTGACTCAATAACATATCTCAAGCCTTCGATGGATTAACTTGGATATAGAATGAGTGGCATTCTCTTTTCTTGCCTTCCAAAAGAACTCTAGAAGAGAGATTTAAAAAGTGAACCTGAAATTAGTTTTGAAACAGGTTCCTAGTCAGATCAATAACTAGTTTTTGATTTTCAGTAGCTGAGTTCTAGATCTACAAAGGCATAGAATGAATTCAGGCCTAGAAAGGCTCAAAGGGCTCCACAGAAATGCTAGGCAGGCTCTAAGAAAAAGCTCTAAAAGGCTCTCTAGCCATGCTCCATAGGCTGTAGGTCTAGAAAGGCCCTATACCTCAAAAAGTCCTAGAGGCCTTCAGAACGACCCTCGACATCTAGTGAGGTCCTAAATATCTGGATCTCAGGTTTCTGGCAGCTTCTAGACCCAGACAGTTAAAGGAATCCCTAGCAAGTACTAGGTCTAGAAATGTCCTTTTTTTCCTTCAAACCAAATACAAAAAAAATGAAGCAAATACCATAAATCCTTCTGGCTGGCTGAAAGCATACAAAAATAATTTCAAAATTAAGTTAGTTCCTTAGGACTAGACTACTTATACAAGTTTAAACCATTTGAACTCTTCTGATTCCCTATATTTTTAGCATACTTTTCATGAGCCACCCAACAGACTTATAGCTCTTGGTAGCAATTGCAAAAATCACATTGGTTTTATTATCACTGCTGATATGGACGAAGAATTTTAGTTCTGAAGTGGCAAGAAAAAAGGAATTAAAAAAACCCATATAGATGAAGGACCTAAAGGGTTTTACATCATATCATGACTTTCCCTGGTTCTCACCAGAGACAACTACATGCTGTTCAGTTTCCCCATTTTGCTTTGAGCAGTTGACTGAATGGCTACTGAGTGATGTTCAGACATTTATGATTTCCTGCAATGTGACCTACATTGCTAAACTTCGTAAATTTATTCTCCAAGGCAGTGTATCATTTTGCATGCCATACTCATCCCAAAGGAAACTATCAGCAGGAGATGAGGCCCAGTTTGTAAAAGCTGAATGTCCTTCAGACATTTTTAACTAATTTGTTTGTAAATGTGTTACTGTCAGAGCAACATACTGTATAAAATGGTGCTCTCTACCATCCTGTTTGCAAGTCTCTGTGACCTGAACTCCATAGTGCATAGCTTTAAGCCCTCTGTGTGGCATAATACAAATGGGTAGAACCCATTTCTGTCTTGACATTTGCAATTTTTTTCCTTTGCTGACACGGTGTCTTTTCATTATTTTTTCCCTTGGCACAGCCAATGGTAGAAAAGATGCTGCAGCAAACATGGTATCACAGAAAGGCAAAATCAGGCATTCTTAGTTGTCACTGCCCAGGCTGCAGCTCCTGCCACAGTACTTACTCTGACCAAGCCAATGCAAGAATTTCTATGCCTGCAGGGTGTGACACCTCTGCAGGACAGAACACCTCTGGTGCCTGCTGCCCTCAAACCTGCCCGGTCCTCAGACTCCAGACTTGTGACAACCCATTTGATTGTTGCATTCCTAGGCCCTCTCTAAAAAAAAAAAAAAAAAGGCTGTGCAGCATTTCCAAATGGCCAAACCAGAATACAGTGTGAAATCTGAAAGGTTTGGAACAGAGGCAGTAAAGAAGCTCCACAGAGAGCTTAGTTATTCTTGTTACTCACTTCATAACACAAAAAACCTTTTACATCTGTGGGAGGTCCTTTAGCCCATAAATACGTGAAGGGCTGCTTGGTGAGAGGAGGAAAGCAACATGCACACAGTTCCTGTCCTGACAATTTTGTAAAGCATGGCTAAAGCAGGAATTGCCTCTATCAAAATAGCTGGCTCTTAAATCACAGGCAAATCTTGCTAGTGGATGTGGATAAACCACTGCATTAAAACAAGAGGGACATGGCCTGCTTGGCTTGGCTTGGCTCTGCATGTTCTCTTCAACACCCATTCTTAGCAGATTGGCTTGGGGCTTGGAGCTCAGGATGGCAGGGACCAGCTTTCACTATCTGATTACTTATGGTAGCTCAGCAGTCTATGGAGAAACCACATACACCTGTACGTATACAGACACAGCAGTATGTGCACATATAGATAATAGATTAGGTATCAATATCTCCTTCAAGCTTACATTTTGTCCATTATGTCTCTGCAACACAAGAAAAAAGACAGATATAATAACCAATATATCTCAACACAGTGCAGACTCTCACCAGTCTGACAAAGCTGTACTGAACATTTTCCGCAATTCAACACAGTAGAGATGGCCTCTGCCAAAAATAACTGACCCACTTGACTCCATCGTACTGAAACCATCTTTAGATAAGAGACATAATCAAAGGCTACTTGCACATATGGAATAAAAGGTGGAGCATTGAGAGAAGTTGGTTGCACATGAAAGACTGACAGGAGAGCCCAAAATAAGACAGGCTTCTCATCTAGGAACCTATTTCCCAGATGGCTAAGAGAGGGTCGGGAGTTTGTGGAGCTGGGCAGTGTGCCACAGGTGGTGGGTGAGCTGGAGAAAGTCTGGGGGGGGCAAGGAAGCTTGGATGAGCTGGAATTGGTGGGTGGTTATGTGAAAGGGCTTTGTGCACGTGCAGGCAGTGTTTGGTGAGTGTGGAGGTTTCTTCTAGTTGGAAGCATGGATCTGAGAGCACCTGGACTCAGGGCTGAGTTCCTCCCTTCTTACCAGTCATCCAGTTCTTAGAAGATTTTTCCTTCTTGCAGTTGTTTATTAGAAACAAATTTTTGAAAAAAGAATTAGAATCTGTCTCTGTGTAGCAGGAAGTAAGAGGGAAATCATGAGCAGAGTCTCCTTCACTTCCCCATCAAACGTCTAGCACTGGCTCAACAATCAAAGGAAAGGATGCACTGGCTGGATGAGTTAATTAAAATGTACATAGTCTTTTATTCAGTTGTAAGGGAATATTTATGGCAGATAAGTGAAATAAATTGCTGTTTTGCAGGTGTCCAGTACAAAGAAAATATTTGGGCTTTAATGGAGAAATTGCAGTGTGACTTCATTGGACGCTATCTTGCATCTATGACTAATATTTTAAATTCAGTGATAGAATAATTTGATTGGAATATAAATTAGTTCTGATAAAACCAGCCTGCTTTCTGTTTGATATTAAAAAAAATCACATTATACACCTACAAGTTTGATTTATGAGCTCTCAGTCTTTTTTCACCTGAGGTCCTAATCCTATGAGCCTCTTTTCTCTCAGCTCCTGCTGAAGAGAGGCTACTTAGCTGATCCTGTACCCCTGGGAAAATATTATTTGCCCTTATACCTGAAGATCCTTTTTAAAAAAGGCTTTCAGCTTGGTTTTGCTTCGAAGTATGGATGCTAGTGACTGCTTGTTCCCGCATATGCTATTATGCCTGGAATGATTTTGTACAGACTTACAGTCTCCAAAGAGTAACACTTAATTAATTGGAGGGATGCCTCATTTTTGAAAAGGTTTGAAAATGCCTCAGTGAAGACCTGTTCTGGTCTATTTCTCAGAAGCACATACTTTCTTTTTCGCTCCTTGCTACACACTCGCCTCTCACTACCCTTTCAATTAAGCTTGGCAAAGTCCTGGTTTCACTAAAGTCAGTGACAAAACAGTTGCTGACTTTGCTGGGGCCACGACTTCCACTCTATCTTTTCTGGTACTCCAGCAAAGCCAGAGAAGGAAGAACATGAAATTAAGCAATAGAGTAAAAAGAACCAGAGAACAAGATTACTTTATTTTGGAAAAAAAAAAACAAAACCCAAACAGTTTTTGTGGGCTCCTTCATCCAGCAAGACCCAGAAAAAAAAATAATGAAGTTCTTTTCCAAAAAGAAAAATGTTCTGAAAGTCTTCTGTAAGGGAAGACCACAAATAAAATAAAAGGGTCTATAAAATGTTATTTCTGCTTTGTGTGCTTTTGTTCAGCAATTTGAAATATTTATGCTGCATTAATGCTCACAGCTAGAACAATGTATCAAAAGACACAGGTAGAGGACTAAAAAGAAAGGAAGAGAAGTAGTAGTTCTGCAATACTTTGCTACAGTGAAAATAAAGTTGTCCCTTTCTGATGGCACAATTAGAATATTGTACATCTAGTGTTAAAAGATGCCTTTTCTTCCTTCTGCTTTTACAAGAAGGCAGTTCATAATGTCAGATATGTACATTAGAAACACCTAAAGGAATAGTATGTGTTCTGATCTACAATACTAATTAATTAATCAATGAGCCCCATGTAATCTTGCAGTTGCTCTGCAATATTCTACTCTCAACCTGGCTTAGAAGTACTTCAACCTAGAATCTAATTTGGTTTTGTGCTGGCAGCTCGCTACACTTGTTCTCACCTGGTCATCAGATCATATTTTTGTCTTTCACATTTTTCTTTCCTTCCTCCAAACGTACCCAGTAAAAGTGCTGTTCAGGCTGTGCTTGCTGTGATGAACAGACCCTCATTGCTGCTTTCAAGTGAGGTCACCATATCCTGGGAGCTTTTTGTTCTGCTCAAAAGGCTTCCACAATGCCACTGAAGCATATTGTGCCTGTGCAGATGCTTCTGGGGAGTGCCTGCAGCACTTGTGAGTGCAGGAGCAATGTCAGTGTTTGCATTTTTGAGATATATAATACATTTTCAAGCATTTCTGTTTATCTTCACTCCTGCTTCCCCGCAGTCTGCCTCTCCCTTCACTATTTCAAGTAGGTCATCAACAGCATTACTTATTACCCTCTCTTCTCCATCACTCAAAGCAGGCTGTCTAGGACACAACATTTCTGCCACTCATGGGTCACCTTTAAACTCTGTTCTAGAAATCTGCCTTTTAATTTAACCTGTGCAAGCAAATTGCCTACGTAAGTAACACTGTCATTTTTGTAAGGGAGCAAAACATTTTGCAGTGTCACTGAAGTTTATGTGAGGCAACACAATACAGACGGTTCCCTCACGTGGAGAACTGCTGAACAAAGGCTGATGAAGTGCAAATGTCAAGAAAAAGTCTTCAAACCAGACCTTTCATTTTGGAACATGGCGGTGACAGTTATTAACACCATCAATCAGGTCGGAGCTATTGCTCTAGCACAGACTAATGCCTAGTGGGAGTGATAAAAGCACAAGAACAAGGCCATAGTTACAGGCAAAGAAAAAGCTCTTGGGATTCATTTTCTGTTGACTTGCAAATGTTTGGTCTCTGTATTTACAGTGACTGTGCTCGAGGTTGGTTCAAACAGCTCCCAAATAATACCTGCAGCCATTCACACAGATATAAATGACTTGTGGTTTGGAGCAGTGGAAATTCAGCCCACACATTTCTCATGGGAGGAAAGATACATGATGAAATTGCAAGATGGTAGAAATATCTGCTAATTTTCTCCTCAGCTTTCACTGTAGCAATGGAAGCAGAACAGCAAAGTTTATCACTCAAGATGAGCTGTAGTGTTTTTACTTTCACACAGAAACTCCCACAACGTCAGTATAACTTCCAAGAACACTGGATCTGATGAAGTCTGGTTTCCTAAGGACTTCTGTTGCATGGCTGACTGACTTGGGAGTTAAATAAGATCCAAGCACGAAATGAAGTTTTCCTGTGAATGGGGCATTTATTACATCCTGAGTAGAATCTCTGGAGTTGACTAAAAGGAAGCTTATGCTGCAATATTTCCTTTTGAAAGGGCACTTCAGGTTTCTGTCCTCCAACTGGATTAATATTTTTATGGAACATGTAGGAATTTAATTGCTGTGAAGGCGGGTGTTTCTCTACACATTTGTTTGAAATTGGCCCAAGCTGTTAATTTACTGTGAGGAGAAGAATACAGACAGACAGACACATATCCAGACAATGTGTTCTCATCTGCTATCAATAACCAAGCTAAAAATATCAGTGTATCCTAGGGATGTGCAAACACAGAGAGAGTGTATACATGTGAGATAAAAGGCAATCTACAGAGGCCTCTGGTGTAAAGTCATCAGGCAGTGAAACAGAATGATGATCTCATCTCTTTTCTTTCTCTCTCCATCCAAGTCCCTTCCCTTGGTACTTGTGGCTCATGACCATGCAGGTGTCTGTTGAGGTCCTGGCATCAATAGTGAATGTTGAGCACATACACATAGATATATACATACATAGCTCTGATGAGCCATTTTGCTCTCTATTAACTAATTCAAGAACACTGAAATGATCTGTGCAGAGAAGAAAAGTCATCCAAATTCTGAACAGGCTGAAACAATACTGAGAATGCTGGTGCACCATATAAACACTTCGACTGAGTATCCCTTTCCTTCTAAATTCAGATTACAATCCCTTCAGTGAAGTATTAGATTCACAGAATTCACAGTATAACTAGGTTGGAAGAGACCTTCAAGATCACTGAGTCCAACCCATGCCCTAACACCTCAACTAGACCACGGCACCAAGTGCCACATCCAATCTCTTTTTAAATACAGCCAGGGATGGTGACTCCACCACCTCCCCAGGCAAACCATTCCAATACTTTATCACTCTTTCCGCGAAAAACTTTTTCCTAATATCCAACCTGTATCTCCCTTGGCTCAGCTTGAGACTGTGTCCTCTGGTTCTGTCAGCTGCTGCTTGGAGAAAGAGACCAACCCCCACCTGACCACAGCCACCTTTCAGGCAGCTGTAGAGTGACACGGTCACCCCTGAGTCTTCTTTTCTCCAGGCTAAACAACCCCAGCTCCCTCGGCCATTCCTCACAGGGTTTGTGTTCCGAGCCCCTCACCAGCCTCGTTGCCTCCTCTGGACGCGCTCAAGCGTCTCAAGGTCCTTCCTAAACTGAGGGGACAGAACTGGACACAGCTCTCAAAGTGTGGCCTCAGCAGTGCTGAGTGCAGGGGAAGAATGACCTCCCTGCTCCTGCTGGCCACACTATTCCTGTTACAGGCCAGGAGCCATTGGCCTTTTTGGCCACCAGGGCACACTGCTGGCTCATGTTCATTCAGCTGTCAGTCAGTCCCCCCAGGTCCCTTTCTGCCTGGCCACTGTGCAGCCACACCACTCCCAGCCTATAACATTGCAGGGGGTTATTGTGGCCAAAATGCAGGACTGGGCACTTGGACTTGTTCAACTTCATCTTGTTGGACTCTGCCCCACATGCTCCCAGCTTAGTGTCATCTGCAAATTTAGTAATGAAAGACTCAATTCCCTCATCCATGTCATCAATAAAAATATAGAACAGACCTGGCCCCAGCACAGACCCCTGAGGGACACCACTGGTGACTGGCTGCCAGCTGCATACAGAACCATTCACCACCACCCTCTGGGCCTGGCCATCCAGCCAGTTCTTAACCCAGCAAAGAGATCAAAGTAATTAGTCAGAGCTTGGTCATTTATTTGCCACAACATACAATCTTTTCAGCCCTATCTGTCCTTTCGTCCCCTGGTTACGAATGCAGAATATGCAGAATTATGCTTAAGAAGAAGGTAAATAACAAACACATAATTGTTACCAAGAATACCATGAAAACTGATATTCAAACAAATGATTAAACCCTTCCATAATCAACTCATTTATTAAAGTGAATGCCTTAAAGCCAAAGCTTGTTATTTACGGTGGTGTTTGCAATGGACAGTTACTCTACATATTTATTCCAAGAGTACATTTTTGTACTTCAGTAAATAAAGAAATACTGATTTTGGGCAAGTTGTTGATTTTACTGTCAGAACAAATTTAGCATTGAGAAATGATTTTATTAACCTATTTCATAAGTCTCTCTAAACACACAATTTGTGAGCAACCCACATTCTCTTGATTTAAATGCCATTTGTAACTTAGTGAAAAACTAATTTAAGTGGAGATGGGCCAAATTAATTTTTCATTTATGTTTGTGCCATTCTGGAATAAACTCAGCAGTCTTGCAAGGATATACACTTGTTTCTAAGTGAAAATATCATTCCATTATTTTCATTGATATAATTCCAGACTGACATGCTTGACTTCAAGTGGATGTGATTATTTCAGAGGCTTTTCTGGTTATCAGCAACAATTTTGGAAGAAGATGATTGAGCAAATTTGATACAATTACTTTTCAGAACATGCATTCTCAGTATTTATTCTAT
The DNA here is from genome assembly GCA_037013685.1 of Acridotheres tristis. Taxonomy (NCBI): domain Eukaryota; kingdom Metazoa; phylum Chordata; class Aves; order Passeriformes; family Sturnidae; genus Acridotheres; species Acridotheres tristis. Next base: position 10,421,406 of record CM072889.1, on the reverse strand, counting down.
GTCTATGATTTACTGTGCATGCAAAATACCTCAAAGGTGTGGATTTTCTGAAAAATTTCAATAAAGAGGTTTACTTAAACCCTCTCAAAACAAAACCTCCAAACAAGAAATGTTTCCAAAGGCTTTATGTTGCAGAGTGTTCACATTGTGACTTCACTTACCAGTGAAAAATACACAAAAAATTATACAGTATTTCTACCATTAGAAAATGAGACTGGCTCCTTTTTTAGGGACGTGTTTATATGCCATAATTTATTATGTGTTTTTAGAATATTTACTGTCATGCATTCACAATTTAATTGAAGACTATATTAATTTATGGGTAAGACTATATCTTAGCTTCCCAGCACACTGCGAAAATTGAAAAAATTTGAGAAATGTGAAGCCGTATTTTCCTGCACCATGGAAACACCATAAGTGTTCATGGAAAAAAAAATTGTTTATTCCTGCTTCTATGAAAAGGAGATTGTAGCCCAGATGAATGAAGAATGATTTGCTCTGACATCTTTTTTCTTACCTATGACTCTGCAGAACACCAGCTTCCATGGCATTGGAACTATGTTGTAGGGTGAGGTAAATGAAACTTGTTTCTGGCAAGTAGCCAACCTATGCAGAACTAGGATTTTAGGGCTATTTAAATCTACAAATTTAGCATATTTGATTTCACCCCAAAATGCTTACTTTTTAAATTTAGTTTTAATTTATAAATAATTTTATTTTTAAATTTTCCGGACCCCCTGCTGAGACTTATTTGCTAACACGTAGTTGCATTTTTTAAAAGGAAATGAAAACTATTACAACTCCCTATTTGAGATTTAGTGAGATATTTTCTTACTGAGCAAAATCAGCAGAAATTTGACTACATATCACATTAGACAAATAAAGCAATTATTTGTACAGCCTAAGAGTGCAGATCCAGAAGGAGAAGGCAGGGAGCAGACACTGCACCTGGCACCCTTCCCTGACCTCAGAGATATCTAATCTGGTTATGGGTGCCCCAGGCAGTTGTTAGATGTATCCAAGAAGCAAGTGAATGTGCTCCAGGCAGCTGTGGGCTCCGTGAAGCATTGCTCCTGCCAGCTGGTGGGCAGCAGTGGAGTGGGAATGCTGCTGGCTGTCAGCTGCTGCTCAGCACCTGCAGGACTGGCTGGCCTAAGGCAAGGGGCCAAAGCAAGAGCCAAGGTGGCCAGAAGCTGTAAAATCTTAAAACAATTACCAGGCTAATTCAAGTTTGGGTTTAGCGCAACTAAGCCAGTTGACCCTGTTATGCTTTATATGGAATAATTACATATCAACTGGACCCGAGAGAATACAAAGGACTGTCTGTCTTAGAATAGGGAAGAGAGAGGCTGAGGTTCCCTTCCCCACATTTGCAAACACAGAGTCCACTGAAACACACAAAAGCAAAATAAGTTTCACCTCAACAGGAAGAAGCAGCTCTTTATGTCGAGTGTGGCAGAGGGAGGTTGTGGAGTCTCCCTCTCTGGAGACATCCAAACCCCCTGCATGAATTCCCGTGTCACCTGCCCCAGGTGACCCTGCCTTGGCAGGAGGGTTGGATTGGGTGATCTCCAGAGGTCCCTTTGAACTATAAGAATTCTGTGATTTGGTGACATGTGAAATGGAAAACAGAGTCGTTCCTGTTCTGATTCTAGTAATAAAATTCCCGAGTGACAGCAGCCTTTGATCCCTTCATTTGATCCTGTGAAATTTGATAAGAACTAACCAAAACATTGACCCCACATTCTTCAGGTATGTGAATTCAAGACCACAGTCATTTGCTATTACTCAAAATCTACTTATAAACAAGCAACAAGCTCTTACCATTGTTATACATTGTATTTTAACTGTGACTCTCCAATTGTGAAGGAGAGAGGAAAGGGCAGGGAGAAAATGAAATGAAAAATTAACCTGACCCTGGTTATTAGCGACACAGTCCATAACAGCTTAGTATGTCACTTGAATGCCTCAAGATTTTTTCAAGTACAGCTTCTCCCCTGTTTTGAAGCTGATTAATTCAATTATTTCTTGACAAAGGCCAAGTCCTTCCTTGTGCTGTGTCTAGGTGGGGCTCACTGACTAGTCAAGAGTATCATTTATGTTTCTCCATGATTATCCATATTTCTTTCTTAGCATAAACTATATATGTGATAAGTTCTTTTGTCCCTATTTTTTTTTGCTCTTGACATAAGAACTGAAAAGCATTTTGAGAAATCGAAATGCAACAGTTTCACCACAATATTGCTGTTGTGTAATTACTTACTCTAATGCTCCTCCATGACTTAGAACAGATTTAGATGCAAACAGAATATCTATTTTTTTCCATTTACTAATTCAAGCAAATCAGTCTGAATGCTGGACTAAAGGAAAGCACTTTAAACTTCTGATTACCTTCTTAGAAGATCTATCTCAGAGTAGCAAGTGATTTTTTAAAGCACTTTGTATTCTTTACATAAGAAACTCTCTACCTTCACAGGCCATCTCCTGGCAAAAGAAATCAAGTGTAGTTTTACATTCATGCACCTTAAAATAGTCATGTGAGTGGAAGAACTACTCCATACTGTACATTCAGAATTATATGGCTCATCCAGCAGATTTGATGTACAATCTTGGCACAAGAAAGTGATCTGTCTCTATAGTGTGCATCAAACTGACAACACATAAAAACGAGGTGTCTACCTGAGTGATGTCCATCCCAGAGTCACAGCTCAATGGCTGGGTTGATGTGAGGCCATTTGAACCTATTATTGTTGTGATCACACCGTTCTCATCAATTTTCCGTATCATTGTACCATCAACGAAGTAAATAAATCCGTGCTTATCTACAGTGATACCTGGATGAAGGGGAAGGGTAAAAAGTGTGTTAGTACTGGCATTATCTTGGTTAAAAAATATGAGCTTAAAATGTTTCCTCTCTTCTTAGACCATGAAAATCTGATGATTTAAAGAAGTATGACTTTTTTTTCTCAACAATTACTATTTGAGACTTATACAAACTGGATATGGAAAGTTCATACCCCTCTATCAGATTAGCTTTGACTTTGAAGAGAAAGAGGGAAGATGTGAGGATGAAACAAAACAAAACACCAGAGGCTTTGCTTTTAATGTAATTTTACATACAAAGAACAAGGTTCTTCAGTAACTTCATGTCTATCATGAAGTGGGCAATATTAGCTTTTCTAAAAACTTATAGTTGGTTTTTCTTCATTTTCATTTCACCTTCTTCATTCTTATGCTGAGAAAACTTTTTAATTGCTGTACTCTCTGAATGATGAATGTCTGAACAAGGACGAAACATCCACAGAAGGACAAAGAGACCTGTTCTGATAGGGGCTACATACAAATGGTGCAGACCAGGCTCTGCTCAGCAGGCAGAAGGAGCAACTGTGCTGCAGGACGTACCACAGTGCAGGGCTGCCCAAAATGATGGTCCTTTCACTGGAACCAGGCTCATGACAGCTGTGGTCACCAGCAGGAACTGGGGCAGTTCTCCCACTCCTGGATCTGCAGCAGCTCCTGCAGCACTGCACTGCATGGGAGGGATGGAACTCAGGTGCCAGGGCTCTGCACAGAAAAGGTCACAGTCCTTTGTATTTCAGTGGGGCAACTGAGGAATGGAAGGGATGCTCCCTCCCACCAGCAGCTTATGTCACAGTCTTGTTCTGCCCCAGTCTAACACCTCCCCTGGAGTTCTTCCTGCATTAGATTTGAACTTTAAGTAAGATCTTATATCCCTCAAATACTGAAAATATAACTAGAAGAGCACTTCTATTCATGTTAGACTTGTGAAATCCTTTCTACCAAAACTGCTCAATTTCTTGCTTTAAACTACTTCATAATTTCCCAATTAAAGTTGCATAACTTTGCAATTATAGCAGCTGCTGTGCACAGCCAAGCTATTTCAATAATGAATTTATGTTCTGCTACACAGAAATGAAAGGCAGAGGACTTGAACAGATGGTCTGGACAGTGGCTTATATGGTTCTTGATTTTTGTCCCCTGCATTTAGTACAACTGAAGGCTGTAGGTATTCTAAGTTTACAAAACACTTGTCTGCAGGCCAGTTTAGGACCCCACACAGCAATTCCACATACTATTAAAAAAGAAAAGTAGCCTCAAACTGAATTTCTTCAGCTTCCAACCCCAACTCCTTATATTTATGGGTTTTTTTGTTCAATACATAGAAGCAGTTACAGTTGGAGAAAAGGGAGATTAAGCAGTCTAGGGGGCAAAGGCAGGACCAGGAAACCCTGATGCAGAACATGCATTTCCCATGGGGCTGGGAAGAGGGGAGGATGGTCTCCCCAGGCCCCTAAACACATCTTTACCTGGCAGCTGCAAACGCCTGGGGTTTGAGTTGCATACATAACTGAGTATAATCTGCTTTCTGTTGCAGTGTAAACACCCGGGGGTGAGCTCCCAAGACAAACTGCCCATGACTGCTTCTGAGGTGCCTCTTCACCACAGGCAACGCTCAGGCACCTTGCAATGGTCTGAGGGTATGATCACATAAAAAATCCAAAAGCCACAGCAGTTAACTTTAGTGTGCAACACTCCTTTTTGCATCCAGCTCCCAGGCTATCAGAATAGTGTTGGGAGTTGAAACTAATTCTTTAAATTGCCAATGCAATGTATCCATCTGTCTGTGAACTGCCCTTAGAGAAGAGTATTCACCAGCCTTCCACCTCCTCCATCCAGGACAAAAAGTGCCCATGGACTGCTTAGTGCCCAAGGTACAGGGCTAGGCCACATCTCCTCATTATGTAAGATGGCTGAAGCTTCTGCAGGACAGATACCACCTGGGAAACTGAAATCATCTGGTGGGGCTGGATGGGTCAGCTGGGGAAAACTGGGAGGTTATAAAAAGGCTAAAGGAGGAGCAGACAGTCTCAGAGCCTGAGTCCCTGCCAGCCTGAGAGCTCATAAATCGTGACTCCTTGCTACTGGCTCCCTCAGAGGATCTTCAGTCTTTAATTAGAAAGTAACTGTGCCTTTGGAATCTCCAGAATGACTGGCAAGCTCCTGGCTGTCATCTGTTCCTGAGAAATACAAATCCAAAAGCCTGAAGGTGAGCTGAGGTAAAGAGGGACTCTGAGAAGCAAAGAGGTTTGTTCTGGTGTTGGGGGGTGACATATCTTCCAGTTTTGGGAAGGGATGGTCCCTTGAACCTCTATCTCACTGATACTTCATCATATAGCAATATTAGATGGGATTTGATTTGCTTTCCAGTGTGGTTCACAAACTGAAATGAGAAACCTGATGTGGGTGGGAAGGGCAGCACATAGGTTGTGCCTGAGCCTGCCTTTGCAGAGGGGAGGTGCTGCATGGTAAGTGAGAAACGTTGCTTCTCAGCTGGATCAGATCCACACCACAGATAACACAAGGCCAGGATCTGTCGCTAGGGCAAGTGCATCTTCTATTTGTGTGCTTTCCCTGAGAACAGATGGCTGTGTTGGCTGCAAACCATCCATTATATAAAAATCAAAAATTATGCTGCAATGAAATAAAGCTACTCAGCTGTGTTGTTGAATGGGTTTCAAACACTGACTATATAAGAAAACCAAGGATCTTTTAATGTTTCTAGCATTCATGTTGCTCTCCAGCCACTGCAGAAAAGCAACCTGTTTGCAAGGGAAGGACATAGACCAGTGCAATGGCATAAATAAGCCCATGTCTTCAGTATTTGCACTGAATTCCTGGTACTTCCTAATAAGCCAGTTTCTTCAAGTACCAGTGAGTATATAGATGTTCAGCAATGACCTACTGCTTCCAGAGCTTATAACTCTACAGTAAAAGAATGACTTTACTTACTTGAAAAAATTACTTATGCATTTAAATCTTGTTGACAAACACCTTACATAAAGCATCCATTGGAAAACAATACAGATTTGTGGCTAAACTGTCCCAATTTATTCATTAGAGTTGGATTCATTAATGCTCCTGTCACATCTTACAGGATGTTACATATAATCTGTACTCCAAGAGCTTATTTTTAATCTTTTTCTGACGTACAGTGTAATGCAAAATCAAATCACACACAGCACAGCAATTGTGCTTTAATCACCAAGGAACTGGGGGAGGAAACATGTACATGCTGAGGTTAATGAATTGCACTTGAGTGCAAGTGGGAGCACTGCTCACCCCACGAGTGAGTTGGAAAGGCAATTTTCATTTTTTTCCAGAGAAGGAGATGTAGTTTGTATTAGGCTCTTGGTCTGATTCTGCTTTTCTTTTTTAAGGAAGTGTAGCACTAAGTTCTATGCCCAAATGATGATGTCTTTGAGCACTAAAGGGACCTATGGCCTATTGCACAAATGACAGACCCTGCTTACATACAGATTTCTCATTAAAAACTGATTTCTGGGTAAGGACAAAATAAATGTGTGCCAGGATTTAGTCTCGTTGTTTGACTCAAAGCTGAGTATCAGTCATGCTGAGTGACATACTTGTGCTGAAGGACTGGTTTTGGTCATATTTTAGTCCCTGGAAATGTCCTACATAGGGCTGGATTTTGTACCTGAATGTGAAACAGTAGTTTTAATGAAGATCTATCTCCAGTGGATTTACATGCAGACATTTAGGAACAGTATTTATAACATTCAGAGATCTTTTAATCAGTAGCATTTTAATTCTGTTAACTAACATTAAAAATTAACTGCTGACAATGCTGTCAAATATGGTGACTAAGTATTATTACTAGAAAAACTATGCAGAAAGTTTTCCTTTTTATAACTATTTCCTCCAGCAAATAATAATTAGTACAGGGTCTGGGTACACCCATGATAAACACAGAAGGATGACTATAACCTCTCCCGTTATTTGCTCTCCAGAGCTGTTTTGGTTAAAGGGTTATTTCCCTTGACAGCTCTGCCTCAGTGCACATACATACACCATATAAATGCAAATAGCACTCATAAAGCAAACTGATTGTTTTTTGTGTAGTTATCATAGCTATAAATTCAAAATACATTTGATCATTCAGACTAAAAATTTTGGCATTTCAGAAGTTAAGCTTATAATGCTAAAAATAAGGAATTAAAAATGATACAGTAAATTCCCTATTAAGACATTTTCTTTTTTACCCCATATCATATCCCACACTTGCATTCTAAGAGATGCTTTTCTAGGGAAGAAATCCCTTTCAAACATGTCAATAAAGAGCAGCTAGAACTATATGTTGCTCACTTCTAGAAATTGTACTTTACACTTTTTGCTAAGCTAAAAACTTACAAATGAGCATTCTATATTGAAAAGCTTTTAACTAAACTTCTGAAGATTTTTTAAAACAACATCTACAACTATGGGTGACGAGGGATAAAAGAGAATTCCGCCTTCTGCTGAAGAACAACTGTATTTAGAAGGAACTTGTAATTCTCCTAAAACTTTTAATAGGAAGAAGTGAATTTAATTAGTTAATTACCATTTTATGGTGCTAAAAGGGCAAATTGCATGCCATCCATTTCTAAACTTCTAAATTTCTTTGGTGCTTTTAATTAAAGCTGCCATCTAGGAACTAAAGTAATTTTATGCAATTAGTTATTTATAGGTTACCATAATACACCACTCAAAATATGATTCAAGTGATTTGCAGTCTGCTGCCTTGTGATCTTTGTCATCTTTACTTCCTTACTGTCTCAGCACTAGCTGCAAAGTATTCAGTAGTTCTTTGTCAGTTAGAACACGACTTCGTTACTTGCACTTGAGTGTTCTCTTTAGAGGCAGATCAGTAGAGTTGGAGCAAACAGCATTTTTAACTACTGACTGTGAATGAAAATGTTCAGCTCCCAGCCCAAGACATGACTGAGGTCATCCTGCTGACATGGGTGAATGGAAAAATGAATGATTTATGAATTCAGATGAATGTTGGATGCAATTTAGGAAAAACCTGCTATCCAAAAAGTTTACAATGTTCTATAAGTTTCCCACACTTTGGAAATCACAGGTAGCTAAGGCTACTGAAGGGAAAAATAAGGAATGAATTTAAATGAATCAAAAATGGTATGAGCTTTTTTTTTTGGCTGATTTTACGATGCATATATGACAATGACTTGAGGCTGCAAATTACTTTGGCTTGTCTATTTCTAACTTTATATACTGCTAATGAAAAATCTCACCCCATTCTAATTTCCTTCTTGAATTCTATGGAAAGGTTAAAAAGGTCCTAGGAATTTACAGAATAGCAAAGATTGCTGGAAAAATAGCATTAATCATTACCTTTGGCAAGTATGTCTGTTGTCACAAAAGGCTATAACAAGAATTTGTTTGTGCAGCCTACTGAAAGTAAAAGGAATCTTCTAGCTTAAGAGGAGTAGTCCTAAATGGGCTACTGCCATTTGACAAGTGTAAAGGTTTAGTCTGAACAGCTGTTACAACTTTATTTACGTTAGAATGTATTGCTGAGGATGAGGAGCAACAAAACTGATTATTTCAGGATGCAAACTACAAGGATGAACACACCTTCAAAACCATAATTTTTTAAAAATAGTATTTCCTTAGTAAAGTAATTGCAAGCTAAATAGTAAAACTGTAAGTAAAACTATACTGCAGAACTGCTTTTTAAATTATGCTTTCATTTGCATTTCTATCTCATGGCCATTGGCCTGAGTGAAAAAGTTCTTTGCTACAGCTGTTTGTGCGTGGGATTTAGAACTTACTCCAGCCTTCTCCATTTCCCTCGTGCTTTCTTTGAGGTCACTGCATCTGCAGTGAGGTCACTGCACTGCATCCAGGTACTCTGTACTCAGTCAAATTTCTTGAGGCACTGACATGGCCTGAACAGACAGTGCATGCATCAGCTTTAGATGCTGGTCTGAACCCAGGAATTAAAAAGCAGACACCGCAGGACCTTAAATAGTTGCATCTTTAGATTTAGTCCTTGGGCTTCTAAAAGGTGTAAATTACTTCTGATGTTTAGGGTGGCATCACGGGAGGGACCTACTGTTTTCACAGAAGTTACATAGCTTGCATTTCCAGCAGAGCTGTTCTGTGTGAATGCTGGTTGCAGACACAAGGTAATGGAAATCAGATGTTAATCAGACACTTTTCTTACCCTGCTGCCTGAGAGACACTGGAGCTCAGCAAAAATGTGGTAGCTTGATTGTCTCAAACTCTCACTCTGTCAATTATGCTTAGAAAGTCAAATCTATTTACAGGTCTAAAACCCAGTGATTTCAGAACGGCAGGATAGGTAAGTATTTAATGGTGTTGATTCAAGCATTGGCTTTGCAGGGCTAAGTACAAGTCCCAAGTATTTCCACTCATTTTAGTGCTTCTTACTGCTCTAACATTCGATGACTAATCTAGTTAAAATCACAACATGATCCGCAAGTACCTTATCATAAATATTAATCAGATTTTTAAAAAGATAGTGCTGGTGACTAGATGTGCCAGAGATAATTTTTATTAAAAAAAATCTACAAAACTGCCAAACAGAATTCCCCACCCCAAAATTAAAATCTGTTACTTGGTAAAGTTCAAGTGATTGGAATTCAGTCAATGATTAATATCTCGTGTAGTTACTTCTTCATTTTCAATATCTTCTTGTGTAATAAATGTGTTCAGCTTGTCACAGATCTTATTTTATGTTCCCACCTTGTATCATTTCACATTCTGCTTAAATACTTGGTCATCTATTACATGACTCATTAGTCTGAGATCTCTACAGAATTAAAGAAAGTTGCAGTAAAAATAATATATTGAAGTTCAAATTTCAACTACATCAGCCATGCATGTTTAAAAGCATCTTTCAAAGTCAGCTCAACATACAATAGTACAAGATTAATATTCACTAAGCCCTAACTCTAGTCCTTCACAGAGAATTTGGAACAGACTGAACAAAGCTACATGTGTTTGCTACCTGTAAAATGCAAATTGAGCAAAGATGAAATCAGAATTGATTTAGTGTCACTTTGTGATATTTTCCTGTCTAGCATTTAATTCCTGGTCACTAGGCAAAGGCAGTCTTTCCAAAAAAATATAATGAGAAATAAACATTGATGTAAGACTTAAATAATTAAATAACAATCGAGGACTCTCTCAAGCCTCCCTGCATGTTCAAGGAAGTAAAAAAATGAGTATGAGTTCAGAAAAGTTAAAGCCCTATTCAAAGCAACTTTCATCCAGAAAAGTAAGAAAGAGAATTCGAATTTCCACCTGCTAACATAGCTTTGAGGATGTTACCAAACAGGATTAAGTTTCACAAATGTTACACAGTAGGTATTTCTTACCAGTTTTGCAAATGGATAAACAGAGTCCTCTAGATAAGCCTTTATTCAGTTACAAGCAGCTAGTAGCAAAAATTAGAGTCCAGCTTTTAAGATATAATTAACCAAGGTCAGACAACCACTAAATGGAGTCCTTTTTCACATACTATCTTTCTATTGAGTAAGGGGGAAATTTATCTTTCATTTATAATGGGAAAAAGGAATACTCAGGACAAAACCAAGAAGGCAAGCAAAGTAAAAAAAACTAATAATATTCCTGTATCAGCTTAAAAAATAAATACAAACTATTCACTGAATAATGGAAATGATTATATTTAATCTTAACTTGGCAATTACTCTGTCTTTGTCTGGGACCTATTGTTGACTGTAAAAATCTCAGAGGTATGAAACTAGAAACAATTCATTTATTTCTGTGGTCAAATGCTATATCACATTGTGTGTCTGGGTGTGCCAGGATTTTTAAACACGGTTAAAAAGTTTCTGTGAAAATTTCCTGCTTCCTAGAGAAAATGGTTTTCTTTATACTGTTTGAGTGTTATTTCAATAGAAATATGACATCTTATGACTTGACAAGTATTTCAAGAACAAGGAAAATAAGTGATCCAAAAGAATCTTTAAAACTGTATTCAAGTATGGGAGACATCTGTTTCTTAATTAAGATCTGTGGGTACCAGGGAAACACCACCTTCTATTTTCCAGGGTTATTCAACCTCTTACAGTTCAAGGGAAAACAAGGACCTGTAGCTACTGGGCTGTTACAATGCTACACTGATCACACTACTGGTGACCACGAGCTGATGCTGCATTTTCTTAGGCCCTGTACAAAAAAGGCATATGGAAGTCCAGACTTCCTCGAGATGAAAATAAAAAACATAACAAATCAGATAATTTCAAACTGATGTTATTTAGAGGAGATGCATAAATCTAAAGTACCTGGGAGTCATTGCCTGATTTTGCCAATAGAAGAGTCATTGTCTGCTGACAATTTATTTTTAATAATTGCTGGCTGCCCGAGAACCTTCTATTAAGGAAGTAAGTATAAGTATCTTTAAAGTAAACAGTGTATCACACCATTTTCATCAACATATTTCCCCACTAAAAAATAAGATGGAACAACTGATTGTATTGTAATTGGATATAATCAATTGTAATCAGAAATAAAACATTGATCACTTTCACAGAATCACACTTTTCTGATAAAGGATCTGAAAACCTTTGTTTTCTACTATTTTTAGAAGTGATTCATTAAATTAATTAGCTGCCTGAAGATTAAAATTTATTTGTACTTACCTCACACTTACCTTCTGTCATTAAAGACATATTAAAGTCACTCTATAATTACAATGTGTCTCTTGCTAAACCTTAAACCAGGATTATTTGCTTGTCTTAGAGGTATTTCCGCCTGGATATACATTTTAATTTCCTACTGATGCACAGCCTTCCTTTATTAGCTCACAAAAAATAATCCAACTCCTTCCTTTGAGCCAGCTGTGAGCAGGCGCGGGGGAAGTGCAGCACAGCCCACGCAGGGTTCTCTGCCTTGGGAGCTGCTCAGTACCCTTTGTTCCAGAGATTTCAGTGGGAGCTGAGGGTGATCAGCTGCTTTAGAGCACCAAATCCAGAGACTTTATCACAGTTCTAATGCACACTGCAAGGGGATTAATTGTGGCTTTGGTGGGGATTCAAGGCTTCACATGCATTTTGCCTTTGACAATACTGGATGTACTCTGACAGGGAGGCTGCAGTAAAATGCTTGCTTCATGTGCACCAGGGGAGATGCTCATCTCTTGCAAAGTGTGTTAATAAGAAAGGACAAACTAGAGTTCCAAATAAACTCGATTTTGCTGGCTGATTTGAACAGCACTCACTGACTTACTGCGTATGAGTAAGCTCTGTCAACACTCGCCTGATGCATAAAGTCTAGAAAATGGACTTTGAAACCATATAATTTGCTTAAGAGTTACATATAATTAAATGTTGCTACCTTGCAATTGTAAGGTAATGAAAGACGAGTGTTGTCATACAGGGAAGAGTAATCAGACACTTCAAGCTGGAGCCTGCTGCCCATGTTGGTCCCTCATAAAGAACTGACTGTACTGCAGACATGAGTAAGCTTGGTTGAATTATTGGTTAAATTATTGCCACAGACACATTTTTGTGCATCCAATTGCATCTGAGTTCTTAAATAATGAAAGGAAATGACAGGTGACCAACACTAAGTACCCCAGATATGGTCTTTTCTTACCTCTTGGGCTGTTGAGAGAGGCCTCGGATGCCTTTCCACCATCCCCACAGTGACTCTGGTCGAAAGGAAGGCACTGATCACCTGTTCCTGCCACCACATCTGCATTTTTGGCCAGATCCCTTGTTTCAGTGAGAGATTTTGCTTTGTAGACTTTTCTGGTGTTGGTATCTGATAAGTAAAGGGATTCTGACACTGGATCAACGGCCAAGTAATATTTATGTGCAGGACTTGTACTAAAACAGAAGAGAAGAGCATCAAAGTCAACTTCTTTTTTTCTTTTATGTCTCTGTGGCAGCATAGCAATTGTACTCTACTTATCTGAAGACGTCAGCTCAGTGATCTGAAGAGGACAGAGGTGTAGGTGTGAGCAGCTCAAAACACCACCAGTGTCCTGCTACAGAGCCTGGCAAGTGAGGGAGCTGGGACAGAGACTGGTACTGGGGCAACTGGTCTGCCCACCAGAACCAAACCACTCAGGATAAAGCTAACTGGAGTGACTTCAGCTTAGTTATAATTATTACTATCAAATGCAAAATCATTTTTCTCTGATACCTCCTAGTACTCTTGGCACTGAAAACAAATCTATGCGTTGCAGCAAAGTGAATCACAGGCTGATCTGGATGGGCAAAAATACCAACTCTTGGTTATTTTTATCTGTTTCTAAACCTTAGGAAATATGAAGGTGTGAAATATGGTGCCTTAATTCATGCCGACTCTATTGTCAGGAGCAAGGCAGAAGGCCAAGTACTGTCAGTGCAACTAAGCATGAATTAATGCACCATAATTCATGCACAGTCACTGCCTTATTGAGATTATAAAATGTTATTTTAAAAAATATTTACATATGTTAATTAAATGTGGGGATCATAAATTCTAGTCTGAAAACTGGGCTGCATCTTATTATCCAGTAAGGCTTTTAGTTTCTTTTTCAGTGCAAAGTTAATTTCCCGTTTGAAGAAATTTTTTAAGCACATGGCACACCATGCTAGTGTCCTGAGCCTGCTGAGCCTGCGTGGGGCCTAACTAAAAATCCAGATAGAAATCCTTTATATCACACAGTTGGTTACTGAAATGGTGGGAGAGAGACACAGGCTGAGTGTTTAGGTGCTCAGACAATATTTTTAACAACTACTGTGTTCCTCTAAGGGGAGAAGGAGATTTCTGACAAATGGCTGGGTTCTACATGCCCAGTTAGATTTAAAAAATTTGTAGAAGAAACCCCCTGCCTTTTGTTTTTAGGAGACGTTTTAATATTGGTACAATTAACTAACACTTAAGATTGCTACAACAAAGTTGTGAAATTAGATCCTCCTCTCCCCTAGGCCAGTTCTATTTGTGGTGAGTTTGACAATGCTCAGTGATACTCCCAGAGCTGGGGAACAGATGTGAAACCCAGTCCAAGGAACCACTGGGAATGAGAGGACAGTGCTATGATGAAAGATGAGTAAGAGGATGAGCTAAAAGCAATTAATGTGAAAGCATCACCACTATAAAATTTGTTTGTTGAAAATATCAAGAATCATTTTTGCTCTCTGGATTGAGGTCAGGAATGACTGGCCAGCCAAATGATGACTTTTAAATAAAACAGTTAAATGAAAAAAGTTGCAAGGAGAATTCTAGATTTTAAATAAAGATGTTGTTCAGTATGCAGAAGCTGCAGAGAACCAGAGGTCACTCTATATTCTCCTTGTAGATACATTTTCTGTCATCCTTGTCATTACATTTAACAGACCAGCTGTTAGAAAACTCTTCGTGTTTATGCTTAAAGCCTTGCATACTAAAATGCTTAAAGAGTACTAGTAAAAAATAGAACACAATTAAAAAAACTTGCTATTTTTGCAGAAGATTGTAATCAGATATAAATCTGAGGTGATTTAAATTAGCCTTTTGAAAACTATATGAAGCAGACTAGGATTTAAAATTAATCTTTTCAGTACTATTCTGTAATAAAGTTTTCTCTGTATTGTTCTCGAAGTTTAGTTTCAATTTTTACCAGTTAAACAGCTTCTCTATAGCTTATTAAAATCATTATGATAAGAAAAACAAATGGGATAAGGTGTTTGTAAACAGTCAAAAATAAGATCAGTGGCGTGTTTTGTTTTTTTTTTTTTTTTTTTGATTGCCAAACTGTCCCTTTTTACACAGTGTTGTCTTTTTTTATGTGGTAAAAAGAACTCTTTTTGAGGCTAAAAGTTATGTAGATGAGCTGGATTTTGAAGCCTTTTCCTGTCCGGACTGTCAGGAGCCATCTTTTACCTGCTGCTTCTACATGTTTCTTGGAGCATTCTATACATTTCCACCATGACTATGACCTTTACAGCCTCAAGAGAACAGAGGGGACTGTCGAGTACACCCCATCACCTTAAAAACTACATTAACTTCAAGTGGTTTCCTCCAATTTTCTACAAAATTCACTTGGACAGAATAGTGACATTATTATTGCAATTAATAGGGCTGGGGTATTTGAATATTGTCATAATTAAATAAGGTTGAAGCTCAACTCAAGAAACTAGTAGTAGTGAACAGGTATTAAAAAGAAAAATCTAAGAAAGAAACCTCCAAATGTAAAAGCTGATTTAGTTTTTGAGTAAATGATAAAGAAATTTATTTTACAAAGATACTGGTCAGTTTAAAGCAGGTGGAAAACATTCTTCTGTTAAAAAATGGTACCTTGCACCTACCAACTAAGAATTGTTCTTCCTTTTTAATTGTAAAATATATGAGATGTGACATAATCTGGTAAATAATTTATAGTATTCAACAGCAGTCCTGTGGCTAAAGAGAGCAATTCCAACCAATACTATCATGCTGTAAACACAGTTCAGTCCACACTTCACTCCCTACCTATGCCATGAAGCTACTGTCTTATATTGTACCAGTGTTGGTTTATTTATCTCATTTAAGTACTGGAATGCTAAAAAGTTTATTTCTAAGGAGATCAAGTGCCTTGCTGTCTCTTTTCTAGCATGTAACACCACTTCTGCAGCTGGATTGTTGGAACCAACTCCCTCACCGTCTGTCGCAGAAGCCAAATGTGCAATGTTCATTCCTTTAAAAAAATCCCTAAATTAGAATGCTAAAATCCCAGTTGGGAAGGGGGAAAGCTGCCTGCTTTGTTTTTAGCTGGACCAGCAAGGACTGAGCTTTGACACAGCATCTTCAGTTCTGGGCTCTGCTGTGCACTCCATGACTGGCAGATTTTAAAGCTCATGGTATCCTAGAACCTCTAAAGCACAGTCCACTGAATACAGTATGTTTCTGTAGCCTTTTTAACTGGGTTTTTTTTTCAGCTAAAACTCTTGTTTGCTTGGATGGCTATATCTGTGATCAGTCAAACACCATGTGAAATGGGTATGACAGCTATGAAATGTATTCTCAGCGTTCAGGTTTGAACCTCTCCATCTCTTCTTGGTGATCAGCAAAGTGGTTTTTAGAGGAAGACTTTACTCCTTCAATGGGAACAAGTCAAACTTTCTGTACTATAAACAAAGGTGAATTTTATTAACATTTGTATTTATTACCATTTATATTTATTAAATTCCGAGTGTTCCTCTATATCCAGACTTCTAAAAGGACTTTTTTAAGACTATCTCCTTGAATGTGGTTCACATACCAGTTATTGCATTTTACTTACCTGTGCCTTGTGTCTCTATTCCTGGAAAGGCAGATTGGTTCAGGTTTAAAAGGAAAGAAAAAGACAAGAAATGTTAATCCTTGACAGAACTTTGCCTGATTGCTCACAGACTCGTATCCCAATAGCAAAACATTGTTTATCTTCTTACTTCTTATTCTTTTTCTCTCAAACTGTTTCCTTTGCACTGCCCGCACATTGCCAAGTTATTTCTGAACAATGAGCACACAGAATCATCCCAGCAATGTTAGCTAGGTGGATGTTAAATTAAGAGAAATTTCATGTATTAATGTCCAAAATCTTTCCTGACTTTCCCTGTATCCCTCAAAGGGAATGGGAATCTGGGGTGATAATTACAGGGGAGTCTTTAAGGGCAGCACAGACTCAGCCTCTGGCACGTCTATGATGCCAGGTTTGCTCCTGTCTGCTTAAACTGAGCCACATCCATGTAATTGTATTAATCGCAAGTCTATAGGCCCAGTGCTGTGACTTAACATGATATTCTGCATGTTTGCTGTGGAATTATGCAGCTTTCTTCAAAAATACGGATCATGGTATATTTTAACTTTTGGAGAAAATGTATGGAAAGCCTCACAGGAAGAAGAATCAGCTTTATTAATTCTGCAATTTTCAGAAATTCATTATGCAAGAGCTGTTCTAAAGGCTACTTAAAACATCTTATTTAACTGATGACTGCAAGTAAGAATAAGCTTTCTGTTAAGTTGGTTTGATAGTTGATGACACATGTGGCCACAAAGAAACTACATGTGGCTATTTCAAGTCCCAAGGGATAAAAGCTCACCCTAGTTTTCACAGGCATATCATAGCCAGGATTATGAACACTAATCAGAGAAAGCCAATTATTTTTTACCTTAATTCTAATATGGCAATTGAATTTCCAGAGGGAAAGATCCGTCTAACATAATTGAAGTCCCCAATGTAGACACTTCCATCAGGCCCAGAAGCGAGTGCAACGGGTGCAAAGAGTTTGCTGTTGAGGGCAAGCCCATTGCAGCTGGAGCAAGAGACACTCCTCTGGTGTCCATTGCCCATCACAGTGGAGATGACTGGAGGCTGCTGGGAAATGAACATGTTTTCCCCATTTCCTTTGTGCACAATTCCTAAAGGGAGGGGAGGGAAGAAAACAGAGACAAAATAAGCAAATGCATGGCATTTAAACTATTCTGCAGGATTACAAAATCCTCTAGAAAACCAGATTACCAAAATGGCAACAAACATCTGATATTTTAAAGACTGTCACAGGGTTCCACCAATCTTTTCCAATCTTGCTCATCCCAAACTTCACTGTAACTATTTTGTTCAGCAGTGGCTAGTGGTTATTTTAAAGCCAACCTCAGGAGGAGAACTCACGGCTGGTTAATGTTCTAACAAATTGACTGCTAATTGCAGTGCTATCTGATTTCTTGGGGATTACTGCTTTAATATTCATTTTATTCATAAATTTTTATTAGGTAGCAGAAGAATTTCTTAGGCAGTTTGAATATTTAATTAAAGGAGATTAATAGCGGGACTACTATGCATTTTTCACAAAAGAGCACCGAGTGGCAGTACAAAATCAATATTCAAATTCAACTGTGAGTCCTTCATGGTATATGAAAACGCTGCCAAGAGCAGCAAAGCCAAGTTAAGAGTCAAAGAGCAATTGTGAGGCACCAGTGAATGTCTTCCCAGCAACAATATCCTACCTTCTGCTATAAAGGCTAAAACAGTTTATTCTAGCACTGCTCTGCAGCATACATTGTTCAAAGTCTTCCCAATTACTCGGTTGGTGATACCAAAACTAGAACAAAGATGTGTTTTCTCCAGCTGACAGCTACAGTGTTTATTTTAGGTAACAATGTGGTAATATATTTATGAAGTATCTTTGAAATGACAAGTTATTGCAATAATTTGGCTACTGCAAACAGAAGATAGGTACTCTTTAAGATTCTAGTCCAAAATTTCTTATTTCCCTTGAAAGGCACAGTACTTCATCAGAAAATTGGCACTATTAAAGGAACAACCACAAGGGAATTTACTTTCTGGAGGACTCATGCTGGGAAATGAGAATATTCTAGATGCTGCAGGAAGTACATGTTGAGACATGTTTGAGTTTTCCCAAAGTACAGTAAATGAATTTATGTATTGTCTCTACCAACTTTTGTTTAAACTATTTTTTGTGACTTTCAGATAAATCTGAAGGCAAAATTCACCTTGGAAATTACTGAATGTTACCACAGCTATTTTGAAGGGAATTATATATAAAAAAAAATTATGAACAGTAGAGGACAGAATGCATAGATTTGTTTGAATGATGGCTTTAAAAAAACCATCCTGGAAATATGCCAGCAAAATAAATGGCAATATTCTCTCTTGCACAGTGGATAAAAATACTATGAAAAGAAGATGCTACCCTTTGTCTGAAATTACAATGCTATGGTAATCTTTCAACATCCTCTTACAAATGCCAGTAAATAATTAGGGCTCTGGAGAATATGTTTTGCTGTCAATAAATGTAAGTGTGTGCTTAATATCAGGCTTTCGAGCTGCTGCTTTAATTTTAGTTGATGCTCTGTTGCACTGGGGTTGAAATTACCTTAAAGCATGAAGTCCCTCCAAAACTACTCCTCCTTGCCCCAGATAAATAAAAATGGAATCAGTTAACTTGCCCATCAGAAAAAAGAAATTAATTCAAATAACACCCTGAAAAATTGGTTAATAGCACATTCATTTCTATTCATGAGATACGGGTGTCTTTAAAAGACCTCAGTGTAGGAACTAATATTTATGGTATCTGTTTTCTTCTTGATTATGAGAAATGCCCTGATGGTCTTCCAAACTGACAAAAACCTTTGTAACAGAAAACATTAAACTCTAATTATGTCACAAATTAGAAGTGATCAAACCTCCAAACTGGTGAGGAAAAAAAAAGTGGGAAAAGAGCAGTGGAGTATAGCTAAGAATAGGATGTGATCCTTTGTTAACCTAACAACCAGACTGATGCAAAACTGCATACTTTTAAAAAACCTGAGTTTCCAGTGACAGCCACATTGGAACAATATTTGTTATTTCACATCAATTCTGCTAGAATCAGGCATAATTTTCTTTTTCTTTCTTTTAGTAAATCCTTACATCTGGCAGTAGAACAGTTTTCACTTGCTAAGGTTTCTGCATGTCAATACATGTACCTCCTGTCAACACATGTACCTCCACATCACTGTGAACTGCAAGTCTGTAAAATTGCATCTATTTCTTGTTACTCAGTTATTTTGTAACTTTTCTAAAATGAGTAACCTTCAAGGGGAGGGGAAGAAGAATATCTACCCTGGCTCTGAGCAGGAATGTTGTGCACAGTACCAGACCAGCTGGGCAACCAGGCTTAATAGCTGCAGTTAGATATAAGCTCCTCAGGACTAGTAAATCAAGCGTTTCTAGTTTTAGTTTGAAAATAAAATTGCAATTTGTAGTAGAGAATGTTATATTCCAATGATGTTTCTGCAGTTAATCCAGTTGCAGTGTTTCAAAATCATAAAAGTTTCATCCTTCTAAAAAGAGCAGTTCTTCATACATACAGAGGAGATGCTTTAACTAAAAAGTGAAAAATTTAATATATTCATAGTCAAGAAGGCTACTCAATGCTTTTCATATCAGTAGTCATGGTGGCATGGAGATAACTCTGTAATATATAATTCTAGTCTGAATCATATTCTTGTCCTTATTTAAAGCCCATTTTTATATATCTGAAAGGGAAGTGCAGTTCACTTGTTTCTAGATAAGACCAGAAGCACACTTGTTATTTTTATCCTTTTGGTTACCATAGTTCATTACTTTGTTCTGTTGCTTTAATATGAACCTACAAGCTGCTCTGGTAGGTGTGCAACAGCTTTGTTATAGTAATTGTTTTTCTGCCCTGAGCTGCTTTTCGAGTTGTTGTACACAAGCCAGGTGTGGGTGCTCAGAGCCTGTAATGGTCCTGAGGAACCTCTGGCACATCCCTGAGCCTGGGCTTGGTCACCTCACTGGAGATTCTCTGACATGCAAACTGCAAACAGAAGAGACTCTGGATTTCAAGTCGGATATGCTAATGCCCTCTCCTTCCCTCCTGTGCCTCTGCAAGTGATGGATAAAGATGTTTGGCAGCTTTCCCTGACTTCAACCTTGATCACGTCCAGCAGAGTGGGAACATGCAAGGAAGAGGAGCAGGTGTAAGAAGCTGCCATCCATGTAGGGGGCACAGCCTGATTTGAGAGGAGGTGGCTTGAGGCTGACAGGTCAGTGCCCTCTAGCATTCTCAGCCATACAGCTGAGATGGGGACAGGAAGCAATTTGTCACCACATACCTTGTGCTCCAGAGAGCAATGACCTAGCCCCGCTTGGATTATAATTGTGTACTTTACCAAATCTCAGAACATGTTAGTGCCTATGGGGTGAATTCTAGTAGTAACCAGTGCAGTTATCACTATATGCAGTCATATAAACTGGAGTTACTGCCAGCAATTTAGTCTTGAAATTAAACTATGCAAGTGGTAAATTGCCACTAAGGAGCAGACTATGGGACTCACAGTTGGAGGCTCGGCTGACTGAGGTCAGATTTCTCTTTGTTAAATGTCAATAGCTGGCATTTAAAAGAGACAATCTATACAAACCAGTACGACAGGGAATGAAAGAACTGCTGTTTAAAATGTCAAACTATTTTAAATCAAAGTAGAAATCCAGATAATTTACAAACTAAATCTGACCTTTTGTATTTGGAATATTTATACTGTAGCTGTGCATTCAGCAACAGAACTTGTAAAACCTGAGAGCCATACATCTGTGTATGAATCTTCATCAACAGACGTTTGTAGATGGAAATAGATTTTATTGGACTGACTCTCAGCTGGATCAAATTGAGAGAACTTTACTGAATCCAATACTTTTTTGACTTATAAATGCCAAGATCTGACCTCAATTTTCTCTTCACCTGGACAATGAGATATCTGTTTATTGGCAAAACCATATATAGTTACCATAATTTATCTACAAGTATTGTTCTAATAATTTAGTCTCATTAGTTCCCGATCATAGATGTTCATGGAGGAAAAGAAACCTACCAGGTGTGAAACAAAAGCAATGGGAAAAAATATTTAAGCCTCCATGCTTGAAGAAGATCTCTGCAGAGTTAATGTTATGACACCAAAATGTTTACAGTTTTTTTAATTAATGCTTTGAAATGTTTTGCATTGCTTGTACTGAGGAGTGACTTACTGTGCTTCTCCACAGAGTGGGCAGCCACAAAAGCTGCTGCACACTGGACTGGCAGCGTGGGCTTAGCAGTGCTGGTCTGTGATCAAGCAGGGCTTGTCTGCCTGGGGCTGTGCTGCTACAAACTGGCGGCAGCCGTAGGATGAATCAGGGGTGAAGACATTTCACTGAGAATGTAACACACTACAGACTGACCTGAAATGTGGCACTTCTATACCAGCTGTGTGAGAATGAACCCAAATTAGTTTGCCCTTTTCCCATCTGAACGACCACAATGTGTTAGCCATCACAAGAGTCGATGGTATTAATGTCTAAATCCTGGGAGCCAGAACATTAAAAATATCCTTTCAGATGGCATTACAGTTCAGCTCTCAATACATGAGGGTGCACATTCAAAGAGGATTACACATTAGGAAGTGTAACACTTAAAATCTGAACAATTAATTCCTTTAAAATTTATATTCTCCCCCTGCGTGGGGAGTTAATAAGGGAGGGACTTACCACTTTGTGGATTTAATACATGGTGCTTGTTTATAGACCAGCCACCCAGATTTGAAGCATCCATTTCAAAGCCTTGAAGGATTACTGTTCTCTTCTCCCACAGAATAAAATCAGGACATGTTTCATATTCATATCCCACCGACACTGCAAACAAATAATTAAAGATCTCTCAGTCTGCCTTTTTCTCTGTGAACTGCTAGGCAGTTTGTCATTCCAGGTTTTGATATTCATCTGTCAAGTAATGATGCCACTAATTTTCCTCTGCCTAATTGCTATTGTATGGTATTTTTTGAAAAAAGGGTTTTAAGAGATTATTATGTTATTAGAGCTATAGTTATTACTGCTTCAAAGCAGAAAATTGTCTGTGGTATCAGTTATGGATTTCATAAGATTATAAATCTCCTCCAACGACTCCTGATTTGATTTTTATTGCATTTCTGCTCATTACCTGAGTAACAGCTTAAATAGAAAATAATCCATGCTAAAACAAATTGGCTTTAATTTGTTTGCTGACTGTAAAATTACAGTTAGGCAGAAATGGACTGACAAGCTGAACATTTCTAGAATTACACATTTATCTTAACAGGCTTGCACATTACCAAAATACCTGATGAAAAATCTTGAATTTCCCTAAGGATGGTGGGTCTTGGGAAATTGATTAAAATCCTTTTCCATTAGTAATTCCATAAAACAAAACAAAACTTCAATATTTTTGATATCTCTAATATACCATCCTTTCAAAAAAATTATTTATCTCTAACTTTACTAGATTTCAGTGAAACTCATTCATAAAGGAGGAATATTTTTAACACCAAATTCCATAATTTGACTTAGGAAATACTGAATTAGTTCAACCTTTCCAAAATAAAAATGTTAAAAAAAGATTTTAAGATACAATTTTTTTTTAAATGAAGCATTTTTAATAGTTTCTTTTCACTTTTTCTACGTAACAGCTTTAGGTATATTTTACTTAAACCAAAAATAGTTTTAATACCACCTAAATTCCATTCAGTATACAACCAAAATATTTTGACTTGCTCTAACAGGGAACATTTGTGTTTATAAGATAAATATTTTATGGAAAACTGAAACTGTTCCTTACAGTAACAGCTCTAGAACTGCTTCACCATTTTAGCATAAAGAATCTATTTTTGCAGCCAAACTCTGACTTGTAAAAATCACATATTGTATGTTTCAAACACTACAGGTCTCAGTTTGAGGGTCCAGCAGCCACTTTGTCCCATTCTTCTGCTAAAGGAGCTCTTACAACCAACACCAGCAAAGCTTCTAGGTACCAGCCTGAGCTGAGAGCCCATGAAAGGGCACGGAACTTCCAGAGCAGCTACATCCTGTGCTGGGATGAGTCAGAAGGGTTCAGTAACCGAGCACACTGTTTCCTAGGTGTTAATGCAGAGAGAAGATAAAGGGCAGATTTTTTCCATGAAGCAACCTCACATTTGCCACCTACACATTAACATCTTTGCTCCAGTCATGCACTTAACACATTCAGCCCCGGGTCAGCTGTGTGTGCCCTTTAATGCAGCCCCTCAGCCTTGCTCAGTGACCCGGGAGCCACAGCACAGTTATCAGCTGCTGGGAGGGACCGTGCTGAGAGCTGGGCAAGGGAAGCATAACAATTCACAGTGCCTGGGATCTGGGCCCATGGGGCATCTTCACCAGGGCTGGAGCTAACTCCATAAAGCCTCAGTATTCCCTGCATACTGCTGATGTTTCTGAGCAGCCAAATACTCTCCAGAGGTTATAATCCCCTTTTTCTTAGAAGTTCACTGTTCCCTGCTCCCACAGTTACTGTGCATAGCTGTCCTTTTATTCCCTCTCATCAGTGAGAGACATACGGACACACATTCACACTCACAACCAGGTTTCTATGCAAATTTACTCACATTTATGAAAGACACCTATGCTCTGTGCTCCAAAAAAAAAAAAAGTGTGTGACGTGTTAAAGCAGGGTCTCCTGATACTTCTAACTGGAAGTCCTAGTGCTACAACCACAAAAATTTCCTATCAGTCATTTTGCATGCAAAGTAATCAAGGCAAAGCATAATGTTGGTAAAGTCAGTAGAATGATTACAGTGACACGTAAGAAGTATTTTTTTAGGCACAGGTTTTGAGAAGTGTAATTTTGTAAGTGAAATTAAAATCCCTGTCAGCTTACCCTCATGGTGGGGTGTTACTTTCTGATCCAATTAATTTACAGCACTTTCTTGAGGTGACTGAGATTTCATTGTATGAATGTGAACTCTAGTGACTAGGGTTTTAGACTTTAAGAGTCAGCAAGTACGCTCTGTGCAGTCTCAAAACGGATTTCAAAAATTCTACTGATCATCTGTATCAAAACCCAATCCTTTTCATAGAACTACTGAGAAGAATAATCGGTGCCACTCCTACAGCTTAAGGGCTGTTGCCAAAATACGGGGAAGAAATAAAAGACACAATTAACCAGGACAGTAACCTCTATTTCACCCTCCTCTGAAATACTTGTACTTATCTGCATCCATCTTCTTTGAACAATGAACAAAATGTACTCAACGACAGCACCAGGTAGGGCTGCTGGAGAGCTCGTTTATGCCCACCCTGAAGAGGGCTCATCCTTGCAGACCCCTCAGTGCTGTTGTGTGGGATGCACGGACTTGCATCAGTCTGTATGGAGTTACACAGAAGCACTTATTGAGGATTTAATTGATATCCTTTTCTTGTGTTAGATTATAAGGGGACACAGACTTTACCCCCAAGCTTTTGTGTGTCAACATCCACATGATGCTTATTTATTCAGAATAAAAAATGCTGCTTTGTCATCTCAGCTGTTATTCAGAGAAAATGGCCTCTGTGTGAGGAGCTTGGAGACTGGACACATGCCAGCAAACATTTCTTCAGTAAGTTTAAACAGAACCATTTGCATATGGAAATATGCTCAGAAAGTCTTGTTTTCTATAACTGGTTATGTGACTGCTGTCAATAAACCCAAAGAAAAATACAGATGTTGGTAGTATTTAGAAAACCAAAAGCAGATGCTTATAATCCTGAGTTCCAGGACTTCAACCTGCTCCAATTTAATTTAATTAAAATAAAAACCGAACAGAATGCATTATTAAATATTGGTAATATACTGGCAGAAGAAATTATTTTGACAAAAAATCATATAATGGATGCAGATAAAGGTCCCGGAGTTACTACAGTGTGTCAAATTAAATACAGTTTTATTGGAATCTAACAAAGCATGCTAGTAATGCATTTAAAATATCAAGATTTGTGCTCCTATTTTGAAAGAAGTGTAATAACCTAAACTTTAGGGGAAAGAGAAAAAAATTAAGCACCAATTAAATAATTTAAAAGTTGTTATCCAGCACTATTGCATAAGCTTTATTAATATTTAAACAAATGAAGCTCATCTACCTCTAATGTGGGAAACTAACTACAGTATCATTTCATGGGATGCTATGTACGTGAATTTATATGTTTTAAAGTCTGGATATGTACTGGACTTCACAATCATTAGAGGACTCTTAAAAGATGCAGTGGGAGCAGCATAGTCAACTGTTCCCTCTCAAACATGAGACAGTGACAGCCTCTGGACACAGGGCACACATAGCCATGCTGAGGAAAGCCCCAGGTGGCTCCTGTGACCCACCTGCTCCTGCCTGATCATCCATGGGAGTGCTGAAGGGCAAGTTGGAGTATTTTTTTATTTCTGGATTTGCACAAATATGTGCCAACAACTCACTTGGTACCCTCCCTCCCTGCAAAAACAAACAGGAACTGGTATCAGCAATGGGACAAGGCTGGATCTGCCCCCTCACAGAGACTCCTGTATCTTAACAGGCTGAGAAGGGCACTGCTGCTCCTTGCCACACACCACACCTGGGATGTTCAGAACCTTGGTGTCTGTGCCAGCACCTGACTGACCCCAGCAAAAAGTTGCCCACTCTTCTGCAGATGTGAGCCAGAAGTGGAAGATCAGTTTCACATAGAAGGAGATGACGCAGCAGTTCTGGAGACCTTGCACCCAAGGCTGGACTTTGGATTCCTTTAGTCCAATGCAATGTGTGAGCTACAGCTGGAATGAGAGGACCTGAACTTCTGCATGAGCATTCACAGCAGATCAGGAAACCAACGAAACAAAAAACGTATCACTAATTCCTTGGTTGCTTCAGTTTTCAGCTGAATTTGTTTCTGATCTGGCTCATTTCATGATCAAATGAATGTGAGTGGTGGCCCATGGTAAGGAAAGAACGTGGGAATGTCCCTGCAGGTAGCAGCCAGTGTTGTGTGTGTTCATGGAGACAGCAGGACAACACTCTGGGAAAAGCTTAATCTGACCTTTTCCCTTGCATATTGCATATGTAATCATACCCCACATTTTGGTCTCACAATCATTCATGGACATCCTTATCTGTCTATGCCTGCATCATTCTCACGGAAGCAATGACAAGGAAAATGCTATTATCCTCCTTTTCCCCATTGCCTCCCCACAGAGCCACCTCACAGGCCACCTGTCTGGGAGCACACAATAGCACTGTCACGCACCAGACACCCTTTTGGCTCTGCACAGGTCACTCTGCAGGCACTCTGCCTGCATGGACAACACAACAGATGCTGAAGGAAGCTCCTGGCTGCCCCTCAGAACAGCATTTTCTTATATGGAACGAAGCATACTCCTTGTGAGGGTGCATGGCTCTGTCGCCCCTGCTACTCTTGCCCTACAGACTGATCTGTCAGTGCTTCTGGTTATAATTGCCCTGACATAAAAAGCAAACAGAACTCCTACAGAAGTGAATGGGGTTGATTCACAATACTAAGCTTTGCTTAGTAATTCTAATATAAAGCATCTATTGTACAACATCCATTGAACAACATAAATCGAATTAAATTAAAAAATAGAAATCCCTTAAAAAAACATATCATGAAATTAATGAAAAAAAATGCTGGCTAAATAAAATATGTTCGCACAAACAGCACTTCTGTAGCAATTCTCAGAATAGCCTGTGCTGCTTGCTGAACAAAGCCCATGAAACACGATGATTTTTGGGTAAACATCTTTAAACAATAAATCAATTAGTTTTAACTGCTGGGGACATGAAATGTAGTAAGAAAGGATGCCCAAAAGTTAGAATTTTGCAAACCCTAAGCGGAAATGACATTTTAAATGTCACAGCAAAAAAATGACAGAAACAATGACACACCAAAGGTCATATTCAGAGTAACATTCAAAAACAGAGACAGCTGAATATAATGCCATTAGTACATAACCATTCTCTGAAGGAAAAGGGAATTTTAAAATTGATTAAATTAGAAAGATGACATTGGAAGAAAAAGAAAGAGAATGCTCTTGGGAAATCATACAAGTCACTTCAGTGACTTTAGCTAAAGAGGCATTTGATTTAAAAGCATGTAGGAGCAGCAACAAAATTTATTGGCCGTATTTTCCTTGCTTGATGTGTGTGAGTGCTTCTGTTAACATCAGGGTGATTCTACATACCCATTGCTTCAGCCAGACCAGAAACTTTCTGTCCATATATATCTGTCTTATTCCAGGCAAATGTGTATACCAAATTGGCTGCAGCAGGAAACCATTTCTGAAGCAGACGACCTTCAACAGCAACTATCAGATGGACTTTTGCCATTCCAGAAGGGATGGTTGTGTGTGTCAAAATAATGCGCAGCAAAGCTTTATACCCCGGTGTCCGACTACTGAGATAACTGAGCTTCACAAAACTTGAAGGAATTGCGATTTCCTCTTGGACCACCTTGGAAAGAAACCACATCATTATATCTACAGCCAAGAAAAATGCAAAATTATAATAGTATTAATAGCTGATCATTTTGTGTTTCACAATTATTATGTGAACACGGCACCACTGAAACAACTGGGTTTATTTCAGCAATGCAGTAGTCAGGCACATGACAAAATGTCCAACATCAGACATTGTTGGTCAGCTTACTGGATGGCAGCCTGTCTGTTTGATAAAGAGCCTCTTCCTCAGATGCTTTACTCGTATCTACTGGGGAGCAAATACTGCATCCGTGCAGATATTCTTACATACAAGCTGTACAGCCTTGTCTTTATCACTTGGTTTACTTACTAAGTGCTCTTAACTGGAATACAATTAATTAAAAAAAAATATACACACACCTTCTATCATATATATTGGGATGTTAAGATACTATTGTGCTTTGGAGACAATAACTTTAACCTGGGGAGGGTTAAGAAAGAAAAGAAAAACCTTCCTGCTAAACTATCTGTGCAGTTAGGCCAAGCTCCAGCAAGAAGGGGCATGGTGTACGAAGGAGCAGCATTAGGAAACTAGCAAGCCAAGTGGGGACACACATCAGTGAGGATGAAACAGCCTGAGCATCAGAGTCATCTCACTCACAGGTAAGTCCCCAGGGAGTGCAAGCGAACTCAAATCCCAGGGCCCTGCTGTCAGTGCTGCTGTCTGAGCTACTCGGATTAAAGCAAGCTTGGATATGCCCACTGCGGGCTGGTATCAATTCCCACTGCAATGGAGATGGGCCCTCAGCAACCAGAAGGACTGCAAAGGCTCTGAGCTTGTCACGGGAACAAAGAAATTTGGCCATGACCTTTTGAATGATGTCGGCCTTGGAGCTACAAAAAGGGATTTAGCTCCTGAGAGAAAAGAGCTGTTCTGGGACAGACTGTGAGGAAGAGCAGACAAGAGACAAGAATGGCGTCTTGGAGGATGCTACCACAGTCACTCAGAAGCCACCTAAAAACGAGACTGTGGTTAACAAGGTTATTGATGTTCATGCATTTCTGTACTAATGAATCAACCTGTCACAAGGCTAAATTAATCATGCTTGGAAAAAGACAAACTGTTTTGTTTATATTTTCCAGCTTTTAAATTTTCCTTATTTAACAATAGATGACTTCAGTTTCAACTAATTTTATTTACACACTGCAACAGTATCACTGTCACAGCACTGCTGCAATACAGCTGGAGGCCTGCCAGCACCTGTCGTTTCAACATATGAAATGTAGTGTTGCCAGGGAAATCCTGCTCCCTTTATTGTTCCTGATTTGCAGTGTTCCCCTTCTTTCCTGCTGACATCCCAGCTGCCCTCTCTGTCATACATCTGACATTCCTTTTCATTTTTTAATGGAAAAGCGGGAAAAAATATTCATGCATTAATACAAGCTAATATATCTCTGTTACCTATTATTCTCAGTTAATTTTTGCTCAGTTCCCAGAACATACAATGAAACTCAATGCTCTAAGAAACCTCCAATGGTGGTTTCTGAGTACACTGCATCTTTGAGTACCCTGTTCTTCAAAGAAGACATAGGCATACCTCATGTGGAGCTCTGTGACCCAGTTTTTTCTTACTGGCATGCAGCAGTTATTCTGAGTTTATGTTCATTAGTTTCACTTAGTACATTCTGTGAAGCAATGCTATGACCATCAACAGGATGAAGCATGATAATAGTTATGGAGGTGTTTAGACATAATTCAGTTCAAGCAAAGGTCTTCACATGTAGAACAAAGTAGCAACACTTTTATGAGGCTACAGGTGCCCTCCAAAATATCTTCCAGGCTTGCTCAGTGAAATTAAGAGAACCCAAAAGAGGTCCTATGCTTTAAAATCTAACTGCTCCAACAACGTACTAAAAATTAAGGGCATTAATATGACCCTAGCTGTGTTTTGTTGTGGGTTCAACTCTCACAACCTCTTTTAAATCCCAAGTAAAACAACAGTTAATTACCAGGTTAATTAGAAATTACATTAAACACTTAAGGGAGTGTCAAGAAAATATACATTTAAATTAAAAAAGGAGTCCTAAAGATCATATTAAAATTGCTCTACCTTGGAAAGAAAGACCCAATAATAAAACCCAAGCACTTGACATAAAGCTGTGAATGGATGAACACCCCTAGGAATGTTCAAAGCATCATGTCCCACACTGATGTCTGGGAAGTTGTACTGTTCATCTGTAACTAGGAATGGTTTTGTGCATTGCTATCAACAAATCAGGGTTTCAATAATAATCCATGTTAGCATTCCCCACTTTCTTCTACTTGAAGGTAAGGAATAAAAAGCACCTTTAAATACAAAAAGTAAAGAAAGAATAAAGACAACAGAATCTTGTTGAACCGTACTGAATAGATAGGCATTGGTGCTATTCTGCCAAGTGAATGATATTACAGCAGTTATTTGCTCACTATCTTCGAAGATTGTCTAAACCTGGTTCTGTAACAGAGCAAATTGTTAAATTAAAAGTCTTTTCATTACCTGTAGTTCTGGAATAACAGTTCCTCTTTCAGGACAGAACCCTCCAAACGCTGTCAAGGGGGATGGGAGTACAATTGGATTTGGACTGATAAAACTACTGATGTCACAAGATGGTGTGTCCGACTCTGTTCTTTGCATTACAACTTTGTCTACAATGATAAATCGATTCCAAGGCAACCAAAGTGTTCTTTTTTCAGATAGGAAAGGAGATCTGTCAAAAACTAGAGTTACAGAGATTCCTCCAACAGCCACAAGATCAAAACTGGAAAAGAAAAAACAATTTTTTTTGTTTCTTTTTGTTTTTCATCACATTACCACATATTTCAATGCACCACAAACAAAAACTTTATTTTCATTATTACAGCTCTTAATTTAGTATGTGAAATCATTCAAGTGTACATTCCTTGCATCACCTTTGTATCTGCAAAGAAGCTTTACTGCTGTGTGCTTTCTCTCTGTATGCATCAACACCGAGGCACAGTACTTGGCCTCTCTCCCCTCTATTTATCAGCTAGCATCAATACTAACAAGCCATCTGTAACAAAGGGGTGAACCCAGTTGCTTTGGTTTATACGAAAAGAAATCCTGGTCCCAGAAAAGGATGCCACTCATCATCTATGCAGGAAGAGCATGCAGAATAAGAAGGCTTAAAGCCTGTTAGGCCTTAGCTCTATTAACATAACCCTTTCTCTTTTTCTAAAAGCAGCAGGAGGAAAAGGTTGAGTACACTGAGAATATGACCTCCCTGCACAGGATATGAATTTTTTGGGAAAGATGGCAATTAATTGCATTGAGAACTGAGTCAGCTCTTGAATACAAGGAGGGTGATCTTCTGGGAGCTACTGTGAAAAACTTCTGGCACATCTGGGCTGCAAAACAGTAGGACATAGAAGGCATGATGTACAATCTCAATTTCCAGAGTTTCTGACATCCAGAGTCAGGCAACACTAGGTAATATGTAAATAGCTACTCCTCTGCATTACTGAATGCATCTACTATGGAGGTTTTTGATGGTAACAAATTGTGATAAGAAGTCAGACTTAATTATG
Source organism: Acridotheres tristis (assembly GCA_037013685.1). NCBI lineage: Eukaryota > Metazoa > Chordata > Aves > Passeriformes > Sturnidae > Acridotheres > Acridotheres tristis. Next base: position 10,390,245 of record CM072889.1, on the reverse strand, counting down.
CATATCTCATCACATTTCCCAAATGACACCGATTACATTCATAGCAAAATACAGGTAGCATATTTTAATGCAACAACTTTATCCAGGCTAGTGTAAGGAGGAAATGATAATTACTAACTTTCAGTAGTGCGATTTGAAAGTCAATAAACTAAGGTGAAATAAATATGCACACTCCTTACTTTTATAAATTGGCAAAGCCAAACAAAAAAAATTTGTGGGAACAGTGACAAATTGCACCACTTTTTCTCTGCTGGAAGACAGCTTCAGATTTCTTATAACTCACAATCCAGCCTAGGAAGATGAAGTCTTAAACTGCCCTGAATAGATTAACTGAAGTTCAGGAGCAAGTCATGACCCTATTGCAAATGCTTGTCCAGCACTGGAGTGCAATATAGACTATACTGAAACCTCACCTGTCTTTGAGAAATGAACTCAGACTTGCAAGGCTGGGGAAGAAGGGGTAGCTAGGGCTGGTTATGGACCAGCAATTAACCATTTTTCTTTGGAAAGTCTGTTCCCACTTTTCCTTGTGTGTCTCAGATGATCAGCTAAAGGATTTGACTTCACTGACACCTCAATAAACTACTTGGATAATTCACACTTAACAACAACAAAAAAAAGCAGGACAGGATATTTCCTGGAAATCCTGACTGGTGAAAATATTCCAATGTCAAGAAGGTACTGTTACAGCAGATATGGCACATTTTAACTCCAGGAGTTTGAATGTCACTGTAATTTTGTTGCAGTTGATTTTTTTTCCCCTTGTCTTTCTTCTTTGGTTCCTTCACTACAGAGAGCTCCAATCAGCTGTGCTCCCAGAGCAGAAGGCCAGACGTCATCCTCAAGCCATACTGCAAACTGTGATGTCTATGACAATTTTATATATGAATAGAAGTTGGCAGATGACTTAACTACACAAACCTAAACCAGTGGAGGATCATACATGAAAGCCTGACCTTCCATCCTGTCGACTGATGGTGTATCCATACTCATTGTGGTGCAGGAAACTGACGTTCACTCCAACCAAAGGTGTTCCATCAACTGCTACAACCTGGCCTCGGATGACACATGCCCGTCTGTAACAAGAGAAGACAATATGTTACAAACATAAGGAGGGTGAGAAGGGCATTGATTTCAGAAACTGGGCTGTGCTTTGGTCCCAGACAGAACTACCGATTTTTGGAAGAAAAGTCATATAAGCCTAAAAGATTTATTTGAAAAAGCATTCTCTCTAAGGATGACACACAGATGCTCTCTCCAAAGAACTGTTAGTATAGGGAGAATATACTCCCGTTTCCTGATGTATTTTAGGTACTATTTGTTCTGCCACTGAATGGCACTGCAAAGGTTTGACTGATAGTGTGATTTAGCTTGCTACAGTTCGAGGGAGTGATGGTTTGTGAAAGAAGAGAATGAAACCTCATTCTCTGCTGCTAGGTATAGGGCATTGTCTGTCTATTAGAAAAAAGCTGAACTAATGTGATAAGGCAGCAGTGAGATACACAAGCTTCACCAAACTTCAGAAAGTTATACAGGTAAATTCACAGGGTGCCTAATCAAGTGTAACTTACATTTTTCTCAATCCCCCACCACATGTGATGCCCTTCTAAATTCCCTTTGGGATGTGTCAGACTTGCACCCACTTTCCACTTTATCCTCACATTCCAGTAAAGGGGTTGGAACATGGCAGCACAGCAGAACACATCAAAGTCAATTGACAGGAAAGTGAACTCATTGCTAAGTGCATCTAATTGGAGGCTAACAGGATCACAGAATCACAGAAAATGAAAGCTGAAAGGAAATACAAGACTTTATCTTGTCCATTCCTTTGCCTCCGGTTAGATCAACTATGCCTACATCAGTCCACACAGATGCTTGTCTAACTCTATAAGCTCACCAAGTAACCCATTTCAGTGCCTCTATGAGTACTCTGCTCATGGCAAGTTCTTCCTACTGTCCAATTTGAACTTCCACTGTTGTCCCTTCAGACCACTGCTTTCAACTTAATCACAGAAATGGTGAAGAAATTACTCTTTGTCTTGGCTTTAGCCTTTTACCTATCTGAATAAAGAAACACAAAGGAATCAGGTCTCCTAAGGATGAGGAGCAAGACGTAAAATATCCTTATGGTTGGTGGGATTTTCTAAGGGCTTACACAGGTATATTCCACTGAAATTCCTCTCAGTATTTTTGTCCCGGGCTGTCAGCACATTACATCAACACACCTTCACTAGCTGAACCAACTCAGGTCTTGGAAACTCATGATACTACTGCACCTATTTCCTGGAACTGTGGTTTGAGATAATGAAGTGAACAGTGTATGCAGAAGTCTTTTGGTAACATTAAGACATGCAGGGTCAAAACAATAGAATACTTACAAAATGAACTGGCATTAATTACTCAATATAAATGACAAACATAAATTTAGGCATTGTTATGTTTCTTTCTCCATTTGAAAATTTGTGGCAAACATCAACAGACATCCACTGCACAGCGAATATGTGATCTAAAGGAAAAAAAACTTAATAGCTTCTCAGACAAAAGTTATTTAGGAGCCTACATATGAATTTTAAAAATATCCCTAGAGAGATTAATTGACCATGATCCAATGAAATCATATGCAGAAACTGAAGAACACAAATTTCTGAAAATTTTGACATGCTTCTTAAGATCCCATTCTCCCAAGCCACTAATAGGACACTGATTTATCACCATGATATCATCAAACCTGTCTAACTATGACTTGAGAAAAAGCAACTGGTAAAAAAATAACCTCTCTGCAAGTACACTATTCACCACAGTTGCTAATAGGAATTTCATGCTCCCAGGCCATGGAAAGATGCTGATAAATCCTAGAGGAATGGGAGACACTGTATTACTGTCAGTATGCAAAACGAGTTCTGATTTATCACCTGTTTTGTTTTTTGAAATAAATTGGTGGTGGCCCTATTTGTGGCCCAAAATCTGCTGCTCCACTGAAGGCAACCGAGTTCCTCAACAGACTCAGTCTCAATAGACTCACAAGACTCACTCAACAGAACAGCCAGGTCCAATTACTCGTTGATTTGTTGGAGCAGAAAATACTTGTTCCTATTATTTCCCCATATTTCTAACATTAACAGACATACATTTTCTTTCTAGTACCTTTATTAGTGCACTCCATATATTTACAACACACATTGGTGTGAGAGTGAGAACCCTGGGAGTAATCATTACTCTATAATGTGCTATATTCTTGCACTCCTATTTGTTCATTCCACACGTACCTGTCTTCTGACACTACTCTGTCCTCATATTTTATTAAGCACACAGATTTGTATGATAACAGCTCATCAAAAATCTCCATTATTTCATCCATGGTCTTTTCTTCCTTTACTCATTCACTTCCCATTATTCATAAGTAATACTAAGAGACTTATCTTTCAACATTCTCCTTTTTTATTCATCATATTTTAGAAGCCACATATATTTATAGTATGTGATAAATACATATAAACCTCATTATTCTACATTTATCTGTACTGAATTGTCTTTGTAATCTTTTAGATTTTAAATGTCCTAAGTCTGCCTCTGTGTTCCTACATTTGTCATCATTATTTAATGGCTCTTTATGACCTACTCTAAGTTGAAGAGTCTTCTCTGGCCTCTTTTTGAAATACCAGAACCTACTAAATCTTTGACTAAGCATTTGATCAGAATTAGCTTTAATTCTGGCATTTACTGCAGCTATGAAAACATTTTTCAGTTATTTTATGACCACTACAAGTCTCCAAGGCTCAGGAGGTAACCAAGAGCCCCAGCTTGCAGCCAGCTCTCCCTTGTTTCCCAGTGCCCTGGCAGCTCACAGAGCAGTCCCCTTGTCCCCAGGCATGCTGGCACGCAGGCTCCCTGCAGCTCTGCTGCTTAGAGAACACCTGACTTAATTCCTTCCCTTACCAGAGCTTTTAGAGCATGTTCCCTGCAGTGATGTCCCCTCGTAGTCAACTGCCACTTCACGCTTCCTTGCTTCAACATTCGTCCTCTTCCCAGATGAGCTGGAGGCCTTGCTACCACTCACTGCTTCTCTTCGTTTGAGCAGAGAAACCTCTGAAGATCTTGGTGTCTCCTCAATGCACTGTACTTTCTGCCTCTAAGACTTATTCCTCACTCTGATGACTGCCCTGCTTTGCTTTCTCACGGGGGATAACTTGTACTATCTGTCCAACAGCCACCTATTTGTGATGATTGTGTAATCTCAGACCTAAGGCTTTCCAAGTTGTTTTAACTGGAAAGTATGTGCAAAATTGTCTTTTCTATGAAGCTGGGCAGGAACGTGCCCCTGATAAGCTGCCTTAGTGTTTTCAAATGCATTAAAAATGTTCCCAGTCCTCTGGCAAGCTGTACTAAATCTGCAACTCCAGAGGGAGCAGTTGGCTTTTGGAGAGAAAGCTGAGATTCCCACAGGTTGCAGGTGGCCTGAAAGAAGTAGGATTCCTCTGTCAGTGCTTCATGGGTCATTCCACAAGTAACTGAGGAATTCACTATTCTGTGGATCTCAGGTCTCTGCTGTCAAGCAGTTTGTTTGACATCTCTAATTTAAAATATGAACAGAAGTTTAAATTTTAGATGTATTTTTTCAGTACCTGTAAAGCATTTTATTATTTTACCACCATTCTGCCTTGCCCTTCTGCTACTTACCTGCCATTTTTTTGCTTTTGTTTTGCATGTTAAGTTTCCAATAAGCACCTCAGGCTGAGACATTAGGCTCAGATATGGAACTCTGTCAAGCAGCTTGTGAATTTGCAAGTGTCACATTACCAGAAGATGTCGTTTACTGTACTATATTTCTGATTAAAATCTTCAATGAGAGAAATTAAGCTGAAGGCTAGTGAGGTAAATTCATTTCTTCCTGCTGACAGTGTTGCTGTAAGCAGCATTTGAAGGATAATTAATTCAGTACCATACGCTGGATCCTTTTTGTGGGCAATTTGCAGTGAGTCAAATAGCTTGCCAGCAGCATGCATTAAAAAAAAACCTCAGCAAAGAAACAAACTAAAGACCTTCCTGAGAACAGAAGTTGACAAAAACATTATAATCTGCTATACCCTACTACATGCAGTAGGTTAAAACCGTGCCTGATGTAAGCAAGCACATTTCCATTTATCCATTTATTAATCTGCCCTTCAGCATGTCACAGTTTAAGTGTGAGTTTGTAAAAACCCAGTGTATATGACATGGCTTTGACATAACAAAAAGTAAAATGTTTTGCAAACATGTAGTCCCTTAACATTATTTTTGGTGTAATATTTAGCCATGGCTCATGCAACATCCTGACTGTACTGTATAAGCCACAATGTTTAAATATTAGACCTAAACTAAAGTCCAAGATACAAATGCAGAGAGATAGATGTCTCAGCAGCTGTTAGAACAACCAGTTTTAGTATTTCAGATTATTTGGAAAATTCCAGGATATGGCAGAGACTGAATAATTCCAGTCTGAAGGAGAGAGATAAACTTCACCATTTTTGATAACTTTCCAAGACCTAATCAACATCCTTTTGTCTCCAGTGAGATTCATGCAAACATCACCCATACTAGAGTTCCACTGACCTGTGTTATAGTAAAACATTGTACAATGTCATTTGAATCAGAAGACTGAAAACACTGGATGGATGTCTCTTCCTTAATTCTCCTACTGGTCTCAGAGATTTCTTGTAAAGGGAAATTAAAAAAGAAAGAAAGGCAGATAGAGCTTTTCCAAATTGGAGCACCAGTGGGAATGGATGCCAGTGTTCTGAAATGAATGCAAGCCACTGTTACATCCAATCCTTCTGACATTTCATGTTAAACCACCAATGCTGTAAAATCAGTGGTGTTGCAGGCAGCTATGAGTTAATATCATCTGCCTAGACACATCCTTTTTAGCAATAGCCCAAAGGAGATTAAAACCTCCCAAGCATTCTTTGGTTTTTTACCAGACAGGCTGGATCACAGATTTTTTATGTTTTTTTACTGTAGCAGCAGTTGTCTTTCTATATTTTTTCAGCAATCTTAATTCCCAGGAGAAGAACCAATACAAGATGACAGTCAGATTGGCAATGTCAGAGGGAGATTTCTGAACAGGGGCAGCACAATTTAGCTATTGCCTCTTTCAGAGACCCTGCTTATCTCTCATCCAAATAAAATTCTGGCAGCTTTTAATAATGTTTGGCTTATGGATGAAAAATATTTCAACAGCCTGGAAGACTCAAGGATTAAGCAAAGGGTAGACTGAGGAAGCCTTTGGGGCGCCCAGTACCTTGCAAATTACTGTTGACAAACTCCAGGAGACACAGCACAACATGAGTATATAGGTATTGCCCTGACTCCAAAGATGCAGCCACCGTCATCTGAATCCCAATGATTTTCTCACCAAGCTAACTATGAAGTTGTCTATAGTGGGAGGAAATGATATCTGGGGTGTTGGTGATACACCAATGCCAGTAAAGTCCTACTCCTCAGTGGCAGGAAGTTAGAAACCATGGTGAGGGTGGGCTGCTGTTCCCACACAGAACTTTGCTGCTCTTCAGTCTTCAAAGGCATGGCAGGTATCAGGGTAAAGAAATGAAATACTCAGAAAAAGCTTTTAAATCCAAGTTAAATCCCATCAATGATAGCTTTAAAAGATCAATTCCTTATATCTATAAAAGCACGTTGATGGGATTATGTGCAATCTGGCTGCTAACATTTGCAGTGTCACAGTGTACAGGCAACTTGAGCACTCACCTCCTCTCTGGAAACTCCTCATTGTGAGGCATTTTGATGAGGAAAATATTTCAGTGGTGACTTTTGGTTTAAACTGCACACAGAGCCAGCCAAGGACCCTGCCCCAAGTACAGTGGCCTCATTGATAAGTGCAACACTCCAAGAGACTCAGCAGTGGCAGGAGGGTGCTTCTCATGGAGTTCATCTTCATAGCCTATTGTTCTACATATTTATAACATCCTGTTACATTATTAATAGTGATTAAATGTTTAGGTATTTCAGATCAATAATGACTGTTTACAAATCTATTTTATTAAAAATTAATGCTGAAGAAAAAAGTACACTGAATTTGTGTGCAGGATTGTGTTGAGGTTGTAATCTAAGTGCTATGTACTGTGAAAATAAAAAATTCTTATGTGCTTATTACTGGAACATGGTTTATCTAATGCATAGGCCTAGTTGACAGGGTAATAGTCAGGTGATGTGGATGATTTACGGATCTCTTTGTCAGCATGGAAGTTATAACTTCCCAAGTGAACTGCAGCATAAAAACTTATGTGCCCCTCTATTTCAAATGTTCAAGAAAATATGTTACCAGGTTTTCTGATCAAGTAAGTGCCCTTCTTTTACTGCATAGCTCCTTCCTGTTAAAGGACAAAGCCAATCTCATAAACACTCAGGGATCACTCTACTCTTTGTGAGATAACCTGTAGCACAAAATAGTAAACTCCACACTGCTTTATCAAGGTGTAGCAAAAGCAAGAAAGTTTTTGAATTATGTATCTAGATTATGTGCAAGCCACACATACTAAATTCATTACACTGTAAATACCAATCAAATTGTATTGGGCAGAAACATGACTGAAGACAGCAGATGTGAATCCAACTTGTCCTTCTGCATCCTGCCATTCTGTATGTACAGTGTGAAGGGCTGAACTTCCCCTGCTGGTTTTACAAGTATGAGACAACTTACCTTCCACAAGAGTCAATCTTGTTAATAAGAGCAGTAAAGTTTGTTGCTGTGACATTTCCACCAACCAGACAGGTAGCAACAACAATCTGATTACCAAGATCCTCAGCTGTTGGGACTTGGAAGTTTGCTATCCTCTTCAGTATTTCATGAGCACTGGTGAAGAATTCTCAGCTATCCAGGTATCCTCATTTTTTCCTGGTTTAAAAATTTAATTGCAGTTCTCAACATTCAGAAAAGTCTTTCATTTAAAAGAAGACTCACCTGCTTTCAAAGGAGATATCTCCTGGGATTACATGAGTGCTTTCCTTCCCAATAAGGAATCTGATTCGATCATAAAAGAGCCTTGGAGGATGCTGAGAGAAAGGCGGTTGGCTGTGCTGAATAAGGTCAAGGGGATCAGGCGAACCCTGGCAGAGAGGACTTGAGTAACAGTTGCTTTGCTGACAACAGTCAGGGTCTACACAGTCTGTCAAGCCATCTAAAATGGAAAGAATGGAAACTTCAGGAAACGGAGCTGTTTTGAGAATAAAGCACTATATTTATTACCAGAGAGCACAGGTAGGATGTAATCAATGTGAAGGCATGCTGATTATGACACAGTCAAATTCAATAAAGCATTAGCGTACATGCTTACTCCAGGAAGGGTATTTGTCTCAGTCATTAACACTGTATCACCTCACCAAATCCTCACTTAATGAGTAAACAGAACCTACAAACTAAGTGAATAGGGAAGAGCAGGACAATCTTCCCTGCAGAATAGGCAGAAGGAAGTCACTACACTTCACTTGTCAGTGTAATGTGATCCCCACTGTGCAGCTGCTCCCTCTAACAGCCCTTTATTGTCAGCACTGGTCACTCCAGCTGGGGCATACACTCACTAACCAGTCCCCAACAACGACGTCTGAAATTTACCCAACTCTCCTAAGTATCCCCACTGCAGTAGTAAAAAAATGTACTTGTTACAGTTGTCTGACTTCTGTTTTAAACTCTATAATAGTTTTACAAGTGGTTTAGAATATTTACTTTTCATTTATTGTTGCAATACCAGAATGATCCAGAAAGGGCATAATCTTAACTACACTCCTGCAGTTGATACATGAATACACACCTTGGTTCAGGCTCTATCTCAGTGACCAGGCAGTTACAGTCTTCTCTATAGATGTTTGCAACATGAAAGCAAATTTGGAACATGAAAATAAACCTATTCCTCCTCTGTCCATTTTCAAGTATGAAAAATAGAAGAAATAATAGATTTTTTTCAGAAATCTACATTTCTTCATGGACAAACTTGCAGCAACGTTTGTGGGTGAAATTAAGTTACTTAAATATCTAAAACTTATGATGAAAATTGAAGCACTGAAGCATATCTAAATTAAGCACCTAAATAAAACAAAATTGGGCTACTGGCATTTAATTGCTTCTATCAGCAGCTTAGATGTCCAAATTGCCTAAATTACATACTCAATCAGAAACAGGTTTAATAGATGGCAAAATATCCAACAATCTTCTTCAACATCCACTTTATGACTTAGCAGCTATGTTGCTTGCATCTAAAGCAAAATAAAGGTGTTTTATCCATCAACAAAGACACCTCTTTGTATTTCTAACAAGGCTGGTCTGAATAAATGCAGTCATCATACCACTGCATGGATCTCCCTTGTGTTAAATTTGGAGTTATAGGATCAACATACTGTCAGATATTTTCACTTCATGCTTTGACTTGCCATGCTCTGTGGGTACCAACACTTCAAAGTCTACCAAACTGCACCTCCTCCAGGCAAACTGCGAAAGCAGGGGAGCTTCTAGAGTTTTGTCACTGACTTTAATGGGTGCAGGACCAATCTCCAGCCAACTCTACTACTTTCTCAACAGTGCTCTGTGTGAATGCTCAGTAAACAGCGGCATAAAACATTCACTTTAGAAAGAAAGCAAAAGCCCTTCTACAAAACAAACACATATAATGAAATGGGCTTTCCTGGCATCTGAAAATCCTTGCCTGACCTTGACCAAGATTACTGCTTGGCTAAGCAAAAAACATTAACAAATCTATCCTCTGCAGCTGGGAAATCACATAGACCAGCCTAGTTTTTGTGAAAATGAGCCAAGGGCAAGTGAAGCTAGAACCCTTGGCTAGGACCCTCGGCTCCAGCAGAGCTGTCATGGCTACAGGTCAGTATGTGATTTAAGTTCTTTCCACATTCCCCAAATCCTGGAAACAACAGGCATTTGCCAGCAGTGAAAGAAGAACTTCACAGGGCAACGTTGACTTTATTTCGTTTGAGTCTAGCAGTCACTTGGTATTAAGTAAAGCCCAGGAAGCAACTGAAATCTTCTAGGAAGTCAGTGATCTAAACCAATAAGGGGCCTCCAGTCTAAACAAAAGCACACAGGAAACGGATAGAGGAGTTCACAACTGTTAGGGGGTTGGTTTTTTTTTTTCCTTTCTTCTTTGCCTGTGGATTTTTTCCCATTGACATGCTAAGAAGCACTGAAGGGTAGGTCCTTGAGACGGGGGAACCTCTCTGGTTTTTGGGAGTTTCTCTCAGAGGGAGGAAGTGGGGGAGACACACCACGATATTTAGAAGCAGGTAAAAGGAGAGCAGGGACAGTTGCTAAATCACCCACTCGTTCTCGGCTTCGCAGGAGGAGCGTCACCACTACCGCCGCCATAACCCAGCCGGGAGCTGCCCTCTTCATCTTCTTCTGCTGCTGGACACCGCACACCCGCCCTGCCGTTTCAGTTTTCTGTTTCCAAGAGTTCTGCTGGAGCACCGGGACCGACACTGCCCAGGGATTCCTGAAGCAAAGCCTCTCTCTTCCATCCCTTCCCGTCTCGGCCATGCCGCCATTACCGCGCGCTCTCCGAGCTGGCGCCACAGCGCCCCCTGCAGCCGCGCGGGGATGATGGCGCCTGCCCTGCCCACCGGGGGCCACCAGCGCCCCTGCTGGCTGTGACTGGAACTGCACCAGAGGGAAAGAGGAGTGTTCCTGTTCTGTTTGTTATTAATTCCTCAGCTGTTGTTGTTTTGTTTGCCTTGTTATACATACTGGTAAAGAACCGTTAATCTTATCCCCATATCTTTGCCTGACAGCCCCTTAATTTCAAAATTATACTAATTCAGAGGGAGGGGGTTTACTTTCTCCATTCCAAGGGAGGGCCCAGCTTTCCCTAGCAGGCACCTGTCTTTCAAACCGAGACAAATTTTGGTGCCCAACGTGGAGGCTTAAGGGCATCGAGAGAAAAAGGTGTAATAGTTCTTAAGTTACCTATTCTTTTGTGTGCTAAATTTAGAAACCTCATTAGGTAGCACCATGTTGTCTAGCCTACCCTGGTATGGGTGGCATGTGGTCCAGCTATATTTCTCCCATTTGCAAACCTTTATCTAAACATGGGTCCTATAAATAAGGCTACTGTGGCCATTATCTGTTTTATTTTTTGGGTTGATAAGATGAAGAATTTGTCGATTTTTAACTTCCTCTGGAAGAAAAGTACATGGATTCAGAGCTATTTCACACTATGTTTTTGGAGTTACTTCAATAATAGTACCTACTGTGAGGAAGTAACAACAGGGAAAATTTTCTCCCAACCCTTCACCTAGCTTTTTGGATCTACCCCACCAGTTTTCAAAGGGTTCAAATCTTCTCTAAATGCTAATGATATCATACAACAGCTAGTGTTGCTGATATGCTTGTTCTATTTAGCATTCAGAGATCAAGGGAGATTGACTTGGATAACCACCCTGATACCTACCCCAGAAAATAGGGATACTGCTGCAGAGCCTAACCCTACCCCAGAGACTAGGGATGCTGCCCCACAGCCCACCTCAGAAATGAACCACTCAGATGGGGTGGGAGTTCTGGTGAAGGAGATATGGGAGATGGGCCAGATGCTGAAGAAATACATCTCCCCAGCTCTTGAGAAACTCTCCCCCTGCCTCAAAGAAGAGTCTGATAGTGCAGCAGTGAAACCCACAGATGTTACAACTGTCCAGGTTCCAGCTGAACTGCAAGGGCAGTCACAGCCAGCAGCAGTCACCCCATGGAAACAAGTCTACGATGAAATCAAAGCACCTAGTTAATAAGGATGAAAAAGGAAGGCCCTCACAACTAGCAGGGGAGCCAGAGGCTGAGATCATCACTGAATTCCCATTGTTTGAAAGTCTCTGTAATCTGCAAAAAGACATTGTACGATGGGGCCGTGAGACTTTTACAACTTGGCTACTTTGGGTCTTGGATCTTATAGGTACAGACGTGCAACTGGATGGTACTCAGGCAAGGAATTTGGGACCTCTGACTCAGGACTCAGGTGTGGACCAGGTATTCATAAGGGAGCCAGGGCCTCTTTCCCTTTGGGAGCGGCTTTTGAAGAGTGTGAGAGAGAGGTTTGTCCACAGAGAGAGAATGCAGGAGCACCATCACAGAATGCACTGGAAGACCCTTGAGGAAGGGATCCAACAGTTGAGAGAAGTGGCAGTATTGGAGGTACTCTTTGGGAAGAATGGACAGTATGACAATGACCCTGACAAGGTCAGGTGTACAGGGCAAATATTATGGAATCTGGCAAAGCTAGGGCCATCTCAATACACCACTTTCATTGTGACAATTAATGCTGATAATAACCAAGAGACAGTGTCCTGTTGCCAACAAGCTCAGGAATTGCCAATAAACTCAGGAATTATGAGAGTATAATCAATGACCCAATGCAGGCTCATGTCTCTGCTGTAAGAGCCTCCAAGAGGAGATGAGAGAAATGAAGGAGGAGGTGAGGAGGAGTTCCCATACGGCACCAGTGCAAGTCACGGGCCCCAAACTCAGAACCCAACATCCCCCAGCTAGGCACAAGACCGAGGGGTGGATCTAACCATGGACAGTATTGCTCAAGTTATCCATGACTGTGAGACGTGCGCTGCCATCAAGCAAGCCAAGCGGGTGAAGCCCCTCTGGTATGGGGGGCGATGGGCCAAATATAAGTATGGGGAGGCCTGGCAGATTGACTACATCACACTGCCTCAAACCCGCCAGGGCAAGCGCTATGTACTGACCATGGTGGAAGCCACCACCGGATGGTTGGAGGCCTACCCTGTGCCTCATGCTACTGCCTGGAATATCATTCTAGGCCTTGAAAAGCAACTTCTTTGGAGGCATGGTACCCCTGAGAGAATTGAGTCAGACAATGGGACTCATTTCAAGAACAGCCTTATAAACACCTGGGCTAGGGAACACGGCATTGAGTGGGTGTACCACATTCCTTATCATGCACCAGTGTCTGGGAAAGTTGAACAGTGCAATGGCCTGCTTAAAACCACCTTGAAGGTACTTGGTGGGGGGGACTTTCAAGAACTGGGAGATTAATTTAACAGAATCCACATGATTAGTGAATACCTGAGGTTCCACTAACCTGCCCAATCTGATCCCTTGGGATCAACAGATGGAGAGAAAGTTCCAGGGGTACACATGAGAGGTATGCTAGGAAAAAAACTGTTTGGGTGAATTCTGCCTCCAGCAAAGACAATCCCATCTGTGGGGTTGTCTTTGGTCAGGGACCAGGTTGCACCTGGTGGGTGATGCAAAAGGAGGGAGAGGTCTGATGTATAACCCAAAGAGACCTTGTTTTAGAGAAAACTACCCATGACACTGTGCCTGTATCCATATCTGCATGTATGCATATAAAAGTTTAAATTTGATGTAACATGTTGGTATGGGAAAAAATTCGGGGCAGATAATGTTAGGGGTTGGTTTTGTTTTTCTTTCCCTCTTTTTCTCCAGAGGAGGTTTACATTCTCCATTTCAAGGGAGGGCCCTGCTTTCCCTAGCAGACACCTGTCTTTCAAACTGAGACAACAACATAAACCAGAGTCATTTGCAGTGTGCTCTGCTGGAAAAAAAAAAAAAAAAAAAAAAAAAAAAGGAGTGTTTTGGGTTAAAACTTGAAGAGCATGCTTGGAACTGCAAGGAAAAAAAAAATGTTTCATCTATTTTTTATCCAAGGAATGAAGCTCTCTGTATTAATAAATGAACTGAAAAGCATCAAGTTACAGATGCTTTTCAGCAGATCATCCAAGACTATAAACATTAAAGGATTCTACTAGATTTGAAAATGTCATAAAGACATTGAAATCTCTTGCTGTGGTTTACACTGGTGCCATTTAGGGCTGGGCCCTGCCAGTGGAAGGGTTACAGCAATGACAAACCTTGTTCGAGGAATCAAGGGATTTTCTGGAAGATACCAATTTTTGCAAGCTTACCACTGTCCACCTGAGAAACGTGACAAACATTGGTCCAGCAGATTATGTGCTCATCAGAAAAAAAGAGCACTTATTTCAGAATAACAGTATCCATAGGGAAGCTACTTTAGAATAATTTATTCTGCACTAGCAATTCTGAGTAATTTTTTCCTTGTCAACTGGCCATTAAATGTAGGAACTGAGCTGACCTGATTCCCTCATTTATGTAAGAAATAAAAGTGAAAGGCCACAGAAATAATAGAATATGAAGATCTGCTTAGGAAAGAAATAATTACCAAAATAACACAACTATTTTGCTTTTTCGAATAGACTTCTCATTTTCTTCTGCTTTGGTCAACAGTTCACATACCTGGTGACCAACACAGTGCATTCAAGCTCTACACAAAAAGAAACCAAGGAAAAAGAAAGCAGTTTTGCATCTTCCAGTCAGACTCAATTTTCCTCTTTTCTTTTCAGCTTACTTGTCAGCAACATGACTGTCTTATAAACTCTTCCAGGTTCTGCTAATGGAGTTATTTTTGGCTTGAATTACTTGCACCTGCTTGCATTTGCCTCTGCAGCCTTCCAGGGCTACAACAAGGTGGGTTTCCCACTAGGAGAGTGTGAAGTCCCAGAAGCACATCTGAACAAGTAATTTTAAGACTGGTGTGTCCTAACAGCAACATAAATCTATGAAGTGCTGGATTCAGCAGGAACAGCTTACAGGCAACAAAGGCTACAAAGTCATCAGAGAAAGAAACTGCTACCCAAAGCACCATCAATGCAAAGGAGAAGTGTCACAGACTATCATTCATGGATTCTCTTTCTCTGTCATGGTATATTTTTAAAAAAATATTTTGATTAAACAGATGAGAATTTATTTCAATCTCCTCTCATAACCATGCAGAATGAAAGAGAAGACACAGGCTCAGAAAAGATGCTTCATAGGCAGTGAGGCAGGAGGTGCAGAAGCTCCAGCTTCTCTGTGGACTCTAAAATGTATTTGGCTCAGACTGTTGTGGTATTTTAGGATAACTAATTACAATTTTCTGAATAATGCAGCTTCCAGCTTTTCTCCAAACAATCAACCAAAATTTAGAAGAGAAACTGACTTGCATAGAACTGAAAAATATTTTTCTCATTTTGTGAAGAAGTAAAATAATGAAACACCTTTTCTGGGGAAAACAGGGAACACTTAAGCCAAAATAAAATCTTTGTTCCACTTTAGGCTTATTCAAGACATTGGTTTTAAATTAAACAATTTAAAAGAAAAAAAAAGGAAAAAAATCCAAATCTAAGACCTAGGAAAACTCCTGTAATTTAGCATATCAAAATGAACCAGGTAAGCCAATATGGTACTCACAAGCTACATATGAAGGCAGGTTGTGATAATGCAAATCATATTAGTAAGTGCATGTGAGGATAAAATTTTCAACAAGCCAATCCTTTTTGAAATGAGATTTTTAACACAGGAGAACAACCCAGAAAAAAAAAGCCAAATAAATCTTGTTTATAAACGATATAGTCAAACTCATTCACTTGAAAATGCTACAAATACATGAATCATTTCTCAGCCAATGGTCACAATTTTAGTTAAATTTTCATATCAGGAACCAACTATTAAAAAGCTCACTGTGTTAGAATATCAGCAGGGTTTCTTTTAAATCTCAAGAGACAACAGTCAGGAGTATGAACAAACTACTACAAATAGTAAACACTGTAATTCATACAGCAGGGGATCCTGTACACTGAAGTTTTTACTGTCAATTACCCCAAAGTACATCACAGTGTAGGTGCAGACTAAAATGTATTACAGATGTATGAATGGTTTTGGTTTGTTATTACCATTTTAAAATTTATTTAATATGAAAGACAGGTACATTCACAATACACTACAGATTATACAGTAAAGTGATTTACATTTTAATAAGTCTGAGATTATGGCTTCCTGTCCTCCAGGTACCTTCTTTTGTATGCAAGGATAATGATAAACTGGGATTTTTGTTTCAAAAGTGAATTAGAAAATTAAAACATGTTTAATATTACTGCTAAAACAGAATTCACAAAGATCAACTTCAAGATAGAAAGCACTTCCTAGTACTATTCAATAATTTAAACAACCTCAAAGAGAAGGCAGAGCATGCCAAAACAAGTTGCTCTTGTTTTCAGTTGCAGCACTCCTATCTACATTGCAATAGATCACAGAACTAGGACAAGATTTTCCTATTCCTTCGCTGGGGAATAGATTTTTTCAGGAAGCCTTCTATAAGGAATATTAGTATTTATTGGGTCAGGAGTGTGTATCAATGGAATAACACAAAGTTTTCCATCAAACAAAATATATTTTCTTGCTTATACATTTATATATATATATATATATTTATTTCTTATTCCATATGACGGGAAGGATGCCACAAGTGTTCTGAAATTACTTCCTCAGCTATGCTTCTGCTGCAGTCATAGAAGGCTCACATTGTGCTTGGTACAGCACATTTTCTGATGTACACATTGGGCAGCAATCTCTCTTCTACAGGCATGATCACCTTCAGCAGACAGAAAAATTGGCAATGGACCTGTGGCTATGGACCTACTTCTCCACTGGCCACTTGCCAGCAATCTATATCTCTCTACTTTCTATGTCTGGGAAAATGTTGCACAGGAACGCATTTTGTATGTTTTCGTGCTGCAGAACACTTGTGTTAAGTTCTCATTAAAATAAAAGTTGGAAACAAAAAAGGCATTTTGTCAGCTCTAAGTTAATTGAAACATTGAACAAGTCATGTTTTTTGAGCCTAATATGAACACCTCTGTCACCTACTTTCCAAATCCCAGCATCTTTATTCTTGCATCTACCCTTGTTGTACTTGCAATTCATTAGCACAAATATAGGAATATCATAATAACTCATGCTCCTGGAAATGGATGTGTGTTCACAATTGGCACAAATTGTCTAGATATAATTTCAGCAGCACCCAAGGACAGTAGAGAGGCACTGCATGGGGACACTGGTAAGGGGACAAAGAACAAAGTGGCTCACAGTAGCAGTGAAGCACACAACCACTTGCACAGCAGCTTCTTTCACATTAAGCCACTGAAACACTTTATTACCTGGCTATGAAAATGAAAAATTCAATCAGACTCTCCATCCCATATTGCTGATGTTAGATATTTTAATAAACCATCCACTATCACTAAGTTCTGGTGAGGAAAAGGCAACTAATTAGCAATGAAACATAAAATTGCTATTCTTCTGCTTAAAAGTTCATTAAATAAGCAGCGTTCTCACCCTTTCCATCTTTTTTTACACATGCAGAAGTACTGAAGTTAACTACCTGGTTAATGCAAACTAAAAGATTTGAAGTTTTATGGTAATGTCAAACCCCGAATACTACAAGAAGTGATATAGATGCTTATATGGTGCATGAACATGTATGCAGACACGCTCACAAAAACATCCTAATGATGTACTTGCTCAGTGACATGAAAATCTAATCTCTAAGCAATACATTGTGCTTAGTTTTGGGCACCATGATGTAAGAAAGATATAAAGCTACTAGAAAATGTCCAAAGCAGAGCTACAAAGATGGTGAAAGATCTCTAGGGGAAGCCCTAAGAGAAACAGAGGTCACTTGGCTTGCTCAGCCTGGAAGAGACTGAGGAAGACCTCATTGTGGTCTTCAACATCTGCATAGGGACAGGCACTGATCTCTCCTCTCTGGTGAACAGTGACAAAACTTGGGGGAACACCATGAAGCTCTGTCAGGGGAGGTTTAGGTTGAATATCAGGAAAAGGTTCTTCACCCAGAGGGTGGTTGGGCACTGGAACAGGCTCTTCTGGAAACCCATCACAGCATGAAATCTGTCAGAGTTCAAGAAGCATTTGAATAACACTCTCAGATACATGGTGCAATTTTTGGAGCCGTCCTGTGCAGGGTCAGGAGTTGCACTTCGGTAATTCTTGCGGGTACTGTTCAACTCGGGATATTCTGTAAGTACCAATGACTTTCATTTTCACTGCTGCAGAGCAACCCAGAGAGGTGTGTGTGTCAATGCTCTCCTGCTCTATCTATACTGATCCCAGTGAGTGCAAGCCAGAGATGGAGCTGTGACATCTATGTCCAGAACATTTTCACAGAAAGTAAAAATTGGATTTAAGTGTCTCCTTAAATATTGCCTGCCCTGACTTTATTCACCACAGGCTCAGTTCAGCCTAATTAGTGTTGCCAGGAATCTAAGCAAACAGAATCAAAGAGTAACTTCAGAAGAGACTAAGCAGCAGCAACTGTCAAGAGTCTCTAATGCTTATTTATATGCATTAATTCAAAGTGCCCAAATTTTATCCATAATACATAGCATGCAGCAGACAGTGAGGCTGTGTCTTGGATTGTAAAGCAGGATGTGACCAAAACTCTGTATTCTATCACCACCTGTTGAGACCAGGTAAGGCTTTCAAACCAAGACAGGCTGTTAACTGGGAACACTGGTGTTTATATAAGGAAACCCATCAGTGTACCTATGGAAAGGCTGCAAATGTTTTACTCAGTGAGTACCAGCAGCAGTTGGCCTGCCACACTTGGGACAATATGAATATATCAGGGTTTTCAGAAACTCTAAGTATCTCTGGGGAGTCCTCGCTGCTCAGCAACAATGAAAACCATTCCCATCAGTTTTATTTATATTGGGTAATAATAGCATATTACTTATATATGGACTCAATATCTCTGTGATGGATAGGTTATTAAAATGCCAATGGACGGGTCAGAAATACATCAATATTTTAGCAGCACTGTTATCAACCTAAGGCTATGCTGAGTCATATTTCCTTGTGCTTGGAAAAGCTTGGAGAAAGCTACAATAACTGTCTGAAGTGACTGAAGGCATATTTGGAAAAGAATTCAAAGCTTGTATTAACAGCATTTTCCCTAAAAACAAACAGGCAAGATTGATTCATGAAAGAAAAACAATAAAAGGAGATGCAGGCAAATTTAAAAGAGAGATTTGTATCAAAGAAACTAATGGGAGTGACAGGCTGCAAGTTTCAGCTTGAGACAACGACCTGTTTGTGCAGCAGCTGGGTAAATATGTCCAAAACTCAGGCAAATTATAGCTTGGCTACAATTGAGTGGGGTGTGACCCATGACTGCCCTTTGTGTCCCCACGCCTCAGCAATGTGTTCTGCCTCCTGCTCCAAGACACAGGAACTTTGCCTGCAAAAAGCTCAGCAGAGCTTTCTAGAGACCTTCTGGAGCTTCCAGTGAGTCTAAATTAGCAGCAGAACAAGAGGAAATGACCTGCTCAGATGAGCTGAATGGTCATCTTATAAACCAAAATCATGTCATTCATGACTGAAAGGAGAATTATGCTGAGGGAAGACACAGTGAGGGAAAGGCCCCACTGCAAAGGACACCTGCTTGACTCCTTGGCATTTTTAAATGGACATCACACTGCTAACAAACTGCAGAAGCACTCTGTGAGGGCAAGTGCAAACCATGCCATCATGCATCTGTTATAATGCTAAGACCTTTTCACTGATATTTGTAGTGATATTTGAACAGGTAAACATGCCCTTAAGTCTGCGAGCAGGAAAAAGCTAACAGAGAGTTATGAGCTGGAATGGGAAAGGCAGTTACAGTACAGCCAGGAAATAAGTACAGCGAATTCTAATGGGGCATTAAAAGAAATTGGACTTTCCCTGCCCCTGAGAATAGTTCCACATGTGTTTTATCTTACCAGCAGTAACTGCACTGAAGGGACCTTGGTGCTTCAGTGGTTGCAGGACCAGGATGCCTATGAATATGCTTATGCCTTTTCCTTATACAAGTATATCAGTCCTTAAAAAATGAATTCAAGACTTGCCTCTTCCAAAGCTTTCATGCTCTTAACATGGGGCAAACAATACCACTAACACTTCCTCATGCCAATTAAATGATATTATTAAATCCTTATGGTTGGGACTAACCTATTTTTTTTTGTACCATGTCTCGGAATGTAGTTTTAAATGATAAAAACCTCAGCTTTTCCATCCCTGAAAGTACTATGTCACAAATTTACTGAAAAAAAATAACGTAAAACTACACAATTATCCCTTTGTCTAAATCCTAAAATTAGGGTTGGTTTGAAATTATAACTGTTCAACTTTACTACAGCTTTGTTCTTTGGTGGTGACCTCCTCCTCATGAATTTGAAGCAAAATAGGACTGAGATTTAAATGTTTGATTTAAATACAACTGGAATGATTAAGACCTTTTCTAGGTGAGAATTCCATGATTTGGCTAATACAGGGGCACTAAATTATCTGTTGGGCTATGTGTCACTGACTATGATCACATCCCTAAGGCCTTAGGAAGTTACCACCTGTCAGCTGTGTTTCTTTAACTCACCTGAGTACAAGCTCTTACCTCAGCTGCAGGTGAAAATGCTAATAACTTCCATCCCGATGAACCTATTCCATCTGTAGCTTGATGGATGGAAACTTGCTATGCCACCATAATATTTTCATAGCCTAAGGCTCAACCTCCCAGCAAACAGGAATTAAGAGGTAATGTCATGTCTCCTTCCCAATTCCTGATTTTCCTGTTGCATTGGTATACAAACCCTGAAACACACAGCTTCTGATTTCATAGTCATTGAACACTGGTATAACTTCAATGACTTTAGGGGAATTTTTCTAATTTATGCTTATGCCAAATCAGGTCCTATGAACTTCATATATATATAAAGAAAAATAGATATATGTAGATATAATTTTCTTATATTAAGTTGATTGTGAGGAAAACTTAATTACATTTAGCCCATCTGTAGTCAGATTAATTAAATATTTCTCTCTGCACTTATTTCTAATTTTAATGTCAACAGAGCTGTCCTAGTCCATGTTATGTTCCCATTAAAAAGGCAAAAGAAAATTGCTTTTAAAACCTGCAGTGAAAATGACATGAAGTGTCTGCCTTAAACTGACAAGTTCAAGGAGATTTAGAGTTAAAAGTGCCAACTCTTCCAATAACTCACTGTTATTGTAGAATATAAAGCACCCAAAATCACAGTACAGGACAGTTTATACAGAGCCAGTTCACAGAGTGTATCAGAAAATGCTCTCCATACATTACAGGCTAAATAGGGTTTTAGTGGGCAGATTTAAGAGCACAGGCGGGTGAGTCATGGCTCGGACAGCAGGGAAGAACAGCGACAGATGGGAGAGCACAGGGGGCAGGGATGCCAGCTGTGGGATCTTGTGTGACAGGGATACACACTAGTACAGGAGAGCACAGACAGTGGGCAGAAACAGGGTTCTTGGACCTCTTGAAAATAAAGTGGAAAAGGAAGGATATGAGAGGAATAAGGCAATTTTGAATAGAGTTCAGAAATGAGAAAGCCTTTGCCAAAGGACAGCAGGGTCTTAGAGCCCACAGGATACAAAATCAGAAGGTCTCAAAATATATTTGTAAATGAGGAATCATGACTGAGTCAGAGTGTTTCTACTGCGGTCCCACAGTGACCTCAGTTCTTGGACCTACATCAAGCTTAATTTATCAATGACCTAGAAGAAAACAAAATCATCATAGCAAGGTTTGCCCTTCAAGTTCCACATAAGCTCTCATCCTGGACACTGATATAGTCTTTAGGTGTGACACAGTAAGATATGTACTTTAACACATCTCAGTGTGCAATCAAAAGAAAAAAAATTAACCATGTTTGGGGCTGTTCATAAAATCATAGAACTGTATGGGTTGGAAGGGACCCTAAAGATCACCTTGTTCCAACCCCCAACCATGGGGAGGGACATCTTGCAGTAGACCAGGTTTCTCAAAGCCTCATCCAACCTGGCCTTGAATCCACTCTCTGAATGAGAAAGCTGCACAGCTCTGTGGATGACAGACAAGAACACTGCAAAGGCCAGTAGTAGGTGAAGGAGAAAAAAGCAATAGTCCTTGACTGCTCAGCAAATGAGTATTCCTAAAACAGATAGGAAAATTAATTAACTCTGAGAGTAACCAGGCAGGAATATTGTGGCTTCTCTCCCACTGGCAAGTTTGAAACAGAGCTGGATGTCTTTTCTTAAAAAAAAAGTGCTCCAACCCGTGTATTAGAACAAACTACTGGAAAGAAAGCAGAGACCATTGTATAAAAGAACTGCGTTTTCTCTAGCAAACCTAAAACTTAAGCAACCTTAGAAAGAAATCAAGATCACAGAGGACTGAGGTGGAGAGCACCTAGTGCCAAATGCCCTTGTTCAACCGATAAAAAGGAGCAAATAATTATTTCAGTACAGGGCTCTCTTTACCATACTTTCCAAAGTCTCTTCTACATGCTACCTTCAAAAGTAGGTCCACATAATTGCTGATTTCTGCTGTGTCTCAGTAGAAATATTAAGAGAGACTATGTTAAAAGCAACTGTAAATGTGCATTTTATGCTTGCAAATATATTAAATTAATAATAATGGAAGACTAACTGGATACCCAGATGAAAAAACCTCTCTACCTGTCAAAATCTATCTCTTGGCTGTTTCTTCTGAAAGATTGCAATTATGAGAAAGACTGGAAAGGAAGTACAGGAAATTACTTATTACACTTTTGTTCTGCTTTTTATGAGGAAGAATTAAGTACTGTGATGGTAGAGCCACAGATACTTTCTGCCTGCAGTAGCATCCAGCACAAGGGTCTGCTCCCTCACTGTACTGCTTCAGATAAAGTCAGTGGAACAACTGCCCTGAGCAAACAGACAGACATCGACATTTTGTGATAAAAAGAAAAGCATATAACAAAACTATGGATTTAAATGGCAGTCTAGGATGTGACAGATAAACAGAAACATATGAATTATGTATCATACCTCCATCATTGTCCAGGTTATCTGCACACACCATTTCCATGACAACATTACATCCTGGGCCACTCCAGCCTACTTGACAAACACAGTGCCACCCATTCTGATCAAGAGTGCACCTCCCATTTCCATAACAGAGACCTGGGCAACCATCTAAAAGAGAAAGTGAAAAAAAAAAAAAAAAAGAAAGCCTTCATGAAACGATATTTTTCTCTTATTTTGCAGTTGCAATTACTCATTAACATCCCTACTTCTAGCCAGCACTATACTTGCTGCCTTCAAATGATCACAGCTTGGAAGTCACATTTCTGGCCAAATATAGAAGAATCCCCAACTTAGTGCTTCCCTTTGCTTGCCCAAAAGTAGTTTCTCTGTGAGGAATGAGGATTTTTTTCAGTGTTTAGTATTTTGTGTACAGGAAAAAGGTGAGTAAAGTCATGCTATAAAGTTCTAAAGTCATGTCCATCTCTTTCTCTATTGAAAGATAAACTGTAGTTCACTAACAACATCACACACATAATCAAGACTTACATCAAAGTTACACATGAAAAATATTGTCTAAATGACAAACTGGCATCTATGGACATAATTCTACGCATTGCAGGGAGTGGAAATGACCTTTTTATTCTGTTCATAAATACTCATCTGACTGAGAAAAAGCCAATTTGATTTATGCTACAACACACTCTTTCCATAGAAGGCAATTGAGAGAGAATTGCCTTCCTGTTCTAGTTTCTTCCCTTATAGCCAATTCCAACAGGACCAACACATGCCCTTTGGTGGTGCTGATTTTAGATCATAACTGGACCAAGGACTGTAGCATCCTCTCAATTATATACTTGCAAGCTCTGAATCAATAGTAGTTTGGACATTCACATCTAGAGTTCCTGCCTCTAAGAGTGAGAGAGGAATGGTCTCTTGGATATGTACACTCACATCCATCTGCTTGCATAGCATAGTGCCAGCTCAGACATTTGTCAGATCCTCACCATGTCACACATGGAGTCAAAGGACAATGGATAAAGCTTGGAAGTAAGTTTGACAGAGTGAGTGGCATCACTTCTAAGATAGCTCCTTTCTTTTTCCCAGCATGGACATACAGGGTCTGAAAGTCTCTGTACATCTGATCATCAACACATAGGTGTTATCAGAGAGAGGGGTTTTTTTAAGGAGGAAAGAAGAGTCAGTGTCTGATAGGTCCAAGATGCTCCAAATTAACTTTGGAGGAGCCAGTCAGATTCTGGTCTGTCAGGCTGTGATTCACAGCCCCACATGTAGCACATTTCCTGGTAACTTTACAAGAGACACACGATCTCCCTTCCTTCTTACAGTTTATCAATCACACCTGCAAACAGAAGGATCAGAGCCTGACCCTTTTGCTCAGAAAAACTGGGGTTGGGTGAGACCATATTCTCACACTGAGTTATGGAAGACACTACTCCAAAGCAACATGAACTTGGCAACCACCAAATATACTATAAAAGCCTCTTTCAGGGAGTTGGGGAGAAGGACAGGATGTGAGCGTTCTTTTGGGTAATGCGGATGTTTCTCCACTTTCAGTCACTGTCCTGCTGAGTTCAGCAGTTTCTTGTACATGATTATATTTTGCTACTGTTTATGGTTACCCTCTAAGTCTACAAATGCAATAAAATGAATACTTGCGTGCTTTTATTATTATCTAATTCCAAAGAAATAAAATAAGAAACAGAAAATAGGCACTGAGATCTTTCTGAACTAATGGGTAGTTTGATATTTCAGTGAGCAGTGTTTTTGGAAGGGGCTGTGCATCACTGCTCTGCTCAGTGTATGCCAGGCAGAGGGACTGCTGTCACACTGGAGGAAGGGTCTCACACTGACATGAATGAGCAGGGTCTGAGGAAAGGCATGGGAACCACAGGAACAGCACCAGACAAAGCAACGTCAAATTTTACTCTTGTATCAAACGATTTGAAGAGAACTAGATCACATCTGGCACAGACACTTTTAGAAAACAAGAGTACTTCTCTATCAAAAGAAACTTACTTCAAGCATAAATGACAGAAGTATATTTTTTTTTACTTTTCATGGGAGACAGTATCAACACAAGATTTTTAGCAAGTCCTCAGCTCTGGCATTACTTTGGATGGTAAACAAGAGCAAAAAATGGATTTGCCTAACACAGCACATCAGACGGCCCTGTAAAACATGCTTACATTGCTACAACTTTGCAAACGAGTTGAGCACATTACTTATTAAAAACTGTATTTTCTGCTGTAAATCTGTCTCTCTACATGTGCATATATATCTATATATACCTCCATAAATAAATGTGTCATCTATTCTGAGAACCTAGCAGTACAGAAGCTCAAACAAAATGAGTAACAGAGAACTCTCAATTCCCAATACTTTTGTATATTTTCTTTTTTTTTTGTAACATTGATACGAAAAACTTACCTTGAACAGCATCTAAGTAGTGAGCTTAAAAAAGAAAAGAACAAAACTGAGATGGATCAAACTTGTGTACCAAATGAAAATACATTTGCTTATGGCTTGACACCTGGGGGTTAGATATAAAATGTCTCCCTCCTCCTGCAGGCAGATCTATTCCTGCTGCTGTGACCAGAACATTGCTTGTGATCGTCCTCCATTTGATGACAAGTGTGCAGGGGCCACACCTGGCACTACCTACAACGTGAACAGCAGGTCTTTTTATCTTTTTAAGTATTTCGGTTCTTCTCTGGATTTGCTCTAAACAATCTTCAGAAAACTATCACAAACCTAATGCTTGATTTAGTGAATTCTAGAGCTAGTGAATGAATTAGCTTAGAACACTCAAGATAATGATAACACATTCTAGATTTTTTTCAAGAAACAAATGTGAGACCTTATGCTGCTCATCTGAAAATTAGATAATAATCTCATTTTGGGACATTTTAGGGAGAAACACAGACTGCAAAAACCTGTCAAACTTCATTAAAAATACAACTTACATTTTTATAGTAGACTAATGACTTCTAAAAACATCTTTACCTTATTAGGAATATTGTTAGAGGTTAGCTCTAGGCAAAATACCTTTAGCAGTAAGTAAAGTATGTAAATCCTCATACAGAAAGGAAAGAGATTTATTGCAAGAATTACATAAGGCAAATAATAGCTTTGGCTCCTCACACCTTGTATTTTTTAAGCATTTTTTTTTCTCCCTGACTACCAAATTCATATATGAGCACATCTCAAAGATATGTAAGGACTGAACTATGTTTCCTTTCTATGTTTTTTCTTAAAAATTAACTAATCCGTTATTTCCTCTATACAGAAAGCTGTGCCAAGTTGTTATTTTGTGGGACAAACAGAGAGCAGAGCCACCTCTTTAACACTTTGGATTCTGAGACCCTGCTTTTCCAAACAGATTTCAATCAGAATGACGGCAATCTGTCTAAAACTCGATTAAATTTTTCTGTATTTCATTTCTTGAAACAAAACCCCCCTTACCAATGGTGCAGTGGTCCCCTTCCCATCCGGGGCTGCACTCACACTTCCCGTCCTTGCACTGCCCGTGCTCGGCACAGTGGGAGTGGCAGGTCCGCTCTTCGCAGCTGGGTCCCACCCAGCCCTCTTCACACTGGCATATTCCTCTGGAGCAGACACCGTGGCTGCCACAGTCCAGGGTACACAGCTCTGCACAGAGAAACAAAAGTACACCATGTGGAACAGCACTTTCATACTGCAATTAGACCTTGCATCAAGACTAATTTCACTTCTGTATGAATATCACTCATCAGCTGGATCAAACGTGGGATTTTATCACTCAGTAGATGCTGCAATAGGCTTCTCATGAGGGGTAGAAATGAGCCAAGGCAAAGACTCTCATTTAACAACACGAAAAGGGTGCTGGTTTATTCTTCTTTACAGCTTAGCCATCCTGACTCTGACTACAGCAAGCTCCTACGGTAGGGTCCAGCTGTAGACTCAGCACTGGCTATTTCCCTGCTGGGCCATGACTGCACTATTGGTTTGCAGACTCTGACTGCAGGCTCCACCAGCGTGCCCTAACTCCATCACACCCAGACTGACCTCAGAGCAGATCTTCTACAGCAACAACTCTCTTGCTTGTTTCGTTCTTCTTTGTGTCTCTCCGGATTATTCCTTTTTCCCCCAGAGCTCCTCCACTTCTTCAAGGTTCTCTTCCTCCAGGATCCTCCCTGAGGAGCCACCCACCTCTTTTATCACACTTACCTTTATTAGTCACAGCTGCGACCCATTAAGGGCAAGGCTGTTTCTCTTCTTTGGTAATTAGTACAGCTATGATTTATCAGGGGCGAGATCCCCTGTAATCGCTTCTTCTACACCTACACCTACCTTACCTACCAGACATCACCTAACAGACTTTATGCAATCTGGCTGCCTCCTTCTTTAGTAGTTACTTTTCAGATAATTTATTTGTTGGGGGTGGGGACTGCAAATGATGGTTTTGCAGAGGGTAGAGTCTGGTGTGAACCAGACAAACAATGACATGAAGAAGTCAGTATCTTTTGACTAATTCTTCTGAGACTCAATTCTAAAATCTCTTACAAACTCAAATATTGTGAGCTGAATTAAAGGAGCTTACATATAAGCAAACCAATCTTCTAGATATTCAAATGTTTGTAGTGATGATAAAATGGCCTTCACTTGCAATACAGAGAGCCACCACAAAGGGAGCAAGAGATGAGGCAAGCACCTCTGACAGCAGTATGCAACATTACATGACCTACAGGCCATTCAGATCCCCCTAGTTCTAAAATGGCTTCTGAGGATTCAGACTTTTTTTCCCCTTCCTGATCTTCATGAGTCAACTGCTAAGAAACCAGGAAAGCTGTTTCAAGTAATACCTCCTTCATTGCCCTCAGAAGAATTTCTCTACCTGGGCACTGCAGAACACCCCTAATTGTGAAGTGGTATGAAAGTCCTAAATTGTTTCAATACATCAACATATGCTAACTGCACTTCTACTTCCATTTATATTAAAGTTGTTCTGTGAAAAGAATGGTTTCACTACAGAAAGGTTCAATGTAGTTTGAATTTATTTAGAATGATTATTGTAAAGACATAGAATTTGCTTGTTATCCTGTAATTAACCTGCTACAGAAATGTCTCCTCCTTCTTCCTCTCAGAAAGCAGCTGATAGCACTTAAATGGATAAGTCAAACACTCATGTCTGTTCTGATTTCAAATGTCAATGCTACATATTTAGTTGTGGCAGGATTTTTCCCTTGACAGATTTTAAACAATGATCATTTAGATCTTGGAGCTATTGTATATAAACATCCTTAAAAGCATTTGTAGTGACAAATGCTGTCACTTACATACCAAGAAAAGTTTTTAAAGTTTAAATTGAAATCTTATCTTGCAATAATTTTAACACAAAGAAAAAAGCATCTCAGAACTGGAACAGCACAGTGACATCAAAGACGTGCTGGGCTCTGTCTTGAGTGAGAGCTTAGCCCTTATTTTTGTTAGGAACCAGGATGACAGCACTATGCACAATCAAAAGGATGGGTGAGTGACAAACTGCAAGAGCACTGTCCAACTCAAATTCAGAAGCAGAAGGCATGGTAAAGAGCATTACACAAAATTCAGTAAAATGAACTGTAAAGTACTGTCCTTAGGAAGTCAAAATCAGCTATATAAAAATAATTAAATTTACTATTCAGACAGGGAGTTGTGTTATACTGGATTACAAGACAAAAATAATTATCTGATTATATGATTCTATGATATTACTGAAAAAACAATATGTAAGACAAGAAAATAGACATATTCAAATGAAAACTGTGCTGAGTCTGGGGCATTATATCTTCGAAAGTCTTGATTGTTGCCTGCTGATCATATATTAATCTACTGCTTCATGCCTTGGACTGCCTGCCTGCAGGTACTGGAAAGGATTTCTTCCTCTTTGCTACATAATTTGTCTTGGCTCTTTCATTTTGTTACTTGTTTGTTCCTGGAACAAACGTGGGGAGACTATAGGAGGACTTGCTTTCTTATTCCATTGGTACTGAAGGTGTCCAAACACTTGCTCCTATGTTTAGGAAGTAAATTGATCCCACCACATCACAAAAGCATCACCCCCAAGCAGACTGGCGGAGGATCACTGGTTTTATTTGAAGCTTTCTTTCCAGCTTGGGCCTACTCCTGAGAATTAGATCTAGCAAATACTTTAAGAATTTAGGCTTCTAGATGTGTTTCATCTCCCCTGATCTCCCTCTAGTTCATTATAATTATTGCTTTTGTTATTTTACTTCAAGTGGCAATATACAATTACAATATACTAAGGTAGGTGGAATGGATGGTCTTTTTGATCCTCTGGATTGATATTCTACTATACAGATTTCTTCAGTGAGACTGGCTTAGTTCAACTGATTCCGAAACTTCAGGGAAGATTGTAGGCATTGGAATACAGAAGTGGCAGTGCCGAAGTGGGGAAATAAAGCAATACATAGAGCTTCTGACCCTGGCAGCAGCACTAGCAGCTCCTGCCACTTCTCTATCTGTAAACAGACCAAAGAACCAGCTGTGGAAAACCTTGAACACATTCCCACACATGGCATGCATGGCTGCCTCCCCCGTCTGTCTACCCCGCAGAATCTAATTATGACAAACTCATCTTCCAAACAAACAAAAGAAATAACAGCATGGAGCTGAAGGCAATGTAGGCACATCCCTACAGGGACAGGGATAGATTTTGTGCACGTTCCCCTTTTAAAACCAAAATATTAAACAAACCTTAAAATGTTAGGAAGTTTTCCACTGTTTTCCCTACACATGGAATAAAATTTTTAAACACAACTTAAGCTCCTAATCTTTAACGAGTCTTCACTCATAAGGCTTATTTTTTTGGGTCTATTTTCCAACATAAGATCATACTTGAAATGAATGTACCTAGTTCTTGCATTTCCTTCTAAAAATGAATTTTTTCCTCAAAATATTGAGTCTAAATATTCTTTAATGAAAACCAAACCAAATTTTGTAAGCACTAGATGTAATGTAATGAGGTTTTTTAGTTTGCACCAGACACTTTCCTCAGCTACCCTAGCTGACCTGCAGTTCAGCCAATTCACACTTTGTTGTCACTGAGGCAAGCTTGAGAATTACATTCATTTTGGTGATTTCATAAGGCTTCAGAAATGCTGTTTACCATGATAATGTATTCTTCTGCCAAGCAAATCCAAGATTCTCCACAGACTTGTCATGAAAAGCAAGGGAAATTAAGACTAACGTCATCCTATTAATGCTGTGGTAGAATATGCAGCTTTAATCCACAGCTAATTCAAACAACTAAGATCAGAAAAAGGATTATCAGTTTAGGTTGTCCTCTTTTTAAATGCAAAACTATTTCTTAACTTCTGCAGATAAACAAGCCCAGAAACCTCTGTGTAGCAGGGAGCCACATTAGCATTTGTGTTTGCATGGAGGGTTTCCACCAGAGACCAGACAAAATGAGATACTACAGTGAGTGCTCAGGGACCAACAGCAATGGGAAATTATACAGGAAATTTAACTAGGTAAATACCTTCAAATAAAGCTGATGTGGCAAAAATTCACATAGAAGTGAAGTTGGACAGCAAGTCAGACATGATGCAACTGTTCACCTCACTGGAACATCTTCCTCCTTCCAAAGCAGTTGGTCCCACAGGGCACAGAATCATCACAAAATGCAGCAGAGCCAGCACAGTAGGGAAGGGCTTTGAGCTGTGGGTCAGTGCAGCAGTTGAGAAAGCCAAAAATATCTTCTCTGATTGAAACAGCTATTCCACTCCTCCTCCTCTCTATCCATCTCCTGGCTCTGTGATCCCTGCCTAGTGCTTAGCATGTGAAACTGGTGAGATGATTCAGATCATGGAACTGTCAGATAATTATTCAGTTTATTTTTCTGACTTAATACCTGACAGCTAGCTGAGCTAAATCAGCCCAAGGAGAGATCAAAGCAGGCAGGATGAGGGAGGAGATGCAAATCACAGCCTGGACAGAGACTATCCTGCTGAGGAGTCACAAGCTGTGCCATCATCTGACTGGGAAGGACAACAGCAAAGAGATGACTTATGTAAGGTAACAAGGGAGGCAGGTGACAAGAGGTACAGTTTGGATTAGTTGACTCAGGGATATTGCATCACAAGCCTTCACTTGTGCTGTTCCATTAATGCCATTCATTCTTACAATGTACAGTGACACGCTCACAATTCCTTAAGTTCCTTGACCATGTTGGTGTTCAGGCTTGTAGGCTTACATAAACCCATCTCCTCCCTGCCACTCCTCTGTGCCATTAGTGGGATATACTCTGCCTGCCTGAGCTCTGGGCAGACCCTGTGCAGCAAGCTGGGTTGCAGGCTGGTCTGTGGCTGAGACCCACTCCTCAGTACACGCGAATTTTCATGGTTCCCAGGAAACCAAGTCACCCAAATTCACAGTAATTCATGGCTGTGCATCAATTTTTGTACCTTTACACTTTGAAATCCAAACAAGGTTCTCTAAATGTAGGCCTGGAAAGTTAATTTTGCTTTTGAAAAAAGCCCAGCCATGCAGAGTCACTGTGAACATTGTGCTGGCAGAGTGCCGGGGGCTGGCCTCAGCTGACCCCAGCAGCTTCTCTCAGCCTTTCATCAAATACTGTTTGCATCAAATCTAAAATTCTGAGTCTTTAGACTCGCACCAATTAATGAAGAAGAGACTTAAAAAATGTTCAACTCAGTCTATAATTTTTACTGACATGTCCTTAATTCTGAATGCTCATTAATTTCTTGGAAAAAGGCAAATGTGAGCTGTGAACCATTATTTGCACATATTCTTGAGAAGGAGTCAAATAGTTGATGATTCCTGAGCTAATCTAAAAAGCATTAGAAATGCACTCCACACTCTTAATTTTAATTACCTAAGTCAACAATGAGTTCTTTCAAATGTGTTTTTATAATAAGCTCCTACTTAGGTGTTATGAAAAGGGAAATTAAAGCTAAATATTTTATAATTTGTAATGATATGGGAAGATTTTAATGTTAATCAACATGTGTCAGAAATAACTCCTAGAAAATCATGCTAAGAATAACAATAACTATATGTATAAACAAAAGTGGCCATACACTTTTGTTCAGTCGTGAGTCTACAGATAGTCTAAACTTTCAGTATTATATTAATAATTTTGCCATCCATTTTTAAATAAGTGGTTTTCCATAAAGATTAGAAATTAATCTACCCTGACTTTCACCCAATAAGCTTAACTGCTAGAGGCAGCAAAAAAATCACCTATCTAGACCTAATAAAGAAGTTTTTCCAATTTAAATATACATTACATTTAATAAGTTTGCATGATAATTTCAACAATGTTCCTGAGCTTTTTAAATTACCTTCCTGCTGTGTCCTGGAGACAACTCTGTTCTAGCTTTCATTTTCAGCAACTGACTTTATTAATATATTTTTTTACACCACAAAAAGGTTCAAAAATGTAAAGTTTTAGGAGTTTGAAAAGCACTTGAGCTTTTTTTTTTTTCTGTAAAACCTAAAGGAAATTTGTTCCCCTTAACAAAGGTTACCTAGGAGTGCACTGTAGAGGTTTCATGCAGACATCAAGTTGTACATATCTGTAGTAGAAGAGATGTTATTTTTATAGTACAGCTTATCTTATCTTCCCAATTTACATAAACTTATTTGGCAATCTGGATGTTAACTGCATCTGATCTCAGCTTTTCCAGCAGTGTCACAGTCTGTTAGTTAGATGTGTAACTTTTTACATTCTCAGTCAACCACAGCTATGCCAATAAAGCTTCCTTGGAAGTGCTCAAGGCCAGGCTGGATGGGGCCTGGAGCATCCTGGTCTTGTGGAAGATGTCCCTGCCCATAGCAGGGGAGTTGAAATGGGATGATCTTTAAGATCATAGATGTTAAAGAACCCAAACCATTCTGCGATCTATGATCAAGCAAGGGACATTTAGAGGCAACACAACAGTACTGCATGGGTTATACCAGTATCCAGTGGCACCTGCTCTTCAAGCTTGAGATGGAAATCAAAGGGATTTGCAAATATCTTCAAAACATTAATGCTGAAGTCCTTCTCTGTCAGCTGCCAGGTTTTGTGAATATGTTTTCCTTTGGAAAACTGAAATCAGGTTCCTGTGTGGAAAGGCAGCAATGGTGCATTGCCTGTCTCTTCCCTAGCCTTCACACCACCGAGGAACACGTGATGGGAACTTGCCACAGAACTTAACGTGAAATTTAGTACAATCAGAAATAAATCAATACGATAAATCATCACCAAATGACTGATCTATTTTAACATAAATTTATAAAGAATAGAGCTGCAAAGGACTTCACAGGATCATCTATTATAGTTTCAAAATAAATCATACCTGGCATCCTTGAAAAGCTCCCAGCAACACAGAACAGGACTATACTATGACAGGCAATTCATACCACTATCAGACCATCATCACAGACAAGTATTCTCTCAATCTAAATTTCTCTTGCTGCAACATTCCTTATCTTTCTCTTCATGCATTACATGCTAATATCTGACACTGAAATATACGAAAGGTCACCTCACAATACCAAAACAATGTGCTACAGTTAGGTGAATAAATTCAAAGCAACTCTTACTGCAAAACTATTGCATTGAATTTATTATCATCTATCTCTCCAAAATAATTTTCACAGTCATTTCCAAAGATTCTGCCCTTGCCCAAAGTGGGACATGATGGCCCATCCCAACAAAAGACTCAAAGAGTGAGATTCATCTCACCTGAACTGAAATATTTGTCTGAAACACTTTTCTGTTACAGTTTGTTATCAGACTAGAATGCTTAAATTTATTCTGCTATTGATATTTATCCTTTCTGGCACTATCACGAAGCAAGACTGTAGCATGTATATAAAGCTATATTAAGCCAAGGAAGAATTATTTGGAAAAAATCTTAAGGAGAAAACAAGTCCAACTCTAAATTGCATCTGCCCTCATTTCTGGCTCTGAACGATGTTAGAGAGGCTCATAACATATTCCAACTATTTTTCAGTTTTCGATGAATTACACAAATATAGACATGCCTTAGCCCCCTCAAATACCATTTTTTTCATGTCTTCTTGATGTCTTCTAATACTTAAACTCATATTAAGTACCCCCTTTCCTGATAACCTGTTTCTATTTTCTCTTCAGTAGATCTCTGGGTTTTGTTATGAAATGAATTAGTGATTCCAGAAAATAAGCTTTTGTGTGGTCTCGCTAGCATTAAAAAAAACCCAACAAAACCAGCACAGCTGAAATCTCAGTAGTGGACTGGCCCAGGCACTCTTCACCTTTTGCTCAGTATTACCTCAGAAGCTTTTCTACCAGGAGGCAAAGAAGTACTTCAGGAGGTTGGGTCTTCCTTAGAGAGACAAGAGTTGCTGAAAAAGAACTACTAACTAGCCAATCAGTTCAGAAAATAAATGGGAGGGACCTAAACTTCATACAGCCCTGACTATTATTTGGGATAATTCAGACACAATTATTGGACAACTATCAACTGCTTAATTCCCCAAACATTACTTCATTTTAAACCTTCCTACTGTAAGTTCTATGTAGAAAACCTTTCTGGTGTCTTGCCTTGCAGCTAGCTAACTAGCTTTCTTATCTTCTTACCACAGGCCACAACATACAAAATAAACCCAATGGAATGAGATGCTGTATCCTCACTATTTGTTACTCAGAATTTTTCACTATCCATACAGCAGTGGTTTTAACTACTTTCTGGAAATTATCCTACCATCATCTCATTGAACTTTTTCTTGATGCACTAGGTACTCTATAAATAAATCTTCTGGCCTCCAGTAGGAAGGTTGCCATTAGCACTACTGTGTATCACAAAATATATGAATGCAATTGTGTTTAAAAAGCCCTGTAAGGTAGTTTCTGATAATGCTACATCTATTTACAAGTATCTTTTCGAAACTGAAAGCCTCACTTTACTTGAAAATTTATTTGTGTAGAAAAGTAATCAGTGGACAGACAGAGAGGTCTAGAGGGAAAATACAACAGAGGTTGGGGAAATGACAGTAACTTTTTCTCCTTCTGAGATCTTTTATTACACTTTTTTCATCCAGCTTTATTTTTCATCTGATGAAGATTTTCTTCCTGATCCAAATCCAATTTATATATATATAAAATCTCACTCTGTATCGATTTCACTGTGGTTCAAAATGGTATTTTTACAGTACAAAAATTTAATCAATACAGCCTGAAGAAGCTGGACTGGTAATGGTAAACATACTAACAGATATTTCATTTCAGGCAGCCAAAGCACTGAAAATTGATACCACTGCAAAAGATTCCTCATTTGGCACTGGGAACATCTCTGTTTACCCAGCCATAGCACTGGTGTAAAGGAGAATACAACTATGCTGGGCTTGCTACCCAAGAGACTTCAGCTGCACAACTTGTTTCTTTCTTAGAGATCTGATACAGGTTGGCAGGTTGGATGAGGCTGGTATGGGCAACGTTTAAAATAAATGAGCAGAAGTGTAACCTAATAGCAAGGAAGATTAGACTGACACAAGGGCAAGGAGAAGCACACAGAAATCTGACCAGGACATCTAAAAAATATTGTTGCCCAAGTAAATGTGGAGTTTCCTTGTCAAATTTCGTCCTGTTTTATATTTTGTCTTCACTCTATCATTTCAAGTTGTACTTGTAGCAAAGCAGTGAGATATCAGTCATCACTGGAGACTTATACTCTGACTAACAAGCTCTGAAATCCTCTGCAACACTCCAAGAACCACAAAAGGAAGTGCTGTGCAACCTCTACCATGTTCAATACTTTGTTTGATCAGGAGAGTGGTATGTAAGCAGTTCAAAACAATCTGTCATGAGCTGTAATGACTGAGATGAAAGTAATGCCTTTGTGCTCACTCACAGAGGGGAAAATGCAATTCACAGTTCCTTGGACTGAAAAGCCAGTTGTGCAGAAAAAATGGGAAACCTGTTGAGCAAGTGACAGACCACAAGAACTAGGGAAGGCATGAGGCCTGTGATAATGATAAGAAACATGGAGAACAACCATAGCTTTGTGGGGAAAAGGGAAATAGACAAAGAGATGGCTCAGTAGGTTCATTCAGTATAGCTGTTTCACAGGTACAGCCTGAACCAATACAGCATCAAAAGAAAATAAAGATTTTGAGACACCTATTTTCAGTAAAAGTTCACCAGACTGTCTGAGGAGATCAGGATATGTCCATATAAGCACTAAATCTTCTGTGGTACACAGAACAACTATTGTTAACACTGATTTGGGCTCTGCTCAGAATATAAAGCTTTCCACAATTATTTAATTACTAAGTTTGATTAGTGATACCCAGTAAAGAAGTAATGATTTATTCAAGCATTATTTGCAACAAGTGGGCATCATCTTTAATTCACTGGCTTACAGGATGACCTTTGGGTATGGGTCTACTCACAAAAATTGTGCTGGTGTGAGCTCTGAAAGTTGGATGTACTTGCTGACTTGAGTAATGAAGATATATTTTACTTATCCTATTTTGAAAGAGCTCAAAATGCTGAAAAGGTGAGCATTGGCATTACTTCTCAATGTATTACAGGAACAGCTATTCAGATTCACCTCTGTAAAAGCAATGGCAGCCCACAAGTGAGAGAGATGCCATTGCTGCCCAAATCAGACACAGACCTGGCACTCAGAAGGAAAGGGGTTAATGATTTACGGAACGTTCATCTACACGCTGGGAATGGATGCTTTTAAAATAATGTGATTTTTATTTATTTTTTTTTTCACTGAAGAGCCAGTCTACATGGACAGATGGAAATCTGTTAAACCTGGAGAAGAGAAGCTTCAGGGTGACCTAACTGTGGACTCCCAGTACCTGAATGGAGCAAGGAAGAGGGAGAGGAACAGTGGACAAGGGCATGTGGTGATAGGACACAGGGAAATGGCTTTAAACT
Organism: Acridotheres tristis; assembly: GCA_037013685.1. Lineage (NCBI taxonomy): Eukaryota > Metazoa > Chordata > Aves > Passeriformes > Sturnidae > Acridotheres > Acridotheres tristis. Next base: position 10,353,577 of record CM072889.1, on the reverse strand, counting down.
GAAAGAGGGTAGGTTTAGATTAGGTATTAAGAAGAAATTCTTAACTCTGAGGGTGGTGAGTCACAGACACAGGCTGTCCAGAGAAGTTGTGGGTGCCTCATCCCTGGAAGTGTTCAACACCAGGGTGGATGAGGCTCTGAGCAACCTGATCTAGTGGAAGATGTCCCTATTCACAGCAGGGAAGTTGGAGGGTGCCTTTAAACCCAAATCATTCGATGATTCAATGAAGCAGTGAATCAACTAAAATAAGGCTTTGGTCTGTGTGTTCCCAACAATCAAGCTGTATTACAGAAAAAAACACTGTGAGAAATCAAAAGTCATTACCAGCTTCTAAGTAACATCTCAGGTTCACAGGCAAAAGTAAAAGTAGATGAAGAAGCTAGCCTTGCTTCCTCCATTTTACACAAATAAACAGTTCCTTGGACAAACTCAGCAGTGAGGCATAACAAGCTCTTGCACAAAACCAAGGAGTGTGGCCTCAAGTAGCACAAGTTCCAAAGCACTCAGCATCTGCCTACGAACACTGTGTCCATCCACATGGCGGGAGCAAACACCCCTGTGTTCACAGCTGAGTCAGTGCAGGTGAGTGCAGACACAAAGCAGCTCCCAGTAAATAAACCATAACTTCCTCTGTGTCAGCAGCACCAACAGAAATAGCAGCATGCATCCGGCAGCTGCTACTCTGCCTGACTGCTGCCAAACCAAAGGTGCAGCTCATGACTTGCATTTTTCTGGGGAGCCTGGTACCAGCTCCTCAGAGCTGGCAGAGGCACCATCAGGTTGGCCACCCTTCTTCAGGGCATTTTTGAATTCAGCATATGGGGGACGCAAAGCAAGAGTTGAACAATTACATGCCATGTGAGCAATCAGCTCTCTGCACTCCCATCAGAAAATGATTTTGAACCCCAAGGTGATAGACACTATTTTAACAATCTGTTAATAGAATAGCCAAGTCTTCCTGGATTGAAGAGTGACATACCCAAATCTACACTGTAGCTACAATACACAAGGAGTTTTTGACCCATTGACATTAAAATATTCTTGGATAATTATTATAAATTTATTTTTTTAAAGCATATTACTCGAGCCAAAACATTTAAGCAAATGTCATTAAGGAGGGCAGAGACTGGGAAATCCTTACATGTCTACAGATATTACCCTTGCAACAATATAGACAACCAAAATGCTCAGAAATGTAGTATGTAGGGAAGTTCTCATGAGTTTGACTTTTACCAATAGCAATCGCCTATTTTGAGAGGAAGCTGCTGCATAAATACGTTGAAATGATAGCTATTTTTGTAGACTTACCATGACAACAAAAAATATAAATATCAGCTTTTTAGGGACTGATGCAGCACATTTTGCACAATAGATGTTCCAAAATGCACTGAAGGACAAAACCTCTAGTTGTTCTAGTGCTCTTTTGTACCCTTGCTCTAGCAATTCCATTTGTGCTTTTCCAGCTGTGAAGAAACAGAAGCTCACTCTAACACAAGAACCTTCCTTTAAAAGAGAGCGGTATGGATAATTTGTGAGCAGCAGAACATTCCCACAGCTTCTCTACTTCAGAGTTCTCTTTTACAAAGGGTTATTGTGGAGTACAAGCCTTCCATAGTCAGAATTTCTATCTTGACATTTTCTTGAACACCGACTGTTCATGAAAGACCTTTCCATCCTATATCCTGTCATTTGTTTTAGCATGGCTCTTAATCCCTGTTCAGTAGATTGACTTCTGTGTAGGTAATAAGGTTGAGATGTAAAAGAGGGATGCAGGCATTTAACTACAAATATACACCTCTAAACCCCTTGCTTACCGTACCTAATTCAAAGGTCCTTGAACCACTTTGGCACCTGAGTTGCTACTAAAATCCCACTTACTCGCCAGGTTTTGCTACTAGATAATGGCAGCAGCTTTATGTTAAGAGCTCTAGTTTTGCAATCTGCAGGACCTTGCACCAGTGTTGCCCAAGGATCCTAAGGAGCATCACTTTCCTAAGGCTGGACTAGAACAAAGCACAGTGAGGGCGACATTCCTGACAGGATGGACTCCCTGTAGGGGCACGATGCCATGCAGACAGAGAGGAAAGGCTCTGTCAGCTACCCAGAGTGGAGGGCAAACAGAACCCTTTTGTCATCACCAGGGCAATTTGGGTATCTCCCTCCTGGGTAAGACAATAGTTGCTGAGATAGAAGCATTCAAAACTAACTCTGTGGATTCCACCCTGTGGAAAAAGTAATACCTTGCTGTGCATTAGACTAGGATTTACAGAAGCTGACTTAATTAAATTGCATTTACATTCGAATGAGCAATATTTCCATTTATTGCTGAATGAGGTGCAGACAGCAATAGATTAAGAATCTTAATTTTCAGGAAGAAAAAGAAAAGGAAAGGGCCATTATTTTTGGTATATCTGCAAAATAAGCAGCAATCAGTTGAAAAACACCCTGTGTTTCCTCACTGTATATCTCATACCCTTGACTTATCCTATTTCTTAAATCAATACATTACTACATCAGGTATTTTTGGTTCTCTCTGGACTAATTTAAACATGTAGATAATTAATTTTTATTGGAGTGTTTCTTCACTGCCTTAAATTTCTCATGTTCTAAATGCTGCAGCAACACATATTAAGTATTCCAATCTTTAACTGTATGTTTTTAATAGAAACCTTGCTCACCAAATACATTTTTGCAAACTCTTGCAACTCTACAGAAGATACAAATCAAACTAGTCACACGCTGTTTTTTTCTTTTCAATGAAATATACTGTAGTAGGGAAGAGTCTTTCTACAATGTCAGACAATGTACAGCACGAGAACTTCAATCACCCTTTTAATTAGCAGAGCAGTAATAGACAAATTACAGAAAAAGGACAGTAAGATGAAATTAAGCAAGTCCATCATTTCTTAAGAACAAAACAGTGAAGGACGTTTCTAGTATAAAATCAAAAAGTTCTTGAGACTTGTCTAAAATAGGGAACAGAGTGGAAGCCCCAATGTGCAACTGAGCAGTCTTTAGAAAATGTACGACATTACATCATGTACCGAGGAAATCTCAAGGCTATTTTCACTACTGCAAGCTCTTTGTAGTGAACATCCTTGTCCTTGGTAAATGAGAGTGATTGACACCCATACATTGCAATTCCCTAAACCTGAAGAGTTTCTGATTACGATGAAATGGGTTCACCTAATTATTTTTTCAAGCTGCAGTTTTTGATGTTTAATTTTGAAACCTATTTGAGATGTCTTGAACTATATTAATATACTGTATTATGCCTTCATTTCTTTTTGAAGTACTTTACTGTAAAAAATGGAGACTTCTAATGATTTTTAAATTATTCCACTCTGCACATATCAATTTACAACAATTACAACATTTTGCATTTCTCAAAGCCCTTCAGTTTTAAAGAGGTTTTTTGCTTCACAAGATATTGAAGGAAGACGCTGCTGATTCATTTTTACCCTTTGTAAAATTACAACCAATCTTGCTAGGATAGCTTAACCAAAAATAGATATGCTAAATATATACCATCTCCATATAATCATTTTAGGATGAATGTTTTTGTGACTAAGAACTGCCAGTATTCTTTTCCCAATCATAATTAGGTTGCTTCAGCGATATAAATGGATTCAGTGGAATTATGACAAATGTCCTGGAGTAAGAGGACAGAAACTGGCCTACTTTGTCTGAACAGAGTCTAAAGAAATGAAGGCAGGACAGGATGTCAAAGGCATCAGCTCTGTGACAGATTTCTCAGTCTATTTTAGGCACAGTGCTACAATTGATTAGTGACTCAGGGCTGGATTCTCACCTGAAACACATCGGGACTGCACTGCTGGTATCACTGCAGTTACACTAATTTATACAAGGCTCTGCCCCCCTGAACAACTCTGTCATCCATTTTCTCTTGATATTTCTCTCCCTTAATCTCAAGGCTCCATGTTAAAGGTGTCAATCTGGGAACAGAAGATGAGTTTTTTTGTTCAGTTGATGCTGCACCTTCAATTAGCCAGAGCTTCCCTTCTATCTGACAGGAGCAGTCAGTACTCATGCGTTTGACTTTCTTTTTCTGAAAAGCACTGCCTAGATGCCTCAAGGGGAGATGACTCATTAACATCAAGGCATTTTGGGTGACAGCCTATAAATAAAGCAACAAAGATCCATAGACAGTAAGTAGAGATATGACTATACTGAAGTCCTGGTGACATTAAAAGAGTGTAATATCAGTCTTCCATCCTACTAACTGTGTTATGTATTGGTAGATCACACCCCTACTACACAGGTCAGCGAGATGTATGCTGGAGGCCTGACTGATAATGGATTTTTGCATACTATCATAACAGGGTTCAGCATGGTGTAAAGATGCTGAGACTCTGAAATAGTCCAAGAATGACCTTTTTCAGTACAGGGGGTTTTCACAAAGAATATTATCTAATCTGACTTGGAACAAAGTATGAAATTTCTGTTCTCCACATCTTGTAGAGGCAGGGAAAGATGACATGAGAAATGGAACTCAGTCTCTTGTGCATTTCTCTTGGGCACATCTACTGTCAGATGGCTAAATTGGTAATGGCTAAATGTCTCTGAGCACTTTGGTGTGATTTGCCAAAGGATGACCAAACTAGGAAAAAACTAAAATTAAATGGGTAAAGTGATAAACAAGATACCAAGGAATTAATTCCAAAATAGAATATATTAATTTGCGTTGTGAGAATTATCACGGATTTTTAATTTTCAGTGCTTTATATCAGACAAGCATTTCTTTTTTCACAGGCTAATTACTAAAGAGATGAAATCACATTTTCTTTTTTAGTATGAGCTAAAGCCATTTCAGTGCTTGAAGATGACCTGTTTGCTGTAGGTTGGTGTCACTGTTGGGAACAACATCTTGGACAATGCAGAACTGTAGCAGTGCTGGTGATGTTTCTTTTTGTCTAGGAAACACTTGAGAATCAAAGTGGAGAAACACAGCTCTTCTCAGAGATGTCTGTGGATCTCTGCCTGCGATCAGCTTCCCTGATGCCTGTGCCTCCCTTCAGGCAAAGCTGACAAAACCCTCTTTATTCCTTGCACACTCCAAAGAAAAGCAGTCCTGCAGAAAGCAGGACAGATGACTGTTAAAGGGACAGCAAGTAAAACAACTAAAGAAATAAAGTTCCTGTAGAAGAAGATGCTGGATCTCTGTGTATTTCAACATGGACTTCACCACAAGTAAAGATTGCAAGCAATGTCTGCCCAGATCAGTAGGAATGGAAGAATCAACTGTATTACTTGAATGATGACTGCAGGCTTGGGATTCTTGCAACTGGAATTATAACAGCTATGTCCCAGGTACAGCACTTGAAAGAACTCTGCCAGAGTTCTCTATAAGAACTCTATAAGGCTTCTCTACAAATTTCTGACACTGGTGTAATTTTGAAGCAGTGAAAGCCATAGTTTGTTTTTGATCTTCAGCATTCAGGCCAATTGGTAAACTGGCACAAAAGACTAATCCATCTCCCTCATGGTAAATACATGTTAATCTATAACCATATAGAACAATTAGAATACTTTCATCTTGTCCATATAATAAACCAAAGACAGACAGAAAGTACTTTCAAAATTTCTTCTCCTGATCATATATGACTGTAGAAAAAGCACAACAATATTGTTGTTACTGGTGTAGCTAAAAATCTGCCAGAATCTTTCCAGAGTGAAATTCACTTGATGCTGCCTAAAGAAGGCAGAAGAATCAGAGGCATATTATCTGTATGTTTATGGTTAGCTGATAGGAAGAGCCTAAAAAGATGCTCATAAGCAGCAAGGCAAAGCTTAAATTAAAACCATGTCATCTCTGGGAGAGGTAAATTGAAATCTGAGCTAACAAAGGAAAATGACTTTTCATGAAAGTTCAATATTGTAGGGTAGAAAGAGGCCAAATATATCTGAAACAGATATCCAGCTAAGGCTATTGAAAGGATGGATCTTAGCTGAACAAAAAGCCAGCCTAAGTTCTATCCCACAAGTAGTATAGGATTAGCAATAATAAGTCTGAACGACTTTCAAGCCATATTGAGCTGCTTTTATTGAGAACCAATTTAAACACAATGAAAACATATCTTGATAGCTGCTTTGGAATTCTGCAAGAGGATCTTTTGGCCCTCGAGGGATGGCAATTGTCTGGCAATAACTTTGGAAATAGAAAGAATATTTGGGGGTGGTGCAGTGATACTGGGTTATACCAGTCCACAGGTCAGAGCAGAGATCAGGCTGGACACTGGAAAGGACTTCAAATAATCTGCCAGTCTTTCACCTCACAGAAAGAAACATGATTGCAAGTCTTTGCACCTATTCAAACTAGGAGTGAAAGGTGCACTTTTTAGCAGAGAGGGCCAGACATAATTGAAACAATTTATCTAGGAAATGGTGGACTACCCTTCATTCTCAGTATCTGTGATGCTTCAGTTTCAAAAAACTAAACAAACTATGAGTGTCAAGCAAAAACCAAAGGACGACCGTAATTTTTTTGTAATGTTCTATAGAAAATCAAACAACATGAACAACATGGTCTTTTTCAGCCTCAAAAAATCCATGAATGATTCCAGAGCTCAGGCTGGGCCTCCAAACATTGGCAATTCTCAAAGAAATGCATGGGTCACAGTCACCCTTCATCTGTCTTTTTCCACCGATACTGATTCTTGTCTTTCCCCAGGGTACCACTTTTAAAATAGAATTTTATCTTGTTTGAAGAGCTAGAGATGGGCAGTTAGGGGAAGGTATCATAAAGGTGGCTCACTCCTCTTCAGGTTGGGCCACATTATATCTGGAACAATACATTAAAAACATTCTAGAACCTTGTAGCAATACAGTTGGAGAGCAGGGCTCAGAGCACTGCAACATGACTGAAGTGGATGTACCAGGTTTGGGAGGCCACAAGCCCTGGCAAGCCGAGGCAGAACCCTGAATGGGGAAGCAGAAGGTGTGCTTGGCCTGCTTTAAGAAGAATCATGCAAGACCATCTGTGCCTATGCTGGTCTGTATAGGTCTGTGCAGAGGGTCTGTGCAGAGCTCTGATCTTAATAATGTTACTTAGAAACACCAATTGTGTGACTGTGCTATTTTTAGCTATAGTTTAAAAGGTATAGATATTGATGTGTGAAATAAATAAATTGGCTTCATGCTTGCATCAAACGGGGGTCTTGTCTCTTTGTTATGCAAATGTGGGTCCCAGATTTTTGTTGATTGCTGTCAAAACCTTTGCTATTTCTCCCTTTTTAAGTCTGCCAAGATATACTAACTTCTATTTTAAAAAGAAAAAAAACTTTAATATAATGTATCCTTGTATTTTGAAAGTATTTGTTATTTGCTAGGAAACACAGAAATTCTCTGGACAGGAGTCTTCAATGTGCTACAGAAAGGTGAATTTTCACAGCACTGAGAATGACATGGTACAAAGATGGCAAAGTTAAAGGGTTTGAGGCAGGCTGAGACACTGCTGTTCTCTCAGTTGCAAAGCTCTGCTGTTGTCTCACTCCAAATAAGCAGTCTGTGCGTTACCCATTTCATCCTCTTCATTGTACAGAACCTTGTGACTTTCTCCATTCACATGTGAAAATTCATTTATTGTGACCTTGTTACTCCTCTTATGTTTCCTTATTAATTTGATGTTTTCCTTACTCACTAAAATCAAGCTTTATTTCCAACATGCACAGCAATTACTGATCCTAGGAAGAACATCTCAGGCACAAATGAACATCTATACTTCAATCTAACACTCAGTGTATTGCCAAGAGCATCCTGAATCTAGTCTAACACCTAAGAAGAAACATATATTTGAAAGGAGAAGTCTGAAGCATCTAGCCATGCTGCCTGTTGGTAGCTGTAAAAACATCCTTTGGTAACTCAGGATACACTAGGGATGAAGAGAGGTATTTTCTCTACCGATGGGGATAAAGAGGTTTCCTTCCAAAAATGTTCAAAACAGCTTTGGAGTTTATTTATTAGAATTTTGATTCCTTACTTAATATCTGACTGCCCCCCATGCAGCTGGCACAACAAACCCATCTGAGACTAACAGTGCTTTTTGATCTACAATAACATTGTATCAAAAGAGAATTAGTCTGCAATATTTCGTGAGTTAAAAATAATACATAGCTAAGACCTCTCCTAATTATTGGCTTCATTAATGGATATACTTCTATAATACTGAGCTTCAGAGAATATTTTTAATATATAATAAAATAAAGGATAAAAATGCAAGCATCTAGGCTTTTGCTGAAAACCAGTAAAAAGTCAAGTCTTATCAAAGCAGGTGCCATATCTGACAGTGTCAGACTAAAATTGCATGCATTAATTTTGGAGTGTAGAATGAATGTAAGGTCCTTGAAACAAACATTGAAAATTATTAGCAGGTCAATATTTTGTTGCTTAAAAATTCATCATGTAGAGGAACATTTTAAAAGTCCCTACTTAAAGATCACAAGCACACACTTTAAAGATCTGAGCAGATATTTATACTGTTTCAAGTGCTCTTCTGAATGATGATTTCTAAGAAAAATTGGTGACTTGGACCACTGGCAGTATTCCACAGTACTCAGCAGATCTGTCACTTCCATCTATTCTTTACTGGGATGTGCTACTTATCATCTGAGATTCTGGCTCTGTGGCCTCTACAGGGGAAAAAGTAGTAGTAGATACATTGGTAATGACATGCTCCATTACAAAGCAAAATGTGCACAGTACATTCATTTCAAGAAAACGAAATGTAAATGTATAAAACACGTAAGAAATCCATTTCAACTCTCAATCTTAAGTGGAATCAAACCTTGATGGGCCTCTAAGGAGGAAGAGAATTTTTATCCCAGCATGTGAGAATTATGGTCTTTTTTGTTTTAAGATTTTTTTTGGACAGAGCTTTCTTACTCATCAGTCATTGTGTTTGGATTTTATGTTTTTTTTAATATATCTTCCCAGTCTCTCCCGGAACTGTGGATGCCCTGACTGCATGAGCCTGACAGGTGCTCATCAGCTCAGGTGAGAGTCATACTTGCCTCCAGTGCATGCCAGGAGGCATCTGTCCTCTGGCAGGACTACTGGTCTCAATGTCACACCACCAGGCAGAAAAATTCTTGCCACAGACAAAATCCATTTCTTATCTGTGGCAACTGAAAGCCAGTTGCTGACAAGCTCATGAAGTGCCATGCCACAGTACTCATGGTTCATCCCTATCTTGTTTTTTAAATTCATATTAGCACAGTAACAGCAACTACTTTCTTTCACGACTCCAGCAGAAAGCACAGGCAATGCTGATAAAGCGAAGTGTCCATCATACCTGTGGAACAGTCTGGGCCCGTCCACTGTGGCTCACAGCTGCAGAGTCCCGTGTCCAGGAGGAAGGTGCCGTGTCCTGAGCACTGCTCCTGGCACACGGGCAGCGCAGACTCACAGTTCACCCCGCCCCAGCCTGTGGAGCAGTGACATTCTCCTTGGACACACACACCATGGCCAGAGCACATTGGATCCAGGCAGTCCTCTGGAAACCAGAGAATATACAAATTAGACCACAAAATTCACACCTTTACAGTTATTTACTAGGGAAATACATCACGGATTTAGATTAATTTGATTATTTTTTTGTACAAATACTTACCCGAAACAATGTTTACAAACACAAGGCAAAAACAGTCTGTTAACATCTGTGCAAAAGGGTAAGTTGAAAACAGTAAAAAAAGCAAGCACGTAGACTGTTAGAGGCCATATGAATCTCTTGACATGGATTTTGTCTTATTTTTAAAACACAGTTTCCCAGGACAGATCTATTGGTCTAAGTTGGTGAAGTCTGTTCTTCAGCAGTAGGGCTGGGAAAGAGCTGGAGGAATTAATTGTGCTTTGTATTTCCATTTGGGTATTTGTGCACTGTGTTTTATTTACATCTGGGAAAAGGAAGATTTATGTTTTCACCTTCCTGTGAAAAGCTCCCTCTATAGCTGAAAATTTGCTGTGAAAGAAAGGTTATCCACTAAGACTAAATAGTGAATCTCTGACTCAATGCTTGCTGTAAAAAAAAAAAAATAAATTCTCATATACATAAAATATCTGTGCTGGGCAATTGCAGGTAATGAACAGCTTCTTAAAAGTCATAATGGACTGATGAAAAATTCGCAAACAAAGAACTAAGTTTGTTCTCAATTTGGATTAAACTATTCCTAGTGAAAAATTCAGGAGCTCTGTAGAGGAATTTATATCAGCTGGTTAGTGCTGTATGAGCAGCATATTTTTCACAAAGCCCCAGCACTGCTTTAACAAGACAGGTTTTAAGCAGGAAGCAGCCAGCCTTCCCTGGAGGCTGCAGGAAGACTGCGGAGCTGAAGGATCTGTGTGGTGTGAGCATGGGAAACAATTAGCCAGAAGCCTATTTATGTTATATCACGCTTCAGACTGATGTTAAAGAGACACTGTGACAGTTCTGCTATGTATTTCTCAAGTATCAGCACAAGTACTGTTTTAATAATTAAACTGTAAACTTAACAAACAGTGTCCTGTGCTATGGGAATGAAGAAATGTTTTCTGCTTCAGGAAGGGAAGGCTTAAATACTTCAGACATAGAAATTAATGGCCTCCAGTTTCTAGGACCTTTCAACCTAAAAGTAAAGAAGTAGAGTTTCATCTTTTGAACTGCTTTGCCACCAATTCAACATCTTATTTCTGGATTTATTTTGTATCTTTTTCAGCCTTCCAAGCTTGCGCACAGCACAGTGTAATTCTTAGAGAGGGAATCAGTGTTTCTGGACAATGCACATGTTGCTAACATAGGACAAAAATACACAGCAATTTTCTTTCATCCTCTTTATTTTGCTGATATTTTGAAATTGAGTGAATCTTTTTTAGGAATGATAATCTGGCAGGACAAATTCAAAGGACCCCCATAATAATGAATACATGCAATTACTGGTGCTCCCTGGATAGTACATCTGTTGCTATGTCTGTTAACAGCACTGCTATAAGACTAAATCTTGCTTATATGCAATAAAATAATCTTAATTCCTGACAGAATTCCCTAACTACTGCACAAGTTATGTTTTACAATACAAAATGAACAGTCATGTCAAGGACATACTGTTTCAATAAAAGCCCAGCCTACTTGGTTACATAGGTTTGTTTAATCCACCCCATATTTCTGCATTTCTACATAATTTCATGGTTTTTTTTTTTAAATTTAAATAAGTTTCTTACTATAAAAATCTAATGTTTTTCCACTCTCGGTTTCAATATCTGTTTGAGTGCATTTATGTCGTTTTTTCTCCCAACCATTTTGCAGGATCTAATCATGACAAGAAACAAAGCAACTAAAAACAGCAGTCAGCCTCTCACCAGCTACAGGCTTGTTCAGCATCATGGCCTCGCTGAGGAAATCTGTGTATTACTTGCTTTTTCCCATTTGGGTTTTCTTGGTTTCTGAAACTACCAACAATTGACTATGTCAGAAGCATTCTCTTGATCCTCCCTTTAAAAACCATTCCAGGTATGTCAAATCTATCAAATTCATCCAGGACATTTTTCTGACTAGAGAATTCAAGCAGCATAAAAAGCCTCCTGTGTGTGCTTCTCAAAAGAATTACTGAAAATCTCTACAGCAGGAAGCACAAAGTATGCTGTCAAGTAGCTCCAGGCTAAGGAGACTAGTGAAAAATCATCAAATCAGGGAAAGCACGAGGAAGAGTTCTGCTTTCTGAGGCTATGCACAAGGGAAGAAAGTCAAAGCTGATGAGCTATCTCAGACATGCTGAGGGAAACAACAACTACTTCTGTTTATAGATGAAGGCAGAGACACATCAGTACCATAACCAGGAAAAATACAATAGCTTCTTCTCAAAGAATTTCCCACTTTTTTTGAGCCAAGCCTTAAATGATGCCAGTTTAGTGCCGTGAGCAAAGGCTCTCAGTAAAAATGATATATGAGAACAGAATTACACAATATGTTCTGGTAAACTAACCTGTTTGATGCCCTTTTGGCTTTATATTGCCAGAAAAATCTAAGATGTAACAGAATGGAAAAGGGAAAAGCTGATTACAATCATCTCATTGCTTTGGAGAACTACCACATCATGTTTTGTTTAAATGATCTTCTGACTGCCTTACCCTGAGCTTTTGGCCAAATGAAAATAGAGAATTTTATCTTTTCAAATAAAAATGTGAACTTTATGTGATCAGTCCACTGGACTGTTACCAAGACCGGAATACCTTTACCTTTGAAAATTTTCTATCTTTACTTGATGTGAGACAGTAAAGGTAGTTTTGAGCAAAATTGTTCTGCTTCACAGAAAGCTGATTACTTCTTTGTGACTTTTTAACTACCTTAAAACAGGTGGAAATTAAATACCAAAAATCAACTCCCCTGACTGCAGAAAAGGAAACTTCACAAACCTTCCTCACATATCTCTCCTTTGTATCCAGGGACACAGATGCAGACGCCCATGATGCAGGTACCATGGCCAAAGCAGGTTGGATCAATACACTGCTCTTCTGGAACATCACACTCTGGTCCTTTCCAGCCATTTCGACACACACAGTGACCTTTCTCATATTCTCCATTTCCACTGCACAGCACTGGACAGGAATCTGAAGAAGGAAGATTGACCTTTTAAATGTATTTACATACTTACATAGATTAACATTTATTGCATTTATGGTTCTATAAAATTGCTTTTCCGCTCTAGCTCCTCAATTCTTCATTTGGTTTAAGGGTTTTAACAGTAATACAATGTCCTTTTCTCCTCAGTCTGCCTCTCTTGTACACTTTAATTTTGACCAGACATGGGATATCTTAGAAGATAAAGCCAACTCTCTCCTTGATTGGCCTCTGCAGAAAATTTGCAGGGATGCCTGATTTTCAGTAAGATTAATATTTCTTTCCTGTGAACTGAAGCAAGATCCTGCCTTTTTTTCTTCTAACAAGACATAATATCATTGAAATTGTAGCCATTACCGATCTGTATGCTTGCTTTTCCAATCCAGTATCAATTTCTGAGCCAATTGAGTCTTAAAAAAATAAATCCTACAATTGAGGAAACATGAGAACTTCTGGACATCACATGCAGAGGATAATGGATAACACTAGCAGAAATATCTGAAACAGAAGTAAGCTCACTTAACATGTTTTTTTGCCTTAATGCTGGAAAACTGTCTCTAAGCTGCTTTAGGTTTCTTATCTACACCCTATTCAAGTTAAGACCACAGAAGCATTTAATTTACTTACATTTTCTCCAAAGTGAAACTGTTTGTCACTTTTAAATAAGAGAAAACATTATCTATGCTAGCACACCTATTAAAAATGTATTTTACAATTACAGACAGGATACAAAGGTGGGTGGAGGAACCTATTAAATTTGAAAGTCAGGGAGGGAGAAGTGGTTGATCTGCGTTAACCCAAGTACAGCATAAAGAAACTTTCCACATGTGTACTGTATCTGCCATCTGGCTGGAAAAAGGAATTTAATCTCCTTTAATCACTTTGAATCTTTGCAAGCCCAGCAGTTCACACACCATAATCATGATCCTTGTCATGCACCATGGGTCAGTTAATATAAGATTACCTTTTGCACAATCAGGACCAAGGAATCCTGGGAAGCAGTGGCAGTGGCCTGAGATACATTCTCCATTCCCATTGCAATTAGTTGAGCAGTCATCCAGGATTTCTGTTTATTCAGGCAATTGTGCACAAAGAAAAACATAAATTGCTTGAATTCGAAATGAATGGCATCTTCACCTCACTCTGCAGGACACATCTCAACATACAAATAGGTGCAGAAGCAGTAAAAAACCCATTTTCATTCATAGGGAGCATAAAACAAAATTCCTGTTCAAGAAGCTTACAAATATTTATTAGATTTTTTTCTTGACAGCTTTGAGATAACAGGTGCATCATTTATATTACACCAAAAAGCTTTTAAAGTAAGTGTTCATGTAAAATTTACTACCATTAAAAGCACTGCAGGAACCTGAGTATTTACTGAAAAATGTCCACCTTAAACACTTTCTTTCTTGCTGAAGTAATTTGTTTGAAATCTGTTTATAGAGTAAATTGCCTTCTATCGTGTTCATCTGAACCATGTGAATTGAATCCCTTGGAGAAGGGCAGAATTTCCACTTCTATACAATCAGATAAACAAAAAAAATAATCTTTTGTACAGTAAAGAAATTCAATGTGAAAAAGAACTAAGAACTAGATTTGAAGGAAAAAAACCCCACCTTCAGTTCTGATCTTAAAATTGCCCATGTTTTATCACACAGCTTTGGGTATTAAGCCACTTAACCTCACACATCTGAGGATAGGCTCCTATCTCTACATGGATTAGCTGGTTCCAATTTACACATGTATTTCCTACAGGAATGCAGTGGATTCACTGATTTATATGGATTTTCTGTAAAGAATATGAAGTAAATTCAAGCTAAGATGATCCTGTGTGGAGTAGGTCACTGTCAGACCAGCTCCAGGACTGAGGGGCTCTGCAGCCCATGCCAGATGGGAGAGAGGCTCTGAAGCCAGGGAAACTGGGACTGTCCAGTGGCCACATACACTAACAGATGTGCTGAAGTACCTCTGGCTATAGGAAAATGGGAAACTTGATGCCTTTCCCACAAAATAACTGAGAAAAAAGAAACCGCAGATCCTACAATTAATAAAAATAACTGATATAAGTGTATTTTGATCTTAATTATGGGTGCTTAGATAAAGACTGGTTCCTCTTGAAAACTCCTATGGTTATTTGAATACATTCTTTTCAGGCTATCAGTTTATACTAAAGAACAGATATTTGATATGAATCTGTTCATCAGATATCCACAACCAGATATACACAGATATCTGTTTCGAAGTTAAAAAAACAGCTCATTTTTAGAAGGATGTTTTTCTCACAGAACTGCTGCTCGTTATTAATTTTTTATATTACTATTTATTATCAACTCTTCTATTGCTCTATGTGTGCACTTGCCTGTCTTCTCTGTTTTCCTAGAATCACATGGCAAATAATCCCTATACTGACTGAAATGAAGAATGAATGGTTTGAGAAGTTATTTCCCCTCAATGCCATATCCAGTTTGGGCTGCCCTTTATTTAGTTAATGGAAGTACATGAAGCATGCCATGTTTTGCATGCAATTCACCCTCCTTGGGAAGGTCTGATCAGAAAATCAGTAAAGTGTCAGAAATAACAGATTTTGTACATAACTAATATGGAGCATCTTGAAATACAATCTAACAGATGCTGATGAGGGGCATGGCTGGTTCACAGGAGCATTTGGTAGAGATGCATCCAAGCTCTTGCTCTGTTCTCAGGATTTCTGGTCTAGTCCTGGCTGATTCCTTTGTTTCAGAGATGTCAAATATGACTCTAGACCAGTCTAGGTAAGAACAAGAAGAATGCCTCAAGGATTTTTTTTTTTTTTTTGTGGAAACCCCCAAAGAAACAATCAAGTTAAGATGCACAGAAAACTAGGAGAAGAAGATATACAGGTTATGAAAACATAATAGCTGGCAGTATTTTCAAATGCACCAGCAGTAGATTCTTGCAGCAACATGAACAGACTTTTTCCCAAAAATATCTTCTTGCAGCCATTTTGAAGATGAAATACAAGGATTCCTGCCTGCACTGTGGCTCATACACTTCCCTCTTTCATAGTCTCATCTGCCAGAGAAGGGATGGACAACTTTTTTACCACTTGCAACGTGAATTAAAGTCTGGCAATAAATTTCATTTTTGGAGGGGGTGAGGGGGAAGGGGAGGAGTAGAAGTTATGCTACTAAATGAAATATTTTTTAAACCCTCCTCTATAAACTCTGCTGTCTTACAATAAAAATAAATAAGGGATCAGGAATTTGGATACTGGACTGGGCTGGAGTTTGGCCAGGTTTTATGGTCCTTGTAGAACATCTGCAGAGATGCTTCATAAATTGCTTGAATCGTATTTTCTCAGATGGAATCGAATAATGACATATTTTCTTGCAGAGGTTCAACAGAGCAAATATGAAATTTTAGACCAGAACCAGTTGTTACAACTCTGTCTCAATTTCTATTTTTTTTCTTTTATGCAAGTCCTTGAGAATACTGATATTTGAATCATACTGTCCTACTCTGCACGGTGTTTACCACAAAGTAAAAATAGCATCCACTTGTTCTGAAGAGCAGATGGCACGTCCATTACTAGTAAAGACATCTTGTTAAACATATGGTAAAACAGGTTAACTAAAGGGTATAGTGGTTAAAGTCTTGCAGCAAACCAAGACAGTCATCAGTGTAACACTTTACCTATATTTAAATTCCAAAAAAGCCCTATGTGTGAGGACTGCTCACTCACAACACCTACACCTGCAAACACTTGCCCACCTATACGTGTTAAAAAGGCAGGAGGAATCTCATACACAACCAGGACACTGCCTCCTGTATTTGTCCTTTGTATTCCAAACAAAATGGTGCATTTCAGTAACTGCATAAAACAACATCCATCCATCAAACAACAGTCACAAACAAATCCACGAAAGATTTTCCAACTTTCAACTGACTAAAATACTGGAAATAAGAACTTAAAGCCTGGATAATTTATGTAGGATTTATGGCCCACCTAAGTAGAGAGTGCAGATATAATCTCTTTTACTCGGAAAAAGACAACACCAAAAATCATTCAAGCATTCAAGTTATCATATAAAAATATTAACACATGAAAACTTCACACTTAATTTGATAACATCCATCTTCAATATATATATGTTGCTATTTGTCTAATATTGGCTTAAACATGATGTTGCTTCACTGAGGTTAATTAAACTAAGCTGAAATAAAACATATTTAAGAGAATACTTGTGCTGGAATACATAAAATACATCTTTGCAAAGTAATAATCAGAATAACAATTACACTGTGAGTGTTCTTACCAATAGCTGTAGTTAGTACAAACACTTGCTCTACTTTCTTTCCATCATTGTAGAATGCCATATGCCAAGCTCCTTGATCCATGTACTCGATGAAACCTGTCTCTTGCAGTGAAGTTAAAATCAGGTTCCTGGGAGCTTGCTGAGGCTCCTCTGAGTTTTTTGGTTCCTGTTTAATTAACTGTTTTCCATCCATCAGTTTTACAAAATCAAACTGAAATAATAATGAGCAAGAATTAACCATCTAGCAAATATTCATGAATCTACCCTGCATGTCTCCTTCAAACATGAATAAACAGTTGAAATCTTTAGAGGAACTGCCTAAGTACTCACCAATGTAGACAGCAATTGCATAACCCAGTCAATTTAGCTTCAGTTTACATATAAAAAACATTATCAAAGGTCAGAAATGTGGCATCAAAACTGGCATAGCTGTTTGGTATGGCAGGGTAAAATCAGGCTTGCTGCACTAGATACAGCACATTTACTTCAAAAATTACATCTCTTTAATGGGAATAATTCCAAAATTCCCAAGACACAGTGCCTGTGCTATGCAGCTATTCATCTCAAATGCCAAGATCAGATTACAAATCTATTGTTCTATACCAGATTTTTAAATCATCGCCCCTTAATATTACTATCAGATATCAAAACCTAAAGATACTTATTCTTTATATTTAATTTTAGTAATGCAAATAAGTATGTATTTTTATAGGAAAGCTCTTAATACCTAAACAGGTGGATGCTGACAATTTTAATGTCTGTCAACTTCAAAGCACCAGAGATTTTAATGAATCCCTGTTCAAGAAATATATGTATTTCTCTAGGTTTTTTAGGCATTCTGATTTTCAGTAAAGCTCATTGTCAGCTCAACTGAAGATCCAGTGACAAGCACTGAAAGTGCTTATTTCTAATATCAAAATTCTAGTAAAAAATTCTTGAGGATAGAGTAGATGATCTCCAGTGGTACATTATAAACAATCTTTCTATGATTCTACATATGTTTATCACACTCTGTGGAGTGTGATCCTGCTATAAAGAAAGATGAAAAATTTATTATCCATAGAAATGACAACTTCATAGGCCAAATACATTAAGCCTAAACAAAAAAATTTGAATGTGACCAGCAATATTGCATATGACTGCTTAGCTAGGTTTTCTCTTGCAAAACCCCCAGGAGTAAGCATTCAAAAATAATTTTGATCTTAGAAACCTGAGATAGCATTTTTCTTTTCTATTAACTCTTTATACTGACTGTACAATCTGTTTGTTTTAAGGGAATCATAAAAAAATTAAAGCATTTTCAAGTGAACTGGAGTTTCATCTCTTGCACAGAATATGCTGGATCTATGCAGCAGGACAGTGTGTACCTGTTCAGCCTCCCAGACAGTCGCATCCCTGAGGTCACAGCTGCTGACCTGTCTGTTATGACACTGTCCCTTCCTCTGAGAGAGCATGGTTTGAAGTACTGCTAGGGCTCAGTAGAAGAAAAGGATAACCAGACTGTGGTTACAGCCAGTCCCTTCCTCCCTCTCTGCTTTGAAAGTGTGTTGTGAACACTCCCATCCCGTCCACTGCTGTTTGAAAATATAAATGTGATAGAATCAGGATCATTTCCAATTACCTGAGTGTGAGTAGGTGGGATGTTTCTTCTGCCATAAATTCCCAGCAGAGAATCCTTCGCCAGTGAAATGTTAAATTTCAGGTACACGGGGTGATGTATGGTAATTTGGAAGCGCCAGAACAAACCAGGTGGGATGGTCTGCATAACCTGTGCTCCAATCTCTACTTCTCCTGTGTCTATGGCCCGGCCCTTCTGAAACACTGATTTTCCAGAAACAAACAAGTAGTCAGTTGAGTGTTGACAGTGGTTGAAGAGAGAAGTTTACAAGGTATAAATCTGCCTTAGATATATTGGAATATACAAAAAGCAACTTCTAACACTGATAACTGCATTTTCTTATTCAACAAGTTGGAAAACACAAACAAACATGTACAACATATTTCCAACAACACGTGTCATGCAGTATTTTTGTAATTATTTTTGCTGGAAATCTTATAACACTTTACTGATTACGAAAAGGTGGAGCTGCTGCTGTGTAAACTGCGGTCTTTGCAAATCAACTATGCAAACAAAACACATTCAACTGCAAATACAGAGTGAGGACAGTGGGAAATTCTTCCTCTGGCATGTATTTCAGACTGCTGTGGAAGGGGCATTGCAGAAGCTACACAAATGGACCCCAGCGAGGACAGAAAACCCATCAAACCTGGTAGTTCAGAGACCTTGTCCAAAGCCCAGATTTCTATTAATCACCATTCCTAATGGTTTTATTATGGTAGTGTTAATCTAGTCCTGAAGAAATAACATCTGTTCTGGCTTGGTCTTTCTTCATGAAAGCCTAACAGGGGCATGAGGACAGGGAAAGGCACTGAAGACAAAACTGGCATAATTTCATAATGCCTAACAATAAATTTGCAGATATCTACAATGTGTAACTTCACACATGGGTGTGAGAGCACTGAAACAGAAAGGGAAATGGAATGCATAAGGAAGACTTTGCCAAGCTAAACTGGAGCTGGCTTGCTTTGCTGGCTTATATCACTATCTTTATGTTTTTTACTGCCTGTCTGGGATCAGCATTGTGACATGCTGCAAATCACAGACCCTAGCATTTGAGCTAATTCCATTGAAAGGTTTGTAAAACTCTATTGACATTTCCATTCTCTGAAATAGAGTAAAAGCAGGATAGTGCATAGCATTAGAGGACAAGTCAAGACTGAATTCAGCAGCCATACCCATTTATGTCACATTTCATTCCAGAACCACAATGAAAAATAACCAGGAGCAAAGTGACTGGAGCCTCATCTTTTACAGTAAATGCATACGAATATCTAATCCAACATAATGTATGTGATATTTAATAAATCACCCCTGGAAATGAAAACAGCAGTAGCAAAGTTAGGGCCAGCTTTTGCCTGAGTGTGTTAATAACAAAGACCCTCAGTGGGACCTTACATAGGCTTTAACTAGCGTAGGAAGTACTTAGCATTCTTAATGAATAGAGATTTAATTTACAAGGCAGGAGCGATTCTCAGGGTACCAGATCTTCCAGCTTTACAGCTGCTTTGTGTCACCAAACCCACAGGAAGAACAAGGGGCTAACTTATCACACCTCACCATGTAAATACATCTATTTTTAGAGTAGAAACTTGTAATCTGGTATTCAAAAACGACACCACTTACTTAGTTTATGAGTTAAACTATTTCCAAATTGCTACTTGAACAATGTTCAAAGTGAGACTACTTCTGCCCAATTTGCTTCACAGAAAATATCTTGAATTTTGGAAAGAGAATTAAACTTTCTCTGCTGTACAATGAAAGTGGATCCCTTTCCACTCCAACCCATAAAAATCCTACTTGGCTTATGTAAATTTAAAAACCTTCTTCCTTATTTCCAATACTCTAGAGATATTAAATCTTAATGATTCTTTGCAAGCAATTACCCTGGGTTAAGTAAAACACTATGGTATTTTTTGATGATATTGACACATGGTAATTAATATGATTCAATTACAAGACAGTAGAGCACTAAGTAAAGAGTCAAGGATACAATATCATTTCTGAAGTTAAAGGCATTACTGGTCTGTGTTCAAGGTCTTCAACATACAGTAAATACTTCTTGCATTTTGGAGTGAGAAAGTCTGTTTCCTTGTTGAAAAGAAAAAGTGTTATGTCTTCAGTCTGGGTGAATTCTCACTAACTGACATTATCAAATTATGCTAAATATCATATTAGTGTTGCGACGTACCTCGGGAGTTTTGGCTGCAAACACCTTTGCTTTAGGAATAATTTAACATAAGCTTAAAAAACCCCAGATGCATGAAGATGTATATATATATCTCATCCCTTGGGAAAGAAGTGCATGCTACTGTTCACAATGCAAACAGGAAAATACACATGCTATCTAACCCTGCTGATAGGATGCAGTCGCAGAATCTTTACCTTCCAAATGCTAATTTTTCAGACAACCACAGAGCATAGAAAGGCTGTTGTAGGAGTCATGTCTGAAATGCATGTTTTAATATTGACTGAGCTTTTCTGCTTTCTTTACAGAAAAAGAATTTAGCTTTGTTTCTGTGTTTAGTTGAACTAAGCAGGTATTTGGCTATACAAAAAAGGCACTTGAAAACACACAGTCCTCACAGACTATCCTTGTGTTCTTTCTTGCTCTTTCTTGAAAAAGTCCAAAATAAGCTTTTAAATTACAGCACTGCAATATAATTCTACTCTTGTTGTAAAAACATTTTTTGTATGACAAAGTATCATTTCATTATCTATATTCAATTCTTTGTATAGCTCTCCCAATCTTTCCAGTTAGGGTATTAATTCTCCCCTAAGCTTTCAAAGCAGTTTCCTCAGAAGTCTAAAACAGAGTACAGATTCCTAATCACAGGTTTCTCTTGGCTTCAAGAGAGAAAAACTCTGAACAGTGTGGTGCCAATTACCTCCACAAGAATATACCCATATGCTTATTATTACTGATCCTGAAACAATCAATTTCCTTGTATTCCCCTGGTAAATACCAGCATCAATAGGATATCTGACTTTTTAATCACATTACTACATATTAAAATGTTAACTCATAGCTGTGGGTCAGTGTGTTATAAAGTGACTTCTTGAAGAAATCTGACTTGCTGGTTTATAAACTTGATTTTCATTAAAAAGATTAGTTTTAATAGATAAGCTTTCAAAGTCTGGAAAAGCATTCTGTGCTTCTGCACTGAGTTGGGAAAATGTGAGGTCACAGTATCTGACAGCAGTTATTTATCCCTGTGAAATCACATCAGAGGCTTCAAGTTTACAAGCAAAGCATCAACTTTCTGTGGTATCCTGCTGTAGGGAAAGGAGTTGCCTGCTTCCAAATGCTCCTTTTCATCACTTCTAGCTGCTTCTAGATGGAGAATTTGTTATGAGGACTGGGAATAAAATTACTGATATATATTAAAAGTGATGGAAAGAAAGAAAATGAGCAAAGACTAGCCAGAGTCAGATTATGCATGCATTAATGCCACATGATTTTTCTTGTGTTTTCCCAAGTGTATACTCCTTGCTACCTTAAACTCTGGATTACATGTTAGCCCCAAAAGGTGAAAGGGGACAAGTGAGATAACAATGTAGGTCTGTTCATGACTAACCTCTGAAACTGCTGGATAAGCCCTCAATGAAATGGCTCTGCTTTCACGGGACCCTGTTCTTTAGGTTTGTGGGGGAGTTGTGTAGCTACACTAAAAACTGGAATTCCTAGGGGCAAGGCAGGCGGTTTGCATTTTTACCTACTACACCTACACCTTTATTGACTTGCATATTGTTTTCTCTTTTTCCAACCATCTATTTTTTTAAGATTTTTGATGTTTTGGATGTTTTTTTTCTATACATCCTTATTTGGAAGCCAAATGCATTGGGAAAGCTTTTATTAAATCTGTAATACATTGACAAAGTGATTTAATGCAGTTGAGAAGAACTATTTGAGATATTTTCCATGGTGCACCAGGACAAAAATACAAAAGTGTATAAAACATTTTCTGCAACTAACTACAAATCTATTCTAAGGGATGAAATAATGGAAAACAACATCACTGTCTCTTTACATGCATTTCTGTTGTTCATTTATCTAGTATGATCTCTATCCAGTTGTGCCACACTGATTTGCAAGATTATTGACGTGCAGTGCAAACTTCCTCCTGGAGGGACTGGTACAACAATGTTCTACTTTGTTGCCTATTTTCAGCTATGGATCTTACACAGAGCACACAAAATCAGATCCCTGCTCTGCTCTAAAATTTGAAAGCTCTG
Source organism: Acridotheres tristis (assembly GCA_037013685.1). NCBI lineage: Eukaryota > Metazoa > Chordata > Aves > Passeriformes > Sturnidae > Acridotheres > Acridotheres tristis. The sequence goes on along the minus strand of CM072889.1, from coordinate 10,330,818 downwards.
GAAGTCTCTTATCACTGCAGAGCTGCCAGTACAATTTTACTTTTCTCCTAACAACTGGAAAGATTAGGTTTCATATTCCATTCCCATTCACTTTGATCTGATTCATCCATTTGTCTGAGTACCATAAAAAAAAAAGGGAAGACCATTTGCTTTTTATGGTCAGAAAGCATTGTCATGGTGGTCAATGGGAAGCATGGACCAGAGCATGTGACTAATACTGGAGCAGATGATCTAACAACGTTAAATCACAGGAAGGAGAAAAAGGAATTGCACATTTTGGACAGTTCCTTCTCTGTTTAACACCCTGGCTGCATGGCCCACTCCTTTCCTATCCTAGCTCTGTCACTTCAAGAGGTTTGGTTCAGCCACTTCCTTGGCAGAAGATAATTTGCATTCTTTAACAAAGCCATTTCTGCTGCCATGGAGGAATGAGGTGGCTGGGCTGTGCAGGAGACAATCCCTGCAGTGGGCACAGGGACACAGTGAGCTGCAGAGGGAGGTGGGAGGGCAGAGCAGGGCTGTGCCCCTGGCAGCAGGGAGCTGCCAGACTGGCTCAGGCGTTTTTGTGAAGCCGTGGTAGATTCCTGGGAGCTGATTCACTGTGACTGGGTCAGCCGGGATGTGACAGGATGCTGTATTTTAGCTTATGCCTTCAAGGACCGGATGCCTTGAAAAGCGTTAAGATTTCTACTATTCTGCACATTCTGACCTGTCAATACAAAGAGGTTCCCTTTGCCTGAGACTGACTTAGGTCTGCAAGACAGCGTCAAGCCCTCTGCACATGAGGGAACGAGGCAAAAAGCACTCTCATCTCTTCTCTCACTGTGCTACTGACCCTTCCTTTTCTAATGGGCTGGTTGCTAATTTCAGTGAGTTCTGCTAAAGGAACCTCTCTGGTTATGATTTTTTAACCTGTTTTAAAATTATACTGAAGAAGACAGAACCTGACCTCAAAATACTGTCAAAATGTATGAAATACAGGATCTGAACAGCAGTAATGTTTAACTATTCATCCTCTGTCTGGCTTCTCATTCACACATACCTTTTTTTTCTGTTTTGTCCGAAGCTTTTCCTCCAATTGGCGAGTAAGTAGTATCCATGGATTCTGTTCCTTTATTTCCTTTGCTAACTCCATTTTCATAGAGCTGCCCTTCCACAGGCTGTAGCTGCCAGGTTAAACCAAACAAGTGTACTGCTGCAAAAAAATGAAGACAAATTAATTGATGTCTAAACTACAGCACCTTCAGTGAGACTATGAAGGAATGCTATGACCCCCTTTCTGCAAAGTCAAGTATTACTTTATTCTGTTAGCAATAAATCAGAATTTCAAGCAGGCTAATGAGCAATTTACCATTTTACCTTAAAACTCAATGTTTAATAAGTTTCCACACTTTCTTCTGGAGCTCAGCCAGGTCAGGGTGATGAATTTCCGCAGCAATTAATGGAATTACTTGCAATTAAAAGAATAACAGTTGAATAAATTCAATATTGTGGGACAGATTCTAATGCTGTATCAGTGTTTTCCCTCAGCTTTTGACTGTCAAAGATCTCAGAATTTGTTGACAAAAGCAATGATGCTAACTAAAACTTCTCACCTTTCCAAACCAGTTTGAAGTGAAACTCTGCCCACTACACTCTGAAACTCTTTCATTTAGGTTAAACAATAGCAAAAACATTGACTCCAGACTTACTCTACAATCGCACTGCAGTTAAATTGCTGGCTCTACATTTAAAGTATACGCAATTATTTAACAACACAAATTAATAGAAATATAGTTGTTATTTATGTTTGTACAAAGAAAATTACTAAATAATTCTTTTAAGAAGTTAAAAACTATCTTTATTGCCATCCACAGGGGCTGCCTGTTCTACCTTGCCTGCAGAGACATTCATGTTTTCTGCTTTCCCTTCTTTGTTTCTGATCTGAGGTCTTGAAGGATGGTTGGAGAAAAAGAGCAACAGAGGATCTTATTTTAGTATAACATGACAGTACTGCAGCTAGTCTAGACAATTACTTAGGTCTTACTGAGAAGGGCAAATTATTCCAAGGAAGAGGTTGCCTTAGCATTGAAGTAACTCAGCAGGGAGGACTGATGACCCACTAAAATATGGATTGAGGATGACTCCCACTGAGGAGCTGAAATTGTCACATGAAGAGCAAAGCCTGAGCAGCAGCTCTTTAGCCACATACAGCATTTTGCACTGAGTAGGATCTACCCACAGTGGGAGACTAAAAGGCAATATATTTGCTCTTCCTGAACCATGTAGGAAACTCAGAGACTCCCAGGAGAAGAAAGTGTGATCCAGAATGGGTCTTGCATTAAGAAAATACATGGTTTTATTCTGCACTTGTACATACTTCATGGAAAATATCTCAATACAACCAGGAAACTTGGAGTGCATTTCTCATGTGTTTGGTCTCAAGTCTCCCTTGCATGCTGAAAAGGTGAATTATAAAAATTCAACAAAATCCCAAGCCTGGAATGGATTCCTGTCAAGCGTATGGGAAAACTACCACAAAAACGCAAAGCTCCCAATCTACAGTCATTAATTCCAGATCTGTGCACTCTAAGGTCACCCAACTACAGATATATGAATCCAAATCAAGCAAATGAGAGCATTACTACTGAATCAGTGAGGTGACAGTATTTGTGAGAAATTTACTGCATCTCCACTGACTCATCAGATCTGGACTCTGGAGACTGGGCAGCACATACCCACTCCCCAGAAGAGGTGTCAGAAATGTACTTTTACGCTTCCTGGTGTCAGTGGTGAGATCTCAAGCCTGGATTGCTTCATATTGTATGGTCTTAAAATCATCAAGGACCGTGATAATACTTTGAAAAGGGTCATCCAGATCACAGAGAGTTAAGGTTTGAGTTTTGAGATTCTTAACACAAGACAGATCACTGCCACATACAACAAAAAGCAGCCTTGACTTCTCTAGAGTAAGTGCTCTTGCTCCTGGCTTGAGCCTCTGGACATGATTATTATTTAAAGAGTTATTAACAACAAAAGGGAACACAGTTCAATGAGACTGATAGCTAATGAATGCACATTTCATTTATACTAATGTAAATAATTATATAAGCACTTGAAACAGATCACAAGAAGTAAAACACAATGGCCCACATCAAGAATAAGCTTTTAGTGGTTATAGAATCTTGAATATAATATAGTTGCTTTCTGACACTATTCCCATTGTTGTTACTATTAATTTCCCAGGACAGCATCTGAACATGCTGCAGAGGGTACATCACAAAGCCAGGGCTGAATGTGTGCTGCACCTTTTCCTTGGTGCATGCCTTTGCCACATTACACACTCTGTGCTTGATATCATCTACTCACACCAATTCCAATCCTTTATTGGCTTTGTCTTCCTCCAGGCTGGGGAAGTATTGTTTTTATAGCTCGTGCCAAAGCTTGGCAAGCTGCAAAATTATCTGTATCTACGTTGACAGTCAGCTTCCTCCTTGGAAACACCAACCACGTTGCAGAGAGGATAGTCTCTGCCAGGCTCGGATGTCTCATCCCTGGGAGGTGACACGGGGCACCGGACTTGTGCTAAACAATGGGCACAACTGAGGGCACAGCAAAGCACATGGCTGTGAAAATAAGATCTATGTGAACTGATCTGAATGACTTGTAACACTGCACAAACTCAGTCGCCTTGCAATCTTAAAATCATTCAAATTTTCATTGCATTAATTATAGCTATTGAGAAACTACCTTCAGATCTAAGTGTCACTCTGGGATTAACTAGACTACAAACACCAGTGAAGGCATTAATTCCTAGAGATACCTTTTTCAGAAGTTAACTAGAGGGAATGATATTTATTTAGCAGATACAGAATCCTCCCTAACCTCTTAATTTTCTGTGATACTTTTATTTTACCTAGGATATGCAAAATTCCTATGGAGCTTTTTTCCTACAACATATGTACAGCATGTTTTAAATACACAGTTATTTCACCAAATAAGATTACATAAAACTTTCAAATCTCTATCTCTCAAATCTCTTTAGAAATAAGTAAGCATGTACTGAATTTAATTAAAAAGCTCTAAAGAACTTATCTTTTGAGTTATTCTCCCTTTGATTTTTTTCTAGTGGATTTCTGGCTTTTACTAAAGGGGCACAGAAAACGCTATGCAATTCAAGTGTGGGCCACAATGCCATTTCCCCATTTGCAAGGCTCTCAGTTGTATTTCCCATGTGTAATGCCTAGGTGTAATATCCTACTCCACTGAACAAACAGGAGATGATACCATCACTCTGTCTAACTTAGCACTGGGCTGGGAGGAGGGAGATTCACTTTCTGATTAACATCTCTGCCTTTTCCTCTGATTTCAACCTTGTGAAGACCTTGCCTGCAGCACCCTTGGGGGCTGCCTGCTGACTAACAGTAGGAAACCCACCACTAGGACTAAGGATGCATTGTATGATGTAGCTCAAGTTCACACAGAACAGTCTTAGAAGTTTGATGACTACACTACATTACAGAAGCAAAAGCTCTGCCTATCTGGCACTCAAAAAAATTTCTGCAATCACATACCCTGTATTTTGCAGCATCTAAAATACTTCAGGTACTAGGAGGGCGTGTAAAGTCACTGCTGAGCTGCTACAGTTTCAGGCAATACCCAAGGAGTGGCAGGCAAATGGAGATGAAACAGCTTGTTAGCTGGCAGATGGCAAAATTCACACTTTTGTTAGGAGGAGCTGTGGTGAGTCAGCAGGAGCATCAGCCCCTAACTTCCATCAGCTGGCCTAACCAAACCTGTCCTCTGACAGCTGAGTGCTATACTCTCCCTGCTGGGAGGAGCTGCACTCATCTGAAAAGATATTCTTTCTGGGCTTGCTTGAACATCCAGTATAATCCCCTGCCAATAATTACATTATTACTTTGCTCTGTGCAATCGATGAGTTGCATGTTGCGATGACCAGAGTTGTAGATTGCTTTCACTGAGGTGATCTGAAGGCAAAATTTGACTCTTTTTACATAACGTTGGGAGATAGGGCTTACACGATGAATACTACCATACCTATATTTCATTTATATTTTATTAGATAGACCTTTTAAATTCAAAGTTTCTGATAAAATTCTAACATAAAAGTAGAGAGAGATTTTTCTTTTTTTAACATGCATTATGGATTTTACAGAAGAAGCTAAATTTGAAGGAGTCTGTAGTCAGTGGATTTGAAGAGACTGGAGGATGCCAGAGGATTACGATGAATCTAATTTTTTTCCTCAGCCACTCTGCCCAGGCCATACAGTGGAGTTGTGCAGCATAATTTTAAATGACCTCTCTCTCTCCAGTACAAAAAATCCTAGTCATAGTACAGAGCTTTTCTTAGCTAAATTATTACGCTTCTTAGGTAAAAAAATTATTAGGTATAAAACAGGTATCTTGCATAAAAGAAATATTAAAGGCCTACATCATCTAACCTTTCTATAAATTTCTTTCATGGAATCTCTCAGCAAAGAGATGAAAAGTGAGTGTAATTTATGCTGCCTAGGGGATTCTCCCTACTCAGAGCCAGGTTTTTGCTTCACATTACTGCTGTACGTAAAACCAGTAGGGTCGTGCTCAGAACAAAAGTTTGGGTCTTTACTTCTGAAGTAACTGACCAGATCACTTATTTTGTTCTACATTTACACAAAACAAACTGACAATTCCAGACTGACTACCTCAGTCCCCACAATTCTACTACATACTCAAGTAAATATCCACAAGTATACAAGCAATTTTTTCAGAACTTGCTTTGTAAACTGGATTAACCCACCATCTGCTAGGAAGCCAATGATCTAATTTAATTTATTCTTATCTACCTTCTGTGTAAGCACAGCTTGTCAACTCCGGTGCTACATGTTTGGCAGAATGTGAATAAGAGCCTTGGCTCCAGTGCAAAAGAGACACTCAGTAGTGAGGAGACATCAAGAAAGTCCTGTGCAGTAAGTACTTACTACCTGTGAGATGAACTTCAAAGGACAAAATTCCTGCAACTGTGAAGCCCCTCCAAATTGCTGACCTCCACTAAAGGCTTCTGTTTAGTTTTCTCTGCTGTTTTACAGAATCTCAGTAGATCATCTCCCGGAAGCCCAGACTTCAGAAGGGCTGTTATAGAATGCATATCAGCAGCTGACTACTCTTTCTGCACCTGCTCTAAATGCCAGAAAATTATTTGTTTCTGTAACTGCTAGCAGGTTCTGCTCATAAAACTGGATTTCACTGTGGTGTGAAGACACAGACGCATCAGTGTCAGTTCCAGTAAAGGTGAATTAATGAAAAAAATACCTGGACACATGAGCCAGAACCAAAGTTCTGATCCTGACCTTTAGAAGAGGTGATCTTCTGCAAGCTTATTTTACAAATAAAATACTATTTCATTCTTCTGTAAACGATTTCAGAATTTGAGGCTTTTAATATTTGATTCAGTCTTCAGAATACTTTTAAAAATCCATATTAAAGTAGTAAATTGTTTTGATAATCTGAGGCATTTAATGAAATAAGGACTTCTTCCAAATATATGTTACAGCAATCTTAACTTTCAGCACTCTCCTCGTTCTCACGAAGTCTCTTTATACCTAACATATTTTTATACCTGAAAATACAAATATACGCCCCTCCTAGAAGGATGATGGCTTCATTTTTCATTACTGAGTCATATTTTAGACTTAGGAACAAACAAAACCTAGTCTTGGGCAAGAGTAAATTTTTCTTCCCTGAATACTTAAGAGATTTGTGACAGTATCAAGCTCCTCAGTAAGACCCAGGATCCAGGAGAGCAGGCACCACAATTCCCAGCTGAGAGATCCTGATGTATCTGTCACAGTGAGAGCTCTCCCAATAAGGAGTTCAATGGCATTTCAGGGTTATCCATCTGTATCACAATGTTTGCATAACCCTCAACCCCCTAGTGCTGTTTACCTATACCATTATATTATTCAGTGTACAGCAGTATATTTTCCCCTTGATCCCCCTCTGCATAATTCCTTTTTGCTACTGTTATACATTCTCTCTAGCAATGCAATCAAATGTTATAAATCTATGCACTGAGATACATATGTCCTTAAAATTTGGCCTGGCCTTTCCCAATGTTGAAAACATCACTTCTCTCCCTTGTGCACAGAGTGAGAAATGACAGGTCACAGTGTCAGGCAGCACAGAGGTTTTAACTTCCTTACCCTCCATGTGAATATAATTTAAGACCCAACACCCACCTCCAGTGTTTATTCATAGTGATAATATCATGAAGGATGGGGACAACTTCATATTCATACTTGTGAATTAATTTGTTTATAAAATGGTCATTTCATAGTCAGGGATGGTTAAATCCAAGAACATGAGATGCAATTTTCAGAGGCACTGAACAATTGCATCCCCTGCTGAAATCAATAGGAACAGTAGGAGTTCAGCACCTTTGATCAATGGGACCAGTGATTTGCAAGTCTTAATCACCTGCTGATAAAATGGTGAAGTATCATAGAAGAAAAATCCTACTCACTAATGGGCTAAAAATAACTACTAAATGAGCAGCCACAGCACCCATTGTATTTGGCTTAAAGGAAATGATGGGGTGCTGCAAAAAAACAAAAGAAGTACTATATTTCTTATTCTATCTCTTGCATTTGCCTAATTTACTCTTAAATTTTTTGGCAAGACTCTCAAGCAGACCAGGAACTGCTGGTGGAGCTATTGCAGCCCTCCATGCATTGGTGAGAGGCACCAACATCACCTCCCTGAGGTGTGTCCCAACTGCTCATGTGCCTCACTGCCCATTTTGTGGGCAAATTCAACAACCATGCCTCAGATTTACATGATTTACATTCCTCAACACATAGGAAAAGAGAAAATGAAAAATAAAAGTATGTAGGACGTTTCCATAGAAAATAATTCAACATATTTACAATTACATCTCCAACAGCCTGAAGACCAAACACGCACTTTATGAAACAAGGTTTTTTGGGAGTAACTACTATGACTTTAGAACCTATTCACAGAAATTACTCCTGTTGAAGTGAAAATATGTGTTTTTCTTGATACACTAAGTATTTTCAATAAATCTGCTGTTACACAACCACCAATAGTGTTCTATAATTTCCTTACTATCCATATAATAGTCAAATTTATTTCAGAAAGGCCAAATAGTAAACACAGTGATTATAGGCCAAAAGAGGATTAATGGAAAAATAGTATTTTTTTAAAACTGAGTAGTAGTTTAAAGGAGAGAAAATACAGAAGAATTACATGTTCTTGCGTAAAAGCTTCGCTATTGAGTCTCACTGATAAGAGGGAAAGGCTGAAAAATAAAAGAACAACAACATTTTTCTAGTTTACCTTTTGATTGAAAAGAAATCACAGATTAGAGCATTCTGGCACAGGTCTCAGTTCAATACAAATGTAAGAGCCACTCGTAAATTTTGATCTGGAAAAAGCTTCATGTCTAAGACTTTGTTCTGACTTGAGGCTCAGATTTTAGTGTCTTTTAAAAGTTAACAGGTAGCTCAAGTATTAAATGGCAGTGAAAAATACTTGAACATTTGAGTTCTTAGATTGTGAGAAGAAAAAGACTGATGCTAAATTTTGATCAACATTCATTTGGCCTGAAATTGTAGCTTATGGTAAGTTAATGTAGGCTATGCCAAAAAGTACAATGATGCAAACAATTTTGCCTTTTAAAAGTCTCCCTTATTTTTCCAGTAAAAACTGCTGAGCTGATCACAGGTTAAGTTTGGTCCTGATATTAAAATGAGTTTTGTTTTACAACGTGGGCCCATGTGACTGCTCAGATGCAGCTTCCTCCAACTTGAAGGAAAGTTCTATATTCAACTGCTCGTAACATGCAAATTTAAATTTTTGATGTGAAAACATATGCAAATGTGCAACCCTACAGAGCCAGTGAACTCTGAAAACAGTTTATATGCTATGATTCAAACCTAGCAAAAGGGAAAGAACTAAGGTATCTGAGTCATAAGAAGAGACTGTAAACTTATTTAAATATTTAACCAACCAGAGATGGGCATAAGGAATATTAACTTGGAAAAAGCTAACTAATACTACCTGAATCTGCAGGAAAGCTTATGCAATTCAAAGATCTCTGGGGAAAACAAGAACAAATAATGGAATCCTGAAAATTTTTCTGAATTAGAATTGCTGGTTCAAAAATTGGTATTTTTTTCCACTGAAAACATAAGCAGAAATAGTAATAATTTATAAAAGGAAAAGACATCTCCATTTCACCTGCTTCTGCTTAACTAAAGAAAACATGCTACACCCTTGTGTTACCAAGGTATGACAAACAGACACATCTACAGGAGAGTCACACAGAGATCTTTAATTCACGGTGACAAGGAGTGCTTCCAGCCTTCTCAGGCTGATGACATATACCAGTATATCCCTAGAAAGTTACAGAAATTTCAGTAGCAGACTGAAATCTAAACAGGGATGAAAGACACAGTGCTTCATCCAGATAGAAATCTAAATGGAGTGGGTGGGATAAAATGTGTAGCGAACAGATGAGGCTGCAAAAATGATAGAGCCAGTCCTAACTGAGGGCATATGCTCGCCAGCTGTTATGTAAATCTGCAATTAATGGAGCTTACGAGATCCTCAGGTGCTTTCAAATCATCGTGCACCAGAAATGCTCAAATCTGCTTTCCCATATGCATTAGGTGAGGATGTTAGGAAAAAATCCCTCCTGATGAGCATCTTGCTGACAACAACCAAAGCTTTTTCACTATGGAACCAAAGAAAACTTCAGTGGGAAACAAGAAATAATTGAAATTTTAATAATTTTCACTGTAGATACATTTATTCAGAGAGTATAGAAAATCACTGGCCATTTATCAGTCTGGTGGTATCTGTACTCATATCTCTGTCAAGTTTTACCAAGTATGAATTGCACTCTTTCAGGCAAACTTGAAATTATTCCAATTCAAGCTATAGGGTATCAGGAATACTCAGGCTCCTGCCACCTCTGAACTGTCATCTAAAACAACACTCTAAGAGTGTGTGTGAGATGGCAAAAATTAATTAGATTTCCCTATGTTTACAGAAGCCACAGTCACATTCTTAAATTCTACACACAGAATGCTCTTTAATGTTTTCAATTAAGATGGAAAATCCAATGCAATAATTAAAGTTCAGGCTAAATGTTATGTAGGAAATCACAAAGAATTGCTCTCCTAATATATTTGTAACCACATTGACTTCAAGCCATCTCCAACCTGTCCTCCAAAGAAAAACACAAGAACAAACTCCATATCTAAGGAAGCCTTTCTGGCTACTCTGATAAACTGTCCAATGTATTTTGCTAACAAAACGGCGAAGTTGGTACCATGTTACCCATTTTTTAAACATAAATTCAATAAAAGGATAACAAAGTCTATCTTAAGACAACATAGAGTAAAATTCTTTTTAGAGCTAGTTGTCATTCTAGCAAATGATTTAACAATTAGGAAGAAAATCGTGTAAGATCTAAATGGTGATGTGACTGAAGAAATTTACTATGGGTAGCAAGGGAAAACACAATTAAACATTACCAGTCTTTCCAAATAATTCTTTAAGAGCAACAATGTTGTAAGGCATAATATGAGAATCAAGCATTTAAGAAAATATCACAGTAATTAAAATCAGTAGGAGCCTTCTGCTAGTATAAACATGTAATCTTTCTCTGTTAGGCAGCATCAAGGTTAACAGAGTTAGAAAGTTAATGAGAATTCTATGTTCAACCTTTAGCCAAACCAGTGTTTTGTCTGCCAGGATTTAAAAAGCACCAATGACAAATATTATTAGTAAAACATGATTTATTTTAGTGTAATGCAAGCAAGAAGACAGAGCAGAGGAGGTAAAAGAATAATTCAGCAGAGGAAAGGATCAGGGCTTACCGATAACATAGGCGAGCAACAGTGCCAGGGTCACTGTGATAGCAGTGGCACTCAGAGCTGTGCACTTCCAGTTGCAACACCTGTAAGGTTTGTTAAAAGTGAAGGCAGATCTGGAAAAGGTACTTCTAGGAAGAGGCCTAGGAGGTGGAGAGTAAACAGTATTGGATGTTAAGGGATAATTCTGACTGGCTGCACTGAAGATAGCTGAAGACCCAGATCCATGTTTAAACAGGAAATGCCTACAAAGAGAAGACAAAGAATGATGTTGTAAAACCACTCTGTGATGCAAAAAGCAAAAGGAACTATATAAGCACTGTATAGTAAGCACTGAAGAGTAAATACTGCATATAGCCACAGAAAATATCAAAGACAGGAAAATGTGTATTTGAATACCCTCCACAAGTTTTTTAACCACACCACAAGATGTCCAGCAATGTTTTAGTGACACAACACACCATAAATAAATTCTGAGCTAATTTCCCCATGTTTAGAGTAATGCTGACTGAAGGCTGTTTCTCAGTACTGGGATCCTCCAAGATGAGCAGCCTCTGCGTGCCTTTACACAGGTGTGACAGAGACATGGGAACTGTTACTGGCAGTATCCCCTCCATCCACACCTACCAGGTTTATTCACTGGAGTACCCAAAAAATACTAAAGTCAGTGTCACTGTGAACATTTATTTTTTACCATGGAACATAGGAAATTAAAAAAAAAAAAAACAACTGACTACTTAGTCAGCTGATTTACAAGGCTAATCCATTCTGAAGAACTGTAGTTACTATACAGGGGAGCACAGTTTCTTTACTGTTCTTAATTGAGCTATTTTGAGAGTAGTTTTTCTTCAAATGCTTTTGCCTACTGCAGTGATTCTCAAACACACTAAGAAAGAATTCATTTGGAGACCTATTTCAGCCTACTTAGCAGGACTGATTGCCTTCAGAAAAAATAGCAAAGATTTATATTAGCACAAAAAATAAGGTACAGAAATGTGCCTTGCAGAACAGGCTCTGGTGCAGAAGTATAGAGTAGTTCTTTGTAGGAGGGATGTTTTTTCAGGACTGGCAAGTGTCTCCAAGAGAATTTAGGAAAGGTTATTTAATGTTAAACAATAACTTACCATGATATGTGCTCAGAAATTGTGGAAAAAAGAGCTAGTTCAGGGCACACTAACCACAAAGAAACACCAGCTTTTTTTGGTCCTTCTTGCTTTTTTTTATCTAAGGGAGCACGCTTCTTCAGCGCTCTCTTTTCTGACAGGTGCACCTCTGAAACTCATGCTACAGCATGCACACAAAGGAATTTAGAGCATCTTGGTGTTGTTCCTCCATCTCAAGCTGAGAAAGCAAGTGACATGGTCCAGAATCTTCCCAATGGCAAATGTGCCTCTACAGCTTTGGCAAGGCACAAGACGAGTTTTTGAATGCGTATATGGATCAATCAATCCATGCTGGGAGAATTTCTTTGACAATACACAGCGGGATGTATGCACGATCAAACACTCAACAGTAGGAAACATTGTTATACTGTGACATTTGACTTTAAGAATATTGTAAACACATGTTCCTGAAATGGTAATTGCTAAAATGGTGTAATGAGTATGGTATAATATATTTCCATTATAAGATTTTAAAAGAAAGGTTATGGTTTTCAAAATGCCAGATTATATAAAATAAAAAGGTATTACAGAGCAGTTTTATCTTTTAAAGAGCCCTTTAGTTAGAGAAAACAGAAAGCAAATGAGAATACAGGTTAGCTTGCACTGCAATTTACAGGGCCTGTGTATCAGGAGTCTTATGAATAAACCACAAGAATGAAATTTGAGTATTAGTTACTTTTGCTTTGTGATTATTACCCAAATGAGTTGCACTCAGAAAAAACTGGACATCTGACCCTGACTGAGTACAGCATCCTGGCAGTGCATCAGATAACACATTCTAGTTTTCTGTCCCACTGACTTCCACAGCTGTAGATACACACATCAGAAAGACAGCATAGCTCTCCATATTGTAATGTTACCTCTATTTTAGTTCAAAAATTATAAACTAATATATAGTAGAATAATAAATTCAAATGAAGTAATGTAACTATTTACAGGACCATATAAACCTGCTTCCTTCCTATTAGGCCATGAGAGCACAGCTGGTTATTTTGGATTCAATGTTTTGTTGTCACACATGAAAGCTTTTGCAAGTATAAGAAGTTTATTCTCAGTCGGCAGTTAATGAGATACATAGTCACTTAGACTTTTGGTAGGAAAAAATGTCATGGCAAAATTCCTATTGATATTCAGGGAAATAGAAGCAAAATCACCACATAAAATCAGACATGTTATTAGATATAAGCATATATGTATGAGAAGTATGTATGCATGTATACATACAGACACACACACATATATATATATAAATATTACAAATATAAAAAGTCAATTGTTCTTTACATGTTTTAATTCAAGACATAATGACAAAAATCTGCTTATCTGAAAATTTCTTTTAAATTTTTTGGAAATTACAGCAAAAGATCAGATACTGGCAGTATTGACTGTCCTTTATGGTGCATAGCTCAAAGTTATCAGAGACAAAGGGAAGGATATACTGAACAGAAAATTGTTATTATTAAGGCTCTAACAACCTGCAATCAATAGCTAGGAAAAATTTCATACTCTTGAACAAGAATTTATAACAAGGGCTTGATGATAAAGTGCTAGTGTGCAAAGTCACTTGTCTATTAGGAGAAGAGTATGCAGAACCTGGATCCAGCTCACTCTTTTTTGGACAGATGACTCCAGTCACATAGAGGAGAATTTAAATTGCTCTGATTTGCAATAAAACTGAGATTCTGAAGCAATGTACACTGAAACTGAGCTACCAGTGAAATAAAGCTGAGAAAATGTTTAAAAAACCCAATTGTTTACAACTTCCATTTTTGGGAGTGTATATTGAGTACCCAAAGACATTTTTATAAAATTTGAAAAACACTAGTGGCACAAAGACAGATTTCCAAAGCCAGACTGTGACTATGTTCTCATAAACTCAGATGACTCCTCATCTGTCTGAGCACACCACGGTTCCCAAAGGACGTCAGGACATGCTAAACTGTTGCTATCAATTCCATAAAATCAGGCTCTCTTTCTAAAGAGCAAAATAATAAAACCTTCGGTTTTTTGGTAACCGGGAGCACAAGAAAAATCAGAGAATTTATAAGGATGATTGATAACATCACTCCTTCCAAGCGGAGAAAAACTAAATGTTCACAAAAACATATAAAAAATCCATAAAGAAGATGACAGTAAAAAGAGCAATATAGGACATAATCTGTAAAGCATTTATTGGTGAAATAGAAGTAATTTAATATTATTACACTGATAACTCAAATACATAAATAAATATTAAAGGCTTAATAATAACTTCACATATAGAAGAGGCAGTTGGAAAGCATTCCTTCTTTGAGGTAACCTCAGTGTCTGTTTGGCTGTTAATCCCTCTGTTCATTTCTACAAATGTTAGACTTTTGAACTTTGAATCCTGTCAAGAGAAGTTAAATGAAAGGAAAAGATCCTAGCAGGACCAAAGCCCTCCACACCAGCAAGGGAAGCAGCAAAAGCCTCAGTGAGGTTTCTTTGCTACACTGAGCTCTTTGCCCTCTTGCCCACACCTGTCCAGCACAGAACGCTACTACTACTTTTGGGGAGTAAAGTGGAACCAACCACATGCTGGCTGACCAGGAGCAATGTCTCCACCTACCACTGACATGCCCAGCAAAGGGGAAGGGACTTATTTGGATGTTCAGCTGACACAAGGCCTGAAATCAGACCTGTTAGTCCTGCTGATGGCAGAACTGCTTTCATTCTGTGTAAAAGCAGTTTCCTGTGGCTCATTCAAGTGCTCTTGTTTAACCTCACGAGGAATGGCAGATAACTCCAAGAGCACAGGTCATACAAATGATGAATTCTTAGCTAGGAGATGGTTAGAGAAGAGTTCATCTATTTATATGCCTCTCCATCAGGATATTTCATTGTGTACTTTTGGCTCTTTATCTGGAACAGCAATTTAAGTCTTACAAAAGCTTGAAGCAACATCCCAACTGAATTCATGTGGCAACAACATAATACTATTACAGAAACCAGATTATCTCCACAAAGAATTCTGTAATGAAATTCTGAGAAAATATTTTTATATCCTGATACTGTAGAAATGCCCCTCAACTTTTTCAAGGGCTTGGTATCACTTCTCTAACTTACTGTGCATTAACTCTTTGCCAAGCATCTGTAGGCCCAGACTTTCATTTGTTCCTATAACATGCTTTCCTTCCATTTCCATTAAAAACCATGAGTTTGTAAGAAAAAAAAAAAAGAACAACAGCAGACTTGAAAGGGAGCCAACAGCCAAGTTAGAAACACAAATCTTGCTATACCTTGGCCAAAAAATCAGTCTGCACTTCTCCTGGATAAACCAAGTAGGAATACATTCGTACCCGTATATGTTTCACATTCAAGAAGCAGTTACTTAAAGCATTACAAATTGCTGCAAAGCTATGTGATAGAAAAACTAAGAAGACTTCAGTTCAACCATTTAAATTGCTTAATTTCTTTTCAACTACATTTTATAGCTGCATACAATGTATGTAATTGTATATCTATACTGATATTTAATTGAAGTAATTCCTTTAGATGTCAACAGAAGTGCAAAGGAAATTTTTAAGAGGCATAGCAGATGAAACATCAGAAGGATTCTGGTTGTTGGCATAGCCAGAAAATATATAGAGATGGTAGCCAAAAGAGATTTGGAACTGATATGGTTGCCCATCTACTTTGGCAAATGCTGACAAGCAGACATTGGTACCTGCCCATTTTAAGTCACTTAGTATTTCTTGTGACAGTAGTAAGAAGCAGAAATAGAACCACTTTGTTAAAACTTCCTCTTTGAGCTGGACTTGCTTTTTGAATAGTTCACACAGAATTGTGAACTATTTATTCACTCATGTTTTCTTTACAAAGCATCTGAAAACTAGCACTGTGACCCTGGATGTGAAAGGATGTAAAAGGAATTTGTATCCCTCGCTTTTTGCTCCAGTACTGAACAGCAAGTGATGCAATGCTGTCTCACTTTGTTGTTGCTGTAGGCAAACTAGGCTTGTTAACCAGGTGACTAAACTTTCAAGTCTCTGGCAGAAATCTGGGACAATAATTATATAAATATTGGATGGTGCCAAAATCAATCAAGAACAGCTTCTATAATGGAACTGTTGTCCAAAATACAACTGCTTTCTGGTTTAATTTGCTTTTTAATGAAACAAACAAACAAACAAACAAAAACTAAAACTAAAATTACCACAATGAGTACAAAAATTACTCTTGCATATACCTGTATGGGCTTTGTTACTGTGATACATGGTGATGTCTCTACATTAACTCAGTAATTTTCAAAAGTGCTTCTCTGTGGCTTAGAACTTTGCTGTAGCACTCCAACTCGAACAACAGCTGAGTGAAACAACTAATGCACATAGAAATTTGTGATGTAAGGAAGGAATAAGCTCCTGGCTTGCTCTATTGCTTTTTCTCAACAAATTTTAAGATTATTTTGTGGAAATTATGAAAAACAGTGGTTACAATAATATTTATTTAAGTCATATAAAGTACATAATATTTGCAGAGTACTTCGAAACCATGAATCAGGAAGGATAAAAATCCCAATATTGTAATTTTATTGCCTATATTCTGTGGTTGGAAGGATGACTTAAAGAAAGGAATGAGTAACTGAAGCAGTTGCCCCTTAGTTCTCTCTGCCACCGATTTCCTCCTATGAATATTCATGCCTATTCTGACTTTTGTTACCAGCATTTCAGTCTACTTCCATGTATCTACACTCACATGCATACAATGTAATCCAAGCTGTACAGCGACTGTGACAAATAAAGTTTACCTGACAAGAAATGTATCACACGAACTACATAAATACTGTTTAGACTTTGAAACCAGCTTTCCTAGAAATAGTTAACCAGAAAATAGAACATTTCTGGGGAGTAACATTACACATACGTATCTGATTTTTTTGGAAATGAAAAGGTAGAAGTGTTTTCATGTCTCTGACCCCTTCTCACAGCCTAGATCCTTTGTATTAACCTGTATTTACTGTTCTCTTTCCAAATTTAGATTCAGTCTGTTTCTGGTTTTGTAAATGGAAACACTATTTCATAGAAAGCTAAAAGGCTGATTGCTTATTGGTGGCCATAAAATCACAACATAGCTTTACATTTAGTTATAACTTTATATACTATCACATTATTCAAAATAACGAGTAAGGAGTATCTGCAGCATGATTGTTCAAGTTACTATATTTACCTGCCATAAAAAACCCTTACACAAATACTATCCCACTATTCCAGGGAAGCCCACACCAGAGCTTCTCACAAAGAAAAACTTCAATAGAGTGTATGAACAATTTAACTTATCCTATTGTCCTTAGTGACTGCATCTCAAACTACTCAAAAGCAGGACCCTCAAGTGCCATTGCAGCTGACATGAAAGTTGTACTTCATCGTAGCTGACAAATGTTTATATTTTTATTTCCATAAAAGACACCTTCATTCTCACATTATTAAATTTAAGGTCAAATTTAGAGCTTTTATTTTTCAGTTCATGGTCATATTGACAGTCTTCAATTTATCTTTTGGAATTCAGAAGACAAATATTTTCAGGTCTTTTCTGCTGTGCAGTGAAAACACACGGGATTCAGAATGAATTAAAAACCCTTGCCATGTGTCTGTTTTTAATATGGTCAGCCTTTATATATGTTGATTTATTGTTTAATTAGGTAGAAAACGAGAAAATACAAGAGAAATGTCATAACGGCAAATACTGGCCAACATAATTTGAAGAAAAGATCATAAAGGAAGCCTTCCCTGCTTTTATTCTTGGAATAGCCCCAAATCTGGTCATTTAACTCAGGAGTAGGCTCCATTGCATTGCTCAAGTAGAAAGTGTCTCCCTGTTTGGTGGCTTATGATCATTAACACCTGTCTGCCTTGGGAGCTGTAAAAGCTGCTCTGTTTGCTATGGAAACCTTGACCTGGGAAAAAAATCAAGGCACAAAAAAATGCTTTTTGAGTCTCTGCACTGGAGGCAAGATTTACGAGATCCACAAGATGTTCAAATACGTAGAGACCAAGAAGAAAGATCAAGCCTTCCAAGAGCTCACACTGAACTGTGAATTTCTAGACGCATTTTTATTTAATTATTTTTGCTTTTAAAATTACTCCAGCTTACACAGAAAGGGACTATGTACAGGTGTCTGTGATTTGAAAGGCTATCAATGTACTTCCTGAAGAGAAAAAAATAATTATGTGGTTGATTTAAAAAGAACAAAGCTAAACCATAGTACAGAATAAATCTCTTGCTTGTTGTCAAGATCTCCCCTATACCAAACAGAAATATAATCAAGTTATTTTCAGGAAAACAAATACAGCTAATCATACCTATATTCCTTAAATATCTATATAACATGGAAAGGAATTATTCTATCTATATGATGATTCAAATACACTTCTTGAACTCCAAAACTCGCCAAGTTTTCAAGTGTTTAGAGACATAATCAAACTTTAGGGCTCAGAAATATTGCTGAGTTGTAACTAAAAATAGTAACTGTCTTGAACCCCAAATACTCCTCTTATTCTAGTACTTCAAGGTTTTATATAAATTAATGATAATTGAATCTCAAATTTATGGTCTGGTACCTCACTGTCCCCTTAGACGAGCTATTACCATGGTGATAAGATTGCTTAAATTAAGCTGTCTTTTTCCACAGGACTTGGCTCATTGACAGTGCAGTGAAGGGAGATTTCAGTCCATTCAGCACAGCATTAACCTTACTGCCAACACTGCTAAATGGGCTAGAGGAACTAGAAATTTGATTTTAAAAAGGAAGGAAAAAGCAAATATCTTAAATACAGACGCACAAAACAGGACTAAAAATTCCACTTTGAAACAAAATAAAAATTAGCTAAATTTTGAGATTTAGATATAAAACTTAAAAGTGCTAATGCCTTGGTAATCTATGTCAAAACTTAACTCAAAATACGTGTGACCAATGGTTTATCCATAAGGGATCTGTAACAGACTATAAGGAGGATAAGAAAAATGTCAGGTAAAAAATCCCTACTTATCTAGATTTTGCTTCTTCTTTGGTGATTTGACTGAAGTGGGAAAATAAATAGCAAACAGCAAGAAAAAAAATAAACTAAGACAGCAAGATATGGAAACAAATACTGAGTTAAACTAGAAGGGCACGGAGAAAATGAAAAGCATTCCTTTGAGTTATCAGGTTTAATACTGACTCCATAAAAAGTAGTAAGCTATGTTCAGATGGGGCTGTCAGAGATAATGACAATCTATTACACTGCAAATCACAAGATTTGAAGTATTAGAGCTAAGTATCTATGGAGCTTGAAAAAACAAGTATTTTAGTGGAAAGGAAGGGAATAGGCAATAGGCTGCAAGTATTTTATTTTGGGAGAGAAGGAAAAAATCAATTTTTGTAGGAGTGCAATAACATTATCCTAAAAATATAATCAGTGGTTCCCAATTTTTTATGTGGTGTGAGAGATCCTTGCAGTCTTTTTCTGGCAATGCTTAAAAATTATTTCTCTGTGTGACAAGGAAATTACTGCATGTTCATAAGTAATTTTAATTATGGCCATGTTTATTTTTCCGAAACTGTGTGTGCATGCATAGATGGAGACTGCATTTGCATCTCTGGGCACATTACAGTGCTGAAGGCTGCAGCACAGTCAGTCACCAGTTTGAGCTGCAGGTACAGCTCTTCTCCAATTCCCTCAGCAGCAGGTGTTCAATAACATGTCCTCTGGAGTTTTAAAGCCATTCTTAATTCTTATTTTTATTTGGGTTGCTTATAATTAGAATAACTGCCAGAATTAGGGAGCCGGCCTTGGCAACAACACACAGACAGACTCCTCTAATTTTAGCTTTGACAAAAGCTGGTGTGAACTTGAACAAGTAATTTCATCTTTCCAAGGCAGTCTCATCATTAAACAGTTGCATTAGTAAGTTAGGTCTTGACAAAACTGCTTTGCAGATTTGTGCAAGTAACACTGCTAGATGAAGTACAAAAAAAAATTTCTGATTGGCCCTTTTCTATAAAAATGTAACCACATTTTATTGTACATTTTTTACTGAAAATTTCAAACACATACACCGCAGTATGTGTCTTTACTGCAGCCCTTTGCCATCTAATCTAGGATTTCAAATTCTAATTATGTAAGAGTACATGTTTAATCTGAGTATTGCAAACATTTTCAGACCTACAGAATTTTCTTTTACATAAATATGACACATTATCATTATGAGCAGACTCATGAACTTGCTTCGTTTCTGTCTCTCCAGAGTGAATATGTTTAACAGACACGTGATTAGTTCTAGGACATCTTTTCCTGTCTGAAAGTTCTCCAATATTCTATGGCAGTAGATAAAACATCAAACACATGCTCTGTTTATGGATTAACAGGAGATATAGTTGGAAGAAAAGCTGAACATGTGTATTCTGATTTTTTGCCTAGTTGTTACAGTAGGGAATATTTTGCTGTCTAAATATTTTTGATTGCAAATGTTCCAAATTTAACAACAAAAAAAATCTGCTTAGATGTATTAGGTATGTAGATATTAGTTAGATTTGGTATTATTAAAAATCTGGCACAGAAACATATAGTTGAAATGTTTCTCTTTATTTTGTAGGATTATTTTTAATGGTCAGCTACACATTAATGGAGAAGGAAGGCAAGGGAACCCAGTATTAGGCCAAAGCACCAGTTCAATTCTAGCAGAATCATTCCCTGGTAAAGGAAGGAAAAACAAGCTGCAAGCCCTCCATTTTCTCTAAGCCTGTACTGTGCACTGTAGACTTCTGGGAAGTGGTGATCACAAATGCTTCTTATTACAGTGTTCCCCTGCCATAGCACTTTCTGCACACAAACTGCAGATACATCCTGGCAAACAGACTCACAGATTTTCCTTATGCATTAGCCAGCCTTTCAGCCAGCTTTGTGAGAGGCTTCTGGGAGCAACCAGTGGGGACATGAAACCAGCTGAAACAACCACTGAAGGGTCAGAATGTGGAAAATTTCCAGACTCTGAGAATGACTAATGTGTAGCACAAAGGATGTTTTCCAGGCTGAATTCCTAATTCACTGCACAGCCCTTTATATAATTATAGAAATAGCTATACATCTCTGCATTTGTCCTTTATGAGAAGCTTCAAATTTGCAAAAAATAATAAGAAATCAGAAAATTTAAACTGAACTTGAAAGAAAAATAAATTGTGAAGTATTGTGCCCCAATGAAGTCTGATGGAAATGCAGTGAATGGGGATGCAGAGAGACTTAAAAAGATCTACCTGACTGTTAACAGAAGAGAACCAGAAGTTCATGGGGCAAATACCCAGAGATCACCTTTCTTGCAGCAGAAAGTATAGATAGATATATAAGCTTGTTACACGAGAAACAGCAGAGATTTATCATTATAAGGACTGTATAAGCAGAAGCTTCTAGCTCCAGAAGGATCAGCTGAACTAAAATGTTTTTTATGTTCATTTTTGCAGAAAAGTTTCCATCCTCCTTGATTCTTCTTTAAATTTGTCCTTATTTGGCAAATAAGAAAAGTTCTATTTCAGAACGAATTGGTGCATTCCTCAATCCCAACTTAACAGCAGAACTAAACTTGACACTTCTGATGACCAGCAGTCAAGTGTTTAAAGACCTTTATTAGGATTAATTTTTGGAATAAAACAAAACCAACCTTGTTATAAAAGAAAAAAATCTAGGTTTCAGTGATTAATTGTGATAACTGGGTGTCTTAGCCTGCAATATAGAATGTGACTAAAAGTATGTATTCTATGACCATTTGTTGAAAACAGGTGGGGCAGTGATCCTTATCTCTGTGGGAGATATTCTCTGCTAATGAGCCATCTGTTAAAATCAGGTGGGGCAGTGTCCTTTATCTTTTCCACAACCCATCCTTCCTCCAGTAAGATATATTATGTTAATGGGCCATTGAATCCCACTGTATGACTGATAAAATTTCATCATCCCATTGGGAGATGCTCCACCCAGGGGGAGGAGCCAAGCCTTTCCTACCTAGATAAAAACTGAGATCTGGAACACCAAGGCAGCCTTTTTCCACTCGATTCCAGAGAAAAAACTGAACCTTTCCACATCATCACTGGACCTTCAGAGGAAAACTGCCCCTTCTACAGGGGCACTGCTTCAACAGAACCACATCTGTCATCAGGAGGATGCAGCCACCATTTAATGGGACTGCTACCAACACCCTGACTGACAGGGTGTCAGGTTTTATTCTGACTCTGACAGTGGTTTTTTTGGGTTTGTGCTCTGTAATACCATATTCTCTATTGTAATTTTCCTAATAAAGAACTGTTATTCCTATTCCCAGATCTTTGCCTGAGAGCCCCCCTTAATTTCAAAATCATCATAATTTGGAAGGAGGAAGTTTACATTCTCCATTTTAAAAAGAAGCTCCTGCCTTTCTTGGCAGACACCTGTCTTTCAAACACTGGGCCTTGGACATTTGTGTTAAAAAGCCCCATACATCTCTGAGCATAATACCCTATATTTTCTGGATCCTATTAGGTAGATGTCAGAAATTTATCTGTTTCACCAAACACAACTTTCATAAACTTTTGCACTTTACGTACTTTAAAATGGCAAAACCCAAAGGAAATCCTAGTTAAAACCTGGTGCTCTGTTGACAATGAAGAGGAAGAAGACTGAAAATCAAGATGTTGTTTTAAAAATCAAGTCAACAAACATAGCTGTAGTTGAAAGCCATCAAATCAGCTAATACTAATCAGGAACAGGTGAAAAAAAGCTTATTATAGCCAAAAAGTCAGAGGAGATTGTGCAGAGGTTTGGGTACTGAAAAGTAAGTTGCCTGAAAACAGAATGTGCTTGCTCTCAATAGTTTTTTGGAGTAGATTATTTGTGTAAATTGTGAATGACCGTGAATTTGAACCCTCCCTTCCTCAGCTCCCAGATATAAGTCTTGCCATGCCCAAAACCTGTCTCATTATCGTTTCTCCTTTGCCAAATGATTATCAAATTATATTCTTTGGCTATATATGCAATAAAGTATTTAAATATGTATTGAGGAAAATAATATTTTAATATTATTTCTGATCTTTTCTTATCCACAGGAAAGCTGCAGCCTGACTAGATATTTCCAAAGGTCCCTTCAACCATTCCTGACTCTGTGACTGAACCAAAATTCTATTTGCTGGTTACAAAATGGTCCTGGGAGAATGTGGGATGGCAAGACAAACACACAAGCACAAATCCTGACTGAATGCAACTGCAGAATGCCACTGTAACCTATACACATTAAAGGAATCACTATCTTCCAAAACTTTGCATAATGTGCTTTTTTGAGTATTACTGATCTAGATGAATCAAGCAAATAAGGCCTCACATGGCTACTTGAGATGGCCTCAAAGCACAACACACTGGCATGTCCTGAAAACAGACTTGTAAATGCCCATCACTAGCTTGTGTCAATGTCAGGCCCCCACTCCATCTTGTTTCCTTTTCCCTCGACATCTGAGATCCTCTGTGCACAACCTTGGCTCATACCTGGTTTCCAGTGGGATGTTGCTGTTCAAGACCCAGCTGTTATGAAGGTGCACTGAGTCTTGTGTGCTGGTGGGGGGCGTGGGGGCAGCAGGGCTGGGCTGGCTGCGCGTGGTCATGGATCTCCTCTGCAGGGAGTCGGCCGAGGGGGGCGGCTTCCGCGCACAGGTACACGCGTGCGGTGGGGGGGGAGGCGGCGGCAGCGGTCGGAAGGTGAACTGGTTATGGGGGCTACCAGGCATATCTGAAACAACAAGGAGAACACAACCGAACACAAAGAGGATTATTATTTTAGAAAGATCAAGACTGTCTTTAGATCTTGTTTTGCAGTTAGTGGTTCATTTAAGTTCTTAATTAAAAAAGGAAAGGGGAGACTAAAGTCGTAAATTGAAGGAGGACGGATTTACATGAGATATTAGGAAGTAAATATTTGTCGTAAAGGTGGTGAGGTTCTGGAACAGTTTGCCTAGAGAAGCTGTGGCTGACCCATGCCTGGAAGAGCTCAAGGCCAGGTTGGACAGGGCTTAGAGCAACCTGGTCTAATGGAAGGTATCCCTCCCCAAGACCTGGGGTTGAAATTGGTCCTTTCCAACCCAAATCATCCTTTGATTCCGCAATATAATTATTTTTGGGAATAAAGCATTGTGCTTTATAACATTCCTTGCTCTGCTTCCTGTATATGTTACTGCAATATTTGAAATAATTTAAAATATAACAGTCTATTGAAACAGAAACTATCAGATACAGACACACCCCACAGCACTGTAATTCAACAACAGCAAAACAAACAAACGAAACCCAAAAAAAACAAAAAGAAAAAAAGAAGGTCGTATAACATTCACTTAATTTATCAGGATTTTTTTGGGATGAAGGTAAAGAACATATAAATTGACACTGAATGGCAGCACAGATTTCACAAGGTATAATTCTCATTAAAAACATCTATGAAATAGTATAAAAATTAGTTTTGCACTTCAATTTGAGAGAGAAAATGACTGAGTAAGTCCTACCCCCTAACGAACATTTTTCATAAAACAATGTTAACACATTTCTGGAGTCTGTTACTGCATTTGTTAAACGAGAGCTGAGAAAAGGTCTCTGAAGCACTAACAATCCAGACAGCCAGAGAAAAGGTTTTATGGCAGCTAAAGGCAGATGAGCTGGCAGGGAGCTTACAGCCACTGGACCAGTCTGAGAAGGAGACCAAGTCAAAGATGCCTGTGCGGATACCCAAGGTTCTGCTCCCTGTGCTGCCACTGCCCTATGGGACCCTCAGGCTGCCCCCCAGTACCCCAAAGGGATGTTGCACTAGCACAGGGTCATGTCCTGTGTTAACAAATGCTGCCACACGGCTCAAGGTGGCTCAGCCTGAGCCACTGAGCTTCAATACTTCTCCAAATCCAAAACGACAATGAAGACACAAACATGCTAGAATAGTACTTTCAAGGAACAATAAAACCTTGTTTTCTCTACTTCCCCAAAGTCTCCAAAGATTCTCAGTACAGCCAGATACACAGCTATGGACAATAGCAAACACTTTGTAACGAAGATAGTAGTAAAAATCGCTGCCAGACTGAGTGATCTGAGAACTTGTTACCCTGGAACTCCTCCAGCTACTTCACCTCACTGTCTAAGACAGCTTTATCCCATTTCTGTATTCACCCTCACTCTCCCTTTTACCTTAGCAGATGTCCAATTACATTTGCAGAAATCCAGCTGGATGAACCTGCAAAAATTCCCTGCAAGGAAATGTTGCCATCCATTTACAACACGTACTTTCTTTACATTATGATGTGATGCATCTTCAAGGAGAAAGACGAAATTGTATTCCCTCCTTTCCTGGAATGGCTTGTGGAAAAAAAGCACCTTTTTCTCTGTGGCAGTTCCAATTTACCCCAGCTGGAGAAACAAGGTTGTTTAGTGCTCCACAGAAGCTTTTCAATGCTGTGGTAAGCAAAGCTGTCACGGATTTGGCCCAGGCTTAATCCCTTTAATTTCACTGATCTTTTATCAAGGCAGCATTCTTACAGTTGCACTAAGGTTTACGCTGTACTATTCGTTTGCATACACCAGAAAAGCATTTCTAAGCATATTAGAGAACTGGGGACCTCAGTAAATTAAATCACTGGAGTCAACAGTCCAGGGCTCCAAAACAATCTGTTAAGGCACTTTCATATAATAATTAATCCAGGTAAATCCTGTATCCTGCTATTTTAGAATTGAAAGCTACCCAAATTTTGCGCATAATATTTGATGTCCAGCATCCTTATGTATTTGATCAATGACATTTCCTTACTTAAGGTATCAATTTTAAACCCACTCTACAGAAAATCTGCAGGATTATTATACAGCCTATAATTTGCATGACAAGCCGTTTCAATGGTTAAGCCACTGTCCTCTTAGAAAAATGCTGATTTTTGCCAGGACACACAGACTCTGCAAGGAACATCAAGAGCTGTGCAGTAAATGCCAAGCAGACAAGGTGACTACTTCTCTAGGTATTTGGGAAGAAACCTGTATAATCTATATGGCAACACATCTGTTAGTTCCCTTCTTTCCCTTTTATCTATCCTGTCCCTATCCCGTCAATGGCACACAATTGGCTGACAGAGTTCAGTTTGTTCCATGCAATAGATTGGTTCTCCTTTTGAACCATAAAGTCCCTCTGGCTTATAGGGTACCTTACATATCCCAGTGCAATTCATCACAATACATCAACACATCAGATTTCCTAGGGGGATTCTTTTTTAATTATCACATTTGTCACCCTTTCATCTAGCTGCTGGCATTATAGAAAACCTCACATTGGAGCCTGATTATTTTGGTGATTTAGAAAGTCTTCTTCATCAGACCCTCATTTCAGTGAAGTACTGCAAACTCATTAGGATGAGAACCAGCCTGGGTTTCCAATTAGTTTTTACAGACTTTCTAATTTGGCAAAGTTGTTTTTATTTTGCTTGAAAATAAGTCTATATCTCATTATTTTTATAACCCAAAAAGTATTGCTCAGGACATAAAGCAGCATTAAATCTAAAGATGCACACTTAGGATTCTTCAGGACTCTAAATAAACAGCAGACTATGTAAAATAATTACTGCAAAATCATTTAAATACCTAAAAGGGGATATTATGCAAGACAATTTGTCTAAAACCAACAAGCTTCTAAAATGTATGAGACTGATATAGGAATTGGCTTATCTAACGCTTTCACTAACAACTATTGCTTTTATTTTTAATGGCTGCTAAAAATCTCCATATTTTTTAATTCTTGTACATTAAAACATTTATGTATGATATGCAAATACAGACCTATTTGTTTTCATTGTCTTCCCTGATGTGATAGAAATTTCCACTCATCTAAAAAGGTAGCCATATAACTTAATTTCAGCTCAAACTTTACACTTGGAGTAATTTGCTTCAAATCAGATTTCCACCTGAGGAGCAACCAAGCCAGAAATTATTCTCTTGGTCTTCATCATTGCTCTTCTCATCTGCATTTAGCTCGTCTCTTCAGACAAAAGAGACTGTTTAGAAAATGTATAAATTCTTTTTCCCGAGAAGTAATTTTTTAAAAATAGTCCTCTCCTTTCAGCAGAGCACATCTAGAACTGTGAAGTTTCCTGAAAAGATCCAGACAACATTTATTCCAACTTGCACATTCCCCATTCACTTCACAAACTCTATTCTTTCCACCTGTTTTGTTGCTGTTTGTTTTTTTCAGGGTTTTGCTTTCATTATTCAAAACCAAGAATAACACAGTAAGTGCTAATTTGATTACCTCTTCTGCTTTGAGGCACTTCACAAATTTCATGCACTCACACCAAGAGAAACTGCAGTAGGGATGGCAGCTGGAAACAAGAAAATCTTGCCTTGAAATTCTATTAGCTTGAAGGAGTTCTACTTTCTCTCTTCCCTTTGAAATTTGAAGGAAGGAGTTATTTTTCTTTCCAGAATGTTTCTTCTTCTTTGGTTCTGGCTTGTTTTATTTGGCCCACAAACAGCACTGAACACGTGCTGCTCCATGGCAATTGTGTAATGGAGCTTGGTATTCCATACTTACAGAGAACAGACCTCAACAGCTTCTTTTAATCTCCTGAGTTCTGCTACTAATGCTTTTCCTTTTAGGACATGAAATAATTCAGATCCTGCTTTTTTTAATAGGCTTCTGCTTTTCAGAAAGTGGAAAGTCAGTTAACTCAGGACATTCCCTGGCTCTGCCATGGTGGTTGAGTGCTGCCATTCTGTTCACGAGGAATTGGATGGACAGATAAAAATGATGGACAAGAGCAGCAGTAACATAAACTCATTTTCCTTAAGTCAGGCTAAAATGCCTTTGTTAACCATAAACATGTAGCCAAATTGCTTTACAGACTGGCAAGAATGAAAAAACAGCTAAATCAACTAGTTAGCGCATAATTTAAAATTAATTTTGAAAATTAGCTAAGTCTTGGCAGAACTATTTTTCTAACAGTTCTGAAATATACTTTACTATACTTTTTGGATCCATATAAAAGGGTAATTGAACTGCTTTATCATTTACTGGCAAAGCTGCAATAACCTGTATTGTTATTAGGTAAAGTATATCAGAGAGAATATAGTAAAATGTTATGAATCATAAAAGGTTTGCATCTAACCTGTAGTGCTTTTGAAATATTTTAAATTTTTTTCAGTTATTGACTTTATTACTTCTTGATATGTTTGGATTTTTTTTTTTTTTTCATTTATTGGATGTGTCTCAGTAGAGCATGAATTGCTGGCAATCCATTATTTAATGAACGAAATAGTAACATTTGTTCAGGGAATTTAATTCAGTTTATTTAAAAGTTATTTGGTATACGACTGCTCAGTTACAAACCACTCTGATTATTTTTTAACCATGCTTAGAATTATAGAATGGTTTGGGCTGGAAAGGACCTTAAAGATCATCTAGTTTCAAGCCCCCTGTTGTAGGCAGGGACACTTTCCACTCTCTTAGGTTGCTACAAGCCCCATCCAGCCTGACCTTGGAGACTTTCAGGGATGGGGCAGCCACAGCTTCTCTGGGTAATCTGTGCCAGAGCCTCACCACCCTCACAGGGAGGAACTTCTTCCTAATATCTGATATAAGTCTGCTCTCTGTCAATTTAAAACCATTCCTCCTATCACTGTATGCCCTTGTCAAAATGTCCCTCTCATGCTCTTATGACCCCTTAATGAACTGGAAAGTTCTGTAAGGTCTCTGTATTCTGCACAGGAGCAGTAAGGACTGCTTATGATGGCAGCACTTCCTTTTCTTAATGTTTTTTCATTAAAAGCTAAACTTCGCCAATAAGACCTAAGTAACTGTATTTTAGAAAGGCTCATACTGGACCTCATTCTAGGAAACTTTGCAAAAACATGATTATCCAGTTTTGAACGTCAGAGGAAAAAGGAACGATGGGACCGTCCCCAGCAGATCTTTCTTTAAAACACTCATGTTTTTACAGAAGTGGATGTTTTATACTTCTTTAATTCTAATTAACACAGTCTCTTTTAGTATAACACTAAACTTGCCTAAAGTTCCTTATGGAGTCCATATTTATTTAGGTAGACTAACATGAGCCTGGGAAGTTCTCATATTTTAATTTACACTTTTGATTAATTTCTAAAAAATAAATGCTGTACAACTTGTATAACTTTAGCCTGGAAGATTCAGCAAGCTTCTCCTGCTAGTCTGGCTCAACTTGCAAAAGGGATCTAGTGCAATTCAAAATAAACAAAGATTGCATTATTTTACAGCATCAATAGGCTATAAAAGTTCTTTTTGACTGTATCCTCAGTTCACCTCACAAGACATTTATTAATTTATTTATTTATTAAATTTACAAGCATAAAGCTAGAAAATCTCCACAAGTTAAACAGTATAAGTGGACTTTATTACCTGCATACGATATCAAGTATTAATGCCTTAAAACCCTTAGCAACAGTGAGCATAAGGAATTTTCATCATCAAGACTTCTGCATTTGCCAGTAATTTTCCATTATCATTGTACATCAGGATCATAACACTGCTGAGCTCCATTTCTTTTTCTTTTATTTTTTTTAAAAACTTCCATTAGTGGCATGACAAAAGCGCAAAAAATACTAGAAATTTCAGTACTTTCAAAAATAAATTTTAAGTGTCTTGAAAGTGTCTGTGCAGACAACTATTTATTGACTCAGCTGTAGAAAGATGTGAAAGAATTTTATCAGGCAAAAGAATGGAGGTTAGAAGTCATTAGAGAAGGAAAAGCAGTGATTTCTCTCCAGGGAACTATCACATGGCCACCTTTTCCAACTTTCTGGATAGGATGCATTTAATAATATTCCGTCTTTCAAGATCAAAAACTTTTGGCATCTGTTGTCTTTGTACTGTATACTTAACTTGTCAGGTTTCCTTTTCACAATTCTTGAAATAAGACTGATACATTCTTTTTGTAGGGTGTGCATGAGGCAGTGTTTCTGCTTTTTCTGATGATAGAAATGTTAATACACTCAAACCAACAGAGGGGCTTCTGGGCCCAAAGGTGGCTCTTTTGTCTCTGCAGCTGTATCAGCTGGTGCACTGAAGACATTACCTATCCTGACAAACTTTGCTTCACTTCAGAGGCACTTATATATGCACAGCATTAGAGCTGCAACAGCACTACTCCTCCTTAATTAACTCCATCACTCAGTGTTTTAACTTGGGTGCCTGATTGCTGAAGTAGAATAATTTTGGTCATAAACACTGCACTATAAAATGTACCTCTCTGTTGTTGTTTGTAACCTGAAACGAGTTTCAGGTTATAGTGCTGTGTACTGTGAGTGAGATGCAAGGTTTAAATGTTATCATGCAGAAGCACCTGACAATATAAACATGCCGATGTGTGTTCATATAAAATTAACATTGCCAGAGGGGAATGAAGAGCAACAATTCCTGAGGTGCTTTTATTCTACTGAACTGCCTGAATTATAGCTTTGCTCTATGGTACTTCTTCACATAGTACTTCTTCACTGCTAAATACTAATGTGCTCTATGTATAATATTTATGTGAAAAACATTCCATTTATGTGAAATGTTCACATTTGTGTCAATTAATATGAAAAATTTGCAAATAAACTACTACTCACTCCCTTCCCTCTCCTTCGTTGCAGGCAGTACAACTGTCAGATTTTAATACCCATCCAGTTGAGACAGGACTCCCTTAAACCACTACAGTCTGTGCCAACACAAGACAGGCCTCTTGCTGGCCATGTCAGAGAGGTCAAGGACAAAATGTGAAGGGAGAAGAAAAGCAGCATTCCAGTTCTGATGGAGTCTGAGGGAACAGCCTAAACAATCAGCTCAGGCTTCCAGTGGTTTGTTTAGCAGATCAAGCAGCTGCTGGTACAATTAACATCACACAGCATTCAAAGGACAGAGAGAAGATTGACAGCTTCCAGCTAGCTTAAAGGTGATATTTTCAGGAGAATGTGTAATTCCTGCCAGTACTTAAAAGTGGTGGGTTCAGTCAATATCACGAGTTGTAACTTCTGTCAGTGGGAACTCACAGGGGATAGTAGAATCACTATTCTAAAACTCTGAACAAAGCGGGAGAGATTATAGCTTACAGAGTAAGCCTATCATCTAGGTTTGCAAAAGACAGGTACTTACAAGTAGCCTGGCAGCAAATTTTTGATGACCTTAGAGGTGAAGAGATTTTGATTAAAGAGCAGTTTATGATTGGTAAAATAGGTTGCAAGCAGTCATGGCTGTAAAAATTAATGTTTCCGCAGTTATTGATGGTTTTTGGCGGTGATAAATATTCACGTTCTGGCCCTTGTGTTATTCAATTCATTAGCTGTGAGGGCTTTCTGAAAGGGATCTATGGGTAATGGAATTAGCAACTATAAATCATATTGAAATACACCGTGTATTCAGACCAATAGGTCAGTGGAAATATCATGAATACGGACATACTAAACCACTTTGTCACCACCCTGCCTGCCTCTTACCTGCTTTATCTACATTCTTGTTATTTTGCAACATTTTCAGGAAAAAAGACTGCTTGAGGCCGTGCCCTGTTACAGACCCAAATAACATAAAGCCCTGCAGCATCTGAGCTTGCTGCCCTGTCAGGGCTGAGGGGAAGACTCTTCCCTTTTAGTACTTGCCTCCTTTGGGCTGGGACCGTGGCATGAGTCCCACCAGTTCACCAAAGTACAGAATTCTTTTCAACTTAAAGCCCAGCCATGAGAGACATCAGTTTGTTGATTCATATTTTTGCAAACATAGACTATTCTGTGGCTCTACAGAAATATGATAATATGATAAGCCCTAAGTTATGGTTAAATCTGCCAGTTACATCAGGACCCAAACTTCAACCCTGATGGGCCCTGAAATTACTGGGGGCAAGATCCCAAGAATGTCTTGTAAGTCATCTGGACTGAGACAGAGCTGCTGCTTTGTTGGCAGCACTGCAAACTTACTCTATGTTTACTTCAAGGTGGAAGCACCTGAACTTTCTCACTTCAAGGATGAACCATACTCCAGTTTCTCCCACCTGGAAATATAAAAGCTTTTCTCAGGAAACCTATTTGCACTCCAGATTATCCTGTCAAAACCAGACAACCAGAATGTCTCCTAAATATGATTTTGCAGAGCATAATTGGAAATCCTACATCTATTTTTATGATCAATATCGTGTACAGATGTAGAAGCTTGAAGCTCTTCTGGATCATTTGGGACTTTACCCACATCTATTTACTTCATTTTTAAGATAAACTTTTTAGTAAGATATTAATTAGGGAACATCAAGAGAAACAGAGACTAGTGCCTGTGTTCATAATATTCTGAAGAATATGTTTATAACTTAAAGAGAAAAAATAATGTCTCTTTTATTCAATAAAACTGCATTCCTTATGCTTTATTATGGATTGCATCTTGACACGAAAAGGCTTGATATGAGCATCTTTATATATATTTACAGTGACTGTTACATAATTATAGGGAGTATTAAAAAAATTATCTATGGTTATAAACCTCTGGAGGGTGAGAAAAAGCTGTTAAATGTCTCCATAATATGTAAACATATATAGCATATAACTGTCGTTCTATATGCACATCAACCTCACATTTGTCAAAATTTGGTAGTGGGCACCACGCAGTGCTGGGGCTGTCTAAATGGCTGTGCTCTACAGGAGCAGGGAAGTAGAAGACAGCTTGCTCAAAGTTGGCTGTTCAGGACAAACATCCATTCCCCTACAAAGTTTAACCAGAATTCACTGGGTGGTATCTGATTATAAATCTGTATCCCCTGTACTGGCTCTGTACAGATGAATTCTAGAATTCATCTAGAGATGAATTCTAATATGCCCAGAGATGAAGTTTTAAAGAAATTCTTTTTTGTCTGTAGACAGTATAGGATAGCAGAGTTGTTCCTACAATTTCCTGTTTTTTATTTTGGATATTAGAGAGAAATCTTTATATAGAACCAGGCTAACAACCAGGAAAATGAAGGGCTTTTGGTGAAACCAGTAACGTTTTTATCTGTCTCTTCCTGAATGGCTGTGCTTACATTCAAATTTGTTATGAGAATTAGGAATATGATCACCTACCCTTCCTCAGTCAAGAAGAGATTTCCACTTTATTTTAATGGAATTTAGTTTTAGCCACAGTTAAGAAGACGACAAGCAGCAAGCATGTGTGCTCAGCACTGATCAAGAAATATCATTGACAACATTTAAAAAAATATAATCCAAGTACATATATCTCTTCCTATCCTTTCATCAGAGCAGTCTGACCTATAAACCAATTTGCAAAGAAAACATAAATTATGGTAGGACAGATTTTTCTCAGCAACCTTAGTTTTCTGTTGGGTAAGGTAGAGAGCTCACAGGAAACCAGAGACTGTTTCCTTCAACTTCACTTACATTCTACTTCAGCAACTTTACTTAACAAATTTCTTAGAGAAAAGTTCTTTAAGACAAATTACAGTTTCAAAACATACTGTCCTTTTGAAGTTTTGCTTTAGAAGAGAAACAAATTTTTAAAAGGACACTAATTTCAAATTGTCTTTTAATTATCTATTTGAAGAGTGAAATATTATTTTTAAAAAGGGAAAACATTTTTTTCCAAGGAAGAAGAATGGTAACCTTAGCTGTAGGATAGTTAGCATCAATTTTTCCTTGCTAACCCTTAGAATTACAAGGGACCATTTAAGGAGGCTGCATGTAATTGTCAGATAGCATAATAGAAAGCTATTTGTTGTTCACCAAATGATTTTACATGGTATCTAAACGACACTGTATTAGTTAAAGGATATACTTCAGTGACAAATTAGCTGATTGACTACTCTTGCCTTTTATCCCTGGAGGAAATTTACAAGTTCTTATCCCTCTCAATGCACAAATAAAACAAATACTTCTACAAAAAGATCTATACCTACATTGATGTTTGCTAACATTTTATTTAGGAATGCTGACACTTCTCCTATAGTCCTGAGCTGGCTGGGAGGAGAGACAATGGAACATCTGTAACTGATGGTAAACAGCAAATCCATTATTTTTCAAAGAAAAGCCAAACTTCTGTAGGGAAAGACAAAATAACAACACAGAAACAGGTAATGTAGTGCCTGAAAAAGAATGTAAGACAAAGCCACAGCCTTCAAATCAGTCTCTCTAAGGCATATTTGGGCACTTAGAAGCAAGCATGTGCATTTTCTGAAATAACAATATGCTTCGACCTCTCCACTAAACTGGGGATTATGCTCTGATTCCACAGAACTATTTAATATTTTGAACTCCACACTGGTGTCTACTGTTGGGAGCCCTGCACTCTCTTAACCATCAGCAGTTCTGAGCAGAGCATCTATCAAGTGGCAATAAGGCCACTGCTGCAGAAGCAGATTTAGCTGGTTAACTTCAGCCTGGAAGGTTCAGCAAGCTTCTCCTGCTAGTCTGGCTCAGCTTGCAAAAGGGATCTAGTGCAATTCAAAATGAACAAAGATTACATTATTTTACAGCATCAATAGGCTATAAAAGTTCTTTTTGACTGTATCCTCAGTTCACCTCACAAGACATTTCTCTGTGTTTCACTCAAAGCTTATCTATATACAGTAATTTAAACTCATTGTAAATAAGACACACATTTTTGAATATTACTAGAAATTACATCTATAAAATTCTGAATAAAACCTTCAAAACAAATGCATAAAGAAGTATCAAGGGAAAAATACTTTTTCATATGAATCTACCCAACAAAGTATTTTAATGAGCGCAGATCTATTAAGAGAATTCTCAGGATACTGTAATTATTATTCATTTTCTAGAATTGTTTCACCATGAAGCTTTATGCTACTATGGGGACTTTAATGTTTATGTTTTGTGACGGCTGCGTTGACTATTAAAAAGCAATTTGGCTGACATTTTAAGTCTTTTGTTGCCAGTTTTAATTGGATTGTTCACCAAGCATCAACTCCCCCGTTAACTGCAAAAATTACAGGCCGACGTCAGTTTATAGTAATGACTGTTTAATGATTTTATGCTTTCAGTACGCCAGCTTCATACAGATGCATGCATGATTAGTTTCATATCAAGACCTATAATTAAATAATTGAAACCTCAACAAAAGAAAACATCAAATGGGAAAAAAACCTTAATAAAGACTCCAAGATTTATCAACACGCTCGTTCCAAATAAAAAAAATAATACTTTGAGGTCAAACAGTACAAGAGGTGGTGCTAAGACAAAAACTTCTCTCACCTTTTCCTACAGAAGAAATTTCCCTTTAACTGATTCAAAGTCTGAGAGCTTGATGCAGTAAGTACTTGCACACCATTCTGAAACCTAACTCCAAATTATTCAGAACTCATTATTAGCTATTTTTGTTTACTTTCAGATGAGGTGAAGCTGCTTTTATAATAATAATATATAAAAATAATTATACCTCAACTGAAACTTACAGTACTTACAACTAAAGAAAAACAAGCCCACTAACTTCTCAGGAATTCAGGTTCTTGACAGGAAACAGATTATTAGTCTTTGTTCAGCTCTGAATCCTATGCCAAACTCCCACATATTTCAGAATTTCATACAGAGAAAAAATGGTTTTTAGAGGAAAACTCTTTGAAAATGTGAAATATCCATGAAAATAAAGCCAGAACAAAGACTCACAAAGCAGGGCCAGCACTGCACAGGCAGGGAGTGCCTCCTCATACTACTCAGAGAATTTCACACCTGATGGTTTTGGCCACCTGACATGGCTGGAAACTTTCTGTAGGCAGCTCAACATTTGAATTTTGAAAAGAATTGGTATTTCACACATTTTTATACTTATGAAGTCTGGGGAAAAGAATTAGTGACCAAGGCCTTTCACTGTCTTAATAACCACAGTCCACATCTGCATTAGAAAATTTGGGACATGATGCCTCTTTAAACTGAGACCGTATATTTATGGATTCTAATTAATTTTACACCTCTAAGGTCAAACATCAGACTTTACTGTGTGACACAGTTAGCATTCTGGCAAATTTCAGCAATTTATAGCAACTTCAAAGAACTCAAGTTAATCTGTTTCAGGCTTCACTTTTATAGACAATAGTCACCTGCTAGAAAATATTAACCTATGGGAAAGTCAATAGGTTTTTAAGGCTCTTCATTTTTATGTACAAAAAGCTGTATGCCTCACAGAATCCTTTCAGTGCCAGGATGATGGCTTAAAACCTGTTGTGACCAAACACCTGGGCAGAGGGCTTTATTTGAAAGATTTAGGGATAAATTTAGGGCCTATATCTTTTTCCAGTTACAACAGCATGATATGGGATTAACTCCATTGATTTCAGTTATGTTATTCTGTCTTGGTTTGCCAGATGTAGAAGAAAACAGCCCAACTTTGAGAGGGCGTAGCTATTATAGTATGCTTAGAAACAGACAATTTGCCACTTCAAAATATCAGCTATGCAACACAGTATGATTCTGTTCCAGGAACAGGGCTTTTGTGTTTTTTATTTAGAAAAGAATGAAGCACTGAACCAGTAAAATACAGGTTGGCACAAACATACTTTGATTTGTAAAATAAGAAAGTCCAGCAGAGAAATGCGAATGGACCATACATCAGCAGATGAAAACTCACATTGGTAAAGGCAAGGCACCTCAGATTGGTTGCTGAGATCTAAATTAACTCCAAGTGCTCAGAAAATGGCCCTGGCTGGGTATGTCTGCAAACAGCTCAATGAAAACTTCTGTTCTATGTACCAGTTTAGTAAAAGAATGGAAAATAAAGTAAAATGGACAGAAAGTAAAAAGGCAAATAGTGTTAAATACTCACATCTCACATCACACGTATCTTGCAGAATAATTTGACACTTGTTTTTCAGAAAAAAATGGTGAAAAGAGAAGGGATTTAAAAAATGATGAGTAGATTAGTGATGTTACACTAAATAGATTATGCCATCTAAAGAGAAGCAAAATGTAAATGATAGAGGAACATCATCATGAACTCAGGTACACAACTTTTTATACTCACAAAAAAAGCACAGTGCATCACTAAATGAAACTGTTAGGACAGAAATTTAAAAGTGATAATAAGCAATACTCTGGAGTGGGTTTTGTTCGCTTTTAACAACAAATTTAACCTAGAAACGTGTTGCTACTTGAGAGGAGAAGGTTGCAAATGTTTTATGTGTAGAATTTTATACAGATAATTATTCATTCACATAGAGTAAGCAGGCAGTATACACACAAATTTCAGTGTATATAAATTTAAACCTTACATATAAAAAACCAGATATATGCATGTAGGTATGTAACATACATGTATATATTTTATACACACACAGTCTCCACTGAATTTCCACCCAGTGGAAAGAACAAAAGTTAGGCTGGTATTTCCTCAGTTAATTTACGAAACTTTTTGTCATCTTGAAGGATTTCCTTTTAGAACATTATTAGAATAGCATGGAATGAAACTGCACTCACTGTCTGCTTCCTGCTCCAGCCAGAGAATCTCATCCAAATTCCAGCCATTGCTGAATTTCTTCCTATGTGATCAGGTCATGGCTAGTTAATTAGAAGACATTTAGGGAAAATAAGAGGAGCATGTCATTTACTCAGCCAACTGGTGAAACAAGTTTAAGGCAATCCCTTCTGATGGTTGAAAAGAAATGAATGGATCTGCCTTGAAGTCATGTACCACCAGTAATGCAAAAGTTAAAAGCTAAAGAAGAAACAGTTCATTTACAGATCTCAGAGTGAGCTGGGTATTGACACTTGAACAGCAATTTGAAACTTAATACGATTT
The DNA here is from genome assembly GCA_037013685.1 of Acridotheres tristis. NCBI lineage: Eukaryota > Metazoa > Chordata > Aves > Passeriformes > Sturnidae > Acridotheres > Acridotheres tristis. The sequence goes on along the minus strand of CM072889.1, from coordinate 10,293,026 downwards.
ACTGTCCAGAACAGAATAGCCTCCTTCTAATCTTCATACTGATGTTTAAATTCTAATTTTGATGCCTCCTTGCAGTCTTTTGAAATACATGACTCTTAGCAATAACCTCATACAGATTTTTTGAGCAGTACAAACGGGACTCCTGCTCTTCAATCTGAATGATGCAATAACCAAGTAACAAAGGATCCTCTGCCAAACCCATCTGATAGCACTGAGGAACAGAATAACCAAGGAAACTAGGATAGAATGACTAGTTCTGTTCACTGCACTGTGCTTTATCCACCTGTCTTCTATGGAATATCCAGACTGAATGAAAATAAGACAAATGTACCAGGGAAGTGGAGGAACTAGCTGGGAATAATATGTGCAATAGTTACTTCCTACCAAAGAGGATGAACAAAATGGATGAAGATCTGTAGGCAGTTTCAGCTTATAAAATCTCAAAATGATCCTTTAAAAGTAATTATTAGACAGGAGTTGCAGCATTCAGCTGAAATTGAACTTTTCAGACTTTCATGTTAAGTAGAAATTAGGAAAAAAAAAAATCCTACGCATCAAAAAGGAGAAGGCTGCTCAAACATAGCTTCCCTCCTCCTCCTCCACTTGGTCTGTTATAATCTTATACTGACTAAAAAGCAACACACCCTGTAGCTATCAAAATGAAGCATGTCCTATTGCAGAAAAAAATACGTGGCTGAAAAATGTTCGAGTAAACATGTCACTGAATTAGTCCCAACTGAAAAAAGAAGAACTGAGTAGAAAGACATAATCTAAGCCAGATGTATGGTAGTTCATAGCCCAAATTCAGATGAAAATTTTGCCTAGTGTAGGAGGGAACATCAGATGGCTGCAGAGACACTTCCAGGCTAGTTTACAGCCTGCAGTGATCTCAAAAGCTCTAATTCTGTCCTGTTGATTAGACAGGGAAAAAGAGGGAAGGGAAGGATCTGTCACCAGCTCAGTTCTGCAGTGCACGTGCCAGCACCCAGACTCGCTCTGTGAGCTGGCAAAGCACAGGCACAGGTCCCAAAGAGCCTGTGCAGACAGAACATCTGCTGAGCTAAAATTCATCTCATGTGAGTATCTATCTTTGCCATTCAATAGCACAGTATGATTATATTGCTACATCATCTGTATTAAAAACACTGCTGCACACACGTGACAGCACAGCTAATGCAAAAATGTTTACTTCATGAGACCAAACTAAATGACAGAAACTGTAGTTGAATTCCTGTTATTGATCGAGCTCCAACATTAATACAAAGTAAAATGGTTTAGGAAGTTTATTCATTTAGTGATTAGTGATTCATCCCCTTCCAGATGATCCCTGAGGATGACAGCATTGTCTATGTTTGCATTCATCTTCATTGTGATGCATTTGCTTCATTTCACATGAAGTAAAGGCAGCACTAAAATTATCCTGATTTAACTATACAAAACTAAACACGTCACCCTGCTTTCAAAATGACTCTATTTCCCTACAGAAAACCCCTTCCAATCCCATAGCAACAGCAAAGACCTCCTTATCTCCTAACAGAAGCCCCCCATAGGCACTAGTCAAAGACAAGGCTGCTCTATTAGGTTATACTATTAAGAGAATCATTGAATGGCTGCTGTTAAAGCGAGTAACATTGTCCACATTGTCACTGAACACGCAAAATCACCTGGAAAATTTCCGGAACAGAATTTTTGAGTTATAAGAAAATTCTGAACTCAGAATGACAGAGCAGGACTGAAGGAAGCTACTATTGGAAGAATACAGAGAGCACAAGCACAAATGGTCCTTACATATACCAAAAATAGGTGGCAAGCTCCTACCATTAAAGTCAATGATGCTCGCCACCCAAAAGCAGGAATGGAAAAGCATTAATTGAGTGAGACACTGTCTTATTTTTCCTTCATGTAAGCCAGGTGAATGCAAGGGAACTGCCAAGTGCACCCTCTTGACGGGCATAGTAACACATTCCTTCTCTCTCACAGTCTCTCCTGATGCCTCCATTGTGCAATGAAGCCCTTTATTTTCTGTCCCAAGTTCTTACTGTCAAGTAAAACTGCACAATGAATGGGGATCCAGTTCAGCTGAGAGCAGTATTTGATTTAATATTCCTATAACACTTTGAACATAAAAATGCACTATAGAAGTGCTAAGTTTTATTAAGCTTTGCAATGGTGAATGCAGGGTGACAAGTTTCCTGAGACTTGACAGTATGGCTCACCAGACTCCAATGCATACAGGCATTAACAGGCATACAACCAGACAGTGCAGAGAACACTTAAGGGTAGAAAGCAGAGGAAACACGACTCATAAATCTAGAAAGCCAATCTTTACAGCTTTCATCTGAGCATGGGAGGCTTAGCTTTCATTATTTATATGCAGTGAAGTAGCTTGCAAGAGATTAGAGAGAGTGAGGGAGAAGACTAATTGTGTACCAGGTATGAGAGTATCATTTGCAACCCTCTTGTTTATCATTATCTGACTTTCCAGGTGAATATCTTGACAACTGCCTTTCCCGTGTGAGTCTCTTGCTGAGGAGCTTCCTCTCCAGACAGAGATTTCTTCTTTGGGGAAATGTCACTGGCATTGACACATTTCCTGAAATGTTTGGGTTTCAGTGCACATTCAAAGAAAAGAGATTTTACATTTTAAAGCTTTACCATAGAGATATAGGCAACACTTAAATGCAAGGCAGGCTTTTCTGTTATGGACTGAGCTCTGAAGTCAGGGAGCTGCTCTGATGAGGTGCAAGAGCTCCTGCACAGCTCCTGGCAGCACGTCTGCCCCAACCAACGTGTCACCAGTACTCTGGTCATTTATTTCTTTACCTGCCAAGCCAAGTAAACAAAATGTAGCCTAAATATAGCCAACGGGGGCTTCTTGTGGATTGCAGTAGGAGCTGAGTAAAACTGTGCATAACTTCAGTTCATTTGAATAAACAATGTACCTTTTCTTCCATCTACAAGAGAAAGACTGCATGGATTCTGAATATATGCACATACCTCTGATGCTACAGAAACAATCTAATTCTACTATTAATTCAATAAAAGACAAGATACCTGGTAATCTGCCTCTTTGTGAAGCAGTACTTCTCATCTCACACAGGAGAGATGAGAGACAGCATGGAAAGCTAAAAGGACAGCACTTTATCCCTTTGTTTGAAAATCTTCAATAGAAGGTATTTAAAAAAAACAAACTAAATGAGTTCTATTCAAATGCAGCATGAAAAAACTGATGCCTAGTCCAGGCTGGGCACAGTGACCTGCCCTAGTTTGCCACTTCAACAAAGGCATAAAAGCAAATGATAAATTTCCATTTTGTTACACAATATTTCATTAGGCAGCTAATTAAACAAGCTCTACTCAAACACAGCATATAAACACTATTATACTGGAAGGGAAGCATTTCTCGGAAGATATTAGCTGATAGCACTAACACAAATGATTTAAATTTTTTTTCTTTTCTCACCAGTTAGGAACAAAAAGCTTTTTCCCCATTACCTCATCCCAAGTAGTTTTGCAAATCAAGCCCATGTTCACATTCATGCTGTCACTGATAATGGATCTTGTGTCAAATAAGAAGAGAGTAAAGGACCTGATAATAAGTGCAATTATAAAACATCAAAAATGGTAGATCAAAGTGGATTTCCTTTATTCCACTGTGTAGTCACTTCAGAGATTTTCAGTGTTCCTGTCATGCAGTCCTGACAGGATGTATTAATTTTCTCCATTATCCTAGCAACAAGTATGGCACACTTCAGAAAGCAGCTGACAAATGCAGCTCCTCATTATTACTCTGTCTTATTTTTATTAATTTTGTTTATAAAAACACTTTCAAAATCCCCTTCTGAGATTCTCAGGCATGATGATAGCCATCAAATGGCTGATAGCCTTGTGATAAACAAAATTCAGGGACAAAGTCTCAAGCCTTCCAAGTACTGACACTCTTCAAAAAAAGGACTAAAATTTACAGCCTCCAAAAATTTCAATTCCACTGAGCTCATGTTAGACGAGCTTGAAAACTTTACCTAAATATTGCTGTTTTAATTCATCTTGGAAGACTCTCAATTTTCTTCATATTTACTAAATTCTGGATGGGAATTTATGGCATAGATTGGCAATTTAACATACAAATTGCCTCTGGAAAAAAAATTGCTCAGGAGTTAAGCAAACTAGCTCAGCTTCATCCTTCCTGCCTCAGCCCCATGGGTACCATGACTCAACTCCTGGTGTGGCTGCTCAGGTTTATCACTTCAACAATACTCAGAAGCTTCTGAAATGAAACATGCATGACAAGAAAATAGTTCTAAAGCATTTTCCCACAGGAAGAAATTAGGAGAGAGGCTTTGAGCTGGTGGTCCCTTTAATAAACACTGCTTGTGTTTCCCAACATTCAGGCTTTTGGGCATGTTTGCTTTTGAGCTGATCACAAAATGTTGCAGCTAGTATTGCCAATATACAAAGGAACAGGGACTCCAACACTAAGAAAGCAATATACAGGTAGTATTTTGTAATATCAAGTAAATGGCACAATATAAACAAGTGCATGCAAAATTAAGTCCTGAAGCAATATATCGTAACATAAAATTGCATATCCTTGCTGAAGCAAGTAAACCATGACAATTTACACTAAGTGAGGAGATACTACTCACACAAACCCCTCAACACAATTATATCTGACATGATGAATTTCATAGGATAAAATCTACTCTAAGCACGCATGCTAATGTGAAGTGCCATGTTCAAAATGTATACAATGTTATTATGAATTTAGAGTATATTTGACTAGTATTGACTTTCATGACTGGTTTGAAAAATAAATCTAAATTCATTCATTCGATTGACATGGCCCTACACAGCTGGAAATAAACTGAGGAACTGCACCATGCTGCCATCACAAAGAGTATCTGTCTTAAATATTAGTATAAAAGCGGATGCAGCAGTATCATATCCTATCATAAGAATATTATGGCAATGATGCATAGAAGTGATTTACATCTTCATTATTTCTAGGCTGCAAGAACTGCTATTGCAAGTACTTTGCAGAGTCATTTGCTAACATTTAAGCAAGTTATGATTAATGCAATTTGAGTAGAACACATATTGGACAGATAGATTATAGCCCTGCTAACACTGTACGTACAACAATCAGTGCTGTGACAACAGCTAATTATTTATAATTTTAAAGCTTAAGGATTTTATCCATAAATATTGTGGTTGAAGTTAATAGATTGGTTCTTTCCATAGCCAAAACAAGGTGACAGAAATTATCCATTAAATAAATGAACAATTTCTTATCAATATTTAAAACTAATGGAATGCCAATCAATAACATCTCTAGGCATTTAAAGCACTGCTGCAAAGTATTACTGCCAAAATTAGTATATAAAGCACCCACATCTAATCCCACTTGCTGTGCAACACAATGAAAGTTGTTAAAAGACAATTGAAAACATAAAAACTACCTCCTTAAAATTCAGGAGATCTAAGATATAACAGTTTTTCACACTGTAAGAGTCAAAAAGCAGGTTCTCAGATGGAATCCATAGGAATTACTTCATTGATTTCGATATTGCTACTCTAGAAGAACATATCCAAATTGTCCAGCCTGCAGTCAGCAGCAGGACCTGATTTACCTGCTAATGGCCTAAATACTGTACAGAATGAACACAAACACCTAAGAATTCAGGTATCAGAATGGCAAGGAAACTGTGAGGAGTTCACTCATGAATGAGCACATGGTCTTTTCAGAGTGGAAGTTCTGACTTTGAAATATTCCAGCAAGTTTGAAACTTTAGGAAAATAGATTTGAAAGACATTAAGGTGACGTGGTTGGGATGGGGAAAGGAAGAAATAAGTTTTGCTGATGCATTAAGATGATGCACAACTTGCAGCAAGCCCTAATGGGCAGTGAAGGACCTATTCCAATATACATGGCACTTTCCAGTTACCTATGTCCCAGCTGTAATTTGGGAGGGGAGAACAGCACTGAAGTGACTGCTGCAAGCATTAGTGCCTACTTTTCCCACCCCTGCAAAGACCATAAATCAATGAGCACCGGATTTGTGCACAAACAATAGCTACTGGCAACAGCAGTGCAGAGCAAAAGCAGGCAGCCCACCACAGGACTAAGAGGTGGGCCTGAGCTGCTGCCGAACTCCGTGGTCAAATCCAATATTCCAATGATCAGATCAATGAGACACGGAGCACCACATAGGGATGCAAAAAGTATTTATAAATGAATTGTACAGAAGTAATGATTAAAGCTCCAAAAAACAAGGTATAGCTCTAAATGATGAGATTTTCTTAAGGTCATTTATCCATTTCCCTCTGAGTGCCTTTAGGCCCAATTAAAATAATTTCATGCTTTCCCATGACTGAGGAACACTATTTTACTTGAAACAAAAGCTGAAATATTTGCATCATCCTCTCAGCACTGCCTCCCAACATGCTCTCAGGGAAACAGGCAAAGCTGGGGAGAGCTCAGCTTGCAAAACCTTGGGTGTGCTAGGATTGGAGCAGCATACTGATTTTCTTTCAGCTTTTCCAATTTTCCAGCATTACAAAGCATTAATAATTGATGTTTCATTGATCTGATTATTTTCTTTAGAAAGCTGCCCAGTTCCTCCACAGCTCAGAGCTGCAGAATGCTCTCAGAGGCATTCACATTTATCAGTATTTCTCTGACTCACTCAATATCACTTTATTAGCCTTAATTTGTACCTTAGTGTTTAACATCAAGGAAGTTGCTTTTTGATTGAATCAGAAGAAACAACCCTTAAAAACAAAAACTGAAACAAAAGCTTTCCCAGCAGAACAATTTTTAAAACTTAATGATACTTGAACAAACTTCTTGGTTTCATTTACTTGGGAAGCAACTGCTCAGTGCAACAAAGAAGATGTTTCTAATAGAAGACTCATATCCCCAGCTCCTTTAAGTGCTTTTGGTATCAGATTAAATATTAATACAAAAAACCCTGTACTGTTCAACTACTTTTTTGCATTACCATACTGTGAGGGATCACACAATGATGCAGATATAAGACTGATGTCAATATTAAATGTACTTAGCTTTTCTTTAAAGTCAATGTGTCAATTTACACAAACAGAAAGGTACTCATCTTCCAGCACTTGGGATTTTCTTGAGCATCTGCATCTCAGAATCATCATGAGATGAAAGAACTGGTCAGAAATGCACTGAGGTTGAATTACATTAAGAACAGAAGAACCTAAGAAAGCAGTCAGACAACTATGCCTCCTCATCAGTTTATCAAAAGATCTGACAAGACAGAAGAAGCAGTCTTAATTTCTAGGTTCACTGGAAGAGAGAAAACAGTTAGTACAAAAGATTCACATTTTACTTGTCATTACATTCCTGCCACAAACATGTATAAATGCAAATATCACCACAAATACCTATTCTGTTTTATTTAGAATTCATCATATTTTGTCTCATAGGTAGAGAATGACTAAGAACCAACTTTTTCTTTTTTCAGATACTTCAAATATGCTCTCAACGGCATGCACTTGAAGAAGTAGCAAGATTTCCTGTCACAAGTGGAAAGTGAGACATAATACTCTCAGTATCACTGGGTAAGGAAGATAGGGCAAGGGCTCTCTGGCAATGGAAGAGGGTTATCAAAGAACTCACATCTCTTGGAGGGACTCCAAGATCACTGCAGGAGCAAAGACTTCTGTGGAAATGTAGTCCAAGTAGAGTACCTGACATAAATTTTAGGCTCACTAATTAGGATATAATTAATATTAGCTTGCCTTGAGCTCAAATGGAAGCATCCAGAAGTAGCATATAACCAATACCAATACCAGCTACACACCAAATACAAGCATTTTATTAACACGTGGGCAATACAACTAGAAAGACAGAAACTATGACTGATGCTCAGACCTCACAGGAAAGCATATAACTAGTACCCAAATAACAGAATTTCCAAGGTAAAGGAGGGTATATGCACTAGGTATTGCAAACTGAGAGGATATCTCAGCAAGAAGTGTGTCATTCCTGAATAAATCTAGTAAAGTTTTGTTTTGAAGTCTCAAACTGGCTGATCAGATTTACCATTCTTCCAAAATTATCCACACAGCTACCACCGATTGCCTGGTGCATTTATGTTCACACATACTCAACAGCAGCTAAGAGCACCCCAGCTTCTCTGGGATCCGTGTAGTTTGCAGTAGATCTTATGTCCTTTAGATGTATAATAAAATAGAGAATTAAGTGATTAAGCGCAATCTGGCCCAAGTTCCTCTTTCTACATTATCACCCAGAGTCTCTTCTCTTCACACATCTAACCTGTTGATGCAAATGTCAGCTTGAAGCCCTAACTGTAATCAAGAATGAAAGTGAGAAGAGATGCCTAAAAAAATGAAGCAAAAGCAGGAGACGACAAAAAACTATGGGTTACAAACTCTGTTCCTGCAGATTTTATTATTTCTTTTTAAATCATAATTGGCTCTAATTGCACTACTTAAATGTTAATGCACAACACCTGGCCTCAGCTGTATAGAAAGAGGCTAACAATGTTTTCCTCTCACCTCATTGACAAGGAATTAAAATACAGTCCTACAAAGCTGGGCTTGCCAAATATAAGGCACTAAGAATTAGGACAGTGTGAAAGCAATCTAATCTAGTCATAGAAATTAAACATGTGAAAAGCTACTGAACATTCATTTTGAATTATTATTATTATTATTAGACTAAAAATAAGTCCAAAACACACAGATACAGAAGAAAAATAATACCAAAAGGCAAAGCTTGATTAAAGAACTTGTCTTTTGACTTAAGAGACTAAAGTGATACTCCTCCACAGAAAAAAAAAAAACAACCTAACCCAAACCAGCCAAAACCCCAACAAACAAAAGAGAAAGATTCTGCTACCTTGTGGACAGGATAAAAAAACCTTCTAGCTGTTCTAGCTGGATGGGTGATCTGCTGTATTATCCTTATAATAAAAGTTCATAAGTGATACCCCGACAAAGGTAAGTGCCCACAGAAAGCTTTATGAATTAGAATAAACCAGTGATAATGAAGCTCAAAATGCCAACCCAGTTCCTAACCAAAGAGCGTCCTTCTTACAGAGTTGCCCTGGACCAACCAAAAACCACTTTAACTTTTGTTTAATCACTGAGCTGTTTCCAGTACAACTGCTCTTGAAAACGTCCCTAGCTAATTCATGTTATCTCTTAAACACTTGTTTTGGCAAAATTACCACTGCTATACAAGTACTGCTCCTGAAAACTCTCAATTATTGCTGCTAACCAGTACATGTCCAGAATTAATTTCAAAACTTTCAGTCTTCCACATCTTGCAACCTGAAACCAGATACCTAAGCACTGTTGTGTGCTTCATCCAAGTCCAGTGGACACTAACGTTTTCCATCTAACATCATACTACAACACAGCCTGAAGGATTCTGGCTGTGCTTTTGGCTAAGATTTTGTAGATCATACAACATATAATCTCGAGACATGATCTAGTGAACTCTGATTCTTTAGGCTATCCATTCAGATTTTCTAATAATTCTAACTGGATTTTTGTAGTAAATATGTTCAGGAAATATTTGTTTGAGACTTAATTCATGGTTCTGGTTTGTTTCAGAAACCTAGTAATATCCTCTTGAACAAAACTACAACATAATTAGCTGTATGTTGCTAATTTAACGTTGTTTAAGAAGATATTGCTCAACTACTGGGTTTCTTTTAATGTTCTAATTAGAAACTTCCTAAACATTATTATAGATCTGATTACTATTGTCCTATATGATATTTCTCAGAAAAATAATGCAGAAAAGCTAAATCCATAAACACAGTTTACTAAGAACAAACCACACTAAATTTCTATTACAGACATGCAGAGATCATTTATATGCCAGAAAGTAAATTTCCATACAATGAAACAGCTCATAAAATTAAAACACGTTCAGAATAAAATTTAGTTTCTTTTTAATATTGTTAAAAATGGAATAAAATATTTTTTTTTAAGATCTAAGTTTTCCTGAAGTCAAAAGCAGCTTATACAAATTTAGCCTATAAACTAGAAAAAGGCCACTGTATTCCCTATGCATGGCTTTCCCAAGGACACTTATTGCTCAGTCAATTGTGGAGATGCATCTCTCTCCAATGAAGTGACAGAGGAACAATGCTCTCAGAAGAACAGTGTCTCTGCAAACACCTGGGGTACAGCACGATGAGCCAAGACCTCTTCTGTGCACGCCCCTTGAGACCTCCATTGGCCCTTGCATCCCTGTGTAATTCCTCCTGTGGGATAAACTGATGTCGAAATCAGCTGTTTCCTCCCCCAAGTAACAAAGCCATCCCAGCTCATGCCAGTCAAAGCTTTCCACTGAACCATGAAATACTCTTTACACCAGTAATTTTCCCAATAATTTAAAGACAGGAAAGTAACTTCAACACTATTGCCATTTAACACAGTAAAACAGTGAATGTTCATGTACATAGAGACATATTTCCGAAAAAAGAAAAAATAATCTCTTCACACACTACTTCTCCCTCCAGCTATCTCTGATGCCACTTGTCCTACTACCGAGTACTTGCTAGAAAAGACGAAAATAAGAAATCTGATATGTCCACACAGACACCTACAATCAGTTCTAGAACATGTGGAGAGGAAAGACGTACAGAAACACTAGATGATGACAGTGAAAAATACAAATCACTTATTAGAGAAGTTGTTGAGAGACAACAGAGGCAGAAAACTTTGTTGTGAGAAGCAGAAAACTCTCATTCCTAAATCGGTTTCTCAGCCCAAGTCCAGTATCAAACTGTGTACAAATAAGTGCACATACTAAACACATGTAAACACCATGCTATGCATGCAATAATTAAATTGTTGACAAACCCTGCTTTTAAACCTGCTTAGCTTTTTAGTAACAGTATTTAGAAACACTAGCAGAAGAAATGAAATGCAATCTTTATGAAATTCAGAACCCCATCCACGCATCAAGGAAAAAAACCAACTATCAGAGTTCAGGAAGAAAAATCTAAATCTGCAGCAGAATGTAAGAGGCATTCCTAAAGGTGTGTTTTTCACATTATATTTTAGGTTTGGGGGCAAAATGCTTAATGTGAGATGAAAGGCTATACTTTATATAGCATCTAATTGACACAGAAAAAACCAGTTATGTTTGTGGAAAATCAATAGAGAAAGATAAATCTGAAAATAAGTAGTGATTTAAGCACTCAAGAGTGTGAAACAGAATGACAAAACATTTATTACAGTTAAGGCTGACATTCTATAACAAATGACTTTGTAAGTCACATCTGACAATACCAGATTTTATAGGAGACAACTCATTTATAGGGACAATTAGGTAAAGATTTAGTATTCTAACTTAATTTCTCACTTTTTGTCAATTTAAGTTATGGCTCTCTTATTTATCTGTATTTTAAAAAACACAACTCATTTTGAAGAATTTTTTTGGTGAAAGCTAAAATTGTATTGTACTTATGGTTACTAAAATATTGATTTGTAACATAGATCAGCAAATACAAGTGCTGATGTAGCTTCTTTCCCAAAGGAAACCAGAGCTTGCAATGGTCTTTACATCGACTTAAATTTGACAATTGGAAAACTACAATTTTAATACTGAAGCAACTTTCGAATGAACTGGTTTGAAGCATAGCCCAATACTTCTGAGGTATTTATGTATTGTATGGGACACACGCAGATGAGAGATGGGTTCAGGCTTACAGGAGAATGATTTGCATTTGAGAGCTGTCATGTTCTGTGGAGGTAAGGGAAGAGCTGGCAGTGCTCCAAGCACATCTGGAGAACTTGTCTCAGTTCTCCTCACTCCCACACATGCTCCAGGGACCACAGTGGAAATGCTTCATACACCCCCCTCTCCATCCTCTTCCCCAAACCCCAAAACAAAACAGGCATGAGGAAATTAAATAAAGCAGCTCTGGATAATTGAATCGATTATAACAAGAACACGACAGCAAAAAGGAATTTTGAGGGGATAGTGTGGCTGGGGAGATCACACCAATCCCAGCAATATTGCCCTAGCAAATTGACTTCAAGACTGTCTTTTATAAGAATCAAGTTTTTTGCTGATCATTACTATTCAAGGTAAACTGGAGGCTGAAGCTGCTCTTCCCAAATGTACTAGTTTACATGGAGAAAAAACAAAGCAGAAGAAAAACAATTTACGAAAACAGATGGAGAAATAAGGAAATGTCTTCTACATTCAGATTTTCTGTTGTACTTAAAGGGTACAAAGAACATCTCTTATGTGCCTTGACAGACATACAGTTAGATATATTTCTAGTTAGTAGAACTATTAGGAAAAATATTAATCTAAGAAGCTGTTAGGAGCCAATTCCACTACAGCTTTGGATTAGATGCTGCAGAAGAAAATGAATTTCACAACCCAGTAACAGAACTGTAAAGCCTAATGGGAAAGATTTTCCTGTATTGTCTATTTTGTGGATTTAAAAGATCAGCATGCACAAACACACAGAAGAAAATGATGCAAATGTCAATTTGTAAAGCTCCAGCTCTGCTGACTGAGCCCAAGTACTGAGATCCAATGGCATCACCACCAGCAGAGGGGAGAGCTCTTTCTCAGGCAGGCACCAGCTGTGGCATTTGGTGACTCTTGGAAAGAAAACAAAGTAGAAAAGTAAAGATATGAAAACCAGTTGTAGGGTTGAATTCCCAAGAGTACCCTTGATAAGATCACTGAGGCCTCTCCACTGAGATCAGAAATATCTTTGCAAAGGAATCTGGTTTTTTTACAAATATATTGTTCAAACAACTGCACATGCAATCCTTTTATCATCAGTTTAATTGAGAACAAAATCACAGGATATTTATGTGTATTCTCTGAGAAAGGAGAGGATTTTTTTTTCCCAACTGACCTTTTAAAATAATTCTGCAGAATCAAGACCTTATGATACCTAAACTTGAGGATCTCTCTTGGCAGTGAAAAGTCCCAGAGGCAGTTCCCACCTTCCTGAGTGCTGCTGGGGAAACTGGTACTAAGCAGTCAACCTCCACCAGACATTTCCAAGCCTTCAGCCATAACAGGAATGTGAGGGAGGAAAAATGAAGAGAGCAACAATGAATGTAGCCATTAAGCATGAAACACAAAGAAAAGTAAGTTAATCTCTTGTTTTACAGTCCTTTAAACTAAACTTACATGAAAATAAATATGACAAATAAGATTGAACTGATGGGCAAAGACCAACTTACCATTGAGCATATTAAGCTAGATCTTGCCTCTACATCTCTCAAAACCCAGAAAGAATCCAAAAAACAAGCTGATCTGAGAAATAATAACACAGCAATGTGAAGAACCTTTCTGCAGGGTAAGAAGAAGTAAAAGTAGTTATCGGAGCATGTCAAGCCAGAAGGTGCTGCATGAGATTCAGAGTGCCCCATTCTGACTCACAGGGTATTAACATGAACAGAAAACCATCAGTATGGGAAAAGTGAAGGAAAGGCTGGGAAAACTACAGAAACTGCAGGGGGAGCAGTGGGGGTGCCATGGCCCCGTTTGGGGCTTCAGTGTCTCCGGTTACAATCAAATTTGAGTGAGGCTTTGAGGGCATGGCCCTGGACATGGAGGGTTTCATGGACACGATGAAGGGAGCAGAGGGCTTGGCAGCCTGTTTAAACATGTCAATCAGTGCATGGCATCCAGGCAGCAGTTTCACAGCTGTATGGTCCTGATTTATGGTAAAAGCATTGTATAGTTTGAGTCCAACCAAATCCCACAGGGGAAAGGTGAACACACAGGTGTCATCTACAGTTGGAAACTGCTTTCGAACCCAAGATAGCAAATCGTTTAATCGTTTAATCGTTTAATTCTTCTTTTTTCTGATCTGATCACCCATTGAAGGGTGAACATAAGAGATGTAAAACGCTACGCCATTCTATCAGAAGCCAACTTATTTCCTAGTTACAATACCTTATAAATGTTTTTCAACCTATTAGCTTTTGCCACACAATGGTGCTAATACTTCTAACACCAATCACCGATTATTTTACCCCACATGGTCTTGCCACAATGTATCTTTCACAGTTCTAATTCTCCAAAATATCTGGTCTTTTTGCAAGGCCATCGTTTGAAACTGGTTTCTAGTTCAATCTCTCTCTCAACGTTTTCTATATTCCATGGCCTTTGTAAGTCAGCACACCTTGCCTCAGAGTTTGCATACAGATATCCAAGACTGTGTGAGCTCTCAGTCAGGCTTTGAGAATCCTTTACAAATCCATATCTCACAAAGAGTAATGTTGCAAAATGGAGCTTGCAGCCTATTATACTTGGAAAATGTATTGAAAGTCTGCCTTTCCTGTGATGCAAGAGTTTATAATTTCCTTAGCTGTGCTACAATAAAAATAAATTGAGATATTAATCAAAACAATTAAATGGAAGACAAAACTTGTTTAAAACAAAGTCTAGTGGGCTTTCTAGTGTGATTTTACAAGCACATATTGTTACAACTGGGGTTTCTTTAAACTCCCTGCCAACTTTTCATTATCCATCAGCAGGTCTTCACTGATCACATGTCAATTAATAAACCTGCAGACAAGCTGGATGCTGTAAATTAATTTCATGTGTGAGAGAAAAGTTGGAGAAACTACAATTCTGCTCGGCCTCCTCTGGTTACTTCACCTGGCTTGGCCTCCCTGTACAACTGCATTGTGAGCTAGCTCAGGGCACGTCACTGAGAATTAACAGAGCAAAAGAACTATATTCTTTGTACAAATCAGATCTGATCTCGAGCAGAAGCAGGGTCACCAGATCATCACAGAGATGGCAGTTTGGGGGTGGTCAGGGCGATCTACAGCGTAACTGCATGTAAGAGTGAGGAAAGGACAGCTTCAGGATCACAGTGCCCTTCCCACCCCTGCAGTACTTCCAGTCCAAAACCTGCAAACACATAGGAACTGACTTCTAATCGTGCCCACAGTATTCAAAATAGAATTTAAAAAACAAAATTGAAGCAAAACCATAGAAGTCAGTTGGCACATACCTATGCATTTGGTTTTTCAACCTCAGACTGAGTTTATTAAAAAAAAGGCAAAAGAAGAAAGTTAATTTAATTGAGCTATGGACTGTGGAATACAGGCTGACTGGAACCTTAAAGAACTACTAAGGGCAGTTGCACATTCTTTCCCTGCTGTTTCTTCTCTACTATCCCACTGCCAATGCAAACATGTATGGAAATAGGAGGACCCATCCTGTAAGACTTTCCTCCTAGCAGTACAGTCACTAAAGTCAACCCCAGCTTTGCGTATGAGCTGGGAAGACAGGGACTCTTGTGGAGGAATGGTTTCAGAAATAAAGTACTTTAAAACAATAAATTTATTCATCTCACTATGTATTTTTGTCATTCTGGGCAAACAGCCAGGAAGGGGAAGAAAAAAATCTCCTGCAATCCATGAAACAAGAGAACACATGAAAATCATAATGTTATGATTTAGCCATCTTTTCTACCTTCCACAGATACAATACCTTGTACTTTGAGTTATTTCCTGCCAAATTTCTTCAAGAAAGAATAAACTTTGCAGACACCATTAAAGGTGCCTCAGGGTGTGTCCAGCTGATGCTCTTCATATTTTGCTCAGGGTTGGCCTGAGTGGACTCTGACAACCAGGGCACCCTCATTGTCCATTGTGGTTTCTGACAGGAAACCTGGAGGGCTGGTTATGAGCACTTAAATGCCAGGATCCCTTATTAACCATTTCACTGTAGAATTGTGCTAAGGCGAAATGGAGCTAATGCACTTTCTAATGCAGCAAGACATTCTTGTGTCTTGACCTGTCATCCATCTGGAAAGATGCACTGTGAGAACCAAGTTAATAATATAGTTCTCTCTTTTTAGCAGCATTTTTAAATACTCTTGTGGATATTGAGACAGGTGTCAACTCAAGGAAACTGCTGCTTAAGTAGGTTGTCTGATGGGACTGCATTCACTGCTGGATGGAATAAATATATTTCCTATATGTTTTATCCATGGAAAAATAAATCACTTCAACAGCTTATCTCGGACTCAAAGTGCACAGCATGAGAATATGTTGTTTCCTACAAAATTTTCAGGACCTCATTACTCTTTTCTAAGGCTGGCTTCCACCAGCTACATGCTCTTCACAAATTCTTGCTATTTCCCTCCTTTTCATTCCACCACAATTTTTTCTGGGTAATCCCTATCTCTCTCTCTCAGCTTTAATGTGTACCTCTATTTCATTGTATATCATCCTTCTGTCCCTGTTTTTTCTGTCACCTTCTCACGACACAGGACCACAGCTCATGGTGCATGAAGCCACTGCATCACACCAGTGAAAAGTGTATTATTTCTGATCTGGAGTAGCCACCTGCACACAACTGAGCTGCTTGGGGTTAACCAAAGCCACCCAATGCAGAGTTGAGGCTGATTCTCCACTTCTGATACAGAAATAAAAAAATTCTGGATTATTTAAAAGAGTTCAGTGTGACATTGCTGTAATTTCTAAAATTACAATTTAGTAATAACAGAGAACATCTTATTTTTCCAAAGCTTCTCCATGAAGATAGATGTTTTTTCTATACACAAAACCAGAGTAGTAGTATTTAAAATTAGTATCCAAGTGAAGAAAGAATTTTCTACTCCTTAATTAACATAAAGCCAATATAAGGATATTAATATCCCTGAGTTGAACAGTTTTGCTTCTAATAAATTAGGCTTTTCAATGATTAAATTTTACTAATTTAAAATACTTGAATCTTGTTTACAAACAAAATATTTAGTTCTTAGTGAAGATCATCAGATTTCCTCAGTTCTAGTACCTTCTTCCCTCTTAACCTGGAAGCCAGTCTGCCCTCCAAGCCAAGCAGTCAATCACTGTCCCCTGCAAGCGTTAAAAAAGCAAGAATTTCCAGCCTCAGTGGATCATACAGATTATAAAACTGCCTTTATGACTGGACTAGAACACTGAGTTTTTTTTTACTTTAATGCCACAGGGAAAATCCTCAAGTAGATGAAGGCTGCAGAAATTCTGCTTCTATTTATGGATTTTTCCCCTCTGTTAGTTTTACGGGCACAAACTCCTAAAACTAATAGTGGTGGTGTAGACAGTCTTGCCAGTAGCCTCATCTGCCCTTCTCTGGCATTATTAATACATCATGTGTGACCTCTAGGAAGGCCTCAAAGTGTTCTGAAGACTCCTGAGGAGGACATCTGCTAGAGGAACAACATACTGAACACTTCTTGCAATACATGTCTTATAAAGTATTTCAGCAGCCTGAAAAACAGAGGAAAAAAGTATAAATTGAAAAGATTTAAGGGCCACCACAAACCTGTTAGCTCAGAGAGCTGTGAAGGATAGAAGGAAAGCACTACATCTGCTAAGTTTGAATTTCATATTCTAGAGAACACAAAGATGGCAAAAGCCCACACTTTGGTCTGTTCAAAAACGACATTCCTCTTGAGAAAAAGTGTCAGGAAACAGTTTAAAACCACAGATGAATAAAATGTAGGTGTGAAATAGGAGAACCTCTCTTATCTTAAAGTGTGGCAGAGGAAGTGAGTAGATTTAGGGTTGACAGAAGGCCCTAGACAGAAATACAAAGAGGAGGTATTTCCTTTCCCAAAGCACAGAGATGAAGAAGAGAAATAACAAACAAGAAGCGAACAAATTCCTCCACAGTCTGGCTTTTCAGAGGAGGAAATGTGGCGACGGGTCTCTTATACCACTTGGACCACAGCTATGTGCCCAGGCACTGTAGAATAGCTGAGGTGAACCCCAGCTAAGCCTTTAGAAGTACAGTAACATCTGCACAGGCAAAATTATTTGCTCCTTACAGTATCTGTTTTAGCTTTTAGTAACCACAAAACACAGAGAATGTGGGATTTTCACTAAGAGCATAACTCAACCAATAAAACTGAAGATCAAGGAAGTTTTCTCCATTTGTCTGGTCACTAAGTGGCAGCACATGCTTAATTTCATAAATAATTCAAAGTAATAGGAAGTATTAACTTTAAAGTAATTATTAGCAAAAATAGTCCTTTCTATAGGAAGCATAACCAGCAGCACAAACTAATACTTGTACCCTTGGGAATAACTTCATTTATATTCATTAAATGCATATTTTTCAAGGACATCAGTGTAGATAAGCATGGGTGAGGGCATAGCATTTCTTGCGACTTACATATGACGCTGCATGGAAAAATGTATTTGGCTCAATCACAGTTTCAGAAAGGAGCTAGGGTGAGACACGCTGCAACAGAACTACAGGTAAATCCAGACACTTAGCAATAGAAATTAAAAGTCAGAATTTTTCATCCATTTATACGATGCCACTCTTGTTAGTGCTCCTAAATAAAGTTGATTCCACAAGGAATGGACTTTTTTTGCTTCCCCCCCAACGTTATGACAGGTTCCTTGGAATACTGCACTTCTCAAACCATAAAATATGCATCAGAACAAATGACAGCAATCCAAATGAACGATCCATATTCCCTGGCTAGATTATGTGTGTCATCCACACCCATTAATAAAATAGAACTCTTCAGTAAACTCTGGATAATGTTTCATTCAGAAACCGGGCAATACTGGGCAGGATTTGTCTCAACTCTCCAGCAGAGCAGGTGAATTATTTGGTATACAATCACACTGGCTCTTTGGTGAACATGTTTAGGCTACTGGAATATAGCAAGAATGAGACACTAATGTAAAACACTGCAATATGACTGTTCACTGGCTATTTTTTAAACGGAAATTATAGCATGACAATCACTATACAGCTGAAAATCCAGAGACAACCATCATATTATCTGTAAATTAAAAAACCCCCCGGCCACACATCACATCTTTCACTGAGCTGAGATCTGTATGTGTGCATACATATATTTTTAATGCTGTCAATCAGTCATTATGTACTGTGTGCAGAAATTACATTGACCAGTGTATGGATTTACAAAGCAAGACTACAACAGGCTCTGAATGTTATGGAGAATGAGGGTAGGGAGCAGATCACTAATGTAATGTTACAGAACTTCAGAAATTGAATTAGTTTTGAAAGCATTATTTTCAGGGGAAAGTTGTAGGAAGCTGGTTTATCACTTAAACTATTTGACTAATGTTCTTAACACATTCCTTACTGCAATAGGACATTTGGGGTTTTTTTCTAAAATTTTAACCATTTGGAATGAACCTCTCATACCAGGTCCCTACCTCATGGTGTTCAGGGAAGCAGAACAGTTATTCAGATTCATCCAGACATCTCTGAGGATGATGTTGGGGACAATGTGTCTTAAATATGTCACTGGAGACTGCTCCTTTGAAATACTCCAGGGCCCCAGCTGCTCTTCCAGAACAGAAGATTGGCAAACTGTAGTAGCATTAGCCTCTATGTCAGTCTTGTATCCAAACTGAATTCACACAAGTCCTCAAAGGCCCCCGGCTAACAAGAAAATGCTCACATCACATTGCAGAGAGGCTGAGGAGCCTTCAGCCCAGGGCTACAGAGCTCAGGTCTCTGCTCTCACTGTTCCCTGCACTCATCCACCAAGGACAGCACTAGGGAACGAGCCTGCCAGAGGTTTCCTCCTTCTGCACTCCCAAAGACTCTGCTTAAAGGCACTTAAGTATGATGGAGAAGACAGACAGCTGATTGAAACTACTACAGAAGAGAGAAGATATGTTGAAACCATCTGGACAGAAACCAGATAAATAGAAACAAGAAGTGAGGAGGAATCATTAAAAACAGAATAAATAGAAAAGGAGAGAAAGGAGGAACACACAAAACCAATTTGAGCAGGAACAGTGAGATCACATCTCATGAAGACTGCTGTGATAACTAGAATCTGAATGCAAGGTCCATAAGGAAGAAATTAGGTAAGAGAAAAGCTCTGGGGAAAAGCTCAGGCTTGGAAAGAAAGTGCCTGGGACAAGACCAAGGAAAGAACTCAACTTCAAGGAAAGGAATGGAGAGAGAAAAATTTGAAAAAAATAGACAGCTTCCTACAGCTATCACATTTGTCAGCTCAAGTAGTATTGGTAATGGTAATATTTCATTCAATGGTAATACTTGAACCTAGATGTTAGAAACTACTCAAAACCAACTGATGCCAGATGATAATTACACTTCTTATTCCACTTTTTAAAATAAGTCTACAGAGTTGTAACTTAAGTCAGTTGAGAGCTATTTTTAGTCATATATTGTACTAAAATTTGAGGTATTCTAAAAAACAATCATGTGTTGAGCAGTTCAAACTAGGTGCGCAAGTTTAACAGGTATTTTTCACTTAATTCATATTCATGTGAATCCCTAAACATAAAATGGAGGTAAATATCCCCCACTGCTTCCCAGGGTTATTGCAAAGAGAAATACATAAACATAGATGAAGTATTTGAATAGCATAGTGATGAGCACCATAGTTATGAGCACCACAGAATTGCCAATAGTTTAAGTTACATGTCAGTCTGGTTTTGTTTTAAAAGCACAGCGAGTGAATGTGACTGCAGCGAGCTCCAACAGCAGTGTTCTGTGAGCTGGCAATTACAGGGCATCTGAGCAGCTCAGTCCAGCTCAGCACTGGTGGCAAAGCACAGTCACAATTTGTTTTGTTTAAAAAAAATAGCAGTACTTTTATTTGGCTTCTTCCTTGGGTGAAAACATTTGTTTGAACTGGGAGTTTTACCTGAGGCAGGGCTGCATGATTTGACATTCATTGAGCCAGTTGGCAGAATAGGAACTGAACATGGTCTTATGCTCTAGAAGTTCTAAAATTCAAGCGCTTTGCTGGCATTATCAGACATAGTTATGCTACCTCATTATAAATTAACTTACAAGTGCTAATAATAGCTCATGGCCAAGGTGCTCATTATGTGTAAATACACGTGACTAAATTAATTAATTATTGCTACCATTCACAGGCTGACTAATCCATACGTTTTATGAATGAGAAGGTTTCAGCCTTGATAAATGGATAAACCCATTTATATGGAAGCAGAATTTGCTTCATTGCGTTGCTACAACAAATACTGAAATCTCTACCTTTATTCTTCATATAGGCAAAGATCATAGAGAAGTGAGCAGGGGAATGAAATGTGTATATTGTGTATATCACTATGCCATGAAATTAAGCAAAAACATGCTCCCAAGGAAGTTGGAATAGTGATCTTCTGTACTGTGAATAGTAATGTGCCACGGGAAAGAGGTCTGGAACAAAGGAAACTCGTATTCCTATATTCCTCAGTATAAACATTCACTGGGAAATTAAAAGGCTTCTAGCAAAAAGAATTTAACAATGTGGTGCCACCTCTGTTAAACTTATATGATTAAAAAAAAATTCTAAGCCAAGGGTCATTGTTTCCTATGCCTTCATGTTGACAGGGAGTCATGAAGTGTAATGCTCCAGTGTGAGAAAACAAAATGCCTTTAGTACATTCCTCTGTCTCACTAGAAGCAGCAGTTACAAAAAGAAGAGTAGCACACAACAGAAATAAGGAAAAGGAAGGCAGCCTTTTCCACAGACCAAATGTGTTTGTAAATGTATTTAAAAACACTGATCTATTGCAGTAAAGTTAATATACTATTTTATATTTAAATATAAGTAAAATTTCTCTGGTTCTCAATGAACAATGGTAGCACCTGATTTACATTTGTATCAAAGCAATTTAACTTTTTCCAATGGTCTCAAAATAGTCACCTTCCAGCCCATGGATAAGAAAATCACTGTTAGTTCTATTCCAAAGAAACAGTCTGTAAGGTTTAGACAAGCAGAATTCTCACAATAATTTTTAGTTAAGGATTGCCTGAAACCGGGTGCAGGACTTTCCAGTCAATCTTTGTGCAAACTCACCTCTCCAGCCTACCCAGGTGCCTCTGGATGGCATCGCCATAGCCTGGTGTCACTGGCAAACCTGCTGAGGGTGCCCTTGATCCCCCTGTTCATGGCACAACAAAGATGTTAAACTGCACTGGTTCAATTTCTGACCTGAGGAATGTCACTCACTTCCTCACCGGCTTCCACTTGGGCACTGAGATGTTGACCACAACTCTTTCAGTGCAACCATTCACCCAAGTGGTCCTTCTATCAAATCCATGGCTCTCTAGTTTAGATAGAAGGATGCCAAGAGGACAATGTCAAATGCTTTGCACAGTTCCAGGCGGATGATGTCAGTTGCTCCTCCCTTATCCACCAACACTGTAACTCTGTCACAAAAGGCCACCAGATCTGTCAGGCGTGATTTGCCCTAAGTGAAGTGATGTTGGCTCCTTATTTTCCATGTGTCTTAGCACAGTTTCCAGGAGGATTTGCTCCCTGATCTTGCCCAGCATCAAAGGAAACCGACCAGCCTGTAGTTTCCCAGGTCTTACTTCAATTTCCTTGTCAAGCATTTGGCAAGATGTACAGATACTGCTCAAGAGATACACCACATCCCCAGTTCAAAATTTTCCAGAGGAAGTATTTAGCACAGTCTGGCTCTAACAGAGATGAAATACAGGTGAGATACATTGCACTGACAGACACTTTGCAGATCAGCTGCTCAAAATGCAAATTGTATTAATTAGCAGTGTCCACCCTTAATCAAGTGCCTAGGAACCAAAAGTTTAGATCTATCTGGACAGATCAAAAAGACTACAGACCAACTGCCTCCAACTGAGGCAGAAAAGCCAACACACTGGAATAGAAGAGTACCTTTAAAAGAAACAGACTCTGCTACACCTGGAAACTGAAGTGCAAACTACACAGGAGACAAAGAAGCTGCGATTAACACCTTGTTAGGGGAGGGCAACAATGCAGTAGGATAATAAAGGGAAGGTTCTCATTTAATCTCGGCACAGTTTGATTAGATGTAGATTTCTTTAATTTCTTTGCTTAAATCTTTAATAAACTTTTGCCTGTTTGGGTTACCATAGATAAATATCTTGACCTGTATTCTACCAAAAACCCCCTTTATTTAAAGATTAACTGATTATTGCACAAGTCCTTCCGTGATGTGTAGGCATTATTATTTTACAAATGAATCCCACCAGCTCGTTCCCAGATGTACCATCTTCAGATTCAATAAGCTTCCTGCATAAACAAGAAATTGAATGGCCTTTGTCCTTAATAGCTAATAGAAAATTAATTCTTTAGAGTTAATTTTTGGGCTTGGGCCAGTTGCCAAATGTTTAGGGCAGCTGCTACGTCTACAGACAATACACACAAGTCAGAGATGGAAAGATCTGTTGGGTTATTTCCTCTGACTACAAACTGATGAAGAACAGCAATCAATAATCACATGCTTATCACATCCTCTATAGTATATACTCAAATGTGTTGGTTGGTTTTAAACTGCAGCCACAAAACCTCTACCATTTCATTTGTTGCTTCATACTACTCTAAAACAGACAAGTTGGAAAAATTTAATAGTCAGTAGAAACCTAATAGCTTTACAGAAGCAAAGAAAGAGCCAATGCACCCATCCAGTCACATCACCTTCACAGTCAGAACAAGTTTCACCCAGTGACTCTCACATTAACCCTCACAGCACAAGAGCTCCAAGTAGTAAGAACTTACGGTCCCTTGGCAAATTATTCCCATGCTGAATGACTACCCCCTTTAGAAATTGTGTCTGATTTCATGTTTAAATTCCTCAGACTGCCAGTTACAGCTCCTGAACCGGTACTGCTGGGTCTGTCTGCCAGCAGACAGTTCAGATTCTGCACGGTGCTCCTGGTGATGACAGCATCACCCAGGATGTGGGAGACCTACAGAGCTCCTCCCCCCTGCACCCCATACTTGTTTCAATTATCTGAGTAACAAGACCTTCTCTGCACATTCAGGCCTTTTAAAAGAAAAACCTTTCCTTGAATAGTAAGTCCCAAAGACACAACTGCATTTTGTGCTACTCTGAGATTCTTTGATTTTATACATCCCTGGTGTTGAAATGCACAGAAGTGACTAATCTTAATGTCAGCTTAATGACATAATGTCTTAATGACAGCTGCTACATTTCATAGCTCCTTGACAAGACACGTGTACACATACAGCCCAAAGTAGCATCTGACTTGTTGGCTCCATTTATCTCATTCACTGGCCCTTAAGGCCCCTTTCAGCATTACTGCTTTTCAAAGTAGCTCCTATTAAATATTTTATATTTTGTTACTATCCCCCACACCGAATTTCATCCAATTTGCCATGTATCCTTCTGGATCTTTGAAATGTCCAGTATCGACTTGTGTGTCAGGGGTGATGTTTTAATGCCTGCAGTTTAAATATCAGATAAGAATCACATTTCTGACACATTTCATAACAACTTCTCATAAATATTTTTATGTCCCTAACACTGTGTCATGTTATCATCCCCACATTTCAGATATTAAAAGCCCAACCAGCTAAATTTTAATACTGAAATAATTCCTACATTTTTTATAATTTAAGAACTGAAAATAGTATATTTAACTATATTTGGTAATTAATGTTTCAAAACATAGGTAACAGCAATAAAGGCAGCAAGTACCCCTTTTAATAGTCTGTTCCACTCCCTTGCTTCAACTGCTACTACTTCTATGCGACAAAATACTATGTGGGAAACAAAGGCATCAATAAATTAAAAATATAAGAAACCCTTATCCTAAACACAATAAAAGCTTTTTTTTCTGCAGAAACGAAACCGTTGTGGAAAGTCTGACCTGATACTACCTGAAAAACAGATAAGAATAATAAAGAAGTTCTTCTCAGTTAATAACAGAATTCTTTATTAAAGAGCTTTATGCATTTTACATGAGGCTTAGAATGAATCTGTGGAAGATAAGAGATAAAATTATATATATATAAAATATATATATATAAATATATATATATCATTTGGGCTTTTCAGAGGGCTGGCTCACCTTTTAACTGTATCTGTATAATGTGAAGTAACATGAGTCTTGGTTTTGGCGAGAATCTGCTAGCTTTCTTCTAATGCAAATAATAAAAATCACTGCCTGGAAGCATTGTTTGGGAGATCAGAAAATGGCCATCTGATAAGGTTAACAAAGTTAACTAAGTCTTCGCTTATGTCCTGTCTCTATGACAGTGTGTTATTCTGATTAGGCTTATTTTTTGCACTTTTCCTACTATATTTCATTAACTGATAAAACTTCTTTGCATATACTGAACATAGGTAAGCATTTCTAGTAATACCAGACAACCTGCAAAGAGTATTTCCAAATACTTTTTAAAAAATTCTACCCAGCAGAATGGAACTAACTATAGCTTTCTCTATATTTTCACTACAGTTTGTCATGTTCAGCCTCTGAAATAACAGCTCAATGAAACCAGGTTTTCTACTTCTTGGATATTTTCTTTTAGGATGACTATAAGTTTCAGTCACAGCTACCAGTTTATCACAGAACTGAGGTGACCCAGAAGCATGCCAGAAGTGTGTCTCTAACTAATCCCCTGGGTGCCCTCATACTGGCAGAATAAGCTACATTCAAGAGAAAAGTTAAGAAACTAATTCAAAGATGAGGAGTTAAGAAATGCCACTGAATTTGGTAGGTATTTATAATCAACCAGGTTAGATGAGTAGAAGGTTATTTCCTGTTCTGCTAGTCTTAAGGATATAAAATAACCAATAAGAAAAAAAAACCCTGTTGGAGGTTAAGTTTCTTTGTTTTTCTTCCTTCTTACCTATAGAATTTTTCCCATGAGTTGCTGGAAAACACTAACTGCCGGTACTTAGGAGTACTTAAAAAGCAAACAGTTGGCTAAGCCCAAGTAAAAGGAGGGCAGGAGACAGCTGCTATAGCTCTCTGCTCTGCGGCTCCAGGAGACACCACGATCAAAGCTGCTGTTACCTGGAGAAAGAAATTCGCCATAACCCAGCCCAGAGCTTCTTCTTCTGTAGAGTAAGCCTCTGCTCGTGAAAGCAACCACTAACCTAAAACCTGATTAACACCCACCTCGCTAAAAGAGGCACCTATCACCAACTGCTCACGTTCCCGGGAATGCTGAGCCCCCTGCCCTGCTCGGAGCCAGCCCGTCCTGCCGCGCCCCCGCTGCTTCTTCAACACTGCTCTGAGTTTTCTCTACTCTGGAGCCCTGCACCGCCTGCCCTGCTGAAACGTCCAACAATTCCAACTACTACCACAAAATTTCTAATACATCTCATCCACCAGCCCAAAATCTTTTACTCATTCCTGCCGTTCCAACTTAATACTCTTCAAAATTCTGCAAGAGCACCAAAATCAGCTGCCCCAGAGCTTTTATAAGCAAAATCTCTCCTCTCTCCTTTCCCATCTCAGTCAAAAAGGCTGTCACAGAGTTCCTAATTCTGTTTATTATTAATTCCATTGTTATTGTTTTTATTTGCCTTGTTATAAATCCTAATAAAAAACTGTTATTCCTATCCTCATATCTTTGCCTAAAAGCCCTTAATTGCAAAATTATAATAATTCAGAGGAAAGGAGTTTACATTCTCCATTCCAAAAAAAGTCCTGCCTTCCCTAGCAAACACCTGTCTTTCAAACAAAAGCAAAACCCCAAACCAACACTGAAATACTTGTCGTCTGTTTTTAGATCACTAGCTCTAAAACACATGTAGAGGAAATTTTTTTAAAAGTAATTAAATCAAACAGTGATCCTGTAAGAAAAACCTACTTGTGGGAGAGAATTGTCCCTGTTTGTCTTCCTGTTCTGGTGACTCACTGTAGGCATCCAGAGAATGGCCCACATTTGAAATTACCATCACAAGCTGCTGGGCAGAAGCCAGTTGAAGAACTCCTCCAAATACAATTATTATTCCTATGAAAAGGAGGAAATGCTTGACTGCCCAGTCAGCTGCTTTCTGGGATGCTTGCTTTTCTTGTATTTGCACATAGATCAATACATGAAACCAAGAGAAGAAATTCTCTCATCTGAGGAATTTCACAACATTTTTTGAATGAACTGAAATTTTGATGTATTAGTTGAGCAAATCAAGCCAAACGCCAACAACAAATTTACAGAGATAAACAAATTCCACACTTTTTACCTGCTTACCTTTTTAACTTGTGTAGTGACGGATTTCAGCACAACCACTCACACTATAAAGATACTGCCAGGCCTCAAACTGTCTAAGCTGCTACAAGAAGCAGCTGTATCGAGACAGATAGAGCAGGAGTGCATTTACCACCTACCAGAATAAGCCATGCTGCCACCTCCAAACTTGCATCCTAGAAGAGGTTGACATGCACTAAAAGATCTTTATCTCAAGAGTATTAGAAAGTCCTCTAGTTCTCTAGGAATAACTGCTCTGCAAAATTACACATGCATTTTAAAATTCATTTGAGACCTCAGGTTTCCACTTCTTTGCTTGACTAAGCTGTTTTTTTGGCTTTATCAGTTCACTGACACTTAGGATTCAAGCTTCAGAGTATTACCAGCCAAGGACTTTACCAACACTATCACCAAAATATGCTGGTGTTCTCAAAGGACATAAGGAGTCTTTAAGACAGGCAAGCAAGCAGAGAACATTACACGAAGGAGGGAAAGCAGCAGGATGGAAAGCTTCTGCCATGTATTTTTGGCTGGTATGTTGTACACCTGAGCTAGACAACTACACTCCAAACAGTACTCAATTGCTGTTTTCATTTCACTTCCACGGGCATATAAAACTTCAAATTCCATCATCACCTACTGAAAGGGCAGCAACAAAAGGGATAGCAGAGCAGGAGACTGTGGGTGGGTTTTTATGATACAGAAAACTTCTGCCAAAGATTATCATCAAAATATGATCGGACCTGGCAAAACCAACAGTCAAACATCACTTTGTGGACTGCCCTTCCTGCTTCCCAGCTGGCTGAGGGTCTGTTTCCACATTCTGACTCCTAAACCTCCCCTGCGGGAACCTATAACCTGAGCTCTGCAAGTGTCCGGAGCCCGGATCCACCTACATGAGTCCGTCCACAGGAACTACTTTTTTCATGACTGGAGCTTTGGAAGAAAATAATCTGAAACCATTTGAAAATGGCAACTCACTGCCGTTTCTCCTACCAGAAGCTTCTTGCCATAAAGAGTGGCCACAATTCAGTATCTCAAGAGCTCTTAACTGAACCCGTAAGAGAAAATTAACTGAATCTGCAGGATTTGACTTAGCTTTCTGTGAAACCTGAAGGGATGTGTTTTTTTTTTCTTTTTCCTAAACAGAAGGCAGTTAATAATTCAATCTAAACTGTTATAGAAGCAGTGAATGAACAAGTAATTCTACACAGACAGATGCAAAAACTCAGTTGCTTTTGACTCTACTTATTATGGTTCTTTATTTAACATTAATAAGCACTGTTTGCGCTGCAAAGCAATTGCAAATAAATGTGTTTATTTTATTGCATGTACAGCTGCTGTAGTTTTGTTTTTGCCATTATTAGCCACCATGCAATGTATAAGAGCTAGAAGAAAGCTCAAAAAATTCCACTAGAGCTGGCTGGCAAAGTACAGAAATGCTTTCTATTTGATTTTGTATTAAAAAAGAAATTGGATATCAGAAGTCTAAAATGGTGATGCCAGAAAGATATTTTGAGAGAAATTGCAGAAGACTGCCTTTAGAGAAAAGATGTCAACAAAAATGGTGACTGAAATAATGTGGAGTACTTCAAACATGAACAAGAGGTACTAGGGATCAGAAATGAATTATTATGCTCTAAAATGATCCAATAAAAATCGAACTGTAGTGCAGTAATCAGAAAATGTATTGGAAAAGAGGTTATAAAAAGGAAAAGGAGCTTTCAAGTACTGTAGGCTACTAGCTACTACTGAGAAATCTGGATTCAGGAGATTGTATTTCCAAAAAAATATGCACACAACCAAACAGCCGAATTTGCTGTTCAATAGGTAGTGAACTATAAAAAATAAAAAGATAGTTTGGAGACAGAATTACAGCCTAAAATAAAAATAATCACTGCAACCATCAATAGGAATTTTGAAATGAACACTGTACTGGCTGAACACACAACCACGCAGGCTTCAGGAAGAATGACTCAATTATGTTTTTCCCCACAGGCAAAGACATAGAAGATAGCTGTAGACACATTGAGCACATCACAGAAAAGCATTTGGGCAGTGCCCCTTGTTGCAGAGAGAGAACTGCAATTCTAAAAGGTGAATAATTGGAGATGCCCTGAAGAAATAAATTTGGACTCTGATGCCTTTGGCAGAGCAGCCCTGAGCCTTGCAGCAACTGTGCCCACCTTCACAAATGCTCACCAGCACATTGTGCCCATAAACGCACACAAAATGGGAGGGAAGGCCTTCCTTTATCAAAGCAATGGAGAAGCACCGGAACAACTTCTCAGCTGGGAGACGGGCTAAAGATTTTTGAAAAAGGCACAAAATGTGAAGTCTCATTTCTAGTCACATACGCGTCCTCATGAGTATGTATCACTATCACCTTCCTTATAAAAGAAAATTATGTAATATTCTGGGAAACGTTTTGGCCTCAACAAAAATTTACAAGTACATAAAAATAAATTTGGAGATTTTCCCTTCACCAGGAGCTTTATTGCTTTACAGCAAAAGTTCCACCCCCATCTGTGATCAGCTGCATAACCAAAATCTTTCCATGGTAATCAAAAGGTGCAAACATCCACAAGTTGTTTTGTCATAAAGAAAATAACTGAGAAGTCTCCAGGGCTGAGCTGTAAATCCTGCGTCACTCATCAGGTCCCACTGACAGTGCACAGCTCGCAAGCAGCTCTCTTACTCAAAAATTCAAGAAGATTCAAGTAACATTCAATTCAAGCAAATTACATCAGATACTTTCTGGTTGTGTAACTGGAGGTATGCTTCTAACACATTATGCAAAAAAACCATAAATTCCAAGCATGCATTATGACCCTGCCACTTCTGCCACAATAAAATACGTGCTCTAAAAGACCTCAGCATGATTGGGCAATAACAAAGTTTGCTGTCTCAAAAGCACTGTTTGGGGAAAAATTTATCAAATAGGATGTTCTCAAACCCAAACTGCCACTTGACACTGCTGTTGAACAAAGCAATGAGAAGGGCAGACAAGTCTGAACAACGCTTACCATGACTTTGGTAGGTATAAAAGGTATGTATCAATTCATATTATGTATTTCCTCAAAAATAATTGTAGGCAGAGAGGGAAAAATTTAAAAGCAACATTGAAACATGAGAGTAAAACCCCTTCCATTAAACAGGACGGAGGAGTGCTATGAACCATAATTAATACAATACACAGTCTAGAAATATCCTTATCTTTTGTCCATTTGTTACCTGCTTTTGAGATATTTCAACAAAGTTTCCAGCAAGGGAACTGAACAACCCTAACCTGATGTCCTAAGCCATCCTCACTTGCAGGTATTTCCTCCCACACAGATATCTTTTAGGATATGTAGTTTCATAGAATAAAAAACCGTCCCCAGCTCCCCTTCTGGATTACCCAAGGCAAAGGAAGATGGTTACTTTACAATACGTGGTTTCTGGTGCCCCAAGGGCTGCCCCTCTGTGCTGCCAGAACAGCTCCTGGCCAGCAGCTCATGATCAGAAGCTGACATGTACTGCTCAGCTCAAAGTCAGAGCTGGGAACATGCTAAAAAAATCTACATTGAAGATCATCTGGGGCAGAAATTTCAGACAAAGAAAAAAACACTGGCAATACAATTAGTCATCAGAATCTGTGAATCTGATAAAAATATTACTCAAAAACATCTGTTAGGGAAAAGAGGCAGCCTGCAGGAATTATTCAGTGCTCCTGAACCCATGTTCTAGAAGAGCTAATTGTACGCATTTCCTCTTATGCTTGTGTTACAAAGTATAAAGTGAGGGTATAGAGCTAGAAAAGATTAAATAAATAAATAAATATATAAAATGCTGAATTTTATTTTGTAAGCCCTTTATATAAAAGCAAGTTGAAACAAGCAGCATTCAAATCTGCTTTATTCTGAAAATGAACTCCAATTTCATATACAACTTCTCATTCTTAGCCTATTTTCTTTGCAGAAATTAGAAACAGGCTAATACATGTAGTTCAGCTTTCACTTTTAGAAGACTATGAAGACTGCAGCCACGGGTCACTATGCTTCTTCTAGACGAACCAGTCACTATGTTTCTTCTGGATGAAAACTACTTGCTACTATTAATACTCCCCTTTTGTAAGACAGATATGCTAATATTCGTAACCCTGAATAAAACAGATTTATGCTGATCTTCATCGTACTCCCAAAACCAAGAGGAAATTAAATACTAACAAATTTGAAAATGTAAGATAATACTTTCTCATGTAATTTAACACATAATGAATTAAATGAGTAAAAATTTTTAAATGTTGGAAAGGAAGAATGAACAACCTTTCTCATCCATAGCAAAACAATAAATTCTTAGATCTCACATCGAGAAGAAATAATATTTAGATTAAACCGTGCTAGACCTTAAAATGATAATCTGTCAGTATTTGTCACTTCTGTATCCATCCGGTACTCATTTGATCCCTTCTTTTTATTTCACTTATGGTATTACAGTTTGGGCAAGTCAGGAGGAGGCTATGAAGATGCTCAGAGAGCTGGAGCTAAGGAGACAGGCTTGGGCTGGAGAAGAAAAGGTTCTGGGGAGATCTCAGAGCACCTCCCAGTACGTAAAAGAACTACAAGACAGATAGAGAGGGCAGGGAAAGATAGGACAGGAGGGAATGGCTTGAAATTGAAGACTGTGGATTTAGAGGAGATATTGAGAAGTATTTTTTCCCTGTAAGAGTGGTTAGGCCCTGGCACAGAGAAGCTGTGGCTGTCCCATCCCTGGAAGTGTTCAAGGCCAGGTTGGACTGGGCTTGGAGCAACCTGGGATAGTAGAAGGTGTCCCTGCCCATGGCAGGGGGTGGGACAAGATGATCTTCAAGGTTGCCTCCAACTCAAACCATTCTGTGATTTGGCAGCTGTAAAGCATTTTTCTGTGGGGATGATAAAAACTCCAGCTCTCTTTGTATTTAAAACCATTCTGGCTGACAGCATAAATAACCAAATGAGAGTAACTTGATCTCATTTACCTAGCAGCCTTAACTGTAATCTTCCAATTGTATTTTGTTCAGTGTTTGCCTAGTCCCATAAAGATTGTGAAATGAAAATATCAGACAACCCTCACCCTTCTGCACTGCAGCACCCTGACAGAAAGCAGACACTTACCCGTCTATCCCATCTCAGTTTTCCCCCCTGTGGCAGCCTAGATAAACTGAGGTCCCAAGAATTGCAGAATCACTGCAATATATTTTTGCACTCTGAAGTATTTCTGGAGCTAATTTTCCTTTGCATTCATATCCAGAATACTGAGAAAACAAAAAGGATTTAAATGAAAGGAGTGATAATTTACATTGCTGCTGGCTCCTAAAGGCACATCTACTATACTTGCTGTATCACACAGGGGAGGAAAGCCAAGAGATTTTTTTTCCTGAGCTCTAATGCCAATTTACTGATTTCCGGAATAAAAATCAGACCTGACTCTTCTCCTCAAGCTTTCCTCCTTCCCCTCCTCCCCCCCATGAAAGAAAAAAGGATAAAAATATTACACAACCTTGTGCAAATGCACTGCTAATTTTTACTATGCTGCGATCAAAGGTCATTTAGATTCTGGAATATAGAAAGTGTTTCTGCTACATTCTAAACACTGTTTCATTATCTTTAATGGAAGATACTAAATATTGATATTTGTCTTTAAATCAGTGTTCACTGTGCTTAAAAGAGAACCACAAAAAAGGGAATGTTTTAATACTGTGTAATGATTTTAATAGACCACATGAAAATTGCAAAGATTAAAACAGACACGCAGATGCAGTGCCCTTGTTAGTCAGAAAAAGTAATAAAGATGGTAATTTTAAAAGACAGAATTTCCCCCACAATACTGCCATTAGCTGGATTTCCATACATAAACGATTTCACAAATGGCTTAAATACTGGGGGCACAAGCTCAAGACTTGCATGATGTTGCTGCTGAGATGATGCTGCAGTGCTTACAGAAGCATCTCACACTTAAAGAAAGCAATTCAGATAACTTACATGCTGCCTTTGAGACAGTAACATTTCCAAAGGAACCACTCTAAGGTCAACAAAAGCATCTTACACTCTTAACAGCTCCAGCAGAGCAGTTACCATGTCAGTGAATATGCCAATGCTCCCCAAAAGGCACTGCTTTGTTACTGTATGGGTTCACATGCTTCCTTTCACACCAGGAGCCTTCTTTGAAACAACAGCAGAAGCAACCAATATAAACACCATCTAAACACTAAAAGACAAAAAAACCTCCAAAAAACCAACAAAAGCAACAGAGGACTTTTATTAAGGGAAGGCAAGTGGCCCTTTTCTGTCCAAGATCCCTAAGTACCATAAATCAAATACCTGACAAGCTATGGTAAACTAAAGAAGGTGAGGGAATTTCACCATGGGGGCTTTTGCATTTTATTGATGAGGTTGCCTTAATCTATTAGGTGCCTTAAATGATCTGATAGACAGGAGTGCACAAGCAGAATGCAACCCATATCCCAACAAAAAGGCAAGATAAAGCATACGAGGAACAAAGAGAAAAATATTAAATGACACAGAGGGAATGGGATTAAGACCAATATTTACCTTTATATTTTCAAGGCTACTTACACATATTTAACCTAATGGTTCTCCTTGCAAATTAGTAATTCAATTTTTTAATTGCACCACCGTAAATAGAGAGTGACAGGACAGGAGCTAATGGATATACTTCAGCCATCATTAGAAACACAATCCTGCATACAGAGGCAGCCACATGTTCACTTCTCAGAGCATGTATTGTTATTGTAATGTAGCTCTCAGTAATAATTTCCTGGAGACATGAGAAAGCCAGAGATCAGCTTAATGCCTGACTTGTTTACAAAATAACAGTAAATAACAGCAACATTAATTGCAATGCTGTCACTTTCTTACATTAAACACAAGACTTTTATGAAGAGCCAAATTCAAGCCTAATTTAAACAGGTGTGAATTCACAGTAGGTCTATTGACACACACCATAAATTAAATCAGAGCCTTGTCCTTAGCTAAATCCTCCACATGTGTGCATAACTACAGCATCCATAAAGCTTTGCTTCTCATACAACACCATCCACTCTAGTATTTCCTTTACTAATTTAGTATCTTTATCCCTTTAACACATACTGTTAAGATATTGAATATGAAGTGCAAAGAACTAAGGTGACCTGTCCAAAACTCACCCACCTGCCCAGCAATCAAAATGAAAAATCCCCAGAGATTTAGGGACAGTCAAAAGCTCTGTTAAATGGATCACTGCTCCCAGGCTATAAAACAAATACTTAGATGAATTACACAAGAATAATCTTACATGTTTCTAGCTCATTAAACTCAGCTTTGACCTGTAACCTACTAAATTCTCTACTACATCTACTTATTAATATATGGCTAATATTATTATCCTATCTTTGCAGCCTGCTGCTTAACATGTTTGTTTTATTATTAGAAGTATTGTTTCAAATAGAATCTGATCTCATACATACATTCTTTCTTAAGAAAGAATTTTCCCAACAATTTATGTGGACAAAAAGGAAAAATTGTGTTGTTCCACAGCTATTTTTTCCCCCTCTTGCTTTGTTTTTAAAAAGACAAGTATGTTATTAAAAAAAGTCCCCTGACCAGATCTCGCAAGCACTCTAATGCTACACTGCATGACCAGTGGTATTTCAGCCTGCACTAAAACCCTAATTTCTTGGCTACAAATCTCTAAGAAGTCATTGTGAACTACAGCTAATACCCAGTTGTCATAAAATAATTCAGCCAAAGAAACTGAGCAGGAATCTGGATCCAAGACGAGTCTGCATTTCACAGTACACTCCTCCAGCACTGGGAATCCTCTGCTCTTACCAGTTGTCAATACGGTGTAGAGAAAGGGTAACTAATTGCATAAAAACATCTAAGTAGATGTCAGGAATGAGCCAAGCAAGCCAGACTTAAAACTACGTCAAAGCAATCTGACAAAATAAAAAAGGTTAAAAATCGTGTTATTGTGGAATGGCTGAAGTTCCACACTAGCTCTCAGCTGAGATGTTGCAGCTAAAAGCAAAACTTGATGGCTGTGCAGATGTGCCAAATGTTGCTCAGAAATGGATTATGGCATGGCATACATGTACTTGAGGTCAAATTCATCATGTCACAGCTGCACAGACATCCTGTAAAGGAAAACATAAGAATGAATGAACAACAACGAGGAAGGTTATATAGACACAAAATGGACTGTAGGCTGCTTTTTAGTACACTACCTAGTGTGGGAGGCACATCCATGTCAAACCATGTAATTTTAAGGATATATCTGGAGATCACACCTTCTGTAGATCGGGTTTTTATCCTCTTCTTGACCACATACTCCGGAAAAATAAACAAACAAACAAATAAATAAATTTGCCATCTCAGTAATCTGGCAGATGAAAGCCCTGAACTTGATGTTCTGACATGCTGCAGTGACAGATACCATTGTACCAGTGAACTGAGGGCAAGTGCAGTCTTTAATAGAATAAAGGAACTATTTTTGATATGGTTATTCTGGGGTGTTGGTGTCTGAAATTTACATTTAAATTTGTAGAGTAACACTGTGTTTAAATGGAGCTATTTATACTATACCAGAGATAAGCAATGATCCCCAAGAAACTGGTCATTCATTTTTTGCAGTCAATATATATTTTGCTCAGCCTCAGGCAAAGCTGAAGGCAGTCTGTGCACTAATAGGCTATTATTAGTTGTCATTAACTTGACAACACTAAATGGGAACGCTGGTGTTTCATACAATGCTGTTCAATGCTGCCAAAAAAACCAGAGTGTGTTTTAACAGTGATTATGACAGAGTTGATGTATCTATGAAGGAAAACAATCCTCAAATAAATCCTCAAATTGGGCTACCCAAAATAAACAGAGAAGGATATATCGTGTGACAGGGAACTTCAAGCTAGAGCTTAAAATGAATAGGAGAATGCCAAGAAATAGCTAAAAAGAAGAAAATTTTAAGAAGTATGTTAGCATCAGATCAATGTAAAGCAAAAAACTGCCTTGAAAGCACATCTACTGGAGTCTGCACAATTGTCCCGATATTACCACAGAAAGACCTGTTCTGTATTTATAGCAAAAACTGTGCTCATAGAGGAAGGAAAAAAAAAAACCCTAACCCAAAACCCTACTGACCCTTTCAAAATATGGACAACAATAATAATGTTTTCTCAAATCATGCAACAACTGTACCTTTCTCATTAATTTTACTCCAGCTCCAAATAGCTGCATTCACATTTGGTCAACCCCTCGAAATCCAGAATTGCTACATATTTTTACAGAAATTAGACAGTATCATGGAAACTAATATTTCATGTGCTTCCAGCAACAGATCTTATGCACTCTCCCATTTTCACACTAGAGTGGTTACTGGTGGGCACAAAATCATACATTTCCATGGCAGAAACTGACAAGGATAAATGCAGCACTTGTGGCTCTCTGATAAAGCCCCTGGCACACAGGAGTGCATAGAAACAGGAAGATGTGCCATCTATGACATAATTTAAGCAGAGATTCATGAACTTCTGTATTCAAAGAGTGCTTTGTTGCTGAGTGCCAACCCAGATGAAAAACACACTGTTCTCTGGATCAGGAATCTTGGCTATGAACTTACCTGTGAAATAATAGATAATATAAACAAATAAAGCTTGAAATGTGGTGTTCAAATTTATTCAGACATTAACTTTCAAGACTGTAGTTATTATAATGACTCAACACCACAGGAAGCACTGATACCTGTTTCGTTGGCCCTGCCTGGAGACCTCTAAACACATCAATCCCTGATTTAAAAACTGTTAGAAGGCTTACAAGAAATGAAATTTTAAAGCCACATGCAAAAACAATATCTACACCAGTTTAAATTGATTAAAATAATTCTCAGAGACTAACCTTTAGAAGAAACCATTCTTTGGTGGGGAAGAACAACGATTATGCATTCCTTCTTAATGACATGGTTCTTGCTACATCTGTGCAAGATGATGAAGGTGCACTACTTGCAGTAATTTTCATCTACGGAAAATTACTTATTAAGTGGTACATGTACGACTAAGCAAAATATCATCAACACCCAGCTGCACCACTGCACTCCAGACTGAAATACAGAACTCGCTTATATGCTTAATTTGCTTTCAATAGCTCTGCTTCCCAGCACTTTATAAGAGATATGTGTATTTTTTAGTCTAAATGGCACAAGTATGCACATTCCTTCCATGTAGCATTCCCTTTCAACCGCTTTCATAGCTAAGGGCTGACCAAAGCCAGGCAGACCAGATTCAATTCCTTCAGCCTCCATCTAAAACCCAATGTCTTAGGAAGAAACAAACACGCCCCTTCCCTCAAGCCCAAACGAAACCTCCCTTTGCAACAAACACTTTACAGAGGATGGATCCCACAGAAGCAGGAAGCTGGAAGACAGGCAGCCAATGCACAGTGAAAATGGGATGGCATCTAAAAATTAACTGAGTCCAGCAACACAATAAAATGTGAGAGCACAGAATGCTTAATCCTCGAAGGAATATTTAATTAGAAACAAGCCGTGCACTAAAATCTCTTTTTTAAGCTCTAGCAAATAATGTAATGTTTTTGAGCCTATATTGGACATTACCATTGGTACTGGCAGACATCCAGGTGAAATCATACAATTATGAGCTTCACATTTGATAAATTCAAACATGTAAGTATAGAAATGCCATTTATAACTGAAACCTCTTCCAGTTATATTAACCTTATGACTACAGAGGCACCAAAATATGTCATTGTCAACACTGAAGTGTCAATATTTAATGACATCTAGACCTGCCATAACATGCAGCTATTAAACACAGAAATTAAAATATCAGCTAAGCTTGTTGAGCTTAAGCATGATAAATTTGTTTACTTACTGTACTTTGTAAGGAAACAGAGTAGCTTTTAATCAATTTTAATGCATAGAGAAAAAAATACTAATTCCCCATGCTACTTAATAAAATACACATTATTCCTTTCTGTGACACACTAAATCGTAAGAAAAGCGAAAGAGTAAAAAAATCCTGAATGAGAATGAATATTTAGAAAATACACACACACAAAAACCAAACCCATGTGATCCACAAGCCCACTCTCTATACACAGAGAAATACAGAACTGAGATACTACGAAGACCTATTCAGTCTGTCGTGCTGATAAAGATAAGTCTTCAGGTGTAGCATAAGATTAAAGGTAAATAGAGAATAGGTTGTCTTTCTCAATTCACCTGGCTGAAAGAGCCTTAAAGCTACGCCCAGTAGCCCCAGGAACAACTGTATGCAAAATGTGATATAATGTACATATATAGATTTATTTTAGAACCTAATTCAGAGACCACCAAATTCAAATGATAAATCTCTCACGACATAAAAATGAACAATGTGGAAAAGTTATTTGTCTCTAGAGAAATAATGCTTCAACATAATCACTGTTTCATTTTTTTGTCTTCTTTTCTGTCTAAACTATAAATACAATACACACAGCAGACAATCCCTTCGCCTTACATAGAGTACAGGGATCTAAGAAGGAAAGGGAAAAAGAGAAAGAACAAAAGAGAAAAAAAAGAAAAAAAAGAAAAAAAAAGAGAAGTAGGAAAAGAAAGTTTTGAACAAATTACTACTACTATCGAGTACATTAGATGCATTTCTTTATTACCATTCTCCCCATCAGACTTCCTTTCATGGTCAGTGTCAGTGAGGGACAACGCTGAGTTTGCCCGGCTTGACAAGCAGGAGCTGTGTTCCGATTTGATGCCCCTCATCCACATCCTCAGGGCGTGGTCCGGGGATGCAGCACCTTCTGTTTCAGTGTCCACATCCGAGCCCACCTCCAGTGGGTAACTGTGCTCAGCTACACCATGTAAGTCAGTTTGATAGCCAGGGCACAGGATATGGGGAGTCTCGCAGAATTCCATGTCTGGAAAAAACAAAAGTTCAGAAAACAATGTAGCAGTGAAAAGCAATAAAACTTTGATTTTCTTCTGGAGAATCTGTTTTGAGAATTAACACTGTTCACACTATTAGAAGGCTTTTTTTGGTCAGTGACTCACTCTGCTATCTAACCTACTCTAACTGTAATAAACTAGAAGAATATACAGTAAAATATATAGTGCTGCACTGTAATTGTGCCTTTTTGTCTGATAGAAGTATGTATTATAGCTCAAACATGTACACACCCACACATTGATAGCTGCACATCAATTTACAACTGAAGTGAGCATCTGCAAATACAGATACTTTCTCACGTTTTGCCAGGAAGGCAACAGCTCCAAATTAATCTCAGTATGTTTTTATCCTAGGAAAAGTGTAGCAAATTTGCCAATGGGGAACTTACAGAATAACATTTAAAATACTTGTGTTATCATGGAAGACAAAGAAAGGGTACTTACCATTGCTTGCTCTTTGAGAGTGCTGTCCTTGCATATTCACACCAGTGGGTTTGGGTTCTCCAGTGCTGGTGGCCTACAGGAACTTCCTAGAAGAGCAGTGACTACTAGGACTGTACAAGGGCCATCTTATGATGACACCAAGCCATCTGAGATTTGAGAGTTTCACAGTGCTACAAGTTATTCTTACTGAACACCGCAGCTGTTGGGCAGTAGAAATCCAAGGACAAACAGAAGGTGGACAGGACCCATAATGTGAATATGCAGAGGAAACATTCTCGAAGAACTACAGATAAGTAACACACATAAGCAAATTGCAACTTCCCTTTGAGGTAGCCTCTGCATATTCTCACTTGTGAGAATCCAATTACAAATGCAACTCACAGGGACTATGACAGGGAGTTCTAATTAAATAAGGATTACAGAACTGCACTCCCTAATTGAACATCAGACCTGGAATGCCATCTTGACAGACTAAATACAATATCAAATATGCATATAGTATTTCAGTTTCTAGAAAAGAAACATTAGAGACAAGAGTCATTGATCAAGACTAAGGACAAATACTCTTTTCTACTGTCACCCTAACTAAAGCTTTAATTTGCCAAACTAATCCACTTACTAGCTAGTGAGAGGAATGGTTCTGATTTTAAGCACTCTCTCTGAAATAACGCAAAGCCCTAGTATTTTCTTGAAGGTATCAAACATTTAAAACCTACAAACCCAATTTAGAGATATAAAGAGATATAAATTGATCCAACTGAGGGAACTGTAAGTCATCTGTCTCTATTTTCTTTCGCCATATAAAAATTCCTGAAGGTCCTGGTTGGAGTCTTGGCTTTGAGTTCAGGGAACGGCAACCTTGTTTGTGGAGGGCAAGGGAAGA
This sequence comes from Acridotheres tristis, assembly GCA_037013685.1. Taxonomy (NCBI): domain Eukaryota; kingdom Metazoa; phylum Chordata; class Aves; order Passeriformes; family Sturnidae; genus Acridotheres; species Acridotheres tristis. The sequence goes on along the minus strand of CM072889.1, from coordinate 10,252,751 downwards.
AGGCAGACAGCAAACAGAAAAACATGGCCACAGTCTCACTTTCCTACAGGAGTCATGGAAGATCAGCCTGTCTTGCCTGGTGTTGGTGCATTGAGTGGCCCATCCCAGCAGCATCAGCCACCGTTGCTCCTGCTCCTTTTGGAGCAGTTAGACAGATGCAGAGATGATCCCAAGTGCTCCATCACCACTCTGATCTTTTCCTCTTATTCAAAAGAGGAGGATGTGGTCTCAGCCCTATCCTTGAGAAGCTGAGATGTGCCTTCGTGAGCCCTGTCCTCCAAGTCTCTTAAATGCACTGAGGCTGACTCCAAGGTTTGATGCAGATGGCTAAGAGAAAACAGCCAAAATATTTGAAAGCAGTTGCATAGGGAATATTTGGCATTTGAACTTTGTCCACCTCACAACGGGTGCGATTTCAAGAAACATCATATGATCCTTCTTCCCCTCTAAAAGAGATGTTTGCTTATTTTCACCATCTGAGAAACTTCCCCATAATTAAAAATCTACCCATAACTTCAAGAAACACCTCAGCTGATGCCAGGTCCTCAGGGGGCAAGGATGCTGGCATTTTTTACATGGCTGTCCCTCCAGGCAGATGTCTGACATTAGCAGCCTGGGGCCCATGTTCTCCCTGTTTGCATTTGCATAAGCCAAGGAGAAAATTCATCCCAGTAAATCCCACAAAATGCTAATTAGATTACACATTTTTAAGAAGGACAGAATTTACCCTTCAGTCTCTATGTTAATTCCATTTTTTTTTTTTTTGCGGAGTGAGACTTTTTATACTGTAACTCATGTTCAAATCAAGTTTAACACAATCTATTGCCTTAATAGTCTATTTCTTAAGTATACAAGTCTTTGCAGGATTTTAACTCCCACGGGATGCATTTTCTGAAAAGCTTTTACAATAGCAAAAGTGGCTGCTTTTAAGTCTGCATATCTAACCTTTTTACCTAAAATACTACATATTTCCACAAGGAGATAAAGTTCAAGTAGATTTATGATCGATTCCATATTACCACAAAGACATAGTCACAAGAGAAATGAGAGAACATTAATACAAAATTCAAGTTTTTGCATGAACAGAGAACAGAAAAAAAAAAGTGGCAGTTATGAAGATGATGAAAGGATTTTCAACTCAGGACCCTCATGGAGTCTGTTGCAACACAACCATTAAAAAACAAGTACTTTATCTCACATTGATAATTTATTTTTTTAAAAAGTAATGCATGAAGAAATATAAAATATCTAATGATCAAGAAAATGAAAGAAGGCTTTGCTTAAAAAATAAATCAGCATTTCAATTAATAGACCCCTTTCTTTCTAGTTCTAAATACAATTTTCCATTAAAAAAAATCTTCAGAGATAAACAGTTAAAGAGAAGTTGGACAGTGGTGCCTCTGCTATTTAAGGCTGATATGAGAACTGGGCAGTTGACCAGGCAGTTCCAACACAGCTCCAGCTTTGCCCACAAACAAAGCTTCTGAAAACTCCAGGCAACTCATGAAGAGTTTATTTACTATGGCGTCAATTTAGCCACCAATACAGTTAAAAACCTACATTTAGTATTTTCATGCAGATAAAAAACACTTATCCCAGTGCATCTTCAGGTCTATTTCCTTGTCCACTGTATGGTCAGTGTTGGGGGCTGGGTTTCTTTCTTTGTTCTTCTTTACTTACAGAATTTTTTTCCCATAAGTTGCTAGGAAACTAACTACTGGGTACTTATGGGTACTTAAAGAGCGGCTAAGGTGGGAGAGAGGAGTGTGTAGCATCTGGCTACACTTCTTTTTTCTCTGGGAATTTCTCTCCGGGGGAGATACCACAAGATTTTAGGGGCAGATAAAGGACAGAACTGGGGGTAGCTGCTGGCTCTCACTCTCTCGGGGCTTCAGAGGAGAACGCTCAAGCTGCTGCTTAGGGAAAGGAACTTCGCTACCGCTGCCATAACCCAGCCGGGATCTGCCTTTGTTCGGCTGCTGGGTCCCGCAGCCCCTGCCCTGCCAGCATGTCCTGCAGTTCCAACTACCGCCGCGGATTCTAATACACCTCGCCCACCGCCCCAGGATTTCTGCTCATTCCTGCCGTTCCATCTTAGTGCTCTTCAGAGTCCTTCTGAGACACTGGGATCGACTGCCCCAGGGTTTTGTGAAGCAAAGCCTCTCTCTTCCATCCCTTCCCGTCTCGGCCATGCCGCCATTACCACGCGCTCTCCGAGCTGGCGCCACAGCGCCCCCTGCAGCCGCGCGGGGATGATGGCGCCTGCCCTGCCCACCGGGGGCCACCAGCGCCCCTGCTGGCTGTGACTGGAACTGCACCAAAGGGAAAGTGTGGCCGAGAAGGGTCACTGGGTTTGCGGTTGTGTTTGTTGTTAATGCTGTAGTTGTTGTTTGTTTGTTTGCTTTATTAATAACAGTAAAGAACTGTTATTTCTATTATCATATCTTTTTGCCTGAGAGCCCCTTAATTTCAAATTACAGTAATTCAGACGCAGGAGTTTACGTTCCCCATTCCAAGGGAGGCTCCTGCCTTCCCTAGCAGACACCTGTCTTTCAAACCGAGACAGTCGGGACTAACTGCCAGCTACTCTTTCTGCAACTCTTTTAGTTTTTCTGGCACAGGCTGAAAAAAAAAATAAAATTACCCTAGTGAAAGACCATGGAGGCCCTTCTCTCCAACCTAGTAATTCAGCAAACGTGGGACTTGCAGGACATACGGAATCTCTTCACTGGTGCCATTTGCCAAGAATTCTGCTAATTTCTACCAACTAACCGTATAAATATTTATTCAATAAATAAATATTTAAAATACAGAAAAAACGATCCAAACAAGGAAGATAGAAGAAACATAAAACTAGAGTATAGATAGGGATGGGCATGAAGAACCTTCCTTTCCAGTCTTCCTATTTCCTTATGGAAAATTATTATTTTGTATTTGTAACAGAAGGATAAATAATATTAATTTAAATTACTTAATCGACCTATGTGTTCAACTAGAGAAAGAGCTTACTTTACTTTCAGAAAACTGTAATTTATTTTTTATTTATAAACTGGAATAGTTTGACATCTTGCAGTAACGTGACTTTTATGAACCCCATCCTATAATTAAGCAATTGCAATTTATTGATTTTCAAAGTCTTTAAACATCACTGATTCACAAATTAATTTTATTCTTCAGTTTTGGTATGAGGTGGTTCTTACACTGAAGAGGCTCCCTGCTTAAATACACATAAAATCAATTCTCTGGATGAAAAGATACAAATTGCTCTTTCTGCAAATACAAAATTATAAAACAGACTAACTAGCTCAAAGACAACCAGAAAATATCAGTCTTGCAATTTTAAATCCATGATACTTATTTTACTTAGTGTCCTCTTGCAGACTGGAGGGTTTCTGAGAACACTGGAAATACCAGAGTCTGGGGAGGAGAACAAGGAAGGAACTCCAGAAAAGCAAATAACACACATTAAGCTGAAAAGTGTCATGTTTACGCTTGTGTCTGAGGGAGTATACTGAGAATGCAAGGGAAAAATATCCCAAACATGTACTTTTGTTTATGGGTTGGGATTTCAATATTACACCACAACTCATTTGGTGTATATTTTTTGACACTGACCTTACTCCAGTGCTGTAATCTGCAGTGTATTTTATGTGTTGCAAAACAAGCAGAAAGGCAGACTGGCTGCTCATGGTATGAGACACTCAGAGACACTGGGAGGGAACGAGGGAGAGAGGGAAGCAGGGAGGAGGAAATGTAAATCAAATGTGGAAAGCAAAGTTCGCCTTCATTTTTGGAAGCAATACATATGCATTCTCCTAAATGAGAAATTTTGAGGGCCATTGACCACTCTGCTAAATTTCATGTGTTCAACGGCCCTTAAAATTTCTCATTTTTCACCTGAGGACTGTGGTTTACTGGCTGGTTGCTGGACTTGAGAATTAAATGTGCAGAGATCTTAAGCTACTTCATAAAGGTATTCGTGAAACACAACGTGCTACATACATTTTTGAATGCTTTTGTGTATATGCTTTTCATTTAGTCGAAGATCTTACTTGTTTCTATGTTGAGAGCATACCACATCTTTCATAGACAATATAATTCGAAGAAATTAAGCTCCAGTAACCATCCGTACAAAAATCATTGAGGAAGAAGCCAAAAATCAATTGATTTTCAAAAATGCATTGCACTGACTATTATTTTGTTTTAGAAATCTTGTGTTTATCACCTGGAACTGTTTCTCAACTTCATATATTTTAATAAATAAAAACTGATATATATATTACACATATATAACAACCATATAAAAGATAACATTTGAATTTTTACACTTCTATAGCAAGTGCATTGTATTGTACATTTTATTTTGCTGCCTTTCAGCTTTTCCTTGCATTCCCTTATTTATGTAGCTTACTTTCTTACATTAACCTCCAGTTACCAGCAGAGATGACAGAAAGTTCAAAAATATCAGTAATAACAATTAAAGGAGGAATAAAAGAGGAATCAGAGTCTGTTACAACACTAAAGAGTGAAATTTGCAGGTTAGGCACCTAAGGGATTAGGAAAGGAGGCTGCACTTTCAGGAAGCTCTTTGGCTTGTGAAATTTATAAGGAAGAAAATGTCTTTATTCTTCAGGTCCTTCCCTAGAGGTACCAGAGGATAAGGTTCCAACCCATGCCTCATGGCAAATATCTTTCTAGTCTTTTCTTCAGACTAATTCTTCAAGCTTAGAGAAAGAGCACAGAAGTAGACTGAACCTGGAGTCCTCAGATATTAATTTTAATTTTTATTACTATTGAAATCAATATAAATAAGGAATTTTTTGCACATAAGTCATCCTGATCATAGGGGGACATAGATTAATTTTCTGTGCCCCCAGAAGCAGAATATTCTTTTGGAGATCACTTGAAATTTTTAATGTTAAAGATTTTGTTTTTCAAGAATTTCTCAATAACAAGATGCCAGAGGAGGCATCTTTGAAGCTACAGTGTGGATGCAACAGGTCTAATTTTAATTTAGGAAGAAACACTCTCCATACAATATTGGTTAGAAATTTAATCCTTGAAGTTCAAATATATCTGAATTATTGCTGGCTACAACGTTTCCTACTCCAAAGTGAAGCTTTATGAGGCAAAATACTTCCATTCACAGGATTATGTTAAAGAGAAATTTCTGCAGCAGGTATTCATAAATATCTCTCCTTTAATGAATTTTAGAGTTATTAAACCATGGGAAATGCCAGGAATTAGCATTTAACCTAAATTTCAGATAAAGGAAACCAACTTACTCTCAAATAATGACCACACTAACTCTACCCTACTAAAGACAAGAGGGTAAAAAATATAATTATCACAGATGAGAAAGAACCTCAGTATCATTTGTGAGGATAAATTTAATTCTTCTAGTATTACAGTTGAAATAGTTTGGAAAAACTTGTCTTACAATAGATTCACTTACAGTTTCATTCTCCATATGCAAAAACACATCAAGAAGTTAAGAATTTTCAAGAGAAAAGTATTTTCTGTTTCCTAAAACTCTATCATAGGAGAAAAGCATTCCAATTTTCTTTCAAGTATTTTAAAGGTTCCTTGACTCTAAAACAATTTTTCTATTACAAGTTTTGGTATTTGCATTTGTGTTTGAGGGAAGTAATAGATAATGAATCCTTTCTTCTTGTCATTAAATTTTCAAAATCAAACCTAGCCATAACTAAGACTTTAATGAAGGCCACTAGAACTAAGAATCAATGAATCTCAAGTAAATTAACTAACTTTTCTCTTTGAAAGAGTTTCATGTGAACAAATAGTCTTCCTCGAGATTAACCAAGGAGTGTGAAGCAGTGGGGTACTATACTGCTGCCTCTAGTCCAGTGCATTCACAGCTCTCAACAGGCAAAGTTGATGCTGTGATTCTATCTTGTGTTCAAGTCTGTATGGCACTTCAAAGAAGAAAGGCTGACAAAACTGTTGGAGGGCAAACAGGTTACCAACATTCCTCAAAGTAAAATTACCCTCAGATTGTAGCTCTATCTCTACAAACTTGAATTCAACTCTGCCATGCTTTTCTGGCAGTAATTTCTGAAAGCAATTAAATTTAAACCAAAATCCCTTTCATTCAAACCTCAGTCTTAGATGTCTGTGACATTAAGCATGACAGTTATCACTTCCTAAAAAAAATGAGAAAAAGATATGAAAATAATTTCTATCAATGGTTTTGATTCTGGTTTATAAAACACATTTAAAATACACTATTTGTTTCTTAAAACATTGAAATTTCTTTGTTTTTAAAATTGCGGTCGAGCCAGTAATTTTAGATACATGAGCACCAGAATATTTTTAAAATAAAAGATATGTAAAGCAGGTATCTTTATAAATTTACTTGTCTTAGTTTTAGAAGGTTACACGTGCAAAAATCCAGAAGTCTGAACTCCAATTTAATTTTCAGGGCTGTAAATCCAGAAGTTAATTCTATGCAGCCAGTGGGCCAGGGTAGCTCTTAGGCTTTAAGTCATTGTGACTGTCCCAGAGTAAGCATCTGGCAAGTGCATAACTTTGTAATGGTGGAAAGACTCAGAGGGCTGCTATCAACACCAATTAACCAGAAATCTGATCCTTTACTGCTGGGACATTCAGCAGACCTGAGACACTCAGATCACAGACAATGCTCAAAAAGAATCATCAGAGTAAGTCAGCTCCTCACCTTAACTATCACCAGAAACTACAAAGCTACTACTATAATTTTAGAGTAGCTTAATAGAGTATCAAGGGTACTACTAACCATCTTCCTTTGAAGTGACATGAATGGAAGGCAGACAGCAAACGGAGCCAGGCTGGAGTAGAGGAAGGTGGGTTTGATCCCCTTGTGCCAGTTTCAGTGAGTGATCTGTGAATGAGTCATTTCAGCGCAAGGGAGTGAAAGGCTTCAGCAAGACTGCACCGACCAAGTCTCATTTCTTCACATTCCAACTAATGTTAAAAATGCTGAAAATTAGGAAAAAGTATTTGCAAGGGAGGAGGTATCACCAAGAAGTCTAAGCACGTAGAGGCAAAATCCCTTAAAGGAAGAGGTGCCAGCCACCAGCAACACCTTGTGTAGTGAGAACAGAACCAGAGAACAGCACCTGTGCACAAGAGCACAAGGAACAGTAGCTGCTGTCACTGTGTCGCCATCCCAGAAGCAAGGAAAACAGGAGCAACACCCTGCCCTGAGGCACAAGGAGATGTGCCCAGCAGGAAGCTCTTGCCTTCCATGTCCAATTCAAGCTTGACAAATCCCAGTCTGCAAGTTCCCAGAGTTGTCCGGCCTGCTGGCACAGCAAGCAGACACACATTCTGACAGCTAAACTCTTCAGGTCTTGGGGATCAACCTCACAAATGCTGTCCACCCTGAAAGTACATCTGATACCCCTCCCAAGCATCCAGCTAAAAAGGCTGTCTAATGAAGCCCAAATCTGGAATTTACATCCATTGAATTCTTGGTGGGACGTCTAATACCCACAGAACACCACATCTAATTTTATAATTTTTTTCTCTTTAAATAACTGAAATTGGAACCAGTTTTAGCAGTCAACAGCACATCCGCAGCTCAAAGAAGGACCAAATTAGATCAGTGAGCCCAGGGCTCTTTGTGAAGAGAATTAGAATCCTACAGAGCAATGACTGCTGGCCAGACTACCAGACTATGAAGCATTTTTAAACTATCTCTTAGGTGAGTCTTTCAAGAGACACTGGGTTATGCCCCAAAAATAAAACTGGAAATCTAGCTTTGTTCTGTGATTTTGAAAATCCAATCCATTAATCGATTTTTCACTCTTAAAATACTTAATTTTCCCCATAAATGTACTAACAGCTTTTTAGCGTGTAATCACCTTTTCCATTGGGAAAAAACCCGTCAGACTGCAAGATGCCCCCTAATAAAACTTGGGGCAACTAAACAGTTTGATACTTATGTTGAATTAGGGTGCAGATATGTGCACTTCTTTTTCCTCTTTTATTTTCCCAGATTATGCAAAAAATGTACATCTGAGAGGCATGAACTTAATAAATTAACATCTACTATGAAAACAGTGCATTTTTAAATTTAAATTGAACTGCTAAGTAACATTCAGACAAAAAAAATTCACCCTTCAGATTAATCTTGGAAGAAGAAAGAGAAAGCATGAGCATGTGCACAAGCTCCTCAGCACTTCCATTCACATCCAATTACATCCTGCTGTCAATCTGACATTAGTGAGAACACATGGAAGACAACTTGGCACGTCCGTTCCATTTGATCAGCCAACTGGGGACACAGCTTGTCAGTCAAACAGCCCCTCTGCCCCCCAAATCTCTTGAGGGGTTTGTCATCAAATGTTCCATCTCATCAAGAGATGGGAGATTTAACTGCCTTCACATAATTCTGACCACTTCTTCTCCCTCCTTTCCTCTAGTGTTCGGTTTACCAAAGAAATTTCAGTAACAGCAGTTCAAACTTAAAGGTCATCTCTGCTGCAGTGTAATATTAGAACAGCTGAATGAAAAATTGCATATTGTATTTTTATATGTACAATCACAATAACTTTTTTCAACTGTTTAACTAATTTTCTTAGAAGATCTTTACTAGATTTTCTGATATGTCCAGACATTTGTTCTTCTACACTGTACTTCTAAAGGCAATTATGTAAGTTATAAAGACTACTACATTCTGTATCTGCAACTGCAAAACATAAAAATGTTGGGGTTTATACCACCAAAATGCATCAAAGAAACTCAGCTGAAAGCGGTGGCATCATTCTAGCTGTGTATCCCCAGAAAAGAATTTTAGGGTAATCTTGCATCACTATCACACAACATCATTATTAATTAAGTTAAATAAATAGCTCTTAAAACATATACTATCCTAAAATGCACAAGGAAAGATGAAAATCGGAGACATTTTTGTCAGCATGATCGTTCCCAAGCATACAATAGGGTATCTACAAGATTTTCTGTCTCAAGATTTGATATACAGGTCGCAAAAAGAGGGAAGTGCCACTATCATTCCAGTGCTGCACCAAAGGGAATTAAGTATGAGGAAATTCCAAAGCTGACAAAATCAAAAGACCTCAGTACACTGTCATGAAGTTTAAATAAGTGGGACATCCCATGATCTGGCATCAAAACTTAGCCAAACTTTGGGAACACAAACTTATCAAAATTTTGGGAACAACACGATAAAATTACTCCAGTGTCATTAGGAGCATTTGGCTATAATTTTTACAGCTCTAGACCTCTTTAGTTTCCCTGCCCTTTCTTAATGAGAGCTGTAATTGTTTTAAAATACTAAATCACTCCTTTAGACCTGTGGCACTCATTTTAGCAGCTATTCTAGTCACTGACTTTGAAATCGTCAGCCTGAGATTTACCGACATATTGTTTTAATCTTTCACGGAGACACGGCCATATAATTGATACCTGGGAAATGACAAGTCACTGACTGATACTGAAATGTGATTTCTCGCTGTTGACAATTAGCAGGCAGGCACCTGCTCACTCTAATGCAAACCACAGGTAGTGCTGACTATCCACAACTAAATCCAAATCCCCTCTATCATCATATAAATGGAAACATGTATTGCTAATGCGTAGAAAGATGGCTGGGAGGCTGACTACCTAACATGAGAAAGGTCGAAGTTGTTACCAACTTTGATAGATAAATCCTGAAAAGGAAATCAGAAAATGAAATAATTTGTATCTTAACAGATTGAAAGCCACTGGAAGAATTACATACATTATTGCACTGCTATGCTGGTTTTGCACATCTGACATTTGGTGAGGAGGAAGAAGCCACCCACGGAAATTATTTTCATGAGAAGAGCTGCTAAACGTTTCCTCAATGTCTGACAAAAATCAATCAGTGATTAGTTTTGAGAACTGACAACCTGTTAAACCACTAAAAAAGCTGAACACGCCTCTATGAACACACGTTAAAAACAAAAAAGCCCGGGAGAAAAAACCCTCTTACTTTCCGGCCTTTGGAGAGACAAATTCTTCCCCCTCCCAGCCCGGTGGCCGGGCGGGACAGGGGAGGCCGCAGGGCCCCAGCCGAGGCTGGGCCGGGCCGTGGCCGCTCACATCCTGCCAACATTGAACCCGACCTGCCGAGCCCCAGGAGCAGCCAGGAACCAGGCCCGGCTCCCTCCGCCGCTGCCCGGCGGGCCCGGGCCCAGCCCCAGCGCTGCCGGGCGGCTCCGGAGGGGCAGCCATGGAGCCGCGGCTGCCGCCGCTCTGCTCTGGCCGTCAAAAAACTGTTGTGGTTTTTCCATCTTAAACAGCTCCGACCACCGCCCAGCAAAAATCACATAACTATCTGCAGGCCTCAGGCAAAATATTAACTCTTTTAGTGCACAAAAAAGACTTAGAAACCTTCGATCCTCTCTCGAGTAAAAGAAAAGGACAAAGCGAAGACACGTAAAGAAACAACATAAAGTCACCAAAGTCAGTAAAGAAAAAGTCAAGTCTCAAATAAGAGAAGAATAAAGAGATGCCTTAGTTGTAGGCTAAATTTCTCTTATAAGCCATAGTAATAGACTATAATACACTAAATATACCTATAAATCACTAAAAAAGCATAAAGAGAGACAGCGTTCAAACTATAAACATGAGCGAAGGCATCCATGCTGAACAAGCCAATATTAAAACAGCTGTAATCCCAGAAGAAGTTTAAACAAAAAGAGAGGAGTGATAAAGACCCTCAAAAAAGAAAAAAAATATCTCTGTTCCCAGAGATAATCTCAAAAATAGATAAAGAAAACCTTTGCTTTTGAACAACTCATCCTTAAAATAGTACCCCATAAGTTAACATAGCCCATAAACTCAACTGTTAAAAGGCTGCAAAAAATAGGAGGGATTTCACAATTGCAAATTCCCGGGTGGTTGCTATTCCTGAAAATTAAAAGGCACAAAAAACCTGTTTTCTTGTAAAAAAGTCTCCATAACATGACGAGAAAGAGTCCTGTCCCTAAATGAACTGAAAAAAGACTATTTTAGAGGTGACATACTGACTAAATTGTTTCTATACGTTGTCAGTAAAAAAAGAAAAAAGAATATAAGAGGAGAGAGGAGAAGTGTTCTGAAGGTTTTATTCTGATTCTTACTCTTTTTTAGTTCTGTTAGTTAAGTTTTTCCCTTTAAAGTTTAAGCCTGCTTTGCTCTTCTCATAATTCTACCTCGCAAAAGAAAATAAGTAATTATATTGTAGTAAGTGCACTGGTGTTTAGCCAGCACTAAACCCATTACATAAACTAGTGCATTAGCCAAAAAAAAATCTCAAATTAGCAAACCAAAACCACTACACAAAAATTAATGTTTCTGCCCAGTTTCAAACTAAGACCGCCACAACTGCCCATAAAAACTGTTTCTGAAGTTTTCCAGCATTTGTCTTTCAGTCATTTTATTTGTGCAACAGAAGCAGAACACTGGTGACTGTCTTCATAGCTAACATACCTTTGGTTCTACAGCCATGAGCCTGGGTGCTCCGCATAATTCTTGGTTCTGCAAAAGTGCTCAATCAACGATGTTCAGGAAGAGTCAAAATTAAGATCCTGCACCGCAGCTGAGACTAACCCAAAGAAAATAAATCAAATCCAAATGGCACTAACATATTAACCTACAGTGCCTCTGTAAACTCTGCCATGCCCTGAAGGAAAGCTTGCCACAGGCTGATAAGCAGAGCTCACACTCTGTATTGCCAGAAATACTTTGTGCCTCGGTATTAAAATATTCACACAGTTGGAAGTGAACTAATTGAGGCAGTGGAGACAGTAACACAGAAGGCACTTAAATGTAATTAAGCCATGATCAGAAAAGGGACACATAAGAGAGAAGCATTGAAAACAGAGACTCCAGATTCAAACAAAAATGAGAGCAATTGTGTATGTACAATGTACATGTACAACATTTATATGTACTGCTAAAAGAATCTATGCAGAATTCAAAAACTAAGGCCACAGATAATCAGGAAAACCCACAATATATACATTTTGTTTAGAGAACCTTCATGCACTTTAATGCATGCCAAGGGGACAGATGTTTTGAGAGGAAGAGGGCCCCACCCTCACCTGAGCAATTCACAATCATGCTGGAGATCTAAGAACAGGAATGCTATAGGAGCATTCAATGTCTCAATTCTTTTGGTTTTATTCTGTAAAAATACAGTTTAGCTCTACTATTGGCTGTTCTGGAAGGACTGCAGCAGCAACTGCTTCCTCTACTGAAAAGCCCAGCTCACACATGCACTCATTATATTAGGGAGGGGAAAAAAACCCCAAAACTGAAAGACTTAAAACACGTAACTATAAACTTCGCAATTCTAACACATTCTCTTTGTAATAAACACTGCATTTTAGAGATACTTAGTGACTATCTACAAAATTAAGTTCTATTTTCCCTCAGTTTAACAATTTTACAGTGAAAAAGCCTATCAGATAAAACCTCAGGCTAATATCCAGTTACGCAAGGATATTTTTTTCAAATCAAGAAAAAAGGAACCTTTGTAAAAAGGTATCTTGTAATAGACAGCTCTATGTGTTAACCAGACCTTAAAACCCTTTCCCATAGTTTTTCCCTGTTAAATTTGTTTCATGCAAATATGCTGAGTGCAGAGTCTTCACAAAAACCAGTTCCCCATAGAATGTACAAGTCATATGTGGATTTTGCCTTTTTTCACATTTTCTCCATTTAGTATTGTCTCATTTCCCTACCAGCTGCTTCGCCATTTCCTGAGCTGCACCATCTCGTGCTGTGTCCAATATTAGACACAGCAGTGACAGAGCAAATGGGAAATAAACAGCACAGCTGATCAGGACAACTGGCAAAGGACGCAAGCAGCACATCCAGAAGTGGTTATAAGTGAAAAACCCCCAAAACATTTGGTTGTAGGAGCTTAAACCACTGATCTTTAAAAACACAGCAAGATCCTCGCTGTCTTGACTCTAATCAGATAGAGCTCTGAGAAGCCAGCCCGAGTCCTATTCCAGAGAGCATATGAGCTGAGCACTGAATTAGGAGCAGACATTTTTCAGAGCTGGCACTCTCAGTGGAGAGAGAAAGGGGGAAGGATGGGCTTGAACTCAGGGGGTCTGAACATGAGGATAATTCAAACCCAAGCAGGATGAAAAGTGACCTGCCGTGTAGCAAAAGAGAAAGTAAGCATAGGACAAAGAACTTTTTGCCAATCTAATAAAACGTGTTTATTTGAACTATCTTGTCAACAACATGCACATTCAGAAGAGAATGTACACTCCTCACCTGTCCCCACATTTCCCTGCTTTTCTTCAATTCAAAATGAGGAATCAGTGGACAGATGCTGGGACAGACAACTAAACACTGAGTGAGAAGCAGCCTGTCAGATGTTCTGCTACTGAATAACTGAAGAGACGCTGGCCAGAAAATGTCACAAGTAAGTATTTTCCTGTTTAATACAGTTGTCTTCTTGCTTAGACTAGCTTGCTGAAATTATAATGGACAGATTTGTTGAACATGTTTTGAGGCTAATTAAAAAAATAATGATACAAACATTATAAAATTGTGCTCAGATGTTGTCAAAAACATCAAGTTTGTAAACACCTCATTTGCAAACAATCTGCTGCTGAACTCTAACCAGTTCAGACACTTACTGATCCCTTACCACTATAATTGTAGCTATTTAGCACTTTTATTAATTTTAATAATAACAATAACGATAGTAATAACACTTAGAGAATAGAAAGAAATCAGTATTTATGTATATTTTTAATCCTTTAGCAGGATGTATTAGCGATTAAGATATATTTTATATTAACGCATATAATTCTTCCAAAAAGATCATACGATTAAACTGAAATATAGGTACTTGCTAGCAACATTATTCCACTCAATTGACAGTTGAGATAAATCCATTACTACACCCAATTCAAGGACTGAGATTTCTTTTAGTACCTACAGTCTTGGAGAAGAACTTAAAAATCTTGAAATATAATGTCTGAACACTCAATTAATCACATTGGGTATCTGAACGAAGTCACAGCAAACAAGTGCCTTGTTTGTGGCCACTGTGCTGTTAGCTCAGGTGAGGGATTTAGGGGAGCACATGCAAAGATGAGTGGCAGTTGCCTCTCTTTATCTTCCTAAAGCATTGCATAAATGAAGAGATTTCTAAGCCTTATGATGATCATTTGACCCAAATCTGATAGCACAGATGATGGAGCATTATTAAAGCATGAGGAATCATAAGCTCTGTGCTGCCAAAACAGTGACAGCAATGATGGGTTGCATGAGAAGTTTGGTCTCTGTGAGCGGAGCTGTTCGGGGATGACAATAATTACCTGTGAAATGAATATTCATCACATGGGTGAATTCAAGGCTGAATAATAGTTCACTGGAGAGTTGGGATAATGTTAGGCAGAAGTCAGCCAAAGCTGACACAGCTCACTTTGTACCAAAGTCTAGTGCAACTGGATGACACACAGATGAGTGCCAGGAATTCATGAACTGGAGACACAGCCTGCAGCAGGCAGAGCTACCCCCTGTTATAGTTTGTAAATACAAGCTGAAAATAAGCTAAATAGCTTTTTTATTCCCAAATGCATGCTCACCCCTACGCCAAGAAATACATTACTACTATTATTTCTGCAAGCAGTAAATAGTGTTGAGGTACCCAACACCAGCCCGTCCTTTTCTCCATAACTCCAAAATCTCTGTCAGAGAACACTTTCCTTCTTTAGAGTAATAAAATTTTTCAGAGGCAACCATTTCTAAAGGTACAGTCACTCTCTGCCAACTTCTTTGTGAGTGGCACAAAGCTCCAGCCAGCTGAACATTTGGCAACTGCCCCAAAAGCACAACAGCCATCACAGAGGGACTGAAGCAGGACACTTAATTTTTAATGTTTTCCTTCTTTTTTCAGTAGGTGTTATCAGATTGGGGGAAAACAAACCAATCAACCAGCCAACCCAAACCCCCAAAAAACCCCAAAGAAAATGTGTGCCTAAAGTCCTCAAATGTTACCAATGAAGCAGTAAAAGTGTGGGGAGGAGCCAAGAGATACTTTAAAATGAAATCTTCAAGTCTGATCCAGCAGCTAGGGTAAAAAGATGCACAAATGATTCAGTAAGATTTTTAATTGTCTGAAAGCAGATTAGTTTCTTAAGCATACAATAAAAGTAAACTACTAGCATCCATCCCCGAACACCAACACTCTACAGATCAATAGCCAACAATTCAACAATTAACTGCAAACTTTTAAGTAATTGCTGCTACAGTATCAGCTTAAACTTACATCTATAGGCATAATTCTCACTGTTACCAGAAAGAATCACTTCCCTAGAATCAACAGCTCAATTAATCATTTGAGAATCTGTATGCAAACCAAATCAACTAAATAAATCCTACAAATATTTCCTTTCCAAAGCCACTAATTACACACTTCTGACAAAACACTACTCAAGGTTATGTATTGACACAGGCACAATACATAATTTGTAATGTACTCCTGTTGCATCCCAAGAGTTGGTAGGGGATGCTGTGGTTCAGAGGCCTTGGGTGGAAACACCCCTTTAAAGACTTGGAGGAATGCTCTCCCACAATTCTTTGTAGTTGCATGTTAATGTACCCAGTTACATCATCTTTTCTCCACACCCCAGTTCCAAAATGTTTCCTATTCCTGGGTTTCCTGTCGGTCCCCGTTTCTGGTCACCCCTGCCCTCAGTCCCCATGAGCTGTTACCCCTTAGTCCCTGTTCCCCCTGTTCTCTCAGCCCACTGGCCCTCACTTCTGATGCTCTGCCTCCGGCTATCCCTTTATAATCCTGGACCCTCCTTTGTTCTGGGCTCTTTGTGCCTGGTTCCTTTCTCCGTGAGATCAATAAACTCCTCAGGAATACCACACAAAGAGCCGCTCCCGCATTCATCTGTCAGCCCTGAAGACCACGGCGGTGCGAGAGCGCCTGGTGCGCAGCGCTGTCCCTTTGCCGCGGAGACAACGCGCTCGGGAAGGCGGCGGCCCCAGCAGCTCCTGCCGTGCTGCCGCACACTCCTTTGTTGTTAAAGAAGAAATACTATTCTGTGATTTACAGTAGTATGACTAGTGAAGGCAAAGGACTATTTTCATATAGAACTAGTATTAAAAACAAGCACATGGTTTTTCATATTTTTATCCATAAACAGACATACAAAAATAATTTTCTCCTGTATCTTCATAGCAAAATTCTACAGAATAGAAAATCTTAATCCAAAGACTACAGCAAAATACAAAACTGTGTGTCAGATAGTTTGTCCTAGGACTAAAACCACAAATCTATAAAAAGTAATGGATTAAGATTTTAGGGAATTGAATAATTAGGAAATTAATTTTTTTAATCAATAAAAAACCCAAAGTAGCTGCAAAAATTCCTCAAGCTAAGTTTAAATTTTGGGGAAGCAATGCAAACCATCAGCAGCATATCAGAACACCACCTTGGCATAAGGCATTCTTGAATAAGGATGTTTAAGTTACTATGTTCAGTTTTAGCTTTACCTGCAGAAATAGCGTAAAGCTGAAAGTTCTACCTGTGCTAACTCGGCAGGTGAAGGGCACACTGTGTCCTTCATCACAGCCACGAGTACAGTGTTCTGACCTTAAACTATGCTGTGCTCAATGACATCATGCAAACATACTCCAGTCAATTTATTACTTCTTTGTTTATTTACTTTTTCACTAGAACTCACTAAGTATTACTGAATATAGAACTGGCTCAGAAAATCTGGATACACAGGAGGGAAAATGAAATATATTTAAAGCAACCAAGATATTCTTTATGTGGTTGCAGTCACAATGGGAGGAAGAATGCTGTTTATGCAGGTAGAAACTGTGTTTTCATCACTATTCTTACACTAGGTAACAGACACGATGGTCATGCAAGATACGCTCACATAAATGAAGATTTATCCAGTAAGAACAGGCAGTTATTTTCCTTTTTTCCTTTCTCAATTGAAATGCAAGGATTTTTTCATACCATGCCCTTCTCTTCAAGAATTCTGTGTTTTCTTTCAGAGAGAGTAAAAGACGAATGAATTTCATAATCCGTCCCCAAGTACAAAATGAGAAAACGAACATCAGCAAGAGGAAATTACTAATACATTTTGCATTGCAAGCAGCAGAGGTGAATAGCTCTGGGGGCAGCTATTAGTCAAAATTTCTAATACTTATCTATTTAAACTATTAGTAATTGACTTCAATTATAAAGAACAATGCCAAATTTGTTCAAAGTTCACAAGCATGTGCACACACACTTCTGATTTCTGCCTTTCCTTTAATGTTCTATATCTCCATAAACACAAAAAAATCTCACAAAACATTTTCTGGCTATTTTTCTGGGCTAAACAGTGTAAGCTACAAGATTGCTTCTTAAAGTAATGCAGCTAGAACTTGTACTATTGTCAGTAATACAAACATATCTAGTAATAACAGTAGTACTAACAAATACTAGCAAACAAATATGAAAACTCCAACAGAAATGACTGAAGGAAAATATTGGGGAGAAATTAAAAAATAATTTCTGTCTCTACCTGAATAGAATAACTAGCTTTATTATTTAGTCCCTTTGCAAGGAAAGATCAGCTCAGTTCACATTGCACTTCTTTGTTCAAAAAGTGCCAACAGCAGGAGGTCCAGATTCCTCTCCCTTCCCAGGTATGCAGGAAGGGTGTTTTTGGCACTTCAGTCTCAAAGACAGACTTGTCTCACATCCAGAGGCCATGGGCAGCACAACCTGATGCTGATCTCGAGCTAATAACAGCTTCCTCTACAGCCCTCCCTTGTCTGTGCAGCAAAGGGAGCACTCCAGGCTCACAGGATTGGGCTTTCCGTGGCACTTCAAAACTCAAGCATGGTGCAAAGCACCTCACATCAATAAAGTCGGTGGCAACACTGAATCCACATTGTCAGATACTACTGTCTTCAGTTTTGAGAGAGAAAGACAAGTCTATAATAGCCAATTTCTGAGTACAATATTTTGACAGTCCAGTTGCTAATGTTCTTTCTTACACATGCAACTTCTGTAAAGGTCATCAATTCCAGGACATTAATACTGAATAAAGCATAGGTTTTTGTACAAAAGTTATTATTTACCTCTGATTAGTCACAGTGCTAATATTATAATTTGAATTTGCTGGCTTCCTAATAATCTCTTGGTGACTTTCACAGCAACTGTTTATATTTTGGTATGTGACTTTCCTAGGTCCTCAGACTTTTTCCTGGGGTTACAGCTGGAAGTGACTACATCAATGCTACTCAGTATTCACATGTTTTGTTATGTAACTGGTGCTTGGGGGGGTGAGGGCACTGAAAGAATTGTTCTGCTGGTGTTAAACTTCCTTCCATGCTGTTTTAGCCATCTGAGCTAAAGATACATCATCCAGTTGCAAAGCCTTCCTAAAGAGTGACAGCAGGAAACTGATTTTAAACAGCTTCCAATAAAACTGGAACTTTGAAAAGAGAACCTTAGATTTTAAATCACATTTACAGTTTATTTCACATAAATACCTAAATTCAGAAGAATTTGAGCCTCTTTCTCAAAAGAAAAAATAATTCCAGCTCTATATTGGTTAGGGTACATCCACCCTACTGTTTATCCAGATATGCAGCAATGTCATCAACTCACTGAGCTACTTCTTGACAGTTCTTTATTTTGAGACATACAAAACCTTCTGACAGATACGTAAATGAGAAACCCTGGGAAGAAATGTACTTTCGTTTCAGCATCTGCTACAAATGAAGATAAGCAAACCAGATTTCTAGTTCCAGATAATGACAGCTCTTCTTTGTTTCGAAGAGAGTGACATGGAAGACACAGCAAGAGAATGTACATTAAACCAGACTGCAGGGCATGAGCAGAGCCGTGAGCTGGTTCCCCTGCACTTCCTCACTCTGCCTTGATGCTTGTTCCTATCTTGGTTTTACTCCTGACATCTTCTTGGACACTCTTAATACAAAGAGGCTCTATAAATATAACAAGAATATTTAACAGATACAATTCCAGGTTTTGACAAACAGAATGCCAAAACATTAACTCAAAAGTTTAGGCCTCTCCTGTAGATATTCCATCAGTATTTGGCACAGGCTAATGTAAAGGTTGCCATATCTCAAAGAATCATAGAATGCTTTGGGCTGGAAGGAACCTTGAAGATCATATAGCTCCAATCTCCCTGCCACAAGCTGGGACAGTACTTATTACATCATGCAGCTTAGGGCCCCATCCATGTATAACATTTGGAGAATGCTTTTTTTATTCTTTAGATGAGATTTGTTAGCAGGGGATTGGAAATGCACTGTGATCCTTTTCTAGTTTATTTCCTCTCTCTGCAGGCTTTTTCCCCTCACTTTTCCCCCTCTCTCAGATATCCACTTTTTAAATCAGAAGAATTACTTACGAGAATGAAACTATTTTTGATCATATGAGACATTCTTTTTCACTGAGATGATGGCAGCTGAGACAAGACTGGAAGCAGCGTTACAGGAATGGTGACAGCAGGTTACAAACTTTTGTAACATGTTTGTGATCTAGGAGGGGAGGACCCACTTCAGCCTCGTGGGGAAAAAAAGTGTCTGCACATTCAGTTCGCTCATGTATTTTGATTCGATGATGGGAAGGAAAAGTATTCCCCCCCATGAGATTTCAAAGGAAGGCACAAACACAGTTTTCTTGCCCTAGTTATTCCAGGGAGAGAAATTTCCAATTACTTGGCAAATGAAAAAAGAATATCTGGAGGGAGTCTGAACCTAAGTGCTACTTTTCCTTTCCTTAGAGTTTGCAGATACTCCCCACAGAGCAGAAGGCTGCAGTCCAGGAAGCCACAGGGAACTGCTCATGGCTCTGTTTTTCTCTGGGAGACAGTAACACCCCCAGCCAAACAAAGCACAGCACACCAGGAATCCCTATTTGTGCAAGGGAATACAGGAGGAGACAAAGCTTTAGGAGTGTGGAGTCTTTTACTTTGCCTGGTATGCATTTTTTTTTTTTTGGACAACATGAAGCTCATAAACACTCAGAGCAGATGGTGTAACACACAGCAACAGGAGATGGAGCTTATTAGCTATTGCTTCCTTCCGCCAGTCCATAGGCCAGAAATCTGAAGGACCTTTAAATCACCCTCTGCAGAGCTGAGTCCCTTTCAGGAGACAGTACAAGGGATAAACTGTGTGCCCTTACACAGACATCACTTCACTATGCTTCAAGTCTCTGCTCTAAAGCACACAGGTACATAACACACTTAAGTTCTAAGAAGATTTTCTAAAATTAGCAACCCCCCCCCAAAAATTAAAAATCTAAGCATCTGGCATTTGTAAAAAAAAAAAAACAAAACAAAAAAGAGAAGATCCTAATAATACAAAATATCTCAACTGTTTTTATACTAACCCTGTCTAGTAATAGCATGCTACCAGAAGTCTTCTATTTAAAAAAAAAAATAAATTCTTCCTTAAATCAGGAAAGTGCTTGCAAAAAAAACTGGTTTCATTTGTAACCAGCCTGTTTGTAACCTCTTCTTATAGTACCCAGGAATGCTTCATTCCACTGTCCCAAAATCACCTTCCACAGCAGCTCAAGGCAGAGCTCTGAACAAATGATGCAGCTTAAAGGTTAAAAAAATCCCTTCCTTCATTAACCAATGAATTTCATCATAAAGAAAACATAGGGAGCAAGAGAAGTAACTACACCTAGTTGTGAAGAGTTCCAAACTACCATACTTCTAAAAGGCTCCATAGCAGTAGTTCTCTTAAGAGCATCTTCTTTTGACATTCTTTTTCCTGTCCTTCTCAGATCTAATGATCTCCCTTTCAGCTACAAACATAAAAAATTAATTTCACCATGTGCTGTTTACATGTCAATAAATAGCCAATGTGATATATTTTATTTTGATAGTCTTTATCACTTGAGTACTAAATGGCTCCCAAATATGTAAATGGCAGCTGTTGTCATAGTGAACTGTAACACCCTGTACCACTGGCCACCAAGTTACCACTGGAGCTGTAGCTTCTTAATAACAAGAGACTTGGGGTGCCCCCCAATAAAATTCTCCCCTTCACTAACTGCTCTTTGTGGAAGTTTATGAGCTAAGAGTCCTAAATTCACCCAGGTAAGTAGTCCAAATCGCTATTAAAATTGCTATTTAAACAATGAAAAATCATGCTGCTGGCATTGGTTTCCTCTGGGAGAGCTCCCAAGACCACAGACTTGTGGTTTGTTAGTTTGTTGTTCTAGCGTTATACATGACAGATTAAGGGGAAAATCTAATAAAGACTTTTTTTACCTTTACACATCATTTAAAAATAGGGAAATTGTAACTAAAAGCACATACTACATACAGCCCAAATTCAACTCTCCATGGCCCTGGTACAGACACAAAGCAGATCTGCTGTCCTGAATGAATTTACACAATTCTGGCATCCGAGTAGAACATGGTTATTATGTAAAAAGCTTTTGCTACTTCACAGAGGACAAAACACCACCATGACATTTTCCTGACAGGACAATTTCCTAACAGTGCTTGTCAGCATGCCTTTTATTTATGTCTAGGACAATCAGTAAAACTGGTTTTGACTAGTCATATGATGTTAAGAGTTACATGTGTTTAAATCTTCCTTCCTAGTAAGCTGAAAATTGCTGAACTTCAATGCATAGCAAAACAGACCACCTATTCCTGCACCTCAAAAGTAGTGTTTCCCTTCTAGGGAACAAAAGTGCTTTTTAGCATCAAAACACTTCTGTTGCCTCTGAATCCTCATTATTACTAGGATGTATCAGATGGCAACAACAGAAAGCTAAAAAAGAGAGGATGAGACAGAAGTGGCCTTATGCTGCAGAGCTTTCTCACAGTGTGACCCAGGACTCTCCATGAACTCAATGGAGTTCATTTGATGAAGACTTTGAACATTTAGCTGGATCTGTTTACCAATTACTCCTGAATGTAATTTTATATGTGCTTTTTAGAAAACATTAATTATGTCACCAATCTGGAGCTTTTGTCCACAGAAAGGATTTCCTTACTGCTTAATGGGCTAAAAGCAGAATAGGCCAATTCTTTGTGCAGCACTCTGTCATTTCCTACAATACTAGCAATGCTCATTTTCTCACATGGATTTACCAGAAATTATTTGCTGTTGGATTCTCCTGTGAAGAATAATTCCATTTTGCCTTGCCCATAATGCAGTTCAATATACTTATCTTGCCAGGAAATGAATATTTGTCTAACCAGAAATTTACTGCCATATGCTCATATTGTTAACAATCAATAAACTTCATCATGCCAATGACTCGATCCCAGATGATTATCCTATCAGGAATTCATTCCTCTAAACTAGTGTTTTCTTACAAATCTATAATTAACCTAAAAGCCAGAAAGCTTTTCTGTACTGCCAGCATTTGTAGAGTACAGCTCCTTTCATATTTGCTTTGGTGGAAACAGAGAAAGCTGTGGGAGAAAAGAGTTCTAATTATGTAAACATGTCACAAATAAGCTCGAGATGCAATCTACGTATGGTACATCTATAAGAACCATTTTCCCTCACAGCCAGGTCCATCAATGATTTTCCCAGAAGACCAACATTTCTGACAACTTCTGCCAATTCTACTCCATCTCTTTCAAGGACAAAACGGTATGTTTACCAATTCTTCCAAGAATTAATTTACTTTGTTTGCCAATATCTCCAAACTATATGATATTGGGTCTGCCAGGAATTTACTTAGTAGGATGATCTTGCCAGGATAAGATATTGCAGGTTTACATATCTTCAGACAAGCAGGATTCTGAACCTTCCAGTGACTAAGAGAATGCATTTTTAAATATACACATTATGTCTTTAGCACTGACTCTTCAGGAGTCAATGATGCTTTGTGAGGAGATTTTTGTATCTGCTCACGTTGAGTTGAGTTGTTAAGCCAGGTAAAAAATTTAGTTGGGCTTGAAACAGTCTGTGGTGTTATTTGGTAAATCTCAAATTGTCAGATAACTGCAAATTTCTGATGCAAGCAACACCAGACACAGAATTCAGCTGGCACTGGACTTCATATAAAGGGCACCAGTACTAAACCTGAAGAACAGCACATAAAAAAACTGCTTGATTAATAGATAAATTCTGTACTTATTTGTTGTTTTTTTTCCTTTGGTATTTTTTCCCAAAAGACCTGCAAAACCAACCAATTAATATGTCTGAAGTGTAACATGTGAAATACAATTTCAGGAATTGTAAGTAGTAAAAAGTACTGACACAGTTAAGTATTCTGTATTTGGATACTGTTTTCAATGTTTCCCATTTATTTAAACATTAACAGTGCTTTTCAGTTCTGCAGGATGAACTCTTGAAATGCTTCCTTTAAGTTCATGTCATATCAAGTTCTGGTTTAATACAGATTGTCCATATATGCAAACATATAATACCCATGCATTATGATTTTACATAATCTCAGGTTTCTATTGAAACTTTTCATAGAAATAATTCCTCAGTATTGATACTAATAATGAAATGGACAAAGTGTTTATAACAAAAATCTTCACAGAAATAGTTGAGATACAGCAGTATTTTGTGCAACAAATCACATTTTACTCTGAAGTTATTTACTAAATTCAGATAACTGCCCAGTCTAATTTATATAACCTATCTTAAGTAGCTAGTACAAATTCTTTCAATTTCCATAAACATCTGAATTGCTGATTCTTCTAACAAAACTAACTAGATAAGTACTCACACCCTACACTTGTTCCTGTTAAAAGTTTATCTGTACTAATGATTTTATTGTGACATAATTTCTTCTCACATTCCATCATTAGAGCTCCTTGGAATGCCTTATCACAGTCATCATTATCACTCCATGCAGGACTGTTATTGTGTACCTGTTTCTCATCTATTCTCACACTTTTCCAGGAAGAAGTTCATATTATCCTCACAGTGCACTCTGTTAATTCATCACATACACGGTACTATTTCAGCTGCAGCTAGAGAACATTATGCCAAAGAAGAGCATTATGGCACTAATTGGAGATACAACCTTTCTACCTACAGCCTTTGTAGGTAGAATTATTTTATGCAAGTCTCCAGCACTGGCATGGTACAGCACTCATAGCAGAACCCCCTTTGAAAAGGGGGTGCTGTGGGGGTTTGGGTTTTGCTTTTTTAGTTTCTTTTTCTAGATTCTTAAGATGTGCCAAACATGAAGAAAAACCTTGTTAAAGATTCTTAGGGGGCATTTTAGAAAAGAATGGATTTTAAAAAAAGAAACCCATTTACAGTTTTATGGATTCATCCAGATTCATAGTTCAAACCTGAACCTTTTTCCTGGTGTTGACAGAGTAACTACCAAGAACCACCAGGAACTCCCACTGTGAAACCTGGGATCCTTTTGGAAATAGACTGATTACACTAGAACTGCAATCATATCTGTCTGAAGTCTGAAATTTTGCACTCAGCTTTACAAACATTTTTGCTCTTTGAATTTTGAGCACCCTTTGAATTTTGAGCCCCACCAGTTTTATATTTCAAATCTGTGCTGCTCCCCAGGCCAAATAATTAGGTTCAATTTGTGGCAGAGAAAAAGCATGATTTAAGTAACTAGAAAGATGTCAGGATGAATTTCTGAGAAGCCAAATGGATATACTTTGTCGTGCAATTACGGTATCAGTTATTCCAAACTGAATTAATTACATAAGACAATAGAAAACTATGATTTCTAGTACAGGTTCAACTCCATCTTTACAAATCGCACATGAATAGGATTTTTAAAAAGTTTTGAGGTGAATAACACAGTATTAAATACTAATACACTGACCTACACAATTCAGAGAAGGTGCCTAGAAGCAAGGAAATATTTAAGAGCTGCCCTGCACGTTGGCAAAGTACTCTTAGAAGCTTAAGTAATTTTTCTACAAACGCCTCATCCTGCAGTTTGAAGCAGTAAAAGACTGTCTTTTGTCCAAAAAGAAAAATACTGATGTTTGAAAAATAGAAGATCTGAAAATTCATACAATATCTCATAAAAATTATTTGAATGGAAAGATCTTGGGACATATAATTTCAATAAAATAATCATACAACATGAGTGCAAAATAATTCCTGGTCTGCAAATGCAGATAACTGATTCCTTACAGGTCACTCCTGAATAACTGAGTTTATGCCTGACAACTTCTTACAGAAATGCACACTAATTTGGTCATCTCTCCAAAATTATTAATGTGATTGCTTTCAGAGGTAATGTTCTGGAAGAATAAATTCAACATGACACAGAGGCTGGTTTCTTATGCCTACAGTAGTGATTGCCACCTTTTTACACATGCCCAAGGCAGTGATGCTGCAGCTGACAGGAATATCAACAGCAGCAAAGCACTGCAGACCTGGCATTCTTCAAGGCCCAGGTACATGCTGAGGTTTTCCTTTCACAGCCACAGGTACAAGCAACAAGGGAGTTGCTCTAAGGAGATCTACAAGAACATTTACCCCATCCAGAGGTACAACAATACAGCCATATCTCAGTTAATTAAACTCTCATAGCATGTTCAAGATAATGTCATAAACAACAAACAAATCTGTTTTCTAAGCAATCCTCTGTTGAAATCTATGTTCATGACTTTTTGTTCCCAAAACCAGCAGTTTTACTGTAATTCTTTGGAGAGAATATATGCACATAGATTGAGGCAGCCAAGTATTATTACTCCCATGAATTACAGGTACTTTCAGACAACATCAGTATTACGGTGCTGAAGCAGAATATCTGCAGTAACAAGCAAAAACACTGCAACAGCTATGTAGCACAGCTGTTCCAAATTTCACATTAATTTACACATCACAGAGGAGACAAATTTTCCATCTTCAAAAAGCCTATTTTTCATTTCTTTGTAGAAAAATAAAATTATTTTTTCTCTTCAGAAAATTGAAGAAGGCTTTTCTGAGTAAGCAGTGAGGGCTTAGGGGGCAGGGTGTGTGTGATGTGGCTTGTTTGACGATTTTGGGTTTGTTTGTTTTTAAATAAGTACCATAAGTTTTAGCTGAGAAGTACTGGCCACACTTTAATGTAATTTAACCAATTCCTTGAAGAGCAGGGAGTGAGTGGCCCTGGAACTTTGCTGCTGCTACCTTTAAGGGGACAGGACTCTCATTGCTTCTGACACACTGATTCCTACAAATACTGTCCCTGTCCCACCATCCTGCCTGGACTGGGGACAGAACTGAATGCAGCAGATAAGCCCCTTCTCCGTTCACTGTGTACAAAAGGAGCATGTGGGTTTACAGAGTCTGTCAGGAAATGCTGCAGTAAATTCTGCTCATTCCTTCCATTGCTTTAGTCTTAGTCTTTAGTTTCTGTCTCTAATCAAACAGTAGCTTTTCCTAACCTTAGTTCAGCTATCATCACTGTTCAAATATTTGTCCTAATCATGCAAAAGGCTAAAATAGAAACTTAACTCCTGGGTTTCTTACAATACACTAATGAACTTCAGTTTTTAAATTACTCGATTATTGATATCATTAGAAATGTTAAGAGAATTGTTTTATTTGAATTAATTCACAGGCTTTGTAAGCACATGCAGAGAAAGCCTGCAGCCTCAATGTTGATTTTATAGCAAAATGCACCCAACATATGCAAAGGCAATAAATAATTAATTACTCGATATTACTAAGAAGAGTAGCTCCTACTAAAGAAAATATTTGTCTGTAGCTAGCATGTGATAATTTCCAGAATACCAGTCAGCCCATCCTGCTAAAAAAGCACTTTTTCTGCAATTAAAAAAAAAATCCTAAATTTCTGTTATTACACTATGATTGAAACTAGGTAAAAAGTAGGTTGATACTATGAACCTCTGAGAACAAAATGTTTGCTCAACTCCTGATATTGTTTCATAGCTTGCCATCACAAAGTAATAATCATAATTAGTAGATAAATTATTTACCTTGCGTGGACTGGTCAATGGCTTTTCTTTTTCTGCTATGACTGTTATAGTTAAGTCTTAGCTCTTGGCTATATTCATTCAGAGTTTCTCTTGAGTCATAAGATTGCCTTTGCTTTCCACCATCTTCACTTTCATCTGAAGAACTTGTGTAAGTTAGATCCACTTCATGTTTAACTTTTGACAGTGGCTGGTAGGGTTTGCAGTCCATCTGCTCCATCTCTGATTAAAAAGGCTCAAAGTCATGAAAACAAGCAACTGGAAGGCCTTAAGGAAACAGTCCTGGAAAAAAAAAACAACAGTAATTCATTTCAGACATACTATATGCTTTTAGGTCAAAAAGGTCCAATTTTATTTTTTATTTATATGAACCAATTAAATTTAATTACTATCACTATAATCCAGGAAAGAAACTGAACATGTCATGTTTTACTGTTTGGGCTTTTAAAAATAGAATTAAAATAACAGCTACTTGAAGGAAAAAATTAAAACCAAATCTTAACCACTGTCCTATAAGACCAAGCAATAACTGTATCTTATTTATAAAATATAACAACTTATATTTAGTCTCAAAGCTAAGATGGAATAGTTTCTATTTCTCTAAAGGGATGCATAGTCATCTTAAAGTGAAAATAACATTTTATGTCTTTTAAAATATGAAGTCAAGAGAGCAGAAAGTTCACTCTTTTTAAGTATTCTCCTGTGACTTACATTACATCTAATCAAGAATAAGAGACTTCAGACATTAGAAAACCACTAAACTTTTTAAAAATAAAAATATACCACACTGTTACTCTAGAAGAGCATGCAGTGCTTCAGAAAAGGGCATTTTCTTTTAGATTTTGAGGACATTTCAACAGAAAGAAGTTTCTACCCTGCAGTATAACAAATCCTCAATGGAAGCTTCCAAACTGCATCTTGAGTTTCATGTATGTATTTCTATAATGATGTTCAAGTCCAATATGCTTGAAATCACATGCACTGCAGCTGCAAGTGCAACTGGGGCATGTGTCCTGTATCCTTGCCTTCATTTACCTGTTTCCATCACTAATTTTAAGACAAACTCTGTGAGGAAGTAACAGGGATTATGGCACAGCTTTTACAGCAGCATGGCTCACAAACAGGGAGCTCTGTTCAGTTTGGTTGTTTTTGTTGTTTTCTTTTTAGATTAGCAGATATTAATAACCTAGAAAAACAAATGTAACAAAAAAAAAGGTGCCTGTAAACATTATTGCTAGAAGAAAAAAAAAACCCATGGAAGTTCAAAAAGATTTTGCTTAATTAGAAAGTAATTTCTCACAGCTTCTTCATGATTTTAAGGTCAGCAGTAGAGGGAAATAGGTTTAATACTCAGTTTGATATCAGCTCATTTCCCATCTGCAGCAAGGTGTTTAACCCCACATACTGCCAGCTGTGAGCATAAAAACAGAATCTCCAAAAGCAAAACAGAAAAAGTGAAAACACACAAAAGGTAGACATTAAAACCCCAGAGAAAGCACTTCCGAGACAGCTAAAGAGATGACCAGCGTCTGAAACTGTCTGAATGTTTGAGACACACCTGGTGGCACTGCACAGTGTTCCAGAAATTCACCTCCTGCTTGTGTGTGCTCACTTGAAAGGATCACTTTCCTGAGCCGGAGTGGAAAACACTACACATGGTGTGAAGCGGGAATAAGGCTTCTAACATTGTAACAGAAAAACAAAATCCAGACCCTCAGAACCCTCAGAGGGAAGAAGTGAGACACCATTACAGCAGAAGTAACACTTCTGGAGTGTGTGCCCTGCTTTCTTTGCTTTCTCCACGTTTCAGGAGGTTATCTGGGGAAGGAGGCTGAAGGCATGTCTTTGCTTGAAACACAACATCTCAGGGAGGTAAGTCCAGTCCTTTACCCTGACATGGAACAGACCTTCAGAAACTAATGGCACCTAGATAATAAAGAGCTCTAGTATAAAAAAAAAAAAAAACAAAAAACAAACAAACAAAAAGCAACTCATATCTCCTACTCAACAAAGTGGGCTTGAAAGCACCTAAGTCAGTAAAATCTCTTCGAGAGAGACAGAACCAAAACTATGAAGCAAGGAGCTGCCAGAGAGCAAGGCCAGCTGCCAGCATGTCATGGAGCTACAGCCCTGAACAGGGATTTGTGCTGGGGGTTGACTGCATGTATCCAGTTGGTAAGATCCTTCTGTACTAGTTACCATTAATACTTGCTTCTCCAAAGCTATTTGCTTAAATAATTTACTGTTATATCCCAAGAGTGCCTGTTATTGCCTAAGTTCAGTACTTAATCTGTAGGTTGCTTTAATAGCAACAGAAGAACACAAAGGGGCCATGACTTGCAAGCACAGAGTTGGCTTAAAAGATGAACTGATGACTCTGTAGAAATGGTTACTGACAGGAAAAGGCCTTCCCATATATTGTGTCTGACAGAATAAATGGAGACAAAGCTACAGAAGCCAGGAGAAAAGTAGGAGAAATTAAGGGCCTCTATTAAGAAGATGCAGTAGAGAAGAAATAAATTTCGCCAAGAAGGCAACAAGTAGCCTCAGATGCAGACAGTGCATCCTGCTTTCAGAAGTGCAAAACCATGAATCTGACAAATTTGGCTCATTACTGAAACAAACAAAAAAATCCCACAAAATCAAAACACAGAAGTTCCCCCTAAAAGATGCTGTATTTTGTGGGAGATTTCAAGTGGTTTTTTTAAAAATAAGTAATAAAAAATTATTAGGATGCACAGAGACACGTAAAACTTAAGTTGCTGTAAACAACTACTTAATGAAGATTTATTTCTATTCTTTAAAACCAAGATTTAATAACCAAAGTCTTTAGTTTGTGAGAGCTGTTTGTAGCAGGAATATATTTAATGATGTTAACCAAAGCAGTAGACAGATGAAATAATTTAATATAAGCAATTAATATTAATTACAGATTCTGTGTATTCTCTTTCACTGTGGTACTTTCATATGCACTGCCTTCTTATGTAAAGGATGTGCATTTTTTCAATTCTAAACTAATGAAATATGCCTTTAAAAGCTATAATTTTGCCTTGTTAAATAAGGACAAAGATGATTAAAAAATATGATCAACTTCTGAATACCACAACACCCCAGTGCCCCTGCTCAGGGATGCTACTGCTGCCATTGCTGCACGGGCCCACATCTGCAGTAGCAGGGTGGCAAAGCCCTGGAACAGGGATGTGATGCCACAGCTCAGCTTTTCCCCCTGTAGTTCTGACCACCAAACCACATCAGCACCAGGCTGGAATCCCCATTATCTTCAGTGCCCTCTGCACAGACCAGAAAAACACAGCATGAAGTTTTATACCCTTTGTGGTGGAAGGATATGGACACACATGTAATGCAGACACATCCCAACTCACCTACTCATTCCTCTCACCTGCCCAACTCTTCCCTCCCCATGCCAACCCCATTTTACCACAGCCATTGAAAACTCAGCAGTGCTAAAGGCTCACAAGGAACTAAAGATGCAGGACCAGAGAAGGGAATGTCACAAGAAACTTTGGCTTCCTTTCACACAGGGACCAAGCCTGTGCTTCCTTTATTTTTGCTTAGGGCATCTGTCTCATAAACCTACAGCCACCTGGGCCTGATATGAGAGCAGGTGATAAATAATTTACAAGAACTGGAAAAATATTGCATACATTTTTTCATCAAAAAATGCTTTTAATGCATCAGAAACACATGACTTAGATCAAATCTTCAAGCTTTTCTACAGTAAGAGATTCAGTTAAATTTAACAAAGGATGGTATGATAAACTGAATTTAAACACTGACAATCAAATACTTGCACTTTATTTCATATTTTGTTTGGAAAAATACAACACAGTAAGCAACTCAAAATGCTGAAATAGAGCAGGAATATGAAGAATATTGCCTGGATGTTTATACAGGTTTCCTCAAATAACTGGCCCTCAAGTAACTAAACAGAATACCCAGCCAATCAATATCAAGTTGACCTTGTCAGCAAAATGATGAAGTCTCCTAAAAGCTTACACTTCCTGTAAGTGACCTTTCTATAAGTGTCTTAATGCTCTCCTCCTCACAAGTAGCACTTTTTTGCCCTTTCCACCATTGTTCTGTTATTGAAAGGTTTCACAAAATATGTAATAAAAATACAATAGAAAAATATTGTGTTTATTACATACATAGACATATAAACGTCTGAAATATATATTTAGGCACTGAATAGCAGGTAATTTTGAACAATATTTTAAAATATATATCATATGCATCTTACAGTCAATTTTGTAGAAGAATCAACAACCCATAACTTAAATTCACAATTAAATACTTTTGCAGAAAGTTCTGATAGATAGGAAAATACCACCCTTGAAGTAAAGGAACTAACACAGACATATGTACAATTTGTGCAATCTTTTAAGTGCACACTGTATATGTTATTAGAAACTATTTTCACCTTTCATTTACATCAAGATCCTCTCCCCACAGTCCCCTACTCCCCTGTTCTGCTCAGATCAGCCTTCCTGCTCCGGAGCTCAGGAAGATCAGGGGAACTGCTTATGAGAAAGCCTGAGCTGAGGCTGTTTGCAGTGCCCATCAATAGGTATTTGAGAACAAAACTCACTGTGTGCATTTACATTGCACAGAGGCTCTGCACTCAAGTGCCCCAGAGATCACATTACTGTAATAGTGCTTTTTATAAATTCTTAATATGCTGCTTTGATAGGGTGCCCATTTAATGAACAAATTTTCATAGTGATTACCCACCATCAGCCCCGTCAAATCACCAGTGGCATACCCACTTGGTTTCCAGTAAGTCCAGAATTAGAGAGGTCAGGTTATGGTTGTTACTGAGTGTCATGTAGCTGAACAGGGTCCCCCAGAAGTGTACAAGATCAAAAACCAGAAAAAGTGTAACA
Source organism: Acridotheres tristis (assembly GCA_037013685.1). Lineage (NCBI taxonomy): Eukaryota > Metazoa > Chordata > Aves > Passeriformes > Sturnidae > Acridotheres > Acridotheres tristis. The sequence continues at coordinate 10,220,947 of CM072889.1, read as the reverse complement.
TTTGTTGGCCTCAGTTAATCATTGTTTAACACTCGGATATTCCAGACTATTTAGAATTAAAATGTAATTGCAGCTATAATGCTAAAATACAACCAGGGAACTGTGCTCCTTCTATCATATTTCTTTTCTTTCAACATATACCTTTATCTGCAAGCTACCATTTGTTTATTGCCTTTTCAGCCCAGTAGTTTCTGAAAATGAACTGCTAAGCAGCAATATCAGCTCTGGACTGCTGAAGGCAAAAGGCACAGCACCTTTATTCTACAGGTCTTTCTGAAATACAACACTGTAAAATATGAAAGGCAAAATAGAGCAAACACTCTTGATTTAAACCTTTGAGAAATGCAACACCAAGAAAAAAAAAGTAAAAACATTCTGACCTTGTACATACCTCAAAAAAAAATGTATTCCTCAAATATTTATCTAGAGATTATAAACAAAGGAAGTCTCTTTAAATTCAGGAATTAAAGAAAAAACCCCAAAACCTACCAAAATTCACATAAATATTTTCTGTGGTTCATGAAGTATTGACACATCAAAAGATGTTTGAAAATTACATAAGGATATATGGATCAGTAGGTACAACATATCCAGTGTTTATCAGGGAATGAGTGAGATTGTAAAATGTTGAGACATGATGTTATTCCTGAAGATGGACTACATAGCACCTCTTAAGAAGAACAGATGCACAGATAAAAGATGACAATCTTAGAATATGCTTTTTCACATATATTTCTAAATCAGGTATGTAGATGCAAATCAGGGCCATGCTATGGGTTTAACATGCTCCCTAGAGAATGTGCTCTTTTAACATTTGGATGGATTACACTGGCTCATACATTTACATTGCAATAGATGCAAGCAGAGTAAGGTTCATTTTTGCATTTAATGATCTTCATTTAAAATTAGTCAAAGTCTGATTTAATTCTAGTAATTCAAAGTGTTGTCCATTATATCTCAAGTTTCAGAGAGAAAACACTGCAGAATAAAATTGTGGAGAAAGGTTGTTGCAGTATTTTATGGCATATGGCAACTCTGAAAGTAATCTTAAAAACATACGTTATGTCAGCTACTCAACTGTGACACAGAATTCTTGTCCAACACGTGCCCTTCACTTTACTTGGAGAACTGCCACTGACTGTAAGAATCACACAAGTCCCTAATGTTTTCTTTTGGAAACTCATCATTTGATGTTACTGAGACTCAAGGACAAAAGCTCAAATTCTATTTCTGTTGGACAAAGTACTTTCAGGATTCAGGGTGATATATCCTGGACAGGTTCAGAGTAGCTCTGGAGCACAAAGTCTTTCTGAAGAGCTGTACTTTAGGAAATACAATTCCTAATTATACTGGAGAATAACTCATAGTGTGAACATTTTTTCATTTAAAAAAATGGAAACACTGTGAACAGTCTCCCACCATCTCAACACTTCAACTAAGAATCCTAAAGAACATGAAAAAGTCTGAGCTTAAGTAAAACTAGCTAAGTGCTTAATATCTACAGTTCGTCACACATGGTCAAGTCTTTTACTGCTTTTTTAACTCCTAACTATATGGCAGGGACAATACAGGAAAAGAGATAAAGGAAATCTGGCCTATATTAGAGTGCAGTTTGAGACTAGAGGAATATACATTCCAATATGGATCTCTCAGAACAATTTTCTTCCTCCAAGGAAGATGTGTGGTCAAAGCCGCAAATTTCTTAGTGAAAGACATTTTAAGAAGATAATAGAACTGAAGAAAAGGAATGTTCCCCTTCACATTCAAGAATGCCTGGGACAAACTAAGCTTCCTCGGGCTGTACAGGTAATTTCCAACACATTCCAGGCACTTCCTTCTACTAAACACATCCACATGAAGTGTTAAAATGCTTGCCAGTGGAAGCTCAGCTTGTTCTGCACTGTTGTAATTACTGCTCTGTTGACAAGAGCATATTTTTGCATTGTAAAGTGTGGGAGTTGGACTGGCAGAGACTGACAATGGGTTGGCCTTGGCCAACAGTGAAGTGGCCATCAATCAAAGGCCATGGGAGATGGGACACTAGGAAGGGAAACATCTGGTTTGGTTATGGTGAGAAGGATAGGATTATGGCAGGAGATATGCTAATATATTGGTTCCATATAAGGTTATGTTTTAGTTCTCATTAATGATTGGTTATGTTTGGTTGATACGTTTTACATATAAGGCAATGCTCTGAGTTCATGTTGTTCATTGGTTCACTGTTCTGTAACAGAGGTTATATATTTTTATGTTCACCCCACTGAAGTGTCTTTTTGAGGTTGCCTCATACTGTGTTAGGCTTATGTTCTTTGTTGTTACATTTTTTATTAAAATTCTTTTCCAAGCTTCCTCAATCAGACCCGTCCCTGTTTGTTTTGCTGCATCCCCCGGCTGGTCTCGTCTCAGAGCTGCGCAAACACCGAAGCGACAGCAAAGACCTAAAATTAGAATACTCCACTTAGTAGTTGAATTCTATGAAAATACAGTTGAATGTTGGTGCTCTTCTCAACTAAAGTGGCAAATACTACCAAAATACTTACATCTGTATGTGTGTGTATATATATATATATCTACTGCTCTAATTTATCTAACAATGTAATACAATAGTGAGGTGTACATGAACTTGGGCATATGCAGGTAGGAAAAATGGAATGTTTATTTAATCTAGGAATAACTTTGGAAGGTACACTGTTTTAAAATACAGCAGTGCTTGGCAAGTAGTATTTTTATGTGACAAGAAAATTGAATGTGCTTTGGTTATTTTTTGATAATGCAAATTGGCATAGCCATCAAATTGAGATAATTATTGTTACTTTTCCAACTGTGTGCTTAATTAAGAAGACCCAGTAAGACTTAATTAGCAAAAAAAGCAATTGTTAAAATCAGGTTTAGCTGCTCAGAGATTACAAAAATTGAAAATTACATGTTCTGTGTAGATACTATTAATTTTTTGAGACACCAATTTAAATTTTGCATCACAAATAAGCTTAGCACATGAGAATAATTTACAACACATGGATATCGTGGAACATCTAAACCACAGTTCAAGTATTAGATTTTCACCGATACAAGGATGCCTTGACAATGGTGTTTAAAAACATCCAGCTGACAAATTTTTCTTCATTTTCACTTCCCCTGTTTTTAATTAGAATAATGGAAGTCTTCTTTAAGCAAACTAGACATTCATCAGAGTATTTATGGACTATCAAAGCATATGAACAAGTCTAATTATCATCACATTTGATGAGACAAAGGATTTCATTAGCTGACTTCACAATAAACAAAGTCACAATTTTCCTGGTAGATTTTTTTTTCCCCCCGAGCATTGGAAGTTGTTTCGGTAGATCTCATGGGGCCTTAACAATTTTAAATTCCCTTTGCAAAATTAAAAAAAAATCTACCTAATAAAAATCTCTGAAAAAAATGCTGACACCAGCTCTCCACTTCCAGGTGAAGCTTCCTAATGGGACACATTATCTTAAATATTATCAGCATCTCTTTAGCATTGTCCACTTCTCAGATGTTATGTGGCTTGTTCACACTTAGATTTGTGAGCTTTTTGGGGCAATTTATTTTTTGCTACATTCTAGGATTTCCAGAAGCAGCACTGATTCAGCAACTTGTTTTATTTCCAGCAGAGCTCACAACATTGGTGCACTTACAGAAAGCGTATGATCTATAGTTTAATGTCTTGCAATATTCTCAATTAAGTCATCACAGCAGTGCTAAGAACTTTTATGAAACCACCATTATTTACTGCACCTAGAAAGTGAACTTTTCAGTCTTTTCCAAAATAATGTTCTTAACTTCTGCTCTTCCAACTCTGGCAAGAAACACCATCAAGTATAATGCAGTTCTGACATCACCCACTAAGTTAAAACTTGAAAAGCTTTTCAAGCATTTGAAATACTTTTTGCAGGAAGACCTGACTACTGCCTGACCACAGGACCAGCATCTGCTTCACCTTTATCTGAAGCATCACTCAGGTTGCTATTTGTGTGAGTGACACCATCATGCCTGAGAAGTGATCTTTCTGTTCCTTTTCTTCTTGCTTTGATGTCTGTCAAAGTATTCAGTGTCTTCAAGTGCCATTGTTCTGACAAGCAGACCCTCCCAGTAGACTTGTACTATATCCTGTGACTCCCAGAACTGCTATTATTTGAGCTAGTGTCAGATTGATTTTCTTTCTGTTCATGATAGTGCTATGATCTTGCAGGGTTGAAATTACTGCTGATTTATGCCTTGATGCAACCCCTTGAGAACTGGCTTGTATCAGCATGTCACCTCTGAAAAGGTACATTTGAATCCTTTGAGATCTTTTTAGTGGAATCTTTGTTCTCATTTCAATAGAGAAGCCTTTGTAATGAATGTTTGCTAGAAATTTCTCCTGCAAGTACCAAGAATCTTCTGTAGTGCAAACTGGAAGTACATTATGCATCCATCCGTTTTCACCAGTCTGTGAAGCCTTCTTGGCAGAGATTATTTTAAGTTGTCCATCCAAAGCGTCACAGTTTTTGCAAATTGATTAGACCATTTTCTTTAGTATTCTACAAAGAAATGCAGGTAGTGCTGGCACTGAAGAATGGAGATATTTCCCAGCTGTGCTCCCAAAGGCTCAGCTACATCTGGAATGTAACAGACTAAAAATATACAAACATGCCTCTAGTGTGTTTGTGGAAGACTACTGCCTTTTATTCCAGGCCTTCTTTTATTTAGACTTTAGAACAGCAAAGATACCTATTGTTTAAGCATTATTCACGTTTTCACATATTTTTCCTATTAGCATCACAGTTTTTGCACTCTCACTACAAGTAGCTTCTTGACTACATCTTTATGAGCTATTTTCAAAAAAAATAGGGAAATAGTGTCTTCTGTAGAAATATACTAACAGGGAGGCACTGATTTTACATTTAAACAATTCTAACATGGAAACACGATTTCCAGTTGAAATCATCTTCCTGCTCTTACCATCAGTCTCTGAAATACTGGTTTGTTTTTTGTTTTTTTTTTTTTTTTTTTTTACTGTTGGTAGCGCTGTTTGCCCATGCCTTTTTTCAGTGTAAATGCTTCTGGTGCAGATACTATCCTTTTTCCTAGTTTAGGCAATAACTAATTCCAGTTTAAATGTAAATGGAGCTTTACTCTAAGTGCTTCTTCCCACTAAGCAAGAAATTAAACAGAGGTGTGTAAAAATCAAGTGGTCCTATTCTTCTGTTTGAGTATTGGCAGGAAGATGAACCTTCTGAAAGAAATCAACAACCTCTGAAACCCAGTGACTGCCAAGGGAGAATGGCATGGCTACAACCACACCACAGGCACATAAAATAGGAAAAATTAAACTATGCCACACTTCAGTTTTTCATTTAAGCGCTCAAAATTATCAGCTACTTAAGCTCTTCTATATAAAATACATTACTATCACTATGACCACCCTACTTGGCAAGAACACAATCTCCTTAGCACCTGTACAATGACTTCTTTTAGCTCAGCTCCCTTTCTTCAGCTGAGAAATCACAGCAAGGAGAGAAAAAAGGATGAAACTGAAATGTGACTCTTGTCTGTTGCTTTTATATATGTGTACACACACAGGCACACATATCTATCTATATTAGCTGCATTTAAAATAGAGAATCATTATCTTTGTGGATGACAATTTTGCCACTGCTAATTCTATTTACATTGAGAACACTGTAGTGTACGTTTAATGTGAAACTGTGTTTCTCTCACGAGCAAGGAAAATGTCACTTTCCCAAAGCACCAAAAGACTCCTTTCATTGTCACAGAACACAGCTATATGTTAGAGCTCTGCTGTCTCTTTCCAGCCAAAATGGCAAGAAAATGACCTATGGCTGAATTGCATCATGTTTGGTTCAGTGGATATCCTTTTTTATATTCTCCCAAATCAAATACATACATATCGAAGTTATAAAATGGGCACGTGCCTTTCATATCTGCCAGTGATTTCATTTTTTCCAAAAACTTAATTTCACTTGAGGAGGGATGTTAACTCTCATCTCCCATTTCATATCCTAGTTTGCAACATTTGTAAACACCCAAAACCACTCAAAGCTGCAAGGACACTCTGCCAGCAGAATTTGGTTATTGGCTGCTGCATTTTGCCCCACAACACGATCGTGCAGAAGGTCAGAAAGAAATCTGCCACCCACACTCAGTCACTGTGTGCCACACTGTGACCTTGTGCATAATTACAGTGCCCTGAAACAGCCCCCGTATTACTTCCCCATTCTGTGAAGCAACCTGCATTTCTGGTCTGTCTTCATTTATGGGCAGGTTGGTAATGACAGGAGAGACATTCCAAGCACAGGTATCTCAACTGCACTTTGGTTTATATGCACGAGATGGTGGGGGAAGCAGAAAAATGCAGCTGTGACATTAATGAAGTAAGCCAGTGCTGATCTGCACAAGAGAGCAAGTCAGCAGGGGAGGATTTGAGAACCTGACGCTGAATGACAAATATAATTTTGAAGAAAACTGTGCCATAGAGCTTCACAGAGTATTTAGTATATTTTTAAAACTAAGAAAGTTCAGAGACAAAAGAAACCCATGAAAATCATTACTTACACACGTAACTCATATCACAAGTGAATAAACTCCCCTAGAAAACATTTGGTGTCACTGCTGATCTGGAGGCAATTCTAAATACACATTTCAGTGCTTTTAGGTGCAGAGGAGTTACAAGGTTCAGCAATTTGTTATGTGGCAAGGTTTATGTCAACCATTATTAAAGATGACTCATATTAATATAACTGCTCTAAGAAGAAAAGCTATGCAGCCTAAGGATACCTTCCTAAATGCTACCATTTTACCAGCAGTCTGTTGTAACTGCAGACGTGCACCAGAGACAGGCTGGAAACACACATTAACCTTGTGAAGATCATCGTTCTCTTAAAAGCTTATGTCTGATTTTCTGCTATTACATTACACTGAAAATGGAGTACCAAACATTCAAAACAAAACAGTAATTTCTTGTTCTGCAGTTAAAGAAATCTCTGTATACAGTCAAAGAGCAATTTAAGACCTTTTTGAAATTCACTGTGAAGTAAGGATAGGATCTCCATTAAAAACACATGAGAAATGTCTCCACTGATTCCTCTGAAGCAGACCAAATAAAACACAGTTTCCTGTGCGCCTACAGCAGCCTGTGAAATTAAGGAACGAAACTGCATTGTTCAAGATGAAACAAGCAAAAAAACCCAGCTAACCAACCAACCACAACAAAATCCATAACCAAACCAAATGAAAAACAACCCCCCAACCCCACCCGAATCACTGTAGCTGCACAGTGTGATCCTCTTCATACAAAGCCAAGTCTGCAGATACTTCCAGAGCATAAGTTCTGACACAATCACTTATTAAGCACCTGGCTCTTAAGTGATGGTATTTGCCTGTGGTTTTTACAAACACATGTAAATCTTCTGGCTTCAAAAATACTGCGAGTAGAAGAATTTTAAACTATGCAAATTTTTCACCTCCTGGAAAAAACAGAAATTCCTTACATATATAGAATCTACTTATATTTTTATATCATATCCTTATAAAATTACAAGGAACTAAAATCTATGGCCTAAACTATAAACACTACCGGGAAATTTGATACCAAAATCATCAACAAAAAGCCTATTCCTCATTTCAGCTCCAGCAATTCCCAACATTATTAATAGACTTTCAGCTGTTTTCATCAGGACTGGAGACCTAATCACAATTAAATAAAAAAATCAAACTCTTGTTCCTATACTCCTACACATAATTCTTACAACAGTCAACCTTGAATTACATGTGGTGATGCTGCTGCCAAACAGCCAAGGATAGAAATGAAGTGGCTCTGGTTCATGCACTGTTCTATGGGGGCTTTTCTGAGAACAGCAGAATCTGATCATAGGGTGACATCCCAGCTGGAGCACTTGATAGGGGAAGCAATCATCAGTGGCTTCAGCTGATCTATATTTGCTGATCCATTCTCATTTTAGGGAATGGATCATTGAATAAGCATAACAGAACAAGCATAATTAAAAAAAAAAAAACAAAAACCCAACAAAAAAAAAAACCAAACAAAAAAACCCCAGTGATCTTGTACTGAAAATTGCTGAATAGTTGGAGGAAGGAAAAATATCATCAGTAGACTAAGAGAAAAGAGAATTCGTTTCAATTTTATTTCTGCAGTTAATGGAATATATAAAAAAAAAGAAAGCTAAAACCAACCAAAAAGAAAACTAAGCTATCAGTACACCAAGTTTTATGTAACAGATATTGTTGCTTAGTAATTCAATTACACCACTCAATTCCTTTAAATAATTTAAGGATGAACACACATATAGAACTAGACCAAGAATTCCAGGGCTACCAGAAGTATTTGCAGGTATTATTACATTCAATACCATGATGGCCAGTGAGCTATATCTCACAGGAGAACAAGAAGTATTTCTATTTTGATTTCCCCCAGTTTAATTAGGACTTGTTAAAAGTTGCTTTGCCTTTAACTCCTAATACATTTATTATGTTCAACACCTTTATTTCAACTAATCTCCAAGGTCAGTTCCAAAGCCCAGGCATTTTTTTTGACTCAAATCCTACATTTGAAAAGCCAGCTCTCAACAATACATCCGTGTGCATGACTTTCTGTGAAACTTGTTTAACACCTAAAACTCTAGAGATCGAAGCACGGTTTCCCTGTAGCCCTTGTGAAACTTTTTTTGCAACGTGAAGTACCAGGAGTCTTGTAAAATCTTAAGTAAGTGCAAAGGTCTTTTGTTCTTTAAAGTGACAGTCCTAAGTCTCCTGCTTAAATATAATGTCGAGGAAGTTCGTAGATGTTCAAAACATTGCAACACCAGTACCCCAGAAAAACCAAGAAATGAATAAACTATTTTCTACTTTAGAGGGGAGCAAGGGACATTTTTATACATTAAAGAGAAAACAGAAGTTGCAGTTGCACTAACCACCCTGTAGGACTGTGAATGCTGTTACAGAGTTCTGTAATTTACTTTGGAAAAATTAGCTCATTAAGATTAAAAACGTAAAAGTTACAGAATTAAGGTCATCCTCAATATCATCCTCTTAAACGTTTTAATATGCATTCTGAGCAAATAGAGTGAAACTGCTGGAGATGCAATCCTCACCACTTCACTGACTTTTAAAATTAGAAATACTTTTCTGATTTTTTAAAATTTTTCTGGGGTGGGAACATACATTCTTCTAACTCTGAATTACTTCTAAAAATTTACATGCATTCCTCTAAACTCAATGGGAGCTGTACCAACACACAGTAGCACAAATGAGTTTAAACACAAACTTCATGGATTTAGCAATGTAATCTGGTGATTTCTGCTCTAAAGTTCAAATAAGAGAACCATTACACTGGGAGAAACACTAAAAAAAAGTCTTATTAGCAGCTTGAGAAGGTCCATTTTACAACCACAGATGTTTTGAGGCTAAACTGCTTCAATAACTTGGCTTTAAATCAACTTAAGCCGTATTACAGTTCAGAAGTAATTCAGATAACAAACTGTATTAGGTGAGTTTGGAATTAAAAATCCTCCTTTATCCATTCAGTAGAATGAAAGTAAGAGACAAGTGAATACTTTACTGAAAGTGCATGGCAAACAAAATGTTAAAAAGTGATTTATATATGCATTACTTTTTCTTGATAATTCTTGATAATCAAATATTGGTGCACACAAATTAATCAGTTGACCAAAACACCAGATAAATTTATCTCCCTGATGAGTTTCAACATAAAAGAAAACATGAGAAATTGAATTCTTATACCACAAATATCTTGACTGAATTTGAAATGTAATCAACATTATCATATTTACTGAACATTAAAGACCTAAATTAATGAGTACCATGTGTTTATCTACCAAATTTCAACTTGCTAATCTAGTCTGATCATTTCCCAAGTCAAATGGTTATGAGAAATGCTCAATGAATGTTTAATAACGATCGAACGATTTTTTACAGCAAAACAAACAGCCTAAACTTAACACAGAATACATTTTCAATAGCACATGAAAACAGGAAGCAGATCTGCCAGAGATACTGGTGTTCATAATAAAAAGTAAACCATTAGGATAAATGTGCATATTCCTTGCAACAACAGGATAAGAAAGCAACACATTTAGTGATCAGTGTGGCTGAATTTAAAAAATATTTGGATTTTAGCTAATGGATACTAATACTCATTTAAAAAAAATTTAAATTGCAATAATAAACATATTTCTGAAAAGTTATCTGAAACATGAAACATTCATGTAAAAAGTGAAGCATTCTGCCCAGAAAACATGGATTGACTGAGAAAAAGCCTGAGTAGTGATGGCAAAATATGAAGAAATTTCACTGTCAATTCCCACTGGCAGGGTCAGCAACATCAGGATATTGGTGCTGCACTGTTTGTATCATGTGATCCCTTTTATCATATTTTTCAAAAAACATAACTGAAGAAATAAAGAACAGTACTCCTGACTGTCAGGTTTTTCAGTTCAGTATCCAGACATTTATATATTCCCAACCCATGAAAGATTATTTCTGTTCACATTAAGCCGTGAACTCCACAGTTGGTTTAGATTTTGTAATTCAGAGTTCTTTCTAGCAGGATTAGGTTGATCTCAGCAGAGATGCACAGATTCCTGAGAAGTTAAGGTCTCCCAGATTTAAAATAAATAAATAATGGAGACCAAGTTAATAATCAGAAACAGCCTAATCAGATTAAGGTTATGAACTCTGGACTACCACAGTGTTTTTCAGCTTAATCCACAAACGGATAACTCAATACAAAGCACTTCTGTCAAATATTTCCTTGCAAGACACTAAACCTATCATTTTGGTAAAGGAAACAAACACCTCTGCAAAATCTAAGACGATATTTAACCAAGATCTTTAAGTGAGCTATTATTTAAGCTGCCTTTAAAAATATCATTAGCACCCATCAAAAAATTCTTCCCATATTACCTAGTCTTTGAATTACTTTATATGAAACATTTTAAAGAAAATATATTCTCCTTAAATTCTTCTCCTTTATCTACACTGATAGTAACAGGACTAAATAGCAGAGAGCCATTTCAAACCACCATTTCATTAGAAGTGGCTTGGTTCACATCAAGAATGGTGTAACTGCCTTATTAGCAAAGGTCATCCTCATAGTCCAATATTATTTGGTACATTTTACTTGTCAGTTAAGCTTGGATGAACACATATAGTTAACAGATTGAACAAGTTGTGCAGATGTTTCCTATCAACTCCTGACAAACGAGAGATAGGTAAGGACATATTCTTCACAACTACAAGGAGAAATTAAGTCTGACATGGAGTTCAACTTAGCTTGCAGCTGAGAAAGTGAACTTTCACAAATAATAAGTCATTAATACATGGCATTTGCCATAAAGTTTCAGAGCCACCTAAATAGTCCAAACCGATGTATCTATTTATTTTACAATAAATAAAACTAAACCTCCCTGAATTTTTAAGTAATAATCTTTTCTAAGATCATGACAGCTGTTTGGCTTTCTACACCTCTGAATAATCTTCTCTGATTTTCCTGTTGCTTTACTTCCATGTGCAGATTAACATGTAGTGTCTTCTTCTTTATCCCCAGCCCAACTGAGTATTTGGAACATGGGATAATGTTCCAAATTTCAGCCCTCACAGTCTGTAACAGAGGGTAATTTCTATTCCTGCTTCATCTGAATCATAGCATTTTTAAGGTTGGAAATAGCTCTCAGAGCATCCAGTCCATCAACCAACCCAACACTGACACGTTCACCACTAAACCATGTCCCCAAAGGCCACATCTACACATTTTTTGAATACTTCTAAGGATTGTGATTCCATAATTTCCCTAGGTAGCCTATTTCAATGGCTGACCACCATTTCAGTTAAGAATTTTTCCTAATATTCAATTGCACTGACCACCAGTGCCACTTCAGGCCTCTTGGCTTGTTCCTTATTGCTTGGGTGAAGACACCAAACTACACCTGGCTCCACCTTCCTGTCAGGCAACTGTACAGAGCAATAAGGTTCTCCCTGAGCCTGCTTTTCTCCAGGTTCAGTCCCCACAGCTCCCTCAGCTGCTCCTCATCAGACTTGTGCTCCAGACCCTTCTCCAGTTCCAGTGTCCTTCTCTGGATATTGAAGGAAAAGAGTGACAGGAACTCTTCTGCACTAGCCCCAAGATTTACCTCAGCCCTCTGCAGAACAGCACTCTCAGCCAAGACATCGCAGGCTGGATTAATCTGCAGCAAAGCAATACGCAGGAAATTAAACTGCGTTTGTCATGGAAGATAAAACTTGATCATCCATTTTACTGCATACCTCCAGAATATCAGAGTTTATCCAAGAGCTAATACTGATAAATACTGAAAAGAACATTAATTTAGAACAAATGCTGATTGCTTGAAAGAATGACACACAAGTGAACATATGTATATGTGACTTCATGGCTATGCAAACAGTATTTCATAAGTCAGTTTTTCCCCCAACTATAAAGCAGCACTCACATTTATCCATTAGCGTTTCATGGAAATAGTCTGAAGATATATTAGACAACTAATTCATTTTCACTTGTCTTCTAAGACAAGAACAAATCAATTTTTCTTCAGAACAAAACAGTTGCCTAAACAAAAAACTGTAAACCAGACAGCTTTTTATTCTCTAATAATACTCATATTTCACAAATAACAAATTTAATGCCAATGAGCATATGCTTAATTTCTAAATAAAAGTGCATCACCTCTCCAGTACTATCAACAGGGAGCTCCTTGATTCCAAGCATATTTTTGAAGAACAGTTTAAGCAGTCATAAATGTAAAAATATTGCCTGAATTTTCCTCTGCTCATTCTATCCCCATGAAAGTTAGAGGTAAACTTGAAATGTGCAGACCAGACACACTCACTCCTTCATTCATCAAAGAACTGCCACTGACAATGGGATCATATATCTAAGTCATACAAAACCATCAGCAGCTTTAAATTCCTTTGATAATATTTATCCTTTGTTGGTTTCTGAACAGCACCCATTACTTTATAACACTATGGTATTATCAAAGCCTGTAAGACCTATTCTACCACAAATAATACACATTGTTCATGCCAGTCTCATCAGAAGGAAGTGTGTTCACTGTGTTTGATAAAATATATTATAAACATCTACATGAAGTTTAAATTTCTATCAATAGGTGGCAACACTGTTATGTGTAACATATGAAGCACACATGTTTATGTACGTGTACGTGCCCAGACAATTTCTATACCCCTCTAGTACATTTTGCCCATGTTGCTTCATTTTGTTTTAAATGTTACCTGACACCATTTTCCAACAATGTAAAACCAGTTTAGTTTGTATGCTTTTTATAGAACATATGTATGGATTAAAAGGATACTTTAAATTATTTTAGTTATTCTCCCTGACAGACTACAAACTATGCTAGATTGGATTAGGAGGCTAATATGTACATTTGGTGCATGATCAATATGATACCATGGTTGCTCCTTGAGGACCAGTAGATTTTTCATGAAGATTGAGGAGTTTCTCCTTGCCCCTTGTGTGGCCCACATGGCTGCCAGGGCACTTACGGAATTTTAGGGGTGTTGAACCTTTTGCTTGTTTGTTATCACAAACTAATTGTATATTGCCACGTGCATCAGAAAAATTCCAATTTTTAAGCATAAAACTTTAAACATGGTCACCTGTTTAGTGTGTCATGGTGAGTCTCACATCCCAAACGTGCTGGACATGTGCAGGGGAAAAAAAGAGTTCTGGTTGGTGATTTAAAACTGCTACTTCGCAGAAGCTCCTGAGCTATTGTCAGAGCATGAGATTCACTCGAGGTCAGAGGAGCTGCCACAGGTAATCAGAAACAGAATCTGCCCCTCCTGCCCCATCCTGAGCTAAAGCCATGAGCAGATGTCCCCTGGCAGATCACATTGTGTTCACCAGTCAGTGAAGCCAGAACTCTGTTAAAGCTGAGGTATCTTCCAGCTCAAAGCACAATGGAATCATTAATTCACTTTCCAGTGTGGTTTTTTTAAGCTTCTATCACACCGAACAAGAATAGCTGTAGAAAGCCCAGTGCTACTAAACCCACATTTCTATATCCACTGTTAGTTTACAGAGAAAAGCTAAACCTTCAAAGAGGCAGGATTATACAATGAGACAGCAGCTCAAAACACACAGACTTTTGTTATTTTCTGAAGTACATTCATCACCATTTTCAGCAGGAGCTTTTTTTCTTTAACTAAAGAAAAATCCAACTGTGTTTTCCCAACTGATAAGAAATGAATTTGGGTGTCAATGCAACAGGAAAGCTGTAGGAATTTTGATAAAAGCTCTTTCTGGTGGGGGAAAAAAAGGCATCAAAAAGGTTATATTGGACAGTATTTCAGGTACCATGGTTACAGCTGCCCAGAGAAGGCTTCCTGTGTTACCTCCCTTTGGATGTTGCATGAATTTTCAGTTTAAAAGTAATGTCACATGCTGAGTAGGGTCCAGATATCATAAAAGCAATTTACAGATTATTTGGATAACATTTAAAGTGATAACATAATTTAAACTATTCCAAGTGTTTTGAGGAGAGTTAAAGTCAATCAGGACTAATATTTTAAAACTGCACAAACTATTTTATAAATTCACATACATAGATACTGTTGTGTCTCAATACACACACAGACACTGCACAGTTATTCTTATCAGAAGCACCATCTTTACAGTGCCACCATATTCCATGGGAATAGCAGTGTTATTCTAAGAGAAGTCAACAAACAGACTGAATATATATTTTTCTTGATAGCACAATGTAGCCATTTCCAGATTAAATAAACAATTCAAAATATGCATCTGTACATGTGGCAGCAATAGTTAGATTTAAAACAGCAGCCATTATTTATCTTGTCAATTACATTTCCAGCTGGTAGGAAATACTTGGTTTATTTAAAAAACCAAGCACTTTCAAATTTAAATTTGTCCTCCTTCTCTCTCTGCTTTCTCCTTATTCACTTGTTTTTAAAACATGGCTATACATGATGCACATCCTGAGATGGCAGCATTTCAATAACAGTACATCAGGCTGCTGTGCTTACTGAAGTTATTTTCATGTTTGCAGATGATGAAAAATGATGTCTCTAGGACTGCAATCCACAGTACTTTGTGAAGGAAAACACATAGCCTTGGTACTGCAGTAAGCTTTGGGAAAATACATTTGTCACAGGGAAACCATGGGATTTCTTGCAGTCAGAATGGCTGCAAAATTCCTCCTATTCCTCGTGGAATCAATTCAGATTTATACAGTTTTAGGCTGGCCATTTGTTTATTTACTGCCTCCTGGGCAAAACACTGTTCCAGGAATCAGTATGCAGAATGAGACTCATGTACATTTTCCTCACATAGACATATTTGTGTTCTACTCATGTATCTCACCCTCACAGTATAGGCAAATCAACATATCTGTTTACACCTTCCCAGAGAGCTGTTAGTGATGATTTATGAAAAACATGTAGTAACTACTTATTAAGGTAACCCTAACAGGTTTATCATTCATGAAAGCCTACTAAATTCACCATATGTTTGGAACTATTTACCCCATCCCCTCTCTTTTATTTGTTGCCTGCAGAGTAAGAATTATCATAATCCAGTGATAAAAGAAAAATAAAAAAAGATTGCCAGTATCTATGCAGAAATGCTCAAAGAACTACATGTAATTTAGCAGCGTCATAGATCAAATAAAAATAGTCCTATAGACAAAATCTTCACAGAGGAAGAACCACATACATGTGGCTGACTGTAATCTGGTCATTACTTTACAGAAGAATATGAAGTTTAAGTGTTTTAGAAACCTACACTGTCTCAAATACTAGCTGTTGCTTTCCAGCTTTTAGTTACCTGAAAATGTCCAAAATATTGTATCATTAGACAGCTCTTTATAGACAATCCACCTGAAGATGCTCGTGAGAGTTATTCTAGAAACAAAAATGGCAATAATTCACACTCAAAAAAAAAAAAAAAAAAAAAAAGGGCACCAAAGCTCTGTAAATTGAGCTTTTATCCTTTTATCCCCCCCCAGTCTGTTTCAGGAACTGATCAGATCTGCTGTGTCTCCATTTCTGCAGGTTGCCCACACATTTTGTGGAGGGAAGAAGATGGGCAAAACAATTCTGCAAGTCTGCTGCTGTTTAGTAGGCAGAAAAGTTGTTAGGGAGTTCAGAAATGCAGAACATCCTAACAGAATTTGGCTTACCAAGCATCCTCGGAGGGAAAAATCCTGATTTGCATTGCTATTTTTAGCCTGACTTTAAATAAAGAGAAAAATTGAAAACTTTCTTCAAATATACCACATTATGAAGTATAGAAGAAACTTCCCCCAACGGGAAGCCCTGGTAAAATAATTCTAGTAAATACATCTTGGCTACACCGAAAAATGTAAAATCTGCTTTCCTCCAAAAGCCTTGCCATACATGTCAGAAATGCTTCATCCTTCACTGATGCACAGCCATCTCTAACTGGAAAGGCAGTTTTATTTAACAGTGGGTAAAAACACCTTCTTCTGTTTAAAAGTAAAGAGGAAAGACAACATATCCAGTAAGTTAACTTAGATTATGCTAAATACATCAATGTTGTAGAAACCACAAAGTGTGTTTTCTGAATGCTTCCAACGGAGTGTGACATAGATAATGATCATGTAAAATACACAAAAGTCCTAAAAATATTTCTATAACACTCATGTGTATGTGCAAGGGCAAGCTTAGAGAACAGGTCTGGAAATAGAACATTAATTATCATACCTTGAACAGAAATAGCAGTATGAAGTATAATCATCCTAAAATAACACATCCAGAGGGGTGGGGCAAAGAACAGAATTACTCTATAAAAATGAGTATATCTTGGAACAGCACATAGGTATTTCCAGTGCTAACTCCAGTATAATTCCTTACAAAAATGCCATCAACTATCCTGCTATAGTAACTCCCTGGAGTTAAAGGATGTGGCAAGTTCAGCTTTTGCAGACAAATCTCTTGAGGGGAAGGGGGAGCAGGGGTGTTGAAAAAAACCACTAAATATTTCTGTGCAGTTTCTAATATGCTGAAGCGATTCCATCCTGACTTGCCCTCTTAGTCCTTTTCAATTTGATTAGGGTAGCGAGGTCTGTTTTTACATGGTGTTTAGAAATAATCACAGCTAGAAGTCATTTGATGCACCTTGCATGCCAGATTGTTGAAGGCACTAAAAGTTTAATTGATAATAAAGATAATATCATTGCCTTACATTTATATGGCCTCTTTCACACAGAAGGATCCCAGAGGCACCGTTGACTTACTGGTACCACCGGACTGGAAATGTGATTGCTGTTTGTTGCCACAGAGCAAAGGAGCTACAACAAATGAAAGGAGCACACAAAATGAAATCACCACCCATGAATTCAGAATTCTCCTCTAGTCAGTCTCCCTATCCAGACAGCTTTGATCCTAGTTAACAACCAGCTTGATTTAGAAAAGCAAAAGTAGGATTTAATATTCAACCTTTTTTTCTATTCATTCATTCTCATTGATGGCTGGAAGAGACTCCAGGTTTGAAAGATGCTCCAGTTCTGCCTCACCATAATTTAATCACCAAAGTGCTCTGAAGCACACATTACTGAGATGAAGAAATTTTCAGGCACCAGAGCGACATCGTAGCCTGGGTTTCACAGGATCTGGGTGAATTAAAGGTTGCCCCTGAGATCTCACCATTGTGGTGTGTGGAGAGGATGGCAGAGCCACAACACCTCAATTCCCTCCCAACTCAACCTGTCCTCGTGCAGTGGAGAGCTGCAGCCGAACTCCACTGATTATAAAAAATTTGAAATAGCTTCTCAAAAGCAGAGAACCCCCTCCACGTGCAAAAAAATGTGCAAAATCATCTGAACATGATCAATGCATCTTCGAGCTGTTGGAAGAGTAATGACTGCCTTGTCACTCACGACTGAAACGATCACTGCCTCAAATAGATGGGAGCAGGGGCAAACCGTCTCTCCCTTGCTTTTCAGGACAAACTGAAATTGGAGACAGTATCAATGTATCCTGAATGTTTCTAACTAGTGCCTGATAGCAGTCTACTATCCAGAAAGTCCAAGTGTAGCCACAGCTTGATGACCAGCTACTCTCCTACACCCCAGTAAGGTCAAGATTCTGCTCAAGGCATGAGGAAAGAAACAGTCTCAACAACACTGATGCACAACTCCCTCTCCAGTGATGAATAGTAAGCAGACATCTGTGCCCATCCTCCTAGACTCCCCTACAGCATTTAGCATTGTGGATCAGAGAGATGGCAGGGATCCAAAGAACTGTACTGAAGTCATTTCAGTCCTTTTTGAAGGCACACACAGAAAGTAAGGAGGCAAAAGGCAATCTCAGCAATGCAAACCTCTCCTCAGAGGACTGACAAAGATACAGTCTCTCCATTTGTATTCACAACAATATAAACTCAAGCAACAGCAGACAAATGGCATTGAAGCCAAAGTGGTACTTATATCACCTAAGCATAAAGACATCCCAACCCCCAATTTTGTAGTATTTAGCTGAAATCAAAACTAGAGACTGAATCTGAACCCAGGTGTAGACAAAGATGAAACACTGAAGAACATGCAAATGTCAGCCCTACAACTGAGGGCAAATTTCAGCCACAGGCATTGATACTTGGCCAATACCATTCACAGTTTCTGCATTCCTCATGATTTCTTATTACCAGTGGGGACTAGTTGAAAGGGATGTTTCTACTTCTCTTAGTTTCATCACTTAGCAACATAGCATATTTTCTATAAATCACTAAAGCCAGTCTAATTTCAGACAGGGTAGGAAACCTTCCAGGAAGAGCACAAGAAAAGTCAGCACCTATTAAATTAGGCATCAAACAATTTAACTTTACCTCTCAGTTTCCTGACTTGAAGAAATAGTTACTTTTCTAAGCTCATGATCTTGGCCTTTGTCATTAAGAATACACGAAGGGCAAGGGGCATACACTCCTTTTCCCCCCACATTTGGAGAACAGCGTAAAAAAATCCACAATAATATTCTTATGTATTTTTTAAAGTGTTAATTAAGAAAAGATTAAAAGATTTCACCCCATATCTCTAGCTGTCAAGTCAGCTTATTTTACCAAAGGATACAGAAAGGAAAAAGTACTCTTTCACCTGCAGTTAAAATATCAAATTCTGTATTTCAGATGAAGGAAAAAATGCTAAATTTGTTGGTCTTACCTTAAGCTTTTTCAATTCCTTAATGTATGAAGACTACAGCAGAAACTAAAGTAAGTTACCTTCTTTTAAAAACTAAAAAACTAAAAATATAATACAAACCAGACCCATTTCATTCACAGAATTAGCTTCCATACATATAAAAATTTCCTACAGACACGATAATACACTCAACCTTCATTTTCTATGATTAAAATATCTATTTCAATTGAGTTACTGTGGATGCTAAACATAAACCCAGAGATTGATTGACTCCGTTTTTACTGGACACACATACGCCAACTTTAGATTTACATCTTTCTTGCTGACATTAAAGTACATTAGAATACATCTTCATCTTGCATTTTCTTCTTGGGTATTTCTCGAAGTACTTGTTGCCTCCATGTATTTCAGAAAAAAAATCCACAACTCAAAACTTCATTATTATGATAAAAGCAACATATGAATGCATTTGCTGGTTTATGCTTAAAAGAGCAGATGCTTTTGGCAACAGAAGGATGGATGGTACATTTGATGGATGTGGTACATACTGCATTTGGAGGAAAGGGAAGCTGTCAGTATATTCAGATTAATATCACTGTATACACGTTCCAGGCAATGCAGTCATTGCATCACACGCACAACTGGGATCTAAAATAAATTGATTTACTCAACAGAAAAACCTTACTATTACCCTGGACAATTTAATTAACATGTCACTGCTCTCATATCCCTGCACGGGAAAATGAGACAGAATAAAAATACTTAGTTGCATTAAAAGTTTGAAATACAAAGAGAGTCATTAAATATGCTGAGTGATGTGGGACGCAACCAAAGCTTTCTTCTGTAATACTATAGTTACACTGTTTATACTTGAAGTAATAGAGTCTCAAAAATGGGAAATTAATTTATTTTTAAAATAAATACCCTTCAGGTTTTGAATGTCATGTGGATGTCTTATCTGGTGCAATCAAGTGAGGATTCTCATTTATTGATCTACTGGACTATTAATCATTTCAAGCAGATTCACTTCTCCATTGAGCCATAAACTTGACACAAGTCTCCCAAAAAGCAAATAAGAAGTTAAATGGAAGTTTAGACTATACATCTAACAGATGATGGCAAATTTCCAACTAGATCTGAATTTCACAGCTTATAACTGTCCCTTTCGCAAACCAAGATACAGAATGTGAATCACATACTTACTCTCATTTAGAACACCTAGAAAGAACAAAGAAAATGAAATATCTCTTGGGATCTTAAGCAAAAAAAGTTGAAAGGCTTGGCTTCAGCTTAGAAATCTGTTACACATGTGCTGTATTATATATAAACATTGAATGTTTTGGCAAATTCATTTTCCTGCAATGAATTATGTATGAACAGCTTTAACCCCCTTCTCCCCCTTTGCTAATGGCAGCCAACACGATGCTCTCAGACTAATCAGTCATTGAGCTCATCCCTGGGTTTAAGTCATACTCGCAGCTGAATTTGTCACAGCACTGCGCATGAGCACCTCCGTGGGTTATTTTTTTCAATGAGCAAAATGCCTTATAGTAAAATTTTCAGCAACAATGATTAATAAAAGCTTCTCTGATCTATTACAAATGTAAACCGTCACTAAGATTCATATATATTTTTTTTTTCCTTTCTGCATGTATTACCACAAGGGGAACTATAAGTAATTTCTCTCTCACTCATCCTTTAAGAGCCTGTGGCCACTGCTGATCTGTATTAATTGCTACAGAGAATTCAAAATCTGCATCTTCAAAACAGGCCAGAATAGCTCTCTTCATCATTATGTCAACTGCAGTAATATTTTACCATAGAAACCCTGAGCACAATGAGGCTGGAGCCTTCTGTGAGTTCAGAATACAAAATTATTTCTGGTGAATTACAGTTAAAAAACAATTTACAACTCTTTCCTTAAGACAGTAATTTCAATAAGCACTTCACTGTCTTCGGTTTCGTCTAAGTATATCTGAACCCACCACAGTTTGTCAATCTAGAACATAAAAACTTTTCTTTGTATTCCTTAAGTCATTAGGCTTACAATTTCCTATTCTCTGAAACTGCCTTCCCAGTAAAGATAATGGAAATTTGCCCAAACCTGCACAAAACCAGATATACAACAGGTATACTCAAATACTGAGTTCACTGGGATTAAGCAAAAGAATAAATACACAAAAATGACAGAAATAAAAGGATCTCTAAAATCTCTTATACATTTAATATACAACATTCAGGCAAGCACAAAAAGCTAGCTTTTAGGGGTCAAATAAGAATACACTTAAGTACATGTTGCAGATTTTAACAGAAACAGGATTGCCAAAGAAGCTTATCAAATGTAAGAGCCGAAATCAGGAAATGCTTGGTTACTTGTTTTGTATTTATCCCTAGTTTTTAAGCCATGAGATACATTGTAGAGAATAGAATCTCTAGTAAGACGCGGTTTAAAAAAAATTCACCCCTAAAGCTGCATAAATAGAAGGTTTGACTCATAATTCAAAAATATTTTCTGTTCAAGTTAAAAAAGAAAGATGACAAATTAGGATACACAGCTATGAAAAGTTAAAAAGTAAGGTCAATGGCAAGGTTTAGAAGCTGTGCTTAGCTGAACATCAAACCTTGCTTAGCCTCTCAAGTCCATATTTTCCAAAGAGAAGCAAAATACTAAAATCTTCCCGTTATACTACACCAGTAAACAAAGACATACGCCAGCTACAGGCGTACAGTGCAAGCATCTGCAGCGATTTGAAGACAAGGGTGGACATCAATAATGTACTTAAGACACAAGCCAGAGAGAAATCAATGGTCGAGATGCAATTCTGAGAGCAGATTGCAACAGCCATGCTACATCTTTGAGTTGCACGGAGGGGGCGTCTCTCATAAAGTATATAAATGTGACATCTCAGTGTTGAGGGCTCATGGAAAAATGCAAAAAGAAATTCTAGTTTGTAAGTGTACAGAGATTCTGAGAAGGTAGCTTGGTAGGTGGCATCTAGATCTCCATCCCCGCATTTTATAGAGACATAACAGAACAGCCAGTATTCTATAAGAAGAAAACCTAAGTAATTTTATTGTTGTTTCGTAGTCATTATCAAGTTCGGAGGAAAAAAAAAAAAAATCAGTCTGAACTCATTTATCATTATTTTAAAATAATGTCAAGGAGCTCTCTAAAAGTCTTCAGTCATACGTCATCTGTGTCCTACAGAGGATTCAGGTGGCAAAACACAAAGAAAAACAAAAAAAAAAACCAAAAAAAAAAAACCAACAACTTCTTTGGGGAATCTGAAAAACTCTGGAAATAACACTATATATCAACAAAAGAAAACTTCATGGATGTTATTGTAAAAAAAACCCAACAAAACCAAAACCAACACTCTAACAATCCTTTAAAAAACAAAGTCCTTTTTAAAGTGCCATGTATTTCACATAGCTTCATCTAGAAATGCATCTGTGATTTCCAGTTTTTTCCTCTGACTCTTCATTCTTAGGATTCAAATCCTGATTAGTGTGGGATAGTTACAATTCAGCTACTTCGACCTCTTTCAGAAGCAGGGCCAGTCTCAGCCCTGGCCACTCAGTACTGCTCACTGAAAAGCATCAACACATACCCAGCAGCCACCACTCTTAACCACGAAGTACAAATTAGCCATGAAGTACTAATTAGTCACGATGACCGAGTGTGCTCTAGCCCTTCATTTACTCTCTTCCTTTATTCTCCTCGTGTAGTGTAATCCACTCACTTTTGGATATAAAATAATATTGCACCATGTGAGAAACTACACCAGTCCATATGCACAACACCGAGGGCCCATCACCCATCAGGGTGTTTCCATTGAGTGCTTCCACACTGAGGGTGCTGCCTGTCTAAGCTCACTCAGATATGCATATCCTGAAAATAGTTTTGATCTGCTCCATCTTCATGTGAATTTTCACATTTCTTTAGCTGTCACGTTCTCTTGGTTTGTACCAGCAATCTGAAATTTCTGTGACTGTACAAGGCTAGCATGCACTTTAGACTTCTCCCTAGAATGTCATCCCTTCCAAAAAGTAAGCCTTAATAGAAAACTGATTTAAAGGTCTATGTAGTATTTGAGCTATTAAGTAGCCTTTAACTATAATTTTTCAGAGAGAAGTCAGTTGCTGAAAAGTCACATGGTATTTGTTTCTCTTGCAAATCTTCCTCTCATCCTTTCTCCAAAAAGATATTCTTAAAAGAATACAGACCTTTTGTTACATATAACATGTAATTTGATGCCTCTCTACGGCAAACCCAATAATGCATTCAGGCTAACACAAGTATATCTCTTGTAGAAATCTCGAGACTTTTCCATTAGAAGAACCCCAGAGGTGTTTTAGCCCCTGGAACTGGGGTGTCACGTCCCCTGGAACACTTACCAGTCTCCAGTCTGTTTTTACAGACATTTCCCTTCTGCCCAGGTTAGCTGTCTGGGCTGCTAAATGAGATCACTAGCTCAGCTGCTTTCTTACAGCTTCAGTATTGTTTGCATGGCAATGAGATTGCAAAGATAAAAATATGGATCTAATTTCCAATCTCCTCTTGGTAAGCCATAATACTGTATGTATTATAGAGTAACCACCCTCCTAATGCTGCCTTAAACTGAAAACCAAACGAGAACCCTTCCACTCAAAATTCCCAGTTGATCTCCTCCAAAAATAATATCTGAATTCTGTTATTGTACAAGGCTACAGAGGGAAGTTTTACGTGATCAAGCAAAAGAAAGGGAATCTGGTCATCTGCTCTCAGCACCAGGACAATCCTTCTGTGTGGGCTTGGAAAAGCTCTTCCATATTTCCATTAACTAAACAGAAGTTTTTCTGTATTTTTACAGTGAGGCTAAATCACTTCATCCACAATTGACAGCACCGGGATGCTGGAATTGAAAGATTCATAGAGATGCCCATTAAAGGAACCCAAAAAATGGGGTTTGGAAAGGGCAGGTGCAATCCAACACACAGCTCACCCAGTCTCTTGCTCTTGTGACAGTTCGCACGTAAGATATTTTGGAGATATTTAAATTGCACTACGAACTCTGTAAATATTCTAAGCTACCTCCAAATCTTAAGAGCAAATGTTGTCCCTATATAAATTGCAAATACTGTCAATTTATTTGTTTACTGACACCTTGAGTTAAATAAAACAATCACTTTGACCTCTGTTGTCAATTACAATGGTAATAATTATACAATTAATATTTCTCTTACTCCCTTTTCAGAAAACAAAATTATTTTGGCTAAAATTCTACAATACGGAACAATTTTTCAAGTGACTTTTAACACAAAATATCCACAAATAATTCCCCTTGCCTTTCTGGTAATTCACTTATATTATGCAAGCAGAGAATTTGGATCAACTTCCCCGCTTTCTCTTTAGTTGGCTGGACAAAATCTGTTATAAACAGAAAACTCCAACTCTGTTGTCTCTGGCAGAAACAGAGGGAGTTCTGTTAGCATTGTCCTCCTTTTGGAATTTGGCTTCTACTACAGCTCCAAAAACGGGTCCTTCCTGCACATCAGAAGGCTGATACTCAGACACGAGTGCATTGTGACAATGATGGAGGAAAGGGTGTTAGCTGAGCAGACAAGAAAGACTTAATTGAATAAAACACTGAGAAAATACATGTCTCATATAATGAAGTAATTTTTCTTAATGTTTTAAATAAATGCTGCTTTTCATTCCTCCCAAACTGCATTTATAGTATAATTATACGATTGCTGGGGGTTTCATACAGCTGAATTATAGGGTGTCTCTCCCACATTTTGTTTGTGAAAGAGTCTCTCCGCTTCCCTTCATACCTCTCTAACCACCGACAAGGATACTTTCAAGGCATTCTATAATTCAATTACAGCTATCCTCTGAGAAACATATAATTTTATAGAAAGATTCAGGCCATCATGTATCCCTTTTTTCCCTGTTATGAAAGCATTTGTCTAAAGTCTGGTATTAAATTTAAATAGGTCTGAAACAATTTAAACCCAGTAGTTTTCAAGTGTGCCATTTGACAGGTGTTAGGCTGGCACAACCCCTGTGCTCCCTTTTAAACTCAAGTGCTATATGGGCTAAGGATATGTTGCACAGAAACTCCTCACAGGGAGTATGATGGGTCGTGTGTGTAAATATATAGATGATGCATGCCCCCACCTCAGTTTCTACGCAGCTAAACTGGACATAAATAGACACAAACATTCAACACAGTTCAACTGTAACATCACATTCTTAGCTGCTGTACATATGCTAATTAGAACGCAAAACACAAATGTCTGAGCTAAATTAATAAACAGCACTATAGTATCAAAAATGCTTCCCCATCATACAGATCTTTCCAGGCACAGAAATACTGGTTTGTAAAAATCAGAAGGTCTTATATAGGTTTCTTTTCCTAAAGGAGTGATATCATGCTGATTGCAGTGAAAAACTGAAGAAATGCAGAATGGATAATTCCCTCTCAGCTCAATTTCTCACACTTCACAGAAAAGGAAAGCCAAACTAGTTCAAGTAACTACCTCAAACAAGCTACAGATGGCCTAATAGAACAGCCATAACTTTTCAAATAGTGGGTCTGTGATCCCTGCAAAACTCAATGGAAGATGTAGATGGAAAATGGGTTAAGATTTGCATATCATAACCAAAGTTAATTTTCATTATTTATCCTCAGTTCTATCACTCAAATGAAATTAAGTTTCTTGCAGCTTCTATTTTGAATCCGTTGTAGGGACTTAAAAAAACTAATTCATTTAAATAAGGTTATTATTTTACTGTCTAAAATTTTTAATCTAGTCCTATTTTTCTAAAAATCAATATTTTTAATACAATTTATATTTCCTATTATCCTGTGTGGAACAAAGTATTATAAGAAGAATAAAAAATTTGAAACTCGCTCTTCAGATTGCTCAAATATAATCACATGGAACACTGAGTAAATTGTAAAGAAAAATAATGGAAATATCTCATAAATGCATACAATTGTAAGAGGAAGAAAAAATAGTAGGAAATCTGCTCACGGTTCTGAAATGCTTTGACACCAGTGAGTTTAATCTCCTGACTGGAGACAGAGGAGTTTGCTTACCCTGGTGTAAGTAGGGCTTTCCAATGTCAGACTGCTCGTGGTAGGGATTGGAATTGTTTTCACAAGGATACCAGGAACAGCTTTTCCAAATGCCTGAGCTCAAAGAGAAACAAGCTTTGTTCTCAGTATATTCGTCAGGAACTTTACTAACTTGAGGCATTTAGTCATGTCTAAAAAAACCAGAGATGTGGAAGCAACAGTGCTTGTTGTAGCCAACTTGTGGAAAACAACAATGAACCTAGCGCCAAATTTCAAATCCAGGGAAATAACATTGAGCCTTCCTGACAACATTCTCTTGGTCAAGTCTTTCCTGATCTAGGATTCTGTAGTTATTGCAACTGCGAGGCTGGAAAGCAAGAATTTTCACTGTTAATACATACTACTTTGTTTACACATAACAAAAAATACCTTTGTGTATTTAAGTCATCACTTGTGATTTTTCATGTCACCTGAAATGGATTCTGAAAGCATCCCTGGAGCACCCAACTCCAGCTGTATCGTGCAAGGAAAACAGACCCCGTATGTTTTTAAGTCAACTTTACTTGAGTTTATTGCAGTGTTTTTGAAATTTGCAGCCTCAAAGCTATCTCTGACTCATCTCTTTCTTCGGCAAAATCAAAACAAGCCATCAGAATAATTCAACTACACCATGGCAGTTATTTTCTATTTCCTAGGTTTTCAAGCACGACTGGATGGCAGCCAGTGCCAAATGCTGATTTTCAAAAGGATAACCACAAGCTACCTAGGGAAGGGAAGAAAGTTGCCAGTTGACATATCATATTTCATCTATCATAATTTGTCAACTAAACCCAGAAAGGGTTTCTAAAAAGAGAATCTCGACAGCACTTCAAGAATTTTATTTTTCAGATACTGCTCACAGTTGACAAAAACTTTAAAATTCGTTCAGATTCCTGGTGAAATTAAGTAGATATCGGGAGCTATTTCACAATTATTTTTACATGCGGAGGTTTTCTGGATCAAGCAGTTCGAAAATGGTGATACAAATGACACTGCAGTAACACTAAATTGACACTTAAAAATAGAGCTGAATTTAATTACCTTCATTTTGCAAAGCAGAGTGAAGTACCATAATTTTTACCACACAATCTGATTGCTGTTACAGAACAATCTAAACATTTAATGCATTTAAAAAAAGAAGTTATTTGTGCAAATTCAACAATTACAGTATCCAAGATAACTAAAAAATGGTGACTTAAATCAAAATAATTCCAACAGAAACGCACCTGAAATCCGTGATTCTAACAAAGAAAACTAAAACCTATGCCAAACAAGAAAACAAATATCTGCAAATTCTAGTTTATATGGACTAAAAGATTTCTCATGAGATTCACGTAAGTAAAACAAGTGTAAACCATTGCAGAGGCTGTCTGCAATGCCCAGCTACTGATGCACTAATGATTGTCAAAAAGGGACCAAAAAGCTTCTGGGAGAAGTGAGGAAAAGTCAGCATTATACTTAGAATATTAAGCATATACTTACAGACCAAAACCACTGGCAATATTTTATATTCTATTTAAAATGGATGGCTGCTCTTCACTAGAAAATTCTGGTGGTATGGAGTTTTGGTATCACTTTCCACCAATTTTAAATCAATATTAAATGATCCGTCATACAGTAATCAGAGCTGTAGTTTCAACCACATAGAAGTAATGTTTACTTCTGTAATGAAGGTTGTCCTACTCAGTTTGACTGGAAATACATTTTCATTTGACTTCTTTCATTTAAGAAAAGCTGTACAACCCACCCCTCTAGCTTAAGGCTTGAACAGCTTGTTCAGCTCTGCTCAGTCATTAACTGCCCATGTGACCTTGCACAAACAACTTTTTAATGTGTAAGGCTGAGATAATAGCACTTTTCTACACCATAAGAGTATTCGGTGGATAAGGGTGTTAAGAGGTGCAAATTGCAGGGAAGGCACAATCCTGACTTTGCAGAGAGAGAGATTAGTTGCCAGTTATTCCACAATACATTGTGAAAATTCAGGTGTGGCAGAAACAGGTAAAGATTGGTGAGATTACTGATTTTCTTGGATTTTCAGGTGCCTTACAGCCATAGTAACTAGTTTAATTTTGTTAAGATATTGTGTTGATTCCTTTGTAGAAATCAAATTGCTGGTGCCTTGAAACCTGACAAAACCAAGCAGTAAAAAGGGAGGCAGACTATTCCAGGTAATCTTGGCTTCCCCCCTCTCTCAATTTATCAACCTTAGCAAGTGCCATTTTTGGTCTCAGTGTTTCTAGGATTCATTTGCTTAGTCCAGATTCAACATCGCTGTACATGTAACTGGAACTGCCTACAGAAAAACCAACACAAAACAACCCCCAGGTTTTGCCCAGAATCAAAAGGCAGTAGCACTAACACAGGAATGATAATATATTTTTGCAACTGGTCAGACCTTAGCAGCCAGCAAACATGTCAGGCCTACCGAATAATATCCATGTGATAAAGGAGAAAAAAAAACCCAACCAACCAACCAAAAAAAAAACCAAAAAAACCCAAACCAAAGAAACTAGAGCTCCTGGTCTACCACCCAATAACAGAAAATAAGCAGTAGTATCCTGGATTTTTCTGGGAAAGAGAAGTATCTGCATTCATGGAGACAGGGCCTGTTTTCGGTTTGTGATGACAACAGGCACCAGAGGATTCTGTCACTAATCTGCCTCCAGCTGTGGTGCTGGAGAGCACTTGACACATACAACCAAACTTAGCATTTAATTTCCTTTCACCTACATGGCAGGGTCAGGGGAGTGCTGGGCATTTTTCCTGCATTTCCGTCCTCCAGCTCTGTGCCTCAGTGCAGCTAATTGGGAATTCCAGTGGGCGACCACTTACTCAGCACCTTACAGAGCCACCAGACTCATCTCTCTGAATACAAATGCAGTGATTTTCATGACAGAACTCTTCCTTAAAGATAAAAATGCATTTGAGGATGATGTAGAAAATGTCAAAATCATGCCTCAGATTTGCTACTGACCCCATGACATGGAGAAAGGTTAGCTTGGATATTGTTGGCAAGCTGCCTGAACTCCAGTGTTAAGTGTAAGGACTCAATCTCTTGCCATTGCCAGAGAAAGAACCTTACACTAAGGCAGAGAACCAAGTGGGATGGAGGAAAGAGATTAGTACAATGAGGAAAAAAAAAAGTAATGGGATAAATAATAACACTGCAGGCCTTTAAAGACAAAAAGATTGCTGAAAGAAAATACCATATCAGATTTGTATCTAATAGGAAACAAGCCCTGAAGAGAAAAACTACGAAATCTTCTTTACACTGATCCTTGGAGCACAGTGGAATAATACATTTTAATACAATGTTGAATTTTAACGAACAGCAAAGGCTTATTAAAATGTTAAGCAGAGAAACAAAAAATTATCAAGATTTTAGAGTCTGTGAATTCCTCGTAACTGTAAACATCATAGAAGGGAAATAAAATACATTTCCCCTACTGCATTTTTATTGGTGTATCAGAAAGTGTCCTGATAGTTAATGAATAAAAAACAAAAAAGCATAAACAGGCTTGGATTACAGTTGTGACAATTTCTATCTAGGGGTAAGCTAAACAAAACAGAAATCCTCTCCTTATTATGCATAATATGTCTTCAAAAAAATTAAAATTATAGCTTTGTTATTACATAAATTAAAATGTTTTACAAAGGAAATCTCTTACATGTTCATGATCGTCTATGAATATCGTAATTTGGCATCTTTGCAGCAGGACAAAAAAATGATAAGAAGCATATGATATTCCTTCTAAAATTCCTCACATTAAGTTTTCCTATGGCTTCCAGGTGCAGTCAAAACCTAAGGAGAAGTTAGAGCTTTATCTACAGCTGGCATGTTGTTAATACAGTATTCTGAAAGGCAAGGACTGGCTGCTGTGCCCAGTCCTGTATACAAACCTTCAGCTTTCCAGTGACTCAAAAGAAGAAAAGAGCTCATTGTAAGTGTGTAGTATCTGCGAACAGATATAGGATATTTTCCCATTAAATGAATTATTAGGGTACCTAATTAGGTTGAAAAATGTGACATAGGCTATTAATAAACTGAATCAAAACCACTTAGCAAATAAAAATTACCCAGTCACAATATGTGAACTGAGTTTACACTCAAAGGTTAACTAGAAATCTCAGTAGTATTTTGTATGGTCTGCTACAGCTACATAGATTTTTATTATGGTGCCATTATGAAAATGAAAAAAACTTTTCAATTTACCTTCTGATAAGTAGGTGGTCTTTGAACAAGACTACAAAGTAATCTTCAAATAAAACGAACAACAAGGAGGCACCTCAAAATGGTAGATCAACTGCTTTCATTAAACACATACCAGTATTCTTTCAAAGATTCATTTGTCTTAGACAATTAGTTGATGATAAAAAGAATTTTCCAGATCTTTTAAGGAATACATAAAAGACTAAAAAACTCAAAGTTCGGTAAACATCTCCGTTGTCCCCCCCAACAATCATCATCTGGTTGAAAGCTGTGGCAAGCCCTGCTGTGTCTGGTCTATGGCAATGCTGGCACACTCTACTCATAAAAGGAAAATTTTCCACACCTGACAAACCTCCTGAACTCTTTTCCACAATCCCAGAGGTTGATCATGTCAATGTGTGATAATTAAGTAAATATGGGTGGAGATTTTTGAGAAAATGGTGACCTCTTTTCACACAACAGTTAGAGCAAATAAACACAAAACTGTCCAGCTGAGAATCCAGAGGCAAAACCATGAAAATTTAGACCTTAATCAAACAAGGCCTTTGATCAAGCTGCGCAGGCATTGCTTTTACCATTCAATCAAGTATTTATGAAAGTCCAATACAAAGCTGCATTTACAGAAAAGCATTAACTCCAGCTTAAATGTAAAGGTGTAAAGGGAAGAACTGGGTAGAATTTTGGTTGCAAAAACAATTAATCTTGGTTTTTCAATTACTTTGGAAATGCTATGTTGTTTAAGAAGCAAACTACTATGCATTGCAATTTAATAGCAGAAACAGAATTGGCTGGCTGAGGGATTGATTTTTCATTAATTCATTTCACTTAGTAACATACAAACACTGTTGGCCTTGTAACTTTCCTTCAACCCTTTTTTGACTCTTCAGACACATCCAACTGAGATGTAGGCCCCTATCAGAGGATTTATCAGAAGTTATAACCATATCCTTCACCAACAGGGTTGTCTTTGAGCCCATTTCTATCCTTGGTCTGCATTTACTTCCCCTTTTAAGTTTTTGAACAAATGTTGACATTCTCAGACTGCACAGTAGTCAGAAGATGACTAATTCCTAATTCTTGCATTCTTAGGCAACTGCCTCAGTACGGGGAAGAGAGCCAGGCTGAGATATATCCTTATCAACAAATGCTGCTTCCCATCATCATTTTCACACTGACCTTAATGCACATACATTCCTAAGACAAAGAAATATTTAAGATCCTTCTCCCCAAATAACAGCTATGTTACATTTTTCAATACAGTGCCCTGATTAAAGTATACAGAGTGTTAGCTCCTTTACAAAAGCACAACTAAATCAGTGTGCTCAGTATGTATAATACTTTTCGACTGCTAAGGCCACCTGGAAAAAGACAACAAGGCCTTTCAGCTCTAGCCCAGCAGCTCGAATTTAACTCAAGTGTCTGGTATGAGCTAAAAGATAAAAAAGCAATGAGACTGGGGTTTAGATGGCCTTTCTTTCATTCACAGTATACAGCAAAGACAATACACTGACTGAATGGTTTTATCCAAATTCTTAACTTTCAGTGAACAAATGGACTCTATAATTTGAAGCACAGGCACTAACAGGACATAGAAAAGTGTTAATCTGATTCCAATGAAGAGAATCTCTAAGGTTAACTCCCTGGGCAGAGGTCTGTACACAGCACTAAGTGACAGGTGAATGGAGCAAACAGGACCCAGCTCCTCTGTGAGCACATCTGCAGTCACAAGCCAGCCCTGGGACAGAGAGGCCAAAGCCACAGGAATTCAAGGACAGCACTGCTACAGAGCACAGCTGTCAGCCTCCTTACATCTGCATTGTGATTAGGACAGAGGATTAAGATATTTGGATTTAGATATTTTAGATATTTATGTGTAGATACCGGATCCTGGGAAAGCGGAGTCTTCCCAGGCGTTTGAAAGAGAACAGAAAGCATTGATAAACAAAAGTTGCACCTGCTGTTGTTGACATTGCATGCATGTGAGTCGAGATGTTTTTGGTAAAAGCAAGAGGTGTTGCCTTCCTTGGACCAATGGACTGACTCTATTCTCGGGTCAGCAAAGTGTTCTATAAAAATGTGTGTAGTTCTTACAATAAAGCAGTTTCTTCTACCCCTGGGAGGAAGCCGTGTTGCTGGGTCGTTCTTTGTCACTCCTCTAGCAATAGCGACATTTATGGATTTTGATCTTTTCAAGAAATGCTCCAACACAAATGACTAGTATTTATTATTTATTTATAATTTTAAAAGAATATCACTAATTGCATTTAGATTTCATGGAATAAGAAAGAATCCTACAGCTAAACAATCATGTAGCCGCAGGATGTTGGCTTATAAACTAGTGGGAAACACCTACCTCAGACATGAAGTTAGCTGGTCACTAATAAAAAACCCAACATCCTACAGAAAAGTAGTCAAAACCTTACAGAACAATTTCCAGAACAATTTTTAGCATATAAATCAAGCAACAGTTGAAAAAAAAAAGTAAATAATTAAAACCTAATGAAAACAATACAAAACTTTTTTAGTATGTAAGGAGCCTTGTGGAGGTCCAACACAACTCACAAAACAGGTGTAACTTCAACAGTAGGCAAGATTCTCTGCAGCCCTATTCAGTCAAAATTTGACATTCCTAGGATCCCACAACTTCTCCAAGCAACACATTCCCAGGTCCATACCAACCTTCATCACTAAGAACTTACTGTCCTGTTTTCCTAACGAGCATCTCCCTGTATTCCCTCCTGTCTCTGTGCACCCCCAGGCCAGCCTGGCTCCTGCAGCTCACCATCCATGGACACACAGGAGGCTCAAGAGCAGGTGAAGGATGAACTCAGCCTTTCCATTTGTCCTTCCCTACAAGGTCACTCTTCTCCAGCCCCCATTTAGCTCACTGAAGCACTTAAGAGTGGGAAAGACCTTGTGTGGGAGAGTTTCAAAATCATTTGGTATTCACTTCACACTGCTCCTATGCTAACATCAAATGCTTATGCAAATTTTAGCCTACCACTCTGCAAGCGGAAAATACTGTTAATAATTAAATTGACCAAAAAATACTTTTTTTTCCCCTATTTCCTGTAATGGAGGTGCCATCTGTTGTCTATTAACCCTTAGTTTGTAAGCAAAAACACTGAAATTCTTCCTGTTCTGTGATTTCTGCAGGCTGATTATTTATAGCCCATCTGAATGATTTTCTTTCAGTTTTTACTGGGAGTGAAAGAAGGTCTCTAAAGTATTTTTATTTATCCTTAACGCACTATGTTGTCGAAATGTCTGAGAAAAAGGGTCAAAATCATGCACATATCACAGAATTCTTGCACCAAAGAGATTTTCGCCTAATAGAAGTTACACACAAGGTGTATATTTGTAGGCTTATATATAAGTAATTTCACATGCATTTAATGGATGATATACCTGCTCCTTCCACTCAGATGATACCTTCAGACTATTAATCTTTTGTAGAAAAACACAAAAGAAATTAACAATGTAAATCAAACAAAGTAAAATAGAAACTTAGTTCTTAAAAGGACTGACTAATCTTGTAGTCAAATCCTGATAAAACATCTCAGCATGTCTCCTCCAGAAACAGAAGAAACCGTACATAATGATCATTATTTTCAGTAACCACTAGCACTTCCCTGGTATTAGACACGTCTTTCCCAAACTGGCTGTGACTACCACCAGGAAGGGACCCTGGTAGGCCTGTTGTGAATCCTACAGGCCTATCCAGTCTGAATGATTTTCTGACTTCACCAATGAAGCTTAGAGCATGTAATTAAATAACCTTTTCTTTAGTCACTGCGAGTTATTACAACGTTTTTGCTACATTTCAACATATGCTTAAAAAATCTAGTTATCAAATTTTAATTATTTTTAATGAAACTACTGACTACTAGTTTCAAGGTTAAGAAAATAGTTAATATTTGAAAATAGCAAAACAGCATTTAGTAACTGGGAAAATCAGTAGAAAGTCCTAAAGAACTTATTTTAGCATGTCAACAAAAGAACTGTATATAGTACAAGTCTACACCTAAGAGCTCCTGTACACGCACTCTTATAACAAAGAAAATAATTTTTTCTTTTTAATGCAGGAAGATAAATATATATCCAGTAGTAATATTCAACTACCATTCGCGCTTTCACATTATCTTCAACTCCTATTTGCATTTGGGCTTGGAAAATACTATCTTTATTTTGCATTTCCATTAATATTTTTGGGGGGGGGCCGAGGGGTGCTCAGCAAATTTCCACAAAATTGGTTGAAAAATGGTAATCCACAGCTACAAATGCAGCAGTCCTTAAAGGCAGTATACTTAATAACTGACATTGATTAGAATCTCTGAATGTTCCTGGTGGTATTTAGACGTGTGACAAAACACTTCCCTGTGAAATCACAGCAGCTGATGAAGCAGACAGAACAAGAGGATGTGTTCAAGCCGATGTTTCCTTGAATTTCAGCAGGAGTTCCCATTCACATCTTATACCACTTCTAACTGAAATATACTCAAAGAACTTCTTTTCTCCATTTCTCACCATCAATTTGGCAAGTTGAATAGTAAAGCCCACAGTACCATATGGTAGAAGACAGCTGAGAGATAAACGTGTTATGTAATGTCAATCCTAATGAGTGACAGAAATAAAACTCAAAGAGCCAAATATCTGGCTTCAGTATCAAAAATTCAAAGTTAAGCATAAAAGCCTATTGTACAGCCAGTGACAAATATTTCCAAACTATGATATTGTACCTTACAGATGTGTGGTACAACTTTTGTTTCTCACAGCAGACCGACTAAAAAATATGCATTCTCCCAAACTCTGAATGAAGAGCTCAGCAATGCTTTCAGCTATGCCTAATACCTCAGTGCTGCTGGAAGAGAAAGGAAATGCAAACACATGTTTTTATCTTTTTTCATTTGAGTACAGAGATGAATGGAAGAGAGAAGTAGAACCTATTTTCACACTAATTCAGTACAGCTTATTACACATGTAAAATTTCAGCTTGAAAAAGCAGACAGCAGGAAACACTTAGCATTTCAGGAAATGCAGGTTTTAAGATGTCTCAAGCATTTTAGCTGTATTTTTCTTCAACATCAAATAAACTACTGACAATCCCAGATACAGTTTCAGTTCTAGACACACAGCAAGCAAATCTGTTCTCCTTCCTACTCCCTCCACCCCTTAAAAAATTATTCCTATAGTTCAGTCTTTCCCACTGATATGGTAAGAGACTCAGATACGATAATACCTTCAAAGTTCTGATTTTTAGAAATTTTTTTCCTAGCCTACTCCTTCTTTTAGAATACACCTTAAAGCTGGAGAAAATTAAGTCCACACCAAGAGCAGATGTTCCTGAAACCCATCTGTATAGGCCAAGAGTTATAAAAGCATCACAACCTAACACGTTATTGAACAGAAAAAAAGGTACAGAAAACTATACAGAAAAAAAATTTTCTTGCAATACACAAGACAAGTGTACATACAGGAACAAGGGTTGATGAAACCAAGCCTCCTGAACAATTCCCAAGCTTCTGGGGTGCATTACCCACATTCCCCAAATAAATCAATCCTGGCTTCTATGTGCTCCTGCATTTAGTTGGCAACCATGATAAGAACTTCTTAAATCCATTTTCTTTCACCCTAAATCCTGTGTTCAATTCTAAACCCTCACGATAAGAAAGACACTGAGGTGCTGGAGCAGGTGCAGAGAAAGGCAGTGGAGCTGGGGAAGAGTCTGGAGCATAATTCTGATGAGAAGCAGCTGAGAGAGTTTAGCCAGGAGGAAAAAAAAAGGCTCAAGAGCGACTTTATTGCTCTCTACAACTCTCTAAAAGGATATTATAGCCAGGTAGGGGTTGGCCTCTTCTCACAAGCAACTAGCCATACAACGAGGGAAATGGCCTCAAGCTTTGCCAAGGGAGTTTCAGGTGGGTATCACTAAAAATTTCTTCACTGAAAGTGTGGTAAGGCATTGGAACAGGCTCCCCAGTGAGGTGGCTGAATCACCATCCCTGGAAGTGTCTGAAAAACAAGTACACTTCATCATCTTGAAGTATCTTTTCAACCCTTAATGATTCTATGATTGTCTCCTGCTGCCCTCTGCCCTGCCAACAGGCCCTACACTGCCCCTAACAGACTACTTTTCTAGAAAGCCAAAACAAAAGGTCTCAGGTTTTTATACCTGAACTACAGACAGGTGTTTCATACAAGTTTTCACAACTAATAATACTTTTAATCTGGCACTGTTTCTTTTTAGAAAAAAATCATAAAGCTCATGTTCAACAAATCCAGCTGCCCCACATTTTTGTTCTCTTGGCATATATGTGACCTACTACTTCATTCTGTTAGCCTAATTTCATTATTTCATTATTAAATATGCAAAATGAAGACTTAAGAATTCTTATCTGTTTCCCTTCCAGTATTTGGTTCTACCTCTTGAATTTCAGGGGGATTCTATAGTGTGACTTCTCCCCATTTAAAATACTGCAGTTTTACTGAAAATGTGTAAATCTATTTAGACATTTATGACCCAGCAAAGAAAGCAGCCAACAACACTGGGCTCACAAATGCAGAGGAGGATAGATCTAAGCTCTTTGGTACTGAGACCAGTTTTAGTCCGTCAAGTACCAAAAAGTTCCTACATGGTTTACTCTACAAAATTATTACTACTCTTCTGTTAGTTTTTAATTGAAATTGAAACATGGAAAATTTCAATTTTCACTTAATTTACTAAGAGACATTCACTGAAAGGATTTACTATAAAAGATAACTCAAAGTAAAAGGCACATTTGCTCAGATATCAGTTGCAGGCCTATAGAGTGATAATGTCAGGGACACAACCTTGGACAGCACAATGAACAACATGTTCAGATACTCAGAAGTTGGATGCCAATTTTTATAAATGCTACCTCAATTAACCATGTTTTCAAATGGAGTAAATATGTGTGTAATATCAGAACAATTAGAGCTCAGTTCAAAACTATTAATGCATAATGCTGAGGATATCAGTGTTTTACTTCCATTTTGCTGCCATCTAAAATTAAAAATAATTTCAGAGGCTCCTGTGCAGTCACAAGAGCTTTATGCTCTGACTTGTCCATAGGCTCCAAAAACTGTTATCAAACATAAATTCTGAGTAAAGGGACAAGAAGTTAAAGGAGTATAGGGAACAGCTTTTTCACATGTTCACTTGAAACATGTGAAGCTTGAAGTGCTTCAAACAGCATCAACTTTTCCTTAGATCCATCACTTACTTCAAGACTCCTATTCTAACAGACACTGCCCACATGCAAAATAGAATTAATTTGAGTCAAACAGTTTACAAATCAAAATGAGGACGGAGAGACTAGATGAATACAGCAAACAGATGGGAAGAGAAAAACGGAACAACTAATGAGACAAACCTGGCAAAAAGGCAGTCTCAGAGCAGTCTGGAGTGACTGGTGTTAAACATCCCAGAGATGCCACAAATGCAGAGTCATACACAAGCACCTGAGGATAATGAACTTGGCAGACATTTACAGATAACCTTTTTGTTGACTAAATGGGACAAAGGTATCCAAACACTTCACCAGACAGAGATAAAGCTTGGCACAGGCTGATCTGTGCATGAATTTTGTTCTCTTCTGGGCTACAAACAAGGAAGTAGGCCACAGAAATTCAAAAGCAGAAAGGTTAACCAGTTTATATTTGGTAAGGCAGAGAAAGTGAGTTGGGAGAGATGTTGTGGTGACAAACCAGAAATCTAGATTTTACCAAACAATTTTCAGTGGTTATATAAGGAATGTGTTTAGGGAAGGGAAAGGTTTGTTCAGAGGCAAACGGACACCATAGTCAAGAAGGACAGAACAAGATTAAGAGATTTAACTATTCTGTCAGAGGAATGATTTTATCTGAAAACGTAATTACAAAAAGCCCGCTCACTTTGCCAGTTTGGGTCAACCAGGAATCATAGAAATGGGCCTGCTGCAGTGGTGAGCCTGAGCTATCAAACCCTGCCAGAGTCCTTCAGGCAGAATGCAACTGCAGATAGAAACAAACCAACCAAACCAAAGAAACTATGACTAAGCTCTTACTGTCAAGATTGTACAAACAGAAGTGGGCAAGACAGCAGTGCTAGAAATATAGGGACAACAGTAAAAATTCATCTGTAAAGTAAGAGGAAGAATATTAAGCAAGAAAGTATTAGAGACAAGCAAATGATCTGGGAGAAGTTTGAGTCAGGAACGTCCAAAGAAGAAAGGATTTTAGGAACAGAATATGGTATGAAACATAAAAAGCATGCAGGGGTTTTCAGAGAATAAATGGCTTTTGTTCTGACCTTTTCTCTGATATTATTTCCTAAGCAAAACAGAAGTCATTCAGCAACCCATCCCAACTACTGTCATTGGATTCTAACAAGCTACAAGAATGCCTGGTCACCAAGACTTACCTTTAACAATCCCATACATCACAAAATGTCACTGAAGTCTTCACAACAAAATTTCCACCAGTAATTCTCTACTTCTAAGAAACTGTTATTAGAGTTCAGAAAAACAAGCTGAATAATATTTTTAATTGGTATTCATGCTAAGGCACAAACATCCTTCTGCTCATTTGAGTATCAACATGAACTGACAGATAGAGAGGCTTCCAAACACAAACATTAAAAAAAAATAGAATGTGGGCTCCACTGGCCTTCTACAAAAGGAGGAATTCAGCAGAAATTTCACATAGCAATGACAGTCATCTATTTTAACTCTTATAGGTTATTTTTACACAAGGAGAAATTAAGTAAGCGAAGAACATTACTTTTTAAAAATCTGAGGAGTGGTATCTGTCTGTGTTTTAAGAGTTATCTTTAAGATGGAAAGCAAGCCATAAACTTATCAATAACTTCATTGCTTGAGCTGAATTTTTTCAGATAACTACATGCACGTAGATGAAGTTAACTTTCTTTTCACTTTTTCAGAAAATAAAAAAGTGTAATGATTATTTTCTGAAATATGCGTATTTTTCATCTAAATATTATCTTCTATAATAGGAATGCAAAGTACAGAATGCCTAATGCAATACTCACTTAAAAAAATAATTGTCCAACCAATGTCAGAAGTGACTTGACTTTTAAGGGCAAGAAGATGCTGAACCTGATCCAAGTTTGTTAATTAATAGCTTCCCTAGATAAATTCTGTTTTACTGTTGTACTTCATTACTAAATCTCTCTGCTTCAAGGCAACAGATGGCTTCAATTCCCCAAAATTCAAACCAAAAAATCCGTAACTCTCCATACTACAACAATCTAAATTCAGATAGATGTTTAAATATTAGTATAATTTTTAATTGAGTAGTGAAACAGCCATGGATAGAGGAACAGTTTCTGGACAGTTACAAGTTCAGAAACTTATTTCTACATTCCTGTTGTTTAGTGAATCCTTGATCAGCACCAGATACATAAAAATAACTAAACCACCAAATCCTTGGCAGCAAATCTGAAACCACTATGAGAAGAACAGTGAATCACACTCTTCTGTCAAGATTGTCAGTTAAACACTCTGTGTTGTAAGAATATCAAAACACAGTACACAGGCTCAAGCTTTCAGGGGACAGACTTTCCAGCTGACCTAGGATTACTGCATCGTTTAAATAAAGCCCACAGTAACCATTCTCTTTCAGTGACCATACGCACGAAGATTCCAAACACAAATACCACTTATTTCATCCTGTTTCTATGGCATCATGACCTAAGGGCCACCAAATTCAGCAGAAACCTTTTAATTGA
Source organism: Acridotheres tristis (assembly GCA_037013685.1). Lineage (NCBI taxonomy): Eukaryota > Metazoa > Chordata > Aves > Passeriformes > Sturnidae > Acridotheres > Acridotheres tristis. The sequence goes on along the minus strand of CM072889.1, from coordinate 10,180,663 downwards.
TTTGAAAGTATGTCCTCTGACCCTGGTGTTGCAAAGATCTGCACAGACAGATCCTTGCTGTAGTGATTCCACAACTCTTTGTAGAATTAGGACCACTAAAATAGAGGGGCTGGTTCTTTGTAGCAATTTTGGATTTTACACCATTCCAGTTACTGAAAATGCTGTGGAGTTTCTTTATCAAACTACGCTAACACCCATAAAAGGATAAACTGAAACTTCTGGCATCGTGTCAATGTGTGTATCAGAATCTTGGAGCAAAACAAATGGGTCTGTTGTCAGACACAAAATGAACATTCTGAATAGGCCCTGTATAGCCATTTATTAATGCTTTTACAGTAATATTTTCAATACATATTATTAAAATAACTATTTTAAATTTCACCCCAACTATGTTAATTTTCCTGATCTGGCATTCACTGTATCTCGTGTTTCATACCTCATGCATTGAAATGTTTCAAAACACCGAGGTTGAAAACTTAAAGATAATTTCATTTTTCAGTACACCATTGCTTGTTGCTGCATTCGGCTTTCTACAAAATCAAGTCAAAGAGAAGACAATTAATCAACATTTCTAATACACTAAGTTTTACTGGGTTTTTTTTAACTTAAAAATTTTAATTCATTCATAAGAGTCTGTTCTATTTAGAATTTAAAAGAAAGAAAGTCAAACCTCAGGGAAATGGAATTCAATTAATATGTATGTGTCCACTGGTGCTGGGGGAGAAGCTGATCTACATGTGGAAACCACAATACAATTCTCCATTGGTTTATATAAGAAAAACAGCTTTCATCTGCTGAAATGGTCAATATAAGAATATAAAACTTCTAATCTGAATTTTAATTAGAAATAGGTCAAGCAAATGCTCTTCCTCTCCCCCCATGCCCCCAATTTTCCTAGCACAAACCTCATTATTCTGAAAAGCATGGTGTAAAGCATATCTAAAAATAAAACTATTTAATATACTTTTAGCACTCCTATCAAGAAGAGTGACAGTTTTCTGTCAGTTTTGGAAAAGATATGCATAAAAAGAATAAAATTTGAGAAACCTTGATTACTCAGAATTACTGCTTGACTATTAAATAAAAAAATAATTTGCATAGAATACTACCAGGCTCTCTATATGTAGGTAGTTATTTCCTTCCCAGCAGCTCTTAGAAGGCAGAAGTGTGAAGATGTCCTAGATATAAAAGCTCCCCCATCAGACACACACTGTAGTCTCTCAGGCACCCCGGATTTCACTGCACTGCTACAAGTGGGACAGCAATGAGACACTTGATTTTCAAGACAAGCCCAAGTACTGCAAGAAGCAATCCCAGCTGAATAACATACTCCTGCCTGCCTCAAAATGAGCTGAAAGTGAGTCCAATATTAAAGGTGAATTGAAGAAGAGTTGAGAAGTCACGTTTCTTGTAAGAAAAAAACCATCCCAGTAGCAGGAAGGAAAAGCGCCCAGTCCTGCAGTTCTTATGTGAGCAGATCCCCTGAAATCTGTGAAATCACTGGAAGCAAAACTACAGGCTCCATCTCACAGCTATCAAAGACTAATCTGTGAATTCCTGTAAAGTTACTTACATAAGTGCATTTAGGCTTTGACCTCATTTGGAGGAACATCAGAACTCTTTGGTCCACAAGGTTTACTACTTAGAACTGTATTTCAATTCAGAAGCCAGTAAATTAGTTTAAGCTAATGAAAGCACATAATTATTTGAAAACAATTAATCTGTATATTAGACAGCTGAATTGTTATCAGCTCTACATAGGCTGTTATAAAATAGATGCTCAAAAGCACCAACATGATTTACTTAAATAAATTCTTAAGTACCTACATATAATAGAGTTTGTAATTGAGATAGTTCAGCCTGGAAAAGAGGCTTTTGGGTGACCTAACTGTGGCCTTCCAGTACTTGAAGGAAGCCTACAAGAACAGTGGAAAGTGACTTTGGACAAGGGTAGGCAGCGATAAGACAAGGGGGAATGGCTTCAAACTGAGAGCTGGTTTAGATTAGATTTTAGGAAGAACTTCTTTATTGAGAGGGTGGTGAGGCACTGAAACAGGGTGCCCAGAGAAGTGGTGGATGTCCCTGGAAATGTTCAAGGCCAGGCTGTATGAGGCTTTGAGCAACCTGGCTGGTGAAAGGTGTCCCTGTGTGTGGCATGGGTGGGCTGAAACTAGCTGATCTTTAAGGTCCCTTCCAACCAAGCCTACTTTATGATTCTATAAACTCAGAGGAAAACTAGATATACTCAGTGGCATTATTTCTCAATTCATTTTATTTTATCTTTTATACTCTTTTCTTTTTTTTAGTATGTTTTATATTTAAAACACACTAAAACTTTGGTTATTTTATGCCTCTATGCTTAGTTTTCCCAGATAATTACTGCATACAAAACTAGTTTATGTGAAATAACCACAGAATATCATAGTTATCTTGCCATTTATTTGGAAGCACATTATTACAGGAAGACTCCTCCTTTGTTGAATTTAATTGCCTATGAAGATCCTACCATTTGAATCTTGTCTTCTGGAACATGCATTCCATCATTATTTTTCAGCCTTGTTACATCAATCACCACAACTGCTACAGAAGATTTCTGGGCTATGAAGAGATAATTTGTTCCAGCGATATTAATGAGGCAAGCAGTGGTCTTGAGGGAGGTGACAGCCCACTGCTTTACAGACAGCAGCAGATTAAGGTGTTGTACTACACATTGTTTGAAACGTAGCACTGGAGCATTCAAAATACTATTATCTACACTCAAGGTATTTTTGCCACCCACACTACAAATTACCCATTGAGTAACGTAACATCCCTCACCACAGTGCATTGTCACTTAAGGAAGAAACACCAGTGGTGGGTGGTTTGGAGCTTCTGGGAACGACACTACAGAACCAAGAAAAAAAAAAAACCCACAACAAAAAAAGGGAAAGATTTGTTGATGCTGTAACAGCATTTGCAGTATACTGCTCAGGAAGCAGAACATCTGGAAACAACAGATGGTCTGTGTTTAAATGGGAGGGAATAGAGGATTTTAATACCCATGCATCTCTAATTCAGTTCTACAAGTTTGATTTCTACGTTTTCTCAGATTATGGAGTGTTACAGGATCTGCATGACACGCTTTATCCATATTACTGTTACTATCAACATAGCCAGCTAAAGCCCTAATGTTGTACTATCTTTATCTGTGAACTCTGACTTAGCCATATGCGCACTTTCAGAAAAGCAGACTTGGTCTTTAAAAAAAAGCTTACACTGGAAATTTATATGAACTAAAACACTATTTGTTACAAGACATATCTTCTACCACCCTGAATAATTCACAATCACCTATTTAGCCGCTTGCACTTGTTTGATGACATACTTTGTACAGGTACACATGGTTTTACAGGGTATTTTTAACTTAAAGGAAAAAGAAAGGAAAAAATGACAGAGAATATAGGATTTTTTTCCATATATCCTTTCCACATAAATGTCTCAAGCTCTTAACTGATTTATACATAAGAGCTACTTACAGGCATTCTAAAGAATAATCCTAACATGCATGATTTACATTTACACATTTTAACTCAAAGGAGTGGAGGAAAGAGGATATGGCCATCTGCATTGAAAGCCTTCTGCGGATAACAGCTAGTGCTACCAGCTCTCCCAGTTCCTAATGCCAGATTGAACCATTTGTGACTGTTGCATAGGCAATGGCTGGCTAAGAGCTTGAAGATAAGCTTCTAGAAAAAAAGACCACATACTTATTTTATAGCGGAAAGCACAATTATCTTCCTGATGATTAATCTCCAGCACAAATACAAGATGGTAAAGATGAATGAAGTGAAAATTCTAAGAACTTTTCATTTCATATTATTTTCAACTGCCTGTGTTCCAAGTATTGGAATTTTAAGCCTGAGAAATCCTAATACAAATTTAACAGGTATGTTATATTGATCTATACCCTTAGAAATGTAAAAGGTTCCTTATAGGTGGCCAAAATTGGAAATTTGTTCCAGAATAATTAGCCCTTATGCCTTCGTAATATAGAGGTCAGCATCTGTTTGAAGTAGGATTTGACATCAGTTGAAGCATATGGATAGGAATCCAAACTCTTTTTCTCATTAAAAATACACCATTTAATTTGGCTCAGTTCAGGACGATTAGCAATATGTGCTCAAAGAGAAGCTTACAATTGGCACAGGGAAAGTTGGCTTGGGCAGAAGACCACAGGCATAAGAGAATCCAGAAGCTTGTAAAGATGGCCTGTATTCTATGCCAGTCTCTTGTTAATGCCATTAGCTCTTCATTTTCATAAGCACCCAGATATATTAAAAACATTCAGTCAACAGGAAACATACAATAACAGTTATATAGAAATAAATCAAATAGTATCTCTCTCCTTAAAATACCCAGAGACCTGTCCTCCAAGCTTTCTAGAAATAACAGACTTCTAAAACTAAGACACACCTTGAGGTTATTTATTCCTAAGGATTATAAAAATCAATTAGACAAAATATACATTTAATGAAGAAAGACATAATGCTCCAATTCGTGGATTTGAAGAGCATGCAATCAAATACACTGCTAAGTTTAATGCTTACACAGTTATTAGACTGTAAGGTTCAAAGAATGTTGCAATGCAAGAAGTATTTTGGAGAAGAGATTTTAAAGCAAGTCCTAGCACTTTCCAATCTCTGTCCTAGAAATTAAAATAACAAACAAACAAACCAACCAAGAAATAAATCCATATTGAAAAAATATACCTGTCATGTTAACATTCTCCTGTCAAGAACTTCAGTATATGCACAGAATCCATCCAAAATCCATCATTTTGTATTGACATACAGAAGGTGCTGGATTCAACATTTTAAAAATAATTAGCTGTTTAATACAGATGAGGTGTTTTCAAAATTACTCTGAAGCCTACTACTGAAACCTCAAATGGTACCAAATGTATGAAATTCGTAAAACAAGATCCAGCACACATTTTTTGAGGTATCTTTTTTCTTCCCCCCACAGAATTACAGAAAAAAAATAAAAGGAACAAAGTACATTATGTTTTTCCACAGTAAAACAGACAATTAAAAAAAATATGGAAAACTCCCAGCTGTAACTTTATATTTCACTTACTGTAATTTAACTGAAGTTATCTGGAAGACTGAAAATTCACTGGATTAAAGTGAACTGACTTCGAGACTGGATTTAGTGCAAACTGCTCAAAAGAAAGCAAGAAACTGATTTCATCTTACCTCCTTGCACACTCCCATTTTATGTGCTTAATATGTTATAATCTTGCTATAAATACAACCAAGGCAACAAAGAGAGTACACCCATGCCTCTTCCTACCACACACATATTTTTGTCCATCCACTGTTTATCAACTGGATCATCTGATGAGTCAACCAAACATCTTCAGAAGTGCTATGACTCTGCCATGACACAGTGACAGCACATTTGCTCACAGCTCTCCCTGCTTTTACAGAAAGTGACTGAGAAATTACTTTTCACACACCATACCTGTATTTCTAGCAATGATGCTGGCATAACAGCACATGAATTCTCTCCCTGCGGTCCCAGCAGTACAAGTTCACTTGTGCTTCATTTTTAGGTTTGTTTTAGTAGGACCTCTGTGAAAAACCATGCCTTGTTACTCTTCAGAAAAACGCTTTCTTGTTTCAGGGGCACAGTGTTATGACATAAAAATGCAAACATCCTCCTCTTCTTACTAAGAATAAGTAGAAACAGGGTGGACTTCAGTACACCTTCATATTTATTATTAATGCATTCACACAGAAGTCACACAAAAAATTTACCTTTATCATAAATTATGCTTTTTGTTAAAAGGCTCATTAGTTGTTTTTGAACTCTTCTTTGTCTATTGGGATAACGAATGGCATTTTGGAGGAAAAAAAAGAGCTTTGCACTAAAGCTTGTTTCTGGGTAATTTAAAACCCCATGACAGCCTTTGACTGTCAGACTGAAAAGCAGAAGAAGCTAACCAGATCTCTCTTTCTTTCTTAATAGGACTGACTGCTCTAATCAAATATGTGGAAGAAGAGAGAAAAAGAGGTGCTTATTTTTCTCCCTTGGATTCCTCATCTGGGAGAGAATACACTTATCAAACAGTTTCAAGAATATCAAAGTAAAGCCGAAATCTTCAGTTGCATAATACAGTGATTTTCAAAGAGTATTCTTTATTGATGTACTTGAATGTAACAGTATTAATGTGTACTTAGAGCAGCATTGTGATGTACCATTATTTTGAAGGAACAATAAAGCAACAGGCATGGACATCCAACATGGGATTTTAATCTACATAATTCCAAGAATTTTCCAACTTCTAAGCAGGTGCTGATTAAAAACAAAACAAAACAAAACAAAACCCAAACCAAAGACCAAAATCCCCAAACAAAGCACATATCCCTCCCTCTTAGGCCTATTATTCTGCAAGATACTTTTCTTGTCACAACTGCTTCCAAAATTTAATGTATGCAAAATTATGAATTGCATTTATAAGGATTCAAGTAACTTAATATAAGAAAGAGACACAATTTTTAAAGAACTGCTGCTATTACCCAAACAATCACAGTAATGATCGACTGCACTAGGAGACAGCCCACATGTATTCACTGAGTGGTGTCTTGGGATAGGCCCCCTGTAGAACATGTAAGGCAAATTTAAAGCTTCTAATATTCATAACTACAATTCATTGTTTTTCAAAATGGCATATTTATAAGACTGTCTAAAAGAGAAATATACTAGGTAGAACATGTGTTATACTAATTTTTCTATCCCATAAAGCCCAATTAGATAACTGAATAAATTAATACATGGTCACTGAAACCTGCTTCAACTGCTGAAACTGTACAAAACGGCAGTAAAAAATATTTGAAACTAATCAATATGGTCAACATAAGAAAACAAAAAATGGAAAAATCATTGGAGATGATTGTGAAGAAGCACATACAGGCATTCTGAAAAGAAAAAAAAAATCACAGATAGTCAAACTCATGTTTTCCAGTAGCTTCTCTGTCCAGCCCAGAAAACAATTCTAATCACAAATGAAGAAGTTTAGTAGTAATACTTGAATAGATAAATTAAATCTTGACAAAGTGCTTTTTGTTAACTATTTCTCATTAGAGTTAAGTATTACAAGTCTCAGTTAACACAGACATGGTGTTATGTGCAGAGGAATCCCATTCCTTTCATATACAGGAATCCCAAAATGATAATAAGTGAATGTCTTAAAGAAACTTTTTTGGACCAGTCTAACAATTTTCAAAACCGCCCTCAGCATTGTGCACAATTATAACCATTCATAATTCACACTCAAAGACCAAATTATACGTTAGACTCGAGTCTAACATATCACAACCTTCATTCCTTCTAAAGCAGCTACTTACTGAGAACTGCTTACTGCAGGTAAGGAAAGATTCAGCTGTTTCCTCTTCGCAGTATTTAAGATTTCTTTAAAAGAAAACTGATATATTTCCACAATATGCAACTTCCTAATGCATATTCATGTTTTGATTCCCCTAAGTACTCTGTATATTAGGTTATAATTCATTATACAAGCTCATATTCACCCAATACTTTTTAATTATATACAATATTAATACATGCCATCCTCTTTGTCTTTACTAACAATGCAGATAAACTGAAACAATGACTGATATCTTTTTGTATCTGAAAGCAGAAAGAAATTAGAATTTTCCATCAATTTTATTGCAAGAGATAAAAATAATATAGAAGCCATACTAAGTATGCATGCTTTCACAAACCAGATAATGCAGGCTCAATTTAAATTACACATGAATTCTGTAGTTGAAGAAAGATGTAAATCCTGGCCACACACCTTTTCTGTCTTAAAGGGAAGGGATGAGTGGAAAGGAAATTGCAGTACCTGCCTCTACAAAAAAAAAAAAAAAAGACTGTTCCTAGTATAAAAGTCTTGGAATATATTTAAAAATTCATGTGGGAGCCAGGGCACTGTCTTGCAATCAGAAACACCACTTCTTTGGAAATGCAAAATACTAAATCTGCACATCTTTTAATCATCTGGTCTCGAAATAGAAGACTTGAATTTGCTGGTTGATGACTTAATTTAATCTATAAATACAAATAAATAGAAAGAGATTCCATTAGTCCAAGACAAAGCAAATGCTGTGGGTTAATTCCCATAGGCAGCTCAGCCTCTGCACAGCTGATCCCACAGTCTCCTCCTGTGGGATGAGGAAAAGAATTGGAAGGGTTAAAGCATAAAAATGCATGGGCTGAGATGAAGACAATTTAATATGTAAAACAAATGTGTGCACAAGCAAAGTAAAACAAGGAATTCATTGCTCCTGTGATGAGGTGGGCAGGTGCTCAGCATCCCCAGGACAGCAGGGCTCGAGTGGGGTGAGGAGCAGGAAAGGTGTTTAGCACCATGCAAGCATCACTCAGCAAAAGCATCTGTGTGTAATCAACACTGTTTGCATCAAAAATCCAAAACATAGCCCCAAACAAGCTACTCTCAAGATAAATAGCCAAAAACCAGTAAAACAAAGCACATTTTAATATGAAAGGTCACAGATAAAGTCAGTTTCATATAAAGAATTCAGAAAGAATTCCATTAATTCCAGTTAATTTTGATAGTTTGGAAATTTTTGACTCGACTGAAATAGTCAAAAACCTGCTTTTGTGTCTCAAAATTTCCAGCAGACAAAATGATGCAGGTCAAAATTAAGGAAACATCTAGAAGCACTGGAGCCACTGCAATACCTGCCCCTCTCCAGGCAGGGAGCAGGTAGGTGGAGGCAGGGAGCAGCCGCAGCACTGTCTGCAGAGTTCCAGCACCTGCTGTTAGTTCCTCTTGCAAGAATTAGGACTGTTTCATATCCTGTCTCTGCACAAAGATTTCTCCCTATGTTTCAACCAATATTTAAAGTTCTGGTTTAACATCGTTTTTTGTAACTAGAGGCAGTAACTGAGAAAGTATGGGAAGTTTAGAAACTGGAAATCAAAAGTAGATTTTAAATCAAAAGCAGATTTTAACTACTGCCAAATCTTAACACAAGCCTCAGCTCTTTTTAATAGTCACAACAGTTTAAATAACTGATACACAACAACAGAAAGAAAACATGCTGATATATTTTAACAGAAAAAGTTCTTTAATTGAACAGTACAGGAAAATAACTTTGAACAATTCCTTTTCTTTCTCTAGTCTCACTACAACAGAACTTTACACATATCCTCTTATAATCACTACAAAAACATTAACATGAATATTCTTTTCCTAAAGACAAATAATTCACCCACAGAAGGGTTTTTTTTGGAGCATGGTTTTAGGAAATTTACTTCATGAAAAAGACTGTTTCAATTATCTTATGCTGCAGTAAGTACACATGAGAGCTTTACGTATCATATTCCTTCAAACCCAACACAAGATTTGGATCATATCCTCACATTGCAGAGTAGGAGATTTGGTAAAATATGGCATCTACAAGAATGCAAAAGAACTACTGCTGTACAATGCCTTCACCAGCAGCCAGTTTTACCAAAACCTGAACTGATGACAAAAACTGACGGGAGACAAAAATTTACACCAAAGCCCAGCCAGCACACGTGAAGGAGTCACACTCAACTCCCATCTTCACTTGCAGCCATTTCCTCTATCATGAACAAAACCAGTGAGATTCCTATGGGAAACTAAGATGAACAAATACAACAGGTAAAAAGCAATAATGACTTGCTCTTCTGCATTCCAGACCATCAGGGATGTGCCTGGCTATATGGTAAAGCTACATTGAGACAAAGCATTAGCTAGAAGATGACTGCAACATTTTTCAATTCACAGCTATGAGTCAATGACAATACTAACTTGGAGCAAATAAAAATATTTTTAGTAGAAAAAAATTCCAGAATCATTTTATTAATCAAAACATTAAAATACATAAATGTTTTCTCTACCAGATACAATACACCTACTTAAAAGAATGGGAAATCATTATAATGTTAGTTCTAGCTTTACCTTAGCTAGTTTACATGTAACAAGTAGAAATAGTTTACAGACGTATTCCTTCTCAAACCTCTATGTGATCACTATTTCTGAAAAACTACTTTAATTAACTTCATTCTCTGATGAAATCTACAAGGTACTACTCTTTATTAATAAACATCTTAATCATGGACTAGTACAAGGATAAGAAACAAGAAGAACATTGCCACCTAGCTGTTTCAGCAGTGCCCATAAAGGATGGCTTGTTCAGCTTATGTCTCTCAAATACTCCAGGGGAAAATCAGTCCATATAAAAGATGTAGAAAGGGCTACCTAAAAACATGGGGAAAGGATAAGTTTCTGTCACTTTTATCTTACTCTGAAAGAAGGTAGTCACAAAATACACTAAATGAAAGCCTATTCAACATAACCATGAATCAGTGTATGACACCATCTCTCTTTCATCAGTTCTTAGCAGAAAGACAAACAGACCAACATATATGTGTGTACACTGACATCTGATAATTAAACAACACTGTGAAATTCCTGCAAAATCTAAAATATCCTTAGATAAGGTATCAATGTATACGCAAAGAAATAAGTATCTCTGATGGAGAGACGTGTTTCTTTAAAATGCATTTCCTGCTTTTTTGTTTTAAATATATTTAATAAAGGCTCCATTTGAAAAGTAGTGCTCGTACAATTTACAAAATGCAACTGCAAATGCAACCAATAGTGTCAGGATTTCCCAGAAAAATCAGAATAAGGCAAAGCAGCTGAAGCTTGACATTGCAGATGCCTAGATTGGTATTTTCTAAGCAAATGTAAGAAATTCCACAGCAGAAGGGCATCCTGCCCTGCCCCACAATGCAGCAAGAGCAAAGGACAGCATCACAGAACTGGCACATCATCTGCTTGGCAGCTGTGTGTTCCAGCTCTGCAGCCCAGAGCTCATGCATTCCAAAAGCGTTTGGTAGTTTCTCTGAAGCTCTTCAACCTCACACATTAAACTTAAGGAGATAAAGTAGTTCTTTAGTAGTACTGAGTAAACAGAAAAGGGGATCGAGCTTCTTTCTAGCTGCAAGGCTTCAGATGATGTGATTTGATCTCCCGTCCAATGAACTTTTTTTATCATCTTCTTTCTAGATTAATGCCATTTTTTTTAAGAATGAAACTATGTTATGTTTTGTTATGAAGTAATGTGTAACATCACAAACCGTCCAATTTCGTACAGTTTTCCATTAAAAACGGAACTTTACCAGTTAGCTGCTGGTTACTCCCCACCACTGCAGCTCTCTGGTCATGTCAGTCTGTGAATCTCATCTTGCTGACTGATCCTGTGCAGCTCAACCTTGAGAAACCAGCTCTGGACTTCAGGCAGTACCTTTTCAGGCTGAGCCTCCCTCCTCACAGCACAGGGAAGTCAAGAACAGGGTCCCAGGTACCTCCAGCCTCCAAAGGGAACTATCCACTTTGTGACATTGGAGGAGAGTATTCAACTGGGAGCACTTCCCTCCCCAGCAATACCATGGCTCAGCCAAGCAGGACTGTAATATTCTACTCTTTAATACCAACATTTTCATTATAATCTAGGGGTGACTAACAATTTGAAAAAGAACAGGGGGTATTCTTTTAGTACTTAACACTTAATCTCAAACACAATAAAACAGAAACTGACTACCACTGTGTACATTTATTATGGGCATATGTAACTACCAACTCTTTCTACAGTAGAGTGCTGAAGACCTGTAGCTTCTTCAACTCTTTCCTTAACCTGGAAATTCAGTGCAATTCTGAGGCAGTGTGAGGATGTATAGGTTTATGCTACATTCAAAGATACACAAAGATTTGGCAAATCTTGACTTATATACAGGTGGAAGGAACAATAAGGAAGTGGAAGGAAGAACAAGCGGAAGGAACAACCTCAAGATAAAGATCACATATCCCATATCCACAACGCAGATAAAAACTGTCAATTTACCTGGAACTAGTAAGAATTATACTCATCTGCTACAGATATGCCAAATAACTAGTTACATATATTAATTGATAATTATATAGAGACTCTCAGAGATAAAACCCCAGAAATTAATTTAAGATAAAATGGCATAAAGCAGACAAAGGAAAAACCCTTACACAGCCCAAGGAATAGCACTACTTAGAGAAAAAAGCACACACCAGAGTGCCAGTGGTGTCACATCATTTTCTTTTGGAGATTAAACATGTACAAAGAACTTGAAAACCAAAACCACTAAAAATTAAACACACTCAGTAAAACTATTGTTAATCACTTACGCAAGCTCCTTAAAAAGAAAATTTCTTCTCCTTAACATTACTTGATTAAGAAGATTTTACACCTTCACCAATGGAAATTATACAAATTGCTATTAGTACTTAGAAGAATTAACTGCAAATATTATTTTTATGATGACACAACCTCTGCAGAGCTTAGCCTGCAAAACAGACAGAAAATGAACACATCATCTCATCCCCGCACAAATTTTAGTCAGTCTTTTCCCGTGAGCATTCAAATTTTGCATTCAGAGGTTTGTTATTCACATTGGCCACCAGATACTCCTCCCGTGCTTATCGGACATTAAATCAGGCTATAATTTATGCAAACAACTGGAAACCGGCATGAGTTCCTTACTCCATCACTCCCAGTCCTCCCTTATCTCTGTCCCATAATTATCATGATTACGGAGTGAAATTTGCTTAAAATTATTCAAAGGTTTCAAGCTGAAATGATTCTATCAGATGTCCACAACCAGATACAAGGTAAAGCTAGCCAGGGTTCTGGGAGAAAACGGTTGAGTGTTTCACACCTGCCCCTTCTCTTTGGCCAGCCTGTCAAGCACATGCATTCAGACCAGCCACAAAAACTGCTGTCACATCTGGCAAGTCAGGGCCAAGACAGATAAAGAACAAAAGAGCAAGGATACCCTGGAGACTGCAGGAAGAAACTCGGACTGCTCCAGGGTATTTTCATGATGAATAAAAGATCATAGATAGAAGATCTGGCATCTCAGATGTAACAGTGGATAAGACATAATCTTCAGAAAAGCACTTTTATTTCTTTTGTCTTTAGAGAACAAAAAATAAATACAGGTTAACCTGTATTTAGCCCTTCTGCATCTAGACCTGAACCTACAAAAAGCTAAGCAAGTGTTACTCTTAGCACAGTACACAGCATTTATCCTGAAAAGAAGAAAGTGCCAACCTATTTCAAAAGGATACTGGAAAAAAATACATAACAAAGTTTCCATGTGCAATATGCTTTGGAACAAAGATAAATATACACACATACATATGTCTATATACGTATGTAATAAACAGATTATCATAACTAAATGCAAAACATTAATGGTTTAAACTTCTTTTGTATGATTCCCCTCAACACGAAGGAAAAAGATGGCCATTAAACAAAATCTAACACATTACCACACAATTGCCACTGAATTACCAATTATGCTTACTATATCTTTAAGGCAATCCAGGAAGGATGCTACCCTGACTCTTAGTTTCTCTAGGCCACATGCCCTTGTTTCTTACTTTTACAACCATGTCAAGGTGGGTGACTCTAAAGAAAAAATTTCACAGCCTTTAATAAAAGCAACAGAACATATTTTTGTGCTTCAGTCAATTGCCATCAGTATCTATGTGGCACTGATTTTCCCTGATTTTAACACTAAAAAAATATTCTATGTTCATAGCATTATATGAATGATACTATATATCATTCATCATTCATATGTTCATGTATCACAGTAAAGAAAAAAACCCCCAAATAGCGGCATTGTTCAAGCTTTTCCAGAAGAGTGTCCAAGAGAAATAGCTGAAATTTTCTTGTGATTTTTTTTGTTTAACTGGAAACACTGAATTAGTAATAAATCCTTTATTCTAGCAGATATGATAATTATGGAGTATCAAATTAATTTACCTGGACAGTAGTTCTGTTTAGATTCCTCACAATCTTCTGGTGTATAGTTACTTGAATCAGTGTATTTTATATTTGCTGTGATGGTCTTGCTAAATCTGTTCTTCTGGGTTTGTTCACATATTTTCAAATATTCTGAAAAGTTTGTCTAGTTTGCACAGCTGCAAGTGACAGGTAGAAAAACATTTCTACATTGTGTAAGAAAACAGGATTGTCTTATATTTAAGAATGGTTCTTACAGATGCCTTTCAGCTATTTCATAATAAAACTAGCAAGACTTCACAGAGATTAGGGTGTTGCATCAAAAACAACTATTGCTTCTTCACAAGACTTTGGACACCTGCAGACCTCAGAGGTACCACAGCTTCAGGCCAGAAATCAAGCTCACCTTTTCCTACAGCCCCACTATGACCCACTACACGGAACGATGGAGAAAGAAACTGCATTTTCACTACAAAATGCTCTGTTTTCCATAGACACCGTGGGCACTCCTACCTTCCTACAACGCTGTAAGCAAGAAGTCACACAAATGCCAAAGAAACCGTTTATCAGCTGAGCAACAGACTGACCTGGCAATATCCTCATCTATGATACAAATGCAATAGTGGTCCTACAGATGAACCAGGCAAAATGAGGAAAACAGCTCAAGACTTACGAAGAGTCAGAACAGAGATTAATTATTTTGCCATCTGAAGGCATGTGGGTTTCAAACATGCTCTCTATTGTCCCTTCTGTGCATCTGATAATCAGCACAGAAGAAAAGGCACCTTCTTCACTTCCTGGGTATTACAATCAAACCAGAACACTTGTGAATTGGTTGGGTAATATATGATTGAATTACTAAAAAGGAAGGCTAGAAATTAGGATTTTTATGATAACATGAACACTGGGTGATTATGTTTTTCAATGAAAGGGTGGATAAAATTATTTCATCAAGGTTTGCAGCTTCTGTAGTCCATTTCCTTTCATTTCAACTCTGGATAGTGCTCAAGACTTACCACTGGTCTTTGAATATTAAGTGGCATTACAAACTTAAATGAAAAGCCCTAATGGACAAAGCAGCTTCTCAGGCTCAATGTAAGACAGGATTTTGACTCCTTGTGTGGGAAGTTATCTACAAAATAAAGCAATTACCAGGTCTTCACACCAGTTATTGACGGGTGATACAGGTTTCATGAGTCTCTTTTCTGCACAAACATTGGCTGTGATACTGCTTTTCAAGACTGAGTTAGAAACTAAAACAAAAGCTGAAAACTAATGCAGAGGAAGCAGACACAGAGGTTTTAGTACACAGTACTGAAATACTGAACATTTTATGGCAAGTAATACCATTTTTTCCTTGTTTCAATTAATGAGATATTCCCACCCCAAGAGAAAAAGAGGAATTCACAAGAGACAAATGCTCATCAATTACTCTTAACTTGTCACTTTAAGGACAGCTGCAAATATTGACAAAGGACAAGGTATTTATATGGCACCTGTTTTGTCAGGAAGGAGGAGCTGGCATGAGGGGTGGAAAGTGACATTTGAGTACAATTCATTGGATACACAAACACTTGAAAGGCTTCAAGGCACCACATGTATACAACTCTGGAAACACAAAGTCTGTCTACTCTCAGAAAAAGAAAACTATTTAATTTAGATTAATTTTATTTCTTGCAAATAACTTTCAGGAAACCTGAAAGTGTCTTGATCTATGGCAAGATTTGATTTACATATAAACAGCTTCAAAGATCTGTCTTGGCTTCCTCTGAACTGATGCCCAACTGCTGGTTTTGGGCACCTCTTGATTTTTTCC
Organism: Acridotheres tristis; assembly: GCA_037013685.1. NCBI lineage: Eukaryota > Metazoa > Chordata > Aves > Passeriformes > Sturnidae > Acridotheres > Acridotheres tristis. The sequence continues at coordinate 10,164,964 of CM072889.1, read as the reverse complement.
CCCTCTAACTCTGCCTTAAGAACTTTTAAGCACATAAAACATGTTTAAGCACAGCTGTCACAATATTTTCCTCTCAAAAACCAAACAGCTCTAAATCTCTCTCTAAAACCGCCAGAGTATTAGGGTCTCATGCAGCACCATATTTACAACTTCTCAGTCAGTTCTTTTTTTAAAGATAAAGTTAATACACTATAACTTAGCTCCACTATTCAAGACTGAATTTCTGTATTAGGATGTTTCACTTAGGCAGTCGTCTTAGGAAATCAGTATCTTAGGAAAATGTATTTTGGAGAATTTGTTTTTCCTCAGACTAAAGTACCCAAATATTTTCCCTGACTCTAAGGTCATTGTGGTCTACTACTGCTACATAGTAGCAGACTAAACAGTAAGTCAAAACCTTAACATCTAACGTGCACAAAAAACCCAGGAATCATTGTATGAATTCTAACATTTGTGCCCATGAAACACCACATAAAACTCAATGTTTGTAGTGTAGGTGAAAAAAAAACCCCAACAAAACCCAAAGTTGTGGGGAAAAGTGAGGCTTATTACAAAATTACAGGAATTTTTGAAACAAACACCAAGTGTGAAAAAAAGTCCATTATTCCTCAGACAAAACTGAAAAGAATACAAGCTGAGAGATGCTTATAAGCAAAGAAGCAGAAGGCTAACGAGGACAAGGGCCATTGTCACCTCCATAATGTAAAATTAAAAGCTGATAAAGACTGAGAATACCTTTTACAGTTCTGTAGGAGGACTTTTACTAATTAGAAGGCAGCTACTGTCTACCCCCAGTCTGCCAGAAAACAGAACCAAATATTTACTACTTTACTGACATTTTAACAAATTTAAAAGATGACAAACACGTTGTATTTGTGTTCATACATTTCAATTCTAACATGCAAATAGAAGCAAATGTTTAAGATGCACATAATTTTTTTTTTCAGCTTAAAAGAAGTCTGTTACATTATATTTTTTTTTCCCACTGGAATCAGGGAATAGGAATGAAAGCTCTATAAAGAACACTTCTGCAAAAACTTCAGCTTTTAGAGTTGTAAAGAGAGATTCAAAATGGACTATGGACTACATGATCTCCACTTAAAAAATTAAAACAAGAGACCTGGCAGCAGGAAAAGTAAAAACTCTTTACTTCCACATCATCCAAATATCTACTATTGAGACACTACAACCTAAACAACAAATGTAGTTGGGGAAAAGAAAGTCACAGGAAGCAGATACAATCTGGGGGAGAATGACAGTTCCTAAACTCTCGATTATTTGGTGTGGAGAAGTGTATGCACACTCTGAAGATACACTGTCCATGGTACCTGCCAGGCTACCCAGAAGAACTACAGCGCTGTTCTCTGCATCCTGGACTTGACAACCTTGGCTTTTTTTCCTAAATATGAAGTTGCCCTCTGCTCACAAGCTTAAGTTGAAGAGCTGATTTCCAAAACAACTATTATATTGGCTTCTCTGGAGTGTGAAAAAGATCTAACAAAGGTGTCACTAAAAAACTGACAATGTAGCTTGAATGAAGAAATTGTTGATGTGTTGGTCTTAGTATCTTTTGTGCTAGTTTGTCTTCAAAACTAAAGTCTCTAGATTTCATTTAATGTTTACTGATTTACAGCTAGCGGTTCTTAGTCATTCTATAACTCAATAAAACCCAAAATATACTATTAGAAGTTAGGCACCCAGTAAAATGTGGCATTAGCTACTCTTATACACTATTCCTAGTGACCAGCAAGCTGTACTGCATAATGCAAAAGACTGCCCAAATTAAAAAGCCAAACATAAGGTAAGTAAAACTTCAGTTTTATGATGGAGCTTAGAGCACAAGCGATACAAAAATACCAACCTGATTCAAAAAGAGAGTACAAATTTATCATTGTTGGGTGGTACATTTATTCTAAAATGGAATATTATGACAACTGAAAATAAAGTCTATCCATTTCCAAATGATGCTGAAAAATCACTTCAGCTGTTATGTTGTTATAAAAGCAACATATCAATCATTTCATAGTAATACTGCACTTGATTCAGTGCCAGCTATATGACTCACATTAAGTATATCCAAGTACACATAGTTCACTTTATGATCACTAATTTTCACTATTTAATAGCAGTATATTTAGTGTCTCTGGATATGCTGTTTGAATAATGATACAGATACCTCTTTACATATGAGAAAGAACAAGAAAGAAGTTTTGCAGACTTCACTGGTCTTCCACTGTGAAACCTTTCTATTAAAAGGAATGTTAGCCCATGATGAAAAAGATAAGAGTTATATTTTATGACTTTCCTAGATTTACTTGAAATAAACAAGGCCCCATTTTAAAGTTACATGCATGAATGATTTCATGAAGAACAAAAAAATATGTTGGAAAACAACAGCAGGTTCCGTTGAGGATGGCACATATATGCAGCCAGCATTTCCTGTTGGATACTTCCTCTGCTGAAGAAGTACAGTAACATAAGCTGAAGTTTGGGCACAGAAACTATTTTCTTCATAGCATGGAATGTATTAGGTGCAGAAGAAAAATTAGGGGAGTTGTTTCAGTGACCCTCAAAACACGAAACAGTTATTCTCCTGTATATGCAGTTAATTAAAAGCCTTTTTAAAAAGATAAACAGAAGTGAGAAATGTGAGCAGCAATATGATCCACAATGCACAATAAACAAATGTGATACTAAGACCTGCTGTTTCTCAGTTCATCTCCCAGAAAAGCTACCATTCCATGGCTGAAGGCTACAAATACTTACTTTTCCCTCTTATCCAAACCTGAAAAATGTATCAACATTTTAAAATGTAGGAATAACAGCTCAAAAGTCCATTGCCTCAAGAACTATGCAGATAAGACTTACCTTCAAAATTCATTCAGAAAAGGACCTTTAAACTCCAGTCATTTACCTTATCATTGCAAATTATAGCTTCAGTTCCATTTCGCAAGTTGAAAAAAACCGATGAAATTGTTGTGCAAAAACCAAACTCAAAGTTTGGATTGTTTTAAATATTCAGAACAAGTTTTTGTTAAGTTCCTTTCATCATTCTACAAACACCTTCGAATCTGTTACTATGGAAACAATTTTTATCTGATATAATTTGAAATAGTTTCATTTATATGACTGCAAAGGAGGAATGAAGTGATTTTAATTTAATTTTTCAGTGAAATAAAATTCCAGCAAGTCCACAGTATTGAGAATTCAAGTGGACAACTGTCGTCTTGAATGCCATTCATTACGAAGCACTCATTTCTAGAAAAATTATATTCTTTAGCTAATGTTATCCATCCTTAGATTCGCAATTTGAATGAATGTTCATTTATTTAGAGGCACATTCTCAAAATACATGTATTTGTACTCTACAACTATGCCTTTGTTCAGATCAGAGGTGCACTAACAACTAAAAGGATCTGTACACTAAAATGAGCCTTCCTTTGTCTGGCCACCTTTTCTACTATCAGCTGAAGAGTATCCAGGTCAAAATAATGTTCCTTGTTTATGGGTTTGTTAGGGAACTGCAGACCAGAAGCACGATACTGAACTAGAACACCCATTTTTTTGATCTGGTATAGAAAACCTTACGTCTGACCCCCCATATTATCACCTTACTCATGTAAAATTTTTAAATCGCTTGTCTGTAGCAAAGAACCTCATCTAAGCTGCTCAGGAAATGTCAAGAGAAAGAATTAAAAGAGGTATCTTTAGTCTTTTAGTCATAACTAAGAAAACGCAGAAGTGGATACATACTTGGCATTGCAGATCTCTAATTCTAAAAATAATTCCCCACCCACCCACAATCTTCTTGGAGAGGTTTACAAGTTGACCCAAGAGTTTAAAATTGCTACAGAGCATTTATGTTTCTTCAAAAATTCTGTTTATAAAGTAAGATTCCATGTAATAGAAAAACCACAGAGTGACTGCAGATTTAGGTAAGATTTTCTGCTTTGAAAACCTAGAAGGGTGAGATCCCAAGCAGGACAAAGCTGTTATATATGAATGTGCAACAGGCACTTGGTACTTTACAGTCCTGTCTCAGAAACTGTTCCTGTTCTGCTAAAAAAGTCTGACACTTGACTATTTGGAGGTATTTTACTCTGCCAGTGCTGGCTATGCATGTAAGAGGTCACCAGGGATCTTCCCAAACACTGTTGAGGGGTTAGTGGAGGGAGGGAAGAACTGGAGAGGAGCAAAAGGCACCCAAGAGGAAAGAACATTCCTGCACTGGAGAGAGGGCAATGCACCTTCAGAGATGAACAAACAGCTCTCTCAGACTTCTAAGACCAAACAGCAGAAGCAGATAAAACAGAGCTGCTTTATTTCCCCATTAACTGTATACTAGAAGAGGAAAAGTGAATTTGGATATAATCTGGGAATCCTCAGAAACTGTATGCAATAAATTACACTTCAGGGAGTATCATCTACATATTCCCCAAAACAGATGAGTTATTTCAGCAAGCATGAAACAAGAAATCTTTATTTCTACTAATTCTGTTATCATTGCCCCTTAGGCCAATACAGCTCATCTACTGTCCAATTTTAGCTGTGTGCTTCCCCAGAAAGATAATCTTTCAGAAACAGCGTCCTTTTCTGCCCTTCTTTCTTAAAACATACAAATCTCATCCCATGTAAGAAAAAGCACTGAAATATTTAAAAGGCCTAAAATAGTAATTCCTGTAAATGACAGATTATTTAATGAGCACTACTTAGCAGAGAGTTGAATTTGAAATGCTATGGTAGAGAAAGTTTGTTTTCCCATCAGTAATGAACTATGCCTTTGTACTCAAATGTAACAAGATGCTCAGCTCCCAGGCTAACTATCAGAAGAGCTCCTGTTTTATTCTGCAGACAAAGCAGATATAATACTTAAGGTTTTGTCCCTAGGAGCTGAAACCATAACAGAAGACCAGTTTTGTTAACAGTTTAAGGAAATAACCCTTTAAAAGTTTCAATACCACAACATTATGACCTAAAGCAATTTTGATACAAGTTTCCTGTGGTCATAATCACCTTCATGGTACATATAGTTGTTCTCTCATCTATTAACAGCCTTGTAATACCACAGCCCTTTTATGCTGGAACACTAAATCAGCTTTGGAGGGAAATATTTGTAAAATGCAAACAACTTCTGTTAATAGGCACAATGCTATTTAAGTCTTTTAGTGCCTATAGACAGCAGGCATCAAGAACACATTCCTGACCCGAAGGCAAAGCATTGGAGAAAAATCAAAACAACAACTATGAGGTTTATTTCTTAATTACAACGAGCTGTCTGCAAATTCAGGGCATAATAGCCTTGAACTGATTTCATGCATCCTCAGTGTAGGAAATTAATACTTAAGTTGTTTCTGCATATCAGTTAATAGTAGATAAACATTTACTGGAGGGATTTTTGAAAAATGCCTCATTTCCACTTCTAATTTATTTCAAACTTTGTCATTCCTAAGGTTCCCATTAATACATTATCCAAACAATAATGAAGAAAGTTGGCTCCAGATTTGGTGTCGTCCTTCACGTCTCTCATGCTCTTCACAAGAAATCTGTGCAGGGGATCACAGCTCATGGAAAACAAGCAAAACCCGTGCACACGCTAAAACAGAATCTCCCCTTACAAATCACAGCAATCCCTGTGGTCAGTGTGAAGATGGATCATAGAACAAAGAATATCCCGAATTGGAAGAGACCTACAAAGATCATTGAAGTCCAGCTCCAGGCCCTGCAGAGGACATCCCAGTGATCACACCATGGGTCTGAGAACACTGTCCCAACTGTTCCCTTCCTGAACTCTGGCAGACTCAGTGCTGTGACCTGAGGAGACTGTTCCAGTGCACAGCTCCATGCCATTAAGGTGTCCAACATATCCTTATAGCTTTCACTCTAACGGGACGCAACAAAGAACCCCAGGAAATCTCAAGCCTTGTTCTACAGAAGACATCCTGAACTACCAAGTCCACAAGTGAGTCATCAGTGCCCTTTCTTTTCAGCCCAAAAAGACTTTCTTTTCTGAGAGAAAACTGGAAATAATTTTCTAATTACCTCCAGATAATTAGGAAGGCTGTTTAATTTTTTTACAAAACAATTACAAAACATGTACATATACTAATGATAATCCAGTAACAAAAAAAGAAAACAAACAAAACCCTACACTTTCTCTTTTGTCCTCAAGTTTCTTAGCATTTCCCGGAATGAAACAGTTGGTTTAAAACCTACAAGAAATAGCGACACCCAAATGCAAGTGGAAAATCCAAGACAAAGCAACACCATCTAAAGAAGAGAAGAGAGAGGCACAACTCCAAGCTGGAGCAGTTCACTGCTGATTTATCAATGGATATTATGATTCAATGCTACTTCCAGAAATGCTGTGAAATTAAGGTTTCTACTGACCCTGTTGCCACAAATCTTCCCATGAGATTTGACATCAACAGAAAATATACCAGAAGTTAATTATACAGGACCCCACTGCAGTCGAACACAAGCTCAGGGGTAGGGGAAGCACATGTACATGTCACTACAAATATTTAAACAAGAAGTTCCGTGTTTGATTACATCAGTCAAGGCAAATTTAGAATAGTTCAGATCTGCCAAAAGCACTTGGCTAACAAGTGGTATCAGCAGCATGAGTCTACCTGTGGCAGCCTACCTGGAACATGACAGCAAATGGGGAACACCCTTGGCCATTTTTACTGTTCCAGTCACGCAGCTTCATTCTCCTGCTCCACCTCACCTCATCTCTCCTCCTCACTCTGCACCATTTTCAAATCACCTTGAGCACATTCAGTTTTGCTTTGGCCTAGAACTGCAGCTGGTTTCCTTCTCTTCCAATTTATTTCTCACCTACCCTTTCTGCCCAAGTCTTTCATAAATGATGCCCAGCTTAAACTCTTGAACGCCCAGCTTTTCTTTGGTGTCATACCATCACACTGAGAGAAGCAGGTGGAAGTCTCTCTGTGGAGAGACACCAAACAGTAGCACTCTATTAAGAGCCTTTTCCCTCTGATTTCATTCCATGGCTTTTATCCCCATCTCTTACTTCCCTTGATATTTTAAAATTAGCTTATAAATTCTGAGGAGAAAGGGTGACAATAGATTTTCCATACGGTATTATAACATGCAATAGAAGACTGATTCTTGATTGAGGTTTTTCCTTTTATGGATATAGGCAGTTTGAGTTACTTTTTAGATAGAGGCAGATCTCCTCCAAAAAAGTATTATTATTTTCATACATAGAAAAGTGCTGACATAGAATAATTTTTTTTTTAAACCCCAAAATCTAGAAAACATTCAGATTTGTTTGGAAATAAAGACAACTACTAAGGGTACCCTGGTACTATAACCATGCCATTTCATACAAAATATTGGGCTCTCAATAGCTTTATTTTATTTAGATGTACATGCTAGATCTTTAATAGTATTCCAATTAAATATTTTTAATGGATATGGTGCTGACGTTTCTTGAATGTTTTAATGCATTGACTTTGCATTTGCGACTTGAACTGCAGCCCTACATTTATCCCTTAGGTGTGTCAATCCCCACTGTTAAAAAGGCAGAGCAAATCAAAAAAGCTGAACACACTATTTAAGCAATCTATTTCAAACAGATGTCAGAGACACATTTTATTATTTTTAGATCAGACCATTCATCAGCAAGATGATGAGCAAAGAAAAAGATCTGCTAACCTAAAATGTGTGACTCTTATTTACTCTCTATTTCCAATCAATAAGGTAAAACATTACTAAAATATGAAGAGTCATTATTTGATTTACAGCTGCTTCTCATGTTCTGGTGTGAAATCCACCATCACATCATGCTAGAACTGTTTATACTTCACTCACTATCACTTTGCCATTATACAAATACACAGCAGTTATGCAAAAATGGTGCCAGATTTTCAAACTCTAATGAAGGTGCTGGACCTCTCTGGCTGAGTGACACAGCTGAGCTCTTGGTCCTTATTCTCAGACACTGGCTCGTGTCAACACCTTGCACGCTGACCACAGTTGTTAAGATGAAATCAGAGCTTGCAAACACTTGCTCAGAGCTTCTGTTTGTTAAAAACTAGTATACACTAGAAATATTTTATGCCCTTTGCTTATCTACAAAACAAAAGCGCATGTGGAGAAGAAGCAGGCAATTCACATTTTCCTGCATTTGACTTTTGAGTAATTTCTTCTAAAAATGAGAACTTGTCTCCATCTGATAACAACGCAGGCAGTACACTTTAGCACCCAACATGCTGATGTTTCCTGAAAATGTCAAAGGTTACTCACTAAGAATGAGGCTGGAATGACTAACACTTCAAGGGCCCTGTTTGTGTTGGCTTGAAGATTTATGGTATGGTAGTAGTAAGCAATGATGAAACACAATATAATCATATGTCTGTAAGAAGTTCTGAACATGGAAAACTAAAGACAGATTTTTAAATCATAAGCAACACAGACACCTACGATCCAGCAATCATATTCTGAAACTTATGAAATAAAAATAAACTTTTTATTTAATATTTGATTATTTTTATTAAATTGAGCATATGGTCTACATTCAGTGTAACACCATGTGTATATATTTATATATGAGACTATCAGCATCACTTAATTTCCATACATCTGCCATTTCTAGATACAGTTACAAGTCTGAAAGTATAAAAGGTCACATGGCAAATACCTAACAGGAATCCAAAGCTGCTCAACTCAATACCCAATCAAACAAATTCAAGAAATCCAACATGCAGGTTCCATATTCAGCAGAGGAGAATACACAAGTCTTCATCATCTCAGCTCTCCAAAATAAATCCCATCTTCATTCCCAACTGATGAATCTGCTACATTAAGTTTTGACTCTTCATCAGTTCAAAAGAAAATGGAAATGTGCTGAGTTCAATACAGAAGCTTCAACATCAAGCCAGAGAAGAGACAATGCTTTAATGCTGTCAGGAAGTGAACTGCTTCTGAAAGCTTGAAAGGAAAAATTTCTTTTTTTTTTTTACAGACTAACTGGAACTTTAACAGAGAAGATACCAGCTACTTACTGACAGATAATCAGAATGCAGCTCGACTGGCAACAGGAGCACTCAACTCATGCGACTGCTCTGTGGAAAGGGCAGATAGAGTCAAACATCTTTGGCTCGAGAAAATAAGGGAAAAAAGTACCAAAAATTACTCCATATAAGTAAATAAAGATTACTCAGCAACACGAGTATGAGAAATGCCTCATCTCCTTGCACACTAGAATGCTCTTCACAAAGTTATCTGTCTTTTTTCCCCCCTTAGGGACTTTTTATGGAGATTAATTTTTATGCCCCGTTTCATTATTATTCAAGAAACTGCTTTAGATTTTGTGTTCAAATATAACAGCAGCAGTTAAGTTAGAAGCTGCAGATTTAGGATGCATTTTCCCCACCATTTTAACACTCATTTCAACTTTCAAAACACCTTGAAATTACTCTCAATGTAGAAGTTACAAGTAAAGGAGTGTTCATCCTCTGGATGGCATTTTTTTCCTGACATTCAATTAACCCTGTATCACTGATATTAATATTTCAATTTCACTAAAGTTGTATTTCTGGTGCTTTTTCGTTGCTCAAACAGGTTTTTAAATTTATTAAAGGTACATTAAGGTAAAACTACTGGCATTTATTATGAGAATTAAATGAACAGGTAACACCTACAAGCTATAAAAAAAAGTAGAGAAGCATCTAAATTATTTCTCCTGTCAAGTATAAATACTAGAGGCATTACTATGTTGCAGAATGCTAACTACAGTTATAATTTATATACAAAGATTTCCATGTTACAGTGTGTCAAATTTCAATATGTAGGAAGGTTATCAAGCAAATAAACAGAAAACACACATCAACAAATAAAAAAGAGTTTTTCTGAAGTTAGATGGCAATGGCAGACTTTAGCTTCATCCACGTGAACCGATTTTTAAGCCTACTAGTAAAGACTTTTTTTTAAAAGGAATTAATATTTATGGGGTTTCAGCCATAGGCAAAGATGGATGAGGACTGAAATCTGCTCATTTAAGCATAGTCTCCTCATCATGAAATACAACAGAAGAGTCTCAAGAACAGGCTTATCAAAGTGCCAAGATAAGAATATAACTAATATCTCCTTTTTACTTAAGCAGCATCAAAATCTTACTTTCCATCCAACAGAAGTACCATTTAACATAATTTCCCTCTTATTTTACTCAGAGAGATCAACTGACACTTAGCACATTTACGTCTCTTTCTTAATTAACTGTTTGAGTCATGGAAAGGAGAACAATAGTAAGATACAACATGTTGGATAGCCATTTTGGAGGATGCAGCTACCACTGACAATTCTATTATCGTCTAAAACCTAAAGCTATACTACAGAATAATTCTGTGAATATATAATAGCTCAGGCAAATATTACTGAACTGTGTCCTTGGTGAAGAAACCACAAAAAGTAAGTAAGTAAAATGGCAGGTTGAGGGAGGGACAAGTCTACCTCTAACTGATTTCAATAAACTTTGAATATGCCACTTACTAGCACTTCAGCAGAAGGCTCAATCTTTTAAAGTATCTACCTGGTAAAATAATGATGATGCTCTTGGTGAGCATCACTGAGAAACTGGAAAGATGCAAAAGCCCTCGATGATGCACGGCTGGTCAGGCACAATCATTGAAAGGTTGATACGCTGGTAGCTGGCTGATCTACCTGCCTCCACAGATGACAGATTTGCATCCTACCTAGACTAAAGCAACATTCAGAGCTTTTTGTTCTCTAGTGGGTTTTCAATTTAGTCATACCAGTTGCAAAACAGCATCATACAGAAATGCAGCACTGGTAATGAATGGAAGGCTGGATAACCAGCTCTAACTTTCCTGTTTTTCACAACACAGCGTAAGACTGGATCAACCTCTATAGGAGAGCAACATCATCACTTTAACACATTTCCACCTATGATTCCACACAATCTTACATCATAAAAATCAGAATTTTTTTCTAAACATGCTTTTTCTGAACTGAAACCTTCACGAATCTTAGCTTCAATGTGGTCTTCCCGAGCATTGCAAACATTTTAATTTTTAAGACAAGAATTATTTTTATTTATTCATTGGACAGGACTGTAGTAAAACACTGATATCAACAACAATGACTTAAACAGGATAAGGGCTAATGGTTTCCAGCTGAAGATGAGTCAATTTATATTAAGAAAGAAGTTGTTTTTTGGGGTTTTTTTTAGTATAGGTGATGAGACACTGGCACAGGTTGCCAAGAGAGGTGGAAGATGCCCCATCCTTTGAAACATTCAAGGTCATGTTGGACAGGGCTCTGAGAAACCTGATCTACTTGAAGATATTCCTGCTGATTGCAGAGGAGTTGGACTGGATGACCTTTACAAGTCCCTTCCAACTCAAACTATTCTATGACTCTATGAAATTCTCCTTACTGTTTTAATACTGTTACATTTATTGATAACTTCTACATAGGTTTTTAGAAACATACGTTGTCATCAACTTGTGTATGTAATGCAGAAAAATCTTGGGAAATCTAAAGTTTGTACACTGGGATTGTAACTGAACTTTAAAGGTGAGCAAATAAAAGGTGACAAAGCAAACACTGTATTTCCTTTTCTTAACTCATATAAAGGGTGCATATGTATTACAGTACTTCATGCATCTACCACTTTAAAACACAAAATAAGCTAAACAGAATAGTCAGTACAATACATAAAATTGCTTCCACCAACAATTACCAAACTACAGTTTGACTTGATGCCATTTTCACTAACTCTGAAGGCAGAAAATTTCAGACCTCAAATCAGTAGACTCAGTACTGGGCCTTTAGAGAAAAAGCAAAACTGTATTAAGTCTGTTTGGTCTCACAAAAATTATCATTAACTCAGTTGTGCTTAACTGTCAAATATAATCAACGTGCACATCTAAAAGAAGAAATTACAGAAAATAAAACAGAAACTCACAAATTTCAGACATAGTTCCATCACCAGTTTATATCTGGTCTCTAAAAAATTCAAAATCTAGTCCCACTTACAGTCATTGTAAGATACTGGCAACCATTGTTACAGAAGCAAAGACAAGGACACATCATTTTCTCAGTTCATAAAATGGAGAGGACAGTTCTCCCATATCCAAAGCCCTGAGATCATGATAAATTAAGCAGCATTATTCTTCTTACATTTTTCAGATTAAGATAATTTAGAAATTAAATGCATAACACTTAGACCTCATGAATCACATTGAGGTAATGTCCTGCCTGTTCCAATTATCATCAACACCAATCCTCCAAATTTCCTACCTTAATGGAAAGAAGGAAGTATACATTTACCCATTCCTAAGCCATTATTGCAGAGCATAATGCTGCACATCTCCATATGTGACTACAGGCACACGTGTGAGCAAGCAGGTAATTTCTTCAGTTTTCAAAACTACCATTTTAACTACGACGCCACATCAAATGAGTAATAGATTTCCTTTGCCACAGTTTTCCTCATATGACACTGCTTTTATAGAACTCTGAATACATTTCAATGGTTTTTTTACACATAAGCCATCAATACAATATTCTCATTTACTTCCACATCTGACTACTTGAAGTGTTGAGAGTAGTAATTTGCATTCACACATTCTTAAAAGCTGCTTTTAATAAGAATTTTCTATTTGCTATTTATACACATCATTTAAGTACTTAAAATTTGGCAACTGAAAGGAACTGTTCTCTTTAAAATAAAGGATTTTTATTTCAGTATTTGAAATACAATTTTCTTGGGATCTTATTTGGTTTTGATTGTTTGGGGTATTTTAGAGGTCAGATGTTCAGAGAAAAATCCTATTGGATATGTGTTCAGAAAACTTCTAACCATTCTTTGAAATAAAACTGTGACATAACAAAAAAACCCCACAAAACAAAACAATAACCAACCAACCAATCCCCCCCCCCCACACACATACCAACAAAAAAAAGGCAAGACCAAGAGAGGTTCCTAAATTCCCAGGCAGTTTAGAGATTTGAGTTCTTAAAACAAACCAACAAGCCAAAATCTCCAAGACACACAGTTATATTAAAACTACAGTATCAACTTCTGATGAATTTATGTTATCAATATGATATCTATAGGGATAGCAGGTTATTAAGAGACTGCATTTCACCTGTGAATAAGTGTTTTGAGATTAATCCACAGCATTAAGGGTCATGTATAAAATAAGCTTTGAAAAGAAACCATGGACAAGAAAGAAGGAAAGCTATTGGGCTGTGTCTCACCTTCTGATGTATAGCTCTCCTCTTACTACAGTTTATCTTGCTATCTGTGATTCACAAAGTGTTCTCTACAACACCAGGAATTCCATACTTCAAATATCAAATTGCTTTACGTTAAGCTTCACAATTAACAGCTAAAATCCAACACTAGGAGTGGTGGGGCTTGTTACTGCAAAACCATTTGGAGAGACAGAAGATGTCTGAGATGCTTGCCCCACCACACGGACAGTTGGTATTTATTTCCATAGTACAGTGTATCTGACTCGTTAATTATCAGGGAAGCATCAGCACAATCAAGATGGGTATCTACAACCTTTGGATATTGGGAAAACAATCAATAAAAGACTATCACTACGATAGTTACTATACAGCCTAAAAAGATAGCATATATTTAAGCCAAATAAAGGGGAAGGCGGGGAGTTCTTGGCATTGATTTCAGTATTAGAACACGTAAAGCCCAGATCTGCTAAGGTAAACGTGTTGCCATTCAGCACGGTAAGAGCACACAGTTAAATACTACAGAGGCAGGTTTCTCACTATGTACCACAAACATATCCACAGCTGGTTTAAGCATACATCGAGCTTAAACAGTCAGTCACGAGCTACAGCTGGAAGGTATTTTAGAGAAAAAAACAGCTGGAAGCAGCAAAGCAGTGTAACGACTGTATGTACACACGCCTTGACTAAAAGAGATTACCAGATCCCACAGTCACTGGCAGGAGAATGCACCAAGCACACGTTTAGCAGATTACGCCTGAGCGGTGAGAAATCAGGCAGCTCTCTCCTCCAGCTGGGAGCGAGCGCGGTCCCGCTGCCCCGGCGGAGCCGCCTCACCCCTGCGCGCACCGGAGATGCGGCATGTGAGCGGCCCGGGCGCTCCCGCAACGCCAGCGCGGAGCCGGAGCCCGGCCCCCGGCAGCTCCCCGCCTTTCGCCGCCGCCGCCGCACCCCGCGGAGAGCCGCGCACCCGCCGCGCTCCGCCTCGGGGACCGGAGCCGCTGCCACTCGGGGCGATGGCAACCGCGGCCGGACGGTCAGAGCGCCGCTCCGCGCCGGCACGCTGCGCCCAAAGGACACCCTGTAGGTGTGCGGGGTGCCGGGGCTCAGCCCCGAGCGCAGCATCGCTGCTGGGCGCCCACTCCCTCAGCCGCGCGGTGCCCGCACGCACCGCCCCGGAGCCCGGCAGCCGCCCGCGGCACCCGCCGCCCCCTCAGCGCACACGGAGCCGCACGTACACACCCAGTGCCATCCGCAAAAACCCTCCGGGAGCGCCCGGCGGCTCCCGCTCCGCCGGGGTAAGGCACCTCCGGCGGCGCCCGGCGCTCCCCTCTCCGCCCCGGCGCGGACGCCGCTGCCCCCCGCGAAAAGCGAAGTTCGGGCGCCTGCGGCGCCGCTCCCGCCTCCCCGGCAAACTTACCGAGCGCGGCCACCGGCTGAACTTTCAGCAGCGCCCCGGCTCAGCCCCGACGACGACTTCGCCCATCGCCTCTAGGTGCGGTGTCCGCGCCCCGCTCCCCGGCGGCTGCGGCGCGGGCCAATATAAATCCACATCGCCGCTGCCGGCGGCTCCCCGGCAGCCCGCCCTGGCCCCTCCGCCCCGCCGGGGCGACGCGCGGCTGCCGGTGCCGCGGCTCGCCCCGCTGCTGCCCGCGGCGGGCGCTGGGAGCCGAGGCGTGAGGGGACGCGTGGCCGGCGCGGCGCAGCCCCGCCGCTGCTGCCGCCGCTGCTCTCCGGCGGGTGTAGTGTCAGCGGCGCCGCTCGCTCTCAGGGTGGGATTTTTCTTTTTTTTTTTCCCCTTTTCGGCTTCTCCGCTGTTAATGAGCATGCCCGGGAGAGCTGCGCAGGCGCCTTGCCCACCGCCGCGCCTCGAGCCGCCTCGCACCGACCGCGGCGGGCGAGGGCTGAGGGGGCGAGAGCCGCGCCGGAGCTGCCCCGCGGCGGGAGGGAGGGGGCGCCGGCGGGGATGGCGAGGGAGGGACCTGGCAGCACGGGCTGAGCCGCCCCCGCCCATGCAAGATTCGGGCAGAGTTCGGGAAGTCTGCGGGAAGGTGAGGCAGCTGCGCTCTCCTGAGGGAGGGATGCTGCCCCGGCTCCGCGGGGATCCGCTGCCCGTCCCGGGGAAAGGCAGGAAAGAAAGCCCCACCGGCGGGCCTCTGCCTTGGGATGTAGCGCGGAACACCTTCTAAATAATTTACCTTGCCCAGCAAATGAGACCGATAGTGGAATCAAGGCTTGGGAGAGGGACGCTGATTTATACAAGGTGCTTCAGCAGGTTTCCTTTCGCGATCTGAGTTGATTAAGGTGGGGCTCTCCTGTGGCCACCTCCATTAACAGTCCTGGTCCTTAGTGGAGGAGAACTTTATCAGCTGGTGATGATCCCTATATTTTCATCATTTCTACACTGTTTATTCTCAAGAGGACATACAAGACATAAAGGTTATGGCCACCTGCTCTCTTCATAACAGCTAATTCTGCAGCAGCACTTACTTTTTGTAAAAATTTTACTGTGCTGAAGAAATCCAAGGAACTGTAAAAGGTGTACCTCTGAGGATGGAAAACGCTGGGGGAAAAAAAGAGTCCAATTTACTATTGCTGGTACTTCTTCATAAGTTTCTGCACAGACCACCTAAAGTGGGGTCCTTTTGTTTACTCTGTACTATGCCCCAGAACATACGTCATTCAGACAGTTAGTTTATGTTGTTTACGTAAGTATTTGGGGAAAATAGCATCTTGAAGATATATAGTATCTTGCAATGCATAAATAAAAAATAATAAATTAGGTAAAATCATCTGTTATTCTATACATTACTTTCGTAGGAAGCCCAGAAAAGCCAGAAGTAACCAAATCTACTTCTCATTAATCTTGAACCATTAACTATTTCTAAAAGTTAATTATTTTAAGCCAAAACAGTCCTCTCTAGTTTTTGTGATTTAGTGCTGGTAGGTAGAGTAATTCTTCAGCAGTATAGATCAGTCTGAGCTCTTCTGAGACTAAAGAAAAAGGTAAATTTTCCTTCCCAGTAGACATGGTTGTTTTGGTTTCTTCTCTCTCTGGATAGACTTTAACTTTTTTTTTTTCATTAACACAAAAATTAGATACCATGGATTGAACATGGAAATAACTCAAAACCAAAGAAAGAAAAAGGTCTGGAATGAAGTCACCATGTTAGTCACAGAAAAATAAACCAAGAGAGCTGACCCATCTAGAGTCCAGGTTTTAAGATAGTACCAAAGTCAAGTAAATGACTCTGCTGTAGGCAGACAGAGAACATAAATTAATAATTCTTCTTGAAATCCTATGGAATTGCCTGTTGTAGTCATTAACATATAGAAGTCATAAAAAGATGGTAGCCTCACCAAGGGAAGGCGTAAAAAGATAAACATTGGAGATGGATGTTTAATTCTATCTCTGTCTCTTCAGCCACTGCTGAGGTAAATGAAACAAAGTAGAAAAACTCAGCAGTCGAAAATTGTAGCCAGGTATCATGGGGAGTGCCTGGTGTGTAGTGTGTGTGTGTGTGTGTATATATATAAGTATATATATGTGTGTGTGTGTGTGGTAATTTCAGATATCCACGGATGTTCCATAGTGAGTTTGGGTTAGGGAAACTGAAAAGGTTTGCTTGGAGAACCACACAGATACTATGTGTTATTCCATGAGAAAGATGCAGAAGAAAGTGTGGAATTTCAGGGGTGTTACATGCAAACTCCAACAGAAATAGGAGCAGATTGCAGTGCGATACAAGACCCATGGGATAATAAGAGTGCTTTCTTAAGGGGAAATGCTCCAATAGAAGGAACAGATACAGATAGAGAGCTCTCCAAGAATCAGGATGGATATTTTTATACCTGGCAACAAGATTCCTTAAGTACATCAGACCTAAATACATTTAGCAAAAAGAATTCTGACCCTCAGATTTCACTGTCAAGCCTGCTAAACTAGTTTAAAATAAAGCAACAAGTAAAATATTGCTAGATATGCTGGCACCAAATGGAGTTTTCTTACACATGTAGGTTTATATAGTATTACAGCTCTCTGCAGTAGAGATTTTCTCTGTAAGTAGCAGGGGATGGTATCTTGAGTGCACGGGTGCAACACTTGTCGTTGCAGCACTGATGCTAAGGACTGGTTTGACACCTTTTGGCTTGCTCAAGTTCAGATGAGCCTTCTGAGTGAGTCATTGTCTTTACCTGGTGAGTTATGCTGAAGCACTGTTTTTAATTTATTCTCATACCTCCTGTGGGAATAGAGATCATTGCCTGCATTGCAACAATTTTGGTCAAGACCTGAGACACAGCTGCTGGTCTCACAGCTGAATAGGAACTTTTCAATCCACCTGGGGTAGGATATCACCACTCACCAAAGTTCTGTCAGCCTATGCTTCTGAGAATGATGCTGAAATTTCCTCTCTGTGAGTCTTGTTTCAATCAGATAAAAATTCCTCAAAAACTTCTCTGAAGTTCTGGGGAATTTTCCTAGTTTATACTAGACTGCTTTCCTGACAACTGTGAGACATAAGCTACTTCCCTAAATATGTGTAGTGATTGTTTGATTTGCCATTTGTGGAAATTACTCCTTCATACAGTTAACAGGCTTCAAAACACAGAGGCAAGAGGTCAGCCAGATCCCACTGCTAAATACACAAAATACAAGGTTCAACTTCATAGAATCACAGAATAGTTTGTGTTGGAGGGGACCTTCAAAGACCCATTTCATTCCAACCCTCCTGCCATGTGCAGGGTCACCTTTCACTAAACCACATTGTTCAGAGCTCCATCCAGTCTGACCTTGAACACTCCAGGGATGGGCATTCACAGCCTCCCCGGGCAAGCTGTGCCAGTGCCTCACCACCCTCACAGCAAAGAAGGTTTTCCTAATACCTCATCTAAAGCTTCCCTCAGGCAGCTTGAAGCCATTCCCCCTTGTCCTGTCACTCCATGTCCTTGTAAAAAGTCTCTCTTACAGCTCTCTTACTGCCCTGTCAGGTACAGGAAAGACTTGTTTCTTTCTGTCTTTTCAACAGAAAAAAACTATTTCAGAAAGGTGATGAAATACTTACAGTGAGTCCCTTAATACTGGTAGTAAACTACCCAAATATAAAGGGCATTGAGATCCCAGCTGTCTGACCAAAAGTGACAGAAGGAGCTGAGTAGCAGTAATAATAGTGCCCTGCGCCTTTTGGAACAGGGAGAGAAATTATAAGGACGTTAGAGACATTGTCAACCTCTAAAAGGACACTGTTAAAGAAGATCCTGTTGTGCACATCAAGGTGGGTTCCCAACCATACTGCACAAGGTTGCATGTTTTTTTAAACCCAGGTTTATACTTGATGAAACTAATGAGACTGATTGTCAGGCAGTTTGCACAGTGGTTTTGGAAAATTTCAGTTATTTAAAATGATACCTTGCATCAGTCTGATAGAAGTGCATATGAGGTGTGGATGTAAAACAGGATCAAAACATAAGCTTAACTGCCCCCAATGCAAATTGTCTGGAATGATGCACAAACTGAAGGGTAAAAGAGAATCAATATAATTTTTTAAATACTTATGGGTATACCATGTTATTATATGTTTTTCTAGTTATGTGTGTACTGAAAAGAAAATTGATACATTGCACTAAAGTGACGTACAGGCACACAGACTTGCACTTAGTCTGGGACTATTCAAATTTTTAAAAGATAAGAAAGGTGAAAGTGAGGTGTGAAACACCAAGCAGAAGTTTTTAATTTCTGGACCAAAAGAAGGGGCCAGAAAGTAGGGAAGGTTGCTATTCTATTTCATTCTTTGAGAGAAGACCTAGATTTTGTGAAGCTAGGCTAAATACACCAAGGTGTAGAAAACTGCCTATGAAATTGCACTCCCATGTTATTACCAGTTCCTGAACAGGTTTTGCCCCAGAATTTCTGCTAGAAACTGTACTTTCATACTACTGTATATAGTAGAGATAAAAGAGAAGTAACTGCAATTTCTGATGGGATATTTCTTTCCAGAAACTGTACTCCCAGAACCAAATGGATAGAGAGAAGCTGATTTTTTTTTTTAAAGAACTGAAAACTGATATATTTTCATAGTCAAGTGGTGAAAAATGTACCAGAAATAGATTTGTTTACAGAACAGTTTCTACTGAAGGACTGAAGGAAGCAGCACTGCCTTGTAGGCTGTTTACAGGCTATGAAAAAGGAATCCAAACATGATACTGACTCTCTCTCAAGGCTCTCCATCACTACATGACACCGGTCTCCTTAGTTCCTTTTTTAAATTTTCAAAGAAAAGAGTAAGTTTTACAGTGTCATGTCTCACATTCAGAAAGGACTCCTGTAAATAACTGCAAACCTTCTCACAAAATTCACCCCTAAGCTGTCTTGTTCCAAGATGCCTACCCAAAAAATCTGGCAATAGTTGGGCTGTTCATGTGCTGCAACTACTGTCTAACACATTGACCAAAAATGCAAGTAAGTTTCCTGATATAGTCTCATTTACCTGAATATATCAATAAACTTTCAGAAGCAAAAATTATGCATCTTTTCCACAAATATGACTCCTTCGTTAACGTGCTCTGGGGAGAAGAGGGAAGAGCTGCGATTTCGATGGCTGGGGAGGTGTGTTCGGGACTGATTTTCCCATCCCATGAACACAAGGTGGTGCTGATGCTCCTGGCACCGGGGCTGATTCGCCCCTTCCCAGGAAGCCTGACTTGGGTGGTGGTCGCCGATGCGTAGCTGGAGTACCAGGTATTTCATTTGCCTTAAGTAAATTATAAGAAATACTATCTATTAAGATAAAAAAACTTCTTTAACATTAAACTCTTGGGGTTTTTTTTATAAACTGGAAAAAAAAATTCCGTTTCCAACTGACATAGAGAACTGTTTTCTTCATTATTTTGGTTTGAGCTTCAGAACCCTCCAAACAGACCAGTTGTATTTCCCAGCTTCCCTCCAAGACCCAAATAAAATGAATTCTAGGACATGAATGAGAAGGAAAGAATATGTAAGAGCATCCATATATTTTCAGCTCTTAAGAGAAAATGAAGAAAAACTCTTAAAGTCACACAAAAGAAACATGCAAAAATGTATAAATAAGTATGCTCTCAGGTAATTGAAAGGAGCTGGAGGTATGAAAAGATTACTTTAAATGCTTTGCTGCCTTTAGAGGGAATTTCTTTGGTACTGCAGAAAGCTGTACATAAACTAGAAGATTTGAGAAACCTTTTACTAAGAAAGATGACTCTTAGAAAACATTGTTGAAAAACATTCAATTGAAATGTTTATTCCAAAATATGAATACATGCTAAAAGATGTTTGAGTATATTCGCTTGCCCATTTGAGTGGAACTAAGGTAAAACACTTTTGAAGAGAGATTAAACTTCCATATAACAGGGATCATTTCTTTCCCAAATGAAATAATAAACTTATCATTTCATTGAAAGCTGACATTGGAGAAGATAAGGAACATAAAAAATAAAGGCATGTTTGATAGAGTATTTTAGATACATTGTTTCATCAGTCTCATGGTTACCTTGCAGTTTAATTTATTGTATAAATAGGAAATCCTAATCAGGATCTGTTTTCAAATATATTTTATAAAGACATAAAATCCCTTCTTCCATACTTGTCTTTCAGGTTCATCTGATAAGTACATATTACCATGTTAGGGAGAATTCTGACTCACTGTTCAGTGCAATATTTTTTGAGGCAAGTGAACATACTTTAGGAAGGATAATCTACCCAGCCTTTCCTCTTCCCTTATATTACATAATAATCCCCTGAGTTCCTGCTGTTTTTCTTCTTTCTTTTATTTTTGCTGATCTCTTATGCTTATGTATTTACTTTTTCCTTAGGAGACTATACAAAAACAAGACCTAAATATCTTAATCTCTTCAGCTTAATTAGACATGAAAGTAACTCTGGCCTCATTAAGAAATGTCCTGAAGCAACAGGTAGAATGGAATAAGATGAGTTTGAAATCTGATCCTGAGATCAGTCCTAGTTATTAAAGAAGCCTGGGAAATCGCTACTGTAGAGAAAAACTAAATGCTTAGTATAAATCTCAGTGGAAGAGATGACTAATTAG
Organism: Acridotheres tristis; assembly: GCA_037013685.1. NCBI lineage: Eukaryota > Metazoa > Chordata > Aves > Passeriformes > Sturnidae > Acridotheres > Acridotheres tristis. Next base: position 10,143,644 of record CM072889.1, on the reverse strand, counting down.
AGATAATTATACACCGATTTCTTGCATTAAAAGTGCTTTAAAACATAAACATTCAAATTTTACTTAGACTCCCAAGTGCTTCCTAGGAGGCAAGCTTGCAAAAAATATCTTTTAAATTATGTCAAATGCTTTTAAAACAAATGGTTTTTAAGAGGCATCTCACTGAAAATTGCGATGCTTTAAATTTTCTTGTTCACCTTCACTTTTGTAAGAAACTGCAATAAAATTTATGGCCTAAGCTAGTATCCTAATTGTCCTATAACAAAGGTAATCAAGAGTCGTGCTGGAATAATTTGGTACTGTTCTCTAGCAACTTCAGATATTGTACCCAAAATTCACTTGATAGAAACACATTGAACTGTCTTCAGAACTGAGGCTGAAACGGTCAGAAAATTGATAACTAACTTTAAAAAGGATGCTATGCTAAAAAATATGTTATGTATGAAATAAAACCAACCAAACAAAATCAGAACAGAAATTAAATTCAAATGAAACAAACCAAATGACCCAAAACTTAGGATACAATCCATTAGCAAATTTCTGGAATACTTATTGAAACTTATGAAGGTCAGTGTAGAAGATTGTCAGGTATCTTCAACCCTTAGCATCACTTACACTGGAGCAAATGGAGAATTTCAAATTTTTACAAGGGAGTCTCATTTTCTTCATTTTCATTTATTGTATTTGTTAGCAAAATCTCTCAAATGACTCCCACAAAAACTGCAGGTTGAAACATATGGATGTTGGGGTTTTTTTAGGTAGTAAATTAAGGCACCATATTTCACACAAACATTTCTGAGGCTTACATTGTTCTCATGCAGGTGTTCAGGAAAATCTATACATACTTCTTTATTCAAGATTCACTGAGAAGGTTTTTAATCCTTTAAAATATTGTCAATTCATATGGTTCCTTTTGGAAAAACAGGAACACACAGCAATCAACCATTCATCTATCCATCCATGTAGATATTTGTCAGATTCTTTATCTTCTATGGCACATTGATGTCAGAAGAACATATAATGCCTTTATTAGCAGCCTGAGCAGTGGGCAAGAGCATACACCTGGCAAGTTACCAAGTGTACAATAAAACCAAGTGGAGGGAGGTGATCCATCACAGCCCAGGGCTCACAGGACCCTTAGGAAGTTCAGTCAGGGGTAGCACAAAGTCGTGCATGTGAGTGCAGAGGAGTCATGTGCCTGTACAGTGCAGAGCTGAGGCAGGACAGCAGGAGCACCTGGGGATCCTGAGGAACAAACTGAACAAGAATCAGCAAAATATCCCTGAAAGACAGTAGGCCATGCTGTATCCAGCAGGTGGGGGAAGTCATGCTGTGCCTCTCTGTAAGATGTCTGAGTCCACACCTGACAGATGGTTTAGAGTTCCCCTAGTACAAGACAGACAGCAACTTTCTGGAGTTGAGCAGGATGGGACAGGGAAAAAGGCAACAGGCACACATGAGAAATTCCAACTAGATACTATGAGAAGTGTTTTCAAATTTGTCATGTGAGTATTTTCATTTCATGGAAATACTAGAAAATGTTGCCTGGAGGGGTCTCATCTTTGGGAATATTCAAACTTGAAAGGTCCAGGCTCCAAGTGGTAGTAAGAGTAAAAATTTCTTGAGGTCCCTTCCAGCTTATTTTTATTTCTATGATAGATCACATTTTTTCATTACACCAAAAGAAAACAGGATAAAAATACTTTAATATAAAGCCTTCACAATCACTCTATTTATAACAAACTATTCCTTTTAATTTATTCAACCCATTGTTCCAACTAGATAAAAGTTCTGAATGGCCACAGAAAACACATTTTTTCAGCACTTCACTTAACTTTGAAAAGTGAGATTTATATCATCGTTGTCCTTCTGGTCCTTAATGTCTTCTAGTTATGGTCATTGCTATCAGCATATATGGAAAGAGATCAGTGAGTAGGTGAAGAGTTAGATTATGCAGCTGGTCATAACAAATAGTGAGTGTTTAATCACTGTGAGAAATTTTTAAAGGAGCTGTTCTTCAAGTACAAAAATCTCAGGTTTTATAACTAGAATTGGTGCTTCACTACTAATAATGTCAATAGTTTGAAGTAAGAGCAAATGCACAAGCTTAATATTCTCACTATTTATCTTTTTTTCACTTGCTTACCATCAGAACGTACTGTCAGTGGTGATGGGGATAGAGAGTCAATGAAAGCAGAGTGTGGACACCCATGATCATATAAAATACACTGCAATGAAAGTAAACACTGCAGGTGGCTATAAAAATGTCAGGAAAAAGCAATAAATTTGCAAGGTTTGTCTTGCCAGAAAAAGTGAAATAAGCAGAATACCGTGGCCACATTTGTTCTATAAATGGATTTTTTTTTAAGCAGAAAAGAATCTTTTTAGAAGCAGTCTTCAAGTCAAAATGGAATTGGACAGGAATTATTTATCAGACAGACAGTAATAAGCTGTAACTGGAGGATGTCTGAGTCTTACAGTGCTCTAGCAAGCACATAGACAATTACAGAAATATTCTGATAATTATTAATGCAGTTTGAGGGTGCCAGTTGCAGAAGGCTGGATCCCACATTCTGTAGCACATTTTTAACTATGTTATAGGACAAAAATTTTAGTATTCAAGGCTGCTTGCTCTTTTCTGTTAATTTACATTTATATTCTTAATGTCTAGATTGAGCCTAGGGAAATTTATTTCATTAATGCTAACTTGTACAGAAATCCCAATATGCACAGAAGTTCCTAGATTGCAAAGCTAGTTAGATGAGAATGCAGAAGCTAAATGTAATTGCTGGGTGGTTATGATAGTTAAATATGTACCGTCAGTTTTGGTTTTTGAAATCCCCGTAGACATCAACCTACTGTTGTAAAGAATACAAAATAACAGAATAATTAATTAAAATGTCTTTAAAACAAGCATTTTGAGTTTACACACTTTCTGCAGATATGTTTGAACCTGTTACAACACAACAACATTGTGTTTGCTTTTTCAGAAAGAGTTAGATAATTTGATCTGTGAAGAGTTAGATAATTTGATCTCTCCTTTTTTTCAGCTTTTGAATGGATGGCAAATTACAAATACATGTGCAGCCATTTTAAGAGTCCATATTGGGTTGTGTTCTGGCAGGCTTTTGTGAAGTGCAACAGTTTTACAATGCTAATGCAGCATTAATGGACACCCATTTACTGGCTTTCATCAGCTCTGAGCAGAAGGTTCTGATGCAACTTCTTTAAAAATAACCCATTTAGAGATCTGGGTGCAGAAATCTTGGTCACCTGCAGAAATCCTTGCATAGATATATATTACATATATATTTGTGTATATATGTACACACACATCTCCTTGGACAATAACGGGCTCAGGAGGAATAAGACTTGATAATTTTGTTACATAGTGATTTAGTTCCCTAGGTCTGCTGGCAGTTCCTGCCAGGTACATTACTCCACACCTGAAGTTTTGAGCTGCCTCAACCCTATGAAAGCTCTGTAATCCATATCCAGTAAGACAGTAGATAATCAGATGGAGCATAAATAAATTAAAAGTGATTGTGAAATATGCATGGGCCATTTATGAAAAAACATGTTTTCTGCAAGGTAATCTCTGATGGAATTTATGGTACAGTATATCACCAAAGAGAGAAACTGGAGAAAAGGTTAATAACGGGACTAATTATAAATCCAGATATATATAATTCAGTGTCCTAAACAGATCACACCCTTGCACTTTAAATAAGAAGCTATAAGGGAAATACTCTTTTGGCACCTATTGGTAATTTCTGTAATATTTATGAGTAAACTAGCATTTAATTAATTATTTATAAGTTTCTGACACCCATCTCATTTGTTTGGTATCTAATTTTTATCAGTGGTACTTTGTAGACAAGCAAGTACTTCAGAAAAGCAGAATGCATTGTAAATCTGCAATAGCCTTTGGGAAAATGTATTGAGTATGTAAACCTGACTAAACAAGACATGGGGATATGGGACAGTAAGTTAAACTTGCAGTTTTGCTATACTTGAAGTAAATTTTAATGTTTCTGTTATTCATCCTAAGTGCAAAATCTTTAATTTGGATTTTCACTGTGCAGCAATGGATCAGAAACACAGTCATTCTCATGGGAATGAGAACATAAGCACCAGAGAGTTCCCTCATGCTTCTTTTACCTAAGACTTTTTTATGTTGTTTGTGTATTGGATGGGAAGAGGAGAATCAGTTTCAAACAAACGAATAAAAACTAATGACTAGATGAAAATATAAATGTTTATAAATGAGTGAATTACGTGCAGTCCTGCTGTTTGCAAACTGATAAGCCCCCATATGGGTTTAGATTTATATATATGCACACACACACATAATAGGGAGCCTTACTTGCTGTAGAAATATTATTACATATCATGTGGTTTAATAATAGGATGTTCATATAGTATAGTAGCTCCCAGAGCTCTGAATTTTAGAATTTGGAAAAATAAGGCCTTAAGCCTATATACTTTTTTAAAAAACTAATATCTGGCTGTGGAAATGCATGGAAAAGGTTTCTGGTGTGAAAAAAAATGAGATATGTCAATCTTAGTAGAAAAATGTAGAAATACTATGAGTCATGAGTAGAAATAATAATGAAATATAGACAGAGTTGAAAGATAAATGGAAAAGTGCAGTAATACTTCTTAAAACTGTGTTTTGCCATGCAACATAGCTAAACACTATCTATCTAACCAAATTTTTACAGCTGAAGATAATATTTTGCAGATTTACGTGCATTACTTTTTCCCTCTTTCAAATATTTTGGATTGCTATGAATGACACAATTCTCCGTTGTTTGATAATTTTACATAGTTGTCACAAAAAGTAACTTTTTTTTTCAGAGACCTCATCAGAGGTAATTATCCTTTTGCTGGATAACCTATCAAATGCAGAAAGAGCTTCTGTTCCATAAAACTCTCAGTGGTTGTGGAGAGCAAAGAATTGCAGACATTTATTTTTTCTCAAAACTAGTAAAAGTGACAACTAGCCAAGCCTCTCAGTAACTGCAACTAAATGTGATGGCTTTCAGCCTTTTAGATTCACTGCCGACATTCTTCCTGAATCCTATTCCCTCGTCCTTGCTGGAGATAAAAAGCAGGAGGACCAGAACTGATGGAATGCAAACTGCAAGGGTCAAAGGAGTTACTGCAGCCAGTGGTGCTGGAATCAATCTTTGCTGAGGGGAAATAGAAAAAGTGTGGCCTACTTTGGAGCTCCTGCTTCCTTACTGATGATGATGTGGGAGTAATGCAAAAAATAAGTAAAGACTGTTATGTCACTGTTTGGGAATCACTGACTTAGGAATTGAGCACTAAATTAGATCTATGCAAATTAGGTCTTGCTCCCAGTTTGGCAACTGACCATATTCCAGACCTTATTTTTTCTTCTGGTAGAACAGCAGTGACACAAAGAACATTAGTCTTTATTAATGAAAAGTATGTCATGGGAGTGTGAAAAATTCCTATTGTTTTTGTGCGAAAGAACAGAAGATAAAAATGTAATAACTTTACAAGTGTAGAAAATAACACTTGATAGTTAGCTACATGAAGAAATGTATAACGTTTATTGTGCAGATTCTTTCGAACTAATATACTATTCTTTTTAAAAGAAATAGTCAGTAATCTATTTTCAAGAAATTTAAATTTTTATTTTCAAATATGACCCCAAAAAATCCCTTCATAAGCCAATCAAACAAAACCAAACTTTGCTTCAGTTGATAATCTCACACAGGCCTCCTATAAACACAAGCACTAAATCTTTATCTCATTACCTCTTTCCTTGTTAGAGGCTAAATGATACTTCCTTCCATTGTAAGGGAATGAAGAGTATGCATTTTCTGAGCTGCTGAAGCTTGTTATTGAAATTAAGCTTTATGACACTGCTGTTTTCCATACTTGGACCCAGTCTATTGGATTTGTGTGGCTGCGTCCAGAAATAAGAAGGGCAAATGTCAATGCATTTTCAAAACTAAAGGCAAGGAACAGGTTGTTAAATGGGCTGAGTTAAGCAATCTTCTAGAAAGGACAGCTACTAATAAAAGTAGTATTGCTTGTCCTAATGTGCTCCCATTTCTGTGACAGTACAGTCCAAACTCAACAATGTAATTTTCTTTTACATTTGATACCTTTGCATCTTTGTGGTTTTCAGTAAGATTGATTCCTTTAAAAAGGCTGGATGGCAAGCAACATCTCAACCCCTTCACTCATCTTTACATAAAAGGACGTGTATTTCAGTGTTTATGAAGTGGTGAGAAAGTACTGCTTCTATTTTCCAAAGAATTCTTGTCAATTTTCCTTTCCACGTGTTATAAACCATATTGATGTGAATGCCTTCTGAAGTTACTCAGTCAAAAAAGTAATTCATTTCAGTAGAATGATTTCTGAGGCACATCACTGCCCTGTAGACTTTCATCATATTCCTTTCTTCACATGAAAAATGAGTACATTTCTAAACTGCAATTTTAAATATTGAATAAGGCTACTGATATCAATAAGTTTGATTATTCAAGACATGAACTTACGAAGGGTTGAACACTATTATTATCAAGTACAAAGCAAGAGTGTACAGCCTTTTCAATGTAGCTGCAGCACTTTGGAGGATTGAACCCTAAGAAAAGAGGATTAACAGTTTACAGAAACTAAAGTAGAGAGACGGAAGCTGAGATACTGCATAAACCCAATATTTGACCCTTTAGATTATTTAGATATCTTAATTTAGAAAGATATACTTAATTTCTATTAAAAATGCATTCAAGCAATGATCAATATTTTGTATCATTTTAGCCATATATCACATCTATTTTATAGTGCTCATATTCCCTTGGATCAAGGTGTTGGTAGGATATTTAACACTTCATTAATACACAGTATTAGCATGTAATAACAGGTTGTACTGACAACAACATGCACTTTGCAATTTGACAACATTCATTTAGAATTAGTAACAGAGGCTGAGCTAGGAAGCAATTATATTATAAATGGGATGGCAGGGAAACCAGATTTTTTGTACTTTATAAATAAACTTAATGCACAGATGTTAAGGACCTGAGGAGTTTATATATTACCTTCGTATTTTTACATAACTGCTATGGAAGTAGAAGACAAAGGAAATTAGACGTGTGATCACAACCCTAGTTGCCTCTGCAGTTTGTCTGTATTTTACTGTGCTAATTCTAGGGGAAAGAAAAAAAAAGTTTAGCACTATATCCTGTCAGTTTTCCAGCTGAGTTTCTTTCTTTAAAAGTCAAATGAAATTCTGATGAGTAATGGGCACATATCTATCTGCCATATATGTATCATCTTGGAGCATGAATGTTTTAACTAAAAAAATGTCATTTTTTTGAGCAGTTTGGTAAATAGCAAATGCACTTGTTTTGAATTAGGATTTTTGCTCTGTAAATTGATTTCAACATACTTAATATGTGCTTTGATTCTTACAGCTCTTAATCTGCTCCTTTATTTCAGTAGAGTTTTCTTTTTCAAGGAGTACACACTGTGGATGTTTTGCAGGGTATTCTGATTCATCTGATTCTAGTGTGCTTTCCTATTCAGACAGTTGTCACAATTTGAAAATTCATTTTCTTTTCATCGAGAGCTTTCTCTTTCCATGGGGTATAATTTTATTTACTGTTCCCTTTTCTTTTGCCCTCTCTTTCTTGTTCTTTTTGATAACTCAGTTCAAGGAAGCAGCACTTTATTTAATGCTGTTGTCAACCATGGCTGAATATATTACTACAGTGTAAATTATTCCGCTTTCATGAAACACTAGAGGAATTGTAATCATACAAATTCTGTTAAGTCAATAACTTGAAATAACTTGATTGAATGACAGAAAACAATATTCTCTCATTTCAGTAATCTAGAACCTAAAAATTTGATAGCAACACATCATAAGCCCTGATGAGCCTTGTTTGCAGGTGAGTATATAAAGGCAAATAGAGAGCACGTAAAATCTCATCTTACATTGTTTGCTTGGGCTGGTTTATGCTTTAGGGGAGTTGCTTCAATTTGTGTGTCTGAGAAAGTAAGACACAGAAAAATGGTTGCCTAAGTAACACTGGGGCATTTTATGCCTTGCCATTGTGACTCCAGATTACCCTACTTCACTGTAAAAAAATTTTTTTAATGTTGCCTGTTTATCAGGGTCAAAATTAACTTAAGATCAACATCAAACCTCATAATGTAGTCAAAGATTGTCAAGTAAGAAAATGACATAATTTATTGGTTTTTAAAATCCCAGTATTTTTAAATTGTATCACCAATTTTATCTTCCCTTAAGGAACACTATACAGAAGGAAATACTTTGTCATTAAAAATTTTAAGGTAGCATCTGGATATGACTGTTTCTAAGGCTTTTACTTTGGCAGGAGACTGCAGAACTGCAAATGAAGGCCTAAGTTTTGAGAAGAGATTATACAAACCTCTTTAAAGCTTGGATTTTCATCCCCTGTGTTTCTGTATTTTGCCTAGAATTCTGGCCTTTGTGTTGCTGTTCAGCTAAGTAATTTAATTCTTTCCAATTAACTGTAATTGGAAAGAATTCATCAAAAATTGCAATTGCATTTCTGATCCAATATCTAAAATAAAATTCAGTTCAGTTTCTTCAGTTTTTGTTGGTCTGACTGGGAGAAACACAGCAGGAAAATTATTTTTGTCACAGAAATATGCACAGGAAGCAGTATCACTGGGTAATCAAGCATCAAATTTGTAATGACCTGGATACACTCCTACATTGATAAATGCATAATAAATTCTACAGCTCACCAAAACAATGGTGGCTTTTAAAGTTAAATTCTTGCATGTATCACAGTTTCCCTTTAGTTTTTGAACAAAGGTTTGCCTTGCAGTCTGCAGTCCTCTTGAAAAATAATGCTGATCTGCATTATGTATCCTCAGAATAAATAAGTTTAACCTGTATCTTGCTCATGTTGTGAGTAGTTCTGCTGCCACCAAAATGCTCAGTAGCTCTGTCAAGCTCTCTGGTAGTCTGAGTCATGTTTACTCCATATTTTCAAAGGGTTTTTCTAACTGATATGAAAGACAAAAGAAAAGGCATAACAAGCAAGGAGAGGTTTATACTAGCAGCTATCTTTTGGAAGGTACGGGCTGTTTTATTCTTTAACGTTCTACAGACATTAATCTGCTTATTACAAGATTTCCCATTATTCTCTGAGAGCCATTGAAAGAAGATGTCTTTACAATACAAGCTATTAATATCCATTTCCATGTACCATGAGTCTCTCAATAGTGTGTGTGTTTAGGTAGTTAGACTACATCAGAATAGGAAATCAGTATGAAAGAAAAGAGTCTCCTTCTTCCTAAGAGTGAACATTGATTCTCATCTTTGATCGTGAGAACATGTTTCAGTTTATGGTTGGAAGACGAGCTCATTTTCTTCTAGTACTGATAGAAGCTATCCATCTCTGCTCTGGGAGCCACACATCTGCACCTTCAGACAGAATGTTCTGTCAATTGGTTAAGGCAGCTGTGATGGAAATTTTTATCCAGAGGACATTTCAAATACAGAACAGCAGCCCCATGCTGACATCAGACATAAGTGCAGCTGAAGCCATGCAGCTGGCAGAAACGTGCCTCCCCACTACCTCTAGCCATGGCATGCCACCAGCTTTTGTAACAACAGTCCTGTCCATAAAAGCTGCTTCTCAGGGGCGAAATGGACTGCCTTTACATTCTTTTTCTACTGTGTGGTAGACAAATAACTGACTATTAAATAAAATAGTTTAGATTGTACTGTGCAAAGAAAATTAGTAATTCTTGTCAGTGGTCTTCAGCTGTGGTCAAATAAACATAATTTTCATGTGCCCCATCTGGCCACAACCAATTGTATCACAGCAATGCTTGGTGATGAATATATCCACATCATTAATACCATAGTAACTACTATTAAGAGAAGGCTTCATTAGCAGCTCTGAGAAGGAGTGAAGGATATAGAAGAGGACTCCAAGAAACTTGATCCTGTTTTTTAAGCAATGACATTTGAAGATCATGGCATGGTAGCACTGAGAAAACTGCAATGCCATGTCTGCTCCCCAAGCAGACAGATCTTTTGGTGCTGTGAATTTAGACTTCTCTCACAGCACTAAAATTTTAGATTACTATATCATCTAAGATAAGCTTCAATCTATAAATATAAATAAGTCCTTTAGCTTGATATAGCAGCAATGAATATTGAGAATCTTTCCATTACTATACTCAGTTTATTCCTTTTTGTTATCTAAGAATTCTGATCTGTATGCCTTTGCTCTACTGAGTAGATGTATTCCAGTATTCATAGCGTTTTGATAAGTCTAATTTTAAAATCTATTTGTTACATCTCTTTCTCCCCCTCCCCACTTAAATTTGTTATTTTCATGGAAAATATAACACTGCAACCCTGAGTTAAAAGATGAACATACTGAATAGTTATTTTGCAGCAATATATTTACACAGCATTATCTGTGGTTGGCCTCTGAGTCACCCCAAATTAAGGCCCCATTTTTGCTGTGCACTGAGCACAGTAGAAGAGTATCTTGGGACTTAAGACAATCTTAAGCAAACCCGCAGGTATGAGATGCAGAACTACCTTACCATTTGATGCCTTGCTTCACATTTATTATTTGAGAGAAATGGATCTCTATGGATAGACATGGAAATCCCATGAGTGGCATGATCCAGCACAGGACATACACGGTGGAATCTCCTGGACTCTCCTCTACTCCTGTCACTCCACCTCCAGGTTCTCTCCTGTGCTTTTTCACCTCTCCCCTATCCCAGCATCCCAGGTGTAGCATAAAACATTTTACAAGTCACTGATATAGAAGCAAGATGAAGATGTTCTGGCATACAGAGAAACCCCACCTGCAGCACACACCAGACCATTCCTGCAGCACATGCTTCGGCCTCTCCCCAGTCACTCTCAGCCATGTCTTTCTATCCATCAGCAGATATTTCAGGCACTGTATTTCAATGTATCGTTCAATGCTAAAATGCTTACATTCACTTCAACCACTGTGGAAGGTGCAGGATTTGGTCACAACTGCTCATAAGATTCCAACATTACAATACTAAAAATATCAGCTGTGCAGGAAAGCTTATACAGAGAAAATTAATGGCTTGACAGGTTTTCAAAGTACTTGAAAAATTATGATTCCACTAACACTTAATCTGTATATAATTTTTTCCAGAAGCACTCAGATTTTGCTGATATCGGAAGCTGATATCAAGATCATAAGGTGAAGTGCATGCAATACCAGTAAAATTGATGCAAAAGGGACTGATCTAAAGGATATATCACAAAGGAAAAAATAGTTTCTTTTTTTATACATTGTTCAAATACAGAATGCTTTTTAAAAGACATTTATTTCAAGTCCAGCTCACCAACAACATCTCAGGCTATCAAGACTTAACTTTTATTTCTTTCTTTTTTATTCAGCTATGCCTCAACACTATTTTATTTTATCCTTAGCTGACTGAAAGCTTTGTGTATTCCTCTAAACTCCATCTGTATACTAATAGTGTCATGTCTGTTTTCAGGTTTTCAAGCTTGCTGCTAATGGAGACTTTTTCTGGACATTCTGTACAGCATTTTCCATTTTAGTGGTAATGCTATTGACCTAAGAGTTTCCATCATGCACTAAAAGGTATTACAGGTATAGATCTCTATTTCTTTGTAAAGATCCATAATACTCCATGCCAAAAAAATTCTCAAAGTCATGAAAAAATTACACAATAATGTTCCTATACCAAAAGAGAAAGTCTTTCTAAAAGTGCAAAAGTAATATAAGTTATTAAAAATCTTATTAAAATATTACTGAAGTATTAGTGTAAGACTGTGAGTAGCTATTTTAAGAAACAACTCGGGGATATTTTTAGATACCCAGCAGTCTAAGATGGAGCTTTAAGTACTCATATCACATAAAGTTAATATTCTTGTACTATAAAATCTCAATAATAGTGAGAAACAGGAAATGGGGAAGGACAGTACACTCTTTCAATTTAATCCAAGTATTCCTAAAGGGAATTTCATATTAAATTTGGCAAGAGTTGTCTGGCATTTAAACTAGATGCAAAATTATGAATGCAAACTTTCATGCCACTTGAGAATAAATACAGGATATACATATGCTTTATTTGAACCCAGTTATAGTAGTAAAACTTATTAAAATTTGAATTATATTAGTATCAATGAAGTTTTAATGGAGTCAAAACCAAAATGTGGATTCTCGTTGGAGTTCTGCCATAGAGATATTTAGGGTCAATACCACAGCAGGAATAAGGAGTCATGTCTATTCATAGCTCTAAGGATCCCACAAAGATTTGTCTGGGAAACACAACAGTGAATCACATTGGAAGCAGCAGATGCCAGAGGTTCATTAATTTGATGCCTAGAGAGGCTAACTGTAACAGAGGTTAGACAGTGTTAAAGGAATAAAGTGGTTATTTATTGGAAGGCCTTGAAAGGATACACCTTGGGCAGTACAAGAACCTGGCTGAGGCTACACCCAAGATGGACAATGGATCACATGTTTTCTCACTTTTATAAGTTTTGGTCCATCTACATATTGGGGTTAATTGTCCAATTACAGCTCCAGGTTATGCAGTTCCATCCTCCCAGATTGCTCTCCTCAATTTGCTGCTGTTTGCACTTTTTGGGCCCAAAGCTGCAATGGTGTTCTTGGTTTTCAGGCTGGAAAAGGATTGTTTTGTCTAAGTAAACAGTGAAGAGAACTTGCTAACACTATATAAAGTTCAGAGTCACACTAAGACAGTACAGAATCTGAAAAATATGAAAGCTAAAACTTAAGGCCACAATTTCATAGGAATAAACCTACTAATCTTTCCATATATAATTTCTCAAAAAGAATATGGAAGAGAATTGTGGAAACACAGATTTACCAACTTTTAATGTTGGAAGATCATGCATAGAGATCTAATTCAGCTGTGAGTGTGTCAGGCTTAACTTTGAATGACCTGGTTTTGGCCAAATGTGTCACAACTTTAATGTTATTTAAATGCAGGGTGTTTCGTGTGTGAATATTAGCAAAGCACTTGCTGCTTTAGATAAGCAGATGACATTCCATTCCTCTTCGTTTCCCTCATTAAAGCAAAGAAGTTGAATATTAATGAGTGTGGAGAATTATGTTGTCATGCATGCTAGTCTAGAAAATATAAATTCATCTCATAAAAAAGTCAAAGGATCAAAGAAGGTTTTTACTGTTAATTGGAAACAAAGTGTCAATGGTGTCCTGATTTAAAGGGCACTCAAGAAGGATAAGGGAGGGGTGGGACTTTTTCTTTTCTAAAAAACCCCCAGAATTAAGGTAGGAGTTATTAGTATTTTTTTACTAAAATCCTTTTTGTTGCTTGTGGCATTCAATGTGGCATTTCCAATGTTCAAAATAATACTAAAAACAATAAATATATTCTTGCAAACATCAATATTAATAAAAGTAATATTTTTATTGCCAAGAGCACTTTGCTTTTACATCTACACATTTAATGCAACTAGTATGTTTTCATTGTTCTCTTGGTAAGTAAGCTTAAAAATAGCACATTTAGCTTGTGGCTAATTAATAGACAGAATATAACAGAGGATAATTTCCATATTTTGCATTCTTGTGCTCATTGCAGAACCAAAAATTGAGCCTGTGCTTCTTTAGCAAGCCTAGAAATGCTGGATTTCTTGCACACACATGAGCACACAGAAGAGCAATAGAGTGAGGGAATAATATTTTAAATTAAATATGCAAACTGTAAACTCTAAGGGATAGACCTCACTTTTCTGATGAGACAACCTCTGTACCTTTACAAAACATAAGGTCATTACTCTGGTTTCCTCAAATATTACTTGCAGAAGTCTTCAGATACAGCTTTAAAAAGGCTCTTATTCTTTACTGCAGCAACAGTAGATGTTAATTCTTACTTTTATATGAACAGAAATTTGATAAAAAAAGTGAAAACCTATTGTTTACATTCACCCTAAAATGCAATGCTAAAATCAAGTGAGTATTGACAAACCTATGTGAAACCTTCCTGGTCCTTTTTATATGAACTCAAATTTTATTGAGATCATATAAAAAGATTTATTTATACTTTATAAATACTTTATATTTGTACTTTTATAAATACTTTATAAAAAGTATTTGCATGGTAAAATCCCAACAAAACTATTCAGTATGCTCTTCCACATGCCTCAGCTGAAATACTCTGAGAATAAATTAATAACATTTCTCAGTTCTTGATTTTACTAGAATACCTGTTTATAACATCAAGATTTAATTAAAGTGAAATAGAATAGAATAAAAATAGAAAAATAGCATAAAAATATGATACTACAAATCATTACTGCTTAGAACAGAGTCATGTGAACGTTTCTTCTGTAGTAATGGAATTTACATGATTGCAAGTGCAGTGGGTGTCATTAAAATTTTAACATTTGTCACCTTTTGTCATTGTAATTCTGCATATAGTCAGGGGCAATGAATTTGGAGGTCTTAAAGCATCTGCTGCTTCTATATAAGTTGCAAATTTTATTTCATTATAAAATAATTTGAATGTTTTGCTGATAGAATTATTCTGCTGCCTGAGCTTGCTGCTGTCACTTTTCTTTGAACACAGACCCTCTGGGGCAAAGTCACCCCAACGAACTATTCCATTACTATTGTTCAAAACCAGGACATTTGTTTGTCATTTTAAAGTTTCCACTCCATTCCATTAAGCTTGCAAAATAGCAAGTCAGTGAAAAAAGTCCCTTCTTAAAGACATGAATGCATGGGGAATGTTTTAGTATATATATGAGTAATCACTCCTTCATCTCTAGGTAAGCTGTAGGCAGGAGTTAATTGCTCAGCTCTCAGAAACAGGACTTTTCTGCGTGGTTGGGTGGGGAATAGCCCTGTGCCTGTAAAGCCATTCAACCAGAGTCATTAATTCCAGCATGACATGAAACAAAATCTAATGTGGTTTCAGATTGATGGGAAATTAGTAGTTTTTTCTTGTTGCCACATGAGACATGGAATCATGGAATCATTTTGGTTGGAAAAGACATTTAAGATCACCAAGTCCATAGAAAAACATGAAAGCCAAGCCCAAACTGGAGAGCTTAGGGATCCATGCTGAGGAGCAGAAGTTTTTAGGCTCTACTCTTGGATCAAGAACTGCTGGGTCACAGTCAGGGAGGAGGCAGGGTGGCTCAGTGGGCATAGGCTGAGCCAGGACAAAGCCATGGAGACACAGCTGCTCAAACACCACCATTCCAGATGAGCAGCCTGCATTGTCCTGTAAGGAAGGAGACAGGAGCACCAGCTTTCTGCAGGGATTGACATGTATTCTGAAGTTACATCTCATGTGTTAGGTCTAGATGGCAACCAAGGCTTCAGCACCAATGTCTAATCATGGCAGGACAAACAAATGCTCTGACTTCTCCAGGAGGGCCCTGATACTGCAGTTCTCTGATAAAAGGATTTTCGAAGTTTAGACTTCAAAATATACTTTTCTTTCAGCTCCAGGGAAAAGATTAACAAAAAAAGATAGTTGTTAACTGAACAAGAATGTTACATGAACTTCTTCAGTTACTGCTTTCATACATTTGTTTAGATTTAAATATATAATTCAGGAGATCAGTGTAGTTAGAAATGTAAAAGATCTTTTAGATCACCTCATCCATCTTTACCAGCACAGCATAATTTTCATCTCTATGTTGTCTGTTTTCTCTTTAAACCTTGAAAATCTCTAAGTCATGTAGGGGTAATCAACTGAGTGCTTAGCAGAAATGTTATTTGCAGATGATAATCACAAGCCAAGGAAAGGCAACACGGCAGTATGCACTAAATTTATGAATTTGTTTTGTCCATCACAAAATAGCAATAGCTCTTGGTGTTGAGTGAAGTCAAGTGCTCTACAAGTATTCCTACCATTCATGGGGCTGATATGTTTTGTCTACAATATGCTGCATAGAATGGTGTTTACTATTTGAATTTTGCCTAGGAAAACTAATTCATGATGGTGGCACTGAGAGCAGTCATGCTGTCAGGAAATTTGTCAGGAAATATAACCCAGAACTCCCCAACACTGTAATTTACTGTAGAAACACAATACAGGAGATATGTCCACAAGCACACACAGGAGGGCTATTTGTGGAGGCACTTATTAAGAATAGTGAGAGTTTCTCCAACCCAGTGTGCTGCTTGTCTGACACGTGTTCAAATCACTTGAAGTGAATATAAGAATATATAAGATCTATATAGGAAATATTTTTTTTATGTAGAAGTACCCAAATCTGCTACTGAATCACAAAAGAAACATTTGTGTTACAGGTGAAGAAGATAACAGCCCTGGATATGCTGAGAGCTGCCCCTTAGACAGAAGTGAACCAGAACAGATAGCTATGACTTGCAAAAATTCAAAACTGCTTTCAGACAACTCTTAACTTAGCACAGCCTTCTTCAAGAGACTAAGGAAACCCTAAATCTTTTTTATTAATTTAGTTTTAAATATTATTTGTGTGTATATATGTCTATGAACATGAAAGTACATTTTTATTTTAATGACTTTTCTTATTATGAAGGAAAAAGTCTGAAACCAAATGTTAATAGACAGGGTTTTTTAAGTCTGAAAGGTCTGAAAAAAATGCCTTGGAGCTTTCTACACTTTCCTAATGCAGCAAAGTCTTAAGAACTTAATGAGAACAATTAAAACATCAATATTGTCAATAATGGTACTTCAGAGCATTTTCACAGAGACCTCTGACTACTGAGTTGTCCGCAGTCTGAAAGAGTGACAAATTCTAGAGTGAGGAGAGCAGAAAATGCTATCTAATAAAACCTGCTGGGACAACATAAGCTTTGTTGAATATGTATTTAAAATTCAGACAACCACTAAAACCTCTGCCTTAAAGAACTTAAAGGAAGGGGCACCTTTTCCAACTTCCAAAATCCCCTTGCCAGAGCCAGCTGTCAAAGGGTCTAGCTATGGATTTTCAGCTTTTATCTATCTTTTTGGAAACAAACAACTCCCCAGTTCTCTGTGGAGTACTCTAATTAATGAAAGTTCATGCATTTATTCTGCATAGTATATAAACCTACTCACAAAACAAAGCAGAACAAGGTTCATCACATCACTCTCAGTCTGAATTTTCCATCACTGGAAAGCAGGAGAGGTAAGATCAGTTGACAGATTCAGGGCATGGGACTGACAGTCGAGGAGGGGAATGGGGGCCCAAAGAGCTCGTGCAGTTTCTGTCCTTGGAGATTTTCAAGACCCCACAATAAAAATCCCTGAGCTGCCTGGCTGAACCTTGAGCTTTCTCAGCAGGAAGGTGGACAGGGCGTGAGCTTCTGAGCTCTTTGAACATGATCCTGCCTACCGTCCTTGCACTTTTTGTCTTCGTGTTCAAACTGGTTTTAAAACAGCAACTATCCACACAACAAAGAATAATTAAGATGAGTGATAAGTAGACTCAGTTATTAAGGTTTAAAACAACTCAGATGTTGCCTGAGTACCCTCTTGAACAGCTTTGATCACCCTCCTATTTCTAGGAGTCTCTTCATTTTATGATTATAAAGTCCATCAAGATGAAACACACTCCATGAATGCCATGTATATTCATTTTTCTTATATTTTAACCTAGTAGATGGATCAACAAAGACACAGTTTACTTTCATGACAGATAGCTGCTAATTTTTTTCTGCCTCATGGAAACATGCAGCTGATCTTAATGCACTGCAGTGTTTTATTTTCTTGTTTTATCATGTCAGACACCTCTCTCCTATTAATTCAGGACATCAAAATCTATGCCAGTATGCAAAGGATTCAGAAATACTCCACTAATTATTTTATGTGTAAATCTACAATTTGAGGGTAAATCAAACAACCAGAGCACAAAGACTCTGTGATGCAGAATTGGTATGCAGAAATAATCAGGTTTATAACCCGGAGTATGACCAGAGATTATAAGGATTTAAAAACAAAAGTAAGGATATAGAATTTCCTCCAATGAATCTTACACAAGTACTAATGCAATCTCATTTGTTTTAAGTTTATGCTATAGTTTTTCTTTTTAGTTTGTAAAGAAAAACGCATCTGAGAATATTAATTTTCTTCTCTAGCAGTCTTTATTTGATTTATTAATATATTAGATTTATTAGTATCAGCATTCTAACTTAAGGAACAATATGAGGCATTACATAATGAATGCAACAATGAGATTGCTGTTTAAAGAGTGAAAAATTTCCCTTCCGTATCAAAACTTGGATATCCCTTCAAAAAGGCTAAATTTATAAAGGCAGTGAAATAGTTCTCCCTCCACTTCCTTCAGTACAGTTATATAGAAGATGAAAGGAAAATACGGGGTCCATAACAGCGCAAGACTACATTTAATAGAAACAACAACAAAACTATGCAGTGCACATTAGAATTTGAAGAACATATTTAGCTTAACATAGCTTTAATAATGAAGTTTCAGGTGTTCTGAAACTTGCTGTTGAGATCTGTTGAGAATCCCAGCTCTAACACTGCCCATACCCTCTGCCCTGGAGGCAAGACAAACATCTTACAGAAACTTTCTCTCCTCTTTAGTCTATTCATGTCAAATTATGCTTTGCAGCCTGTCTGTCTGAAGTGGGGAAAGGGGAACAGTAACAGAAGGAGGAAAAGGAGAAGGTTGCCTACATGTAAACAAATTATTTTTCTCTCAAGATCCTTGCAGTAACAGAAATAATTGTTTCATTTCATGAAATTCAGGAACTCCTCCAAATAACAGTTTATCCCTGGCCTCATAGCAATGTTTGAGAAGCACAGGTGGAGACTGAACCAACTCCCTTTTAAGTTCATCTCATCATGCTACAGCCCGAAATCTCATACACAGCTTCAAATGAGGTTCTCTTCAACCAAACACCAAGCTGACCCATAGTTACACTATGAAATCACATGAGATGTTCAGGCCAGGATGGAAAGTCTGCAGAGTTAGAGAGACTTAGCTCCTTAAAATTATGTTAGATTTGTATAGAGAGTGATCCAATTGAAACTGGGATACTGATGTGATCTGTTTCTGCGGTTACATCAAAATACATTTCTTGGAAACAGTTCCTCCAGACCTTTCCTTTTGAGCACTCATAAGACATTGATTGACTTAAGAGCAGAAAAGATACCAGAGGACAGCAAAGCCAGGTACAAGATGATCAGCCTGGAAATATGGACTCTAAAATTTCCTAAACCAGAGGTCGCACCAAAGTTTTCTCCAGGAGTGTACTAGGAGAGTTGTTCTGTAGACTAGAGGATGTCAATAATAGGTAAAGGATGTGAACAGTGGAATGAATGGGCCTTGAGCACAGGCTCAAACTTGGTCCTCCATCACTCTGAAAATTGTAGCTTGTGAACATGTTCCTGTGAACACACCATCCATGCACATACAGACTTATTACCGATGTTCTTGGGACTCATAAGCAGAACAAAGACTGTGTCCCTTAGATTTGACAATCTGTATAAGAAAAAGAAGGTTTAACTAGGAACGTATCTGTTTCTGACAAGAGAATGATGGATAGAGCCCCTTTATTCACACTGACAGAAATATCTTTGTTGACAAGCCTTGTGTTTTGCAAAAGAGAAGCAATGGTGAGTACCTAGCTTTGCATGCGTGAGGTGAAATATTGTATTTTAGACTGGAATGTATAATTTCATAGATTATGAGTTTTGTTTAATGACTGACTGCAAAACTGATATTTCAGGGTTTAGCACTTCAATGATTTATGGACTTGTCAGTGCAGTTTTAATATGCTCTATGTGCGTAGATGTTTCTGCAGTTGTGACATGCTATAAAAAATCACAATGGTCAATTGCCCTCCAGTGCTTTTCATGACAAGTCTGTGGCAGAAAAGTTAAGGGATTGTGGAGCTTCAATGACTAGCACGGATAGTTTAGTCATTAAGTTGTGATTTTTTATTGTTACCAGTGCTTGGAGCCCCCTGTGCTTCCAAAGGTGTCAAGAACAGAAAGATTAATTGAAATAAAAAAAGACAGAAAATTCAACTGAAAGCATTGCAATAATAACACCTTTTATATGTACAGACCTGACTTTCTGATACCTAATTTTGGGCTAAATTTCTCCAATAGCTAAATAGAAACAACCTTAGAAACAAATCTCCCTTATACCTTTTCAAAATTATTTTCTCCTAACTGGAAAACTGACTCCTCAAAAAATCCCAAGTAGGATTGGTCAGAATAAGTGGATTTTGTTGTTCATGAAGTATGGCACAGTAAGGTGTTGCTCTCCTGGTTTGGGGTCCAATCAGGGTGGGGAAGAACCAGCATCTATAGCAGTGCTGCTTAATGCAGGAATATCTGTATAATCTTTTGACACACATTTCAATAAAACCTGAATAAATTTAAATTTCAAAGCACCCTCTGTTCTCAGAAGCAGCACTCACTAGATCCTAAGACTTCTGACAGCTAAAGATCTGGTCTTTAGTTTTTGTTTGTTTTAATGTTTATTTTTATCCTTCTGTTCCATTCATAAAATTTTCAAAGTTGTGTTCACTACCTATAATTTTGGTTTGCTTGGAATACTTTTGTCTCACCCTAGGCCTGTGAAAGAACAGAGAATGGTGATATCACATTGTTATGAGGCAGATCAGGGGTAATGTAGTCAGCTTGGTCGCTTATTGGGAATTTACATAATTTATTCTGCCTTCTTCCTACCTTCAAATTATTTCTCAGTCAGTCACCGTTTTCATGTTTTGTTTGACAGACTTATTTTCAGTCTACCTGAGGTCATTAAATTGCAAAGGAAACTAATGAGTGTGAGCACTATAACACTCCCACACAGACAGGCTCTTCCAACTGGGTGCCTACATGCCACACAAAGCCCTCACATAACTCTACCAGATTTGTTGAGCAACACTGATGTATCAGAACAATACTTTGCTTTAAAAAAAGCTCTTCTTTCATATACATGTAAGTAAGAATACAAGTAAACAAAACTAAATTGTAAAAGTTGAGATCTATTCTTAGAGAATGTTTGGCAAATGAAGTCAATGTCTAAAATTGATGTGTCTGCTACAGGGTGTTGTTAGGTAGCTCCTAACAAGCAAACAAAACCCAAGAATTTAGCAGTTTTTTCCCACTGCTTAATTGACATTTATCGAAAGGAGTAATATTAAAAGGACATTCACACACATACACACACACAAAGGAGAGAAAGAAAGAAAGAAAAAATGAAAAAAAGAAAAAAGAGGAAAAGGGCTGAGTTTCATCATGATCCTAGTATATACCTCCTCTTCCACAGCATGGAACCATCAGCAAGTCTGCCTGTTGTATTGCTGTCAATACCCTGACCCTTAAAGCCTTCCACATTTCTCCATGGACCCTGCATGCCTCTCTATAAAGCTCAGGTTGAAGAACACCTGAGAAATCAGCTGTTTATTTCAAGATTGTGAAATTCAATGACCATGGGATACTTAAGCCTGGATATCTCTTCCAGTTTTATTATTAGCTTCCAGTTTTATAATTAGCTACCTACATTACCAGGGGCTTTCAGTACCACTGCTGCTACTACTACTAATCTGTGAGTTTTAAGAAATAGTTTTAGGAACTTGCTATTTAAGAACTTCATTAGAGAGAAGCAAAACCACAAAGTAACTAACTTCTCTGATGTTTACTATCCTAAACAGTCAACATCTTACTTCATAATTTATCTTCTATAAAAAGAAAATCAACAACTTTAAATTTAGCTGTGAAAAATAGACAAGCCTTTAAAAAATTACTATGAGTAGGCAAACACATGGCAACAGATTTTAGCTCAACTAGAATATGAACAAACTCCCATATGGTTGCATGAGCAATCATGACCAAAACAAGACTATATATCTTGTAAAAGGAATAACAAACAACTATGTTTTGACAAAAAACCCCTTCACTGCTTTATTTGCATGGAAAAAATAATTGTTTTTCTGAAAGTTTAACTACAGGAATTTCTGGATTACTAAACACAAAATGTCCTTTACCAAGCTGATTCCAGAAGTAACAGATGCTCATAAGAGCATATATTCTTATTTTCTGTAGAAAAATGTCATAAAAACTGCATAACAAAAATATATTTATGTATTTCATACAGATACAGATACAAATATCTTCTGAAATCAGAATTCAGGGAAAATAAACTGGGCAGTAGGTGAAAAAGGGCATAAATCAACACACTTCCAGACATTCTCACAGAAACATGTATTCAATATTCCTGTGGAAGTCCAGACAGTGAATGATATATGCAGCCTCTACTTACAGGGTAGCTTCTGGATCCTCTACAGTAGCACTGCAGGGCTGGGAAGTTCAAAGCTCCAGAGCAATAAACTCAGAGCAGAATATCTGCTTCTCTGCCGAAGGTTTCATTTGTTGTACAGCCCTAGAGACAGCATCTTCATATCTTGTACACAAAAAGGGGATAGGATGGCTCACTGGCCATTAAAGTTCTTTACCTAGCAGCTCTTTTACAGATTTCAGTACAACTGCACTCAGGCTCTAACATTAAGCTTATTACACTGCAAATTACAGGAAAAATACCTTTTTTTTTTCTTTTGAAATGAATGTTAACTATTCTTATTTAAACATTATAGCAAATAAACACCAATATAACACTAAATAAACAAAACAAGACTGCTTTTAGATTCTATGATTCTATGCAATATCCTGTCCTCATTAAAAGAATTCTCTGCAATTTTGATGCATTTTCCTGACAAACTTCTCCAACATTTTCCAGGTGGCATGTCTGACTTCAAAATCTCTTTCCAAACAGTCTGCTG
Source organism: Acridotheres tristis (assembly GCA_037013685.1). Lineage (NCBI taxonomy): Eukaryota > Metazoa > Chordata > Aves > Passeriformes > Sturnidae > Acridotheres > Acridotheres tristis. The sequence continues at coordinate 10,120,839 of CM072889.1, read as the reverse complement.
TTCCTAATGCAGTAGAAATTCAAATAATTTGTTCTAGAAAAACAAGTTGAATCACCATGCAGACAAAGTGCAACCCCTATATTTGTTCAATATTAATTGCACTTCTGTCTAGTTCAGTATTGGACATCTGTCTCACAGTCATCAAGAGGATGTCAGTTGTAAGGAATAGCACAGTGCTGAATAAGATGTGTTTGAACCAACAGCCTGAGCCACTGTGTCAATCTCTTACTTCTCACAAACATCACATATAATCCATCTCCCTTTATAGCATAAGGTGAGTTCACAGAACGATCTAAAAATGTTAAATTGATTAAAAATTATCTCACAATATGTTCATACATTCATTGAGATGTTAACAATAGCTACCTCCATACTTTTAATATACCGTGTTATTCTTATACTACAGGAGACATTGTAAAGAATTTCTAAGGTAAATAAAAAATAATTTTCTTAAATTGCACTGGAATTTGCTAAATATTTGTGAATTCAGTATGAGGGATTTCATCTCCTCATTGAATAATGGTAACAACATGGTGTCAACTAGCCAATATTTGGAGGTTTACATTTCCAAATTTCAAAGGACTTTGCAAGAGATAAGTATCAGTACCTCCAGCCAAGGCACAAAGAAGTTCCTTGAGACACGGTACAATGTTTTATCCATTACCTTTCATGGATACCACTGAAGAATAACTGGGTAAGAGACAACAGAACTTGCCTTCCACGGAGACATACTGTGGACTGTGTGTACTGGAAACAATAGCTTTGATATAGCCAGAGATCTCTCAACACACATGATGTTCCCAGTGCAGAGCTGCTGAGGCCGAGCAGTGCCTGCACAGGCAATGAGCATTTGAGCCCTCTCAAGCTGTCAGTGCTCTTCCAATGGAGAGCTTTTGCTGACACTGTCATAATACAGTTATGCCAGGAAAATAATCAAAATACTCTCATTTTGCCCATACTCACTCTTCACCCTACAAACTCCATTTGAACTGTTGGCATTGATTATTAAGGTCAAGAAGTTATCCACATTGAGAATTCGTGCAAACCATGAAGGACATGTTGAAAAGTGGCTTCAGAATCTTCATATAAACCCCTCCTTTAACCCATGTGGCCAGTACCTTTTAGAGTTGAAAATAGGAAGCTTACATGCAATAGCTTTTTAATTCGTAACTAATTACTCACTATCAAGTTATGTTTTCCTCTTCTACGCTTTAAAAATACTATTAAGGTCATTTACAAAACCAATTTTAATTATATAGAGAATACCATGGAAGACTTGCAAGATATTTTTTTTCTTTACACCTGCCAGAAACTGCTGTATATTAAATGTGATTTAGACAAATTGGGCTGTTTGCCAGTAATGAGCTGAAAAGAACATCTGTCACATGTAACACATGCAAATTCACCTCTAGCAAATCAGTCTGGTGCTTGTGAATCTTAGTTTGTTTCTAGCTATTTTTTGATTTGTGGCCAATGAATCCTGACCTCTAAAAAGGACTAAAACATTTCTAGACTTGTAACTTTTTAGATGTACATTTCTTGTTTACTCTGTAATATCAGACTTTGATGCAGGCTTTCACTATAGATAAAATGCATAGATTGTTCTAGTAGTCTCATGTAGATATTTTATAGATAGAGATATTGAGTCGCAATATAAACATGTACAAGATGTTTGTAAATCAGTAGAGATATTTAATTTTAGAAACTTTTCCAATAGAAGACTTAATTTTCTGGAGCTCTTTTTTCCCTTTAGAAATCACAATGAGTCTGACAGAGTTGCCAGATTCATCCTCACAATTGCTGTCCTGAGGTCAGAACTGTCAGGCTGAAGCTTGACATTCAAGTATGAAGTTGCTCCAGGCTAACGCCATTGGGATTCTGCATTAGAGAAATAACAGAGACTTTGATCAAGCTTAGAACTTCTTATAATTGCCTTTAAGAGATATAATTTGTTGGATTCCCCACACAGAGCACTATGCTTAAAAGCATTGGGCAACAGTTCTCCAGATCATTTCAATTTCTTCAAAAAAAGAAAAATTTCTAGTTGCCAAAGACCTGACACACTTGACTTCTGCTATGAGTAATGCCCTCCTGGAATGCCATTCATTTCAATAACTCTTAAAGAAGACATTAACAATAATTTAAATATCAACATGGATATGCATTTTGCTGTGCTTACACAATCCTCCAGGCTAAAGAATGAATGTGAAGTTTCATAACTTTAAGTGGGCTATGTATTTATAAGTTTGAGGAATTCTATAGCCTAGGAGGATAAGAACGCCTAAAACAATGTGAAATATCTTAAATCTGTCCATGGCTTCCCATTATAGATTTAATTCTGAAGAAACACACAAGATTTTTATACTGTTCCAGACATACTTTATATTACCTTGAAATTCCAACAACTCACCAGACAGTAGTATCTACCAGTGTTCAATACTTTAATTTCTTTTAAAACACTTTCTAATTAGTGAAAAATGAGAAATATGCCTTCCACATGCCAATAGGGGTAACACAGACCAGGAAGAGGTGACCATTTCCTAGTAGGATTTTCAATGTGACTGAAAATTTTCCAGGTCAAAACTGGAAAAATTGCTTCTCAGTTAAACCAGAACAAAAATAAGTTTGCTCTTCTGGTTATTATTCTGTAAAGCAGCAGGGAAAAGCAGCAAATTTGTAAGGTGCTAAAAATCAAGAGCAATTGTTATACCAGTAGTATTTCCCTCATGAATAGTATTATTGAGAGTGGAAAACTGACACTGTAAGTCACAGAAACAATTACTGTCTGATGCTGGAGAAGTTCAGATCTGTTCTTATGTTCCTTATCTTAGGGCTAAACAGTCACATAAAACAGGATTTTTTTAAGGGCATGACAATTGAGGAAACAATAATAGTTTGGCTAGTTTATATAAGTGTCTTTGAAAATGCAAATTTTCTGCCTTACATAGTATAAGTAACTAGACAGATGAAATGAGAGGTTAGCAAAAGAAACAAGCTTTGGAAAGCTTCTCACAGCATGCAATAGGCTTCAAAAGTGTATTCTTGGTATCAGTAATGTGTATCAGTTGGAGGTAATTTTTTTCCCTGTTCATTTTCTCTCTACTTCCTACGAGAATATTTCAGAGATTACTGTATAATTATAATCAACAGTTATTTTATGAGGCCGACAAGACCTCCCTGAACTAAATGACTTTTCCCTTTTAGTCACAAGACTTTCTATAGCACTAGTAATTTCTTTAAGTGGTCAATCATACAAATTCAAAAAATGAATAGCAATCTTTATTAATACTGGGTTCAGCTGCTTTATCCACTGATGAATATATTTTACGCTATACATTTTTTATGTGCAGTCACTTCTATTTTTGTTAATTTTCCAATCAGAAGAGAGAAGTTTGATAGTAAGAGATTTTGACTAGGACTGTTACTGTACCTTAAAAAAACTTTATTTTTAAAGCATTGGTATCTTTTGTTGCGTCTGTGATCATTGTATCTTCCTTTTCATTATTTTCCTTATAATGTGAAGGCTAATGTGCAATTCACCACTATGGAATAGCAAAGTGGAAGAAATATTTTCAAAGTCATTTATACTTTAGAACAAATCAGAGTCATTAAAAGAAGCACTAACCAGGGAGGACTGCACTTACAGCCTGTATTTCCTTTTTCAATTCACATTTTTCTGCTTTGAACCTCTGATAGAATATAAGGAAAGAATAAAATAGAGAAATGATACTTAGAGTGTTGCATAGAAAAGTCACTTATAATGGTAATCACAAGTGTATGTTATATCCTATTGTACATACCTGTTTTTTTACATGATTTATAAGTTCCACCAATAGTGATTAAGCTTTATAAAGCTCATAAGGAGTTAGTAATTCCCAAGAGGAAACACATCAAAACTATTTTTATTTCCACTTGGGGGAAGAATCTCTGCTCTGAATATGGGACAAAATATACCAAATAGTCGTAGGAAAAATGATACCAAAAAAGTTGGTGATGAGTTTAGAATACCACGAGCAAAGCAAGTTCTTTTGGAACAACACAGAAGAGATCACTGTGGGGCTGAGGCAGAATAACAACGTGGCTGGGCAGATGTTTGCAGACAAAGCCAGCACGAAGGCAAGCACAGGGCTGGGCAGGCAAAAGTTGACCTTGTTGTAGCTGATTAAGAGATGGGATAGAAAGGAAGATAAAGTTTTAAGTCTGATGAGGAAGATCCAAAAAAGGACACATGCTGAGGAGTGATACAGTCAGAACCAAGGGCTGGGATGATAAATGAGCTCTGCAACAGAGTCGTGGATAATCTGCAATTCCGTCATGGTTAAACAAGAGTGGTGCAGCTGAAAGGGGGAAAATCAGATGCCATTCCTGAACATGTTATTTGCAACAGCAATTGTTCTACTGTTAAGCAGAAGGTGAATGGAGAAACAAAATTTCTCTGGGCAGTTCTAGAGCAGAATTACATCAGAGCAAGCGAAGAAAAGGCTGTACCTCAGCTCTCAGAGCAACCCAGGGCTAAAACTCAGCTCTTCCTCACTGCTGCCTCTGTCTTTGTGGGAACCCTGCAGCAGGGCTAATTTCCCAGCAGCACAGCTCTTGCTGCCTCTTTTTCTTTGCTTTAAATAAATTAATGTACGGTCATGCTATACAGTTGCAGTCCCCTTGATGAAGGGACAGCTTCTTCAATTTAACATATTTAAGAATCCCTAAATCTGACACCCAAACCTTAATGAGCAGAGATATTAAAACAAACAACAAACAAGCAAACAAACAAAAATTCAGAAGGTTTGGAAAAGGTAGTTAGAAGTAACTAGTAAAAGTCAATGAGCCAAGTAAGAGCAGGGTGTTACTTACAGACCTTTCTCTATACGAGCACAGTAGAGCTGCTGAGATTTGCTCATACGGTGAGCATTCCTGCCAAGTTTCTACCATTATCTCTAATTAAGAAACATTTCTTTTTAAGTTAAAAGATTCCCATGGTCACATTATTCACCTTCTTTAGTTTGTTCTGTACACAAAAAAGCTATTGGCCTGGAAATCATTTACTTAAATTGAAAAAAAAGAAACCCACAAGGTGTGTGTTAAAGTGAGATAACACATGCTCCACTGGCCTTAAAATGATCCATAAAAGGACTATCTTACAATACCACACTCTTAGAAATGTCTTATTGTGATAAGGAAATGGCACCAAAGTTCATTTTGTTATAGAAAAGCTGTATTCATCCACATACTATGAATATTTTTACACAATTTCAAGCAAACCCAACCAAATACTCAGCCTTATTATTATTCGGAGGTATAGCAGAGACGTACACACTGAATTATTTAATATATTAATTCTGTAATGTAATAATATGTGATAGTTATCAGATGCATTCTTTACCTATATATTTATCAATATATACACGAGATTGTAGGGGCCTAGAAGGTGGTTCATTGCTCTGTAAGTCTCCAGTAAATTTTGGACAGGAGACTGCCATTCCTTCTGTAGCAATAATCCTTTTGATAATGTGGAGGAGAGAAAGTAAATCAGAATTTATTTAAAGGTCCATTCCTCCCCCCCAGATTTTATATTTCTGTCATTATTACTGACTTTTTTCTACTGGAAAATTACTAACATTAGAGATATTAAATATTCTTATCATGTGTAGTTCTCTGTAATTAATACTTACAGACAACCAATATATATTTGCTGCCTGAACAGTCGTAACGAAGACACTTTGAAAGCAATGAATCGCTCCAAGACAGGAAGAAGGGATGACATTTATGATCCTGCAGATTTTCAACCACAATCAGAGTACATATCAAGGGCACTTGTTCTCACAGCAATGCTGGAGCCTGTCCTTGAGGGCTTGACTCCTCCCATTTCTCCTGGCAGAAGGGCACTATTCAAACACAGAAGCAGAATCAAAAGGCTTACCACACTATTCTCCTTTTCCATTCTTCTCTAGCTGGTGGCTAAAATAGAGACAAACTCTGCAGTCTAATTCTTTCCACAGACTACTTCCTAAATCTTTGTTTCAGCTCCACAATGAACTAGGAAAAAATATTTTTTGTAGTTTTGTAAAATGTCCTTCTCTCAATGAAATTGTGGAAATGAAAGTGATTAAAATGTTCTACCTAGGAAGTAAAAATTTTTAAACTACTTTAAACACTCTAAAAATGCTATCTACAGCTTCTGCCTTCAAAAAGCAAAAAACTGATAAGAAAACCAGAAAAATAGGTGAGAAGAAAAAGAAGTATTTCCAAGCCTATTTCAGTGTGATATTTGAAATTGAAGTAAGAAACAGTGAATAATGGCCAGGAATTTTCTTTCTGAAGTTATGTTTTGTCTCCTCACTGCCTTCGTATATAACATAGACAGTCAAAGAGATAATGTTTGTTTATTTTAAGTATGAATATTAAGATAATGGAAGAAATTGGCTAGTCAGTTGTGAAATATTATAGCAATAAAAGTCTTTGGTGGAAGATTAATCTTCTTCAGAATAGTAGGAGGCTGTCAATAATTGAAGAGTAATGTGAAGATCGCTTATATTTATTGAGGCCTCAGCATTTATCAAACTCATCAACATTTAATTGGACTTAATATCTGTGCTTTTATTTCTTCTTTGTGTTTTTATTTCTTCTCTACTAGTTTGTTAGTATCCTATATTTAATAATAAAGTATTAAAGTACTAAACTACTAAAGTAATAAAGTACTAAAGTACTAAACTTAGTGGCTGTTAACTTTTTTTTGGCTTTTACCTTAACTCTTTTTTGGTTTTTATCTTCCGTCTTTAAATAAATGTGCATTTGGATTGTACCTGTAGCATTCCTTTGGTGGGACTGCTGGGCTGCTCTTTAAATGCATAAGTACTTCCCACAGTGTACCTGCATGTTAACAAACCCCCTCTGATGTGTTAGAAGCATTATAAGTAAAAACCTAGGAATTTTGGCATTTCAAGTCAGTAAAAACACTTTTTCTGCATATGTTTCTAAACCATGGCTTTATGTTTATGAAAGAATTATATGACAACTGTAGTAGAGAAGTGGCTTGAGAGGTGATTCTATTCATGATTGGAATGGAATGGATCCAGGTGTGAATCTGAAGGTTGTTTGAACTTGGAAACAAATCTAAATATCTTGGCTATCCTAAGCACTAATGTCTCAGGATCTGTGACAAAAAGGAGAGGAGAGCAGCAGGACCTGAAATCATCTCACACGAGTCCCCTTTTTCCTTCAGGGAAAGAAGGAGCTATTAGAAAAATTGCAACCCACACACTTGCAATTGTTGGCATTTATATTTATATTTTTATTTTAATTTAAAATTTATTTTATTTTTAATTTTAAAAAATCTTTTAAATTTTATCTTTTAATGTCATGTTGGTTCAGCTGTATGTTCAGCCACTGTAGGTTCAGCTGTATCCAGTGGGCAGCAGACACCTGCTCACCCTCTTTCCCTTGAGGCTCTCAGGAGCCAGGCATCCAAGGGCAGCTGTAGCAGCCCTGGGCCAGCTCTGCATTCCCTGTGCCTGACATTATGTGGTGTGACAAGGACACATCCAGCTCTGTCGGGGGCAAGGGATTGAGGCAACAGGGCCCACCTAGGAAATCTAGGAAGAGCACTCTGTGGTTGTTCTGACTGTAACAGCTATCCTTTTTCCTAGTGCTCCTCTGGATACTACTGAACTGAGACTGGAAAAATTATTTGTGAAAAGAAATTACAGAAAGATGACTCAATGATTGCATTTTACGGGAATCCACAGACCTGTTGGGACACTTACATTATTGATTTTACCCATTGATAGATTCCTCTTCCGAATGTAAAAGAGCAATCCTGCATTAATGTATGAATGCAGATTTCATGAGACTCCCTAACCAGCTGCTCATTAAATAGTAATGTCATTCTTGAGTAAGGGAAATGGAGAATATAGTGGTCGTTTTAACTGCTGTCTAATGGCTCAACAAAAGGTATCTGCACAACACAACTAAAGACAATTTTTTACTGCAGTTCATCTTTCAAGCCTGAATTTGTAGTAGTTGTAGCATGATTCCTACAAAATCCTCAGATGCACTGTGAGTTGTAAATTCCTACCACACTGTAAACAGGATGTGTTGTTTACAGCTTTAGATCCACTAAATATTTGTGGATTTGCTTCCTCAGCTATAGCAGGAACTTACTGGTGATAACTCCCTGCCTTGTTCAATAACTTCCAGTAATTATCATGAAGAAAATGTAATAAATTCATGTAATAGACTGCCCCTTTGCTATAATATATAATGAGAAGCAATCAATGCTCCTTACAATGAGGAGAAGAAATACAACTGTGTTTTATTTTATAGCTTTAGAAATGCAGCTTTGGAAACCACCAGAGGGAGTAGAGGGAAACTCCAGTGGTCAAATTCCAGTGAAAGACAGCCCAGGGTTGGCATTTTACAAAGCAGCAACACAACAATGCACTGCATACTTTTCAGTAGACTATTTTATTTGCTCACCCATCCAGCAAATGCAGCATTCCCAGAAACTGATGCTCTTATTAGCATCTTATTAGAAAGAGAGAAGAAACATGAATCTCGTAAATATCCCTCAAACTTAGCCTTTGGCAAACTAATTGTAAAAAATACAACGCAGGAAGAAGATAGCAAAATATCTACTTTTGCTGTTAACAAGAATGATCTTGGAAAACAAGATAGCTATATTTAATAATCATGGGTTTAATATATAGTTTTACTGTAACTTAAATCAAAGGGCATTTCTGAGACCATCCTTGTTATGCATTAAATATATAATTACATGCTATATATCTTGGAAAGTAAATGAAAGACTTTTCCTGGTGATTTGTTATACATTTCTTTTTTGCCTCTGGCTAAGTGAAGTCTAGGCCTCTGAAGAGTTTCAAGTATAATGCACAGTGAATATAAAACAGTTCATTAATTGGGATAATAGGTCCTGGCATGTAATTGCATTGCTAAGGTACTATGGTACTATTTCACTGCTGAGTGAAATGGTATTTATTCAAGGTTGTTAGTCATCCGTGGATAACTTTATTTGTCCACTGATGCTTAAATAAATGCATCATCCATCAGTAAGAATACTTATGAAAAAATTTATTGCAGAAATCATTATCGTGTCTCAAATTATAAAAGGAAACAATATACAAAAATTGCTGAGCAGTGGTACAATAAAGCCATGCTATGATGCGTTTTGCTTGTTTTTCTGCCAGTAGACAGTAAAATATGGTTGAAAAATCAAGGCTAAATGGCAAGTTTACATGCTTACAATATTTACCCTTGCCACTGAATATACTAGCTATCTTAAAAAAATATATAATTCATTCTTAAAGTGTTATAAAAATTATCCTAATCTAAATAGGAGAAATACATTCAATAATGATCTCAGCACCAACTGCAAAAAAATTTAAAAAATAACAGTGTATTTTAGCTACACATTGAGCTATGGCAGCAGCTTTTGTTCTCGACATTGTTTTGCTGATACTCTGCAATGATCAGTAATCCCTGAGAAAACAGTGAAGAACAGATTACAGACACAATAGTAAGACACGAGAATTGCTTGATAATGGGCAGTCTTAAATAAAGCTTAAATAAGACAGAAAAGACCTACAAAGAATTACCATTGTTAGTGCCCAACAGCTCAGCTTAAAACACCTTTGTATCCCATGTGGATAAAGAAATTATCAGAGTGCAGCCACATCCTCTTTTATCTTCAGCTACATATGCAAACACTCATTATTTTGACAATCCTACCCTCAAGATCTTATCTTATCTCATCATACCTTCCTGCTGTATAGAAATGAATAATATATAACATACAAGGGATACAGGTATGCAAACAACGTTTAAAAGGAAATACATACATTAATTGGAATAATGGTGCCTACAGATGCAGCATGTCATTTGTATTTGTAATTTCTTAGTAATTGTCAGCCCGGTTTGACTGGGGTCATGATGCTTTGCATATTGCGTTTACAGCCCTTTTTAAAGGGTCACTCCCAGGTTTTAGATAAAGACAAAACAACTTCTTTTGAGTTCAAAAGTTCTTTGCCATTCCCTGCAATAAATCACAAGTCAGCTTTGGCCAGGTTTGATTTCTACACCTCTCACTGTAATGGCCAGTGGCCACCTCCCCACCTGCATGGGAGTCTGGATCAGCATCTCAGTCAAAGCCATGCTGTTTTTCAAGTGTCAAAATCTGTCAAAGCCATCCCTCACACGGGATACAAAGGCTGGCAAATGGAATAGATTGATGAGATAGACCCCCACTTTAAAAAGAGCCTACATGTTTATCAGCACAATAAAAAGTGGTCACAGAGCAGTAATTCCTGACTTCCTAATGCACATCAAATTTCACAGGAGACAGGGAAAATTCCACCCAACTCACAGAAGGGGTTATTAGCTACATCTAAACACAAAGCTGATCAGTGAAGCCTGATCCTGCAAACATATGCATGCTATTAAATTAAGATATACGGAGTGTTGCAGCAATCTTGGTGAGGTTACTCATGCGTTAAATTAACCACATCTATATTATGGGGATTAGAAATAGCAGCAATGTCTTTTTCTTGGGATTCACATCTGAAGACTTCTGTAAGGTGCCAAAGACTCGGTGTCAAGTTTTGAAATGTCAAATAATATAATATGATTGAAGAATAAGTAGGAAAAAACCCTCCAGTCCTCCCTTGAAGACCCTCTATCATAAAAGCAGGATTTATAGTTTTTCCTCCAAGTTCAATTCTATTAACAAGGCCTCTCAACCTCTCTGCATATTACTTTTATCCACCTCCTAGACCATATACTCTCAGATTTATCAACTTCACTGAATGTGCTCCTTTTATTCCTTGATAATTCTGTGTTTACAAGTTAATGACCAAAATAGGGAAATTCAGCCTAATGGCTATTCTTTATGAACTGGTTTATAAAACAAGATCAATTTTGTATTAGAAGTCCATTTGGATGCATTAGCCTATATTGCTATTACACAATGAAGTAAGCAGTTAACACTGAATCTGTCAATGGCATGCATTGAACATTTTTCCGACTATTACCTTATTCAATATCAAGTTCAACTGCACTTAGCTTGTGTAATACACTGACCCAGGAGCACCACTTAAATCTATTGCATTTAATTTTACACTCCCTGGTCTGTCCATTCAATTTATCAGAAATTATCCTGTACAGCAACTGCAACCATCTGCCATTTAAACTATCTTTTTACTTCAGTACCACCTGAAATATTTATTACCTTACATATTTTAAACTGAATCAATAATTAAATTATTGAAGAGAAAAGATCGCAACAAAGAAAGCAAAAGAATTCTACTCTTCAGCAATCCACTAATATGCACTTCCCATTCCCTGCTACTCTGGTTACTTATCAGTATTAAAAATCTTCAGCATCCAATCCCTATTCAGATAGCCTATACAAAAAATCTGTTGCTTAAAATTTTGGTAAAAAGAAAAAGCTTTTTCTTTTGACATGGAGAAGTACTAAATCTTGCATTTTCTCTTCTGCCATTCACTTCTAAGATAGTGATCTTATTTGTTTAACATGACTCACCTTTCAGAAATCCTTGCTTACTCATGTCCTTTAAGTTATAATTTTCTACGTGTGTCCTTTTGGCAACCATGAATTAGAATTCTCTACCAACAGACTGAAAATATTTTGCTTAACAGGACTCTATTTTTCAACCTTTCATGTATGCTGTCATTTTAAAAACAGTGACTAAATTCACAGCTTTCAATCCCTGAAGACTCATGTATTAAATATGCATTAAAATAATAATGGCATCAACAATTTATTTTCACTGTCACATATTAAGATATGCATAGTACCTTTTTCTACTTTAAGCAATTTCACTTGCCCTAACACTTGCTTACTAGCACTTCCTCAAATATTTGGTGTAATATTTTCTATATTAGCAAGGTTTTAAAAATATTAAAATCCCCCCAAAACCTTCCCTGCAACTTTCCCCATGACATAAGAAAGCAGGGTAAAGACAATATTTATTAAGACAAGTATCATTATTAAAATTTGGGTCAGTCTCTGTAACATGACAAGTTCCTTGCACAGGCTGCACCAGGTTAGAGGGACCCTTGCTGTGCTTCCTGCCTGGAAATAAGGGGAGGAACTGACAACACCTGTAGCAGATTTTTTTTCCGTATCAGAGTACTCTTCCAGCATCTAAAAAATGCTGCTGAAGGACTTCTGACACATCCAGTTTGCATACGTTCATGCCAGGTTTTAAGCACTTTATCAAATGCTGGCAATAACCTCCTCATCCTTTCTTGTGTTTAACCCTTGGTTTTATTTACAAAGATGAATCATGTGCTTCTGTCTTCATTTTACCAGGCTAAATAAGTAGGTACTATCATATAACACACTTTAACTTCTTCTCATATGGTAGATTCACTGTTCGCTTAATCATCATAATTGCACCTCTTTCCATCTGCTCTCATTTAAGTTCATTTTTCTTGAACAAGGATGACCAGATTGTACCTACCTCTCAAAATAAGATTAATGCCTTCAGTGATTCTCATTCTTCATTATTTCTTCAGAAGATCTTAACATTACTTTTTTTTTAAAGCGTATTGCATGGATTACAGAATAACCTGAGTAATTCACCATAAATAACTGAAGATCTCCCAATATTTTAATATTAAATTCTACTCGTAAAAATTGTTACTTGGATTTTGAATTTAATACAAGACTTTTTTGATATAATCACATATCAGTGTTATACATGGTATTAGGTAACATCTGAATTTAAAATCATATGTCTTACATGCTTTACAATGTTCAGCAAAACTTATTTCAGATTGTTTCATTGTCACCATCAAATATCCTCCATTGGAAGGGACTCATAAGCCTCATTGAGGCTACTTTTAAAACCATGAAGTTTGAAATCTAGCATGAAAGACAAGGAAGAAATGGCCTTCATAGCTGAATGTGGGACCATCCTCTCTCTCTGTCCCCTCCGTTTTCATTAATTTTCTCCACTTTCACCCGATATCCTGAAGCAGTACTCTCAGAAAACTAAAATCAAAGCAATAAGTCTCTGTTACTGCACTTGCACTCAAAGAAATGTCATCAAGTCAGACACCAAGTCAAAGGTAGTTAAATAAGCTTTTTCTCTCTCTTATTATGACTTTTTTCAAATTAATTACTAACACTTCCCATACCATCAATGTGGTAGTGAGGAACTCTCATTAGAAAATTGTTGACATTTAAAACATGATACATACATAAGAGAGAGAAAAATACATGTTAAAATCTTTATTTCCTTTGTTAAATAAGCAACTTATTTATTAAAAATTTTCAGGAAAACGTTATTGAAAAGCCAAGCCCAGATGTAAGGCCTTAAAATAGTGAAAATATAAAAGAAAATCATAATTATGAGAGTCCATTCTATTTTAGAGAGGGGATTAAAGATCTGTTCTAAGCACCACTAAATACGTTATGTTTTTAAAGGAATCTCCAGAAGTGAATCCACATCATAAAAAAGAATTAAATTATCTATAGAATATTACAGCCACATGTTAAAATCTCAGCACTTTTAATTATTTGCCATTTACATTTATAGTAAGAAAATATTGTAAGATCACAAGCTCATATCAGACCCTATTGTGTGGAAGTGTAGTTCATTATGGTCCTCTCCCTCTGAAGAATTTCCTATTTAGCCTATGAATTATCAAGAAAAAATGAAAATGGTAGGGTTGTTGAAAACCTCAACAGTATACTGGTCTATCATACCAGTAAGGTACTCAACTTGCCCATTTATGAAATTGAATAATATAAAGAAATTAATATTACTTTTTCTCCCTATTTTGACTGCAATAAAGAATATACTTAAAACACATTACTAAACCTGTAATATTGTTTCATGCTATAAGGAAAATTTATTACAAAATATGAAAGAGTGTCTAATAAAAAAATTTCTCTCAGAAAACACTCATAGCATCTGCCTAGCAAAGCCTGGCTCCAGTTTTTGGGCTGCAGGATCTCCTGGCTCTTCTGTAATTTACATAAACACAAAATACATAAAACTCTTCCAACTACTTTTCCAAGAAAAATACTTGAACAATGGACATCAGTAATCACAAAAATAGAAAGGGCTAATGTAAAAGCCAGTGATATGTTCAATCAGGAAGAGAATTTTCATTCATTTGTATATAATTTTCACACTTACTGTTCTACAACAGGAATCAGAAAAATAAAAAGTAATTTTACACTATCAAGAGGTGAAGCCTGATAAGGAAAGAATTCAAATGAAACTGTTTTCTATAGCATTTCATTAATAAATGCAGTCCTTGAATTTGAATATATGACATTGCCCCCATCTCCTGATTTTCACATTTGCTAATTTTGACAGTTTTCCATATCCACACAGGTAAACAAGAAGCTCAGAATCTCTACATTCCCTATGAGACATTAAAACTCCGCTACAGAATGCAATAAAAACTAATCTTACACCTTAGAGTCGCCTCTTAAAGATGTTTTTACCTTTCCTACGTATACCCTGCTCCAACTTTTATATTACAGTTCTTTAGGTATAATGTGAATAATTCAACTTAGAATTTCCTAGTATAAAATGGAGGTCTAGCTATTATTAAAGAAAACCACCTGCAGAACACACTAAAAGTACCTATTTCTGAATGTAGAAATCACAACTTTGTGAGGATTCTCAAGATAAAATTCGTTTCACTCACAGGGAATCAGGACCAGATTCTCCTCCTTCTGCTGCTACATGGAGTCAGCAAGAGAGTTCTGGTATGCAGTACATGGAGCTGCTTCTCCTACAATGAATACAGATAAATGTAAAGGAACCTCAACTCAGGCACTTCTCCTCACTTAATGATGATGTGCAGTCATTCAGCAGAGCTGATCTCTCCAGGAACTCTGGAAATTCTGCCACAGAACACTTCCCCAAACACAAAATAATATCAGTGAGCTTGGGATTGAGTTCTATCATGTCATAATATTTTTTTTTCTATGAGTTTGTTGGATGCGTAAGCTATAATGGACTTAGATTGTTCACATAGATGTAGAATACTAAGAGGCTGGATCTCTCATTTCTAACAAAATTTCCTCTATTTGACAAGACAGCAAAATAATTTCACCGAAAATAATCCTAGTGAACAGAACCATTTTAGTTTAATAAATCCATCACACATCAATAGAATTAGCATACACACATCATCCTGTATAAAAATCACTATCAAGTGATGCAATATGTGACACGTTACAGACTTCTAAACACAGTTTTTGAGTTGAACATCAGTGTGGTTGAATGCCAGTTTACAGTTTTAGATGTATCTGTACATGCATGAACTACGAGCACAGAACTCTGCACACAACACCCCCTCCCTATTGTAACATATCTGCAGTAGATATAAACTGCCTTCGGGATTAATGTTATCTCAGACTTTTTCTTGGCTGATGAGTAGAATATGAGAGGGAAGAACTGAAGTGCCTCTGACCCAGACTATGCCCACTGCCAGCCAACAGCTCCAAGAGGAGTGTTTTGGCTACAAGGTAAAATGTACACCCCACCAAATCCAGCTCCAGGTTGACCAAAACCCCAAGGAAAAACTGCTTGCCTTGTATTTCCCTCTGTATTTCCTGTATCTGGTAACACGATGTAGTGGGTTGACCCTGGCTGGGTGCCAGGTGCCCACTCAGTCACTCTATCACTCCCTTTCCCACTGGGACAGGGGAGAGAATAGATGGAGAACAACTAGCAGGGTGAGATAAGGCAGCTTTATTACAGCAGAAAGAAAGGAACAAGCTGAGATCTGCACATGCAGGAGCTAAAGAGGAAGAAGATCAGTCTGTAGTTCCCATCAGCAGTGATGTTTGGACACGTCCTGGGAAGCAGGGCCTCAGCTGCTCTGGAGGGCAACCCCTGAAAAGTCAGGAATGCCCCCCCTTCCTCCTCTCTCCCTGAGCTTATATATCTGAGCTGATGTCATATGGTATGGAATATGTTTTGGCTAATTTGGGTCAGCTGGCCTGGCTGCATCCCCTCCCAGGATCTTGCCCACTCCCATCCCCTTTGGTGAGGGATGTCAGAGGGACAGCACTGCTTGGCAGAAGCCAAAACTCTGGTCTGTTATCAACACCCATCCAGCTACCAATGCAAAGCACAGCACTGTAAGGGCTGGGAACTTTACCTCAGTCAGACCCAATACACATGACCTAAGCAGAAAACTCCCAATATCACAGTATCAGAATCCAGGTTGAAAGGGACCTCAAGGATGATCTGTTCCATCCTTTCTTGGCAAAAGCATGGCCTAGGAGAGGTGACAGCATGCCATTTAGCTAAATCACAAAAGTGCCCAATAGCAGGGAAAGGCAAGAAAAGAGATGTAATGTAATGCAATGTAATGTATCAGATAACAGAGAGAACTTGTCCCTTAGATTTATTATCGGACTTGGTGGGGGGGGTTGGGGTGTGGTGTATTATTAACATTGATTTCTAGGCTTTAATGCTGCAAAGATGCCTGTTTTCTCAGGATACACAATTATAATAGCATTAAAAAAAATAATAAGAGTGTACTCAATCCTGCCTTAAACATCAAGAGAAAGCCTATTTTATACAGAGCAGGAGCCTGTAAAGAAATTAGAGTTAAGCTTATTTTTAGTAGCAATATTAGCAGTCTGGAAAGTTTTTCTCTGATTTTAACAGTTAACTAAAATTCATAAGCATTCCAAAAATCAAAACCAGAGTGTATTCAATTAAACTCTACACATAAGGAAATTTCCATCAGCTGTTGCCAGCATGAATTTAGATTGGCAGCAGAATAAATGAAGTATTTATAAATAATAAATAAATAAATAAATAAATGCTGGCAGTCAGTTCTTTGTACACATGAGGCCAAGCATCACACTAAAAATATATTTCAGGCTTAACTACTAGATTTGAGTGAAAGCCAAATAGCTGAGGGAATCTGTTACACGTGATTGGGCCCATTGCAGTTCAGAAGGCAGTGACACATGCACTGCAGTCTCTCAAGCAGCAACTGTGATGAGGACAGGTAACAGGAAGGTTTGTTTTCTATAGGAAACAGAAATAACATATTGCCCTGCCCTTTCATACAAGGTGACAGAAGCACACAATAGGTTATTGGTTTAAAGGAACAAAAAATATATTAAAAAATGGTTTGTTTCTATGAACTTTTGGATCACTTAAAAAAAAATTACATGAGAGCATGACAAGTTAGAGGCTTAAAATCAGACTCTGGAATGTGAACTATGAATTCTCACTAACTCAAAGTACATGGTATATTTTTATAAGATCTCATAATTAGGTCTGTGAACTTACATGTGAGGTCATTCCACTGAACTGTGCCTCCCTGACCCCGGGCTCTGACATTTCACAATGTGAAATGATGCTTGACAGTGGTGCTGTCTTGGCTTGACAGGTGTAATAGCAGAGCTGAGCAAACCATAAATCCATACTGTGGAAGCCTTTCCTGTGCTGTTGCAGTTGGGGAGCGTTATCTACTCCACTAAAGCACAGAATGTTCTTACCAACATCAGTGATAATTCACCAGCAACTTTGTTCTTTCCTTCCATGTCGGCAGACACTTCTCAGAAAGTCAGAGTAGCAATCTCAGCTCAGTGGTATAATCGCTGTATTGTTCCTTACCATGATATATGCTGTGTTCTTTCCACAGTAGAACTAGAATTTGCATTTAAACAAGTTGATTGTAAAAATGATGTCAGTTTTATTGAAGGATGCCTTTCACATGGTTATGAAAGGGTTGATTTGTTCTGTTTTTTATCCAAAGACTTGTCTGATAACTTTTTTTGTGAGAATTTAAATATATCTAAGGTATTTAATCTCATATTAGTCCACCAAGTAACAAGGAATTAACACTATTGCCTGGACAGTAAGCCAAATTAACACTAATTAGGCTCCAGGTTCCCACAGAAAACCATCAGCATGGTACTGACCTGAACACAACCCTGCCAAGTCCCAGTCTAAAAAGTTGTTCCAGGAAAAGCACATTGTGTTTTGAAGGAGGACGTAGTTCACTACTTTTCTTACAAACTTTGAAATTTTCTTCAGTTATGGATATTATTTTTAAAAATGCAATATTATTACTTAAAGAGGATGTCATTTTTGCTCACTGACTTTGCCCCAGAAAAGTCACTAGAACGTGCTAAGAAAGCTTCAAGATCATAACATTTAATTTTCCTGCATAAAAGGACATTAGCACCTCTTGTCCCCAGCCTACTGAGTTAACCTATGAAAGAGCTGGAGAACCATCTCCCCTCCCTCCACACTGTGCAACGTGTTCTCTTGGTGCAGTGTTCTCTTGGCATCACAGAGACAGGAATCATTAAACCAACATCACCAAACTCACATAGGAGCTGCCTTTCTCTGACTTTTGAGCAGCTGTCAGGGAAGCACAACTAGTTCAGCATCATGTTGCACTTGAGAGCAACAGCTCAGAGACAAGCAGCAGCCAATGGCCACAGGAGCTGACTGTGTAGGGCAGCAGAAGTTGCCTGTGACAACAAAAATAAAGCTTCTGAGCCACATTTCCCTTTCATATTTAGCAAATCTCTTCAAAGTGGGTGCAGAAGCTTTTCAAGGACTTACTATTTCACCAAGTATGGATGGATTTTCACAGAAATGCCAAAACACGTATTTATGACACAAATAATTCCTTCTTGCCTAATTTGAAGCCACTGCTTTTTAAAATGCAAATCAAAGTGGAGTCAGCCCTTCCATTTCAAAATCTATTTGAATTTGGCTTGACAGTTTTCTACTCTTTAACGAAATAAAAATGAGTCATTTGAGAACTCCTGACCTACACAGCAAGTTTGTTTTGGTTATTACTCTTAAGATAACTGGGTTTTTTTGGTTTTTTATGCAGCCAGTCTGTCAAAATTAAGACATCATTTTGCCAGTTTCATTAATGCAAATATTTCTTGGAGGAGAACATGTAGACACAGCAAAAAGGAAACCTTTCCACAGCATTTGTGACAGGCTGCTTTCACAATACATTTTTGAGCAAATTTAGAGCAAAACCTTTTAAAAAAACCCTTTTATGAAGGCATATTTATGAAAGCACAGACACTATAAGAAGATTATATCAAGTGTTAAGGATACAGAAAACATGCCTATGAATACATTGAGAAATTCATTAAGAAGGCAAGAGAAAGGGACAGGATGCAATATCTGCTTGCCTTCAAAATCAAATATTTGCCATAAGAGTGATTGAAATGGAAAAGAGATGTAAGGAAAAAATATTCAAGAAAAATTAACAAGTGTATATATAGATACTATGTAACTAGATATAGATACTGGAACATCTCTGCCATGGGGACAAAATTTTTATCCAAAAGATACAATTTTTAAATTTGGGATAGAAAATAGTAAAATAATTCTCAGTGTTTTTGTTTGTATCAGTATTAACTCATGTGATAGCTAAAAGGGAACAGTTATTTGAACAGATCAGTGCTATTTGTTTTCACTTCATATTGCAGCATGCTTGCTTTGTCTGTAGGGAAAATATTGAAGAGTGCAACTTTCTTCAAGGTTTAGGAATATGATCAAACAATAAACAAGTATTCTTCCAGCACTCTAGAAGCTTTCAAACTTTACTAGAAGCTTTTCAAACCATTGGACAACATTAATAATTAATGTGGAAAATGGGTGAATGTTAGGGATCAAAGTCAAGGAGAAGGTTATGTTGTTTGCTGAAGACCCCACAGTATTCTGAAAGTAAGCCTAAGCTGAAAATTTTTATTTTCTTGAGCCCTTGGTTTGGTGGGGTTTTGTGTGTGTGTGTGTGTTTTATTTAATTCTTTTAAAATTATTATCTGTATATTTAAAATTAATTTCATGTTTTTATTCTTGGAGCGAGTCTACCAATTTTCTCTTGACCTTTAATGCAAATGTACCATAGAGGTATTTGCAAAGACATTTGCTACTAGACATCAACCTAAGACTGTTGAATCTCACTACCCCTGTCCTGTATCAACCTTCAGTATAAATCACATGTATAAACCTCCTCATTCTTCTCCTTTGCCTCTCTTTGATTTAAAGCCCAGGATTGGTAATTGATAATAGAAAACACTGTGTATTCCTTTCCCCATTCTTTCCATAACAACATGTTTACACCCACCTCCACTCTGTTTTCATCCATGATCATCATCATCATCATCATCATCATCATCACCATCATCATCATTGCATTCTTTTATCCCGCTATAGTTAAGTACTTTTGAGGCTAATCTAGGTCCTATTACAGTTAATGGATGCCTTGCCATTAAATTTGATGGAGGGAAAATTAGCCTCTAACCTCTACTCTCTTTAGTTCTTTCAGGAAAGAATTCAATCCTTAACTCTCTATTCCTTATTTATATAGCTATTCCATACATATGGTGTATTCCCCCCATTTTCTTTACAAATAGTCTCCTAGTTTCTTTCTCCATATTATACATTTTTTCTAATTTTTTTTTTTAATATTTCCAAATGTATATCGAAAATACCTAAACATGTTCATGCCACAGCTGTTCATTTCTCTGTGGGCATATATGGACACAGAGAAACTTCTCTGCTAATGCAAGACAGCTCTATTTATTTCTAGGGAATTGCACAGGAAAAACCAAGGGCAAAATTTTAGGCTTTAACAGACCTGGAAAACACAGTAGAGTAGTTTACAGTAAATACAGCATAATAAGATACAACACTGCAGTAGAGCTTCCCTATCTCTCATTGTCTGTATCCCTAGCAATTAATATCACAGCTGTCAGATAGAATTGACCTGGATAAATCATTTTCCTCAATCAATAATCACAGTAGCACATTCATGCTGCTTCTCTCTCTCAGTGTATCTTACAGACACAAACTTCTTTTACCAATTCCTTTAGGGAAAGCCTTAGGAATGTGCCAAAGGCATCAGGGCTCATCTTGCTCATGTGCAGCACTGACTACAGTGGGCTGAATTCTCATCAGTTAAAGTCATTGCAGTGCCTGTTTGGAACATGTCACTGAAGGTGTTTTCAACACACTAGCAGAGTAAAACGAAACTAAAAACATTAAAACAAAAGAAGATATTACAATAGACTTTGACAAGAATTTGAATATATTTTTCAGTTGTAGAGGAACAATGCTGACCACTGAGTAAAACCAGATGCAATCAAATCATATTAAAAATATCCAAAAATGCACCAAAGTAAGATGAAATGTTTTGGTGTTGTTTTCTTGGTACACTAATGGCATTTCAGAGAATTTACACAATCGTTATTCACTATACTGAACATGTCATACGTGATGTAATGTCTGTATGGAGACTGGCATTAAATAGTTAAACCAGAGTGAGCTGCTGGGTGAGCTGGTGAACAAAATAAGGTGAAGGAGAAAGAAGATAGCCTAGTTTTACCTCCTTCATCAGCCAGTACTTTTGCAAATACACAGCTGAAAAAGCCAAGACACAAAATCTTGAGCATCATAAACAACTTCAACTAATACACTGGGAAAGGTAGATAGACCTCTTTAATACTGCTTAAAGTGATCTGCAGATGACCCTCTGCAGCTGGAAGTCTTTGCTTTCAGTCTTCAACCACATATCATTTCCTTAGAAAATTAGTAGCTGTAGAATCATCCATCTCTTTCTGTTGAACAGGTCTATTTATAATTACAAATTCATGGCCTTTTCTGGATGAAATATTCATGTAAACTCAACTGCCAAACTGCACTTATGGCATAGTAAACTGCAAAACATTATCATATTAAAAGCAATTCAGCAACGTGGTTCATGCCAACATAATAAAAATGTCATTTTAAATATTGTTTAGGAGCACTAGTTTATTTTTCAATGTAGAATTCCAAAATGCATTTAGGACACAGTATATCTTCAGAAAATGAAATCAAAGTATGAGGCAAAGTGTTGAATACAAGCAAATTGTTTTATTTAGTGAAGAGTGTCTACTCTTCTTAATGATTTTCTAAGACCTGCTATATATGTTCTACACTTTTGGTGATTAGGCAGACTTATAACTAGTCATTAAAGATATGAAATAAATAAAGATAACTGAAGAATATTTAGATGGCACTTGAAACGAAACGCTTATGGGAATATTTGCAAATATATATGTATGTATGTATACTGACTTCAAAGATTTGTGAAGACCATAGAAATTTAGATCTGGTGATCAAACAAACTGAGAAATCATTGAACATTTTTAATTGAAGTAGTAATATGTACAATTAAAGAAATCTGTGTGTAACAGAAAAGATCACTCTATACCCTTGTAAAAAGTCCCTTTGTACCCTTTTTAGGTATTAGAAGGTGCTCTAAGGTCTCACTGGAGCCTTCTCCTCTCCAGGGTGAACAATTCCAATTCTCTTGGCTTTTTATCATAGGAAAGGTGATGCAGATGACAAAGCTCAGAAAGAATGTATTATATATTTTCCTATTCTCAGCTGGACTACTAATTTTTGATGACAATAACCTGAAATCAGTAATTCTGAAATTGAGGATTAAACTGGGAGATTGGATAGTGGAAAAAATAGGCTCTAACTCAGAGGTAATAAAGGGTTATCCTGTTATGAAAATTGGGAAATTTTGAATCAAATCAGGATGATTTTTCCTCCCACTAAAATATTGTTTAAAAAAATTCCAGATTAAACAAAATATTTCTGACTCTGTTTAACAAAAGTAAAACAAGTTCAAATAAATGTAAATCACAATTTACAATAGGAAAATAAAAATGGTCACCTTGGGACTTACTTTACTTAGTAGCTACTGGATATGGTCCCAGTCTCTGCTTTATTAAATATTTAAATATTGTGTACAACAAAGAAGAGTAGGAACAGTGGAGAATGAAAGCAACTTGATGTGAATCACTGTGTATTCTCATGGAATAGTCTATATTCAGACGCTCCTGTGAGATTGCTGCTGAGAACTTGAATATTCTTTGGTAAGAAAGGGAATGGAATCAGCCTTTCACCTCCAGGCTAAGCAAATCCTGAGCTGTGCTGCAAAACATGCTGCTTCTGTCAATACTCCCTGCGTTCAGACTGCATAGCTCACCTAAATAACCCTTTCAGCCACATATACTGTGCTATTTACTTTTCCTTTCTTTGTCGTCTTAATTTGATGTTTAATGTGTCCTGCCAAAACCAAATTATGCTTTTTTTTTCACTGCAGCATTAATGACATCCTTGGAGCTTGCACAGATTCATGCAGATATTAACAAAATTTAAGATAATTTTGTCTATCTTCACGTATTGTTCTCTTCGACAGAAAGAAAAATCTACTGAATAGTTGAAGAAAGAGGAAAAGAAGAAAAATTTCCTATTTTCTCAGTTACTCTTTTTTGTTCTGATAGGAATGTGAAGTGGTATCTAGGGGGAAATAAACCCAAGAAAGTAGAGGAAACAACAAAATTATTGACTATGTCCAAGAAGCTTATTACAGGAAGGTGTTCTGCTCATAGACTCCAGCATTTCTGTGCCTATTTTTAAAAATAATTTCCTTTCAAAGCTGGCAAGAGCTCTACTTCCTGCTTTTTTGGTAGTAGGGCAAATCTTTGTCCCCTGGGAAATCTTTCCTGCCCAGAGTGGTGTGAATGGCCTGCAGTGTGTGCTGCAGTGTGTGAGATTTGCAGTGTTCTAATGTTTGTAATAATTGCTTTGTTCCGAAAGGTTTTATCTGTAGGAATTTTGTTTTTAAATTTTAAAGTTATTCATCTCTATCAGATAATTTCTGTATGGGAAGAACTTGAGATGGGTGACAGAAAATCTTCATTTTTAATAGTTAGCACACCTTTCTAATTTATGACAAACTAATAACTCCATCTTCTCCTTTCTTCTTAAGAAAAAGATACTAATTGAGGGAGTAAGACTTTGCTTAATTTTGCTGTATAAAAAGCCAGTATTTTCTACATTAATATTTTGTAAAGAAACCACTTTATAGTTTAATTACTTTAAATTATTTACTGGCCTTGTAGCATTCAGTAACACACAACAGCTTCCACTGCAGCAACCACTGAAATTGCTGTAGAGAGATTCCTTGACAGCAGAAAGGGCTTATCCCAGTTCTGAAATAACTCCAAGGGTTTCATGTATTGCAAAGCGCTGCAGAATTTCTTTAAAACTAATGCCAGATGTAGACACTTCTGTGGGTACTGACTGAATGCCTTTCCAGGTACTCCAACAACATTACTGTGCTTAATCAATAGAGAGAGTTTATATTGGCCATAAAACCATAGAGCATGGTCTTCTAACTAGAGCCACATGATATGTTTACTACCAAACCTGAAAACTATATTTATTCTCCATACTCCACATTATGGAGAGGAGGAATGACTCACAATTACTATTAGACATCTGAACCATTTCATTTTAACTATGGAATATACTCACTAGGTAGCAGTGTCAGTGTATAAAGGAAGGAGGAGGTATAATCACACAGATACGTGTGTGTGTGTGCTTGTCAATACTACTATTCAAAATTTGTTTAAAATTATGAATCCATTGAGATTCAAAATTTTCAAAATATTTTTCAGTCTAAACTCATAACAACATTTTATGAGTTTAAATAAAAATCATATAAAAATATATATAAAATACAAGTATATGTAAAAATATAAATTTAAAATATCCTTTAAAAATCTCAGACCAGACGACAGTAATTAAACTATGAGTCAGATGACAAGCAAAGTAACAAAAGATTGAGATCTCATTGAAATGTATCAATAATTTTTTTCATATTGTCTAGCATATTCACTGCATAGCTTTGAATACAGACACATAGCATTTTCCAACCAAGGTCATGGTGTCCAATACTGAGCCCAGAGGCAGATTTTTGCCCACCCCCATGGTGATGGATGTGGCCTGTGCTGCTGTCATGGTTACACCACCACCTTCCCATCCCTTCCTCTGGCTGCTCGGCAGAGGAGCTGCTTCTGCTAACAACCACTGATTACAAAACTCATGGTCAGCATCAGATGGTGTTGCCTCAAAGCTGCTCTGATTCAATCCAGAGTTTTATATGAAAATTACATAATTCTCAAAGTAAGTAAAAACATAGATCCTCATTAACTTGTTCAGGAGACAAATACACATCGGCTTTTCTTAGGCCATAATGTGTGAAGGTTAGCACGTTGAGATCTGGAAAGGGAACTTTGGAGATGATGCACTTTCACTTGGAAGGGTTCAGAAGAAGTCAAGAGGAAATAATGGATTTTATTTTGTGTTTCATATAATTTTGAAGAGTACTCAAGGACCAAAGCGTTAAGAGGACAACAAAGAAATTGTTGTTCATTTCATCAGGTTTTCAACTAGGCCTCAATAACTTTTTTTTAAAATGTCACATCACATTCCATTAAATAAATCCAATAAAACTCCATTATTAAAAGTAAAGCCTCTCAAAGTGATTAAATTATTTCCTTTTTCCTAATCAGTACTGGTCATTTTGGAAAGGCTGGTAATATTTTCTTTGGGTTTACTAACATTAGTATGAATCCAAGGAGCTAAATATACTTTAGAACACTCACTACAGGTTCTTGGTGATTGTGTTAATAAGAAATGTTACCCAACACAACTTGGAAACAAACTTACATGCTTGTTGCAGACATGACCAAAATGAAATGCCTACAACGGTTGAAACTTCTGGCTGGTAAATATATAATTTCTATACTGTTTTCTGAACAAATCCATGTAATTGTGAAAAACGATCGCATCATCTGTCACTAAATTTGGCCTCAAAAGTTAGAAATGCACACAAATCCCCACAGGGGGCTGTGCTGCAGTGCCAGTGAAGGTAAATTTAGTGGCTGGTTCCTTCCAGGGACTTTTCTTGTCTTGTTTTCTTGGGTCTTCGGTGGAGGGTTGTTTTTTTGACTTTCCAAAAATAAATTCTGCAGCTCTAGATGCTTATTCACCAGAGTATTTTGGCAAATAAGCCTTTGAAACTTATCAGGCTCCCGACTTCTCCCCAGAGAGCTCCTGTTTACCTGGGGCCTGGCTGCATGATGCAGAATAAGTCTAACAGAATTATAAGAATAAATCTAAAAGCACCTTCCAAACCACCAGACCTTCGGGAACACTTTTTCACACTTATACTTGTGTGAAAAAGCCAACAGACTTATTTGATAAAATGCTCCTTTACTGATAATATCAATAACTGTTAAGTTCTTTTTGCAGACATAAATCTCAAGAGAAAGTCTTTTCTATGTACAGATCACACTCTCCTCTGTTGTTACTGCCTGACTGTAATAGAGTCATAACAGCGAATACCTTGTATCTTTCAGCTCCAAGTTCACGTGTTTCTAATTTTAGGGTTTTGGTTTGGGATTTACTTTTTGTTTTTTTCTTTTTGCAAAACTGAGAAGAAAATCTGATGCCAGTGACGATGTCGAAGTTGCTATACTGCCTAATTAGGTGTTGTATTGCAATGTTTGTTTTGTAAGTTGCACTGTTATGTTTATATATTGCACTGAGAAAATGGTTTGCCCTGTATCTCCCTGGAGCTTGTAAAGTTGGTTCAGCCCTCCTTTAGCCCCTCCCCTTTGGCGGTGTCCCATTGGTCGTGGGTCTGTTACCCACCCCTTTCCCTGAGTATAAAAGTACCCGCCATCTTCCCTCTCTATTTCTTCCCCTGCCACGTGGACAGAATAAATTGTGGACCACCTTCCCACGGGAGAAAAGAGCCTTCTTTGTTTTTTTTGCCTTTATCTGTGAGGTATTCCCACCCCTCTCTGGTCCAGAGCTAGCTGGAGGACTGGAGAGGAAAAAGGGATTTGCCTCATGCGGTGCCCAACGTGGGGCTTCCCATATGGTTAGAAGCCCGTGGGAATAGATGGATTCCACTCGTGAATCATAAGCCTTTGGATCATACAGCTACCCTGGCAGCGAAGAGCTGCTTTTTCCGCAGCGATTACTGACAGGGACGAGACTGGCAGCCTGCTTTCTGCCCAAAGGTGGGTCGGTTTGGACAGGGACTTTTTTGCAACAATTCTGCAATGCTGAGGACTCCAGGAGAGGGGTGAGTAGCTCTCAGAATTTGCGGGCATCCTGGGGTGGAGCTGTGAGTTTGGCACGGAGAGTGTAGCCAGTCCAGCACCAGGGGAACAAAGGCACCATGCCACGTGGTCGGTGCGGGGGCGGGATAGCACAACACGGTGAGCATGCAGGGTGTGCGGTACCAGGACAGCTCCCGTGACAGCGCAGAGCTGGCAGGCAGCAGCGAGTGACGCAGCGTGGGGCATGCAGCATGAACACAGGTGGGCTGGCGCAGGCGGTGGAGCAGCCGTGCAGGTCCCGCAGGAGGGTTGGTGAATCGGCGCGGGCGGCACGTGACACGGCAGGTGTGAGAGGGTTGGCAGCAGCACCAGCACCATGAGGTGTGGCAGCGTGGCTCTGCCGATGCCAGTTTAAAAGACACGCAGCATGTCGGAGGTTTCTCCTCCTACCCCAGTGTCACATGGGGAGGGGAGGGTGGCGGACCCGTTCTTGCCTCACTTGTAATTGCAAAGAAAGGTAAACCATTTGCATAGATTGTTTTTAACATCAAAATGGGCTGTAAACTTGCTACACAGCAAAGAAGTATACATTCCCAATTTTGGGATATCTTAAAAGGTGGGAATGTTACCATCTCTAAGAAACAGTTAAAGCTATTTGTGTGCTGGTTGTCTCTTCATTTCCCTCAAGATACCCTGCAAAATGTTGATTCTCTCTCTGCATAGGATGAAATTGGAATTCTTAACTCTCAAAGTGGAACAGGGAAACAAAACAATATTAAAATGTTTTCCTTTGTTCATTTTGATTCAAAAAGAATTGATGAAAAGGGACATAAAGAGACAGCCACAGCAAACAACCCTGGTTTTCCCTAACCCTCCTCCCAAACCCTCAACCCCTGATCTGGACAAGATGCGCGGGGCACCCTGAGAAATGCAGGGATCCCAGCAGATCTGCAGCTTCTCTGGCACCTTGCCTCCCGCCCAACACCCTGACTCTGGCAGTTGTGTGCAGACAAACAGAATGCCTTCCCTCGACCCCTCTACCCCTGTTCCTACACCCTGACTTCAGCATAAAGATGAACCCTTCTACCCACATGCCACCGACCGCATGGTGGGGGTCCAAAATGGTGGCTGCCACATGGCTGATCCTCCATCTTACCTTTCTTCTTCCCACAATCCCTTTTACCTGCTTGTCCCTGCTCCCAGCCTTTTCCCCTCCCATAATCCCTTCCTCCCCTTGGACACTCCCCCTCCTTCCTCCATGTTCCTGCCCTGCATGACGTCATCCTGTGACCCCCGCCCCCATGTGTTGCAATCCTGGTTCCCACGGTTACCCCTCCCTCCCGGATAGCTCCACCCCCTCTCATGTTCCAGTTTCCCACGCCCCGCCTCCAGGCTGCCACAGAAGCGGGGGTGGGGAGTGCAGCGCTCTGCCTCCCGGTTCCCACAGGGGTGGTGGGGTGGGGTGCCTACCTTTTCCCACGGAGTAGGGGTGGGGCCGCTCCCCATTCCTGCGAGGAGGTGGGTAGGCCCCTTCCTAGTCCCCACGGTGGTGGGGGTGGGGGGTGGACCCTGGGGATCAAAGCCAGGTAAAAGAAGCCATACCCTCAGCTGTCCCTGTCATATATACTGGTAGGAGAAATGGAATTAGAATCTATCAGCCTTTCTCCTACCAAAACAAAAAGGAAATTTGTGAGACCCAAAGAGAGTTTGGCCAAGGTAGTGGGATCTTTATAGGAATGTTGAAAGCTACCCTAACATCCCACGAATTAGTCCCGGTCAGCTTCCGAGATCTCTTCCATTGTCTCCTAACCCCCTCAGAGTTTGACCTGTTGGAAAACACTTGGAAGCGATCTCTGAAGAGACTCTGGGGAGAACTTAAGCAGAACACCCAGGGTGCAACAGATGCTGATGGGAATAACATCACCTATGAACATCTATCTGTGCAGTGAAGGGGAGTGGGCTAACCCCAAGAACCAAGCTTGGGTGTTACCCAAATTCATTCTAGATAAAATCTGTGGGGTGGCAGAAAAGGTTTTTAACCAATTACCAACAGTTGAAACTATGGGCAGTTATATTAATATTAAACAGTTTGCCTTTGAGCCCTTTCTGCAGTTTTTGAACCGCCTTCGTGCACAGGTGGAAATACAAGTTAATGATCCTATGGCACAGGCAGAACTAATTAAAGAGATGGCTCAGAGAAATGCCAACGAAGCGTGCTGTAGGGTAATCCTACGTCTGCCTATCGATCCTCCACCCACACTAGCACAGATGATCGAAGCCTGTGCTAAGAAAACAGAACTCTTCTGTGCACCAGAGAGGAAGCTGGGACTGGCAAACCCAAAGACTGCAGCAGCTGTAACATCAGGAGTGAAGAAGCAACCGATGTCACCAGAGCAGCTCCAACATGTCATCTGCTCCCAGGGCAAGAAGCCAGGACACTTTGCCAAAGACTGTCCTGAAAGCCAGCAACATGGGAAGAAAAATCAAAGAGAAGAAAACATCAACAAAGAAAAAAACTGAGACTTGAGCACAGACCTGCCCAGCACCAGGATATAAATACAGCAGGCTCCACAGTGGGGAAAGCCCCTCTCTTAAGAAAAAAGGGGTAGGGCTCCACGGTGGGGAAAGTTTCTTCCTTAACAAAAAAGGGGGAGGAAGGGAAGCAGGATACAGGACAGCTGAAAAATAAAAATGACAAACGTTTACTTAACAAAGTTTGGCAGAGTCACGGGTGTTTCAGGCTCGTGACTTCCAAAGCTTTTCTTTTCAGATCTACTGGTTGGACGGTCATTGCAGTGGACCTGCTCATAGGACGTGACAATAAACCACATGGGACTGGACAGCAGTGAGTATTTTGTTGTCAGGGACACTGCACACACACCCCTGGAGATTGAGGTGGCTTCCATGACCATCAAAGGAGACATAACTCACCTCATTCTCCTAATGCGCTGCCCTCAGCCACCCTTCTATTTGGCCAAGGGGCAAATCCTTGCCCAGGCCATTCCCATTCCAGTGGAGGTCCCAGTAGATGAAAAAGCACCTGAAGTCTACTGGGCAAAAGTGGTTGGCGAGGACAATCCCTCTATGGCATGCAACCTAACCCGTGGGTCAGACCATCTCCACGTGGAAGGGTTGCTTGACACGGGGGCAGATGTGACGATCATATCTGAAAGGGTGTGGCCATCACATTGGGAATTGCAACCTGTGGCTGGCAAAATCCAAGGTGTAGGAGGGGGTCAAATTGGCAAAAATCTCAAAAAGCATCATGCAAATTGAAGGGCCGGACGGAAAATTGGCGGGTGTCCGTTTGTCACTGACTACAATACCCCCTGTGGGGGAGAGACACCATGTCCCAGTGGGGGATCAAATTAGTTATCCCTAAGACTCCGCAAGATTTTCAGAGATTGCCACTGTGGAGCGCCCTACCCACAAGTTAACATGGCTGTGACACCTCAAGATGGGTAGGTCAGTGGCCATTAAGTAAGGAAAAGCTTAAGGCACTCCAGGAGCTCGTGGAGGAGCAATTGACCAAAGGCCACACAGAAGAGACAACCAGCCCTTGGAATTTCCCGATATTCGTGATTAAGAAGTCAGGAAAGGACAAGTGGCGGCTCCTCCATGACCTCTGGAATATAAACAAAGTAATTGAGAACATGGGGTCCCTCCAACCTTGGATACCTTCACCAACGATGCTTCCCTGAAATTGGCAATTGGTTGTCCTGGACATCAAGGACTGTTTTTTCCAAATTCCCCTACACCCAGAAGATGCCCATGGTTTGCCTTCTTGGTTCCTACCATCAACTGAGAAGCCCCAATGAAGTGCTACCACTGGAAAGTATTGCCACAAGGCATGAAATGTAGGCCTGCCATCTGCCAGTGGTACGTGGCCTCATTGCTGTCCCTGGTGCTTGCCCAAAAAAGGGAGGCCATCTTCCACCACTACGTGGATGATGTGCTTGTGTGCGCCCCTGATGACTCTATACTCCAACACACACTTGACCTAGTGGTTAAAGTTTTAACTTCTGCTGGATTCCAGCTGCAGGAAGATAAAGTCCAAAGGATGCCACCTTGGAAGTACCTGGGCTTGGAGAACACTGTGCAGACCATTGCCCCGCAGAAATTGGAAATCGTTAGTGATCCCAAAAACCCTAGCAGATCTGCATTCCCTGTGTGGGTCTTTGAACTGGGTCAGGCCATGGTTAGGCCTCACCAATGAGGATCTAAGCCCCCTCCTCAATTTATTGAAGGGGGGAGAGAGAGCTGGTTTCTCCCAGGGAACTGATCCCAGAGGCAAAAGCTGCAATCCAAAAGGCACAGAAGGTTTTGGTCAAGAGACAGGCTCACTGTTACCAGCCAGAGCTCCCTTTCAAATTCATTGTCCTGGGAAAGCTGCAATACTTGCATGGTTTAATATTCCAATGGATCAAAGGGCAGAAAAATCCACTCTTAATTATAGAGTGGGTTTTCCTCTCCCATCAATGATCCAAGACTATCACCAAGCCACAAGAGCTGATGGCTCAGCTGATCAGGAAAGCCAGGATAAGATTGCATGAGCTGGCTGGTTGTGACTTTGTGTGTATTCACCTCCCAGTCAAACTTCCTGAGGAGGGAAAAAACTCTCCTGAGAGGTTGACCAAAGAGATGTTTGAGCACCTGCTCCAGAGCAATGCCAACGTCCAGTTATCTCTGGACAGCTACAGTGGACAAATATCAGTCCATGCCCCATCACAAACTGTTAAATGAGGAATTCCACCTCATTCACTGTGAGAAAAGGAGCCATAGGCCGCTCAAAGCTCTCACACTGTTCACTGACACGTCCTGGGCATCCCACAAATCAGTGATAACTTGGAGAAATCCCCAGACTCAGCATTGGGAAGCCGATGTTGAGTTTGTGGAGGGGTTGCCCCAGGTTGCCAAACTTGACACAGTCACGAGAGCCTTTGAGAAGTTCTTGGACCCAATTAATTTGGTACCGTCTCAGCCTACGTGGCTGGGTCATGTCCAGGGTGGAGCCGGCAGTTCTCAAAGACATTGAGAATGAGCATCTCTTCAGGTTGCTCTCAAAACTAATTTATTTAGTTTCGTGTAGAGAGAATCCATTCTATGGGATGCATGTGAGGTCACATACTGATTTGCCAGGTGAAATCACAGAAGGGAACGGTAAAGTGGACTCCAGCTGAAAAGGCACGCCTCCCAGACAGCTTCTAACAGGCAAAGCTGAGTCACCAGCAATACCATCAGAATGTGCCAGGTCTGATCTGACAGTTCCAACTAATATGTAGTCAGGCCTGGGCCATTATGGCTACCTGTCCCAGTTGCCAGCTCCAGACCATGCCATTGCTGGGTGTTGGGATTAACCCCCGAGGCCTTGGGAGCTGAGAAGTGTGGCAGACAGACATTACACACATTCCCAGTTTTGGTTGCCTTAAGTATGTACGTGTAAGCATTGACACATATTCAGGTGTGGTCTATGCCTCTGCCCACACAGGAGAAAGGGCTGTGCATGCCAAACAACAGCTAGTGCAAGCCTTTTCAGTGCTGGGGATCCCTAGGGAAATCAAGACTGGTAATGGCCCAGCATATACATCCAAGGAATTTCTTGAGTTTGTCCAGCAGTGGGGAGTGGAACATAAAACTGGCATCCCCCACTCCCCCACAGGCCAAGGTGTAGTTGAGCGTGCCAATCAGACACTCAATCAAGTCCTAGCTAAACAGAGCAGTTCAACAGTATGGATGTTACCACAACAAAAGCTCTGCAAAGCCATGTTTACCATCATTTTTTAAAATTGTTCATTTGAAAAGCTGAGTCCTCCAGTAGTACATCTGACACGGCCCGCCTTCTCCACCCTGCACCGACTCGCCCAGCTAGCTCCTGAAGGCGAGACCAGTGCCGAGAGTGGCCCACTTCCAGGATTCAGGGGAACCCGGAATGTGGGTAGGGCTCTGAACCCTCACGGCCGTACATGCGTCCGGGGAGGAGCAAAGGATCGAGACAGAGTCCTTCTGAGGTTCCGGGGAAGCGGGATTTATTGAGGGAGAGAGGACAATGCGGATGGGGGGAAGGGAACCGCAGAAGGCAGGGAACACAGGTGTACAGCAACTTAAATAGGGGCCCTCCCCCAAGGGAGGGTACAATACAGCAACCAATGGCTACAGTTTGGGGTGTAACATAAGGCAGGGCTGGTTATACATACAACGAATAGGGGGAAACATAGGCGGGGAAATACATGTAACATCAAATCATATGCTAAGAAGGGGATGACTGATACAGAAGCTACTAGAAGGATAGGGGGGGCTAGGAGGGATTGACAATCTCCGGGGCAGGGACTAGAGTGAGGGACAGGGAAGGTTCTGGAAGGTGGGTTGGGGCTTGGGTTGATTGATCAAGGGTAAGCGGGAATTAGGGCAACTGAATTATAACGGGGGGGGGTACAAACAATAGAACAAACCATCTAGTAACAATAAAATAACGCAATACAACATACATCACTTTAACAGCAGTGATCACCTCTCCTAATTAGGGACCCAGAAACTTGGGAAACCAAGGGCCCTTATGAACTTGTTACCTGGGGCATGGCTATGTGTGCGTATCCACCCCCTCAGGCCCACCTTGGATACCCCAAAAGTGGCTAAAACCTCTCATCCCCAGAAATCCAGTTCCAGCAGAAGGGGATGAGAAGCAAGTAGCAGTTGCTTCAAAAAGCAGATGCCAGAAGGAGGAAAGAAAACCTTTCTGAGATCTGGGTACATTCTGGCAGACACTCTGACTTCTAATATGCTTTAAAATGTTTGGTTTTGCTTTTTAGGAAAAACCTACCTTCACCCAACCTCGTGATAAGCCCCATCCAAGTTGTCATGCTGTTCTCACTGAGCGGCTGCATGGATTGTCCCTCAGCCATGCCAAAACATCTGGGTGACCCTGGCACAGACACTCCCAATGCCAGGAATTTGAAGGACTTTGTTGCATGAACCTGACCTCAGAAACTCCCAACATCCACGCAGCCCTCCGAGTCATGAAAAGCTTGATCAGACAAGTGAAGCAAGAATCTGAGGATTGCTTCAGTGAACTGTTCAAAGGCTGGGGACTCATAGGGTGGTGGACTTCAATAGTTACAACAATTTTGTGGTTTTTTGTTGTTCTTTTCCTTATAGCGTTGGTGTTCAGAATTCTACGTTGCTTAACTTTCAAAGCAATCAATGGCTTAATTTTGCTACCTCAGAAGTCAACCACATGGAGTTAACAAACCATAAACAGTCTAACTTGCCCATAAATCATAAGTGGTGGGCAGATCCATATTCTGAATCAGAATAAGTCCGATGCCTTTCTTTTAACTTTATTTAACAAAAAAGGGGGAGATGTTATATTGTGCTGTTTGTTTTGTAAGTTGCACTGTTATGTTTATATATTGCACTGAGAAAATGGTTTGCCCTGTATCTCCCCGGAGCTTGTGAAGTTGGTTCAGGCCTCCCTTAGCCCCTCCCCTTTGGCGGTGTCCCATTGGTCGCGGGTCTGTTCCCCGCCCCTTTCCCTGAGTATAAAAGTACCCGCCATCTTCCCTCTCTCTTTTTTCCCCTGCCACGTGGACAGAATAAACTGTGGACCACCTTCCCACGGGAGAAAAGAGCCTTCTTTGGGGTTTTTTTGCCTTTGTCTGTGAGGTATTCCCACCCCTTTCTGGTCCAGAGCTAGCTGGAGGACTGGAGAGGAAAAAGGGATTCACCTCAGTCAGGCCTTACAGGATTTGCATATCTACATCATCATCCAGTAAAATTGCTCTCTAAAGTCTTAAAAAATTTGTTTCTATACAAGATGAAAGAAAGAGCTGAAATAAGGACCAGAGATATTTAAGAGCGTATGAAATTATTATGGGTCCCATAAGGACAAACCCACACAAATCATTAAATGTCAGAAATAGGGACCCAAAACTAGGAAACATCATGATTCAGATAGGCTACTTTCACATGCTCTATGCAGATCATAGCCTTCATGTGATAAAACCCCACATTATTTCTGAAAAAAACCTACCATTAATAAGTCCATGAGATACAAATAAATCACTTGTTGACACTTATTCAATATTATCAGTTTTATCCCCACTCTTTACTGTATGGTAGTATGCCTTGTTTATTGTACACTATTTAAACCCCTGACTGGACAAAATGATTAATTTCTTCAGAGCCTTTCTATGACATTCATTAGTGCAGTATTTAGTTCCTTCACTACACATTCATAACAACTATCTAAGTGCATATTGATATTCCTATTCCAGAGATGCAATGCCAGAAATCCAAAATCTGATTTAGTGCTATATTGTACTTTGGATATTCAAGGCAGAAGAATTTACTCCATTTGCCCCTGTGAAGTCTCAGCATTGGTGTATATTGCATTCCCAAGTCACATGTCCAGGATATTCACAGCTCAGGTAAACCTTTATCAAGTGTGGGTTTAGCAACCAGCATAGAATTACTACATGTCAGGAGCATGCAGAAAACCAATTCTCCAGGTCACTAAGCACGAGGACATCTTTTTTCTTCCTGCAAAACTGTGTCTCATTCACTCAATCTTATCCAGAAATAAATGACATGGGATTGAAACATTTTTCTCTCTACAGGAGTCTCAAGGCCACGGACTGCTGGAGCACTGTAAAGTTTCGAATGACCATCCCAAGATTCTCCCGTCCTGCTCTTCCCTAAGCATCCCTTGTACAGATACATGTCACAGAGTACTGGGACAGATCAGTCCTTTCTGCTTTAACCCAGAATGTATTTTCTTCCCTTCCAAAAGAATCCTTTTAAATTCTTCTACTATATAGCATCTGCTTTAATGCCATATATTTCCTTACAAGTGTTGTGTGGGTGCAAGGGCTGTAAAATTCCTCGTGGACCAGTTCTGAAAAAGGATCCAGAACTTCCACGATGGATTTCAGATATTTACTGGCAACTGAAGAATAGGAGAATTCAGTTATTTCCTCTACTCTGCTTGGGGGCTATGGAAGATAGAGGAGAGAGAGTTTCTCTGCTCATGTGCTCTAACTCTCTCCTGGCAAAACCTACACAATCAAAAGTTTCTGATGCAGGAAAAGTCTTGTTTAGCTCCAGGGCTGGATCATATCCACTGTGAATAAAACTACAAAGTCTGCTGCACAAATAAAACCTGAGAAAGCCAAGCTTAGCAGACAGTTTAAAAGTAGATTTAATTTTCAGAGTTTCATATTAAATATTAAAAATAATACTCTGGATATAACAGCTACTCTTCCTCCAACCTACTTCTAGGAATACCTGTGGATTGTGTGTCAGATCATCTTCTGGTTGAGCAAACCAATATATTTTCTTCTCGTTTCATCCATCATGTTACAAAAAATACACTGAAGTAGATATTTAAATTCATATTTATCAATATCTAAATGGCTTCATGGAGACTTTAACTAAAAATAATATGTAAGTCCAAATTGAAAATTTAGTTTAAGAAAAACGCTGAAATATCAAAAAATCTAAAAAGTGACAAAATCTGACTTAGCAGAGTACTGCATATTTTACTATTCTGATAACCTCCACATAATAATTATGTGGATAACATGTCATAACATCATGGGAGGATGGATACACATACACAAGCATGGGAACTTGACGTCCAAAATAGCTGGTAAAATAAGAGAGAGGAAAGAGTAAAGGCTAAATTTTATGTTAGTTTGTTATTTAAAAACCAACAATGTAACCTCTGTCTTCTTGTCCCCTAAATAAACATTTACATAAATATATAATTGAGTTTATAGAAGTGATTTTTTATTATTTTGTGGGTTTGTTTCTTTCTTTCTTTTAAATAGAGCTTAAAGTTAAGCAAATATTATTCAGGGATAATTTTGGCTTAATTGATCTCAGGCTAAAGGAATGAACTGGCAGATCTCTTGAGAATGCTGCCAGGTCTAATCTCCTGAGATGAGCAGCCAGGGACAGCTGTAACCTGATGCATCTTATCAATCATAAAATAAAATTCTGTGCAAACTGCAGACCGAGCACTGCTTCTCGGCACAGTCATTCAGGTACTGGTAAGCTATTTAATTGCAATGTGATCCTCACTATTAAAGATGCATGAACTTTTTAAATGAAAGTGCAGGGATGTCTGGGAATCTCTTATTCCTCAAACCTATTGTTTATAATATTGCTGGTATTCCCACTGCAGGCATCATTATCATGATACAAAGCATTAAGTGTTTGAAGAACTGAGGTTTCAATCATTCTCCATATGCCCAAATAAAGCACAGATGAAAAGCATAAGAAAATATATTCTAAGTCTTGAAACAAGCAGTAAACAACAGATTTTATACAAGACTACTGTGCTGGAGAGGAAACTCATTCATTCTTTTTTATAATTCCTCACATTTCTTCACACATTTCACATTTCTTGTTGACACAAAGCATAGTATTGTTTTATCTCCTTGTCTACCCATTCTTTTATGATATAAAGCCTTCCCTACCTCAGTAATACCAGCTCAATCTATCACTCCAGCCTAATGTTCTCATCAAACCCAGGCAGCCTCGCTCCATTTCTCGTCTACAATGTGCCAGTGATCGACACATCTTAACCCTCCTGCAGGGCTCGGGGTGTCTGCAGTGGGGAGGATTCCAGCCCTGCAGTCTGTTCAGGAGGGATGAACACTGTGCAGGTGCCACTCAGGGGGCCACTGATCTCACACTGACTTAACCTGCTTCCTTCCCTCTCACATTCCTTTACTGACTTCCTGTAATATTCTCAACCTATAATCTATTTCTCACTCTGCTTCCATAACCCAATTAATTAAGGGAAGCCCAGCTTTAAGTACATATATATCCAGAACTAACAAAAGGTATGTGTAAAGTTTGAAAACACTGAAGTATATGTTTCAACTTATTTCAATTAATAGCTGTGGTTTACCCCGTAAATTCACAATGATAGCAAATGCTAACTCATCTATTTCCACCTTTGGGAAACTGAAATGAATTTGCATGCACGCATAGATCACATAGAGCAAGAAAATGTATGTCTCATTAACATCAATGAACAGCTAATTACGAACAATAAACATTGGATGAAGAGAATCAGTCTGCAAAAGAGGAGTGGAGGATGCCAATTTGATCATATAAATCCTTGATCAAATATTTCAGGGCAGCTAACACTAACAGGAGCAAATTAACTATTGGCAGCAAGATATTCTCAGGTCTGTAGATATTTCTTTCTGACAGGAACATTTCATCCTAGCCTTGCATCTCAAAATGGAAGCAGACACAGGGAAAAAAAAAAGGTTGGTCATTTAGAAGGAAACGTTCTGTTTGAATAAAAATATCTATATGACACCCCCCCCCCACCAAAAACTAGAAAACATGAAACACATCTGAAGTTTAAAACCCAATATTGTTGTTACAGGTCTTACTGTGTTGTGCTGAGGTCTCCCCAAATATTGTCTCACAAAAAAACCCAAAACCTTCTGAAAATACTTGGGTATTTTGTTTGTAGTTGGTTTTGCTATTTTTGTTGTTTGATTTTTTTTTCTTCATTTCACTGTTTCTGAGTATTTCCAGAATACTCCAGAGATATTCTCCAGATTACCTTTCTTTCACAATATCTGAAAACTGTTTCTTTGCCTGTAAGGCAGTTGTGAAACACCTCACTTTAAACCTTATCCAAATGTTTTGGAAGACTGAACAGATGACAAAGCAAGTTTCATTTTCAATTTATCTTTGTCCATCTCTTAAGGGATTACTAAGGAAGTAAGCAGCATGTAACCAAATTCTGGGGGGTGTTTCTAATTCAATTTTTTACCTCTTTTTATTACTTGTAGAAAATGTCCTGTATAACATTTAAGAGTTAAGAATCTCAGACCTAGAAGATGAAGAAATTTGCTTACTCAATAACAATACAATCTTTGAGCCAAAATGCTCTTGAGTACAAGAGCAAGTATTTTCTAATAATGACTATGTGTTATTCCACAATTCCTATACTTTTATGGTCAGATAAACACTTCATGTCTGTAGGTACGTTATCTAGTGTGCTTGCTTGAAACACTGAAATACTGTGATTACTTGTGTTAGTATGTGATAAAAATCAGATAATGAAATACTGATTATTTATAATGCATTCAGAGAATAGATGTTTATGGTGTGGAAATGCAGGTGTTAGATACAGAGTATACAACCCCAGGGGTAATGCCCGCAGCAATTCAGGTATTTATATAAAACATACACACCAGCTTGGTTCTTTCCTATCTTCCCACTAGGTGCAACTGAATGGGGGACAGCACTTTGCAATTGTGTTTTCTGTGGTCCACAGACTCCTTTATTCTCATTAATATTATGTCACATACTGTACAGATAGCTCATATTAAAAATGTTTTATAATGTGTTTATAAATTATTAATATAATCCTATCTCCTTGATTGTCCTATGCTTCTGTATGCACACCTCCAGAGAAGTAAAAAAAATATGAAGAATTTAAAATTAAAAGCATCTGTATTTCATCTTGAATAGTTTTTCCATCTTGCTGAGGATTTCTGTTCTTTAACATCATGTTTTTTTTCAAATGAATATGTATATTTTACCAGGATCAAAAACTGTTGCAATGCTGACTTTTATTGCTAGAATAAATATATTTAATATTCTCAACTGAAGAGCAGTATCTGAGACACCATCCAGGCATCAGGAATTATCAGTGGCAAGACAGACTATAGCATGAGATAAATGTGAACTTCTAATGAGCTTCCACAATTAAGAAAGGAAGAAAAAAAAATTCCAGTCAAAAATTCCATTTACAAGGTGTGAGAAATCCTCATCTCCCTCTATCCCTGTTTTTCCTAACACAAATGTTTCTTAGCTCACATGATCCCATTGCCTGACAGGAGTATGATGTACACACACTTTTTCTTTTCTATGAGAATTTGAAAATTTTGTGGCACATATATCTTACATGTACATAGCAATATTTAAACATGCAGCACTATTAAAAGGTGCATACAATTGCTCAGGAGGAGATTAATTGTTTGGTGGGTTGAATTTAAGACTCAACTGCACAGTAAGAGGTGTTTATCAGGTGGATGTCAATACTTGTGAAGAGAGAAAAATTTTGAAAGTGTAAACTTCTATTTTATATACACTATTATTTTTTGGTGGTACTCTGTTCCCAGGGCCTCCATACATCCTTCTGCACTTGAGCAATAAATGAAGAGTTAACTGCAAAGAGAAACCATATGGAATTTGCATGCCTAATGTAACCATTTAGAATTTGGCTAAAATACTGAAAGATAACTATTAAGATAATAAAAACATCCAACATTAAGAATAATTTTCTGTCTGGTTTTTGTCTCTTTATGACTATCTAAGTATGTGGGTAAATACACAAGAGGTGCATAGAAAGTTCATCTATTAATATCAGACTTTTCATGCATTAATTATACGTGTATGTTCAAACTCTTCTTGTTAAATA
Source organism: Acridotheres tristis (assembly GCA_037013685.1). Lineage (NCBI taxonomy): Eukaryota > Metazoa > Chordata > Aves > Passeriformes > Sturnidae > Acridotheres > Acridotheres tristis. The sequence goes on along the minus strand of CM072889.1, from coordinate 10,080,406 downwards.
AGAAACTTGACAAGAAGCACCAGAAAAATTCAGTGTCCCAGATGTGCTAGACTGTCTGGTGGCAGTGTATTGCAGAAGCCACTGTATATACCTCACAGAAATCAAAATTAATACTTGCACTACTGTAAATCAACCATCAGCCAATTTCAGAGATCTGTACAGATCTTGCCTTTATGCTATTGACAGATCCTGTCCTTAAACTGTTTTTAAAAGTTTGCAGAAAAGAATTGGCACATGGTCTTTAAGGTGTGTGGATGAAAGATTCCCAAGCAAACATGGCATGGGAACCAAAATTCAGAGGTCAAAATCATAAACTATTTCTTGAAAAATACCTGATCATTTAGTCCTCTTAAATATATCCTTAAGGGCCAGTTTAAACAAAGTACTGCAAAGACTATTTCAGCTCAGAATGCAAAAATGTTGCTGCTCTCCCATGTTCATGTTTTTGCTTAACCTAAAGTTACACTGCTGCCACTAGAGCATTACTGCTTTTTACATGCAGTATTTAGTGAAAAAGTAAAAAATCACCTTTGGCAGCAGCCACTAGCAATCTATGTTAAGTATCATTAAATTGCATAGCCCTCTGACTAGGTTTTAAATGGAGACAGACTTAAATGAACTTGCTGCTCATCCTAGAAAGTATTTCAAAGCAATTCTTGAGCAAGCCCAGAGAACTTGAGCTGCAGCCACACAATACATTGAGAAGAGCTTTTCCCTCCCTGAGCAGCAAATGGATATGCAGCCTGTGTCTTTCCAAGGAATTCTCATCTGCAATTTAATACTCTAAATACCCTGGGAACCTGTATATTATTAGACAGTAGTTACTACAATGTTTAAATTAATTCATATAACAGTATGAGTTCCTGTGAGCATAATTACATGCACATGGATGGTGTTTGGATGAATGACTCCCACACCTGTCCACACCACTGCTGCAAATATCAAAAAAATTAATAAAAGGCAAACATCTCACCTGCTCCCAACAACATACCACAACAGCATTTTCCCTTCCCTCTCCTCCACTCCAGCTGATGCTCTCAAAGACACATCCTGGCAGTTACCAGCCACAAACAAGCTCTGAAGGCTCTGCTGGGGTCTTAACAACAAGTCCTAATCCTGCCTGGCATCCTGTGATAAATAAGTGTTAGAGGTTGCTAGAAGTTGGATCAATGCAAAGAAACATCACCCCAACGAAATATGCACAGAAATTCTGCAAAACAGGAAGATGCTGAGAGAGAAATGGCATTGTTAGAGTGTTAACAGCATCCAAGCAGCTGTGCCTGGTCCTTGGCAATCCCAGTGCAATGTCAATAGAGTTACTCCAAACGTTTCAAAGTCTCTTAGCACTGCAAAAATAACTATGAATACTACCATCTAAAAATACTGCAGTAATTCATCCTCATTCCCCCTCCCAACACCTACTCTGGGCTGTTGCATTTACGCTGTTTGCATTTTACTGTTTAGGGCACCAGCTGAACATTTACAATGAGATGCTAACAACTCTGTGTTCACAGTACTTATCTGTCTTGGCATCATCAATTGTATAGCTCAATTACTTAGAAGAATGAAAATTTGTGGCTCCTATTTGGACTATACAGCACACTATAAATAAGAATCCTACAGATTTGTCTTCCACCATGCAATCTCTAAATCATATCACAAAGCACAAGTGACATAGTTCTCTTGGATTTGCTGGATTTGTACTGGGTGGCAGTAAACCAAAAAAAAGTAAAGGATAAGGCAAATATTAACTTAGAACAACTGTGAACTGAAATGCACGGCTCTGAGACCATTTGAAATAAGGAAAAGTCATGGTCAAGAGATTGCATAAATGATCTAAAGATTGAATGGTATGAAAAATCACTAAGATTTTTTTTCACTCCTGGCTTCCAAGTTTGGCTAAGAAATAAAACACCTGAAAAGAAAACAAACTAAAATGTGAGATCAAAAGTTTTTTCATCAAAATATGAGTATTTTTTAAAGATCTTGTGCACTTTTTTATTAATATGGATTTCAGAATCCATCCACTATCAGGTCTTTGCTTAATAACTGGAACATTTTAAAGAACTCTGATTTACACTAAAAATATTCTGCACAGTTCTAACCAGAATACTCATGAGTTCTCTTTTGTGACAGCTACTCCCTCTACAGCTTTTGGCAAATGACTAAGGATGAAACTTTGTCTAGTAAAGTCAGAGGGTATTTGAGTGCTGCTTTAAATGAGGCCAACATTTCATAATCTGATCATTTCCATCTATAGTAAGGCAATCAGGCATGTCTGAAGAGTAAGAACTTGTAACATCATTTATAATTGACATATAAAATCATATTCTAAAATGCAACATTTTCAGTCCTAAACTGTATTTGTACTAGTAAACAGATACTTCATGATCATCAGAGATCACCAGTATTGTTTTTCTTAATTACATTTGCAAGTAATTAATGCCATTGCTGCCTTCATGGGTTTGAAGTATTCCCTAAATGTTCCTATACTGAGAGAAAAGGGAATACAGTGATAACGTAATCTAATTGCAAAGTCAAATTGTAAAGATTTTTAATAGTAACCACTCTATAGCACTTTTAATTTTCTGTCTGCTTCATGAGCGTTAAATAATTATTTCTCACATTACCCATGTGAGTGGGTTGCAGCACTCCTGTCTGTAGGCTTGGTAGTGTATGCTCTCCCTCTACTGAATGTTTTATGATGAGAGATGTGTTTCAGACACAGCCTGACTGCCAGTGCTGCAAAGGAGTCCTGTAGTTGTTGTATGGCATCTTTTTAGCAGCATCCATGGAAATTTGGTCTGGCTGCAGTACTGAATCAGATTTCTGTATGCAGAGAAACTCTGAATGAAGAGCTTTTCAAATCAGTAGATGAAACCTTAGGAAATCATGGGATGCCATCTGCTTTACTCTACATTTTAGCACCTCATACTCTAAATACCTGCTTTCAAATGCATGTTTTAGCATATTATCTCTAGGAGCCAAATTATAGTCTAAGTTGAAGCCAGAAGAAGAAAGAAACGTAAGGACATAGTTGAAACAGTTGTCACTATCTGCAGAAGGACAAGCCTTGCACATGTTACTTATAGAAATATACTATGTTATTTTGCAGTGAGGATGTTATTTTGCAAGTGAGAAGGATAAATCTTTGATCTTTCACAAGGCAGTAACAATTTTATTAGCAAAAGGAGCTCTGTGAGACTACCCACTTTCTCTTGGAGCAAAAAACTTCTTCAAACATAAACTGCCATGAAGACTGCAGAATAATTTGCTCTGATGAGGACAGATTCACAGACTGTCACTGTTGCCCTGAATCCAAACAGAAGTATGGCTCCAGCAGTTCTGCTTGTGTGTGAGGTGAGGGACTCACAGAAAGGATTATTCCCAGGAAGTCAGAATTGTTTTCCAGACAACTCAAATTTTCCTCAGAAGATAGGTATACAAACTATTTCATAAATTGCTTGTATTTTACATTGGTAAAATCCAAATCAATACTGGGGAGATGGCTAATGGAATAAGAGAAAGATTTTAATTCAAGTTATTAGGTTTTTCTTTGAGCTCTTAAAATATTTAAGTCAAATCTATTTTATGGCCTTAAAATTTTTCTTTTAAAAAATGTTACAGACAGTCTAATGTTTACTTTAGAGTACTTTGTTTCTGTTAATGAAAGAAAATTTTGTGTATATCACCTGGACAGAAGCCTAGTAAGCCTAGGCAGGTGCAACTTTATATTTTTTTCTTTTATATAAGAAAATATATTTTGTCTTTTATATAACTACCCCAGTCATCTCTCAATGGAATCTGCCCTATTCGGTTCAGAAAAAAATAAATCATGTTTTGAGGGCAAGTAAAAAAAAGTAAAAATGAAATAAGATCTACTATGTGTTCTAGTCCTATCAAAGAGAGAGGCTTGGAAAAGGAATTTGAGAAACTTGTTATTAAAAAGTTAATGTGTCTGTCAGACTCTTCATATTAAGTAATATTGCTGGTAGACTCAATGAAATGACAAATTGAACTATAAAGAAACACACAGGAAATTATTCTTTGAGTATTGAAGAACCAGTTTTCATTGGTTTCTTCAGTATTTGTGTAGACTTGAATGATTCCAATGGGAACTCTGAATCACCTGCAACAGTTTAACAAAAGACAGAATTTCCTTCTCAACTTTTTAATGCTTGTCTGAGACAATTGTCAGAGCTCTGACACTCACCAGCCATTTTAACTCTCCACCATATTTTTATTTACAACTAATCACCATTAAGTATGTAGAAGATTCTTTTAAAATGAAATTATATCAGACCAGGAGGAATGAGAGAGGAAGTAGCCTGTAAAATTCCAGAATAAATAACTATTGGTTTAAAAAATACCAAAATATTTTCTCATTTATGTGAGATACATAGGGTCTGCCTGTAGGAAACATTATGCAGTGGTAATCTTTTAAGCATATTATATTTTTAGGTCTGCTCTCTCTTCCATTTTTCTATTATTTTAGAATGGGCAGAATATTCAAAAAGATCAACACAGCAAAGTAACCTTATTGTTGAAAACTGTTTGAGAGGGAGTAACAAAAAATTATTCACACACTTTAATATATTTGAAATGTTTTGAGTTCATTCAGGCCACCTGTATAACACCATCTCTTCCTTCATTTTTGCCCAATAAGGAGAAAAATCTCTTGGAAAACAAATCCCTTCTAATCTCTCATTCAACTTCTATCAGAATTACACTGACCACTGCCCTCCACTTGTCCTTCCACTTTGAGGCCTCTCATGTGCTTGGATTCTGTCCTTCTCCTGTGCTGTTTTTTTTCCTGCTCCCAGTTCTGTTCCTTTTTTCTGTGTCGTTCTCCTTACTGTTGTTGAGTCCTCTCTGATTCCACAAGGTTTTGCTAATTAACAGGCAGAGAATTCCTATGAGGCTGAATGACAATGCCTGATAGGTAAAATTAAAGAGAGAAAGCCTAATTAGTTTGAGTGGGCCCCTGCAGGATTCAAAATTCGAGGTTTATGCTATTAGGGCATAAGTATCCCTTAGCAGTGTTCCTCATTCCAAAACTGGAGCAGGCAGGTAAGGCTGTGTCAGCGTGGCTCTGAAACTGGCAGAGCTGCTGGCAGTTTGACAAACATCCCCTCCAAAGCTACCAGAGCTCTGTGCTTTTCTCAGACCTCCACAAAGCTGTAGTCTGGGCAATTTATGATTTCTAAAAAAAAAAAAAAATCAATATGAAAACATTCTTATATTCATTCTTATATTGCATGATCACATTCCATATTTATGACTTTTCAATAAAAGGACTGGTACAGTACTTGTAAACATGGATTTTCAATGCCAAGCCCAAAGTACTAAAATCACAGTAGGGATGTCGAGCTGTGGGAGACACAGACATTCTCTGTGTGAAGGGCAGTTTCTTGGAATAAACTTATCAAGAACCACTACTTGCATGGAAATATCCTGAATTTGATATAGAAAAGCAATGGACAAGCCAAGCATGGCTCATTTCCTCAAGGGAAATGAAGACCCAGAGCATACCTAGTGCTACCCTCCAAATGAGTTCACCCACGTAAACACTTCTGCTGCTTTGCCATTGCTCCCTGACTGCAGGGAGGCCTGATGTTAAACTGAGCACCACTGACTGCAGCAAGCCCAGAAGGTTCTGGAATGGAAACACTCCTTATAGCACGTTAAAGGTTAAATTTAATGACTGTAGAGCATATATAGAAAAAAAACCCCTCAAACAATTACTAATTTTTACCATAATGTTGGTCATGTTATGATCCTTAATAATTATTCCCCTCATATTTAGGGGACACAGAGAAACATGACACACTAAATCTATCATCTCACGAGTATGAGAAACAAGATGGCCATTGGTAGTACCTTCATTTCAAATGCCCCATTAAATGGCTGATTTGGGAGCAAAACTCATAATTTCATAAGGGTAATTGGATACACTATCTTCTGTTGCAAGCAAATTACCCCCGGCACAAGAATTTTAAAATCGTTGGCAGCAGACCTCCTGAAACCCATCTGTGTTGAAAATTACTTTTTTGCTTTTGGGTATACTATATTTACATATTTTGTTTTATTTCTCAATATTTAATCTAGAGAGAAAAGAGACTCTTAGGACTAACATCAAAACTTCTCAACAGGTTTTTAAAAAATGTAGGTGTCCAGAAGAAACTGGCCATCCTAATATAGCAACATATCAAACTGGAACCAAATTGACTCTTTTTAGACAGTCAAATATTCATTTTAAGTACACCTGTTTTTAAACATCTCTTTTTTATTTTATATCAAGAGTAAGAATTTGCTACAAATGCAAATTGATGACTACCTTATCAAATCCTTGTAACCTCCCCAAACTTTGCTTTGGTGAAATCTGCCATGCTGGATCTCCAGCAGCATGGAATGCCTATTATTTTCATACATTCTATTATTTATCAGAAATAGTTTATGAAATATTTTGACAACCAAAGCTCTGGACTGTTGAGCACAGAATTATCCCTCCCATTGTAAAATTATGGTGCTCTGATCCCCTCCTTAGCTATAGCAAGAAATGAAGAGATGGTGAAGCCTAAGGTACACCTGCATTCAATTCAGCTGGGTTGAATCAACTTTTTTGGTTTGCTCTGGGTAATATTCCTCTTGCAAATATGGAGTTACAATGAAATAGGAAGAGCAAATGATAATTTCACCCACTGAAAAAGTGACTTTTAAGACCGTATTTAATCATGTGGATTTTTGGAGGGGGAAAAACGTGCAAATTCTTTGGAAGTAAAACGGTAGTTTTATAAATTAATAGCATAAATGCCTAAAGGATTTTCTACCATGACGTGTCTTAGGCCTTCCATATTTCTCAACCAGAAATATGTCAGTATAAAGAAAAACTTCCTCCTATTGAGTGGTATGGGCACAAAAGAGAAACACTCATTGTAAAAGCTTGCCCTCTCTTGTAGGAAATGATCACTTTAAGACCCCAGACACTTTGAGAACTAAATAAAGTATTCAAGGTTGTCAAGGCTGCAATCTATGAAAAGCACGAGGTGTTAAAAAAACCCTGGAACTCAAATGTGCAAAGATGATTTAGAGAGATACACCACTCTAAAAATGTAAGTGGAAAAAGCAAATGCAACATTTCAAAGGACACGTGTTTCAAAAATTATGAACTTCAGGGCATAAACTTGTTTCCAGATGAGGTTTGTAACATATTATTTTCTGGTGCAGTGCCTGTCAGCCGACTGCAAAAGAAAAGGTACCCAGGTAGCTGAGCTACCATTCTGCTGCAAATTTCTCTATTCTGAATTATTTAGGAGGTTATTACTACATACCGTGCATGAAGTATCCATGGTCAAGGACAAAAGTAAACATCCTTAAAGGACAGATGTCAGAAATTACTCATTATTACAGATGTAAAAGGACAGAATAATACAAACTGTTACAAATGTTAAAAATACCTGAAAAATGAATTCCAGCTGTGAAATACATGAGCACTGTGAAGCTGGCTATTCCTGTGTGCACTGACTGGCCACGATTCTGCTGCCTAAATGCTACTTAACAGCCAAAAATTGCATGAGCCTCCCCAAGCAGACACAGACAGATGAATCTGCTAGGACTCACCTGGACAGGAGAGAATATTATAAGTTTTGAAGTACATTTTCCACACTGTAACATTACTGAAGTATGATAAAATTCCACGGTGAAACTTTGATCAAAAAATGTGAAAGGCACTGAACCAATTGACCCTGAGGAAGGCAGAGGGCAGTGTCTCCAGATGATAAAACAGCCCTGACAAGTTTGACAGCAGAGACATGAGGGTTGTACCAATACCTCCCTGTGATGGCCAGACTTAGTAAGATGATACAAATGGCTCTTTTTCTTATCTTTAAATCTTTCTTGCTCTCCTCATTGTTTCCCAGTGGGTAATTAAAGCAGTTGCTTTCAGCTCAGGCATTTTCTTCTACAGTTGACAGGGTGGGAGGTAAAGAGGGTGCTGTCACTTGGAGGTGTCAGAGCCAAGAGGAATGTTGGGTGCTGCCTGCCAGAACAGACAGATCTGGGCTTGGAACCTGTGCCAGACACTAACCTCTGCCCTCAGCAGTGTCACGGGGCAGAGCTCCAGCCTGTGAACATCATCAGATGGAAGAATGAGTTTTCCCCACCAACTTATCTTGCTGTTTTCATTTATACTAGATATATTTTAATTTCCCTAATTTTCCAGATTCTGAATGGGGTGCCAATACTTCAGTCTTTCATATGTCAAGTCTCTAGCAGTCCTATTCCTGTTACGCCAACAGTGAGCACAGGATAAACTAAATGCACATGAGAGAGTGATAATAAACAGTCATTTCCAGTCTTCTCCCACAAAACACTGAGCAGGCAGAGGGATAAGTTGCCATTACAAGTCACATGTGTGAAACCTATGGATGTATCTGTAACACTTTGTCAGAGTCACCCTGCAAGGATCTACTTTAGCCTTTCAAGGTAGAGCAACCTCCAGAACCATGGAATAAGAAAATGGAAGCCAACTCCAGAGCTATTTGGGCTGGATACCTCAGTAGCACCTAAGGACACAACATAAGCAAACCCAGAGGGGAGAGACAATCTTTCCCCCTTTTCAAAGCATAGGCTTGGTACACCAGAAAAGGAAAATCAGTTCCTGCCTTCATCTGGAAAAAAAGCTGGAACCTGATTCAGAGCAGGAAATACTGTTAATCTCTATATTGCAATCAAATTATCTGTTACAACATAGGATGTCAACGTCACTGAGAGCACATGTGCTCAGATTTGAATAGAGAAGAATAGTTCCTCATTCAGGATGGCCAGGCAATGCATTCAAAAGTTTTTCTGGCCAAAGGGATCATTACGACCATCTGCTGGTTTTGCAGAAAACATGCCATAGGATTTTGTTGAGTATTTTCCACATTAGTCCCTGGCATGTGAAAGCTAAACATAAAAGAAATAACACTGATTTAAAAGTACCTTTCTATCTATAAAACTGAAAAAAAAATCTAAAAAAATACATTTAGAACAAATTCATAGACTTAAAAAAAAAAAAAAGGATTGATTACATAACCAAAAGCCCTTATTTACATAGAGTTGACAAATATAAGTAGTAAATGATATTGCGGAAAACCAAACCATATTTCATGACATATAATGTAGCACTACTGCACCGTATTAGTATTTTTTAACCAAGTAAGTGGGTTGGATTTCCCACTTCTCATGGTAAGGGAAGAAGGAAGGTATATAAAAGTAAATGTATCTCCACTTGGAGCCAAAAGAATGAAGAATTCTTTGTAATGTGTTGCCATACTGGTGTTATGTTATGAATATTGGAAGAGCACAGGCAAATTTCTGTTTTCCAAGAGGAATTTCAAAAGATTCAGAACTGCAGACACTTTTGTTTTATGAATGTGATGTCCAAAATCTAAAGAGTGTTTATATAAATCTCAAACAAATATATTTACAAGACAACAAACCAGATGGGTGATGAGAAAGGAAAGCAAATTTCCCTTTAAAAGAATAGCTGCATGTTATGCATATTTTAAATATTCTAGCAATTCATTTGCATTTTCATAGCATTTATACTCACAGCATAAGCCCCAAAAATTATATGGAAGGAAATTACTCTACCTGCAGCTTTTTACAACATTTGCTCCTGAAAGAGATTAGACTTTTACTAATTCTACAGCAATTTAACAATCCCATCATCTTGCTTCTTTCAAAGAAACCCATTTGTTTGGTTTTGCTGTATTGAGTATTTTTAAAGGTGACAGTGTAAAGTCTGTCAGTAATAAAATAATTAGAGAATATTTTAAATTTATGAAAAAGAAACATTGAGGTTTTGGCTAATCTTCAGTAAAAAAAACATGGGACAGTTTTTGTGAAATAAACCACTTAATCTGATTAGCTTTAGAGCCCTGATTTCTGTACTTCACATTCAAATAAATGCTAAAGAGTAATTTATTTGATGTAGTAGTTCAGCTAAAAATGCAGAATCAACAGAATATTGAAGCTCTTTGATCTTTTGTAGGTGTTCAATGTATTCTCAATGCTGCTTGATGAGCAACAACAATTCATAATGTTTTAAAAATAAGCCTTTATGCACAAGGGGCTTTTTTACCGTTAAGATTCTGCTTTTATTGTATAACTGGTACTTTGAAGATATTTTTTCTTCTTATTAAACCACATATTTTATTCTTATCTTTGAATGCAGAATTAGGAGCTAAAATAGGTTTGTGAAAGAGGGACAAAGTTGAATCAGATCCTTTCTCAAGATGATATTAAAAATATAGTCAGCAAAGTAAGTTTCTCATTTACTTTCCTTTTCAAAGCTGATAAAAAATGACAAGAGTCAATTTGGGTTCATTCTTGTAGTATCTAGGTACATTTTTCTGAATGTCATGTTCAGACAGGGCTGCCTTCAAATTTGTCTCCCATTTCCTATTCATTCTGTCAACGTAGAAAAAAATTGGAAATTGGAAGGGATATTACAAATTGGGAAGAAGCCTTCCTGCCATTTCCCACCACCATCCCTGCTTCCTCTTGACATCATCTAAAAACCAGGCAAAATTTTTTGAGAAATACAGGTAGTCCAGAATAAAGATTGACAGGAAGATTTACTCTCTCTCAGAAAATTTTAACAAAATAGCAACTTTTTTTTTTCCAATTGGAAGAATTTTAAATTTCAGCCAAGCTTCTCCTATCACTTTCTGCTGGTACTGGATGAAGCTGCTCAAGTTTGTTTCTTTAAATTGCAAAACTATGATTCATTCCATTGGCAACTTCTGGTCTGCAGTTGACAAAAAGTTTGGTTATTTCAGGTTTCCCTCACAGCATTTCAGAGACTGGAAGCAGGGAGCTGCAGTCAGTACAGCACAAAACTTGGCTTGGCTCACCCAAGTCTGCATCAGGACAATTCGTGTAGAGCAGCAAGGCTGGTATGATAATGGGGGCAAAGCATTCAGCCAAGCTAAAATTCCACTTGCAAGCAGCTATTGAGGTTGGTAAGATAATGGAGAGAGATTGTATGTCACAACCTATTCTTTATTTATTCATGCTTTGAATTTTCCCCCTTAGGAATTTTTGATATGAAACAATTCTGTTGGTGCTGTGCTGCTGAAATATGGTCATCAATTGAAATAGAACAGAATGGACTGGGCCATGCCCTTTCAACAAGACTAAAGTGAAAAAGATTTTAGTGAAAAGCCTTGAATGTCTTTCAGGGAAAGGGAGAGGGATTAATATTTTTAGAAAACATGATTTTTTGCCTTTATTTATATATTTAGTAATGCTGTTCCACTTCCCCACCCCCCCAGAAAACCAGCAAGTATTATAAAATTTGAGCTTTTAGTTATTTCTAGAGAGAAAACAGTAAAAAAAAACCAACCACCCGCACAAGTGATTCCAAATGTAATTTACATGCATGTCATTATAATTCTTGCAACATTTAAGATCATAATACAACCTTGGTATTTAAAAATAACTTGGTGCATCACTATTGTTTTTTCAAATTTCTGGGATGCTGGAACTTAAAAATTAACATAGTTTCATTACAGGTCTGTTTGGATTTTTTAATCAATTCTGACAGTGGCTTTAACAAGTCAGCTTCTGCTGGTAAAGTAAATACTTAGGCAGCAAGAGATCAGGATTGCAGCACATCAGATTGCTAATTGGGGGCAGGGAGGGAAGTGATTGCAAGCCTTTTACTGCTTTTAGGTTTGCATGATTTTATTCTATTTTTTCACATCCAAGGGAAGAGGTGAGAGATAACCAGGATGGGATTTGCTCAAAAAAAGACATCCTGAACAGCAAATAATTCTGTGACCAGTTGTCTGTGACTAATTAACCTCCCATCTCTCTGCCTAGCACACACCTGTCAGCTGAGCAGGAGTTGTCTCAGGTCCTCTTTCACTCGTCTCTACTGCATTATTCCTCAAGCATTTATGTCTCTTCCCTGCTCTCCTCCACCAGGTCACCACCTTCCTTCTCCACCGTGCCTTCCAGCCAGACAGAAATCTCATTGTGGTATCTTCGCTCAACCCCTCAAATCTGTTCTTCCCAGCTGTCATGTGCCTTCAGGATGAGAGCTAACACAGGTGTGAGCATGTCCTGGATAAGGGAGACAGGACTGTCCTAGTAAAGCCAGTCAAGACTTTTCTTTGGTCATCTCTTTAGGGTGTGAAGATGTCAGGGGTGTTTCTCTCAAAAATCACAATCCAAATCATCAGATCTTGATTCCTGCATGTCCTGAAACTCATTTCACCATGGCTTATGTTGAAACACCATTTTCATAGACTCCCTCAACCACTCAATGAAGGGATGTATAATTTAAAGTTCCTAACGCAGTGTCATGCCATTTGAAGTCAGCATGACCGTTTTCTGCTCATATAATTTTCATATTTTTTTGGGTTTTGGCCTTCTTGGTACTTGTGCCAGAGCAACAAAATTACTTTCAGTTTCAGGTTCATCCTAGGACAAAACCTCAGTCTTTGGTAAACTGCAAAAGGGGCACTGGTGGCTATAAAGACTTAGTTGTGTGTTTCTGCTCCAATATTAGCAACAGAAACAATCACTCTCCATGATTAAGTGCTCTCACATGACCTTGTAAGTTGATCTTATTAGGAATTTGTGAAAAACTGTGGTCTTGAGCATGGCACAGTGACTAAATTGCTCACAAATCATGTACAATTTACATAACTGAATGTCTCAGCTCTCACACAGTCAGCACTAGACCTACTTACTAACACATGAAAAATGCATTCTCAGACTTGGCACATGGCTTCTGCAGCTGCCAAATACACCCCCTGTGAGACAGGAGCAGGCTGGTGAGGAGGAGATAATTTCCAACACTGCTAGCAACAGGAAGAAGAATGAGAATACTGTTTATCTTGTTAGAGATTTTCTGATCATATTAGTGATTTCATTATGCTGTTCCTAGAGACCATACCTTTAAAAATGGCACAGAGATCAAAAATGCCCTGTGAAAATTGCTGCTGTAAGTCAGAGTCACATCATATCAACAGCACAGGAATTATACAATGTCATGGAAATACAAACACTCCTTCCAGTTGGTGTCTGAATGCCCTTTTGCACTGATATTCATACAAGTGAACCTGTCTCCAGCCCATTAGTTATCCCAGTGCCTGGTTTCTGGCATAGCCAGATTTCACCACAGGCTATGGGCACATTTGCTTTTCAGCTTTCAGGCAACACCTGAAAAACGAGATGATGGAGCTACTGAAGGGAAGGACTTCAGAGCAATGAGTGTAGATCAGTCAAGATCAGAAATGGCCCAAATTCTTTTAAATGCATAAAAGGTTTCCAGTTAGATTAAAAAAAAAAAAAAAAAAAAAAAAGTAAATTTCAAAACTTCTTGTGGAATAGGAAAATTTACACTGGATGTTATTTTACTCTTTGCACCCAAGAAATAACTCCTAATCCACCAATCCTCACCAGGTGTTGTGGTTTAACACTGCCAAATGCCAGGCACCCACAAAAGTCACTCACTCACCCTCCCCTGCCACATGCTCGGCAGAGGAAAGGAGAAGAATTAACAAAGCATTCATGAGTTGAAATACTCTCCAAGGGCAAAACAGGCTCAACTTAGAGGTGCAAAGTGAATTTATTACTAACAGAATCAGAGGAGGATAATGAGAAGTGAAATAAGCCTTTAAAACACCTTTTCTTCTCCCAGCCCCTCCCTCTTTCCCACTGACAGTGTAGGGAGAGAGGGCCTGGGGGTTTGATCAGTTTGTCACCTGAGGTTTTCTTCCACCGCCCTGAGAGAGGAGTCCTTCCCCTGTGAGACCTCGGGGTCCTTCCCACAGCAGACAGTTCTTGGTGAACTTCTCCAGCATGGCTCCAAATCTCATGAGCAGCAGTCTGACCACACCTGCTGCAAGGTAAGACCCTCCCATGGGCACACAACCCTCCCAAACTGCAGTGACATGAGTCACTCTTTCCATAGGGTGCAGTCCTGCCTGGGAGCAAGGGCCCTCTCCCTCCACGGGGTCTCCCACTGGATCACAGCCTCCTCCAGGCATCCCCTGCTCCAGCCTGGGCACCTTCCCCATGGGCTGTGGGTGGATCTCTGCATCCCCCATGGATCCCATGGACTGTGGGTGGATCTCTGCATCCCCCATGGATCCCTACAGGCTGTGGGTGGATCTCTGCATCCCCCATGGATCCCATGGGCTGTGGGTGGATCTCTGAATTCCCCATGGATCCCCATGGGCTGTGGGTGGATCTCTGCATCCCCCATGGATCCCATGGGCTGTGGGTGGATCTCTGCATCCCCCATGGATCCCCATGGGCTGTGGGTGGATCTCTGCATCCCCCATGGGCTGCAGGGGCACAGCTGCTTCACCACGCTCCTCACCGCGGCCTGCAGAGGAATCTCAGCTCTGTGCCTGGAGCACCTCCTGCCCCTCCTTCTGCTCTGACCTTGGTGCCACTGTGTTGTTTCCCTCACGTGTTCTCATCTCCTCCTCTTCTCTGACTAGAAGCAAAACCTGTGACTTTGTTTTGATTTCCTCCTTACATCAGTCATCACAGAGGTATTACCAACCTCTCTTATTGGCCCAGTTTTGGCCAGCAGCACGTCCATCTTCAAAGCCATCAGGGATTGGCTCTGCTGGATATGGGAGAAGCTTCCAGCAGCTTCTCACACAAGCCACTTCTGTGACCCCCCCCCACTACCAAAAACCAGGCTGTGCAAAACCAACACACCAGGTTAAGGTACCGGCAACAAGGTTAGGGGGATGCTAACAATCTGCATATGGTTCTAAGACTTGCTATTTTTTCTGTGCATGTGTCCATAATCCGTTTCTTTATTCAGATTAATTTAACTTCTCCTCTTTCCTCCCTCTTTAAAATAATAAAAAGTCCTTCTCTACTGTATACTAATCTCTCTACATAGATTCATGTGCTAGATGATCTCATCTCCTTTTCATCAAACACAACAGAAATAAGAAAAATAACAAAAAGACCACTTTTTGGAGCCTTCCCAAACCACTTCTCATTAAAAGAGTTTCTCTCACAACATTCTCTCACATCAGAACTACCGTGACTTACCTAATCTTTTGTGCAATCATAAATCCAAACTATGTAACATAAATGACTGCAGAAAATTTTACCATTAGTAAACCTACATGTATTTTAAGAGGTGACTAACCATCTAGGAAAGGATATGCTTAAATTATTTCAAAAACACTCCTCTTGTGCAGATGTGAGCTGAGAGAAGCATAATTAATAAAAAAATCTTTATCACTATCTGTTGCAGAGTAATCTACTACCTGGGGTAGCACTATGATTAATATAAGCTGTATGATATTCATATCATTCCACGTGTCGATCATTCATAATAATCTTAAATTTTACGTCTTAAATTTTACAAAGGCAAAACAAAAAACAAGTAGTCAGATTTAGAACACAAGCATACAAGATATATATTTAGTATATACATAGCATACAAATATACAAGAATACAAGACTTTGGGAGAAGTGTGAGTCTGAGTGTTTTCCTTCTGTTTTTAAAGGAAAATTTAAAGGAAGTTTTGTCTCAAGACAAAAATCCAGGGACTTCAGGCTACATTAAGGGACTGTGAACAGAAATCAGATCAAACCCTCTGTGAAGTGAAAGAGAAACTCTTTGTTGATGTCTTTCAGACTTCAGTGGTTTGGCCCAGTCATATTTTTCAAAGGGAAGAAAAAATGTGCTTATAATATACATAGTTAAGATATGCTATTTTCTCAAAAATTTGAGAAGAGGTGCCAGAATATTCTGGACTCAGTATGAGAAAAGGAAATCTCATTCATCAATTATAATTTACAGGCTTTAGGAAGATCCCATTCTGGACTTAGTATTAGCTATTCAAATAGCATCTAATCTTCCTAAAGGGAGAATAAAGTGATTTATTTTTTGAGATACTGAAAATTCTTTTGCAGCACAGGAGGAGTAAAGACAGAGATAGACACTTGGCTAAATTTCTCCTGTATTTTGACAATCTACAAAAAAAAAAGTGGCAGACAGGAGTTAGCCAGAATACAAAATCCTCTCATCCTGGACAGATCAGAAGTATCACTCTCCTGGGATTTTCTGCAAAATGCTGGGTTTCTGGACGCTATTAAAAGGGAATATCTACATCTGGAGGGTAAGGATTAACAATAGCATTGAACATAGAAAGGGAAAAACAAGACTATCTGATAGCAAAGAACAGTAGCGCACAGAAAACATTAATTAGATGTGTTTTGATACACAGGACCTGCTCTGTAGTCTTCTCTGTCTGAATTAATGACAACATTAGTGGGACAGAATTACTCAATTGCAAATGAGTCCCCAGCCTCTTTAATAAAATTTACTATATGAAGTCCCCTAGACTGAAGGTTTTGGCATTTCACATCAGTAAGATGTATCTAAAGGTGTCTCAGTTGGCATGCTCAGATGAACCAAGGCAAATTTCCCACAAAATACATGAAAGTATTTCAAAGATTAGAGTAATTTTACAGATGAAGCCAACAAAGAATTTCCCATCTCAGTAGTCTTACTGAGTCAGTGTTCCTATTAAAACTTATCTGTTCATTTTATCTTCACTTTTTGCTAACTCTTAGGTGCTGGAAAAGTCAGTTGGCTGAGAACTGTAAGTGTACTGTAACTGTACTTCAAAATACTTTAGAAGCATCTAAGCCAACAACTCTTCTGTCATACTTTATTTCAATCACAGTAACTCCAATAAGGATGAATCCCAGCCTCATTTTCTATTATCTTATTTTGCTTCATCAATGTCACAATTTCTGCTGCTTCTCTGACATCTCTCTCTATGATAAGCACTGGTGTAATTTTTCATGTTGTGGCCTCATTTTATTTTTCTGTTGTTCTTTAAAATTATGAATATTAGGGATCCTACCAGGATATTGGTACTTTGGTCTTGTTCTCAGTCATTGTCTCACAAGCTTGGTACTGTCTCTGCTGTGCTGTGCCTTAACCTTCCTAACAGCAACACATCTCTCATGACAATGTTATATCACAACCAGCAAACCCCTCATTCTGGTATGATGCCCATCACTCCTCTCTGCACTTGCAACACAAAAGGTGCCCTTACAATTTCCGTTGTCTGAACAATTAATGTCCCATGATACTGCCAAATTTTCCAGGAACTCAAATTTGCATCTGAAGCTGCAAATAGAAGAAGTAGATTGTCTGATGTGCTCTTGATTCAAAAACAGTCTAAGATAAACAAAACACCATAGCAATAGAGGTGGAAGAAAAACAAAGAAATGATGCCATAGGTGTTCTGATGTCATGAATGATTGTGGTATTTTAGAAATATTATTTTTCCTAATATATACACAAAATATATGGTGGCTAAAATAACTGAATGATGATGATGATGGGCATGCTTACCTATTACTTGGTTTATCTTTGCCCCTGAAGTATTCTGCAACTCTGTAACTATCCAAGCTCTATGTGAAAATATACAGAGGACTATGTAATCCAACTATTTAATAGATAAAACCCAGCTTACTGAAGTGAAACTTCATGAAAACAATAGAAAAATCTCTTGATAGAGGTTTTTGATAAGCTAAGCTATTGAAGACACTCAATAAATGTCTCAAAAATAACAGCCATACAATTGCCAGCTTGTGAGAATAAGATGCATCCCAGGAGAGCTGTATCACTGGTGATGTAATCCAGTAAAATAAATATATTTAATTGTACAGACCAGGTAAATAACTATTTCTTAAGCAGCTAACAAAGGCCAAGATCTTGGCAATTTATATTGTATAATTTACAGAAGAGATTTTTTTCTGTTACATTTCAGTCTTCAATTGCTCAACATGAAAGTTATTACCTTCCAGCCCATAAAAATTCAACAGGATTTTTCAGAAAAAAATCCATCCTTGGCACTCTTCAAAAAGTTGCCTTTTTTTTTTTCCAGGCAGAATTACATATTCCCTTTTTTTCACTTGCTAAAGGAGATATCTCTAGGACTTGTTCATTTTAATACAGGTGACTTTAGTTGTCAGACAGATACACTGCCCTTAGGTGTATAATTTAACTCTGTATATACCCCATTTTGTAGAGAGGATACACAAGAGCCAAATAACTATTTATGAATATGCAAATATACTTTATAGTGGTGTTATACCAATTTCAAAGATATATATGATCATGAAAGTAACAACAATTACTTGACATACAAGATGAAGTTAAAATAGGGACACCATACGTTAATGTGATATTCAATACATGATATTCAATACATCAGGCAGTACTGAAACTACCTATATATCAGAATACAATAATATCCAAGAGTGCAAAATGAGAAACAGAAATGGCAACTGCTGAGCTAGAGAATGGGTTTGAAAATCTGGATTTGTAAATGTATTTGGCCATCAGGCTCCTTTTCACAGAAAGCACACTGGATCTCTCAGCATTGCAAATTCCCTACTTCCACACAGTGCAAACCTGATTGCCACCTTTGGCTATTTAGAGTTCAGAAACCTGTGGGAAATCTTCATTACTACCTTTCAATGACACCTTAGCAATTGGAAGCAGTGGAGAGAGAGCTGAATGCTTCAGCTTGAAAAGTAAAGCAGATTTATGTCATGCTTTGTTTTGCACCTTGGCAAAAACAAAAATAGAGTTATGTAGCCAATCGTTAAAAAATCCTTAATTTTATTACAGAGACCTTGATAAAGATAATTCATTGCTAATGCAATGATGATGTTGCAGGATCCTACAGCATCTCCTTTTTCTCCTTTAGCCACTTAAAAAAAGAATTTGTTGACTTAATTGTGACTATTTTTCTATTTTTCCTTTATTTCATGCACAGGAAGCAAATATAATAATCCTGGGAATAAAAAGGCTGGTATAAAATTGTGCATTCTTTATATAATTTTAGGAGGAAAATAGTTAACATTTTATCCTCATGACTTGCAAATGAAAGAAAATAATAATGCCTAGCAAAAGACATTAGAAGAACACATTTACCATGAATCATACTGCCCTTGAAGGTGCAGCTTAAAAAAGCAGAGAAATAGATTTGACACCACTTGGACTTGCAGCTCGGACATGCTGCATTAAACTGTTCAAAATTAATTTAATCTGAGCATGGAGAATAATAGCCTCTCAGTTCAAGGCTTCTGATAGCAGTAATTTGCACTCGAAAGTACTTCCAAAGGGAAAGAATAAATGAAGGGCGACTCTCCAAAACTGAGTGAGCAAATGTATTCACTAAACGAAAGCCTCTTGATCACACTGTGAAAGAGCATTCAGGAGAACGACACATTCTATATAATTTTGGGGGTTTGGAATTTTTTCTTCAACTGCTTGCTGCTACAAAGAGAGCTACTGTTCTTCCTGGGCTGATAATAGGGTAAGGAGCTATTTACTTAGAGCTCTTGCATTTTAACTCAAAAGCTGTGAGATCCACTTGCCTTACAACCAGGGAAGTTAGACTTGTATAGTGAAAAATCCTCTGGTCCCACTTGCAAAGGCAATTGTGGACTAATTGAATACAGGATATTGGCAACTCCCCTTGTTTCATCAGCACAGGACTAAGATCTAACTGTAATAAAGTGTTAACACTCCAGCCATTAAAAAGTATGTTATCAACTCAGACCACTTCTATATTTCATGAAAGTCATATACTCTTCACTTACACATTCATAACTCTCATTTCCATTTGCCATACCTGCAGCAAAAATCTTTTGACAGCAGTTTCCTTTCTTGCTGAGCTCCGAGGAGGCCATGTGAGAGGGCTCTGGGACACAGGGCAGCACACACTGATTGTCTGCTTTAGCTTAAAAGAAGTAATTGGTGTTTTACAGCAGCATCAACTCAACAAAAACTGCTCAGGTTGCAACACACTGGACACCAGAATGGGGACACTTCATTGCCTTCAAAAATCCCATGTAGGCAGAGATACCCAACAGAGAGACTGCAAGGCTGTGCTCCATTATTAGAGTCTGACCTTTGTTGTGACTTCTGCAGCCCAAAATGAGTTTCCTGAAGTATTCTTCAAAAACAAGGCAAAGCCTGACCTGTTTGACCTGTTTCAAGTCTAGGGGAAGACTGTGAGGAGAATCACAGGGGTCAAGAGTTGATCATCAACTATTTGAAGGTTAATGCTGTATCCAGAATGGGGTGGTAGAAGAGCAAAGGGACTGGTATTGCTGAAAAATCTGGATTTGGTAAAAGCAAATAATTTAGAACATCTGGAAGATGTTTGCTTTAGTTTTAAATGGAAAGGTGGAAGGGACAGGGAAGAACTGGAAAATAATCTTCACCTTTTCATTTAATATTCTGATTCTTTCTGAATGTTCTTACCCTTTCATAGTAAGAATAACAATAATAATAATAATAATAGTAATAAACAAGAGTACACGTGATCTCCTTTATTTATTAAAGCAGACAAGCAAAATATCCCAACCACAGTTATTTAGGGAGCTCTAGTAAGGAAGCAGTAACAGACCTGTGAGCACCAGGCAGGCCTGGGAAACAGGCAGCAGTGAGGAGATGACTCAAAGCCCCAAGGCACATACTAAGGTCTGGGGCTGTCTCTTTTAGGGTCTTGGGCAGTCTCTTGGGTTTTACTTTTTTAGCTACACTTCTAAAGGAGAAAGCCAAAAATATGTTTGGGGACATGTGCACATTTCCTAATGTGTATGCACATGCCCCCCCACAGACACATCTTTATTTTAGAAAATCCAACATTGTTAGGAGCTGAATTCTGTGGATGTGCAGCACAAGGCAAACTGCTTAAGTAAACAGTAATTAATATACTTTCTTGGCAGAGAAGTATGGAGATTGATTTACACTACAATGCACTGACAGAAAGAACAATATATTCAATGAAAAATAAAACTGTAAACCAAAATCAGTTCCTGACTTTACACCTTTTTGATTTAAATATTTTATGTCATTTTTCTCTCTCTTTTTTGTTCTTAAAAATTAAAAAATCTCTACTTTTTTGAATGAATTTATTGGCTGTGAGAAAGTCTTAGGAAGAGATACAAAGAAAAAGTTCCATCAGACAGCAGAAAAGTAAATAATGCATTATTATTCAAATTTAATTTCTAATCCTACAGTTGTGTTACTTTTGCAAATTTACAACAAAGAAAGCCAAAAGGTCTTTTTGAATTCTCTGGTACTACTTAATTTCTTCTGAATAATTTACTTGCCACTAACTGTTTGTTCTATAATAATTCAAAGAAAACTAGTTATGCCAAAATTCTAAAAAAAAAAAAAAAATACAAAAGTGCTTTTAGAATGAATTAAAAAGTTAAAATAAGTTGAAAGCCTTCAGGATACTGTAACGCATATGCACTTGACATAAACAGCATTGCCAAATACTGGCACTTAAAAGACCAGAACTACTGTAGACATGACGCTTCTGGTACCTGTCACCAGATCAAAACTGGAGGATAAACTGTGAATTTACATTGTCTCTATGCAAATTAATCTTTGAAGAAAATGTAGGTTGCAAGTGTTTGAGGCTCATCCTTTTATATCCAACAGCTTTCTTAAAACACCCGACTTTCTAATGTTCTTGACTAAAAAAAGAGAAGGATATCTCAGCTTGCTCTTTCCAGCATACAGCCATTTAGTTGCTAAGTTAATTTATCTAATTTCATTTGAAGTACACTGGTATTTAACCCTTGACCTGGCAGATGAATTAGCATAGCAATATTAAGCAACTTATGGGAAAACGACCCTGCAAGTTAGAAAGTAATTGATGTTAGAAAACATAATAAAGTATATTTTCCCACATTTTAGTTCCTTAAGCATATTAGCAACAGAAAATTACATTGAGAAAATAATGACTGGTCAACATTTCAGCTCCAGTATTACATCCACTGTTTTTCAAAAGATGCTGATTTTTGGCTTCACAGTAGCTGGTATGGGGCTGTGGTTTGGATTTTCCATGAAAGCTGTGTTGATAGTTCAGAGGTGCTCTGTTACTGCTAAGCAGGGCTTACACAGAGCCAAAGCCTCTCCTGTTCCTCACCCCACCAGTGAGGAGGCTGGGGATGAAGGAGGAGCTGGGAGGGAACACAGTCAGGACAGCTGATCCCAACAGACCTGTGGGATATCCCAGACCATATGGCCTCGTGGTCTCATGCTCAGCAATAAAGCTGGAGGAGAAGGAGGAAGGGGGACACTGGAGTGATGGTGCTCGTTTTCCCATGTCAATGTTATATGGGGTGGAGCCCTGCTGTCCTGGGCATGCTGAGCTGAGCACTTGCCTGTTCTTGGGAACTGGGGAATGAATTCCTTGGTTTGCTTTAATTATGTGACTTTTGCTTTACTTGTTAAACTGTCTTTATCTCAACAAATGAGTTTCCTCACTTTTATCCTCCAATTCTCTCACTCATCCCACCAGTGGGAAGTGAGTGAGCTGAGTGGTCAGCTGGGGTTAAACTATGACAACCAGGGAGGAGCACTTAATCACCTTTGCTTCAAATCACTTTTCAAGAGTAAAATTTGATGCCTGCCATAAGAATTGCTTCATAACAGAACTCAGTTTAGGCCAGGAATATGCCTTTCATGAAAAGAACAATGCAATAATAGTAGCCTTCAATCTTTAATAAAATTTAGCAACATACCAGGAATAACAAGTGAAATGGCAATTGATACCAACCCTATTTTTATTTTGAAATGAGGAATGAGTTTTTAGAGTTTGGAATATCTCTAGATGTAAGAAAAAGTTAAAGATCTTGGTTTTATAATATTTTATAATTTACATAGATATCAAATGTTTACAGTTCTCAGAGATAAAAATAAGGCAATTACTAGATGTGACATTTTAATTTTGTTAGGCCATAAAGTCTCATGACCTGAGTACACTGGAAAACTAAAGGCTCTATCACCTTTGTCAAGAATTAAATGGTATAAAAGTGTTTTGCCTAAACATTTTATCTTTGCTTTAAAAGATAAGTAAAGGCAATTAACCTGCTCAATGACTTCTGACTGAACATCCAGCTAAGGAGCCTCCTCATGGCCCAATATCACAGTATCACCTTTTTTTAAGTAACTTGGACTCACAGTTCAAGCAAAGTTTATGCAATCAGGAGATTAATGATGTTTGTTACTGTAAGATATTAAAGTTTCTCCTGGGAAAGTGAGATTGCATCAAAAACTTTTGTGTATTTGTTTTGGAGTCCTCAACTTTATTCTAAATCATGGTGCAAGAACTGTGTAGCTTATCTGAGCCACAGCAGATGGAGATGAGCTGTGGCCCTTTCTCCCTCTATGTCACTTCCATGGCAGAGGCACAGCCAAGAGCATTGGGGAATGAATCCCCGGCCCTGGACTCCTGAAAGGCTTCTTGTTGCATAACAGGAAGGGGCCAAATATTTTCATAAAATAAAATTTTAAGCCTCAGTTTTGTAAATCATTTTCCTTAAATGAAGAAGTATTGATTGAATTTCATTCTTGGATAGAGAACCATCAGGCATTCAGAAAATTTTTAAAAAGCCAAGTTATTATCCCTAAAAATGTTTGTGTTCTTTTAGTTTGCTTCTTTGTATAGGGGAAAAGTATTACGATGGCTGAAAATGTTTATAGACATTTACGTTCTAAGGATAACATGGAGAAAATTAAGATGCTCATGATAATGATAATTCAGAATAGGAAACCATCTTTGTGAACTATCTCTGGTATGGCATATAAAGCTTTCTGTGCTCATGAGCTCACTAACAAGAGAATTCACAGAAATTTAAAAAGTTTATGATCCGTTACAAGGAAACATCTGTGCAAAACAAATGCTGACCGCAGGAACTTGCATAGGAAACTTGCAGTTATATCCCTCCGTTGGGAGAAAACATTAGATCACAAAGTAACTACTCAACCAAGACCAGGCAGAACTACTTTAATTTCGAGCAATTCATCCAACCTACAGTGCATTGAGTATTTCCACGTCAAGCAGGGATAACCAGTTTCATTGATGTGCTATCCAAGCCCAGAGATAAGTGTGTGTAAGGGAGAACAGAGAAGCTGAGGTGAGAATGAAAAATTACTTTTGGTATAGCATTATACAGAAATGTAAACAACCCCAAACCACCAAAGCTCAGTCAGGCTTGTAGTCATGTACACTTACATCTAACTATACCACAATTTTCACAGTTGACAGATGAAAGGATTAGTTGGGGTTTTCCCAGCCCCTGGAAGTATTAATCCTTTTTGAAACGTTAGTTATCACTAATTACAAATATAGAAATAACTGAAAATAATACAAAGTACTGCTAATAAGCAATAAGATGTTATTCTTCAACTCAGCAAAATTAATGGTTGGACTCAATGATCCAACCTCAATATTTCTGTGGTTATTTTATGGAAAACCAATTGACAACTTCTCAACACCACCCCAATACCACTGGAGACCCTGTAATTTGACAAAACCACATGAGGGTTGCAGTGGCTGTGTAACACCTCCAGCTCATTTCGAACCATGTATGGATGCATTCTGTGGGGAGAAAACCATCAGTACAGGGCCTGTGAGCCACCCTGGGGTTCCTCTTCAAAACTTCTGTGGATACGATGAGAATGTGGTGAAGGAACAATGTAGGGGGATTTGTTACAGAGATTAAATTATTTTAAAGGGATAGAGAAACTAGGAGGTATTTTTGCATCTCAGAATTACCAATAACAAGACAAAGAACAGTGTAAGTTAAGGAAGCCTAGTGATACCTCCACATCACCTACAGGTAGGGTAGGTTTTGTTAAAATCTGCAGAATAGATATGATGCAAATATAGTACATTTTTAGATGCAAAAAATGTTTGGCCTCTCCATGTAAAACAAATGAATTTTGTCTTCTGAAATAACACAGCAGATACAGCCCGATTTGCTACACCAACAACTACAGCAGCAGTGTTGTGGACTTCTTAAAAAATTAAACTAACAGGTGGGGAAAAAATAACTCTCTCGTAATATCACAGCAAGAGAATAAAGCCACTTTTGCAGAATGTCTCAGTTTAAAGGATAACTGAACAGAACCAAAAACATGAACTATGAAAAATATTCAACAAGCAGATGGTGTGAGAATAATCTGAGAAGCTGATATCCAGTTAAGAACACTGTCTAATGACTGACAGTGTTAGGGATTGGTGGCATTTGTTATATAAGTGGCTACACTGTGTGTGGTGCTGAAGACCAGCTGCAATGTGGAATTACAGAAGAGAGGCAAAATGTAAAGAAGCAGAAGCAATTATTGCAAAGATGAATTAGAGCAGAAAAGTGGAAACATGGAAATGAAAGTATGGCAATCAAGCAAAAGTAGTAGGGAAAGTGAAATGAAAATATTTTGTTTCCAAACAATTAATTAGAAAACTAATTTAGGATCTTTATCAACCATATCTGAAGTCTACTGGATATGGATCACAAACTCATATTGCTATTATTATTGTATTAGTCACCATCCTTTTATTAACTCGATTACTTTGTATCACACTTTGTTCACACACTTACCTATAATTAAGCACCTCTTTTATGCTTCATCTTTTTAAGAGTCCAAATCACCTTGAAAATGCTGCAGGGTGGAATACTGACATGCCTCTCAGCACAGATATCAGAAGAACAAGCTAAGAACATCAAATTAACTGTGACTGATTTTAAGAAGGCTCCTTCAAGAGCACATCTCCACTTGATATCATTCCGAGCCTGGTTAAGTTCTGACAGTATATTTTTACTTTGCAGCATATCTGGCAAACCTTGTTAATCTGTCTAGGGGCATGTATGTCACCAGATTGGTGATAACACATGAACTGCATTTTAAGAAGCCAAATGTCATCTCTCTAGAGGCCTCTTAGCACTTTTGAAAATGCTGATGGACAATCTATTCCTTTCACGATGCTCTGTCTTGCTCTCTCAAAGTGATTAGCTCCTAGAAAGCTCAGGGAACCGAATCTCACAAAATACCTATTCAGAAACTCTCCCAACTGACCAAATATTCATGGATCCTTTGTCAGAATGTTCAACAGGGTTTCTGCAGAAAATCTTTTGCTTTCCCATTTTGCCAAGGAAATACAATATAAAATACTGCCACAGTAATGACCAGTAATTACTTGTATAAAACATCAGGTTTCACTGGAGCTATCCTCCACCTTTTTGGGTTTATTTCCGTCTTGATTTAGCAAACATTTACATAGTAAATATCTCTCATGGACATTCAGATTTATTATTGTTATAACATTTTTCCTTGCAACTATAATGAAGATTGATTTAATCTCTACAGCATTAGCCCCTTGCCAACTGAATACTGTCTGGCTATCATAAATCAGAAACAAAATCCTTTATGATGATGATTAATATTTTAGAAAGTTGAAGTTTACCATTTGACTTTCTAAAATATTGAGTTTCATAAAACACAATTTATTAATTTATACTTAAATGATCTCTTACACTAAAGAATCAAAGATGATGGGGGAAAGACTGCAAATATTTTTATCGCTTCTTAGCAGGTTAAGAACATCTTTGTCAACAACTCTAAGGCGTTAAATATTTTATATTCTCAGGTGCAGGTGAATTAAATGTCACTTTTCTCATTCAGGTCATGTAGTATCAATTTCACTAACACTTGAGCATGCACTCAACCGTGTGGTGCTAATGACTGCAATCCTTCCACCTTCTCACAAAGCATTGTGTGCAGAAGTGGCTCCATACCATGGTGCCTGTTGTTTCATTCCACAGCTGCCCGGGTGAACTGCAGGCCCCTGTTCTCTCCTTCTCTTTCTTTCCTGTCCATCTAAGAGACACACAGGGTCTGCAAAGGTATTTAAGGAGAGAGTAAATTTTTTTGTTTCAGATGAGTTTCTCCCTGCAGGGATCATTAAATTCATTGCTAAAATGGAAGGATATCAAGTTTCCCTTCCGGACTTAGATCATAATTTTCAACTGTTTAATTACTCTTTCCCAGCTGAACTTTAACCACATTAAAAAAGCCCCATCTATTTCAGTCTATTCTATTTTTTCAGGGCTTGTAGTGTAAAGGCCAACCAGTGTATTTGTATTTGATAGAATAGGCTGAACACAGCAGATCCTAAGATAAAACATTAGATGTAATAATGCAGCTGTTTGGCTTTACTCCAAATGTTCCCAAACCACCTTTAGAACTTCTCTGAAATTCACTGGTAAGAGTTAAGTAATTCTGCAAAGCTGGCATATGATTTATGGCATATGCATGATATGGCATATGCAAAATACTATCATATGCAGGGATCTCCATATGGCAGTATTTTGAGATCGCTAACTGAAAAAAAAGATTGGAAAGCACAGGAAAAGAAAAAGAATGCAAGCAGTGTGGTCATAACTATAGCATATTAATTAGAGTATGATGATTTTTCAAACCATTAAGTGAAAAGCTGATTATGTTGTCATACTGTGTCTTTAATGAAAGACCTAATTGTAAAATTGCCTGATATTTCTTTTTATTTTTATATAATTGACATTTGAAAATCATGGTGTATAACTATGTATTGGGCAGAGGTTTATACCTTAGCAAAAATATAAAGTGAATGTTGTACATGATTCATAGCAGATGTATTCAGTTAAAATAGTTAAATAAAAAATAAGGTAAAATAAGTAAAAAAACCCTATTGAACAGTTTTACAGAGGAATGCATCGGTCACAGAATATGACAAAAAGGCTTTTTCCAGTCCGGAATTCTCTATAGAGGCCCCTCTTTAGCTCAGCTGCCTTTTGCTGCATGCATTGTTTCTATGCTGTTCTACAAAGACAATATATTGCATCAAATACTGGCATAATGTACATTGGCATCTATTAATACAACTGTCAGACAAAAGGGGTTCCTTTTTATCAAAGAGCAGAGAGGATAAATTCCACATGGGAAATAGTTTCTGTGCCTTCTAGAAGTGACAAGTCCTAAAATTGGCCAAAGTCTTTAAAAATTGACTAAAAATAAAAATTAATTTGTGTCCAAGTTTAAATCTTTTAAGTTTTCCTGATATCCTAAATACCTTAAATTTCAAGTTAAAAGACCCTCTTGTATCGCCATACAATTTTAAAATATAGAAATGAAAATATTTCTCAGCTTGATTCCTTGTATTTCAGAAGCATTTCTAAATATATCCTTTCACTGACCAACAGAAATACCTATAAAATATTCCAGATTCAAATGTATCCTGCCTATGACATATGGCCTCTACTTGAGGAAGATCAAAAGCTACAAATGAAAGTGAATCAAGAAAGGTTTAAGAATAATTTTTCATTTTCTATCTTGAGATTATTTTAAGTTCTTGTTATGATTCCAATACTTTCAGTAGACTTGTCAACAGCACGGATAGACATACACAAGTTAGATTAGATAACAGGAGCTGTGAAGACGCTGCAAGAGCAGCCCTGAACAAAACAGGAACCTCAACTATTACTGAAGCAGCCTGGGGCTGATGCTCATTCTGTCACATTTCCATTGTAACCAAAAATTAGATTACAGCTTAGTTCTGTAAAATTAGTCATGCAGCAAGCAGAACTTAGAGTAGGGATGGGAGCTTAACCAGGGTCTTTCAGAATTTTTAGAGTATTTTTCCCTACTTTATATATTTTGTTTTTCCACTATTAATTTATAGGTGTTGCAGTTGGCTAAATCTGACTCGTGTGGAGTGAGTTCCATGTGATAATGTAGAGCGGCACCTCCGGGGAGGGGCCGGGGGGCGCGGGCTGCGCGGGGGCCGCGACCTTCCAGAGACGCGTCCTTAGAGAGACGTCCTGGTGGTTAGAGCACGTTCCCGCTCTTGGGAGGAGAGTGACTGCAGCTCCTTTGTGAGAGCCCCGCTGCGGCCAACGCCGGAGGAAGGGACGGGAGCCATGGGCCGTGATCCAAGGCACAATCCACTCGCCCACAGAAAGGCCCAGGGACCAAGCTGGAAGGGACTGAGGGAGCTGGGCTAATATAGGAGAGCCAGGGGGCGGGGCAGAACAACTAACGAATCATCTGAGGGCACAGGGGCGGTACAAAGGGGGAAGGGCCAATAGGATACAAATAATTTACATGAAACAGGGAGGCATGCCGGGAGTAGCCTTTCCATAACCAAAGGCGGAGTGCCTAAGAGTATTCCCTCCAGGGGAAGGACATAAATTCTTCCTCTGCTGGGCTTTCAGCTTCCACAATAATGTGGAATTCCAGCCTTTGCTGGCACAGGAGCAATCTCTGAGGGGATGAGGCAAAGTACAACTCACAGCTGGAGTCCGTGACCGGGGGATGCCTGCATTAGCCTTTTATGGAACAAGGTGTTCTGTCTGCCCCACAACAAGGCAGTGACTGCTCCGCTGTGCACATCTACCACTGGTTACACAGAGCTGAACTCTAACCCACACCAGAAGAAGAATTTTGCTATTGCAATGCCTGTGTTTGGCAGGAAGGCTATGAAGTACTGTTATATTGGTAGGTACACAATGGATACCTTTATTGGTAAACTCAAAGTATTCATCACAAGAAATGTATTTTTAATTCTTCTGTTGCAGCTGTGTGGCATATACACACTAACCCAGCTTTAAACAGCTGAATACAAAACAGCACTGTGGAGATGGTAGCATACTGGATCTCTGAATTTTGCTGCCCCATGACATAATTGCAAGAGGAAACAATGCCTGTTATTAATAATGATGCATGTGGATGTAGAATTGTATTCAGATGTAAACTTAGCTTCTATTTGCTACACTCAGCATATTTTGCCGGTATAGATTCTGATATTTAGGATGAAATGCTGATGTTTAGTACGCATACTGAATAATACATTTGTTTACAGCCCAAAGCCTGGAACAAAACACGTAGATATTTATAATTGTATATTGAAATGATGCCAGTGGTAAGAGTTCACCTTGGCTGGATGCCTGGTGCCCCCCAAAGTCACTCTATTGCTCTTTTCCTCAGCTGAAATTTTAAACATCTTACTTGTCTTTTCGAAGGAGACATTTCTCTGATCTTTAGGATGGTTCTAAATTACTTGATCTGATTGGGAGTGTTATTCCACATTTTTATTAATTTTTGCAGGCTATCTCACACTTTATATAAATTGTAGTTTTCTTTCAAGTCTTTTTTGTACTTTGCAGTATAAAGAACATTGGTAGTTAGATCAAAACTTTGGAAATAGAATAGTTTAAAAAATCAAAATAGCCTAAAGCAATTACCAGCTATTGTCTCATCTAAACAGCCACCTCGGTCCTCACTGCAGTCAATGACATTTGGCATTTGAGAAAAGCATGGAGCAGTGTTATGCCACAAGGTGAAGGTAGGCCCACTGGAATGTTATTGTAGTGCTATTCAAATTCTGCCAGTCAGCCATGTTCATTTGTCTGCAGTTAAACATTGACTTTCCCTCATTCAAACCAGAATTAATGGTTAATTGCCCTGTCATTTTTTCCACAATTTTTGAACTTGTTAATATTTTATACACATACTTTTGAAACTCTAAACAGTTACTTAAATAATATTTTTTATCATAATATTTTTTTTTAATATTATGCCTCTATTAAATCTGTGGAACTGCACAGTGCCTGATCTGAAAAGTGATATGCAAGCACAAGACCTTGCACTGTTCCAGTCAGTAAACAGAATTCATATAGAAATGTCAGATTACTGCCCATCTAATCATGCTCAGAAATCCACAAATTCAAAACAATAGCCCACTGATTTTGTCCTGTCTCTTTGTTGTTTAAAAGCTATTGGTTAAATTCATGCAACACAAAAAGAACCCCAAGTAAATAAATTCTAATAAAATGACCAATGTATATGCATTTAAAATAAGTAATTAAATAAATACATGAAAAATAATGCAATATATTATGTTTTGTGGGTTTTTTCTAAATGCATATAGTCATTTGAGGGGCTGTATTACTTCATTCAGAGAGTACTCTGATACCTCAGACTGGTACTGTGCCTATGACTGTGCTCAAGCTATTAATTTATTTCTGGTCTAACACTATTGATGAAGAAGAACTTTTTGAACAGACCCTGATGCTATATGGACTGTTAAAACATGTCTGCCCAAGGACAGCAGTATCAGGGACAAAAACCTGCTTATCCTTCCTCATCTTCTCTGTCAAGGGTAGCAAGCTAAATGTCACACCAGCATTCAGTGTATCAGCCCTGCGTCTGACCTGCTATTTCCTTAACAATTTGGGAATCTGAAAGAATATGTAAATTGTCAAATACACAGTTTCAGAGGCAGACTGAAGAGAAGGAATAAAATCAGTACATGCTTCAGCTTTATTTTAGGAAGCTACTAATGTGTTTTAATTACTAATCAGTAATTAATCTCCAGAAAAACCTGTCAAATAAATTCATAACAAAACAGTGGAGCAGAGGCCACTGGTTGTGGAATTAAAATTATTTCCTGTATTCTCTTGTGACAGAAGCTAAGTATTTTTCAAGACTTTATAAAAGAGGAACATTGCACATTAATTTGAACAGCTTAGAGACCAGTTTTGAAAAGTATGGGTTGTTTTTGTGTTTTTTAAACTATATTCCCTGACACAATGGAACAACCAGTTGTCAATCTATGCTATTTAACATTTTATCTGTTCTTTATATCCCAAAGACCTAAAGTACTTTGGGGAAAAAAAAAAGTATGCCCAGATATCGTCTTTAAATTCTATCTACTGGCATGCAAAAGTATTTTTAGACACAAAATGAAGCATATTTTTATTCCTGGAAACATTAGCACTTTTTTGACCATTCTCATTAATTGGGCCCAAACTCTGCAACACAATTTCAGGTATGCACTTTGACTTTTGAACAGCTACATACTGGTTCCAGCTAAATCGACATAATTCACCCTCAAATTAGTCAATCATTTTGCATTCAGCCAGCCATACTCCATGAAGTCTATTTAATAAAAAATTAAATGTGCATGTGAATATGAAGTATATTAAAAAATTATATATAAATGTCAATCTGGCAAGAACAGCTCCAGAAAAACATAAATCATGAAGACTGATAGAAGATAAAGCAATAGATCACACCTGCAGCAAATGTCACCTGACTTTTTTCCAGTTGGTGTTCAACCCATAAGACTTTATTGAAGCAGCTGAAGAACTGCTCTTTATTTTGTTGATCAGATAATATGTATAATTCTAATACCTTCTATATCTTAATGAAGCACTGTTAGTCATAAAGTTCACAATAAATACATATTTTATGATGAGCACATTAAAAATTTAAATACAATTTATAAGTACTGCAGATTTTAAGGAGAAAGCTCTGTTTGCCTGTTGAAGTACACTGAGTAATATAGGATGTTTAAAGTAAAACCAAGGATTAGATAAGAACTAAAAAACCCCATTTTTGTATAAGGAAATCTGGAAGGTCCCTACTGACTCATTCATTTTCTGGACAAGATGTATGTCCTCAATGAAAAAGAGGAAAAATATGTATGGGGTGTTGAAAATTTCAGGCCATCCCCCTGAAAGTGAAGAGAAAATGTTCACATTTAGGGGGTATCATCTAGACACAGCTCATAGTGAAGAACATAGTGAAGAAAGAGCTCCAGTGAAGAGTGTCTTTACTGTAATTTTGGTCTCCTGTGGCTCTGACTTCTGAGCTCAGGTTGTGTTTCAGTGGATTGTTGATCCAGGAAACTTCAAAAAATTCCTGGCATTTGTATTTCAAGAAGGCTCTCTTAATGCCTACTGGTGTGGATGGACATTTTCCTTTCCTGATGTCTTTTATTTCTGATGTAGAAATAAACAGAAATATAGGATCTGTAAGAAGCCTGTGAAGCAATGAAAGGACTTCAAATAACCAGTGAAATAAATGTTGTACATACAACCTCACCTTATTTATTGCTGAACTTCTGCCCACATAATTCTTGCAAGGAGCTGTTTTATTGCAATTCCCTTTCAGAATCCCTAATTTCTACTTTTGAATTTTAACCAGTAGTCTAAAATACATCCACTTGGCAAATCTTATGATATGCAGTTCAAGAGACACTTGACTTTTAATCAGATCGGGGATATGTTATTTTCTTTTTAAGTGCCTACCCAATCTGCTGCTGAATTTGGTATCCTTTTTATTCATGGTATTTATAAATATTTGTTGAACCCAGATAAACTTATCCCTTCCCTCATCCTCATAAAATACTCCAAGAAAATCCTAGGTTTTAATGATTTCTTGAGCAGAGTAACAAATAGCTGGTGACTAGGCTTCTGTATACAGAAGTTCTTTTTCAAACTGTGCTGACATGAAGGGAATATAAACTAGAAATAACCAATTTTAAGACCTCCACTGAGGTTTGTTCTTTGACAGTTGACAGAAGGACTGAAAAATTAGCATTTTGGTAAAACCTTTATTTGTTTAAGATGCCTCTTAGCCAAAGAGACTGTCTGTACAAAAGGATTAACCTATTGACAATGACTTTCTAAATCCAAACTCATTGAATAACAAGTACTGAATGTGTTTACCTTCCTAATGCACTCACAATTCACAATGAAGCAGGCTTTCTTGAAAAGGTCAAAATGTATGAAGACCTGAATTTCAATAGGAAAACATTAAAAAAAAATTAGAACTGAATAGGAATGATTTTATAGTAGAATTAGTTGGATTAGATGCATTTTGGCTATCAAAATGAATAAAAATATTTAAAAAGGATTTTAAAAGACTGCCTTTGCAGACATTTTAGGTTTATCTGCTGCACATTCAATTGCCTGTCTTAAACACAACATCCAATAATTTCTCAATTAATCTACTATACATGAATTTGCTAATCCTAAATCACTCACATGTTCACCACAGCTGTGTGTACCCTCTGGGCTGACAAGTTTAAACATGTGAAATGAACAATTATAACTTATTTCAATTTTCTTCTGAGGAACAGTTTCACCATGTGAGGCAACTACACTTGAAGGGTCATTTTTTGAGCTGGTTCTGAGCTGAGTTTTCTACAAAACTTTTTTATATATTTTGCAGGGTAAGTTGAAACAAGTTGATTATTCACCATAAGGCATACTGAAGAGATGATTATTAAGATAGCTCACTTGTCATACACTGAAGCTTTTTTTTTTTTTTCAGATAAGGCTGCAAATGAAGCAGTTTAGATTAGGCAAATATCAGTATGCTGCAGATATCACAATGTGAGTACTATATATATATATGAAAGAGAGCATTCTTATAGAGAATGTAAAAAGTGTGATAGAATCAAAACAGAACCTGTGTCTGTAAGAATAAAATCTTCACCACATTACAAAAATGCAAGCGTCCATTAGGTATTTTGGCTACATTTACTATGGCCCTTAAATTATACACTGAGGTCAAAAATGATGTTTAAAGTGTTGGCCAGGGACCCTGCGTTCAGGTGCATATACTTGGAAATCATGTTTTAAAGCAATTCTTGAGCACTTAAGTCAATTTGAGGCTTGTGAAAACCTTTCCCTCAAATCTGTATTCCTTTAGGCAACATCTTCTTTTCTCAAAATTGCCAACCTTCCACTACACACAGAATACATGTGTCAGGATATTCAGGTCTTGACCTGCACCATCACAGCTGGATTATAAATTCTGAGCAACTCAAAATTAACTCAACTCATTCGCTATTTTATGGTGCTAACAATGATGACAACTAGGGAAACCTTAAGCATCCAAAACTGGGAGGGACAGAAGTCCCTAAATGGAAAGGGTTTGGCAGTGAGTCAATCCTTGAAGAAATTAATGACTTGTACTGTTGAAAGAGGCCCCTAGCTGCAGACTACTTTGTTAATTTGGATGCCCTGATCACAGAATATTGCCAGCGTTTCCCATGGCACGTGAATATGGGTGGCAATTTTGCTCTCTTGGCTTTACCAGAAGATTCTGTTTCTGGTGAATGAAGACATGACCTTGGTCACACAAACTTTCTTGTGTGTCAAAGTACAGAAGAAAAAATGTTAAGAGTTTTTTGCTAAGGGAACCTGCAAATAGTACAGTCTTGTTTAAGACAGACTATTGGAAACACAAAAAGATTTTGCTGTACCTTGGGAGTTATTTTTTTCCTTGTTTGTTTTTGTTTTGTTTATTTGTTTGCTTTGGAGTTTTTGTTTTTTGGGGGGAGGGTGTCTGGAGAGGGAAGCTGTTTATTTGTTTTTATTTTTAAAGATTTTAGAATTTGCTTTTTCCCTCAAGATCTTAAACTAAAGGAATTTAAAAAGCAAGCTGTAAGCTTCATCCTGCTGGCAATTATTTTGGGGTGTTATTTGCAGAGTAGGACTTTCTACAGTACAAATAAATCTCACTTGTGTTTTAGACAGAGCTTTCATCAATGTACCCTAAACAGACAATGCTCATGACAACCAGTGGTCACAACATCAGTGAATCACCTATTACAAAGTGGAAAGTAAAATTCAGTGACGCTTTGTCCCACATTCTTATGCATGAGCGACCAAAGATATTTTCCACTGCATGTGTCTGCATTGCTGGTATTAAGATGATAGAGCAAACATGACAGAATAACTAATTATTGTGTTACTAAGGGTTCTTAAATTTGACAAAGATAAGCATTTGAAAAGAACATACACATAAAATTGTCATTATTGTTTTACTAAATATGAAAAAGAGATAAGAATGCTAATGATAAAAAAGCAAGAATAAAAAATGGTGAAGATTATTCCACTTATAGGAATACAGTACTGAAATATGATATTGAAGATGACCTAATTAAAATTGAAGCAGTGTTCTGTTGGAATAATAATTTCATATTTTTAGAGAGGAACTTGAAATGAAGCTTGTGTATCTCTGCATGTAACTACACTTATAGGAAAGTACACTTACCTGCTGTAAGTACAGAGCTAATCACAGGCTTGTCCTTCAAGATATGAAACATCAAATAAATTGGGAAGAAGAGCTCAAATGATAATGTTATGTAGAACTCATAGTTTTTGTTTTGTAGGATACAAGCATACATCTTATATGCAAATTGGGTATTGTGCAGAACAAGCTCTGAAATGGAAACTGCTTAAATAATCAGACTGAAGCAGTCTGATCTTCAGAAATGTGATTTGGAAGACAAAAGCTACAGATTTAGGAAATGACTATTGCAGCACTAATATATATGAGTAGTGGTAGATCACTGAGAATCTTTCAACCAAAGCATGACTTTCCATTAATACCAGCTGAGACAATGAGAGAAATTTAATATACAGTAATGTCAATAGAAAGAACAGATGTAAAAACCATTCTTAGCCATGAAGCACAGATGACAATATAATAAACCCATACAATATGTGTTTGAGAGCACTGCATCAATTTCCTTTATTATTTGAATGGAGACCCACATTCAATATAGAAATTCTTAAGACCCTTCCAAAGTTCTGTATATTACAAAGGATGACTATGGTTGGGGGAAAGAGTGATGATAATTGCTCATGTGTTACCATGCACAGAATCACTTTTTTCATAATTCTTCAAAATTTTCCACAAATGTCAGATACAATATTGATTATTTAAGACAGTTTTTAACATTAGCTAGAATTATCAGACAAAATAGAAATATCAATATTTCTTTTAAATGCATATTGATTGACTTCTGCCTA
Source organism: Acridotheres tristis (assembly GCA_037013685.1). Lineage (NCBI taxonomy): Eukaryota > Metazoa > Chordata > Aves > Passeriformes > Sturnidae > Acridotheres > Acridotheres tristis. Next base: position 10,043,884 of record CM072889.1, on the reverse strand, counting down.
ATAGTGTATAGCAGGAAAAAAGATCCATAGATTAATTTATTTAGGGACACCTCTACATTTGCACATAATCTTAATGAAGGCCTGTGTATATTTGAAAATCTAATTCACTAGAAACTGCCTAAAATTTACAACTAAGTTAAAAGTGAAATCTGTCTAGGTTATTATGCTCTTCTTATATGACAAATTACTTTAAAAAGATAGTCAATGAACAACAAATTAAAAAAAAAAATGCTCAGTAATGCAGCTTTGTGGGAAAAAAATCTATTTTTTTTTAAACTGATATCTAAAAAAATGCAAAAATTCACCATAATGCTGAAATTCCATGACATTTTAAGTCAATAAACAAACTATGAAAACTAAGCATCTGGATTTTCATTTAAATGTTACATGTAAGCTAATTTCACTTAGGATAAAACCTTTTGAAATTAAAGAGTGTGTTCATGTACATGTTTAATTGCCCTCTTGTTATTACAGTGATTGCATATTCAAGGTAGCTTAGCATTAATTTGGATCCTAGGATTGTTTCTATATTTTTTTGCTACAACAAAATAATAATAAAAAAAAGTTTTCCTTTAGAACCAGTGCAATCGATTAGGAAAATATCTTCTCTGCCTGTCAAAGGACACATGTTTTTCAGTAATTATGGGAACAGAGAGTAGGATCAGAATAACGTAACAAAATAAAGAAAGCATTCTGTTCTACTGGGTAGGTATTTTCTTTTTTCCTTTGTGTATTTAAAACACTAAGTGTGACTGTTGCCATATGACTTTGTTTTACTATTTCTACTCTAACAAATCTTACTCTGTCAGGCTTTTGTTTATTTATGATGAACCAAAAGAGAAGTGTGAAGTGAACATGCAGTTTCTGACCATTGGGAGCTGTAAGTGCACATGCAACAGAGCTGTTGAGAACAGCAGGTCAGTTGTGAAACAGCTGAAAGTATTCTTTTTCCTTGGCTCTCCTGATATGGTTCAATATAATTTTCCCTTGGTTTTGCTATTCTGTTGTGTTGGAAAGATCACTTAAAGCAGGGCTGAAGTGGGGTATCAGTGCTGAAGTTCATACTAGCTGTTAACAGTCACATTGCATTCGGCCATTTACCAGGTGATGACATACAGTCTTCTGCCACATGTAACCCTCTGTACTCCTACCTTCATGAAATCTTAAGTGTGATGAGACAAAGAGCAAATAAAAACATTACAGAATACTTCATCTGGAAAGACTTTAGTTAACTTCTAAAGTCACATGTTTAATCTCTATGCTACAAACACTCCAATCCCCCTCACAAAAAAATTGTGTCTCCTGGTTTTATACAGGGAGGGTTTTAGGAAGTAAACGTTCTTTGTGTGTGTGTTTCTACAGAAATGCAGCAAATCGAAATAAGAGAGAAGTGTGATTAAGAATACCGGGTTTTAAACTGGGGCATTGTCACAACAAGCATGTCTGAAACTCAGTATAAGGAAAATAATCAGCTGAAAACCTTGGTATCAACAAACATTATATAGAAGTAAGACAGTAAATCACTGCTGGAGTTTGCCCTATGTTTAAGAAAGCTTAGCAAATAAGTTACCTGCATCAAGGATTCAAATTCTGAACTTAAATAGAAAAAAAATTGTATTAAACCTATAATAGTGACAACTTGACCAGATGCAAAAGACTGTGAAATGCTCAGGCAGATTAAACTGCAAGGGCAGAAATCAGAGCAGGACTGGGAGATTTCAATTATTTTTTAGACGGATGAGGTAAATGTCACAGTGTTCTCACATCAAATTTGTTTTTATAAGGGACACAATTCTAGCAGAGAGAAGTATCAGGATTTTCTACGCAAAACAGTGCATGTGCTCTTTGCTGCCCTGTGCCTCCCAGTGCCCCTTTTCCTCACACCTTTGGCTCTTGGAAACAGAGCTTTTCCAGACTCCTGCAACTGAATCCTGCTGCAGAGCAAAGGAGAACTGCACAGACAAAAAATACAATTACAAATAAAACTGCTGTAATTGCACTGTGACAGAGGAAAAGGATAATGACATCCAAGGAAAGTTTGTCTTGAAGACATGGAAATAGCAGTTCTTTGGGTGCGATTTGGAAAGAGCTGTTGTGGTTCAGGTTTTAATTTATATGCTGTATAAGTTATTATATCCCTTGTTCGTAATGTTTTTTCCCTTGGTTGTTACCCCCCAGTTCAATGTACAATGGTTTTGGCCTTTCCCGCCGCTATCCCATCTGTTACCCTAAGCCCCGCCCATCCTTCTAGAGCTTTCCCTGACAGTTTTCCTAGTCCCCTCCCAAGCCCTTGTCAATCTCTTGTTCTAGTACCTTCCGTGTCAGTTATTCTGTCTTAAGTATATGATTTGATGCCATGTATAAGTCCCCGCCTATGTTTCCCCCTATTGGCTGTATGTATAATTAGTCCCGCCTTATGTTACACCCCAAACTGTAGCCATTGGTGCTGTGTTGTACCCTCCCCTGTGGGAGGCCCCTGTTTAAGTTGCTGCACTGTTGTATTGCGTTATTTTATTGTTATTAGATGGTTTGTTCTATTGTTTGTACCCCACCCCGTTATAATTCAGTTGCCCTAATTCCCGCCTTCCCTTGATCAATCAACCCAAGCCCCAACCCACCTTCCAGAACCTTCCCTGTCCCTCACTCTAGTCCCTGCCCCGAAGACTGTCAATCCCTCCTAGCCCCCCCATCCTTCTAGTATCTTCTGTATCAGTCATCCCCTTCTTAGCATATGATTTGATGTTACATGTATTTCCCCGCCTATGTTTCCCCCTATTCGTTGTATGTATAATCAGCCCTGCCTTATGTTACACCCCAAACTGTAGCCATTGGTGCTGTATTGTACCCTCCCTTGGGGGAGGGCCCCTATTTAAGTTGCTGTACACCTGTGTTCCCTGCCTTCTGCGGTTCCCTTCTCCCGATCCGGATTGTTCTCTCTCCCTCAATAAATCCCGCTTCCCCGGAACCTCAGAAGGACTCTGTCTCGATCCTTTGCTCCTCCCCGGACGCGTGTACAGCCGTGAGGGTTCAGAGCCCTACCCACATTCCGGGTTCCCCTGAATCCTGGAAGTGGGCCACTCTCGGCGTTGGTCTCGCCTTCAGGAGCTAGCTGGGCGAGTCGGTGCGGGGTGGAGAAGGCGGGCCGTGTCACTGCACGCCTGTGTTCCCCGCCTTTTTGGGTTCCCTTCCCTTGTGTCCAGTTCTGCTCTTACCTTCCCAATCCAATAAACCCTACCCTGGAACCTGAAAAGGTCTCCTTCTCGTTCCTTTCCTTCTCCCCGGACGCTGGAAGCGGCCAAAGGGGGCTTGGAGCCCTAGCTCCATCCTGGTCCCGGAGCCTGGGGGGTGGCCCGCTCGTGACGCCGGCAGTCAGCGCAGCTGGCCGGGCTTGCCAGGGGCCGGGTGGTCAAGGCTGCCGCGTCAAAGAGCGAGTCACTGAAATTCGGTTTCAGGCTGAAATGGAAGCCCTGTGCTGGCTATGCTGGATATTAGTGTCATCTCCAGTTCTGAGTTAACATACAGACAGGATGAAAACAGGATACAAATTAGCTAGTGAGAGAATAAAAATCTTAAACTAGTTGATCTTAGTCTCCAAGGATGCTAGGGGAATATTTTGCTATAGATGAGGTGCACCTTTATGCACTCCTCTGAAAATTAGCTATACTGTTTTACATTCATGATTCTGCTTTAACTACAAAGAAATTGTTACAAATAAGGTGTAAATCAATAGTTGGCTTGATTTATTTTATCTAATTCTTTACACATATGTTAATCACATTGTAAAATTGAGGTGTCATTTTCCTTTCTCAAACCCTAACTAAATCTGGTCATTATGTAAATAAACATCTGCTCCTTAAAACAGCTAGAAAACAATCCACATTTACTACAGGATAACAGGATTTAAAAGTATTGCAACATTATTTTGCTTTTGCTTTATTTGCTTCAGCATCATCAAGGTCTGAAAGCACTGAATTTCACTGTGACCAATGTTGCAACTAATATGCTTCTTCAGATTGTATGACCCACAGAAAGAATCAATGTACAACAAATTGCAGCTGTTTATATGTAGCATGTTTAAGGAAGCTATTTCCTTAAAAAGAATAACCTCCAGTGTGATCTGATTACATAGATTTAAAATACCAGAAACACAAGGACACAAGTAAAAGCAAGAGCACTTGACCACAATCCAGCTACCAAAATCAGGTATGGAGAAATACATTGAAGTGCACATCTGCAGGTGAAAGTGCTTTGTGCTCACAGCTGGTTATCTTACTGGGGTTGTTTTCCAGGGGAATGAAATGCTTCCATTTTATGGTGTTATTTTCTGCTAGGAGTTTCTGCTAAGATGTGGAGTTGGCATTCATCACTTCAGTAATGTCAAGAAAAGAAAGAGGAAAACAGAGAATAAATGGAAAATGTCCAAGTATTTCAGACAGGGTTTCTGAAAGAATAATGAAACTCCACTTAAAAAAATATTATAGAAGGGGCCCAAATTAAGTAGGAATACAGTAGCTATAAATTTGAAATATTTGACTGACCAATAAATATTTCTTAAGTTATATGACTATGGTGAAATGACAGTGGTGTTTGCACCCACTATAGGGCACAGAAATTTGCACAAGGTTCCATTATGGGAAATGATACTCCAAAGCCAAACTTCTAAACGAGTCATAGATAAGCTGGAGGGGTTGCATGAGACCTGATAAGAGAAGCAATCCTTTAGAGATTATGATGACAGACAGAAATATAAAATTTTCAAGAGGGAAGAAAACACAAATTAAGACATATTTTGAAGTCCTTAATCATGAGCAAAGTACAAACTCTTTCAAGTGATCCTTGTGTTTGGATGAAGGTGATTGTAAATCACTGTAAAAATCTAAAGATACATCTAACACATTTCAAAATGCTACTGAAATGGTTTCAAGGCTTCCAAACTCAAGATCAGTATTATTACAGTTTGAAGGTTCCATACAACAAGAGAAAACAATGCTGCTTATTCTGTTACAACACATTTTCTGATACATTTGGGATAGGGAGCACAAAAAAGAAAAATAGAAACTGCTCATAATTTTCCACATTATCATGCACACGCAGCAAACTAGCTCATTGGTCTATTCTCTATTTCCCTTTTCCCTGGATAGAATGCAGACCATACAGCTTTCCAAACACAGCAATATTGCATGATAGACAGAAAAAAAATAATTGTTTTCTCCTGCTTTGAAGAGATGGGACTTTAACCTAATATGCAAGGAGCTGATTCAACTGAATATGAGATTTTCTTTATTGTATCCAGAAAATGCACGTGCTTATTTTGACGGTAGGTCAAAATTGTTTGAATTCCCTTGAGGGGCTGAGGATTTTTTTAATGCTATGTCCAGGAATAAAAATGAAGATAGATCTTGAAATAATTTTTTCCCTCTGCATTTCAGATGGTAAGATTAAGCAGTACTAAGGCTGAGTATAGACATCTTTTTAAAGGCTTGTCAGTACGAGAGCATACCTTTGACAGTGTGCTTATTTCTGATGAGAAACAAAAATAACTCAAAATTTCCTATCTTATGTATAAATCAAGAAGGCAGATAAGTAATCAACTTTTAAAACAATATGTAAAGTTTCTCATCTCTCTAAAACAGTTTTCTATGATTTGTCTTGGGCTTTAGTGCATTTAGTACATTTCTTCAAGTAGAAGCAGCAGTATCTTCCCAGCTTTCTTTAATTTAAAACCTCTAAACACCTAATGAAAAAGGTAGGGTACTTGTTTATCCAATAGCTGGATTTATAAGCTCTGAAAATAGCTCTATTTTTCTTTTTTACCTCATGTTATTGACAGTGAGAAACAGAACACGCTTCATACAGTTTTTCTTACACCAGTTAATTTCTGCTTATGGTCTCAAGTCTTGCTGTGATAATTTTGCACTTCTTTGTATACCAAAATATTTTAAATTGTCATCACTATGAATACAGCATTTTGTAGCATTTTGATGTTCTTTCATGGCCATTGTCCTTTAATACAGCCTTTACTTCTAAGCTATGTAACAATGACCTAGACCACAACATATTAAATTAACACTATCTACAGGTTTTCTCTAACAGGGACAGAATGGAAAGACATTTTTTTTCTGTGAACATGGAAGCATTGCTGTATTTCATTCCAGGTTCAAGTGACATAAATGCTATGTTTCACAATTATTAAAAGCACTTCTTTGGTGAGTAGTAGAAGTAGAATGTAGCTGTCATGCTCTAGGATCTTTCTCTTTTCTTAAATCTCATTTATTCTTTACAGGATTTCAGAGAGCAGAGTACAACTGGTGCATGGAAACAGTTTTGGTCTTAGTGGTGTTTTAAAACATAAAATCTACAAAATGAATCTCTCATTACCCCATCTGAGAAGATACCTCAAAAAAAATTCACATTAGAAGCCAAAAATATAGATTTATACCACGCTTATCATTGGCAGCATACAGCTGGCACCATTGAAGGATTTGCAAGTCTCAAAGACAAAGCTGAAAAATCCTCATTCTACACACTGTAATTCCAATGATAGTCACCACACTAAAAGTGAACCATTAAAAGATGTTATGCTTTGATACAAATGTCAAAATGGAAATTAATTTAAAGTAGATGCTGATAGAGTTTCTTTGTGGCTGCATGACACTCAGAAAATCATGGCTACCATATCAAAAGGAAGAGCAGACAAACTGTCGTGTGCCATCATTCAGTTGCTGCTGGGAACACAATCTGCAGCATGTCCAGTGACCCTGGCAGGCTGTGGTGAAGGCCATGGTGTAACACATACCTGGCAATCGTGCCTGGGGATATCCTGAACGCATGGAACCTACAGATTAAATAGTCCTAATTCTACTGTAGGAAGCTGTCTTTTTGACAAGATTTTTCGCATGATTTTTGGTGAAATATGTCTAAATTGGGGGGACTTTTTTGCTTTCCCAATTGTTCTTACACACAGCAGAGCATAGCACACCTCTTGTGCTTGCTTTACACATTGTATAAGCCATTCAAGTGTAACCTGAAGGGATTTGCAGCTACTTCACATCCTTTATCTCCATCCACAAACCACTAAGACAACTGTCTAGTCTGAAGTCCACATGATAGGAGGGCAGAATATATCTCAAGTGATTAGAGAAGAATAAAAAATTCTTAAAGCTTATACAACATAACAATGCTCTTTTCTCTCTATTTCCTGTCTTCCATGCCAAAACATCAAAATTCCAAACGAAACAAAGACGGTTTTATCTTAAAACTTATGAAAAAATTCTGCTAGCAGCCATGCATTCAAAACCTAAACATTCAAGGGAATAGCAGTTTTCTGCCTAATCCTGACTAATATATCCACATAAGCTTGAAATAGTGATTAATGGACAGAAACTTACTAATTTTATGAAAATAGCAGATTCTTAAGGGAACCGTATAGATCTCCCAAATCTGTTACCAAAGCCAATGTTTCAAAGGTCAGAAACCAGCTTGATGGCAGCCACAAAGCTACTCCAGCCTAACAATACTACTGCTCATCCTTGTTCAAAATGCTGGAGCCCCAAATGGTTTCCCATGCAGAAAGCAAAGGAAGAGATTTTTGTAAAAAACCCACAGGAGACAGATGAGCCACAGAGGAACAGACAGACACGGGAGCTGTGGTAGGATAAAAGAAAGGCTCCATTAAAAATCTGTTTTGAGGCAGTTTTAATCATGAGAAACCTATACCAGGTATTAAGACTTTTAAGTTAGAAGCAATCAAAATAATGTGAAAGTGCTGTAAATAGAAACACAATGGATCAGGTCCAAATTTTCAAAAAGTAGGATTATACATGCTTCAGTAAAAGGACTTTCAGCTTGGAGATATTCTATTGATGGGTATAAATTTATTTCATATTTTGCAGTGGACAGTACTGCACTAGGTAACACAGATATTAAATTGTTTTCTTAATGTCATTCACTACATTTGTCTTGTGTTTTCTGTATTTGCTACATTTCAGCAGCTTATTGAAAGGCAGAACAGTGGAAAATATAACCTGAGATTTTTCAATGCTTTCCACATTGCTTCCAAATACAATTTAAGCCAAGAATGTCAATCTCTAAGGTGTTAAACACCTGCACTCCTTGGACCTTGGTGACCACATGTTCCCTCGTGTTTACACAATTCCTTTCACGTATCAAACCTTATGCTTAAAGCTGAGATTGCCTAAAGCAGTTTATTCTCGGGAAGAAGTTTTTAACTTTGTTATTTACTTTTCTTTCTCCAAAGGTTTGCCAGAAAGTGTCTCTATTTTTCTTTTCCTCAAACTGCAGATCTGGAGGTAAGCATGAAAATAAGCAATACATTGTGGGATATTGCTTGGGATGCTACAAAGGCTTGATGCTGTTTGGACCCAACCCATCTAATATGTAGGTGTTTATTGTGTGCTAAATATTGTAAATAGGATACATTTCAAAGCAATGGACTACTCTAACTTATGTTTTAAGTGAAAAAATTGAAGTCTAAAATGCATTTTTGCATCTCACACTTGACATGGAGGATTAAAAAGTGAGAGACACTAATTTTCAATTCACTCACTTGCAATACCATAGCAAGGATTCCAGCTGCTGAGCTATCTAAGTATCAAGAAACTGAGATCCTGGCCTTCAGGCAGGAAACCTATGGACACTTCCCAATTCACCAAAACATGGCATTTTTAAAGAATTATTCTTATGAAGATAAGGCCCTTACTGATAAGTCCTTTCCACCAATTAAATCAATAGACTCACTTTAAAATACACAAATGAGATAAAGAGGTAAGAGGTAAATGGGATTTATATTTCACAGCATGAGCAGTAAATCTGAGAAACAATAAAGTGGAACTAGTAGCAGTAGGTCATTCATTCACAGCCACAATGTACCAGGCTCAGGGAACTGCAGGAGAATACATTATTTTCTGTAATTTATCAGAAATGCAAATAGAATTTAACTGGCACTTACGGCCTTTACTCTTTGGTATGGGCTTTTTGTGAATATAACAGTTACTGTACTGTGCAATACAGTTTGCATCCCTATGATCATTAGATTCCGGGTTTCAAAAGCTTCCATTTCAGTTGTTGACATAAATATTACCTTAAAAGGGCAGAACATCAACATAGCACCTTAATTTATGACTGAGGATGAAAGGATTATTTGATTTTGCAACATGATTTACAGCTGAGATTCTCCTTACACTAGCGAGAATACCTCAAAAACTGAAATAAATGAAACTCTAATTTAAAAGAAAGTTGAGATTTCAAACTTGCCAAATAATTAGCATGGTCAGAAAAAAAAATTATATATTCATTGTGAGTACAGTCTCTTACTTATTATGAAGTATCTAGAAAGATTAAACATAGTAACTTTGAGAAAATATAAACCTGTTCAGATGTTTATCTCTACATAAAAAGGCTTTATTATGGTGGCAGACAAAGAATTCTTTCATATGACAAAATTTCCATTGCAGATAGGTTATATTAAAATTTTCACATGCTTTCATCCAAAAGTTTTATACAGGACTAAAACTATCACGCCTGATTAGCTCTTTAAAATATGAAAATTTGTTACACAAGTTACTCTTGAACAAATGCTTCAAATTTTTAGCCTCATGAGATTTCACTCAGACGCTAAAAAACCTGTGCCATTCACAGACTTCAACATGTTTTAGACATGACAGCATGACAGTCTGAGAATAGGTCACTATTTGCTTGCACTGTTCAGCCTTTTCAATCTTCCTTTCTTACAATATTTACCCTAGGAATGATGTTTATCTGTGAAAGTTTCTTAATGCAAGAATTGAATTAAAAGGGGCAGTGGCTGAGTTCTCCTACTAATTCATGCTTTGGTCTATTTTTGCTGCTAAATGAGAGACACAGTGATTAGGCAGTGAGTGAGCACAAACAAGTGCTGATCTAAGGGAAGCAATTCTCAATGCCTGCTGCATTGAAGAATTTTCAGGCTGCATTGCCCATAGAACAGTAACAGAACACTTCATTTTCAAACCATGTGGTAGATGCAATTCCTGCATGAAAAAGATACACGGAGTTTACAGAATAGCTGAAAAGTGGCAACACAGTGACATAAAATCATGGTTATTATATAAATTTACAGACTTTAAGTAATTTTGGTTTGAAATTAAAATAATGAGTATTGGAAACCTCAGTAGAGATTGTCTCTCATGTCCACGTTAAAAATGGGAAAGCCCAATTTTTATTCAGTTAAAAGGCAATTTTCACAGTGGCTGCTCATTTATAAAATGTAAAATTAGGAAGTATTATCTGGATCTTTCCTCTTGTTCTTTAAGGAGATTAGATGAACAAAATCCATTTTGTCTCGTCTCTTGTAAAGCTACCACATTTACTCAGAGCAAATAAGTGAGCTTTGCAAACACTTCCAGTTCTGTGAAGGTACATTTAAAAGTTTTAAGTGCCTTGTGGACATTCAGGAATGCAATTTGTGCTCTGAGGAACCTGGAAACTTCTACTTTAAGAAAGGTAGAAATATTTCCTGATCTATTTGAGAGCTGGAAGTTACTTTTGGCAAAAATCCTAGAACTATTCTTACTGTTGTTAGGAAAAAATATTTAAGATAGGAGCAGGAGAGATGAAGCTCTAACTCATCAAGCAAAACATAGAGCAAGCTAGAAGGCAGAGCTCAGGTCAAAAGCCTAAGAGGAATGGAAGCCACAGCTGAAATGAACAATGTCCATCAGAAGACTCAGCACTGCTTTTAGGTCCCATGGTGGAAAAAGAGAACTCTTACATGGGGTCATATGGGGGACACTTTAAGAAAAGACTGCATTAAGTCTGGATGCGAACAACTTTGTTTCCTTTTAATGCATCAGCTACAGTAATGGTATAAATGTTTGCAACCTAAAGTACTTTTAGTCCCTTTCAGAACCTACAAAGTGTAATACAGTGGAAAACTAAGAGTGTCTCGGAGTAATCTTGTCTGCCACACTTTCTGAGAGAGCTTTTAAAAGGGGTATATGTGACTTTTTAAAAAATGCATGTACAAAAATTGGAAGTAAACCTTAGATCAAAGAAGTGGAACACATATTGCACCTTTGGAAAGCTGGAAAGGGTTGCAGCCTGGTTTTTCCACAGGATGTTTATGAGACTAGCAAAGCTGCGGGTAGTTATTGCTAGACTGACAATTCCAATTCTGGGATCAGACCTGGCTTTGCTCCGAAATGGCATTTAAACTGTATCTCCAGTGGTTTCTAGCCCATGCAAACACAAACCTTGAATCCCTAAATCCCACAAAATCTTACACAATTTACCTATATTCTCCACATCCCTGAATAGACTCAAATGTAGTGCCCTTTTCATATCACCTTAATAACTTGATTAATGACAAAGAAAATATTTTATTATTTTTCTGTCTTTCTATGGAAAGACATAATTAAAACCCGGCATTTTAATCTCTGAAGAGTAATTAAACTGATATGCAAAGAATTATTCAAATGTATCCTAAATTTTAAGCAACATAATGATTATATGACAATTTACCACTAACATTGACCAGGAACATTTCCAAGTGGTTTAGAAAATGCTTGTTCTATATATAACATGGACGTGAGGAAGAAAAGCACCATGTCTTGATTTATGTTCATTTTCTTGACCAGGGCAAAGTATGGAGAACATTAATCTTGCCTTTAAGGTAATTTTAGCAATGAGTAACAAGAATTACACTCTATATTTTTATGCCCATAACTTCAATGCAGTTAAACCAGTGAAGTGACAAATAGATGACAAAAAAGGTAAATTTTGCCTAAAATATTGTCTAAAAATCAGGTTTTTTAAACTGAGATATCTAGATTTAATTTCTGGTACTGCAAGGTATGGCACAAGAGATCACACTAGTCTAGCATATGTTTCTACTTTCACTTTCAAACATATGAGTAAATGACAAAATGACTAAAGGTAGGAGTTTTCACCACAAAATCGGATTAAAACTCTGCATTAAAAAATATTTTCTTCTAGTTGCTATATTTTGCTATATTTTTAAAAAGTCATGGCATAAATTATCTTTGATTTATGCTCATGAGAAGCATATAGATAGACTTACAGGTATCCTATCTATTAATTTTGTGAAAACTGAATAGAAAAAGAATGGTACACTGCTCTTACACACAATCCAACCAGTGTTGCCATCCCTTCTAAAAAGCAGATTCAAAAACCCCTTCAAGACAATATTGTGTCTAAAAATACATTGCAAAGCTCTTGCCACTAAAACATGTGAATTATACTCTATCAGTGGCAGCATTAGATCAAGCATGTTATTTGCTGACCTGGATAGAATATTTTTGCACAGTGCCACCACTCCTTTCTTGTTAAATTTCTACCCATGTTCCAGCCAGCATGAATTGCTCTCAATGCATCAATGAATAGTATTTGTTGGGAGGAAATCCCTCAATTTAAACACAAAATTCACATTCTCATCTAAGACTTTGTCATAAGTTTATAAGAATAGAAGCCTAATATATGCAAAATTAGTTTCTCACAACTGACATTAAAACTATCAGCCTTAGTTGACAGTTCTCAAAAAAGGTTATAGCTTGAGTAATTGACAAATTCACAGAAGTGTTTTAGAATACAGTTGAAGATAAGGAACTCACTTTTAGAAAATTCTAAATTGATTACAGAACATTCATAAACAAGTTAATTGATAAATTATTTACTGTTTTACTGCAAAACATTGAATAGGACTGTATCTATATGTATTGAATAATAAGCTACATGACACTTCTGCCATTATTTAATTGATAAAAGGAGCACTCAGGAAATGATCAGTCTTTTTATGTCAAAGTGCTCAGAGTAAGTGATGGTGATGATGACAAAGATGACAGATATTTTTCTCCCTTTTTAGTATTAGTTTGACAATACCAGCATCCCCTAGATTTATGAAATGTGACATCACTAAAATCTCAATATTTCATCATAAATACTTCAATTTAGAGTAGATTCAAAAATTGTTTATGTCTTTCCACTGAGGGACTCAGATATAAATGACACTGAAATTAATATATGAACTTCACCGAAGGTTCCCTAACAGAGGCAGGCATTCTAACATCAGTGGAGAAATGCCTCAAGCATTAAGCTCAAATTAAAAAAATCTCCCTTACTCAACTGCTCATGGTCCCTGGTATCCTGCACCCACGTTGCTGACCCCTTGAGTCCACGCTCAGATCATCTGAGCTTAGGACAACAGATCAAATTTTAGAGCAGTTCATAATTAGATGAACCCTGTCCAGAGCACATGAACACCTTTTTAAAATAATATTATTTTGCAGCTTGCAGGGGCTATCTGTGAGAACACTCAAAGATGTAAGATTTTCTTGGTGTGGCTATTTCACCTGCAGCTCTGGAACATTTTCTACTGTGCTAAAAAATAATAATAATTTAAAAAAGGCAACAAAAAACCCACAAAAAACCAACCAACCAAACAAAACCAAACAAAAACCAAAAAACCCTAACAATAGAAAAACAACCAAACAACAAAAAAACCACCACATCTTCCCTGAGGTAGAAAAACCATGACTCTGTCTTCTAGGTGGGCACTCAAGACATAGAAACCAGACTGTAGTATTCATGCTCCAAGAAATGAATCCTCTGTTTTTAAATTGGCCAGTCTAGGCTTAAGGACCTCACCACAAAGGTTCACATATTTCCTCTGTGACTGACCTAAAGTCCCCACCTTGCTGTGGTCTGGGAAACGAGAGAGGGCCCAGGATCACAGCTTGCTGTGATATCCGCAGAGCACTCCTGTGCCCCAAGCTCTGTGCTAGGAGTTACATGGCCTGATGTGGCCATAAGCTGGGCCAAGTAATACTTGCTCCTAAGTCAATTATTTGAAAATAGAACTGGTAATGTGAGAATTACTGTGATACTGTTAACTTTGTAGAGAATTGAAGTGTTTGTAGCATCTGTAAAACTGATGGATTGTTTCTCATAGAGCCAGAAGTTCTATAGCAAATACAGCTTTTATGGGCAGGAAAGCAGCAAGGTCAAACAGCTGTGAAGGGTATAATGGAAGCACAACTGACTTCCAGGGGAATAATCCATGCCTTGGAACTTACTAGTTGTTTCTTTGAAATGAGACCAGATGTGAAAATACAAAAAAAAAAAAAAAAAAAAATCCATTCATTTTTAACAACTTCATGTACCTAAGATGAACAGAAAGGCTCAGAAAAATATTACAAGATTTTAGCTTTGCTTTTAAAAAAGATTCAGCAGAGATAAATTCTTTTTCAAATAGGATACTACAACCTGAAATACATGCTCAGGTCTTCCCAAATGTACAAAGAATACACAGAATGTCTGTGTTACCACTGCTAAATCTCAGAAATTACAAAAACCAAAGAGGGAACTGTGTTTATTTGTTTATCTACTCGTGCATGAAATAATTACAATGTAAGAAAAGCAATATTCATTTGAATTTTACTTTTCATTTTCATCCTTCTATGTCCTCAGTTCATATTTTTGTTGTTGAATTGGCAAAGGAAAAAGCAAATAAACCTCCTCAGAGCATGTATTTCTCATAGTATAGTAAGTATCTAAAGTTATTTAAAGTGAAAGTCTGTTGAAAAATTCACTGGCAAAAAATGCTTGAAAAAATGTAACTTTTTATTTTTAAACCCTATCAAATAACATTCTATCAGATCTTGTGAAGAGCTAAGAAAATCACACGAGTTTATGATACAGCCTAGTTTAAAACAATCTTTGGTTCTGATTACAGCTTGTCATCACGGAGGAAACATTAACTGTAACAGTAAAACAGGTTTCTTGTCAAGCTAGGAAAGGTGCTTGACTTTGGCTATTGCCCAACCAAACAGCTGCAATTGAAGTGGTAGAAAATTGTGTTAAGTAAATATAAAACTAGATAATTATTACAGACCTCTGTTTAATTCCTGGGGGTTTTTTTTGTCTTCCTGTGTGACCTTCAATAAGGCATTTAATCTCTTTCTGTATAAAACTGTAAATAGTTATCTGAGAAGGACTGAGATACCAGAAAGCATATAAACAGCTAGCAGCAAAAAGTGACATAAATTATGCATCGGTTTTATGAAAAGCTTGCCTCCAATTGAGTAAATAGAGCTTTTCAGTCTGAATTATATTGTCTGTGCAATATTTTCTTTATAATGAATTCATTTTATTGACTGAATGCATTACGTTACTCAAACACCAGGAAAATGGTGTCAACCACACCTTCCATCATTTATGATGAAATTACAGTCCATCTTATTACAATCAGAGCTTTAATACTATTCCTGACATCTTTTTAATATGTCTCTTCAAGGTAGAGTGTTACTAGACCTCATACTCTGACCAAAAAAACTGTGCTAAAATGGAAAGAGTTCTTAAAACCAAATTTCACATTTATCCTTTTACTTGAATAACCCTGCTCCCGTTAGTCCATACTGGCAGGGCAGTGTGGCCTCCCCTCAGTATCACTGAAGGTGTGAGCTCCTCTCACAGCTTGTGCTCCGTGAGCACTCAGGACTGCTTCGTGTGGAAGGCAGAAATTAAAAAACTGACTATAAACACACCACATAGCAGAAGAGTGGTGCAATGAAAGTAAATTATTTCCCCCTCATTAAAATGGATATAATTATTTTCAAAATTGTTCACGTCTAATAGGTTGCCTTGCTATTTAAAGAATCTTAACTCTGTCATGATGTAATGAAAATAAATTCATAGAACTACTTTCCTATCTCATTTAGCAATAGGATGCAAATGTAACTAATGTTTTCCTGAAAATTGAGAAAAATATAAGTACAGTGCCTAATCAACGTCAGTAATGTTATGCTGGTAATCACTCACTATTAGTCTGAAATTACTTCAGCAAAATAAACAAGCACCTTTTTCAGTTTGCAATGCAGTTTAGGATGGCTTTCAAACTGAGAAGCATTTTAGCTAAGAGGTGATGAAAACCAGATTCAGACTTTACCTTCTTCCTGCACATACTCCCAGGCCAGATCCTTGCATAGGCTCAAGAGAAGAAATTTATGAAAGCAGCTTCAGTGAGTTGAGTTCGTAAATCAAAATGTTATGATTAACCCCACCTATATAATCATGGTTTATATGTATATATATGATTGTTTCTGAATACAAAGCAGTTGTAGAAAGTTAAGTAAAAGCAGTAGTATTAACAGGAAAAGTTCTATTTTGCTGCAGAATAAGATATCAACTTCTTCAATGAACATCTTACATGCAACAAAAGTCTCAAAATCAGAGACAAAAATGCCCACTGCTTAAGCTTCTGTTACAGATAACCTAAATGAAATAATTCTTTATCCGTTAAGAAATTCCCTGTTCCAAGTCAAAAGTAATACTGCATAGAAATAATCATTAGCATATAAAAATGAGGAAAATAAGAAGGCAGATATATAAAATATAATTTATCTCACTGCAAATCTGATACCAAACATTAGCAGAACATCCTAATTATCCTTCACTTTCTCTGAAGCTCTTTTAAATAGAATAAATATTCATACTGATAGTTCTTGATGATGTTTGGCAACACCCCTATATTCCCCAAAAATCCCCAAACACCAAAACTACAAATAGAAAGGAGCTTTTTTGAGGATGTTCTTATATGAAAGTAAATTATTTATAGAGCCCTGTGCAGACTGACCTTGAATATTTCCAGGGATATTTCCATCCACTATCTCTCTGGGCAACCTGTGCCAGTGTTAATAATTCTTTTACTGTATTTATTTAAATATGGCAGATATTTAACAACAGTTTCACTCTTAATCTAGTGTGGCACAGGGAGGCTGGGTATCCACATCCCTGTGTTCCCAGACCCCTGTTGCACAGGAGGGTAGGAAAAGCTCATAAGGGCCATTTCTGGGTAACTGATTGGGAGCTGCTGTAAGGTTTTTGCCAGACTGTGCAGTACAGTTCTTCCTAAAAGAAGTAAGATCATATTTCTGGAGGAGAAACCTGAAAGGTTCCTCCAACCAGCACGATTCATTTTCATCCAGGCAGTTTCACTGGATGAAAACCAGTATGTTCAACTACCATATATTAACATCAGTCATCAACAGTTTAAATTAATTCAGAAGTTTGGCTCATTGTTTCTATCAGATACAAGTCTGTCTATAATTAAATTTTTCTATAAAGCACAAAACAGCATGCAAAAATAAGTCATGGCACTCAAAGCAACCTCAGAGCTTTGAGGTAACCCACAGACCTTTTTTATATGAGAACCTGAAATGAGGTGAGAATTCAGAATTTCCTGCCACTATCAGAGTCATTGCTGGAAAACTGGGATCACTAAGTCACTTGGTTCAAAAATAACTTTCTGATGGATATAAAACCTGATGCATTTAAGATTTATTTTTTAAAATAAAAAATAAAAGCTGTGGAACATAGCTTTTTTTCCCAGTAAACAGAATCATTTAATACTACTAGAGTACAACCATTTTATTTCTATTGAGGTATTACTGAAAATGCGTTGCTTGCAATGAAACCCTAACTACTGAAAAACAAATGCTTGCAAGACACAGACAGACAGATCAATGTTTGAAAGAGTCTTGTTACTGTTATATTCCCCACAGCACTTGAACAGGAAGCTGTTCAAAACTTCACAGCTGCACTTCTTACGTGTCCACAAGTGTTCAAACTCTTGTTTTGCTGCAACTTTAATGGCTCTGATTTCACTCAAGTTCATCCTTTTTTGCACTTGAATCTTGTCAACTGCTGTGCTCCACGTTCAAGTCTCAGTTTGGTAAGGATTTTAAACTTCACTGTGCCATAGGAGACATATAATTTGAAAACAATGCACTAGAAACTGGTTGCTTTTATTAAACCGTTTTCACTAGACTTGCAAGTTTCCTGACTTTTCAGCTCTACCCTATCCAATAATCGTCCTTGTCTGATTCTTACTACTATGATTAATTCATCAAAGACAATGAAACTTGTAAATGTGCAAAGGCAATGAACTCTGGTACTCTCATATTTCTTTGCAACCCATATTTGCTTAGGTTACTGAATATATGTGAAGTAATAAATCTCAAAAAATTGTTTATCAGGGTATGTAGAGATCAACCTGGATGTTAAGCATGCATAAATAATCTTGAAAGACAAAATTGCCACTAAACTCCTAATGAAGGATTTGCTCTGATATCTTAGAGATTTACCAGTGTTAATGAAATCCAGTTCCTACTCTAAAATTACTCTCTTGTTACTCTATATCTAATTTGAAAAAGCTTTTATATTAATTTGACAAACAATAGGGATTAAGGCTTTTTAGTATCAACTTTGCTATCTTGGTTTAAGTCAAAACCAATATAAGTTTATACCAAATCTAACTGAAAGTCATTATCCAGCCAAACATTTTTTATTTGTTGCTTTTCCCATGCTCCTCAGGAATGCATAGCTGATGTCTTCACAATGGCATGGAGTAGGAATGTAGCTTGGTTTAGGTATAAATCCAGCTATCGGACAAAAGAAGAGAGAGACCAAGAACAGAAGAAAGCAAGGCAGAGGTGAGTGGGAAGGGAAGAGGCAGAGAAAAGGAGAGAGGTAAAGGTCGCTAAGGAGGTATGCCTTTCACTCAGTACAAGCAGGAATATATCAATGCCTGATGGCTCTCCAGATTTAACACAAACTCCAAAGCTGAAAAAGCTATTCAAGTTTCCTAATGCTCATCTCCATGCAGTCATGCTGTTATTTTAGGTTGACTGAATTGCACCAGTTCAGGCTGCCTAGAAATCACTATGCCTTTACAACAGGCAATGTAATGGCCCTTTCAGGAAAGAACTGAGACTGTTTCATCTGTCCAGTGCTGCTAAGATGAACACCTTTGAGATAGCATTCAGAAGAGAGTTAGCATAAACATGAAACTCCAATAAGCACACAAACATTGTCATAATTAATACAACACTGCAGTGATGCATCGCACACCAAAATCACCACATTGCTGCTTCCTCACTTCAAAGAGTTGCTATATTAATTTCTATGACAAAATAAATTAATTTGCTAAGCAGATAAAGAGAAGTCTGTGAAGGCTGTCTATCTGGACTTCACTAAACATTTTTTATTGTTTCCTCCAGCATTCTCTTGGAGAATGGCTTGGATGGGAATATTCTTCACTGCTGGGTGGGGGGCTGACACCACTCAAAGGAGGCTGGAGCCTGGTGGCCACTGGTCTCTTCTCTCAGATGACAAATGCCGGGATCAAACAGCCTCAAGTTCTGCTGGGAAGATTAAAATTGGATATCAGGAAGAATTTCTTTACTGAAAGGGCTGTCAATGTACTGAAAGCACAGGCTGCCCAGGCAGTTGTGGAGCCACCGTTCCTGGAGGGATTTAAAAAGATGTGTGGATGTAGCACTTGGGGCCATGGTTTAGTGGTGGGCTTGACTGTGCTGATTAATGGCTGGACTTGATGATTTTAGAGGTTTTTTCAAACTAAGTGATTTTATGACTCCAAGTCTCCAGCTCAGCTGAGTTCTTTGCTGAAAGTTTTATCACAATATCTAATGTCAAATGACAATCTAATGTCAAAGAACTTTATTGCTACCTGTTTTTAACTCTCAGGTCTAGGTTTATACAGATGAATAAATTCTCCAAAGACTAAGAGTTTTAGAAGTCTAGAAAGTCGCTTACTAGAATCAGTGCTAAGGTGTCTATTTACTTCAGAATACTTCAGATCAGACCTTTGGTTAACCTACAAGACATCAATATAGAGATGCCAAATTTTATAAAGTCTAGGATTTAAGTGACCCTTGTGAAAGGCACTCTGTTACTTGGCAATCAGATATAATGGGAATACCTGTACCAATTGCAGAGAATTTCAGTTTAGATCGGGTAGTTTCTGCTCTTTGTTATCATTCAACCTGAATTCCATTTATCTATTAAATGTCTGCTAGTCTGCAGACTAAAGATTCAGAGTTTTCATTTTATGGAACTGCTATTTTATAGTCAGGCAAGAAAGTAAATAATTAAGAGATTGCATTTATGGATAGTTTGAGTCTTCAAAGAGTTTAATGAGGGGAATAGTGAGAATCTTCTAAGGTATACTGGTTGGGAACAGCAACTCATGCTGCCAAACTCATGCTACAAATAAGGAAGAAGTTAAACAATTTTGGTGTTTGTTGTCATAAGCTGTGTAGGTAATACAGCTCCAATGTGTTGTATCATCTTCTGATGCGATGCAGCAAAAAGAAAAAAGACTTTATATATATATATAATGTGCACATAGTTGCATTTTATATATATTATTTTGGAAATAAAGAAATTTGAAGGGAATTGTTCTGAAGTGGTTGGTGTGAAAGCAGCCATAGGATAAATAGATGAGTACCCATATCGTTTATCATTGCCATTTTTACTTCCACATATGCTAGCATATGGACTTTGTTAGAATGGGAAATTTAACAAACTAAATAGAGAGGCAGACACCTTCATCTAGAGAATGGACAAGGCGCCTTTCTGCATTTAATGATATTTGGATTATGACATTTTGGGTGCCAGATAACATATAAATCACAAACCATATCTTGTTTTGAAACAAGATAGATATAGGTAGGAAGTTCATAAACAGAGCACTCTCCCTGTGACTTTCTGCCATTTCTGTAGAGCTGTTAAGAAGTGTAAGAACACCAAGACATCATAAAACAACCAGTGTTCAAGGATTTGTCTCTGCTTGCAAAGATTTTTGAGTACAGCTTCTCAAACACCTTTAAACACATATCACAGTCTAAAAAAAATCAAGAGCACAAATTCTGGTGGAAATTTTTCTCAAGTAATCAATTTAAGAATCTTGAGAGTCTGAAGAGCTTTCACAACTGAGCGAGAACTGTGTAGTGACTGACAAATCCTACACAAATCCTGAAAAAATATACTAAAAATACAAAATAGACTTAGTATCTTCATGTACAGGGTCAGGGAGTCTCCCTGCCTTTATTGATAGGTCTCTGCTGGCAGCTGAAGAAGCCCCAAAAAATTAAGTACTCACAGTATCAGATTTACTTAATTATGGATGCACATTAACAGACTACCCATACTTTGGCTAAAAAGTGAAGATTTAATTCTCTGGGTAGAGGAGAGGCAGAAAAATCTGATTCAAGTGCTTTTATTTATCAGTTTAATAGAACTGTAACTTTTGAAATAAAAAACATTTGTCATAAAAGTAGCTGCCGTATTATCTTTGTGACAGACCATTTCAGACATACAATGGTAATATGTGTGTCCTTATTCCCTGAATTAGGATCATCAATTCCTTAGCTATTGCCTAGAGTTCTTTTGAAAGTAGAAGGCTTTATTTTCCCATTACAATTTTACACCAGTTTTTAGAGGCAGAAAGTACTTGTTTTAAATCTGGGATGTTTGTCTCAGATTCCATTTCAGAACTTTGTTTTAAAATGCTGACCAAGTGTCCCACGATAAAGATCACACTTTAAGGTAAATTGGACTGGGGACTCTGAGAATAGGTCAGTGTTGTGAGGAATGAGTGAACATATTTTCTAATATTAAAAGAAAATTAAATTAAATAGATTAAATGATGATCCTTTAGAAGTTTCAGACTTATTTGGAAAAAAACAAATCTAGCATCCAGTACAGGGAATTACAAGAGGGTGCAAGTGCTCAGTCAACTTCAAAAGGGTAAGCACCACAATGATAAAGAATTTACTTACCATATTCAGGTTTTGACTCATGAATGTGTATGGCAGAAGCTAAGATCAACCGAAGTTTCCAGCCAATCTATTAATCTTCCTGACATATTCAGCTACATCCTAGTGTTTTTTCCCCATCAGGCTCAGCCTTATTTTCTATCTATTTTCATTTTAAGGTTTCTTCAGGGCGTCACTGCAGGATGTAGCTGTACCAACCAGAGCTCCCCCACAGACATGCTCAAGCTCTGGTGTTCTGGGGACTGTTTGTTTTTGGTTTTTTATTTTTATTTTGTTTCAGTAGCATATTTCTGACCCATGAGATTTTAAAGAATTGTTATCTTTCATGCAGTTAAGATGGCTGTGTCATATAAACAACCTCAGCCCTAAGATCATGAGAAAGATAAGATTTAAAAAAAACACATGGAAAAGTCATAGTGCTGTCAGGATCAGGTACTGGTTTTTCACCGTCTGATCAGTAGCTGCAGTAGAGATGATATCAATATATGTGAAGCTGAGGAAAAAGTCTAAAGATTTCCAAGAAATCACTCAGATTGTTGAAATATTTTCAAATGTAGAAGTGGAAAACAACCTGATTTCTAGAATTAAAAATGCTTGGCTTTCTTTAAAGAAAGAAATAGAAAATGAAAAAAAATTGAGGTTGCAGCAGTGTGTTCTCCGTAGTTAGAGCAATAAAAGGGAAATGTATGTAATTTTAGTTTGCATAATCATTATAGCTGACCATTCAAGCATAAAAGTGGATTTTCTGCTGGAACAACAGTTTTAGTTTCTGTTTTTCATCATAAAACTAATTAAAAGTAGAGACAGGTTGAACTGTTAAGAAAAAAAGTTTGGGTATATTGAATCCTGGCTTAGCCATTAAGGCAGTATATCACCAATTACTATTCACTTTAACTTAAGTTATGCCTGAGAAAAAGCTCCAAAATTTAGCTGAAATAATTTCACAGGCTCAGAATCCCCCAAATTGTCCCAAAATATGTCTTTTCCCCCACTACAACTTTCTAAAAAAATTTCCTTTTTTCTCTTACAGTTGATTAAAGGCAACATTCCAATGTTGATTTTCTGGGTTGATGCAATTACTGCAAAAGCCGTAGAAGGTGCTTGAGACAATTTTATGAAATGCTTACAAACCTCCTCTTAAAAGCTTGCTCTGAAATTCAGCTGTGTCGCAGCCCCATTTCAGCACACATAAAACTAATGGAAAAATTGCCTGATATAGAAACACAAGCCTGAACTCTGGGTAGCCAAAACGTTTTAAGATCTAATCCACCAAGTTTTTTACTTATTTACTCAGGCGTGTGGGTGTAACTTGAAGTATTTTCAGGAGGAAAAAATAAATGGAAAGGACAGTTGGTGCAGCAGATATCAAAGCCATATCAAAACTTAAGAGAGATTTTAACACAAAGATAATGGATGGCTGTTAAGAACAATTACTTGATAGAATATAGACCTGGAGGCCAGAAGATGGGCTAATGGACCATAATTTTGCATTTCCTATTTCTAGAACTTCAGATCTAAGAAGCAAAATACACATGAAAACACCCACATTTAGAATCCTTCATACTTCAGTGACTAGTCGACTATTCTCAGCACAGACACACAAGCATGGGTGTAATTAGTACACTTAGTACCTGGTGTGCTGGTGTTACCTCCTGGCACCTGCCCTGCTCGGGGCTGGGACAAGGTTGGCCAAACCTGAGCTCTGACCCACACATCAGCCCAGCCCATGGTGCTGTGACAGTCCTATTAGCCACAAGTTACAACGACTTGAAAAGATCTTTTGAAAAGAGTTGAAACAATATTTTCCTGAAAACTTGTGCCATTGTTTTCAGATTGTATACTGAGATCATGCAAACACCTGATCTTCACCTTATAGAAAGCAAATGATTTTAATAAACCCTCTCCCTCATAAATGTTACAGTTGTTCCTTGACAAGCCAGGAATTCATGCTCCTGTCCAATTTCTAATTAAAAGATGTGTCTCAAAAGCTGACATCCCCACAGGGACCACAGGCAATTATTAGGTCATAGTATTCTACACAAACGTTCCAGAAGTTGAAAGTTAATTTGACATTTGTAATATAATGTTTCCGGTGCTTAAGTTACACAGTCAGTTTCTAATAATCAGACAAATACTGTATTATCTAATATAGGATTAAAAGTTTAAGTATATTTCTTCTAAATGGTTGCATCCTAGCAAAAGAATTTAAATTCCGAAGAAATACATATCATCATCTAAATCTAAATCTTAATAATAACTAGTTTCATGACTAAAATTGTAAAAAAGTAGGATTTTTAATAAACCTGTCTATAGATACATTTGGTTATATACTCAAAACTTACTGGCATTTTAATAGCTTTATTTGTCATTGTTACAGATTGTTGTTATATACTTACTACAAAGAAAAATGCTTTTTTCATAGATCATCAAAAGAAAGTTATTTAGATTAAAACAACATAGCAACTACAATTGTAGAATCAAACAATAATTTTTTCCACAAGGTGTATTGTTTTAGTTATGCCCAGGATCATCTATGAACTTAGATATGCACATTTTAATGAACAATTATCATATGCCAAGGAGATTTAAAGAAGGATAAAGCACTGATTATAACTGAAAAATAGAAACAAGTGTAGAAATAAAAAGCTAGAATTTTGCAGCTCAGAAGAAGAAAAGATTCAAGAAATACAGTGAACTGCACAACTGAGGAGAATCAAATTTATTGCCCTAATTACTTTTATGCAAAATTATCTTTTCAGTACAGAGTAGTATGCCCATTAATTTTTACTAATGAAATTAAGCTTTCTCAATTATCTGTATTTACACAACTGTTATGCTTGGTGCAGATCAATAATGGTCATACAGTAGTGAACATTATTAAAGTCTTTGATTATCTGGCCAGAGCTTTCCTGTAAATCTCCAGTACAGTCCCAGCAGAAAGACAGTAAATGTAAATATAAGCTGAAAGGGAAGAAAAGGAAACACTGTTTTTTGTAACATAATGCTAACTCAGGTTTGTTGTGTGACACTGTCTGCAGTCCCTTTAGAAGGTTAAATAGACAGATAACACTTATAGCTATGCAGTATCAAATATCTGAACAGCTCAGGCTTTAAACCTCCACAAGGAAGACTCCTGGCCTGGGATGGGATCCTGCAGTATGATTATTCTTTCACCTTGATTAGCACAATGACCTGCTTGACCAGGAGGTGACAGATTAGATACATCCATAATCTGATTCACTACAGCTAAATTCTCTGCTCTTTCTCAAAGCTAGAGCATCCAGAACATGAAGATTTTTGTGGGAATGGAAACTTAGAGTTTGCTTTTAAATTTTGCAGTTCAACTATACAGACCAAAATATATTAGGAAAAATATATCTATGATTTTATTTGTTCAATATCCACATTTTTCATATTCATATCAGTCATTCCTTTAGGCACATGCACAACAAAGGTCTGTCCTATGCCTCGTTAAATAAAAAGACATTTATCTCCACTAATATTTTACATGGCAGATGAAATTGGAGCCCAGTTTGGAACCTCCAGGCATATAGTCCACCAGTTCAATACAAAAATAACTTTGTTAACTCAAGTTAGAAAATAACTAACATATTATTATATTCCTTCTAGCAGAAATTGAATTTATACTCGTGGGAGAGTGAAAGCTGAGGCCTTGTGTAGGCCAGTAAAGACCAATGTTCACAGACATTGGAATTGACCATATTCCATCACTAAAGTAATGCTGCATGTCAGCTTGTAAGAGTAGCATCTCTACTGCATCTAATTATTAAATTCAAAGGACATTTAAACAAATGCTAAACTATCTAGAAATTGTATTTTTAATTCCTGTAGCACATTCTCAATGAAAATCAAAATGCACATTTTAATTTAAGGTCTAATCCAATTTACAAAGTGATTGATAAATTCTTCTAGTTGTCTAAGCCTATAAGATGGTAAAGAAATAGTATTAACAAAACCTACGTAAAATTTTTTCTTTTTTTTTAGCTTTTTCATCTTTTAATATATAAATTAAGCTAAAAGCTTGCAGACACCACATAGTTTAATTGATATTGCCTATGAAACAAGTGTCTGAAACAATTTCAAGAGTCTAACTGCTTACTCTATAAAAAAATACTTCAACCTGTCACTACCCATGGACACCACATGTCATGCTGCTAGTAATCCTTCTCACTGAGCTTCTTTTTTTCACCTTCCCTCCCCACTTCCACTTGGGCTGCAGCACCTAAACTAAAGGTTGATTTAATGTCTGGACTCAAATGATGTATTCTACTGTCACTATCTAGACAGTTTAGGATGTCCTTTCAGAATCTTTTAGATTGCTTCTGTTTGGACAAGAAACTTGAGTCCTGGTTTGGGCATCCATAGATATGATTAGTACTATATTAGAACACAAATGTTAGGACACTTCCTCTTTAATCCAAATTCCCTGCCTCATTCCACCTGGCACATCAGACAAAGGAACTCTCCTGTCATGTAGTTTTCAAGGTCATATTGCAATCTCTTTGCTGCCAAGCTTTCTTACTGCTTATGTATTTAGCTTTTCCTTAGCTTAAAGTCTTTCGTATAAGCTTCTGGATACAACTTTTAGGATTCAGGTGCCAGAATTTCCTAGTCTATCTTGTTCAACTTTGGCTTCAGTCTAAATATCCACTGCTCTCCTGGCTGTCAGTAAAGGAGTTTGCTTTACTTTTCAGCCTGAACAAATAACAGCCATTGTGTTCAGAAGCTTCACCGAGCTTTCATGACTCATCTTAACTCAAACTAATATATATAAAAAATATATATGTGCATTTATACATATATATGCACACAGATGTATGAATATACATACACACATATGTGTAATCTCTTTTACGGGAAAGGTATAAGATTTCCTATTGGTGGCCAAATATTCCCTGTGTTCAGGTTTTTGAGTACCTAACAATTAACTGCTGTGAAATTGTTTCTGAGAAAATACTGAGTCTGCCTTAGTTCCTCTGTGGTTTCCCAGCTTCAGTAGTGTCAGCCAGCCAGTGCAAAGAGACAGAATGTCTCCAGACAGCCTGTAAATGCCATCTCCAGAATAAGAACTTTGTCAAGTTAAAAAGAGATGGCAGAATTCCATTAGGTTATTAATGACCATTTCTTCTCCCTGCTGAGATGCAGGAGCTTCCTCTCAACCTCCTTGCCCAGCATACAGCTTGGACTGAAATGCTTTGAGCACAGCTATCTTCACCTCACAGGTACTGAAGAAATTAGTGTAGTTGTAACAATCATACATCGTTTGCATCTCTTATGTATCAAGTGGTAGTGAAAGATGAGAGACTGAAAGTTACAAAAGTTAAATCAAGCAAGATTATTTCACATCTATTCTTACCCTGGCAAAAGTTGGACATAAATTTTCACAACTTTTAGATTTTTTTCTGAATACTCCTGAGCAGGTATTTTACTAGCTATTGAAAGCCAGATCTGCTACTTTCCCCATTTTTCTCCAGTTTGGGGTTGTTCGATGCCTGTTTTTATCTGGACTGGACCTTCATGTGCGGGCCAAGCAGAGCCTTGTAATTAGATATGACAGTCAGCTCATAGACTATTTCTAATGAAATCCTGCAAAGTGGAGCCATAATTTTAAAAGCACTTATCAACAGTTAGTGACATGAAATATGAATGGGTCTCTTTATGATGACAATGACAAACTTGTGATGTGACAATTGCTAAGTCTGTTTCCCCTCCTGTCCCTGCTCTGTAAAGAAGAAATAGCTGTGCAAAAAAGGCTCATAAATGTGTGAATGACCAACAGATACTAAACGATAAGGGAGAAATAAGTATTATTTAACAGTAAAATATGTATTATGCTGGATATAGTGTTCTCCAAGAAGCTGTTAGTGGTCTAATTGAATGCTGAAAATGAAAAATAGACCCCCTATGTCAGATGAGAAAAAGACCTTTCCTTTTTCAGCTCATTGCAAATACCTCTCTCTACAAAGCAAAGCAGGTCCCTCATGAGACAGATGCCCATTAGTATTGCAGGCAAGGCTAACTTATTTCAAAATGTATAAAAGACACAGCAGTTGATAAAATACTCTGTCTTCAGGGAACAAAGTTAAAAGCTTTTGTGCTATAGCAAAGCATTCAGATTCTAAGAAAACAAATGAGTTACAAAGCACCTCTTTGGAAGCTGGAAGTTCAAGCCTTCTCATTTCACAGTTCTTTATTCTTAAAAATAAATTAGAAAAACTTATATACATCCTGGGAGTGGCAGAAGGAATGATGCTTTCGGCTAAGTCATGGGAAGTTCCATATCTCTCCAGTGAGAACTGAATCAGCCCACACATAAATTATGTGATAACTAAAGTAAAAAAAACCTCAGTCACACTGGAGCTACTTAGCACCTACTTCTTTATGGAATAAAGAGAATGGTTCATTAACCTTTGTTTTCTCCCTCCTTCCTTCCTCTTTTCCATATATATGTGGACTGTCCTCCTTTCCTTCTGAAGGTCTAGTCTGAGCTGTGTTTAAGTCAACAAGAACATTTCCACAGCCCTCAGATCACCTTGGGTGACCCTGCAAAATTCCAGCTGTCCATCATGTCAAACAGAGCAAAGCCCAAAATCATCTCTGCAAAACTGGGGAGCTCAGGAAGATCCACTGCAGTAAAACAGGCTTTGGGATTCCAGGCCCACAACTCCTTTTACTGAAAATATTTTGGAAATTAAATTAAGGCTAGAAAACTCTGTGCAAAACAAGCAGCTAACAGTGGCCAATCTACTCAGTTTAAAGTGAGATAGGTGCACTTTTGCTCTTACTGTTCCTCCAGAGGTTCAGCCATCTTCTCTTGAACTATTTATTGTTCTGTATTATAATTTATAATTTGAGCTTCACCAACTTTCCAAAAGAAGGATAAAAAAAAAAAATAATTTCAGTGCCTTTTTAATGAAATAAAACTTTCCCAGAAACAAAACACAGACACCAAGTTGCACTGAACTCCATATCTGCAATACCAACTGGACAAGAGAAAAATACCCATATATACAACCCTCACTGACAACGAAATTTAACTTTATATTTAACATCCCTCTGCTTCCTCATTTGAAAGTATTTTCCTACCATTTTGTGGGTGCAATCTCTGCTGTGTTACAGAACCATTGTCTGCCACTAGCGATGAGATAAACTACTGCTTCTGAGTTGCAAAGTCCAACAATATTTTACATATAAAAGAGAAATACAGCTGAAAAAACAGAACTGCATTTAAATTTATGTAGCAGGTACAACATCCCAGCTGGAAACTGGATTTGATGGTGAGTACCAGAGATGGACTGTGGGTATCACAGTGTAATAGAGCAGCAGTTGAAACAACACTTTCAGTAACACATTATGCAAACTTCATTTATTCATTCAATGAAGAGGAAATATACTTAAGCCACAGTGCCAAGATATGCTATTTCCTTTGCCTGAAATGCATTTTTCACCTTGCCATACTACTAATGGAAAATATGTTGTAAACAACAAACAATGTATTTGATCTCACAGCACAGTTAATCAGGCAGTGAAGATTTTAACTGAAGTTTCTGTTGGTTTAGGCATGAAGAGGTTTTCTCTTTTTTTTTCTTCTTCAAACTTCATGGCCACTTTAAAAATAATGTATTCAAGAGGTGTTAAAGATACCTACACACATCATATTTGTCTGTCAGTGGTAATGTCCTGATTTGACTAGGACAGAGTTAATTTTCCCCCTAGTAGCTGGTACAGTGCAGTGTTTCAGATTTAGTATGAGTGTAATGTTGATGTCACACTGACGCTTTAGCTGTTGCTCTGTAGTGCTCTCTCTCAGTCAAGGACTTTTCAGTCTTGTGCTCTCAGGGAATAGATACACGGGACACAGGAGAGACCATGGCCAGGACAGCTGACCCAAACTGCCCAAAGGACATTCCACACCACAGAAGGCCTGCCCAGTTTCTACACTGAGGGGACTTGGACAGGAGGGGCTGATCCCTGCTTGAGGATGGGACAGGCATTGGTCAGCGGGTTGTGAGCAACTGTACTGAACATCACTTTTCTTTTAAGGGTTTTCTTTCTTTTTGTCTATTTCCTTTAAAAAATATTAGTGTAAATTTTATAATTAGATTTTACTTCAATTATTAAACTTTACATATCTTAACACAGGTTTTACCTTTTTCTGATTTTCCTCCCTGCCTCACAGCAGAGGGGTTGTGTGAGCAAGCTGGCTGAAGCTAAATGATGATGAGGCACATAAAGGCATATAAAATATAACTGCATTCCATGCAGCACATCTGTCAGCAGCAGTGGTGACCAGTAGTACCAGAGGGCTACTTCTTCATTTGTACCCTCAAAATTTCAGCAGAGGTCAAGAATGGCATTTTCTGAATTCAGTTGGGAAGAAAACTGTTTCCAATTTTCTGTGACCACAACTGTGGTGAAATAAGCCCTCAGCATTGCTGTGCACAACTTAGGAAGCAGCTGACTACAGAGTAACAGGGTTCTGGGAAAGATCCAAATCACAGCTGTCCACTGTCAGACCACACCAGAAGGAAGAGCACAACAGGTGTCTTTATCTTACTAAGACCTCAAAATTCATGCTAAATATTATTATGTATAATAGTATTTCTCAAGTTAACAAGAAATGAGATGACATTTAAAATTATATCATGAAAGTATATCTTGAGTTTTGATGTCAATATTGTTCCACCCATAAATAACAGAGTTGAACTAGACTCTAACCATCTACAACTGCAGGCATGTCCTCTCATGTGACATAAAATACAGGATACAAAAAGCTGTCTAATTTTGTCCTATATAAAAAATTAGCAAATTGAATTAATTTAACAAGAATACTGAGCAAAATGAGCCATAATTTCCTAATCTGTAATCACTGAATCATGTCGGGTCACATGCATATTGTGTCATGTTATGTTATCAACACCTATACAGCTTTATTTTCACGGAAGCACAAAGGCAGATTAATAATATTTGCATTTTCTGAATTTAGCAATCTATTTCCTATACATTCAAAATCAAAGTACAAAAGCTTACGCAAGAGATGTCTTGCATGACAGGAAAGAACCAATGACAGATGGAGAGCTGATGGATATTTATAGAGGATAAAGCCTTCTGAAATCTCCTGTGAGGAAAAGGTGTACTATAATACTATATTTATTTCTCATATTTACTGCCCTCTTAACAGACTCTTAAAAGACACACAGCTATGAAAGGCCACTCTTCTGCTATGGCAACACTCTAGTTTACACTCTCTGATGGTTTTCCCAGAACAAGAAAACTTTCCTGGTACTATTATAGTAAGAAAATGACAGAAAATAGCATCATATTTTGGTTTTTAGGTTCACTGTTGTTATCAAGCAATAGTCACAAATCTTTGTGGCCTTCAGAGTTTACTTATACTTCACATTTCCCTTCTAATCAACAGGTTCAGGTGATCTAAGTATCAGACATAAATTCTCTAAGTGTGAACATTTCAGACATGCTGCCCAATTCACATTAAAGTGCTTTATTTTCAGTGCTTCATGGCTTGGCTTTTGATTGCATGGAGTGCTATGAAATCAGTTTTTATGATTTGTGAAGGGCACAGACAATCAAACACAACTTTTATGTCATTACCCTGAATAAAAGCATATGTTCACTATAAAATTCCAGAGCTGTAGGAAAGGCCAACGAAAACAAAAACAATGTTGGATTGTTTACTCACTCCATTTATCCCACATTAATGTGGAATAGATAAAGGAGTTATAAAGCAACACAGCATGTTTAACTCTCGCTGCTGAAAGTCTAAAGCACAATAGGCAAATATTGGAACAGTTGGAAAAAACGAGCTGCTCCTTTTCCAGTACAGCCTATATCCCAAAACAATGCAAAATACGGAGTGGAAAATATTTAGGAATATTTATGAATTTTATATGCAAATTTTTTTGGTGTGTATTCTATTGCATTTAAAAGCCTGGCTTCACTCAGGCAGATAACCACTTCTGTGTGAATCTTTCGACAAGTAACTCCAACATATTCTTTATAGTTTTGGTCTATTGCAGTGGGAGGTGAGATTGTTATCATCTGTGCTGGTAAATGCCTGGAATTCTGCAAACTCCCTAGGTTAATTGTATACTTAAGTGTACATGAATAAGATATCAATTGCATTTAGCTTTAGGCAACAGAAAAAAATGCATGGTTACTACATAGGTATGGCATGTATTTTCACATCTGTCACACAGATGATTTTCTACTCCATGATGTTATGGTTATGGTCTTTTACTCAATGGTTATGGTTATGGTTATAGTTACCATGGCCAGTGGATATGATTTTTTACAACTGCATCTTGACATGGGATGCACAGATTTTTAGCAAGCTAAGAATATATACACCATTTTCTAATTCAATACAGTACTTTATCTTTTAGCCAAAACTATTTATCAGCTTTGGCAAAGGACTTCTTTAAATTACATCCTCATAATTTTTTTTCTTAAACAAAGGCATACTAGCTTATTTGTATCAAATACAGATGTTTGCAAAATATGTTTTTTAAGTTAAAAAGCTTACCATCTATAATTTATCAAAAATCTTTCAATCAATTGGTGAACATGATTGTCAAGAATTAAAACTTGAAAAGACAACCAAGAAGCTAACTCACATGGATGCAGCTTAAAAATGTAGATTAAAAATTGCCATGAAATATGCTGACCATATCATGTACCTACAGTGATAGAGGTTCACCCGACCAGCAGTCTGGGTGTCTTCAGAATTTGGTTTGGATGTCTGAAGATAACATAACCATGTTGCTAAGGTAACAAGTGTTGGGTTGTTTGGGTTTTTTCCTGGAAGAATATACAGGCATGTAAGACCAGTATAAAATAGACAAATAATATCTTGATGCCCGAGGGCTTTCTTGCTTTATATTTGCCACTTTGCAGAGATGCTTGATATTAATCTTTCCTGATTACAGCTGATTACGCATTTCCTCATTTAAAGACTCCATTAGAAACCATCTGTGTAAAATGGAGAAATAACTAAAGATTCACAAGAAAGAGCAAACGGTTCGGTTTAGGCAGTGCTGCAGCCCTGCTCGGCTGCAGCCTCAAGTGAATCACGGAGCACTTTTGTCCAAGGCATAACAGAGAGAATGTCAGTGCAAAGCGACTCATACATCAGGGAAATCTAAATCATTGTATAAATAAAATAAGCTAGCACTGTGAATATCACAAAAAATCCCCAAAACCCAAAAGATCTGATTCCATTTAAAAAGTAAATTACACTGCACTCTTTTCCCCTTTTGTATTTATTTTCTGTTAACTATATTTTATTTGCATGAATCTTCCTGAAAATTACATTACAAATTGCATTATAATGGGAAATCTCAGAGCACAGAGAAAAGTTAGTTACCCTCAGCACTCAAATGACTATACTAATATTTTGTCAATTAAATGAACTAGAGAAAATATTCAACTATGAACACCTTGCTTCATGAGCTTAAGACAGGTCAGGTCTGGGATCAGATGACATTACACTGCTGCAATGCTGGTGTCTCATTGTCAGGTTTTATTCAAAGAGGGCAGAGGCTGAAGTATTAGAGGTTTCCGTTTCCTAAAAGCAGGTGCCCTTTTCCACTACAATCTTTTTTCCTTTGCTTCCTTCCTCCTATCCAGTGCTTTTCTCCTCCCAGAGAAAGAATACCTACATATTTGAATCAGACATTTATAGGAACAAATTCGGCTTTGGCTCTGAGGTTTTTATTCCCTATAAATTCACTACTTGCACTTCTGGTAAATTACCATCTTTCCATCTACTTTCAGGCAATTCAAAGCTGTATTTTTAGGAAGTGAGGTGCAAGTCAGAAACACAATTCCAACCTGTCCACATGCATCATCACTGCAAAAAGAAGAGCTGCTTATAGTTTAATGAATAGTGTTCAGTGCTTTCCCAAGCTAATGAGCACCACTAGGTCATATTTTAGTACATGATTTGCTGTTGAGCAGTCTCTTTTGGCCGTGAGAGTCATTAGTAACATGGTAACAGGAGGTGACAGCGTTAAATGGGGGTGAAGGAGTGAGATACGATGGAAGTGGCAGCATCTCATTGTGCTGGAGTATAGGCAGAATAGAAGTTGTGTGAAGGGCTGACATGGACATAAAGAACAGATCACTGTACTGATGAGAAGAACTGGGGAATTAGATTAGGAACTGCAAAGAGGAATGGAGATTAAGAGGAAAGGACAGGTGGAAAAGGATGGGCAGAACACGGATGGAAGCTTGGTGAACTGGGAGTTTTATGCCAGGAGAAGGAACAAGGAGTTGATAGCAAAGGGGTGTGAAAGTCCTAGGTGCACAAACAGAGAGGCCACTCTCTGAGATGTAAGAAGGGCTGGGACAGCAGACCTTGGGACTTTGCTGGGGTAACTCTAGAGCCATTCTGACTGTGACCCCGTTTGGCAGCGGGCATCATGTACAAAGGTCCAGGCTTCTCTCATCATCCTCTCATTCAAGTCAAATGCATTCTTTTTTTGCTGACATTCTTTTCAACTGCAATGCACTAGGGCAAAACAGAATGACAGGGAATCACTGTAAAGGAAATTGAGGTTGCAGCCTGATCCAAGGCACTTGTACAATTGCATCATAGTAGTTTATGAGCTTCCCATACTCCAAGCCATAAAAAAATCATCTGCAATCAAACTCAAACATTTGAAACATGAAAATAATGAAGTACAAATATACTTCTGAATACATAAGATGTTTAAAAAGAATCATTTGAAAATATTGTCTTCATACAGCACACGTTAGTCTACAAATTTTGTCTACTACAGGAGCGTGGTAGCTTGCTCCGTCACATGAAAAACAAGACTTAAATTAGACATAATTAACCCCCCAAATGTTTGTATGTTCTATAAAGATTAGCTTGAGCATCGAAAATTTAAGTTTTTGCATTCTGAATAAAATACACTTATTTTCTGTAGAACTTCACCTCTTTTTCAACATCAGCTACTTGAGATCAGACAGATATACATGAATAATACATTAAATTTTAAAATACAGCATTTGAAGCTGTTGTAGACATTTTGAAAAAATACTGTAAAAACAGGTAGAAAAGAGGAAAACAAAAGTATCTAATAACATGCTGAGCAACTGACCACCATATGCTACTCATATAAAGAACTACAGGTATTCTATCGTAATTCTGTCAATCACTGTTACTGTTTTTCATATTAAGTGATCATGTATTCAATAGTTGTACTCAAGAAAACAAACACGGAACAAAACATATCTATAACAGTTTATTATAAATGGAAGATGTCTTGCACACCGAGTTTGCTCAACAAGCTCTCAAAAGCAGTGCCCAGTATTCAAAGTACAATGTTGCACAATGCTCTTGTCCTCAGATATTAATAGGTCTTTAGAATGCATTTTTCCTTGAAAACCATCCGTTTTTCACTTCCTGACCCCCAAATAATCCTTCCACCAGACTTAATTTAGCTCATTGATACTTTTGATGCCATCTGAATAGTTTATCGTTTTTGAAAGGGAAAAATATTTTCAGAATGTGCTGTTTTTGCACATGTGACATTTGGTGAGGAAGGAAAAAGACGTCCACGGAAATGATTTTTTTCTGAGAGGAGCTGCTGAGAGCTTCCTCTATGTCTGACAAAAACCAATCAGTGCTTAGGTTTTAGAATTGCAACCTGTTAAACCACTGAGAAAGTTGAACACGCCTCTGTGAACACTCATTTTGAAATGGGAAACTCTCGGGAAACTCTCTTCTTTCTCCCGCCTGAGTGTACACAGGTACCAGCGTGGCTTGGCCCGTGGGCGCGGCCGGGCCGGGTGGGATCAGTGGCGGGGCCAGGCCCGTTCGGGCACGGTCCCCGCGGCACGGCTGACACTGTGCCGCTGCTGAGGCACAGCCCAAACCGCTGGGCAGGGGAAGGGCAGCCATCCACCCGCCGATGCTGCCGCTGCTGCGTTCTAGCCTGGCTGGAGAGATCCTAGCCACCCCCCCAGGGCAACCACCAGCGTGTCTTGCTGCGCCCCTGCTATCCTGGCCCATCCCCCGGCGCGGCCGCTGAAAAACTCTCCACCGTAAACAGCTCCGGGCCGCCACCCAACAGGGATCACATGGGCAGCTCTCGGGCGAGATATTCATTCTTTCACTGCACAGATGAAACCTGCAAACATCCATTTTCTCTCCTGAGTGAAAGAAAAGGACAGAGATGAAAGACACACACAGAAACAGCATGGAGACATCAAGGTAAGACAAGAAGGAAGAGTCAGATCCCTGATGGGAGGAGATGGGGAGATGTCTTGGACTGAAATTCTCTTGTAAGCTATGGAGAAGATATGATTGATATGTCAGACTAATTGTCAGACTAACTAACTACAGTTATGAGCAGAAGCACCATAAGAAGCACGCACTTACTGCTGAAGTAAGCAGATGTTGAAGTAGCTGTGATCCCATAACAAGTTTGAACAGAGAGTGATGAAGACCCTTTGCCTCCAGGGAAGACCTCTGTTCCCAGAGCTGAAGATGATCTCAGAGTTAGATGAAGAGAATTTGTGCTTTTGAAGAGTTTCATACTTAAAAATGGTACCCCATGTTGACATGGTCCTTGAAAACAGTTGTGGGGAAACCTGTAAGTCATGGAAAGGGATTTTTACACAGTGATCAGATTTCCATTCTCCCAGGCGGTTGATTCACTGCGACATTGAAGCAACGAGAGAAATGTTTCTTGTGCAGTCTCCATAGACTGAAGAGACTTCTTGCCCTAAGTGAACTGAAGAAAGAGAGGGTAAACTGACTGATTTGTTTCTGTACATTGTCAACGTGAAAGAAAAGAGAGTGTGGGGGGAGAAGAAGTGTTCTGAAGGTTTTATTCTGATTCTTACTGTTTTTTCTTTTAGTTTCCTTTAATAAAATTTTTCTTTATGTCCTTTAAAGTTTGAGCCTGCTTTGCTCATCTCCTAACCCTATCTCACAGCAAGAAATGAGTAAATAGTTCTAGTGGGTGCAGTGGCAATTTGGCCAGCATTAAATCCACCACATAAATTGGTGCGTTGGCCAAAAAATCTCAAATTAGCAAACTAAAACAACTACACAGAAGAATGAGCCTAATTAATTATATTGATAATGACAAATATTTTGTTCAACATTCAAACAATTTGAGCTTTCCTGTTGCCTGGTGAGAGGATTTTGTTCTTTTAGAACCTATAATTAAAACCAAACCTTCATGGTCAAATAGAAGCACCAGTGGAAGACCTTGTCCCTGTACAGACCTACACCAGCTTATTCATAAGCTGAAAATTAACTTCAGGCTTTTTGAGCTAATAGAATTGGTAATTAGCAAGTCTAAAACACAGTTCTGAACATTTGCTCTCCTGATGTTTTTGTTTTTGCTTTTTTGTTTTTGTTTTTGTGGCTTCTACGTGGAACATTTACATTGCAACTGCCCTTTGTACTGACTTCCTATCTGAAATCTTAATAATCATTAGCAATTATTTATTATATCAAAACGTTATATTCTAATTTAAGGCTAGTAAAATGCTATAGAAAGAAATCTATGCTCATGAAATGAAGTTCCTTTTGTTAAAGCAATTTCAACGTTCTTCAACAGCTATTGAAAATAAAAAACACTCCAATTAGAACATTGTGGATTCTTTTAGATGCTTTGGAAGAAGAAAAAGAAAATCCTTCTTTTAGGCTGAGTAGGGTAGTATGCTTAAAATGCTGCACAGCAGAGAAATACCTGTCCATGCATTATTTCTACTCTCCGTTTGAATAGTGTCATAAATTGACTTGAAAATGATAACTCTGAACATTCACTTAGCTATTTCTAAGTAATTACTACATTTTTCCCCTCAGGAATAAACTGTAAAATGTAAATTATGTGGATACTTGCATGTTAAAAACCATACCCAAGTTTCTACAAAATGTTATTCATGAATCTTTGCATCATGCTGGCCTGCTCCTCAAAGTACTCGAAGGACCCATTTGTAAACCAGGATGGGCTAAAATTTGTTGATTTGCTTAAATTTAACTTTAAAAAATCCTGTGACTCCAAGATACATGTCTATCCTGGAGAATTTTCAGTGGGATTTCAAACTAGGTCTCCTGAGTGGGTGAACAGCTGCCAGCTGAGTGACTGGTCAGACAGGCTCTAGTCTGTCGTAGCCTTTGCATTTGGGCTTTGGCTTAAGATACTGCTGAAAAGAGATGAGCCTTCTCTTACAAAATGTAGCAGGCTACCTTGGAACAGTCCCAAGTTTTCAGAACTGCTTGGCTTCAGTTATATGCATCTGATCACAGAAATTTAAAAACATTGAGATGACATTTCTTTCAGTCTTGAGGTTTATGGGGGAGGGAATAAAACTTTAAATGTCTTATCTATCAAAATAGCAGAAAGATTCTAAATTTTGAATAACCTTGATGCAGATGGAAAGCAACAAAACACCTCTATCTGAAGTTTGAGAAGAAGCTTCACATTACCATCACAGAGTTGACAAGAAGTGACAAACATTTGCTTCATCCTAAAAGCTTGTTTAAAAACCAGAAGGGGACAAAATGTAATGTGTCTATCACAGATATGCTGTTCAGCATTCAAGTGGTAACTCATAATCTCAAATAAGAAATTTTAAAATGAAAAAACCTGGGTGTCCATTTCTATTAAACTAGGACAAGATGCAAACTCATTGTGATAGCCCTGTCATCCAGTCTTATCCCCAGCTCCCAAAACTTGCACAAAGAATGTTGTAATCAGTTCTGGATGACACAAAATCTCTCAGGCCCTGTCAGGCATAATCCTTTCGTAAAATAAGCTTCTTTACCTGTGATACTATCACCTGTCAACAGAAGTGATGTGATGCCACATCAAGGACAACATATAACTTGATTCAGATATGGAATTTTAAAGAAAAAAATACCAATTTTGTATAAGTAATCCGATTCAGAGATTTCTGACAAGTGCAGTTTCAGAAATTTGAGGTATTTGAGGTACTTATGACAAAATGACATAATTTGTCAATATAGCAAAGATATCTTCACGGTGAGTGGTCAAAATAATTGCAATTAAACCACTCCCTAGTTACTGTTTAGATGATGATACAGTAAGAATGACAATACAACCCAGTTAGTGACATTTAGAACTCTTGGAAATATTTCAAATGTCTCTGTAATCATGTGTATGGAGAAATAGTTTCTCTTTTGGTTTTGACATTACAAAGGTGTTTAGTAATGTTATTTTCCCTGTGGTCCTGTCTCTGAGAGTCTCGGGTCTTGCACAAGATGTCCCATTAGTCTTAACATTAGCCTAAGTTGTGTATATTTTCTAGAAGAGACATATAGCTCCTGCTATTGTTTTATATCCATCTGGGTCCTTTCATAGTGCCTTAAGATGATTGAAAAAATAGTATTGTCTAATGTGTTTTACATAATTTTTCTACATGATTTCTGACAGTTTACTACATTTACCCGTTTATTCAACACATGCATAGATTTCTAAGTAGAGAGAAGAGCCCACTATGATCATCCAATTCACCCTCCTGCACAAAGTAGAACTCATAATTCAGCATGCCAGATTAAAAAATGTATTATAAGCATAGCCTGTCTTAAAAAAACTTCAAAACCCTCAACAAAATCTGTTTTCTAGTTAATGACTTAAAGAATCAGCAACTCCATCATATTGTCACATAAGCATCATAGAATGACAGAATGGTTTGGGTTGGAAGTGACCTTAAAATTCATCCAGTTCTAAACTCCCTGTCAACTTTATTTTGAAAATGTGATGTCTGTTAATGGTCTCCTGTTACTGACATATTTAATATCATACATGTGATAAAGGATCTGTTTAACCTAATCACTTCCCACTTAAAGGCAAGCTTTAGAGCTCTTTCTCGTAGTTAACTTTTTACACAGGGATAAATTACATTTGGCTTCACTATGTTGATGGTCAAGTTATTTTCAGAATTACATTTTTCAAGAGTACCTTGTCACCTCTCCCCTCCCACATTTAAGTATGGCAAAGCATTTTATTCCTTGAGGTGTGACACTTCATTTTAATAAAGAAAAGAGCTGAATGTTCTATGTGATCAGCTTGCAAAACGATATAAATTCTGTACTGAATTAAGATCTTCTTTTGGACATACTATATTTTTCATTCAGGACTTTGTCCTCTGATCAAACCATAAACACCATGCTTTTTATTAAAGTATTTTTCCAGTTCCTCTAGACTCTACTATAAAACAAAAATGACATTTCCACAAGGCTATAATTTGTTCTCTATTTTGAACACTGTTGAGTGTGTAAAACCGGGGTCTCTCTCAGTTCATCAGAGAGAGATCAGAATGCAGGAATCAAATTAAAACCTTCAGATAAATTAAAGTATATTAAGCCACTCATACATGAAATAGAGGTGTAAGCATAAGTTTTAAGTAAGTAAGTTTAAGTAAGTGAGAATATGTTTTAAGTGCCTTAAAGAGCAAAAGCCTTAGAATCTGGTGTAAAAAACAAGCTTCAAAAACAAGCTTCAGTGAGAGCTCAAAAACATAATTCTACACATAATAAAAACATAGTAAGAATATTGCATACATTCTTCAGATAGAACAGATAGGCTATATGAGCAATTATGTGTAAACTTTCCTACTATAGAATTAGAATTCTAATAGGTTTAAAAGAAATGCGTCAGGTTCATGTTTTTAGCTCATTGGATAATTTGTAAATAAAAATCCGGTGCACTGGGGAGAGACTTTCTCTCTCTCCCTCCCTCCTCACCGCCATCACCATCATCCGGAAGAAGAGAGGAGCTGCTGCTGCAACTTTGGCCCTTCTTGGGACCTTGCAGCAGAGACCTGCTTCTACTTCTAACTGTGACTCCATGCTTTTAGCATGGACTTTAACACTTGGGTCTCTCTGTCTCTGAGACTGATGTGACTCTAGAAATAAACAACTTTATAGCAACCAACAACTGCTCTTGCCTTTTTTGAAGACCTAGACCCATGACAGTCTTGACGGAACACAATCTTTGGTCCATAGTCTTATTAATGTTTTTAAATAGACATCAATCATGCTCTAATATGTTCTAATACTCTACCTGTCTGCTTGTGGGAAGTGCGGGAGATTGTGGCTGGGACCCTTCTGTTGATTCTGTATGCAACCAGTATATTAGTTAAAAGAAAAGCTTTAAAAATATATATGTGGACTCACATATTCACGTTCTACATGAACAGTTTCTATCAGACACACTGATCAAGCACAGTCCTGTTTAACAAACCGTTAACATATTCAGTTCATCAATTGAGGATCCTTATTGAATCCTCACGGTGATGACAGACTCATGAACCTGTAAAAGAAGTATGATCCCCAGAATGCACCCTTGAACTTGGGAGGACAGGACACAGTAGATCACTATAACAGTTATTTGAGAGCCAATGTCTTCTGGTATTTTAATATTGTAGTAAAAATAATGTGCTTGAACTTTGGAAAATACCTTTTGTCCTCCCTACCTAAAATCTATTATATGAGAAGACTGATTTATCTATTGATTGAATTTTATACTGCTATGACAGTTCTTTGCAGAGAAGGACGAAAAATATTCATCCCCAGTGCTTTCATGATCTAGAAAAAAAAAAACCTCAAAAAGAAAAAAAAAGCATTCTACTCTCTCTTTACTTTTGAAATACTCAGAGGCTTATAGACTTGACATTTGTTAATCAGAACACAGCCACTCTTCCAAGCCTTCCAAATAATTCCTGTTCTCTCTTTCAAATTAACTCTGTCTTGTAGGAAAAAAACCCAGCAGTTAAACATTTTCAATGCACTATGTAAACAGAACAGTGTACACAGCCAGAACAGATATCAGGGAGCAAGTTCTGAGGTCTTACTTCCTGCACTTGTGTTCTTAGTTCTTTGATGATTGATCCCATCACTTGTCTTGTGATACCATGCTTAGAAGCTCATGCTGTAGCTACTCTTCAGCTATTCAAGTATGACTGGGTGGCTACGCAGAACCTTGATGAAAATTACTGCATTTTGGTTGACTGAACCGAGAAATTTTTTTTACAAAAAAGAGCTGTGGACTGTGACACGATTTTTAAAAATTTTTGTGTCTTTATTTCAATTGAAATTAGACAATGTGGGAAGAAAATAGCCTGATTGCTTTCTGAAAGTGTCATACCAAATACTAAAAATCTCAGAGGGAACCACTTCTGTGACTGAGCTGAGAATCTTTCCGCTAAGATCTGCTGTGTAGAAAATAGCCTAAGAGCAGTGATCAATCTGATCAGCATAGGTAACTCAGAGAGGGTGAGTATGAAAGATTATTTTATAGAATTAAACAGTACTCAAAAGCAGTCAAAGCACACACACATGTTCATGAAGTGAACAATCATTTGCATTCTGCAAGAACTCAAATTTCCGAAAGTCATCACAATTTGGAGGCTTCGAGACAGCTGATGCTGCAGGTGAACACACAGGTGACCA
The DNA here is from genome assembly GCA_037013685.1 of Acridotheres tristis. NCBI lineage: Eukaryota > Metazoa > Chordata > Aves > Passeriformes > Sturnidae > Acridotheres > Acridotheres tristis. The sequence goes on along the minus strand of CM072889.1, from coordinate 10,001,755 downwards.
CAGCACAGCTAGTATTAGCACAGGAAAGGTACCTCTTTTACACACATTACCATGGCTCTTGAAACATAGAACAATGTTCCACAAATACACAAAGGTTCTAGAGTTTTTTTTAAAGCACAAAATAACTCCACTATCGTAAAACCTAGTGCAATCTTATGTGAGCCTCTGCAGTTGATTCATGTTATCAATCAGAGCTGTCTGAGCAAATGCCTGAAGAGTAAGTACAAAAGAACAGCAATCCAAAAACATACCAGAAAGGGAGATAGGATAACTATCAAGTAAATTTTAGCTGGAAGCAATGATAAACTTTTCTTCAGAAAGGTCAGAAAGACAAAAAGTGGAAAATATTAAATAATTCAGAAATATGTATGATATCTCAAAAAAAAAAAAATAAAAAGAATGAAAATCATGTATATCAAATATGTTTCCATAAAGATAGAAAGGGAACAAAACCATCAGTAATGTCACAGTAGAAGCCTATTTCTTATAATCTGCTCAGAAGAAAATAAAAAAGTCTTTCTTTGGAAAAAAAACCAAATAAACAAAAAACCCCCAGAAGATGTGTGCAAAGGCTGTGTTCTCCTAAAAGTAAATACCTTTGCCATGATGTCTCTTGAAAAAGCACATTAGGAGCACACAGAACCATCCACTTTGGTGTCAAACCCAAAGCTTAGAGGAACGTGGAGGAAATAATTCTGGGAAAGGCTACAGCACATTTGATTAGTAAGGAGGAACTAATTCCAGGATTTTAGCAGACAGTGTGGCTGCTTCAGCATCTCTTTTGTGATCTAAAAATCAAAAAAGTATCCTTAGACTGAAACCTCAAACCTCTATTCTGATAAGATAGCTTGTGTAGTTGGTTTTATGCCAATATAAACAACAGATACAGAAATAATTCAAAAATTTTCTTTATTTAAGTTGATAGATCAAACGTTTAGAGTACCCTACTCCCAGAACCTCAGCATCTGAAAACCTACTGAAAAAAAGTAAAGGGCTAGAAGAGTAGCAAAGGAAATAGCCAAAGAATTGATTGACAGCCTTCCTAACTTTTCAATCTATAAGGAGCAAAGAATTAAATGATCACTTTATGAAATAATCAACCAATATTTGTGAAGATGTGCATAAAAAGGCAATAGTCATTTGACAAGAAAAACTGAGATAAACAGCTACTATTTTTATTTCTTGATATTATTAATAACTTTCGATTTCAAACAAACATTTATTGTAGGAAAACTTAAAAGCAAAGAATATATATTGGTTTTTCCAATACCTATTTTATTGCCAGTATTTAATGTTATTTTATTTCTGCCCTAGATTTGCCTAACTTGAACTTTCATTTCTAAGACATTTTTAATATATATATTTAAACCTTTCTTTGGTAAATTGAAGGCTCATCTGTTAGTAACTTTCTATTACACTGACATTTAGAGAAAAATCTGATCACCATATTGTATTTGACAAATACTTGAAAACTTATATTCCTGAATATTTTCTCAATGAATTGCATTTTCTCTTTAATCTTTCTTTAATCATTCATCATTCAACTCACTGAGCTTCTCTATATTTTTTAACGTTCATCCTCAATTGTAGACACTGGAAATGAACACAGTACAGGGAACAGTGCTGACATAGAGAGTTCAGCCAAGAATAAAAACTTATTAGAAGCCAGAACAATCAGGAGCCTGTTCTTAAAGCTCTCCATCATTAGAAACTCAAAGACATAAAGGAATAAGAAAAGCTCATATTCCATATACAGATGGGTTATAGCTTATGTTAGCAACATCCATCACTAGTGAGCCATTTACAATATTTCCTTCCATAAAAACCTCTGGTCAGTGACAGTAACTCCTGGTGAGACCCTATCACTGGAAAGGCTAAAATACTAAACTGGGTGAATGGACATAATATTTGTTGTTAATTCATCACCATCATTTCCAGAACACTGGTCAAGATTACAGCTTATTAATGCCTTATTAGCTGAGTTTAAATCCCAGAGGAAGTAGTTCAAGTCAGCACCTGAAGGTATGTTATTAGGAACGTGTCCAAGAGTGGGGAAACAACACGAAACACAGTAATTTGCAAATTTCTTTGAGAAAGGCTTTTAATTTTTTTTTTTAATTGGGGGTATGAGAACAATGGGACTGTGAACTTTCAAGTATCCAGTAAATTTTTAGCTTCCTTAAAAGCACTTTTGTTATTAAAAAGTATTTTTATTTTAAATTTATTTCTAATTAGTATAGGTACTCTGCAAAGGCCGGTGGGCCTACTAAGAAGGAGCCCATAACCCGCCCCTGGAGGGAATGTCCCTAGGTGATAACCTCCATTGTTGTGGTGAGAAAAGATGTTTCTCCCAACATACTTTGCTACTTTGTGCAAAGTCAGTGTGTCCCATTGGCCCTTCCCCTCATCCTGCCTCTGAACCACCCTCTCTCTATCCCTATACACTCCCTTGCTCCCTCTGACTTCCCCGAGTCTTATCTTGTCCCTGAGCCCCTTCACAGCAGAGGCCTAATAAAGACCTTCTGTGGAACTCGAACTGAGGACTGTGTCCCTCCTTCTGTGTCACAAGAGTGGAATCTCTGGGCAGGAGTGCAGCTGTGCCTGTGCCTCCGAGGTGTCTTTCTCAAGATGCTTTTTTCGAGAAGGTCTTGGCACTCTGATCGATGCCCACCGCCACAACAGTGGTCCACTCATTTCTTCCTCCTGTACACTTTTTAAAGCCCAGTGTAAATCTTGTGTAAAAGTTGAAATTCCACATAAAGTTTGCATCATGGGAGTACTAGTGGATCAGCTGAAATAAATTTTGTTTTGCTTGAAATGAAATAAATTGTCAGGCCATGGCTTCTGGTTCACCTGCTCAACTAAGTAACCTGCATTTGCTCTAACCCCTTTTTTATACACAGAACCAATCTAGCATGAAGAGCTTGGAAGTCAGTCAAAGTACCTAAAAAGGAATGCACTTAAACTCCACTTATTTATTTATTAAACAAATAGGTACTGGTGTGCAAGCAAAAGAAACTGAGGAATCAGTGAATAAAACTAGGTGGCAAGGAGATTTAGAAGATCAAATGCTCACTTTTTGTCCACAGAAAGTGGACACAAACATAGGAGGGATGGAAATGTCTCACTGGCCTAAACTGAATTGTCACCATTTTATTGTCATCTTTCAATCTTCCTTAAACTCTTTGGGAATCTGCAAATAACAGCAGACTATATTCTGTGCATGACATTTTAGAGGAAGATTGATGTGTACTCTTCTGTTTTAATTGCAGTGCTGGGATGCCACAACCCTTTGTGGGGCCATGATTTTCAAAAGTAGCATAGAAACTGTGCTGCAATCATTCAAAATTACACTGAGCTCTGTAGTCCTCTATTACAGTAATTTTTCAATACTTCCCATCCCTACCTTTACAGCACAGTTGCACTCAGAAGATCATAACAGGCTTTGGATAATAGAAATAATACCAGTTATTGTAATCCCTCTGACACAAGCTTGCCTAGCAGTAGCCAGAGTAGCCTCCCATTAACTTTCCATTTATGCTTAGTGTCATTTTGTTATTGCTGTGCTATTACTCTCAACACGTCTCACTGCGAAAACAGCCTCTCTATTTTACAGTGAGCTATCACCTAAACATCAGTGAACATTCTTGCAAACAGACAAGGGAGCGTGCAGGGGACAAAGTGAAGCACTAATGAACAAGAAAACAGGAAGGACACAAAACAAGGAATCTCCTGTATAAAAGTGAATCCAACTGACCTCCTGGATTTCTATCCGAATGATAAAGTATCTGGTGAAATTAAAATATTTCCTCATGCAGACATGATTGAGATTTCTTTTTTTATTCATCTCCTGGTAACTGATTAAGTAAATTTTATGTGTTTTCAACTATGACAGGTTGTAATCTCTAATATTGACTCAGTTGAATGGCCTCATCAGTAGAGTGAATTAATTCATCACTCCATGTGTCACTTCTACCTGCTATGACATAAAAAGCCTTTTTTTCTGGTGATGATTTAATGAGGGAAGCTCAGAAGTGCAGCATATATTTTTGATATTGAAATTCACTTGTAACCCAAAATATTTTTTAAATAAATGCTGGTTGATTGGTGAATATATTTTCTAAATAATGTTTATATGCTGTGTGTTACAACACAATGACAAATTGAAATGAAGACTAAATCTAATTTTGAGAAAATGCTTCTTTTAGAAATCCATAAGGCAGTTTGTGAGATTATGCTGGTTTTAAAAATAAATTTTAAAAAAAGGCTACTGAAAAGGAATTCAATAAGTTAGCTTCTTAGATAATGTCATTATCATAAACTAGCAGTTTTCATTAAAATCCAAACAGATTGGACAGTAATAGATACAGTTTCTTACTTCTTTTATTCACACTGGATATTCCTTTCGTATAGCTTGCTGATATGAAATGGTTGCATTTTTGCTGATAATGTTATGAAACTGTAGACTATGAATGCAAATTTATTTTGTAGCCTGAGAGGTCCATTCAAAAACATTTGTCTAGGACTGATTCAGCTTCATTTTTATACACTTTCCTTCCATGGTCGCTGAAAACTACTAGCACATTATTCAAGCAGATGCCAACCTGATGCAAACATTCATGGGTTCAGTGGCTTAGGGAATAATCACAATTTACACCAGCTGACAAGCAGTCTACCGAAATGGGCCTATATTCATATAAAACCAAACTGTATAGAAATAATTTTTTATAATTAAGAAGAATACAAGTCAAAAACATACACTTGCTGAAGGAATATGATATGTATTTATTCAGTCCACCTCACACTGATGAAAGACTGAGTTATCTATTTTAAATTTAATACTCAGATTTATGATGGACATAGTATTGTGGATACAACAGACTTTGTTCTCATGAGACAGAATTCTTTGGGTCAAATCTATGTGCTTTTTATACAACAAGACTTTGAATATCATAGCCACTGCTAGAAATGTATAAAAATGAATAATGCATTTTCTTTGGAAGAGACTTCAGGTAGAATGAGTTGAGAAATGCTATATATATAAAAAAGTGTTATACTAAATGCATAAATGCAAAGGTACTTCAATCAAATTCTTCCCCTAAGCTTGACTCAGCCAGGGGAAACAGGTATGAAAAAAACAAATACAGATCCTATGTATGTTTCAGGTTTAATTGTCTTTTTTGTTGCTGTATAGATAAATAACCAATTTAAATTGGAAGGTTCTTTAGATAACATATAAACAACTATTATGATAAATAACCATTCTCTAAATCTTAAAGAAAAAGGTTTCCTTGAAATACTTCTTCAGACTTACAGAGTTAGACTTTGAATTTAGATTTTGTCCAACTGTATTCTTCATGAATGCAAGTTGATATATTTGTATGCAAATCACATAGGTAGACAGTCATTGACTTTTTATACTAATACTACTTATTTGTACCTACACGTTGCCCAGAGAGGCTGTAAAATCTCACTCCTTAGAGGCATTCCAAAATCCATGTGGACATGGTCCTGGGTAATCTGCCCTGGTGGCCCTGCCTGAGCAGGACGTTGGACCTCTGGAGGTCCCATCCAATTTCATCCAGTCTCTATCTCTGATGGAAAGATAGCTTCATCTACAACAATTATAGTTATTTTAAGATAGCTACTTACATTGCCACATGATTTAGATAAATGTGGAGTCTTAACTATAAAGCCGGTTGTTTGGTGATCTTCTAATAAAAATTGAAATACATTGAAAACATTGAATGCTGTTTGAAGACTGGTTATGGTAAGGATGGATTAAAGGTTTCTTTAAAGAAAGATCTCCCAGTTAGAATGACAGAGAACTTGCTTACATTACCCACCTACATCACAGCAATTCATTTCACATTTTCATGTTCTATTTGTCAAACACTGAAATACATTCTCCCCTCCAAGTTTATTTTAGTCATTACATGATAGCATAAAATCATTTTGCTATGCAGATACGAAAACTAGGAACTTAAGCTGGAAATAAAATGTTAAAAACCTGGTTCATATATAAATTTCATTGTTTGGTGTGATAATTTACTTCAGTCCATTCACTTTGCATGTGCCTCCCATTCCTCTCCCACTGTAATTACCTTCACTGTTTATTGCACACAAGCCATTTCTATTACTAATCCGCATGAGATATAGGAAACACAACACCTGTTACTGATCTATATTTCAGTAAATTATTTAACGTTATGCCTCAAGAGAAAATATTAGCAAAATGTTATAAGGTAGATCAGGAAATTATTACAACAAGAACAGAAAACGCATGTGACAAAACAAAAATCCTGAGCTTAGAAAAGGTTAAAAACATTTAATTCCTTGAGATTCAATTTGGACCCATCTTGTAAAACTGTTAAAGAGAATTCTTTTTAATAAAAATAAGGAATGTTCTTGTGAACTGTGATGATGGAAGAAGTTCAGGCTGTTTCATGAATGTAGAAAAGCTCCAGACACTGTACAATAGAACTGCATATCCTTGAGGACTCATGTAACACAAACAGAATGAAGTTCAGTAGCACAGGAAAGGGAAGGATAGGAAATTGGAAACTATTAGCAGAAGTATGTTCCTACAGTTGAAAGATCACAAAATAGAAAATATGAAAGAATCAAATGTTTGGCACTGTGGGATTTAGAGTGAGATGACCAAGTGCAACGCTGGGACACATCAGTCAGTGAGACAACTTAAAGAAGCACCACACTCATACAGAAGTATTTGTGCTACTCAAGCTGTACTCCTCTTTATAATTCATCATATGTATTCAAAGAATAGTACTGCAAACTGGAACTAGATACAGAGATGAGTTTTCTGAATGATCAAGAAAATGGATTCTTAGCAGAGCAAAGATGATCAGCCTCTCATTTTTACCCCAGCAAAACCAAGGTCAAGTGTGAAAGGCAGATTCACTTTGAAGGCCATCTGAAATCCCAGCTAGAAACTCAAAGTACAACTGGGTTTCAGATAATAAGAATTCAGGCGACCTTTTTACAGTTTGATCCTTGTAACAGAAATTTTCTGTCTCCATTTATGGGAGTGAGAAGTAATTGCCTTTGAGGTGCATGCTTGCAGATATGGAGTATGTAACTGTAGAGAGCTTTGTTAGCAGTTTATATCAGCTAGGAAATGAAGCAATTTCTATAGCATATCTGTAAACCATGAACTTAGGAGATCATATTTTTCTTTACACTTCTTTCTATGTTGATTTTTTAGCACATCAAAGATCTCTCATTAGAATTACATCGACAAAGAAGCCCATCACCACATCAGCTTATTACACCCAATTATAGAATCTGAGCTGCTTTGTTAAGGTATTCATTAACCTTTTCAGAACTTACAATAAGAAATCTAATCAAATAGAGGTGGTAGGGTGCACTCTGAAATGAGAAAAGTTGTCATAAAGAGTAAATTTTAATGCACTGACTTTTCCTAAATTAGTTAGTTTTATTAAATTGAATTAGGTGAATTTATTTTAATCAGCACCAGCTGTACAAAACAGGAATTATTCTGCACTGTAAAAATAGTATATGTTTCCTGGAATAAGGGTTACAGACTATTTTTACTTGTATTCAAATTAAAAGGGTAGCACTTACTAAATTTATTCTTTTTAATTTTGTGCCAGGTGAATTCACATTATTAAAGGAACTGCATAAGCAATTACAAGCAGACTCAATGAAGTTCTTTAGTATTTATCATTCTAGAAGTACATAACATGCTCAAAAATAAGTAGAGTGAAATAGTAGTTTATGGAGCAATGTTACCAAAACAATCAGTAGCTACCTTACAGTAGTGTCTTAGGAAATAGTCCTGTGAGAGTTCATTGGATATGAGCTGAAGCCAAATGCTGGGGCAGTCTTGGGCACTGTCTGAAGCCTATAAACCTAGAAAGATCCTCCTGTGAAGGTCAGTCTGCTTAAGAAAGTTGAAGAAATGGTTCTTGGAAAGGGATAGTTGAATACAAGAGTGATTTCAATCATTCTTCTGAAATATGCAACTTCTGGGATCTAGTCCCTTTTCCAATGAAAATTTAAATATTCTGTAGGAAACGAAACAGTTTCAAAAGCAGAAACTAAGAGAGACCTCAGTACACTTCATAGACTGATATTTTTGAAATATACTTGGGATAAGAGAAATTATTTTGAACCTTTGTGCTGAAAGATCAACATGGTTCCTTTTGATCTTTTTCTCTGTGTCATTTGTCCATATATTATGTTGCATACATGAAATTTCCCTTCCTAAACACACCACTTCAGCTGAAAGTATTTTCAATTATTTATTTTTTAGACATCATTACAATTTCAGTTATCTCTTTTAGCTCCTCCTTCCAAACCTCTGACGTATATTGAGTACATCATTCCTGGCTGTGGAAGGACTCAACTGGAAGTAGTTTCAGAATGATGTACTTTGGGCTTAATCAGAAATGGAAGATGCATTATTTCACCCACAATATGATTGTTGTTTTCACAGGGATTTTCTGTTCTCTCTCAGTTTGTCCTGTTCCTTCTGTAATTATAGCACTTTTTGGAGGGGTTACTGATTCCAAAAATACAGAATTTTGTTGATGTTCATACACTTCTCAGTATTGCTGAACCTGGCAAGGTGATACTTAGGAACCTTATGCACCTGTGTTCTGTTGCACAGCATCAAACTATTTGGAAAAAAACGCAGCTGTGCATAAAATACTTAACCAGGTTAAACTTTTAAGCACTGCTAACACTCATCATTTAATCTTGTGCACTGACAAATGGTTGTCAAATTTTTGAAGCTCTCTGGTATATTGTCATCAAGACTAATCTTAAAGATGCCATTTTTTAGAGTGCAATATCAATTGATAGAAATCACAATTATTGCTGTATTTGCCCTATTGTCTAGATATAAGACAGTAAATTGAGGGCTTTATGAAATATATAACATTTACTTGCCATAAGTTTGGCAAGTTGGTTTCTACCTCTTATATCAAATCCATATAACTGGTCTCGATAACAGCCAGTTAATCACCACCAATTATTCAAAGGATTATTTCACATGCATAATTACAGGCTTTGGTTCACCAATTCCCTGTAAAATATTGACCTATAAAAACTCCTGTTAACCTGACCTTGCTGTAAAATAAGTTATTAAATGACCAAAGCTATTAAAGGCCAATGTTTGAAGGACAGAGACAACTACCTCCACATTTAAATGCCTCTGGTACTACATGAAAGTGTGTATGAAGCCAAGGCCAATTAACTGATTGCATCCTGATTCTCAGTTGCTGATGTTGGACTCATGAAGTTCAGCAAAATAAAACATGAATTCATGTGTCTTGGATGGGAGAATCCTGTTACATCCCAGAAACCTGGGTTTTTTGAGCTTTCTGTGCTTTCTGGCACTGACCCTCAGGAGAACACTGCTTTTGACCTGAGGCCTTAGAGAAGGCTTCCAAATTTGAGTGATGAAGCTAGAGTCACAGGTGTGTAGTTAAATACACATGGTGAAGGGTTTTTAATATGAGGTTTTTATAATATAGTAATAGGTATGGGACAAGATGGAAGTTTTTGGGTGGTGTCTCTTTTAGTGTTCATCTTCTTTCTTCATAGTTTCAGGTAGTAGTTTCTGGTTGGACAGTTAGTGCTGCACTGAGGGTCGCAGGAATTTGGTTACTGGGTTAAAAGTATAAATAATAAGGGTGTTAATTCTCTATTGGACTGTTTAGCTTTAAGAGACCTTGTAGCTAGCTGGATCTCTGTCCATTTTGGTCGCTTCTAGCTGGTGGCAAGAAGTGTTGCTGAACTTTCTGCACTTTAAATAAGATTTATTAAACAATCAAGCCTGAACACGAGAAAATCCGTTTCGTTCATGTGTTTTTTAATCCTGGCTCTGAGTGAAGACAGAAAAAACTTCAGACAAACCACTAATTAAGTGGTGCAAAACACCACCCAGGATGTTACAGAATCCCACACAAGGAGTAGAGATGTGGGACCAGGCAGAGAGAAAGTGACTCTGCAGAAAAAACCTGAGAGTGCTGGTGGACAGCTTGAACCAGAGCCAGCAGAGTGCCCTTGAAACAAAAAATGGCCATCTGCATCCTGGGAAGAATTAGCCGGAATGCAGCCAGAAGTCTGACAGAAGTGATCCTTCTCCTCTGTTTCACACTTGTGAGGTTCCAAGTGCAGTGTCTCATTTTGTGTCTCTGAGTACACACCAGGCATAGGTGCATTGGAATAAGGTCCTGCAAAGGGTGGGAAAGGTGGGGGTTTGATGGAGCACAGGGAACTTGAGGAGAGGGTAAGAGCTGTCTTTGTTCACCCTGGAGAAAAGAGATACAGGGGAGACCTTATTGCCATCTGCAACCTTGTAGTGGGAGGATGTGGAGATGGGGCCACATGCTTCCTGGAGAAAATCCAGGCAGGACAACAGACAACAAACACATGCTGGAGTGTGGGGAATTTGGAATAAAAATAAGAAATAAATCTTTTTACAATGCAGGTAGCCAGACATGAACAAGGGTTCAGAGGACTTGTTGAACCTCTTTCCTTGTAGTTATCCAAAACGCTTGTACAAGGTTCTGAGCAAACACAGAGCCAACCCTGCCCTGAGTACCAGTTAGAACCAGAGATAACAAGGGGGCTCTCACAACTAAGTGATCATAAGTGTCTGTGAGTCTTCTGGGGACTTACACAAATTTCTGCACTCTTTTATTAATCTACTGTAAATGTGTAGATCTTTATGCCTTAAAGTATTTTCTTCTGGTAATTCACTAGTATGCAATTCTTGTGTTAATAAAATTTTTGCTTAATAGATATTAATTAATAAACTCCAGGAGTGGTCATAAACTGGTAACATGTATGTATTAATGGTTTTCAAAACTTGGCTCCTAAAATGTAGCAACATTTGGTAATAATAGCCTCCAAAACTTAGAGCAGATGCTCACTTCATTTATTTTCAATAATTCAGTTATTATTCCTCTGCGATGAAAAGCATTTAGAAAGAGCTGTCCTGGCTCAGTAAGACATAGCCTGGGAAAGCCTTCCATGACATGTCTACCAATGAATGCTCCCAATGCATTTCACTACATGCAGTTCTGGTTTTGGTGCTAATTTAGTGTTTATCGGACTTTGATACAGATTTAAGCATTGTTGGAGATTAGAAAAAGAAACTGAAAAGAAAGAAAAATAAGAAGAGAACAAAAAAGAAAATAACTTCTGAAATGCAAGCCTGATGCATAACTCAAAAATGAATCAAACCATCATAAAAGACAGGATAGTCTCAGGAAGTAGTGAGGAAAGAATTGTTTACATTGGTGTGGTTTGTAGTCATTTTGATTTTGCATGTAGTTCTGCTACTTCAAATATAGCGCCTCTGGGCATAGAAGAAGCATTCCTCAAAGACCCTTTTCTTCCTTTGTTCTCCCAACAAACTCTTTTGGTTACATCTGCCACTGAACAACAGTGTTCAACACCATCAAAGAGAAAATGAAAGATAAAGGTGCAATCCTTGCCTTTCAATACCTTTGAATTGCAGCTTTGCTTGGGGAAGTTGTCAAATTTCCTCCATCTCCCAGTGCACTCTGCCTACTGCTGACCTATCACCCCCTCATATCCAACAGCTGCATTCCCAGTCCCTGGTGTTTTACACTCTCCTCATCATCTCACTCTTTCTGAAATAAGACAGAAAATTCACAGGGAACTCGTGTAGAAGGGAAACAGCTCGATGGTGTTTTGATTCTTTACGTGAAGTATTGCAACTTTTTGACTCTACAGATGAAAATTTGAAAGAAGAAATATTTCTGCACAGATCAAATTGTTTCTTAAATGTTTCATCTTTATTAAAAAATGTGAAATAATGTGACACCAGCCAGGTGACAGCTCAAGGAATAAGAAATGGTTAGAAAACAGCAAGGATTTAAATTTGGACTTCCTTGTTTGTGGCAGGATTTTTTTTGTTTGTTTGTTTTTGGTTTTTGCTTGTTTTGGTTTTTTTTAATTAAAGCAGAAAAGCACTATACATTTGGAGAGTCTTAAGGATGACTTTACAACTGAAATGTGACAAGAAGATTATAGGTTTACTATTATTCATGATGTTTAGTGGACAAAAACTGGCACACGGACAATTCAAAAGAATGTGCTTGAATATATTTTTTAAATTAATACCTGCAACAGTGTGTTGATTGAATTTGATGAATGTTAAGATAATTAGTCCTGCGTTCCCAGGGTAATTCAGAATTTAAAACATAATGTCGAAGACCATATAATTAGTTCCATATATCAAACCAATAACAATCTGTTCAGCTCAAATGTACAAATGTTCTCAGTGTCACAAATGATCTCCCACCAGCAATGTCATGTCCTGTACAGCAAATATGCTCCAGAACAAGTAGCTTATAAAAAAAATTCTTCTCTCCTCCCACTAAATAAAAAGCTAAATTCTTCGCAGTAAATTATTTGGTTCTGCTTTCATAGTCATACATTTCTGAACACATCTCATAAAATTTAGTTCAGCCAGTAATTTCTGTAAGAGGCAGGTTCAGGTCAGTGCCAGCACTGCACAGTGAGGGTTTTTCCTATTGTGGCAAGTCACAAAAAGCAGGAGCTGAACAGGTACAGACAGAGCACAGGAGGATCATAAATGAGTACAGGACAAGCTTTTAATTTTTTACCATATTAACGTAAAACATCTTAAGCTTCAGCAGAAAGCTGGAATTGTGTGTTCTCATGGATGACAGCATGCATCAAAGGTGCTATTTTAAGAGGCTAAGGAAGCCAAGAAGAGATGAGGAGGAAGCTACTCCAGTGCTTAGAAATAAAACAGAAAGCCCAGGGTGCAGAACAATTGTATCATTTGCTTGGCATGTCCAGGACAGGATGGTTTATCAGCAGCAGCAACTGTCTGGTTAGAGAGAGGCTGGGACTCGTTCCTGACAAGTGACTGCACTGCAAGGGCACTGTAGCTGGATGCACGGCTGCAGGAGTAGCTTGACTTTGGGGCAATAGACAGCAGACATCTGCTTGAGGCAATGTGCTTGAGGAGGGGGTTTTAAACCCCCACTTCCTGACTTCTAATAAAGACTCCAAACATCTTTCAGGCCGTGCTGGGACTGAAGCATACATCCTATGTGATGGATTATTGCTGTTAAGGGGCTGGGGGTGGAAGAACAATCCCCAAATGAACCCTAGAGTATACCACTCCTCACTTAATTTCACTAGTGAACTACTTTACTAAGAGCAGAATATAAGCTTATCATAATTTCCTCCTTTCAATTTAACCATCATCCTTTTTACTTGAATATAAGATTTTAAGCAGACATACTTGATGAAAAAAAAGGCACTAACTAGTTCGATCTACCTGCTTTTCTGACAACTGGAAGACTAAGAACTGAAAAAGAATCAAATAAATAATGAATTACACAACTCTGGTTTGTGGTTAGCAGTCACTCTGCATGCACCTTTAAAAATGTTCTCAAGCAGAATTTCACAGGACTGTAGATATTTTTGTAGATGTAGAAGACAATGATCATTGTTCTGCTCTGTTCCTATTCTTCCATTTGGGAAAGATAGGAAAACCATTATCTAAGGAAATCACTTGTCCATAGGAATGGACATGGCAGTTACTTTATACAGCAATACAGATATGAGAAGCTCCTTTAATTCAAAATCCCTGAATAAAAGAAGCATGTGTGAGTGCTGTCACATTACATACTGTTCTTCGGAAATCAAATATAACAAATTATTGCATCACCATTTGAACTTGTTTCTCATAGTCATGTTATAAGGAAGGTGAGAATTTAGTTATCTGTTAATGCACTGAATACATTTTGAAAAGACGTAGACTACAATGATGCTGGATCATCTGAATGCTGAAATATAGGTAGACAGCAGATGGGGTAGAGTGTTCATAAGTAAATTAAGCTTTATTACTTTTCCTTTGTGTTAGCTTAAAGCATATTTGTGAATTCAGAAAAATAATTCCTCTGTCTAAATGAACTTTTTAATTAGCTGATGTTCAGTGATACAGAGAAATGTAATATCTGTGACAAGACTGATTTCCAATTGTTTATTTAATTCAGCATCTATTGTTGCTAGGAACGCATTCACTTCTCATCTGTTTTTCAACATGCTAAACTATTCCTAATGTTAATATTAAGGCTACCATATATTTCAGATGACAACAGGTTTATTTGCAGATCAAGTCTTTGTAGATAATCTATGCAGAAGTCTGTGGTATCTACCCTTAACACCATGGTGAGTTACGAAAGGTTGCTCTGAATTTTGGAGTGCTCTTTAGAAATTACTCTCTCTTATTAAATGGTTAATCCAATGTCAGCATCTCATAAGAAATGGTCAGATTGCACAGTGAAAGCATTCAAGAATGCCTTAACTACTGCTGCAAGACAGAATTTGGAGACTGTTTTTTTGTTTCATTCTGCAAAATGGCTGTTTGGTCTGCACTAATAAACTGTCTCTGTAGCTTCAGAGCAGAGACTTGAAGCATGCTCACATCTTACTAGACTGAGAATAAGCTGAAGTTATTAATTATTTTTTAAAAATCTGATCTTGTATCTAGAGAAAGATATGCAATCTGAACTTCTCAAAACACTGACCATTCGGAACTCCTTTGAAAATGCATAGCAACGCTAGAATGTCTAGTCTGAGAAGAAAATTGCCATTCAGGGAAATTTCCTTTAAAGGCAAAGGTCTAAATGTGATAACTTATAAAATAATTTTGTTTTTTTCCTTACTGAGTTTCTTCTAATTATTATTGGTTTTTTAAAATTATTTTAAAATTATTTTTTAAATTTTTCAGGATCCATGCAGATTGCTCCCAAAATTCTTCTGTATATGAGTAATAGAAACAAAAAACTGCAGAATAATTTAAAACTGAACAATCCTCTGTGGAAATAAGTAGTTGTCTCAAGAGAATTATTTTATGCAAAGGTAATAAATCTATTCAGTAAACAAACAGATGAAAAACAATAAATGAGCCATAAGCACAGGAAGCAATAAAAAATTAGCAGAACTGCCATCCAAGGCAGCAAAACAACTAATCTCAGTGCATAAGAGAAAAAGAGTGTCTTTTAGGAGAGTTTCAGCTGCTAATGGATATGAAGAATGTTGGGGTTTGCTATTTAAAGATTAATTTTTCTGGCAATCCACTCTAAAGACTGTATGAAGCTTTCCAATGTTGTTTGAGAATTGATGAAATAGAGTTTTATTTTCACAGACTGTTCTGTGTGTAATAAATATATCAAGAATTGAATATGCAACTTCTACATATAGTTGGCATGAATGGCATGATAATAAAAGAGACTGCAACAAGTCAGGGAAAGCACATTTGGAGAAGAAAATCAATGATCAGCAACATGTCCTAGCAATATTGACAAGAAGGAATAAGTCAGTAGTATTAGTGCTATCCGTGGTAAAGTAGCAGCAAGTAGTAAATGTGTGCCTTTGATAATGAAACAGCTGCAATTTCACTTTTGCTCCATAAAGAAGATTTTTAAATTTTACAATGCAGGCAATATGCAAATACCTGCTGAAATAATTCAGAATGATAGCATAGGGCTAAAGATAAGCATTAATCTTGACTGAATTACATGTTGTTGATGAATGTAAATCAAGCTCTAATTCTTATTCTTTAAATAGACCTTTAAAGTGCCATAATATAGATTCCTCACCTGCTTTCTGAAAGAGCTGTGAGATACCTACTGGATGTTTTCATTCTGAGTTGTGCACTGAAAATCAAGTTAATAATGGCTGTAATAGAAATATTTCTCCAAGCAAATTCCATTAGTGTGCGAATGGGAGATTTTTCTTCTTCTGTATAAAAAACTACTATATAGACTGAGCTATTTCCTAGGGAAGTAAGAAGCATTGTGTATTTTTGACAATAGACCAAGGTCACTCAAAGTAAAATAGTAACATGATGACTCCATGACATGGGCTTTCCTGCTAAAGACTGAACGGCAAGATTTCCTATTTTCTACCAAAAAGGCACAACATATTTCCTTATTTTATTACATTAAATAGGGCAAGATAGGCACCAAATCACTCAATCTGCTCCTGGCTTTCACATTTATGAAAACAAATGAATAATTTGATCACAGTAGGAAAATACCAAACTATGAACATTTATAAAGGAAAGGACTAAGAGCTCACCAAGGCATTTAAGTCTTCATCTAAGAAAAAATAACAAAATTGAACAGAGCAAGTGTACATTTAGCAGCAAAACATAATCTAGAAAGAAACTCAGAAAGAAAAACTTTGACCTATTTTAAGGTTGGTTAATCTTTGAAGTAAACCACCAAATGATACCATCACCACCCTCCCAACACCAATACATTTATTTTTCTTTTGGTAACTTCAAATCAGAATCAGATGGAGATTGAAGTACTTAATATCAGTGTTAACAAAATAAAATACAAGGGTATATGTGTAAAATATAAGGGCCAGCGATACACAGGAGGCTAAATCAGATTATTTCATTATGCTATTGTGTCTCAAACTGTGAAAGCTTTCTCTCAAAGGAACAGAAGAAAAATCTTCTTGTGGGCTCACACAGTATTAACATGTTGTACTATTTCACATAACAGAATTCAGCTTTGAGTGATGCTTTCCCTAAGACACATGCACAGCTTTACAGTCAATGTCTACCATAAGGACAAAGGACAAATACCACATTAAAGGCAGAATTGTTCTGATCCCAGATCTCCCATTGAGCCAGAATCAGAAAGTAAATACACAGGATTGATAGATTTGTGCCTGAAATCATGTAAATACTTAATATTGACTGTCTGTATTCTGCTGTATGTTATACAAGAACATTTCATAGCTAAATTAAGTAACTGACAAATCTTTAAGTGCTTAAAAAATCTACTTACTTTCAAATTTGCTTTTTGTCTCAAGGCAGCTCTTTTGCTTTATTTTGGCCTGTGGATTGGGGTTTTTCAGTGGTTGCAGTTCAAGCTTTTTTCCCCCACAAAATGAGAGTCACAGACTGGTTTGGGTTGGAAGGGACCTTAAAGATCATCTCGTTCCCACCCACTGCCACGGGCAGAGACACCTTCCATCAGACCAAGTTTCCCTGAGCCCTGTCCAGCCTGGCCTTGGACACTTACAGGGATGGGGCATCCACAGCTTCTCTGGGCAATCTGTGCCACTGCCTCACCATCCTCACAGAGAAGAATTTCTTCCTAAAATCTAGTCTAAACCTACTCTCTTTCAGTTTAAAGCCGTTGCTCCATTGCTGCCATTGATGAAGTATTCTTTCTATTTCATTAAAAATTAAAGAAAGACCCAAGGGGTTGAAGGAAAATGGATTTTTCATTTTCACTTTTCTTCCTTTTGCTCTTGAGAATGATTTATGAAGTACAAGTGCATTCATAAAATAGATACTATAGCCTGGAGAAAATAAACTAGATATTATTCAATTGTTAGTGATTCATAATATAAATGACCACCACCAATTTCACAATGTTTGTTAGAATAATTTTTACCACATAACTCTCCCTCAAACCTTGAGCATTGGACCAGTTTGGATCAGCTGTCCTGCCCATGCTCCTTCCCATTGTCTTGTGCACTTGCTCATGGACTGAGCATGAGATGCTGAAATATCCTTGCCTTAGGGAAGCACTACTTAGCAACAACCACAACATCAGGGCATTACCAACATTAATCCTATGTTAAATCCAAAACACAGCACTGTATCAGCTGCTAAAAAGAAAATTAACTGTATCTTTCACATAACCAAAGCAATATAAAGATGTATCGAATGGGGCTTTTGTTGTTGCTGATGTCAAATGTGCAGTCAAATTAACAGTGGTAGGTTTTTATTGGATATCAGTCTAATAAACCCAAGTGAAAATACAGCTTTTCTGATTTTAGAAAAATGGTTTGAATCTTAATGAAAGCCTATATTTTAGTATAGGTCTTGTTTTGTCTTGCCGTTTCAGATACAGCTACTGAAGCTTCTATACAGTATTTAAAATTCAATAAATAGCCACTGGCAGCAGTATTGCAAGGAGCTGTATGTAAACAGCACCTGTGCAACACTTCTTTTTCATCCATTCCTGGCTGCAGAACTACAGCTACTACAGCAAAACTTTCAAAGAGTTCACATTTACAGCAGCTGTGTCAGAAACACGAATACCCTACAGCAGCCCTACATAAGAGCATCTCTAATATTTAATTAATGATGAGCCAAAGAGTGGATTAGAAATTAATTTTTTGGGAGACAAAGTGATCCAAGCCCTATCATGTAAATATCACTAAGGTCCATGAGCATGTGCAAGGAGCATAGAAGGGGAAAATGATGAGATCCAACACGGCTGCCAAACCTTGCTGAGGTTGGAGTTACTCCAACTTCATAAGGTTGATGCTTGACTGCGGTGACTCCTCTTTGTACCTGCTGTTCAATCTTAATGTTTGATAAACTCTGGAAACTCTGGCTCATGTGAGGTGCAGGCACTTATTGAAGGTAAGAGTGTGAGGATCCCTGCTTTGTCACACCAGGGAGGTCGTGTGCAGCACAACTGCAACTGGCTGTCTAGAGAAGTCATGTTCCAGGCAGGAGCAGAAATACCAGCAAGACCATTTTTCCTCCTGTTAACAAGACAAGTCCACTGAGAGCAGTCAACCCTGCCACCGCAGAGCCAGTGTGAGTGTTGTTCTGCACTAATAGACTGGAAGAAAGCAAATAATTACTTTTTACTATTCTGAAAGATCTCTCTAAATCACAGAAGGCTCTAATAATATAGTGTAGTATACACATTTAAAAGTAATATTCACATTTCAGTAACATGAAACTCTGGGAGTGATTCATGGAGTAGGTTTCAAAGCCTTCCCATATCCCACATCAACAAATAGCAAGAAGCTGTTACAGAAAATGCTTTTTGTTCTACAAACATGATAGCTTTTGTTTAGTGTCTCACCAGTTGGCCTTTAAACAATTACTGAAATAGCATTTTTAATGTGAGCACTAAATTCAGGTAAGTATTTTAAGAAAGGCAATGAATTTAGGAAGGATGCAAATCACACATCAGTGTGCTTATATTTCTTCCTCATTAGAGGCCTACAACAACCCCAGGCAAAAGCCAAGTGGCTGCTTGCACATGGATGGAGCAAGGATGCGCCTCTTCAATATCTTCATGGTTTTATCTAGACCTCTGGAGAGCAACAAAATTGAACATTGGTTCAGCACAGCTCAATCTGCTGAACTTCTGGGACATGCTAGCCATACAAAAAAGGACCACATTTTACAAGAAAGGGAAAACACATTTAAGTAACAGAAATGTGTTTAAAGTGTTGTGAGTATAACAATATTAAACAATCCCATTTTTCTTATAACCACAAATTTGGTAGTGTTCCAAGAATTAAAACTGGGCCCAAGAATAAATCTCCAGTGGCACAGGAGGTTGTTTTGAGCATAGCATATAACAAAAGGATAAAGCAATACTTGGAAACTGGCTGAAAACAATTATGACCAAATGTTGTGGATTTGTAAAGCAACAGAGAAGTGAGTCTAGGCAGTGTCTGCACATGCACACTAAGGTGCAACGCAGGCTAGTTTCAAGAGTAGATTCATAGTACTTGCAATGGCCATTATTTGTAATACTTCAGAACAACTACATCACATATACCTACTGTTCATGAACATTATAATTGTATGTAGCTTAATAATGGTACTACGTGTGCTATTTAAACAGAATTTTTTTTCTCCAACTGTGATCACATTGTTTTCACATAGTATCAGAAATCATGCCTACAGGTGATTTTCTAAAATAAGCAAAATTCACCATCCCACATGAAATATAAATGTTTATCAAGACTAGTATGTTTGGATCAAGGGTGCAGCAATGTGTTCCTTTGGGAAAGATGGGGCTATTCTAAACAGAGCTGGTCCTTTTCTTTCATATGCTTGACTTGCCTCTGCTGATTCACTTTCTCAACAGCTCTTCACTGAGACAGTTTTTCTTTTGGGAGCAGCATCTTTGACAAGTATTGCTGAAATGGCACGAGTGACCTTCTGATATAATACTGTAGTTAAAATTTTCCAGCTGACTACTAAAACAGGATCCTACAGAATAAAACTTTTGGTCTGCAATTCCAGAAAGGTTTCATCATGGATGAAGAAACAAACTCCTCAGGAAAGAACGACTTGCTTCAATGAACACCCAGTGCAGCGCAAAACTAAGAGCATCTTAAATCATCTAATTGATTTTAAACCTAGAGCTGTTGGTTACAGCTACTTTCTTACAAATCTTATCCAATCCAATTAATCTATTCTTACTTTTATTTAAAACACATTATTGACAGAGCCTTTATTTAAAGTGTGAGAATAACTGAGTAGAAAAAAAATAACAATGAGAAGGCAATGATCCAGAAGAGACAGCTTTCCTCAGATTTCACAGTTAAAGCATCATGTTCCAACAGGCAGATAAAGAACACAGTAATTTGCAGCCACATCCCATATGCTCCTTCCTGCTTCTTCTTCTCCTCCCACCAGATTCATACACTGCATTACTTTGGTATTACACCAGGACTCCTTAAAAACTGTCTTTCAGCCTGGATTCTATTGGCAAGTAAACTATTACATTGTTCAGATATATACAAGCCAAAATAGACTTAAATGAAAACAAAACAAAAGACAAGAAAACCAATAAATACCATTAGTTGTATAACTCAAAATATAACTGCACAATGGCTGTTAATATGATCCACACCTCTTCTATAAGAGAGAGCCTCTAATATATTAATCGCTGCCTTTTTCACATAAGTGAGAAGCCAAAAAATCTGTGAGGGATGTGGTGTGATTACTCAATAACTTCATTAACTTTAGAAAATACATGGAGATAAATTATACAGTGCAGAATACCATGTACCTCAAACAAGCTTCTGTTTTTCTCAGAATGTTAATAAAAGCTTTAAGATGTATTAAAAAATAATAAAGATAATTATCTTGGGATAAGTAGCAATTTTATGACTAGGCCTTGTGCATCACCCAGCTGAATATGCAGCATAGGTAACAAACAGGGCTAAGAGCAGAGGGCTGCACCTGCCGACATCAAATCTCTACAGGAAGAGAAATTTGTTCTTTAATAATAATGTCTTTATTGAAAAACAGTGAGTCAGGAACTCCTCCAGAGTTTTCAGCCATTCAGCCAGACAGTGTGGCAGCATCCTGTCCCACACTGGTGCCCTTGTAATAGTCCAGCTTTGAAACTTGTTTGCAAAGATTTGTTCCCAGGTTCCCTCAAAATCTAAGTGGGGCTCCATCACTCTGCTCATCCACGATGTCACCCACTACCAAGGTGCCTACTCAGCCTGGGGTTGGGATCTCTCTTGTGGATGGGGCAGGTTTCACTCCCGTTTTCCAAGCCCCAACCACAGGTGAGGTGCCCCACAGGTGGCAAGGAGGCCCCAGGAGGGACAAAATGCTTTCAGAAGCAAAAGGCCCATCAGGTTCTATATAACAACCATTTCCTAAATGGTAGTTACACAGCATAATGATCCATGCTGCATCAAAGTGAAATATATACTCAAAGACTTAATTCTATTTTCTTTCTTTTCTTAAGAGAATATGAAAATGTAGATGTGGGATCCAACGAGCCAGTAGGCCCAAAGATAGGAGCATCAGAGTATTAAGAAAGGACATTGTAACAGTATCAAGAATGATCATAGAACTAAGCCATCACATTCAAAATATTGTGAACATTTTTTACCTTCCAAGCAATAATTCAGAGTGTGTGTGTATGAATTGGTGAGTGTTCAGTGTTGATGAGGGCGGAGAGAAGCACTGGGCAGAATGCAATGTGTCCTTCTGCCTATGGGAGCCCCAGGTGTTCTCTTCACAGCCACAGTGTGCAGGTGGGAGAAGGGCAGTGCCAGGCACAGAAAGCCTGCTGTCCTCAGCAAAAAGCTGATACCTTGGAACTTGTGGCTTCTCTGGAAATTAGCTGTCACACTCACAGAGCACTAAGGAATGATAAAATTGCTGATACGATGGTCACCAAAATGCTCCTTGATGGAATGTGGCTGAGACATATGAGTCAACTACAAGGGGACAAATTCCCATTCTGAATTAGAATGGGCCTGAGAGCTGGACCAGATCCCAAATTTCTGTATAAGATGTAGTACAAAATATTAGAACAAATTTTCTATTTTAAAGACAGATGTGCATGTCCAGGATAAATAAAATCATCTGAATAATTTAAGAATTATATTTTTATCACAACTGTTAGGTTTGTAATAATAATTTTTAATTATTTGTAAGTTCCAGTTTTAAGGAATTGGACACAAAATTCAGTGACCAAGGAGGTCCATAACACATTTTTAAGTACTACAGAAAACATATATGAGACTGAAAATAGTACAGTTGATCTCTTCCACCAATAGCTTATATCCAATAATTTAGGATGGAGATTCAATGGAGCACATGAATGTGTAGGGAGGATTAGAGGTGGCTCTGAGGAACGTTTCAAAGAGTAGGAGGAAAATGGTAAAAATTCAACATAGAAGCTTACTTCTGGCATAAAAAAAGATGCAAAGCTAAAAGGTGAAAACCTAATTTGGAGAAAATGTGCAAAGGGTAAGCAGGATAGATTAAATGAGCTAAGAGAAAAAGACCAAGTATATCAGGAGTTTGGAAGATGCTTTGGCTGCTGGAATGAGATGCAGTAAAATCTAGCAATGGGGCAGAATCACTTCAAGAGAAAAAGGTAATCGTAAAAGCTAAATGATTGGAGTTGTGGGAATGGAAGATTTCTCATCAGATGTCTACAAAATGATTACCATGGAAGGAGAAAAGACAGAAATTTACTGTATTAAGGAATGAAAACTGTAAGGCTCAGGTAAAAAATGGACAGGAAATAAATAAAAAAACCCACCAGGTAATATGAGATCTGGAAAGGAAAAGTACAGTCACCAGTGGAAATCAAGAAAAAGATAACTGAAAAATTCAGAGAAAACATGATGTGAAGTCCAGTTTTAAAAACAGAGCTATGTAGCATATTTAATATTTATTTATTTAGTCTTGGTTTTAAAGCCTATCAGAAAAATCTCCAACTGTTGGAAAACAAGCATCATTTGCATGAAAAAACGGACTAATTTTTTAATATTTCTCAAAATTTTTTCATATTATCTAAACAATTGCCTTTTTGCATTAAAATATACCATAAATACCTACTCAGAGCTGTTTTACATCTCCTTCGTCTTTCTATTTGTTCCACATAGAAACTGGACCATTTTTGTACAGAAAACAATACCATGTCAATAAAGGTTTTATGTACACACCCCCTCCCTCCTCCATTTCATTTGCAACAGTGAGAATTTTTGTGCTATATTGGGTAAATACATGGACTATTGTACGAAATTGATACTTTAGCCTTTTCAGCATTCTCTTTAGGATAGGCAAGTCCAGGGCCTCTGCAGATACATTATGAAATGATTGATTCTGCAAATCGAGTATTCCTTGGTACTTTTCAACATTTTAATGATACAAAAATAAATTGAGTTTGGAAATTTCCATCATTCTTCTCTCTCTTCTCTCTAAGGGGAACATGTTACACTTTTTTTTTCTCTCAAAGGAAAAAGAAAGCAATCACACTTCAACCATTAATGTTCTCATTGAAATTGCAAAGCATCATACTAAATGTACCAGCATCCCTCTGACAGACATATAACAGAATCTATTCACCAGTGTAATGGAAAAAGTTAGTGATTACATATACTGAAGTGATTGAGCCAACAACAACTCTAATGAAAGGAAAAAACCTTGATTAATAACAAGTGCCACTAAAAGAACAGATTGTTTTATAAGGAATGAATCACATAGAAAGTAGTAATACATTGTGTCCTTGTCCATTGGCTGGGAATTGGTAAGGGAAAAAATACAAAGACAAATGGCTGAAGATAAGTAACAGTTTTGCTAGAAGGATTTAAGAATGAATTTCTCCCTTCTCCCAGTGTGCAGATGTTTGAGAGTAGGTATTTCATCATGATATATTTCTGGAAATCTCTTTCATGTTAACAATGCTGCTGTTTTAATGGTTTGTACTTTGTGTTAAAGGGAGGGGGATGAAGGTGGTTCAACTACAAAGCTCTGCTTTTGTATTTTAAGTCAGTATGTTATTTCTATAAATCAAATACTGTGCCTGTGCATACTCCTAAACCTGGAAATATGCATACACACCCCATTTGAATAATGTTAATTCAGTAACACACAAGGCAGGAAAAACTTTTCATCATTAGATATGGGGAAGCTCCAAGGGATACAACACATGTTTTAGGGTAATGACCAACTTTTACATACATGCAATGCTCAAAAGCAAAGAAAACAAATCAGAGTCTAAACGAATCACTTATTATGATTCCATAAACCTTTACTACATTTATTGAGTTACTTTGTTTTTTCTAAAAGTGAAAATATATTGATTTAAAGAACAGTCATAAAACACTGTCATATCTCAGCTGTACTGGTTATTTCATGGTACCATTGAAAGATTTGTACCAGGTGAAGCCTACAAACTGCCCAAACAAGAAAGTCCCATGCAACTGATAAAATTCTATACAGCCATCAATAGAAGACTGTTAGGGATCTTCTTGTAAATCAGCTGCTTGTTATTTATAGTAAGTACTGACAAAGAGAACTTAGAAAGTTATTCAGTGAAAAAAAAGGAAACAATTTTAAAAGAAAACCTTGAACACTGAATATTTTTTTCCTCTGCTTTCTAAATGAGAAAAAATTATTTGAGGCAATGCCTGAATCAGAAGTGATAGTTTTGGAGAAAATAGTGTTTAATGAAGTACCTAGACCAGCTTTGTAAAAAACATTTTAGAAGTACTCACCAGATCTCACTTCAAAATAATTTTGCTATTTTACCATAAAATTGTTGATCATTGATGGATACTCCCTAGCCAGATTTAACAACTACCCTGTGAGACTGACAGCACACAAACACAAGACACCAGTTTTCTATGGAAGTTAGGGATAAATACAACTCCTCTCTCACATAACTTCAGAGAGAGCCAGGAACTGCAGCCACTACCAACAGTGATTCCACCCTTCCCAAAGTTTCAATCTCACATTCCTACACATCAAACACAAATCTCATCTACACATTCTTGTGCCACTTCTCCTGCACTTACCCACTATGGCAGCAACATAAACCAAAGCAAATGATGCTGAGATTTAGTTCTTGATCCATACGGGAATTTGTGCTTGAACACTGTTTTGTGCAATCAATGCACTGCATCCTTCACTTAAAAATATAATCACAGTAGGAGTTTCCCAACTCCTTTCTCCTAAAACTTACAAAGCAGATGGGCTGCACACACATATCCACACATAGTAGAAACTCTGATAGCCACCAGTAGGTCTGGTTTCACCAGCAGCAGAGTGTAATGGAAAATCACCTTTGTTGTTACAGTGTGCAGTTCTGGATATGGACTTAATCAACAGATTCCATTGCTTCCAATTTTTATCAATTTTCACTTGTTGTAGTGCTTATATGAAATCATCATAGCTGGAATGATATATTTAGTGTATATTTGTTCATAATCTCAGTGAAACAAACAGATCTATCTTTGAAAGAACTACAATCTTAATCACTTTAGCAATATCACTAACTAGATATTGGCTTTTTTTTCCTGAAAACATCAAGATTTGTTGCTCTGCAGAAAATTGTTTCAGACATAATGTCAGAGTATTGCAGCTTGAAAAACCTGCTTGGTGAAAACAAGACAAAAATCTGAACACTGATATAAAAATAAACAGACCCTTCCTACTGATTGCCACTGCTATAAAACCACCATTTTCAAACCAGTATCTACATGCTTCTTGTGGTGACAATACTAATTTATGTAATAAGAATATATGAAATAGCTGAAATTAGGAATGGAATATTAAAGAATTTGGGAAACACTGAAAAGGGTACTTTTCAAATGTGACAGGCTTTGCCTTTGCAGTGTGCTTGTGTATTCTGGCACTGAATCAGCAGAACACTTAGGTTAAATATCTCAATAGGATAATTATATAAAAAAGTATAAAAGTAATTCCATTGATTTTAGTGGCATGACTCAAATATAAGTGCCTACGTATTTCAGTATTTTTCTGCATAGTGACCATCTAAACAGAAATGTGTGCTTCCTTCTGTGCTTGTAGCCATTCCTGACCTCAAACAGAAGCTTTGTATTCCATAGATATCTCCATATTTTATTTAGGCTTCCTTTCACTGTTCAAAACTGAGCTTCTTGCTGCTGCCATAAAACAGATCAGTAGGTTCAACAGAATAGAAATAGGAATTGGGCATAATCCATACTGATGGCACTGTATTATCAATAGATTACCTACAATGAACTTTCCATTAATTATTAAAGCAAATAAATATTATTTTAAAGTGTTATAGATACTAGATAATTTATAAATATGGGATCATTGAATTATAATTCAATCTTTCTCCCAGTCTCTGTTTGTACTTCTATTTCCAAATGACTTTGATAATGCCCATTCAATACTATTTGGTGTGACTGTCTATCTGTGAACTTGAATGCCACCTGCAGAGTCAAGCCTGCTCTGTATCTGACAGTCTGCAGGGACCATGAAAGGACAGTGGCTTATCCAGAATCTGTTCTTTGCCATGAAGTGGTTCTTTGCAGCACACTCTCTAAGAGCACATACTCACCCCTTCCATACTAACACTTGGAGCAATTCCTGTCCCTTGCTCTTGGATGGTGAATTAGTAATTGTATTTTAAAGAAACTGAGAAGAAAAGAAGCAGAAAAGTGTGAAAGAGTACGTTAAGTGCTCAAACAGCCTATAATGGCAACTAACCTGTCCTCTAGATGTTCACTTTGCTCTCTAACAGCTGATGGCTCCCAGCAGTTTTGCCATCAGATTTCTGGAAGAGAATCTCAAAGTGCTCTGAGTAAGGAATGACTGCAGACATGCCCTGCCTAAGGCAAATTTGGGGGTGGCAGAGCACTGAGCAAAGGTATGGCTAGGCACCCAGCATGCTGATGTCAGAGTGCTGCTGCCTGAACTGTGGTGAGACACACTGAGACGGATTTGAAATTTCCATTCCTACTTACACAGCTGGCCTGCACATAGGCAGACACCCACTGGACAAGTGCTGTGCTGAAACTGCAAATTTTACACACCTCGCTGATGAAAGGTAAGAGCTGGGTGATTGTAGCATGTCTGTACCTATCCAGTTGAAAGAAAGTCTTCCTGACACTAGGGATGTGAAAGAAAAATTTTTTCCATGAGGATTTCTGAAGGAATCAGGGGAGTAATGTGCTGAAAAATCTAGATTTCCCCAAGTTGCTGTCCTTAAACTTCTTGACACTATAAGGAGCAAGCCATGCTGTTAAAACAGTTTGGATATATTCAATATTACTATCTCATTATGGTTTTTTTATGATGAAAATTACATGTAAAATCTTCTTAAATGGAGGAATAGAAAATACAGAGACAAGCTGATTGCATTGAAATTATCTATTTTTTCAGCAAATACAGTCCTGCTAGCTGTGTTTCAGATAACCATGCTTGACACCTTCTTATAATTTTGGGGTTTTTTTCAAGCTGGAATTAACATGTACAACAAGGAATGGTGTCACCAAGACAGTGCTACTACCACTGTTCTGACTTTCTCACTTACATAAATCCTGGCCTGCTGCACCTATTTTTTTTTTTATCCAAGTATTGCACTCTTGGTTAAACAAAAAAATAAATTACTTTGGCATGACTACAGTTGTAGTTTTAAGATTTGGAAGAATGCCTACCAGGGATTAAGATGAGATCAGTTTGCTTACACAGAGTTTTATCTAAGTATAGACATATAAGAACTTTAGTATACTAAGCTACCTGAAAGCTGTGTAACATTTAAAACCCAAGAAAATCTCAAAATCATTTTTCTGGGAATAGAGAGGAGTTGCAGTAGAGGTTGCTGCAAGCAAAGAGGTTGCTGCCTTTAATATTATTTCTGATATTATTATTTTTTAGCTGTTAGAAAAATGATTACTACAATTATTACTGTTATTACTACACCATTATTTGCAGTCTTAATTGAAGTTGAACTTGCAGGGCAGTATTTTAAAAATCATGTACTACTGAGGAGCAGAGTGAATGCTGTGCTCAGTCTCATGGCCTCAACTCGAGAGTGCAGTGAGTGCAGGCATGGGCACAAACACTCTTGGAAATTTGAGAAAAAGATCTGGAAACCACCATCTTACTGCAAGCCATGGTAGGATTTCACTGGGATAAAGTCCCTTTTGAGCTCTTGTGCCTAGCATGATTTGAATTCCTCTAGCGCCTTGATTTTTGTAGCCTCACTGTTCACAGACAGCCTAAGGAGGGAGACTCAGGGCTGATTTTCTTCTAAACCAGGCACCAAAGTGTTCAGCTCCAGCAACATTCACATGCCCTGGGAGCTGCTGTTTGGTGTCACAGACCTCCCTTCTGCAGGAAAGCATTAACAGCCAGAAGATGAAAAGAACAGGATATGATGATTTTTGTGGAAGTATAACTAAAATTTGTCGGGCATAAGAGATATATTTATTCACTTACTGCCTTTTTGATGCTAGCAAAATGTATCACAGAAGGTACTCACAGTCCTTCTAATGCTAACAAAAGCACATACTCCTATTATTTGTACTATATAGTGATCAGCTTTATTTACTCCAAAAATGTTTTATCTATAAAATTATGGCCTACAGGCAGAAAAACAAAAATATAATAATAAGTAAGTATCTCTGGTCTTTAGTCAGCATCAATCTTTTGAATTATTCATTTTGTCTTTCCTGTTACTGATTCACTGGTTTACACATGTTGGAAGAATCAAAAAACATCTCTACCACATATGCTTTTGCAAGACTAAATGCAGACAGATGATTAGGCCAACTTAATACATCAGTGATTAATAAAATAGTATTTTAAAGATTGTAAAATAATTGGAATGGCATAGAAATGCATTTATCTTAAAAGACAGAACTCTGGAATATTGCAAGAAACTGTCTCCATGGTGCATTACTAAAAAATTGCATTGCTGGAATTCTACAGCAACTCCATTTTTAAATTTTATATACATAGTTTAAGGAATAATGAAATTTCACTGCTAGATAATTCAATTTTTCTCCAAAAAGTGCTTTTATTCTGTCCTTAAAAACTATGTTTTGATATTGTAAGTAGAAACAAGGAGAATTCATGTGATCAAAATTAAAATGGCAGTGTTCATCTACATGTGATTTACAGTACTGGACAGTGTGAAAAATATTAATTTCCATTAATGTCAAAATGAGGTTTTGTTACACAAAAGACTAAGGAATAAATTGTACTGTTGTCTGCTTTGGTATCTCTGTAAATTACACTGTGTAGTCATGTCTTGGAATTAATACGAATTAAATTGCTAATGGATTTTGAAGGAAAAGTTGGAATGAGGTTCTATTCCAGTGAGACAAGTTGATCAGACACGACCATAATAATTTGGCAAGCTCATTCTGACACTGGAAAATTCAGTAGTTACTATCCTACATTAAGTCATCATGGTTAGGTGTAGCAAATTAGAATTAAAATGTTTATGGTAACAAACAGAATACACTGTAAAACTTAAATATTTATGAAATAATGGGGAAGGAAAAAAATAATAAAAGTCAGAGAAGACTTTGCTATTTGACGACTGAATTGCTGACTAGTTCTCCTTATTACTAATTTGCAATTGAGTCTAAACTTCCAATAGTGTAAAACTGATTGAAGATTGAACATAGTCATTCTAAGAGAGTTTCTATACATCAACAAGGTGAATACTGCTATTATGAAATGGTATTAGTGTTTTTGTTTCCTTCTCATTCTTCAGATTCTTTCAAGATTTAGGTGAAGCTATTAAAAAAACTCAAGATAGACTAGAGCTCTGATGGAATAATCAAAGATTAGCTTCAAAAAGTAGAGTCCAGAGACTGGAAACTGTAACCTATGAGAATTTTTGAAACTAAACTCCATGGATGTCCAAGAGGGTCCACAAAATAGGGAGGCCAGCAAAGGAATGGCTAGTTTCCATTGTGATAGCATAGTTGCTACCTATTTTTACCTTAGGTTAAATTTTTTAGAACTAAATGCTCACAGAGATTCAGGAGGTTACTGTAATGTGTTATTAATGTTTGTAAATTGTTTCCACAACCTTTAATAAAAATAAAAAGGACAGTGTTGTTGCCAAGTATTTTTCATTGATTGCCTGGAGATTGCCAGCAGTCACTCTCCTGTTTCACTATGGCAATATTTATAGATAATCTCTGATATAAGAACCAGTAGAAATGAATGTTTAAGATCCCCAGAGCAAATATCCACTGTATGGATGTAATCTCAAACATTTTAAATGGTGCTATATCTAGAATATAAACTGAAAAGCATGCTTTATCTTTTATGTCATATAAATCCACATATGTCTTGAAAGTATGAATACCCCAAAGATCCATTACACGAATTGTCCGGGAAACCACATTTCATCTTGAAGGCCTGTAACCCTATCAAGACTTTGCAGTGGTGAAAAGCCACGTTGACAGATATTTCTTGTGCTTGAGAGCCTCCCTGACTGTACAAGCTAAGAGGAATGTATAAAATCACAGCATAAGACGAGACATGGTTTATGAGAATGATGTCTAATCACATGTTGCCTTGTGTGTCAGCCTTCTGATTGTTGATAGATTCTTTGTACAGTTTCTCACACTCTTTCTTATAAATAATGATTGTTTTGCATTCCTCTTTGGAGGAAGAGAGGATTGATGGACTGTTGATGGGACCTATGGGGTCAGGAAGTCTTACCCTCACTGTCCAATCCATGGTCATTGCTGGAATTCTGTAAATAGACATGAAATGTAAATAAAGTGGTTCTTGCCCTGCATGAATAATTGGAGTCAAGAGTGAGTCTCTCTCTTTCTGTGTCGTAATGGCAAAAATCACATATCTACTACACGTAAGAACACAGATAAATCACATTCTTTCATCTATAACAAAGGGTTCGTTACTGTTCAATAAGCAGAAGAAGCTGTCCCACAAGACAAACAGCTATTTTTCTGTGTTTACAGCTGAAACTGCAAATATAATAAAACATAAGCATGATCCCCACGAACCACATGCATGATAATGGGGTTTGGTTTTAAACACAAATTATAATCTGAAAGTAAATGTTCCTCTTGCTGCAGGACTGGTTTTCACATGAAATATCAGCATCTTCCAGGCAGACAGGATGTATTTACCACAAGGGAGATATTCAGAGCACACAAGGAGGAAGCCAGTCTGATTCCCTGAGCAGAACCCTGGAAATTCCCTGCATTCACAAATTTTCACTGTGGACCTTCCTATGTTGGAAAGGTGCAGATTCTGACTAAAATGCATCTCCCAAACTTGGCACATTAATTAGGTCTCTTTCTGTTGTAGAATCTTTCAGAGAAGTTCACAAAGTGGCCTTGCCTTAGGGCATTTTCAATATCCTTTTTTTGACTGCAAAGCCATGTATTTTCACTAGAATGTTAAGAACAATTTTGTCTCAAAATTCTATCTTCACGTTAATATCTGTCATTGGGCTAAAAGATCCTTCATGTCAGTGAAAGAGTTAAAAATTACTGGGGGATATAGACACTCAGACATCCCAGATATAACATTGTAATCATTTAAGTCTTGATTTTGCTTCAAACCATAACATAACTAAATGTTTTCAGTATCAGTAGGGGTCCCAATTAAACTGCATACATAACTAGCACGTTAGTCATTTTAGGCACCATTTCAGTGTAAAATTGATTTTTTAATGTCATCTGCACTAATCATAAGATAATTATGTTTATAAGAAGCTAATAATTACTAAGACTATCTGTTTTAAATTGTTAATGTGCCTTACCAACAGGGTTTTGTAGAAGCAGGAGGGTTTGGAAGGTAAAAAAATAAATTTTTTTAAACAATAAAATACAAGAGAATATTTTTAAAAATAAATTTGAGATGTTTATCTATTGAAAGAAGAGCTTTGAAATGTAATTATGAAGAATTGAAAGAAAGTTGAGGAGCTACAGACAAATCAACTGCACTTTTTCTTCCTATTAAGAGTAGTTAAATTAAAGCTTAATTAATTTTTTTAAGATGGACCCTGTTGGTAACTGATTCTATACAAGCTCCCCATCTTGCTTCCATAAGCAATGTTAGGAAGTATTTTTTATTAAATTATACAAATGTTTGTTGTTTCATCCTATTTTTCAGTCTCAGAGACCAATAGAATGAGAAATTTTAGCAGACATGATGGCAAGATGGGCAACCGAGAAGACAAGTGTACTGCAAGACACAGTTACAGCAAGACAGGATTCAGAAACCTGAAAGTTATTTGGCAAACTTGAAGCATTGACATAGCAAAGCCAACAATCTACACATGTAAAAGTAATTTCTGATAGAAATTCTAGAAAATACTTCAGGAATGCTTCTATCAGTGAGCTATTTCCATCATCAGCTCTGGATGTAGAGGTACAACTCTCTCAGCAACAAATGTGCTTTAAAAACACACCTACTGAACCCAGTTTTACTTACTGCTGACAAATACCACTGGCAATTTTCTGCCTGGCCTATGGCTTTCCATGGTCTGATGATTAAACATTTTTTCACAGCTACTTAATAACAGGCTTTACACAGCTTGAGAAGCAAAACTATAAATAGCATCCTTGAGAGAGACCCGAGAGGAGATGTGTGGTTAACACTCCCAAACCAAATACATGATATTTTATGTTGAAAAGGTGAGAGGCCAACAAACTTTCTAACGTGCCTGTTTTCATATAAGGACTCTTAGGTGAAAGCATATTAAGGAGTCACTGAGCCTGCTCGGCACCAGCTAATATTAGTTTGAACTCGACCCTAGGAAGGGATCTGAGAATGCAAAAAAAATGAGTGGACAAAAAATCTCCCAGAACTGAGATCCCAATATTGCCTCTTGTGCATGTCAGCAGTGGCTGCAGGGGTAGCCACTGCAGGCTATACTTTTGCAACTCAGGAAAGGTGTATATTTTTCAAACCATATCTGCCTTACATCCTTAGCCTGTCAAGGTTAAATCACTTTACTACTCTTCTCTGTCACCTCTAGTTATGCCTGCCTTGCTGTATGTTATTGCAATCCTAACTGATATAGCAAAAGCCAGTTCCAGGTATTTTGGACAGATCTATCATCAATAACAAAGCACAGTACAGCTCTAAGTGCTGAAACAGTTTAAATCTTGTAATACAGTGCCCAGTATTGCATTATGCACATTTGAAGAACATAAATCAAGACTGACCTGAAAGTGAATTTTAAATAACATCAGAAATGTTAATTATATTCAACAGTTCAGTATTAAGATGTCAAACAATCTTAGAGGACTCAGTAGTACAGAGATGCACTTAGCAACTATTCCTATCAGTCACCAGTATTCTGTGGCTACATCAACAGTAAATCTCTTAAACACAAACAAGAAAACCATCAGTCTATGCAAGGACATAATGGCTCTTACAGATTCTTTACAATTAACATGCCTAACATGAACACATTTAGTGCTCAACAAATAATTTTTTAATGTCATTGATCCTGGATTTTTTTAAAACTACTTTCTGTTCCTTTGACAGATGTGCTATGCTGCATTTCATTACTTTTTCTCCTTACCTCGTTCTTCTTTTGTTTTAGATAAGTGATGAGGCTTTCAAAAAAGATTAAGTACTAGCAGGCAAAGCAATGGCCCAAACACGGATTTAATTGGAACCTCAAATCCTGTGAAAGGAAAAAAAAGAAATTAAACCATTAATAATTTAATTTACTAGCAGATAGAATGAGTTTATGTATCCTGTTTTAGGCAGCTTTTACTACACTTCTTTGCATTCGATTTCAACAGATATACAACCTGTTAGTCAAACCATGTTGGAAATAAAATCATTAACAGAAGATTTCAGGGGGGTGTGCACAGCTGCTAACAACTGCTGATGGGGTGAGTATTCATCTGGAAAAGTAGTCCACCAATGATTGGCAATGTCAGAATTTACTTGATTTAAGCTTTAAGTTCAAAGAGCACTTTCTTCTAAAGTAAAGTAAAACCTAAGAATGTTCCCACTGTGTAGCATTCAAAATACCATTTTCTTATGCTACTCTTCGCCCCATGAACACGTGGCAGAGTACAACCATTATACAGCAATCTGCAACCAAGTGCAACCAAGACATAATGCTAAACAATTCATGCTTCAACACGAAAGATACTGAAAGAAATTTCATTTCTTTTGAGATTGTAAAGGGCTCTAAACATAAAAACCTCCATAAAAGTAAATCATAAAAACAGCTTTTTAGAGTCAGAGGTTATAAGTTGTAGTATTTGGCAAGTGACAACCAAATAACCAACAAAATAAAGCAATCCAGAGTATGAGTAACTTGCTTTTTTCTGCAAATAAGATATTTCTTCATTAGTAATATTTATTCAGACATGCAGTACAAAAAATCTTAGGTGTATTACAGAACATCTCTAATATTTTTGTCAGAGACTTATGCTTTATATTTCAAACTCTGATACAGTATGTGTAAGACTCTTATACAGTATGTGGCATTAATACAATTATTTCAATGGGCCAGGAATAACTTCCCACATAACCAATCTGACCAACAGAGCTATAATTTTTAAAGCTCTCAAAGCTACATTGGGGAGGAGGCTGTGTTTCATTTTCCTACTTTGCTGTTATTGCACAACAAGTATATTTAAGTTTAATTTGGGATTACAATCAGATTTATGTACCATGACCTCAGTCACACTAGGCCACTAGAATTTTGTAAACATTCTGTAGTAGGCAAGGAGTTATCATTAAGTGTGTTCAATTACTTACATAGTTATTATTTAATGTGGCAAATATATCTAAAGCCTGTACAGAAGGTGGCATTTCAAACTGCTGTAAGACCATATATTTACAAGAGCTCCTTGCATGATGATAGCTTGTATGGGTATTGAATTTATTTTTCATTGTTTGTTGATCGAGGAATGCAGGATGCTATGTGGGTTTTAAAGACTAAGCATGTCTGTGACTATGACAGCAATGTTTTGCATTAAAGTTTTTTTTCTGGAGAACAAATCTACTAAAATGTCTCTCCAAGCATCGCATCAGAAGCATTTTTTAGAATGAAAAGGTAATCTGTGGTCAAGATTATGATAATATAAGTGGTCCATACTCAAATTATCTTGTACATCATTTCCTTTCCAGAAGCGATTAGCTAAACACACGACAATGCGTGTGTAGCAGTCTGCTTGCAAAGCTGCAGCAGAGGGAAAGCAGAGGCAGATTCTTTGCATGGCATAGAGACTGTCAACAAAACCTGCAATGACAAGATGAGACTTCTGTGCATGATGCTCTCCCAGAAGCCTGGGGATTGCAGCCACAGACGGGCAGACAGGCTGTGCCAGAGCCAGAGCAGACCAGCTGATGAGGCACGGCAGGTACCCACTGCATCCAGGCAAGTCTGACCTCAGTCATTCAGCTCAGTGCCTGCATCCTGCTTGCTCCCCACTCTTTCTAGTCGCTCCTTAGTCAGCAAGACCTTTTCTACTGCCCAGGTATGTCCACCTTGACTCAGCCTGCAAGGTAACACAGAGGGGACAGATGATGCCACTTTATGAAGTGCAAAGGCAGCTAAATAAAGGCTAGCATGAGCACTGGCAATTTTAACTTACACAGAGCTGGAACCCAAAGTAGAAGCAGGCTACCCTGTCAGCTACAAAGCTGAAGTCCTAACATTCAGCTAAGGACATACCAGTGGATTTCTAGCATTCCACAGACAGAACGCAACAGTGCTCAGCACTGGCAATTCAGCCTCAGATATTTTTAGAGGGTTATGGCTGTCTTTTCTCCAGAAATTCAGAAATGAGCTTGAGGGGAAAGCATACTATTTCTACCTTAAAACAATTCTTGGTCCAAATATCTTTCACTTACTTGTCCATCAATAAATAATTTTAAATACAACTACTGGGCTTCCTCGTGTTCATTTCATAAATGTCTTGCAAACTGAAAGCTGTCTAAGCAGCACTGCTCCCTTTAGCCCCAAGAAATATTTGAGTCAGTCATTTAATACATAGCCATTCAAAGATATTACTGAAGTTTCACAGGAGGCAATTTTAGAGTCTGGTGTTCTAAATGACACTCAGATACTGAGTCCCCACCTAATATTTATTTACCTATGAAGCTATAAAATAACAGATACAAAAATAACAAGAATCACAATAGACATCATTACACTTTTGTAGCAAAACTTGCCAGAAACAGGAAAATATCCTGAGCAGTAAAAGCAGGATAGACCAGCTGTTTAGGTCCCTTCTGAAAATATGTGAACCCTTGGGACATTCAGATGCTGTGCTGTATATGAGACACAGGAACATACCAGCTGACATCCATGAGAACAGTAATTGAAAAAAAAAAAACCAACAGAATTGTTCAATAGCTTTACTATAAATATACTTATTGATGCTTCGGGCATAGAAAATTCAATAAAGTGAACAAATCTCACAATGTCTTCAAATTAATTTACATTCACAAAAAAGTCACAAAGATAATTTTGAGGGCAACTAACTCAATCTAATTAACAAACTGAGTATTTGTTAGAGAGTGACTGCACGGATTGATTTACTGTAAATACATTCTGTACTAATTTAGCTGTTATATTAGAACTACTAAAAATTTGAACCTGTGAAAGTGTGCCACACCTCACCAAATTGCAATTTACTATGATACTAGATTTCTTGTAAGTTTACCCTACCATGATGAATATGTGCTTGGAGTGGAACAGGAGAAGAAAGGACAGCATCTCCTCCACAGCCTGTGTTTGTGAAAGAATCTACATGAAAGAAAGAGCATGCAAGAGCTTGACATGTCCTTGGGGTATGATTAAAAGCTCATGAAATAAAATAATTCAAAGATGACAGCTCTGACTTTAACCACCACTGAGGACAACAGACCTTTCACTTAAGATATGCCAGTCATTCACAAGTATAACTGAAATCATATGGAAGATGCATTTTAAAACCTAGTGATTTAGATACAAATCCCAAACCAGAGAGACCCTGTGGGTGACATAAAAATGCCACAAAGTTTAACTAGTTTCATTTTTCGTAATAATATTAGGCCAAAGCTTAAAAATGTACCCCCACATAGAATACGATTCTTTATTAAAGAAGAAGTCTTCTCCCCCAGGCTGTCTCCTATCCAGTGCCACATCTGGGCCATAGTAACTTGGCTCTGTAGCAATGGTCTGAGCTAATTCAAAGCTATTGAGATTCATAACCTGGATTATTTTAAGTTTTATGTAGCACTGCCTTTTAAGTGGATGAATTTCATTAAATATATTCTTTGCTAAGTTTCAGAGTCTGTTCCACTTCTGTGAATTCCCTTTATTTCCTTTTTGACAGTTCTGTAGTTAACTGTCTATAGAGATATAAAGCCAGCTGCAACTCACATTACAATATACATATATGTGTGTGTGTGTCTGTACATACACAATTTACATGAGCTCTCACCTCATTCAAAGTTATCTTCAACAATTTATTTTTAAAAAGTCATGAGATTGACCCAGCATATAACCACAGCATTTGAAACACAATGTATCTTGATCAGAAAACTGATGAAGTCTGGTTCAGACACTAATTTTTAATTCCCAAGTAGTTCACGACTAAACTTTCCAAGTGTGAACGCTGATCTCATTTCTCTCCTGGTGCGATAGATGGTGTTTAGGAAAGAGCACACACACTACAGCCTCACTGTAAACAGATAAAGGGCTGCTGATAGGGGCTCCCCACCCAACCATTGAAGGCTGATAACTAAACTGCTTTGAGGATTGTCACATTGTGGGAACTCACTGCCTTTGTGAGCTCCCTCTCTTCATGAAATGTGTTTCAAAATAGTTTCAAAGTTACCAGGGAAAAAAACAGATAGATGTGAGGTTCATTCCTTAGCAAAAAGACCAAAATTATATTGCATCTTATACATTTTTAAACTAGAATTAACAAAGTAAACGACCAATCAAATCAGAAAACTGCATTTAAACTGTGTGTTAGAATCTGTTTAGTGGTGTGATGTCCTAATTCACTTGAAGTTAACTATGTTTAGACGTTGACTTCAGTACAGTTAAATATTCAGAGGATAGAATTGCACAGCTTTTAGACACAGAGTACCAGAGGGATTCTAAATAATTCCAACACTTTTGAAAAAATTCCACCTTTTAGACACACATCCCTGCTCTCGATTGCTGAGAGCCAGAAGGAGACACTCTTTCATTTGGAGGTGTGATGTTCAGATTATTTCAGTGCTCATTGTACTTGCAAATGCAGCTCAGTTATCAATATTGATATACCATTAATAGATCACCCTTGATGCTCCTCAATATTAATTATGACAAGGGTTAAATTTGAATCAAAACTCCAAGATGCTTTACTTTAACATTTAAAAAGCAATCTCTTCACATAGTAAATTCTACAATTGATATTATTTATTCTCAGAGTAATATTTACTGTTTTTTAAGACAACTTTTGGCTTTCATTTAGCAACTGCTAGATTTTTTTTGCTACTGTTGTTTTTTTTTGCTACGGTTGATTTTTTTATAAAAATACAAAAGAAAACAAAAGATTTGTTGCATGCTTCCTTTTGTATGTTTGTATATTTTGAAATCAGTTATAACAGTATTTTGAGTTAATAAGAAGCCCACTAGTAACAAAATAAACTGATTAATAGATAGTGGTTTTGTCTTTATCAAGTGTGGATGTCAGATGAAGCCGTACAGAGTAGTTCAAGTAGCATTTTCTAGTGTGGAGAGTGTCATGATTATGACAAGCTTAAATCTGCATGGCTTCCTGACAGAAGAGAAGGCTTCAAACATGGGCTTCCTCCAGCT